>OX422218.1:140290325-143181992 GCA_949130495.1 Sambucus nigra
AAAGCAAAGCAACGCGTTAACCCGAGTGAGTTCCACTCAAACACAACCTCATTTAAATTAGCTAGAAAGCATATTAAAAACGCGGTAAATAAACGCAATAAACCTAAACTAGAAAGCACGGGAAGAAAGCATGTAAACCTAAATTAGAAATCTTGTAAATTACACTACAATGCAAGAAATAATGAAATACAACTATATTAATGGAGATGGAAGATGATAGCACAAATTACAAGCCCAAATGGGTGTCAATCCAAGAAGAAATGAAGAAATGAGCTCTCAAACCTCCAAAATCCTATCCTAATCTACCTAAAATAAAATATATATACTTCATCTTGATATCTGATATTTACACAAAATTTGGCTTATATAGTAAGTGGAATTAAATTAGAAAAGAAAAGAGAAAAGAAAAGAAAAGGCCAAAATACCTGCAGAAAATAGGGGATCGATTGATCGATCCCCTGTGATCGATCGATGGATGCTTAGAAAATAAACCCACTGTCTCCCATGATTTGGCAAAATATAAAGGATCGATCGATCGATCCTTTTGATCAATCGATCGATCAAGCAGGTATGCAACTCCTTTCCTCCTGTTTTGGCATGTTTGCATTTCTGCTCCGCTTAAATCGTCATAATTTCTTCATTCTGAATCTGAATCGTGCACCGTTCATGGCCACACGAAGCTTGCGAGGAGGGGTGAAACTTCCGTGAAGATGTTAGTCTAGGTTCCCAAGCTGTGAAAAGACTAAAATGCCCTTGAACGTGTGATCGCGTACGGAAATCGAGCGAAATGCGTCCGAACTTCACACTTAGCATCCAAATACCTATAAAAATGCAATTAACCCCTGCAAAACATGTTAACATAGAAATTCGAGGTTGTCTCGTTAACGAGCATAAATATAGGGAATGAGATACCCGAGGGGGCTAAAATAAGTCGGTTCGGAGGATAAAATACACAATTTTTGCGTATTATCACCCCCCCCCAACTTACACATTGCTAGTCCCTAGCAATGAAATAGGATGCAATAAGAACTACAAGCAAACCAAAAGAAGGATGTGTACAAATGTATGGTATAAAAGCAAAAGTCCCCGATTACATTTAGCGTATGCAATAAGCCGTTAAACCCCTAGGTCACCCTAGTGGACGAGTGTCATCTCGTGAGGGTTTTCAGGGATGATACCCATAAACATCACATGGTTTCCTCAAAATATGCCCAATCCAACATGCGACAAGCCCAACAATGGTGAAAAAGATTTCATGTGCATTATTATTATTAGCACATTGAATGAATTCAAACAAAAGTCCAAATAATTAACATTATAGAATGGACGTCATAGAATTGAAACTTTAAAATGTGGGAGGGGAGAGAGCACATGCAAAGTTTGATTTAGCGAAAAACTTATATAAACCGGATAAAGATTAAAGAAAGCATACATTTAATCCTCATAGGCATTACGCTCATCAAGTGAATTCACTCAAAACAGGGAGGTAACACACGGAACATGCGGGCATAAAGAGTAAATGTAAATGGAAACTAGGCCACACACATGTCACAAATGAGGAACGCTATATATAAAGTGAAAAATTGTAATCTCAATGAAAGGATACCGCACACTGAAGGAGACGAAATGCATTTTCACAGATTATCAAAACTATTTCAACTTTTAAATTACATCAACCAAAGATCACATAAGACTTGATAGGCTAGGCTAGGCTAGGCTAGGGTATGAAATGAAGGATATATATATACGGATTCAAAGTGTTCGGGATGAAAACTCGGGATAATGGAAAAATGCGGGCAATATCAAAATTGTAAAACAAGTTCCAAAAAGGCATTAGATATATCATCGGGGAGGGTAATCAAAGCTTATTGAACACTGTACACAACATTTATAAACTTCTCTTTTGTGTTTTCTTTTGCTTTTTGCTTTCTCTTTTTCTTTTCTTTTGCACTACTTTCTTTTCTTTACTTATCTCACTCTCATATGCCTAAATTGCAACCGACATCACAACAACATTCAATCCCAAGCAACATACCAAACAAAGGTATGGAAAGTGTATGTATGGTTTATAACTCCAATTTGGAGTTGGTTATGGTATTGGGGTTAAGAAACGAAAGGCTATATTTAGGCTCAAAGGGGTTGACGAGGGGAAACTTTTAAGGTGAGGTCAAGGCTAATATGGGTGATATAATAAAGATGGTCTATGATCATTTCACAAAGTTTACGCAATTCTCGAGTCAAAACAATATATGAAAATCATGATCAACTAATACATTTCAAGTATGAACTCAATTAATGAACGGTCAAATGAAAGAATAGTGAGATTACCAACAAATTCAACGTTTTCAAAGAGAAAAGAATAGTATATACACTCACAAACGACGAAAGGTACAAAGCTTACTCGGTGTAAGTATATACAATGCAACAAAAGATTACCGAGTTATAAAAATCTTAAACCAAATCAATAGAATGACAAAAGTGCATGTGCTCATGGGATTAAAGTTTATTTCATGAAGTTATTCATAATATCAATAATGTAGAACTAAAGTCTAATAACTTCTAAAATCGAGAACATGCATCGCTGGGTTGTCTATTGGATCGGGAAAATATTGAAATTTATCATCGAAAACAAAGGCAAAATGCCCCAAAAAGGAGAAAAAAGAAAGAAAATCTTTTCGAAAATTTTGAATTTTCTAAGAAAAGCATACTAAGTAACTAGCATGTGAGCAAAAGCATGGACTAAATAAAGAAAGGGATAGAATATCCCACACCCCCTAACTTAAAACCTGACATTGTCCTCAATGTGAATTAAGAACCAAGTTAAGAGAGGAAAAGAGCGATATTACCCAAAATTGGAGCGATCCCCATAAGAATAAGTCCAAAGAATCTACAAAACAAGTTAGTACCGAGCATAGAAAAAAAATAACAAAAATTTAACTAATTACACTAAACTAAATTAAAAAGAAAGAAATAATAAAAAGAAAGAAATAATAAAAAACTAACTATATACAACCTACTATTTAGTCTTCACACTAACTATACACTAGAAGTCTAAATAGCTGAGGGTCCACCGCAAAAATAATTTGACTTTGGAGGATAACCGGTGTACCTTCACATACAAGCATGCCCTTCGAAAAATATAAATTCCGTTTGAACAACGGAAGGCACGTGTAAGGCGGAAGAAATGAACCATCGCCAATTAAAAGTTTTGGAGGGACGATGGGGGATTTTGATTGAGCGGGTGAAAAAAACATGTGGGGATCGAGAAAAGCCTAATATCCTACCAATGATTTTGAAATTGGTATGGGAGGCGGCGCACACGAAGGCACGAATGCGATCGTGGAAGGCAACTCGAGCAAGTACTCCTCATCGACGAAAAGGTTTAAAACATTAAAGTTTGAAATCGAATCATCGGGTACTTGGGACGGTGTGATAATAGATAATGAAAATGGGGATGAAAGAAATTCAAACTCATGAGATGAATCATCATCGCATGAAGATTGAGTTTTGAATGAAATAATATCATTTTGAATGAAATGTTCTTCTTTGGGTGCAAAAGAAGAAATCATTTCATTGCAAATGGATATTACGTCATTTTCATCCTCACTTTCGATATCTATTATCTAATGAGTAAAGTCTAGAATGGTTGTTTCAAAGTAGGCACAAAGTCCTCATTTGGTTCAAAACATTCCTCGACTTCAAAAGTCTCGGAAGAAAAATCGTCGTCCGACTCAAATAATAAATCCAACTCATGTTCCTAACAACGATTTTCTTCCCGATAACGATTTTCAATTTTCTCATTCTCATACATACGCAAACCCTCATCGAAAGTCATAGGTCGAGGTGCGGATCCATGGAAATAGGAACTTTGAAAATTACCATCGGACTTAAACGAAAACTCATTATAATAGGAATTTTGAAAACTATTACAATTCGTTTCAAAATTCCTATTATAAAGAGGTAGAGGCCCAAAATCCTTATCATCATCATCAAAATTCCAATTACCTAAGTTTTGGCTTTCATTATACTCGCCTAAAGTCATATTTGAATTTATAATTCTTTGGGATTCTAAGTATTCACCAAAAGTCATAGGTTTGTAAGAATTTTGAGAATTATAACAATGATTACCGAAAGAATTGGAATAAGACATGCTTACCCCAAAAATGGCTCAAGTGGCGAATTCCACAAAGTAGGTGCGCGCGGAAAAATTCGAGCATTTCTAAGTGCTCAAATGTGGAAGTCCTGCAAAAAGATTAGCAAATAATACAAATAGAAAGAAAATACTATGAAATACTAAATCAAATAATGTCTAAAACAAACTCATCCCCGGCATCGACGCCATTTTGACTAAGCGCGTGAAATGCGTCCGCGTGTAAGGGCACGGTCATTATTTTCGTTTCACCATGATAATACAAACAAATCTAAATTATGACTACACTTACGAGGCAAGCACAACGGTAAGTCGGGTATCGAGAATTCACAGTGACAAGATGCTAGAGTTTATATGATTTAGTACTCTGAAATAAAAGTGAAAAAGGTGAATTATACACAAAAAGGGAAAAGATGTACAAAAGGGAAATGATTATTCTAGGCGAGGGAAAATAAAACTAGATTAACAAAGCGAGTAAAACTATAGGTTGCGTAGAATATCCCTCACTCGACTTTATTTGTATAAAATGGTCACATGGGTCGACGAGTTATTTAGAATGCGTCTCGTTTCGACAGTTAATTAAGCCAAGGGTTGTCACGCCCCTAAATCCGCATAAAATCCTAATAAGATTTTGGCATCAACAAATGCCCCGGAAATTGTGCACGCAAGGTCGTAAGTACGGGACATACATGATATGCCCCGCAAATCTCCTAGGTGCAATAACTAGGACAACGCACTTGAAATAGAACCGTAAACAACATCACCAAAGCAAAGCAACGCGTTAACTCGAGTGAGTTCCATTCAAACACAACCTAATTTAAATTAGCTAGAAAGAATGTTAAAAACAGGATAAATAAAGCGGTAAATAAATGCGATAAAGTTACACTAGAAAGAAAGTAAAGAAAGCATGTGAATCTAATTAACAAAGCATGTAAACCTAATTAATCAAATCAAGAATTAATGGAAAACAACTATATTAATGGAGAGGGTAATGAATTGTGCAACATACAAGCCCAATTGGGTGTCAATCCAAAGAGAAATGAAGAACTCTTCAAAACACCAAACCCTAAGCTAAAACTAACGTAAAATCTATTTTACAACTTAATATTTGATATTTACAACAAAATTGGTATTTATAGTATGTTGGAATAAGCAAAGCAAAGAAAAGGAAAAGGAAAATATAAGGAAAAATATCAGCTGGAAATAGGGGACCGATCGATCGATGGTGAAAATATCAGCCCACTGTCTCCCCATGAATTGCAAAAATTGAAGGATCGATCGATCGATCGATCGATCTATCAAGTAGCTCTGCAACTCCCTCCTCCTGTTTTGGCATGTTTGCATTTCTCCTTCCCTAAAATCGCCGTAACTTCTTTGTTCTGAATCGAAATTGCGTACCATTCACCACCACGCAAAGCTTGTGAGGAGGGCTACAACTTCTGTGAAGATGTTGGGACAGGTGCCCAAGCTGTGAAAATACTAAAATACCCTTGAACATGCGATCGCGTACAAAAATCGAGCGAAATGCGTCCGAACTTCACACTTAGCATCCAAATACCTATAAAAACTCAATTAACCCCTGCAAAATATGTTAACATAGAAATTCGAACTTATCTGGTTAACGAGCATAAATATAGGGAATAAGATACCCGAGGGGGATAAAATGCGTCAGTTCGGAGGATGAAGTACGCAATATTTGCGTATTATCACGTATATGCATTCTATGCATTTGTAGGATGTTGGTAATGATGGGTCCATCATTCTAGGCCTAGTTTCAAGATTGTTGTTTGTGACTGGGGAAATACTAGTGGACCCTCAACTTTAAGCTATTATTTCCTGGATACCGTACCGTCATAATCCTGTGGCGGTGATACTGGCGGATACTTTGAATGATCTATATGCCTGACGGGAAGGTCGTTTCGACTTTCTGAGGGGTAACCCTGTAATGCTGTTCATGTGGTTATCCGAGAGGTTCCGTATGGAGGTCCCACCTAAATATCCTTTGTCGGCGGTGCTAAACTTCTTCTCATGATATTTCATCAGTATAGGCCTGGACATAGAGAGCTGGGAAAACTGGTTCGTAGAGCACAAGGCTCGAGGCTTGCGTTAGTCAGTGCCTTAGTGGGGGGAGCTATTGCCCATTCTGGAACTTGGAGAATACTAGTATGTTAGATTGGTAGGCCTCTGACAGACCACTTTATACTTTCCCTGGTGGCTTCTGCGCCAATTTCATTGGGAATAATGTATGCCACCATAGACACCAGACTTCTTTCCTTTAAAGGGTCTGACAGAGCGTATGCGCATGCAACTTGGCTCTTTGTGGGAGAATCACCGACTGTCGACTCGTCCATCCCAGTCTATTGGAAGAGTCTAGCATATCTCAAGGGACTACATGCAGTGGTTATGGAGAAGAGTAATTTCAAGATGTTGGATGTGGAGACTGGACAAAGGTGGTTCGCCATATCTGACACCATGGAGGGAGGTGTTATGGTTTTCCCTAAGCTAGTCCGGTCTTATCGCTCTATGGATCATGTGTGACACTCCATTCAGGCAGGGGAAGTTTGGGGACCTGAGGATATGGGTGATGATGGGACTGGATCTACTGGCATATGCGGGTTTGATGTGTGAAGCTTTTGTAATGGGTGTGGTTCTGTGTTTGGGAATAACTTATGGGTTATTTTGGTTGTATTTGGGGGTAATTTTAGGAGTAATGGGGCTTGTTTTATTTGGTTTTTAGGAAGGTGGGAGTAGGCTAACAAGGGAAGTCATTTGACTCCCTATGCCGATGTAATTATACCGAATTTTTGAATAATGAAATAAATGAGTTTTTGATCATCTAGTTGTGCCTCTTAATGTGTTTTGCGTTTGAATTATCTATACCAATCGCTAAGGCATACATAATTCTTTTGTTCATGTATACATTAAATGAGTTGTCATTCTCGGGGATAAGAAGAATATATCATTTTATGAAAGAGAATGGAGTCACGCTCATATAAAGCAGATGAGTTGCCTACGTACCTCTGAGGATTTTGAAAATTTTCAGAAATTTATTTTTGAAGGCAAAAGGATTTTTAAAGGATCAGTCCCCACGTAGTTCTGAGTAGACGAAAATGATTTTTTTATAGAAGAAAATGGCAATGAGAAGAATCGTAGCGCGTCGAGATTTCAGACTCAGGGAAGAATTTTTTGAGGCATTCCAGGTTGACTAGATGCCCCATCTATTATCTGTCAAGATCGATGAGCATAGCAGCACCACCTGATAAGATCTTCTTCACAATGTGGGGACCGCTCCAATTGGGCTTGAATTTCCCTCTGGGGTCCCAGGTTGGCTCTATAATCTCTTTGAGTGATAAGTCCCCTTCTCGGACACCCGGTGCTTGACGCTCTTATTGAATGATCACGCTATACGACGATGGTACCGTGTATATGATATAGAGCTTTCAACCTCCTTTCGTCAAAGAGTGACAACTCATCGAGACAGATTTGATGTCATTCTTCCTCGCTAACTTGATTTCAAGCGTCACACATAGCGAAGGGGTTTCTAGCTCCACGGGTAGGACTGCTTCCATGCCATAGACTAGAGAGTAAGGGGTAATCCTAGTAGAGGTTCAAACTGAGGTGAGGTAGCTGATAGGCAGGGGTTTTGCCATGACGCGAGTGTCACCTCTACGCAGATCGTTTTGAATTCGGCTCACCTTCACTATACAAAAACCTAAACTTATGACTACACTCACCGGGTGAGTATAGCGGCCAAATCTAAGTATCGAAAAACCACGGAGACAAATTGCTAGAATTTATAAGGTTCACTATTCCTAAATAAAAGTGTAAAAGATGATTATACACAAAAAGAAAAATATGCAGAAAGGGAAAGATATTAATCTAGGCGTGTATTTAAACCAGACTAATAAAAGCGGTAAAACTATAGGTTGCGTCGAATCTACCTCAACCCAGTTAATTAGTATAAAATGATTACATGGGTCGACGAGCTATTAAGACTGCGTCTCGTTTTGACAATTAATTAAATCAATAGTTGTCACACCCCTAAATTCGCATAAAAGACAAATAAGATTTTGGCGTCAACAAATACCCCAAAAATTACGCACGCAAGGTCGTAAGCACAGAGCATATATGATATGCCCCATCAAATCTCCTAGGCGTAATTACTATGACAACGCACCCAAAATAGACCCGTACACTCCATCACCAAAGTAAAGCAACATGTCAACCCGAGGTGAGTTCAATCCGACACAACCTAGGTTAACTTAGCTAGAAAGAATATTAAAAATGCGGTAAATAAACGCAGTAAATAAACGAGATAAATCTACACTAGAAAGCACGGAAAGAAATCAAGTAAACCTAATTATGATAGAATGTAAATTAACTACAAATCAAGAAAATAAGGAAATATAACTTAAATTAATTGAGAGGGAACTTACAAACCCAATTGGGTGTCAAACCAAGAAGAAATGAAGAATGAGCTCTCAAACCCCCAAACCCTAACCTAAACTATCTAAAAATTAATATATCTGAAAATAGAAACCAAAATTGGTTTATATAGTAAGTTAAAAAAGAAATAAAGGGAAAAGAAAAGAAAAGGAGAAAAGGAGAAAATATCTGGTGACCGCGGTCTACCGCGTCTAGGGGGGCGGTCGATCGCGCCTTCAAGTAAAATCCCACTGTCTCCTTCCCAAGGCGAAATCCTAAACCGCGGTCAATCGGTACTCTGTTTTTGAAAGCTATTTGGTCCATAAAAAGGGGAGGAAAAGGTCCATTATGGAAATGGCCATAACTTCATCGTCTGGACTCTAAATGACGCGTCGTTTGTGGACACGCGACGCTAACTCAACGAACTACGCATCCGTGGAATATCCATGAGATGGAGATGAAATGTGAATTGACTAAAATTCCCCTTAAGTAGTGTTCGATGATGGATTTTCTTCGAAATGCAACGAAACCTCACTTTTAGCATTCCAATACCTATAAAAACACAATTAACCCCTGCAAAGCATGTATATATCCAAATCCAAGGTTGGTTGGTTAATGAGCATAAATATAGGCATTTAAGATCATAAAAGTGCTAGAATGCATAGAGATATAGGGCAGAAATATGCAATATTCGATACGAATCACACCCCCTAACTTAAACCTTGCTAGTCCCTAGTGATGAAACAAACAAAACCAGTCCACAGAAGGTAGTACAAGATGTATATATGCATCAAAATATAAATTCCACTTTCATAGGGAACACGATTGCATTTATCATATGCAATAAGTCATTAAACCCCTAGGTTACCCTAGTGGACGAGTGTCGTCCCGTGAGGGTTTTCAGGGATGAAACCCACAAACATCATATGGTTTCCTTAAAATATGCCCAAACCAACATACGACGAACTCAGCAACAATGAAAAAGATTTCATATGCATTATTAGCACAATGAACGAATTCAAATGAAAGTCTGAAATCATTAACATTATAGAATGCACCTCATAGAATTGAAACATTAAAATGTGGGAGGGGAGCGAGCACATGCAAAGTGTGATTTGGTAAAAACTTATATAAACCGGATAAACATTAAAGCAAGCATATATTCAATCCTCACGGTCATTACACTTATCAAGTGAATTCTCACGAAACAGGGAGGTAACACACGGAACATGCGAGCATAAAGAGTAACTGTAAATGAAAAATAGGCAGCGCACATGTCGCAAATGAAGAACGCTATATAGGAAATGAAAAATTGTAATCTCAAAGAAATATATCGCACATTAAAAGAGGCGAAATGCATTTTCATAGATTATCAAAACTATTTCAACTTTTAAATTAAATGCACCCTAAGATCAAATAGGACTTGAATAGGGTTGTAATGTAGGCTAGGCTAGGGTATGAAACGAAGGATATGTTTGTATGGATTCAAAGTGTTCGAAAATGAAAACTCGGGATAATGGGAAATTGCGGGAAATAAAAAAGGTGGAAAACAAGTTCCATAATCAAGCATTAAATATAGCAATTGGAGAGCAATCAACGCTTATTGAACTATATACATTATATACAACTTTCTCTTTCTTTTTCTTTTCTTTCCTTGTTTTTCTCATTTTTCTTTTGTTTTCTTTTGCTTTTTGCTTTCTCTTTTTTTTCACATCTCTTTCTTTACTTATCACACTCTCATATGGCTAAATTGCAACCGCAAAACAACAAACATCATTCAATCCTAAGTAACATTCCAAACAAAGGTATGGAAGGTGTATGTATGGTTTAAAACTCAAATTTAGAGTTGATTATGGGATTTGGGGCTATGAAACGAAAGGCTAATATTTAGGGTCAAATGGTTTGACAAGAGAACATATAAAAAGTGTGGTCAAGTTCATATAGGTGTTATAACAAAGATGGCCTATGATCGTTTCATAAAGATTACGCAATTCTCGAGTCAAAACAACATATGAAAATCATGCTCAAGTAATACATTTCAAGTATAAACTCAATTAATGAACGATCAAATGAAAGAATAGAGAGATTACCAACGAATTCAACATTTTCAAAGAGGAAAGAATAATGTATACACTCACAAATGACGAAAGGTACAAAGCTTACTCAATGTAAGTATATATAATGCAACAAAAGATTTTCGAGTTATAAAAATCTTAAACTAAACGAATAGAATAAGAAAAGCGCATGTGCTCATGGGATTATAGTTTAATTCATGAAGTTATTCATAATATCAATGATTAAGGACTAAAGTCTAACAACTTCTAAAATCGAAAACATGCATCATTGAGTTTTCTATTGGATCGGGCAATTATTAAAATTTATCATCGGAAACAAAGGCAAAATTCCCAATAAATGAGAAAAAAGAAAGAAAATCTTTTTGAAATTTTTAATTTTCTGAGAAAAGAATACTAAGTAACTAACATGTGAGAAAAAACATAGACTAAAAAAGAAATGGATAGAATATCTCACACCCCTAACTTAAAACCTGACATTATCCTCAATGTGAATTAAGAACCATGTTAAAGAGAGGAAAAGAGTGATATTACCCAAAGTTGGAGCGATCCCCATAAGAACAAGTCCAAAGAATTTACAAAACAAGTTAGTACCGAGCATAGCAAAAACAAATAACAAAAATTTAACTAATTATACTATACTAAATTAAAAGAAAGAAAAGATGAAAAGAAAGAAATAAAAAGCTAACTATATACAACCTACTATTTAGGCTTCACACTAACTGTACACTAGAAGTCTAAATAGCTGAGGCACCACCATGAAAACGATTTGACTTTGGTGGATAACCGGTGTACCCTCACTCTCAAGCATGCCTTCTGAAAAATATGAATTCCGTTTGAACAACGAAAGGCATGTGTAAGGAGGAAGAAATGAACCATCGCCAATTAAAAGTTTTGAAGGGACGATGGGGGATTTGGATTGAACAGGTGACAAAAACATATGGGGACCAAGAAAAACAAAAAATCCACCCAAGGATTTTTAAATTGGAAGGGGAGGTGGCGCACATGAGGGCAAAGATGCCTTCATGGAAGGAGACTCGAGTAAGTACTCCTCATCGGCGAAAAGGTTTAGCACATTAAAGTTTGAAACCGATTCATCGGGTACTTGTGACGGTGTGATAACGGAGAATGAAAATGGGGAGGAAGGAAATTCAAACTCAAGAGATGAGATCGCTTAAAGATTAAGTTTCGAAGGAAATAAGATCATTTTCAATGAAATATTCTTCTTTAGGTGCCAAAGAAGAAATCATTTTATTGCAAATGCATATTACTTCCATTTCATCCTCACTTTCAATATGTATTACGCAATGGACAAAGCCAACAATGATTTGATCCAAAGTAGGCACAAAGTCCTCATTTGGTTAAAAACATTCCTCGACTTCAAAAGTCTACGAAGAAAATCGTCGTCGAATTCAAATAATAAATCCAACTTATGCTCCCAATAACGATTTTCTTCCCTATAAAGTTTTTCAAGTTTCTCATTCTCAAGCATACGCAGGCCCTCACTGAAAGTCATAGGTCAAGGCGCGAATTCTTAAAAATGCGAACTTTGACAATTACCATCGGACATAAACTTAAACTCATTATTATAGGAATTTTGTAAACTATTGCAATTCATTTCAAAATTCCTATTATAAGAAATTTGAGGCCCAAAATCATTATCATCATCATCAAAATTCCAAGAACCCAAGTTTTGACTTTCATTATACTCGCCCAAAGTCATATTTGAATTTGTAATTTTTTGGGACTCTAAGTATTGACCAAAAGTAATAGGATTACGAGAATTTTGAGAATTATAATAATGATTACTGAAAGAATTGGAATAAGACATGCTTACCCCAAAAATGGCTCGAAGAGGCAAAATCCACAAAGTAGATGCGCGCGGGAAATTCATGCATTTCTTGGCGCTCAAATGTAGAAGTCATACAAAAATGCTAAACAAAAAGTAAAAATAGAAAGAAAATACTACGAAATACTAAATCAAATAAATTCTAAAACAAACCCATCCCCGACAACGGTGCCATTTGTTAGGAAGGGGTTTCACTGCGGCGCGAGCGTCACCTGCGCGTCGGTCGTTTTGAATTCGGCTCACCTGCACTATAGAAAAACCTAAACTTATGACTACACTCAACGGGTGAGTATAGCGACCAAGTCCGGGTATCGAAAAACCACAAAGATGAGTTGCTAGAATTTATAAGGTTTAGTATTCCTAAATAAAAGTGTAAAAGATGATTATACACAAAAAGGAAAAGATGCAGAAAGGGAAAGATATTAATCTAGGCGAGTATTTAAACTAGACTAATAAAAGTGGTAAAAACTATAGGTGGCGTCGAATATCCCTCACCCGAGTTAATTAGTATAAAATGGTTACATGGGTCGATGAGTTATTAAGATTGCGTCTCGTTTCGACAGTTAATTAAATCAAGAATTGTCACACCCCTAAATTCGCATAAAAGCCTAATAAGATTTTAGTGTCAACAAATACCCCAAAAATTACGCATGCAAGGCCGTAAGCACGGAGCATACATGATATGCTCCGTAAAATCTCCTAGGCATAATAACTAGGACAACGAACCCATAATAGACCCGTAAACTCCATCACCAAAGCAAAGCAACATGTCAACCCAGGGTGAGTTCAATCCGACACAACCTAGGCTAACTTAGCTAGAAAGAATATTAAAAATGTTGTAAATAAACGTGATAAATATACACTAGAAAGCACGAAAAGAAATCAAGTAAACCTAATTATGAAAGCATGTAAATTAAATACAAAGTAAGAAAATAAGGAAATATAACTTAAATTAATGCAGAGGGAAGATGAAAAGTCAACATACAAACCCAATTGGGTGTCACCCTAAGAAAAAATGAAGAATGAGCTCTCAAACCCCCAAATCCTAACCTAAACTATCTAAAAACTAATATATCTGAAAATAGAAACCAAAATTAGTTTATATAGTAAGTTATAAAAGAAATAAAGGAAAAAGAAAAGAAAAGGAGAAAATACTTGGTGACCGCGATCGACCGCGTCTAGGGGGCCGATCGACCGCACCTTAAAGTAAAAGCCCACTATCTCCTTTCCACGAAAAAAATCCAAAACCACTGTCAACTGGGCGTTTAACCGCGGTCGACCGGTACTCTGTCAGCTATTTGGTCCATAAAAAGGGGAGGAAAGGTCCATTAAAGAAATGGCCATAACTTCATCATCCGGACTTCAAACGACGCGCCGGTTGCAGCCACGTGATGCTAACTCAATGAACTATGCATCCGTTGAATATCCATGAGCTGAATATGAAATGTGAATTCACTAAAATTCCCTTGAAGTAGCGTTCGGCGACGAAACTTCTTCGAAATGCAACGGATCCTCACTTTTAGCGTTCCAATACCTACGAAAACATAATTAACCCCTGCAAAGCATGTATATATCCAAATCCAAGGTTGTCTGGTTAATGAGCATAAATATAGGCATTAAGGACCCCAAAAGTTCTTGAATGCATAGAGAAATAGGGTGGAAATATGCAATATTCGATACGAATCACACCCCCTAACTTAAACATTGCTAGTCCCTAGTGATGAAACAAATAAAACCAGTCCACAGAAGGTAGTACAAGATGTATATATGCATAAAAACATAAATGCCACTTTCGTAGGGAACACGATTGCATTTAGCATATGCAATAAGTCCTTAAACCCCTAGGTTACCCTAGTTGACGAGTGTCGTCTCGTGAGGGTTTTCAGGGATGAAACCCAAAAACATCATATGGTTTCCTCAAAATATGCCCAAACCAACATGCGACGAACTCAACAAAAACTAAAAAGATTTCATACGCATTATTAACACAATGAACGAATTCAAACGAAAGTCCGAAATTATTAACATTATAGAATGCACCTCATAGAATTGAAACCTTAAAATATGGGAGGGGAGCGAGCACATGCAAAGTGTGATTTGGCAAAAAATTATATAAACTAGATAAACATTAAAGCAAGCATATATTCAATCCTCACGGGCATTACACTCATCAAGTGAATTCACTCGAAACAGGGAGGTAACACACGGGACATGTGGGCATAAAGAGTAAATGTAAATGGAAACTAGGTCGTGCACATGTCGCAAATGAAGAAAGCTATATAGGAAATGAAAAATTATAATCTCAAAGAAAGATATCGCACATTAAAAGAGGCGAAATGCATTTTCACAGATTATCAAAACTATTTCAACATTTAAATTCAATGCACCCTAAGATCACATAGGACTTGAATAGGGTTGTAATGTAAGCTAGGCTAGGGTATGAAACGAAGGATATGTATGTAGAGATTCAAAGTGTTCGAAAATGAAAAATCGGGATAATGGAAAAATGCGGGCAATAAAAAAAGTGGAAAACAAGTTCCATAATCAAGCATTAAATATAACAATTGGGGAGAAATCAAAGTTTATTGAACTATATACAACATATACAACTTTCTCTTTCGTTTTCTTTTCTTTCCTTACTTTTCTCATTTTGCTTTTCTTTTATTTTGCTATTTGCTTTCCCTTTTTCTATTTTTTTCACATCTCTTTTCTTTACTTATCACACTTTCATATGCCTAAATTGCTACCGCAAAACTACAATCATCATTCAATCCCATGTAACATTCCACACAAAGGTATGGAAGGTGTATGTATGGTTTAAAACTCAAATTTAGAGTTTGTTATGGGATTTGGGGTTATGAAACGAAAGGCTAGTATTTAGGCTCAAATGGGTTGACTAGGGAACATATGAAAGGTGAGGTCAAGGTCATATGGGTGATATAACAAAGATGGCCTATGATCGTTTCATAAAGCCTACGCAATTCTCGAGTCAAAACAATATATGAAAATCATGCTCAAGTAATACATTTCACGTATAAACTCAATTAATGAACGATTAAATGAAAGAATATAGAGATTACCAATGAATTCAACTATTTCAAAGAGGAAAGAATAGTGTATACACTCACAAATAACAAAAGGTACAAAGCTTACTCTGTGTAAGTATATACAATGCAACAAAATATTACCGAGTTATAAAAATCTTAAACCAAATCAATAGAACAAGAAAAGCACATGTGCTCATGGGATTATAGTTTAATTCATGAAGTTATTCATAATATCAATGATTGAGGACTAAAGTCTAATAACTTCTAAAATCAAGAACATGCATCATTGAGTTGTCTATGGGATCGGGAAATTATTAAAATTTCTCATCGAAAACAAAGGAAAAATTCCCAATAAAGGAGAAAAAAGAAAGAAAATCTTTTTGAAATTTTTAATTTTCTAAGAAAAGCATACTAAGTAACTAACATGTGAGCAAAAACATTGACTAAAAATGAAATGGATAGAAGATCCCACACCCCCTAACTTAAAACCTGACATTGTCCTCAATGTGAATTAAGAACCAAGTTACAGAGAGGAAAAGAGCGATATTACCTAAAGTTTGAGTGATCCCCATAAGAACAAGTCCAAAGAATCTTCAAAACAAGTTAGTTCCGATCATAGAAAAAACAAATAACAAAAAGTTAACAAATTACACTAGACTAAATTAGAAGAATGGAAAGATGAAAATAAAAAAAATAAAAAGCTAACTATATACAACCTACTATTTAGGCCTCAAACTAACTATACACTAGAAGTTTAAATAACTGAGGGTCCACCACAAAAATAAATTGACTTTGGAGGATAACCGGTGTACCCTCACTCTCAAACATGCCTTGTGAAAATATGAATTCCGTTTGAGCAACGGAAGGCATGTGTAAGGCGGGAGAAATGAACCATCCCCAATTAAAAGTTTTGGAGGGACGATGGGGGATTTGGATTGAACGGGTGACAAAAACATGTGGGGACCAAGAAAAACAGAAAACCCTCCCAAGGATTTTAAATTGGAATGGGAGGTGTCGCACATAAGGGCAAAGATGCCTTCATGGAAGGAGACTCGAGTAAGTACTCCTCATTGGCGAAAAGGTTTAACACATTAAAGTTTGAAACCGATTCATCGGGTACTTGTGACGGTGTGATAACAGAGAATGAATATGGGGAGGAAAAAAATTCAAACTCAAGAGATGAGATCGCTTGAAGATTGAGTTTCGAAGGAAATAAGATCATTTTCAATGAAATGCTCTTCTTTGGGGGCTAAAGAAGAAATAATTTCATTGCAAATGGATATTACTTCCATTTCATCCTCACTTTCAATATCTATTACGCAATGCGCAAAGTCAACAATGATTTGTTCCAAAGTAAGCACAAAGTCCTCATTTGGCTAAAAACATTCCTTGACTTCAAAAGTCTACGAAGAAAAACCTTCGTTGGATTCAAATAATAAATCCAACTCAAGCTTCCAACAACGATTTTCTTCCCGATAATGATTTTAAAGTTTCTCATTCTCAAGCATACACAAGCCCTCACCAAAAGTCATAGGTCGAGGCGCGGATTCTTGAAAATGCGAACTTTGAAAATTACCATCGGACTTAAACTTAAACACATTATTATAGGAATTTTCAAAACTATTGAAATTCGTTTCAAAATTCCTATTATAAGGAATTTGAGGCCCAAAATCATTATCATCGTCATCAAAATCCCAATAACCCAAGTTTGACTTTCATAATACTCGCCCAAAGCCATATTTGAATTTGTAATTTTTTGGAATAAGACATGTTTACCCCAAAAATGGCTCGAAGTGGCGAATTCCACAAAGTAGATGCGCGCGGGAAATTCAAGCGTTTCTTGGGGCTCAAATGTAGAAATCCTACAAAAATGCTAGACAAAAAATACAAATAGAAAGAAAATACTTCGGAATACTAAATAAAATAAATTCTAAAGCAAACTCATCCCCAGCAACGGCGCCATTTGATAGGCAGGTGTTTTGCCGCGGCGCGAGCGTCACCTGCGCGCCGGTCGTTTTGAATTCAGCTCACCCGCACTAAACAAAAACCTAAACTTATGACTACACTCAGCAGGTGAGTATAGCGGCCAAGTCCGAGTATTGAAAGACCATAGAGACGAGTTGATAGAATTTATAAGGTTTAGTATTCCTAAATAAAAGTGTTAAAGATGATTATACACAAAAAGGAAAAGATGCATAAAGGGAAAGATATTAATCTAGGCGTGTATTTAAACTAGAATAATAAAAGCGATAAAAATTGTAGGTTGCGTCGAATATCCCTTACCCGAGTTAATGAGTATAAAATGGTTACCTGGGTCGACGAGTTATTAAGATTGCGTCTCGTTTCGACAGTTAATTAAATAATTAATTGTCACACCCCTAAATTCGCATAAAAGCCTAATAAGATTTTGGCGTCAACAAATACCCCAAAAATTACGCATACAAGGTCGTAAGCACAGAGCATACATGATATGCCCTGTCAAATCTCCTAGCCATAATAACCAGGACAACGCACCCGAAATAGATCTGTAAACTCCATCACCAAAGCAAAGTAACATGTCAACCTGGGGTGAGTTCAATCTGACACAACCTAGGCTAACTTAGCTAGAAAGAATATTAAAAATGCGATAAATAAACGCGATAAATCTACACGAGAAAGAACGAAAAGAAATCAAGTAAACCTAATTATGAAAGCATGTAAATTAAATACAAAGCAAGAAAATAATGAAATATAACTTAAATTAATGCAGAGGGGAGATGAAAAGTCAACATACAAACCCAATTGGGTGTCAAACCAAGAAGAAATGAATAATGAGCTCTCAAACCCCCAAACCCTAACCTAAACTATCTAAAAACTAATATATCTAAAAATAGAAACCAAAATTAGTTTATATTGTAAGTTACAAAAGAAATAAAGGAAAAAAGAAAAGAAAAGGAGAAAATATTTGGTGACCGCGATCGACCGCGTCCAGGGGGCTATTCGACCGCACCTTCAAGTAAAAGCCCACTATCTCCTTTCCACGGTAAAATCCAAAACTGCGATCGATTGGACCTTCAACCACGGTCGATCGGTACTCTGTTTTTGGCAGTTATTTGGTCCATAAAAAGGGGAGGAAAGGTCCATTACGGAAATGGCCATAACTTCATCATCTGAACTCCAAACAACGCGTCGTTTGTGGCCACGCGACGCTAACTCAACGAAATACGCATCCGTTGAATATCCATGAGCTGGAGATGAACTGTGAATTCACTCAAATGCCCTTGAATTAGTGTTCGGCGATGAAACTTCTTCGAAATGCAACGGATCCTCACTTTTGGCGTCCCAATACCTACAAAAACACAATTAACCCCTACAAAGCATGTATATATCCAAATCCAAGGTTGTCTGGATAATGAGCATAAATATAGGCATTTAGGACCGTAAAAGTTCTAGAATACATAGAGATATAGGGTGGAAGTATGCAGTATTCGATACGAATCACACCCCCTAACTTAACATTGCTAGTCCCTAGTGACGAAATAAATAAAACCAGTCCATAGAAGGTAGTACAAGACGTATATATGCATCGAAATATAAATTCCACTTTCGTAGGGAACACGATTGCATTTAGCATATGCAATAAGTCGTTAATGTGACACCTCGCCTAATTAAAAATCGGGGATCACTCCTTTATTAAATTAAAATCAAGGTGAACAGTTGGTTCATTCTTAGCATCACTGTCGAAAAATACTTTTCCAATTTAAACACCCTAAATAATTAAGCTAAGAGTCAAAACCATTTTAGACTTTACTTTCCAAATTTTATTTATTTATTTTTTTTTTTAAACCAACATTTAAAACTTTGCATAATTCACAATTTAATAGTCACACCACAACTATCCTGGAACATGCAATCCAAATAATCAAACATTCAACTAATTGAATCCCAACATGTAAAACTTAAAGTAAAACATCCAGATAGCAATAAATCCGAAAGTGACAATACTATAAATAAATGAATCAAAAGGTCCAATAAAACGACTAGATAATGGAAACGGGCGACACATGCCCAACTGAATAAATATACTAGGAGTGGAATCAATTAAATGAAGTCGTCTAAGCAAGAGGCCTGCAACTCCCACCTAAGCTGCGGCGCGTTCCTTTCAAAGGATCCTATGCAAGACGCCCCTGTGGTTGGGCACCTGTAATATATACATATATATACAAGAGAGAAAGGGAAATTAAAACGGGTCAGAGCCCGATAGTGTAAATGATTTAAAATTTGTTTAGCAAGTATTTAAAATGTTTACAGGCCAATGCAACAACATATTAGTGCGACACTCTCTTGAGAAATTCTCACCTCTCTTCTAATGTGCACACCTATCGCACTAACCTTCGTAACGGTTTAACTTATCTTATCTTAGGTTACTCGTAAGGTTTAAACTAAACAATTCAACTGTTTAAGAAGTAAATTTCATTTAGTGACAAAGCTCTCATTTTTTACTTTATTTATTAATAAAGTTTTTCAGAAATATATAATACTTTTGAAACAGGTATTTCTCAATTGAAATCACTACTCATCTCTTACTTACCATAAACACAGTAGGTAGTTCCCAAATTCCAGAATTTAATATATATATTAAATACTCATATAATATATATATTCTAACGGCACCCCACATAAAAATTATGGTGAGGGCATACTCTGCTATCCAATCCCCGTATCACTCGTACTAAGGGAAATACAAGTTCGGAATCACTCTCGAACTGTATTAATACATACACAAACAATATTGAGGCGAAGCATAGATTCCAAGTCTCTAAGAGGTCAGTACATACCCTCACGTCTCTTAGGACCGTCTGACCATCGATCAGATAGCCTGTACCAAGGATATCTATCTTCTAGGGTACGAGTCAATATCCCCCATAAAGGTCCCATCGAGATAAGACTGTCCCAGCGCAGTAACCTCAGGGATAGCAAGTAGCGCGGGCCTAATTTTAACACGTATATAGTATATGCATAAACACAGTCATATAAATATACTACTTTTACCATATCAAATTTAGGTTCATCTCATAACCCATAATTATAACATTTATCCTTATTTCTCATTATTTAGTCATCACTTATAACGGTTCGTCTCTTACTTTAATTTGAGGGATTAATCCAACTCACTACGTAACACTCATGGGCTCTATCCTCCCAAGTGTAGAATTTTAGTAGGTACTCATCTAATTTCCAACGTAACTATTTTACGCATCTCTCCATTTAATGCATAATTTCATCGTCCCTTATATGTAAATATCCCAAAAATGTACATCTCATCTTACCTTAAAGGTCTCATAATTATTAATAAGTCATACTGGTCTCCTTTACCTTCCAAATTATTTTTAAATAAGGATGCCCAAATATTTCTACTCATTTAATTTGAATTTAACTATTTTCAAAGGGGAAATGTGAGTCTGCCAGAAGGGGTCGATCGATCGAGGGCAGGGGCTCGATCGATCGATGTGTCGATCGATCGACACTCCTGGATCGATCGATCGATCAAACAGGTATGCGAATTCTGCAGATTAACAGTTACGGGTTTCATAATCTAACCTCAATCAAATACAAATTTTTCATACCCAAACTCCCTAAAATTCGTACTACAAACAGTATAAACCCATAGTATACATCTTCAACGTAAAGCATGCAATTTTCCATCAATAACCATAGATTAATAGGCCAAAACTCATATAAATCTCAAGAACCCTAGAATTTCTTTAACATGGTTCTAATCAGTCTTTTTCCAGAAATTTCTACTCCTAATTCATCATAAATTTGTGGTTAAGCCTCTACATGTGAAGCGGTTTCCAGATTATCATTCAAATCATTACTACATGCGATTTTCCTATCTCCAACATGGATTTTCTTCTACCAAACTCATCCTAATCGCCCTAGACTAACATGAACGATGCATTAACGAAAATAAGCAAGATAAATATTTTCCATGAATTTCAAAGTTCTAATTTGTGGACGAATTTAGTGTTGTTGCGTTCCCCATCGCGCGATCTACGCGGTGGTGGTGGTCGCGGTGGCGGTGCAACCGGACGGATTTTGGGCCTTGGATTGCTTGGAAAGCTTTCTCCTTCCCTCTCCTATGGCCGTTCTAATATTTTGAGTCTGCTAACCCTAAAGGACTATTCTAAATGGCTGATATAGCCTAATAATTTTCGTGGGTTTAATTACCCAAAAATGCAAAATGTCCAAAATGCCCTCCTGGGGTGCTAAATAGGCCTAAAAATGCCCCGAGACCCAAACTAAACCCCCGGGTATACTTTTCTGACTATCTCGACCCTTCCGGACACTTTGGCTCACTCAAAATGACCATACGAGCAACTTATAATTTATTCACTTTTATTAATCAATATTTAGTCCCGACGCCACACGGGCGCGTCCCGACTCAAATTTCCAAAATTGTCATTTTATTCACTCTTGACATTTAATAGAACCAATATTATATTACTTTACTCATTAGTAATATTCAACAACAAGTTTCCCATAATTACTAGCTCACATCTCGTTAATAATTATAAAGTGATTAATTTCTGAATTTATATTAAATTAATAACTCACATTAAATTTAATAAATCCCCAAATTAATAAAGCATAAAAATACAGGGTATTACATACTCCCCCCTAATAACGAAATTTCATCCCGAAATTCAAAAAATAAGGCATACCTGGTAAGAATAAATCTGGGTATCTCTCGCGCATATCTGCCTCACGCTCCCAAGTGGATTCCTTCACATTATGATGCTCCCACTGGACCCGTACAAGTGGAACTACCTTCGACCTCAATCTCCTCTCGCTATGGTCTAGGATAGCCACCGGTCTCTCCTCGTAAGAGCTGTCAGGATGTAAGTATATCTCATCTATCGCGATGTGAGTATGGGCCATATCATCCCGAAGATATCGTCTCAACGACGAGATGTGGAATACATCGTGAATGCGATGTAAATTCTCTGGCAGTCCCAATCTGTATGCTATCGGCCTAACCCTCTCGATAATGGGAAATGGTCCCACGTACCTTGGGGCCAATTTCCCTTTATTCCCGAACCTCATCACTCCTTTCATAGGAGATACACGTAGTAACACTTGGTCCCCCACATTAAAATCCCGGAAGAACCGTTTCGCATAGGCATAGCTTTTCTGCCTGTCATGGGCTACTCGAATGCGACTCCTGATCATCTCAATCCTCGCGGAGGTTTCCTGAATTACCTCTGGTCCTAGCAACTTGTTATCCCCCACCTCGAGTCAACAAGTTGGGGAACGACAAGGCCTGCCATACAAAGCCTCGAATTGAGCCATGCCAATCGTGAACTGATAAGAGTTATTATAGGCAAACTCTACCGATGGAAGATGTGGCTCCCAACCTCCTCCAAAATCAAGAACACACATGCACAGCATATCCTCCAACATCTGATTAGTACGCTCTGTCTATCCATCTGTTTGTGGGTGATAAGCTGAACTCAGTCTCAACTCAGTACCCATAGCCTCCTGAAAGCTCTCCCAGAAATGCAACACAAAAATCTTGTCTCTATCTGACACAATATTCAGGGGCAACCCATGTAATCTGATAATCTCAGCAATGAACAACTGAGCATACTGACCCGTGGTATAGTTTGTCCGCACCGGTAGAAAATGAGCCACCTTGGTGAAACGGTGTACATTCACCCAGATAGAGTTGTGGCCCCGCTGTGATGTAGGAAACCCTATAATAAAGTCCATGGAAACACTCTCCCACTTCCACGCGAGTATTTCCAATGGCTGAAGCAACCCTGATGGTTTCTGATGGTCCACCTTTACCAGCTGGCAGGTAGAACACTTGGACAAGAACTCAACAATGTCCTTTTTCGTCCCACTCCACCAGTACTGTCGCCTCATATCCTGGCACATCTTATCTCCCCCAGGGTGTACCGTAAATCGGGACCCGTGAGACTGGGTCATCACTGCATGACGTAATTCTTCACCTTATGGAACCACTAATCTCCCATTAAACCTTAAACCCCCATCAGAACTAACAGTATAGGACTCACCACCCTCAGCTAAAAGTCATACAATCTGCTCCTGGCAAAATGGGTCTGCAGTCTGTGCCTGTATCACCCTCGTAATAATCTCGGGTGTCACTGTCATGACAGATATGAAGGAATGGGCTAATGTGTCCTGGTGAACCAACTCCTTCCACTTTGCTTTCCAGACAACCTCTACATCGTCTACCGGTCTACGGCTCAACGCATCAGCAACTACGTTGGCCTTCCCCGGATGGTATTTTATGTCGAACTGATAGTCCTTCACAAACTCTAACCATCTGCGCTGACGCATATTCAGCTCTCGCTGAGTGAACAGGTACTGCAGTGACTTGTGGTCTGTGAATAAGCAAGATTTCTCCCCTAATAAATAGTGCCTCCATATCCTCAATGCAAAAACGACCGCTGCTAACTCCAGGTCGTGGGTGGGGTAATTCTTCTCATGCGGCTTAAGCTTGCGGGAGGTAAAAGCTATAGCCTTCTCCTTCTGCTGAAGTACTCCCCCAAGTCCCCGTAAAGAGGCATCGGTCTAAACCAGGTACTCCACACCCGGCTTCAGTAATGCAAGGACCGGTGCTGAAGTAAGCTTGTCTTTCAGCTCGTCAAAAGCCAATTGACAAGCATCATGCCAAACATATGGAACCCCTTTGCGATTCAGGTTCGTCAATGGACCCGCTATTTTGAAGAATCCCCGAATGAATCTCCTGTAGTATCCGGTTAACCCCAAGAAACTACGCACCTCCATCGGTGTCGTGGGCTGTCCCCACTCCCTCACCGCTGACACTTTACTCGGGTCAACTGCTATCCCCTGTTCAGAAACAACATGTCACAAGAACTGTACTTCTCATAACCAGAATCTGCACTTCTCGTACTTAGCATACAACTGATGCTCTCATAGAGTTTGAAGAACCTTCCTCAAGTGCTCGACATGCTCCTCCTCGAAGTATGAATATATCAAAATGTAATCTATGAAGACGATGACAAACTGATCCAAGAACTCTCTGAACACTCGGTTCATCAAGTCCATGAATAATGCTGGAGCATTTGTGAGTCCAAATGGCATCACTCTGAACTCATAGGACCCGTATCTCGTCAAGAAAGCAGTATTTGAAACATCCTGCTCCCTAATTCATAGCTGATGGTACCCTGACCTCAGATCTATCTTCGAAAAGAAAGTTGCTCCCCTCAGTTGGTCGAACAGATCATCGATTCGAGGCAACAGATACTTATTTCATATCGTGACCTAGTTCAACTCCCGGTAGTCCACACATAGCCTCAGTGAACCATCTCTCTTCATCACAAACAAGACTGGAGAACCCCAAGGTAAGGTACTCCTGCGAATGAAGCCATGACCTAACAGCTTCTCTATCTGATCTCGTAACTCTCACATCTCCGTCGGAGCCATACGGTATGGAGCGCGTACTATAGGTCCAGTATCCGGTAATAAATCTATGACAAAGTCTATCTCTCGACTGGGGGGTAGGCCTGGTATCTCCTGAAATACATCGGAATACTCACGAACAACTGGGATCGAATCTAAGAGAATCACAACCTCCTTAGAGGTATCCTCCTCTATGTAATACAAATGAGCGGTCGAGCCTCCCTCTGGGTGATGCATCGCCACTACAAACATCTCTTGCCCCTGAATGGCAAAAACAATACTCCCACCAAAACAATCTATCATGGCCCTGTAAGCAGCGAGCCAATCCATACCGATAATAACGTGATGCTCATGCATATCTAAGACTAACATGTCTGCAGGTAATACCAAGCTACCAATCTCTACCCCCACACCCCGGCATATAAAAAAAATAAGCGAACCATTTCTCAGTGGCGAGTCTACACACATCACAGTGCTCTCTGCTGTGGCTAATAACCCTAAGGCCTTCGCAAAATGAGTAGCTATAAAACAATGCGTCGCCCCAGTATCAAATAAAACTCGACCCATAGTACCATGGATAGGAAACATACCCTCAATCGCGGGTGGTGCCTGCGGAGCTGCTGCCTGGTGGACGTTATAGACACGTCCATACTGTAACTGCCCCTACTGCACTAGAGCTGCTGGAATGGCTGGTAGGGCTGGTACCTGGGCTGGTGCTGGGAGGGCGGCTGGAAAGAGTGGCCTTTGTGGCTCATTATGGGCACCCTGCTGCTGTGGGGCCCTATCACCCTCTGGGCAATCCTGGCGCCTATGGCCATTCTTGCCGCACCCGAAACATCGGCCTTTGAAATTACCTCCCCTCTGACCCTGCTAACCACGGCCCTGCTGGACGTTACCACAACGCCACTGGCCCTGTTGGCCCTAATGAAAACGCTGTTGGCCCTGCTACTGTCGGTGTTGGCCTTGCTGACCCTACTGATGAGGTTGGCCCTGCTGACCCTTCCTAAAACCCCCAAATCCCTACCTGGAATCACCTGATCAGAAGCGCTTGGCAGGGTCCCCCTGATGGGAACTCTGCTCATGCTGACGAGTCTATCCCTGGGATGTCGGTGCTCCACCAGCGCCACTACCCCTTGTCCTGCCCTGCTGGATGGACTCTCCTGCTCGCTTGCTTCCCTGCAGATGGAAACAGTGATCCTGGAAATGTAGTAAGGCATCATTGAGTACATCTGTAAAGGTAATCAGAGACAAATTCCCTATAAGCTGTTGGCGGATCCTCCAAGCTAACCCGTCCATAAACAACATTATCTTTTTACCCTCAGTAGGTGCCTCATCTGGCACTATGGTGAGAAGTCTCATGAACTCCTACTCATACTCAGAAACGGTAGAATTCTCCTGCTTTAAGTTTAGTAATTTCCGCCTCATCTCAGTTTGCACTGCGGTTGGAAAATACTTACGGTCAAACCATTCCCAGAACGACTGAATCGGGATCGTATCCCTCTCCTCCAATGTGGTGGTGGATTCCCACAACTGCAAAGCGGCCCCCACTAACTTGAAGGAAGCCAATAACTATTTTTGTACGTCTGTGCACTCATACATACGCAGATGCCGCTGGATATCTTTCTTCCATTGGCTGACGATGACAATATCTGAACTACCCGAGAACTCAGGGGGATGCGCCTTCTGAAAGGAATCCCTAACCCGCTCCCATGCAGATGGAAGCTGTGCAGGTACTGGCGCCACTGCCTGAATCTGGGGTGGAGCCTGCTGTACCACCGCTAGTGCTGCATTCACCGCCTGAGCAATAATAGCGGCTACCTCATTAGCATTCATCGTACCCTAGGCCGGAGCTGCTGGATGCTCGGCCTGGGAACGACTATCCTTTGGTGCACGTCTCAGAGGCATCTAAAACGTGAAGAAATTTATTAGTCTACAGTTATTACTAAATCTCAAATAGCTGAAGACGTAAATGTAAAAGCAAGAATACAACAATCCTAAAATAGGGCTCTATAGCAAAAATGTTAAGCTGAAAGCGAAATAAACTGTACATATCTTAAGGACACTAGAACCTGATGCTCTGACACCCCCTAACATGCATCAGTGAGTTGTCTATTGGATCGGGCAATTATTAAAATTTATCATCGGAAATAAAGGCAAAATGCCCAATAAAGGAGAGAAAAGAAAGAATTTTTTTTTGAAATTTATAATTTTCTAAGAAAAGCATACTAAGTAACTAACATGTGAGCAAAAACATAGACTAAAAAAGAAATGGATAGAATATCCCACACCCCCTAACTTAAAACCTGACATTGTCCTCAATGTGAATTAAGAACCAAGTTAAAGAGAGGAAAAGAGCGATATTACCCAAAGTTGGAGCGATCCCCATAAGAACAAGTCCAAAGAATCTACAAAATAAGTTAGTACCGAGCATAGCAAAAACAAATAACAAAAAGTTTACTAATTACACTAGACTAAATTAAAAGAAAGAAAAGATGAAAAGAAAGAAATAAAAAGCTAACTATATGCAACCTACTATTTAGGCTTCGCACTAACTGTACACTAGAAGTCGAAATAGCTGAGGTTTCACCATGAAAACGATTTCACCTTGGAGTATAACCGGTGTACCCTCAATCTCAAGCTTGCCTTCTAAAAAATATGAATTTTGTTTGAACAACGAAAGTCATGTGTAAGGCGGAAGAAATGAACCATCGCTAATTAAAAGTTTTGGAGGTACGATGGGGGATTTGGATTGAACGGGTGACAAAAACATGTGGGGATCAAGAAAAATAGAAAATCATCCCAAGAATTTTGAAATTGGAATAGGATGTGGCGCACATGCATGGAAGGAGACTCGAGTAAGTACTCCTCATCATCGAAAAGGTTTAACACATTAAAGTTTGAAATCGATTCATCGGGTACTTGTGACGGTGTGATAACAGAGAATGAAAACGGGGAGGAAAGAAATTCAAACCTAAGAGATGGGATCGCTTGAAGATTGAGTTTCGAAGGAAATAAGATCATTTTCAATGAAATGTTCTTCTTCGGGGGCCAATGATGAAATCATTTCATTACAAGTGGATATTACTTCCATTTCATCCTCACTTTCAATATCTATTACGCAAAGGGGAAAGTCAACAATGATTTGTTCCAAAGTAGGCATAAATTCCTCATTTGGTTAAAAACATTCCTCGGCTTCAAAAGTCTACGAAGAAAAATCATCGTCGTATTCAAATAACAAATCTAACTCATGCTCCCAACAATGATTTTCTTCCCGATAACGATTTTGAAGTTTCTCATTCTGAAGCATACGCAAGCCTTCACCGAAAGTCATAGGTCGAGGCTCGGATTCTTGAAAATGCGAACTTTAAAAATTATCATCGAACTTAAACTTAAACTCATTATTATAGGAATTTTGAAAACTATAGCAATTCATTTCAAAATTCCTATTATAAGGAATTTGAAGCCCAAAATCATTGTCATCATCATCAAAATTCTAATAACCCAAGTTTTGACTTTCATTATACTCACCCAAAGTCATATTTGAATTTATAATTTTTTGGGACTCTAGGTGTTGACCAAAAGTCATAGGTTTACAAGCATTTTGAGAATAATAATAATAATTACCGAAAGAATTGGAATAAGACATGCTTACCTCAAAAATGTCTCGAAGTGGCGAATTCCACAAAGTAGATGCGCGCGGGAAATTCAAGCGTTTCTTGGCGCTCAAATGTAGAGGTCCTACAAAAATTCTAGACAAAAAATACAAATAGAAAGAAAATACAACGAGATACTAAATCAATTAAATTCTAAAACAAACTCATCCCCGGCAACGGCGCCATTTGATAGGCAGGGGTTTCGCCGCGGCGCAAGCGTCACCTGCGCGTCGGTCGTTTTGAATTTGGCTCACCTGCACTATACAAAAACCTGTACTTATGACTACACTCAGCGGGTGAATATAGCGGCCAAGTCCGGGTATCAAAAAACCACAGAGATGGGTTACTAGAATTTATAAGGTTTAGTATTCCTAAATAAAAGTGTAAAAGATGATTATACACAAAAAGGAAAAGATTCAGAAAGGGAAAGATATTAATCTAGGCGTGTATTTAGACTAGACTAATAAAAGCGGTAAAAACTATCACCCGAGTTAATTAGTATAAAATGGTTACATGGGTCGACGAGTTATTAAGATTGCATCTCGTTTCGACAATTAATTAAATCAAGAATTGTCACACCCCTAAATTTGCATAAAAGCCTAATAAGATTTTAGCATCAACAAATACCCCGAAATTACGCATGGAAGGTCGTAAGCACGAAGCATACATGATATGCCCTGTCAAATCTCCTAGGCATAATAACCAGGACAACGCACCCGAAATAGATCTGTAAACTCCATCACCAAAGCAAAGTAACATGTCAACCCGGGGTGAGTTCAAATTGACACAACCTAGGCTAACTTAGCTAGAAAGAATATTAAAAATGCGGTAAATAAACGCGAT
Source organism: Sambucus nigra (assembly GCA_949130495.1). Taxonomy (NCBI): domain Eukaryota; kingdom Viridiplantae; phylum Streptophyta; class Magnoliopsida; order Dipsacales; family Adoxaceae; genus Sambucus; species Sambucus nigra. The sequence continues at coordinate 140,319,797 of OX422218.1, forward strand.
AAATCTACACGAGAAAGAACGAAAAGAAATCAAGTAAACCTAATTATGAAAGCATGTAAATTAAATACAAAGCAAGAAAATAATGAAATATAACTTAAATTAATGCAGAGGGAAGATGAAAAGTCAACATACAAACCCAATTGGGTGTCAAACCAAGAAGAAATGAAGAATGAGCTCTCAAACCCCCAAACCCTAACCTAAACTATCTAAAAACTAATATATATGAAAATAGAAACCAAAATTAGTTTATATAGTAAGTTACAAAAGAAATAAAGGAAAAAAGGAAAGAAAAGGAGAAAATATTTGGTGACCGTGATCGACCGCGTCTAGGGGGCTATTCGACCGCACCTTCAAGTAAAAGCCCACTATCTCCTTTCCACGGTAAAATCCAAAACTGCGATCGATCGGACCTTCAACCACGGTCGATCGGTACTCTGTTTTTGGCAGCTATTTGGTCCATAAAAAGGGGAGGAAAGGTCCATTACGGAAATGGCCATAACGTTCATCATCTGAACTCCAAACGACGCGCCATTTGTGGCCACGCGACGCTAAATCAACGAACTACGCATCCGTTGAATATCCATGAGCTGGAGATGAACTGTGAATTCACTCAAATGCCCTTGAAGTATTGTTCGGCGATGAAACTTCTTCGAAATGCAACGGATCCTCACTTTTGGCGTCCCAATACCTACAAAAACACAATTAACCCCTGCGAAGCTTGTATATATCCAAATCCAAGGTTGTCTGGATAATGAGCATAAATATAGGCATTTAGGACCGTAAAAGTTCTAGAATACATAGAGATATAGGGTGGAAATATGCAGTATTCGATACGAATCACACCCCCTAACTTAAACATTGCTAGTCCCTAGTGACGAAATAAATAAAACCAGTCCACAGAAGGTAGTACAAGACGTATATATGCATCAAAATATAAATTCCACTTTCATAGGGAACACGATTGCATTTAGCATATGCAATAAGTCGTTAATGTGATATATACGTCTTTTGGCAGCTGTGGTCGATCGGTACTCTACTTTTGGCAGCTATTTGGTTCATAAAAAGGGGAGGAAAGGTCCATTACGGAAATGGCCATAACTTCATCATTTGGACTCCAAACGACACGCCGTTTGTGGCCACGTGACACTAACAAAATAAACTAAGCATTCATGGAATCTCCCTGAGCCGGAGATGAAATATGAATTGACTAAAATTTCCTTGAAGTAGCGTTCGACGACGAAACTTGTCCGAAATGCAATGAATCCTCACTTTTTGCGTTCTTATACCTACAAAAGCACAATTAACCCCTACAAAGCATGTATATATCCAAATCCAAGGTTGTCTGGTTAATGAGCATAAATATAGGCACTTAGGACCGTATAAGTGCTAGAATGCATAGAGGTATAGGGAAAAAATATGCAATATATGATACGAAGTAGTAGCCCCAGAGGGCGTAAGGGATCCTATCGACCCAATCTCGACACCTCTCGGTCATCTTGGTCATGATGACTTTGAGGTTCTTATTGGATGCTTCAACTGCTCCATTGGTTTGAGGTCGGTAGGGAGAAGATTTTTGCCTGTAAATCCCTTACTCATCGACCACCTCTGTAACTTCTGCCTCGAAGTGTAACCCGTTGTCTGATACCAGCTCGTACGGGACCCCATACCGATAGATGATGTTTTTTTGGATAAACTTGGACACCTTCTTAGAATTCAGCACTATATATGACTTGGCTTCAACCCATTTAGTGAACTAGTCAATGGCAACCAGGATAAATTCATGTCCGTTGGACGTTTCGGGTGTAACCTTCACTATGATGTCAATGCCCCATGTGGAGAATGACCAGGGAGAAGTCTTGGTGTATGAATCTCGCGAAGGCAAGGGTTGTAGGTTGGAAAACTGCTAGCATTTGATGCATCTTCGAGCGTAGACTGTGCAATCTTGAACCATGGTAGTCCAATAGTAACCCTGTCAGATGATCTTCTTTGTGAGCATATGGCTGTTTATGTGGGGTCCGCATTCCCTACTACGTATTTTTTGCATCATCTATCTAATGTCAGCCCCTGTGATGCATTGCAAATGGGTTCTATCAAAGTTTTTTTTAAACACCGCTTTATCATAGACAATATAATGGGCAATCAATCTTCGTAGGCTTGCTCGGTCTTACTTCTCAGAACCTTGGGGGTACCTACCATGCTTGAGGAGGCGCCAAGTATCATAGTACCAGTAGTTAGCTATCTCGGTGTCTTCTTCTGTGCTAAGCTCAATGTGGTAGCAATGGGTCAATTTATCTTACTTTTGGACATGGAAAGGGTCCATGGTTATTCCTTCGGGCATGTCAATCATAGAGGCTATGGTATCAAGGGCTTCAGCTAGGTTGTTCTTTGCTCAAGGAAGGTAGTGGAAGGTGATTTCTTAGAATTAGTAAATTATCTCTCCTAGGTGGGCATGGAAGGAATGAAGCCTCATAGACGTCTAGGTATCGAATTCCTTTCTTGAGGGAAACTTTGAGGCCTACCGTGCATGCCTCGTATTTAGTTATATTGTTGGTGGAAGGAAAATTCAGCTTGATGGAAATGGAAGTGTGAGAGTCATCAGGGGTAATTAGGAGTATCCTAATGCCATACCTTTTCTTATTGGCGGTTCCATCAAAGAACAATTGCCATCAAAGGTCTTCTTGGGAAGTATAGAGGATATTCTCATCCGAGAATTCAAAAATATATACATCGGTGTTGATGTAAAAAACAAGATTATCTCTAATTAATCAATCAGAAATAAAATGAATAAATAAGACAAAAGATTTTTAAAGTGGTTCAGCCTGAGGAAAATGGCCTACATCCACTGTTTTTGTATTGCTGACTGTTTATTTGGAATCTCGATAATGGGTTTACCAAGAGATCCAAAATTCCCTTCTAATGAGGAGGTTACAATGTATTTATAGCCTTGAGGCTGTATATTTGAAAGGACAATGCGATGTTATCTAGTAGACATATACATCTGTACGATAATAATGAGCATTTAATGCGCATTCATCTTTTTTATTCTCTTGATTTGGATGCTCTGCACACTAAGTAGCTCGGACCGCTTAAGATATTCAGACCGCTTAAGCTGCTCGGTACGCTTGAGTTACTTAGAGCTCTGAGTTGCTCGGGGTGCCTAGGATGCTCGGTACGCTTGAGCTGCTCGGAGTGTATGAGTTGCTCATTTGAAAGTATTTGTATTTTTCATATGGAAGACACACGTCTTCAAATGATTGGTCCATGTCAGCTGACTAAATTTGGTATCAACAGAAGCCCCCAATGTTTCACAGTTTGAGGTTGAAGAGAAGTGTGGAACATTCTACTTGAAAACTGCTTAGATGATTTGTTTTTATGGATTTTAAGAAAATTTTCGTTGTATATAACTCCTTTTTGAGCGCATAGTATCAGGTTTCATAAATATTTTGAATTTTATGACCACTTCGATATTTGTGCCCTTTTCTTCTTTTAGCTACCGAAAACGCAAACGTCTTCCCTTGTAATCATTGCCTTTCTCTATTCCCGAGGTAAAGTATTTAAACGCGGCCGAAATCCTATCGTCTTTCACTTTTCAAATCTATATCTTTGAACTCTTCATTTTCTCTCTATCTTGTGCCTTTGTTCTTTCCATTGTTCATTGTCAGTGATGCCACATTCTATTTAAAAACTAGGTTTTTGAATAGAGCTTTAGTTGTCAATCTTCGTGATGCCAATAGGGACTATTTTGAGCATGGGGTTGTGATGAAAAATTGACAACACCCTCCATTAAATGCAGATGATGTATACCAAGGTCCCAGGTGTCCACCTTATGGCAATGGGATAGGTTGTTTTTATTTTTTGAAATCTTATTTTCTTTGTGTTTGATAAAATGCATCACTGACATTTGTTTTTGTTTGTTACAGTTGACAGTAAAAGAAAACCTCCAAAAGAGACTGATGTTAATATAAAGCATTTAAAACTTATCTGGGGTTTGCATCAATCTGTTGCTGGGGAGCATATTAGATCTACTTCTTACTTGTTGCAATACAAAAGCTACACCTCATATTTCATTTCTCGTCCCCGTCCAGTGGTGGTTGATCTTGATCAGGTACCAGCCTCTGAGACTATTGTGGAAGGTTCTTCTTCTGAATCGAATATTCCTATCACTGATCTGATGAAGAAGAGAAAAGATCCTGCCTTTTTTAATAAGTCTGCCTCTGCCACTATGGAGGCAAAGAAGAGTAAACAAGATGTCCCAGAAGAAGGGATAAAAACCATAGATGTACCCCCTCATGCTGCTGCCAAGAAGGCTGGCGAAAAGCCCCCTGTGCCTCCGAGTAAGACCGTTGTTATTTCTCCTTCGAGTGATGTTGTTGTCATATCACCAATAAGGACAACATCTTTAGTTGGAAATGCTCCTGCTCCTCTGAGGAGATTAAAAAGAAGTTCTTCTGAGAGACCTGTTGAACCTATCTCTCAACCTTCAAATATTGAAGGTAATGTTCCAATTCTTATTGCTCCGAGCTCTGCTGTCAGCTTGGTAAGATCCTGGACTATTCCAGAATCTCAAGGTGTTGAAGACACCTTTTCTGGAGAGAAACTTACTACACTGGCTGCTCAACACATTTCTTCAGTAAGTATCTTTAGCTTGACCCCTTTATTTTTTGATATTATGTTCATGTATTGACTTAAAGTTACTTCTTTTTCAGTCGATGACGTGTTTTAACAACATTTTGAAGAAGGATGAAGCTATTAGGTCTTCAAGCTCCTCGGGTGGAGTAGAGGAAGCTTTTGTTAGGATGACCCAATCATTGAAATATTCTCATCAAAAGTTTGAGGAGGACAAAGATGATTGGGAGACGCAATTGAAGTCTGTTGAAGCATCTCGAGACCAGGATGTGACTGCCTCCAAAGAGTTGGAGAAGAAACTGAGGGAGGCTGAGCAGAGTAACAAGGAGCTTGAGGTCAAGCTCACGTCTGTTGAGGAGAAGATTACAAAGATTCAGGATGTTGAGCGACAGAAGACGGAGGTGGAAGAAAAATTGAAGTCTGCAGAAGAGCTCCTTAGGGAGAGGACCTCCTTGGAGAAGGCAAAGAGGAAAGCTGTAGTTAAAAAATCCTTCAGTTATGGTTGGGACAAGGGATGGAACAAGGGCCTGGCTATCATGTCTTCTCAAATGGAGTATGACAGCATCAAATATTTTAGGGATGGATGGGTGGCATCCATGAAGAAATTGGAGGTTGCTGAAAACTCTGAACTGTTCCAAGAGTACACTCATGGCCCTTCTCCCTCTACTGGAGTAGAAGAAGATGATGAAGCTAATTCAGATGAATCTTCTTTGATAACTAGAGATCAGGTCCCTACTTTTCCTGTTGTTCAACCTTCCGAGCAACTCCAACCAACCAGCACTTCTTCCGAGCAACTACCATTGTCCTCCTAGCAACCAACTCCTTTATCCCAACTGTCCAACGAAGTAGTAGGGAATAAGGAGAAGGTGTAAAGTTGTTCGGGTCTTTTATTTGATTGCTTTCTTGAATGTAACCTAGAATTATGATGAATAAAATTTGAACTTTGGTTGTTCGCCTTGAATTTCTCTTTTACTCGCTCTGTCTGCATCATTACTGATTCTCTTTATTTCTTCTCTTTGCTAGTTTATGGCCAGGATGGAGCTCTTATCTGCTCATGACACTAAATTGATGAAGAAATCCAATGACTATTTTAAAGCTGGTCATGCAGATCTTAATGGGGCCCAAATAATTAACATCCTCGGATCAGGTGCTTCTGACCGAGCAATTGAAGCTTACCAATACTTGAAGTGCTTGCTCAATCATGATGTTGGCAATAATGTGGCCTACTATGAGATGATTGAAGATCTCCAAGGAACGATCGAGGAACTTCAGCAACAGTACAAAGAGTCCTCCACACTTTTACATCAAGGTTATGAGAGAAAGTACCAGCAATTGAGTGCTGATAAGGGATATGATAAGTTCATCTCTGCTCATGAGAAGAAGGAGAGTGTTCTGAAGCTTGAAATAGAAGAGCATAGGCATACCGCCAAGTTGTTGGAGCAGGAGAGCATTGCTTTGCAGGAGGAAATAAAATAACTCAAATCTGCTGCTTCTTCTTCGGGAGCCTTGGTCCTAGTAATGATGATGGTCTTTCATTCTTGGAGGTAGAAAATGCTAACTTACGAGATGAGTTAGAAACTTTGAAACGAGCTGGACCCTCCACATCTACTCGTGGTAGAGCAAGATCTTCTTGTGGATGAGCTAGGGCTGGTTGGGTCACCATTGAAGAGGCGAGAACGTAGTCAGCTTTAGAGAATCAAGTCGTTCAGTTGATGGAGAAAAATCAAGCCTTGGTAGAAATGTCTAAGAAGATTCTGAACTTCACCGAACAACTCTCTAATCTAAGCTTTGCTCTGCCAAGTAAAGAAATTTTAGTGATGAAACTCCACGAGCAACTTAAGAGGTTAACTTATTAGTTCCACAAGCAGCCCAGGGAATTTTGGATGGCTGGGTATAACGAAGCTCTGTACCATCTCGATGCTCGGTTGCAGCAGTCAAATAATTAGGGATATAAGCAGGGGTGGTTGAATGCCTTGTGTGTGCGAAAATTGGAGCAGGGCCACTATTTTTGGAATTATTATGAGCCTGGAGTGCTCGATTTGCCCGTGCCTCCTTTTAAACTTGATATTAATTGGATTCCTTCTCGTGCAATTCCTCAATGCTTGATTTCCAAGTATCTTGGCGATTACAGTCTTCATGAAAACTTTGAGATATCTCGCCCAGAGTACTTGCTTGATCGGCCCTCCGTAATGAATGTTAGAATGCCGCGAGATGTAAACTTTATAAATTCTCCTTATGCATTAGACGATCCTCCAGCCGAGATGAACCTGTTTCAAAAGTAGAGGAGAAGAACCCATAGAGTAGGATATTCTTATGTAATGAATCATACTTTTCACATCATATGTAATTTTAGTTGTAACTCCATTTTAACTGCAAATTGCTTCGAAATATAGCTTTTGACACTGCAACTGCAATTAAACCTGCACATTGAACAATTAAGCACATAAGACCCAAATTGTCGAGAATTAGCGACTAAAATACATCTATTCGGGGTATAAATTGTACAGTTTTGGGTGCTTATCACACCACCCCCAAACAGAGCGTTGCTAGTCCTCAAGCAATAAGATAGAGAGAAAGAGAAAGATAAGTAACCAAAAGTGTACCACTTTCGCGGGCACTTGCGATTGCACTTAGCATGTGCAACAAGCCTTTAAACCTATAGGTTTACCTACAGGACGAGTTGTGTCTCATGAGGGTTTGCGGGGAATATACCCACAAAATTCTTATTTGCAAAAATTTATTGAAGGGCAGTCAATCTCTTATTAGACATAGAATAGTCGCACAATCCATCACATGAGAAATATTTTCAGAAATACAAGCTAGAAGTGTAAAAATTTTAGCTAAGTAAATACTCAAGGCACATCCTTCCTAGAACTCAATGTGTGTAGTGTGAATAAGTCAAAACGGGTAGAGAATCATAAGAGTAATTCCTAGATTGCCTTTTTGGAATCAACGCTTCAACTTCAAATCTCACGGATATATCTCTCTCAATCGAACTCTCGAGATATGGGTAAGTGTATCGCTCTTGTGTGTGAGGAGGTGAGTAAATGTAAGCAAGTTCAAACGTCTCACATACACATAAGAAAGAACGATCATTTTTAAAGAAAATGATCTCATGAAAGGAATGCTAATCACTATAGTGAGAACGTCGAGTTATTCACTACGTCGACTTTCATTTGCCTGAACACCTAGGGGAAATATGGATGTATATGGGTGAGGGGAAATGAGATGGGAAGGATATGATATGAAGGATAAGATGGGATGGTGATAGTGATATGAAGAATGAAGGATGATGGATGAATGATGCATAAAAGATGGATGGATATGTGAGAAGAGTGTATAGCACTTGAAGAATAAATGTCTTTATTTCAAAACTAACTACTAACTAAAACTCTCTTTCTTTTCTTTTCTCTCTTTTTTTTCGATTTTTCTTTTCTTTTTCTCTTTTTTCTTCTATTTTTGCTATTTTTATGTTTTTCTCTCTTTTTCTTTTTCTTTTTTTTCCTCTCACTTTTCAAACCAACAATGAAGACATTTACATTTGGAATCAACACTCCTTTATTTGAAAATGAAAGATGATATGGAGATGATAGGTGATGGTGTGGGGAATATATGATGTGGGGAATATGGAAAATCATGGGAATGTAATGGGAATATGATATGGGAAAGTGGTAAGTGTATGGATGAAAATTTAATGTTCGGGACAAATTTCAAGACACGCGTTTCTTACAACTCGAAAAAGATGTCATTCTCAGTGATCAAGCCAAAAATGAAGAATAATGAGATCATACAACAATTTAAAGTGCGGACCCAAACAAAGTTGAATCAACTTGTGGCTCGGAGATTGCGTAAAACACTCTGAAAGGGTGAAAGTCACAAATCTCACAAGCTAAAGTCTCTACTAGTGATCCTTAAGGTTCTCTTGGGAATTGTAGTACTCCTCAACTCTTAACCGTAGTGACATGATAAGTGCGCAATTTTTTTGAGTCTAAAAATTCATGGTGCAACGTGCCTTTCTACGTATTACATAAGCTATTTAGAAAAATATTCTCTAGCTTGATTCCTAGACTTAAAAGGATGGATGATTGACAATTCACATCAATGAGTGAGATGAAAGAAACTGCATGAAATTTTAAAAATCAGGTTTAAAAATCATAATTTTTCAAAAGAGGTACGATTTTGATAAATTTCCCCACCCCCAAACAAAAATGAACATCGTCCTCGATGTTAAGTAAAATGATTTTTAAAATTGAGAGCATAAGGTAGGAAAGATAATACCAGAATCAACCGCTAATGAAGTGGGAAGATATATCCAAGAATAAACCTGAATAAATGATAAGAGAAAAAATGTGTACAAGTCTATAAGCATGATAAATCATTGGGTGATGTGAAATACCACCCCCAAACAGGATAAGACTCATACAAGAAACGCGGGCTGCCTCCCGGTAGCACTAAGTTTAACGTCTTCAGCCAGACCTATGGAATGTCACCCTAAAGATAAGATCCATGAAAGCGCGGGGTGGTAGAAAAATGGGTGATGATAATCACCCCCAAACAAGACTTAAGCGTCATTCTTGTTGGAAAAAGGCTAAAAGGGGTCAATGCACCTGTATGGCAAAGTGCATCACGCGATGCAAAGCATCGGTGGACTATGGGCGGGTGGGTATTATGGTAAAGGGAAAGGTGAATAGGCATCGGTCACGGGCTTTGTTGAGCTTGAAGGTGAGGGAAACTAGGGCCTTATAAGCATGGTTCTCTAGTTGGTGAAGGAGGAGAAAATGTGAAGAAAGTGGAATGGGGTGGGGCTCATAAAAATCACACGACCGGTCTATGAATGGGCGATGATAATGGTCGCGCCGTGACACACCAGGGAGCTGTCGATGGGAAAAATCACCACCACAAGAGAGTGGCGGGCATGGGGTAACAAGCTCGATGTCATGAAAGTGGAGATTATCACCATAAATACTCTCATAGATGGTGGAGGATGGTTTCAGGTGAGGATCTAAAAATGTGGATGGAAACATGAAATGTGTAAAATCAAGATCCAAACCAGGGGGTGGGGTGGAAAGGATAATGGGTGGGTCGGGTGGGATAAATGGTGGATAGGGTGGGATAAATGGTGGAGGAAGATGATCCAACTCAAGAGTGGGAGACACACATTCCTCATGAGGCTCGGAGTTATCCTTAAGGGCACTCGCAGGAGGAGGTGTGGGTTCTAAAGATGGAGTGGTCAACTTCTCCATAAGACTGGCATCGGTGAATGTGGTGGGTGGGTAAGACGAGGCACCAAGATCAGAGATAGAGTATTTATGAAAAATATCGGGCTCAAAGGGAGCCATGCATGGTGGGACATCATCCATATCTAGATAGTTAGGAACTAGCATGGATTCTATCTCGGAAAAATGGTGAGCACTCGTAGCCGGAGCTAACCTAGAATGAAGTGGTTCCTCGGGAACACAAGGATGAATCTAGATAGGTGTAGACTCGAGCATTTTTTTGGATTCAGCGGGAGTGGAAACCTCAAAGTGGGGTTCATGATGACATGGTGGGATTGGATCAGGCTCACTATCGAAAGGTAAGTCAACACAATTGTCGACTTGGGGCGCGGACCATGGAATGGTATCAACTTCGAGATTCTCAGGGTGGTAGGGTTGGTCACACTCAAAATCTGTGCCACAAGAGGACACAACATCATCACACTCGGTTGCAACGATGGGTGGATCCAAGGGAATGTCCGACTCTCTCGCACACTCCAATTCATTTAACCGTTGTTCAAGCCTTTGGAGGGATTGAGTTTGAATTTAAGTGGCTTGATCTTGTTCGAGTATGAACTTTTGCAAGAGGCCTTCGAGAGCGGATGTGGATGAAGTTGTTGGTCGAATGATGGTGTAATACCCCGTATTTTTATGCTTTCTAAATTTGGGGATTTATTAAATTTAATGTGAGATATTAATTTAATATAAATCGAGAAATTAATTATTTTTTTAATAATTACTAACGCGATGTGAGTTAGTAAGTATGGAAAACTTGTTGAATATTACTAATGAGCAAAGTAATATATGATATTGGTTCTATTAAATGTCACGAGTGAATAAAATGACAATTTTGAAAATTTAAGTCGGGATGCGCTTGTGTCGTGTCGGGACTAAATATCGATTAATAAAAAGTGAATAAATTATAAGTTGCTCATATGGTCATTTTGAGTGCGCCAAAGTGTCCGGAAGGGTCGAGATAGTCAAAAAAGTGTACGCGGGGGTTTAGTTTGGGTCTCGGGGCATTTTTAGGCTTAATTAGTACCCCGGGAAGGCATTTTGGACATTTTGTAATTTTGGGTAATTAAACCCACGAATTTGCAAGGGTTATATCAGATGCTTAGGGTTGTCTTCTAGGGTTAACACAACCAAAACCAAGTGACGGCCATTGGATAAGGAAAGGAAGAGATTACCAAGGAGTTTTAGTCCGAAAACTCCTCCGTTTGCGCCGCCATCGCCGCCAAACGATAAATCGCGTTGGCGGTAGTACAGCAGGCTCCATCCCAGATTCAGGCAGTGGAGCCAGTACCTGAACAGCTTCCATCAGCATGGGAGTGGGTTAGGGATGCCTTTCAGAAGGCGCATCCCCCGGAGTTCTCTAGTAGTTCAGATATCATCATCGTCAGCCAATGGAAGAAAGATATCCAGAGGCATCTGCGTATGTATGAGTGCACGGACGTGCAGAAACAGTTGTTGGCCTCATTTAAGCTAGTGGGGGCCGCTTTGCAGTGCTGGGAGTCCACCACCAAATTAGAGAAGAGGGATCCTATTCCGATTCAGTCATTCTGGGAGCGGTTTGACCGCAAGTATTTTCCACCCGCCGTGCAAAGTTAGATGAGGCGAAAGTTACTGAACTTAAAGCAGGAAAATTCCACTGTTACTGAGTATGAAGAGGAGTTCACAAGACTTCTCAGTATAATGCCAGATGAGGCACCCACTGAGGGTAAGAAGATACTATTATTTGTGGACGGATTAGCTTGGAGGATCCGTCAGCACCTTATAGGGAATCTGTCTCTAAGTACCTTCACAGATGTACTCAATGTTAATCACCGCTTTCATCTGCAGGGAAGCAAACGGGCAGGAGAGTCCGTCCAGTAGGGCAGGACAGGGGGTAGTGGCACTAGTGGATCACCGACATCTCAGGGGCAGACTCGTCAGCATGAGTAGAGTTCCCATCAGGGGAACCCTGCCAAGCGGTGGCGATCAGGTGATTCCAGGTAGGGATTTGGGGGATTTAGGAAGGGTCAACAGGGCTAGCCTAATCAGCAGGGCCAACAAGGCCAACACCGCCAACAGCAGGGTCAGCAGCAAGGCCAACAGCATTTTCATCAGGGCCAATAGGGCCAGTGGAGGGGCGGTAACAACCAACAGGGCCGTGGTCAGTAGGGTCAGAGGGGAGGTAATTTCAGAGGCCGATGTTTTATGTGCGATAAGCATGGCCATAATCATCAGGATTATCCAAAGGGTGATAGGGCCCCACAGCAGCAGGGTGCCCGTAATGAGCCACAGAGGCCACTTCTTCCAGCCGCCCTCCCAGCACCAGGTCAGGTACCAGCCCTACCAGCCATTTCAGTCGCTCCAGTGCAGCAGGGGCAGTTACAGTACGGACGTGTCTATAATGTCCACCAGGAAGCAGCTCCACAGGCACCGCCCACGATTGAGGGTATGTTTCCTATCCATGGTACTATGGGTCAGGTTTTATTTGATACTGGGGCGATGCACTGTTTTATAGCTACCCATTTTGCGAAGGCCTTAGGGTTATTAGCCACAGTAGAGAGCACTGTGACGTGTGTAGACTCACCATTGGGAAATGGATCGTTAATTTTCTTTATATGCCGGGGAGTGGGGGAAGAGATTGGTAGCTTGGTATTACCAGCACACATGTTAGTCTTAGATATGCATGATCATGATGTTATTATCGGTATGGATTGGCTCGCAGTTTACAGAGCCATGATAGATTATTTTGGTGGGAGTATTGTCTTTGCCATTCCGGTGCAAGAGATGTTTGTAGCGGCGATGCCTCGCCCAGAGGGAGGCTCGACCGCTAATTTGTATTACACAGAGGAGGATACCTCTAAGGAGGTTGCGATTCCCTGAGACTTGATCCCAGTTGTTCGTGAGTATTCCGATGTATTTCAGGAGATACCAGGCCTACCCCCCAGTCGAGAGATAGACTTTGTCATAGATTTATTACCGGATACTATTCCTATAGCACGCACTCCATACCGTATGGCTCCGGCGGAGATGCGAGAGTTATGAGATTAGATAGAGCAGCTGTTAGGACATGGCTTCATTCGTAGGAGTACCTAACCTAGGGGGGCTCCAGTTTTGTTTGTGAAAAAGAGAGATGGTTCACTGAGGCTATGTGTGGACTACCGGGAGCTGAACAAGGTCACGATACGGAACAAGTATCCGTTGCCTCGAATCGATGATCTGTTCGACCAGCTGAGGGGAGAAACTTTCTTTTCGAAGATAGATCTATGGTCAAGGTACCATCAGCTACGTATTAGGGAGCAGGATGTTCCAAAGACTGCTTTCTTGATGAGATATGGGTCCTATGAGTTCAGAGTGATGCCATTTGGCCTCACAAATGCTCCAGCCATATTCATGGACTTGATGAACCGAGTGTTCAGAGAGTTCTTGGATCAGTTTGTCATCGTTTTCATAGATGACATTCTGATATATTCACACTCCGAGGAGGAGCATGTCGATCACTTGAGGCAGGTTCTTCAGACTCTACGATAGCATCAGCTGTATGCTAAGTACGAGAAGTTCGGGTTCTGGTTATGGGAAGTACAGTTCTTGGGGCATGTTGTTTCTGAACAGGGGATAGCAGTTGACCTGAGTAAAGTGTCAGCGGTGACGGAGTGGGGACAGCCCTCGACACTGATAGAAGTGCGTAGTTTCTTGGGATTAGCTGGATACTACAGGAGATTCATTCTGGGGTTCTCGAAAATAGCGGGTCCATTGACGAACCTGACTCGCAAGGGGGTGCCATATGTTTGGTACAATGCTTGTAAATTGGCTTTCGACGAGCTGAAAGATAAGCTTACTTTAGCACCGGTCCTTGCTTTACCTAAGCCGGGCGTGGAGTACCTGGTTTACACCGATGCTTCTTTATGGGGACTTGGGGGAGTACTTCAGCAGGAGGAGAAGGCTATAGCATTTGCCTCTCGCAAGCTAAAGCCGCATGAGAAGAATTACCCCACACACGACCTAGAGTTAGCAGCGGTCGTCTTTGCATTGAGGATTTGGAGGCACTATTTATTGGGAGAGAAATTTCGGTTATTCACAGACCACAAGTCACTGCAGTACCTGTTCACTCAGCGAGAGCTGAATATGCTTCAGCGCAGGTGGTTAGAGTTTGTGAAGGACTATCAGTTCGACATACAGTACCATCCAGGGAAGGCCAACGTAGTTGCTGATGCGTTGAGCCGTAGACCGGTAGACGATGTAACGGAAGTCTAGAAAGTAAAGTGGAAAGAGTTAGGTCACCACGACGCAGTAGCCCGTTCCTTCATATCTGTCATGACAGTGACACCCGAGATCATTACGAGGGTGATACAGGCACAGACCGCATACCCATTTTTCCAGGAGCAGATTGTACGTCTTTTAGTTGAGGGTGTCGAGTCATATTTTGTTAGTTCTGATGGGGGTTTGAGGTTTAATGGGAGATTGGTGGTACTAGAAGGAGCAGACTTACGTCATGCAGTGATGACCCAGTCTCACGGGTCCCGATTTGCGGTACATCCTGAAGGAGATAAGATGTACCAGGATATGAGGCGGCAATACTGGTGGAGTGGAATGAAAAAGGTCATTGCGGAGTTCGTGTCTAAGTGTTCTACCTGCCAGCTGGTAAAGGTGGACCATCAGAAACCGTCAAGGTTGCTTCAGCCATTAGAAATACCAGCGTGGAAGTGGGAGAGTATTTATATGGATTTTATTACTGGGGTGCCTACATCACAATGGGGACACGACTCCATCTGGGTGATTGTGGACCGTTTGACCAAGGTGTCTCATTTTCTACCGGTGCGAACAGACTATACCACGAGTCAGTATGCTCAGTTGTTCATTGCTGAGATTGTCAGATTACATGGGGTGCCCTTGAATATTGTGTCAGATAGAGAAAAAAATTTCGTATCGCGTTTCTAGGAGAGCTTTTAGGAGGCTATGGGTACAGAGTTGAGGTTGAGTTCAGCTTATCACCCACACCCAGATGGACAAACAGAGCATACTAATCAGATGTTGGAGGATATGCTACACATGTGTATCCTTGACTTTGGAGGAGGTTGGAAGCCACATCTTCCACTGATAGAGTTCGCTTATAATAACTCTTATCAGTTCATGATTGGCATGGCTCCATTCGAGGCTTTGTATGGCAGGCCTTGTCGTTCCCCAACGTGTTGGCTAGAGGTGGGGGATAACAAGTTGCTCGGACCAGAGGTGATTCAGGAAACCTCCGCGAGGATTGAGATTTTCAGGAGTCGCATTCGAGTAGCCCAGGACAGGCAGAAAAGCTACGCCGATGCGAAACGGTTCTTTCAAGAATTTAATGTGGGGGACCAAGTATTACTACGTGTATCTCCTATGAAAGGAGTGATGAGGTTTGGGAAGAAAGGGAAATTGGCCCCGAGGTACGTGGGACCATTTCCCATTATCAAGAGGGTTGGGCCGGTAGCATACATATTGGGACTGCCAGAGCATCTACATCGCATCCACGATGTATTCCACATCTCGTTGTTGAGACGATACCTCGGGATGATATGGCCCACACCCACATCGCGATAGAAGAGATAGACTTACAGCCTGACAGCTCTTACGAGGAGAGACCAGTGGCTATCCTAGATCATAGCGAGAGGAGATTTAGGTCGAAGGTAGTTCCACTTGTACGGGTCCAGTGGGAGCATCATAATGTGCAGGAATCCACCTGGGAGCGCGAGGCAGATATGCACGAGAGATACCCATATTTATTCTTACCAGGTATGCCTTATTTTTCGAATTTCGGGAAGAAATTCCGTTATTAGGGTGGAAGTATGTAATACCCCATATTTTTATGCTTTCTAAATTTGGGGATTTATTAAATTTAATGTGAGATATTAATTTAATATAAATCCGGGAATTAATTATTTTTTTAATAATTACTAACGCGATGTGGGTTAGTAAGTATGGGAAACTTGTTGAATATTACTAATGAGCAAAGTAATATATGATATTTGTTCTATTAAATATCACGAGTGAATAAAATGACAATTTTGGAAATTTAAGTCGGGACGCGCCTGTGTCATGTCAGGACTAAATATCGATTAATAAAAAGTGAATAAATTATAAGTTGTTTATATGGTAGTTTTGAGTGAGCCAAAGTGTCCGGAATGGTCGAGATAGTCAGAAAAGTGTACCCGGGGGTTTAGTTTGGGTCTCGGGGCGTTTTTAGGCTTAATTAGTACTCCGGGAGGGCATTTTGGACATTTTGTAATTTTGGATAATTAAACCAACGAATTTGCAAGGGTTATATCAGATGCTTAGGGTTGTCTTCTAGGTTTAACACAACCAAAACCAAGTGACGGCCATTGGAGAAGGAAAGGAAGAGGTTACCAAGGAGTTCTAGGCCGAAAACTCCTCCGTTTGTGCCGCCGTCGTCGCCAAACGATAGATCGCGTGATAAGGATTACAACCACGCTGATTTCTGCCACAAACCAGAGACAAATATTTCCAGACAAGTATTTATCTTGCTTAATTTCTTTAATGCTTCATTCATGTTAGTTTAGGGTTAATTAGGATGAGTTGTATGAAAGAAAACCCACGTTCGAGATTAGAAAATTTCATGTTTTAGTGATATAAATGAAAATCTGGAAATCCCCTTCATATGTAGAGGTTTAACCACGGATTTATGATGAATTAGAAGTAGAATTTCAGGAGAAAGAATGATTTGAATTAAGTTAAAGAAATTTTTAGGGTTCATGAGTATTGTATGAATTTAGGCACTTTTAATCCATGAATCTTGATGAAAACTCGCATGCTTTACGTTAAATATTGTCCATTTGGGTTTAGGACGTTTGTGGTATAAATTTTTGGGAGTTTGGGTGTTAAAACTTTGGATTTGAATGATGTTGGATGATTGAACCCGTAACTATTTTTCTGCATAATTCGTCATACATGTTTGATCGATCGATCGAACCAGGAGTATCGATCGATCGACGCATCGATCGATCGAGCTCCTGCCAGCGATCGATCAACCCCTCCTGGCAGACTCATATTTCCCTTCTAAATAGTTGAATTCAATTTAAATGAGTAATAATCTTTGGACATCCTTATTAAAATATTTTGGGAGATAAAGAAGACCAGTAGGACTTATTAAAAATATGAAACCTTTAATGTAAGATGAGATTCACATTTTCGGGGATGTTTACATATAAGGGACGATGGAACTATGTATTAAAGAAGGAGACGCGTAGGATAGTTACTTTGGAAAATAAATGAGTACCTACTGAAATTACACTTGGGAGTATAGAAATTCACGAGTGTCACTTGATAAGTTGGAATAATCCCACAAATTAAGATAAGAGGCAAATGTTATACGTGATAACTAAATAACGAGTAACGAGGACAAATGTCATAATTATGGGTTATGAGATGTACCTAAATTTGATATGGTAATAGTAGTATATTTATATGACTGTGTTTATGAATATACTATATACGTGTGAAAATCATGCCCGCGCTACTTGATATCCCTGAGGTTACCGTGCTGGGACAGTCTTATCTCGATGAGCCTTTATGGGGGATATTGACTCGTACCCTAGAAGATAGAAATCCTTCGGTACAGGCTATCAAATCGATAGTTCAGACGGTCCTAAGAGACGTGAGGGCCTGTGCTGACCTCTTAGAGACCTGGAATCGATGCTTCGCCTCAACATTGTTTGTGTTCGTGTTATTACAGTTCGAGAGTGATTCCGAACTTGTATTTCCCTTAGTACGAGTGACACGGGGACTGGATAGCAGAGTATGCCCGCACCATAATTATTATGTGGGGTGCCGTTAGAATATATATATTATATGAGTATTTAATATATATATATATTAAATTCTGGAATTTGGGAACTACCTACTGTGTTTATGGTAAGTAAGATATGAATAATTATTTCAATTTGGGAATAAGTGTTTGAAAAGTATAATATATTGCGGAGAAACTTTATTAGTAAATAAGGTAAAATGAGAACTATGTTGTTAGATGAAATGAACCTCTTAAACAGTTGAATTTGTTAGTTTAAATCTTACGAGCGACAAAAGATAGGATAAGTTAAACCGTTGGGAAGGTTAGTACGATAGGCGTGCACATTAGAAGACAGGTGAGAATTTCTCAAGGGAGTGTCGCACTAATATGTTGTTGCATTGGCCAGTAAACATTTTAAATACTTGCTAAACAAATTTTAAATCGTTTTTACAATCGGGCTCTGACCCATTTCTATTTTCTTTTCTCTCTTGTATATATATATGTATATATTACAGGTTCCTAGCCACAGGGGCATCTTACATAGGATCCTTTGGAAGGAACGCGCTGCAGCTTAGGTGGGAGTTGCATGCCTCTTGCTTAGACGACCTCATTTCTTGATTCCACTTCTAGCATTTATTTTATCAGTTGGGCATGTGTCGCCCTTTTCCATTATTCAGTTATTTTATTGGATATTGTAATTCATTTATTTCCAGTATTTGCACTTTGGGATTTATTATTGTCAGGATGTCTTCCTTTGAGTATTAAATGTTGGGTTCAATTAGTTGAATGTTTGATCATTTGGATTTTACGTTTCAGGATAGTTGTTGTGTGATTATTTAATTGTGAATTATGAAAAGTATTAAATGATGGTTTATAAAATAAAATTTGGAAAGTAATGTCTAAAAATGGTTTTGACACTTAGCTTAATTATTTAGGGTGTTTAAATTGGAAAAGTTACTTTTACGACAGTGATGCTAAGAATGAACCAACTGTTCACCTTGATTTTAATTTAATAAAGGAGTGATCGCCCGGTATTTAATTAGGCGGGTAGTCACAGGTGGTATCATAGCATCAGGTTCTAGTGCCCTAGGATTTGTACGGCTTATTTCGCTTTCTGCTTAACATTTTTGTTATAGAGCCCTATTTTAGGATTGTTGTATTCTTGCTTTTACGATTACGTCTTCAGCTATTTGAGATTTGATAATAACTGTAAGAAGAATAAATTTCTTCACGTTTCAGATGCCTCCGAGACGTGCACCAAAGGATAGGCCTGCCTAAGCCGAGTAGCCAGCAACTTCGGCTCAGGGAACGATGAATGCTAATGAGGTAGCCGCTATTGTTGCACAAGCGGTGAATTCCGCGTTGGCGGTAGTACAGCAGGCTCCACCCCAGATTCAGGCAGTGGCGCCATTACCTGCACAGCTTCCATCAGCATGGGAGCGGGTTAGGGATGCCTTTCAGAAGGCGCATCCCCCTGAGTTCTCGGGTAGTTCAGATATCGTCATCGTCAGCCAATGGAAGAAAGATATCCAGAGGCATCTGTGTATGTATGAGTGCACGGACGTGCAGAAAAAGTTGTTGGCCTCATTTAAGCTAGTGGGGGCCGCTTTGCAGTGCTGGGAGTCCACCACCACCTTGGAGGAGAGGGATACTATTTTGATTCAGTCATTCTAGGAGCGGTTTGACCGCATCTATTTTCCATGCACCGTGAAAATTGAGATGAGGCGAAAGTTACTGAACTTGAAGCAGGAAAATTCCACTGTTGCTGAGTATGAAGAGGAGTTCACAAGACTTCTCACTATAGTGCCAGATGAGGCACCCACTGAGGGTAAGAAGATACTATTATTTTTGGACGGATTAGCTTGGAGGATCCGTCAGCACCTTATAGGGAATCTGTCTCTGAGTACCTTCACAGATGTACTCAATGCTGCTTTACTACACTGCCAGGATCACCACTTCCATCTGCAGGGAAGCAAGCGGGCAGGAGAGTCCGGCCAGCAGGGCAGGACAGGGGGTAGTGACACTAGTGGAGCACTGACATCTCAGGGGCAGACTCGTCAGCATGAGAAGAGTTCCCATCAAGGGGACCCTACCAAGCGATTGCGATCAGGTGATTCCAGGCAGGGATTTGGGGGATTTAAGCTGGGTTAGCAGGGCCAGCCTAATCAGTAGGGCCAACAAGGCTAACACCGCCAGCAGCATGGCCAACAGCATTTTCATCAGGCCTAGTGGCGGGGCGGTAACGGCCAACAGGGCCGTGGTCAGCAGGGCCAGAGGGGAGGTAATTTCAGAGGCCGATGTTTTGTGTGCGGCAAGCATGGCCATAAGCGCTAGGATTTTCCAGAGGGTGATAGGGCCCCCACAGCAGCAGGGTGCCCGTAAGGAGCCATAGATGCCACTTTTTCTAGCCGCCCTCCCAGCACCAGCTCAGGTACCAGCCATTCCATCCGCTCCAGTGCAGCAGGGGCGGTTATAGTACGGACGTGTCTATAACGTCCACCAGGCAGCAGCTCCACAGGCACCGCCCGCGATTGAGTGTATGTTTCCTATCCATGGTACTATGGTTCGGGTTTTATTTGATATTGGGGCGACGCACTATTTTATAGCTACCCATTTTGCGAAGGCCTTATGGTTATTAGCCACAGCAGAGAGCATTGTGACGTGTGTCGACTCACCATTGGGAAATGGATCGCTAATTTTCTTTATATATCGGGGAGTGGGGGTAGAGATTGGTGGCTTAGTATTACCAGCACACATGTTAGTCTTAGATATGCATGAGCACGACGTTATTATCGGTATGGATTGGCTCGCAGCTTACAGAGCCATGATAGATTATCTTGGTGGGAGTATTGTCTTTGCCATTCCGGGGCAAGAGATGTTTGTAGCGGTGATGCCTCGCCCAGAGGGAGGCTCGACCGCTCATTTGTATTACATAGAGGAGGATACCTCTAAGGAGGTTGCGATTCCCTTAGACTTGATCCCAGTTGTTCGTGAGTATTCCGATGTATTTCAGGAGATACCAGGCCTACCCCCCAGTCGAGAGATAGACTTTGTCATAGATTTATTACCGGATACTCGTCCTATAGCACGCACTCCATATCGTATGGCTCCGGCGGAGATGCGAGAGTTAAAGATCAGATATAGCAGCTGTTAGGACAGGGCTTCATTCGCAGGAGTACCTCACCTTGGAGCGCCCCAGTTTTGTTTGTGAAAAAGAGAGATGGTTCACTGAGGCTATGTGTGGACTACCGGGAGATGAACAAGGTCACGATACGGAACAAGTATCCGTTGCCTCGAATCGATGATCTGTTCGATCAGCTGAGGGTAGCAACTTTCTTTTCGAATATAGATCTGAGGTCAGGGTACCATCAGCTATGTATTAGGGAGCAGGATGTTACAAAGACTGCTTTCTTGACGAGATATGGGTCCTATGAATTCCGAGTGATGCCATTTCGCCTCACAAATGCTCCAGCCATATTCATGGACTTGATGAAATGAGTGTTTAGAGAGTTCTTGGATCAGATTGTCATCGTTTTCATAGATGACATCTTGATATATTCACACTACAAGGGGGAGCATACCGAGCACTTGTGGTACATTCTTCAGACTCTACGAGAGCATCAGCTGTATGGTAAGTACGAGAAGTGCGGAATCTGGTTGCGGGAAGTACAGTTCTTGGGGCATGTTGTTTCTGAACAGGGGATAGCAGTTGACCCGAGTAAATTGTCAGCGGTGAGGGAGTGGGGACAGCCCATGACCCCGACAGAAGTGCGTAGTTTCTTCGGATTAGCTGGATACTACAGGAGATTCATTCGGGGGTTCTCCAAAATAGTGGGTCCATTGACGAACCTGACTCGCAAGGGGGTTCCATATGTTTGGGACGATGCTTGTCAATTAGCTTTCGACGAGCTGAAAGACAAGCTTACTTCAGCACCGGTCCTTGCTTTACCTAAGATGGGCGTGGAGTACTTGGTTTACACCGATGCTTCTTTACGGGGACTTGGTGGAGTACATCAGCAGGAGGAGAAGGCTATAGCATTTGCCTCTCGCAAGCTAAAGCTGCACGAGAAGAATTACCCCACACACGACCTAGAGTTAGCAGCGGTCGTCTTTGCATTGAGGATTTGGAGGCACTATTTATTGGGAGAGAAATTTCGCTTATTCACAGACCATAAGTCACTGCAGTACCTGTTCACTCAGTGAGGAATGAATATGCATCAGCGCAGGTGGTTAGAGTTTGTGAAGGACTATCAGTTCGACATACAGTACCATTCGGGGAAGGCCAACGTAGTTGTTGATGCGTTCAGCCGTAGACCGGTAGACGATGTAGCGGACGTCTGGAAAGAAAAGTGGAAAGAGTTAGGTCACCAGGACGGAGTAGCCCGTTCCTTCATATCTGTCATGACAGTGACACCTGAGATCATTACGAGGGTGATACAGGCACAGACCGCAGACCCATTTTGCCAGGAGCAGATTGTACGACTTTTAGCTGAGGGTGCCGAGTCTTATTCTGTTAGTTCTGATGGGGGTTTGAGGTTTAATGGGAGATTGGTGGTACCAGAAGGAGAAGACTTACGTCATGCAGTGATGACCCAGTCTCACGGGTCCCGATTTATGGTACATCCTGGAGGAGATAAGATGTACCAGGATATGAGGCGATAATATTGGTGGAGTGGAATGAAAAAGGACATTGCGGAGTTCGTGTCCAAGTGTTGTACCTACCAGCTGGTAAAGGTGGACCATCAGAAACCGGCAGGGTTGCTTCAGCCATTGGAAATACCTGCCTGGAAGTGGGAGAGTATTTCTATGGATTTTATTACTGGGTTGCCTACATCACAACGGGGCCACGACTCCATCTGGGTGATTGTGGACCGTTTGACCAAGGTGGCTCATTATGCTCAGTTGTTCATTGCTGAGATTGTCAGATTACATGGGGTGCCCCTGAAAATTGTGTCAGATAGAGACAAAATTTCGTATCGCGTTTTTGGTAGATCTTTCAGGAGGCTATGGGTACAGAGTTGAGGTTGAGTTCAGCTTATCACCTACACACATATGGACAAACATAGCGTACTAATCATATGTTGGAGGATATTCTACGCAGGTGTGTCCTTGACTTTGGAGGAGGTTAGATGCCACATCTTCCATTGGTAGAGTTTGCTTATAATAACTCTTATCAGTTCACGATTGGCATGGCTCCATTCGAGGCTTTGTATGGCAGGCGTTGTCGTTCCCCAACGTGTTGGCTAGAGGTGGGGGATAACAAGTTGCTCGGACCAGAGGTGATTAAAGAAACCTCCGCGAGGATTGAGATTATCAGGAGTCGCATTCGAGTAGCCCAGGACAGGAAGAAAAGCTACGCCGATGCGAAACGGTTCTTTCGAGAATTTAATGTGGGGGACCAAGTATTACTACATGTATCTCCTATGAAAGGAGTGATAAGGTACAGGAAGAAAGGGAAATTGGCCCCGAGGTATGTCGGACTATTTCCCATTATCGAGAGGGTTGGGCCCGTAGCATGCAGACTGGGACTGCCAGAGCATCTACATCGCATCCACGATATATTCCACATCTCGTCGTTGAGACGATACCTTCGGGATGATATGGCCCACACCCACATCACTATAGAAGAGATAGACTTACTGCCTGACAACTCTTACGAGGAGAGACCAGTGGCTATCCTAGATCATAGCGAGAGGAGATTGAGGTCGAAGGTAGTTCCGCTTGTACGGGTCCAGTGGGAGCATCATAATGTGGAGGAATCCACCTGGGAGCGCGAGGCAGATATGCGCGAGAGATACCCAGATTTATTCTTACCAGTTATGCCTTATTTTCCGAATTTCGGGACGAAATTCCGTTATTAGGGTGGAAGTATGTAATACCTCGTATTTTTATGCTTTCTAAATTTTGGGATTTATTAAATTTAATGTGAGATATTAATTTAATATAAATTCGGAAATTAATATTTTTTTTAATAATTACTAACGCGATGTGAGTTAGTAAGTATGGGAAACTTGTTGAATATTACTAATGAGCAAAGTAATATATGATATTGGTTCTATTAAATGTCACGAGTGAATAAAAAGATAATTTTTGAAATTTAAGTCGGGACGCGCCTATGTCGTGTCAGGACTAATATCGATTAATAAAAAGTGAATAAATTATAAGTTCCTCGTATGGTCGTTTTGAGTGTGCCAAAGTGTCCAGAAGGGTCGAGATAGTCATAAAAGTGTACCCGGGGGTTTAGTTTCGGTCTCGGGGCATTTTTAGGCTTAATTAGTACTCCGGGAGGGCATTTTGGACATTTTGTAATTTTGGGTAATTAAACCCACGAATTTGCAAGGGTTATATCAGATGCTTAGGGTTCTCTTCTAAGGTTAACACAACCAAAACCAAGTGACGGCCATTGGAGAAGGAAAGGAAGAGGTTACCAAGGAGTTCTAGGCCGAAAACTCCTTCGTTTGTGCCGCCGTCGCCGCAAAACGATAGATCGCGTGATAAGGATTACAACCACGCTGATTTCAGCCACAAACCAGAGACAAATATTTCCGGGCAAGTATTTATCTTTCTTAATTTCATTAATGCTTCATTCATGTTAGTTTAGGGTTAATTAGGATGAGTTCTATGAAAGAAAACCCATGTTGGAGATTAGAAAATTTCATGTTTCAGTGATATAAATGAAAATCTGGAAATCCCCTTCATATGTAGAGGTTTAACCACGGATTTATGATGAATTAGAAGTAGAATTTCAGGAGAAAGAATGATTTGAATTAAGTTAAAGAAATTTTTAGGGTTCATGAGTATTGTATGAATTTGGGCACTTTTAATCCATGAATCTTGATGAAAACTCGCATGCTTTACGTTAAATATTGTCCATTTGGGTTTAGGACATTTGTGGTATAAATTTCTGGGAGTTTGGGAGTTAAAACTTTGGATTTGAATGATGTTGGATGATAGAACCCGTAACTGGTTTTCTGCAGAATTCGTCATACCTGTTTGATCGATCGATCGAACCAGGAGTATCGATCGATCGACGCATCGATCGATCGAGCTCCTACCATCGATCGATCAACCCCTCCGGGCAGACTCATATTTCCCTTCTAAATAGTTGAATTCAATTTAAATGAGTAATAATCTTTGGAAATCCTTATTAAAATATTTTGGGAGATAAAGAAGACCAGTAGGACTTATTAAAAATATGAAACCTTTAATGTAAGACGAGATTTACATTTTCGGGGATGTTTACATATAAGGGACGATGGAACTATGTATTAAAGAAGGAGACGCGTAGGATAGTTACATTGGAAAATAAATGAGTACCTACTGAAATTACACTTGGGAATATAGAAATTCACGAGTGTCACTTGATAAGTTGGAATAATCCCACAAATTAAGATAAGAGGCAAACGTTATACGTGATAACTAAATAACGAGTAATAAGGATAAATGTCATAATTATGGGTTATGAGATGTACCTAAATTTGATATGGTAATAGTAGCATATTTATATGACTGTGTTAATGCATATACTATATACGTGTGAAAATCATGCCCGCGCTACTGGCTATCCCTGAGGTTACCGCGCTGGGACAGTCTTATCTCGATGAGCCTTTATGGGGGATATTGACTCGTACCCTAGAAGATAGAAATCCTTCGGTACAGACTATCGAATCGATAGTTCAGACGGTCCTAAGAGACGTGAGGGCATGTGCTGACCTCTTAGAGACCTGGAATCTATGCTTCGCCTCAACATTGTTTGTGTTTGTGTAATTACAGTTCTAGAGTGATTCCGAACTTGTATTTCCCTTAGTACGAGTGACACGGGGACTGGATAGCAGAGTATGCCCGCACCATAATTATTATGTGGGGTGCCGTTAGAATATATATATTATATGAGTATTTAATATATATATATATATATATTAAATTCTGGAATTTGGGAACTCCCTACTGTATTTATGGTAAGTAAGATATGAATAATTATTTCAATTTGGGAATAAGTGTTTGAAAAGTATAATATATTACGGAGAGACTTTATTAGTAAATAAGGTTAAATGAGAACTATGTTGTTAAATGAAATGAACCTCTTAAACAGTTGAACTTGTCAGTTTAAATCTTACGAGCGACATAAGATAGGATAAGTTAAACCGTTGGGAAGGTTAGTACGATAGGCGTGCACATTAGAAGACAGGTGAGAATTTCTCTAGGGAGTGTCGCACTAATATGTTGTTGCATTGGCCAGTAAACATTTTAAATACTTGCTAAACAAATTTTAAATCGTTTTTACAATCGGGCTCTGACCCGTTTCCATTTTCTTTTCTCTCTTGTATATATATATGTGTATATATTACAGGTGCCCAGCCACAGGGGCATCTTGCATAGGATCCTTTGGAAGGAACGCGTTGCAGCTTAGGTGGGAGTTGCAGGCCTCTTGCTGAGACGACCTCATTTCTTGATTCCACTTCTAGCATTTATTTTATCAGTTGGGCATGTGTCGCCATTTTCCATTATTCAGTTGTTTTATTGGATATTGTAACTCATTTATTTCCAGTATTTTCACTTTGGGATTTATTATTGTCAGGATGTCTTCCTTTGAGTATTAAATGTTGGGTTCAATTAGTTGAATGTTTGATCATTTGGATTTTACATTTCAGGATAGTTATTGTGTGATTCTTTAATTGTGAATTATGAAAAGTTTTAAATGATGGTTTATAAAATAAAATTTGGAAAGTAATGTCTAAAAATGGTTTTGACACTTAGCTTAATTATTTAGGGTGCTTAAATTGGAAAAGTTACTTTTACGACAGTGATGCTAAGAATGAACCAACTGTTCACCTTGATTTTAATTTAATAAAGGAGTGATCGCCCGGTATTTAATTAGGCGGGGTGTCACAGATGGGTGGTGGTGGTGGTTGAGGTGGACACAACACGCTACTATCATGAGTGTATGGAGAATACTCAAAGGAAGTGTGTGGGATGGGGCCAAGTACATCATACACGAAAGGATCGCTTTCGTGATGGACAAATGGTTGATACTCATGGGGTGCATAGTGAGGAACTGATCGTGAACAGGTGCACAAGGTTGCCATGACAACTGTTGGAACGTGTGAGGATCCACAACATCGGGTTGGGATTTGTATTGCGTGGAAGGGTGATCAGGCCTCCACGAATAACTCAGGTACTCACATAACTCGGAATTGGGTATATCATGATAGTGGGCCGAGGTGGGTTCCGGGACAGTGTCATATGGATACACATGGTCCGTGGTGGGTTTGTATGGATATGACAAGTATGGACACTCATGGGACATGTGATCGGCATTATAACAGTTGGTGCACAACAAAGGAGGAGGCACGTCGACACTTGACACCGAGGGTGATGGAATAGGTGGTGCGTACATAGATGGGTCAAGAGTACCAATGGTACTTGTCAGAGAGGTGAAACCACTAAGGATATCATAAAGAGACGGCTCACGGTCACTCTCACACGTGTCCCATGACAATGAAAAATGACCAAAGTAGTCCCGTAAAGGACGATCTTCAACCATGTGGAGAGAAATATTTTTTTTTTTGGATTTTTAAATTTTTTCAAGAGGAAAGAAAATATTTTTGGGATTTTCTAAAAATAATGGAAGAAAATATTTTTGGATTTTTCTATAAAAATGAAAGAAAGAATATATTTTTCGATTTATATAAAAATAAAGGAAGAAAAATATTTTTTGATTTTTTTTTTATAAAAAATGAAAGAAAATATTTTGGATTTTTTGGAAGAAAAGGTGGGGAAAATATATGAACTCTTGAATTTGCACGAACTCACTAAAACCGACTACCGAAAAATGGAATTGGACACACACACAAGTCAAGAAAAATTCCTAACTAGCACATAGCCAATTTTTATCTTTAAATTTAGTGAGAGGGTAGTCAAATTTTAATTAAGTCTGCGGGCGATAAAAAATCACGAAAATATTTTAGTGACCGCCATTGCAAAATGTTCTCCTATTGGGCTACCTAGTTTATTGATTTTAAATTTAGTGATGGCTAGGGTAGCACACAATGGTAAGAGAATGAGTCGGGTGATGAAATCCCTTCTCGTGAGTGACCGGGTGTAGGTCTTAATCAATTAATTCATCACACCATTCGAAAATAAATGCGAGAATAAAATCAAGTAAGAGTACACAAAGCACACACAATAATTGACTCGCTAACAGGAGAGGCGCGAGTGGTGAGAAATATACCTCCCACGATTTTTACACCGCGGGGTGCCGAAAAATTTGAGTCGACCGGGGGGGAGATTACGCCTATCTCAGTCGGCCCCGGGAGTCCTACCGACCCAAGGTAGAGAGGCTTCTTTTCCTCGCCTTTGGACGCCCTCTCTCTACCTTGTCCGGTTTCCCCATCACGCTTGTCTTTGATTATTACGAATTTAAATGAAAATGAAATGGTGTCTTTATGCACCGCAATACAAGCAATGATAAAATTCCTAATACAAGCCTTCTAAAAATATAAAAATGGTACAAAAATAATAAAGTGAAAAAAATAAAAGAACTACAAGTTGAAATCCGCTCCAAGTGCTTCACGCTCCCAAGAATGGCAACGACGTCATTCGATAACTTCGACTTTTTAGCTCCCCGGCAAAGGCGCCATTTGATAACTTTGCTTTTTGTGTATGTCGTTGTTGAAAGCCAAGTTAGTCAAAACCTCAAATACCTACAAAATAAAACAATCTCAAGTGTAGCGGTAAGTAAGGGTATCAATCCACTTTTAAGGTTATAAAGCAAAGGGAACAAAATTGTAATTCACTTTTTATTTTCTTTTTGGGCTTTTTACTTTTTCTACTTTTTTTAGCTTTTTCAATATTAAAACAATAGGGTGAGGTGAGGTTTTAAACTAAAGTAAACTAAGATGGGAGATGAAAATTGTGGGTACATGAAACTAGAATAATGGTCCTGGACGAGTAGCCCACTTGTAGCGGCCCAAAGTCCAGGCCCCTTATACCTTAAACCGATTATGATCTAATCTCTTCCCACGTTCCCATTAAGGGGCACCCTAAGAGGAGATGGGAAACATGGAGGAATCCCACACCCCCACTCACCAGAACGAACATGTATATAACAAACCCTAGGTCCAGGGCAAATGACAAGTTGTATTCTCTGTAACCACTCTTCGGAGTATATAGAAATAACACTGACTGCACCACCGTGGACATAGGCACATCTTTGCTGAACCACGTACATCCTTTGTTGTGTGACTGCCGTTTTATCTTCCTTATTCTTGCTTGGTGATTGCTTGTCTCTTCTCTATTTGTGTTGCACAATAATTGTCACCACAATTGGCGCCGTCTGTGGGAACGTGTATCTTCCCTGAGAAAGCCCGCACCAAAGAAGAAGTTTAAAATGTCCGGTCACAGTAGCAATGCTCCCCAGGCAAGGGATATTCAAGAATCACCTGTTCCTCGCGGGATTAGATCTGAAGTCCGACGTTCAGGTTAGAGGGCTCGCTTAGAAACAGTGTTCTAAAAAATGCGCCTAGGCGACGCCAAGGCGCGCCTAGGCGCGAGGCTTTTTAGATACGCCAAGTTTTGGCCCTAGGCATGGATCAAGGCGTGGTCAACGATGGTCAACATTTTTGGGGTAAGGCGTGAAAAAACGCGCGTTTTTTGGGAGTAAGGCGTGAAAAAACGCGAGTTTTTTAGAAGTAAGGCGTGAAAAGACGCAATTTTTTTATTTTTTTTTTTGTATTTTAAAAAAATAGTATTTTAATTTATAAATATTTAGACATATTTTTAAGGTATGTGCCAATTTAGTATTTTAAATAGCCTTGTCATAGTAAAAAAATATTAAAATATATTAAAAAATGCCTAAACGCCTTTTTACGCCAAGGCCCGCCTAGGCTTCTAAGGCCTAAGGTTTGGCCTCCACGCCTCGATCACGCCCCGCGTTTTTTAGAACCTTGCTTAGAAAGGCCAGCCTCAGAAGAAAGCCAAGGACCAGCGAGGTCCACGCAGATATCCAGGCTGATTCAAGCATATGAGGCAAGGCTCCACGAGCAAAGGGAGTCCTCTCGCAGACACGAGGCCGGGAATGCTCGCCTTAAAAGAAGATTAGAAAGATTGGAGAAAGATCTCCATCGTGATACCAGGAGACGTTAGTACCGCACTCCTAGCCCTCAGGCGAGCAAGTCTCGCAGCCGAGGAAGGAGCCCCAGGCGAGGGTCCCAAAAGGTTGAGGGAACCGAGTCAGAAGATGACCTACGCGAGCAGCTACGAGAAGCTCGCCATTACCGTAGCCCAGATCACAGCAACGAGAACATACAAAATCTGGTCCGACGAGAGATGGACCAACATCCTGCCCATCACGGTACCAGATCAACCCGAGAACTCGCTAGGCGAGCTCTCAAAACTCAGATGAAATCACCTTTCTCGAGGGAAATCGAAGAAGAGGAAGCCCCCAAGAAGTTCGCCATTCCAAGGTTCAAAATTTATGACGGTAAGACTGATCCCATTGATCACGTCAGGTAGTACCGGCAGGCCATGACCCTCTAGAACCACCAAGATGCACTAATGTGCCAAATTTTCCCCTCGAGCCTGCATGATGTGGCCCAAAAATGATTCGAAAGGCTCCCCCACCGGTCCATCAGAAGTTTTAAATCCTTGGTCGAGCTCTTTACGGCTCGATTCATCACTAGCAGCTCCCATCCCAAAAGGATGGATGCTTTGTTAACAATAAAGAAGGCACCCCAAGAGACACTCTGAGACTACATGAAGAGGTACTGGGAATTATTTAATGAGGTCGAGGATTGTTCGGAACAAGTAGCAGTGGCTTCTTTCAAAATTGGGCTACCCAGCTCTTCTCTTCTGTATCAATCTCTAAAAAAGAAAGAGACCATGACCATCGACGACCTAATGGCCCTCATCGAGACGTATGCCAAAGTGGAAACGGCCGAGCTAAACTCACTGCCAAGGGCAGTGAAAAAACTGAGAACTAGAAGAAAGGAGGAAAGAACGGGGGAAAAACGGCTCCAAAAATGGAGGTAACAATGATGTGTCGAAAGTATTCCAGACGGTTAACACCATCTTCAAAGAACCAATTTACGAAATTCTCACAAAAATCAAAGACGAGCCATTCATCAAATGGCCCAAGAAGATGGGAGGAGATCCATCGAAGAGGAACAATGCGATAAGATGCGCTTTTCACAAAGAGGGAGGACATAAGACTGAGCATTACAAAGCTCTTAAATCTCACCTCGAGGAGCTAGCCCAATCCGGGCATTTGAACGAGTTTATGGAGAAAAAGGCAGAGAAAGTGGCTGCCAATAGAGAGGCGAGACCTGACAACGTGCTCGAAGATGACGCTGGACATGAGTTAGCGGTAATTCATGGGGAATCTGATGCCAAGCAGATCCAAGGAAATTCAGCTCGAATGGAGATAAAGAAACTTACAGCGGTGATGCAAGCTTTTCAGATCGATCCAGCAAAGTCACGGTCAGGAAAGCATCGACGAGTATACGACGTCAACTATAATAATCATATTGTTTTCATAGATGAAGATCTGGTGGGAGTAAGAACCCCACATCATGATGCCTTGATCATTACCCTTAGAATAGCTAACTTTGACGTCGACAAATTGCTCGTCGACCAAGGAAGCGCATCCGAGGTAATGTATCTCGACCTATTCAGAAAATTGAAGTTAAGCGTCGCCGACCTACAGGAAGCTACCGTCCCTTTAGTTGGCTTCGCTGGAAAAATAACTATGCCCCTGGGAAAGATAGTGCTGCCAGTACGCGCGGGAAACGTCTCCAAGATGATTGAATTTTTGGTGGTCGACATCGACTCGCCATACTAAGCCATCCTCGGCAGGGGATGGCTCCATGCGATGAAGGAAGTCTCCTCGACCTACCATCAGAAACTCAAGTATGTAACCGAGCGAGGAGTAATGGAGATTCACGGCGATCAAGCGATGGAAAGGAGGTGTTTCATAGCAGCCATCCGACCATGGCCAGAGAAGAAGGCCGATCAGCCCAACAAGAAAGTTGAAGAATAAGAAGGTCTAACACCTTCTAAATAGCAATTAAAGTACGGAAGACCTGGAGTAGAGGAGACCAGGCTCCTCCCCTCTGAAAGAGTCATCGAAGACCTGGTACAGGTTGCAGCTGGTGATAGCGACAGTAACAGAGTTTTCTTGATTGATGCCTCTCTCATCGACCAAGAACAGAAGGAACTGACAACTATGCTGAGACGCAATGTAGATGTTTTCGCATGGGAACCATACGAGCTTCCTGGAATTGATCCTAGTATGGTTTGTCATCAATTGCACGTCAATCCCACCTTCAAACCAATCACGTAGAAGGCACGGCGAACTACACCCGAGAAAGCAAAAGCCGTGGAAAAAAGAGGTAGAAAAACTGTTGGATGCAGGATCCATACGGGAGGTACAATTCCCCGAGTGGTTATCCAACCCAGTAATAGTTCCAAAAAGCAACGGGAAGTGGAGAGTTTGCATCGACTTCACTGACCTCAACAGAGCGTGCCCTAAAGACAGTTTCCCCCTTCCAAAAATTGACCAACTGGTGGACGCCACTACAGGTCATGAGCGAATGAGTTTTCTGGACGCATACTCAGGATATCATCAGATCCCTTTATATGTCCCAGACCAAGACAAAACAGCATTTATCACCACAGTTGGGCTATACTGCTACAAAGTCATGCCCTTTGGGCTCAAAAACGCAGGGGCAACCTACCAGCGGCTAGTCACCAAGATGTTCAAGGATCAAATGGGAGACACCATGGAGGTCTACATCGATGACATGTTCGTTAAATGCAAGAAGAAAGAATACCACCTCTCAAACCTGTCAAACACCTTTGAAATCCTCAGGAAATACCGAATGAAACTTAACACGAGCAAGTGTTCGTTCAGTGTCTAGTCAGGAAAATTTATTGGGTACTTGGTCAATAAGAGAGGCATAGAGGCTAACCCAGACCAGATCGATGCAATTAATAGGGTACAACCTCCTTAAACAATCTGGGACGTAAAGAAGCTCATTGGTATGCTCGCTGCCTTAAATCACTTTATCTCTAAATCCTCCGAGAAATGCAAACCTTTCTTCCAGCTTCTAAAGGGGAACAAAATGGTAGAGTGGAACCCAGATTGCTCGCAGGAATTGGTCGAGCTCAAAGCTTAATTAAGCTCTCCACCACTGCTCGTTATACCACAGTGAACAGATTCTTTGTACTTGTACCTCTTTGTTTCCAACCACACTGTCAGCTCTGCATTAATGTGCGAAGTTAAAAGAATCCAGCACCCCATTTACTACGCGAGCAAAACCCTGCTTGAAGCCGAGCAGAGGTACCTACCACAGGAGAAGCTCTCCTTTGCACTAGTAGTAACTTCAAGGAAGCTGAAGCACTATTTCGAAGCCCATACTATAATCGTCCTTACATTGCACCCCCTTAAAGCAATCCTAAGGAAGGCGGATTTGTCAGGAAGACTGTCTAAATGGTCAGTCGAGCTCGAACGATTTGATATCCAATTTTGACCAAGGAACGCAATCAAGGGGCAGATCCTTGCTAATTTTATAGCCGAATTCAGAGGCGAACAACCTTGCGACCCACCACAGCCAGCTAAACAAGAACAGAGCCACACGACGGAGGGAATCTGGAAATTATTCATTGATGGAGCCTCCAATTCAAAGGGGGCAGGCATAGGCATCGTACTTATCACTTCAGAAAATGCGATCCTCGAGCAGGGAATCAGGCTTGGATTTGAAGCCTCCAACAATGAAGCAGAATACGAGGCCCTGATAGTCAGCCTCTAGAAAGCACACGCTTTGGGAGCAAAGCAATTACAAGTGTTTGGCGACTCACAATTAGTCTTCAATTAGATCAGGGGGGACTACAATGCAAAAGACGAAAGGATGACAGCTTACCTCGTCTTAGCGAAGAAGCTATTGGCTGACTTTGAGGAAGTCAAGCTCCAGTAGTTCCCCAGGGGACAGAACAACCATGCTAACACCCTAGCAGCCCTAAGCTCAGCAATGGATTCGGACTTAAAAAGAACAATCCCCATCGATTTCCTTGCTCACCCGAGCATCGACCGTAACAGCGAGCTACCAAGCACGGAGCAAGTGCTCCGAATTGAGTTCGTACCCAGCTGGATGGACCCACTAAGGGATTATTTGAAGGATGGCATGCTTCCAGATGATAAGAAGGTTGCTCACCAGATAAGAGTCAAAGCTGCTCGCTTTCACTTATCTCCTGAGGGCAGGCTATACAAGAAATCATTTTCCGGTCCCTACCTCCAATGTGTTCACCCAAAAGATGTCGAGCAAGTCCTACATGAGATTCACGAAGGAATCTGTGGAAGCCATATTGGAGGAAGATCTCTGGCTTTCCGAGCAATGAAAGAGGGTTATTGGTGGCCATATATGCAAATGGACTCTGCAATGTACGAACGCAAGTGCGTAAAATGCCAACTTCACGCCCCTATGGTTCACCAACCTGCTAGAGACCTAAAATCATTATCCATCCCATTATCGTTCGCCCAATGGGGGATGGACATCGTAGGAACACTTCCTACCACCACCGGCAATCGCAAATATCTGTTGGTCGTGACTGACTACTTCACTAAATGGATTGAGGCAGAACCCTTAGCAAATATTCGAGATGCTGATATGATAAGATTCATATGGAGAAATATAATCACTCATTTTGGCATCCCCAGGACCATCATCACCGATAATGGAACACAGTTCGAGAGCGACTCCTTTCAGAGTTTTTGCGACGAACATGGAATCAGACACCATTTCAGTTCGGTGGCCTATCCTCAGAGAAATGGCTAAGCCGAGGCTTCCAACAAAACTGTGATCGATGGGTTAAAAAAGCGATTGGAGCAAGCTAAAGGCGCATGGGTAAATGAATTACCACATGTTCTATGGGCTTACCGAACCACTCCCCAACGAGAAATAGGGGAAACCCCATTTTCACTGACATATGGAATGGAAGCAGTCATCCCGTTAAAAGCGGGCTTACCGACTATGAGGTCCATCCCTGTCTACCAGGGCCATAATGATACAGCATTGCTCATCGAACTCGACTTAGCCGACGAGCACCGAGAGCTAGCCCTAATAAAACTAGCGAGCTATCAGCAATAGCTCACGAGACACTATAACAAGAAGGTCAACCCAAGGACATTTCGAGTTGGAGACTATGTCCTAAAGAAAATCCTGGGTAGCATAGTGAAGCCATCAGACGGTAAGCTAGGGCCAAACTGGGAAGGACCATTCAAGATAACAAGAGATAATCTTTAAGGTGCATATCACTTACAAACGCTGGAAGGCAGAGATATACCTCGAGCATGGAATGTAGCCAATCTCAAGAAATTCTATTTTTAGATCCTTCTTTTGCATTGTACTCATGAAACTGAAACTTATTAATCAAAGTTATTAGCAGTTGTATTCTACAAAGTATCAGTTAACTAGTAGGATTTAGACTATACAACTCACACACCCTTTCCAAGTAAAAGACACACTGATCATTGTACTATAGCAGGGAAATAACCCTCCTCAGGTTTTCGTTATGAAACACGAAAAACCTCTTAGCATTGCCCCTGGCAATATATGAAGCCCTACAGGGGACCCTTAGGCAATATGGCCAAATTTAAACTGTCCACCAAACCATTCTTGCTTGAATAAAATCCTGATCGGATAGAACATCCAATACCAGGTGTGTCCTCGCCAATTGCGGCACTTAGGCCTAAGGGAGTGTGACGACACGACCTAAAAGGTAAAGTGGTGCACAATGGTATCTCGGTGTTATACTTGACTGGAAGGACACTTGCATGATAATATAAATTTAGAGATCATAAAGGAGCAAGAATATGGAAAATATAATACACTTGTTTAGTCGTCTAAAATATCCCAAAGCATAAAATTTATATTAATCCACCATATTTACAACAAGTACAATACATGTTTAGTCGGCGAGCTCGCCCAAAACATTAACGTAACATCACTACAACACAAAATACATAGAGAAGCTACTGGCAAAATCTCAGTGGGGATGAGGCCTCTGAAAGAGATAATCAGCCACTTGAGCCCTTTGACCATCATCAGAAGCAGGAACCAACTCTTCCTCGGCATTATTAGCATCTGAC
This sequence comes from Sambucus nigra, assembly GCA_949130495.1. Lineage (NCBI taxonomy): Eukaryota > Viridiplantae > Streptophyta > Magnoliopsida > Dipsacales > Adoxaceae > Sambucus > Sambucus nigra. The sequence goes on from OX422218.1 coordinate 140,355,588, forward strand.
TCCAATAGCTGCGGAGGTATAGCATCGATGGGTATCCACTGATCATCTCTCCGGAAGGGATTGGGCATCCGAATGGAAGGAGATATTTCATGGCGATACCAGAGCATAGAGTTCCTTGGAACCTGCATCTCCTTCAAAGCACTCAACCACCCCTGATGAAGGCGAGCTCCTCAAATTCTACCAGCCTCGTCGGAGCATTCAGCCAACCCTAGTCATAACCATCGGCCCATACTCGTCGAGGTCCTTTTTTATACAGATGCCGTAGTCGAGTAACGTCCCTTTGGATCCCGGCGGTAATCACATATGCTCGCTGAACATCACTACGGAGCTCTTTCATTTTGCTATCTGAACGCCTGGTGCTCCTGCCAGCTCGCGAAACGAATGGACTAGTGGAGTCGCGCAGCACAGGGGGAACGTCGCTCGAGCCAGTCCTAGCTCACGTCGATGAAGAACCTCGCAGCACAGGGGGAACATTGCTCGAGCCAGACCTAGCTTGCGTTGATGAAGAGCGTCACAACACTGTAGGAGCGGCGCTCGGCGCGTGCTCTCTAAGACGCAAGACCTCTCTCCTTAAAGCTTGATTTTCTTGCTGAAGAACCTCCCCGACCTGATTGATCTCAGAGGCATCCAGGAGCCTCGCCCTCAACGTATTCACCTCCTCTTGAACTGAAGCACCAACTTCCTCCATCTCTCTAAGCCTATCCTTCAATTTGGCTACGAGCTCAGGCTGATCTTTATACATCTGATTCCTCGATCTAAGGGATTTGCACAGCTTAGCAGAGGCTTGGCGAACCTGAGGGCTCGCATTGGGACTAAGGGTCCTGCCCAATTAAGATGTGGCAGGAATATAGTCATCAACATCAATCGACTACAAGCAATAAAAGGGGATGAGAGAGAAAAAGACCAATCAGTGCACTGAGAAAAATAAACCTTTTCATTGATAAGGGTTAAAAGTACATCAAGCAGCAATAAGAAATTTACAAACAGAAAAAGCAGAAGTACAAAGCAATCCTAAAAGAGAAAAACTAACTAGCAACCTCAGGTTGCCCAAGAGTCAATGGTTGCTTCCCGTTATTAGCATCAGCAGGAGCACCGCCCTAAGCAGTGGTAACCTATGTCGCCACAACGAGGGGAACGTCAGCAGGGGTTATCTAGGAAATAGGGTCAGCACCTTCGATAGCAGAGGCAGGGGCTTCATCTACAACTGGCCTCGGCCCTGGATCATGTTCATTAAACAGAGGATATGCAACATCCACTCTGGACGCTAAAAGGGTCTTGTTCCAGCCCTTCTTGAAGTTCAGATGACTGATATAGCCTATCTGAACCTCAGCATCCTCGTATGCTGCAGCCCAACCAGAATTATATGAGTCTTCCTTGACAGTGACTGCCTCAGACTCCTTCTTCTTCAGCTCTTCGGATAGCACTCTGTTCTCTTCCACGATAGTCAGCTTGCTCGAGCAAACTAGGTTGTAGGCTTGTCGCAACTCTTTCAACTCTTTAACTGCTGCGTCCTTCTCCAGGTTGGCAGTAACAAGAGCAGATCGAATGATATCCGAGCAGTATCAACCGCTTTAAAACCAGCCTCGAGCTCTGTACCCCTCAACCTCAAGGCTTTATTTTATTGCTCCAGCTCACCATTTCTCTTCACCATCTCATCGAGAGAATGATAGAGCACGGCGAAGTCGGTCACAAACTTTAAGAAGAATAAAACATTAGAAGAAAGAAATAATAGAATTCATTAAAACATTAGAGAAAAGAAATAGTCTTACCAGGGCTAGCCTCTGTCTAGCCTGTAGGGCCAGTTCATCAGACCCCAGCGCCCTTTGGCGATCAGCCGGAAGAACTGCTCTCTCGAGTAGCGCGGGGGCTAACTGAGGGGAAATTGCAACAGAAGCCCCCTCGGACAGTGCAGACACCGGGACTAAGGCTTTCCCAGACTTCATCCTTGCCTCCATCTTCCTCCTCTCTTCCTCCTTCTCCCTCTCCGTTCTTCTCCTCTCCTCTATCTTCTTCTTCTCCTCCACCTTCTTTCTCTCCTCCTCTTTTTTTTTTCTCTCTCTCTCACACTTTCTCTTCTTCTTTCCTCTTCTTCTCCTACTCCTGAGCAGAAGACCGAGAACCAGTAGCCACGGCCCCAGAGCTAGACTTTTGCTTCTTCGACCTCTGAGCAAGGAGCACGTGATCCTCATCATTATCCCGAATTAAATTCTTCCTTGGAGAAACCATCTCCTCGCTCGAACTACTAGATGTGCTCGACGACCCTCGAACTTCAGAAACCTCCCCCGAATCAGAAGAGCTGCTACTACTGGAGCTCCCTTCACCCAAATTGCCTCCGGCTCCACCTGCAGTATCACTTTCATAGCTGTTATCCTCCTCGTCCAACTGAATAGGATCTGCAGCAGTCTCTTTGGATGTATCAAATGCAGGGATACTGTCCATCAGCCTCGCTGTAAAACTAGAACTAACGTTCTTATATTTGAGCAGAAAAGCAGCAGACCGGATGCTCGTCGTCAGCCAAGGGCTCCCTGATATTCCAGGCCTTGTCCAATTCAGAGAGACGAACCTCGCTGAGAGCAGGTTCCAAATTCATCAACCTCGCTGAAGAAAAAACAGAGAAAAGTCAGAAAGATCACAAGTAAACAAAAATTAAAAGAGCAGAGCAAAGTCTACCTATGTATTCTTCCCCATAAAAGGGAACAGAGAACCTATCAGACCTCGACCCTTCAAACATGGGAGAAAACTGCCAATTTTTGGCAAGGAAGCCCTCTTGCCAATAGTCCTTATGGGAATCAGGTAGGTTTACTACTAATACTCTATCAGGACTCCTGGCTTTGAGGTAGAGGACACCAGAACTAGTCCGAGAAAAAGAGTAGCAAAAGCAGACCTCAGCAAGCCCTAACTTGGTACCATATATATGATTTATTCTATGGACGCCATTAATTATCTTCCACACATTGGGAGAGCACTGTGCAGGAACAATATTAAAATAGCCAAAGAAGTGTAAGAACAGATCGTTGGGAGGAAAAGTGAGTCTTCCTTGGGAAAGCAACAAAACATGGAGCCAATGGGCGTCCTCTATCTCTCTAACGTTTCTAGGGGGAGAAGTGCAGCACTCAATATCTACCCACTCTGGGATGCTATAAACTTCCTAAATTCGGAGACCGACCTATTCCCAATCTTTACCATTGGAAAACCCTAGAAAACTACAAATTCAAAGAGAAAGTACAAAGAAAAGGCACAGGAGACTTACAAGATGGAAGCTCGACTCGAACGATGAAGAATCACGAGCTCAAATAACAAGGAAGCAATGAGAATGGAGACTGGGAGAAGAGAATATGAGTCGCTAAAGCTCACGGGAAATGAAGGAATGCTGAGAAAGTTAAAACGACGGTCGAAAAGTGGTTGATCTAAATAAAACCTTGAAGTGTTTCTAATCATAGCGCACAGACCACGAAGCGGGTGCCGCCGGAATCAGTCCTCAAATTTTAGGAAAAGTTACACGATACACAACTTAGTCATTATGACAAATCATTTAAGTTTATTAAGCCCAAAGCATGGCCCAACAAAATTAGGGGCAATTGTGGGTACATGAAACTAGAATGATGGGCCTGGACGAGTAGCCCACTTGTAGTGGCCCAAAGTCCAGGCCCCTTATACCTAAAAACCGATTATGATCTAATCTCTTCCCACGTTCCCATTAAGGGGCACCCTAAGAGGAGATGGGAAACATGAAGGAATCCCACACCCCCACTCACCAGAACGAACATGTATATAACAAACCCTAGGTCCAGGTCAAAGGACAAGTTGTATTCTCTGTAACCACTCTCCGGAGTATATTGAAATAACACTGACTGCACCACCGTGGACGTAGGCACATCTTTACTGAACCATGTACATCCTTTGTTGTGTGACTGCCGTTTTATCTTCCTTATTCTTGCTTGGTGATTACTTGTCTCTTCTCTATTTGTGTTGCACAATAATTGTCACCACAAAAATAACTAACTAGAAAGTGACTAAAATGAAAAATAAAGTCTAACACTAAAATAAATTTTTATTAAAATTTTTATTAAAATAATAAAGACTCAAATAAAATTAATAAAACTAAAACTAAAAAATAAAATCTAACTAAAAATAAAACAAACTAAAAAAATAAAAATATTAAAACTAAAAAATAAAATCCTAAGCTTAAATAAAAATTAAAATAAAACAAAAGAAATAAAAACTTAAAATCTAAATGAAAATTAAAGTCCTAAAAAATATAAAATATAATAAACTAAAAGTAAACTCCTAAAATTAATCCTAATAAAATAAGACTAAACTAAATGCTAATAAAAATCAAAATAAAATAAAATTGTAAAAATAAAATAGAAAAATAGAAAATAAATTCTAGAAATTCTAAATAAATCTAAAATAAAACCTAAAAAATAAAAGAACTCAAACTAAAAATCTAAAAAATAATAAAAAGGGACAAATTAGACACACACGGGGTTCGGGGTAGGTTTAGGCTAGGTCTAGGGTTGGTTAGGGTTACGAGATAAGGTAATTAACTCCATTTTAACTTCAAATTGCTCCGAAATATAGCTTTTGACACCGCAACTGCAATTAAACCTGCATATTGAACAATTAAGCACATAAGACCCAAATTGCCTAGAATTAGCAACTAAAATACATCTATTCGGGGTATAAATTGTACAGTTTTGGGTGCTTATCAACTTGATTTGAATGAAGAAATTTTTTGTCTTTTGCCATTTCATTTTCTTCTAAATAATTTGTAGAATGTCCTTGCTTGTTGGTTGGTAAATACATATGTATATACTATACTTATCCCATTTGTTGTTTGATTATAGTGACTTGTCACTCTTTGGGCCTAAGCAATGGAATGATTTGCACGCATGTTCTTGCTTAGTTGTAGTAATCTTGTATGGATTACCTTGTTGCCTAGACAGTGGATGCCCCGAGAGGTCGTCCAGCTTCTTGCCTAGTTTGGTACCAACCAGACGGAGTTGGTTGTATTGAATTCCCGACCAACCAGAGTTGGTGTTAATTGAATTGCCGACCAACCGGAGTTGGTGGTATAGAGTTCCCGACCAACCGGAGTTGGTGGTAATTGATTTGCCGACCAACCAGAGTTGGTGGTATAGAGTTTTCGATCAACCGAAGTTGGTGGTAATTGAAATGCCGACCGACCGGAGTTGGTAGTATAGAGTTCCTGACCAACCATAGTTAGTGGTAATTGAATTGCCGACCAACCGGAGTTGGTGGTATTAAGTTCCCGACCAACCGAAGTTTGTGGTAATTAAATTATCGACCAACCGGAGTTGATGGTATTAAGTTCCCGACCAACCGGAGTTGGTGGTAATTGAATTGCCGACCAACCGAAGTTGGTGGTATAGAGTTCCCGACCAACCGGAGTTGGTGGTAATTGAATTCTCGACCAAGCAATCGGAGTTGGTGGTAATTGAATTCTCGATCAACCGGAGTTGGTGGTATAGAGTTCCCGACCAACCGGAGTTGGTGGTAATTGATTTGCCGTCCAACCGGAGTTGGTGGTATAGAGTTTTCGACCAACCGAAGTTGGTGGTAATTGAATTGTCGACCGACCGGAGTTGGTGGTATAGAGTTCCCGACCAATCGGAGTTGGTTGTAATTGAATTGCCGACCAACCGGAGTTGGTGGTATAGAGTTCCCGACCAACCGGAGTTGATTGTAATTGAATTGCCGATCAACTCGAGATGGTGGTATAGAGTTATATTGCTCTGAATTTGGATTTGTGTAGTGTGTAGAACTAATATTCCCAAAAAAAACATCAACAAAAAGGAAATGGGGGTGAAACATCACTTTATTCATTTAGAAAGAAACTGCATTACATAGGAATTTTAATTACTGATAATACTTGCGCAGATGTTCTACATTCCATGCATTCTTGAATTCTTCTCCTTCCAAAGTTTTAATCATGTATGTCCCTAGACGAACAACTTCTATTACTATGTAGGGTCCGTGCCAGTTTGCTTCCAGTTTGTTATGCTTTTGGATCACTTTCTTCAGCACATAATCCCCTTACTTCAAATCACACTTCTTCACTCTTTTGTTGTAGATCAAAGTTGTTCGTTGTTGATATGCTTCATTCCTAATTGCTGATTCTTCCCTAACTTCTTTGAGCATATCCAGGTCTAATCTTCTCATCAAGTCACTGACATTAGAATTGAAATTAAGCATCCTATGTGTAGGTAGACCCAATTCAGCAGGTATGACAGCCTCACTTCCAAATATCAACATGTATGGAGACTCCCCAGTTGCTGTTCGTGGTGCAGTACGATAAGCCCACAACATATAGTGTAGCTCACTGATCCAGTTTCCATTTGCATCATCCAGCCATTTTTTTAAACCATTCAGTAGAGTTATGTTCGTCACTTCAGTTTGCCCATTGCTCTAAGGATGGCCTGGCACGGAATGGATTTTCAATACATTGGACTGATGACAATATGCAGCGAATTCCTCGTTGTCAAACTGGGTTCCATGGTCAGTGATGAATGCACGGGGAAGACCATATCTGCAAATAATATTCTTCCAGATAAACTGATAGACCATATCATATGTTATATCAATCATAGGTTCAGCTTCCACCCATTTAGTAAAATAATCCACAGCGATGAAGATGTATTTGAATCTTCCCCTGGTCGTTGGAAGTGGCCCGACAAGGTCTATCCCCCACATGGAGAATGGCCAAGGTGATGTAATGGGTGTTAATAATGCTTGAGGAGTTCTTCAGATGGAAGAGAAACGTTGGTATTTATCGCACTTCTTAGCATAAATAGCGCAGTCAGCCCTCATCGTTGGCCAAAAATACCCCTGTGTCATTATTCTCTGCAAAAGCGTCCGACCTGCTACATGGGATCCACAGGATCCTTCGTGAACCTCTTCAATCAAGTCTTTAACTTCGGAGGGATGGACACATCTCTGGAGTGCTGCTATAACTCCTCTTCTATACAAAATGCCATTGGTCAATACATAATGAGCATCTTTAAACTTTAGTTTCTTAGCTGCGAGTTTATCAGGTGGCAGAATCCCTTCTTCGATATAAGCCCTGATAGGATCCATCTAGGAAGGTCCTAAGTCAAGGGTAATGTCATTCATCATTAAATCTTAGTCTATGCTCCGACCAGCTAGGACTTCTATTGGGATTGTTCTTCGTAGCTCGGTGCGTGTGGCTGATGCTAACCGAGCTAGGGCATCTTCTCGTGCATTCTCCAATCTCGGTATCCTAATCAACTGAACTACAGAAAAACTCGATACAACCTCCATTGCTTTTTCATGATACTTTACCATCAATTCTTCCATTGCTGCATACACCCCCAAAATTTAATTTTTAATTAACTGTGAATCACTGAATACAACGACCTGTTCTGCCTTCATGGTTTTGGCCAGACTTAGGCCCACGATCATAGCTTCATATTCGGCCTAATTATTAGAAGCCTTAAATTGAAAGTGTAGAGAATACTCCGCATCAATCTCATCCGGACTGTTTAGAACAATTCCTTCTCCACTACCGGTAGTGCACGAAGAGCCATCCACATACAAATTCCATATAGGTACTTCACTATCAAATTCTTGATCAGACAGAGTTCCTCGGTGGAATATTTGATTCTTCCTTTTGTCCTCCTTCGGCACTTCTCCCTGCTCGTTAATCATTTTCTCTTGCTCGTCTATCGACGTAAGTTGGTCAGAGTTTAAATTTGATGATCATGTAACATCCACAGCTTGGTCTGTATTAAACTCCTGTTCTTCAAAGGTATCTTCCTGAGTAAACTCTGCGATAAAATCCTCTATTGCCTGCCCTTTAAGCGACGACCTAGGCTCATAAACTATGTCATATTCACCAAGTTCTACTGCCCAGTACATTAATCTTCCTAATTTCTCCGATTTATGTAGAGCCTATCTCAATGGCATATCAGTATACACCACTATAGTATGGGCTTGGAAGTATGGTCTCATCCTTCTGCTCGCTTCGATTAGTGCCAGTGCTAACTTTTCCAGTCTTGGATATCTGATCTCTGTTCCTCGAAAGGCCTTGCTGGTGTAATAGATCGGTTTTTGGACTTTGTTCTCCACTCTTATGAACGCCGAACTAACTGCATTCGCAGAAACTACCAGATACAAATATAATTTTCTCCCATCACTGGTCTAGATAACAATGGAGGTTTCCCAGATATTTCTTCAATTCTTGAAAGGCCTTCTCGCATTCATCATTCCACTCAAAAGTTTTTCGTAGTGTTTTGAAGAATGGGAGGCATATATCAGTTGCTCGTGACACAATCCTATTAAGTGCTGCAACTCGCCCTGTGAGACTTTGCACTTCCTTCTTCGTAGTTGGAGATCGCAGCTCCAATAGGGCTTTGATCTTTTCAGGGTTAGCCTCAATACCTTGTTGATTAACAATGTATTCGAGAAACATACCTTCTCGCACCCCAAATATGCACTTGGTGGGATTTAACTTCATTTGATATTTCTCTAGTTGACCAAAGGTATGTCCTAAGTCAACTAGATGATCAACATCTTTCTTGTTCTTCGTCGACATATCGTCAACATAAACCTCCATGTTATGACTGATTTGCTCTGCAAACACCTTGTTCATCAGCCGTTGATATGTTGCACCTGTATTTTTTAGTCCAAAATGCATAACATTATAGCAATAAGTTCCCCTTGGGGTGATAAAAGAGGTACTTTCCCTATCCTCAGGCTTCATTTTAATCTGGTTGTAACCAAAATAAGCATCCATAAAACTCAACAACTCGTGCCCCGAGGTAGCATCCACCAGTTGATCAATTCGGGGTAAAGAAAAATAATCCTTTGGGCATGCTTGATTAAGATCAGTGAAATCTACACACATCCTCCACTTGTTATTTTTCTTCTTTACCATCACCACATTTGCTAGCCAGTCAGGATATTTGACATCCTCAATAAAAGAGGCTTTTTGTAGTTTTTCTAGTTCTTCCTGTATAGCTTGGTTCTTCTCAGGACTGAACAATCTTCTTCGCTACTTCACTGGCTTGATTTCCTTGTCCATGTTGAGCTCGTGACACAGGAAATTAGGGTCTATCCCTGGCATGTCTTCATGACTCCATGCGAAAGTTTGTTTTCTGTGCCTTAGGAATGCTATCAATTCGTATTTTATCGATATATCCAATGACGCACCAATTTGGGTTGTTCGTTATGGGTGCTCGTCATCCAGAATGATACTTTCGGTAGTCTCCATGACCTGGCCCTTCACGAGTTGAGACTCATCTCTAAGGTCTAACGTTTCAATCTCTGCATCTTCTATTTCATCCACTTGGTATGTAGTAGTCTTCTTCCTTGATTCTTCTCGTTCTTCCTGTTCGACAGATGAATAGTAGCATTCCCGAGCTATTTTATGGTCGCCTTTCATAATTCCCACTCCAAAATTGGTTAGGAATTTTAAACATTGATGTACAGTAGATGGTAATGCTTCGAACTTATTCAAACCTACCCTTCCCATGATGATGTTGTAAGCTGATTGGACATTTTTATCCATTACGAAGAAGCGTACCTTTTCTGTTCGACATGCAGGCCAAGTACCAATAAGCATATCCAACTTGATCGTCCCAAGTGGAAAAACCTTCTCCCCAGTAAAACCGAGGAGGGGCCTATGATAGGGTTCCAACTGGTCTAACTTTAGATTCAAACTATCAAAACATGGGTAGAACATGATATCTGTTGAGCTGCTATTATCCACCAGTACTTGTGAAATCACCACCTCCTTTATTCTCATCTTGATTACCAATGGGTCATCATGAGGATATAGTACACCTTCCAGGTCGTTCTTAGAGAAACCAATGACCAATTTGTCCTTATTCACCTTCCTCGGGCGATCATCTTCAGCTAAATTTATTCGTTGTATGTACGAGCAAGCTTGAGCCTCATTGAGGTAAACTTTTTTTCTGCAGTCAAATCTCCACCTCCAGCATCTCCACCTGTAATAACATTACATTCAAATGATCCAAAATGGATTGAAAATACCTCACGATCTGGATGTCTTGGTTTTTTGGGGAGGTTGGGATCATCTTTTGGATCATCATCGTGGTCTCTCTTCTTATCTTCTTTTGCTCGACGAGAAGATTTAGATCTTTGCCTTCCTCGGTCGCTGGTCTTCCCACCATTTTGGCGATCAACATACTTAGCCAATTTTCCTCGTCTGATGAGTTCTTTAATTTCATTCTGGAGAGCTATGTAACATTTGTTCGTATGACCATGGTCTTTGTGGAATTCACAATATTTGGACTTATCTCTTTTGTCACGATCTGCCTTCATTTTTTCTGGCCAGGCTAGTTCCTCGCTGTTCTTGATCTCCTCCAAAATGTGATTTATATCTACCTTCAAAGGAGTATAATTTCCAAAGTTTCTCATCTGCTCCAGCGCTTGCTTTCTTTTCGATTGCCTGCTGCCACCATTGTTCTTCTGATCCTTCTTTTCAGTTTTACCATCTTCCACCTTGATCTCCTTAGTATTTGCATTCTTTTTCGCAGCCATAGCCTCCTCGGCATTCATGATTTTGGCTGCTTTTGCCATCAGTTCTGCCATGGTCCTAGGCGGATCTTTGGCTAAAGTGTAGTACAACTTATCTGGCAACAGTCCACTCATCAGAGCAGTAATTGTTGTTTTCTCCTCATAAGCAATTACTTCAAATTTCTCGTTATTGAAACGAGTAATATAATCCCTGGTGCTTTCACCTGCATTCTGTCTAACACTCAGCAAGTGTGCTACTCGTTTGACTGGTTTCGCTCCAAAACAGAAGTTCCCAATAAAGAGCTCTGCCAACTGAAAGAAAGTTACAATCTTTCCCCGAGGAAGGTTGTTGTACCATATATGAGCTGATCCGATAAGAGTTCCTTAAAATGCCCAGCATCTCATCTCGTCTGGAACTGCATAAATATTGGCAGCAGCTTGGTATTGTTCTATATGAAGGACATAATCAGTTTTTCCATCATACTTAGGTGTCACTGTAGGAGCTTTGAATTTTGATGGTGTGGGAAAGTCCACAATTGCTTGTACAAATGGTGTCCCTTGGATAAAAGTTATTTGTAGAGGATTCTTGGCCTTAGCCATTTCCCCTAATATGTCCTCCAATCTTTGAATTGATCCCTTCTATGCATCATTTCCCACCTCGGGCCTACTTGTTCGAGCAACTGATCGCATTCAGTTTTCATTTTGGGATCGAGCTGCTGGTCGTGATTGGGCGGAGCCTTCCCTTAGGTCGGATGGTCGTTGAGAGTTCCTCGATGCAATCCTAGGAGGACTCCTATTCCTCTTAGGGCCTAATCGATCAAAAGTAGATACGCTACTCAACCTCTCTATAACACTAGTCCTTTTTGGGGTGAGAGTGACATTTCGATGGGAATCAGTAGCTCGTACTGATGAAGTCGGGCCTGGTTGATATGAAGGATCACTAGATCTTTCAGTACGATATGAGTCAGTACGTCTAGATTGAGAGACCTTCGGGAATAACATTCGTCTAGTTCTGGAAGAAGGCAAATGGGTATTTCTCTGAACACTTCATTGTCCTGATTGGGCCGGCACTCCACCTTGAACAGTTTGTATAAGTTGACGCATAGTTTCCTCCATGGTCGTTTGCCCTTGGGCTAAATTAGCCATTATACCAGCCAGATCTTGAATATTTGGGGGAACATAAGGGTTTGGAGGGTTTTCGGTGTTTCGATTGTTGGATTCCGGATTATCAGCCATAGATGATGAATTATTTTGGTGAAAAATGCTAAGTACAATCGTTTCCCACAGACGGCGCCAATCTGTTGGTGTAAAAAACTAAATTATCTCTAATTAATCAATCACAGATAAAATGAATAAATAAGACAAAAGATTTTTAAACTGGTTCAGCCTGAGGAAAATGGCCTGCATCCACTGTTTTTGTATTGCTGACTGTTTATTTGGAATCTCGATAATGGGTTTACCAAGAGATCCAAAAGTCCCTTCTAATGAGGAGGTTACAATGTATTTATAGCCTTGAGGCTATACATGTGAAAGGATAATGCGCTGTTATCTAGTAGACATATACATCTGTACGATAATAATGAGCATTTAATGCGCAGTCGTCTTTTTGATTCTCTTGATTTGGATGCTCTGCACGCTAAGTAGCTCGGACCGCTTAAGTTATTTGAAGCGCTTAAGTTGCTCAGTAAGCTTGAGTTGCTCGAAACTCTGAGTTGCTCGGGGTGCCTAGGATGCTCGGTACGCTTGAGCTGCTCGGAGTGTATGAGTTGCTCGTTTGAAAGTATTGGTATTTGCCATGTGGAAGACACGCGTCTTCAAGTGATTGGTCCATGTCAACGGACTAAATTTGGTATCAACACTCGGATTCTTCCATAGGGTAGTCAGTAAGGTAGTCATAGGTGGCTTTTCCTTTCATGGATTTCTGCGTGACATATACAATATCAAATTCGGCTAGAAGCATCAACCAAAGGGTCATTTGACAGAACAGGGCGGTCTTCTCGAGTAGGTAATTTATGGAATCCACTCAGAATACAAGTTTGATGAGAAAGGCGAGTATATAGTGCCATAGATTTTGGGTGATCCAAACAAGAATGACACGTGCTTTTTCCAGAGCTATGTAGTTCACTTCGTACCCGGCCAACTTGCGATTGGCATAGTGGATGGCTCTCCCTTTAGGGGTTTCTTCCAGATATTGGGCTAGCAAAGCCCCAACTGTGATATCTGTCATAGTTAGGTGTAGGAGTAGGGAAAGACCAGGCTATGGTGGCATGAGTACCGGAGGACGAGTTAGGTATTTCTTTATTTGGTCAAAGGTTTCTTGGCAAGATTCATTCCAAACCTTGGTTGAATCCTTTTGGAGGAATTTGAAGATGGGTTCACAGATGGAAGTCAACTGTCTGATGAACTGGTTGATATATTGCAATTTCTCGGGGAATCTATGAATTTCCTTCTCCATTTGGGGTGGCGGCATCTCAAGTATGGCTTTCAGCTTGGCAGGATCTCCTTCTATCCCTTTCTCACTAACCATAAATCCTAAGAGTTTTTCTTTGGTAGCACCGAAGACACATTTCTGTGGGTTAAGTCTCATCTGATATTGTTGCAGTCATTCGAAGAAGTTTTAGAGAGCGGGAACATGACCTTCCATAGTCTTAGACTTAATAATCATATCATGCCCATAGACCTCAACTTCCTTGTGTATCAGATCGTGAAAGATGGTTGTGCAACCCTCTAGTAGGTATCCCTTACATTTTTTAGACCAAATGCCATGACAGTATAGGAAAAGGCTCCCCAAGGGGTAATGAATGCGGTTTTCTCTTGATGATCTGGGTGCTTCTTGATCTTATTATATCCAGAAAACCCATAAACGAATGAATTAAGAGCATGACTAGCTGTGTTATCCACAATCATGTAGATATTGGGTAGTGGGTAATCATCCTTTAAAAAGGCCTTGTTCAAGACTCATTAGTCGACACACATGTGAACCTTCCCTCCTGATTTCGGTACGAATACAATATTGGCTAGCCATGTGGGATATTCAATCATATGAATAAAACCCACATTCAATTGTTTGACCACTTCTTCTTTAACTTCGAGCGACCATTCAGTGCGAAGCTTTCACAGTTTCTGTTTGAGTGGTTTGCATTCGGGGAGAGTAGAAATCTCATACTGAGCTATCTCAGGGTTAATATCGGACATGTCGTCGTAGGACCACGTGAAGACATCCACAAATTCCTTAAATAATTCATCGAGTTGCGCACACTCATGCTCGTCAAGGGTAGCCCCTATCCTAATCTCGCAGTTGGCTACTAGAACTAAGATTAATAACAACAGTTTCATCTTTATTAACTTAAATGCGGTTATGTAATTTGTTATTAACCTTATTTAGATCAGTTAAGAATTGTTAATTTGCAAAATCATGAATCAAGACAATTAATGTAAGGCATAACAAGATACTCATAATCTTTATTTATTTCATTGATAGGAAAAACAACATAAAGAAACAAATCAAAGGAGGTCTCGATTACATCCGAGTAAGGAGGAAGAACTAGGGAATAAGAAAGGGGATAAACATCAAGGTTAGGTTGAATATCAGCAGGTGGCACATGTGCAGCATGCCAATTGAGGATAGGTGAATTAGCATCTTTGATAAGGTGGGATGAATCCGATGATGTAGCCATTGGGTGGATCATGCAAAGTGTTATCCCAAGTGTCTGTAAATTGAAAGAATCCTCGGAGTCACTTCCCTCAAAATCTCCAGTATCATCTATAGTCATCTTAATGAGTGGTTGCACTTGATGCTGGGAACCCTCGACCCATGAGTAGTTGTCTTGGAAAAAGATTTACATTCCATTTCATCTTCTTGTCCACATGATCATACCAAGGTTCAGTAATGCCACAGAAGGGGAAATCTTTACCCTCTCTGATGAATCTTTTATTCAAGGAATCTCTTGAGACATTCTTGGAAATTTCTAGCCTTATTTTTAGTCAAGGTTGACGGAGCATTCTGAATTCTACTACTCACGACTGATAGACTATGCCACAAGGAGGAAAAGCTTTTTTCAACACAATGGGTTCAAGTATCCCATGTTATCATCCTCCCAACCCCAATCCAATCTTAAAGTGCATGTTCCTGAACATCTGGATTACATTAATATTTCCATGGGGTTTGTACTCTCAGCAAACCTAATATTTAAAATTGCCTCCTGTTGGGAGTAGAAGTTGTTCGACTCGAAAACCTTACAGAAGAATATCATTTGTCCCGTGTTGTATCTCTAGTACTGGATTACTGGTGCTTGCATTCTCGGCATTATCGTCATCTCCCAAGATGGTGATGACCTACCCACTGACAAAGAACTTCAGTTTTTGAAGAAGGGAAGAAGACCCCCCCTTGATGCTATAGATCCACGGTCATCTGAGCAGTAGATTGAAACATGTTGGGATATCAATGACTTGGAATTCAACAACCAGATTTATAGGGCCATCCTGTATTGTAAGATTTATAGATCCCAACACTTCTCAGTGGGTATTATCGTAGGCTCGTACTGCGATAGAGGTTGGGGCAAGGTTCTTACTTTCAGTCCCAAATAATTAAGGGTCCTTAATAGGCAAACATTCGGAGCTTATCTATTATCGATAAGTGAGAGTGGGACAGTCTTTTCTATGATTTTAACGGAGATGTCAAGAGCAAAATTGTGGCTTGGACCAATCTTGGGGATTTTTTCTTCAAGGAAGGAGAGCATTCTATTAGAGGTTAGAGATCCGACCAGATTCACTACTTCTTCTGGCATGGTAGAAGGAGGAACTGTGGGTCCTGTGAGTAACTTGATCAAGGCATTTCGGTGCAGCTGGGAAGACATAAAGAGTCCCCATAGAGTGATATTGGCTTGGGTTTTCTTCAACTGATCGAGGATCTTTCTTTCCTCGAGGGTCATTTCTAGCATAGGAAGATTCTCAACACCTTTTCCTTTATTAATCATAGAGGGTTGCAGGCTTGGGACTTGGTAATGCCTCCCTGACCTGGTCATGTGATTCATAGAAGAGGGGAAAAATAAAAACCCTATTTCCTCATCAATAT
This sequence comes from Sambucus nigra, assembly GCA_949130495.1. Lineage (NCBI taxonomy): Eukaryota > Viridiplantae > Streptophyta > Magnoliopsida > Dipsacales > Adoxaceae > Sambucus > Sambucus nigra. The sequence continues at coordinate 140,371,183 of OX422218.1, forward strand.
TGGGTTGTTCAGTCACCTTACTGATTTCTCCTAATAGCTCCTCAAATGATATCATCCCACATATGCTGACTATCAGACTAGTCTTTTCTGGACTCTTCTCTTTATCTGAATCATCAATTCGTCCCCCCAACCCGGTGGAAATAATATTATATTTGCATGAAAAGTTGATGCATTCCACGACTTCAAGGGCCTCTTCATATAAGTCTTCCCATTCGCCGAGGAGATGTAAAAACAAAGGGACTAAATGCCCTCGCAGTTTAAAATCATTGAGTAGCTCAAATATACTGCAAATATCCCCGGTCTGTCGGAATAAATCTACCATGATCTGGACCATATCATCTAAACTGACTTCATTGGTCGGTACCACCCATTTTTTTAACTCTCGGGCCCATTTTCGAGCTTTTAAGAACAACGTACTAAATCTCTGACAATCAACGATCATCTGGGAGGGCAATTTCAGCCAAAACTCTAAGCGTTGGTTCAATAATTCTGATAATTCCATATCTTTACCTCCAAAATGGGTACGAACAACGATGGATGCTCTGATAAGGAGTGATAGGGCCTGATCGGCGAAGCTCATAGGGTGTAGGAGAAAGTATGGGCATGTTTGGAGAGGTTTAGGAGAGTATATGGGTATGATTGGTGATTTGCTTGGTATAATGTGGGTAGATGGATCAAATTCTGGGTTTTCTTCTAGAAAGACATTTGTATAATTCGGGAGCAGATTGTGGGCAGTGTTTAGTTTAGGATTGGCTGGTGGGGAATTAACACCCCGGTTAATCAGGACTTGGATCACATTTGGGAGGTGGAAACACTGGTCGGTGGTATGGCCAGTAGTTTGGTGAAAGTCACAATGGGCATCTGGTCTGAAATTTTAAGGAAGTGGGTTTGGTAATGGACGAGGATCCAAGGGATTGATAAGATTTCAGCTCAAAAGGGATTAATAAACTTTGGAGAGGGGAGCGTAAAGCTCGATGTATTACTTTTGAATTAGATTAGGGCGACTTTCTAGTTCCCATGAAGTGGCAGGCTGACGGATGTTGTTGATGGTTGAAACTGCGGTACTGATTGGCTTTTCAAACTTCATGGGAGCGAATTGTCCAAATACTTTCTCCGATTCAACTTTTTTCTTAGCAATATATTCTTTGATCTCCACTCCTACTTCTCCGAGGGCTAGGAAATAAGGGTAGTACAATCCTCCTATCATTGCTTCGGCATGGGGTAAGAAGTTCTACTTTACAATACTAACTTGCTCCTCTTCGGAAGGCCAATTGGTCATGGTGGCTGCTTTCTCTCTCCATCTTTCTACGAATTTACTGATTGATTCCCTAGGATTCTGCTTGAGCAACTCTAAATCATGGAGATTAACCTCTAATTCTTTATTGTACTTGTATTGTGACATGAATTCACGGGCAACATCTTCCTAACTACGGACTCTAGACTCCTCGAGAGATAAGAACCAATGGAGAGCGCTATCCTTCAAGGTCTGTTGGAACATTTGGGACATTATCTCCTCGGAGGCTTCTAGGAGAGTCAAGGATCGTTGATAGCTACGTAGATGAACAATCAGGGGTCTGCTACCCCTGAATTTCTCGATGTTGGGCATTTTGAACTTTTTTGGTAATCGTGATTTAGGATAGGGATACATGTAGGTGTAGTCCATGTAGTTTCTTGAGGTCTTCCTTGACTTTGTTCAACTCTTCCCCTTTAGATCAATGGTCACGGCTAAGTTAGCCCATGTCTGGGCACGATTCGCCATAAGAAGCTGGGTTGGTGGTGGCCCATTAGCAGAAGGAGCACGTGGAGCATGTTGGTATGCTTGGGTGCAGGCGGACCCATAGCGCGAGGGAAGAGGACCTCGGGATCTTCAGGGATAGGAACCCAGTTTAGTTTCATCTCATGAACAAGGATTTGAAGGTTGTAAATCTTGGTAGTAAGTTGGGCTGGGACCTTCATTAAATCTGGATGCACATTCAGTACTTTGTCCGTGTTCTCCTTAGAATGCGGATGAATTCAAAACTTAGAGGAAGTGAGGGGAGTGATGGAGGTTTAGGGTGGTTTGACTGAAGACTGAAGCCAATACGGAGCCACACCAAGGGTATGCAATTGACCTAAGAAGGAGAAAATTTTGGAATAGAGGAAGGAAGGAAAAATGTTTTTGACATTTTTGGAAAAGATGAGGACAAAAATGTTTATTTTTTTAGGTAAAAAGGAGGAAAATATTTTTGGTATAAGGAAGGAAAAATGTTTTTGGTATTTTTTATAAAAGAGGGAAAAATGTTTTGACACTTTTGGAGAAAAAAGAAGGAAAAGATAAGAGACGAGTCTCAGCATGATTATTATTATGTTTATTATGTTCTCACTCATTAGGTTACCTTAATGAAAAAAGAAATGTCAGACGCAACCCGAGCCTGAAAAAATTCAGTTTGAAAAATATGTAAAAACTATGGTTGGACTTGTTACGGGCTTATGGGGAGGGTCCCGTTTTAAAAATTGCACAAAAATTTGGGCATTCATGCCGACCCGTCATTTCGACAGAGTTTTGGGTAGAAACCGGCTAACTAAATATGAGTGTCCTAGGTTTGACACCTATATGCGGGTATAAAGTTGTTGGGTTAATTAGAAGTTGTCTCCCTCTTTGGCATGACTTCCACGATATACACCTTGCTTTTGAGGGCAATTGGTACGTGTGGATAAGCCATTTGATATACCTGAGTGTACGTGAATTGCTTCACTATATACCTCATGGGGACAGTACGTGTGAAAGCGAATTCGATATACTCGACGTACGTGGACAAGTTCCCTGCGATATACCTCCCATCATGACTTCGGCCAAGCGGTACAATGCGGGGGGAACCGTTCAATATACGTCAAAGGTACTTGGATAATTGAAGGTGAGAGTCATATCATTTAGACTAACTGTACCCTACCGAACCAGTGCCCATCACGAAGTGACCCCCTAGTTACGGGACAAAATTTGGTCAATAGCAATGCTCTTTGGTGATGTAGTGTGATGCTTGATTAGTATCTTATGGAGAGAGTATTTTTATTGATGAACATCATGCCAAGCAGGGGATAATGTACAAGTATAAAAAATAAATCTATACTGAGCATGGATTATATGAGAGTGAGTGGTGTGTAATTATTTACATGTGAGAGTGTGGTAATGAAACTAAGCATGGATCAACTATAAGTGGTGTATGATAAGTGTTAGTGAGCATGGATATATACAAGTGTGATATGTGGAGGTGCGTGTTAGTGGCACCTAAGCATGGATTTCTAAGTGGTGTGTGCAACATGGGGATGTGAGTGATCCTAGGTACACGTTGTGCGAAGTGTACATGGAGAATTTCTATAAGTGTGTGAGTGAGTAGTGATACAAGAATGAGGTATATATGTGTAATAAATAATGGAGTAGAGAAAGGGTATATACAGGTAGGTGCATACGCACACAAGAAAACAAAACACCCATGCAAATAGAGTCTATCCCTCTTATGAAAAAGTCCCCAGTGGAGTCGCCACTATGGCCATCCCGATCGAGATCGCGTTCCCGGGGGGGGGAGATCGAAATGTCTCACGCCCCTTTTTTTTACTCAGGGACACTTCGGTCGTCGTCGATGTGGAGTTAATGTAAAGAGATGGAGTCGCTATCCTATTTTGTAAAAAATAGGCAAAAGAGCATGTTGCCGCCTCGAGAGAGCGGCATCGAAGACAAACTGATGCATACGAAACCAATAGTTCGAAGGTTCTGGGTCTAAGTTACAGAATAGGAAGGTGTTAGTCACCCATTCCTCCCTTTCGATATCTCATGGGCTTATGTTATTATTTTTCTTTATTTCTCCGTGACATGTGTGTGCGTGTGTATATAATGGAGATCAAAATCGTTCAACTCATACCATTGGAAAGATAGAGTGAAGTCATCCATAGGAATGTTCCCAAAATAATATATAGAGAAAATATGATTTATGTATTTATCGCGATATTGATCGTTATGATGAAACGATAATATGTGTTGGATGAAACGCTAACAAACATAATATGTATAATAATGCAAGAATATGGTGAAAAATAGGAATTAATGAAAATTGAAAAATTGGACTCGAGTCACGGGCTTTAATCCAAAATGCCTATGTTGCCTATAAAGGCATCAAAGTCCAGGTAGTTCGGATGCGGCATGGGGGTGGGGTTTGTCCCATAGATCCGAATGAAATTTTATTATATGTGTGTGTATAGAAAAAAATATATAAGTTTTGAAAAAGTATGATGGATAATCCCATTCAGAATTTATGGGTGTAACCCTTTCTTTTTATAGAAAACAAAGTATGTGCAATATACTAATAAAAATGTAGGTATTAATGTGTATGAACTAAAGTAAGAACTAAATGATGGATCTAATGAAATTTATTCCAAACAAAGAAGTTAAAGAGAAAAGGAAGGATTTGGACCTTCTTTGAAGCTTGATCTTTGATCTTGGATGAAGTCCCTTGAACGTGAGATGAATTTGGGATGAGAGAGAATGTGATTTGCCAAATTGGGTATGAAAAAGATGGGAATGAAAGCTTGAATGGAACTTCACATGGAGGAACTTCGTTGATTTTGAGAGAATGTTGCTGAGATCACTGATGCTGATGGATCTTTGGTATCGGTCTGTCTAGTAGTGAGGTCATGCCATCCTTTTATAGGGTCATGGAGTTGATGATCGGAACTGCATTGGTCCTTCCCATCGGCAGGTGACCCTAGACACACTGCCGATAGGTAGGGAACTGGACATGCCAATTGGCAGTCTCGTGCAGATTTTCCCAAAAAATGATCGTAAGACATAATTTGTTGATCTGAATCGTTCATGGGGCATACCATTAGAAAGATACTTCAGATACCTTCAAGTATCCTTTGGACTGCTCCCAGGTCCGAGAGTTGACTTTTGGTCAAATATGGCTCGGAAGCGCTCATCGATCCTTTGGACGAGAGATTGCTGGATGGAAACGGATCATTTATCCATATGGTAAGTTATAATTACACACGATCAGACCATTAGAAAGTTTAGGAGATGTATTTTGACATTCCAAAGAGTTTCGCTCGGTTCCGAAAGTTGATCTTGGTCAATCGAAGCCCAGAAACACCCGATGACCTCTCGAAGTAAAACGGATCGTTCGTCCATATCGTGAGTCGAAATCGTGCATGGGCTAATTTTTGGAACGTGTATTCAGTGCCCTTTGGAGATTCATTCAGTCTCATTCGGGTTGAAGAGTTGACTTCGGTCAAACGAAGCCCGGGAGCGCCCAGTGGCCTCCGGATTAATTTTTTGGGGGAAATTAATCATTTTTTTTTAACGATTATGCCGTTTCATGCATGGGGTGGACCGTTGGAAAGGGGTTTCAGTGCCCTTCAAATATTCAAAGAACTTTTGCTCTGACAATGAAGTTTCTTGGGCTCATATCCGTGTCCGGGAGCACCTGGTGGCCTCCGAATCGATTTTCGATAGTAATATGGTCCGTTAGTCCAATCTCTTATTCATATTTGCTCACGGGGTGGGCTATTGGAAAGGGGATTTAGATCCCTTTGAGTATTCAAAGAGATTTCGCTCTGACGATAGAGTTGACCAGAGTCAAACGGGGCCCAAGAGAGCCCGATGTCCTCTCGATCGGTACTCGGAGTGGGACCTAGGATTTGCAGGGAAATGAGGAGGTGCTAGGGAACTAATGAGAGTCCTATAATGTGGTGTCTAAACTAAGCCACCAACCCCAGTAGATGTTGACAAAATAATATCTACAAAAATACCCAATTATAAATCAGACCCCATTGGATATGTTGTTGTATCTCAATTCATGATCCATGGGCCATGCAGACATGCTAATCCAATATGTCCATGTATGATAAACATAATTTTCTATAAAAACTTCCCAAATAAATTCTGCAAATGTACTACAATTTATTATAATGGTTTCCCAATTTATAGGTGCCGAGATGACGGAATGCATGTTACTAAAATGGACATAAAAGTTGACAATATATTTGTGGTACCTCACAATCTTGATTTAGTGGTAAAACATCAGGCTTATATAAGTGTAGAATGGTGAAACAATTTGAGGTCAATTAAATATTTGTTCAAATATATAAACAAAGGACCTGACAGAGCAAGAGTTGTACTAGAGCATGCTGAAGCGAGAACATCTGAAAATGGTCAAGACCATTCATTGATAATTGATGAGATTAAAAACTTCCTAGATTGTCGATACCTGTCTACATGTGAAGAGTGTTGGAGGATATATGAGTTTGATATACAATATCGGAGCATTTCCATTAAACGACTTACATTCCATCTTCTCCGAGAACAAATGGTGATTTTTAAGGATTCAGATCAACTTGACAGTGTGATTGATAGAATTGATGTAGAGAAGACTATGTTTACGGAATGAATGGTTACAAACATCAAATAAAAAGATTTTCGAAAGTTGACATCTGCGGAATTTCTAAAAGAGTGGACATGGAAATCATTAGAGAAGCAATGGAAGCGAAGAATATCAGGTACAAACCTTGGCCGTATTGTATATCCAAATCTAGCATCTGGATAAAGATTTTACTTAAGATTGTTATTGAACTTTGTCTGAGGTGCAAGGAGTTACAAAGAGGTAAGGACTTTACATGATATTATATACCCAACTTACAAAGTTTCATGTTACGCCAGAGGTCTACTTGAATATGACAAAGAATGGCATGACGCACTCTCACGGGCTTCTCAATGGCAAACTGGACATTAACTTCATGAATTGTTCGTAGTGATTTTGATGTTTTGTGAAGTCAGTCATCCTAAAAAACTGTGGGAATCACATTTGGATCTTTTATAAGAGGATATACTGTACCAGCAAAAGAAGTTGTTAAACTTTGAAAATATTATCTTGAGCGATGATCAAATTCAAAGTTATGCCTTATATGAAATAGATGAAATTCTAAAAAAATGGTAAATAATTATCTAATTTTCCCCCAATGCCACAGCCTAACACCTCTCTGATACGTGGTCGAGGAAATAGTTTGTTAAGGGAGGAGTTATCTTACGACAAACATGATATGGAATATGAACACACCAACCTATTCAGTGATCTTAACTTTTAACAACTCAAACTATGTGATGTTGTCATACAGTCTGTATACAAAAATAATGGAGGACTCTAGTTTGCTCAGGGAGCTAGGGGAATGGGAATAACTTACTTATACAAAACAATCCTTGCACGTTTAAGATCTGAATGTGCATTAGTAGTTGCTTATTCTGGCATTGCCGCTTTATTACTTCTACGAGGGCTTACAACACATTCAAGATTTGCAATTACCATTAAAATAATGTGGAATCAACTTGTAATATTCACCAGGTTGGCGAATTTAATAAAAAGGGAAAGTTTAATAATATGGGATGAAGCACACATGGATCATCATCATGCTTTCGATTTTCTTGATAAAACTTTTAGAGATATTCTGCACGCAGATAATGAAAATTCTTTCAAAAATCCATTTGGAGGTTTAACCGTTCTTTTAGGGGGAGACTTTAGACAAACTTCGTCGGTTGTGCGCAAAGGAAGTCGAAAATACATAGTTAAAGCCTCTATCAACAAGTCCTACCTTTGGGAGTTATGCCACGTTTTAAACCTTAGACAAAACATGCGCATCCATGAATCAACAACGTTCACCGAATGGATCTTAGCTATTACTGAGAAAAACAACCGATGGAATTTCTCGATGAAGATGATGAACCTTGTTGGATTAAAATTCCTGAAGAATTCCTAATAGAAGAAATTAAAGACCACATTCAATTTATCATCTCCACTACATACCCAAATTTTCTGTAGAATTATAAAGATCCAGCGTATTTGAGGGCAAGAGCAATACTGACACCAACTAATCAAATTGTTGATGAAGTTAACGATTACATGATTCGATTAATACCACGGGATACAAATACATATCTTATCTTCGATTTAGTATCCAAGATGTTAGGAACCATTCAGGACCAAGATTTAATGTTCCCAGCAAAATTTCTAAACACCTTGAAATTCTCTAGGTTTCCAAACTATGAGCTAGAATTGAAGGTCGGTTCTCCTATAATGCTCTTAGAAACATCAACCAATCCGTTGGACTGTGAAATGGAACTCAACTAATTATCACGCAAGTTGCAACAAAGGTCATTGAAGTAGAAATCATTACAGGCTCCCACGTAGGAAACCAGGTCTTCATACCAAGAATAATAATGTCTGCCACTGATTCAAAATGGCCTTTAATTATGCAATGATGACAATTCCCAATCCAAATCTCATTCTCAATGATGGTCAATAAGAGTCAAGGGAAAACACTGGATTAAGTCTACATATACCTTCCTAAACTAGTATTTAGTCACGGATAACTCTACATAGCCGTTTTAAAAGTTAAGAGAAGTTCAGGACTGAAATTTTTCATAATTAATGAAAAGAAAGATCATTATAGTTACACAAAACATATTGTGCACAAAGAAGCGCTATCCCAATTGTAGAATGGTAAATAATTTAAGCAATTGTTCATGATATCATACAATATACATACATTGTTTTATGTAAAATCAGAATATACACTTCATTTTTTATTGAAAACATATATATGACCATTTTTAAAAAAACGTAGGGATTTAATGGCCTTCGAACATGCCATAAAATTTATGATCTACGCCAGGGAATAGATGACTGTACATTGAAAGTTCATCTACCAAGGATATGGAAACCTAAGAACTTAAAGAGAGGAAACAAAACAATTTCACTTGACATGCTGCTGCTGGATGAGAATGTAAATACATTTTATCCCTATCTTCACATTTCATTATGTTTCATTCGACATTAAACTTATAAATCCTATAATTCTGCTAAAATAGGGTCATGTTACTCACGCCTCCATTCAAACATAGATGCTGGATAAATACGAGAGCAAGCTCATCGAAGGAAATGTATATTATATTTCCCACCTCCGAGTTCTTGAAAACAAAATAAAATACAGACCCGTTCCACATGAATACATAGTTTAATTCTTACTGTCAACTGTGGTCAAAGAAGCTACCTCACACACCGAAATCAAAATGCATCTCTTCAACTTAGTCTAATTCAACGAATTAAGAGCTCGGGTTCAAAACGACACTGATTTGACAGGTGCTTACTTTAACACATATTAAATAAATTCTATATAACTACTACATTACACTAATAATTAAATATTTTGATTTAGAAGTTATTGGGATAGTTGCTATCATATCACCAAAATCTACTCTAACGTCGACTGAAAGAATGGTGGCGAAAAGGTTCTTAGAGCTCGATAATACAAGGTTGAAAAATCTGTTACTAAAGCCGTTTAATATAAAATTAAACTATTTAAGTAACTCTGAACTGTTTTTTGAAGAAACTCTTTTCTTAAAAACCAAATCTAATTAATCACAAGATGTGTTTAACAAAAATATGTACGAGATCTGTTCAAGATTTGTTAACAGGTTTAATAAATCAATTTAATAAACTTTAAACTCAGCACAACCATTAATTAGATGAGGAGATGTAGAAAGATTAAGAACAGGAATTTTTTACGTGGTAAAACCTCACCCAACTGAGGAAACATCCACGACTCCCTCTACGGAGTAAACCAAAAATTCCACTAAAACAAATTTTAACAGTTACAAACTATATAACAAACATGCATACAACTCAGACCTATACAAGTTTAGGAATGTACCCACTGGTGTCCTTATAACTTCTCTGCAGTTCTGATTGTTGATGTTGTTCTCCCAGTTTGCTAACTTCCAATTTGTTCAAGTTCTTTACGTTGACTCTTGTTCTTGAGATCTTATTACCAACACTTTTAGTGTGGTAGGGTGATAGTGTTTGTGGAAGTGCTTTCTAACACATGCATGCACACACACACACACACTTATTTCATACAAACTATCCTAACAAATTACATATAAGATCTATATGCTTGTGATTTTTATTTCTCTCTTCTCACAAAACTTAACCTTATTTGACCTTTATAATAATCCCAGAATCCACGGCTATCTTGCTCAGAAGACGTATCAAGGTCTTAATCAATCTCAGGTTTTGAAAATATTTTTGAGATTGAAAATAACCAAGTGCGATTTTAAACTAGGTCAAAGGTCTTGTTTCAAAAGAACTAGAAACAGAAAAGGATTTTGTTGATTTCGAGGTTAAAAACATTTACAGAACCAAATCAACAAATATTTTCTCAAGATGAGAAACTAAAAATGTAGATCTATGTGTAATATAACATGCGACGTCTTAGATCTAAGGTTTCTATAAAAGAAGAAACACAGATCTAAAAATATGTTTAAGTTGATAACAAGATCTGGGAACGAAGAGGTTACAGCAACAAAACTAACAAACCAATCACTCAAAATCTCTCATACACACAAGGTTGTGTTTAGTATATACTGGTTTTAAAAGAGGTTAAGGTTTGAAAATAGTTTTGGACGAATTAGGGTTAGGTTTCCTAACTCTGGTTTCTCTCTCTCTCTCTCCTCTCTTCTCTCTTCTCTCTCTTCTCTCTTTCTCACTCGAATGAACAAAGTGGCAAAAGTCTCAGATGGCTGAAGGTAGGGGTCCTTTTAGAGGAGGCTGAGAAGATTCGAGAACACAGACTAAGATCAAGGGCTAGGATCTGGTCTTGTATGATTGACTTTGATCCAATGGTTTAAACAGAGGCAGTGATTATAACACTCCTGATTGGCTCAAAAGAGGTTCACCTGGATTATGTACGAGCGCATGCAGATCGTTGATAAATATGATCCAAGGGCTGTTAACATACACTCATTTACTCTCTTGGAGAAAACACACATCCAACCAATAAGGATGCAGCAGATGTTGAGCAAAAAGAGGTTAACAAACGTGCATCCAAAAATAATTACAAATGCACCCTGAAGTCTCTGCCACTTTCGAATTCTACCCAAGGGAACTTTCAGCCAACATAACTAACAAACCATAATTGCAGAAAGAACCCAAAACTTTTAAAAACAAATTTTAATTAATAAAAAACTTATTTTAAATGTTTATAAAATTCCCAAAATTTATTAAAAAGCAATTTTAGGGATTTAAACACACTCAACATATATATACACAATTATATGCAATATGAAATATATGAATGCAATTCTAATGTGTGTGAGTGTTGGAAAAAGTATCTATATCAATCAAGCAAGAGGAATAAAATAGCAATCCAAACTCTGAGGTTCTTTGGTTTCTAGGATAGACACAATTTTGTCACAATTTCCAAACTAGATGAACACTTATACAATACAGACTCAAGAGAGTCAAAAGTATATGGTGCTTCAAAGGTATTAATTACTCATTAAATCACATATTACGCAAACTTTAAAAGTAATAAGTAAAAAAGAATTGTAGAGGATAACGAATAGGTGTTACTCTTTGGGGAGAAAATACTAATGATATTATAGAGGAAGACTTCCATAACTTCTCATATGCATTTATAGTCATATTAACGCCATGTCCTGTGAGACTCTTCAATGATAATTTTAGTACATTATTATATTCGTTCTTAGTCATTTTAAAAAATTACTTTTTTATATACATAACGATTGTGACAAATTATTATGAATAATTTTCTTTATAGGCCGACACTCAATCTCAACGACAAGCTCTACCAAAGTTTACATTAATCTTGCCATCCAAGAAGTAAATGAATTCAAAGCGATGTATGTACTCTCCAATTAAAATTTTAGTCAATTAGTTTTTTCATGACGTAAATTAATTAATAAAATATATATCATAAGGATATCTGGAGAGACACATATTATCAACTATACCAGACAAAATCAGACAAGTTCATTAAGTGGGAGCCAGATATTAATAGAGGTCTTTAACATCACTGATATATTGGAACTACATGCAGCTATAAGAGAGGAGGTGAAACATGCAGTTTACTATGAACCACAGTATATTAATAACATACTTCGTAATACATACTAATTTCTTTTTTACTAACAGGTTAAATGGATTTGCTGCAAGGCAAAACTGAATGTGGTTGATACTACAATTCATGCAATATGTGCAGCAAAAAGGTTCAATGGGTCAAAAATTAAAATTGGTGCCAAACATGCAACATGGATATTAAATATCCAAAACCAAGGTTCATTTATCATCATATAACTAAGTTAAAAAATAATATGCCTTACATAGGATAACATCAAACATTTATAATTATTATTTTTTAAAATTCTAATTACATATGGAATTTGATTTCGACAATCGATAATTGGTTTTTTAATACAAGTACAAATTACAATTACGTGTGAAGGAAAGTTCGACGTACACTTCATTCGTCCTTTTGACAAAGTTACAGAGTCACTTTTCCTCGCTCCGATTGAAGCGGTCCTCAAATCAGAAAGCAATGTAAGAACATTTATGACGTAGAATAACATATCCATTAAAATTACATTGTCTATACAAAAAACGATAGCAATTGACAAAATTTTAAAAATCTGGCCAACCAAAGGAGCATACCAAGTGAACTTACAAATTTTATTGGGAGTATGCAAATGTTCCAATTGAAATAGACATTCCACAATTTGGTCCTTGGATGTCAAAACTACACAACAACAAAATTGTTCTAGACGATTTTGTGGAAAAACATCCTCAACAAAATTCTCCTTTAAAGGTAACAAAAAATATATGAAACTGATCTATGAATATGTTAAAATTTACGTAACATATCTCCTAATGAATTTAGGATATAAAACATAGAGTGATTGATTCAATACTTGCTTCGCTTCCACTCATTTCTCCCATGTTCAACAACGTTTCACAAATAGTTGTCTAATACAGTGACTGATGTAGAGATGCATCATGATAGAAAAAAAATTCTAAGTTACTTTTAAGTATCAATTATGGGTTGAGTCTTCTCACTCTCTATTTACTTATAATGGTAGACTTTAAATGTTAATGTTTTGGATAACTTTGGAAGCATTAGACGAAAAAAATGACAAAACTTCATTCATTGCTATTATATTTCAAAACATAAATATTTATACACAAAAATTTTAACTAATAAATATATTGAACATATTGTTAATGGCCATTTTGCATATTTAAGTAAATCGTGGGAACTACTGAATCGGAAGCGCAACTTATGTACACTTACACGTCTGCTGCTCAAGTAAAGACATTACACACAAAAATATTAATATTTATGGATCTTTAATAAATACAAATCGTCGATCTAATTCGCATTGAATAAAAAACACTTCAAACAGTACAGGGGTTCTTTATCTCTAGAATCGGTAATTATAAATAAATGTATATAACATGTGAACTATGAAACAATAATCAAGATTTTAGGGAAGTGTGAGTACAATAATAGAAATTATCAAAATTGGCATATAATGATATGAAATAAAGTAAAAAATAATGGATATACATGACTAAGTTGGGATTAGTATAAATCCATGTAAAATAAGAGGACTACTTAAATAAATAATATAGATAGGGAGATAGAGATAAAAAGAATAAGGACTTCCAGTACTTGACATCAGTCATATCCGTTAGCTACATTACCCTCTATACTACATAAGTTTTGATCCATACTGATACTAACATCACAACTCATAGAAACATAAGATTGCAACTGATTATGCAATAAAATTGATATGATCTCTTCTACTACCAAATGTGAATTAGGAAGGACCTCTACTGGATTATGGATTTGTAAAGTTAAACTTTAGGAAAAACTGAAGCCTAATTGCCGTCACTATGGGTTTTAGCGACATTGATATGCTCCAGTCTAACACAACATTTTAAGGACATTAGTTTCCACACTTACCGCATATTATGTTTTAAATAGTTATTATTTATCTACTATATTTCTTTCTTCTTCATAAAAGGGAAATTATAGTGACATGATTGATTTTTTGTTTTTACTTATTACACACCTACTTTGAATTTGTAGAAATTATTGTAGGGCTTCTTACATATGGGGAAACATTATGGAGGATGTTGGGAATGTACTCACCAGAGACCTTAAAAATAGGGCATTTTTTAAAGTCGATGATTAATCCAATATGATTTTTCATTTTTCGATGCAAACGTTAACATTTACACTGTTATTGCAACACTCAACCTATTAAATATATGTAATTTATAATTGTTTGACGCTATATGCAGCTTACTTAGTCTATATATGCCGTGATTCTTATTTTTTGCTACCCATTCCTATTACACCGCTAACAAATTCATGTTCTCTTCGTATAACCTGTACTCTTAACTCTGTACAGCAGTTATTCGCATATCAAACCATGGTATAACATGCCACCAAGATTCATGCTTTAGTTCTTGGATCTCTTGTTCAATCGCAATCCAATTTTTTACCTACTCCACTTCAAATTACTTAAGAACTTTCATGGTTATAGGTCACAAACTTCTAAAATTGGGACAACTTTTTATGGGCTGCTATTTACAACCTATTGCGAAACCAACTCGAAAGCCAGTTTTTGGAACATATTTGATAAACCTCCATAAAACGAAAACAAGGGTTGTCGTAACATGAATCTTTTTTAATCTTACTTATATTTATATGTTCATAACATAACTGTTATATCACACTTTATATTAATTCACCCGACATATTTGTCACAATTGGGGCATTACAATGTCCAAATAGGCATTAAACATAACAAATCTGATTTAGTTATGTTAGACTATAGATATATGACAAGCTAAAACATAGTAACTACCTTTCTTCATGTTTCAAAACATCATGGGAACGTCTGAACCCAAAATGCAAATTATGTTCAATAACATGGTTCATCCTCGGGTATTTACATTCCACGTAAACTTTTTAACTCATAAATATGTATTCAATGTATTGTTAATGGCATTTTTATATATTTCATCAAATCACGAGAACTACTAAGTCAAAAATACAACAATCTTACACTGAAATGTCTGCTGCCCAGGTAAATACATTGTACCCAAATTTTTTGATATTTAAGCATCTTTCATAAATACAAATCTTCGATGTATAGGGAGGTTTAAGCAGTCACTACTCTCCTTCAGTAGGAGTGTACTGTAACCTTTCCTTCAAATTGAATATAATACTCTCTAAATTGTTCAGTTATCTTGCATGAATCTTTCTACGTGAATGTGTTGCAAATTAATATCTTCCTCACATGTGATCCATATATGGCCTATTATTATGTAATATCAAAACCCATAATCAGAACTTTGTATCTGACAAATGCGACAACACAGAATATGCAGATGCACTAGACCATTCAATCTCAGTCGTATGTTAATTCTAATAATTCTTTGATGGTATACAGTATGCTAAATACATTAATACACATTTTACCCCCATCCAAACTCTTCTCCAACATTTAATCCAATCTATCAGGGGTGTTTAAAAGATACCCCTTTAATGAATTTTTTGTTTTGTTGACCCTTTACTTTATAGCTGTTAGGAATCCTAATTTTAGTAGGTATACGAGGTTTAATACTATGCAGCCTATAATGTTTGATGTGCGGTTAATTTTCACTAGTCTTTTGGAAAGGAATTTCAATCCTACAGATGGGGTGCGGTTAGATTTATTGATGAGTTTGGACAGCACCGTGTCTTTTTTCCTTTAGGTGTCTCTTATATATGGATCATCTATTTTCAGAATTATAACAAAATTAGTTGTTGATATAAGACAAAAACAATCTATTTATTGAACATCTAGGACTTTGTAAGATATAATATAGTATGAATTCATGCTACACACACTTAACATATGTAAAATCTCACTATTGTTAAGACTGCCTATCATTTAAGATTAATCATAACACTGATTTTATCTTTTAGGCCACCTATATGCATGACATTCAAGATTCAAGGGATCATTTACCGAAAGTTCCAATGGACAATGAAGGAGACATCATTAGATACTCTAAGATAATCAAATCTTCCAGGTATATTTAAAAATATTAACTTCCAAAACTTCATCAACATCTTACGTTTATAATATATCTTCCATATTCTATAACAATATATAACAACTTTGATTACATCACAGGAGCAAAGGAAAAGAGACCAAGGACTGATGGAGTTAACAAATAATGAATGGCATGGAAGAAGTCTTTTTCTAATTTCAATTATCATTACATTGAATGGTTATTTTTAAGGCCATAAAGTTTAAGAATTTCAACCTATTTTTTTTCTCGGGATTACTTTTACATAACTCTTATCTTTCATCTTTTTGTAAGGCATTTTTTTCACATATTCACTCTATCAATTTCATTTAATATTTATTTCGATTCCTTTATATGATGTTCAATACATGTACAGCTGCGCATCGCACGGGGTACATGCTATTTTATAGTATAAAATAAGGTAACTCAATAAATCCCATAATAATTACGGAATACCAATGGACTGGAATATAAGAGAACATCCACTAAATACACATTTTATAACATTCCCTCTTAGATGTACACTATATCCACCATTCAATGATTATTTTTCTATTTAAAACCTTACTAAGGAAAAACCTTCTGAGAAAAAATCAAAGTGAAGGAAAAAGAGTACAACTTTTGTGATCATTGAATCGGTGTTGGACGCACTTAGTGTTGCCTCGTTAAAACATTTAACTGAAAAATCCAATGGGAAAAAACCTAGTTAAAGGAAAAAGAGTACAACGTGCATATGTCCAAAACATCATTTTCTTAGATTCCCCCTAATCAAATGCTCCCCTTGATTGGATACTCCCCATGATTATGATATTTCTTCGATGATTAAGTCGATGCATATCAGTCTCATACATAATCTTCTAAAATGTTGTTTTGACACGGTGAATAGATTTGATTGACTGTTACATGAATTTCATTTTTCTTCATAAGCTCCTTCCGTAAGACTTGGGTGAAGAGATATGAACATCTCCCTTTTATCATATTTATTTGACTTCAATATTATAAGTCTTTTAGAGCTTATGTATTGCATAACTCTTCTTGAGTTCGTGGATATAGAAGAACTGAAATTTATTTTTCATATCTTCCTTGATGTCGCCTTTTTGAGTGTGGGCTATACAAGAACCATTACCTTCATAAGTAGTAGTAGGAACATATGTTGTTTGAATAAAATCATAAGTGTTTTGATTATTCCTTGTGAGGATCCCAGAGATAACTCTCATCCATATAACTAACTGGACATAGATGGTTAGATATAAAACTATTATACGATATGGTTGATATTAGTCCCATGCTATGAAAGTCAATTATAATTATTTCTTGTCAAGATATTAACTACAACTATAATCTTGAATATCATGCCTTGTGTTAGGTATAACAATATACTGATAACGTACACGTATGGTACTTCTGGACCAAATACTATAATATGCACATATGATCCTTCGGGACCAAATTTGGTATCTTATTTAGGATGATATGGATAATTTAATATCCAAATACCATATACTAAAAGTGTGCGCTTAATATATGTTAAAGCATTGCAGGACTTTTTAATATATTTGGCTAATGGATATGAGTTTAATATATTTGTGCTCAATCTGTAGGCCGAGACAATAACTAGTTACCCGATGGTCATTATTTTTTTTAATTTCTAACTTGGATATTTTGCATTTCAATTGAGCTCTTCGGGAGCACATCCATTTAAGGACAATTTGCATTTCATTTGAGCTCTTCAGGAGTATATCCATTTACGGACATTTTGTATTTCAATTGAGCTCTTCAAGATCACATCCATTAAAGGATATTATATAATGGCACACTGCATATAATATTATTTCCATACCATTCTTTGGATAAATATTTACTAAGACAGTTGTACCTATATCCATTTGGATTGCCTGCTGCACAACGAATGTCTTACTATATTCAAGTACGTACTCCTTATCTATGCTTCTGGAAAAAAAAATTATTCTGGAATTTACATATGTATTCTTTGTCCAAGTCCCATATAAATAAGTAGTTAAAATATTCATGAGTCTCATATAATATATTTCCAAAAATTACAAGCTAGTGAGATATCTGAAAAGTATTTACTGCCAAAACAGGATGGTATGCTCATATATAATCAATTTTGGTTTCTTCAGAAAACCTTGTGCCATAAATCATGCACTTTTTAGTTAGTTTTAACACTTCACATTCTTACAAACACCCATTCGTAACCTTCAAGATTAACATCTTTTAGGGTTTACTATAGGTCCAAATAAATCACATATATTAAGAGACTCAAATTATGCCAGCGTGGCATTTTCTCATTTTGGCCAATATATTTCTTGTCGACATTCATTCATAGTACGTGAATTTGTAGTATCATCGCCCTTTGATTTCTGTGTAGCTACAACAAATATAATTATATCATCGACGATCATCTTTATTGATCTCACTTTTCTCTTATATATATATATATATATATATATATATATATATATATATATATATATATCATTTAGTATTAGGTACCTTTTCCAACTTCAGGGGCTTTATAGTCACTTCAGGGATTTGTGTCTTTTTATAGACAATAACCTCTTTTGGAATTTTATAGAAAGTCGGTCTTTTATTCATAACCTCTTCTGGAGAATTATGTATAACCTATTCTAGAGCGATATTTGGGTATGATTTTATTTAACCTCCGCTTCTAGGGAGTCAAGTAGTTAGGACCTGTAGGTTAGCTATGCTTCTAGCGTGCGATAAATTTATTTTCTACCAAATTTATTTTATCCTTCCGGGAGAATTATTTTGGCAAGAACATTTGTAACTAGTCCATACAACATTTGATGTTGAAATATAACTTTTCAATTCATTTTCGCATTGAGTGATACGAGGTATTAGATGAGATCAAGTAAAACTATTTCACGATAATTCTTGTCGTTCTTCAGGAACATATCTTTATTTAAGTATAATTTGTACTTCTAGTACATTCTATCCTCCCCCAAATGGCGAGAATAATGTCTTCTCAAAATAAAATTGGATATAAACCATAAACATTATATTTATTAATGGTTCAATATATTGTGAATCATAAGCACCATATATACCTTTATAATATATATCATTTTCATTCACAACGTTTTAGGAAAGAAATTGAGGTGATCAAATGGTCATTGTATAATAATAAATAATTGAACCATGGCTTTTAACACTAGAAGTGACGCAAAATTACTTCTCATTGTTTATTTCAATATGGTACCCATGTATATTGATGCCTATAAAACAAAGAAAATTACTTCATGATTTGATTTCATATAACTCATCACATTTGTAGGGGGTACCAAATAACAACATCACATAGTCTCTTCTGGAGCCTTCGGTTCAACTATGTTTGAAACCTTTACTATATTACATACCAAGTCAGAAAAAACTTCTGATTTTTCATAATAGTGTGAGTTTTTCTTTATGTGCTAGAAATGTAATCACATGTATACTATTTAGAATTGTCACTTTTAAGAGTCAAGATTGAAATATAGACATGCTTAAGAATACAATAATATATTTTATGATCAAAACGTTTGGTGACCAAACTTTAAGAAGTGAAAGTATTTAAAAAATTGTATTAGATTATTATCAGATATTCAAAGAATGGGATAAATAACAAAAAAATTACCAATTAAAGTTTAAAATTTTGGGTTAGTAACTGATGTATCAAAATTTCATAGTTTTATGATATGTGATAGAATTTATCTTTGGAATTAAGAAACTTTAGGTTTCTAATATATAACCAGGGCCACTAAAACAATTATGACAAATATTTCATTTTGAAAAGTAATGAAAACTTAAGGTTCTATATGTAATGTCACACACACACACACACAGATATATATATATATTCAGGTTCATATAAATTATTAAATTAAAACCTAGGACATCAAGTCCTATATTAAACTAACTCACAAAGTGCCTAGTGAGAATTATGTATAAAACTTCAAGTTTTTTTTTAATTTTCTTTTATCATTTGTATATGAGAACTTCTAGTTTTACACAGATAGTTGAACTTCAAGTTTAATATTACTAATATCAAAGGATATTAAATTCTCTATCCTTTTGTATCAAAACTTTAGGTTTGATTAGGGGTAAAAATATTAGGGAATCTTCCAAACAAGTGTCAAATAATTTTTATTAACTTCGATCAATAATAATCGAGCCTCTTTATTAAAAAATGTGGGGATTCATTTTTCACATTCTCTATACATTTTCATGGCTTTAATGTATAATAAATAATTAGTATACAAAAATGAGTGAAAGTTAAATACCATTAAAAATCAGTTAAGACTCAAATGAAGTAAATAAAAGACAAAAAAGTAATGGTGAAACCATTAATGAGATAGTTAAGGGACCCTTAATCATTATAAGAGTAATTAAAAAAAATTATTTATTAATAGAAATTAAAAGACAAGAAGTTGAGAAGACTTGTTATAATCTCAAATTTATTTTGAAACTAATCCCAACAAAAAATATTTTCGGGTGCTTTAGGTCCAATTTATAAATAATTATTTTAACAAGTTTCAAAATCAATACCCTGTGAATAATCAAAACTTTAAGTTTTGATTTATGGTGTATTTTTTTTAGGATTTATGTCCACATATTTTATATCTCAATAACATAATATTTGTGAGCCCGTGGTCACAATAATAAATATGGATCTTCATACAAAAAAATAAATGATAATTGGAGGACTCTTGGTTAATACCCTTTCACTTTGACAACCAAAACTTTAGGTTTGATATTTATATGTTTTGTTTTAACACTTTACGTCCAAATAATTTTCGTACTTCACGTTGCAAAATTTTAATGAAAAAATTAAATTTTCATGTTTGAATAATTATTAGAGAATTTCAAGTCCTAATTATAAATAATAAGGACAATTAAATATTTAGGGACTTTAAACACACTGCCCAATAATATCCAGACTTAAAGTTTGATAGGGGTAAATTTGCTTGGAACTTTATTATCAAACTATAAATAATCATTATGAAACATTTAATATCCTTATCCTTATTATATAAATAATTAAAAATTCATGTTTGATTACAAAATTATTGAAGCTCTGGGTTCAAATTTTATATAATTGTTATTGAACTTTTAGTATCACTTTCCCTATTATAAACATATTCAATTATCGTGTTAAAAATTTTGAACAATAATTGAGAACTTCAGATCCCAATTTTAAATGACTTGGAAACTTTGGGTACTAAATTAAAATGATTATATGAGAATATTAGATTCTAAATTTCAAATTATAATTAGGAACTTCGGGTACTAATAAAAAATATGAAACTTATAGATCCAAATTTTAATGTTATTGTAACATATAAACAATAATCGGAGTTATAAAGGAATTCACAAAAACTAATATCAAATATATATAATACATTAGCCATTACCACATGTCAGTCACAATATATATATATATATATATATATATATATATATATATATATATAGAGAGAGAGAGAGAGAGAGAGAGAGAGAGAGAGAGAGAGAGAGAGAGAGAGAGATTTGGAAACTTTGGGCCCTAAATTAAAATGATTATATGAGAATATTAGATTCTAAATTTTGAATTATAATTAGGAACTTCGGGTACTAATAAAAAATATGAAACTTATAGTTCCAAATTTTAATGTTATTGTAACGTATAAACAATAATCGGAGATATAAAGGAATTCACAAAAACTAATATCAAATATATATAATACATCAGTCATTACCACATGTGTGTGTGTGTGTGTGTGTGTGTGTGTGTGTGTGTGTGTGTGTGTTCTAAGAAACTCATTAGTTTACAAACTCAATTCAATGGTATAAGTAAGTTACCAAAAGTGTTTCATATCTTAATAGATATTTTCTCGAAGATTTAGAAAATCAAGGATAGTTATATCACACATATTTCAAACAATTTATATATCATAATTGTAATATATATGTATCTATGTATGCTCATGAAACTTATGTTGAAACCATGATAGCCTAAGAAGTAAATTGATCGTACCTTACTTAATTGGCCAATCATGAGAAATGCATAGGTGGTTGCAAAGCCCAGTAGTAGTGCTACAACATAAAACTTACTTATTTCTTCTTTCCTTTTGGTTTCTTCATAGAATCAACATCTGTACACCTGGTGTATACAACACATTCTAGGACCCTATAAGTCTCCCCTTAGGTCCCTAGCACCTCCCCATCTCACTATAAACCCTTGGTCGCGATTTGAGTACCGATCTAGAGCCCACTAGGAACCCTCGGGCCCCGTTTGACTCCAGTCAACTATATCGTCAGAGCGAAATATCTTTGAATATTTGAAGGGGACCTGAATACCCTTTCTAATGGTCCACCCCATGCATGAATCGGTATAACCCTTCGGACGAACATACCATTTTGCTACCGAAGATCGATTCGGAGGCTACCGGGCACTCCCGGACCCCGAATTGACCCCAATCAACTTCACTGTCAGAACGAAAGCTCCTTGAATCTTATAAGGGAATTGAAACTCATTTCCAATGGTTTACCTCGGGCACAAAACAGCATAACCATTCAGACGAACGATCAGTTTCCTCAAAAATCAATCCGGAGGCCACCAAGCGCTCTCGGGCTTCTTTTGACCAAAGTCAACTCTTCAGATCGAATAAGACTGAATAAATATCCAAATTTAACTAAATACCCTTTATGACGGTCCGCCCCATGCACTATTCTGACCTACGGTATGAACGAACGATCGGTTTTACTTCGAGAGGTCCCGGGGCGCTTTCTAGCCCCAGTTGACCAAGGTCAACCTCTCGAACCGAGAAAAACTCTTTGGTCAAATTACATCTCTTAAACTTTGCAATAGTCCATCCCATTCGTGATTCTGACTTACCATACGGACGAACGATTCGTTTGTGTCCGATGATCTCCCGCTCACAGGACTGATATGCGCTTATGAGCCACATTTGACCAAAATTCAGCTCTTATACCCGGGATCAGTACAAAGGACTCTTTAAGGTCTCTAAAATACCATTCTAACGGTCTGGCCTGTGCACGATTCCGATCAACAGTTTATGTTCTACGACTATTTTTCCAGGAAAATCTACACGGGACTGCCAATTGGCAGGTCCTGAGCCCTGCCTATCGGTAGTGTGCTTGGGGTCACATGCTGATAGGCACCCCCAAGGGTAGGCCGATCGACACCACCCTGACCCTATAAATAGGGGCCATCACCTCATTCCCATAAAAACACAATAGATCCATCAGAATCAGTGATCTCAGCAACATTCCCTCGAAATCAGAGAAGTTCCTAATGTGAAGTTCGATTCAAGCTTACATTCCCATCCTTTTTATACCCAATTTGGCAAATATCCTTCTCTCTCATCAATATTCATCAACACTCAAGGGAGTTCATCCAAGATCAAAGATCAAGCATCAAATAAGGTCAAATTCCTTCCCTCTCTTTTTAACCTCCTTGTTTTTGCATAATAAACATTAGATTCATGATCTAGTTCTTAATTTAGTTTATACACATTAATATCTACACTTTTATTAGTATATTGCACATATTTTGTTTTCTATAAAAAAATCCGAAAACAAATAAAAGAGGGTTACACCCATAAATTTCGAAAGGAATTATCCATCACACTTTTTCCAAAATCAAAACAATACATTTTCTACACATATACATATAATAAAATTCCGTTCGGATCTATGGGATAAACCCCACCCCTATATTACGTTCGAACTACGTGGACTTTGATGCCTTTATAGGATACGTAGGCATCTTGGATTAAAATTTGAGACTCAAGTCCTGTTTTCCAATTTTCCAATTTTCTCTATTTCCCAAATTCCCTAATTTTCTACAATCTCCCATTTTCAAATTTATATATATGTCATACTTGTTTGCGTTTCATTCAACACATATTATCGTTTCCTAATAACGATTAATATCATGATGAATGCACAAATCATACTTTCTACATATATTATTTGGGGAATATTCCTATGGATTACCTCACTCTACCTTGTCCATGGTATGAGTTGAATAAATCCGATCTCCATTATATAAACAAGCACACACACACTTCACGGGGATATAAAGGGCGGTATGGGTGCCTAACACCTTCTCATTCCATAACTTAGCCCTTAAATCTCCAAACTATTAGTTTTGAATGCATCAGTTTGTCCTTGATGCCGCTCTCTAGAAGTGACAACATTTTCTTTTGCCTGTTTTGTGTAAAATTAACTGGCGACTCTATGTCTTCACATTAACCCCCACACCGATGATGGCCGAAGCAACCTTCCCAAGAAAGGTGCGAGACCGCAGTACAGCCTTCCTGAGGGGAGATGTATCTCTTACTCTTTCTCCGCCCTTAGGTGCCGCCTAGGATGGCCACAGTGGCGACTCTGTTGGGGACTATTTTTAAGAGGGCTAGACTCTGTTTGCATGGGTGTTTTACTTTTTTGTATATTCCCCTATCTATATGTTCCCCTTATTATTCCCTGTGCATATGTACTTCATGCTTATGCCACTATTCACACACTTGTAGAAATTTTTTCCATGTACACTTCACACCACGTGCACCTAGGATCGCGTTTATCCACATGTTTCACACACCACCACTCTCACTTGTTGGTTCTACTGTTTATACTTGTACCTTATTCTCGGTTGGGCATGATCAATAAAGATACCCTCTCCATAAGATACTAATCAAAGAATCATGCATGGTACACATAACATTACCAAAGGGCATTGTTATTGACCAAATTTTGTCCCGTCCCTGGGGAGTCACTTCGTTATGGGCGCTGGTCCGACAAGTCGCAGTTAACCTAAGCGATATGACTCTCACCTTCCATTGGCTAAGTACCTTCGACGTATATCTAACGGTTCCCTCGCATCGTATCTCTTGACCGAAGTTATAACGGGAGGTATATCGTAGAAAACTCGTTCACGTACGTCGAGTATATCGAATTATCTCTCACACGTACCGTCCCCATGAGGTATATTGTGGGTCAATTCACGTACACTCAGGTATATCAAATTGCTTGTCCACACATACCGATTGCCCTCAAAATAAAGACGTATATCATGGAAGTCATGCCAAAGGAGGGAACATATTCCAATTAACCCAATAACTGCATACCTGCATATAGGTGTTAAGCCTAGGACACATATTAGATTGTCGGTTTCGACTCGAAACTCAGCTGAAATTTCACTTCGGCTTATCGCCTAAATTTTCGCGTAATTTTTTAAACAGGACCCTACCCGTTAGCCTGGTAGCAAGTCTAACCCTAGTTTCTACATATGGTAAACCTAATTTTTCCAGGCTCGGGTCCCGTCCGGCATTTCTTTTTTGCATTTAAGCAAACTTAATACAAGTGACAACCTAGTAAACATAATAATAATGTTGAGACCGATCTCTCGTCTTTTTCTCTCTCTTTCAAAAAGTATTCAAAAACATTTTTATCCTCGTGTTTTCTAAAAAATGTCAAAAAACATTTTCCTCCTTTTCTAAAATAACAAATTCCCCTTCTTTTCTTTTCCAAAAATAAATCCCATTTTTCTCCTTATCAGGTCGATCGCATACCCTTGGACTGACTCTCTATTGGCTTCGGTCTTCAGTCAAACCACCCTGAAGTTCCGTCAGTCCCCTTACTTCTTCTAAGTTCGAGATTCACCCGCCTTCCATGGAGAATACGAATCAAGTGCCGAATGTACTGCCAAGTTTGTTGACAGTTATAGCTTAATTCACTGCCAAAATTGACAACCCTCAAACTGAGTTTTATGAGATGCAAAGAAACTGAGTCTTTGTGCCAGAAGAGCGCGAGGTCCTTTTCTACCGCGCTATGTGTTCGTCTACACCCGAGCTTATTTGGGTTCCCCAGGAATACTAGTACATTCCTCGTGCTCCTCCTGCTAACTTACCCGTGACTGTCGATCCAATAGAGGAAGAATTAAACAAGGTCAAGGAAGACCTCAAGATGTTGACCAAGAAATTCGATCAATTTAGACTCTCTGGGAACTACATAGACTACACCCACATGTCTTCCTATCCTAAATCCAGGTTACCGATAGAATTCAAGATGCTCAATATCGAGAAGTTCGGAGGCAGCGGACCCCCTATCGTTCATCTCTATACATATCACCGAGCCATGACTCTCCTAAGGGCTTCTGAAGAAATTATGGCCCAGATGTTCCAGCAGACTTTGAAATATAGCGCTCTCCGTTGGTTCTTATCCCTTGAGGAATCCAGGATTCGTAGTTAGGAAGATGTTGCCTGAGAGTTCATATCACAATACAAGTAAAATGAAGAGCTAGAAGTTACCCACCATGACTTAGAGCTACTTAAGCAAAACCCTGGGGAATCAGTCAACAACTTCATAGCAAGGTGGAGAGAGAAAGTAGCTACCATGACCAATCGGAATTTCGAAGAAGAACATGTCGGTATCGTAAAGAAGAACTTCATACCCTATGTCCGAGCAACAATGGGAAGACAGTATTACCCTCACTTTTGAGCCCCTCGAGAAGCAGGAGTGGAGATCGAAGAAAGTCTTGCCAAGACAAAAATTGAATCGAGAAAAAACTTTGGACAGTTTGCCCCTAGAGAGTTTGAAAAACCTTCTAGTACCATGGTTTCTACCATTAATAACATCTCTCAGTCTGTAACTTCATGGGCACCAAAAAGGCGATCAAACTCGGTCCGAAAGGAATACACCGAGCTTCACGCTCCTCCTCCAAAGTCTACCAGGCCCTTTTGAGCCGATATTTGATCAAACAATGGGACCCCCATCCATTACCAAATCCACTTCCTAAAAACTTTAAATCTGATGCCCATTGTGACTTTCACTAAAGTTCTGGCCATACCACCGACCAATATTTCCATCTCTGAAATGTAATCCAAGGCCTGATTGAACGGGGTGTCATCGCCCCACCAGCTAATCCTAAACCAAACACTACCCATAATCCACTCCTGAATCATGAAAATGCCATCTTCCTAGAAGAAAACTCATAATTTAACCCATCCACCCAAATCATGCCGAGTAAATCACCGGTCATACCCATATACTCTCCTAAACCTCTCTAAACATGCCCATATTTCCTCTTACACACTACCAGCTTTGCCGATCAAGCCATATACCTCCGCACTAGAGCATACATCATCGTCCGCGCCCTTTATGGAGGTAAAAATATGGAACTGTCAGAAGTGTTAAACCAACTCTTAGAGTTCGAACTGAAATTTCCCTCCCAGATGACCATCGACTGTCAGAGATTTAATGGGTTGTTCTGAGAAGCTCAAAAATGGGCCTGAGAGTTAGACAATTTGGTGGTGCCAATCGACGAAGTCAGTCTAGATGACATGATCCAGATCATGACAAATCTGTTTCAATAGACTAGTGATATGTATAGTATATCCGAGCTACTTGATGCTTTGAAATTATAAGGGCGCCTGGTCCCTTTAGTTCTGCAATTCCCTGCCGAATGGGAGAAATTATACGAAGAGGCCGTGGAAGTTGTGGAGTTCATTAACTTTTCATGGAAAGATAATATCATTGCCATCGGATGGGGGGACGATTTTGAAGATTCGGATGAAGAGAAATATTCAAAAAAGACTAGTTTAATAGCCGACATATGATGGATGATATCATTCGAGGAACTGCTAGGAGAAATCAACAAGGTGTTTGAACAACCCGATATCAATGAACAAATAGGAATCCTATTTTTCCCTTCTTTTGTGAACCACATAACCAGATCGGGAAGACATTACAAAATCCCGAATCTACAACCGTCAACAAGCGACAAAGGGAAGAGTGTCGAGAATGTCCCTATAAAATAAATGACCCTCGAAGAAAGTAAGGTCCTCGATCAACTGGAAAAAGAAACAAGACAATATAACTTTATGGGGGCTTTTTATGTCTTCCCAACTGCACTTAATTCCCTAATCAATCTAATCACAGGACCCACAGTTCATCCCTCAACCACGCCAGAAGAAGTGGTGAACCTAGTCGGATCCTTGACCTCTACTCGAATGCTCTTATTTTCTGAAGAAAAAATCCCCATGACTGGACCTAACCACAATCATGCTCTTAATATCTCTGTTGAAGTTATGGGGAAAACTGTCCCCTCTCTCTCATCGACAACGGTTCAACTCTGAATGTTTGCCTGTTAAGAACCCTCAATTGTCTGGGATTAAAATTGAGTGACCTCGCTCCAACCTCTGGTGTCATACGTGCCTACGATAACACCCACCTAGAAGTAATGGGATCTATCAAGCTTATAATAGGGGATGGCCCTATAAATCATGTTGTTGAATTCCAAGTCATTAACATCCCAACTTGTTTCAATCTGCTGCTCGGATGACCATGGATCTATAGAATCAAAGGGGTGTCTTTTTCCTTTCATCGGAAATTGAAGTTCTTAGCCAATGGGCAAGTTATCACCATATTAGGAGACAGCGACAACCCCAAGAATGCAAGCACCAGTAATATAGTACTTGAAATACAACACGGGGTAAATGATATGCTTCTGTCAGGATTCCAAGTTGAACCACTCCTACTCCCAGTAGGGGATAACTTCAAAGATAGGGTTTGTCCGAAATATGACCCTTATGGAATCATCAATAAAATCCAAATGTTCAAGAACATGCACTTCATGCCCGAAATGGGGCTAGGGCGAAGGCAGTAACGGATAATTCAACCTATTGTGTTAAAGGAAGCCTTTCCTCCTTGTGTCTTGAGCTATCATCCATCAGAAGAAGAACTTAGATTGATCTATCAGCCTTGACTGAAGAGGAGGTTAGAATGTGCCAAAATTGTCCCAGGAGATTCCCTAAATAGAAGATTCATCATAAAAGGTGAATATTTCCCATTTTGTGGCTTCCCTGAACCTTGGTATGACCATGTAGATAAAAGGATAAAACCAAGAATGGAGATCTTCTTTCAAGACATCTACTCATGGGCCGAGAGTTCCCAACACCGTGTATAACCGCTCACTAAAGAGACTATAACTGATACAGAGGATTCTGAGGGCATTGACTCCGAGGACTCTTTCAATTAACAGATACTGGGTCTGACACTCTGCATGATCCACTCAGGGGTTACATCCTCAAATCCATCATGCATCATCAAAGATGATGATACACCTATTATCAACTAGCATGCTACACATGTGCCACCTGTTAATGTTCAACCTATCTTAAATGTTTATTACCTTTCCCCTTTAGTTGTTTCCCTTCACTCTGATGGAATCGATACCTCCTTTGATGAGGTTCTCAATGTTGTTTTTCCTATCAATGAAATAAACAAAGATTTTGAGTATCTTGATGTGCCTTACATTAATTGTCTTGATTCTAATCAAACTTTTGATGATGATGATTTTACAAATGAACAATTTTTAATTGATCTAAATAAGGTTAATAACAAACAACATAACCGTGTTTAAGTTAATGAATATGAAACTGTTGTCATTAATCTCGGTTCTAGTAACCAAATGCGCGAGATTAGGATAGGGGCCACCCTTAATGAGCATGAGCACGCGTAACTCAAAGAAATACTAAAGGAATTCGTGAATGTCTTCGCATGGTCCTATAATGATATTCCCGGCATTGACCCTGAGATAGAACAGCATGAGATTCTAACTCTCCCAGAATGCAAACCGATAAAATAAAAGCTGTGAAAGCTCTGCACTGAATGGTCACTCAAAGTTAAAGAAGAAGTAGTCAAGAAACTGAGCATGGGATTTATTCATGTGATCGAATGTCCCACATGTGTAACTAATGTCTTACCTATGCCAAAATCAGGAAGGAATGTTCGCATGTGTGTCGACTACCGAGACTTGAATAAGGCCTCTCTGAAGGATGATTACCCATTACCCAATATCAACATGATTGTGGACAATACGACCAGTGAGTCTCTCAAGTCATTCGTCGATAGGTTTATCGAATATAATCAAATCAAGATGCACCCATATCACCAAGAGAAAACTGCATTCATCACCTCTTGGGGAACCTTTTGCGACACTGTCATGTCATTTGGTCTAAAAAAAATGCAGGGGCTACCTACCAGAGGGATGCCATAACCATTCTTCATGATATGATACACAAGGAAGTCGAGGTCTACATAGAAGACATGATTATCATGTCCAAGATGAGGGAAGACATTTTTCCCACCCTTCAAAAGTTCTTCGAACAATTGTGACAACCCGCTGAAATGTGTCTTCAGTGTCACTGAAGGAAAACTTTTAGAATTCATGGTTAGTGAGAAATGGATAGAAGCAGATCCTTCCAAGCTAAAAGCCATACTCGAGATGCCACCACCTCGAATTGAGAAGGAAGTTCGGGTATTCCTTGGGAAATTACAGTGTATCATCCGGTCCATTAGCCAATTGGCTTCTATTTGTGAACCCATTTTCAAACTCCTCCGAAATGATTTAACTAATGTCTGGAACGAAGATTTCTAAGAAAACTTTGACTAAATCAAGAAATACCTCACCCAACCTCCGGTGCCCATGCTTTCGCAGCCTAATCTTCCCTTACTCATATACCTAATCGTAATCGATACTGTAGCTGGGGCTTTGCTAGCCCAGTGTCTCGAAGAAAACTGTAAAGATAGAGTCGTCTACTATGCCAGTTGAAAGTTGGTCGGTTACGAAGTTAAATACGCCGCCTTGGAAAAATCATGTGTCGCTCTTGTATGGGTTACCCAAAAGTTGTGACACTACATGCTCGCCTTTCCCATTAAGCTTGTATCCTGGATGGATCCCATTAAGTACTTACTCGAGAAACCTTCCCTGCCCAGTTGAATGCCCCGGTTATTGATGCTCCTAGTTGAATTTTATATCACCTATGTCATTCAAAGGGCCATGAAAGGAAGAGTCATCTCTGACTACCTTGCTGACTACCCTATGGAAGAGGCCGATGTCTGGATCTCTGAGTTCCCTGATGAGAATATCCTATGTACCTCCTAAGGAGACCTTCGATGGAAAATGTTCTTCGATGGCGTTGCCAACAAAAAAGGGTATGGCATTGGGATCCTCCTAATTTCCCCTAATGACTCTCACACACCCATTGCCATCAAGCTAGACTTTCCTTGCACCAACAACATGACTAGATACGAGGCGTGCACGGTAGGCCTCAAAGTTGCCATCAAGAAAGGAATTCAATACCTCAATATCTATGGGGATTCAACCCTCATCATCGGTCAAGTACTTAGAAAATAAAAAGTCAAGGACGAGAAACTCTTACCCTTCCGTGAACACCTCGAAGAGCTAGCTTCCCAATTCCAAGAAATATCCTTCCACTACCTTCCTCGAGCAAAGAATAACCTAGTCGATGCCCTTGCTACCTTAGCCTCCATCATTGACATACTCTAAGGAATAACCATGGCCCATTTCTTTGTCTAAAAACAAGACAAGCCCACCCACTTCTACTGCATTGAGCTTGGTACGGAGGAAGATCTCAAGATAGCCGACTGCTGGTACTATAATATTTGGCGCCTCCTCAAACATGGTAGGTATCCCCAAGGATTAGACAAGAAAGACCAAGAAACTCTTCTCAGGCTGGTTTCCTAGTACATTGTCTATGATAAATCACTGTTAAAGATAAACTTTGATGGAACCCATTTGCACTGCATCGCAAGTGCTGACATTGAAGAAATGATGCATAAAATCCATAGCGGGCAATGAGGACCCCACATGAATGGCCATATGCTCTCCAAAAAGATCATCTGATAGGGTTACTACTAGACTACCATGGTTCAAGATTGCACAGTCTACGTTCGAAGATGCCTAAAATGCCAACAGTTATCCAACCTGTATCACTTACCCCCGTGGAAATTTTATAACATATCTCCTCACTAGCTGTTCTCCACATGTGGCATTGACATAATAGGGAAATATACACTAAAAGCATCCAACGACCATGAGTTTATCCTACTCTCCATTGACTACTTCATCAAATGGGTCAAAGCCAAGTCATATGCAGTTCTGAATGCCAAGAAGGTGGCCAAGTTCATCAGGAAAAACATCATCTGTCGATATGGGCTCCCGCACGAGCTAGTATCAGACAACGGGTTACACTTCAAGGTAGAAGTTACAAAAGTGGTCGATGAGTATGGAATTCAAAGAAATAAATCTTCTCCGTACCGACCTCACACTAATGGCACAATCGAGGCAACCAATAAGAACCTCAAAGCCATTATTAGCAAGATGACCAAGAGTTGTCAAGATTGGGCCGTGAAGATCCCATACGCCCTCTGGGGCTATTGCACTTCAGTTCGAACCTCTACTGGGGACACCCCTTACTCTCTAGTCTACGTCATGGAAGTAGTACTACCCGTGGAGATGAAAATCCCTTCGTTGCACATCATGCTTGAAATTAAGGTCAGCGAGGAAGACTGACACCAAAGCCGTCTTGACGAGCTGTCCCTCTTGGCCGAAAGAAGGCTGAAAGCTCTATATCACATAAAATGGTACCATCGCCACATAATGCAATCATTCAACAAGAGAGTCAAGGATCGCGGTGTCCGAGAAGGGTATTTATCCCTCAAAGAAATAGTATAGCCCATCTAGGACCCCAGAGGGAAATTTAAGCTCAATTGGAGCGACTCGTACATCGTGAAGAAGATCCTGTCAGGCGACACCGATGTGCTTACTGACCTTGATGGAGAAGAAATGGCACGTACAGTCAACCTGGACCATCGCAAGAAATTCTATCCCTAGTCCAAAATCTCGACGTGCTACGACTCTTCTCATCTCCCTTCTATTCTAAAAATAAAAAATAAAAAAATTTATTCATTTCCCCCTATCAGAACTTCGTGGGGCCTGATCCTCTAAAAACCTTTTTCCTTGCAAAAAATAAATTTTAGAAAATTTTTAAAGCCCTCAGAGGAATGTAGGCATCTCATCCGCTTTACATGAGCACGACCCCTTTCTTTTTCACAAAATGTTATTATTTTCTTGAGCGCGACCCCCTTCTTTTTCACAAAATGCTATTATTTTCTTATCCCCGAGAATGACAGCTCATTTTAACGTGCACCTGAACAAAAGGATTATGTATGCCCTATCGATCGGTATAGATGATTCCAAATGTAAAACTCATCAAGAGGCACAACTAGATAATCAAAAACTTATTTATTTCGTTATTTGAAATTTTGGTACAATTACATCAGCATAGGGAGCCAAACGACTTCCCTTGTCAAACCTACTCCTACCTTCCTAAAAAAATCAAAATAAAAACAAGCCCCACTACTCCCAAAATCACCCTCCAATTATTCGCACAGACCACACCCATTACAAAAGTTTTATAAATCCTACCCGCAATTTCTAAAGGAATCAGCCCCATCATCAACTGCATCCTGGGGTTCCCAAACCTCCCCTGCCTGAATGGAGTATCGCAGACGCTGCATAGAGCTATAAGCCTAGACTAACTTGGGGAAAACCACAACGCCTCATTCTATGGTGTCAAATATGGCAAACCACCATTTACCAGTGTCCACAGCCAGCATCTTGGCCATTAACTTCTTCCACAACCATTTCATCTATCCCCGAAGATGTGTCAAACTCTACCCACAGATTAGGAAGGACGGGTTAACGAACGAAGATTATCCCATAGAGATTCAACCTGCATGCGCATACGCTCTATCAAGTCCTCCACAGGAAAGAAGTTCGGTGTCTTTGGTGGAACAATTTGTTCCCAACCAAATTGGCGCAACATCCGTCAAGGAAAGTAGAAAGAGGTCTGCCTGAGGCCAACTAACCGAACATATTAGTAAGTTCCAGAATGGGCACAGCTCCCCCTACCAAGGCACTAACCAACGCAAGCCTCGAACCCCGTGCTCTACAAACTAGTTCCCCTAACTCTCAATGTCCAGGCCTACGCTAATTAAATAGTGAGAGAAGAATTTTGGCATCACCGATAAAGGATACTCAGGTGGGACAGCCATACAAAACCTCTCTGACATCCACATGAATAACATTACAGGCTACCCCTCAAAAATTTAGAACGACCTTCCTGCCAGGCATCCAGACCATTCAAAGTCTCTGCCAGTATCACCACCGTAGGATTGCGACAGTACAACATCCAGGAAATAATAATCGCAAGTTGTGGGGTCCACTAGCATTTCCCCAGTCACCAATAACACTTTTGAAACTAGGCCTAGAATAACGGCCCCAGCATAGTTGACATCATCCACATCCTGCGAATGCACGGATCGCAGCACTGCCGGAAGAGAAATCATCCATCCCGTAACCAATGATCTGGCTCCAGAAGGCGTGATACGGAGAAGTCCAACCAACAATTTTCTAGGAGAATGGGAAAACTCAGGCAAAGTTGTAAAAACCCTGGGATTTATCCCCAGCATGGTAGAAAATTCCTCGTAGGTGGGACAAATTTTAGCCAACCCGAAGCGAAATACATGATCCTCGGGGTATCAGAACTCAACTGCCTCCATCAGCATATTCCACTCAATGGGCCGGTTATGCCACAAAGAGACTCTCCACATGTGGAAAACATCATAATCAACATTTTAAGAACACATTGCCTCCAAGGCTTCGAGGTAGTTGGCGAACTCAAATCTACCAGGGAGAGCCATCTTGCAAAACAAATAGATGATAAGGGAGTAAGAATGTGAGAAAGAGAGGAAATGAAAGTATGGGGAGAAAAACCCCCAATCACGCCCTTATTTATACTTGAAAACACTTAAGCAAAGACAAGAAACCCTGCAAAAATCGGAGTAAACCTTGCCGCACCAAGTACCAAGCAATTGAAGAAAGTTAAATCAAAGCCTTGGGTTGATTAGACTTGATTGATATGCCGATAGGCAGGACAGGGTCGGCAACCCCCTATTTTGGAAAAATTCCCTTTTTCCTCTATTGTCAAAATTAAAAAACTCAATAAAAACAATTTTTATCTTAAGGGAATTCCGAATTTCCTCATGCTTTTACTTATCCCATTTTAAAAATAAAATCCTTCTCAAATCAATTTTCAAAATCTTTTTACGGTCTCAGCAGCAAAGTAAAAAGAGCATGTGCATTAATAACTGAAGCAAAAATTAATAAAAACTTCATCTTTATTTGCATATATTTTTCTGCATTACATTGACATCTTGTAGGAAAAAAACAAAATAACGTGACTCAGCCCGCACCCATATTTTTCCTTTCTCTCCCTCTCACATACTCTTTCTCTCTCTTCTCTATCTCTCTCTCTAAGAGACTCCATCCTACAGCGTGCCCTCTTCCCCATGCGGTGAGACGATGTGCCACCACTTCCAGAACTCGACCCTTCCCCGGATGAGGTACATGACACCAATCAAGAAGGAACCGAAATCACCTCAGGATGTGGGCAGTCACCAAAGATTCCAATTCCTAATATCCCTCAGCCATGTGGTGGAGACCCGGATGTGCTACAAAAGAAAAAAGAAAAATCAAATTAGCCAAGTCTGAAAGGAAAAGAAAGGAATTAGGAAATCAAAAGGCAATAAGTGTACCTCAGGTCGAGAGACGTCTTCTATCATGACCAACTCCTCCAGGTCCATCGCATTGGAACATTGCTATAAATGCACCGACCCTCCATCTTCTCGTCGAATGTTGAAACCAGGTGAGAACATCCATATAAAGGGAGCCTCCAAAGTCATCGCCGCCTCCGACGTCGTTGCACCGCCCGCACTATGGGAGGACCCCACTTGCCGACTCGAACCAGCGTAAGGTAGAGGCATCAAATCATATATACTGGGAGGCATCAACCATCTCGACATGAAATCCATATAGTCGTACATCACCGTGGTGTCAGTATACACTGAGTACAGCTCTCCCATCATCGCCGCCACCCACGCATCCTCTGACATCTCTAGCACTCACCTCATGTACATAGGGGGCTTTGCTGGAGGCACCACAACCTCATCCTCTACAATCTTTCAGACTACCCCCTCCCCGAGGTACCAAGAGTATCCAAACTCATGTGCCAACAGACGTCGCATCTGTGCATATCGCCAATCACCCCAGTGTGCTGAATGGCCGTCCCCCAACGATAAAAGGTCACCTGAAAATCCCCAGCAAGAGCAAAAGATAAATATTAATAAAAAAACATCAAAGGAAAGGACAGTCCCAAGATAAAAGAGGGTTTACCCGCTTTGGTGCCATTAAAGACCAGACGCACCGCCTTCAGAGAGAGAGACTTCTTCGGGTGTCATTGGACCTCCGCCACCGGTACATCCAGCAGAAGTCCCTAATAGAGTCATCCTTCAAAGATATTAGCTGGGTATTTAATCCAATCACCTCATAAAACCACGTCTGCAAAGGTAAAAGGCTAGCAATTAACAAATCAAGAATAAAACGCATAAAGGAAAATGTGAATGCATAAAAGAAAATGCGAGAAATAAAGAATACATCTAGAAGGTATGTGGCTCTAGTAAAAGACTGCTGGTAGCATCGGCTGAATGCATCAATAGAATAATAAACGGTCTCCAAAGTCAAGCTCCCCCAATCATATTGGCGGATGTCCGAGAACACCCTCAAAAATGGCAAAAACCACAAGTGCATTACGTCGCCACTCGATGACACCAGAAAACCTCCCAGCACAAGTAGAATAAATAAGCGGGCCATCTGACGCACCTACTACTAGTCGCTCTCATCAATACTCCTCCTCAATAACAGCTCCCTCAGGAAAGACAAATGAAGAGAGTCCTCAGAGACCACCCTCTCCACATCACCCAATGCAGCCGTCACCGCTTCCGGCATCACCCTCAGCATCCTATCCACCTCAATCTGAACGCCATCATAATTTAGCCCCAGCAGCTGCTGCACATCAATGGGAGTCACTTCCATCTCCTCGAAGACAAAATGGAAGGTGTGGGTAGTGTCCCACCACCTCTCCCCTAAATCACACAGTACGGCCATAGAACGGGGCGTCTCATCCAAAGCAGATGCCGATCTCCCAAACCCGATTGATGACACCATCTAGCGCACCAAAGATGGAAGGCTCTCCTAAAGATCCTTAAGTTTCATCATCCCTCGAGCACGTATAGTCGACATGTAGACGTCGGATTGTCGAAGAAACAAAGAAAACCATTATCAAATTCAAGAAATAAAGCAACCTTGTCAAGAAAAAATAAAAAGAATACCAAAGATCATTCGATACTTGCATAGCCACCAAGGTTATCCAACATAAAAGAACGATGATGCGAGGGCTCCCATAGAAGAATTCGATCATCCACCACCAGCTCAAATGCGTCAAATGAGTTCTCGCTACCCAGTGCAAAGGGAACCTTATCCCTCCACTCCAACCCTGCCCAATCGACGGTCTTAAGCCATGCCATGTGAGTAGCGCTACTTGAAAACTCATCCATCTCTTGACTTTGGAACGTCGAAATGATTTGCAACAGGTAAGTATAGAAGAAGGCAAGTCGAAAAACTGTGAAAAATGAGGAGAACCCACCCCCTTTTTATAGGAGGCTAAGGGGCATGCCAATCGGTATCTTCCTGCCACCATCGATCGGCACTGTCCCTCCACCTGCTCGAGGCAACCCAAAAGACCATTCCACTGCCTTTTGGCACCCCTCCATCTATGCAGATCATCACCCCCTTAAAATTTCGTAGAAATAGTCCAAAAAAATATCAGAAAATCTTGAAAAATCCCCAGAAAATTCCCAAAATCATCAGATTAATTTTAGAACCTCTTCACCAATAAAAACATTTTTTTACATTCCCAACGGAATTCTAGAAAATAATCCTCACCATCAATGTCTCCAAAGGATGCTCCAAAATTCCAAAAATTCCCCAGCTCAAAATCCTCATGTCATTCCCTCTCCCCAGCGAAACTTAAAATCAAATGCTTCCCCAAATCCCTAGAGAAAGATCGCGCATCCCCAATGGAGCCCCCAAACTTCCCAAAGGAAAAATAAGCTCGCAGAATTCGCTTCGGCCCTCAGAATTGGTCGCTTCTACTTAAGCCCGTAGAATTGTCTTCGACCTTCATAATTGGCCGCTTCTACTTAAGACCTCAGAATTGGCTTCAACCCTCAGAATCGGGTGCTTCTACTTAAGCCCTCAGAATTGGCTTCAACCCTCATAATTGGTTGCTTCTACTTAAGCCCTCAGAATTGGCTTTGACCTACAGAATTGATCACCTCTACTTAAGCCCGTAGAATTGGCTTTGACACACAAAATTGGTCACCTCTACTTAAGCCCTCAGTATTGGCTTCGACCCTCAGAATTGGTCACTTCTATCATAAGCCCTCAGAATTGGCTTCCACCTGCCGAATTGGTCGCTTCTATCCTAAGCCCTCAGAATTGGCTTCCACCTGCAGAATTGGTCACCCCAAATAAGCCCGCAGAATTTGCTTCGACCCTCAGAATTGGTCGCTTCCATCCTAAGCCCTCAGAATTGGTCACCTCTACTTAAGCCCTCAGAACTGGCTTCGACCCTCTAAATTGGTCGCTTCTATCCTAAGCCCTCAGAATTGGCTTTGACTCACAGAATTGGTCACCTTTATATAAGCCCGCAGAATTGGCTTCAACCCTCAGAATTGGTCGCTTCTACTTAAGCCCTCAGAATTGGTCACCCCTAAATAAGCTCGCAGAATTGGCTTCGACTCGAAGAATTGGTCGCTATAATTTAGATCCTAATAACTAACCCCGGCCCATAGAATTGGTTGCCTCCTTAGTCCAGACCTATGCTAGGTCCTCAGAATTGGCCACCCCAACATCATCTTAGGTCCTCAGCATCGACCTCAACCATTTAAATCGGTCATCCTCACCCCTTAGACCCACATAACTGACCTTTATTATGTGGTGTCTATTCGACGGCTATAACTTGTTCCAAGCTCACCCGTCAAGGGGATCTGTAGACACCACATTCTAGGACCCCCTAAGTCTCCCCTCACGTCCCAACCACCTCCCCATCTCACTATAAACCCTAGGTCGCACTCTGAGTACCGATCTAGAGCCACCGGGCACCCCCGGCCCCCGTTTGAATCCGATCAACTTTATCGTCAGAGCGAAAGCTCTTTGAATCTTTGAAGGGCCTTGAATACCCATTCCAGTGGTCTACCTCATGGGCGAATCAGCATAACCATTCGGACGAATGGACCATTTTACTACCAAAGATCTATTTGGAGGCCGTCGGGTACTCCCGGGCCCCGAATTGACCCCAATCAGCTTCAGCGTCAGAGTGAAATCTCTTTGAATCTTTAAAAGGCACTAAAACCCCTTTCCAACAGTCCACCCCCATGCGCAAAACAACATAAAACTCCAATTAAATTCAATCTCTAATAATGATTAAATGAAACCCTAATAGTAAAGATCTGAATAACCCAACTAAAAACCTCTAATAAATTTGGAACCGAATGGCCCAATAAAACCCAAATGAAGTCTAATAATTAAATACGACTGAAAAGGAAAGCCTATATAAACAATTCCATAAAATGAATAACTCGAGCTGCACCTCCAAAGGAGAACTTCGGTAATCCTATGCAGCTTCTCCAAAACTTATCCTGAAAAAGTTAGTCAACGCACAAGATCGGAGCCCTGAGCATGAATAAACACTACTCCCCTCAAATAGAATCCTTGAATCCATACAGTAGCATTATACGCAATAAATATCACAATTAAATATTTTAATTAAACGAGATAATTACGCGTGATAAATATAATCACTAACTACCCGTAGAGATCCTCATTTAAAAAGTCACACCAATATGATTTTTAAATTCCCAAGTCCCACGAGGTTAATTTAATTAAATTAACCAAATTTTATTATTGTTCTCACTTTTTATTATGACAGTCCTTTAGTCCCGGGTGGTAATCCACCAAAGTATCACACTTCCCCTTGACAATCGTCCTCTGACCCGTTTAAACTGTCGGCCCCGACACATGACAAGGTTCCACACACGACACGACATAAATCGTCCTTTGACCCATTTAAAATCTCGGTCCCGACACATTATGTCGCTACAAATTCTAATACCCGTTTTTATCTTAGGCATTAATTCTCAATTTCTCAATTTATAAATTACCCCACCCTTTATCGATGTGAGATCCTTAAAATACCCCCTTAGTCCCATACCTAAGGGTCCCCAAGTACACATACGTCCTTTCCTACATATATGATGAATCACTAATATAAAATACATCCTAGTCTTATGCCTAGGCTAACGAAATGACGATATAACGTAAAAATCTGCCTCACCCCGAAATATAAAATTCCAA
Source organism: Sambucus nigra (assembly GCA_949130495.1). Lineage (NCBI taxonomy): Eukaryota > Viridiplantae > Streptophyta > Magnoliopsida > Dipsacales > Adoxaceae > Sambucus > Sambucus nigra. The sequence goes on from OX422218.1 coordinate 140,411,350, forward strand.
CGAATTTACACCAACTAGTCCCATACCTAGCAAGTATAAATTTTAACCAAGGCCTACCCACTAGTCCCATACCTAGTAAGCATCCTAAAATTAATGTGAGCAATATACTACCCAAAGACCCCTCATACCCGCGATGGCAAAAGTGACTAATAATAAATCACAGAACACATAATTTATATGAGCAACGTAACAATTCAAACGTAAAGGCCCCGATTAATTTAAATTTCAATAATAATATCGTCGTTGATTTTTCAACACAATTATTTTTTTTAAGTCACATAATTTTTAAAAGTCACATAATTTTTTTATAGGTGTATACACGTCCCACATATCATATAGATAAATCCCATAAAAATTCTACATGAGAACCTACACCCAAAATCATTAAAACCCAATAATCCCAAGGGTTTCAAAGATTTATTCATATGCAAAAGTTTTATAAAAATAGTCCTATAATCTGGTGTCCACTTTCTCTAATTAAGTTGCTAATTACTTTTAAGAAAAACATGCAATTAAGGGTTTTGGCAACACTTAAAACGCATAATACTAAAGGAAAGGAATAGAGTATTCATGCCTGAAAATCGTCGGTTGAAAATTCTAAATACTCGGTTGCGTTCGTCTTGTGAAAATAAGCAAGTTACGTTCTTGGACCTTCTTGAAAATATGTAATTTAGACCTCCCAAAATATGATTGAAGTTTTGTTTAGTGGTGGTTTTGGGTTGAAATATAAGGGTCTGAGTATTCTTCTTTGTGTAGAGAAAAGAAGGTTTGGAAAACAAAAAGTAACATAGCTTTTTAAAAAAGGGTCAAAGTTCCTATTTTATAAGTTTGAATAAAAGATTCCCATCAATTAATAACTCTTAAAAGGTGATTAATTAAAAACTATACCATTCTCCAACCATCACTTGTATGCGACAAAGAAAATTGGAGGCAACCCTCCTTTATCCCATGCGTGTCCCAGCAAAATGGGAACGGCCCATTCGTGATAAGCCAACACAAAGCTAAGGAATAAAAAAATAAGAAGAAACTAAAAACTCCCATGCACCAAAGCAGGAAAAGAACAAACAAAAAAAAATGTAACTAATTCCCTGATGGTTTGAGGATCATGCGCCTAGGAGAGAAAAGTTTATAATGCTTTCTCTCTTTAACCTAAGTATAAAAATAATAGTATTATTATGCTATTAAAGTTTTACCAAAAAGTCTATGTCTTTAACAGGCCAAAAATTTTAATGTTTTTATTTACAAAGTTTTAAAAAAAAATGTTTATTCAATTATAAAAATTTTGAATCCCCGTAAAAATATTTTATTTTTAATTCAAATTTTGACCAAAAATATTTTAATTTAATAGTCCCCCTTTTTGTCAAAAATTTAATTTCACCAAAAAAAATACCTTTTCAATTTACAAAATGCGTTATTTAAAATTTTAAAATCACGGGGTGTTACATAAGGATCGGAGGATAAATCAAACTCTAGCAGAGTAAAGTAAGCAACAAGGATTGTATGCACTAAATCGAGAGGATGTGGAAGCTATCATAGTAGTGCATAGTAGTTCCTCCAGTAACATTTGCACTAAAGACTTGGTCATCCAAGTTTGAAGTCTCTTCATATTTTGATTAATTCAATCACATTTCATGAATTTAATCACATTTCATGAATTTGTCAATGTACCCTCAGTGGGTGATTCGCATACAATCACTAAGCAACCACCTTCACCCATTTTTCCAATCACTGAGCAACCCACACCACCCATAATAATCCTAGTCAACTCCAATTATAAATCTCAAAATCTCTCTTTCTCCACTTAGTAGCATGCTTCTCCGATCACAGATCCCACTGAACTAGTCCCAATACAATCTTCCTCTTATGATTCTTCTTCACGTTTACCTGAGTCTATTGAAGAAGATTTTAATCCTACTTTTCGGACCAATTTGTTTACATCCCTGAGTGTTAATCTTATGGTGAAATAGCCTCTTTCATCTCCTTCAATTTCTCCACTTGTATCCTCTACTCACAATATGATCACTCGTTCAAAGGCCAGACACTATTCCCCACCCCACTTTCTTGTTATTTCCACTCAATTTGCTTCGCCTGAGCTTATTTCTTGTTATGTCTACTATTTAATCAATACAAAAGTACAGAATTAAGAATTATTATAACAATTAAAGAAATAAAATGAAATTACATAAATTAAAAGGACTTACCTGAATCTGCAGAGAAATAATAAATTAGAAAAAGAATCTGAGCCCTGTGGCATCACACAGCTTCCTTAAGACAAATTAGTTCCCTTTATAGTGCTTTAAGGCTTGAATTATTGTATCCCAAGATAGAATGGATTTCGAATCAAATCAAGAAGCACTGTTATGAATTGACTCCATCGAACTCAATTCTATGTCTTTTCTCAAACTATAAACTGGCAGGATGAACGGTAAATGCAGAAAATATTTATGGTTTTTCTGGACTGCAGGAAGGAATTTTCGTTTGTTTTCTCATTAGTTAAAAAATGGAGGGAGGCAGGAATATATATAGCCAAGTGACTAACTGTTGGGATTAACTGTTTGACAGTTAATTTCATTTTTAACTGTTGACTGTTGGCATTAACTGTCAACAGTTTATTAATTAATTTTCATAATTAATTAATTCCAGCCCATAAAGTTTATTATTTTTTGGCCCAAAAATTTAAGATTTTTATAAGCCCAAGCTCGAGCCGAGCCGGCCGGACGGACAGACTGTGCATGCGCGCATGTGTGGGATTTTGGGCCAAGCCCAACACATGCATAGTGTAGGCCATCTCCCCTTCAAAGAGTTGGGATATCCCAAGGCATCCAAGCCTTAGTCCATACTTGGGGTGTTATTAACTCATCAATATCTCACTACTCTTCCAATGTGGGACAAGAGTTAAAGCATACCAATTCATTAACTTTCATTATTTTTTGAGTCACTTTGGGGACATATTTATCATTCATAACTTAATGGAATTGGACATGTGAATAGACTACGTTAATATCCTTGCGGAGGAGAACGCGTTCGTATATGGTCCCACAATTATCGAGGTGTGGGTCCCACCTTAATTTGAGCTCAAAGTTGCTTAGAACTTACTGGCCAAATATCCAGTTCCAATAATCCCCCACACGAATGATATATATATATATATATGCACGATGCAGATGCAGACACAGGTTTGAGTAAAACTGAAAATTTATTGCATCGGGAGAAGTAGCCTATTGGCCTTGAACTTTCCTTAGTGATATACAATCGGATTTACTTGGTTAATCAGTAGACTGTATATCCTTGAACCATCAACCTTTTTTGTAAACCTAGACAATAGTATTCACACAATAATTCTTCAACACAGTTAGTTCCCACATTTGAGCTCATTTTGGCCATGAACACCACTTCGTTCCGTGAGTATTTTAGAGAATTGCCTTACAATATTCTCATAGAAGTGGCCCCCTTATTACTCACATAGGTGACTTCCATAAAGAGTATCCTGCAATACCCCACTTAGACATACTAAGATATGAATTTCATTAAAAGCATAACTTATCCTAATTTTGGGGTAGATGTGCACTGTCTCATCTTTGGAATGGATAGTATTAAATATATTCCAGTGCTTACTGAATATAATGTAGCACAGTTTGCCCATTGAGCCTAGATCTTGGGATCTCCAGTCAGCTAGGTTGGGTTTCCACTATATTGATTCTTATTTATTAATAGGCTTTAGACCTATTCCTCTCGATTATATTTCAACTTGCTCTTGGTTTAAACCTTTCGTTATTGGATCCGCTAAATTATCTTTTGACTTTACATAGTCAATTGAGATAATTCCATCTGAGAGAAGTTGTCTAACGGTATTATGTCGGCGATGAATATGTCATGACTTTTCGTTATACATATGATTTTGTGCCCTTCCAATCGCCGATTGACTATCACAATGTATACATATTGCAGGCGCAGGTTTTGATCAATTTGGAACACCTTCTAAGAAATTTCGAAGCCATTCATTTTCTTATCCAGCTTTGTCTAGTGCAATGAATTCGGATTCCATTATCAACCTAGCAATGCATGTTTGTTTTGAGGATTTCTAAGATACAGCTGCACCTCCAATGGTAAACACATACCCACTCGTAGTCTTGGAGTCTTTTATATGAGATATCCAATTTTCATTGCAATGTTCTTCAAGAACAGCTGGATATTTTGAGTAGTGCAGTCCATAGTTTTTAGTATATTTCAAATAGCCCAAAACTCTCAATATTGCCTACCAGTGATCTCTCCCTAGATTACTCGTAAATCGACTTAGCTTACTTATTGAGTATGATATGTTCAGTCATGTACAGCTCATAATATATATTAAACTGCCGATAATATGAGAATATTCTAGTTGATATATGCTTTCACCATTATTTCTTGCTAGATGTAAATTTACATCTACATGTATCTTAGTAGGACTTATATCATACTGCTTGAATTTTTCAAGTACTTTTTCTATGTAATGAGATTGAGATAATATAAGTCCATCTAATGTTTTAGAATTTTTAATTCCTAATATAACATCGGTGATACCCATATCTTTCATGTCAAATCGACTACTTAACATTTGTTTTGTAGTTTTGACAATTTCCAGGTTACTACCCATGATAAGAATATCATCAACATAGAGGCAGACAATAACATAACCATTTTTAATGTATTTAAAATAAACACATTTATCGCATTCATTAATTTTGAAGTTGTTTAATAACATTGCATTAAGAAATTTTTCATGCCATTACTTGGGTACTTGTTTTAATCCGTAAAGTGATTTGACAAACTTACATACTTTTTCTTCTTGTATGGGATCCTTGAACCCTTTAGGTTGCTCCATATAAATTTCTTCATTAAGTTCACCGTTTAAGAATGTGATTTTTACATCCATTTGATGTATATCAAGTCCATTAACAGCAGCTATTGCTACTAACATCTGAATAGACGTAATTCTTATTACCGGCGAGTATGTGTCGAAGTAATCCAACCCTTCCTTTTGCCTATAGCCTTTAGCTACAAGTCTAGCTTTATATTTATTAATTGATCCATCCGCCTTCAACTTCTTTTTGAAGATCCATTTATAACCTAACGATTTTGAACCTGGTGGAAAATCCACTAGTTCCCATGTGTGATTTTGTAATATGGATTCAATTTAACTATTAAATGCTTCTTTCCAATTAGAAGCATCGGGTAAGGATATTGCTTATTTGTACGATTGAGGTTCATTTTCTAGCAGGTATGTTAGAAAATCCGAACCGAAAGAAGTCAAGGTTCTTTCTTTTTTACTACGTCTTGGTTCATCCTCTATTAGTTCAGTAGGTTGACGAGTACCTTGATTCAATAATCGAGGTTCTTACTTTTTTACTACATCTTGTAGTAGCTTGATTTGTCATTTTAGAAGAACCAGATTCTCGGGTCATGTTATATGGGAATTCATTTTCAAAAAATGAAGCGTCCCTCGATTCAATAATTGTATTTACATGAATATCCAAAATCTCAGATTTACAAACTAAGAAACGATATGCACTGCTATTAGTAGCATAACCGATGAATATACACTCAACAGTCTTTGGTCCTATTTTAACCTTTTTAGGTTTAGGAACCATCACTTTGGCTAAGCACCCCCACACTCGTAAATATTTATAGCAAGGTTTTCGACATTTCCATAACTCATAAGGTGTCTTATGAGTTTTCTTGTGTGGTACTTTGTTAAGAATATAATTATCAGATAATAAGGCTTCCCCCTCACAAGTTAGGTGGAGCTCCTGAACTTATTAACATAGAGTTCATCATTTCCTTCAATGTACGGTTTTTGCGTTCAGCAATGTGTTTCGATTTAGGAGAATATGGAGCGGTGGTTGATGAATAATTCCATTTTCGAAACAAAATTCCTCAAACGGATATTCATATTCACCTCCTCTATCACTCCTAATAGCCTTTATCTTTTTTCTTAATTGATTCTCAACTTCTTTTTTATATTTTTTAAATGCATTAATAGCCTCATCTTTACAATGTAGTAAATATACATAGCAGTATTTTGTGTAATTGTCAATAAAAGTAATAAAATACTTTTTTCCACCTCTAGTTTGTACAAATTTTAAATCACAAATATCCGTGTGAATTAAATCTAGTGGTTTGGTTATCCTTTCAATAGAATGAAAAGGTAATCTAGATAATTTTGATTCCACACAAATATCACATTTATGATTTTTATCAATACTAAATTTTGGCAAAAATTCCAAGTTAATTAATCTACGCAAGGTATCAAAATTAACATGTCCTAATCTAGCATGCCAAATATTAGATGACTCAATCATATAAGTAGAACTAGAAATTTCATTCATAGGGGATGCCTTAGGCATCAATGTCATTACATTCATTTTAAAGAGACCTTTAGATAGGTATCCCTTTACCACATACACATCATTTTTAGACAACATAAACTTATCAGAAACAAACACAAGTTTAAACCCATTCTTGCTTAGAAGCGATCCAGAATTCAGATTCTTGCGAATGTCAGGCACGTGCAACACATTGTTAAGAGTAAGTTTCTTTACCGAAGTCATCTTCAGAATAATCTTTCCTTGTCCCATGACCTTAGAACTCGAAGAGTTTCCCATAAAGAGAGTCTCCTTATTCTCCAAAGCCTTATAATTAGTGAGCATCCATTTGTTTGCACAAATGTGGAGTGTAGCCCTAGTATCCACCCACCATTTCTTGGTATTTCCTACCAAATTGCATTAAGAGACAACAGCAGAAAGATTCATATCTATGATACCATCGAAAATGTTCTCACCCTCCGTCACATTTGCTTGAGCATTGTTCTTTGGTTTGTGACACTCGCTTGAGCGGTGTCCTGGCGTGCTGCAATTGTAGCATTTGCCTTTGAACTTCCTTCTTTTCTTAGATGTTCCTTCCCCGTCATGCTTACGTTTGGATTTAGGACCATCAACTACATGATCCTTGGACTCCATGATGTTCTTCCCACTTTTCTTTTGAAATTCACGATTGTCATTTTCAATCTGCAGTCAAACTACCAATTCTTCAACATTCATCTCCTTGCATTTGTGCTTGAGATAGTTTTTGAAAAAGTTCCAAGATGGAGGTAACTTTTCAAATATCTCCGTCACTTGGAAAGAGTCACTGATTGACATTCCTTCAGCATGAATGTCGTGAAGAATAACCTGAAGTTCCTGAACTTGTGCTATAATCGGCTTGCAGTCAATCATGTTGAAGTTTAGAAAATGTCCCACGATGAATTTCTTTATGCCCGCATCTTCATTTTGTACTTATTCTCCAAATAATTCCATAATTACTTTGCAGTTTTCATTGTGATGTACACGTGGTACAACGTCTTGTCCAAGTACGTCAGTATGTAGTTACGGCATAGAAAATCGGAGTGTTTCCATACGTTAACGGCTGCAACCTTTTCAGTCTCATCTCCCTAGTTTAAAGGAGGACAATCTTCATACATGAATTTTGCCAATTGGAAGGCTGTGAGATAAAAGTACATCGATTCTTGCCAACGTTTGAAATCAGCACCGGTAAATTTTTCTGATTTTTCCCCATGTGGCATGGTTACGGGGGCAGCAACAGTTGCATGTGTCACATTCACGGTAGGTGGTGGAACTGTGTTCGTTGTTTGCGATTCCATTTCTGTTACAGAAATAGAATTTTTATCAATGATAGCATTCATTTGTAATGAATTTATCAAAGCATAATACAAAATTCTATACACCAATTTCTTTCAAATTAATATTCAAAAAATTCCGTACAAAACAGAATTAAAATTTTGAAATTAAAAAACTCATATAAACAGATTTAAAAAAAATTACAAATAAATTTTTTATTTTCTGAAACAGAATATATAAATAGTGCAGAAATTATTTTTTTAGTAACACAAGTGTTTTATTAAATTTCTATAAAAAAAATAGTATTTTAATTCCAATTTTCTGTTAAAACAAATTTATTTTATACTAATAAAATTTCTGTAATAAAAAAAAATTTGTACACAATATAAATAGTAGAACTAAATAATAATTTGTCTTGAGATTGTTATGTCTACTATTTAACTAATACAAAAGTACATAATTCATAATTATTATAACAATTACATAAATAAATGAAATTACAGAAATTAAAAGAACTTACTTGAATTTGTAGAGAAATAATAAAATTAGAAAAAGAATTTGAGCCCTGTGGTATCACATAGTTTCCTTACCACAAATTAATTCCCTCTATAGTGCTTTAACGCTTGAATTGTTGTCTCCCAAGATAGAATGGATTTTGAATCAAATCAAGAAGCACTGGTATGAATTGACTCCATCGAACTCAATTCTATGTCTTTTCTCAAATTATAAACTGGACAGGATGAACAGTAAATGCATAAAATGTTTTTGGTTTTTCTGGAATGAAGGATGGAATTTTCGTTTGGTTTTTCATTAGTTAAAAAATGGAGGGAGGCAGGACTATATATATAACTAAGTGACTGGCTGTTCGGATTAACTGCTTGACAGTTAATTTCGTTTTTAACTACTAATTGTTGGCATTAACTGTCAATAGTTTATTAATTAATTTTCGTAATTAATTAATTCCAGCCCAAAAAGTTAATTATTTTTCGGCCCAAATATTTAAGATTTTTATAAGCCCGAGCCCTAGCCGAGCCGTGCCGACCGGCCGGTCGGACGGCGTGCGAACGCGTGTGGGATTTTGGGTCAAGCCCAACACATGCATAGTGTAGGCCATCTCCCCTCTAAAGAGTTGGGATACCCCAAGTCATCCAAGCCTTAGTCCATACTTGAGGTGTTATTAACTCATCAATTTCCCACTACTCTTCCAATGTGGGACAAGAGTTAAAACATACCCAATTCATTAACTTTCATTATTCTTTTAGTCACTTTGGGGACATATTTATCATTCATAACTTAATGGAATTGGACATGTGAATATACTACGTTAATCGTCTTGCGGAGGAGAACGCGTCCGTATATGGTCCCACAATTATTGAGGTGTGGGTCCCACCTTAATTTGAGCTGAAAGTTGCTCAGAAATTATTGTCCAAATATCCAATTCCAACATTTCTCTTTAATATGCTCTTACAAAACCCCACTGGGTCACAGCTATGGATGAAGAGGTTGCTACCTTAATATTCAATAATACCTAGGGGCTTGTGCCGTTTGATTCATCCATGTAATTAATTGGCTCGAAATGGGTATTCAAGACTAAACTTAAAGCGAATGGTTCTTTGGATCGTTACAAGGATCTACTCATTGCTCAAGAGTATAGACAAATTATTGGTGTTGATTTTGTAAATACTTTTAGTCCAGTTATCAAACATGCTACTATTCAGACTGTCTTATCTTTTATTGTCTCCTTAGACCAGGAAATCCGACAATTGAATGTTAAGAACACATTCTTTCATGGTGATCTTGAATAAGTTATTTTTATAAAGAAACCACCTAGATTTCTTGATCCATAATTTTCTCATCATGTGTGCAAATTAAAAGAGCGATCTACTGTCCGAAATAGGCTCTATGTGAATGGTTTTATAAACTCAACTCTTATCTCCTTTAGTTGGTCTTCCAGTCCAGTCATGCTAATTCCTCATTATTCACCTTTCATTCACATACTGCTATTATGGTCCTACTTGTCCATGTTAAAGATATAATTATCACCAACTCTCATGCTTCCTTGCTCACTGAACTAATTATTAAACTTCAATTTGTGTTTACCATTAAAGATCTTGGGTTTTTTCACTATTTGTTGAATATGCTTGTTCAGTTATTTTCTAGAGGTATTTTTCTTAGCCAAAGTCAATACACCACTCAACATATCCTAAAATGTCATATCATGGATTCAAAAGCTATGCTCACACCTGCTACTACTAAACATGAGCCTGTTGTGATCACATCCTCTTCGTTTGGCACTGCTTCTGAGTTTGATCTATAATTGGAGCATTATAGTATCTCACATTGACTCGGACGAATCTTACCTATATTGTGAATCACGTGTCTAAGTTCATGCACAATCCCACTTATACTCATTTATAAGATGTTAAATGATTTCTTCTCTATGTTAAAGGAACTCCTCATCTTGGTCTTTTCATTCTTTCTCAGTCCCCACTCATGCTTTATGGCTTCTCTAATTTGAATTGGGCCGGTTGTCCCCTCACTAGTCGTTCTACCAATGGCTATTGCATATTCCTTAGGGATAATTTTATTTCTTATACATCAAAGAAATAACATGTTGTGTCATGCTCAAGTTGCAAAGTTGAGTATCGTGCTCTAAATTTCACTGTCAATGAAATTTATGGCTCTCCTAACTCTTACAAGAGTATGGTTTTTTGATTTTTTTTCTCCACCAATATTGTTTTATGACAATCTCAGTTCTCTTCACATGGCTATCAATTCGGTTCTTCATGCGTGCACAAAACATATTGAACTTAATCATCATTTTTTTCGTGAGTAGGTTGCTCAAGGGAAGCTTATTACCAAATTTCTACCATTTTCTTCTTAGCCGGATGATATTCTCATTAAACCACTACCAACTGATGTCTTCTCCAATCTTCACACCAAACTTGTTCTCAGGTCTTATGATATGCTCAGATTGCGAGGGGATGATAAGGATATGACTCAGTTCAAGCACGTGGACAACTCTTCTAGTTTTGAGGAATATCCATAGCTCATCAAATAGTTCATTTGAATTTTAAACTTCCTAATATTTCTCTACAGTTATAACCTCGTTTGTAATCAAGTCTCTATGTATTCATGGCTCTACTACAGATAATGTATTCAAGCAATAAAAAACCAAGAGTTACTCCATTATCTAAAACTATACAGACTTCATTAATTACGGGCGCACATGACTGAGCACGTGCCAATAATGTAGTTGACTAAATAATTACCCTAAAGTCCAAGGGCTCATTGAGGTCGCTAGTTTTTGTACCTAGGTTGATCATTAATGATGGATAAGTCTGCTTGTTCTTCAGGGATAATAGGGTTCCTTTCTTGGTTGGAGGTTAATAATTGCCTGAGATTTTATAGATATTGTAATTGATTAGAGGGAAATATTATAATTGTCCCAGGGACTGAAGGGTATTCACCCATTGAGTGCCCTCAAGGCACACTCATATTTTTTTGTTACGACTTAGCCTTAAGGGACATGACCGGCATTTTGATAAATCCACACTGTCGTTTCTATTGATATGCACACAATGATCACTTTAAAGAACTATGTGGATGTTTTTCACCACAAAAGACAATTCCCTCTCTTTCATCTTCAATTCAAAAGCGAAGCTTTTGGAGAAGAGTCCTCGCTTTTTTTATTTCTTTGTAAGCACGTATATCATCATCTCCCATATTGTTCCGCATTTCAGGATCACTTTTCTTAACTTCATTCCTTAAAGATTCCTCATTCTTCAACAATGGTGTACATAATCAATAAAAACACCATAGAATAATTTGAACTTAACTATATCCCCAAGTGGGGCACTGTAGAGTTGGTTAATGGTCCCTATAAACTCGATAAACTTGACGAGGGTCATTGGTTTCCCTCAATTTTTATTATTAAGTGTGGGGTAGCTTTTCCCCCTGATAGACCTTTTCTTGAATTCTATCAACACTTGGATGTGGTCTCGGCCCAAGTTTCTCCAAATACTAGGAGGATTGTTAATGGGGTTCACCGCATTAATGACATGCATAGGACCAATATGGGCATCACTGATATCATGTATTGTTATCAATGGGCATCAACCAATGAAAACATTCATTAGCTAAAAACTAGGGTGGTTAATCGAACCCTAGTAGTAAAACTGCTAAATTCCAACAAGGAGTACTGGGATCATGGTGTGATTATGAAGGAATGGCAACACACTCCCCTTCCTAAGGGTACAAAATGTGAACAGTTAAGGTGACCTCATGAAGGGAAAGCAACAGATTAGGTTTTGGTTATGCTCCTACTTTAAATTTTCTCTTTTTGTTGCATTTGTCTTATTGTTAATTATTTCCTCTTTGTTAAGAAATGAGGAAACTTCCTTGCGATAGAGACAATAACTTCACTGATCTCTAATAGGTTTGGTCAGTGAATCACGGGCTTGAAGGATCATCCAAGGTCGACTAATTTTCTCCTTGTCTATATAGGTTCAACCACCTCATTTGTCAAGAGGCTAATCGACCAAACTCCATATATTTCGACCGACTTGAATAATCCCTAGGCCTCCACCTCTGAGGGTTCATGTGAGGAGATAACGTCTTCCTTTGAATTTTTAAACCTTTATTCCATCCCTACTACCGAAATCTCTCCAGGTTCCATGGACCTTAATAGAAAAGTGATGGATCTGATTTTTTTTTAATCTTGGTCCAAGTTCTCCCCTTACTCGTCCAATGAGTAAAAAACAATCATGCTCTACCTGCGAGTAGGAAAGATGTATTTGGGGGTCCTGATAATCCCTTGGCAATTTTGGGGACTCCCGAACCAAGGAATCGGAGCCCCCCTCCAAGAAAATATGGAAGGACAAAAATCCTCATACCCGTCCTATTATTGTGGGGAGAATGTTTCTAACAAGGGAAAAATTATTGTTGACTTTGTTTTTGGTTTCCTTGGCTTGGTTCGTGGCTTGATTAAATTATCCTACCTTCTTATTCACATGATAGCTTTTTCTAGTCCAACTCAAGATTGGATGGTGAAAAGCACTACCCATGCTATTTATATCGTATGTTTGTTATTTCATATGTATTTTTCTTTGCATCACTTCTTAGTTGTGAGCTATTAATATTTCTTTCCTCTATGTCTTGTAGTTATTGGTTGACTATGACCAGTTGTTAGAGAGGGACATTTCCTTAAGAAATTCCTCCCGTGATGTGGAGACAGCCTTGAATGACTTGACCAAGACCTTGGCATCTTCTCGAGCTGCAGTAAAGTTGAGGTCATTAAGGCTGAGAAGCTTGCCAAGAAGGTCCAGAGGTTGGATATTGTCAATGCCGACCTCAATAAAAAGATTAAGGAGTCTACCAAACTAGTCATTTCTTCCAATAATACTAAGGACGATGTGGGTAAAGCCAAAGTTGAGGTTGAAAATGCTAAGACCAAGGATAATGAGGCGAGGGCCAAAACTAAAGAGGTCATGACTGGTGTTGCACAAGCCAAATCTGATGCGTTCACTCGCAAATGGGATAAGTCCTTTGCTAAATCTCAATTGCATATTGAATACCTCCAGAAGCTGTTCTTTAAAAATGGTTCGGTTAAAGCCCTTATCAAGGTTGGCATTCCTGAATACTCTGGGTTATTTAAGGGGAATTATGAAGGCCCCCCTCCTCTAATCGATGGAGACGATGATAATGACGAGGAGGGATTTATCGGTGACCAATATGTCAGTGTTGAGGTGACTAACATTGGTGTCGTTCAACTGAATTAGGTCGGTGCTTGTTCAGATACTGAGAAGACTAAGGATGGGGTCGACCAGTTGGAATTCATTGGTGCTTCTTAAGTTGCCGATAAGGCAAAGGTGGGAGAGAAATCCACAATGAGCTTCATTTAAATTTAGGAGATATTGTATTTATTTTCTCCTAGTTAGTGATATAAGGTTTTCCCCATTAATTCTTGTTATAAAACTCAAAGTTTAAATAAAATTCATTCGTTCATTTATCTCACAATATTCTCTACATTTTTTCTTTTATAGGGCTTGAATGACTGACCATTTATCCTTACCCATTTTTTAGTTTGAGGCAAGACGTGCAACATTTATTGCTGCTAATTATGACTTTGAGGAGAGGAATAAGAGTCTCTTCATTACCAGTTGTAATGACGTCATTGAGGATGGTGACCTCGACCAGGTACTAGGTTTTTATGCTTCTTCATAAGTAAAAGAATCATATTCAAACCTATGCCGCCTTTCTAACTATCCATGGAGGCCAATATTGTCTATCATGACATGATTCATGTCAATCAATCTAGTCTCAATAAAGTATTGACCAATTCAAAGGTAAAGTTTAACAAGCATATAACCGACATGGCTGAAGCTAGGGGACTTTATGAAAAGTTGGCTAATATGGAGCTTATGTATGACAAAAAGATTTATATTTTGCATGCTAACCTCTTGGAAATGAAGGATGTTATTGTCCTAATTGATAAGTTTAATAATAATCTGAGTGTTGAGTTTCAGAGAGACAAAAAGTCTATAATAGACAAGAAAGATGGAGAGGGAACTTCCTTTCTTAAAAAGGACAATGGCCAGCTAAAGGAAGAGTTGGAGAAGACCCAAAATTCTTTGCATGACAAAAAAGTTATCATCAAAAGGTCTATCCGAGAAACATAATCATCTCATATTTTAATTCCATAAGAAAACTTTCCAACTATGTAATGATGGTTATGATGAGTCTCTTCTTAATTAAGACTCTACTTTAATCGATGCTCAGAAGTTTGCCTATAAAAATGGATGGCTTAGTGACTTAGATGTTGTAAAGGTGATAAAGAATTAAAAATTGTGTTATTGTTATGAGCCTAGTTTTTTCAATTATTAGAAGCCCTCTTATAGTCTTGATGCTTCATGGATCACAGTGGATGCCATTCCGATTAGTTAGATAAGGCAATATTTTGGCAACTATGCACTTGATAGGGATGATAAACTCCACTGAACTCCACACTTAGTCAATAGAGTGACTCTAGGAGGGTCATCAAAAATTAGAGATTTGGTTGGTACCATAGACTTTCTAGATTAGATGATCCGACCACTGAAGTTGGATCTTCCAAGTCTAAATCTCCCCGGTAACATAATTCTATCTTTGTAATTACTTTTTATCGTAAATTATCCACACTTCTAATTTTCTTGTAATAGATTTTGAGCATTAATGGAATTTTTTACATTTTATTTCCCCTTATGTTTTGTGATCCTTAGTCTTACCTTTTAGGTGATGTCATCACATTAAACCTTAGGCTTGGAGCTAAAAAAAAGCATAATGCACTTGTTTGTGGGGTCATCTCCCAAATAGGATTTTCTTAACCTGGTCAATACTAGGTGTCGAGGGTTTCCTTATAGGCCTTTTATTTACTGTGATCAATCTTACATCATCATCATCCTTTCCTTAATCCTATCATATGAGGTTGGCCACATGGATTATCCTTTTCCATACTAATCTATTATCTGCAATATTGTCATTCAAGTTTAATTCTTTAAGATCTTTCTTAATAATTTTCTCCCACGATAGCTTAGGGTGTCCCCTTTCTCTTTTACCCTCTATTTCCAATAACATTACTCTTATTATAGGTGCATCTACTGGTCTACTAAACACATGTCCATACCACCTAAGTCTACTTTTTCTTAATTCATCGCTAATGGGAGCAACTCCTAACTTTTTTTTTCTCACATACTGGTTTTTAATTTTATCCTTTCTAGTAATTCCTATCATCCATCGAAGCATACTCATCTCACTAACATGGAGACTTTGTTCATATTTTTTCTTTAAATCCCAACACTCCGCTCCATATAGGGTCACTAGCCTAACAATTGTTCTATAAAAAAATTTCTTTTAATTTATTAGTTATCCTCTTATCACATAACACCCCACTCGATTGTCTTCATTTCATCCAACGAGTTGATATTCTACTCGTAACATGCTCATCAATATTCCTTTTCCTATGTAACACCAAACCTAAATAACAAAATTTATTAGTTTGATTTATCACTTTTTTTTCAATCTCTAATATTATGATATCCGATGCCTCATCATTAAATTCACATTCTATAAATTTCGTTTTATTTCTACTAATTTTTAGTCCCTTAGACTGTAAAATTGTTCTCCAAGTATTTACTCTCAATTCTAATCCCTCCTTTGAAGTGTCTACTAAAACTATATCATCCATAAACAACATATAACATGGGATATCTTCTTGTATGTCCTTAGTAATCTCATCAAAAGACTATGGAAAATAGGTTTTTCCTTTGCAATCATGAAATTTGAAATCCAAGAAGAATAAGGTAGGACTTTGAGAGCTTACTTTATAGGGCGGAGGTGCTGTAATGAACACTGGTGGTTTGTAAAATAGTAGTACAAACTTAGTTAGATTGTAGTACAACCTACTTCTTACATCTCTCTTGATTAGCTACTTATTTCCCTCATCCTAAAAACTTAAGGTCGATCCTTGATATAGAACCACTTTAATCGTAAAGTCATTAGTTTCTCCACATATAGTTCTTACTCTAGTCTTTGTGTGATCATAAATATTTTCAATAACTTTAATATAACTCACAGGGATTCTTTTCCACCTCAAATTCGACCAAATTATATCCATAGGCACTCTATCATAAGCCTTTTTTATGTCTATAAAGATCATATATAAATTTTTATTCTTAGTTCTAAATTTTTCCATTAAATATCTTAAAAAGTAAATAGCTTTTGTGGTAGATCAACCAGGCATAAATCCAAATTGATATACTCATTTCTTAATTTTGTTTTATAACCCTTTTTTTCAAAATTTCATAGTGTGATTCATCAGTTTGATTCGTCTATACAATAGAGCTTTTGTTCGATTCTTAGTCGACCATCCAATCAGTCTAAAAGAAGACATTTTAAAGAAGTGTCCCTAGTCGGGGAATAAGTGGTGGTTCTTGACCGACCAGGTAATCAGTCTTAAACGAAGATATTTTAAAGAAGATAAACAATTAGGTGATAGATAATATGCCAAGCACAATCCACTTGACTAATAATTATTACGCTAAGCACAATCCATTTGACTAATAATTTTCATTATTAAATATTCATTGTCTTCCACTTTGAACAATGCAAAGAGATAAAATCATAAGTTCTGAAATCAAATTTTAATTAAATCCTGAAAAAAAGAAAAATGTGTAAGAAATCTAAGAAAAGAAATTCGAAATTGAAACGAGTTAAAAGTAAGAGTAAAATTTCTTGAGGTTAGATGTGTTCCATGATCAGGGAACTTCCATGCCCTTCATTGTTTCCAAGTGGTAGGCTCCATGTAGGTCATCTATGACAACTTTTAATGCACTTACCCAATTAGGCCTAAGATTTTCATCCGAGGGATTATTTGAATTACTCACAATGTTCCTTAGGACATAATCTCTGACCATCAAGCTTCATTTCTTGACCCCCTATTATATTTCTTGGCCAGCTGTTACTGGTAAGAGGCGAGCTTTACAAGTGAAACTCTCTCCTTTCATCTGCTAAGTTATGTTTGGCAATAATCGCTTCACTGTTAAGACCTTATTCGACTAGGGAGGAATTCATTGTCGGCAGTCCTCATTACAAAAAAGTTTCTTTTAAGACCCTATTTTTTTAGACAAACAAAATATAGTCTTTAGAACATATTTTTTGAGATGGGTATAATTAGCCATCTCAAAAAATATTATTTTTTAAGACTTCTATTTATACCCGTCTCAAAAGATGTCACTTTTTGAGATGGTTTATTATTCCCATCTTATAAAGTAAACCAAATGAGAGCAAAAAATGTTTGCTGTCTCAAAAGATATACGAAATAAGACAGCTAAAAAAACTATGTTCCCATTATAAACACTTTTCATCTCTAGCCTTAATTTACCCCAACAAAGAGAAAAAAAAAAGTAAGACATCATCTTGGTAATCACCATCTCTCTATTTCTCTCATAAACCCAATCGTCCAAACCTTCATCCTCTCACAAACCCAATCGGCCACACCATCTCGGTACTCGACATCTCTCTCTCTCTCTCTCTCACACACACACACACACACACAGAGCACCCACCCATCCACCCATAGACACACCCAGACACATGCACCCCCACACACGCACACAGTGATGCGCACATGCGCACGAAGTGATTCACTCACACATATACATGAACACAAATCTTCAAAGTTCGGATTTTTAATTTAATTTTGTGTTAGGTATTTACAGGGACGAATATAATCTTCAAATTTAGGTTTTCATTTTAATTTTTAATTTAATTTTCTATTTTGTATTGGCCCTCACTTTGAAAAATTCGATTATTGATGTAATTATTAGGAAAATGTAATTAAAATCAATTTATTATTTATAAAAAAACATTTAATC
This sequence comes from Sambucus nigra, assembly GCA_949130495.1. NCBI lineage: Eukaryota > Viridiplantae > Streptophyta > Magnoliopsida > Dipsacales > Adoxaceae > Sambucus > Sambucus nigra. Next base: position 140,429,414 of record OX422218.1, read on the forward strand.
TAATATATAGTATACAAGATTTTTATAATTATCTGCAATATGTTTGAGACCCCCAAAAATCACTATAATTTAGTTTTTTCATTCAATTTATCAGGAAATTTGGTGCAGGATTCAGCGGATTTCTTAATAGGGAGAACTTTTTCTTCTCCAATATTATGGCTTAGGAATATAACATTAGTTCAAAATTTGGTCATTATCGATAAAGAAACCGCCAAACCATTATGTTTATTACATTTTTAAAAAGATGTTTAGAATCCTGTTCATTTGATTAGAAAAATATTAAGATCTCATCAATATACAAAAATTTAAAATTATAAGGTAGAACCTTTTCTGGTTTTAAGACTAAATGCAAGGGGAGCAGATGAGAGGTATTTATTAAATGAAAATATTAAATAAGCAAGAGTACTAAATAAATAAGCGAGAGTATTCCAAATGATAACTAATAGGAGTTCGATTAATCTACGTCCCACAAATAGGACACCTGACATTTGACTTATAAAAATAGTCCCTCTTTTTTAAAGTTAAACAATCGTGTGTTTAGTTTATAAAAGTCCCGTGCTTCATTTTTTTCCCAATTAGGATTATGTTATTTAAATGAGCACAATTTTTATAAGTTAAATATTAACTATCCTATTTGTGAAACTCAAATGATATTGGGTCCTATTACAACAAAGCCCCATGATATAAATGCAAAGATAAAAATGATTTAAAGTTATATAATTACATTAACAACAAGGATAGAAATGCATTAAAGGTCAAAATGATTGGAGAGGGCCTAAATGGGTGGTAATAAGGGCATTTTCTATTGTTGGTTTAGCCACTTGATAACAAGTTAGAAAAATAGATTTTACTTTTGGTAAAGACAGTTCCTAAAATAGAGACACTAACGAAATTAACATATTATAAAAGTATTACGAGTCTCATTCATTTTTTAATTACATATATTTTCTCAGAAAATGTATGTGACAATTAAGGAAATGAAGGAGTACGAGAAACAAAAGAGGAAAAGAATAGAGCAAAATTGAATGAATTGAGAGTACATGAATTTTGTTCGAGAATCCAAGACAAAGCTAAAAATAAGAAAAAGTGATTCAAAGAGTAAAAAATATTGGTTAGTTATGATGACGAGTATGTGACACGTGAAGAAGAAAATGAGCACATTGATTCAAGTGAGGGTGAAAATGGGTATGTGTGATGTGAGTTTTTTAATGTGTAAATGTTTAGTGATGTAGATGTTAATTAATTGATTGTGTAACTTCTTATTTGATGCTTTACACTATCATGTGTGCATTAGTACTTCAATACTTTAAATTTAAATTGTTCAATTTAGTTATCTATATCAATACTTAAATTGATGTGTTGAATTATGTTGTTATTTTAATATAACTTGTTCTCCCTTTAGGTGATAATCTCTTTAGGAATTCCTGTTTGTCATCATCTTAAGAAGATATTATGAAGATTTTGTCTTTTTTATATTATGAAGTATAAATTTACTAATATTTTTTTAGATTCATAGATGGGAACGGTGAACAAGAGCTTGATTGATTTATCTAAAACATGTTCAAAAGAATGCATTAATGGGATTAACTGGTTTCTTAACTATGCATATGAAAATAAAAACATTGAGATGATAGAAATTTAAATCAAGGGTACCACACCCGAAAAATTATGAGAGGTCACCTTGAGATGCATGGTTTCGACAATACTTATAAGGTTTGGATTTTTCATGGAGAAGATTTTATAAGCAGTGATAGAAATACTTTATAGGATGATTTGTTAGATGGTTATATATCTATATAAGTTGAACTAAGTGTTAAAGATAACATGGTTACAATGGTTCAAGAGGGAACATGTATTTCGCACACATTTGACAAAGAAGATGTCGTTGAATCTGACAAAGATGTTCCAGAGTACTATAAGCTTATGAAAAAGTCTCAATGCGACTTTTATGAAAATTATCCATCTGGGGTTACCAAATTGTCATTTGTTGTTGAACTCTTATAAATGAAACAACTTCATTATTGAAAAAATTGTTCTCTCACTAATTTATTCAAATTTTTGGTGAGGAAATTTCTTCGTGCTAGAATTCCCAAGTCTTAATACCAATCCAACAAGATAACAAAAGACTTGGGATTCAAGTACGAGACATGGGATGCATGCCCAAAGAACTTTATGTTATTTCATAATGAAATCGAGGGTCTTGAAAAGTGTGTCATATGGGAATTTTCTCAATATAAGGATGAGGATTTAAGCATTGATGATGTCCAAGTTCCAAAGTTAGTCATAAAAAATGAGATACTTCCCATTGAAACCTAGTCTACATAAATTATTTTGGTCATCCTATTATGCTCCTATAATGAAATGGCATGCTGAGGAAGGATCGATGATGGTGTAATGGGACATCTTGTTGAATCTGGTGCTTCAAAAACTTTTGATGAGAAAAACCCTTCTTTTGCGAGAAAGATTCACAATGTTAGACTTGGGTTAGATGTTGATGGTTAATCTGTTTGGTAATATGAGCATGAAGCATAGTTCATGGCCACGTATCCTCATTATTTAAAACTTACCTCCATGGTTGTGCATTAAGTAACCTAACTTAATTAATTATATACTTATAGATGGACCAAGAAGACCTGGAGATAAGATTGATGTATATTTACAACCATTAATTGAGCTACGGGTTCATGGTGTACGCACTTACGTGCGTTAAGTAAGGAGTTCTTTTAGTTGCTTGAATCGTTATTATGGACAACTAATGATTTCCCCTCTTATGACATGTTATCGTGATGGAGCAAAAAAGATACATTTTCTTTCCCATGTTGTAATGAACACCACCAGTCAATGCAATTAGATAATTATAAGAAGTTCTGTTATTAGGGTCATCATTGATTCTTAGACTCGCGCCATAGGTTTTGTAGGTGGAAGATACCATTTAATGTGAGGGTAGAATTACAACTAGCCTCAATGAAACTTTCGTACTTGTAAGTATTGCAACAGCTAAATGATCTTGACATTGAATGTGAATATAAGATGGAATATGTCTTTAGAAGAATGGAAAGAGAGGCATGAGAAGAAAAAAAATAGGTTGGTCCAAAACATATATTTGGTTAGAAAAAGAAGAGAATATATTTTGAATTTCCATACTAGAAGGGCAAGCTTATTATCCATAATCTTGATGTCATGCATATTGAGAAAAATATATGCACTAATGTCATGTTTATATTATTGGGTCTAAAAATTTTGGGTATTAGATTAGAGCAACATCCTCAACCATGAGGGTCAAATCTACAGTACCTTCCACTAGCAGATTACACAATGAGTAACAAAGAGAAAGAGATTTTTTTAGAAGTGTTGCAAATTGTTAAATCTCCTAATATCTACTCTTTGAACATTTCACGGTCAGTGAACATGCAAGAAAGAAATATTTCAGGATTAAATAGCCATGATAATCACATTTTAATGCAACGATTACTTCCAATAGAAGTGTGAAGGGTATTGCCTAAGCATATTGTCAAATCCTTGATTAAATTAAACAATTGCTTTGTGATATTGTGCTCAAAAGCAAATACAGCAGCTGATTTAGAAAATTTTGAAAATCGGATGGCCCGCATACTTTATAACCTTGAAAACATATTCCCTCCAAGTTTTTTTTATGTGATGGAACACTTTCCTATAAATTTTCCAGAAGAACTTGCAATTGTTGGTTGTTTCCTTTACCATTAGATGTATTCGATTGAAAGGTACCTCAACACATTAAAAGGCCATGTTGGTCATCAAGCTCATCCTGAGGCCTCGATCGAACTCTGTTCTTCTTCAGGAATGCATAATTTTTTCTCCCAATACGTGGATGTGGAAACTAAGGCTATCCGACCGTATAGAAATGATGATTGGGGTATATAAATGGTTATGTAATTGGGAAAAAATTTCAATTCAAACTTGATTCTTTAATGTACATGGAAGCTCATCGGTACGTTCTTACCAACACCAAGGCAATGACACCATTTGTTCAGTAAGTTTTATTATAAGATTTTAGTGTTTTTGAAAACCATTTTTATATTTTTTATGTAATTGACATAAAAGTATCCTCAATATTAACAAAAGCATCGTGTTAATTATCTTCACAACGAAAAGTTCCACAAATGGTTTAAGGATTATGTACGAGAAACTATCATAACTAATACTTGAATTATGAATAAGTACTACACTTTTATATTGACATTTACTTAAATATACTATAGGTGAATAAAATGGCATGTGACGATGTGGAAGTATCCAACGAAATAAAATTCTTGTCTTTAGGTCATCTTAAGGATTTTGTTAGATTCAACACTTATATTGTTTGAGATTTTCGATTTTGAAAATTGAAACTTGATAGGGGAAAATAACTCAAAATAAAGGAGTTTTTATAAAATTCAAACAAATGAGTTATTCTAGTCGAAAGGATAAAACCCCCAATGTGGGTGATATTACATACTACGGGGAACTAAAGAACATTATTGAAGTTTAGTATCTTAATGGCATGAAGTTTATGTTATTTAAGTGTTCTTGGGTTGAAAATTATATGGGTACAAAAGTAAACGAGTTTAAGTTTACGCTAGTGAATTTCAAGCATTTGAAATATAAGGATGATAGAGAGTGTAACGAACCTTTCATTCTAGCATCCCAAGCAAAACAAATATTTAACATGCATGAGCTATTGATACAGATTGACATGTTGTTGTTGTTGCTATGACACCAAGAGGCTAATTTGATAGGTACACGACAGTTCAAGAAGCCGAAGAAGAATTGTTGTTCAATGGATATGAGTCGTTCGTCATGCAAAATTTGAATAAATATCAAAACATAGGGTGTGTGAGGGGTGGAGATGGATTAATCGTTGACACTAGCATGGTTCAAGATAATTATCATGTAGATGCAAATGTGATTAGGCAAAAATTCTTCATATTTATCCCTGTAATTTAGAGGCTCTTATCATCTTGTGCGATGTAAATTAAGTTGATTTATCTCATATTATTTCTACTGACCTCTTCTAACTAGTGCATCGAGTTTCGTATTTTTCTCTTACATTTTGTAGGTATTTTATGCAAGTGAAAGAAAAGAGAAAACTCAAAATTTAGGCAGAAAGGAAAAAAATAAAAGTCAAGGGTAAAATAGTAATTTTACACCAGGAATTCAGACACATAACCTAAGAAAATTTGAAGACCTAGAGTCCACACGCATGTACGAGGAAATGGCATCCGAATTCGAGTCTCAGGTGAAAAGTTATGGAGCTTCAAACATGAGAAGAAATCAAGAAAAAAAGGAAGAAAGAAAGAAAAATCGAACAAACTGAACCGATAAAACCAGCAGCGAACGGGTCCCCCTTACTGGAATGTGCAAATTGAACCGATGACAAAGATACAAAATTGATCCGTCATATTGTATTGGCCGAACCATTTCGCCCCATTAAAGAAGAAAAAATCAAACCGATTCGTTTGGGAGGATTTCTTATTTTTTATTCTTAAAATTAGAGTTGTGCATGGTTCAAACACGTAAAAACGTGATAGTTATATCTTATTGTATCACCAGACATTGGGGAGGAGGTTTTACATAGTTTTGAGAGATTCTTGAAAGCAAGAACCTTAGGATTATCATTATTCAACAATTTTTTCATCTTTTGGCATCAAATTCAAGGGTTTTCTCTAATTCAAGTATAGTTTATTATAGTTTTCAATTTATTCTTTATTTTTTATTTTTTCTTGATAATTCATTAGTTCTTAATTAGAAATCTTTCATACATGTTTAAATATAGTTTCCTCATGATTCTTATTTACGTGCAATGTAGCAATCATCTTTTTTTCAAATTACGTTATGTCTGGTTAGATTTCTAAAGGTTGGGATGAATGAACCCAACCCCAAATGGTTCGCATGGATATAAAAATAAGTTCTTGAGTTAAATAATTAATTTGAATGTGTCAGTTTGTTAATACAAACATCGTAGGAATTTTAAGCTCGTTTGCCCTAGGTAACTGGGGTGTTTAAGAATGCGATGTGTGTGTTAACCATCTCGTCACGTGATTTATTTATATTATTGATTTCATATGGTGCGGGTTTATTCCTTCATATGTGTAAGGCTTGAAAAGAATAAAGTTTCTCCTTAATTAACTATTTAATTCTCGACTAACTTTATATCCGGTGAATTCATTAGGGGTTAGGGGATTGTATTCCCACCTTATCTCTCTTTCATAGTTATAATTTCGTAGTTTGTTAAGTCTAGCATGCTTAGTTAGTTCTTAATTTAATTAATATTGCATTAGTTGATAGGTATAATTCAAAACTCATCACTTTTTCCTTTCTTTTTCCGAGTCATTCTAGGGTTAAGTGTTTTTCCTATCCCTTGTCACGATTCTTCATCCTATTCCTTGTGTTCGATACCCGAGCGATTTACACTTGAACCGTATTCACACGCACTACAGATACTTTTTAAGTCTTGTCAAGTTTTTGGCGCCGTTGCGGGGGATTAGGTAGACTTTTAGGTTAGGACGATTTAATCCAAAAATTTGACTCTAATTATTAAAAAGCCAAAAACATAAATCAAAAAATTAAAAATCCAAAAAAAAATTAGAAAAGTAAAAAGCCAAAATAATATAACATCTCTCAAGACCTTTCATGCAAAATCGGAAACAAACTCCTCAAGCCACTCCAACCCAGATTCAATAAAATTCTATAGTTGAGTACAACCCTGATAGTCCACACACTCCTAAGGCTCCACAATTTTGGGTTCCACCTCCTACACCACTCAACTCTATCACAAGTCACACTTCTAGGGCGTCGAGTGAGGATTTCGAGTCATTTGTATAGAGAACCATGTCGGAGCACGCTAGTTATGATACGGGTGAGGGAGAGATATTATATCATCCCATTAGAGAGCTCTTATATCCCGATCGAACTATCACCCTAGGATGCATTCTACTTCCATACAATGCGGGCAATTTTACTTTTGAAATGGGATGATCCAAATTCTTCCCACTTTTCACGGTATGGATTCGAAAAAGCCTTACCTCCACATTCGTGAGTTCGAAGAGCCATGCGAAACATTTACCGATCAAGCTTGCACTCAAGATGTCGTTCGCCTCAAACTTTTTTCTTTCTCTTTGAAGCATAAATCAAAGACCTGGCTATGGTCTTTAGAACCGAACTCAATCCGATCATGAAGGGACATACAAGCCAAATTTCTCTTAAAATTCTTCCCCCAACATCGAACAAATTCCATCAAAACTCAAATTCAAATATTTAAACAATAAGAAAATGAACCATTTGATCAATGTTACGAACATTTCAATGAGCTAGTTAATACTTGCCCACATCATGGTTTTGAAAATAATCGTCTTATATCTTTCTTCCTCCATGGGCTAAGCATAGCTTCTAAACAGCTCGTTGAGACAATATGTGAAGGACCATTTTTGGGATTAGATAAAATGATAAAGAGGCCCACCTTAAGTATGTCTCGAAGACTACACAAGCGTGGGACACATCCGATACTAATGCCAAAACCCAGATTCGATAAACATCCACCGTTCCTTTTAAGTTGTCCAGATTCTATCATTTGGACAAAGAAGCTGATTTGCAACTTTAAATAAACCAACTTGCTAAATAATTGAAAGATGTAGTCGAATTAAGGGCAAGAGAAACACCTGAATCCACTCAATCAAGAGAGAAGGTGTGTGCGATTTGTGAGGCGAGTCATTCAACAAAGGAATGTCTGAAGATACCCACCTACAAAGTCATGCTCCATGAGCAAGTGGAAGCTGTAGTAGGATTTAAGGAATTTCAATGCCCCTCACGGGAATTATTACAACCCTTCTTGGAGGAACCATCTTGGGTTTAGTTATGGTCAGCCAAACATTGCATTGAATCCTAATTCACACATTGCCCCACCTCCACCACCGCCTCCTCATTTTCAACAATATGACAGCACCACCTCTTACTCCATATATCACCCCACCGAGGAGAACTTTCGAGGATAACGTCAATCAATTCATAGAATCTCGACAACTAGCGACTCAAAACACCCAGATCTTTGCCGCGATAAATTCTAACATTTCAAACTTGCAAGCATCATTGAGTATCCAAGAAAAGGGTAAGTTTCCATCCCAAGGCCAAAGTCCTCCTCAAGGTTAACCTAGTGTTAGCTCTACTTCCGACACCGATCAAGAGAAATGTCAAGATGTCAAAAATTTACGTAGTGGGAGAGTAGTTGATTTATCACCTCCCCCACACGATGAACCTAAAGATAAGGCGGTTTTTCTCAGAACGAAAGAGGCTGAAGATACCACCTTAAATGAGAGTGACAATGATGACAACAATAATGGGCCCGAAGTCGTAGTGAAACCACCCACTGTTGTGCCTTTCCCTCAGCGGTTGGTTCCACCTCAAAAAGGGACCTCTCGCGAAGATGTGCTAGATGTCTTCAAGCAAGTAAAGATGAATTTACCTTTTCTCGATGCCATTAAGAAAATTTATGCCTATGATGAAGTCCTTAAGGACTTATTGATGGTGAAAAGAAGGATAAAGGTGAAAAATAATGTCTTCCTAGCACAAAATGTGAGCTCCGTTCGACTTAACGATCTCCCACCCATTATTGAATATCCGGGTGCATCCACCATTTTGTACATCATTGGAGAGAGTCGAATAGAAAAATCCTTACTTAATTTAGTGGAAAGTGAAACATTCTTCCCCATCCATATATAGGAAACTAGATTCGGGGGACCTCAAGCCCACATCGATCACTCTCCAACTTGCAGATCATATAGTGAAGATACCTCGAGGGATTGTCGAGGTTGTGATAGTCCAAGTAGACACATTCTACTTCCCGGTATATGTTTTCAATTGGGACATGTGGCCCCCCATCCAGTTGAGCAATCATTTTCCAGTCATTCTAGGCCTCCCATTATTATCTATGGCTAACACATTAATCAACACTCGAAATGGGTAAATGTAACTCACTTTTGGGAACATGACCCCCGGGACGAATATCTTCAATATCACTAGTTAAGTGGGTGAGGAGGATGAATTTCACGCCGTAGATCTTATCGAGGAGATAGTAGAGGAGCACATAGATGGAAATATCGGTGGGTATGCCTTAGGAACATATCTTGTATTGATTTTCGAGAGTGATGAGATGTACACCGACTTCGATAGGGAGGTAGATGAGCTAAGAGCGATATTAGACGAGAGAGCATCGGATGGGGACTTAAGAGATGTGAATTGGGTTTCTAGATTCGAGGAGTTACCACCGAGGGAGTCATGCATGACTCCCTCTGATGAAAAATTTCCCACGCTCGAATTAAAGAGACTACCCTCCAATGTAAAATATGCTTATTTGGGAAAGGATGAGACATTTCCCGTTGTTGTCTCCTCTAGCCTAGATAAAGAGCAAGAGGGTAAATTGATAGAAATTTTAGGGAAGCACCAAAGTGATTTTGGTTGAAGCATATTGGATTTGAAAGGTATAAGTCCCTTCATTTGTACAAATAAAATCCACCTCGAGGAGGACGTGAAGCCCTCGAAAGAAATGCAAAGGCAATTGAACCCCACTATGAAAAAGGTAGTGCGAGTGGAGATCATTAAACTATTGGACGCAGGGATCATTTACCCAATCTCGGATAACAAATGGTGAGTCATGCCAAGTCATCCCGAAGAAGTCGGGAATGATTGTGATAGAGAATGACAAGGGTGAGTTAATTCCCCAACGTACCACCACCGGGTGGGGCGTTTGCATTGATTACCGAAAACTCAATGCAGGCACTAGGAAAGATCATTTCCCCTTACCATTCATTGACAAAATGCTAGAGAGAGTAGGGGGACACCCATACTATTGCTTCCTTAACGGTTATTTCGGATATAACCAAATTGAGGTGGATGTGCTTGATCAAGAGAAGACGACTTTCACATGTCCATTTGGCACGTTTGCCTACAAACGTATGCCATTTGGATTATGTAATGCGGTCATGACCTTTCAAAGGTTCATCCTTAGTCTCTTTAGCGACATGGTTGAAAGAGGTATTGAGGTCTTTATGGATGACTTTAGCGTTTTCAGCCCCTCTTTTGACCTTTTTCTTGTGAATCTTGAAAATGGGCTAGCCTGGTGTGTTAAAAGAACTTTGGTATTAAATTGGAGAAGTGCCATTTTATGGTTACCGAAGGAATAGTTCTTGGCCACATAGTGTTGTCCAAATGTATTGAGCTTGATAGGGAAAAAATAGATGTCGTAGCCAATCTTCCCCCACCTGAATCACTAAAGGATGTGCGCTCTTTATTGGGCCACTCGACTTTTAATAGAAGGTTTATTAAGGTTTTTAGTTCCATCGCTAGACCTTTGACTAACCTTCTTATGAAGGATGCCCCCTTTGAGTGGAATGAAGCATGCCAAAGTTCTTTTGATAAATTAAAAAGCATGATTATTTATGCCCCCATTTTTCAAGTTCTGAATTGGTCCCTTCCATTCGAGCTTACGTGTGATGTGAGTGATTACGCTATAGGGGCTGCTTTGGGCCGTAAAAAAGATAAGAAAGATCATGCCATCTACTACGCTAGCCGAACGTTAACCAGACCTCAACTCAATTACTCCACCACGGAGAAAGAATTGCTAGTGGTAGTTTTTTCCCTAGATAAGTTTCGCTCTTACCTCACCGGTTCGCCTATCACTTGTTTTACCGACCACGCGGTGCTTAAATATCTCCTTTCCAAAAAATATTCTAAGTCGATCCTCATAAGGTGGATCCTACTCCTATAAGAGTTTAACCTCTCCATAAAATATAAGAAATGAGTAGAAAATTTTGTTTCCGATCATTTGTCCGAGCTTTCGTCCGATGTACCTAGTGATCCCCTACCCATAGACGTATATTTTCGGGATGAGAAGTTATTTGCCACTTCTTCCCTACCCTGTTTTACGGACATAGTTAATTATTTTGTCGCGAGAGTCATCCCTCCCGATTAGACACCGCAAGATAGGAAGAAGTTCCTTACTTGGTCACGCATGTTTTTCTACGACGATCCGTTTTTATTCAAATATTGTGTGGACCAAATCATCCGACGTTGTGTACCAGATGATGAGACATATATCTTCATCATTTTTTTTCATACGGAAGCATGTGAAGGCCATTTTTCAATGAATAATACGACCTCTAATATTCTTCAAAGTGGTCTCTGTTAGTCCACGATCTTTTGGGATGTTAACGCTTATTGCAAATCGTGCGATAGATGTCAAAGGATAGGATCCATTACCCATTGAAACATGATGCCATTGACCCCCATACTCGTCATTGAGATATTTAACTGTTGGGGTATTGACTTCATAGGCCATTTTCCTTCTTCCTTTGGTTTCTTATACATCCTTGTTATGGTAGATTATGTGACAAAATGCGTAGTGGCCATAGCTATCAAGACTAATGATAATAAGGTGGTGATTAAGTTCTTGCAAGAACACATACTTTCTCGCTTCGGTGCTCCGAAGGCAACTATTAGTGATAATGGCAAGCACTTTTGCAATCGGCCATTTCAAAAACTTATGAGAAAGTATGGAGTCGTTCACAAGGATGGTATGACTTATTACCCCCAAATGAGTGGGCAAGACGAGCTAGCAAATCGTGAAATCAAGAACATTCTTGAAAAGGATATCGATCCTAACCGGAAAGATTGGTCCCTCCGATTGAACGATGCACTATGGGCTTATAGAACCACATATAAGAACCCCCTCGGGATGTCCCCATTTTGCTTTGTATATGGTAAGCCTTGCCATCTCACAGTGGAGCTCGAACACAAAACTTGCCCTAGGTAACCTGGGTGTTTAAGAATGTGATGCGCATGTTAACCATCTCATAACGTGCTTTATTTGTATTCTTGATTTCATATGGTGCGGGTTTATTCCTTCATATGTGTAACGCTAGAAAAGAATAAAGTTTCTCCTTAATTAACTATTTAATTCTCGACTAATTTTTTATCCAGTGAATTCATTAGGGGTTGGGGGACTGTATTTTGACCTTATGTCTCTTTCATAGTTATAACTTCATTGTTTTTTAGGTCTTGCATGCTTAGTTAGTTCTTAATTTAATTCATATTACATTAGTTGATAGGTATAATTCCAAATTCATCACATTTTCCTTTCTTTTTCTGAGTCATTCTAGGGTTAAGCGTCTTTCCTATCCGTCATCATGATTCTTCATCCTATTCCCTGTGTTTATTTGATACCCAACTTGCTCGGATTATTACTTGCGCGATCGGTTTACCCTTGGACCGTATTCACATGCACTAGAGATACTTTTTAAGTTGTGTTAAGATGAAGGTGGGGATGGAGATGAATGAAGAAGAAGATGAAATTTAGAGGGACAATTCTTAAGGGATATACATACATAAACTAGTTATTTTTGTTTTTAAACTTGGAGGTTTTGTAGTTTGATTTCGTATTGATAGCTATGGGTATTTTATCTGAAATTAGCGTAAAAAATTTCTAACCTCTCTTTTCTACACAATAGAATTTCAAAGGTATTTCTTTGGGAATTTATTTATCAATCAGGCTAAATATGTGTTATAATGAAGTTGGAGCAATGAATCGTGGTTATGTGTGGTTTAGCGAGGAATATGGGTATGATTTATTCTTGGGTATTGTAGTCATCATATACATTGATAGTTTTCAAAAATAGCAATGGTTAACTAGTCAATATGACCCATATAAGAAATAATTGTCCAAATGGGACTTATATATAACTATTCCAAGTTTGTAATAGATGTTAGATATTGGCTATCTTATAGAAAGTGTGAATAATACTTTATTTAATCTTTCCTCTGCGGAAAAATACATGAATGAATTTATTGTGTAAAAAATCTAATATTGAATGAATTTATTGGTTAGGATCTTAGGGGTTAGGGGTTGGAGTGTAAGCAATTGGGTCGGGCTAGTGGGAGTTTTTGCCGATTTGTGTTGGTTAGGGGCTGAGTTGAGTAGTCAAGTGTTTGTGTCTGGTGTTGTTTACGGCATGGGGGAGTTATGTGCCAAGTTTAGGTGGGTTGGAGGTGTTGGAGGTGTGTGTGTTTATGCAGTTGCGAGTTAGGAACCAATTGGGAGTTTAATGGTTTTAGGCAGGTAATTGAGTTGGGTGTGCAAGGCTGCTGGCTGCGAAAAGGTGAGATAAATATTTACATGTTAATATGTTGAAATAAAATGCCATTAAATTGTCTTATTCTTCTTACAACATGCATGAGTAAAAATAATCCACCATCCCATGTCCCATTTATTCAGTTTGAAGAAAAATGCACCACTCACGGGAATGTTTGAAACTTTGGCATGGAGAGATCATAACTAGTTTTATCCTCATTCCTCGCCTGTTGATGTAAAAAACTAGACTTGATCTAATTTTCTAATCACGGATAAAATATTCAATAATAAATAAAAAATATATTTTTAAAGTGGTTCATAAATTTTTAAAGTGGTTCAGCTATGGAAGAAAGCCTACGTCCACTGTTATTTTATTGATGTTTGTGGTTATAGAAAACTAAGTATTCTAATAGATAAGAATATCCTATAATTCATTCGACCGTGACTTTGATAAAAGGGATACAATGTATTTATAGTGACCTGGAGGTCAAGGGTTCAAATGTCAAGGGATGGAATGCTTTTATATAATTAGGCATTTACATAATAACTGTGACGATTGGTTGTATAAACCACGTGTAGTATGACCCTTGGTATTATGACGCTTCGTTATCATGTTGGTTGAACTTCTTTGTGTTGGTCGGCATTCCATGTATTGGCCGGCAGATTTACTTCTTGTTGACTAGGACTTTGGCCACCAGGTGGACACGTGTTCACTTCTGATTGGTCCATGTAGGCTGATAATTTTTTGCATTAATAGAAGCCCCCAATGTTCCATGCTTAGCACTTGCGTGAAAGTATAGAGAATTTGATTCTAGAAATACCTCGGAGTATTTTCATGATGCTTAGTCGGAAACCGACCTCCCACACTTGTAAAATTTAATGGCACTGGTTAAAAATGGCATTTTTACAAATAATTTGAATTTTAGTGAACCGCTAAAGGGCAAATGGGTATTTTTAACCTTCTGATTCACGAGGCCGTCAGAATGTTAATCGTTGGTACATTTAATCATTTCGTTTGTAGTTTTCGAGGCAACCTATAAAAGGCGGGAGCTTTTCTAGGTTCTTTCTTACCCCCAAATTTTCGAACTATAGCAGCTGTCTCTGAGCTTTTGTGTGATCTTTTGCCATTGTTCCTCCTTTCCTTTTGACAATTCGTGCTGAGTCCTTAATCTTCTGTAAGAATTATGTCTTTTCTTTATTTTTCCTCAATTTCGTCTTTTGAACCATGGTTTATATAGTTGACGATGAGTCTTTAGAAAAACTTAGGGCAGAGCATACAATTCCAGCTTGGGTCGAATTAGAAGTCCCTTATGGCCCTTTAGATGTATATTCCTGGGATGAAGGTCACTGTATTCCCATATTGTTTAGAGCAGAGTGTTTTTTTCCCCAAATCCTTTTCTTCTTTGTTTTTGCCAATATTTTGATGTTGTCCCAACACGAGTGGCTCTTGACACCTGAAGAATTGTTAATGGTGTAAATAGATTGAACGAACTCTATTGGACCAATATTGGGATTTCAGAGATTATGTTTTGTTACAAATGGTCCATTGTAGGGGAAAATACATATTATTTAAAAACCAGATCTTATAATAGAGCTTTAGTCTTGAATCTTCCAGACTCCAATAAATATTATTGGCATCATGCTTGAATAGTTAAAAATTGGCAACATGCCCCCCTTGATGCTGGAATAGCCTATCATGGTCCCAGATGCCCTCAATCAGGGAATAGGATAGGTTGTTGTTTCAATTTTTTCTCTTCTTTCTTGATATCTTTTCTGATGTGTACTAAATATCATTTCTTGTTGCTTTGTTGCAGAGGAGCATAAGAAAAAGTCTCCAAGCTGGGTGAATTTAATTTGGAAGAACTCAAATTCTTGTGGGGCCTGAACCAAAGAACGGGAAAGGATCACCACCGGTCATCATTTACCTTACTGGAATACAATACCTCCATCACTTCATTTGTTGCCCGACTAACAGTTAGAATTCCATCAATTATAATTGACTTGGAGAAAGACCCAGTATCTACTTCCTCTGCCAGTGAATCTCCTGGAGTTGTTGCTAAGGTTGGTACTTCCACTTCTCTTGACTCCAATTTTTTGCTTGTTGTTAGTATGGGAAAGAGAAAAATCCCCAGCCTTTTGAAAGATGACTCTCCAACTAGGGCCAAGAAATCAGTTGATACTACTGCCCAGAAGAACAAGAATGATTTTGGAAAAAAGCCCCCAGCTAACAAGGGTGATGAATATTTGTGAAGAGATTAAGGAGGGATCCTGCTAATAAGTAGGTTGACAAAGTTATTGATGTCGATCAATAGGATTTGGTCGGCATGGTTCCACCTATTACTGGCTCATCTGTAGCCTTTAGTCCTAGCTTGGCCAGAGAGTTGATCTAGTCTGGCACACTCCTGATCTCAATTATCAGTAAGGCCTTATCAAGGCCAGGCCTTGGTAACTTTTCATTTTTTATATTGGTAGGATGTTATTCATGATTTTTAATTTTGTATTAACTTGGCTTTTCTTGCAATTCTTGGTTGACTATAACCAAATGATGGAGAAGGACGACCAACTACATTCTTCTTTAGGAGAAATAGAAGAAGGCTTTGAAGGTATGAGACAGTCTTTTCTAGAATCCCAATAGGCTCTGAAAACTAAGAAAAAGGCCTGGGAGGAAAAACTCAAAACTGCTGAAGAAGCTCGACATAAGGATGATAATGCTTTAGTTGCGGCTAACTCGATTGTTACTAAAGCTGAGCACAGGGCAAAAGTTGTTGAATATCAAGTAGCCAAGCTGACCACAGACCTTTCTGTCGAGAAGGTTAAGAGGAAGAAGGTTAGGGAACATTACTTCCATTGGGGTTGGGATAAAGCTATCTCTGCTACTTCTGTCCAAGTTAGGTATGCCAAGAAAAAAAATTTAAGGAAGGTTGGTTGGAGGCATTGAAGGAAGTTGGTACTGCTTAAGATTCTGAACTCTTCTTCAGGCATGATCCAGGTCCTCCACGTAACCTTGACGATAAGATTGAAGATGAAGCTGGTTCAGGGGAATCGTCCTTGGCTGTTGACTCTATTACCGCTCTTGTTGACCAAGGAAATACTTCATCTATCCTTCTTATCGAGCAAGAGATCCCTGATGTGGAGAAGGGTCAGAAAAAGGTGTAGACTTGTTCTACCTCTTATATTTTGTACCTTTTTTGGATATTCTTTTTATTTTCTCCTGATCAACTTGAATAATTATCCTTTAGTAATAAAAGAACTCTTTTTCCAATTGCCTTATTATCTTTCCATTTTCTTTTATTATGGATTAATTGTTGCTTTATCCTTCTAGTTTTTAGACAAGATGGAACAAATTTCTTCCACTGATTCTGATCTACTCAAGCACTGGAATAATTTGTTTAAGGCCGGTCATTTTAACTTGACTGATGAAGAGTTAACAAACTTGCTCGGTGCAGATTTTTCCGATCAAGCCAGGGATGCCTACACTTACCTTAGGTTTCTTCTTGGCCGGGTTGTAGCCAACACTGTTTCATACTTAAAGACGATTGAAGATTTACAAATAGAGCATAATAAAAGAAAGGTTCTTCGGCATGCCGACTACGAAGCCCAGTATAAGGCCTTGAATGAAGGTTGGGGTTTTGATGAGAAACTAGAAAAATATACCTCTGCATTCAGGAAGAAGGAGTTCTTACTAATCGCGAATTTGATGAAGCCAGATATATTGCTAAACTTTTAAAAGAGGAAAATAATCGGCTAAGCGATGAACTTGAGGATTTAAAATAGTCTTCTACTGCTGGTGCCGATAAAGGTGCCTTTTTTTGGAAGAGAAAAATGCCAAATTGAGGGAAGAACATGAATCATTGACAAAATCCAAACCTGCATCATCTTCTAGATAAAGATCTAGTCGACCAACTATAGAAGAAACTAGGACCAAGAAAACCTTAGCTAATCAAGCTGCCTAACTGAAGATGAAGAGTCAATCTATTATCGATTTGTCCACAAGATTGGAAGCTAAAGACAAAGCCCTTGCCGACCAATCCTCTCAGTTAAAAGTGAAGGATGAAGTTTTGAAGAAGCTTCAGCATCAAGTTGAAACCTTAACTTTCCAATTTCACAAAAAACCCATAGTGGTATGGATGGATGGATGGCCACATTGAAGCTTTGGGCCATATATATGATCAACTCTCTCAAACTCATCGTGAAGGTTATAAATAGGGTTGGACTAATTTCTTGACTGTGATGAACGTTGATCAAGATAGAAAATTTTAATATTGGCATGATCCCAGTTTCTTAGACTGCCAACGCCCTCCATTCAAGTTGTATGTCAGCTGGATTCCTATTGAGTCGATTCCCCAATGCCTGATATCGAAATATTTAGGGGATTATGAGTTACACGATGAACTTGAAATAATTCAACCTCCTCAACTGACCAACAGGTCGAGCATCAGCAAGAGACTGATGCTTCAGGATTTCATTTTATCAATTCTCCTTATACGCTGGATGATCCTTCTGCTGGTATGGAAAAAGTGCAATCATCTTCTAAAGCTGAGGGAAATCGTCCAGTTGAATGACTATTCTGTATTTTATAATTCATTTGAATGTAATACAATTTGTTTGAATGAAATGTGCTTGTTGTTGTTAACTTATGATTATTTTAATCATTCAGTTCACTTGTGATTGTAATGTCATTGGTTCTACTAATATACTTAGCTATATAAATCCAAATTTAGTATTAGTTACCTGTTGTTATGCCATTGATTCTATTAATGCACATAGATATCTTGATCCAAATTTAGCATTAGTTATCAGTGGTGACCAAGTGTATGAGGAATTTATATTTATATTCCAGTATTCAGGAATTTTTACACACCTTCGTACATTTAACATTGTCGGGTGAAACTTGTTTATAACTTTTTTAGTTTTATATGAAGTTTTACACTTCTTGTTCTTGACTTGTTTATACAAAATAATACATGAAGTAATCAAACTCTTGCTCGTGATTTTATTTTTACGAAGTCATACATAAAGTAAATTATTGTTACTGACCAAGTGTTGTGGATTTATAATCCTATTTTGACTTGGTTGGTTATTGTTTTTCTTATTGCCTACCAAGTGCTGAGGGTTGTAATTCTGTTTTGACTAGGTCGGAGATGAAGATCAAAAGTTGTCATTATTTTAGGAGATGTTATATCATCGCCATAATCCGAAAAAAAATGAATAGACTGAAATCAATGTTTTATTAATACTGAAAAAAAAAGCAAGAGAGATACAATAATGGACAGCTTTTGAATTACTGATAATACTTCTGAAGATGTTTGGCATTCTAAGGGTTTTTTAACTCTTCACCCTCCGAAGTTTTTATCCGATAGGTCCCTGGTCTGATGACAGATGAGATGCGATATGGTCCATGCCAGTTGGCCTCGAGCTTGTTATTCTTTTGGATAACTTTCTTAAGAACATAATCACCCTCTTTTAAGTTAGCCGGCCTGACCCTTTTATTATAAAAATGAGCAATGCGATGTTGGTAGGAAGCATTTCTCAGAGCTGCTTCTTCTCGTACCTCTTCTAACATGTCGAGATATAACAGCCTCATCAAGTCACTAACTGGATAATTAAAGTTCAGTACCCTATGAGTAGGTATGCCGATCTCGGCTAGTTCATTGTTTCAGTCCCAAACACGAGCATGTGTGGTTTTTCTCTAGTTGTTGCACTAAGCATTATTCCGTACACCCAAAGAACAGAGTGTAGCTCATTAATCCAGCTTCCCTTAGTAGCATCAAGTCTCTTTTTTAGTCCATTCAGCAAAGTTCTTTTAGTCACTTATGTTTGACCATTACTTTGAGGATGGCCTAGTGCAGAATGAAACTTCTGGATTTTGAATTAGGCACAGTATGCTTTAAACTCCTCATTGTCGAACTGGGTGCCATAATCTGTGATGAACGCATATGGTAAACCATATCGGAAGATGATATTCTTCCAGAGGAACTGATACACCATTTCATAAGGTATATCAATCAATGGCTCTACTTCCACCCATTTAGTGAAGTAATCCACAGCACCAACTAAGTATTTGAACCTGCCTTTGGGGGTCGGCAGTGGGCTGACCAAATCAATTCCCCATATAACAATTGGCTAAGGTGACGTTATTGGTGTTAAAGCGGCATTAGGTGTTTTATGAACGTAAGAGAATCTCTGTCACTTAACACACTTTCTTGCAAAGGCTGTACAATCAGCTCTCATGCTCAGCCAGTAATATCCTTGAGTGTTGTTGTATTGGAGCAATGATCTTCCAGTTGAATGAGCTCAACAGGATCCTTCATGCACTTCTTTGATCAAATCTTCCACCCCCATCAGATGAACACAACGCGACATGGAGATTGTCAATCCCCTTCTGTATAAAACTCTTTTGTCCAACACATACCTCACTTCTTTATATCATAGATTATTTTCCTCTTTAGGATTGGGTGGTAGGGTTCCATCTTCAATATAAGCTTTGATGGGATCCATCCAAGAAGGTCCCAGATATATATCAATTACACTAACCATCAGGTCTTCATCGATACTTCGATTAGCCATGAGATCTATTGGGATTATTCTTCGGAGCTCGATTCTTTATGTTGATGCAAGTCGAGAAAGTGTGTTAGCTAAGTCATTCTCAATTCTTGGGATCCTATTCATTCGGACGGCTGGAAACTTGGAAATGACTTCCATGGCCTTAGCAAGATACCTGATCATCAATTCTCCTTTGACTCCATACAAATTTAGCACTTGGTTAACAACCAGCAGTGAATCACTATGCGTCACTACTTGCTCAGCACCTAACGAATGAACTAAATTTAGCCCAACTTGTAAGGACATGTTTTTATAAATGTTCGTTTAGAACCTAGGAAGTTTTCTGTGTGTCCTATATCACAACAAGTATGTCTCATACTGCTACATTTGGCACGTCAACATGATAATCCATGACGACCTTCATCCGAATCCTCACATCCATCATCTTCATATATGCATCATGCTTTACGCAACGTGGTCTTCAATCGTTCCCACTACTTCACTCGCATTTATAGTAAAATGGTTTATTTGAAGTTTTTAATGATTGCATATTCATTTGGGAATTTTTAGAAAATATTTTTTAAGGATTTAAAAATTTTTACTTCGAATGATGAATTTTTTCAAAGTGTAGAGACGAAAGACAAAAATGACGCTAACATCGTTCGAGCGAGATCAGCCAGTCATTCGAGCGACATTGGCATCTCACGCCAAGTCGTTCAAGCGACACGTCATTTCATTCGAGCGACAACTTCATTTTGTTCGAGCGACGTGACGCCTTGATTTATGTATTTAAAGCAGTGTTCAGCATTCACGTTTTTTAAGTCTTTGCCACTCACATTTCTGCAGAACTACTCAATAAAACAGACTTCATTTTTTCAAGGTTTTCTTACCTTTTTTATTCATTAATCAGTCCCAAACATATATGTGAAGCTTTATAAACTCGAGATTAATTGTTATACTCATCTGGAGTATTCTTCTGGAGAAAAAGTTTGTTCTACATTAATGACATGGAGTTCTTGCGGGATATCTTGCCGAGGACAACGAACTGACGCCTGCGGGTATTCGTGTGTCACTGTATTTTGCGGTAATTGTAAGTATTACGAATTATAGTGAAATAAAAATGATTTTCCCCATTCGGGGGATTTTTCCTCATATTGTGATTGACTGTGCATGCGTGGTTTGAGTTTATTTTCTCTCAAGTTGGTAACAGAGCCTATTACCAATTATACCGTGTAATTTTTTCCACAAAATTTTTTTGGAAATCAATTTTGGTCAAAAAAATTGATTTTTGAAAAAGCGCAATTTCAATGGAAAACTTGTATAATCGAGTGCCAATTTTTGACGGGTCAAATTACGCATATTGGAAAGCCAGTATGAAATCTCACTTAAAGGCCAATGACGAACGTGTTTGGGTTGTATGTGAAAGAGGGTGGATGCCTCCCACTGTCATTGTAGATAATGTAACTACTTTAAAACCTATAACTACATGGATTGAGGATGAATTTAAGTGGAGCACATATAACTCACACGGGCTTAGTACAATTTATGATAACATCACCCCCGATGAGTTTCGACGCATCATGACGTGTACCACGTCAAAAGAAGCATGAGATGTTCTTCAACTTATCGATGAAGGCAGTAATGCAGTTAAAGAATCAAAATTGTAAAATTTAACAGCATAATTTGAGACAATCACCATGCTTGAATCTAAGTGTTTTGATGAATTCTATGCTCGCTTATCTGATATTGTAAACACTAGTTTCAATTTAGGTGAACACATTCCTAATGCTAGAGTAGTTGAAAAGATTTTGAGATCACTGTCTAAGTTTTTTATCCCTAAAGTCACTGTGCTAAATTCTTTAGGAAATTTGAGTAATCTGAAATTAGAAGAATTGGTAGGAGACCTCCTGACTTATGAAATTGACATGTTTCCTAACACGATAAAATCAAAAGATAAAGGGGTAGCACTTAAACCCCGGGCTAGGAAGAGTGAGGGGTAATCAATAAAGAGAGGTGTGTCGTCTAGGAAAAGAGAGGAAGAGTTGTTTGATTCTGAGTTTGATTTTGACTTAACAATTTGGCTTTGTTTGCAAAAAAATTCAAGAAATTTCTCAAATTAAAGAAAAATGGCAATTTCAAAGATAAAAAGAATTTTGAGAAAAATAAGTTTGAAAACAAAATGAAAAGGATAAAAATGACGCACCTAAGAAAGATGAGGAGACATGTCATGAGTGTGACGGTAGAGGTCATAAGGCATTTGAGTGTCCTACTCGGTTGATACGTCAAGGCAAAGGCAAAGGCAAAGCTGCTCTTAATGCCTCTCTAGTGACGACAGTGAGGTCGAGTCGGTGGATTCTGGAGACAAATCACCGCATGAACGTAACTTCACCGCATTTATGGCTAGTCATGTGAGCGCTGACAGTGCGCCTCAAGATGATGAGGATGCTACTTCACAGGGACACCTCGACAGTGGAAGCGATGTGAGTGAGGGGGAGGATGCTGCGAGTGAGAGCGAGAGTGATTTATGATGCGCGCACTCTGATTTATATGATGATCCTTTTAAAACTAAAAAGTGTTACAAAGCGTTATCACTTAGGATAGTTGCCTTGGATAAAGATTTGGGAGAGATGAGAGAGAGAGAGAAAAAGATTCCTCAATTATCACTTCCTTGAGAGAGAGAGAAAGATTCCTCAATTATCACTTCCTTGAGAGAGAGAGATTATTTGCGTAAAGAGAGAGAGTTTGTGTAAAGAGAGAGAGAGTCGGTTTGGTGAGAGAGATAGATGCTTGGAGAAAGAAAAAGGGGACTTGACCAAGCAAGTGGCTAGTCTTACGAGTGAGCTCCAGACCTCCGTGGACACTCAGAAGAAACTTTAAGCCCTTGTAGCCCAGCTTACTAATGACCTTGAGAGAGCCAGGGAGGTCAAGGTAAAGATAGAGGACATATCTGGAAAGATGGGAAAGATGTTCCTCGCCCCTTCTTTAGGTTTTGGTGAAAGGCGGGGAATAGGTTTTGATGGTGCCTCCATGTCCCATGTGACACCGGAACCAGTTGAGTTTACTTCGAATCCATGTGGTCATCACCAAAAACCCCGAAGAAGAGTTTGGCCAAGAAAAGTAAACCAAGGTCGGCCAAAGACTATGTACTTCTTTACCTACTACAAAAGAAAAGGTCACCTTAGGGAGTTTTCCTATAGTTTGGGTCGAACACGACATACATTTACTCCACCATGTGCCACTAGTGATTTTTTGAGTCTTAGAGAGTAAGTTGAGTTTTTAGTATCCACATCTCAGAGTTTAATGGAGGAGTTCCAATAAATTTCTATCCCATCAGTGGACACTTCTAATATCCCGACTAGAGACAACAATTACAAAGGAAACAGAAGGTTACCTCACCTTGGGTGCCTAAACTCGACACAAAAGCCCTTGTTGTTCATATTTCTCTTAAATCACATAATACTTCTCAGTGGCATTTTGATAGTGGGTGCTCTAGGCACATGACAGGTGATGTCTCATTTTTTACCTACCTAGAGGATCGCAAGGAATGTAAAGTAACATTTGGAAACGGCAGCAAGTCTAGCATATTAGGATGAGGTACAGTAGAGATGCCGGGATTGCCTTAACTAGAGGATATTCTCTACGTTAAAAGTTTGAAAGCAAACCTTCTCATCATTAGTCAGCAGTGCGACGCTGACTTTATAGTCAAGTTTGACCGGAACGAGTGCAATTTTTATGATCAAGCAAGTATACTTCTATTACAAGGGGTGAGGACTAAAGATAATTGTTATGGGATTGTGCCTAAGTCCTCATATATCTATAACTGTTCCACGATCACTCCTATAGATCTATGGCATCAATGTCTAGGTCATGTGAATTTTAAGGATTTGGAGAGATTGGCTAAAAAGGACCTAGTACGTGGCTTTCCATCACTTGGAAAGATGACTTCCGCAGTTTGTGGACCCTGTTAGTTAGGAAAGCAAGTTTATAGCCCCCACATGAAGTTGAATTCCATTACCACTTTACGAGTTCTTGATTTGATACACATGGATCTTATGGGTCCTACTCGTACTAAGAGTTTGGGTGGTAAGAGGTATATCCTCATGATGGTTGATGATTTCTCTCATTAGTCAATTGTAGGTTTTCTGAGAGAGAAATCTGAAGTTGTGTAATTTCTCACGACTAAGTGTCGTGTCCTATAAAATTAACACAGAGTCACCATCAATAGGATACGTAGTGACAATGGCAATGAGTTTATGGAAGCTATAGTAGATCTTTATTGTGATAGCCTCGGGATCAGACATGAATTTTCAGCCATGACGACTCCTCAAAAAATGGGATTATTAAGAGGAAGAATCGGATGATTCCGGATATGGCTAAATTTATGCTTCTAGGTTGTAGAGTTGCTAGGAGATTTTGGGCAAAGGCGGTGCCTATTGCATGCCATACGGTGAATAGGTTTTACCTTCATCCACAGACACTTAAGACGCCCTACGAATTGTGGACTAGAAAGAAGCCCAACCTTTCATATTTTCGTGTCTTTGGGAGTAAATGCTACATCCTATGGGATAGAGAGCAATTAGAAAAGTTTGACTCCCGGAGTAACGAGGGAATATTGTTAGGATATTTATTGAATAATAGAGCATATCGAGTTTTTAACCTGAGTAGCTCTAAGGTTATGGAGTCAATAAACGTCACCGTGGAAGATGACGAACCACCGGCGTTTGTTGATTCTAACCTTTTGTGTGAGGATGAATCACTTCCTACTGATGATCCCATTGTGCCTCCCACGCCAAGAGTGAGTCCTATTCCTGAATTAGGGGACACTCCTACTTGGGTTCGCAAGAGTCATGATCCTACTTCTATTCTAAGAGATCCCATACTAGGATTTAAGAATGATGCTCATCTAGAGAACGTTGTTAGCCATATTTTCTACACATCCAAAGTCGAGCCTAAGAATCATAAGGAAGCACTGAAAGAGGAACACTAGCTATGGGCTATACAGGATGAGTTGCTTCAGTTTATAAAGAATGATGTCTGGGAACTGTTCCCCCGATCTAGTGAGATAAATATGATAAGTACCAAGTGGATCTTCAAGAATAAGGTGGATGATACTGGTACCATTATCCGAAATAAGGCTAGGTTGGTCGCTCAAGACTACACATAGATAGAGGGTGTAGATTTTGATGAGACATTTTCTCCTGTTATGAGGCGTAAGTCCATCCTCTTACTACTCGCCATCGCATGTCATCTGCACTTCAAGTTATATCAAACGGATGTCAAGAGTTCCTTTTTTAATGGCATTCTATAGAACGAGGTTTATATGGAACAACCAAAAGGGTTTAAAGACCCTAAGCACCCTGATCACATCTACTATCTGAGGAAAGCCTTGTATGGTTTCAAGCAAGCACCCCGTGCTTAGTACGAGAGGCTTACCTCCTATCTCTTAGCCCGTGGCTTCAAGAGATGGGGAGTTGATATGATATTGTTCGTCAGGAGAGATAACAGTGATATTTTGGTTACCCAAGTCGATATGGACGACATAGTCTTTAGATACATGTGCTCCCAACCTTCTCACCACGTTGAGTAGTAGATGAACAATGAGTTTGAGATGATCATGGTAGGTGAGCTTACTTTCTTCCTTGGTCTCCAGGTTTGCCAGCTAGAGGATGGGATGTTCATCTCCCAATCCAAGTATGCTAGAAACCTTGTGAAGAAATTTTATTTAGACCCCACTAAGCACGCACATACCCCGATGAGTACCTCAACAAAGATTAACATGGACACTTCAGGCAAGGATGTAGAGAAAACCTTGTATCGGAGTATGATAGGTAGTCTTCTCTACTTGACTGCCAGTCGTCCGGACATCGCCTTTAGTGTTAGAGTCTGTGCGCGATATCAAGCGTCCCTAAAAGAGTCACACTTACTCGCTCTTAAACGTATTATCAAATACGTGAGTGGGACTCTATCACTTAGAATTTGGTGGTCCTTTCATATCGATGACCGTTTATCCGCCCATTCGGATGCCAATTTGATGGGGGATGCATATGAATGTAAGGGAACTTATGGTGGGTGTTTCTTCTTTAGTTCTTTTCTTATCTTTTAGTTGAGCAAGAAGCAAAACTCCATCTCTTTGTCCACTGCGAAGGCTGAGAACATAGCCGTCGGGAGTTGTTGCACGCAACTTCTGTGGATGAAGCAGATGTTTGAGGATTATGGGAAATCACAGGACACTATGACTATTTCCTGTGATAACACGAGCGCGATACACATATCTCGTAATCCAGTCCATCATTCACGCACAAAGCACATTAGGATATGCGAGAACTTAATACGTGAGCTTGTCAAAGAGAAGGTTGTATCCTTGAGTTTTGTGTCTACCGGCCTCTAGTTATTCGATATTTTCACGAAACCTTTAGATGCCCTTAGATTTGAGAGTCTTAGGAAGTCTTTAGGAATTTATACAGTTGACTGAGGGGTGGTCACCATGTTTAGAGTAGGATGCATTTTTCATGTTCATATCATATGATTCCTATCTCTAGATTGTATCATTATTTGTTTTTGGTTTTTATTTTTATTTTTTTCTTTTTAGAAAAATACAAAAAAAAATTCTATTTTTTGAAAAATTGAAAAATCCAAAAAATATTTTCTTTTTATAATTTTTTTGAAAAACTCAAAAAGAGTTTTTTATTTTATTTACACCGTTTATGGATGAACATTTAAGATAGCTATAGTCACAACTTCATTCCATATTCCACTTGACTATTTGATCTTGATTTGAGATGCTACATCATTTCATCCATGTGCTTTACATTATTTGGAGTCATTGAGATGTGATTAGTGATATCTTCTACATTTTTTGCTCCTTATCTCCTTTATTGCACACGTGCATGGTATTATTTGAGTATTGTACTTGTCTACTACATATTGGCCTGAGTGTTTCCATCTCAATTTGTATATACAACGAACCAAATGTGATAAAACGTGAAAAGAAAGTAATGCATGTAAAAACTGTTGCAGTGAGTTTGTGTGAATTTGAAAAACGGGGAAGGGCTACGAAAGGTACTCATTTATCCTCTGTGACTAAGCCATCGTTTAAATCAGACCTAAATAAAAATTTGGCAAAAACAGAAGCCAAGGTCCAAAGAGGTTGTTAAAAGCCCGAAAAAATTCAAAGGCAATAAAAAGAAAATATTCCCCAAAGTGGGCCAATAGGTTTTTGTTTCATCACCTCAAAAGAAAAAGAAAAGGCATTATTATTTATTGAGGGAGTTTGGATGGAATATAAAACGGGTTTGCATGTCCTTGAAAGTCATGAAAAAGCGTTACATAGTTTTGGATGTTATTGGTGTGGAAATCACTTTGAGCTTTGATTTGTTGATTTGATTAAGTTAATTTATTATAATTCCACCATTTTTATACCTAAGGAAGATGTTGAGTTCATTCGTTAGGAATATTCTAAATTCATCGTGCACATATGTTATGATTGTGTGTATTGATTTTCCTGTCAAATTTGTTCACATCCCTACATTTTCGCTATCACCGACTTGGTTGTTTTCTTGTTCTTTCATGGTGTGATTCTTTGTTGTATATTTTGTGACAAGAAATTTTAAAAATTCAAAAAGATGAAGTTTGATTAACTTGTGACATTCTCCATTTTCATTTGCTTTATATTCTTAATATTTGTCTATTTGGGGGCATCATAAAAAGGGGGAGAACGAATTATGGGGAAGACTTTTTTTGTGTGATTTAATAGTGATTTGCTTGAGCTTAATTGATACTTATTTATGTTTATAATTATATGTCAAACTGTTGCGCATCATGGGTATTGTTTCTTGTCTCATGTGAGTAGGTACAATATTGAGGATTATTTTTTCACACCCTGATGATGACAAAAAAAGTGAGAAAGAGTTGAAGATTTGAAGATGTTGAAAGATGTGAAGACATGTGTTTTAGTATTTCCAATTTTCGGGTTTAATGGAGATATTAAATTGTATGTCATTTGATTTAAGTTTGGGTAGGACAATTCGGATAGTTTTTATGTATGTATCGGCATAGACATAGGGGGAGATTTATAAGGACATGTTTTTATAAATGTATGTTTAGAATGTAGGAAGTTTTTTATGTGTCATAGATCACATCAAGTATGTCTAATACCGCTACATTCAGCACATCAACACGATCATCCACGACGGCCTTGATTCGAATCCTCGCATACTTTATGCAACGTGCTCTTCAACCGTTCCCACTACTCCACTCGCATTTATGGTAAAACGGTTTATTTGGAGTTTTTAATGATTGCCTATTTATTTGGGAGATTTTAGAAAATATTTTTAAAGGATTTAAAAAGTTTTACTTCAAATGATGAATATTTTCTAAGTGTAGAGGCGAACGGAAAAAAATGACGCTGACGTCGTTCGAGCAAGATCAGCCAGTCATTCAAGCGACATTGGAATCTCGCGCAAATTCGTTCGAGTGACAGCTTCATGTTGTTAGAGTGGCATACCGCCTCCATTTCTGTATTTAAAGTAGTAATCATTCACGTTTTTCAAGTCTTTGGCACTCACGTTTCTGCAGAACTGTTGTACAAAGCAGACTTTATTTTTTCAAGGTTTTCATACCTTTTTGATTCATAATTCATTCCCAAACATATATGTGAATCTTTATAAAATCAAGAATAATTGGTCTACTCATATGGAGTATTCTTGTGGAGAAGAAGGTTGTTCTCCATTGCTGACTTGGAGCTCTTGTGGGATCTCTTGTCGACAATAACAAATCGACGCCTGCGGGTATTCATGTGTCACTGTATTTTGTTGTAATTGTAAGTATTACGAATTAAAGTGGAATAAAAATGTTTTTTCCCCTTCGGAGGATTTTTCCTCATATTGTGATTGATTGTGCATGTGTGGTTTGAGTTTATTTGCAAGAGTTAGGATTTTTGGGATTAAAAATTGGAATTTAATTAAACAAGTTAATCATTGATTGTTGGCACTCTCTCACAACTATCAAGGCTTCGTATTCTGCATCGTTGTTTAATGCTTTGAATTAAAACCTAAGAGCATACTCAATATCAATTTTATCAAGAGTATTAAGTATTACGTGTTACGTGTTGATAACCTGCGCGATGCACGAGTTATATGTACAATTCTTAGTTGTATCAATGAACATAGATCCTAATTATTGCTTGTAACAACAAAAATAAATAAAGATCAACGGACATTAATTTAAGTGGATACAATATTAGAAGTTAAACTTAGCTCCATATATGTCAAAAAGAATAAATCAACGTGATAAGTTATAACAAAAGGACTAAAAAAGTTAATACATAATCCATCTCCTAATTACATGAAAAAACTTAAAATTGAAAAATCTAAAATAAATAATTTAACATTTAGTGTTTAATCTTATCTTGCAATATTGTGGCAAATGATTCTTATACCAACTTATAGTAGTGTTTTAAGAACAACAATGTTCTTATGTGACTTTTAGAACTCACAACCATGTTACCGAAGTGACCATAAAATCATTATTTGGCCCAATTTAAACACTTCGAATGGAGAGGAACACATTAACACTTTCAAACGCAATGGTACTCCCAATCTCACCATATAGAAAAATAATTAACAAAATCAAATAACTGTGAAAAGTGACCATAAATCCTAAATTACAAGCAAAACTTTTTATTATATGTGTTATCTATATTCTTACAAATATGATTTAAAAAATCTTTATAGTAGTTGTAATTAAAATAAATAACCAATTCAAGACCCAACTATTTATATTTTGTACGATTGAAAGTCCGATTTTATTTAATTTTTAGCAACAACTCTCCAACTCCTTCATATAGTTATCAAATAAAATAATCAATACAAAACTAATAAAATAAAGTTACCATTTGTATATACTAATTAGATATACCATTGTTTCACATCCATTATGAAGAGGAGTTAGATTACACATGAATCATCCTAATGCTTACAATCAATAAACCAAAACCTATATAAAAAAATATATAAAACCCAATTCAGAACCGTACATTAAAAAACGCAAATATGAATGGATATAGGACAACAAACATTTAGTTTTCATTTTAGTCCCTATTTTCAAATGATCGATTGACATGGCATGTTGTGATTGTTTGACGTTTTATGGACGTGAATCCGCGACAGAGGCTTTATTAAAAAATAGAGACCAAAAGTATAAATGAAATGTTTGTTGTCATATTCTCCAGAATAGATATTACAATAGAACCTAAATTTACAAAGCGCTAAAAAAATAAGAATAAAAAATTCACAAAATTGGTAAGTCTAAACTCATAGACAGAACACCAAACAAAAAAAAATCAAGACATGAAATTCTCCCTTCAAAACCTCCTCATCACGTGTACTCGATTCTCCCCCTAACTTGTAGAAACAACATACATTCAAATCAAATTCACAACAACAATAATCGTATATACACAGTAAGCAAGTAACCTGAATCAAAAATCAATTACAGTGATCCAAATTTTTTTTATTTTTTTAAAGGGACCTCATGATTAAGATTTTATAATATAAAGGTACATTAATCCAATAAATGTAAGTGAAAACATATTCAGAAAATTATAAGCCACATTACAAATCTTAGCAAATCATTTTATCTAGATGGTCTTCAAAATAAAACCAATGTAGGAAAGCAAAACTAATGCATATGGTCCTGATAAAATAAATAAAATAATACACCTCTTTTCAAGCAACTCTAGGAACTTCATTGTCTCCCTCAACAACCATGGCCTTATCAGCTGGCCTCTCCAACTTCACACCAACATCTTCAGAATAGTCACCGTGAACCTCAATCAACTTGTCTTGTTCCTCATTATTAAGTAAGGAGATGGAATTTCAGGGTTTTTCAAAATATCAACAGGTCTTATGCTTTATGTATTTAACCTACAAGCATTAAATCCATCTTTGGCTACCATTCTTTCCAAAAGACCTCCACGCGAAGGTCCTTACACAAACGTACCCGAGGGAATTTGACAGACAGGGATTGAGGAGGAACAAATTAAGGAGCAATGGGGCTATAAAAAATAAAGGAGTCAAATTATGCTTGACCATAGCTTGCGAGATCCAAAACATGATTGTCTCCATCACGTGGAAGATTATTTTGTGATTTTATTTTTTATACATTTGTCGTGATATGATTTTTATACCCCCCACCCCTTTTGGAAAATGTGTATTGATTTAAATGATGTTAGGACATTGGGTTTATATACACAGTTTTGCTACATCATCTACCACCCTATGCGAATCATGAAAACAGGAAGTCAGATTAGAATACAGGTCTACCAGTAAGTAAAACACTACATGTAAGATAGACTAATTCAAGTACGAAAGAGTCAAGTGAAAACAAATTTTATATATTTTTGTTGAAATCATAACACAGGGGTAAATTCGAAGAACTCTCCCTGAACTATCGCATTGACCCAAAATACCTCCTGAAAAATTAATTATGAAAAAATCTCCTTCAACTTCTCCATCCCTTTACAATTTCCCCCTTATGTGTCACTAAAAGAAATTCCAGAGTTTTGTAAGACTTTTTTTAGCGATATATAAGTGTTTCTCAAATTCATGGGTCACTGATTACCCATAATTCATGTCTGTCAAATAATAGTGCCTGCTGCAAATAATTTTACATGGAAACATGTCAGGCGTAATTTTCTACCAAAACCCCCTCAAGTTGTAAGACAATTGTAATGAAATCACTTGTCTTCCCCACTCAACCAAAATTTTCCTTTTTCTTTATTTTTTTCTCTTCTTCTTATCAACCTAATCAAAGTAGTTCTCGACAAAACTTAGCCACTTATCTTAAAAAGAAATAACAAAAACTAATAGCAAAATAGGGGAAAAAACCAACAAAAGGAAAATGACTAG
The DNA here is from genome assembly GCA_949130495.1 of Sambucus nigra. NCBI lineage: Eukaryota > Viridiplantae > Streptophyta > Magnoliopsida > Dipsacales > Adoxaceae > Sambucus > Sambucus nigra. The sequence continues at coordinate 140,460,995 of OX422218.1, forward strand.
AGCCGGGACAATTGAACTTAAGATAATTGTCTCAAGGGGGATACTTATGTTGATTAAGAATATTTTGTATTCCATTTTCATATCGACTCTAGCAGCCCTCAAGGCTCCAAAAAAATGTAAAATGCAATATTTTTACTAGTAGATCTAATGCAATGGTGACTTATGTATTTGTATCAGGGTATTAATATACAAAAATGTTAATGAAACCAATAGACTTAACAGTCTTTTAATGCAATTAGACAACTTAAGATAAATCAAAAACTAAGCAGGAGTTTAAAAACACTGACCTTGATATTCAAAATGTAGGAGGGAACCTCTTTAGCTTACAAACTTATAGGAATTGAAGAAAGAATGTATATTAAAAATAGTAAATTCTTCATTATAATAAGTAAGTATATAATTGTGTTTGTTAAGTCAATAAACTTGTAATATGATTATTTAAAATAATAGTTCATAGTATCATATCACTATATAACATCATTAAGGAAAGTAAGCTTAGGCAAGAAATTTGTGTCTAATTTTATGATCTATGTCAATTCAAGAAAATTGGGTTTATGTTTATATTTGAAAACTTTATTGTAATGTTAATGTGTTGTTTAGTATAACTAAATTTCAATTGTGGGGATGTTAACCAAATATAATACACCATAAGACTAAATTGTCATCATGGACTGAATTTTGAATAGTAAAACTACACACCCCTTGACCGGGCCAAAAGCTTATGTCTCCAATACTTCTACGGACCCAACATCTCTCCTAGCCTTTCGGTGCCAAATTTCAATTATTTTAATTATTTTTCTAACCACTTGACATAAATGTAAAAATACTCTACCTCAATGAAACATTTTATTCCAATAGGCAACATTGGCATCTTTCTAATGACAAATGTCATTTATAGAGATGTTATTGAGAGGGAGTACTTTAGCTCCATCACGATTGAAATATATAATTGATTTCGTCTATTAACCTCATGGGACGGCAGGCCTATTATTTAAAAAAATTTAAATATAAAAATAGTTTGTGAAAATAATTTAATAAACCAAACTAACTCACCTTCCTCTTTTGCTCGATAAAAAGAAAATAATTATTAGGTTGATTGGTACCTATATTTAGTTAGAAATATTAAGGTAAGGAGCATGTTTGATGAAATAGGGGTGAGGAAAATTTTTTGGTTGGGTTCATTTAAAACTCTCCAAAGTAAAACGCAAAAGGATTAGCATAATAAGGTAAGACTTGTGCCTCCAAGATGTTTAAATGTTTATGTAAAATATAGTCATCAAATAACTCATATTTACACGTTAAAACAATTTTTATCAAAAAAATGTACAGAGGCAAACAACATAGCGACGGTTGAATCAGCCTATTTTAGTTATAAAATTGCATAAAAGTCCTTCTTAGGTTAACGCAACTCATTAAACTCAAGCATAGTTTTTTATTTCATGTACAGAGGAAAATAACATAACGACAGTTGAATCAGCCTATTTTAGTTATAAAATTGCATAAAAATCCTTCTTAGGGATGAAAGTGGAAATTACATTACCTCTATAATAAGGTTTTAATGCCCATTCTATAAATTTAACATTGGATTTGGGCATTACGTAAGTACAAATGCTTACTTTTATCAAGCTTCATATCTTTTATGAAAATAATACTAAATATTTACTAAAAAAAATTCTAAGAGAAGAACATTCAAACATGTAGTATGAGACATCAAAATATCAACTTTCAAGAGATGTAAAGGGAAATTACATTACCTCACTCTCAATGACGATTCAATAATAAGAAGAAGAAAAACGCGCCAAACCAAACCACTGTAACCAAATCCGAAAGTTGGCTTTCTTTACAACAAAAAAAAGATGATAAATTGGATAAAAATGGTTTCGAAAATGATACAGAGTAGACAATATGTAGATGATTACTTCTCCAAATGTATAGAGACCCAAAAAAACTTTACATATTCCACTATATTAACGAATCCATACATAAGATGGAAGGGAAAGGGTTATTGGATATACCACATTTAGGCATTATGTAGATGAGGGGAAACGAATGGTTGTTTATTGGGAAAGGAGGAGATGGAGAGTCAAAAGAAAGAAATTGATATTTATGGGGTTCAGTTGACGAGCGTCTTGGATGGAGAATCAAATTTGTTTGTGTTTCAGCTCCCTTGCAATAATATCTATTAAAACCTCTAATACTATTATATTATAGGCTTAATAGTGATATGAATCTTACCCTTTTAATATTTATATCTATATTATACCTCTAATACAATAGTAGTATAGGTGTAAATATTACTTCAATACCATTTAATGCTAAACAATCCCCAACACCCAAGCATTGTCTTAGTCATCATTCATTTTCTCTCTTCTCATGTCTCTTTATATCTCCTCTAAATATGTAGAAACAATTTTCCTTCTATGAATTTGTTCCTAGATGACTTTTTCTCTTCTTTGACTTTTGAAATCCAATGGCTCTTTTAATACACATTGAGAGAAATTTTGAGCCTTCTCTCTTTCCACCTTTTGGACCCTTTCTCTACAAATATGTATCTCTTTATATATATATATATATATATATATATAGGATAAGGATCTCCGGCTCCTTTTTGAAGATTATTTTTTAAAAAGATTGTGTATAACAATGCACGAGTTTGAGTTCCTCCAGCCAGAAGCTATTTAAAATATAATTGTGATGGACTTTTGACTTGTCATAAGAAACTGACTTAGATGGTTTTATTTGCAAGAATGATCATGGTATATTTCTAGCAGGAGAAATAATCATAAAGCAAGGTGGTCTGCATTAATTAATGAAGTAAACAATGTCCTCTTGGTAGCAAAGTTCACAAACATGCTTCTTAACCACAAGGTTCCTATATCCTATCATATATTGATTCTTTCTCCTTTATCTCCCCTAATTCTTTCAATATAATATTATGGTTCCATTGCTTTTTCAGGTTGGAATTTTTTTTTACCTAATTCTTTAATTCCAGTTTTTGGCTCTAATTGCTTTGATGGGTTTGTGTGCAAGTTTTTAAAATGTCTTCTGGGTATTGAATTTGTGGTGAGTATTGGAATTCTTTGATAGGTTTATGTGTCTCTTTTCTATTTGTTTTCCTAGGTATTGGATTTGTAGTGATTATTGTGATGTTTTGGTTATCTCACCACCATCTCTTTTAAAACTATTATTGAGCTCTTAAACACACCCATAATTATCCAAGTTGAAAATCTCACAGTGAAGCTTTCAAACTCCCTGATTCTTGCTACTAGAGAATCATTGTAGCCTATTTTACAAAATTGAGGCCAACAATGAGTTTTGCAATTAAGTCCCGCCTGATATCTGGACTACAATAGGAGATTGACATCCAGTGCTCGAAACCCATCCAAGTGGTTAGTAACGGTAAAGATCCTCTAATAATGTAAGTACCTATTAATCCTTACGTAACCTTTTCTTTGTCTTCTCATTTTTTTAATTAGTTTGGTGTTGGTTATTTATTCTTTCTTATTATATGTTTGATAAAATGTCTAAATTAGTAAATGTTGGCTTCTTATATTTTAAAGAAGGAGTTGGGTGATTAATCAAATATTGCAACAATTTAGTTTAGCTTCCCTTTTCCTAAGTTTCCACTTTTCTTAGTTTCCATTGGGTAATTAATCGAATATATATATAGACATTATGATTCTTTGAACTTGCAGATAATTGTAATGTGCTAATGAACAACTATATATCTAGTTTACTTGGTTTCCTTCACAAAATCTATTTGACCCCAAAAACCAGGAAAGGAAAAGGCACACACAAATAATTTGTTAGTAAAATTTAGTATACCATGAGTATATTTTGTTTGTAAGAAATATGCAACTCATATGCATATCTTAGTCTTTATGTAGTTGATTGAAATCAAAAGTCTAATATAATCCATTTTTAAATTTCTATGCAATTAAAATAAATTTTAATTGTACCTATTTTTCTATGATTTTGATTTGATAGATTAGGAGAGAGAAAAATATTTTCATATATATGTTTTTTCATTAACAAAATTGTTGTCTTTTTTTTTCTTATGAACTTTGAGAACCAATGATTTCTTATTCTTTTAAATCATTTCCCTCCATACATAAAAAAAATCATATATTTATACTTCGTAATTATATTTTTTGCACAGGAGTATATTCATTTCTTGAATTATCTTTACGACATATTTATTACCATAAAGTTAGATAAATTTTAAAAAAAATATATAAATTCTTGTGAATTGCACGGGGTACTTTCTAATCTATATTTATATCTAATATCTAAATATAAATTTGATGTCTCTTCTTAGAGGATTGATACATGACATAGCAATTATTACTCTGAATAGACTCCAAAATCCATATTGTCAAAATCTATATTATTTGGCTCCTTTTCCCGTGTTTCTCTACTTTGTGCCCTGTTTATCTGTCTACATCAATAAAGACCCACCCGCTCCCCTTTCCCAACACAACCAACAATCAACGAAGAAAAAATGTCACTGACACCGACCCAAAATTTCTTGGGCGGCCAATCGAACGTATACGATCCATTATCTCAGGCGATGTTTAATCCATTCCAGGTATTTCCATTCAACAAAAAGTTTCGATCACTCTCCGAGACATCGTCGTTTGCACAGGTGAACATCGATTGGAAAGAAATTCCCAACGCTCACGTTTTCACGGCGGACTTGGGGGGTGAAGAAAGAAGAAGAGGAAGATGATTGAATCCATCAGATTAGCAAACTGAGAAACCGTGAGATGGAAGACAAGGGAGACACTTGGCACCGTGTGGAGCAAAGCTCCGATAAGTTCCTAAGGAGGTTTAGTTTATCGGAGAATGCTAAAATTGAACAAGTTAGGCGGCCATGGAGAATGGGTGTTAACTGTGATTGTTCCCAAGGAGGATGTGAAGAAGCCAGGTGTCACGTCCATTCAAATCTCTGGTTAAAACCAGTGGATTTATGTAATGTTATGTTCCTCTTATGATTTGGTTTTGGCAAAATAAACTGTACTAGGGTTTTGTTAAAATAAAAGAGACTGAAGTACTTGGTTTTTTGTTGAGTGAGTTTTAAAAAACCGATTTAATATTCAATTTTGGGTATATCTACATTCTCTGTGCCCTTTATGTAAATTTTGGTTGGCAAAAAGATATAATTTCTTTATAGTTAATAAATTGTAATTTTATTCATTTATATGCGATGTTCATGGAAATTAGTATTTAAAATTATAATTAAATACTCATCTCCCTCTTATTAAAGTTTTATTTAGCATTAAAGGTACTTTAGTATTTTTCTTTTTATTTTATTATTATGTGGTTGTAATAGGTTATATATTCTCTCTTCTTCCTTTCATTGTAAGATATTCAAGTGTAAGGCAAGATGAAACCCTAGCCCCTCTTTTTCTCTCTTTCCATTTGATTGTAGATCTTTTATATATTATCATGGTACTTTAGTTCGTTCGATTTGATTCCGTTTGGGTACTGTTTGAGTGTTTTTTTTTTTGCCATGGCTGGTAAAAGAGATGATTCGCTGCAATCAATTAGTGTCAGATTAGATGAAAAAAATTATACATGTTGGAGTTATGTTATGAAGAATTTTTTGAAAGGCAAGAAGATTTGGGGTTACATTAATGGCGTTTTGAGTAAGCCTAACGATAAGACAAATGTTGAAAAATATGCGGAGTTATTGGATATTTGGGGGGCAAACAACTCAAAAATCATCACTTGGATCAACAACTCCGTTGCACCTTCTATAGGTATGCAGTTGGCTAAGTATGATTATGCAAAGGATGTTTGGGATCATTTGGGCAGATTGTATACACAATCTAATTTCGCAAAAAAATACCAATTAGAGTGCGATATTCGGGCTCTTGAGCAAAAAAAAATTGAGTATCCAGGAGTTCTATTCTGCTATGACGGATCTATGGGATCAGCTGGCTCTCACAGAGTCAGCTGAATTGCGGGCCTTTGCACCATATGTTGCCAATAGGGAGGAACAACGTCTAGTTCAGTTTCTGATGGCACTGCGTGATGATTTTGAGGGTCTTCGAGGGTCGATTCTTCATCGTAGCCCACTTCCAACTGTTGATTCAGTTGTTCACGAGTTGTTAGCCGAGGAGATTCGTCTCAAGACTCAGTTAGGGAAGGTGATTTCTTCGGACCCTAATCCATCTGTTTTCGCAGCTTCCTCTCGACCAATTTCCAGTAATTAGACCAAGCCTTATTCGAGAGTTGCAAGTGATGAATGTAGCTACTATAAAGAGAAGGGTCATTGGAAGTCTCAGTGCCCTAAGTTGCGAGCACAACAATAACAATCAAATAGTTGACCACCTCAACAGCAGTTTTCTACATGGAAATCCAACAACCAATCTCAACGGCGCTTATATAGGCCTTCAAAACCTAATACTGCAGCAGTTGTACCACCATCAGACTCATTTGCATCAAGTTCTTCATCATTAACTCCATCCATGTCTTCTCTTGCTGAACAGTTTCAAAAGTTTCTTGCCACACAGCCTCACGCTATGTCCATCTCTTCACCCAGTAAGTCCTCAGGTATTTGGATTCTAGACTCCGGCGCTTCTAATCACATGTCACCAAATTTGTCCTCTTTTGGTTCTTTTTGTCCCACTTCTTTGTTACCCGTTATGACTGCTGACTATTGAATCACCCAACTTATCTCTCCCTAATGTTTACCACATTCCTAAGCTTACAATGAATCTTATTTCTGTTGGTCAACTATGTGATGCCGGTTACTCAGTTTCCTTTTCTTCTACCTTTTGTCATGTGTAGGATCCACGGTCTCAGAAGGTGATTGGGACAGGCCGTAGGCAGGGGGGATTGTACATCATGGAGAAACTCAATGTACCAATGGTTGCAGCTTCCAGTGTTGACTTGTCATCCTTTCGTTTGAGTTCAGATTCGTCTAGCTTTTATTTGTGGCACTCTCATCTTGGTCATGTCTCAGGGTCACGATTAAAATATTTGGCTTCTACAGGAAAATTAGGAAATTTGCATTGTCATGATATCTCTGATTGTAGCAGTTGTAAACTTGCAAAATTTTCAGCTTTACCGTTTAATAGAAGTATTTTCTCTACTTTTGCACCCTTTGATCTTATTCATTCTAATGTGTGGGGACCGTCTCCTGTTATTACAAGAGGAGGTCTCGATATTATGTCTCCTTTATTGATGATTATACGCGATACTGTTGGGTTTTTCTCATGAAACGACGTTCGGATTTTTTTTATATTTATAATAAATTTCGTGCCTTTGTCAAAACTCAACATTCTACTATTATCAAATGCTTTAGATGTGATTTGGGTGGGGAATATACTTCTCAAAATTTCGGTGAGTTGCTTGATTTAGATGGAACTATTCACCAATAATCTTGTACTGACACTCCTGAGCAAAATGGTGTTGCTGAAGGGAAACATAGGCACATTGTTGAAACTGCTCGCTCTCTTTTATTATCCGCATATGTCCCTAGTAAGTTTTGGGGAGAGGCTGTCCTTACTGCTATCAATCTGATTAATAAGATTTCGACCTCTCATTGCTCAGGTTTGTCACCTTTTGAAAAGTTGTATGGATGTGTCCCTGATTATTCTTCCTTAAAGGTGTTTGGTTGTACTTGTTTTGTTCTTCGACCTCATGTGGAACGTACCAAATTATCTCCAAAGTCAGCTATTTGTGTCTTTCTTGGTTATGGTGAGGGTAAAAAAGGATATCGTTGTTATGATCTAGTTACTAAAAAATTATATGTCTCTCGCCATGTTGTGTTTCTTGAGCATATCCCTTTCTTTTATATTCTTGATAGCCCTCATGAACTCACTAAATCTGATCTCTTTAATATTGATCCGTTCTTTGATAATGATGAGAGTGTGCCATCTGAAGCACCTTGCACCACCGACAGTGTGCCAACCCATGTTCCTCCTGTTCTTATTATTTCTACTGATGCAGGTACTTTTCCATTCGATGTTCCAGATGCACCCCCTTCTCATGTGGCCACCCAAGCACCTGCTGACACGGTGGAACCTCCTTCTCTCTATCCAAAACGTCCACGTAAGTCCACTCAGTCACCAGATTTTGTTTACTCTTTTTATTCTGATTCTTTTGCTTCATTTTTATCTTCTATTCACTGCCTCTCTGAGCCTTTATCTTATAAAGAGGCAGTTCTTGATCCTCTTTGGCAGCAGGCTATGGCTGAGGAATTGTCTGCTTTGCATCAGACAGACACGTGGAGTTTGGTCCCCTTACCTGCTGGAAAGCGGGCAATTGGATCTCGTTGGGTATATAAAATCAAAACAAGGTCATATGGGCCAATTGAACGTTACAAAGCAAGATTGGTTGCTTAGGGTTTTTCTCAACAATATGGTATGGATTATGATGAAACCTTTGCTCCTGTTGCGAAATTGACTACTATTCGTACTCTTATTGCTGTTACATCTGTTCGTCAGTGGCATATATCGAAAATGGATGTTAAAAATGCATTCTGGAACGACGATCTTCATGAGGAGGTTTATATGAATCCTCCTCCAGGTGTTCCACATAGTCGTGGTGAAGTTTATAGGCTTAAGAAAGCCTTATGTGGTCTTAGCAGGCACCACGGGCTTGGTTGAGAAGTTTACTGCTTTGATTACCTCTCTTGGGTTCATTCCAAGTGAGAATGATTCAGCTCTTTTTATCAGGTGCACCTCGGGTTGTCGTATTCTGGTCTCTTTGTATGTTGATGATATGATTATTACTAGGGATGATGTTGGTGGAATTACAGCGTTGAAGTCTGAATTATCTCGTTGTTTTGAGATGAAGGATTTGGGGCTCCTACATTACTTTTTGGGTATTGAGGTAGATCATTCTCCAAAGGGTTATCTTCTCTCATAATCTAAGTACATAGGGGACATTCTTGAGCGTGCTCGCCTCACTGATACTAAGATTGTTGATACCCGTTTGGAGCTTAATGTTCATCTTTCCACATATGATGGTGTTCTTTTGCCTGATCCCACCTTATATCGCACTATTGTGGGCAGTTTGGTTTATCTCACTATTACTCATCCAGATATAGCTCATGCGGTCCATGTTGTTAGTCAGTTTGTTACTGCTCTTACTACAGTTCATTGGGCACCTGTTCATCGTATATTACGATACTTGCGAGGAACTTGATTTCAAAGTCTTTTACTTCCTTCATCTTCTTCTTTGGAGCTGCGTGCATACTCTGATGCTGATTGGGTCGGTGATCCTACAGATCGCAAATCAGTTACTGGATTTTGTGTGTTTCTGGGTAATTCTCTTGTTTCTTGGAAGAGAAAAAAGCAAGTTGTTGTTTCTGTATCTTCTACGGAAGCCGAGTACTGTGCTATGGCTTCTACCACTCGCGAGGTTGTTGGGCTACGTCGGTTACTTGCAGATATGGGTGTCTCTCTTTCTCAGCCCACTCCTATGTACTGTGATAATAAGAGTGCTATTCAGATTGCTCACAATTCGGTTTTTCATGAGAGGACTAAGCACATTAAGATTGATTGTCACATCACTCGTCATCATCTTACACATGGCGCCATCACCTTACCTTTTGTTTCTTCTTCCGCACAGATAGCTGATTTGTTTACGAAGTCTCATCCAGTTCAGCGTTTTCATTTTTTGGTTGACAAACTCTCAATGCTTCTTGCTGCAGCATCGTGAGTTTGAGGGGGGTATTAGAGTTTTATTTAGCATTAAGGGTACTTTAGTATTTTCCCTTTTATTTTATTATTATGTGGTTGTAATAGGTTATATATTCTCTCTTCTTCCTTTCATTGTAAGATATTCAAGTGTAAGGCAAGATGAAACCCTAGCCCCTCTTTTTTCTCTTTCCATTTGATTGTAGATCTTTGATATATTATCACCTTTCTCTACTTATATTTATGGAATTGTTTCTACAGAATGCAACTCAAGGAGCATGTCTCATATATCTGAAAGAAAATAACAATGGTAGATTTCTATGATGATTTGTCTAACCGGACCACTTCTGTTTTGTATAACCCAACTGCATAGTCCACTTCTCCATTTATCTCTTGCTTTTGATTGAACCGTGATATTTTTGTTGTGTGTATGACATGAAGGAACGTTCATTTTCATATTGTCATTAGAGCCCACCAAAAACTTGGTGAAAAGTTATGTTATTTCTCTCCAATTTGATGGTTTGCGTAATCGTATGTCCACATCCATAGGCATCATCGGACCCGTCACAAGAATAACGCGGATTATATTTTGAAGAAGCTTTTTGATGATTGGGTCTTTTGTGATCCTCACGTTGATTGGGTCATAAATAAGAAGGGTTTTGGAGCTGAACTGTTAATGGTTGCCCAAGGCTGTCATTGCCACATGTCTGTAATTATTATGGGCCTTTTATGATTGCATTTACTGCTTGAGGCATGTTGTCCATATTATACTTTGCCAATGCTCTCTGGATGTACTACTTTTCTTCTGTTGAAATGTGCGGTAAACAATTTTTTTCTTTCTTTTTCATGAGTTCAGTGCTGAATTTAGTAGTATATGCTTGAATAAATGAATCATGATCACTGTCTTAAAAAAAAGTAATCGTATGACATGATCAGATGTGCTTTTGAAAACAGGTCCGACTTGGAATCTGGATATGTCTCCTCTTCTTTTTTTTGGGTAAAGCTGAGTATTTTTCCCCTTAAGATCATATGTGTTGTTATTTTGTTAAACTTAATTTTTTTTTCCTTTAAATCGGATTTGTTTTTAATTTTGATAAAGCTTATTTTTTTCACTAAAAGTCGGACCTGTTTTTTTCTTTGTTAGTTTTTATTTGGATTGTTTATTTTTACCTCTTAACCTTAAGTATGGATTCAAATGAGTCTATATACATTCATTCAGAAATGTACATTAAGACATAAAAATAAACATATTTTTTAAATTCAAACTTCAAACTGAGTTTTTAAATTTTAGATTCAGACTTTGGATTTTCTTTGACATCGATTGAGTTTGTCTTTTTAACTAAAGAAAAAAAATTGTTGTAAAGGTGAGATCGTTTTTTTTAAGTTTTACATTTGATAAAATTGAGTGTGTTTAAATAATGATTCGGAATATTTTATTTGTTGGGTAAATCTTAGTCTCTAACCATAGCCCAGTCTTTTTTGCCCTGAATAATTGTTTTGGGGGGTGGAAATAAGTTTTTACTTATGTAAAATATTTTTTTTACCCTTTCAATCAATTCTTTTTTAATGAAAAATGCTTTGAGTCCCAAAATCATCCCCCCAATCATCCCCCAAACAACATTAAGTGTTATACCTTGTTGTATGAGTCCCGTCAGGGTACAATACTTTATTGCTACACTAGAAGAAAAAATCTGTTTACGACGGCTAAAAAGTGTCATAAAAAGCTATTTACATCACTTCTAATCACAATCAAAAGCGTCTTAAAACCCACTGTCATAAAAAAATTCAAAAAAATGTCTTAAAAAATAGAGTCTTTTAAGACGCGTTATTTACAAGGGTTGCAAACAATTAAAAAAACGTCTTAAAAATAAAACGTTTTAAGACGCGTTATTTACAAGGATTGAAAAAAATTCCCTCATTACTACCAGTTGCCTAAAAGCGTCCTAAATATGTTTTTTATAGGACACTTCACTTGAATACGTATCCATATATTACATTCGAAAGTTGTCCTACTAAATAAAATCAACACAAATGTTCTCAAAATCAATTATAACTAGTCATATCGATATATTCATTCAAAAGTTATCATGGTAATATCTACATCCAAAAGTTGTCCTACTAATATATACATGTCATGCCAATATCTTCTTCCAAAAGTTGTTATATCAATATATACATCCAAAAATTATCCTACCAAAGTAATAGATACATTCAAAAGGGTGTTTATTCCAATTACATTTCCATCCAAAATCAGTTAAAACTAATAATTTCCATCTCAAATAAACTAATATAAACCAAATATGTCATCGACATTCCACCACAAATGTCAGCTCCATTCTTTCTTTACAAAATCACTTTCCATAAACCTACAAAAAAATAAAGGAAATATTATAATCACTTGCAACAAGAAACCAATTTATGAAAATCCATATAAAAAAAATAACTACATAATACCATTAGCTAGTTCAAATAAATATCATGCGTATGAGGGAGAGGGGGAGACTTACTACGCTTTGAGGGGCAGGCCTTAAAATGAACTAAATGAAATCAACTCGTACATCATCAATCTCATCCTTTGTGTATGTCTCTTTCTTAGATAGCATGCTCATCTTATACAATCCAATAATAAATTTTGAGTTTTTGAGACATATATAAAGAGATGATGAAAATAAATCTAATTAATTACCTTTGAATCAATAAACTTCGAAAGACTCCCTATTAATTCTTTCATATATTTCATCACAGAGTATACGCACTTGACGTTCGTAGGTTGGTTAGGGCACTAAATGACACAAGCACTAAAATATTAGTAATATAAAGTGAGGGAAGAAATATTACAATATTACTAATATTTATTTACCTTTACATCCTTCCAATGTGGTATTGCGGGTCATTTATTTCCATCGGGAGACAATGGAATGAGCCCACTACAAGACAAAAAATTTATGATTAATTGTGAATGAGTTATTACACTCGACCAAATTAGTGATGAAATTTAACTCACGCATTGAATAGAACTTAGTTTCTTCATCGTTTGGGTGACGCAAAGGGTCCAACCAATAAACAGTCATCGAAGAGAAATCAAAGACAATCAAAACCCAATGAAAACTACAAAAGAATAAGTATAACACGAATACATTATATATAAATTATTAATAGTCAAAATATTAAAATGTAACAAAATCAACTAATACTCACATTTCTTGAAGGTTGTAAGGAACAAAATATATATGATTTCTTCTTGAATGTTCCAATCTTTTAGTAAGAAATTGAGATAGATTCCCATCGGAGGTAGCATTAATGGATGGAGAATTGATAAATTTAATGCTTTCTCGAGAACTTGGAAACCTATCATATAAGTGCCTACATAAGAAAATAAACAAATGTTATGGAAAAATTAGTGAGTGATTGAAAATAATTTTAATCTCATACCTCATGTATGCAACAATAATTGGAACATCTATGGGTTTCATTACACAAAACTCAAACAAGTCATTCTTGAAGACAAATGTCTCGAGATTATCATCTCCAAATATTCCCTTCACAAGTGGAATCGTAATCTGATTTCCCTTTAAAGGAAGGAGCCGTTTCTTTTTTCTATAAATAGAAATCACACAAAAAACTATGTTAATTCTAATTTCTTACTACATATTATCGTAATAAGAAATAATTAATTTCATTCACCAAGACATACCAGCTCCGCAATAAGAACAACATATCCTTTTTTGCTTAAGCGGTGGTTAAACTTGTACTTCCCTCGCCTTTCGCTTTGAATCTTGCTTATTCTCTATAATTGCAAACATAAAAAGTTAACAACTGGATTCAACTCAATGTGAAATGATTTTGTGTTAGCATTACTCAACATCCTCAAAAGTTTAATGAAATAAAATCAATAAGTTTATGTAAATTTTTTAATAAAACTTTTACTATGATTTGATGGAAACATACAAGCAGTATTGATATGAGATGGTATGGACATGAAATATACAAGCAATGGGGTAAGGAATAGAATTATCAGTGGATTTAAATTTATGGAAGTTGACATAATTAAAAAATTATTGAAGAAACAATATACATAATCAATATGTTATGTGGGTTTGAAACTGTATGCAAAAGCTGAAAGTATATTATTACAGTTAAGAGATACTATTACATGACACCACAAATTGACCATCTTATCTTCATTGTGATAAAGCTGAAGACATGATCTTTTAAAACTAACTTCTTCAGTAACCATATTATTTTCAAGTTTACCAATATTCATTAGAAGTAAAGAATAAACCATAATGTTTGTTAATATTCATTTATATCACACTTATATATTTGTTAATTATCGATTAAAGTATCGTGCATGACTTACAATAATATAAAACTAATATGGTGCTCATTGGCAGCCAATTCACACAAGAAACATGTCTAAATGACAAGTTAATTCTTATACTGTATAAGAAGTGAAATTATGTTGTTGGGTGCTTGGATTCCCATGATAATACAACTCAAGGACTACTTATTATCAAACTTAATCATTAAAATAAGGGCCAATTTAACTTCATTCACATTTATGTTTCAACTTTTTTGTTATATATCATATAACTAGGGGTGTCTCTAGATACCAAATTATTTCATAGTTATTGCTCCTGGGTTCCATTCCTTATACTTGGAAGGGATGGTCAATTTATTTACCGATTGTCCTAAAAGAACGATATTAAAATTTGAGAAGCTTTTGGAGAAAGAGAGCTTAGGAGGAGGAAAGACAATTTAGTTTGATCTTGAGGCAGAATTTTCAAGTTTGGCACTTGACATAATCGGGCTTGGTGTGTTCAACTACGACTTTGGTTCTATCACAAAAGAATCCCATGTTATTAACGCAGTGTATGGTACTCTTTTTGAAGCTCAACATCGATCTACTTTTTATATTCCTATAAAAAGGTAGACTACTAATTGATGGTACTCTTTTGAAGCTGAGCATCGGTCTACTTTTTATATTCGTAAGTACTATCTCTATTATTGATAAATCAGTAGTCTAACTTTTAAAATGTGTCTAGTGGTATCCCGTGCGATGCACGGGCGGGTGCAACGCATTTTTAACTATTGATATAAATTTGTAACTATTATCGGCAGTTAAAAATAAGTTATCTTAATGATATCCCTAAACATGAAAATTAGCATCAAATTCACGAAAATGATGTTGCTCGATGGGTGTTTCATACTTGATATTGTTTACATGTGGCATATTGGGAAGGAGTCGGGGGGTCTAGGTATCTGGTCACCCCATATTTTTACAATTCAATGTTTTTGCATAACATTGCTCGCGATCAAAGGTTGTTTGAGAACCAGATTCCCTTCTTTGTTCTAAAAAAATTGTTCCACCTCACGTTGGAACAGTTACCAACTAGAACTAGTTCTGGTCATAGTGTCCCCTCACCCTCACTTGCTTATTATATCCGTAATATATATTCGTATCTCATCAACCTTATGTTATTCCCGGAACCAAAAGAAGATGTTGATTGTACTGGTGTTGTTCACATATTTGACCTTTTCCACAAGTCGTACCAGACGTCTACAACTAATGATGATCAATCTAGTAAGAGGTTTGATGTCAACGAACTTGACACTTATTTCGTTCGATGTGCTACTGACATCAATGACATGGGTATCATAATTGTTTCTGTTATTGCGCTTGAGAATGTTGGAGTTAACCTCGAGGTGGCACCAATAGACATTAGATTTCACACATCTTCCTGGTTTCCATGGGCATGTGGTAGTTATTTCCTAAAGAAGTTTACTTTCATGTTCTATTTCTTTGGTAAAGTTATGCTTCAATCTACGCAATTAACACTAAGTGAAGCCAACACGTCATTTTCCAGGAACCTCATTGCATATGAGCAATACAACCCTCATATTCCATCCGGTTTATGTAAATGACTCAATCTTAATACAAGACTTGAAACATTAACATGATGGTATATACAGAGGTTGAAGCAAAGGTGCCTTATATACTAAAGCAGAGGTGCCTTCTATTTTTTGTTATGTATATGGACACATATATATTAAACACTTGTTCATGTCCTTTTCTATAAGTTACTATCCTAAATTTTCCCCCAACCATTTGTTCTTTAATAATCCTTAGTGTGGCTAGTTACAGGCTTTGAGACATTACCTTTCAATAATTGGTTAAACAGTGAAGTCTAGGAGAGGACTGAATAAATCTAATTGTCATAAGGAAACTTGAGTTTACGTGTACAAGCCAACTACTGAAACAAAAGACACTTTGTTAGATCATCTCTAACAAAACCCAAAGTGATGTTTATGTCATTTTGCAAGTTTGTTCCTAGAAAAACTTCTCTAGTGGAGCTTCTATAAAACTTTTTCCGTTTTAAATTTCCTCATTTTCTTTCCAAATGGAAGAAAAATATAGCAGCCAAAGGGTTAACAACCTAAACACATGCTCAACAGTGGAATGGCCATGCGATACTCCGTATGACACTCTACGTGCCATGTTAGTGTTTATGACCAAACCTCATAATTTCAATGGCTATATTCGTTGGGAAATACCAAATTACCCCTACTCACTATAACTTGATCCGAGAATTTCATTTTTCGTACATATTGAATGCAACGGAATGTTCCAATTATAGGTTATCTTTTAAGGTCACCACAATAGTATTTTACAGTACCTGGGATTAATGATCTCGGCCCACGGATGAGGAAAAAGGATGTCCCTCCACCAATGAGATCGGACCCTCCAACACTAATGAGATCGAACCCTCCAACACCAATCGAGCACATATATCACCGTTCTAAAAAACCCGCCTAGGCTCCGTCTAGGCACGCCTAGTTTTGAGGCTTGGGAGAAACTCCCCGCCTTAAGCTTTTGACGCCTTATGCTTGGTAAAACCCTTAAGGCGCACTTTTTCTCTAAAAATAATAATGATTTAGTGAAACAATACTGCCTTTTAAAGATTTTTTTACAAATCGGACCATTATCTCATTCAAAATAATTAAATAGTATTTTAATTTGCAAATATTCCGACATATTTTCTTTATATGTACAATTTTAGTATTTTAATAGCATTGTTATGGTTAAAAAATATTAAAATATATTAAAAAGACTTAAAAGCCTTTTCACGCCTTTTTACGCCTAAGGCCCGCCTAGGTTTCTAAGGCTTAAGGCTTGACCTCCGCACCTCGATCATGCCCCGCATTTTTTAGAACCTTGACATATATGTTGTACTCAAAATACACCACTAGACCAAATCCTGCGAATGGTCACGCCCAGTTGGTCATGGCCTAAGTCCACGACCAGCTGGTCGCCGACTTGGGTCGTGACCATCTCATTTTTTGGCGTGACGATATTGATTACCACTCTAAATAATGGATGCTTTGGAAGGGGTCACGGACCAAATCCCTGACCACCGTGGGTCACGGACTTGGGCCGTGACCAGGACATGACCATCTTGGCGCCAAATTCATGCCAAAATTCCTTCCAAGCATGGTCGCGGATGGGTCACGGACTTGGACCGTGACCATAGGCATGATGAAGGAGAAAACATACACATATGGGGTCACGGCTTGGGGCCATGACCATTTCTTGATGTGGGTCACGGCTATGGGTCGTGACCATCCCTAAAATGAAGGTATGTTATTGGTCACGCAAGAGGGTCACGGTTGTATTATGTGACCATACATCAATCAGCAGCAGGTATGGGGTCACGGCTGAGGGCCGTGACCATTTCTTGGTCTTGAACACCCCTCAATTCTTGGTCTGCTGTTGGTTGCTCAGGGGGGTCACGAATGTAGGCCGTGACCATTCGCCAATCAGTAGCAGGTATAATGAACTAATGGGTTGCGATGGTGAGTCACGGCTATTGGCCGTAACAAGGTTCAGCCATTAAAAAAAGAAAATGTGCTTTTCTCATACCCTAAGCATTTGCGATTTCGTCAAACAGTAGAAGCTTTGGGTATTTTTGCGATTCGATTTCGGCTAAGGTGCGATTTCAGCTCTAAGATTTGTGAAAGGTATGTGCATATATGTGTGTGCATTTAAATTTGTTGATTTGTGGTTGATGTGTGTATGTGTGTGCATTCCTCAAAACAATTCCTCCAAATCGATTTCAACCAGCATAAGCCCTCACCCCCCAAAACTTGATTGTAAGCCATTGAAAATCAATTTCTATTTGGGTTATTATTCTTGTTTGTATGTGTGTTTATGTATAAATTTATGTTTATATATGTGTGTATGCATATATATGTGTGTTTATGTATGTAACTATGAACAAATAAATTATTTTTTATGTCAATAAACCCTAGATTGTATGAGTGTGTATGTATAGATTGTATGTGTGTGCATGTATAGATTTACGGCAAAAAAAATATTAGGGTTTAGAAAACCTTAGATTGTATGTGTGTGTATGTATAGATTATGTCAATAAACTGTAGATTGTTTGTGTGTATATGTATAGATTATGTCAATAAACCCTAGATTATATTTTTTTTTTACAAAATATAATTAAATCGATTTTTAATAAGTAAAAAAAATTACATCCACCTTGTTGTGGGTTATATGCATGTCACCATATTATATTGGGGGTTATATGCTTGTCGTGATTTTTTATTGACGAAATATAATTAAATTAATTTTTTTGACATACTAGTCGCAAACACGTGTGCACATTATTATAGTGAGATATTATTGGATTGGTTGTTGGATACTATGTTGGATTTATTGAATTGATACTAGTGTCGATAAGTGTACATGTTTTAGTTTGAGATTTATTGTGATCAACTTGATTGGATATGTATTTTAAAGCCCTAAAATGGCGGCGTAATAATCACAACTACATTGATATTATAGGCACCGGGTTGATATTATACATTTTTGTTCTCCTTTGCCTTTGTGTACTTTTCTTTACATATCATAGGCAGCAGGTTGCTCATGTTCGTTCGAATTGCGATGTTAAAATGGGGGAATAAATCTGCGTCATATGTAAATCCACAACATATTATAGGTAGCAAATCTAATTCTTCAGTGGTATTGAGGTACGTTCTTTAATTTTACATACCCGTTCTTCATAACACATTATTTACGTATTGCGGATCTAACCAATTGGATATCAGTTCTTCATTACACACCAGGTACTCTTTACTTTAACTAAAGTAGTTATATAATTGATATGCATTATCTATTAAATCTTTTAGATGATAGAAGGAGTACGGGATAATTATTGGTTTTGTTTTGTTTCGCTGTTGGATAATTATTGGTTGTTGGATAGTATGTTAGAAAGTAGGAGATAATTAGGAGTATGGGATAATTAGAAGGAGTATGGAATAATTATTAGTTTGATTGTTGGATAATATGTTGAAAATATTTTAGACTCCCGATTTCAGAATACGACGATAACTTGCTAATGTATAGACTTAAAGTATAAAAACATGGCGTTAGAGGGGAGAAACCAGAAACATCCCCCAAACGGTCCCGTGAGAAGCACCGACAACTCCCACGGGACCAATGTAACATGTAGGAACTGACCCCGCAATCACGGGACTCCTGATTTGAGAATACGACTATAATTTTAAAATATGAGGACTTAAGCTTAAAAACAAGGCATTAGAAGGTAAAAACCAGAAACAGCCCCCGAATGGTCTCGTGAGAGGCACTAACACCTCACACGGGACCAATGTAACTCGCAGGAACTGATCGCCCATTCCCGATACTTTCGATTTGAGAATACGAAGATAATTTGGAAATATGAGGACTTAAGCTCAAAAACAAGGCGTTAGAGGGTGAAAATATGAAATAGCCCTCGTACAGTCCCGTGAGAGGCACCAACCCTCTCACGGGACCAATGTAACACGTAGGAACTGACCGCGCAGTCATGGGAATTTCGATTTGAGTATACGACGATAATTTGAAATATGAGGACTTGAGCTTAAAAATAAGGCTTTAGAGGGTGAGAACTTGAAACAACCCCCGAACGGCCCCGTGAGAGGCACCAACACCTCACACGGGACCAATATAACTGGTATGAACTGACCGCGTGATCACGGGACTCCCAGTTTGACAATACGACTATAATTTGAAAATATGAGGACTTAAGCTTAAAAATAATGCGTTCGTGGGTGAGAACCCAAAATAGCCCCCGAACGGTCCCGTGAGAGGCACCAACGCCTCACACGGGACCAATGTAACTCGTAGGCACTGACCACGTGATCACGGGACTCCTGAATTGATAATACGGTGAAAATTATAAAATATGAGGACTTAAGCTAAAAAATAAGGCGTTATAGGGTGAAAACACGAAAGAGCACCCGTACGGTCCCGTGAGAGGCAACAACACCTCTCACGAGACCAATGTAACACGTAGGAACTGACTGCGAGATCACGGGACCCCCAGTTTGATAATACGATGATAATTTCAATATTTCTAGACTTAGGCTTAAAAACATGGCGTTAGTGGGTGAAAACCCGAAACATCCTCCAAACGGCCCCGTGAGTGGCACCAACACCTCGCACGGGACCAATGTAACTCGTAGGAGCTGTCCGCGCGATCACGGGACTCCCGGTTTAAGAATACGATGATAATTTGCATATTTTTAGACTTAGGCATAAAAACGTGGTGTTAGTCGGGGAAAACCCGAAACAGCCCCCCGAACGGCCCCGTGAGTGGCATAAACACCTCGCACGGGACCAATGTAACTCGTAAAAACTGACCACTCGATCACAGGACCCTCGATTTGAGAATACAGCGATAATTTAAAAATATGAGGACTTAAGCTTAAAAATAAGACGTTAGAGGGCGAAAACACGAAACAGCCCCCATACGGTCCCGTGAGATGAACCAACACCTCTCACGGGACTAATATAACACATAGGAACTGACCGCACGATAACGGGACTCCCGATTTGAGAATACGATGACGATTAGAAAATATGAGGACTTAAGCTAGAAAACAAGGCGTTAGAGGGTAAAACTCGAAACAGCCCCCGTATGGTCCCATGAGAGGCACCAACACCTCTTGTGGACCAATGTAACTCGTAGGAACTGATCACGCCATCACAGGACTCCCAATTTGAGAATACGGTGGTAATTTGAAAATATGAGGACTTAAGCTTCAAAACAAGGGTGAAAACTCGAAACAGCCCCCGTACGGTCCTGTGAGAGGCACTAACAAAATGATTGAAGCTAGAACCTTTACTTGATATGAACAAACTCCTTGAGATCTTAATCATATTTGAAATTTGGCATGCCCCATTTATCCATTGTTACTATTCCTTTCATTTTGCTTGGGAAGTCCTCTAGATAATGAGAAAAACGTTGATCCCTTCTTTACTTCCCATTTTCCCTAAAAAGTTCGCCACCTGGTTGCCTTCTCTATATATATGGAAGATAGAGTACTTGAATTTTTGAAGCATTTGTTGAATTGCTTTAATAATCCAGCTGATTTTTTAAGGAATAGAGGAGTTACCTTTAATGATATCCACTAGAACTTTTGAATCACATTCAATAATAAGCTCATAGTCCTTTAAATTCCTATAAAGAACCAGACCATCTTTTAGAGCACTTGCCTCTGCCTCCATGATAGTAGCATTCTGATAAGATCTTGTATAGGCCCATAGCATATCTCCTTCCTAATTTTTGAGAATTCCTCCACCCCCTCCTTGACATGTTGACTCTATCACACTTCCATTTGTATTTAGCTTCAATACTCTAGATGGAGGATTCATCCATTTAATTTGCAGCCTATTGATTTGGGGGTGATTGCATTAATTGAAAGTCCGAATTTTCTTCAATTAGTGAACCTGATACAAAACTGAACAAACGTTAGCTGAATAATCCTCATACTTGCTTTTATTTTTGTGCATCCATAAACTCCAACACAGTATAGCTGGGATAAGCTTGTTTGTAACTGTATCTGTCTTGCGGCCATGTATCCACCATTGGAAAAGTTGACTTCTAATACCTCCAGTAGCCGTCTTGATTTCATACTCTTAATTCATTTTATCCCACACATTAGAAGCAACGTCCCCATTCTTAAATATATGATCAAGAGTTTCCTCTTTAGGCTTGAGACAATATTGGCATTTTGAAGGGCCCCTATCTCTATTCTCTTCATTTCAGCTTATTAGAGATTATAACATCATTGATTGTTGGAATGTTAGATAATTAGTTAACTTAGATCTGCCTCACACTAATTTCTGGATACACTATTATAGATAAAATTAAGCCTAATTTTCCTTTTGACTCCAGTATCAGCCCTTTGCCCTGTACAACCCCCAACCAATGTCATAAGTTCCTTATAGAAGCCAAACCAATAGCATCTTTACTTGACCTTAGATGAACCTAGGAAACTGATCAGAACTGTTGAAAATGAAATCACCACCACTAGAACATTCTTAATTTCTAAGCGCATTAGCAGCAACATTTTCTTCACCTTCACGGTAGCAGTGTGCAACTGAAGCATTTAAAAAATATAACATATGTTCTTATGGAATTGTTTCCAAGACCAATCACAAAATATATTGACACAATCAAGAACTAATTTTGAATCATTGAAAAAAATGTGATAGATGTGAACCCTCCTGGATGCAGAAGTTAAGCGCAACCCATAAAGCACTAATCTTATCAGTTACTTTTTTATATATAAAGACCACTCACACGGAGCATTTTATTAGCAGAATAAGAAACAGAGATAAAGGAGGTTTAAGACAACCTCCTCCAAAGCTTACAATTAGTTTCTTTTTTTTTCGTAACACAAGCCATGTTGAATCTATGAAACCTTATCTTCCTTGGCAATCATTGCTTGAGTCTTAGAAATAACATATTAGCAATCATTGCACACTTTAGACCCCCTTTTTACCATTATCAACCACCCAGCCTTTCAAATCCTCCTTGAGGAAATTTTCACCGATGGAGGCTGGCAGAATGATGTCCCAAATCAGCCTCATACAGAACTCCTACCCAACTCAACCTCATTTGCATCGCCACCTGAAAACATGGAACTGCCCTGACGTGGAAGCATCTTGTTCATTTAATCTTCTTGTCTAGCATATCCATCCCATGCACATCTTGTTGGACTTGAAAATGAGCTGAACCAACACAACTGACTGTATTCTCTTTATTGAGTTAGTACTGAATTATAAACATACATATCAACCATTTGAACAAACTCATTATATTTTGGATAAGTGAGATCAAAAACCAAAGGGATATCGACTTCATTAGTTTTATCTTTTGAAACAACCTTAGCAATCGACGTGGAGTCCAACTCTACAGCTATATATGCCCACATATAGCATCTATATATGCCCATATATAGCAGCTATATATGGCTATATAGCAGCTATTTATGCCCATATATAGAAGTTATATATATCAGTTATATAGCAGCTATATATGGCCACATATAGCTGCTATATATGAGCCTATATAACTGCTATATATGGCCATATATACAGTTATATAAGCCATAAATAGCTGCTATATAGCTTGAAAACAAGGCGTTAGAGGGAAAAAAACCCAAAACAACCCCAGTACGGTCCCGTTAGTGGCACCAACACCTCGCACGGGGATAATGTAACTCATACGAACTGACCGTGCGGTCACGGGACTCCCAGTTTGAGAATACGATGATAACTTGCATATTTCTAGACTTAGGCATAAAAACATAGCGTTAGTGGGCGAAAACCCAAAACAGCCCCCGAACGGCCCCGTGAGTGGCACCAACACCTCGCACGGGACCAATGTAACTCGAACGAACTGACCGCGTGATCACAGGACTCGTAGTTTGAGAATACGACGATAATTTGCATATGTATAGACTTGGGCACAAAAACAGGGCGTTAGTGGGGGAAAACCCAAAATAGCCCCTGAACGGCCCCGTGAATGACACCGACACCTTGCACGGGAGCAATGTAACTCGTACAAATTGGCCGCGCGATCATGGGACCCCAGATTTGAGAATATGATGAAAACTTGCATATTTCTAGAGTTAGGTATAAAAACATGGTGTTAGTGGGGGAACATCCGAAATAGCCCTCGAACGGCCCCGTGAGTAGCACCAACACCTCGCACGGGACCAATGTAACTAGTATAAACTGATCGCGTGATCATGAGACTCCCAGTTTGAGAATACGATGATATTTAGCATATTTCTAGACTTAGGCAAAAAAGAGGGCGTTAGTGGGGGAAAACCAGAAACAGCCCCCGAACGGCCCCGTGAGTGTCACCAACACCTCGCACGGGACAAATGTAACTCGTACGAACTGATCGTGTGATCACGGGATTCCCGATTTGGGAATACAATGATATTTTGAAAATATCTAGACTTAGGCTTAAGAACTTCCCGATAGTGAGCGAAAACCCGAAATAGCCCCTGAACGGCCCCGTGAGTGGCATCAACACCTCACCTGGGACCAATGTAACTCGTAAGAACTGATCACGGGACTCCTGGTTTGAGAATACAACAATAATTTGCATATTTCTAGACTAAGGTATAAAAACAGGGCATTAGTGGGGGAAACTGCCCCCGAATGGCCCCTTGAGTGGAACCAACACCTCGCACGGTACCAATGTAACTCATACGAAATGACCGCGCAATCACGGGAACCCCAGTTTGAGAATACGATTATAACTTTCATATTTCTAGACTTAGGTATAAAACCAGGGCGTTAGTGGGGGAAAACCCGAAACAGCCCCCGAACGGCCCCGTGAGTGGCACCAACACCTCGCATGGGACTAACGTAACTCGTACGAACTGACCGTGCGATCACGGTACCCCCTGTTTGAGAATACGATGATAATTTGCATATTTTTAGACTTTGGCATGAAAACTTGCCATTACTGCGAGAAAACCTGAAACAGCCCCTGAGCGGCCCCGTGAGTGGCACCAACACCTCGCACGGGGACCAATGTAACTCGTACGAACTAATTGCGCGATCAGGGGACTTCCAATTTGAGAATACGATTATAACTTGCATATTTCTAGTCTTAGGCATAAAAATATGGCGTTAGTGGGGGAAAAAACGAAACAGCCCTCGAAAGGCCCCGTGAGTGGCACCAACACCTCGCACGGGACCAATGTAACTCGTACAAACTGACCGCATGATTAGAGGAGTCCCGGTTTGAGAATACGACGATAATTTAAAAATATAAGGACTTAGGCCAAACATGGCGTTAGTGGGGGAAAACCCGAAACAACCCTCGAACGTCCCCCTGAATGACACCAACACCTAGCACGGGACCAATGTAACTCATATGAACTGACCGCGCGATCACGGGAATCCCGATTTGGGAATACGACGATAATTTGCATATTTTTAGGCTTAGGCTTAAAAACTTGGCGTTATTGGGTGAAAACCCAAAACAGCCCCCGAATGGCCCCGTGAGTAGCACCAACACCTCGCACGGGACCAATGTAACTCGTACGAACTGACCGCGCGATCACGGAACTCCCGATTTGAGAATACGAAGATAATTTTCATATTTTTAGACTAAGGAATAAAAGTAGGGCAGTAGTGCGGGAAAATCCAAAACAGCCCCTGAATGGCCCCGTGAGTGGAACCAACACCTCGCACGAAACCAATGTAACTCGTACGAACTGACCGCGCGATCACGGGACCCCCGATTTGAGAATACGATGATAACTTGCATATTTCTAGACTTAGGCATAAAAATAGGGCTTTAGTGGGGGAAAACCCGAAACAGCCCGCGAACGACCCCGTGAGTGGCACTAACACCTCGCATGGGACTAACGTAACTCGTACGAACTGACAGCGTGATCACAGGACCCCCAGTTTGAGAATACGACAATAATTTTCATATTTCTAGACTCAGACATAAAAACTTGCCGTTAGTAGGGGAAAACCCGAAACAGCCCCAGAACGGCCCTGTGAGTGGCACCAACACCTTGCACGGGACCAATGTAACTCGTACGAACTAACTGCGCGATCACGGGACTCTCGGTTTGAGAATACAACGATAACTTGCATATTTCTAAACTTAGGCATAAAAATAGGGCGTTAGTGGGGAAAACCCGAAACAGCCACCGAACGGTCCCGTGAGTGGCACCAACACCTCGCACGGGACCAACGTAACTCGTACGAACTGACCGCACGATCACGGGACCCCCAGTTTGAGAATACGATGATAATTTGCATATTTCTAGACTTAGGCATAAAAACTTGTCGTTAGTGGGGGAAAACCCAAAATAGCCCTCGAACGGCCCCGTGTGTGGCAGCAACACCTCGCACGAGACCAACGTAACTCGTATGAACTGACCCGCAATCACGGGACCGCCGACTTGAGAATAAGACAATAACTTGCATATTTTTAGACTTAGGCATAAAAACATGGCGTTAGTGGGGGAAAACCCGAAACAGCCCCCGAATGGCCTCATGAGTGGCAGCAACACCTCGCACGAGACCAATGTAACTCGTACGAACTGACCGCATGATCATGGGACTCCCGGTTTGATAATACGATAATAATTTGCATATTTCTAGATTTAGGCTTAAAAACTTGATGTTAGTGGGCGAAAAATAGAAACAGCCCCTGAACGGCCCCGTGAGTGGCACCAACACCTCGCATGGGACCAATGTAACTCGTACGAACTGATTGCGCAATCATGGGACTCCCGGTTTGAGAATACAACGATAATTTTCATATTTCAAGACTTAGGTATAAAAACAGGGCGTTAGTGGGGGAAAACTCAAAACAGCCCTTGAAAGAACCCGTGAGTGGAACCAACACCTCGCACGGGACCAATGTAACTCGTACGAACTCATCGTGCGATCAAGGGACCCCCCGGTTTGAGAATACGACGATAACTTGCATATTTTTAGACTTAGGCATAAAAACAGGGGGTTAGTTGGGGAAACCCCGAAAAAGCCCCCGAACGTCCCCCTGAGTGGCACCAACTCCTCGAATGGGCCTAACGTAACTCGTACGAAGTGAACGCACGATCAGGGGACCCTCGGTTTGAGAATATAACGATAATTTACATATTTCTAGACTTAGGCTTAAAAACTTGCCGTTAGTGGGAGAAAACCCGAAACAGCCCCCGAACGGCCTCGTGAGTGGCACCAACACCTCGCACGGGACCAATGTAACTCGTACGAACTAACCGCGCGATCACGGGACTCCCGATTTGAGAGCACGATCATAACTTGTATATTTCTAGACTTGGGCATAAAAACATGCGTTAGCGGGGGAAAACCCGAAATAGCCCGTGAATGGTCCCATGAGTGGCACCAACACCTCGCACGGGACTAATGTAACTCATACGAACTGACCGCGCGATCACGGGACTCCCAGTTTGAGAATACGACGATAATTAAAAAATATCAGGACTTAGGCATAAAAACATGGCGTTAGTGGGGGAAAACTCGAAACAGCCCCCGAACGGCCATATGTGTGGCACCAACACCTCGCACGGGACCAATGTAACTCGTACGAACTGACTGCGTGATCAATGGACTCCCGGTTTGAGAATACGACAATAATTTGCATATTTCTAGGCTTAGGCTTAAAAACTTGGCGTTATTGTGGGAAAACCCGAAACAGCCCCCGAACGGCCCCGTAAGTGGCACCAACACCTCGCACGGGACCAATGTAACTCGTACGAACTGATCGCGCGATCACGAAACTTCCGATTTGAGAATGGAATTGATATGTTGATAAATAACTCATATATGCAATTTTTTAGCTTGAATAATTTTTTTGTAAAACTACTTGGTTACTGATGTCATTTTTTTTTGTATCCTATCATTTGTAGGATTTTTGCACGTGGAACAAATGAAGGAGACAGTGGTTTACAACATGAGGATTGTTTATTTAATGTTGTGGACGTTCAGGATTATATTTTTTGTGTGTTACAGTCGTGGGGGCTTTTGTTGTTTAGTTTTATGGTCGTGCGGGCTTTTATAATTTGATTGTTAAATTTTATGACCGTGCAGGCTTTATAAGAAGCAGGTTTTACATTTACTGAGTTTGGAATGTCCAGAAAAGTAGAGGAAACTCTGCCCAACTTTTTTTTGGTATGTGAATTATTAAGACGTGTAATATTTTTAAGTTTGTATATATATTAGTTTATTAACAACGTTCTCGATTCGCAATTTATGATTTTTTTATTGTTTTGCCAATAATAAATATTTATAACACCTAGTACGTATCCAACGTTACACGTAGCAACCAACGATGCACTCACAGGACCCCCAAGTTTACGATTGGACCAAAAAAAGACATTTTTTAAAAAATTATAGTTAAATATGGTCATGGACTTTGTCCCTGACTATTTTTATTTTTTCCATCACGCATAAAAATGGTCGCGGCCAAAGTCCATGACCCCCAACCATGACAAAAAATGGTCGCGGACAAAATCCGCGATCATTTTTTTCCTTTTTTTTCGTCGTAGTGTGGGTCACGGACTTTGACCGCGCCCTTTTTTTTTGTCACGGTTGTGGGTCACGGACTTGGACCGCGACCATTTTTTTCATTATTTTTGGTCACGGTTGTGGGTCGCGGACTTTGGCCATGACCAATTTGTCACGGTAGTGGGTCACGGACGAGGGTCGCGACCCGATACGGCATGTGTCACGGCCCAAGTCCGCAACCATCTGTCGTGACCCCTGCGGGTCGTGACCATTTTTTGGTCACGGACTTGGGCTGCGACCCACGAAATTGGTCACGTCCGAAATGGTCATGGCCCAAGTCTGCGACCCATAATCTTGGTCTGGGATTTTGGCCGTGACCAATCGCCAGTTTTCGTATAGTGCACGCAAGTGATGGAACGTGACTGTGCCATTAACTTATAATCTAACCGATAATTGTATGGTAAAATAGACCTTCTCACAATATATGCATGAAAAGATTATGTGAATGGAAAGTTGTAACACTAGTGGAACAAAGTGGAGAAATGAGAATTCTAAGATTCAACACAAAAGCTTCAGACCATCAATTTTCTAAATAATTGTCTATGTAGAATGATTCAACTCAAAAGATTCAACACAAGTCATTTTTGCCAAATGATCATAGTAGAGCTTTGTATGATATGAGATATATATAATAGTTATTTGTATACCTTGGAATGCTCTAAAAGCTTTTCTTTAACGAAGGAATCCCAAGATGATTGAATAATGAATGGAGCATACTTCTTTGGTGGAAGTTTAATAATCACTGGTCTATCTTCGAATCCATGATGTGCAAAGTTGGGATTTAAACTGCTTGAAATATTGGAGCTTTTGGCATTATAAAATTTACTTTCATTCATGCTTGAAATATTGGAACTTTAGCAGTTCATTATGGCAAGTTTGCAACAAGTAATATATGCACGAATATACACCCCATCAAAGTTTTAACGGAGACATCTTACATGAGTTCTTAACCATAAATGATGAATGAATGAACCACAAAAAATAAGGACGGACTAGACATTTTACAAGCATAACAAAGTTTAAAACTAAAATATTTTTATACTGGCTTAGTAGCTAACTGAAAATATTTTAATATTGGCTTAGTAGTGACACATAAATTGTGTCCTTATTGTTCATAAAAATGTTGATCTCTACTATTTCATTAGATTTCACACATCTTCCTGGTTTCCATGGGTGTGTGGTAGTCATTTCCCAAAGAATTTTACTTTCCTGTTCTATTTCTTTGGTAAAGTTATGCTTCAATCTATGCAATTAACACTAAGTGAAGCCAACGCATCATTTTTCAGAAACCTCATTGCATATGAGCAATGCAACCCTCATATTCCATCCGGTTTATGAAAATGACACAATCTTAATACAAGACTTGAAACATTAACATGATGGTATATACAGAGGTTGAAGCAAAGGTGCCTTCTATACTAAAGCAGAGGTGCCTTCTATTTTTTGTTATATATATGGACACATATATATTAAACACTTGTTCATGTCCTTTTCTATAAGTTATTATCCTAAATTTGTCCCCCAAACATTTGTTCTTTAATAATCCTTAGTGTGGCTAGTCACAGGCTTTGAGACATTACCTTCCAACAATTGGTTAAACAGTGAAGTCTAGGAGAGGACTGAATAAATCTAATTGTCATAAGGAAACTAGAGTTTACGTGTACAAGCCAACTACTGAAACAAAAGACACTTTGTTAGAGCATCTCCAACAAAACCTAAAGTGATGTTTATGTCATTTTGCAAGTTTGTTCCTAGAAAAACTTCTCTAGTGGAGCTTCTATAATAACTTTTTCCCTTTTAAATTTCCTCATTTTCTTTCCAAATGGAAGAAAAATATAGCAGCCAAAGGGTTAACAACCTGAACACATGCTCAATAGTGGAATGGCCATGCGATACTCTGTATGACAATCTACGTGCCATGTTAATGTTTATGCCCAAACTTCATAATTTCAACAGCAATATTCGTTGGGAAAGACCAAATTACCCCTACTCACTATAACTTGATCAGAGAATTTCATTTTTCGTGCATATTGAATGCAAAGGAATGTTCCAACTAAAGGTTATCTTTAAGGGTCACCACAATAGTATTTTACAGTACATGGGATTAATGATCTTGGCCCACGGATATGGAAAAAGGATGTCCCTCCACCAATCGGATCGGACCCTCTAATAATAATGAGATCGAACCCTCCAACACCAATCGAGCACATATATATTGTACTCAAAATACAACACTACACCAAATCCTACGAATGGTCACGCCCAGTTGGTCACGGCCCAAGTCCACGACCAGCTAGTCACCGACTTGGGCCGTGATCATATCATTTTTTGGCGTGACGATATTGATTACCACTCTAAATAATGGATGCTCTGGAAGTGGTCACGGACCAAATCCCTGACCACCGTGAGTCACGGACTTGGGACGTGACCAGGACGTGAACATCTTGACGCCAAATTCGTGCCAAAATTTCTTCCAAGCTTGGTCGCGGATGGGTCACGAACTTGGACCGTGACCATAGGTGTGATGAAAGAGAAAACATACACATATGGGGTCACGTCTTGGGGCCGTGACCATTTCTTGATGTGGGTCATGGCTATGGGCCGTGATCATCCCTCAAATGAAGGTCTATTATTGGTCATGCAAGAGGGTCACGGCTATAGTCCGTGACCATTCATCAATCAACACCAGGTATGGTTTGACCACCCCTCAATTCTTGGTCTGTTGTTGGTTGCGAATGGGGGGTCACGGATGTAGGCCGTGACCATTCGTCAATCAGTAGCAGGTATAAGGAACTAATGGGTTGTAATGGTGGGTCACGTCTATTGGCCGTAACCAGGTTCAGCCATTAAAAAAAGAAAATGTGCTTTTCTCATACCCTAAGCATTTGTGATTTCGTCAATCAATAGAAGCTTTGGGTATTTTTGTGATTCGATTTCGGCTGAGGTGCGATTTCAGATATAAGATTTTTGAAAGGTATGTTCGTACATGTTTGTGAATTCCTCAAAATAATTCCTCCAAATCGATTTCAACCAGCATAAGCCCTCACCCCCCAAAACTTGATTGTAAGCCATTGAAAATCAATTTATATTTGGGTTATTATTCTTTATTGTATGTGTGTTTATGTACAAATTTATGTTTATATATGTGTGTATGCATATATATGTGTGTTTATATATGTAACTATGAACAAATAAATTATTTTTTATGTCAATAAACCCTAGATTGTATGAGTGTGTATGTATAGATTGTATGTGTGTGTATGTATAGATTTATGGCAAAAAAAATATTAGGGTTTAGAAAACCATAGATTGTATGTGTGTGTATGTATAGATTATGTCAATAAACTGTAGATTGTATGTGTGTGTATGTATAGATTATTTCAATAAACCCTAAATTATATTTTTTTTGACAAAATATAATTAAATCGATTTTTAATAAGTAAAAAAAATTACATCCGCCTTGTTGTGGGTTATATGCATGTCATCATATTATATTGGGGGTTATATGCTTGTCGTGATTTTTTTTTTACGAAATATAATTAAATGAATTTTTTTGACATACTAGTCGCAAACACGTGTGCACATTATTATAGTGAGATATTATTGGATTGGTTGTTGGATACTATGTTGGATTTATTGAATTGATACTAGTGTCGATAAGTGTATATGTTATTAAATTTGTTGGGTGTGTTCTTGATTTTCCTGTGAAAAAGTATATCACATATCTTGCTATTAATGTGCATTATTTGACGTTTACATCAAGATATTAAGAGGCTACAACTTGACATGGAACAAAGGCAACTTGATTCCGTTCATTCATATTTTAACTTGACATGTATGCCATAATTAGTTCTGTTTTAGTTTGAGATTTATTGTGATCAACTTGATTGGATATGTATTTTAAAGTCTTAAAATGGCGGCGTAATAATCACAACTACATTGATATTATAGGCACCGGGTTGATATTATACATTTTTGTTCTCCTTTGCCTTTGTGTACTTTTCTTTACATATTATAGGCAGCAGGTTGCTCGTGTTCGTTCGAATTGCGATGTTAAAATGGGGGAATAAATCTGCGTCATATGTAAATCCACAACATATTATAGGAAGCAGGTCTAATTCTTCAATGGTATTGTGAGGTACTTTCTTTAATTTTACATACCCGTTCTTCATAACACATTGTTTACGTATTGCAGATCTAACCAATTGGATATCAGTCCTTCATTACACACCAGGTAATGTTTACCTTAACTAAAGTAGTTATATAATTGATATGCATTATCTATTAAATCTTTTAGATCGTAGAAGTAGTACGAGATAATTATTGGTTTTGTTTTGTTTGGCTGTTAGATAATTATTGGTTGTTGGATAGTATGTTAGAAAGTATGAGATAATTAGGAGTATGGGATAATTAGAAGGAGTATGGAATAATTATTGGTTTGATTGTTGGATAATATGTTGAAAATATTTTAGACTCCCGATTTCAGAATACGACGATAACTTGCTAATGTATAGACTTAAGTATAAAAACATGGCGTTAGTGGGGAGAAACTCGAAACAACCCCCACACAGCCCCGTGAGAGCCACCGACACCTCGCACGGGACCAATGTAATACGTAGGAACTGACCGCGCAATCACGGGACTCCCTATTTGAGAATACGACTATAATTTAAAAATATGAAGACTTAAGCTTAAAAACAAGGCATTAGAAGGTAAAAAACCGAAACAGCCCCCGAATGGCCCCGTGAGAGGCACTAACACCTCACACGGGACCAATGTAACTCGCAGGAACTGACCACCCATTCCTGGGACTCCCTATTTGAGAATACGAAGATAATTTGAAAATATGAGGACTTAAGCTTAAAAACAAGGCGTTAGAGGGTGAAAACATGAAATAGCCCTCGTACAGTCCCGCGAGAGGCACCAGCACCTCTCACGGGACCAATGTAACACGTTGGAACTGATCGCGCAGTCATGGGACTTCCGATTTGAGTATACGATGATAATTTGAAATATGAGGACTTGAGCTTAAAAATAAGGCATTAGAAGGTGAAAACATGAAACAGCCCCCGGATGGCCCTATGAGAGGCACCAACACCTCACACGGGACCAATATAACTCGTACGAACTGACCGCGCGATCACGGGACTCCCGGTTTGAGAATACGACTATAATTTGAAAATATGAGGACTTAAGCTTAAAAATAAGGCGTTCGTGGGTGAGAACCCAAAATAGCCCCCGAACCGTCCCGTGAGAGGCAACAACACCTTTCACGGGACCAATGTAACACGTAGTAACTGACCGCGGGATCACGGGACCCTCGGTTTGAGAATACAATGATAATTAGCATATTTCTAGACTTAGCCTTAAAAACATGGTGTTAGTGGGTGAAAACCCGAAACAGCCCCCGAACGGCCCCGTGAGTGGCACCAACACCTCGCACGGGACCAATGTAACTCGTAGGAGTTGTCCGCACGGGACCAATGTAACTCATGGGTGGCACCAACATCTCTCACGGGACCAATGTAACTCGTAGGAACTGACCCCGTAGCCGCGGGACTCCCGGTTTGAGAATACGACGGTAATTGGCATATTTCTAGACTTAGGCTTAAAAACATGGCGTTAGAGGGTGAGAACTCATACGAACTGATCGTGCGATTACGGGACCCCCGATTTGAGAATACGATGATAATTTGAAAATATGAGGCTTAAGCTTAAAAAAGGCATTAGAGGACGAAAACACGAAACAGCCCCCGTACGGTCCCGTGAGAGGAACCAACACCTCTCACGGGTCCAATATAACACATAGGAACTGACCGCATAATAACGGGACTCCCGATTTGAGAATACGATGAAAATTTGAAAATATAAGGACTTAAGCTAGAAAATAAGGCGTTAGAGGGTAAAACTCGAAATAGCCACCGTACGGTCCCATGAGAGGCACAAACACCTCTCGTAGGACCAATGCAACACGTAGGAACTATTCGCTCCATCATAGGACTTCCAGTTTGCCAATACGGCGATAATTTGAAAATATGAGGACTTAAGCTTGAAAACGAGGGTGAAAACTCGAAACAGCCCCCGTACGGTCCTGTGAGAGGCACTAACAAAATGATTGAAGCTTGGAACCTTTAATTGATATGAACAAACTCCTTGAGATCTTAATCATATTTCAAATTTGGCATGCCCCATTTATCCATTGTTACTATTCCTTCCATTTTGCTTGGGAAGTCCTCTAGACAATGAGAAAAACGTAGATCACTTCTTTACTTCCCATTTTTGCTAAAAAGTTCGCCACATGGTTGCCTTATCTATATATATGGAGGATAGAGTACTTGAATTTTTGAAGCACTTGTTGAATTGCTTTAATAGTCCAGCTGATTTTTCAAGGATAGAGGAGTTACCTTTAATGATATCCACAAGAACTTTTGAATCACATTCAATAATAAGCTCATAGTACTTTAAATCCCTATAAAGATCAAGACCATCTTTTAGATCACTTGCCTCTTCCTCTATGATAGTAGCATTCTGATAAGATCTCGTATAGGCCCATAGCATATCTCCTTCTTGATTTCTGAGAATTCCTCCACCTCCTCCATGACATGTTAACTCTATCGCACTTCCATCTGTATTTAGCTTCAATGCTCCAGTTGGAGGATTCATCCATTTAATTTGCAGCCTATTGATTTGGGGGTGATTGCTTTGATTGAAAGTACGAATTTTCTTCAATTGGTGAACTTGATACAAAACTGAACAAACGTTAGCTGAATAATCCTCATACTTTCTTTTATTTTTGTGCATCCACAAACTCCAACACAGTATAGCTGGGATAAGCTTGTTTGTAACTGGATCTGTCTTGGGGCCATGTATCCACTATTGGAAAAGTTGACTTCTAATACCTCTAGTAGCCCTCTTGATTCCATACTCTTGATTCATTTTATCCCACACTTTTGAAGCAACGTCCCCATTATCAAATATATGATCAAGAGTTTCCTCTTTAGGCTTGAGACAACACTGGCATTTTGAAGGACCCCTATCTCTATTCTCTTCATTTCAGCTTATTAGAGATAATAACATCATTGATTGTTGGAATGTTACATAATTAGTTAGCTTAGATCTGCATCAGACTAATTTCTGGCATCCACTATTATAGATAAAATTAAGCCTAATTTGCATTTTGACTCCAGTATCAGCCCTTTGCCCTGTAGAACCCCCAACCAATGTCATAAGTTCCTTATAGAAGCCAAACTAATAGCATCTTTACTTGACCTTAGATGAACCTAGGAAACTGATCAGAACTGTTGAAAATGAAATCACCACCACTAGAACATTCATAATTTGTAAGCACATTAGCAGCAACATTTTATTCACCTTCACAGTAGCAGTGTGCAACTGAAGCATTTAAAAAAGATAGCATATGTTCTTATGGAATTGTTTCCAAGACCAATCATAAAATATATTGACACAATCAAGAACTAATTTTGAATTATTGAAAAAAATGTGACAGCTGTGAACCCTCCTGGATGCAGAAGTTAAGAACAACCCATAAAGCATTAATATTATATGTTACTTTTTTATATATAAACACCAATCATAGGGAGCAGTTTATTAGCAGAATAAGAAACAGAGATAAAGGAGGTTTAAGACAACCTCCTCCAAAGCTTACAATTAGTTTCTTTTCTTTTTCTTCGTAACACATGCCATGTTGAATATATGAAACCTTATCTGCCTTGGCAATCATTGCTTGAGTCTTAGAAATAACATATTGGCAATCATTGCACACTTTAGACCCCTTTTTACAATTATAATCCCCCCAGCCTTTCAAATCTTTCTTGTGGAAATTTGCACCGATGGAGGGTGGCAGAATGATGTCCAAAATCAGCCTCATGTAGAACTCCTACCCAACTCAACCTCATTTTCATCGCCTCCTGAAAACATGGATCTGCCCTAATGTGGCAGCATCCCGTTCATTTAATCTTCTTATCTGTCATATCAATCCCATACGCATTTTGTTGAACTTGAAAATGAGCTGAACCAACACAACTGATTGTATTATTTTTATTGAGTGAGTACCGAATTGTAAACATACATATCAACCATTTGAACAAACTCATTATATTTTCGCTAAGTGAGATCAAAAACCAAAGTGATGTCTACTTCATTAGTTTTATCTTTTGAAACAACCTTAGCAACTGACGTGGAGTCCAACTCTACAGCTATATATTCCCATATATAGCAGCTATAAATGGCTGGCTATATAGCAACTATCTATGTCCATATATAAAAGTTATATAGCAGCTATATATGGCCATATATACCTGCTATATATGAGCCTATATAACTGCTATATATGGCCATATATAGCAGCTATATAAGCCATAAACAGCTGCTATATAGCTTGAAAACAAGGCGTTAGAGGGTGAAAACATGAAACAGCCCCCGTAGGGTCCCGTTAATGGCACAAACACCTCGCACGGGACCAATGTAACTAATACGAACTGACCGCGCGATCACGGGACTCCCGGTTTGAGAATATGATGATAACTTGCATATTTCTAGACTTAGGCATAAAAACATGGCGTTAGTGGACGAAAACCCAAAACAGCCCCCGAACGGCCCCGTGGTGGCACAACACCTCGCACGGGACCAATGTTACTCGTACGACCAGACCGCGCGATCATGGGACTCCCGATTTGAGAATACGATGATAATTTGCATATTTGTAGACTTAGGCATAAAAATTAGGCGTTAGTGGGGGAAAACCCGAAACAGCCCCCGAACGGCCACGTGAGTGGCATCAACACCTCGCACGGGACCAACGTAACTCGTATAAACTAATCGCATGATCACGGGACCCCGGTTTGAGAATACGATGATGACCAACATATTTCTAGAGTTGGGAATAAAAACATGGTGTTAGTGGGGTAAAACTCGAAACTTCTCCCGAACGGCCCCGTGAGTGGCACCAACACCTCGCACGGGACCAATGTAACTCGTACGAACTGATCGCGTGATCACGAGACTCACGGTTTGAGAATATGATGATATTTAGCATATTTCTAGACATAGGCATAAAAATAGGGCGTTAGTGGGGGAAAACCTGAAACAACCCCCTAACGGCCCTGTGAGTGGCACCAACACCTCGCACGAGACCAATGTCACTCGTATGAACTGACCGCACGATCACGGGACTTTCGATTTAAGAATACGATGACAATTTAAAAATATCAGGACTTAGGCAAAATATGGCGTTAGTGGGGAAAAACCCGAAACAACCCCCGAACGGCCCCGTAAGTAGCACTAACACCTCGCACGGGACTAATATAAATTGTACGAAGTGACAGCGCGATCACGGTACCCCCGGTTTGAGAATACGATGATAAATTGCATATGTCTAGACTTAGGAATAAAAACATGGCGTTAGTGGGGGAAAACCCGAAACAGCCCCCGAACGGCCCCGTAAGTGGAAGCAACACCTCGCATGGGACCAATGTAACTCGTTCGAATTGACCGCGCAATCACGGGACCCCCAGTTTGAGAATTCGATGATACTTTGCACATTTCTAGAGTTAGGCATAAAAACAGGGCGTTAGTGGGTGAAAACCCGAACGGCCCCGTGAGTGGCACCAACACCTCGCACGGGACAAATGTAACTCGGATGAACTGATCGCGTGATCACGGGATTCTCAATTTGAGAATACGATTATAATTTGAAAATATATAGGCTTAGGCTTAAAATATGGCGTTAGTGGGGAAAAACCCGAAACAGCCCCCGAACGGCCCCGTGAGTGGCACCAATACCTCGCACGGGACCAATATAAATCGTACAAACTGACCGCGCGATCACGGGACCCCTGATTTGAGAATACGATGATAACTTGCATATTTCTAGACTTAGGAATAAAAACATGGCATTAGTGGGGGGAAACCCGAAACAACCCCCGAACGGCCCTATAAGTGGCAACAACACCTAGCACGGGACCAATGTAACTCGTACGAACTAATCGCGCGATCATAGGACTCCCGATTTGAGAATACGACTATAATTTGTATATTTCTAGATTTAGGCTTAAAAACTTGCCGTTAGTGAGCGAAAAATCGAAACAGCCCCCAAACGGCCCCGTGAGTGGCACCAACACCTCCCACGGGACCAATATAACTCGTAAGAACTGACCGCGCGATCACGGGACTCTCGATTTGAGAATACAAAGATAATTTGCATATTTCTAGACTTATGCATAAAAACTAGGCGTTAGTGGGGGAAAACTCGAAACAGCCCCCGAACGGCCCCGTGAGGGGTACAAACACCTCGCACGGGAGCAACGTGACTCGTCCGAACTGTTCGCGCTATCACGGGACCCCCGATTTGAGAATACGATGATAATTTGCATATTTCTAAACTTAGGTTAAAAACTTGTTGTTAGTGCGGGAAAACCCCAAACAGCCCCTGAACGGCTCCGTGAGTGGCACCAACACCTCGCACGGGACCAACATAACTCATATGAACAGCCTGCGCGATCACGGGACCCCCAGTTTGAGAATACAATGATAACTTGCATATTTCTAGACTTAGGCATAAAAATAGGGCGTTAGTGGGGGAAAACTCGAAACAGCCCCCGAACGGCCCCGTGAGTGGAACCAACACCTCGCAAAGGACCAACGTAACTCGTACGAATTGACTGCGTGACCACAGGACTGTCAGTTTGAGAATACGACGATAATTTGCATATTTCGAGACTTAGGCTTAAAAACTTGCCGTTAGTGGTCGAAAACCCAAAATAGCCCCCGAACGGCCCCGTGAGTGGCACCAACACCTTGCATGGGACCAATGTAACTCGTACGAACTGATCGCGCGATCACGGGACTTCCGGTTTGAGAATACGACGATAATATTCATATTTTTAGACTTAGGTATAAAAACAGGGCGTTAGTGGGGGAAAACCAGAAACAGCCCCGTGAGTGGAACCAACACCTCGCACGGGACCAATGTAACTCGTACGAAGTGACCGCGCGATCACGGCACCCCCGGTTTGAGAATACGACGATAACTTGCATATTTCTAGACTTAGGCATAAAAATAGGGCGTTAGTGGGGGAATACCCGAACAGCCCCCGAACGGCCCCGTGAGGGGCACCAACACCTCGCACGGGACTAACGTAACTCGTACGAACTGATCGTGAGAATACGAAGATAATTTGTATATTTCTAGACTTAAGCTTAAAAAATTTCCGTTAGTGGGGGAAAATTCGAAATAGCCCTTGAACGGCCCCGTGAGTGGCACCAACACCTCGCACGGGACCAATGTGACTCGTACGAACTAACCGCGCGATCACGGGACTCCCGATTTGAGAATACGATGATAACTTACATATTTCTAGACTTGCGCATAAAAACAGGGCGTCAGTGGGGGAAAACCAGAAATAACCCCCGAATGGCCCCGTGAGTGGAACCAACACCTCGCACGGGAGCAACGTAACTGGTACGAATAGTCCTCGCGATCACGGGACCCTTGGTTTGAGAATACGACGATAATTTACATATTTCTAGACTTAGGCTTAAAAACATGCCGTTAGTGCAGGAAAACCTAAAATAGCCCCCCCCCCCCCCCTCCCCCGTACGGCCTCGTGAGTGGCATCAACACCTCGCACAGGACCAATGTAATTCGTACGAACTGACCCCGCGATCACGGGACCCCCGGTTTTAGAATACGATGATAACCTGTATATTTCTTGAGATGGAATAAAGACGTGGTGTTAGTGGGGGAAAACTCGAAACAGCCCCCGAACGGCCCCGTGAGTGGCACCAATACTTCGCACGGGACCAAAGTAACTCGTACGAACTGATCGCGTGTTCACGAGACTCTCGGTTTGAGAATACGATGATATTTAGCATATTTCTAGACTTAGGAATAAAAATAGGGCGTTAGTGGGGGAAAACCCGAAATAGCCCCCGAATCGCCTCGTGAGTGGTACCAACACTTCGCACGGGAAAAATATAACTCGTACGAACTGATCGCGTGATCACGGTATTCCCAGTTTGAGAATACGATGATAATTTGAAAATATATACACTCAGGCTTAAAAAATGGCGTTAGTGGAGAAAAACCCGAAACAGCCCCCAAACGGCCCCGTGAGTGGCACCAACACCTCGCACGGGGCCAATATAAATTGTACGAACTGACCGCGCGATCGCGGGACCCCCAGTTTGAGAATACGATGATAACTTACATATTTCTAGACTTAGGAATAAAAACATGGCGTTAGTGGAAAAACTCGAAACAGCTCCCGAACGGCCGTGTAAGTGGCACCAACACCTCGCACGGGACCAATGTAACTCGTACGAACTGACCGTGCGATCACGGGACTCCCGGTTTGAAAATACGATGATAATTTGCATATTTCTAGACTTAGGCTTAAAAACTTGTCATTAATGGGTGAAAACCCGAAACAACCCCCAACGGCCCCATGAGTGGCACCAACACCTCGTACGGGACTAACGTAACTCGTACGAACTGACTGCACGTTCACGGGATTCTCGGTTCGAGAAGACGACGAGAATTTGCATATTTCTAGACTTAGGCTTAAAAACTTGTCGTTAGTCGGGAAAACTCGAAACAGCCCCCGAACGGCCCCGTGAGTGGCACCAACACCTCGCATGGGACCAATGAACTCGTACGAACTAACCGCGCGATCACGGGACTCCCGCTTTGAGAATACGATGATAACTTACATATTTCTAGACTTGCGCATAAAAACACGGCGTAAGTGGGGAAAACCTGAAATAGCCCCCGAATGGCCCCGTGAGTGGCACCAACACCTCCCACGGGACCAACGTAACTCGTACGAATAGACCCCGCGATCATGGGACTCTCGGTTTGAGAATACGATGATAACTCGCATATTTCTAGACTTAGGCATAAAAACTTGCCGTTAGTGGGGGAAAACCCAAAATAGCCCCCGAACGGCCCGGTATGTCGAACCAATACCTCGCACGGGACCAACGTAACTCGTACAAACTGACCGCGCGATCACGGAACCGCCGATTTGAGAATACGATGATAACTTGCATATTTCTAAACTTAGGCATAAAAACAGGGCGTTAGTGGGGGAAAACCAGAAATAGCCCCCGAATGTCCCCGTGAGTGGCAACAATAGCTCGCACGGGAGCAACATAACTCATACGAATAGTCCCCGCGATCACAGGACCCTCGGTTTGAGAATATGACTATAATTTGCATATTTTAAGACTTAGGCTTAAAAACTTGCCATTAGTGCAGGAAAACCTGAAACAGCCCCCGTATGGCCTCGTGAGTGGCATCAACACCTCGCACAGGACCAATGTAATTCATACGAACTGACCGCGCGATCACGGGCCCCTCGGTTTGAGAATACGATGATAACCTGCATATTTCTTGAGTTAGGAATAAAAACGGGGTGTTAGTGGGGGGAAACTCGAAACAGCCCCCGAACGGCCCCGTGAGTGGCACCAACACCTTGCACGGGACCAAAGTAACTCGTACGAACTGATCGCGTTATCATGAGACTCCCGGTTTGAGAATATGATGATATTTAGCATATTTTTGGACTTAGGCATAAAAATAGGGCGTTAGTGGGGGGAAAACCCGAAACAGCTCCCGAACGGCCTCGTGAGTGGCACCAACACTTCGCACGGGAAAAATATAACTCGTACGAACTGATCGCGCGATTACGGTATTCCCGGTTTGAGAATACGATGATAATTTGAAAATATATACAGTCAGGCTTAAAAAATGGCGTTAGTGGGGAAAAACCCGAAAAGCCCCCAAACGGCCCCGTTAGTGGCACTAACACCTCGCACAAGGCCAATATAAATTGTACGAACTGACCGCGCGATCACGGGACCCCCGGTTTGAGAATACGACGATAACTTACATATTTCTAGACTTAGGAATAAAAATACGGCGTTAGTGGGGAAAACTCGAAACAGCTCCCGAAGGCCCCGTAAGTGGGACCAACGCCTCGCACAGGACCAATGTAACTCGTACGAACTGACCGCGTGGTCACGGGACACCCGGTTTGAGAATACGATGATAATTTGCATATTTCTAGACATAGGCTTAAAAACTTGTCATTAGTGGTCGAAAACCCGAAATAGCCCCCGAACGGCCCCATGAGTGGCACCAACACCTCGCACGGGACTAACGTAACTCGTACGAACTGACTGCACGATCACGGGATTCTCCATTTGAGAATACGACGATAATTTGCATATTTTTAGACTTAGGCTCAAAAACTTACCGTTAGTGCGAAAAACTCAAAACAGCGCCCGAACGGCCCCGTGAGTGGCACCAACACCTCGCACGAGACCAATGAACTCGTACGAACTAACTGCGCGATCACGGGACTCTCACTTTGAGAATACGATGATAACTTACATATTTCTAGACTTGCGCATAAAAATAGGGCGTTAGTGGGGGAAAACCTGAAATAGCCCCCGAATGGCCCCGTGAGTGGAACCAACACCTCGCACGGGAGCAACGTAACTCGTACGAATAGACCCCGCTATCACGGGACCCCCGATTTAAGAATACGATGATAATTTGCATATTTATAGACTTAGGCTTAAAAACTTGACGTTAGTGAGGGAAAACCTGAAACAACACCCGTACGACCCCGTGAGTGGCACCAACACCTCGTACGGGACCAATGTAATTCGTACAAACTGACCGCGCGATCACGGGACCCCCGATTTGAGAATACAATGATAACTTGCATATTTTTAGACTTAGGCATAAAAATAGGGCGTTACTGGGGGAAAACCCAAAACAGCCCTCGAACAGCCCCGTGAGTGGCACCAACACCTCCCACGGGACCAACGTAACTCGTCTGAACTGACCTCGCGATCATGGGACTCCCAGTTTGAGAATATGATGATAACTTGCATATTTATAGACTTAGGCATAAAAACTTGCCGTTAGTGGGGGAAAACCCAAAATAGTCCCCGAACGGCCCCGTATGTGGCACCAATACCTCGCACAGGACCAACGTAACTCGTACAAACCGACCGCGTGATCACAGGAGATCCGGTTTGAGAATACGATGATAACTTGCATATTTCTAGACTTAGGCATAAAAATATGGCATTAGTGGGGGGAAAACCCGAAACAACCCCCGAACGGCCCCGTGAGTGGCAACAACACCTCGCATGGGACCAATGTAAACGAACTAACCGCATGATCACGGGACTCATGGTTTGAGAATACGACGATAATTTGCATATTTCTAGACTTAAGGTTAAAAACTTATCGTTAGTGGGCAAAAACTAGAAACCACCCCCGAACGGCCCCGTGATTGGCACCAACACCTCGCATGGGACCAATGTAACTCGTACGAACTGACCGCGCGATCACGGGACTGTCGGTTTGAGAATACGATGATAGTTTGCATATTTCTAGACTTAGGTATAAAAATAAGGCGTTAGTGGGGGAAAACCCGAAACAGCCGCCGAACGGCCCCGTGTGTG
Source organism: Sambucus nigra (assembly GCA_949130495.1). Taxonomy (NCBI): domain Eukaryota; kingdom Viridiplantae; phylum Streptophyta; class Magnoliopsida; order Dipsacales; family Adoxaceae; genus Sambucus; species Sambucus nigra. The sequence continues at coordinate 140,504,579 of OX422218.1, forward strand.
GAACCAACACCTCGCACGACACCAATGTAACTCGTACGAACTGACCGATCACGGGACCCCCGGGTTTAGAATATGACTACAACTTGAATATTTCTTGACTTAGACATAAAAGTAGGGTGTTAGTGGGGGAAACCCGAAACAGCCCTCGAACGGCCCCGTGAGTGGCACCAACACCTCGCATGTGACTAACGTAACTCGTACGAAATGACTGCGCGATCATGGGACCCCCGGTTTGAGAATACGATGATAATTTGTATATTTCTAGACTTTGACTTAAAAACCTGCCGTTAGTGGGGGAAAACCCGAAACAGCCCCCGAACGGCCCCTTGAGTGGCACCAACACCTCCCACGGGACCAATGTAACTGGTACGAACTAATTACGCGATCACAGGACTCTCGGTTTGAGAATACGATGATAACTTGCATAGTTCTAGACTTAGGCATAAAAACATGGCGTTAGTGGGGAAAAATCTGAAACAGCCTCCGAACGGCCCTGTGAGTGGCACCAACACCTCGCACGAGACCAATGTAACTCGATAGAACTGACCGTGCAATCACGAGACTTTCGATTTGAGAATACGATGACAATTTAAAAATATCAGGACTTAGGCAAAACATGGCGTTAGTGGGAAAAAACTCGAAACAACCCCAAAACGGCCCCGTAAGTGGCACTAACACCTCGCACGGGACCAATATAAATCGTACGAACTGACAGCGCGATCACGGGACCCCCGGTTTGAGAATATGATGATAAATTGCATATGTCTAGACTTAGGAATAAAAACATGGCGTTAGTGGAGGAAAACCTGAAACAGCCCCCGAACGGCCCCGTAAGTGGCAGCAACACCTCGCATGGGACCAATGTAACTCGTTCGAACTGACCGCGCAATCACGGGACCCCCCGTTTGAGAATTCGACGATACTTTGCATATTTCTAGACTTAGGCATAAAAACAGGGCGTTAGTGGGGGAAAACTCGAAACAGCCCCCGAACGGCCCCGTGAGTGGCACCAACACCTCGCACGGGACAATTGCAACTCGTACGAACTGATCACGGGATTCTCGGTTTGAGAATACTATTATAATTTGAAAATATATAGACTTAGGCATTGATTAGGCATAAATTCTTCCCAATTTATCCCTTAATTTAGTTACTTCTTAGCACTTCGAACAGCGTAATCGAGTTTACTTTATCTCATAATCTTGCTACTGACTTATCTTAACGAGTACACCGAGTTTCTGGTATTTCATATTGCTTTTACAGGTATTTGATGTCAAGAAACGAAAGAAAAAAACCGGAAGAATAAAGAAAGAAAAGAAGGAAAGTCAAAAGGGCAAAAGCGTAAATTCTACCCAGAATTCGGATGAGGTACCTAAAGAAAGTTGAAGATATCACACTCATGAGCACATAGGAAGAAACGACACCTCAATTGGAATCCCGAAACAAAAGATATGAGCAGTCAAAGTTGAGAAAGAAAGTCAAACAGGCAGACCGGTCCGCCCCTTCCCCGGACCGGTCCGATGTGCAAAACTCCAGAAGACCCCGGATCAAAAGCAAACCGAAGAAGGGTGAAAAATAAAAGAACCGGTCCGCCCCGGACCGATCCGCCAGAAAATAAAAAGAACCGATCCGCATTACAGGCAGATCGGTCCGCCTAAGGCCCGGACCGGTCCGGCCATCGAGATTCTGTAATCTTATCTTCTCCTAAGAAGAGTCCTAGTGCAGCTGAAACTCCTAAATTTTTGTAGGGTATAAAAACCTGTTTTATTATCATTATTTGTACGGAGAATTAGTATAATTTTCCATTCTTTTTCCACAAACCCTAGTTTAGATACAATTTGCAGTTTTAATTCCAATAGTGAAGATTGTTCAGAAATTATTTGATTACAAGTTTTATTAATTGCTGCTGTTACTACTTTGGTGAGATTAGTGAGTAATTTCCTCTCTTCAATTCCTTTCTACATCAATTCACAAGCTTTCCTTAGATTAATCATTGTCTTCTGCACATCAAACACTGTTTTCATTACCTTCAGCATGCTAGGCTAGATTTTCTAAGGCCGGGATACATGAACCCAGCCTGATGTGTTAGTTTCATGTGTATAATATTAATCCTCTAAATTTAGTGATTGATTACGATCGTATTGCGTAGGAACATAACAATTGTAGATCTTTATATCTCGTTTGCCTCTGGGTAACTGGGATGATTTTGAATGCAATTCGAGTGTCACTATCGCGATACCGATTTACTCGTCCTCAGATTAAGTATGACGCGGGCTTGAACCTCGTATACGTAATGCTTGGGAGTACTAAATTCTGGGTCAAATTAATCAGTTAAATTTACGATTAGTATTATAACTGCAATACATAAGGGTTGGGGGATTGTATTCCCGTCCTGTTTTTATAATACATAGTTTAAAATTTTAAATCAGTATTCATTAGTATTTTAGGTAATTTAGTATAATTTCATCTTTTCTTAATTTCATAATTGCATTTAGTTGTAATCAATTCCAAAACCAAAACATTTCTCCTTTCTTTTTAGAGTCGGAGTTAGGATTCCTTCGTCTTTTCCCGTCATCACAACTTCGTTGTCTTAGTTCCCTGTGGATACGATCCCGACTTACCGGGTTCATTACTAACGCAATAGACTTGCACTTAAGCCTAGAGTGAATGCACATTAGAGACACTTTTTGAGTCGCGTCAGGCTTAAAATATGGCGTTAGTGGTGAAAAACCCGAAACAGCCCCCGAACGGCCCCGTGAGTGGCACCAACACCTCGCACGGGACCAATGTAACTCGTACAAACTGACTACGCGATCACGGGGACCTCGGTTTGAGAATACGATGATAACTTGCATATTTTTAGATTTACGCATAAAAACATGGCGTTAGTGGGGGAAAACCCGAAACATCCCCCGAACGGCCCCGTGAGTGGCACCAACACCTCGCATGGGACTAACGTAACTCGTAGGAAATGACTGCGTGATCACAGGACCCTCGATTTGAGAATACGATGATAATTTGTATATTCTAGACTTTGGCTTAAAAACTTGCCGTTAGTGGGGGAAAACCCGAAACATCCCCCGAACAGCCCCTTTAGTGGCACCAACATCTCGTACGAGACCAATGTAACTGGTACGAACTAATCGCGTGATCACGGGACTCTCGATTTGAGAATACGATGACAACTTGCATATTTCTACACTTAGGCATAAAAACACGACGTTAGTGGGGGAAACCCCGGAACGGCCCTGTGAGTGGCACCAACACCTCGGACGGGACCAATATAACTCGTACGAATTGTTTGCGCGATCACGGGACTTACGATTCTAGAATACGATGACAATTTAAAAATATCAGGACTTAGGTAAAGCATGGCGTTAGTGGGGAAAAACCCGAAATAGCCCCCGAACGGCCCCGTGAGTGGCACTAACACCTCGCACGGGACCGATATAAATCGTATGAACTGACAGCGCGATCACGGGACCCCCGGTTTGAGAATACGATGATAAATTGCATACGTCTAGACTTAGGCAGAAAAACATGGCGTTAGTGGGGGAAAACCCGAAACAGCCCCCGAACGGTCCAGTAAGTGGCAGCAACACCTCGCATGGGACTAATGTAACTCGTTCGAACTGACCACGCAATCACGGGAGCCCCGGTTTGAGAATTCGATGATACTTTGCATATTTCTAGACTTAGGCATAAAAACAGGGCATTAGTGGGGGAAAACCATAAACAGCCCCCGAACGGCCCCGTGAGTGGCACCAACACGTCGCACAGGACAAATGTAACTCGTACGAACTGATCGCGCGATCACGGGATTTCTGGTTTGAGAATACGATGATAATTTGAAAATATATAGACTTAGGCTTAAGATATGGCATTTGTGGGGAAAAATCCGAAACGGCCCCCGAACGGCCCCGTGAGTGGCTTCAGCACCTCGCACGGGACCAATATAAATCGTACAAACTGATCGCGCGATGACGGGACCCCCGATTTGAGAATACGACGATAACTTGCATATTTCTAGACTTAGGAATTAAAACATGACATTAGTGGGGGAAAACCCGAAACAACCCCCGAACGGCCCTATAAGTGGCAACAACACCTCGCACGGGACCAATGTAACTTGTACAAAATGATCGCGCGATCACGGGACTCCCGGTTTAAGAATACGATGATAATTTGTATATTTCTAGACTTATGCCTAAAAACTTGCTGTTAGTGGGCGAAAACACGAAACAGCCCCCGAACGGCCCCGTGAGTGGCACCAACACCTTGCACGGGACCAATATAACTCGTAAGAACTGATCGCGCGATCACAGGACTCTCGATTTGAGAATACAAAGATAATTTGCATATTTCTATACTTAGGCATAAAAACTGGGCGTTAGGGGGGAAAACTCGAAACAGCCCCCGAAAGGCCCCGTGAGTGGTACAAACACCTCGCACGGGACCAACGTAACTCGTACGAACTGACCACGCGATCACGGGACCCCCTGTTTGAGAATACGATGATAACTTACATATTTCTAGACTTGGGCATAAAAATAGGGCGTTAGTGAGGGAAAACTTGAAACATCCCCCGAACGATCCCGTGAGTGGCACCAACACCTCCCACAGGAGTAACGTAACTCGTACGAACTAACCGCGTGATCACAGGACACCCGATTTGAGAATACAATGATAATATGCATATTTCTAGACTTAGGTTAAAAACTTGTCGTTAGTGCGGGAAAACCCGAAACAGCCCCCGAACGACCCCGTGAGTGGCACCAACACCTCGCACGGGACTAACGTAACTCATATGAACTGACTGCACGATCACGGGACCCCCGGTTTGAGAATACAATGATAACTTGCATATTTCTAGACTTAGGTACAAAAATAGGGCGTTAGCGGGGGAAATCGCGAAACACCCCCGTGAGTGGAACCAACACCTAGCACGGGACCAATGTAACTCGTACCAAGTGACCGCGCGATCACGGGACCCCTGGTTTGAAAATATGACGATAACTTGCATATTTCTAGACTTAGGCATAAAAATAGGGCGTTAGTGGGGGAAAACCCGAAACAACCCCCGAACGACCCCGTGAGTGGCACCAACACCTCGCACGGGACTAACGTAATTCGTACGAACTGACCGCGTGATCATGAGACCCCCGGTTTGAAAATACGACGATAATTTGCATATTTCTAGACTTGGACTTCAAAACTTGTCGTTAGTGGGGAAAAACTCGAAATAGCCCCCGAACGGCCCCGTGAGTGGCACCAACGTAACTCGTACGAACAAATCGCGCGATCACGGGACTCCCGATTTGAGAATACGATGATAACTGAGATATTTCTAGACTTGTGCATAAAAACAGGGCGTTAGTAGGGAAAACCTGAAATAGCCCCCGAATGGCTCCGTGAGTGGAACCAACACCTCGCACGGGAGCAACGTAACTCGTACGAATAGACCCCGCGATCACGGGACCCCCGATTTGAGAATACGACAATAATTTTCATATTTCTAGACTTAGGCTTAAAAACTTGCCGTTAGTGCGGGAAAACCTGAAACAGTCCCCGTACGGCCCCGTGAGTGGCACCAACACCTCGCACAGAACCAATGTTATTCGTACGAACTAATCGCGCGATCACGGGACCCCCGGTTTGAGAATACAACTATAACTTGAATATATTTAGACTTAGGCATAAAAACAGGGCGTTAGTGGGGGAAAACCCGAAACAGCCCTCGAACGGCCCTATGAGTGGCACCAACACCTCCCACGGGACTAACGTAACTCGTACGAACTGACCTCATGATCACGGGACCCCTAGTTTGAGAATACGACGATAACTGGCATTTTTCTAGACTTAGGCATAAAAACTGACCGTTAGTGGGGGAAAACCCAAAATAGCCCCCGAACGGCCCCGTATGTGGCACCAATATCTCGCACGGGACCAACATAACTCGTACGAACTGACCGTGTGATCACGGGACCTCCGGTTTGAGAATACGACGATAACTTGCATATTTCTAGACTTAGGCATAAAAACTTGCCGTTAGTGGGGGAAAACCCAAAATAACACCCGAACGACCCCGTATGTGGCACCAATACCTCGCACGTTACCAACGTAACTCGTACGAACTGACCGCGCGATCACGGGATAGCCGATTTGAGAATATGACGATAACTTGCATATTTCTAGACTTTGGCATAAAAACATGGCGTTAGTGGAGGAAAACCCGAAACAGCCCCCGAACAGCCCAGTGAATGGCAATAACACCTCGCACGGGACCAATATAACTCAAACGAACTGACCGCATGATCACGGGACTCTCGGTTTGAGAATACAACGATAATTTGCATATTTTTAGACTTAAGCTTAAAAACTTTCCGTTAGTGGGCGAAAACCAAAAACCGCCCCCGAACGGCCCCGTGAGTGGCACCAACACCTCGCATGGGACCAATGTAACTCGTAAGAACTGACCGCGTGATCACGGGACCTCGGTTTGATAATACGATGATAATTTGTATATTTCTAGACTTAGGTATAAAAATAAGGCGTTAGTGAGGGAAAATCCGAAACAGCCCCTGAACGGCCCCGTGTGTGGAACCAACACCTCGCACGGCACCAATGTAACTCGTACGAACTGACCGCGCGATCACGGGGACCTCGGTTTGAGAATACGATGATAACTTGCATATTTCTTGATTTACGCATAAAAACATGGCGTTAGTGGGGGAAACCCGAACGGCCCCGTGAGTGGCACCAACACCTCGCACGGGACTAACATAACTCGTACGAAATGACTGCGCGACACGAGACCCTCGGTTTGAGAATACGGCGATAATTTGCATTTTTCTAGAACTTGGCTTAAAAACTTGCCGTTAGTGGGGGAAAACTCGAAACAACCCCCGAACGGCCCCTTGAGTGGCACCAACACTTCGCACGGGACCAATGTAACTGATACGAACTAATCGCGCGATCACGGGACTCCCGATTTGAGAATACGATGATAACTTGCATATTTTTAGACTTTGGCATAAAAACATGGCGTTAGTGGGGGAAAACCCGAAACAGTCCTCGAACGGCCCTGTGAATGCCACCAACACCTCGCACGGGACCAATGTAACTCGTACGAACTGACCGCGTGATCAAGGGACTTTCGATTTGAGAATACGATGACAATTTAAAAATATAAGGACTTAGGCAAAACATGGCGTTAGTGGGGAAAAAACCCGAAATAGCCCCCGAACGGCCCCGTGAGTGGCACTAACACCTCGCACGGGACCAATATAAATCGTACGAACTGACAATGCGATCACGGGACCCCCGGTTTGAGAATACGATGATAAATTGCATATGTCTAGACTTAGGAATAAAAACATGGCGTTAGTGGTGAAAAACCCGAAACAGCCCCCAAACGGCCCCGTAAGTGGCAGCAACACCTCGCATGGGACCAATGTAACTCGTTCGAACTGACCGCGCAATCACGGGACCCCCGGTTTGAGAATCCGATGATATTTTGCATATTTCTAGACTTAGGCATAAAAACAGGGCGTTAATGGCGGAAAACTCGAAACAGCCCCCGAACGGCCCCGTGAGTGGCACCAACACCTCGTACGGGACAAATGTAACTCGTACGAACTGATTGCGCGATCACGAGATTCCTGATTTGAGAATACGATGATAATTTGAAAATATATAGACTTAGACTTAAAATATGGCGTTAGTGGAGAAAAACCCGAAACATCCCCCGAACGGCCCTGTGAGTGTCACCAACACCTCGCACGGGACCAATATTAATCGTACAAACTGACTGCGCGATGACGGGACCCCCAATTTGAGAATACGATGATAAATTTTATATTTCTAGACTTAGGAATAAAAACATGGCATTAGTGGGGAAAAACCCGAAACAACCCCCGAACGGCCCTATAAGTGGCAACAACACCTCGCACGGGACCAATGTAACTCGTACGAACTGATCGTGCGATCACGGGACTCCCGGTTTGAGAATACGATGATAATTTGTATATTTCTAGACTTAGGCTTAAAAACTTGTCGTTAGTGGGCAAAAACTCGAAACAACCCCCGAACGGCTCCGTGAGTGGCACCAACACCTCGCACGGGACCAATATAACTCGTAAGAACTGATCGCGCGATCACGGGACTCTCAATTTGAGAATACAAAGATAATTTGCATATTTCTAGACTTAGGAATAAAAACTGGGCGTTAGTGGGGGAAAACTCGAAACAGCCCCCGAACGGTCCCGTGAGTGGTACAAACACCTCGCATGGGACCAATGTAACTCGTACGAACTGACCGCGCGATCACGGGACCCCCGATTTGAGAATACGACGATAAATTGCATATTTCTAGACATGGGCATAAAAATAGGGTGCTAGTGAGGAAAAACCTGAAACAGCCCCCGAACGGCCCCGTGAAAGGCACCAACACCTCGCACAGGAGCAACATAACTCGTACGAACTGACCGCGCGATCACAGGACCCCCGGTTTGAGAATACGATGATAATTTGTATATTTCTAGACTTAGGTTAAAAACTTATCGTTAGTGCGGGAAAACTCGAAACAACCCTCGAACGGCCACGTGAGTGGCACCAACACCTCGCACAGGACCAACGTAACTCATATGAACTGACAGCGCGATCACGGGACCCCCAGTTTGAGAATACAATGATAACTTGCATATTTTTGGACTCAGACATAAAAATAGGCGTTAGTGGGGGAAAACCCGAAACAGCCCCCGAACGCCCCGTGAGTGGCATCAACACCTCGCAAGGGACAAACGTAACTCGGACGAACTGACCGCGTGATCACGGGACTGTCGGTTTAAGAATACGACGATAGTTTGCATATTTCTAGACTTAGGCTTAAAAACTTGTCGTTAGTGGTCGAAAACCCAAAACAGCCCCCGAACGGCCCCGTGAGTGGTGCCAACACCTCGCATGGGACAAATCTAACTCGTACAAACTGATCGCGCGATCACGGGACTCCCGGTTTGAAAATATGATGATAATTTGCTTATTTCTAGACTTAGGTATAAAAACAGGGCGTTAGTGGGGAAAAACCAAAAACAGCCCCGTGAGTGGAACCAACACCTCGCATGGGACCAATGTAACTCGTACAAAGTGACCGCACGATCAAGGGACCCCCGGTTTGAGAATATGACGATAACTTGCATATTTCGAGACTTAGGCATAAAAATAGGGCGTTAGTGGGGGGAAACCCGAAACAGCCCCCGAACGACCCCGTGAGTGGCACCAACACCTCGCACAGGACTAACGTAACTCGTACGAACTGATCGCGTGATCACGAGACCCCCGATTTGAGAATACGACGATAATTTGCATATTTCTAGACTTAGGCTTAAAAATTTGTCGCTAATGGGGGAAAACTCGAAACAGCCCCCGAACGGTCCCGTGAGTGGCACCAACACCTCGCACGGGACCAATGTAACTCGTATGAACGAACCGTGCGATCACGGGACTCTCGATTTGAGAATACGATGATAACTTGCATATATCTAGACCTGGGCATAAAAACATGGCGTTAGTGGGGGAAAACCCCAAATAGCCCCCGAACGACCTCGTGAGTGGCACCAACACCTCGCACGAGACCAATGTAACTCGTACGAACTGACTGTGCAATCACAGGACTCCCGATTTTTGAATACGACCATAATTTAAAAATATCAGGACTTAGGCAGAACATGGCATTAGTGGGAGTAAACTCGAAACAGCCCCCGAACGGCCCCGTGAGTGGCACCAACACCTCGCACGGGGTCAATGTAACTCGTACGAACTCACCGCGCGATCACGGGACTCCCGGTTTGAGAATACGATGATAATTTGCATATTTCTAGACTTAGGCTTAAAACTTGGCGCTATTGGGGGAAAACCCAAAACAGCCCCCGAACGGTCCCGTGAGTGGCACCAACACCTCGCACGGGACCAATGTAACTCGTACGAACTGATCGCGCGATCACAAAACTCCCGGTTTGAGAATGGAATTGATATGTTGATAATTATAACTCATGTATGCAATTTTTCAGGTTGAATAATTTTTTTGTAAAACTACTTGGTTACTGATATCATTTTATTTTATATCCTATCATTTGTAGGATTTTTGCACGTGGAACAAATGAAGGAGGCAATGTTTTACAACATGAAGATTGTTTATATAATGTTGTGGACATTCAGGATTATATTTTTTATGTGTTACAGCCGTACGGACTTTTGTTATTTAGTTTTATGACCGTGCGGGCTTTTATAATTTGATTGTTAAATTTTATGATCGTGCGGGCTTTATAATAAGCCGGTTTTATCTTTACAGTTTTTGGAATGTCTAGAAAATAGAGGAAACTCCGCCTAATTTTTTTTTGGGTCTATGAATTATTAAGACGTGTAATATTTTTAAGTTTGTATATATATTAGTTTATTAACAACGTTCTCGATTCGCAATTTGTGATTTTTTTTATTGTTTTGCCAATAATATATATTTGTAGCACCTGGTACGCATCCAACGTTACACCTAGCAACCGACGATGCTCTCATAGGACCCCCAATTTTAAGATTGGACCAAAAAAAATACATTTTTTTAAAATTATAGTTAAATATGGTCATGGACTTTATCCATGATCATTTTTATTTTTTCCGTTGCACATAAAAATGGTCGCGGCCAAAGTCCATGACCCCCAACCATGACAAAAAATGGTCGCGGCCAAAGTCCGCGACCATTTTTTTCCTTTTTCTTTCACCGCGGTGTGGGTCACAGACTTTGGCCGCGACCATTTTTGTTCACGGTTGTGGGTTACGGACTTGGACCGTAACCATTTTTTTCCTTTTTTTATCACGGTTGTGAGTCGCGACCAATTTGTCACGAACGTGGGTCGTGGACTTGGGCCCCGACCATTTTTTTCATTGTTTTTGGTCACGGTTATGGGTCGTGGACTTGGGCCGCGACCAATTTATCACGGTTGTGGGTCACGGACGAGGGCCACGAGCCGTCACGGCATGGGTCACGACCTAACTCCGCGACCATCTACCGTGACCCCCTGCGGGCCGTGACCATTTTTTGGTCACGGACTTGGGCCGCGACCCACGAAATTGGTCACGCCCGAAATGGTCACGGCCTAAGTCCGCATCCCATAGTCTTGGTCTGGGATTTTAGCCGTGACCAATCGCCAGTTTTCGTGTAGTGCACGCAAGTGATGGAACATGACTGCGCCATTAACTTATAATCTAACCGATAATTGTATGGTAAAATAGACCTTCTCACAATATATGCATGAAAAGATTATCTGAATGGAAAGTTGTAACACTAGTGGAACAAAGTGGAGAAATGAGAATTCTAAGATTCAACACAAAAGCTTCATACCATCAATTTTCTAAATAATTGTCTATGTGGAATGATTCAACACAAAAGATTCAACACAAGTCATTTTTGCCAAATGATCATAGTAGAGCTTTGTATGATATGAGATATATATAATAGTTATTTGTATACCTTGGAATGTTCTAAAAGCTTTTCTTTAACGAAGGAATCCCAAGCTGATTGATTAATGAATGGAGCATACTTCTTTGGTGGAAGTTTAATAATCACTGGTCTATCTTCAAATCTTCGAATCCATGATGTGCAAAGTTGGGATTTAAACTGCTTGAAATATTGGAACTTTGTCATTATAGACATTACTTTCATTCATGCTTGAAATATTGGAACTTTAGCGGTTCATTATGGCAAGTTTGCAACAAATACTATATGAATGAATATACACCCCATCAAAGTTTTAAGGGAGACATCTTACATGAGTTCTTAACTATAAATGATGAATGAATGAACCACAAAAAACAAGGACGGACCAGACATTTTACAAGCATAACAAAGTTTAAAACTAAAATATTTTTATACTGGCTTAGTAGCTAACTGAAAATATTTTAATACTGGCTTAGTAGTGACACATAAATTGTGCCCTTATTGTTCATAAAAATGTTGATCTCTGTTATTTCATCATAAATACGGCACCATAAACGGACAACAAAAAGCTGGAGCCCGAGACTTTGCATAATCTGTTTATTTTTTACGTAATAAACAAAGGAAAAGTTCAAAGAGAAAGGTCCAGTTCTTAAACGTGACTTATTTGATAGAGTTTAGGAAAGACGATCACCCTTCGATCCACCGTGAAGTGGGGACCGCACTCCTCATCGTAGAGGACTACAACCATTGGTGCCTATCCGGAGTGACAGACACATGGAATCAAATGGTTTGGTTCATCAGATTCTGTAAAGCATTCATCGAAATCTAAAATGTTTTGGTTCATCTGATTCTAAAGGGCTTCTCAACAATGCTTTCAGGATCATTAGAATCAAATTATAAATTTGTCAAAACAAAACACTAATTGTCATGAACTTGTTCATTTAAGATTATAAATGATAGAATAAGCTTCGATTTTAGATAATGTAAGAACAGAGAAAAGAAACCATTTAGAAGGTCCATTTGAAACCATTAAGCAGGTCCATCAACTCAGTATTGCTTGTATACTGGTATCAAGGCACTATAAAAGACTAGTTATCCCACAACGCACTAGAAATATTCAAATTTAATTAACTAGAATTTAAAACCCAAATGATATATCTTAATGCGTATAAACACAACCAAATTAAAAACACAATTTATACATCAGTGAAACGCACAAATTCTCTTTAACGTATATTTGAAAACCAAAGTCCAAAACAACTCAGTACTGCTTGTATACTGGTATAAAAAACTTTCATTTAATTCAAAAATGGTTTGATTCATACTATTCTAAAGAGCTTTTCAGCAATGCTATCAGCATCTTTAGAATCAAATTATAAATTTTTCAAAACAAAACACTATTATGTTATATACTTGTTCATTTGAGACTATAAATGATAGACCAAGCTCTGATTTAAGATAATGCAATAACAGAGAAAAGAAATCATTAAGCAGGTCCATCAACTCAGTACTGCGTGTATACTAGTATAAAGGCCTTACAAAAGTCTAGTTATCCCACAACGCACTGGAAATATTCAAATTTAGCTGACTATATTTTAAAACACAAATGATATATCTTAATGCATTTAAACACAACTAAATTAAAAACACAATTTATACACCAGTGAGACACATAAATTCTCTTTAACGTACATTTGAAAACCAAAATCCAAATCAACTCAATACTACTTGTATACTGGTATAAAAAGCTTTCATTTGATTCTAAAATGGTTTGGTTCATCTCATTCTAAAGACCTTTTCAATAATTATGTCATGAACTTGTTCATTAAAGACTATAAATGATAGACTAAGCTTCGAATTCAGATAATGCAATAACAGAGAAAAGAAAATAAACTCAAAACATTAAGACAAAAACTACGCAAATGGAATTGAAACTAATGCATGAAAATAGAAGAAAATAAAAGAGGAAGGAGACATGATATAAACAATAACAATTTCCAACATGTTACCAAACAAGCAAGTCCCCAAAAGTTCGAAACTAACAAGGACAACATTATGACAGTGTGATGGTCTACGAAAAAATTAAGTGCTTTGGCTCCCGTTTTTGGCTATACAATCATCCTCACAACGTTTTACCGAATTAGAGCACCAAAGGGAGCGGGAGCATTTCATTTTTTTTCTTTCACCAAAGGCAATATCTCATGCCAAACTATAGAGCATGCATTTGTGCAGTTATGAATGTTCAGCATTTTATGTTTATTGAATATCATATCCTAATCTCTAGTATTGGTGATATAATGATAACATCAACTTAAAACCATGGTACAACTATATGCATGAATATACACCCCCATCCTAGTTTTAAGGGAGACGTCTTACTTGAGTTCTCAACCATAAATGATGAATGAATCAATGAACCACAAAAACAAGGACAGACCTAACATTTTACAACCACAACAAAGTTTAAAACTAAAATATTTTTATACTAAACTTAGTAGCCCACTGAAAATTTTAATGTCGACATAGTAGTGAAACATAAATTGTGTCCTTATTGTTCATAACAATGCATATCTCTATTTTTCATACGCCAAAACGTAACTTCTAATGACATCACGACTCTGTTTTTACCCACAAGATAACAACTCGCAGATCTCTTCACTACAACATTTACAACCATTTCAAAGAATGTCATTAACTCTCTTTGTAATTTTGCATCAAATTGGAAGTAACTCATATCAACTCTCTATCTTGAGGGGGAAGGGGGGACTTATTAGTCGTGTGTTTGGGCGGTTGTGGTTTTGTCTAATACTTTCAGACTATGGGGTTATGTGGTTTTAGTCCCAAAAGGAGAGATTTGTTAGTCTCCGATCCAGGCCAGTTTCACTTTTGTTGTTGGTCCTAACTAAACAAGAAAGTGGAAGAAGTGCAATGTCATTTACATAACTATAGGAAATCAAGACCCCACGAACTGCGGGACACTTAAAACAACATGTACCAGTAAATACATAACCTCCAGGACTTTTAACAAGAAGGAATCATATATTGGATCGGTGCCATCCAAAAAGTTTGGAACAGGACTTATCACAAAATAACTATCAGACTATTTGTACAGAGTGAGTTTCTCAGTTAGTAAATAAAGAAAAGAAAAATTATGAAAATTGGGATAGGAGGTTTGTAGGGTTTACGAGAAAAGACGTTCATGTCTATTAATATACATTAGGTAACATAAACATTCAAAAATGAGTATGGATTGTTCTTATTAAACTACAATAATACTAGATAGGTTGTTTCTTACGTAGATGATGAGTATCCTTTTGTTATTAATTTTTAGTTGCTGACTTAGTAACTCCAAAACTAGAAGTTTCTACTAAACCCTAATAATTTTACATATAATGAATTTATTTACATGTTCAGAATTATGTTTGCATTTGAAGGGTCCAAATCTCCAATTAAGATGAACTTAAGCGTCAAAAACAAATTTAACAATCAAAATAAGTAATAAGCATTAAAAAAATTAGTTTTGAAACTAGAATAAAAAAAAAGATAATATTTATGTTTGAAATTACTATAAACGACATATATAAAAAAATAACGACAAAGCAGAGCCACTCAAATATTTTTTTTAAATTATATAAACAGACTAATTATCATTCCAAACCATATAATTTCGCTAACTGATTAACGGCGAAAATAAGCAAGGATGAAGTAACCAATAGGGGAAAATATAAGAAATATTTTTTATTAGGGAAAGGGAAAGCATAGTTATGCTTCCTTGAGAAGGGGTCCTTCTTTGTAGCCTCTCCAACTTATCTCTCAGCTTCAATCTCAATAACAATGGCATCGATTTCAGCTTCATCAAGTTGCCTAAGACCATGATCCTTTGTCATCACTACAACTTCTATATTCTTTCCCCCGCTCTCAACAATTTCAAGTAGCGCATGAATAGTAATCTTTATGGTTTCATGGATAGAAGTTTCTTTATATTTTTTTCAAGATACTCCCTCATTGAACTAGAGTTTCTCCTAGTTGCATTGGCTTTCCAAGCCAAAAATTTCCAAGAAGCATTTGTCTGGTATAGTGATGGGACACATGTGTATGGATAAAAACCCACAATCAAAGTTGAAAGGCCAAATGGACTGACCTCACTACTTTGGGTGTACTTTTGTTGAAGACCCGCAATATAACGTGTAATGTACTCCACATTAGCAGAATCATCAACCGTAAGACTATGGATGTGACACACAATTCATTCCCTGCTTATGAGAACTTGAGCATTGGCTTTGATACCAGCACATGGCAATGGAATGTGATCATCTGGACTTATAATCTTCCAAACATATTTGGAATCTTGGAGTTTGATAGTGGACTTCTTTTTAACACCGAGAATGATGGTTTTTGTACCTCTGCTGCCGATGATGGCATTGCCATTTCGAACAACTTAGATAGTGTATTACACTTGAAAGAGATGCCCATCCGACGAGAACACCGTTATTGCTCTATCGTAACTCGTCGGCACTTAACTTCTATTTCTTGACTCATTCTCTTTCTTTTCTTTCTTTTATCAGAATACTACTAATGTTATTGCTATATTCATAGTAAATTCACTAGAAAATAAGTTGCTTGACATTACGGATATAGTTAAGGAAAAACTACGAGCTTAATATGAAAACGATTCTAAATTATCACGAGTCCCTTGATGTACATCTTAGCCCATACATAATAAACAACCGCTTATTTTTGGTGAGGTGTATATCATGGGAATATCTTAAGATTCATCATTAATCTAGTTAAGTGACCATAAAACATATAGTTCTAGTTAAGGCCAAAATCCCATTCACGCCATATAGATGCATCATTCTGGTGGTTCATAGATACTCAGTTGTTTACTTTTTTTTGCACCTTATTACAGAAGTTCATTTGCTCATTTGTGCTTTAAACCCTTATAATATAAAAACTATGTTAGTTCTCCCAGTTTAAAAATTTTCATACCCATTTATTTACCTTTAATTTGAAAATGGAACTAATATGACAACTATGAAGCACGAACACCCAAGAGGCACTCAATTAGCATGGACAAGGACACGGATAAAACACGATGTCGACATGTGTTTGACATGTCTTGTGGCGTGTTGGACTTAGAAGGCATTAAAAAAGGCAGGACACACGTCAAGGGCACGATGTTCTAGATGTTAAGTTATTCTTGCTTAACAGCGTCAAGCCCACTTCATTATATTTGTTGCATTTTTACATATTAGTTTCAACAATGTATGGGGTCCTTCCCCTTATACGTATTGCGATAGACATCATTATTTGAAATAATTATCAATGATCTTACAAAATATATTTTGTTTATCGTCTCTCGAAAATAATATGCGTTTAATTTATTTTCAAGTTTTAATAGTAAAACTGAAGAAATTCAAACAAAATACGGTGGTGAGTATTGTAAAATAGAATTAAAAAAATATACAATATGGAATTTTACATCACCTTTCTTATTCATAAAATTCATGAGTAAAATGGTTTCGTCGAACGTTGTAACTGTCACATCGTCAAACAGTCCTATCACTCTTTGCCCAAGGTTGTGTTCCCCAACATTACTAGCATTATGCATTTGAGTATATAGTTTATCTTATTTATTGGCTTCCCTTTTGTGTCTCTCATGTCTCATCACCTTTTCATTGTGTTTAAAAATATACCAAATTAATTTGAACATAATATTTTTGAGTGTATTTTTCCATATTTACCCCAACATATTACACACAAAATGGATTTTTTATGTACTTCATTTGTGTTCCTCAGGTGAAATTCAACTCATCTTCACTACGGATTCATGTGTCTTTAATCAAACCACATTTATATTCAAAGACATTGTCATATCGATGAGTTCTAATTTCCATTCTACAACCTATATATATGTCGTCTACACCCGTGAAACTTTGCCCAACCTCATTCCCCGTAGTGGGGCATTTTTACACATACTCGTTTTAAATCCTCATAAAGTGTTCACTAAATATCTTGTACATTTAGGTTCCTATTAATGCTACTCATATATCTCTTATTCATGACCAAACTCGAAATTCATCACACACATCAGTTCCCTTGAGTCACTACTAAATCCATCCTTAACAACTCATCTTTAGCGAACAAACCTTATACTTATACCCATAAATTAATATGAAATCAGGTTTTTAAACAAACACAAATATGATGAATCAATTTCTCAAACATATGGATTTATTCTTATTTACATTAAAACCCTATATATACAATCAAATGAATGTAGTTAGGGTCTAAATGCAAAAAAAAAAAAAAAAAAACTGATGAATGAATAGGGAGCAAGCACTAATATATACTCATGCAAATTATACAAAAAGTTTCTAAATTAACTTTTATATAATTTATCAACATCCAAGAAAATGAAAGAAAAATACAGAAATATATGACTCAAGAGGGATTAAACAAAAAGGGCATCACTTTGTAATTATGTATCATTTTTAGATTTATCATTTGAAATAGAAAAAACCAATATATGTATAACCAACAAAGTTAGGGTTAAATACCAATTGAACAAACATAGCTACAATTTAAATGCCAACAAAATGAATTGAAATGCCAAGTAAATGGACAAAGATAAGTTTTCAATGGAAAAGAAAACATACCTGCTGTGATTTCCTTGTAGCTGATCCAAGTGACCTCCAACCAATGTCTCAATGAAATGGGAGATAGAAATCAAAACAGAGTTACTTTGGATATGGAGAATGGGAGTTTCTGTGACGAAGTAGGAGATAGAAATCGAACTGAGCTACTTTGGATAAAAATCAAACAGTTTCAATGATTTAAGTTAGAGGTAAAAATCCGTGATGAAGGTATAGATGAAGTAGGAGATAGAAATTGAAACGGTTTGGAGATGAAGGGGGAGAGAGATGTCGATCGAGGTTGAGGGGATTTCACGGAGGAGTGAGAGAGTCGTAGGTAAATGAAACAGACTTGCGAGATGGGCGGGAAGTAAATTAGAACCGTTGTAAATTACTTCATTAAAAACATACTTAGGTCACTTAATTAGAAAATTGATGTAAAATTAAATAGGTTTAATAGTTTACCACGGTTGATTTGTGAGTGATGTAAATTAAATTTTAAAAGCGTCTTAAATAAGCTTTTTTCTTGTAGTGCTATTTGGGAATTATTTGGAAGATTGTAATTGAGAATTATTTTTTATTAAAATATATTTTGAAAATGATGAACAAAAATGAGTTTATAAAATAGAGTATTTTTTCTAAGTGATTTTTTTTAAAAATAGGGACTATTTATAAAGGGAAAGGGGTGAGTGTGCAACGGATACGAAAAGATTGATTCAACATTTTTTTTATTTGTGAATACAATATAGAAGTGTATTATATATTTGATGTTTGAATACAATATTAAAGTGTAAATTTGACATTTCTAAATTTATTTAACTTTCACCAACTCATCTAATAAGATCATTTACATTTAGTATGCAAAAATTTTCATGATTGATTTTATATTATTAAAACTTTTTTATATTTTATCAAATATTATAATACAACCGCGTAACGCGCCGATTACATGCGGGGTCCTTTTATTTTAGAAGAGAATGGTTTTTTTTTTTTTTTTGAAGTGGAAGATTGCAATCAAAGGTAGATAAATGGTACGTACACGATGCAACCAACAAATGGAAAGTCAGAAGGATTCATCTTAAAAAGTAACAGTTTGGTAGACCAACCAGTCAACTCTTCACCTCCACTAACCACGTATTTTCTTCTTCTTACACACATCTTTTCGCTTCACTTAACTCTCTCTGTGTCCAAATTCAGTGCTTCGCTCATCTCCCTAAGATAACGAACTCCTTACACCGCACCAATTTGGATCATCAATCTCTATCTTAGTGGAGTAAAAGCAAAGGAATACCTCAAGACTCTCTTCCAACTGTTATCATGCAACTACTTGGGTGTCAATTTTATCTCAGTCCACTCATTTAAGCTATTATACCAACACGAGTGCAATCTAAAGGAGATTTTATTTGGTGGGTGTAGTTTGACAATTTGATGGAATGAATTATTGGTAGAAGAGACCAAATAAGTAGGGAAATGGCCAGTAATGGATTGCAAATCATGTTACAGACCGCGGTTCAGACTGTTAATTGGACCTACAGTCTTTTCTGGCAACCATGTCCCCAGCGAGGGTAACCCTTTCTTCCCATCTTTACGACAACTAAAAGGACCCGTTTTTAACATATGATTATTTATTCCAAATGTTATATTAACTTTATTATTTCCCTAATTACGATATATATACTGTACTAGTCATTTCTCCTGAGTGGTAAGAATTCGGCTTTCTATCCTGAAATGTTATTTTATTGACAAAAGCAAGAATGCCACGGTGCCACCGTAGCATTTAAGGGCAAAGTATAAAATAAATATTAAAATTAAAAAGGTAATGATTATGGATGTCTGAAAATAAAAATTATCCTTATTTTTGTTTGTGGGAGTAGTAATGAATGATTGTATGAACTTAATTGAGGGTGTATTCTATTGTGAATTAAATAAAGGATATTAGTATGGGGAGATGGATATTACAATGGAGCAATAAAAACGAGAAAGACAATGCAGCCTATGGAAGTTAGCACGGAGGAGGCATCACTGGAGAGGAGCCAGCAGCTAAGGGAACTCTACGATAACTTGACGAACCACCCAACGCGGCCGCCTTCTGCCGCATTGCTGTCACCGGAGGACCTCACAGAGACGGAGTGGTACTACTTGATGTGTGTCTCTTTCTCATTTCCGCCTGGTGTGGGGTGAGTGATTCTTAATTTATTTTGTTTTCATTCACAAGAGAAATGAATATGGCCAAATTGATCAATTTTATCCTCATTTCGGAAATTTTTTCTACTTTTCTTGATTTTGTCTGCTCGAGTGGGTGGGATCTAATCTGGGTGGATAATTTTTTAGGATCAAATATCGTTCCTCAAATATTTTTTAATACATATTTAGTCTAAGCCTTTTATTTTATACTAAAAAGTCCCTCAAACACTCATTTAATTAATATTCTCTTATTTTTAAAGGTCCGCATTAGCGGCATGGTGAAGGATGTTTTGAAGCAAAATAAAACGCGTATTAAAAAACGTTCGAGTAAATATTTGGTATATGCCTCCTTTTTAAAATGTACTTATTTTGGTCCCGGCTAAGATAAGATAATGTGATCATATTGTGATAGCCTCGGTTTCTATGTTTATTCTACTGTATAAATGAGAGACTCTCGTAGATACGAACTCAACTCAACTCAACAAAGCATTTTCCTAATTATTTTGGATCGGCTACATGAATCCTATTTTTTCATTTCATTCTGTCCAGTGCAATATTTTCGGTTAAACCACATGACATCATGTCCTTTTTTATAAAATCATATCAAGTCAATTTATGTCTACCTCTACCCCTTGTGTTACCATCCATACTAACTAAATCACTCTTCCTTACAGGAGCATCCATTGGTCTACGCTTGACGTGTCCAAACCATCTAAGTCAATTTTCTCTCAATTTATCTTCTATAGGAGATACTTTTACCATTTCACGAATTTATTCATTTTTAATTTTATCCTTTCGAGTTTTACCACAAATCCATCTTAGCATTCACATCTCCGCCACACTCATTTTCTGCACATTTTATTTCTTGATTGCCCAACACTCTGTCTCATATAACATGGCAGGTCTAATGGTCGTCCTATAAAAATTTTCTTTTAACTTCAAAGGTATACGCTAGAGCCGGCAATATGGGCTCTTAAGAATGAAACCGTCCATAATCCATCCAAAATAATGTGTTTGGCGCCCATTAATTGTGTTTATGGGTCAAAATGGTTTGAATGATCTAATAAGACGGTTTGTTGGCGGGTCATTAGCGGGTCAAAATGGTTTTGGACCCTCACAAAAATAAAACTCAAATTACTAAAAATTTAAAAGATTTTTTTATTCAAGTATTTACTTGTATATTTTTTTTTCAAAATTATTATATCATATTTATTTGTATGTGGTATAATAATTGTTTTTTCAAAAAAAAAAAAAGGTGGATCAACCCGACCCGATCCGGGTTTGACCCGCCCAGAAACCCGCCCAAATTAATTTGTCCAACCCGCTTTTGACCCGCCCAAATTTATCCATATCCATTTTTGACCCGTCCATAACCACCCATTTGCCACTACTAGTATACGCCTATCACACAAAACGCCGGTAGCACTTCTCCACTTAACCCAGCCTGCTATAATCCTAAGAGTAACGTTATCACTAATATCTCTATCTTTTTGGATAATCGATCCTAATTAACGAAAATAATCATTTTTAGGTATCTCTTGACCTTTCAATTTCACCACATCTCCATTTGTCCTCCTATTACTACTAAAATTGCACTCCGCATATTCTGTTTTAGTTCTGCTTATTTTAAATCCTCTTGTTTCAAAAATTTCTCTCCACAATTTCAACCTAGCATTAATCATCATCTTAAAATCTCATCCACTAAAACAATATCATCTATAAATAGCATACAACATGGCACCTCAACAAGTATTTGTCCAGTCAACTTATCCATAACAAGAGCAAAGAGATAAGGACTTAATGCGGAACCTTAGTGTAGACCTATCGTAATTGAAAATTCAATACTTTCTCCGACTGATATTCTTACTGTAGTCATCGCACCATCATACATATCATTTATCACATCAAAATATCTACGAGTCACTCCTCTTTTATGTAGAACCCACCATATTATATCTCTGGGTATCCTATCATACGCCTTCTCCAAATCTATAATAATCATATGAAGATTCTTATTTTTCTCCCTATACCTCTCCATTAATCTCCTCAATAAATAGATTGCTTCCATTGTTGACCTCCCAAGCATAAACCCAAATTGATTCTCAGATATTGTTGTCTTCAATCTCAATCTATATTCAACCACTATCTCCCAAAGTTTCATTGTATGACTCATTAACTTAATACCACGATAATTTGAACAACTTTGTATGTCCTCTTTATTTTTATAAATGCGTACTAAAACACTTTTTCTCCATGTATACATATTTATTGGATCAAATTTAATTTTCTAAAATATTAAAAAAATATTTTCAAGTTGAATTCTTTTATGCAATATTTAAACATTTCAAGGGATCCATATAAAAAAAATAGCCAAAAATAATTCTTTTTGCTATTTCAAAAAAATTGGTCAAACTTTCACAGTTTTTAAAAGGTGTGAAAGTTTAACCGATTTTTTTTAAATAGCAAAAAATGTTATTTTAAGTTAGTTTTTTATAAGGGTCCCTTGAAATATTTAAAACCACACAAAAAAACTCAACTCAAAATTATTTTTTTACTATTTTAAAAAAATCAGTATGTATACTTGGTATGTACTGCAGTATATATATATATATATATATATATATATATATATATATATATATATATATATATATATATATGGCTCACCTACATTATCACACCTAGTTCTAGGGCCTAAATTTTTTTTCAAATTTTCTATTTTGCTCTAAAAATTAACCTTCTAATCAATTCGTGTTCAAAAAATTAGGTTAAATTAAATTTTGTAACTATTTTTTAAAAAATCACAAAATTCTGTTGTTGCATAACCATATAAATAAGGTATTTTTAGCACTTTTTTGTTGGATTTTTTAAAATTAGTTACAAAATATATTTTAACCTATTTTTTTGAACATATGTTGATTGGAAGGTTAATTTCAAAAGAAAAATAAAAAATTTGAAAAAAAAATTAGGGCCTAGAACTAGGTGTGATGTAGGTGAGCTTTCTCCTATATCACACCTAGTTCTATGCTTAAAAAAAATTCAATTTTTTTATTTTACCCATGGAGTTAACTTTCCAATCAACACATGTTAAACTACTAAAAGTAAGGGTCTGCGCCAGTAGAATTTTGTGACTTTTTTTTAAATAGTTATAAAATGTATAACCTAATTTTTTTAACATGTGTTGATTGAAAGGTTAATTTCAATCGAAAAATAAAAAAATATATATAAAAAAATTTCTTAAGTCCTAGAACTAGGTGTGATGTAAAGAGAAAGACTATCTTACATATAGAGTGCGCCAAGTGTTTTGTGCACTCGTTGCATAAAACCGGTGAACCGGTCCAACTATCATTTTTCTACGAATCTGTTTACTACTATAATGGATGCAGGTGCCTAAACCTTCGTTATAAAAAAAACTATTACTTACTACCATGCCTAAGGATATGGCCAGTACGGACACAAAAATTGCGTGTAAGAGGTGTTTAAAAGATTTTAAAACAAAGACCACTTGACATATTTATAGCCTTGCGCTCCCAAGTGGATTCCTCCACATTATGATGCTCCCTCTGGACCCGCACAAGTGGAACTATCTTCGACCTCAATCTCCTCTTACTATAGTCTAGGATAGCCACTGGTCTCTCCTCGTACGAGCTATCAAACTGTAAGTCGATTTCATCTATCGCAATATGAGTATGGGCCATATCATCCCGAAGATATTTTCTCAACGAAGAGATGTGGAATACATCGTGGATGCGATGTAAATGCTTTGGCAGTCCCAACCTGTATGCAACCGGCCCAATCCTCTCGATGATGGGAAATGGTCCCACATACCTTGGAGCCGAATTCCCCTTCTTCCCGAACCTCATCACTCCCTTCATAGGAGATACACGCAATAACACTTGGTCCCCCACACTAAACTCTCGGAAGAACCGTTTCGCATCGGCGTAACTCTTCTGCCTGTCCTGGGCAACTCGAATACGACTCCTGATTATTTCAATTCTCGCGGAGGTCTCCTGAATCACTTTTGGTCCTAGAAATTTGTTATCCCCCACCTCGAGCCAACAAGTTGGAGAACGACAAGGCCTGCCATAAAAAGCCTCAAATGGAGCCATGCCAATCGTGAACTGATACGAGTTATTATAAGCAAACTCTACCAGTGGAAGGTGTGGCTCCCAACCTCCTCCAAAATCGAGAACACACATGCGTAGCATATCCTCTAACATCTGGTTAGTACGCTTTGTCTAACCATCCGTCTGTGGGTGATAAGCTGAACTCAACCTCAACTCTGTACCCATAGCCTCCTGAAAGCTTTCCCAGAAACGTGACACAAAAATCTTGTCTCTATCTGACACAATATTCAGGGGCACCCCATGTAATCTAACAATCTCAGCGATGAACAACTGAGCATACTGACCCGTGGTATAATCTGTCCGCACCGGCAGAAAATGAGCCACCTTGGTCAAACGGTCTACAATCACCCAGATAGAATCGTGGCCCCGCTGTGATGTAGGCAACCCTATAATAAAATCCATGGAAATACTCTCCCACTTCCATGCCGGTACTTCCAATGGCTGAAGAAATCCTGACGATTTCTGGTGGTCCACCTTTACCAGATGGCAGGTAGAACACTTGGACACGAACTCGGCCATGTCCTTCTTCATCCCACTCCACCAGTATTGTCGCCTCATATCCTGGTACATCTTATCGCCTCCCAGATGTACTGAAAATCGGGACCCATGAGAATGAGTCACCACTGCATGACGTAATTCTGCTCCTTCTGGAACCACCAATCTCCCATTAAACCGCAAACCTCCATCAGAACTAACAGAATAGGACTCAGCACCCTTGGCTAGAAGTCGCACAATCTGCTCCTAGCAAAACGGGTCTGTGGCCTGTGCCTGTATCACCCTCGTAACAATCTCGGGTGTGACTGACAACACGGATATGAAAGAACGTGCTACTGCGTCCTGGTGACCCTATCGTTTTCTTCAATATCTTTGGTCCTGCACATTATTCCAAGAGGGTGTAAGCAATTCAAAAGCAGTAACTTTATAATGGTAGACAACACACGCACACACACACACACACACACACACACACACACATATATATATATATATATATATATATATATATATATATATATATATATATATATGAAAATGTTACTCTTATCGGGAGTTAGCACTGGACTAGTACTGAATGCGCTTTATATGATGAATGCGCTTTATATGATTTGTACGATGATGTGAGTCTCGCCAGAATACAAGTCATATGAAGCGCAGTCGGTACTATCCCGGTGCTAACTCGTGGTAAGACTATCATTACTCATATATATATATATATATATATATATATATATATATATATATATATATATATATATATATATATATATATACACTGTAAAAATAAATCAGTTTCTTGGGAAGTAAATTTATTTACATTACAACTCTAGAGTGAGACTTGGTGGGTAACCAGCCAAAAGAGTCAATGATAGTAATCATACTTTTTCTCACACTTTTAGGTGTTCTTGTTGCGGAACAGATATTTTGTAGTCTGAAAATTAATACAGATTTACGTGACTTATAATGTTCAATGATACGATTAATTTGTCGAGTTTTTATTAAAGAATAATGTCCAATTTTTTATTAAAAAAGTAACATCAAATTTTTTTGGATAAAAATAACAATCAGCTTTTAAAATAAATAATGAAAGTTTTTTTATTAACGTCCATTTTAATAAAAAAAATAATATAACATAATTTTTTAAGCTTTATGGAGATTGACCCAATTTGTAAGTTTGTATTTATGTTTGGGTAATTGAGTTGTCTTTTACATCACTAACTCTTTTACATCACTAACGCAAATCAAAATTTTGAAATGAACATAACACGTTCATGAAAGTATATCCTGACGTATATACGTCTTCAAAAAAGTCAATTTGAATCAATGTGCTGATTTTATTTTCGTGTGTAAAATTCTCAACTACTATATAGCGATTAAAACTAATAAATTTGAGGAATTATAAGTTATTAAAATATTTTTACCATGCCATTTGCCCAAATTTTTTAAATTATCAGATTTAGCATTAATAATATTGTGGTGACAATTATTATGCAACACAAATAAATACAAGAGAAGCAATTATCAAGGAAGAACAAGGAATATAAAATGTCAATCACACAACAAAGGATGTACGTGGTTCAGCAAAGATGTGCCTACGTCCACGGTGGTGCAGTCGATATTATTTCTATATACTCTGGAGGGTAATTACAGAGAATACAACCTGTCCTTTTGCCCCGGACCTAGGGTTTAATATATACATGTACATGTAGGTAAGTGGAGATGATGGGTATCTCCACGTTTTCCATCTCCCCTATAACTTCCAATTGTGGGAACGTGGGGGAGACCGGATCAATATAAGAGATGAGGGGCCCGGACTTTGGGCCGCCAGGACTGGGCTACTCGTCCAGGCCCATGGTTCTAAATTTCGGGTACCCACAATTGCCCCTAAATTTGTTGGGCCATGTTTATGGACTCAATGGATTTAAATGATCAGCCATTATGGCTGATTTGCGATTCCTCGAAAGCTGTGAAGTTGATTTGGTGGCACCCGCTTCGCTTATTGTGCGCTATGATTAGAATTTGAAGGCTTGTTGGAATAACCACTTTCTCTCCCGTCGCTTCAGCCTTTCCAGTACTCTTCTATCTTCTGAGAACTCTAGCGCCTCGTGCCTTCTTCTCTCAATTTCCATTCCCATAGTTTCTTAGTTGTCTGAGCTCGTGCTTCTTCATCACTTGGACTGATTGTCTGAGCTTGTGCTTCTTCATCACTTGGGCTGATTGTCTATTTTGTAAGTTTCCTATGCCCTTTCCTTGTACTTTCTCTTTAGTTTGTAGCTTTTCTTGGGTCTTCCAATGGCGAAGATTGGGAATAGGTCAATCTCTGAATTTAGGAAGTTTTACAACATTCCTGAGTGGGTAGATATTGAGTGTTGTGCCTCCCCTCCTAGGAATGTTAGGGATATAGATGATGCTCACTGGATCCATGTTCTGTTGCTTTCCCAGGGGGGACTCACTTTTCCTCCCAATGATTTATTCCTGCATTTCTTTGGCTATTTCAATATTGTTCCTACACAATGCTCGCCCAATGTGTAGAAAATAGTAAATAGCGTCCATAGGATAAATCAATTGTATGGTACTAGGTTAGGACTTGCCGAGGTGTGTTTCTGTTACTCCTTTTCTCGAACTAGCTCAGGTGTCCTATACCTCAAAGCTAAGAGCCCTGACAGGGTATTGGTAGTAAATCTACCTGATTCCCATAAGGACTATTGGCAAGAAGGTTTCCTTGTTAGGAATTGGCAGTTCCCTCCCCAATTTGAAGGGTCGAGGTCTGAGAGGTTCTCTGTGCCTTTTTACGGGGAGGAATATATAGGTAGACATTGTACTGTTGTTTCAACTTTTGCTGATTTGTGACCTTTCTAACTCTTCTTTGCTTTTTCTTGCGCAGCGAAGTCAAAGAACTTGGAACCTGCACTCAACGAGGTCCGTCTTTCAGAATTGGTAAAGGCTTGGAAAATCAAGGAGCCCTTAGGTGACGGCGAGCACCCCAGATCTGTTGTCTTCCTGCTCGAGTACAAGAACGTTGGCTCTAGCTTCATAGCGAGGACTGTGGATAGTATACCAGAGTTTGACTCCTTCGAAGATACTACTGCAGAGCCTATCCAGCTGGATGAGGAGGAGAGCAGCTCTGAAAGTGACTTTGCAGGAGCCGTGAGTAATTTGGGTGGATGGAGCTTTGATAGTAGCAGTTCGTCGAGCACTTCTAGCAGTTCAAGTGAAGAGATGGTTCCCCCGAGGAAGAACTTGATTAGGGATGATGATGATGAGGACCACGTGCTCCTTCCATAGAGGTCAAAGAAACAAAAAGCCACTTCTGGGGTCGTGGCTACTGGTTCTCGATCCTCCGCTCAGGAGCAGGAGAGGAGAAGGAAGGAAGAGGAGCAGGTGAGAGAGAGAGAGAGAGAGAGGAAAAAGGAAGAAGTTGGAAGAGAAGAGGAGAGCGAAGGAGAGGAAGAAGAGGGAGAGCGAGAAGGAGGAGGAGAAAAGAAGGGCTGAGGCGATGACGAAGGCTGGGCAGGCCTTAGTCCCAGTATCTGCTCTGCCTAAAGGGGCCTCCGTGGTAATTTCTCCTCAGCTAGCCCAGGCTCTGCTCGAGAAAGCTGTCCTCCCGGCTGATCACCAAAGGGCAGTAGGTTCAGAGCACCTGGCCCTTCAGACTAGTCAGAGGCTTACTCTGGTAAGGTTTCTTTTTCTCTTGCATTTTTCTGACTTCCCTCATTTTCCTCTTCTAATATCTTCTCTTTTTCGCAGTTTGTTACTGACTTCGCCGTGTTGTATCGTTCACGCGACGAGCTGGTGAAGAAGAACAGTGAACTGGAGCAAGAAAACTCTGCCCTGAAGATGAAGGGTAAGGAGCTCGAGGCCAATTTTAAGGCTGTTGACGCTGCTCGGATCTCATCCGACTTGGCTCTTGCCACTGTGAACAAGGAGAAGGATGCGGCGATCACAGATCTAAGGGAGCTGAGGCAGGCCTACGACCTAGTTTGCTCGAGCAAACTTGCTGTGCTGGAGGATAAAAGGGTGCTTTCCGAAGAGCTGAAGAAGAAAGAGTCCGAGGCTATCACTGCCAAGGAAGACTCTTATAATTCCGGCTGGGCTGCGGCATACGAAGATGCTGAAGTTTAGATAGGCTATATCAACCGCCTGAACTTCAAGATAGGATGGAACAAGGCTCTCGTAGCTGCTGGGGTGGATGTTGCATCCCCACTCTTCGACGAGCACGACCCAGGGCCGAGCCAGTCGTAGACGAGGACCCTGCCCCAGCTGTTGAAGACCCTAATTCTGTCCCTCAGGCGACTCCTGCTGATGTTTCTCTTGTTGAGGGGATAGAGGTCAGCCTTGCTGAGGACAGTGCTCCTGCTGATGCTGATAAGGAGAAGGGGCCATCCACCTCTAGGCCTCCTGAGGTTGCTAATTGATAGGGTTTTTGTATTTTTGCATTTTCTAGTCTGTAAATTTTCTTTCTTCAGTCTGATGTAACTTCAATTTTTATTAATGAAAAAGCTTCATTTCCGCTTCTGCTGATCTCTTTCTCTCCTTTATTTTCCTTTCGCTTGTAGTTAGTTGATGTGGATGATTACATCCCTGCAACTTCCCAGTTGGGTAGGACCCTTGGTCCCAATGCGAGCCTTGAAGTTCGCCAGGCTTTTGTTAAGCTTTGCAAGTCCCTCAGGTCTAGAAATCAGAAGTATAAGGAGAAATCCGAGCTAGTGGCTAAGTTGAAAGACAGGCTTCGGGAGATGGAGGACATTAGTGTCTTAGTGCAAGAGGAAGTCAATGTGCTGAGAACAAGACTCCTAGAGGCCACCGAGGTCAATCAAGTTAGGGAGTTCCTTCAGCAGGAGAATGAAGACCTGAGGAGGGAAGTCTTACAACTTAGGGAGCATGCACCGAGCACTATTCCGGCAGTTCTGCAAGGCTCCTCGTCGTCGCGAGCAAGATCTGGTCCTGTGCTGTGAGGCTTTACTCGCCCTCCCCCTCCGCGAGCTGGTAGTAGCACCAGGGGCAGAAACAGGGAAGTAGAAGAACTTCGTGATAAGGAGATGGAAGAACTCCGTGATGATGTTCGGCGAGCATATGTAATTGCTGCTGGGCTTCAAAGGGACGTCACCCGGTTGCGGCACTTGTTCAAGAAAGGTCCTCGGCAAGCGTGGGCTGACAGTTATGATCAAGGCTGGTCGGATGCTCCAACAAGGCTATCTGAGTTCGAGGAGCTTTCTTTCATCATGGGATGGCTAAGTGCCTTGAAGGAGCTGCAAGTCCCGAAGAACTCGGTGCTATGGTATCGTCATGAGATGTCTTCCTCCACTCTGGTTTCCAAACCATTCAGAAGGGACGATCGATGGATCCCCATCGATGTTATTCCTCGACAATTATTAGAGTCGGATGCGAATGAGGTTGTGGAAGAGTTTGCTCCTGCTCCTGCTCCTGATGACGGACGAAGAGCTCGAGTGGCTGATTATCTTGCTCGGAGGCTTCCACCCCCTTGAGATTTTGCCAGTCGTTTTTTTTTTGATAATGTAAATGCTTTGGGCGAGCTCGCCGACTAAACATGTATTATCATTATTATAAGTAAAATGGATTAATGAAAAGTTTGTGTTTTTGGGCGATTTTGCCAACTAAACGTGTATATCCTACTTTTCATATCCTTGTTGCTTTATGATCTCTTTTGTTTTATCATGCAAGTGTCCCCCCAGTCCAGTATAATATCAAAGTACCATTGTGCCCCACCTTACCTTTTAGGTTGTGTCGTCACACTCCCTTAGGCCTAGGTAGGGCAATTGGCTAGGACACACCTGGTGTTGGATGTCTTCATCCGATCAGGATTTTGTTCAACCGAAGTAGGTTTGATGACCAGTATAAGATTTGGTCGTATTGCCTAAGAATCCTCTGTATGGCTTTATATATTGCCAGGGGCAACGCTAAGAGGTCTCTCGTGTTTTATGACGATGACATGAGGAGGGGTATTCCCTTGCTGTAGTGATCAAGGTGCTTGTTATTTGGAAAGGATGTGCGATGAATGCAACTGTCACCAATCAGAGTGTAACCAACTAAGTAACTTTCATTAGTAATAAGGAAAATGAACTTCTGTTTTCATAACAAAAGAAATACAAGAAAAAGATCTAAAAATAGAATTTCTTGAGATTAGCTGCGTTCCATGCTCGTGGTATTTCTCTGCCCTCCATCATTTCCAAGTGATAGGCACCTTGCAGATCGTCTTTAGTTACTTTAAAGGGTCCTTCCCAGTTTGGGCCTAGCTTGTCATCTGACGACTTCACTGTGCTGCCCAGGACCTTCCTTAGAACATAGTCCCCAACTTGGAACGTCCTCGGGATAACCCTTTTGTTGTAATGCTTCGCGAGCTGTTGCTGATAGTTCGCTAGCTTCACCAGGGCCGGCTCTCTACGCTCGTCGGCTAGGTCGAGTTCGGCGAGCAATGCTTCATCATTCAGGCGTTGGTCGACAAGGTTGGATCTCATTATTGGCAAACCTGCTTTTAGTGGGATGACTGCTTCCATGCCATATGTCAGCGAAAATGGGGTTTTTCCTGTTGCTCGCCGAGGAGTGGTTCGGTACGCCCATAGAACATGGGGTAGCTCTGTTACCCATGCGCCTTTGGCTCGCTCTAATCACTTCTTTAATCCATCGATCACAGTTTTGTTGGAAGCTTCAGCTTGGCCATTGCTCTGAGGGTAGGCTACCGAGCTGAAGTGGTGTCTGATCCCGTGTTCGTTACAGAAGTTCTGAAAGGGGCCACTTTCAAACTGCGTTCCATTTTCGGTGATGATGGTTCTGGGGATTCCAAATCGAGTGATTATATTTCTCCATATGAACCTTATCATATCAGCATCTCGGATGTTCGCCAAGGATTCAGCCTCGATCCATTTGGTGAAGTAGTTAGTCGCAACCAACAGGTATTTGCGATTGTCGACGGCGGTAGGCAGCGGTCCCACGATGTCCATTCCCCATTGGGCTAAGGGCCATGGGCTGGACAGGGACTTCAGATCGCTGGTGGGTTGGTGGGCCATAGGAGCGTGGAATTGGCATTTCGGGCATTTGTGAACATATACTGCGAAGTCCTTTTGCATGTATGGCCACCAATAGCCTTCCTTCATTGCTCGAAAGGCTAGAGACCTTCCTCAGATATGACTTCCATAGATTCCTTCGTGAAGCTCGTGTAGCACTTGCTCGACATCACCTGGATGGACGCATCTAAGGTAGGGACCAGAGAAGGATTTCTTATACAAGTCGCCTCCTATGGATAAGTGAAAGCGAGCAGCTTTGACTCTTATCTGGTGAGGAATTTTCTTGTCATCTGGGAGCGTGGCATTCTTTAAATAGCCCCTTAAGGGGTCCATCCAGCTGGGGGCTGAACCCACCTGGAGTACTTGTTCCACGTTTGGTAACTTGCTGTTGTGATTAATGCTCGAACAAATGAGGAAATCGATGGGGATGACCCTCTTAAGGTCAGAGTCAACTGGCGAACTTAAGGCTGTTAAGGCATCAGCATGACTGTTTTGCCCCCTGGGAAACTGCTGGATGTTGATCTCTTCAAATCTTGACATTAATTCTCTCACCAAGGCGAGGTAGGCTGCCATTCTTTCATCCTTTGCATTGTAATCTCCACTTATCTGATTGGAGACTAGTTGAGAGTCGACGAACACCTGTAAACGTTTTGCTCCTAGAGTTTGTGCCTTTTGGAGACCGGCTATTAGGGCTTCGTACTCTGCTTCATTGTTGGAGGCTGCAAATCCAAGCCTGATTCCTTGTTCGAGGATTGTGTTTTCTGGAGTGATGAGGACAATGCCTACCCCTGCCCCCTTTGAGTTGGAGGTTCCATCAACAAAGAGTCTCCAAGTTCTCTCTGTTGCTTGGTTCTTCTTTTGCCTTGTTGGTTGAGGTTAGTCGGAGAGTTCCTCGCCCGTGAATTCGGCTATGAAATCAACAAGGATCTGACCCTTGATAGCTGTCATTAGATGAAATTGGATGTCAAACCGGCCGAGCTCGACTGACCACTTTGACAGTCTGCCCGACAAGTTCGCTTCCCTTAGGACCGCCTTAAGGGGATGCGATATAAGGACGATGATAGTATGAGCTTCGAAATAATGCTCCAGCTTCCTCGAGGCTATTACAAGTGTAAAGGCGAGCTTCTCCAATGGTAGGTACCTTTGCTCGACGTCTAATAAGGTCTTGCTCGCGTAGTAAACGGGGTGTTGGATTCCTGAAATCTCGCATATTAATGCAGAGCTGACAGTGTGATTGGATAATGAGAGGTACAGGTACAAAGAATCCATTTGCTGTGGTATGACAAGCAGCGGTGGAGAGCTTAAGTAGGACTTGAGCTCGTCTAAAGCTCGCGAGCAGTCTGGGCTCCACTCTATCAGTTTACTCCCCTTTAAAAGCTGGAAAAAAGGTTTGCACTTCTCAGAGGATTTGTAGATGAAGCGATTTAAGGTGGCGAGAATTCCAGTGAGCTTCTGCATGTCCCGGATTGTTCGAGGGGGTTGTACCCTGTTGATTGCATCGATCTGGTCTAGATTAGCTTCTATGCCTCTCTTACTGACCAAGTACCCAAGAAATTTTCCTGACTGGACACCGAAGGAACATTTGCTCGCATTAAGTTTCATTCGGTACTTCCTGAGGATTTCGAAGGTCTTTGACAGGTCTGAGAGGTGATTTTCCTTCTTCTTGCTCTTAACGAGCATGTCATCGATGTAGACCTCCATTGTGTCTCCCATTTGATCCCTTAACATTTTAGTGACCAACCGCTGATAGGTTGCCCCTACATTCTTGAGCCCAAATGGCATGACCTTGTAGCAATATAACCCAACTGTCGTGATGAACGCCGTTTTGTCCTGGTCTGGGGCATACAAGGGGATCTGGTGATATCCTGAGTAGGCATCCAGGAAACTCATTCGCTCGTGAGCTGCAGTGCCATCTACTAGTTGGTCTATCTTCGGGAAGGGGAAACTATCCTTAGGGCATGCTTTGTTGAGGTCAGTGAAGTCGATGCAAACTCTCCACTTCCCATTATTCTTCGGAACTACTACTGGGTTGGACAACCACTTGGGGAATTGCACTTCCCGTATGGATCCTGCATCCAGCAGTTTTTCGACTTCCTTTTCGATCGCTTTAGCCTTCTCGGGTGCAGTTCTCCGTGCCTTCTGCGTGACTGGCTTGAATGTGGGGTCGACGTGCAGCTGATGACAGACCCTACTAGGATCGATTCCAGGCAGCTCGTATGGTTCCCATGCGAAAACATCTACGTTGTGTCTCAGCAAGGTCGTCAACTCTTTCTGTTCTTAGTCGGTGAGAGATGCTCCAATCAAGAAGACTCTGCTACTGTCACCAACTTCAGCTATAACTTCTACCAGGTCCTCGACGACACGCTCGGAGGGGAGGAGCCTGGTCTCCTCTACTCCAGGTCTTCCATACTTTAACTGCTACTTGGAAGGTATCACACCCTCTTCAACTTTCTCGCTGGGTTGACCGGCCTTCTTCTCTAGCTTTATTCGGATGGCTTCTATGAATCACTTCCTCGCCATCGCTTGGTCGCCGTGGATCTCCATTACTCCTCGCTCGGTTACATACTTGAGCTTCTGATGGTAGGTCGAGGAGACCGCCTTCATCGTATGAAGCCAACCTCTGCCGAGGATGGTCTGGTACAGTGATTTGATGTCAACTACCAAAAACTCAATCATCTTGGAGACGTTCCCAGCACGAACTGGCAACACTATCTTGCCCAGGGGCATGGTCATTTTTCCAGCGAAGCCGACCAAAGGAACAGTAGCTTCCTTTAGGTCGGCGAAGCTCAACTTCAATTTTCTGAATAGGTCGAGGTACATTACTTCGGATGAACTTCCTTGATCGACGAGTAGATTGTCGATATCAAAGTTGGCTATCCGAAGTGTAATGACCAGTGCATCATGATGTGGGGTCCTTACTCCCACCAAATCTTCATCCGTGAAAACAATATGCTTGTTATAGTTGACGTCCTCTGCTCGTCGACGCTTTCCTGACTGTGAGTTTGTTGGATCGATTTGAAAAGCCTGCATTACCGCTGTAAGTTTTTTCATTTCCATTCGAGGTGAGTTTCCTTGTATCTGCTTGACGTCATATACTCCGTGGATTACGGCGAACTCATGTCCAACATCATCCTCCAGCACGTTGTCGGGCCTCGCCTCTCTGTTGGCAGCCACTTTCTCTGCCCTCTTTTCCACAAAGTCGTTCAAATGCCCGGACTGGGCCAACTCCTCGAGGTGAGACTTAAGAGCTTTGCAGTGCTCGGTCTTATGTCCTCCTTCTTTGTGAAAAGCGCATCTTAACGCATTGTTCCTCTTTGAGGGATCTCCTCCCATTTTCCTGGGCCACTTGATGAATGGCTCATCTTTGATCTTCGCGAGAATTTTGTAAATTGGTTCTTTGAAGACGGTGTTGACTGCCTGGAATAGTTTCGACGCGTCATGGTTCCCTCCGTTCTTGGAGCCATTTTTGCCTCCGTTCTTTCCTCCTTTCTTCTGGTTCTCATTTTTCTCACCTCCTTTGGAAGTGAGCTTAGCTCGACCGTTTTCTCCTGTATTAGGGCGGGTGACATCTTCCACCTTTGCGTATTTCTCGATTCGGGCCATTAGGTCGTCAATAGTCATAGCTTCCATCTTCGTTAGGGACTGGTAGAGGAGGGAAGAACTAGGGAGCCCAATTTTGAAGGAGGCCGCTGCCACTTCCTCCACGCAGTCCTCGATCTCATTGAATAACTCCCAGTACCTCTTCGCGTAATCTCGGAGGGTCTCTTGAGGCGTTTTCTTCATTGTTAGCAGAGCATCCATCCTTTTGGGATGGGAGCTACTGGTAATGAATCGAGCAGTAAAAAGTTCGGTTAGGGATTTGAAATTCTTGATCGACCGGTGAGGGAGCCTTTCGAACCACTTCTGTGCTACATCATGAAGACTCGAGGGAAAAATGCAGCACATCAGGGCATCTCGGTGATTCCAGAGGGTCATGGCCTGTCGGTATTGCCTGACGTGATCGATGGGATCAATTTTTCCGTCGTAAATCTTGAACCTTGGAATGGAAAATTTCTTGGGAGTTTCCTCCTCTTCGATCTCCCTTGTGAAGGGTGATTTCATCTGGGTTTTGAGAGCTCGCCTCGCGAGTTCTCTGGTTGATCTTGTTCCGTGGTGAGCGGGATAATGGTCCATCTCCCTGCGGACCATGTTCCGTATGTTCTCATTGCTGCGAGCAGGGCTCTAGTAGCGGCGAGCTCTTTGCAGCTGTTCGCGGAGGTCATCGTCTGATTTGCCTCTTTCGTCCTTTTGAGATTCTTGCCTAGGGCTCCTTTCTCGGTTGCGAGATTTGCTCTCATGAGGGCTAGGACTGCGATATGGGCGTCTCCTGTAATCAAGACGAAGCTCCCTCTCTAGTATTCCCAGTCTCCTTTTTAAACGAGCATTCTCAGCCTCGTATCTGCGAGAAGACTCCCTCTGCTCGTGGAGCCTTGCCTCGTATGCATCAATCAATCTGGATATCTGCGTGGACCTCGCTGGTCCCTGACTCTCTTCTGAGGTTGGTCTTTCTAGGCGAGATCTCTGATCTGAACGTCGGACTTCAGACCTAATCCTGCGAGGAGCAGGTGGCTCTTGAATATCTCCTACTTGAGGGGCATTGTTGCTGTGACCAGACATCTTAAACTCCTTTCTTGAGGTGGGCTCTTCTCAGGGAAAGATGAACGTTTCCCACAGACGGCGCCAATTGTGGTGACAATTATTATGCAACACAAATAAATACAAGAGAAGCAATTATCAAGGAAGAACAAGGAATATAAAATGCCAATCACACAACAAAGGATGTACGTGGTTCAGCAAAGATGTGCCTACGTCCACGGTGGTGCAGTCGATATTATTTCTATATACTCTGGAGAGTAATTACAGAGAATACAACCTGTCCTTTTGCCCCGGACCTAGGGTTTAATATATACATGTACATGTAGGTAAGTGGAGGTGATGGGTATCTCCACGTTTTCCATCTCCCCTATAACTTCCAATTGTGGGAACGTGGGGGAGACCGGATCAATATAAGAGATGAGGGGCCCGGACTTTGGGCCGCCAGGACTGGGCTACTCGTCCAGGCCCATGGTTCTAAATTTTGGGTACCCACAAATAGTATAGTTGGTATTTTTGTTCTTAAATAGGGTGGATTGTCTCATAAATAAAGGAACCATTTCCCAATTTTTTTAAACTAATAGGTTCGTACCATATGCTATTTCAAAAATTATTTATTTTTTGCGAACTAATATAACATATGATCCTATCAACGATGTACATTTTTGAAAATTAGCATTGTGCCTTCAGGGATGGACAGGCCTTAGTGTATATATATATATTATCAATTAAGTATTTCATTGCTTCCATATCACCATTGTGAATAAAATAAAAGTCATTATTTCAGTTTCAGTTCGCTATAAAATCACTTCCTCACGTGCTGAGTAGATAATTTAGACCGCAAAAAAATGAGAATGCAACCCAATTCACACACTCAAAATAAGGATTTTGTTTCGTGAATGATTGATTCTATGTAAAAAGAACTTTAGACTTTTAGATTTAGTTTTCTTGAATTCTAAAAGCAAATTTCACCCATAAAGATTATACTAAAAATATTTAATAATAGTATGAATATAATATAAAGAATTAAATTAGGGTTGATAATTTGTGCTTTTTATATTTTTCGGGTTTGCTTTGAGTAATAGTGAATCCTAACTCGAAGTGATTACTTAAACATGACAAATAACATAATACTAACCTATTTTTTTATTAATCGTTTCGTGTTCAAGTTGATACACATGATCACTCGTGTTAGGAAACGGTTAGTCTTAATTTGTAATTTCGTTTGTGGTTTGTGGTCTGAATTGTGTCAAAATTTGTCACCCCAAGGTAAATAAGGTATAGTTGACTGAATTTAAACACACAATTAAGTATTAACATTATTAGCCAACATATAATGTACATACCTCGTAAACAAAAGTTTATTTTGGACTTACATGTATATGCCAATTTATATGTGAAAACTAGAAATTATTTATGCCTGAAAACTTCGAAGACCTGATTTCTTTTTTATGAGAAAAGTATAATTCAATAGGAAGTTTTCTATGTATAAATTTTATAAATGTAACTTATCAGTGGTATGGCATGTAGGTTACCGGGAAAGGCATATGCAAAGCGGCAGCATATATGGCTTACAGGTGCAAATGAGATCGATAGTAAAGTCTTCACTAGAGCTATTCTGGCCAAGGTACAATTGTGAGGCTTTTCAATAATCGTGATACTTAAATCAACATTATCAAATTATTTTCTCAAGTTATTTATAAAAAATCTTATTCATAGTTGAAACTTAAACATAATTCATAACTAACTAGCTATTATTTTCTCTTTCTCTTGTCAATGGAAACTCTGATGCTATATCTCTAGAGTGCTCGGGTACAGGTACTTTTGCCTCCAACTTAAATTTGGACATCTAGCTATTAACTTATTTGTTTTTCCTACTTTTATAATAGCTTGTTGACTTAGAAAAAATTGTCGTGCTAATGCAGACCGTGGTATGCATTCCACTACAGGATGGTGTAGTCGAATTTGGAACAACAAAAAGGGTATGTACAACCAATATTCTTTTACCTACTCCATAACTTAAATTAGTTTTTCTTGCAACTTTACAAACTAAAGGAAAACCACCATTTAGGAAAATTATTGTAACTATTAGACCATCCACAATGGTGGAGTGTGAGGAAAGTTAAATTTAGATGATATTATTGAGGATATACCTTTCGATAAACGAGTATCATACGGTGATGGCGGTAGATACGAACAACTGTTATTCATCTAGAACACTTAATATTTTTTAGTTAGAAATATTAAGAGTTAATCGTCTGAACTCAAATTTGGTTCACACGATTAACTGAAGATCATATCAATCTTTTACAGAACTGGTAAGCATTCTCTACTTTATAGATCGCCTACCCGATCCCTAATCCTTTTCACCATGTTCATCCGACCACTTCAAGCTTTCCGTTCTCTAATTTTTCCCGTTTCTTTGGATTCTAGCTCTACCATTGTGGATGCTCTTAGTGATACATAGGTACTCCACAATGGCAAAATTTTAGGACATAGCTTAACTGATGCTATCATGGTGTGAATGTAATATGTGGGTGAGATTGTATCTTAATACACACATTCATGAGAGAAAAAAAAAGGGAAAAACTTGGTAGGGAATGAATTTAAAAAAGAAGAGCATTTATAGTTTTATAAATAATCCATTATAAAGAATAGAGAAGGTACCTCACCCTTTGTCTATTTACCTATCCAAAATTGTTTCAGAAATAATTTTGGGTTAGTATATGTGAATCCCAAAATTAGCACAATTTCTTTTTATTTCCTCCCCTTTCTTTGTTATAATACGATATTACGGGTTTTATTTTAATAGAGAATCCATATTTAGGGCATATAATATTATTGGTTATGATTACCACAAATCTAAGTTACACATTTAGACCTGATTTTTGTAGTCTTATTTTTTATAGATAAAGGAAAATATATAGAAAAACCATCAAGGGGGCGGAACCCGTATATAGGAAGTATGTAAAGATGATAAGAAAAGAAAAGGGGGGGGGGGGGGGAAACAATACACCCCCAACGCCCCTACCTCTCCTACCTAGCACAATGCATATCTGCCAAGAACTTCAAAAATGAAGAAATTGATGTGTTAAGATTTACCTTATGTCAAATCATTAGAGAGCTCAAAAAGAGGTGGCAAGGCCTAGATGGAGCAACCTCCTTTCATTCGAAGAATCTCCCATTTCTTTCCCGCCAAATCGTCCAGAATATATAATGAGGGACCTATCTCGAAATATCTCTAACACCTTTCCTATCCTCCGGGGGGTTTTAAGAGTTTAAAAATTCCTTCACTGAATCGGGCATCACCCACGTAATCCAGCTAAGGGTGGAAAAGATATCCCACAGACCCTTCGTTATCCAATAATGCAAGAGAAGGTTATTGATCATCTATCTCGCCTCCATACACATCTAGCATCGACTAGCCATTGAGCCTTTCCTCTACTACAAACCCTCGATCATCAAAATCGTCTGTCTAGCTGTGATCCATACGAAGAACATGAACTTCGAAGGTGCCTTTGCCCTCCAAATTTCCTTCCAAGGAAAAGTAGCATCTCAATTCCTATTACCTCTTAAAACGGGACAATAATCTTTCACTGAGAACCTCCCCCTCCTACCTGATCCCCATCTCTGGTCATTTTCCTCTTCTGATGGGATAGGCGTTGTTCCCAACCACAGGAAAAATACCTCTGCCTATTCTAGTTCCCAGTGCCACAGGCATTTTCAAAATTTCAGATCCCACACCACTCTCGTCATGTGATCAACTACCTTCTTGTCATTATTTCCACCTTTACTGAAGACCCTGGGAAAGAGATCCTCGAGGGATCCATCCATACCCCACCTATCCTTTTAAAATTTAATCATATTTCTAGTCCCCAGACGAAACACGGTGTGTCTATGGAATTCCCTCGACCCTTTCAAAATATATGTTTCCATAGCCCCACCCCATAAGCGAAGTGTCCCACTCTTCATCCCCACCCCCTCTGAATGAAACCCCCTAAAGAACAGGACTATCCTCTAAAGCCTATTCTCCTCACGAGGGAACCTCCATAATTATTTATCTAACCAAACTGTCTTCAACACTTGTTCACAGAAAGTACTAAAGATTCTTTATTCCCACACCACCCTCCTGAACCGGCTTGCACACCTTTTCCCACCTTGCGAGACTATATTTTAAACTGTCTTCAACACTTGTTCACAGAAAGTCTCTCATCATTTTCTCTAAAAGCTTACGCAAAGATCAAGAGAGCAATAAAATAGATAAGAATTAGGTTGGCACACTAGACACCATGCTATTAATAAGTGTTAATCCCCTTAGACATATTATAATTCTTCCGCCCCGTCAATCTCTTCTTAACCCTATCCCGAATCGGGTCCCATATAGCTTTAGTCTTGTGGTTGTCCCCTAAAGGAAGACCGAGATATGTGAAAGGGAGAGATCCCACCATGCATCCCAATGTCCTTGCCAAAGTTCCCATGTTCTCGCCTCCCCTATCGAAATCATTTCACACTTAACGGCATTACACACGAAGTCCCAAAACTTCCTCAAAGCACATCAATAGAAGTCTTAGAGATCTCACATGTCCCGTTTCCACTTTACAAAAGAAAATCGTATCGTCTGCAAATAAAATGTGTGATACTCTGACCAGGCTTGCGATTAGCTATCCAATCATAAACCCACTAATTAACCCTGCCTCTACCACTCATCCCATCATCCGACTAAATGCCTCCATTACCAAGATTAAGAGAAATTAAAACAAAGGATCTCCCTATCGAATACCTCAAGAGCCAAAAAAGAACCCCTCTGGGACCCGTTAATAAGGAATAAGAATTGATAGATGAAATACAGCTCTTAATCCACCGACACCACATCACACTGAATATCATCCTCTTCATGAGGTATAATAAAAAATCCCATTTGTCGTTATCATATGCCTTCTTAATATCTAACTTGCAATTGATACCAGACTCCCCACTCCTAACCCTCGCCTCTATACACTCATTTTTCACTAGGACCGCATCTAGAATATTTCCTCCTCCACGAAAGCATTTTTGAGATTCTGAAATGAGAGGGTCGATAACCCTCCTAAGTCTAACGGACATAACTTTGGCTAGAAGATTATAAGAGCTCCCGATAAAGCTGATTGGTTTGAAATCTCGAACATGAGTCGATCCCCTAATCTTGGTAATTAAGGTAATGAACGTCGCATTGAGATTTCTTATAAAGGATCCTCAATCGTGAAACTCAGAGAAGAACGCCAACAACTCCCCTCTCACAACTGGCCAACAGTTCTGAAAAAAGACTATAGTGAACCCATTAGGACATAGGGCCTTACCCACTCATAGATATCAACACCTGCATAACTTCCTCCTCCTTGAAGGATCCCTCAAATATCTCTGCATCATCCCCATAAATGCTTCCCATCGTGGCCCCATCAAGATTAGGGCGCTATGATTCCTCCTCCTTATATAGCCCGTCATAAAACTACGAAATAGCCCACTGGCCTCGTTCACTTCTTCGAGCTCCACCCCATCCACTGTGATCTTTCGAATATGATTAAAGGGATGATGTGAATTTGCCACTTTGTGAAAGAATTTGGTATTCTTATCTCCCTCCCTCAACCATAGATCTTGAGATTTTTATCGCTAGCCAATCTCCTCCGGAATAAGCCTTCTCCCAATATCACATTTTCTCTCCTCACCCGGAAGCTTTCCCCTCCCTTCTTTCTCATCCATACTTCTGACTTCCTCCATATATCTCGCGGCGGTTTCACTAACATTCCCAAACGACTATTATTCCACCGTTTGATGTCTTTTTTTAAGAGCCCAAGCTTTTTTAGCCAAAATGAAACTAGCATAACCCTCCACCACATAGCCTTACCACCACTTCTTCACTAATTTCGCAAAAAAACTCTTCTTTAAGTAACATATTCTCGAATCTAAATGGATTCCTCCCCTCTCTCTAACCCCCACACTCTAAGAGAATTGGGATGTGATTCGATGTAACCCTAGGGAGACGAGATTGAATGACCCTTGAGAAGTGCTCCTCCCACCCCTGAAAGACCAGAAAGTGGTCAAGTTGAGATAGATAAGGACTATCTCTATGACTGTACCACGTGAATATGTCGTTTGCAAGAGGAAGATCCAATAACTCCATCTCATCAATGAAATTCGAAAAATCCCTCACATATCTGCTTGCTCTCCCTCCCCACTCTTTTTTGAAGAAAATCTCACCATATTAAATCCCCCTATACACCAAGGGACACCACATACCTCTTTAATTCCTCCCACAATTCCCATCTACTAACATCTTCCATCGGCCCATACACCCCGGAGAAGCCCCATGTGAACCCGTCATCCACATTCCTAAATAAACAAAACACGGAACACATTCCCATCAAACACTCTGCTTTTTCAACAAATATGTAATCCCACATAATAATCACTCTCCTCGATGCACCATCATTATCCAAACTACACCCTACGACCTCCCCATATAGATCTAGCTAATTATCTATCCGCTTGATCAACATAGTCTCTTGGAGGAATAAGATATATGATTTCCATATCGATATGGCACCACTAACAATATCACACTTCTTGAGATCATTCAAA
Organism: Sambucus nigra; assembly: GCA_949130495.1. NCBI lineage: Eukaryota > Viridiplantae > Streptophyta > Magnoliopsida > Dipsacales > Adoxaceae > Sambucus > Sambucus nigra. The sequence continues at coordinate 140,547,780 of OX422218.1, forward strand.
CCCCTCATATTCCATGAAATCAACCGTAACCTCATTAAAACTATTTGTCTTCCCCACCTTCCATTATCCCCCCTCCATTCACCCCTTTCAGGGAAGAACCCACCCCCCGACTCCTTGTTGACCTGCTCCCTAGACTTCCTATTTTCATAAATAACGTGACTGCCTTATCCTCCCTCTCTTGTAGGCCACCCCCGCTACCTCACTAAAACCCCCCCAGTAGGTCCTTTACCTAACCTTCTGAGTCGTTGTCCCAGCACTCCTTATCCCAACCCTCCCCTCCCCTCCCCTCCTTAAGACATTCCCTCCACCTCCTCCCTCTCGCCATGCCATCTTTCTGGTCAATTCCTTGCTTTGTATCAAGGAATTTCACCCCCCCCCCCCAACACACACACACTATAAGCCCTACCCACATCAACCATCTTGTCCCTTCTCGCGATTTTAACATCCACCCAAAGTTTAGATTTCTGCAATTCCAGAAGCTTAGTAGTGTTTGTTGGTTGTATCAATATCCCCACTTCCCTTGCTTCCCCAATAACCATCGCTAAGAGATCCACTTTATAGATTTTTATAATTTTTGCTAGCTACCACAGTTAAGTCGTTCTCAAGCACCCCTAACTCCATTACGCCTACTAGCGCCGCCGCATCACTGACCTCCATATTGTCATTATAATCTTTTCTTGTCTTCCCTTCTTTGACCTTATTCTTTCTTTTTCCTGCTTTGCCTGAATATATGAAAGTCCTCACATTTTTTAAGCCCGTCATGGACTTCCCATAATGCTTGACTTTATTGTCGGCTCTTTTGGGATTATTTTGAAAAACTCCATTTGTCCCACACAAATGTCCAATCTTGGATTTACCCACATGCAACCATGGATTTTGCTGAATCTTTAAATTATGTTAATTAATTTAGTCAGTATTTTACATTATTTTGAGAATTTGTTGTTATTTTTAATTTACACTAACTATCCTTTAGTAACAATTGTCATTATATTTGTGATTTAGGCTAGTTATTAAACTTGTATTGAATTTTTTAGAAAATGGCCAAGGTAAAATGAAAATGTATGACAAAAAGCCTTATAATAATTGAGTAGAGAATATATGTCACAGGGACATTTCATTTGCAATTGATCTACGTTGTATTGGACTTTTTAATGTGTTGAAATCGAATGTTAATAAACTGCATATTCAAATGTATTAAAATAAAATATTATTAAAGAAGAGTAAATAATGTTTTGCATGTGTTATTTTTTCATCGGGAACTATGAAATTGATCTTTGCAAGTTAATATTTTATGTAGATCTTTAACTATCACCTATCAAAGACACAATAGTTAAATAATTTGAATGAACTTGGTAGTGAAATGTATTCTTATATAAAAATCACAGCATGCCACATCAATCGATAATTTAAAAATAAAGACTAAAAATGGAAACCAAATGTTTGTTGTTCTATATCCATAATTGATATTATTTTACGCCCTAAAAATATATAAACTATATTTTTATTTATTTTCTTAATACTTTACCTTTGCTTTTATCTAATCTCTTCTCATTCTATAATGATCCCCCGCACTAACAGGTAATAAGTATCTATCATAACAATAGGTGAATTTTTTTTTACTGGGCATGATGACACAATTCGAACTTCACACGAAATTAGCAGATAGGGTTAATCAAACTTTTACACGAATAATAAACAGGTTCGGTTGGAGTCAACCACGAATAACTATAAATGAGATGAGTAGATCTGTTTAACTAATAGTTGTGGAGATTATATTGATAGTTTATCTATTTTGGCATGATGCTATAAAAAAATATCATGTAGAATTAGATGATGAATCAATTATTTGTTGGTAAATTTTGAAATTAATCACAGTTCAATTTATGACAATAAATATTAATTAATATAGATGATATTTGTCTTATATATTTGTTAGTGGGTTAACAGTGTCACTCCAAACATGACATAATTAATAAACAATTGAGTTTTTTTTGGATTATTTATATATGGGTCCCATGAGAACAAAATTTTCTTAACTAAGTTCTATTGATTTTTCAACCATTAAATAGGTCCTATTCTAATTTTTTGGAAACTTCTTTCACATTTTTACCTTTTTAAAATCAACTATCCGTAACTTCTTGTGGAAAGTTACATAAGTGGTTGAACTTTTTTTCATCATATTTTTAATCTTCAAGTGATTATAACTTTTGATTGACAAATTCATTTTTCACAAAATTACTATTTTTGAAATCTACTCGTCGAGATCTATCAAATAAGATCCATGACGCCTATAAAATTTCAAAGAAAAAAAATACACATACAGTAAACATTATTGTATGAACCAGAATATGAAATAGTTTATATAAATGACATTTTCGCAAACAGTGACATTTATTATATTAATATTACACAGACAGTAAAATTTACCACTGTTCACAAGAAAATGAAATCTATATATTTATTAAACATGATCCAGGGAATCCATAATATTTCAATGAAAAAAATTACAAAAACGACAATATTTATTATGTAAACCTGTAAAAATAGAACTTAATTTATGCTTGAATAGTCAATAGGACTTCATTAAAAAAATCTCAAAATAAGAATTACATATACTTATACATATTAACCGAGTTGTCACAGTATTTGCTAGGATTAAATGATAATACTAACAAATTGGTTAAATAAATGAGTCAATTAGTGTATAAACCCATATATATATATATATATATATATATATATATATATATATATATATATATATATATATATATATATATTGTAGAATTTTTCCGTATTGTAGAATTTTTCGTATGCACCAGAAAAAGAAATAGTTTTATATCTCTCACATTTTCATAAAGAAAAACATTTATTGTATTAATATTATGAAGATAGTAAAATTTACTATGTTCACTAGAAAATAAAATCCATATATTTATCAAACAAGTTCGATGGAGTTCATAATATTTCAATGGAAAAAATTACACAAACAGTGAGACATGTGCGCCATTAAAAATATAACTTAAATAATGGTTGAATAGTCAATAGGACTTAATTTAAAAAAATCTCAAAACAAGAATTACATATAATGATATATATTAACTAGGTTGTCACATTAGTTGTTAGGATTAAATAATAATATAAATAAATTGGTTAAAATAAATGGAATAATTAATATATATATATATATATATATATATATATTGTAAAATGACACATATTTTTAGTTTAACCCATTTACTCGCTCAAATACCCATTTAACCAATATGTTCTTATTTTTTAAAGTTCGCGTCATCGGCACCCCATGTCAACCCACGTCACCCCAAACTGAAGTTCTTGTGGATCCAACTCTCAGACACTCATTTACTCAATATTCTCATACTTTTAAAGGGCCGAGCTAGCGGCACCCAATCCCCGCCCCCATCAATCCCCATTGTCGGAGCTCCAACGACCTTCATCAGAGCTCCCGTTTGGGGTGGATAAGGGTGGCATGAGGTGGTGCTGGTGCGAACCTTTAAAAATAAGAGAATATTATATAAATGGGGTTTGGATCCACTGGAGATCGGTTTGGGGTGAGTAGGGTGTCATGGGGTGCCGCTTAAAGCATATTGGATAAATGGGCGTTTGACCGATTAAATGGGTTATCACGTTAATATGTATAAGTATATACGTATAAGCATATATATATACTGTGATAACCCAGTTAATATGTATAAGTATATACGTAATTCCTATTTTGAGATTTTTCTTAATTAACTCATATTGACTATTCAACAATTAATAAAGTTCTATTTTTAGAGGTGTACAAAGTAAATATTATTGTCCGAGTAATTTTTTTCATTGAAATATTATAGACTCCGTGGATCTTGTTGGATAAATATATGGATTTTATTTTCGTGTGAACGCAGTAAATTTTATTGTCTGTATAATATTAACACAATAAATGTTATTATTTGCGAAAAATGTCACAGATATAAAACTATTTCATTTTCTGATTCATACAGTAAAGTTTACTGTATGTGTAATTTTTTTCTTTGAAACTTTATAGGATTCGTGAATCTTGTTTGATAGATCTCGGCGAGTAGATTTCAAAAATAGTAATTTGGTGAAAAACGAATTTGTCAACTAAAAATTATGATCATCTGAAGATTAAAAATAGGATGAAAAAAAAATCCAACCACTTATGTAATTTTCAACGGATGGTTGATTTTAAAAGGATAAAATTATGGGAAAAAAATTTAAAAATTAGAAATAGAATTTATTTAATGATTGAAAAATCAATAAATCTTAATCGAGAAAATTTTATTCTAATGAGATCTATATATAAATAACTCCTTTTTTTATGAATCAAATTATTATATTATAATAACTGCTTTAGCAAATACAAACTAATTTCATCAAAAGTTACAAAATGATCAAGACCAGTACTGGAATAAGATATTTTTGACTTAAACGAGTGGATGTAAAATTTCTTAGTAGTCCGAAAACTTAATAAAAATCTGATATAACAGGACCCTAACACGACATGCCCTTAGTCACACAGTTCGCCCAAACCGCCCACCACCCTCGCCCCCAAGCCTCTCTTTGGCGATTCACCTTCGGAACCGGACCAAAATCGCGATTTGGTAAAATCCAAATCGTGAACTGCAAATTTCCAAATCGCGCTCTAAAATTCTTAGTGCGTGCTCCTCTTTAACTTGTATGTCTTTTGTGAATAAGTGACGATTTGGAGTTAAGGTTTGATTTAGGGTTTGAGAAGGTGGATTTGGGTGGTAAGCTGCTTACTTTGGGGTTTGATGTCTACGGTGGATTTGGGGTTTGCATGTGGGTTTTAAGATAATTGTTGGTTTGGGCAGGTCGGAAAGTGGGATGGAATTAAACTAGTCCGAGCTTTGAATCTCACCGACGTGGAGGTTGGGTTTTGCCGGGGTCGATTTGAAGCCGTATTTTTGAACAGTGGATTTATAGAGGTGAGAGAAGGTGGGGGTTAGGGGAGAGAGAGAGAGTGAATGGAGTGAGAAGAGATTTGGATTCGCTTGTTCCGGTTTGGTTTTATTGAGTCTATTTTTTAGGCTTTATGGTTGATGAGTTAGTAGTGTTTTGGGTTGTTTTGTAGTCGGTTTATCCCGGCCTATTTTTGGAGTCTGTTTTTTTTTGGGCTTTGTACCTTTCTTAATATATTACATTTCACCAAAAGAAAATGAATGTATGTATGTAGTAAATTGCACTTAACCCCCTAAACTATTGTTATTTGTGTGAACTAGTGTTATTTGTGTATAAGTTAATATGGTAAATTACATTTAACCTCCAACTATTGTTGTTTGTGTATAATTTTTTGACTTGATATATATATAAAAATACATTTATTATTATATAATTTAAAATTAATGTATTAATAGCCGCTCTGGGACTGCTCCCGCATTTTTAATTTTTTAAAAATTGACGCATTAACGAATTCGTACCCGCATTCGCATTCGCATCGCACTAAGAACTTGTGACTTAGGACATGACGTGTACAAATTGAGGCCCCTAATCTTGGAGGGATAATGATAGATGGACACACTTTTGAGAACACACGCACTCCCCATCTCACCGTTCTCTCCTCACGTATCACTCCGCCGTTCTGGAAACAGCCCGGACGTTTATATAGTTTTCTCTCTCCCTCTCTAAGGTTTGTAGCCAAACAACGATGTTAATTAATGATGGACAGATATATCAGATATGAAATGTGTAAGCCTATACATTTAGAGAGAGGTTAACTCAGAGAAAGTATAATGGAACTTCTTCTCTCAATGAGCAAATCGTTGTTGGACAGGACCAGGTCATTAAATATTGATGGAACCCACGACACTGCGACCTCGGGAGTTAATGCTACTACCCCCATACTTAATGAAGCCAACCCCACCTTAAATATTTGTAAATTTAATTGAAAAGTACGATTTGTGAACACCCGATGTTGACACAAACAAAAATACTATTGTGACCGAATTTTTGACCGAAATTTGATGGACAAATTGACGTGGCGGGATTTTATTGGTTGGTTTTTGGGGTCCACGCCAGTGGGACCTAGAAACCAACCAATAAATGCCCGACACGTCAATTTGTCCACCAAAATTCTATCAAAAATTCGGTCACTGTACAACTACTCTGACACAAAACATTTGTATTATGAATGGTTCGTAAATTCAAATGATACAATTATTTAATACGTGAATAACAAAATAAATACTCATTATTAAAGCAAGTGTGAAGCCAAATATTGAGTGGGATCCCCAGCTAGTACAAACGCTCTATTCATATTAGAGTAAAGTACCCCTTTGGCCCCTAAACTATTGAGGTTTGGCCAATTTAGTCCCTAAATTATTAATTTGGCCAATTTAGTCCATAAACTACTAATTTTGGCCGATTTAGTTCCTAAACTACTAATTTTGGCCTATTTAGTTCCTAAACTACTAATTTTGACCAATTTAGTCCCTCAAATATGTTTTTTAATAAATATAAAACATTTTTAAATATAAAAACAGTTTTAATAAAATACAGTTTTAATTAAAAAACAAAACAGCCTTCTATTAAAAAAAATATTTTCCTACATATAGTTAAAAAACCCTCTTTTATCCTATTAAAACAATATTTTCCTACATATAGTTAAAAAATCCTCTTTTATCCTATTTAAGAAACTGTTTTTATCTTATTTAAGAAATTATTACTTTATGGACTAAATTATTAGTTGATGGGATAAATTGGCTATTTTAAAAAATATTTTTTTTTAAAACGGTCACTTTTTACAGACAAACTTTAAAAAACATTTTTTTTAAAAATAGATAAATTATTAGTTTTGAGATAAAAAAAATGTTTTTAAAGTTTATCTTTAAAAAATGACTATTTAAAAAAAATAACTTGAAATAATTTAGCCAATTTAGCCCATAAACTAATAATTTAGTCAATTTAGTCCTTACACTTTCTTATTTCTTTTCAAGGTTAAAAAAACTGTTTTTAAATAGGATAAAAAAAAGTTTTTACTTTTTAAATAGGAAAAAAAACAGTTTTTTATATAGGATAAAAACAGTTTCTGAAATAGGATAAAAAAGAGTTTTTTAAGATAAAACCTGTTTTTTGTATAGGATAAAACAGTTTTTTTCATATTAAAAAATAGTTTTTAAATAAAGAAAAACAGTTTTTAAATTTAAAAAAACAAACAGTTTTTTATCCTACTTAAAAACTGTTTTTAAATTTAGTAAAAAAGTTTTTATCCTATTTAAAAGAAACGTTTTTTTTTTAAATTTAAAAACTGTTTTTTTTAAATTAAAACTGTCTTTATTAAAACAGTTTTAATTAAAACCGTTTTTTTAATTAAAAATGTTTTTTGATTAAAATTTGTTTTTATTAAAACTGTATTTTATTAAAACTATTTTTATATTTAAAATTATTTTATATTTATTAAAAAAAAATTTTGAGGGACTAAAATGATCAAAATTAGTAGTTTAAGGATTAAATCGGTCAAAATTAATAGTTTAGGGATTAAATCGATCAAAATTACTAATTTATGAGTTAAATTGACCAAATTAATAATTTAGAGAGTAAATTGACCAAACTTGAATAGTGTAGGGCTCAAAGGGTGCTTTCGTCTTCATATTATATAAAAGTTGTGTGGTATCGCAGGTTCGTGAGGACCCTGGATTTTTGGAACAAGTAAAGAAGTTGTTGGCTAAGCATAATCACCAGTCTCAGCCTCAGGCCCTGAAGCAGGCTCTCTCTGAACACTCCTCTTCATCACAAAACCCACTTCTTCCCAACTCTCCTCAAATGGATGAAGATGAAGATGAAGATGAAGATGAAGACGAAGAAGAAGAAGGACAAGTTGAATCAGATTCTGCTGCCGAAACAGACTCTGACAGCCAGCCGTCTCATACAGTATTTGTAGCTAAAATAGCAGGTGAGCCGAGTGAGCTGATCCAAGCTGATATGTCTGAGGATATTCGGGTCGGGTCGCCCGATGACTGCTCCAATAATTTGGACGTCGACTTTCACTTGCTTGCCGTAACGCAACAACGAGGTGGCTCGTTTAGGGATGAATCCACAAGTTGCTGGCAAGCCAACCACGACTCACTCATCACCACCAATATTCATCCGCCAGTTTCAGGTATAATTTATAAAGAAAATGCAATACTCCCCATTTTGTTTCCTAAATTTTTCAAAACAAAATAATCATCAGTTTGGAAATCTGGCACATTTTCTTTACTTGTAGGAAATTCAAATATTATAAATCCATCACTCATTGAGGATCAATTAAAAAAATTAAAATATTTATTTTAGCCAAAAAAAAAAAGGGGGGAGGGGGGGGCTTTTAGGGAAAGATCAAATTGAACTCAAAGTGTGTAAAAATAGAATACAACATACAATTTTATAAATTTAGTCCATCTCCTAAACAGATCATAAAAAATGACCAATATACCATTTGACAACTGAAACGAAAAATCTCATCAAATTTTTTAAAGTTCATAACTTCACATCTACAAATTCAAAATTCACACAATTTATATATTTGAAATCTACTCGTCGAGATCTATCCAACAACACACATATTCGATATTTTTTTTGACAAAAACAATCAAAATAGATAAATTTATTATTTTACTAAAACCTCCATATTTTTTAGCGAAAACTCCATTTTTTCAATGAAAAACATTCTTCTCCAGCGATGCACGGACCAAAAAATGAAAGAAATAGATGAAGAGAGAGAAAGAAATGAGGAGAGGGAAACAATCCGATGAGGATTCCGGTGTTCCGACGAGGATTTCGGTGTTCCGACGGGGATTTCGATGGATGGGATGGGGTGGAGGTTGGGTTATGTATTTATTTTTAAAATGAGCTTTAAATGAGTTTGAATAAGGGTATAAATATAAATACATCTTTAACTAAAACAAATAAAATTACTTATTTTGTGTACTCATAACTCTAAAGGGAACACACAAATAAATGTTATTGTACCACATGGATTATATTTATAATTCTGGAAAGCAGTGTCATGTAAATTCAAATATAGAATGGACCATTTTATTTTTGAATTAATCTTCAAAAGCAAATCAAAAGACTGAACTTTTTAACGAATCTATTAAGACATTAAAATATAACCCAATTAATTTTAATTCCTTGTTCTAATTGGTCCCTGCCAGCGGTTAATGGACACGTGTGTCACACGAGAACTCCTTAACCCCCACCCCACATGTGTCTTTGATGTACACGGTTTGGGAATCAGGTGGTTTAGAGGTTGGTTGGAAGTGGTTACGGGTTTGTTTGAGATGGATTGGGTATGGGACTATCCGGCGGGGTATAACAGGTTTTACGGTCGGAGATGGTTGATCGACAAGGAGAGCTGCCTGAGTGTAAGGTCCGGTGATGGCAGGTCCGGGTTAGAGTTGAGCGTCGGCCGAATTTTGGTATAAGGGCAGTAGGTGTTGGAGTTTTGCTATGCAAAGAACGAAATATTTAAATTAATTTCTACAAGGCATGTTCTAGGAACGCTGTCTTTTAGGCAAAATTCCTCCCAATCCGGTTGAGACGGAACCGCGAGTACACTATGAGTTTTATAGAATCTGCCTTCAGGATACAATGCAGTGTATGAACATTTATTTGATTCAAACTATGTACTGTTTGATCAAATCGAGAACACTATGAATTTGTAATCTGATAATGCCAAAATGTAGAGGACGAAGAGAGGAGAAATTAGCAATTTTCGGTGTCCAAAACAGAGGCCTGGAACTCTTTTTATAGCCATTTCTGTGACTGTTCTTCAACAGTCACAGCTCTTCATGTAGCGGCTCAGCAGCCGTTGGATCGTAGCTGTTTGGAACAACTTCGATCTAACGGTTCAGATTAGGCGTCCCATCGTAAGCGAATGGACATACCATACGCAAAACGCTATGAGTTCATCTAACGGCTCAGATCAAGTCGTTTCGGATTTTAAACCCTTTGATCGGATCGTTTAATCACAGTCGTTGATCTGTTTTACTTCGTCAAAACTTTACGCTCCCACGCTCCAAGCGACGATGCGCACGTGGGAAATGCCAAGTGCACCTCAAAGCGCGCAATGCGCCCTAAGTCGCCCAATCGCCCTTTCGCGTGTCGCGATTGGTGGTACTTAAGCACCACCACAATGCGTAGGATCATAACATCTTGTTTGACTTGTCAACTAAGAATCTTAGTTGCCCTTTAATTGATATACCACTACTTTTTGTAGTAATCTTCCAATGTGGGACAATGTGGGACTTTAAGCACTCTCATATCTTTCACACCCATTTGCTTATGTTTCTTCCTTCTAAAAATAAAACCCAAACTAAAAATTAGAACACTAATTAATATAATTAAAATAACAACTAAATATTATATAATATTATATTAATGTTAAAATTTATCCAACATTCCCCCACCAATTTCAATATACACAAGAGAGGATACAAATGATTGATTACAAAAAAAATAATAGAAAACTTTTGGCACTATCGTTGAAATCTAGTACATAAATGAGAAGTATCTTCCCGACTTAAACTTTCATATAGTGTAAACAATTCAAAGCTTCATCAAGGTGCTATGGTGAACGTATCTTGAACCAATGCCCTTTTTGAGATGAACCGGAACTATCACACATACTGATTTCTGAGTTTATAAGTGTTCTTCTAGCATGCACATTTATGGTCATGTGCTAATCCTAATTTCATGAGCGCTTTAGGATCGGTCTTGATTCCATAGAAAGCAGTCACACTTTCGACACTCATATAGGTAAGTCAACTTTAGTGATTCTGCGAGTCACACTTATATGATTTATTAAGAAGTAACATTCATCCTTTAAAATGCAGAAAACCAACACTAGGCACATAGGAATAAAACTTTTGTATAAAATTCCTAGTGTTCCATGTTGATATAAAAAATTAGATTATATCTAATTATTTAATCACAGATAAATAAAATGAGACAAAGAACTTTTAAAGTGGTTCAGCCTTATAAGAATGGCCTACGTCCACTGTTTTTGTTATTGCTGACTGTTTAGGAATTCTCGATTACAAGTTTTCTCAAGAAGTTCCGGTCCCCTTACAATGAGGATAATACAATGTATTTATAACCCTAAGGCTGTAATGTGAAAGCGTAATATATTAAATGCCCTTTAAGTGTATACATCTGTATAATAATAAGCATTTAATGCGCAGTCAAACTGTTGGGTTATCCTGCTATTAATGCTTTGTTCGAGGTGCAGTTCAGACCGCCTAAGCTGCTCGGACCGCCTAAGTTCCTCGGTACTCAAAAGTTCCTCGGTGCTCAAAAGTTCCTCGGAGAGTTCTTGTAGGTCGGAGCGTCTGAGTTGATCGGGGAAGCAGAGTTCCTCGTTGCAGGATGGTTCCTCGGAGTCAAGGTGTTGTTCGTAAGTGTTTGTCGTTGCCACGTAGATTGCCACGTGTCTTTACCCAATTGAGCCATGTCAGCAGACTAAATTTGGTATTAATAGAATCCCCAATGTTTCATAGTTCGAAATTTGAGGAGTGTGGAACATTCTTTCTCGAAATATGGCGGTTTTAAATGGTCATCCTGAAATTTAGGAGTATTTTCTTTTGTATTTATTTCTTCTTCCAAATTCGTAGAATCGGTCTTTTTTGAATTTTTCTAACCGGTTCGATTCCCGCGCCCCTTTTGTCTGTTTAGCCGCCGGTAACGTAACCGGCTCTTTTTGTAATCATTACTTTTACCCTTTCCCAAGGCAAAGTATTTAAACGTTGCAGAAAATCCCATCGTCTTCTACTTTTTCAAATTTGTCTCTTTGAGTTTTGCATAGTCTATCTCTCTCCTGTGCGTTCATCTCTACCTGTAATAACATTACAGTCAAATGACCCAAAGCGTATTGAAAATACCTCACATTCTGGCTGCCTTGGTCTCTTGGGAAGATCGGGGTCGTCTTCTGGATCAACTTCATGGTCTCTTTTCTTGTTCTCCTCTGCTCGACGAGGAGATCTAGACCTCTCTCTTGTTTGGTCGTTGTTTATTCTATCATTCTTCCGATCAACATACTTTGCCAGCTTTCCTCGTCTGATGAGTGTTTCAATCTCATTCTGAAGAGCTATGCAATTTTTGGTCATATGGCCATGATCTTTGTGAAACTCGCAATATTTTGCCTTATTTCTCCTGTCAGGGTCTGCCTTCATTTTCTCTGGCCAGTTTAATTCCTCATTGTTCTTGATTTCTTCTAGAACATGGTTGATATCTTTCTTCAAAGGAGTATAATTATCAAATTTCTTTAATACTTCTCATGACGACCTTGTTCTTGAGTGGTTGTCAGTACTATTGTTCGTATGCTCGTTCTTCTTAGCTTTATCACCTTCCACCTTGATTTCTTTGTCTCATTTTATTTATCTGTGATTAAATAATTAGATATAATCTAATTTTTTACATCAACATTCCATAACTATAATTTAACTTGTTTGTACCACATTGAACTCTATCTATATTTTCAAGATATGAGTTGGGTTACCATTAAATATAATTGTGTTATTTAATAGACCTTAGTCTCATTCCTTTTGAGGTGATATATATCATCTCCCTAACAAGGCCTTTAGTCAGAGGATCTGCTAAATTCTTGTTCGTTTTAACATAGTTGACTGTAATTACTCCTTCCTTGAGTAATTTTCTTATAATTTGATGCCTTAGACTAATGTGTCTAGATTTTTCGCTGTAAGTTTTGTTCGAAACTTTATAAATTGTGCCTTGGTTATCACAACTTATCATAATAGAAGGAGATGGCTTTTTCCATAAAGGAATATCATACAACACATTTCTAAGCCCAATCGCCATTTCGCTTACGCGTGTCGCGATTAGTGGTGCTTAAGCACCACCGCAATGCGTAGGATCATAGCCTCTTATTTGACTTGTCAACTAAGAATCTTAGTTGTCCTTTAGTTGATATATCACTACTTTTTGTAGTAATCTTTCAATGTGGGATAATGTGCGACTTTGAGCACTCCCACATCTTTCACACCCATTTGCTCATGTTTCTTCCTTCTAAAAATAAAACCCAAACTAAGTTTAAAATAAAACACCAATTAATATAATAAAATTAACAACTAAATATTATATAATAATAAATAATGTTGAAATTTATCCAACATTCCACCACCAATTTCAATATACACGAGAGAGGATACAAAGGATCGATTACAAAACAAAATTAGAAAACTTTTGGTACTAACTTTGAAATCTAGTACATAAATGAGAAGTGTCCTCCGGACTTGAACTTCCATATAGTGTAAACAATTCAAAGCTTTATCAAGGTGTTGTGGTGAACGTATCTTGAACCAAGGAGCTTTTTTAGACAAGTAGGAACTATCACACATAGTGATTTCTGAGTTTATAAGTGTTCTTCTAGCTTGCACATTTATGACCTTGTGCTTAATCCTGATTTCATGAGAACTTTAGGATGGTCTTGATTCCATAGAAAGCGGCCACACTTTCGACACTCATATAGGTAAATCAACTTTAGTGATTCTGCGAGTCACACTTATATGATTTATTAAGAAGTAACCTTCATCCTCTAATATGCAGAAACCCCACACTAGGCACATAGGAATGGAACTTTTGTATAAAATTCCTAGTGTTCCATAACTATAATTTAACTTGTTTGTACCACATTGAACTCTATCTATATTTTCAAGATATGAGTTGGGTTCCCATTAAATATAGTTGTGTTATTTAATAGACCTTGGTCCCATTCCTTTTGAGGTAATATATATCATCTCCCTAACAAGACCTTTAGTCAGAGGATCTGCTAAATTCTTGTTTGTTTTAACACAGTCGACTGCAATTACTCCTTCCTTGAGTAATTTTCTTATAATTTGATGCCTTAAACTAATGTGTCTAGATTTTTCGTTGTAAGTTTTGTTTAAAATTGTATAAATTGTGGATTGGTTATCACAACTTATCATAATAGAAGGAGATGACTTTTTCCATAAAGGAATATCATACAACACATCTCTAAGCCATTCTGCTTCTTTACATGCATTTGCTAGGGGTATAAATTCAGATTGCATCGTTGAATCTGACACACATGTTTGTTTCTTGGATCCCCAAGAGATAGCTGCTCCTCCTAGCGTAAAAATCCAACCAATAGTTGACTTGGATTTTGATTCAAAATTATTCCAACTTGAATCACTATATCCTTCTAAAACAAAAACAGATGGATATCCTACTTAATGTAACCCAGAATTCAAAGTCCTCTTCAGGTATCTAAGCACCCTAGAAATTGCATTCCAGTGCTCTTGTCCTGGATTACTTGTAAATCTACATAAGAAACTCACTGCATAAGCAATGTCTGATCTAGTGCAATGCATGACATACATTAGACTTCCAATAATACTAGCATATTTAAGTTGGTCCATAGCATGCCCAATATTTTTCATTAATTTGATACTAGGATCCACTAGTGTAGCAACTGGCTTAAGTTCAAAATGATTATATCTTTTAAGAACTTTTTCTATATAATGAGATTGAGATAATGCTAAAGAATTATTCTTTCTCACAATTTTGATTCCTAAAATCACATCAGCTTCTCCAAGATCTTTCAATCAAATTTTGATGATAAAAACCTTTTGGTTTCTTCAACATATTTGATACTAGACCCAAATATTAACATGCCATCCACATACAAGCATATAATAGCACCAACACCATTTTCGAATTTATTATATATACATTTGTCGATATCGTTAACTTTATATCCATGGGATATTACAATATTATCAAACTTCTCATGCCATTGCATAGGAGCTTGTTTAAGGCCATAAAGAGATTTAACCAAGTTACATACTTTCTTTTCTTGGGCAGGTAAAACAAACCCTTCGGGCTGTTCCATATAAATCTCTTCTTCTAAATCACCATTTAGAAAAGCAGTTTTGACATCCATTTGATGAATTACTAAATTATGAATAGAAGCAAGAGATATTAATATCCTAATAGAAGTGATTCAAGCAACAGGAGCATATGTATCAAAATAATCAATTCCATGTTTTAGCTTATAGCCTTTAGCAACTAATCTTGCCTTAAATTTATTTATAGAACCGTCCGAATTTAATTTCCTTTTAAATATCCATTTGCACCCAATAAGTTTAGCTCTGGGGGGAAGATCGGAAAAAACCCAAGTTTGATTTGACAAAATTGAGTTCATTTCATCATTAATTGCTTCTTTCCAAAAAAAAAACAGCATCCTTAGATGTTACCGCTTCATGAAATGTTGTCGGTTCATCTTCTATATTAAGAACAAATTTTGTTTTATTCTTAGTTTCATTTAAATCCCCTTCAACCAAATAGATAACAAAGTCCGACCCATATATTTTTTCAGTTCTTTGTCTTTCACTTCTTCGCGGTTCAACGTCATTTGTTGTTTTTGAAGAAGATATTGTTTGTGAATTTTCTTCTGAAGGTGAGGAGTCAACAGTCGGATTATTATTTTCTAAACCTTGATTCAAAGTACTAAACTTTGTTAGATGTTCAAAGAATTGCACATCTACTGACTCAAAGATTTCTTGAGTTTCAAGATTTAAAATCTATAAGTCGTACTGTTACTAGAGTATCCAATAAAAACACATTTGTAAGTCCTATTTCCTAGTTTAGGTCTTTTCGGTTCGGATTTTCTTACACAAGCAAGACATCCCCAAACTTTAAGACGTCTAAGATTAGGCTTACGATTAAACCATAGTTCGTATGGTGTAATATCCTTATTTTTCAATGGAACTCTATTTAAAATATAACATGCGGATAAAACCGCTTCTCCCCACATCGACAAAGGTAAACCATAACTTATTAACATTGCATTTATCATCTCAACTAAAGTGCTATTTTTCCTTTCCGCCGTTCCATTTTGTTGTGGCGTATAAGGCGCCGTAACTTGATGAATTATCCTATGAGTATTACAAAATTGTATAAACTCATTCGGGTAATATTCATCACCCCTATCGGATCGTAGGACTTTAATTTTCCGATTTTGTTGAGTTTTAACTTCTGCTTTAAAAATTAGAAATTTCACGAAAACTTCTATTTACTTTTAAGAAAATATGTATATGCATACTTAGAGTAATCATCAATGAAAGTTAAGAAATATTTATTTCCACCACGAGTCATATTACTCTTCATATCACATACATCACTATGAATAAAATCAAGCATTTCGGATGTCCTCTTAACAGATTTAAACGACTTTCTAGTTATCAACGATTGAGCACAGATTTCACATTTAGAAAGGTTATCAAATTTACAATCCGAGATTAGTCATATTTTTATACTTTTATAATTTACATGACCTAATCTACTATGCCATAAAGAAATAGACTCAATCATATAATCAGAACTAGTATCATTGATTACATTAATTTTGATCATGTCGTTACAAGAGTGCCCTTTGCCAATAAATTAGTCATTCTTGGATAAGACAAACTTATTAGACTCATACACAAAAAACTCACGAAAAAAAAATTCCCTAATATTACTCAAATAAATATGTAAAAGTATGTGTTACTCCTGTTAACAACCTCCAATTATTGTAAGTGTCAATATTACAAACGCCACCCAAAGTGGGCATATTTGCGGACCAAACTCAATTTCAAACAATACCCCAATATTTTAGGTAACCTCATATGGTAACGATTTGTAAAGAAAAATCTATAGTAAGTATAAATATGTTTGTAGAAAATTTTATATGTGATATAACATTTATTTATTTATTTTTTAATTTAACATATTATTAATCTTCAATTTTATATTTTAATACAACTTTATCGAATTTTTAGATTTTAGTACATTTTTCATCGCTAAATATAAAAATTTCATCAGTGAAAGTGATCTTTGGTGACGAAAAATATATTAAAATCTAATAAATTAATAAAATTATATTAAAGTCTAAAATTAAAAGTTAGTAATGTATTGGAGTAAAAAAAAATCCGTTCGTTTTTTATTGATAGAAACAAATTATATATAGAACGGTGTGATCTTTGTCCATGTGTTTTATTTTTTATTTAACTGTTTCAAGTAAACGCGCCGCCGAATCAATCTCTCTCTCTCTCTGATTTCACAGAATCAATAAAAGAGTACACTCATTACTCGGAGACAATCTCAAGCATCCTTCATCAGCGTTCGAACCGGTGGTTGAAACGGTCCGCCTTCAGTAGGTGGAGAAGCAGCAACTCTAACCAAGTCCCCGGCACAAGCCCCCCCTCCCAGTGGCTGCTCAAATACATAATATTCACCGTCCCTTTCCTCCACACCACCCCACAGGCACAGGATGACCTCGCCGCAAACCATGTCATCGCCGAACGACGTCGCAGGGAGAAGCTCAACGAGCGGTTCATCACATTAAGGTCGTTGGTACCCTTCGTGACCAAAATGGACAAGGCCTCCATTCTGGGTGACACCATCGAGTACGTTAAGCAGTTACGTAAAAAAATTGAGGATCTGGAGACCACAAATCACTTGGGCAAAAGAAAAGTGAGAATACTTGAGGATAGAACTCCGCTGGCCCACTTAGAAACCCAAGTGGAGGTTTCCATAATCGAGAGTGATGCCCTTGTGGAGCTCCAGTGCCCGTACAGGGAAGGCCTCTTACTAGATGTCCTGCAAAAGCTAAGGGACCTCCGCCTCGAGATCTCCACCGTTCAATCGTCCCTCAATAATGGATTCTTTGTTACCGAGATGAGAGCTACGGTATGATTTCTTTCTTGGACAATGCTACAAACACCAACTCTCAGTACCAACTCAGTATCGATTGTGCTTTAAATGCATTGTACCATCATGGAACCTACACTTTAATACATGGGACCTACACTTTTGTACAATCATTTAAAGCACATTCGGTACTTGATTGGTACTAAGAGTAGGTGTACATATCATTATTCTTCTTTCTTTTTCCCGTCTCTAACTTGTTCCACGAGGGTACCTAATTAATGTATGAGTGGTGCTATGGGTACCAAATGACTCTCCCAAATCTCCCCCAAATAGTATTGATGAGTTGTGTCCTGACGGGACTCATACCATAAGGTATAACACTTAAAGCTATTTGGGGGATGATTTGGGGGAGTTGTTTGGGACACATAGCATTTTCCTTAATGTATACTTATAATTTCGTACGCAGGTGAAGAAGAAAGTTACCATTATGGAAGCCAAGAGAGCAATTAAGCAAATATTACTGGTTGATTAGTAAAGTGGTGCAAAGTTTAATACAACGTTACAAGAGTTATTGCTACATTTAATGGTGTTAAAGTGTAGCAATAACACTTGCTACATTCTTTCTCCTAGCGTTTGTTATTTATTACATTAAAGTTTCAAGCGATGTATATCATTTTTATAGAACAACTAGTTGTAAACTCGCGCGATGCGCGGACGATACGCAATGTGCGGAGCCTAGTTAATATATTGTCGAATCGACTTTAAAAATAATAAGGATTAAATCGAAATCTTCAACTATAAAACAAAGGATATTCAGAATGGACATTTCAGTAAAAAAGCGGTGACCTAAATTACGTGAAAAAACTAATGAAACTGTAATTGGTTGGGTTCCTATATATTTATTATAAATATATAGGATGCTCATGATATTGTTTGTTAGATTTGAACTAAACAATTGAGAGGTGAAAGATATGATGTATTTGAATTACCATGAAGATGCCTTCCTAGACCTCCAAAAAAATGAAACTTTAATTCATTTCTAGAATTGGTATTCCACGTCTTCATACACCTGAAAAAAATTAACTACCAGGTGTTTTCTTTTGTGTGAAGAAAGTGTTCATGATATAACTGTCAACTTGTTATAACAATAAGGAGTTATCTTAAAAAGACCCCTTTACTTACCAAAGGAATCTATCAAAATAAGAAGAAGAAAGGACCAAGCTAATTAAAATCAGTAGTTAAATAGAGGTAACATCTAAAACTAACATCGGTAAAATGTTTGTCTATCGGATCAATTACAAAAAAGTCACTAAAATATTTGTTAATACACATTTAGTTCGAGTTTTTTTATTTGATTCTAAAAAGTCCTTTAAACACTCATTTAATCAATATTCTCTTATTTTTAAAGGTCGGCGCTAGCGACACACATTGAGTGTTTTTATGCGGGGCTTTTTGGAACAAAATAAAAAAAAAAACTTAAAAAAAACGTATTAAAAAATATAGGTTTTTACGGTCTAGTTCTTGGACTAACAATTTTAGACAAAAAAATCGGTGAACTAAATTTTAAACGATTAGGTCCAACATATAAATACCCCCAATTTAAAAAAATCATAACCCTAATCGGCTATTGGAGTTTTCTCTGCAACTAACGACTATTCTCCAAAATCGAAAATAACATCAATCTTATGCTTTGATCGTCTGTCCTATAATCGATTACAGTGTTCTTATTCGATTCTACCTGTATCACTTGGCTCTATCATTTGTAAGTTTATCTTTATCAGCAGTTGATTTTTCTATTTTCGATCGATTACAATAAGTATATGTCCTTTGTTTTAATTCAAGAGACTCATTGTAATATTCATTCATGTGATTGAATAGCTTTTTATACGTTATATATGTATATATTTTTAATTTGTGTTTTTTATGCATTTATGTTTGGATTCTTCATAAATAAGTTATATTTATCAATATTTGTAATTCTTAGTTGAATGTGCTGAATGAATATTATTGATGTTTCATTCTAATTTTAAGAGTCCTTGATTTTCATTTGGTATTGAATCACTTATTGATATAGGTCCGCGCCAGCGGAAACAACCAGTTCGATATCAGTTTTCAAAGTACACGCAATGTTTATAAAGTACACGTGATTGATATTTGATAATATGTTTTGGTTTATTGCTTCCTGTATAGGTTTTTAAAAAGTGCCTGTAAGTTTATATTAATTATAAATAAATATTTTTATATTTCATGCATTAAATTATTGCACACATTTTTAGAATTGTTGTCCTTGAAGTAAATGTTTTTCGTCTCTGTTTTACTGCAGGACATTATGGTAAGTAGTGTAATAGCAAGGTGTTGTTATTTGGATAATATGACTTGTATTGAAATATTTGAAGATAGCTCATTAGATTTCATATGCAATGAGTTGTGTATTAGGTTTATTAATTTGAGAAGTGGGAGTTTTTCATTGAGGTATTCATTTGGTGATGAATGTCGGTTCATGTTGGTTTGTGACAACGATGTTTGTTGTATGTTGCGGTCCCAATTGATCGTGAAAGCTAATTTCATTTGGATATATGTCATTGATTCATTACCATTTCCATGTAATACAAGAGATGAACGTGTTGACTGCTCTAATCGAATTTTTGAAGGGGTTGACTGCAGTAATACAAGGTCTGAGAGGGTTGACAGTGGTGATACAAATACACAGAGGTTAGAGTCTTTATCATCAGGCACTAAAAATGATTTTAATAGTTGCATTGAAAATGACTTTTATCTTGGAGGTGCGGAGTCAAGTAAGTCGAAAGTCTATCTTTCGAATGATTGGAAGACTTATATAAGTCATGAGCAGCAGTGTTTTGAAGGAGGTGTAGTGGAATTTCGGGATAAATTGCGAAAGTATGCCGTTGAGGTTGGGTTCAAGTATGTGTATTTGAAGAATGATAAAACTCGAGTGACGGCTGAATGCTCTAAAAAGACTACTGAGAATTGCATATGGAGAATTCATGCTTCATTATCTACAATAAATGGATACTTTTACATACGTTCAATGAATAATGAGCATACATGTAGAGGTGTCTTTCGTAGTCCGTCAGCCAAAATGATAGCCTCCAAGTTGGTTTCAACATTGGTAGCTGATGATCTTAGAGATAACCCGCTATTGAGACCAATTGATGTAGTTAGAGATATGAAGAAGAATTATGGTCTTGATATAGCTTATCCACATGCATGTCGTGCGAAAGAGATGACTGCTGTTGATATACATGGTGATGAAAAGGTTTCTTATGCATTAATGAATAATTATCGTGACCTTCTATTGCAGTATAATCCTGGGTCGCATTGCATCCTTGACGTGGAACATGAGAGTAAAAAATTCAAGAGAATATTTGTAATGTTTAGAGGATGTATTTATGGATTTCAATACTGCAGACCTGTTTTATTTCTTGATGGTGCCTTTTTGAAGAGCCGTTACCGTGGAACAATACTATCAGCTACTGCAAGGAATGGGAACAATGGTAAATGAATTTTAAATATTTTATTTTGTGTATTGCATTGAAATTTTGTTTGTTCCATTCCATAACATCAAAATACACGCATAAAAATATAAATACCTTTGAAGGTCTTTGTTTTAGTTCACGTGTACTTTTCATTTTTCTACGTGTATTGTCATGATATGTCTTATTATGTGTAATACTAAGTAAAGTACACGCATAGTGCATGTAAAGTACACGTGAATGTTTTTGTTAATTTCACGTGTACTTTTCATTTTTATGCGTGTACTTTGATAATGATGACTTTATGTGTAGTAATAAGTAAAGTACACGCATTTTACATGTCAACTACACGTGAATGTTTTTCTTAATTTCACGTGTACTTTTCATTTTTATGCGTGTACTTTGATGATGATGTTATGTTGAATACAAACTAAAGTACACGCATTTCACATATCAAGTACACGTGAATGTTTTTCTTTATTTCACGTGTACTTTTCATTTTTATGCGTGTACTTTGATGATAGGTGTTGTTATTTAGAAATAATAAAGCAAAGTAAATGTTAAAAATGTAAAGTACCTTTGAATGTTTTTGTTTAGTTCACCTGTACTTTACATTTTTATGCGTGTATGTTGATGTTAGTCTTGTTAATAATAAAGCCAAGCAAAAGATTGATGAGTAAACGTGCATTTTA
Organism: Sambucus nigra; assembly: GCA_949130495.1. Classification (NCBI taxonomy): domain Eukaryota; kingdom Viridiplantae; phylum Streptophyta; class Magnoliopsida; order Dipsacales; family Adoxaceae; genus Sambucus; species Sambucus nigra. The sequence goes on from OX422218.1 coordinate 140,569,654, forward strand.
TCATGTGTACGGTACATTTTTATGCTTTGTCTTGTTATTTACAAATAATTTAGATTAAACACAATATATTTCCCATGTGTTTTAGGGTCTGCGCCAGCAACATCAATATACAAAGTATTGTACATGGATATGTTATTTATTTTAATTTTAATATATTTTTTAAATTTCAGGACTTTTTCCTGTTGCATATGCTGTTGTTGATTCCGAAACCGAAGATAACTGGATGTGGTTTCTAGTCAATTTGCATAGTGCAGTAGTTGAGCAATATCGAAACATAACATTTATATCAGATCAAAACAATGGATTACTTGAAGCTGTTTCGAGGGCCTTCCTGTTGTCTGCACATTCCTACTGTATACATCATTTACAAGGGAATATAAAAAAGAAAATTCGTGGGAATTGTACTGGATTTCGAAAGAAAATTGTTAAAGATTTTTTGTCTTGTGCATATGCTGTCTCAGTTGATGTATTTCACAAGAATATTGAAGCATTGAAGAAGGAAGGAGGAGCTGCTATTGCCGATTTCATTGATAGTTTGCCTCCCGAGAATTGGTCCTGTGCATATTTCCCTGGTAAACGGTATGGTGACATGGCATCTAGTGTTGCGGAGTCATTCAATTCATGGATATTGGAGGAAAGGCATTTACCAGTAATGAATATGCTTGATAAATTGAGAGTGAAGATTATGAATTTCAATGCAAACAAACTTGTTGAGCCTGACACTTGGGCAAATGAGCTATGTCCTTTTTTTCAAAAGTTACTGAATGAAAATTGGAATAAAAGCCGACATTGGACTATTAGTCGCTCAAGTCAAAATGTATTTGAAGTTCATTCAGAAGTGCGAGCAACAGTTGACTTAGGAGAAAGGACTTGTTCTTGTAAGAGTTGGCAGATTAGATGTTTTCCATGTTCTCATGCTGTTTGTGTTGTGCGGAGGAAAGGGACCAGTATTTATGATTATATTGAGGAGTACTATAAGGTATCTTTCTACAGAAAATCATACTCGATACCCCTATAGTTTCTCTTCCTGATTTGATTTCCTTAAATATTCCTATTCCTGAAAATCCATCTATCCTTCCACCAATGACTAAGAGACCGACAGGCAGGCCAAGAAATAAGAGAATAAAGTCTTCTGGTGAGATCACAGTAAGGGAAGTTACTTGCTCGAGGTGTAGTAGAACGGGTCATTACAGGTCTACTTGTAAGGAACCCATTTGACTATTTTTAAAATTGTTGAATTCATTCATTTTAACCATTTGATTGAATAAATTAATTAATAAACCATTTGTTTCACATAAATGAATGTAATTTATTTTTAAGTCTCATATATCAGTTTTTTTTTGTGTGTTGCTGTACTCAATTTTTCATAAAACATACATGATCATTATTCCTTGTGTTCACGTGTACTTTGCCTTTGTATACGCATGTTATGTAAAGTACACGCGCATTTTGATGTCCAAAGAAATTATAGGTATTTTAGCAATAGTCCCATTTGTGAATGTTTTGTTTGTCCTAATCCCATTTGACTTTTTTATTCATAATTGGTCCCATTTAGCAGTTGTGGATGGTCAGTTCAATATGCGTGTACTTTATAAAAGCATGCGTGTACTTTACTTAATGTACATGCATGAAGTACACGCATAATATAAATATAATGTGCATGTACTTGATGAAATGTGCGTGTACTTTATGAAGTACACGCATTGATAATTAAAGTACACGCATTGATAATTAAAGTACACGCATTTAAATATAATTGTACATGCATGTTTTTGAAAACTACACGCATATTGATATGACAAAAATCTAATTCAATATACGTGTATTTTATGTATTCTGCATGTAATTTTATCAAGTATTCGTATATAAATGTATGTACTATTTCGAAAATGGTTTTTGACATTACAATCTGCTTGTACTTTATAAAAGATATTTGGGTCACTCATATTCTTAAACTCCTATGGGTATTATGGTCCGCGCCAGCGTCATTATTATACAAGTACTAGTTGTAAGCCCGCGCGATACGCGAGAGAGGCGCAATGTACGAAACATAAGAAAAAATATATCTAAAAAAATTGTAACAAAAATATCCTTCTTATTTACATTTGCATTGAAGAGCGAGGTTTTAATTAAAAATACAACTTGTAGTTATTTAATCATCGAGCATTAGAAACATATGTACTACATAGTGCATTAAATTGTTGTAATGGTTTTTCGAAATGATATTTTTTTAAATATCAATGTTAAAAACCATATTATTTTTCATGTTAATTGTATTGTTGTAAATTGGACCAACATCAATGTTAATTGTAATAAAATTCTTCTTAATGTTTATTGTGATTATATCAATGGCCATAGGGTAGTGAGACTTGGAAACATTCCACTTAATTTTTCATTACAAAGAGGGATGAAAAGAGGGAGAGAGAAGTACGTTGGAAATGAAGAGTTGTCACTTTTGAGGAAGTCAAATACTTGAAAATCGTAACTGAGTTCGTTGGAAATCAAAGAGACAGATTCACAAATAGAGACACCTTTAAGATAGTTGAGTAATAATTACCCAATAAATGATGTGCCACGTGGATAGGCTAATTGCAAAGCATAATAAATGCCCTGTTTTGCATTTTAGAGTATATAGAGATTTCAATCTGCTTGTACTTTATAGACTATGCATGTACTTTATAAAGTACACGTGTAATATATAGAGTACACGCATTTATATTTATTTCAATAGGCGTGTACTTTATATATTACACGTGTACTTTGTATTGTACACGTGTAATATATAGTGTACACGCATTTATATAATTTTTTTTGATGAAATGTTATAAATGTTAAAATTTTTAACAAAACACGTGATCATGTTTATAAGGGTTCACGTGTACTTTACTATATTGGATTATGAAATAACTCAGAACACATTCATGAAAGAAATAAATTTTTTATTAAAAACAAAAAAATAAAGTACAATTTTTCAAATAAAGAAAACTGAAAAAACTAAACAGGGCTTCTAGAAGGGATGTTTGTCAAAGGCATCCAGGGTGTCAGGGAGAGAGTCAATGAGATTCGACCAGTGTCGAATTTCTTCTTCTATGACAGCTACAAGGCCTTCATGGAGAGCCTTTTTCTCCTTCAGCTTTGCGATTTTCAGGGGAACTTCCTTTGTATAGAAATAAATGAGTTCTTCATGTGTTTGAGGAGGGTCCTCATCCACATCAAATAAATCTATGGGATTGGGTGGAAGTCCAGAATAGCCTTCCCTCACATATGTTTGAAACTGCTCAAAGGCAGTTTCATATGAGGAAATATTTTCCTCAATTTGCCTTATTTTTTTTTTGTTTCTTTCATCTCTCTCAAGAGTTTCTCGCAAGTTTTCTGCTGGAATAGCCATTATGTAATCTTTACCCTAGATGTAATGGTTAAGAAAGGAACAAATATTACTCTTTTATAGGAAAAAGTGAAAGTTATTTATTTCTTGACCAGAAGTAGTTGGGAAGTGAGTAGTTGAACTTAATAAATTGATTTTGGTTATTGTGTCCTTAATGAATTCTTCAAAGTAGTTTTCAATTAATATAATAAATAATCATTATATTAACCACTGCGTGTACTTTAGTGAAAATGCGTGTACTTTGGATAATTAATTGTACTTAGTAATTATGACTTGTATTTTTCGTGAAAACTAATTTTACATTTATTCATAACAATCAGATGCATTGTTTGTCTAAACCTTACGTGGATTGTGGTCCGCGCCAGCGGGAAAAAACCATTTTGGTATGTAAATACACATGTATTTACATACCAAAATATCACATGTATTTTGAAAATACACGTAATATTTTCAAAGTACAGGTAAGTATTGGTATGTAAATTTTGAAATATCAGGAATATCAAGTGTACTTTCAAAATACACGTGTGTTTTGAAAATACACGTTAAAATAAACGTGTACTTTCAAAATACACGTGATATTTTTCACGTGTATTTTTATAATACACGTTTATTTTAAAGTGTATTTTGAAAATACACGTTTATTTTCACGTGTATTTTCAAAATACACGTGAAAAATTCACGTGTATTTTGAAAGTACACGTGAGTATTGCTGTGTAAATTTTGAAATATCAAAATGACACATCCAGTAACTGTGCTAGGTTTTGAACTTGCTGATTTGTCAAGTGAATGTATCAGAAACTCATGCATAGCAGATGCCCAATCATATTTATTCATTTCCTCAATATTTTCAATGTATTTCAACCAAAATTCTCCAAGGGTGAAGTTTGAGTTGGAAAAAACCATTTTGGTGTAATAAATATTGTAAACAATAACCAATATAACACAAAACAAAATTACAAATATATGTTTTGAATTTGAATCACAATTTATAGATGTTTTTTCCCATTTCGGGGGAAGAAATATTTTGACAGAAGAATTTCCCTGAGTACATATGCTCTTTGTTTAAGCATGTCAGGGTCTTGAAAGAATTTTTGCATTTCTTTGTTTCTGCTTATTTGCTCAATATAGTACATGCAGAACACCCCACAGTCAACCCTGAAATTACAATAAAACAAATATAAAAATTAGAATGATGTGATGAAATTTTTTGAAAGGATACAAATTAGTAATTTTTAGAAATGAAGTTTTTCTTACCCATTATATTGTTTAGGGCATTCGTGATCTCTTATTAGTTCAAATTTGAGATCACTTTGCAACAAGAAATCTACAGTCCTTCTTTCTTGCTCTGTCAATGGATCATCATCCATTGTAAACTCATTTGGGGTGCCTTCCTCAAATTTCCTCTGAATTTTGTAACCATTATTTTTCATTGTTTCTGCTTCAGTCTTCAATTCGGACAGTGATTTTTGGAAGACAGAAAACTGTTAAGAAGACAAATATTTAGTGTATACAAATAAAAGAGTATATGAAGATGAAAGAGTGAAAAGTACACACATAATATAAAAGTACACGCATATTTTATTTTTTCATATCACGTGTATTTTAAAATATGATGGGTGTACTTTGTCTAATGTGTTAAAAGTACACGCATACTATTAAAGTACACGCATATTTTATTTTAAAATATCACGTGTATTTTATTATATATGATGCGTGTACTTTGCCTAATGAGTTAAAAGTACACGCATAATATTAAAGTACACGTAACTTGTTTTGGTTCATTACACGTGTATTTTAAAATATGATGCGTGTACTTTGATAATCTATTTAATTATGTACAACTAATACAAAGTACACGCATTATATAATGCACGTGTACAAGTGTATAATATAAGCACGAGTAACATTACTAATTAAGTTTAGGCACTAACCAATTTTTTTGCATCATCAAAGAATGTTGTGTTCTTTTCCATGTCATTCGGTCGGAGGGGATCCATGTGGACCACTTTATTTTCTTTAGTGTATATCACAAATAATGTGAAATGTCCTATACTATGTCTAAGTACAATGAACAAATTATTACAACTGCCTAAGTATTCAAATAGATCCTTGTATAATTCCCCCTTCTTATTGACTCCGTTTGTTTTACAAGCTTCTATCTGAATAAAAATTATAGACAAGTGTTAATAAGAAAAACTGAAATATTGTTTATCAAAATTTTCATTTTATTTGTACTTACCCAACAATAATCAGAAAAAGTGTGTGAGTAGGAGAGCCCTTCCTCTGACAATTTTAATCTCAATACTTCGCAAAAGGCAAGTATTATCTGTTTCACACAATATAAAATGGTGAGGAAATAATAATGTTGAAATTTAATGGATGTCTAATATTTGGACAACATACTTGGCTTGAAATTTCTTGATTTTTGAGGACTTCAAGTAAATCTTCCCATGGGACATACGAAACCATCCCTTTGAAAATAAACTCCCTGCATTTTATATAATCAATAAAACAATAGTATAATAATATTAACCTTATTCTTTTGCACCAAAAAAAATATAAATTAGCGAAGTGATAAATCATAAAACAATAAACTTTACCCTGGCTCAGCAAATTTAATAAACTCTTCAATCTTTTTCTTCGAAGCTTCATCGAGATATTTATATGCTTCGATTGCTTCAAGCTTGAAGCGAGTTTCCTTCATTTTTTCAGCTATTGTTGTAGGGCCTTTTCTAAGCTTTGACTCTTTTAGTTTCTTCATTGGTAGCTTTTCTGTTTCGCCGTCAGCTTTTCTTTTCATCTGACCTCTAGTAAGAGGTCCTTGGATTTTGGATATTTTGGGGCTGCCCTCAACTTTCTTTGAGGCTAATTCAATCTTTAAACTCGAAATTTCGTCAAGGAGTTGTTTATTAATGTTTTCCTGATATATTTAACAAGGAATGTTGGATTGTTAGCATTTTTTGAAAAAATGATTGATTTTCACTTACGTGTATTTTATATAATACACGCGTGTATTATATAAAAGTGCGTGTATTTTATAAAGTACACGCGTGTATTATAAAATACGTGTACTTTATAAAATTTATAATATAGCTAAAATTTATAATAAAATTAATAAAGTGTAGCGTGTAATAAATATCTATTGTATTTTATAGATACCTGGTAAGCTTTTTTCAATTCTGATTCTTCAAGCATTTTCTTCAACTCCGAAATTTCGTCATTAAAGATTTTATTATTGTTTTCCTGTAATACAAAAAAATGTTACATTTTAAACAATGCATTATTTTTAATAAGTTAATGCATGTAGTCTTCATTATATCTAATATCAAATAAAACTGCATTAAAATATTATGAAATAAAACTGCGTGTACTTTGAGAAAATTGCGTGTACTTTGAGAAAACTGCGTGTATTTTGAGAAACCTGCGTGTACTTTGAACGTGTACTTTAGGAAAACTGCGTGTACATTAGAGGAAAACTGCGTGTACTCTGAATTCAAAAGTACCTGTTGAGTTCTTTTCGACTCTGACTCCTCAAGATTCTGCCTCAAAGTCATCTTTTCTAAGTCAGCATCTTTCCAGTGTTGCAATGTATCATCATACTTTCTTTTTAGATCTTCATTAGTCAGAGACAGATATCCATTCTTTTGTTCCAAAATTCGTGTTGATTCATCCAATTCTTTAATTCTATCTGAGTCACTCAAAGTGACTTGATCAAGCTTTTCTTTTAAAGAATTGTTTAACTCAACTAGTTGGGCATTTTCTACCTCCAACTTATTTAATAACTCTTTTTCCTTCAAAAGGTTGGAATTCTCCACCTTTAAGTTCTTCACTTCCTCATGGGCTTCAATAAGTGAATCATGATCTACCTGCAACTGTACATTCAAAATGGCACTCTCCACCTCTAAAGAGGTCACCTTATCAAGTGCAACATTAATGTCTACAGCTGCTTTAGATAGTTGGTTATTTTTTTCCAACAACTCCCTTTTCAAAACAACAATTTGTTCCTCCAAATTAACCTTTGGTTGATCTTTTCCCTTCTTTTTCTTTGGACTCACAATGTTTTTAAGGGGAATATTCCAACCATGTGAAAACTCATTGTCATCAATATCTTCAGCAACATTGTTTGATGATGAATCAGCATGTATAGGACTTTCTGTAGATATGTTCAAAGAGTAACTTGGCCCTTCAAACTGAGATTCCTTTTGTACAGGACAATCCTTAGAAGCTAGTTTACTTGTAGCCTGCTTCAAAGTTGCTGTTGCGATGTCATTCTTCACAAACCATTGTTTCAAAGACGACAACTTCCACTTCAGGAATTTTGGAGTATTTTCTATATATTCTTCAACAGGAGAAATGATTTCAAATTTCTCACATGCCCAATACTGAGATCATACAGAAAAAAAAATGAATTTAATACGTGTACTTGACAGAAGATATAACAAGAGTATTTTGAGAGTACACTGGTTATATTTACAAAACATAGTACACGTGTACTTTGTAAAATACAAGTGTCCTTTCACATGATATAAGACGTGTATTTTCAAAATACAATTGACATTTAGCGTGTATTTTCAAAATAAACGTGATATAAGACGTGTATTTTCAAAATACACATTAAATATCAATTGTTTTTTGAAAGAACAAGAGAAAATATCACATGTATTTTGAAAATACACGTAATATTTTCAAAGTACAGGTAAGTATTGGTATGTAAATTTTGAAATATCAGGAATATCAAGTGTACTTTCAAAATACACGTGAAAATAAACGTGTATTATCAAAATACACGTGAAAAATTCAAGTGTATTTTGAAAATACACGTTAAAATAAACGTGTACTTTCAAAATACACGTGAATTTTTCACGTGTATTTTGATAATACACGTTTATTTTCACGTGTATTTTCAAAATACACGTGAAAAATTCACGTGTATTTTGAAACTACACGTGAGTATTGCTGTGTAAATTTTGAAATATCAAAATGTTTTTTTGCTCACCAGTAGGAAAATGACACATCCAGTAACTGTGCTAGGTTTTGAACTTGCTGATTTGTCAAGTGAATGTATCAGAAACTCATGCACAACAGATGCCCAATCATATTTATTCATTTCCTCAATATTTTCAATGTATTTCAACCAAAATTCTCCAAGGGTGAAGTTTGAGTTGGAGAAAAATAACGTGTTCAAGAAGTGGAGACACACAATTTTAACAAAATCAGCAATTCCTTCATCTGTCTCCAATTCAACTGATTTCTTCAAACCATTCAAAATTTCTGACTTTCCTATTCTTTTTAAGAAGTATCGTGCTTGTAATCCAGATTTTTTAGCAGTATTCGGGTCCTTTTTCAGTTCTATTGCTTTTAAACCCTCCACCAGGGGTATGCCAAATATTTCACTTATATCTATTGGCATTATTCGAATACTGCTCTTCATACGAAAACTTTTGGTTTCTGTATTGTACAACTCGATAATTGATAAAATATTTTTATCCATCTTCTTGTGGTCCACTTCTACTACTTTCTCACTGTAGTAGGCATTGAAAAGATCCCAAAATGGAGTCTTCTTAAGAAGTTCAATATGGCTATTGTTTATTTTATCTTTAATGTGATGCAAATCATGGAGAAAGCTAACAATATTTGACCGATATTGGTCATTCTTCTTTGCAGGACGTTTAGCTTTCAATGCCACACTAGAACTGGAACTGGAACTGGATGAAGAACTATCATCAGAACTGCTCTTTTTCTGTTTCTTTCCTCTTCTTGCTTTCATCTTCATCCCCATTATATTGATCTATAAACAAAATTTAAATTACTAACCTATAATTATATGTACAAAAAATAAAATACATGCGAATTAGAATTAAAAAATAGACTAAAACAATAAAATACAAGCGTATTTAACAAAAGTACATGCAATATTCTCACAAACAATTTATACAAGTCTCATCAAAATACATGCTAAAGCCGATAATATATATCGTCAGTTTCATGGTAATACCTAACAGAGGTTGTTCGACAAGTGAAAAACCAAGATTCTCTACTCCTAACATATTCAGTAAAGAAGTGATACAATAGTTGAATGCTAAAAGCTCCAACATTATCAAAACCCCTTAAGCAATACTGCTCAATTCGTTTAGCTAAATCCTTCGCTTTCGATTCAGTTACTTGAAGCCGTTCCACATCAAAAGTGCAGTAAATGTCTTCATAGTAGTAGTAGATACCAAGTAACCTTTTAGCTCTATCGTTAATGCGAAGAAGAAACCGAATTTCGTCCTCATTAGTACTATTCACTGTCAATGTGAAAGGTTTTGTATTGTTAAGATCTTCGAACGTGCAAGCAGCAGTTTTGTAGTTGAACATGCTTGATCGTACGATTCCTAAACAATAACACAACAATACAAAATAGTACACTCATAATTAACATTAGTACATGGACACTGGATTGAACAAATTGAATTTCAATGTTCGTGTACATGGACATTGGATTCAAATGCAGCTGGCTATTGTACAAAAAACACTCTTAACTAATAACAAAATAATAATACTTCTTAAAAACACATTGAAAATAAATCAAATGCCGCTGGCGCGGACCAAAATAACATAGGATTGATGAAATATGGATTTGAAATTAATATTCTATAGAGTACACGTATAAAACATAAAAGTACACGCATAATGAATTGAGAAATACAATTTCAATGTGCGTGTACTTTCTGTATTTTGCGTGTACTTTATAAAAGTACACGCAAAATACAATAGTACACGCAACACATGGCTTGTACATGTAGATATTCTATAGAGTACACGTATAAAACATAAAAGTACACACATAATGAATTGAGAAATTCATTTTCAATTTGCGTGTACTCTGTTAATTTTGCGTGTACTTTTGAAAAGTACACGCAAAATACACATAGTACACGCAACACAGGGCTTGTACATGTACATATTCCAATCCAAATGATGAATACAATGTTTGATTTCATCAGTCCATATGATGAATACATTCTAAATATATGATAAATAATACGCATGAATAAGAAGAATGTGATTTCATCAGTCCATATGTCTACAAATTTATACATATGAGAACACAAAATATACAAGGACAAAAAGGTGATAAGAGAATGTATACATACTTGTTAGTGCTGTTTGGAAGAATTTGATTTAGAATGTTTGAAAGAAGAGAGCTAGGGTTTTGATTGAAGAGAGTTAGGGTTTTGATTGAAGAGAGTTAGGGTTTTGATCGAACAGAGTTTCTAGAGCTTCGATCAGGAGTATTTATATGTTGTTGTTGACCAAAATTTGATTGAGAAATAGAATCGTCTTGGGGTTTTGATCGAAGAGACGGTACGATTGATACAATAGAGAATACAATGTTTTTGGCGCTTCGTTTTCTGAATAGTGCGTGTTTGTTCTACAATGTTTCTGGCGCTTCGTTTTCTGAATAATGCGTGTTTGTTTTAATTTCGGGGTATTTATATGTTGGACCTAATCGTTTAAAATTTGTTGGGCCTGGTTTTTTTGTCCAAAATTGCTAGTCCAAGGACTAGACCGTTAAAGCCCCTAAAAAATATTTGAGGAACTATTTTCTTTATTTGGTCAAACCGGTCAAAATTAGAAATAAAAGGTGATATTATCAAACCAAAACCCGCATACCCGTGCTCTCTTTTCTTCTACACCAAAAAATCTCATCCGCCCAGAAAATCCTCTACCATTCTCCTCGTCCCAAAAAAACTTCTCGCCATTCTCCTCCGAAGTAGAGGTTTTTGTTTCTCATGTTTGTTTTTTCGCCCAGAAAACCCTCTATAAGTTTGTCCCATTTTGGTTGCTTCTAACAATGAGATATCTGTGTTGCTTAGCCCTAGCTATTTGGTGTGCCGTTTGAATGAGATTTCAATTTGTCTACAATACTTATTTTCACAGTTAAAGAAACAATCATATGCTATTCTCACAAAATTTATAAAAACTTACTAAAGTAGCGTTACAACTGTTCATACAAATTACCCACATAAAATTTCATCCATTACATATATTCCCCCCTAAAAACCATCAATATACAGAGATTAGTATTACATTCACATCACACAATTAAAAACAACAACAAACTAATACCACGGGGCGACGCCGTATCCAGCGTCGCAACGCTTTTGATTGCTTAGCAAAACGATAGTCTTCTCGAACTTTCGATTCTTTCTCTTATCTCTTTACCTCAAAAACCTAGCTTCTCTGTCCATTCCGGTAAGAGGGACATTATCTGGCACTTGCACTGGAGCCGAATTTTTCCCCAAACAGTTTGATACTTCTATTGTTGTGGTCCGGGACAACACCAACGTGCAAAGACAATGATGATGATACATGCATACACCAAAAGTCACGAGTAAACTTAGCAGGGAATTTGAAATTCCACTGGATGAAAGTAAAGAAGCAGGTGTTTTACGAAATGGTAAGGACCCCAACAAATTAGTTGTGCTGTAAACCCTCATCCATCTTCAAAACTGTTTTGCTATATCAATTAGAACATCCTCTGGTGAGTGAAGAATGATGAAGTATTACGGTATTTGGGGAGTTAAACTGTGGGGTCACTGGATAATGGAGGGGTGGGGGAGAGGGAACGACTAAGAGAGGGGTTAATGCTCTGACGTTGCCAAAGAGGGATGAGAGGTATAGATAAATAAAGGGACATAAATGAGGGAAAAAGGGTGCTAGAAAAGAAATAAAAAGAGGACATGCCACTTGGCAACTTCTATGAGAAGGAGAATTAAAACTTTGTATTGCATTTTAGAGTATAAAATAGATATCAATGTGGTATGATATGCTCAAACGCGAATGTGGTGTTAAACCATGTGTAACTTGAACAAAAATTAAGCATTTTTTCACACCTACACAAAACTTATATAACAAAATAGTTGTGCTTACTACACTAGCCAAGTCTATGATATAATACATTATACCTACATGTTGTATTCATTATTTAAACATATTCATGTCAATAAAACAATGATGATAAGTTATACATATAACACTATCCAAGCTAATGGGATAACCGTTAATACAATGTCGTGGTTACCCACACGTATGATTTAACATAGCCTACTTAAAGTTTGCAATAAGGCTCCAATTTTTTTGGCATGTATCTGTGCTTCCATTACTAACATGGGCTGAAATTATGTGTCCAACTGTTACAGTAATAAGATGTGTTGAGTATTTAAAAAAATAATTTAGTAATCATTTGTTGTATAAGAAATTAGAAGGAAGAAATACTTAGATCTACAACATATACGTAACAAAATTGAATTCTAATATATACAGAGAATACTAAATATTTATAAACTCATAATTCAACAGGAAAAACTTTTCAAGGATCCATAAACAACTCTTGTACGATACAAACCTTACGTTCAGGTTAAAGGAAATCATGCCATTATGTCACTCAAAATTGTAGATTTAAGAAACTCCCATTCTTGCAATGTTCTCTCAAATCAAATCGGTTGTGTTCCCTCTATGTTTTCATTATGAATAGGAGATGAATGACAAAAACATTAAAATTAGACCCAAAACAATTATATATTTCTTCCTTTTCAGGTTTAAGTACTACTTCAACGGGACAATTTAAAAAAATAAATAAAAAATAATTTTTTGAGGAATTACATCAAGCAGTTGAAACGAAAAAAAGTAATAGAAACTAATGTTTAAAACTCATAGTGAGGGGAGAAAGTGAACAGTATTTATTTAGCTTTTGGATATAATATTCATAAATTGAGAAAAACTTTTTGGAAACCTCTCCAAGAAACGCTCCAAGAAAAGCTCATAGATCCAAATTGAGATAGGGTGAACTCTCATTCCCCTAGCATCTCTCGTCGCCATGGCTAACATGGCTGAACCTCCTGTTACCACGCACATCCCTCCTAAACCTCCTGATAAAAATACTATATGGCAGAAATCTTTTGTAAGCATTCTCATGAACAACTCCACGAAGGAGCCATGTCTCAAACAGCCATTCATTTTCAAAGGTGAACCAGCGATTCTATTTTCAGAGGAAGATATTACTTCGTTGGCTGCCCCTTTCCAACACACAATCATTGGTAAATTCTCGCATGGCAGGCCTTCAATTGAAAACATCAGGAAAACCTTCCAAACTTTCTCATTAAAATCTAATTTTACTGTTGGTCTGATTGACTCAAAGCACATTCTAATCCGTCTTCAATGTGAGGAGGATTATGTTCGTCTTTGGGCAAGAGATCAATGGTATATAGGGAAGTTCCCAATGCGCACCTTCAAATGGACATCTGACTTTCATCCAGATCAAGAAAGCCCCATAGTTCCTGTTTGGGTGAATCTACCTAATCTTCCAATTCATTTTTATGCCAAGTCTTCTCTATTCTCTATTGCTCAATTAATTGGGAAACCTTTGAAAATGGACGCCTCAACTGCATCTTTATCTAGACCAAGCATTGCTAGAATATGAATTGAATTAAATCTTTTACAAGATAGAATCAATAGGATCTGGATTGGATGTGGCGAGAAAGGTTTTTGGCAACAGGTAACTTATGAAAACATTCCTTCTTATTGTCAATTTTGTAAGAAGAAGGGCCATCAAGAAGATAAATGCCTGATCAAATGCCCTCCAACAATTGCGTCCCAAAAACAAACAACAACAGAGAAAGTGAAGACACCTGCTGCTGCTAAACAACTTCAATCTCTTCCCACGAATGCTGCTGCTGCTAAAAAACTTCAAGAAACTGGAAAATCGACTCAGATATTGCCAAAGGTTTAAGAGATCCCTACAAACATAGGGCCTTCAAACAATTTTTTAAACCCAAGTTCTTCAGGTATCAAGAAAGGACACTTAGAAGGCAGTTTAGGGGTTTTACTTGACAACAATTCTGAGACAGAATCAGAAGAGTCTGCGACTGACCTGATTGAAAGTGCAACAGCTATTGATCAATGTCCTACAGACCTGGGTAAAATATATCACGGCCACTACAACTCAAAGGAAACTTTGAAGGTGGATCAATTCCATCTTTCCCCAAAAGGTTCTGCGCTGCCTAAATATGACAACTCTTTTAAAACTGCAAAAAATTATCATTCAGATCAAGATGATAGGAAAAATTCAGTTCTAATGGTTGAAGAGCTACAAAACTTTGCTTCTTGGTTAGATGTCAAATGGAACAAGTATCAGAAACATCGAGCTGCAGCATCGAGGAAAGACAGTGGCACAGTTCCACCTAATTCTGATGCAGAAACAACTATATACTCAGGTATGATTTCTAAAAAAACTCCTATTGACCCTCTTTACAGAAGATTTACTAGGTCATTAGGTAAATCAAAAAATATCACATCTTATCCTACATATAAATGATGAACTTTATATGCTGGAATGTTAGGGGTGTAGGAAATTCAGCAACTAATAGGAGAATTAAAAGACTGATTAAACAATATAACCTCCCTGCTATTGCTCTGCTAGAGCCAAAAGTTGATTCTGGGAAAATTCCCAAATTCAAACTAAAATGGAACTTCCCAAACTGTTTAAGTAATATATCAAACAAAATTTGGTTTTTTTGGTCTAATGATCTGGAAGTACAAGTCATGTATGATTCAGAACAACTTTTGGCCCTTAAAATTTACTTAAACTGTTTGAATGTTACTATTAATCTTGCTATTGTTTATGCGAAATGTACTCCTATTGAAAGAATTAGTCTATGGACTGATATAGGTTCTATCACTAGGAACTCTATTATTGAGTCTTGGCTTGTCATAGGAGATTTTAATATTGTTAAAGAAGAGTCTGAAAAATCCGGAGGTAATACTATAGATTTTAATGCTACTGAAGATTTTAATGATATGATAAATGCTTGTTCCTTATTAGACCCAGGATACATTGGTTCCAGGTTTACCTGGACTAACCACAGGACTGCTGGTACCATTTTTTGTAGACTTGACAGAGGTTTGGTTAATCATAACTGGATTTTGAAGTTCCCTCAAACGAGTATAACTCATCTTCATAAAACTTGCTCTGATCATAGTCCATTACTTTTGTCTATCAAAAGCAGTCTTGATAACAATCCTAAACCTTTTAAGTTCCAAGCTATATGGTGTATTAAGTCAAATGTTAGTGAGATTATTGAAGAGTCATGGTCTTCTGAATTCCAAGCTCCTCCATTAGTTAAATTTGCTTTAAAGCTAAAGAAACTTAAAGCAAATTTAAAAAATTGGAATAAAAGCACCTTCAAAAATGTTTTCCAATCTGTTAAAGACCTTGAAGACTTAGTTTTAATTAAGGAACATGAGTTTGAAAATAATCCTTCTGACTCTTCACGATCCAACTTATCTAAAGCTAGAGCTGAGTTAAATATAGCTCTTCTGAGAGAGGAATGTTTCTGGAAACAAAAAAGTCACATAAAATGGCTTAAATCAGGTGACAAAAATACTAAATTCTTTCATGCTTCAGTTAAAGCAAGGCAAAGGAGATTAATTATCTCTAGAATTAAAGACAATCAAAATCATTGGGAAGAATCTATAGAAGAAATTGAACAAATATTTCTTAATCACTTCAAAAAAACTTGGTCTTCTGAATACATATCTATTGACTCTTCTTTTATAGAAGTTATTAGAAATGAGATAGATGTGTCCATGAATAACAAGTTAACTGATTTCCCCTCAGAAGAAGAAATATTTAAAGCTATTTCCAACATGGATCATTCCAGCTCTCCTGGACCAGATGGTTTTGGAGGGATATTTTATTTAAAATATTGGCATATTATAAACAATGATTTGACTAAAGCTATTCATTCTTTCTTTGCTGGTGCTGAGCTTCCTAAAAGTTGGACTGCCACTTCCATTGCTCTTATTCCTAAAATTTCTAATCCTTCAACATGCTCCCAATTTAGACCTATAAGCCTGTGTAATTTCTCTAACAAAATTATTTCTAAAATTTTAAATGATAGATTGTCTCTTATTCTTCCTTCTATCATTTCTCAAAACCAAAGTGGTTTTGTTAAAAATCGAAGTATTCAAGAAAATATCCTTCTAGCTAATGAAATGGTTCAATACATTAGCAAGAAATCTTTTGGTAGTAATGTGATCATTAAATTAGACATGGAAAAGGCCTATGATAGAGTATATTGGCCTTATCTTTGTGAAGTTCTCAGAAAATTTGGTTTTTGTGAAGTTTTTATTGATTTAATTTGGAGGCTTATATCTAACAATTGGTTTTCTTTAATTTTGAATGGTAAAAGCATTGGTTTCTTTCACTCTTTAAGGGGTCTAAGGCAAGGAGACCCTTTGTCTCCTAGTCTCTTTATAATAGCTGCTGAAGTTTTAAGTAGAAATATTGATAAAATATTTTCTCTTAGAAAAGCTATACCTTATGCCCATCCTTCTAAAAGTCAACTTATATCTCATTTAGGATATGCTGATGATTTGATAATTTTTATAAATGGAGGTAAACATAGCATAAAGGTCCTTATTGATCTTTTAAAGAAATATGAAGCTACTTCGGGTCAGAAAGTGAATTTTTCTAAGAGCTCCTTTTATACGGATAAAAAGTTATCTCATCATAGAAAAAACACTATTGAATCTATTTCTGGATTGTCTCACAAACAATTTCCTATGAAATATCTTGGATGTCCTTTGTTTAAAGGGAAACCTAGAGCTATTCATTTTTCTGATCTAATTTCTAAAGTTAGGGATAGACTTCACACTTGGTCTTCTAAATTAATCTCTCAAGCTGGAAGAGCAACCCTTATTAGATTTGTTCTTCAATCTATCCCAGTTTATACTATTGCTGTTTTAAACCCTCCTAAAATCATTATTAAAAGATTACACAGCATTTTTAGTAAATTCTATTGGGGTGGCACCTCAAAGGAGAAGCCTTTTCAATGGACCAAATGGAATGACCTATGTTACCCATTTGATGAGGGAGGTCTTAGTTTTAGGAAAATAGAAGATATTGTTTCTGCTTCTAGCATGAAATTATATTGGAAATATAAATTTGAAGATGGCATTTGGTCTAGATTTATCAGAAATAAATATAAAAATGGCCTAAATATTAATCAAGTATCTTATTCTATTAAAAGGATTGCTTCCATTAAAGACATATCTGACTCAAACATTAACGAAGATAAGGCTATATGGACAGCCTCTATTAATGGTGATTTTACCATTAAATCTGCTTACAATATTTGTAGACAAAGTAGGCCTTTATCTATATCTTGGAAAATAAATTGGATAAAAGAATGCCCCATGAAATTATCCAACTATACCTGGAAACTCTTAAACAACTCTGTCCCATTTGAGTCACAGATACAAAAACTTGGTGTGAGACTAGCTTCTTTATGTAGATTTTGTAAGAATGATGAGGATAGCCCTCACCATGTCCTTATTGAATGTCCTATTGCTACTGAGGTGTGGAACTTTTTTGCATCTATGTTTGGCTTGTCCATTGACTTTTCATCTTGCAGGACTATCCTTTTCTCTTGGTGGTTTCAATGTCCTAAAAGGGACTATAAAACTTTACTCTTTAAGGTTATCCCTAAAGTGATATTCTGGGAAATATGGAAAGCTAGGAATAAAAACCTTTTTGAAAATTGTCAAACTTCCTCTAATAAAATTATCAAAAATGTTATCTTCTTGGCATCAAATATTTTAGAATATTGCAAGTTTTACGATAAAATTCCACCTAAAGATGATTTTATAGCCAACACTTTTAATATCAAGATTCTCCCGAAAAAGATTATCTTAATTAAGTGTATTTGGAGCAATCCCCCAATTGGCACTTTTAAACTTAATATTGATGGTGCCTCCAAGAATAATCCTGGCTCAAGTGGTATTGGTGGAGTAATCAGGGATTCTCAAGGTAAATTTATCGCCGCATTTTCTAAATCAATAGGTTTTCAATCGTCCTTTAATGCTGAGGCAATGGCCCTTCACGAAGGGATAAAATTGATAACTTCATTAAATATTTCTAATATTTGCGTTGAATCTGATTGTAAATCATTAGTTGACATTGTTTTAAAGATAGCTAAACCTCCTTGGACGTCACAAGAAATATTTGATAATATCAATTATCCAACGAACTTCAAAATCATTCACACTTGGAGGGAAAACAACGCAGTAGCTGATTACTTAGCTTCAAGAACTTCAGTATCTCACAAGGATGAATATTTTTGGAATTTCAACTCTCTTCCGTCATTGGCTAAGGGACATCTCAATATGGATAGACAAAAACTACCAAATATTAGAACTATCATAAAGAAAATGTAATGGGGATGTGATAAATCCCCAAATTTAAATATTCTTTAGCTCTCTCATGTTGATTAAGTATTCTCTCCTTGTAATGGGGATAGTTTATAAATCCCCAAGTTTATATTCTCTCATTCTAGAGTAATGGACCCATCCTCTAGAATTAAGTTTTGTGTTTGGGTTTGTAAGCTACGGAGAGGCTTTTTCTCCTCTATGACATAAATAATATGGGTGGGGGTACCGTCTCTCTTTGATAAAAAAAAGATATAATATTCATATATTAGGACTATAGACTTGTCGGGTCCATAATTACGTATGCACGTGATCGGCACAAGCGTTGTAACTACTTGTGACCAAAGCTCATGAAGAGTGCAAGTCATAGAAGACTCCCACGTATTCACCACTTGGAACGGATAAAGTTGATAAAAGATAGGTCCGAACTCTTAGGGATAGCTATTGACAAACCTTAGGACTCTCCTAAGCTCCCCTATAAATGTAAATCCGCCCACATTGAGAGGGGCATGGGATATGTATCATCGAACAATACTACAACTCTGTCGTCCAGTACTCTAAAGTAATAAAGAGCAAATCCTAAATTCCGTGGACGTAGGCACGTTGTCGAAATATATACATCGTGTGTTGTGTGTGTGATTTAATTGCTCTCTTTGATATTTATCCTTATTTGGCTTGTATGGATTGGATACTTTCACTTGGGGGAAATTACCACCTGTAATTGCTGTTGTCTGTGGGAACGATCTGAGTTCTTTGCCATTAAATTTTTAATAACCAAGTTCTCACACAACCAAGTTCATCAAATTTTTAATAACCAAGAGGGTCGTCAACAACACGGTTATGGGGATTCAGAGGGCTATCCCCTTAACCATGATGATCACGACGGCCATAAAGGCCATTAATTATCTCCTCCCTCTCAGAGGGTTTGATCCGATATTGGTAATTATTATCAATATTGTGATGCACATTATCGTCCTCAAGAGGATAAAACGATGAACAGTGATGAGCTTAAGGATGTAACCAAATCATAAGGCTCATTGAGAACTATGAGAAGCTCCTCTAAGATGAAAGGACTACTAACAAGTACTAACAGGAGCAAAAATTTTTGCTTTAACATTTCCTAGAGAAATTAAAGAGGAAAGCCCATAAGGAGAAGCCCAAGTGTGGGCACGGGTCGTGAACTCTAGCCCTCATGCGAACAGAGCTCGCAGCTATGGAAGGAGCACTCTACAATCGAAGGAATAACCTCTTGACGAGAGAACTCATGATAGGAGACCACCCTTTAACAGGAGAGGAGGAAACGAAAAGCTTTGTGATTTCATCACAAGAGAAGTGAATAGACACCCAACCCATCATGGAGATCGCATGACCAAAGAGCTTACGAAGAGAGCCCTTGTCTTCTAGATGAAGTCGCCCTTCAGTCGTTCTATTGAGGAGTTTGAGCCCCCAAAGAAGTTTATACCCCCCCTCAATTCAAAATCTATGACGGGAAGACTGACCTTATCGATCACGTTAGGAAATATCATCAGGCGATGACGCTGTGGAACACCAATTAAGAATTTATGTGTCGAATAGTCCCCTTTAGTCTTGGAGAGTCACACATATTGAGTGCTTCCTTTAAGAAGCTAGTCGAGTCCTTCATGACCAGATTCATTATAACAACTCATCCTAAACGTATGGACTCACTTCTGGTGATGAAGAAGAATCCCTAGGAAACACTCCACGAGTTTTTTCGAAGGTATTGAGAGGTGTATACTGATGTGGAGGATTTCACCAACCAGGTTGTGATAACATCCTTTAAGATTAATCTATCGAATAACTCTATGATTGACCAGTCCCTCACTAAGAAAGATACAATCGCCATCGACGAACTTATGGAAATAATATAAAAGTATGTCGATGTTGAAGATATAGTGATCGGAGATTGTCAGGAAGGAGATCGATGGAAATAGACCAAGTATGGGGACAAGAAAGGGACGAACAATAACGGAAGGAGGAATCCAAACGAAAGTAGAAGGGAACCGAGAAGAAGGATCTTGAGAAAGTCATAAAGACATTAACATGGTTTTTTTAACCAATTTATAAGATCTTTTACAAGATCAGAGGTCGATAATACTTCAAATGGATCGATAATATATTCAGCAAACCCATGAATAGAAACTAGGCACTGAAGTGTTCATACCATAAAGATCACAGTCACAAGACCAAAAATTTCAAGGCACTAAAGTCCTACCTCGAGGAACTGGTTCATGATGAACACCTAAACGATTTCGTACAAAAGAAGGAAGGTGTAGCACCGCCTATGCATAACTAGAGACGTGATATTATCCTGGACGATGACATGGGGCACGAGTTCGCGATAATATATGGGGTACCAAGATCAGATAATGCCTTGGACGAATGTTTAGTCATGAATTCACAGTGATTCTTGGGGCCTTAAACCCGCTTGTACCAAATCTTGTGGACAAAGGAACTCATAGTTGCTCAGGTTATGCTCTCTCGAATGGGCTGGTGTTTTACTTAGTGTATCTAAAGAGGTTAAGTCATGCATTAACGTTGTCTTTCTTCTCAATCCTCCAAATAGTTCCCTCGTAGGTTCCCAAAGTGAGGTTGTTCGATAGAGCATGAAAGATCTCCCAAGTCCTGCCAGACCTAGTCCTTACGGATACTGAGTAACCTCACCAAATATTATAATATGTCTCATAAATACACATAATGTAAGTTAAAACAAAATACAAAGGTTCTTAAAATAATTCCCCCCAAAATACTTCCTTTGTGCATCTTTATAACATTTGGATTGGTTTGTTTGCTCCTTCTTTGCTTTCCCTAGCTTCTTTTGTGTTTCCTCCAACTTCCTTTGTGCTTTCCCTAACTAGATTATGAGTAAGATTGACTGACTCCTCACTATCCTTCAAAATGTCACTAATGTTTATGTGCATCATTATCTAGTTTATCATCTAGTTTCCTAATGATCGTAATTATCTCTAAACACAAATTTATCTTTAACACCCCCCATATGCACATATTCCCCTTCGCAGAGAAATTTGTTATGCGGGAAAATAATATATGTATGAAACACCTTGATCCTGAAAACATCCACTCCAAAAATCCTCACCACGTGTGAACTCAAAGGAAACAAATTGTGACTCGCCATCATCATGGTACGAAATTCTTGGCCTGGGAAAACTAGTCATAACCAAGCTTGTGTTATGGAAACTTATCGAGAACACACTTGATCCGTGGGACCTCATTGAAAACAAACTTGATCCATGGGAACTCATTGTAAACAAACTTGACTAATGGGAACTCATTGTGAAAAACTTGGCTGATAAAAAAATTAAAAATAACCTCAAAACCCTTCCTTTGTAAAAAAGTTATCCACTTTTTGGCGCGTGACCATAATTAATGATAGACTTTAATCATCTGACTTCTTTGTCTCCCTTTTCCACATGTTTAGTTGGGGGGAACTGTGCACAATTCGTTTACCCAAAATCCATCATTTGTTTTCCAATACCCACGTGTAAGAAATAAAAAAGTCACCATCCCAAATGGATAGTTCTCGATCATTTAAAAGCCCAACACTTTACATTTATTTAAACCTTTCAACCGTCCACCATTAAAACTCATAGCTTGAGCCTTTCTTAGAGAGATAAAGTGACTTATGCCCTTTAAACTCACCAGAAACCATCACCAAATTCAATCGCCACCACTAATTCTTTGTCTCCTTTATTTTTATGTTTTTTTCAAATCATTTCATTCACTAAAATCTTCACTTAGAAATAATAGCCTCTTAAAGACACCAACCTTAAGTTTTCGGCTAAGCGTTAGACGACCAAAAGGTGTTGCGCCAATCCCATATTAAGTTATACCATCGTGCCCCTACTTTGGGATAAAGATAAGTTTAATGAAGAATGTAAACCATTTTCCGACCAATTGCAAGCCAAAGATGACATTTGGACACTGGTGGAAAAACCAAAGGAAAGATAAGACTAAGGATACCTTGCCTCGGTTGGATTTTTTCATTTTAGGTTCAACCATGGTGACTTCCTTTAATCCCACATTAATTTTGAACCACCTAGAGGTTGCCCAAAGGGCATTGCTTCCTGGTAAACCTATATTCACCAAACTTATTCTAAAATCCTCAAAAATGTGAATCTTCTCCACACTGGAACCATGTGTCCCACACTTTCGATACTGCTTGGGGTTAATTCATGATCACCTTTGAATATGTTTGCGAGCTGATGGGCATTAAGCCTTATGGTTCCCTCCCTTATAAAGATGAAGCTCTTGATGTCGACGAAAGTACATCAGGAACAAACTTAGATAAAATTTGTCGTGAATGAGTTGGGGATTCCAACCCTACTCATAAAATTTTATTAAAAGGTTCCCCCAAAACCCACCAATGATGATAGGACCAACGATATCATTCATGATATATCTTTTGGTGAAGGGAAAGGCTCTTCACTAGAGCTAGCTGCATACATCTTGTGTCTTCTCTCTCGCTTATTTTTACTGGACATTCCCAACGATCAAGCTCTAAGATACTTGATCAATATATATGTGAGTTTGGCAAGTGGGGTTAATCTTCCACTTGTTGACATTACTCTTGGGTCTCTTTAAACTTGGCTTAATAAGACCCATCTTGACATGGAACGGTCTTTGGAGAGATATAACGTCTCTCTTAACGGGGTTCCTTTACTCTAGGTTCCCCAAGTGTTGGCCCTTCGGAGCTTCCCATCAGCTAATTTTCTGTGAAATATATAAGGCTACTTCATTGGAATAAGAAGCAAAGTAGAAAGGACTTTTTTCTTATGGTTGATATATACTCTTCTTTTGCTATTAGGCCTTATTCTGGGAAAACTTAAGATCAAATGTGTTCATTCTTTGATGTTACTAACCTTTCAGTTGGAGAGGTAATAGAAGATATGATTACAGATATATCTTCTTAGTATGTTGTGCTGGTGTTAACTCCTAACCGTCTTCCCTCATTCACTGAGTGCGGCATTGAAAATTAAGCCTATCACCCCCACCGTTCTTCCAGACAATTTAGTTATGAAAATTTGTGCCCCATGACTTGTCTAAGTAGGAGAGTCGATGAATCTTTTCACTCAGCTTATTCGGACTTCACATTATCTGCCACTATGGCTCTTTGTTCTAGGTTTAGGTATAAACTCACTATTTTGAAAAATAAAAGGAAGGGTGACGTGTCAATGAGCTGGCTCGTGTATTTTTTTACCATCTCAGCTTAATTAATTCATGGAGTCTCACAAGTCTCCACCTTCTTATCCTTTGGTAAAATGGTTGTAATACCCCGAATTGTTATGACTTTTAAATTTGGGGATTTATTAAATTTAAATTGAGATATTAATTTAATATTAATTTGGAAATTTTTTAAATATTTACTAGCGTGATGAGAGTTAGTAATTATTGGGAATTTGTTGAACATTACTTAGTGGATAAAGTAATATGTATAATCGAATTTATTAAATTATCATGAGTGTATAATTTGATAATTATGGAAATTAAATCGTGATGCGCATGTGTTGTGTCGGGATTAAATTATTATTATTAAAAGTGAATGAATTATAAGTCGCCTGTATGATCATTTCGAGTGCATCAATGTGTCCGAAAGCGGCGAGATAATCAAAATAATGTACCCGGGGGTTTAGTTTGGGTCTCGGATCGTTTTTAGGCCTAATTAGCATCCCGGGAGGGTATTATAGACATTTGACATTTTTGGGTAATTAAACCCACGAAATTCCTAAGAATAAATCAGCCTTTATGAGTTGCCTTCTAGGGTTAGAAATCAGAAAATCAAAGAACGACCATTAGAGAAGGAGTTGGAGAGCTTTCCAAGCAACTCAAGGCCAAGGACTTAACCGTCTACAGCGCCACCACCACCAAAGCGTAGATCGCGCGACGAGGAATGCAACCATACCTCTTTCGTCCTCAAATCAGAAACTCAAATTCCAGGCAAGTATCTATCTTGCTTTATTTTTAGTTAATGTCTCAAACATGTTAGTCTAGGGTTGTTTAGAACTTGTTTCATGAAAGAAAGTATAGTTTTGAGACTTAAAATCACATGTTGTAGAAGAAGTAATCATATTATGGACATCTAAATCGCATGTAGAGGATAAACCATGAATCTGTATGGATTTAGAAGTAGGAAATCTGGAAAAAGAATTGAAAGAAAAAGAAAAATTAGGGTTCTTGAAGTTCAGGTAAATTTTTACCCAGTTAATTGTTATAATTGATGAATTGGGACATATTTTACGTAGAAAATCATGTGTTTAGGTATATAGTACTTATTGTAATGTTGGTTGGGAGTTTGGGAATGATATATGGAGATTTGGTTGAGGTTGGAGAGGCAAACCTATAACTGGGTTAATGCAGTTTTCGTCATAACTGCTTGATCGATCGATCGACCCCATTTCCTCGATCGATCGACCCCTCCTGGAAAATTTCATATTCCCCTTATGTTGGCTTAATCCGATTAAAATGCGTAGTAACCCTTGATTGTTATTATTAGAGCATAATGGGATATAAATAAGACCAGTAGAGTCTAGGTAAACTCCGGTGAGTGAGAACTTAATGTAAGATGAAATTAAGGGTTAACGGGGAGTTATTCATACATATGAAGTCATGCGTACGTTTAATTAAAAGGTCGAAACTTGTAAGAAAGTTAGACTAGAAGGTAAGTGAGAGTGACTACTGAAATTATACTTAGGGAGATAGAATACTTCGAGAGACGAGAAGTAGGTATGGAGTAACTTATATATATGAGAATAAAAGTTACAAATCCGTTATGCGGGATAATCATGTAAAAATGTGCTAAGAGCGGATAATTATAATTATTGGTCGTGAGCGCACCTAATTTAGAAATGTGTGTATATATATATATATATATATATATATATATATATATATATATATATATATATATATATATATGACAATGTGATTGTGCATATATTATATATCTGTATAAAAATCATACTCGAGCTACTTGCTATCACGGGGGTTTCCGCATTGGGACGGTCTTATCTCGATTGCGCCTTTATAGGGGATACTGACTCGTACCCTAGAACATAGGATTCCTTGTTACAAGCTATCTGATTGATATTCAGATGGTCCTAAGAGACATGAGGGTATGTGCTGACCTCTTAGTGACTTGGAACTATGCTTCGCCTCCATTTGTATGTGTTTTATGTTAATACAGTTCGAGAGTGATTCCAAACTAGTATTTCCCTTAATATGTGTAATACGGGGACTTGATAGCAGAGTATGCCAGCACCATAGATTTTATGCGGGGTGCCGCATGTATATATATATATATATATATATACACTTAAGTATGAGAACTTTCTACGGTGTATAAAAATAGTTAAGTAATGAATAATTACTCCAATTTTATTATAAGTGTTTGAAAATTTTGTGACATCACTGAGTTATTTCAAATAACCTAAGATATATGAGGAAGCTTGATTTTCAGAAATTAATTATATTAGCCATAGTATATGACGGAATGAAACCTTATGGGGGAAGTTAAGTTAAAATAAACTTATGGGATTAATAGTGCGGTAGGCGTGAACACTAGATGAGAGGTGAGAATTTATCAAGAGAGTGTCGCATACTAACATGGTTGTTACATTAGTCGGTAAGCATTTTAAATACTTGCTAAACTAATTTGAAACTGTTTTACACTCGGGCTCTGACCCGTTTCCTGTTATTTCTTCTCTCTTGTATATATATGTATATTATACAGGTGCCAGCCACAGGGGTATCATGCTTAGGTTCTTTGGACAGGATACGCTGCAGCTTAGGTGGGAGTTGCAGGTCATTGCTTAGACGACCTCATTGTTGACTCCACTCCTACTTTTAGTTCTTATTAGTTAGGGCATGTGTCGCTCGTTTCTCTATTCAGTTTGGATTTTTGTCAGAGATTTACGTTCCTTTATATTTCCATTAGTTGGTACTCTTTGGGATTTAATTACTGTTAGGATGGTTTTATTTATAGTTTAAACTGGTTTGGTTTATCTGAATGAATCTAATTCTTGTGTGTTATTATCCATCTTTGGAATATCAGAGTTCTTAAATTGTTGGTTATTTAAAAAAGTTTTCATATTTAGATTTAATAAAATGGAAAGAAGGTTTTAAAATTGTTTTGACACTTAGCTTAATTATTTAGGGTGTTTATATTGGAAATTTTATTTTTACGACAGTGATGCTAAGAATGAACCAACCGTTCACCTTGATTTTAATTTAATAAAGAACTGATCACCCGATATTTAATTAGGCAGGGTGTCACGATGGTATTCCCCAAATGAGCTTAGAATTAAAATCAACTCAATAATAGGCGTTGAATTTGAGATAAGAACAACAAAGAAGATTCCACCATATGAGTTACCTCCCTTGGCACCATTAGCGGATGTGACTCTAAAGGGAATTAAGAAGACTGCTGCCCCTAGTACTTCTGCTACAAAAAGGAAAGCTTCATTTGCAGTTAGTTCATCAATGGAGGAGGCTTCCCTCATAGTTATTAAGAAATCTGAAACCAAGAAAAGTTCTGCAAAAGAGTGCTTAATAACTAATCAAGTGCTACATGACTTCAACCCCTTTCTAATTATTCACCCTGGTGATTTAGCAAGGGTACCTCCGGTACCTAGGCAACCCCCTTGTTTATAATGTTGTTTTTTCCTAGGTTCCTTGTAGTAAAAGTTATACCTTTGGTTAGTTCAAAGAGAGACCTTCTGCTAGTGCTCCTTCGCAACACAAAAAACATTTAGGCACGAAAATCTTGGGGAAAAGAGAAATTCAAGACCGTGTTGTCATCCTACCAAGTCTAACTCCCATGCCACCAGATTCCTTTAAACGGATAATCTTAGAAGATATTCCTATAGATGAGGATGTGGTTGATGCTTCAATGCATCATGCTCTAACGTTGCCCCATATCTCCTACTCCATATTTTTTGTAAAAGTTTTTTGACAGGAAAAAAACCTAAGTGTTGATGTGCTCCCTCATAATCTTTTTTGCTCCTTAATTTTTAGGAATCTTCTTCACTAGGTTATTCTCCATCACCCCTGAGGGACTCTCAAAGCCCCATCATCGATGAAACTACCTGTGATCCAGATCCAGCACCCCGTTCATCGATGATTGGTCATACGTACTCCTGACGTGGTTCCTCAAGTGGTGTGAGTGATTTCATGTGAATATTGTCAATAGATGATTAAACGATTGGGCTATCAGGTGGTGTTGGTGAAGCTTCAATTACACATGACACTCCATAATCAACGTCATTTGACTCACCATCTTCCAGAGTTTTAGCGCTAGTTATGATTCCTTCTGCCAACCTGCCGAAGGTAACTCACTCTGTTAACTTAAAAACTTATAAGTATCCTCCTCAAACTATTGTGTTGATGATACTGAAATAGTATGCGTTCTCTCATGTGGACCTTCTGTCCATTGTCAAAGAATTGAATGAGTTTGTCCCACCTCACCCCCTTATGAGGACAATTGTGGATTGGAATCGACGAGAGACCTTTGAGTAGGTGTGGCCATCCCTCCTCGATTAGGGGTTATCCCTATATCCTTCTCCATATCAGGGATTGGCGTGCGCGCGTGCGGTAGCGAAAAAAAGGGAGGTCTGCACCGTTTCTAACGCTTTGGTCGTCATCGATGTTGGGTGATGTAAAGAGATAAATTCGCCAGCCTATTTTGCAAAAAATAGGCAAAAGAACATGTTACCGCCTTGAGATAATGGCATCAAAGACAAACTGATGCTTGCGAAACCAATTAGATCAGAGGTTTGGGGGATAAGTTACGGAATGGTAAGGTGTTAGGAATCCATCCCTTCCTTAGGTCTGTCATAGGCTTATGTTACTATTTTCCTTAATTTCTCCGTTGTAATACCCCGTATTTTTACTCATATTTATTTTATTATAAAATTATGGAAATTTGGATTAATTAATTTAAGGGAGAAAATTTAATTTATAATTAATCCGATTTAATGGTAATAATTACTAGCGTGACGAGAGTTTGTAGTTATCGAAAATGATTATGTCCAATTATAATTATGTTGAACATTACATAGCGAGTAACGTAATATATGGTTTCAAAAATAATAATATGGTCGGGGATGAGATACATGATAGTTAAGGTATAATTATTTGGGACGCGCGTATGAGTCGCGTCACTATTATATATTTGGGGGCTAAAAAGGTAAATTATTTTTAAATAACTTGAATGATTATTTTGAGTGCGCCAGTGGGTCCGGAAGGATCGAAATAGTAAGAAAACACTACTCGGGTGTTATAATTGAAGTCCGGGGCATTTTAGCCCAAAATAACACCTCGGATGGGTATTTTAGTCTTTTGGGATTTTTGAGTAATTAAATGGACGAAAATAAAATTAAAATAGGAACATCGAGGGTTAGTGATCAGTCAGTCGCAACCTACAAGACAAAAAGAGAGAAAGAGAGGAAGAACCAAGGAGGAAGGAGACCCATTGGAGAACAAAGCTAAAAAATGGAGATTTCTCAAAAATAATTACACCGAAGAGTAGATCGCGGCGAGAGGATCAACCACATATAAATTTCAATCCGAGAATCAGAAATCCATCCTAAGATAAGTGTTTATCTTGCTCCTCTTTGAGCAAATAGTGTTCCTGTTGATTTAGATTAAAAGGTATAAGCTTGTTGCAATGAAAACTTAGGGTTAATTAGACTAATTTGTAAAGAAACCTTGTTAATTAGAAATGGATTTGCATTTAGAGGACCTTCCCCTATTAGGACTGTGAAATTTGGTAATTATATGTTAAAATCACGAAATTTACTGAGCGTTTTGAAGGTTTAAAAATTTTGGGTTCATATTTAAGAGATTTATTAAAAATTGAAGAAATTATTGAATTCCATTTTAGTATATAGGGATTTGACCTTTAATTTGTATTAGAAAGTATCTTAAGGTGATTTCGAATAGTTTAGGAACATTAAAGTAGAGTTGGGTTGAGTTTTGGATTGATATTGAAGATTGAAAGATGGAAAAACCAAATTTGGAGAATAACAGGGGTCTGTTTGGATTTCTCGTTCGAAGATCTACCCAGGTCATTCGAACGACCTCGTTCAAACGAGACTTTCGACGAGAATTCCAAGGACCCTTCTAACGAGATTATGGAGTTCGCTTGAAGTGAGAACTTCGTTCGAACGACTTCGTTTGAACGAGATACCCTTGACTTCGAACGATATTTCAGAATGGCTTTTAGGGTCTGGTTGAATAAAAAATCATCCTAGGTATATCCAAGTGAGAGTAATAACCTATGTGAGTATCAGGCAACGTAAATTCATAGTATTATTTAGTTGGGAGTGTGATTGTTCTCGGGATATAGAAAGTTTATAGAACCTAGGAAGGAAGGTAGGTTCAAGAGAGGTAATATATGAATGAATAACGGTGAGAGTAAAATGTAAATATTACCTATGTACTATGGGAATTGGGTTGCATCAACGCCTATTAAGTTATACAAGTTATGTGCATGCTTATTACTTGGAATATTATGTGTATGACATACCTAGCTACTGGCTATCGAACGAGGGTTAGCGCGTTGTGGACGACCATATCTTGTGTGCCTTCGGGGAATTTTGAGTCGTACCACTAGAGCATGGAACCTAGGTACGGGCTATCTGTGATAACGATAGTGATGATGGTCATATGGGTGCGTAGGTATGTGCGTAGCCCATCGGCTTGGAACTATATTCGCCTCCAATATGTGTATATGTTTTATCGGTCCCGGGAGATTGAACCTATTGTCCTTCATGCGTGAGCGTTGCAGTGGGACTAGATAGCCGAGTATGACTAGCACTAAGGCTTCTTACCCATGGGTGCAGTATTGATATATATTTATATGTATACACAGTGAGATTTTATATATGTATAATGAGTTTCTATTATGTGTTTCATATTGGCCTTTTTATTAAAGTATATACTTATTGGGTCACCAATTGTGAATTAATAATGTTATGAGAATGAGTTAGAGCATCTTTAAAATTATTATTAAATAATAGAAATATATTGTCTTCGGGTTATTTAGATATTTTATCCGGCGTAGTGGTTATATTATATATAGTCAGGCATAGTATCATGACTAGTATGGGTAGTTAGGCTCACTGGGTGTGCACATTAGATGAGAGGTGAGCATCTCAAGTGAGTACACTAAGCTATCATGAATAATATTTGTGCTAATTAATCAATTTAAGCACTTGTTATTTAAACTGTTTTCTCCTCGGGCTCTGCCCCGTTTCTTTTACAAATATCTTCTCTTGTTACTTTATTTTAGGTGCTCAGCCACAGGGACACCAAGCTTACGAGATTCCATTCAGTCGTCGAGCTGTAGCGGCTGTGGAAGCTATAGGACATTGCTAGTAGACGCTTCATAATCTATTCTTCTTTATCTATTAGTTATTTACTTCAGTTGGACATGTCGTCCCTTCCTATTTTATATTTAGAGATTTAGATGTTTTATTATGTTAGTAGACTTTTATTTCAGGGCTTTGGATTATTGTTTGGGATTTTGACTGGATGTGTTTACTCCAGTTCTTCATAATATTTCAGTTAGTTATTTCCTTATACATTTGTGTTGAACGGTGATGTTTAATTATTTTCTTTTTATGGCGATTATTGTTAATAAGATAAAATTTTGACATCAACCTTTTTAAATATTAGGTGGTTAGTTTTAATAATAAAGTTTTCGACAGTGATGCATAACACTACACCAAAAAGGCTAAATTGGCACCCTTTAGCCGCTTAGCCTTGTCACGGTCATTGATCGTGACAACAAACACGCATTTTGTGTCACGGTCATTGATTGTGACAAGACCGGGATAAAGTTTTATTAATATTATCACGGTCAAGGACCGTGACACGTATGTGATAATTTGTTCAGTAAAAAAAACCCTACGCTTTCTTTTTTCCCATCGTTTTTTATTTTCCCTCTCTTTCTTTCTCTAAGCGATTTCGAGCTCTCTCTCTCTCTAAGGTATGTTTTTCCTCTCTTTCTCTTTCATTTCTGTATGTGTGTAATATGTGTGTGGTGGTGTGTGGTGGGGGGAGGGGGCAGGTGGGGGTGGGGTGTGTGTATACGTGTATGTGTGTGCATGTATGTGTGCGTGTGTGGTGGGGGAGGGGGAGGGACAGGGGTTGGGTGGGAGGCAGGGGGTGGTGGTGGTGGTGGTGTATGTGTGTGCAGGTGTATGTGTGGTGGGGTGAGGGGGAAGGGGGTGGTGGGTTGTATGTTTGTGTGTGTGCGTGTGGGGGGGGAGGGGGGCAGGGGTGGGGCGGTGTGTGTGCGTGTGTGTGGTGGGGGAGGGGTTGGGGTGGTGTGTGTGTGGTGGGGGTGGGGTGGGGTGTGTGTGTGGTGGGGAAATCTCAACAATTGAAACAGACAAATTGATTAATAAAATATGTATTTCCCCTTTCATATGCAAGTAAGATTGCCCCTCGTTAATAGATAATTGTTGAGATTCGAAATAACTTCAATTGTATATCTTTAATAAAATAAATTTTATAGCTTTAATTGTAACTTTAATTGTATAGTTTTATATGAAAGTAAATTAATAATTAATGCCCATTTCATATGAAAGTAGGATTGCTCCTCATTGTAAATTAGTAAATTAATAATTGTATACTTTAATTGTTTGTTTAATTGAAGAAATGAATTAATTGAGTAGATGAATTAGAAGGAGTACGGGATACACATTTGTTGTTGTGGTTGGATTATAGTGGATCGATGTTGGGTTGGTTAATTTGAGAAGTCGTAAGACCACTAGATTAATGTCCATATGGGGGTGGAATTTTTCAACTTTTTTTTAAAATTACTTTGTATCACGAACAATATATATATATATATATATATATAGTATGATAATTAAATGAAACATACTTGAAATTACATATAGTGCGCATAGATACTAGCCTTCTAGTTCTTCTGTGTACGCATTCAATAGCCCTTAGACCCGTTCGAGAGTCATTACCTCTGTAATGAGATCTCTCGAATTGTCCTGTTTGAACAGTTTGGGACTGCATAATTTCTGTATAATATTCTTAGTGGCTTAAAGTTGTTACTTTTTGAGGAAGTTCTGCAGTCGTATCCTAATGTTCTCTGGGTACATACTAGATTGAAAAGTGTGACTGTTATTTCAATTGAGCAATTGAAATAATACTCACACTTGCCAATCTACGTCATGTACTTGGAGAACTATGGGGATATGCTGCAGATTTTTTTTTTCAAATTGTAACAATGTGCATGAGCTATTAAGTATATTACAGAAAAATGCGGTCTTGAATGGGATAGGACCACTCACCCTTTAGAGGAGATGGAGGAAATAGAAATTTCTATTATAAATTGAATTTGAATATAAATAAGACATAATTAAATAAACATAATATAAATCTAAGTTTTGTTTATACTAATCCATGAATATACGCTTCGTACCTTTAATAGGTGATTAGTTGTGGTAGCTGTGATGGGATATCCAAAATACAAAGAGTGGATGGGTGAGACAAATAAAATGGGGGATGTGTTTCGCAGAGGTGTTAACGAATTTGTGAAATATGCAAAGAGATGTCATAATGATGAAGAGTTTCCGTGTCCATGTGCTAGGTGTAAGAATGGTAAGGTGTTTGAGTGGAAAATAGTTGAACTACATTTGTTAAGATCAGGTATGGAAGATAGTTATCGATTTTGGAGTTTTCACGGTGAATTGAAAGTTCCTTTTGTACCCGACCAACCTTCACAACAACCATCAACAAGTAGGATAAATGTAGAAGGGGACGACGTAGATCATAATATGTTATAGGATTTAGTTGATGATGCGTACGGAGTTTATAAAGCAGAGGAGAATGAGGTTACTGATGATGTAGAAGGTTCAAGTGCTCGTGAAGATATCACGATAAAACTTGACGATGACTACCAAAGTTTAAAATTTAAGGCGACCCAGCCGTTATACTCTGGCTGTGAGAAAGATCAAACAACTTTACATGCCATGGTTGATTTGCACAGTTTGAAGACGCAGTACAGTTTGTCTGGCAATAGCGTGACAGAAATTCTGAAATGGGTGAAGGGCTTATTACCCAAGGAGAATACACTTCAAAATAGCTAACCTGTTATGAAGAACAGTTTGAAAGGTTTGGGAATTAAGTATAAATTGATTCATGCTTGTGTGTATGACTGCATACTATACCGAAAGGAGTATAAAAATCTCGATCATTGTTCGGTATGCGATCAACCTAGATATGTCCAATCTACTAGTAAGGAAGACACAAGCTCAAAAGTGCCTCATAAAGTATTGAAATATTTTCCCGTTGGGCCTAGATTAAAGCGATTTTTCACAGTACCATGGATAGCAGAGGCAATGACTTGGCATGCTAGGGCAGAAGTAGGGGGTAATATCATGTGTCATCCTATTGATTCTACTATCTAGAGGAGGATGAATTATGAGTATCCTAATTTTGCTCGATAACAATGCAACATTCGTTTGGCTATGTCAACAGATGGTTTCAATCCATTTGGAAATATAAGCACCAATCAGAGTGTATGGCCAGTGATCCTAGCCCCACTCAGCCTCCCTCCTTCACAGTGTATGAGACCTGAATTTTCGGTGATGGCTTTATTGATACCTGGGCCAAAGGCACCAAGTGATGACATCGACGTCTACCTGGATCCTTTGGTAGAAGAATTAAATGAGTTATGGGAAGAGGGTGTGTAATCATTTGACAGTTTTAGAAAAAAAGAGTTTACGCTGAAAGCTATGTTGATGTGGGCAATTCATGATTTTCTAGCTAATGGGACATTATCCGGTTGTGTAGTACATGGTTATTTGGGGTGTCCTATTTGTGGAGAGGAGACTGAATCTCTTTGTCTATCCTTTAGCTCAAAAAATGTATACCATTGCCACAGGAGGTTTTTACCCCCGGATCATAGTTTTAGATCAAAGAAAGGTTCTAATTTTTTATTGGGTTGGGTTGAACATAGGCTACCGCCGAGACAACTTTCGGGTTCAGAAATTGAAAGTAAATATTCTGAATGTGGCCCTAATATGCCAGGTAAGAATCTCAAATTTAAGAATGTTAAGCATAAGAAGACCCTAACTGGGAATGAAACTGAGACAAGAAAGGCATGGTCTAGGAGGTCAATTTTATTTGACTTGCCTTATTGGAAGAATAATCCGGTGCGCCATGCATTGGATGTGATGCATGCAGAGAAGAACTTCGCTGAACATATTGTGGTCACTTGCCTTGGAGGGAGTCATTCGAAGGATGGAGAAAATGCACGAAAAAACCTTAAATCGTTGAAACTTAAGCCATAACTATGGTTGAAAGAAGATAGTAGGGGAAGGACAATAATTCCCCCTGGTGCGTTTACTTTGACGAGTGGGGAAAGGAAGGTGCTTTTAGACACAATATATAATTTGAAGGGCCCATCTACTTTTTCGTCCAACTTGCAAAGGATTGTGAATTATGCTACTCATGATTTACATAAGTGTAAATCCCACGACTGGCATGTGATCATGAAATTGGTTCATCTATTGTTTAAGCACTGTTTATCCAAGCACAAGGATTTGCAGAGGGCTGTTATGCAAATTAGTATTACCTTCTCACTCTTGTGTGAGGTGGCAGTCAATCGAGAACACATACTGGCCGCAAAATTAGCGGTGACCGAAGCGATTTGTGTATTGCAGAAGTACTTTCCACCAGCATTCTTTGACATAAATGTTCACTTGTTGGTACACCAATGCGATGAGGCACTTCTTTGTGGTCCAGTTAGATATCGGTGGATGTATATGTTTGAAAGATTGATGAAAGTTTTTAAAGATTACGTCAAGAATACGCGATACATTGCAGGATCAATTGCAGAGGAATACATCACTGTGGAGTCATCAATATATACTCGGGAATATATGTCTGACTCGACTAGCGTTGATGACACTGATGAGTTCGTCGATGCTGGTGGTCATGTGATGGGAAAACGAGTGAAATTAACGAGTTTGCAACATGAAAAAGTAGCTCGTTATCTATTCGACACACATGAAGATGTCGAAGAATAGAAAAAGTAAGTTTCGATTATTATAATGTTTAACATTATTTTATATTATTTTATACATGATTAATTTTGTAATATGCAAAAAATATGAAGCCTGTGAGAACAATAAAAGATGAAAAACAATGGTACAATCAGACAGCGAATTTAGGTTGTGGTTGACACAAGTGGTAATTATAATGAAAATGGTCGTTATATAACGTTACATTACACTCAAATTTTACAACTAATATAATTAATTTATCTGTATTCTCAGCTCTTAAAGACGGGTGATGCGACATCAAGGCTTGCTCGTCTAGCCACTGGACCCTTGTTCGTGGCACAAGAGTATAAAAAGTATCGATTGAACGGTTATATTTTCGGCGCTAAAGTGTATGAGGAAAGTACAAATGTACAGAACTCGGGCATTTCATACCAGGCTCTTACTTTCTTTCGAGCGAGCGCATTATATAAAAACCTCGTTGAAGCTGAAATGACTTACTATGGTGTAATCCAAAATATATTTGAATTGGATTATATACGCTTCAAATAGGTTGTATTTTACTGTGACTGGGTAAGAGTTGAGGATAAAAATGCTTGTAAAGTTGATCCTGTCACCAATTTGATCATGGTTGACTTGTCCAAGTTGAAGGGCAACGACCACGTGAGCGATGAGCCGTTTGTTTGTGCATTTCAAAAGGTTAATCAAGTGTTTTACTCGGAGTATATCAACAATGAGCCGTGGTCAATTGTCTAACACGCGCCAAAGCGTCTAAATAGTAGTGTGGATGACTTGGCTGCTCCTACCGAATATCAATCTATTTTTTATGATAACCCGGATTTTAAATAATTTTTCAATTTGAAATAAACATTCCAATTTGTACCAAAACATCCATTTTTAATGCTTTTAATTGATTTGCACTTTATCATTTTCACTCTTGTGTAGTGTGCGTGTGTGTCGGAAGTAGGGTTGGGGGTGGGGATGTTTCACTCTTGTACATATTATGAGCTAGATGTTGTTGTTTTGGAATTCAGAATTGAGGTGTTTAACAGTAACAATTCATTTTTATTTGTAGTAATTGTACATATTTGCATGTCTTCTTTTAATTCATTTTGATATGTACTAATAACATTTTTTTACAGCAATTGTCTCCTTTAGGTATTAAGGCGAGGATGATGATGTTGGTTATGATGATGTCGTTTGGTCTCGGTCGTAGCGGAGGCGACGAGGGATCCTCGACCCCTAGTCTCCCCAAATATGGCAAATTGGGGATGCCCACTGAGAACAAGTCGGGTCTACTAGCGAGATCCCTCGAGCTGGTAAAGACGATCATCGGCCCGGGGTACATTAGTTGGAAGGAGGTGCCATATGAGCTCAAGTTATCTGTTTGGGTGGCACTACAGGTAATGTATTTATATTTATATTTATATGAATATTTAAATTTCAATTTCAATTTCGATTTTAATTTCATTTTATTTTTATTTACAACTAACATTGTATTTGCTGGACAGGAACAATTCATCCTGGATCCAAAGCTACGTGATTCCGTCTTGGAGTAGTTGAGGGAGAAACACAAGACGTGGAAGAAAAATATGCGGACCTGGTACTTTGAAAAGACATGAGAGTCCATTATTCAAAGGCGTGAATCCGTCCCGCCAAAGAAGCCAATCTCATTGGCACAATGGCAAAGGTTCATTGACAATGAGATCGGGGAGCAACAATTGACATCTCGCCAATCGGGAAGGGAAAATCGGGCAAAAAAAGACGGACGTGGACTACTCCGCTCGGACGTCTTACGCCGAGGTGGAGCATAGGATGATGGTATGATTTAATTTTTCTATAACTACATAAAATATATTATTTTGCATTATTTTACTTTGCGGGGCTGATACTAATTTTACTTTATTTTATTTCAGGGGACGGGGATTGGCCCTGGGGGTAAGCCACATAGGATCGATACTTATATGACTCTTCGGACGAAGAAGGGAAAAGACAAGGAGGTGTACCCAAGCATCGCGGACACGATTGTAAGTAATCCAACAATTTACTTTTTGTTAATTACGTTATAATTTTTTAATTTACTTATTTAACTAATCATGTGCTTTTTGTCATTTCAGGTAAAGCTTAAGGAAGTGCATGAGTCGCAGTCTGATACCGACAAGGCATCTTTATCCACAGACGCACTCAACCAAGTGCTTGACTCTGATCGCAAGGGGAGGACAAGGGGGTGAGCTCACGGGTGGCCAAATCTAGGATCATCGGATTGGAGACGAGCGACACCGAGTTGGCTCAAACGATGGATTCACATGACGCGAAGTTGTCCCATTTGGAGGCGACGGTCCAGGATATGTTCTCATTCGTGAAGCATTCGTTGGGCGAAAACCTTCAGGTTAAACGGAAGGAGAAGGCGGTGCGGGAGGAGGAGGTAAGGGAGGATGAGGACGAGGATGTGGACCTCGTTACTTCATCACCGACACGTGCGAACTTTGATGATCGACTTTCCTATTTGGCTCCCTTCAACAGACCGATGTCGACACTTGGTTGGCCGAGCGTGTTTATAATGGACATATTTGATGGCCAGCGGATAGGGTGGGGGTTGAGGGACTCGAATATCGTCCAGGGTGCACTAGTTCATAGACGTGAGCTTCAAGACATCGAGTCCAAGGTGCTCATCACGCATGTGATGCCCAGGAAGGAGAACTCCCAATTGTGGTTGCTCGAAAAATGCGACACGATGTATATTAGTGGATGTGTTAATTTGTATATTGTGTGGCCTACTCACCTCCTCAGAGTTAACCATACCCCAGACATTTAGTGACATTGTTTTAAGTTTGAATTGAATTGTTTTAAGGTTGAATTGAATTGTTTTAAGTTGTTACATTTGAATTATATTTGGATTATATGGTGATGCATATTCTCTCAATTTTGAATGTATATTTGCATTATCTCTATTTTATTTTGATATATGATGTTTGAACAGGTACAACATTGCTATATTAGGTACAAATAAACTGCTGGGCAGTGGCAGTTGCCATACTGCCCAGCAGAATTTTTTTCAATTCTGCCCAGAATTGTCACGGTCATTGACTGTGACAATTTTTTAAAGAATGTCACGGGCTTGTCACGGTCAATGACCGTAAAAAATCTTATCATGGTCAAGGATCATGACAATTCTAATGAACTTGTCACGGTCAATGACCGTGACAAGTCCATGACAAACAAAGTTGTCTCGCCCAGAATTGTCACGGTCATTGACCTTGACAAGTTGAACTTGTCAAGGTTAATAACCGTGATAATTCGGCAGATTTGGTGTAGTGTAATCTGAACCAATTGGATATTCTAATTTAATTTTATAAAGGACTGATCACCCGATATTTAATTAGGCGGGGTGTCACAGGGGGTATCAGAGCATCAGGTTCTAGTGTCCTTAGGATTCTTATAGCTTATTATGTTTTTGCGTAGCGTGCTTTGATATAGAGCCCTATATTTTAGGGTAGTTGTACTCTTTATGCATTTCCCGTTCTTCAGCTATTTTGAAATGATAAGTGTAGACTTATGAAACTTTTCTCCTTTCAGATGCCTGCACGACAAGCACAGAGAGTTCCCAGGGATGTTCATCCCGAGCCTCAGCCTGCACTAACCAAAGGTATGATGAATGCCACTGAAGTTGCCGCCATTATAGCTCAAGTGGTAAATCTGACGTTGACAATTGTGCAGCAGGCACCACCTTAGGCACCGATGGTGGCTCCAATTCAGGCCCATGCCTTCCCGTCTACTTGGGAACATGTTAGGGATACCTTCTAGAAGGCGAATCCTTTGGAGTTTACAGGGAGCTCCGATGTGGTGGTAGCTAACTAATAGAAGAAAGACATCTAGAGTCATTTGAGGATGCATGAGTGCACGGAGGTGTAGAGTTAGATACTGGCCACGTTCAAGTTAGTGGGAGCAGCACTGCAATGGTGGGAGTCTATTACCACCGTTGAGAAGAGAGACACACTCACGATTCGAGACTTTTGGGTGTGGTTCGACTGCAAATATTTCCCCTCGGTCGTCCAGACATAGATGAAACAGAAGTTGGTGAACTTGAAGTAGGAGGGAAAGTCTGTGGCGAAATATGATGCAGAGTTTATCAACCTTCTGAACAATGTACCGGATGAGATCCCGACTGAGGAGAAGAAGATTCATCGTTTTATAAATGGGTTAACATGGAGGATTCGCCAGCATTTGATAGGAATATCTCTTTGTCCACCTATTCGGATGTGGTTAATGCAACACTACTCCACTGCCAGGACCAATGTTTTCATCTGATAGAGGTTAAGCTAGTAGGAGAGTCCAACCTGGAGGGAATGGTGTCAGTGGGGCACAGGCAGTTCAGTGACAGCATAGACACAGTGATCAGGGTTCTCAGCAGGGGGATCCTAAGAGGCTCAGGTCAGGAGGTTTTAGACATGGGCAAGGAGTCCCAGAGATCGTTATTTCTCGCAGCTCTCCCAGCACCCCACAAATGCCAGGACTGCCACCCATTCCAGCCATCCCAATTCAGTAGGGGAAGCTTCAGTATGGATGAGTCTATAATCTTCACCAGGTCACAGTCTCGTAGGACCTACCCATGATTGAGGGTATGTATTCTATCCAGGGGACTTTGGGGTGCATTTTATTTTACTACGGGGCCACACACTATTTTATTGCCACGGGGTTTGCACGCACTATAAGATTATTTATTATAGTAGAGAGTACGATTACTTGTGTGGATTCATCGTTGAGTAGAGGTTCCGTGATTTCTTTTATTTATAGGGGAATGGGTATAGAGATTGGGAGGTTTATCTTACCCGTTGACATGCTCATATTGGATATGTCCGAGTATGATGCGATTCTAGGTATGGATTGGCTTGTCAGGTATAGGGTTACCACCGAGTAGAGAGATAGACTTTGTCATTGATTTAGTGTCATGCACTCGACCGATAGCCCGCGCACCTTACCGTATGGCTCCAGCAAAGATGAGGGAGCTACGTGACCAGATTGAGCAGTTATTGGGGCAAGGGTTTATCCGTAGGAGTACTTTGTTATGGGGTGCCCCCGTACTGTTCGTTAAGAAGAGGGATGGATTGTTGAGGTTATGTGTCGATTATCGAGAGTTGAATAAAGTCACGATACGAAATAAATATCCAATGCCTCAAATCAATGACTTATGACCAGTTGAGAGGAGCTGGCTTCTTCTCAAAGATTGACTTGAGATCAGAATACCATTAGTTCCATATTAGGGAGCAGGATGTGTTGAAGATGGCCTTCTTGACAAGATATGGTTCCTATTAGTTTAGGATTATGCCTTTCGGGCTAACTAATGCCCTAGTTGTGTTTATGGAATTAATGAACAGGGTGTTCAGAGAGTTCCTGGACCAGTTCATCATCGTCTTCATAGATTACATTCTGGTTTACTCACAGCCCGAGGAGGAACATGCCGAGCACTTGAGGCAAGTTTTGCAGACACTGCGTCTGTATGAGTTGTACGCAAAATACGATAAATATGGGTTTTGGCTGAAGGAAGTTCAATTTTTGGGACATATAATCTCTGACAGAGGGAAATCCATGGATATGGGGAAGGTGTCAGTGGTGAGGGAGTGGGGATAACCCACGACACCGACCGAGATACGCAGCTTCTTGGGCCTAGCTGAATACTATAGGAGGTTCATTCGAGGGTTTTCGAAGATAGCGGGTCCGTTGATACACCTGACTCGTAAAGGGGCCCTGTTTATCTAGAGTGACACTTGTCAGTTGGCCTTTGATGAGTTTAAAGGCAAGTTAACCTCAGCACCAGTGTTAGCATTGCCCAGGCCGCGGGTGGAGTATCTAGTCTACATTGATCCGTATTTATTAGGACTTGGGGGGTGTGCTCCAGCAGGAAGATCAAGCTATATCTTATGCCTCCCGTAAGCTTAAGCCTCAGGAGAGGAATTACCCCACCCACGACTTGGAGTTGGTGACGGTCGTGATTGCACTTTGGATTTGGAGACATTACCTCCTAGGGGAGAAATTTTGCTAGTTCACGGACCACAAGTCACTACAGTACCTCTTCACGCAGAAGGAGTTAAATATGCGTTAGCGTTGGTGGCTTGAGTTTGTGAAGGATTATCATTTTGATATCCAATACCACCCGGGGAAGGCTAACGTGGTAGCAGACACGTTGAGCCATAGGCCGGTAGGGGAGGTGACCAAAGTGTGGAAAGTGAAATGGAAGGAGTTAGGACACCAGGATGCGGTGGATCGATCATTCATGTCTGTGATGACAGTTACGCCCCAGATTATTATGAGAGTAGCACA
This sequence comes from Sambucus nigra, assembly GCA_949130495.1. NCBI lineage: Eukaryota > Viridiplantae > Streptophyta > Magnoliopsida > Dipsacales > Adoxaceae > Sambucus > Sambucus nigra. The sequence goes on from OX422218.1 coordinate 140,611,672, forward strand.
GGCTCAGGCAGATGATCCATTCTTCCAGAGTCAGATAGTGCAACTTCTGGCAGAGGGGGCCGAGTCTTATACCATGGGTTATTATGGGGGTTTCTGTTTCAATGGAAGGTTAGTTGTTCCTGAAGGATAAGACTTGCGATACGAGGTGATGATAGAGTCGCACTATTCACGATTTGTGGTACATCTTGGCAGAGATAAGATGTACCAGGATATGCGAACACAGTACTGGTGGAGCGGAATAAAGAAGGATATTGCCGAGTTCGTCTCAAAATGTGCCACTTGTCAGCTGGTAAAGCTGGACCATCAGAGACCGGTGGGACTTCTATATCCATTAGAGGTTCCTATGTGGAAATGTAAGAGAATTTTAATGGACTTCATCACGGGATTACCTACATCGCAGAAGGGTCACGATTCTATATGGGTGATCATAGATCGGTTGACCAAGGTGGCCCACTTTCTGCCAGCCCGAACGAATTACAACATGGGACAGTACGCCCAGATATTCATAGTAGAGATAGTGAAACTTCACGGAGTGATTTTTGATATCATGTCTGACTGAGATAAGGTGTTTGTGTCTCAGTTTTGGGAGAGTTTTTAGGAGGCGATGGGTACGGAGTTGCGACTGAGTACAACCTATCACCCACAGACGGATGGACAGACCGAGCAGATAATTAGATGTTAGAGGGCATGTTACAGATGTGCATCATTGATTTTAGCAGAGGTTGGGAGCAGTATCTTCTACTGGTGGAATTTTCCTATAACAAGCCCTACCAGTTTACTATTGGTATGGCTCCATTCGAGGCACTATATAGCAGACCTTGTTGTTCCCCGGCATTTTGGTTATAGGTGGGGGACAATAAGTTACTTGGTCCGAAGGTGATTCAGGATACTTTAGCGAGAATAGAGTTGATATGGATTCGTATTCGGGTTGCTCAGGATTGGAAGAGCTATACCGACGCCAAGCGGTAGTTTTAATAGTTCAATATTGGGGACCGGGTGTTACTTCAGTTGTCTCTTATGAAGGGAGTTATGCATTTTTGGAAGAAGGGAAAGTTGAAGCCTATGTATATAGGGCCACTCCCTATTATCGAGAGGATTGGGCCAGTTGCTTATAGACTTGGGTTACACGAGCACTTGCATAGGGTCCATGATGTGTTTTATATCTCTTCACTAAGGATATATCTTCGAGATGATTTGGCCCATACTACATTGCGTCGGAGGAGATCAACTTACAGCCGGTTGCTATCCTAGACCGTAGCGAGAGGAAGTTGAGGTCGAAGATAGTAACACTAGTCCGTCTTCAGTGGCGGCACCATAATGTTGAGGAATCTATCTGGGAGCGCGAGGATGACATGCGTGAATGTTATCCAGAGTTATTCTTGCCAGTTATATTTTCATTTCAGAATTTCGGGATGAAATTTTGTTATTAGGGGGGAAGTATGTAATACCCCGTATTTTTACGCATATTTTATTATAAAATTATGGAAATTTGGATTAATTAATTTAAGGGAGAAAATTTAATTTATAATTAATCCGATTTAATGGTAATAATTACTAGCATGACGAGAGTTGGTAGTTATCGGAAATAATTATGTCTAATTATAATTATGTTGAATATTACGTATCGAGTAACGTAATAGATGGTTTCGAAAATTATAATATGGTCGGGGACGAGATACACGACAATTAAGATATAATTATTTGGGACACGTGTATGAGTCGCGTCACTATTATATATTTGGGGGCTAAAAAGGTAAATTTTTTTAAATAACTCAAATGACTATTTTGAGTGCACCACTAGGCCCGAAAGGGTCGAAATAGTCAAAAAAATGCTACTCGGGTGTTATAATTAGAGTCCAGGGCATTTTAGCCCAAAATGACACCCCAAAGGGGTAATTTAGTCTTTTGGGATTTTTGAATAATTAAATGGAAGAAAATAGGATTAAAATAGGAACATCGAGGGTTAGTGGTCAGCAAGTTGCAACCTACGTGATAAAGAGAGAGAAAGAGAGGGAGAACTAAGGACGAAGGAGACCCATTGGAGAACACAGCCAAAAGTTGGAGATTTCTCAAAAATAATTACACCGAAAAGTAAATCGCGACGAGAGGATCAACCACATATAAATTTCAATCCGAGAATCATCAATCCATCCCAAGGCAAGTGTTTATCTTGCTCCTCTTTTAGCAAATATTGTTCCTGTTGATTTAGATTAGAGGGTATAAACTTGTTACAATGAAAACTTAGGCTTAATTAGACTGATTTGTGAAGAAACCTTGTGAATTGGAAACGGATTTGCACGTAGAGGACCCTCCGTTATTAGGACTGTGAAATTTGGTAATTATATGTTGAAATCACGAAATTTACTAAGGGTTTTGAAGGTTTAAAAATTTTGGATTCATATTTAAGAGATTTATTAGAAATTGAAGAAATTGTTGAATTCCATTTGAGTATATAAGGATTTGACCTTAAATTTGTATTAGAAAGTATCTTAAGATGATTTGGAATAGTTTAGGAACATTAAATTAGAGTTGAGTTGAGTTTTGGATTGATATTGAAGATTGAAAGTTGGAAAAATCAAATTTGGAGAAGAACAGGGGTCTGTTCGGATTTATCGTTGGAAGACCTGCCCAGGTCGTTCAAATGACCTCGTTCGAATGAGACTTCCAACGAGAATCCAACAAACCTTCTAACAAGATTATGGAGTTTGTTCGAATTGATAATTTCGTTCAAACAAACTCATTCGAACGAGATACCCTTGACTTCTAACGAGATTTCAGAATGGCTTTTAGGGTCCGATTGAGTCAAAAATCATCCTAGATTTATCTAAGTGAAAGTAATAACCTATGTGAGTATCGGGAAATGTAAATTTCGAGTATTATTTAGTTAGGAGTGTGATTGTTCTCGGGATATAGAAAGTTTATAGAACGTAGGAAGGAAGGTAGGTTTAAGAGAGGTAATATATGAATGAATAACGGTGACAGTAGAAATGTATTGGGTTGCGTGAACGCCTATTAAGTTATACAAGTTGTGTGCATGCTTATTACTTGGAATATTATGTGTATGACACACCTAGCTACTGGATATCGAACGGGGATTAGCGCGTTGTGGACGACCATATCTTGTGTGCCTTCGGCGGATTTTGAGTCGTGCCACTAGAGCATGGAGCCTATGTACAGGCTATCTGTGAGAAGGATAGTGATGATGGTCGTATGGGTGAGTAGAGATGTGCGTAGACCATCGTCTTGGAACTATGTTCGCTTCCAATATGTGTATATGTTTTATCGGTTCCTGTGAGATTTAACCTATTGTCCTTCATGCATGAGCGTTGCAACGAGACTAGATAGCCGAGTATGCCTAGCACTAAGGGTTCTTAACCATGGGTGCAGTATTGATATATATTTATATGTATACATAGTGAGATTTTTTATATGTATAATGAGTTTCTATCATGTGTTTCATATTGGCATTTTTCTTAAAGTATATACTTATTGGGTCACCAGTTGCGAATTAAGAATGTTATGATAATGAATTAAAGCATCTTTAAAACTATTCCTAAATAATAGAAATATATTGTCTTCGGGTAATTTAGATATTTAATCCATCATAGTGGTTATACTACATATAGTCAGGCAGAGTATCATGACTAGTATGTGCTAATTAACCAATTTAAGCACTTTCTATTTAAACTGTTTTCTACTCGGGCTGTGACCCGTTTCTTTTGCAAATCTCTTCTCTTGTTACTTTATTTTAGGTTCTTAGTCAGAGGGACACCAAGCTTAGGAGATTCCATTCAGTCGCCGAGCTGTAGCGGGTGTGGAAGCTATATGACATTGCTAGTAGACGTTTCATAGTCTATTCTTCTTTATCTATCAGGTATTTACTTCAGTTGGAAATGTCGTCCCTTCCTATTTTATATTAAGAGATTTAGATGTTTTATTCTGTTAGTAGACTTTTATTTCAGGGCTTTTGATTATTGTATGGGATTTTGAATGGATGTGTTTACTCCAGTTCTTCATAATATTTCAGTTAGTTCTTTCCTTATACATTTGTGTTGAATGGTGATGTTTAATTATTTTCTTTTTATGGAGATTATTGTTAATAAGATAAAATTTTGACATCAACCTTTTTAAATATTAGGTGGTTAGTTTTATAATAAAGTTTTCGACAGCAATGCATAGTCTAAACCAACCGGTGATTCCGATTTAATTTTATAAAGGACTTATCACCCGTTATTTAATTAGGTGGGGTGTCACATGCGTGAAGTGAGTGTGCGTGTATATATAATTAGGTGGGGTGTCACATCCATAGGAATATTCCCAAAATAATAATTAAAAATATGGTGCGTGCGTTTATCGAGATATTGATCGTTATAATGAAACGATAATATGTGTTAGAAAATAACCAAGTATGAATCATAAGTATGATATATATATATATATATATATATATATATATATATATATATATATATATATATGAATAAAATAAGAAAAAGAGAAAAATGGGAAAATAGGACTCGAGTCTTGGGTTTTAGCCCAAGACACTTGTGTAGCTTATAAAGGCATCAAAGTCCATGTAGTTCTCATACGGCACGAGGGTGGGGTTTATCCCATAAATTCAAACGGGGATTTTATTATATGTGTGTGTAAGAAAAATGTGTTTTTAGTTTTGAGAGAATGTGGTGAAAAATCCCGTTAAAATTTATAGGTGCAACTCTCTTTTTCTTGTTTTGGATTTTTTATATAAAATATATTATGTACAATATTACTAATAAAGGATTGGGGATTAATATGTGTATGTTCTAAAGTGAAAGCTAAAACAAGAATTTATATAAGTAATGCAAAAATAAAGAAATTTAAAGAGAAAGAGGAATCTTTGGACCTTCTTTGGAGATTTAGAGATTGATCTTGATTGATGATGAGCTTACTTGCAAGTGAATGAAGAATGTAGGAGGATTTTTGCTAAATTGGGTGGGAAAGTGATGGGAATGAAGGGTGAAGAAAGGTTTCAAACAAGGAAACCTCGCTGACTTAAGAAGAATGTTGTTGAGATCACTGAAGATGAAATTTTTGAGGTTCCTTGGAAGGCAAGCCCGTGATCTCCTTATATAAGGTTAGAGGACTGCCGATCGGCATTGTCCTTGCCCTGCCTATTGGCAGGTAACCCAAGACACACTGTCGATAGGCAAAAAAATGGACCTGCCAATTGGCAATCTCGTGCAGATTATCTGGAAAAATTATCTTAAAACACAATCCGTAAGTCCAAATCGTTCATGGGGCCTATCGTTGGAAAGGTTATTCAGAGAACCTTGAGAATCCTTTAGCCTCTCCCGAGTTTGGGAGTTGACTTTAGGTCAAACGGGGATCGAAAGCGCCTGTTAGTCATTTGGACAAGAGATTGTCAAACAACGATGGATCGTTTGTCCAAACTATAAGTCCGAATCATTCATGGGGTACACTATTAGAAAGATAATTAGAGTCACTTCGATGTTCCAAAGAGCTTCGCTTGGTTCGAAGAGTTAACTTTTGTCAAATGGGACCCGAAAGCGCCCGGTGACCTTTCAGAGTAAAACGGATCCTTCGTTAGTGTTGTAAGGCTAATATGCGCACGAGGTAGACAGTTGGAAGGGTATTCAGTGCCCTTCGAAGATTCATTCAGTCTCATTCGAGCTGAAGAGTTGACTTTGGTCAAACAGAGCTCGGGAGTGCTCGGTGGCCTCTAGATCAATTTTTGGGGGAAAATGGATCGTTTGTCCGAATGGTTATGTCGTTTTGTGGATGGGGTGGACCTTTGGAAAGGGGTTTCAGCTCCCTTCAAATATTTATTGAGATTTTTCTCTAACGATGAAGTTTGTTGGAGTCAAATTGGGGCCCGGAAGCTCCTAGCGGCCTCTAGATCATTTTTTGGTAGTAAAATGGTTCGTCCATCTGAACCTTTATGCTGATTCACATGCGGGGTGGACCGTTGGAAAGGGAATTCAGAGCCCTTCGATGATTTATTGAGTTTTTTTCTCTAACGATGGAGTTTAGCATAGTCCAATGGGGCCCAGGAGCGCTCGGTGGCCTCCAGATCAATTTTTGGAGTATGACCTAGGGTTTATGTTTAATGGGGAGGTCTTAGGGTCCTAAAGAGAGACTTAGGAGGGTCCTAGAATGTGGTGTTTACGGATCCCCTCGACTGGTGAGCTTGGAACAGGTGAGAGTCATCGAATAGACAACACATGATGTTTTAGGAACGAGGTCAATTATGCGGACCAACGGGACAAGGACGACAAGGTTAATTTTGAGGACCTAAACTAGGATGACCAATTTTGCAGGTCGAGTTCAATTATAAGGACCTAAAGTTGTGGCGACCAATTATGCGGGTCGAGGTCAAGACTTTTCCTTTCTTCGAGACTTAGAAATGGTTGATTATTTGGGTATTGCAACCCAATAGGAATAATTTGGTGTCGATGATTGGACGAACCTAGAGTGGGGGGCTAGGATGCCATTGGGCAACGAAAATGACTTCGAGTTATTCTAGCCAGTTGTCGATGATTACACTCTTATGTGTGATCCTACGCATCACTTCTCGTCTAGGGTGAGGAACCCTAATGTTCACTTAAGTATAATGACATTTGGCATTCTTTTTTTTCTTATCTTCTTTTGTTTCCTTGTGTTGACAAAAGGTTTCTTTATTTTGGCAAACTGACATAGCTTCAACGAGCTTTCATTATTGGGGGATGACGGGGTGTAAGAATGTGTGGGAGCACCTTCTGGTGGTGGTGCGCTAGGTAGTTTCTTCTGAAGGTTTGGGTCGCCTAGCATCTGCTTTGGACGAGACACCGCTCTCTACGGCTGTTCTATGCGCTCTGGGGGAGAGGTGGTAGGACACTACCCACACCATTCATTTTGGATTCGGAGAGATGATGGTGACTCCCATTGACATCCAGTGGCTGTTGGGGATTGACTGTGGGAGTTTCCAGATTGAGGTGGGTCGGTATTTGAGGGTGACACTTGTGGCGATTAAGGCTGCATTGGGAGACGTGGATAGGATAGTATCTGGGTATTATATCCTCATTTTTTCCCCGTGGGAGATGTTTTTAAGCCATAGGATTGATGAGACAGATGGGATGCAGGTGTGGAAGATGGCCCATTTATTTATTCTTCTTCTGTTGGTAGGGTTCTTAGTGGCATCAAGTGGAGATGTCATCCACTAATGATTTTTACCATTTTGAGGGTATTCCTGAATATCCCTCTCTATGACTAGGGGAGCCTGACTTTGGCAACCCTTTATTCTTCTTTGGATGCTTTCAGTCGGTGCTGCAGGCAGACGTTTACTGGGGCCACGTATCTTCTTGAGGTAATTATTGCACTTCTTATTTATGTATTTTCTTATATTTCCTTTTGGATTTTTCTTCCATTGACCCTTCTCTTTCTGCAGACGTGGTTTTATGAGTTGATCGGGCTCAATGCCCGTTTGATAGGTTTACATTATAAGGAGGTGGGGACTTTTGTTGGATGTACCAGTGATGGAAGTCCAAACTGCGATCGAAGAAGTCTCTATATTTATTGGAGGTGCATCGAGTCTTGAACACCCTGACGAGTGATCAGGTTAGTCCCTTTTTTCTTTTGAATCCTTTTTTCAGATTTTCTCTGTTTATGCAAATGTTAACCCTTATTGGGAATTTTAGATGACCTTATATCTTTGGGAGATGGTTGTCCAATATACGGGGGTAACTGGGGTGCATGCGCAGATGCGTCGATTGCTGGGGCACGAGTTCAGTTACACCTAGTAATTTGGGGATAGAGTGGTTTGACAGATTGTGGAGGATGAGGTGGTGCTCCCACCGGAGGCACCCCTTATGTATATGAGGCGGGTGAGGGAGACATCGGAGGAGGCTAGGGAGGCGGTGATGATTGGCGAGCCCTATTTATCATACACAGATATGGTAGCGACCTATGACTACCTCGATTTTTCCACGAACTGGATGATGTGGTCTTGTATTTACTACGTGGTGAACATGCCTCTGTCTCCTACATCTTTTGGCATGGGTACGAGTAGGTCGGTGGGGTCCGCCCACACTACAGGTGGTGATTCGTCCTCAGTAGCGATAGCGAAGGTTCCATTTATTCAGCTTGCTTCGCCTTCCTATAATTTTTTATTGGCTGGAGGGGGATCGTTGCGCATGCAGCACGCCCTAATGCTGTGGATCTAGGGTTGTTAGGGATAATAGAGGATGTCCTTCAACCATAGGTATATCTATTTTCTTTATCCTTAACTTACTTTTCTTTGCTATAGATTGATTGATTTTCCTTTTATCTTTGTTGTCTTGTAGCATGTTCGGGTGTCGATTATATGGCTCAGGGACATTCGGGATAGGGTGGCTTCAGCGACTGGCTACATCAGGTTCCTTCCTGTCTAGTACCATATGCTTCCTCAGAGGAGGGATCGGGATTGAGGAGCGTAGGTTCCACTGCTCGCTGTAGGGATGGGGGTCTTATAGAGAGTGATGAGAGATTAGGGGTTTTCGGGCTGAGTCTCGATGTCTTTTTTGCCTTTTCTATTTTTCTTCTTTCCTGAAAAAAATGTAACGAAGCAAGTGGCAATATATATAATGAAATTAGATTTTTATTTATCTTTGTTTTAAATGACTTAATCTACATGCACTTTTTACCTCGTTGTTGAGACCGTAAAAAGGATGGGATATTAAAACAACTCAAGAGAGAATTTATTTTGACAAAGGATGAGTAAAAATGGATAATGTAGGAAGAAACAACCCAGATGTTTTTTAAATAGGGATTTATTTTTATAAATTTTTTAATTTGACAAAAAAGGAAAGATGGAATTTTTTAAAACAAGGGGAGTGTCGATTGGCATACCCCTTGCCCTGCAGCAAGTGAGTCAAGTCAAATCACCCTAAGACTTTGATTGCATTTGCTGCAGCTTCAAAGTACTTGGTGGGGCAGTCATTTATTCGGGTTCTTCAAATTTCTTGTCTTTAGCCAAGGTTTCCATGTATAAAAGGCGTGAGGTGGTGAGGTTTTTACACCCATTCACATTTTCTCTCATTTCTTGCTTATTTCTTTCCTTCTGCCTTATTATTTCCCAAAATGGCCCTTCCCATGAGTGTAGAATTTGCTTCATATCTCAAGAATTTGGAAGCATTCTGTCTATACAATGTAGATTATGACGTTGTTAACTTTCATTGGGTTTCTTTATGGCGCAACTAGCCCATCAACTGGAACATGTTGGCAATGGCAGCACAATTTTGATATCTCGAGAATCATATTTTTTGCTTTGGCTTGGATGAGATCTGTTCGATCTATGAGGAGTTTTCAACTTTATTGGGGTTTAATACCAGTGTAGTGGCGGCCATGCCTGAATTCTCTCGATCTCCTCGGGAGTTGTTAGCAGGACTTCTCCATATCTCTCCATCGATGACTCGGCCATTGGTCACTGGTGGAATGATTTCTCTCCCAGTTGTCCTATATTTTGTGAGTTTGCGGGATTTCAATGATACTGGCCATGCATAAGCTGTTGCCCTGGGCTTAACTTCAAAGCTAGTGTTGGTGATCGGGGACATGATGGCGAACCCTCAACTAGCTGCTCTTACAGCGTGGATGTCATATTATCACAATCCTGTAGTGGTGATACTGGCAAAGACCCTGAATGGTTTAGATGCTTAGCGGGAAGGTTGTTCATATTTTCTAAAAGGAAACCCGGTTATGCCGTTCATGTGGTTGGCTAAGATATTTCGTTTTGACAGTACCCCTAAATATCCCTTGGCCGTTGTGCCGAATTTCTTCACTCATTATTTCATCAGCTTTTGCCCATCCATAGAGAACTGGGTAAACTGTTTCGTGGAGCACGAAGCTTGATTCCAACGCTGGTGGGTGCCATGGTGGGGGGAGTTACAGCCCATTCTAGAACTGGGGGAATACTGATACGTTCAGTTAGTTGGCCTTCGGTAGACCTCATTCTATTTCCCCTAGCGGCTCCTCCGTCAAGTTGGAGGGAATTAATTATGCCTTCCCGTACACTAGATTTCTTTCCTGTAGAGGATTTGACTGAAGTCTTACACATGCGGTTGGGATCTCTATAGGAGAATCTTGAGCCATCAACCCATCCTTCTCAATTTGTTAGCAGGGTTTGGCATGCTTCTAGCGATTATATGAAATGTCTATGGAAGAGAGTAGTTGTTAAGATCTTGGCAGAGGAGACCGGACAGAGATGGTTCGTTATGTTAGACACTATGGAGGGGTCATAGTGGTTTTTTCTAGGCTGGTTCGGGTTTATTGTTCCATGGGGCGCCTTCGGTATCACAACCAAATAAGGGAAGTTAGGGCACCTCAACGAGTCGATGATGATGGGTTGGATCTTCCGGTTGCTGCGGATATGGTCACTTGTCAAGCTGGTGTGTGTTTGTGAAGCTTTTATGATGAAGATATGTTCGGTTATTTTTAGTTCTTGTGAATAAATTTAGGAAGGTTTGTTTTTATTTTAGGGACAGTTTGGTTTGATTTGTTTCTAGGAAAGTTTTGTTGGCGGGGGTAGTTTTTTGACTCCCTACGCTGATATTTCACGTAATTGTACTGAATTTTCCCGTTTATGGAATAAAAAGGATTTTAATTATTTTATTGTGCCTCTTGATAAGTTTTACATTTGAATTATTTATATCAATCGCTAAGTCATACATAATCATTTTCTTCATGTAAATGATAAAATGAACTTTTATTCTCTGAGGTAAGAAAAGAATAACATTTTGTGAAAAAGACGGGGTCCGTGCCCATGTAAAGTATATGAGCTGCCTACGTACCTATGGGGTTTTGAAAATTTTCTGAGTTTCATTTTTTAAAGTGAAAGGTTTTTTAGAGGATCAGGCCCCACGTAGTTCTGAGTAAAGAGAAATATGAAGAATTTTTTTTCTTTTTTTTAAGAATAGAAGGGGGATGAGAGGGAGTCGTAACACGTTGAGATTTTGGACTAAGGGTAGATTTTTAAGACAGTTCAGGTTGACTGGACGCGCCATATCTTCTCCATCAAGGTCGATGAGCATAGTGGTTCCATCGAACATGATCTTTTTCATAATGTAGGGACCACTTTAGTTTGGCTTGAATTTCTCCCTGGGGTCCCAGACGGGTTCTATGATTTCTTTGAGGGCTAAGTCCCATACTCGGACACCATGGTCCTTGACTCTCCTATTGAATGATCGCGATGTCCGAAGATGGTACCCTTGTAGAAGATATGAAGCGTTCAGCCTCCTTTCGTCCAAGATCGATAACTCGTCGATATGTCTCTGATGTTAGTCTTCTTCGCTGACTTTGCTCTCAAGCATAACGTGTAATGAAGGTATTTCTAGTTCAATGGGTAGGAATGCTTCCATGTCGTATACCAGAGAGTAAAGGGCAGCCCTGGTAGATATTTGTACTGAAATGCGATAGCCCATAGGGCATAAGGGATCCGATCGTCACAGTTTCGATAACTTTTGATCATCTTGCTGATAATTTCTTTGAGGTTCTTATTGGCGGCTTCAACTTCACCGTTGGTTTGTGGTCGGTAGGGAGAATACTTGTGTCTCTAAATCCCATACTTGTCGATGAATTCTGTGACTTTTGCCTCGAAATGTAACCCGTTATCTGACACTAACTCATAAGGAACCCCGTATCCGCAGATGATGTTCTTCCAAATGAACTTGGCTACCTTTTTAGCATTTAGCACTGCGTATGACTCGGCTTCGACCCATTTGGTAAAGTTACCAATGGCAACCAGGATGAACTCCTTCCCATTAGAATCTTTAGGTGTAACTTTCCCTATGATATCAATGCCTCATGTGGAGAACGACTAGGGAAAAGTCATGTTGTATAACTCTCGCAGAGGCAAGTGCTGGACATTAGCAAACTGTTGGCATTTAAGACATCTCTGGACATAGGCGGTGCAATCCTAAACCATAGTGGTCCAATAGTAACCCAATTGAATAATCTTTTTGGCGATTATATGACTATTCATGTGGGGTCCTCATTTCCTGTTGTGGATCTTCTGCATCATTTCTTCAATGCGAGTCCTTGTGATGCAGTGTAAGTGGGTTCCCTCAAAGTTTCTCTCGAACAGTACTTTATCGCAGATAATGTATGGGCAACCAATTTGTGGAGTGTCGCTCGGTCTTTCTTGTTGTCATCTTGGGGGTACCTACCGTGTTTGAGAAGGCGACAAATATCATAATACCATCACTCGACCATATTGGAGTGTGGGTCGATTTAGTTTGTTTTTGGACTAGGAAAGGGGCCATCGTTTAAGTTGTTCATGGAGGGAAAGACAGCAAGGGCATCGGTTAAGTTGTTCATTGCTCCGAGCAAGTAAAGGAAGGTGATATATCAGAACTGGGAGGCCAGCTCTTCTAAGTGGGCGTGGAAGGGTAAGAGTTTTTTGTCTTTGACTTTCCATCTTCAAATAACCTAGCCGATGATGAGGGCAGAGCCCCATAGGCATCTAGGTAATGGATACCTTTCTTGATAGCGATTTTGAGACCTACGATGCACGTCTCGTATTCGATCATATTATTGGTGCAAGAAAAATCTTGATTGATGGTAACGGAAGTGTGAGAATCATCATGGGTTATTAGGAGTATCCTAATGTCGTATCTTTTTTTGTTAGCAGCACCGTCAAAGAACATTTTCCACCAGAATTCTTCCTGAGAGGTGCAAAGGATATCTTCATCCGGGAATTGGAGATCCAAACATCGGCTTCTTCCATGGGGTAGTCAACAAGATAGTCAGAGATAGATGTTCCTTTCATGGTTTTCTGCATGACATACACAATATCGAACTCGGTTAGCAGCATCAAAAACCGAGCCATTCGGCTAGACAGGGATAATTTCTCGAGCAGGTATTTGATAGAATCCATTCGGGACACAAGTCTTATGGTAAAAATGAGCATGTGGTGCCGTAATTTTTGAGTGACCCAGACAGGGCGACAAATGATTTCTCCAAGGCTTTATAGTTGAATTCGTACCTAGATAAATTTAGACTAGCATAGTAAATGGACCTTTTTTACGTGATTCTTTAAGGTATTGGGCTAGCAAATCCCCAGCTGTGATGTTTGTTACGATCAAGTATAGGAGTAAAGGGAGACTAGGCTGCAGTGGTATAAGTACTGGAGGTCGTGTAAGGTACAAATTGATTCGATCAAAGGCTTCCTGACATGCCTCATTCCAGAGTTTAGTGGAATCTTTTTAGAGGATTTTGAAGATGGGTTCACAAATAGAAGTCAAGTGGCTGACGAACCGACTGATATACTGTAATTTTCCTAAGAATCCCTGCACTTCCTTCTCAATTCGGGGTGGTGGCATTTTTAGTATGGCTTTCAGTTTGGCATTTCTAGTATGGCTTTCAGTTTGGCAGTATCTTTTCTTTGGGTTATGTCGCATCTGGTATCACCACAGTCATTCGAAGAACTTTCGGAGGGCAGGAACATGACCTTCTCGAGTCTTAGACTTAATAGTCATATCATCCTTGAAGACCTTGACCTCTTTGTGTATCAGATTGTGCAATATGGTTATGGCAGCCCTTTAGTAGGTATTCCCTCCATTTTTTAGCCCGAATGGAATAACTGTGTAACAGAAGGTTCCCCAAGGGATGATGAATGCATTTTTTTCTTGATGATCAAGGTGCATCTTGAACTGATTGTATTTGGCAAACCCATCGACAAATGACTTGAGAGCGTGATTGACCGTGTTATCCACAATCATGTTGATATTAGACAGTGGGTAATCATCTTTCGGAGATGCTTTTTTCAAATCTCGATAGTCAACGCACATGCAAACTTTTCCTCCTAATTTTGTCATGGGTACAATGTTGGCTATCCACATGGGATATTCGATCACCCGGATGAAGCCTACATTCAACTGTTTAACCACCTCCTCCATAAACTTGAGCGACCATTTGGTGTAGAGTTTTTGTAGTTTCTATTTGATCGGTTTGCATTTCGGGAGAGTTGGAATCTCATGTTGATCTATCTCAGGATACATGTCGGGCATGTTGTTATAGGACCATGCGAAGACGTCCACAAATTCCATCAGTAGTTCTTCGAATTGTGGCGCTCATGCTCATCAAGGGTGGATTATATCCTAATCTCGTGGAGTTGGCTACTATAACCAAAATTGATAATAATAGTTTCATATTCATTAATTTAAACGCGGTTATGTTATTTGTTATTAACCTTATTATGATCAGCTAAGAATTGTTCATTTGAAAAATCATCATCATCAGAGTTTGATTAGAATCAAGACAATTAAGAACAACAAGGTACTCAAAATCTATATTTATTTCATTCTCGGGAAAAATAGCATTCAGAACCTCATCAAAGGAGGTCACGGTTACATTATTATCAGAAAAAAAGAGGAACAACAAAAGAGGAAGAGATAGGATAAACAATTGGGTTGGGTTGCATTTCAGCATGTGGAACTGATATATTATTCCAGTTAAGGAGAGGTTCATCAGTGGCCTTGATTAGATTGGACGGGTCTGGAGATGTAGCACTTGAGTGGATTATGTAGAGTGTCAACATCAGTATCTGCAGATTAAACGATGCCTCGGAGTCACTTCCCTCAATAACCTCGGTAACTGCTATAAATTTTTGAGTGAGAGGTTGCACTTGATATGGGCAGTCTCCACCTTAGGAGTAACTATATTGAAAGAAGATCTCCATCCCTGGATTCATCTTCTTGTCCACATGATCGTATTATGGTTCGAGAAAGCCACAGAAGGGAAAATATTCACCCTCCTTGACGAATTTACCATTCAGATAATCCCTTCAAACAGTCTTAGCATATTCTAAACTTCTCTTCAATCGGGGTTGGCGGAGCATTCTGAGTTCCTCTGATGATGGTTGATAACCCAAGTCACATGGAGGAATGGCCTTCTTCAGGACTATGGGTTCCAGTATCCTCTGCTATCATTGTCCCATATCCAGTCTGAGCATGAAGTGCATATTCTTGAACATCTATATCACATTGACATTGTCGTGAGGGTTATGCTCTCGATAGACTCGATCCTTGAAATCATCCCCTGTTGGGAGTGAAAGGGGTTCGACTCGGAAGTCAAAAAGAAGCATGTAATTGACCCCATTCTGGATTTATAGTACTGAATTACTAGTACTTACATTCTCAGTATTATCATTGTCGCCTAAGATGGTGATGACTTGCCCCTTTGGCGAAGAACTTCAGCTTTTGATGGAGAGAGGAAAAGGCCCCATTGATGCTGTGAAGACAAGATTGACCAATCAATAGACTGAAAAAAGTAGGATATCGATAACTTGGAACTCGATAACGAAATTTATAGGTATAGTCCCTATTGTGAGTGTTATGGATCCTATCACCACTCGATGAGTGTTGTCATATGCACGCACTGCAGCTGAAGTTGGAGCAAGGTCGCTTACTTTTAATCCCAGGAAGTTGAAGGTTCTTAATCGAAAAACATTTAGTGTTAATCCATTATCGACGAGTGAGAGCGGGATTATTTTCCCCATTAGCTCAACGGAGATGCTGAGAGCATAGTTATGATTACGGCTAAACTTTAGGATTTCTTCTTCAGAGAAGGAAAGCAATCTAGTAAAGGTTAAGGACCCAACTAGATTCATGGCTTCTTCTGGAGTGGTAGAGAGAGGGATTGTGGGCCCGGTATGCAGTTTTATCAAAATGTTTCGGTGTAATTGGTAAGACATAAAGAGTCCCTACTAGGTTATGTTGGTCTGAATTTTCTTGAGCTGGTCAAAGTTCTTACTTTCCTCGATGGTCATTTTTGGCATGGGGAGTTTCTCGACAACTCCCTTTCCTTTATCTATTTCTGCTGACTGGGAATTTGAACTCTGGTAGTGTCTCCCAGATCTTGTCATTTGCTTCATGGATGAGGGGAAGAACACAAACCCCGTTTCTTTATCTATTTCACGTTGTTCGGCCACTTTGTTGATTGCTCTTAGAAGATCTTCAAAAGATATCATCCCACACACACTGATTACCTAACTAACATTTTTTGTCTTGATTATTCGTCTGAGCTATCAAACTCGTCCCCCCTATCCGGTAATATCGATATTATATTTCCATGAGAAGTCAATGCATTCCACAACCTCAACGACTTCTTCATATAAATCTTCCCACTCAACAGGGAGGTGCAGAAGAGAAGGGACCAACCGTCCTTATAGCTTTAAGGCATCGAGTAACTCGGATATACTGTAAATGTCATTGTTCTGTCGGAATAAGTCTGCCATAATCTAAACTGGGTTGTCTAAACTAACTTTGTCAACGGGTACCACCCAATTGTATAACTCTTGAGCCCACTTTCGAGCTTCTATGAATAGGATGCTAAACTTTTAGCAGTTAATGGTCATTTCAAAAGGAAATTTTAGCCCAAACTCTATAAGTTGTTTCAATACTGCTGATAATTCCATATCTTTCCCTCTGGACAGGGTTTGAACGATAATACGTGCTCTTTTGAGAAGTGACAAATCCTGGCCGACAAAACAGGTAGGGTATAGGATATCATATGGGCAGATTTTAAGGGAATTGGGTGAAAATATGGGTATGATGGGTGCTTTATTGGGCACAATCTTAGTATATGGGTTGAATTCTAGGTCATTCTCTAGGAAGATGGCGTTTGCATGGTTTGGAAGTGGATTGTGAGTAGGGTTTGGTTTGGGATTGGCTGGTGGGTCGATGACACCCTGATCGATAAATTCTGGAGATGGAAGCACTAATCAGTGGTATGGCCAGCAGTTTGGTGAAAGTCACAATGAGCGTCAGGTTTGAAAGTTTTGGAAAGTGCGTTTCGTAGTGGACGAGGGTCCAAAGGTTTGATGAGATTTCGGCTTAACCAGGCTTGGTAGACTTTAAAGAGGGGATAATGGATCTTAATATACTCTTTTCTAACCGGATTAGCATAATTTTCTGGAGCCCACGAGGTTACGGGATATGAGATGTTATTGATGGTCGAGACTGTAGCAGGCTTCTCATGTTTTCTTAGAGTGAACTGTTCGGATACTTTCTTTAGTTTAGCTTTTGTCTTGGCAATACTTTCTTTAATATCCAATCCTGCTTCTCAAAGGGTAAAAAATTTGGGTAATATTGTCCTCCTATTGTCGCTCGGACATGTGCTAAGAAGTATTTCTTCACAATACTATTTGCCCCTCTTTAGAAGGCCGGTTGGTTATAGTAGCCGCTTTTTCTCTCCACCTTCCTATAAAATTATTGACAGTTTCTCTAGGGTTCTGCTTAAGAAGTTGGCGTGTAACCCCCAATTCCTCGTTGTATTTACACTACGACATGAATTCAAGGGAAACATCCTCCCAACTGTGAATTCTGAATTCCTCGAGGGATGGAAACTAGCAAAGAACGTTGTCCATCAAAGTCTGTTGGAATATCTAGGCCATAGTTTCATTGGAGACACCTAAGAGAGTCATAGCTTTGGGATAGTTTTGAAGATGAACAACTAGGGGCCTGCTACCCCCGAACTTCTCAAAGTTAGGCATCTTGAACTTTTATGGTAGCCTTACTTTAGGTTAAGGAGATATATAAGTGTAATCCATGTAGTTCCGGAGATTCAGACTTGGTCAAACTTCTTGGTTAACAACTTAAGGTCCTCCTTGACCTTGTTTAAATCTTCTTTTTTCGGATCGACATGCACTAGTAGGTTAGCCCCTGGCTAGGAAAGATTCGAGATATAGGGAGTTGAGCTGGCGGTGGCCTAATTGCAGGCGGGGCATGCTAAGCATGGTGATATTCTTCAGGAATCCAAATAGGCTCGGGAGCGGGCGGATCCATGGCACGAGGAAAGAGAACCTCCAGTTTTATGAGAACTGGGATTTGATTTTGATGTATCTTATGAACCTCAGTTTGAAGGTTGTCAATCTTGGCATTTATTTAAACCAGGACTGCCATCAGATCAGGTTGTACACTCGGTATTTGGTCTGCATTCTCCACTGAGGGTTAGTGAAGGTGGATTTCGTACTCGGTGGAAGTAGCGAGAGAACTGGAAGAGCTTCGGGGTGATTCAACGAAAGACCGAATCCAATTATGAGCCAAGTCAAGGGTCAGGTATACGATCAACCTGAGAAGGAAAATGATTCAAATTTATTTTTGAACGATAAAAGGCAAAAAATAATTTGAATGGAGGAAAATATTTTTGAAAATTTTTGAAAAGGCAAGGGAAAAATGTTTTTTGTATTTGTTTATAAAAGGAGGGAAAATATTTTTGGTATTTTGATGAGAAGGAGGGAAAATGTTTTTGACACTTTTGGTAAAGAAGAAGGGAAAACGAGAGAAGAGTCTTAGCATGATTATTATTATGTTTATGTTTTCACTTGTATTAGGTTTACATAAATACAAAATGAAATGTCGAACGGGGAATTCGAGCCTCGAAAAAATTAGGTTTGGAAAATATGTAAAACAAGGTTTGACTTGTTGGCAGTCTCGTGGATAGGGTCCCATTTGAAAAACATGAAATCGCACAAACATTTGGGCAGCACGTCGACCTGGCATTTCGGTAGAGTTTCATGTAGTAAGCGACAAATTAAATATGAGTGTCCTAGGTTTGACGCCTATATGAGGGTATGCAGTTGTTGGGTTAGTGGAAAGGTTTTCCCCTTTGGCATGACTTCCACGATATACGTCTTTCTTTTAAGGGCAATCAGTACGTGTGGACAAATCATTTGATATACCTGAGTGTACGTGAATTTCCTCACTATATACCTCATGGGGACAGTACGTGTGAGAGAGAATTCAATATACTTGACGTATGTGAACGATTTCACTACTATATACCTTCCATCGCGAGTTTGGTCAAACGGTATGATGCAGGGGGAATCGTTCGATATACGTCGAAGGTACTTGGTCAATAGAAGGTGAGATTCATATTGCTTAGGCTAACTACAACCTGCCGAACCAACTTCCATTACAAAGTGACCCCCCAGTATGGGAAAATTTTTGGCCAATAACCATGATATTGGTGATGTAGTGTGAAAAATGCATGATTCCTGATTAGTATATCATGGAGAGAGTATTTTATTTGGCATGATGAGCACTATACTAATAAGGAAGAATGTACAAGTAACATGAAAAGTAAATCTCGCATGGAGCATGAATATTACACTAACCATGGGTACGTGAGAGTGAATATTTATAAGTGAGTGTGTGGTAGTGAATCTAAGAATGGATTAACTACAAGTGGTGTGTGATAAGTGTAAGTGAGCATGGATATTTTTAAGTGCGATAAGTGGATGTGGGTGTGCTAGTGACACCTAAGCATGGATATTCTAAGTGGTGTGTGCAACATGTAGATATGAGTGAACATATATACAAGTTTAGGTAGTGTGAGGTGTACATGGAGAGTATTTACAAGTGTCTGAAGTGAAAAGTGAGTGAGAGGTGATATAAACATAAGGTAGATATATATAAGAAGTAAAAGCGGAGAAAAGGGAACATACAAGTAGGTGCATACGCACATAAGCATAAAATGATAACATCCATGCAAACAGAGTCTAACGGAGTCGCCATTGTGGCCATCCCTCCCCGTTTATGGGTTATCCCTGTCTCTTTCTCCATCTCGGGGATTGGCGTTCATGCATGCGGTGGAGAGATAGAGATATCTCTCCCTTTTAAGGAATGCTTAGGTCGTCGTCGATGTGTGGTGAAGTAAAGAGATAGACTCGCTGGCCTATTTTACACAAAACAGGTAAAAGAACATGTTGCCTCCTCGAGAGAACGTCATCAAAGACAAACTGATGCTTGCGAAACTAATTAGATCAGAGGTTTGGGGGCTAAGTTACTGTGGCCATCCCCGGATATATCCCCTCGCGGCACGGCGGGAGAGGATCCCTCTAGGTCTCCCGCATCCCTCTCGTGATCGCTTCGGTCGGCGTCGGTGAATGAGGTGAAAAATGTAGAGAGATAGAGTCACTAGTCTATTTTACTCAAAATAGACAAAAGAAAAGGGAGCCATCCCAAAGGACAGCATCCAAAGACATACTGGTACATACGAAACCAAAATGATTCAAAAAGGGTCTGGAGGCTAAGTTACGAAATGGGAACGTGTTAGGCACCCATTCCGCCCTTACGGTCTCTCATGGGTTGTTGTTATTTTCCTTTATTTCCCTGTAGTGTGTGTGCATGTGTATACGTAGAGGAGATTGGAATCATCGACTTGTATCGTGGAAGAGATAGAGCGAGTCATCCATAGGAATGTTCCTAAAAAATAATATTAAAAAATAGGATTTATGGGATTATCCTAGCGTCGATCATTATAAGGGAATGATAACGCATGTGGAATAATACGCCACTAAGAACAAATATATGTATATGTAAATATGTAGAATTTGAGAGAATTAAGTTTAAAGAATATAGAAAACTAGGAAAAGAGTATAAAAAGGACTCGAGTCTTGGGTTTTACCCCGAGACACCTACATAGCCTATAGAGGCATCAAAGTCCACGTAGTTCGTATGCAAAACGAGGGGTGGGATTTATCCCATAAATCCAATCGGGGACTTCTTTTATGTGGGTGTGGGTGCAAAAAAGTGTTTTAGTTGTGAGAAAAGTGTGAGAATTCCCGTTTGGATTTTATGAGCAAATCCTCTTTTTCTTATTTTTCTTGGGTTTTATTTATATGAAAATAAGAGATGTACGGTAATACTAGATAAAAAGTATATTAGGATATGTGAGATAAGAGAATAAAAGTACTAAGTAATAAAACAAACTAATGAGAATTAGGCGAATTTAAGGAGAAAGTAGAGAAAGTTGGACCTTCTTAAAGATCTTGAGCTTGATCTTGGATGTTGGAGAGCAGCCCTTGAACTTGGATGATGATGGAGAGTAATTAATTCACCAAGTTTGGTGAAAAAGGTGATGAAAGGTGAAGGTTGAAAAGGAATTTAGATGTGGAAATCACACTAACTTCGAGAGGGGTTTTCTGAGCTTGCTGAGAGTGATGGATCTCTGATTCTTCCCCATTTCTTTATTCCTTGGAATGAGGGTAGACCCTCCTTTTTATAGGCCCGGGGAATTTACTATCGGCATAGCCCTGGTCTTGCCAATCGGCAGGTGTGTTTAGGCACACTGCCGATAGGCAGGGCTTGGAATCTACCATTTGGCAGTGTCTTTTAGGTTCCTTCGGAAAATTGGTCGTAGAGCTCGAACCGTTGATCCAAATCGTGCACGGGGTGAACCGTTGGAAAGGTATTTTATAGGCCTTCGAAATTCCTTTGGACTAGTCCCGAGTTTGGGAGTTTACTTTGGGTCAAATGTGGCTCAGAAGCGCTCGTCAGTCCTTTAGACGAGGAAACTTCGAACGCAAACAGATCGTTCGTCTGCATGGTAAGTAAAAATCATGCACGGGACAGACCGTTAGAAATTCTTGGAGATGTAATTAGACATTATAAAGACTTTGATCAGGTTCGGGGAGTTGACTTTGGTCAATCGGGGCCTAGAAGAGTTCGGTGACCTTTCAGAGTAAAATGGATCATTCGTCCGTATCGTAGGTCAGAATCATGCACGAGGTGGACCGTTGGAAAGGGGCTTCATTAAACTTTGAAGATTCATTTAGTCTCAGTTGAGATGAAGAGTTGATTTTAGTCAAACAGATCCTGGGAGCGTCCGGTGACCTCCTGATCGAGTTTCGGGGAAAAATGGGTCGTTCATCCTCATGGTAAGTCAGAATCGTGCACGGGATGGACCGTTAGAAAGGGAATTCAGTTACCTTCGAAGATTTATTCATTCTTAGTTGAGTTGAAGAGTTTAACTTTTGGTCAAACGAAGCCTGGGAGTGCCCGATGGCCTTTAGGTCAGTACCTGGGGTATAACTTGGGTTTGCTATGATGAAGGGAGGTGCTAGGGACCTTAGGAGAGGTTAAGGTGTATTATAATGGGGTGTCTACAGAGCCCCTCGGTGGGTGAGTTTGGAACACACGATAGCCGTCGAATTGACACCACATGCTACCTTTGAAAGAGGATGACCAGAGGGTCGAAATCGATTCTGAGGACCTAAGGATGACGATGATCGATTCGGCAAGCCGAAGCCAATTATGA
Source organism: Sambucus nigra (assembly GCA_949130495.1). Classification (NCBI taxonomy): domain Eukaryota; kingdom Viridiplantae; phylum Streptophyta; class Magnoliopsida; order Dipsacales; family Adoxaceae; genus Sambucus; species Sambucus nigra. The sequence continues at coordinate 140,633,719 of OX422218.1, forward strand.
GGGCTTGAAGATGAGAGTGACCGATTCTGTAGGTCGAAGCCAATTCTGTGGGCTTAAAGATGAGGGTGACCGATTGTGAGGGTCGAAGCCAATTCTGCGGGCTTGAAGGTGAGGGTGACCGATTCTGCGAGTAGAAGCCAATTCTGTAGGCTTGAAGGAACATGATGGGGATGGCCTTAAAGGAAGTGACGACCAAAGCAATGATGGGGGTGACCAATTCTGCGGGTCGAAGCCAATTCTGAGGGCTTAGGTTGTGATGATCGATTCTGCAGGTCGAAGCCAATTCTGCGGGCTTGAAGGAACATGTTGGGGATGGTCTTAAAGGAAGTGATGACCAAAGTAATGAAGGGGGTGACCAATTCTACGAGTCAAAGCTAATTCTGAGGGCTTAGGCTGTGATGACCGATTCTGCGGGTCGAAGCCAATTCTACGGGCTTAAGGATGAGATGACCAATTCTGTGGGTCGAAGCCAATTCTGCGGGCTTAAGGATGTGATGACCAATTCTCCAATTCTGTGGTCTTTAGTTGAGATTAACAATTCTGCGGGTTGAAGCCAATTCTGCGGGCTTTAGTTGAGATGACCAATTCTAGGGGTCAAAGACAATTCTGCGGGCTTAAAGGATGAGATGACCAATTCTACGGGTCAAAGAAATTCCGCGGGCTTTAATTGAGATGACCAATTCTATGGGTCGAATCCAATTCTGCGGGCTTTAGTTGAGATGACCAATTGTGCGGGTCGAAGCCAATTGTGCGGGCTTTAGGATGAGATGACCAATTCTGCGGGCTTAAGGTGAGGTGACCAATTCTGCAGGCTTTAGGTGAGATGACCAATTCTGCGGGTCAAAGCTAATTCTGCGGGCTTTAGGTGAGATGACCAATTCTGCGGGTCGAAACCAATTCTGCGGGCTTAAGTTGAAATAACCAATTCTGCGGGCTTTAGGTGAGATGACCAATTATGCGGGTCAAAGTCAATTCTGCGAGCTTGAGGTGAGAAGTTCTTGGGGAACTCTGCTGGGAAAATTACCTCGTGATTTTGATTTGAGCTGGGGAGCCGATTACTGAGGAAATCCTTGTGTTTTTTGGAGACTGTACCTGGGGAACAACCAATCTGATGTTGGGGAGTTATTAGGTGGTCCAGGGTTTGGACGTATTTCTCGAGGAGATTTGAGACCTTTGGGAAATAGGATATGATCCTACAGTTTTGGATATTTTAGAGGTCATCTGGGGACGTCGTCGGAGAGGGATTCGCTTGGCTTTTGAGAGTTCCGCTGGGGAAATAGGGGTTCCGCTTGAGGAAGTGCAAAGTTTTCTTAGTGAAAATGCTCTAAATCCTTTTTGGGATTTTTAAGAAATTTCTGAGTATTTTTCAGGGTTTTCTGGTATTTTCTGGGAATTTTTGTACGAAAATTTAAATGGGGTGTCGATCGGCATGGTGTGGAGGGTGCCATCCAGCAGTGGCACGGACTTTTGGGCTACCTTGAGAAGATAAAGGGGCAGTGCATCAGGTCTTGAATGGCCTGGCCAGTGATAGGGTAAGATTTTTTTCTTCTTCAGCCCTGGTCTTTGTGTGCTTTGATTCTGTATTGGCTTATATCTACTTGGGATTCTTCAGGTGACCATTTACCCTTAGGGGATGGTTGTTCAGGACACGGGGTTGACTGGAGTGAATGCTCAGATCAGGCATTTACTAGCGCATGAGTTTGGCCATACTTGGTATCTTGGGGAGAGGGTGTTCCGACAGATTGCTGAGGGAGAGGTGGTGGTGCCACCTGCGAGGCCCCCGTATCTATGAGGCGAGAGCGGCTGCTTCTAGAGCATGTGAGGATAGCGGTGATGATTGGCGAGTCCTACCTACTATACATCGATACGGCTGTGCCTTATGATTATATGGACTTTGTGACAAGCAGGCTGATGGTGCCCAGCATATATGATGCACTGCCATTCCCTCCTGCGGGTTCGAGTCGACCAGTGGGGTCCTCTGTGACACCCCGCCTAATTAAATATCGGGTGATCAGGCCTTTATTAAATTAAAACAGGTTTCTCAAATGTTTCATTCTTAGCATCACTGCCGAAAACTTTTTAATTACTAATCCCCTAAGTAAAATTAGACCGGTGCCAAATTTTATCTTTCTTAAAACAGATAAATCAACCATGCGGAAAATAGTAAAGCAAATACCATGCTAAAACCCAAACCAACAAAGTATAAGTACAATGGCGCAAAAGTATTACCGAATAAACCATCGGCTAAAAATGCTAAACAATAATAGAACAACTACTAATCTGAAACTAACATCTGATACTGATACCGGACTACAAGTCCATACATGTAATAATGTGACATCCTGTACTAGATCTGAATGAGAGATATCGTCTAGTCAAAATCCTGTAAGCATCCACTGTGCTACAGCTGCGAGTCCCAGGAATAGAATCATCATCCATAGCGTCCCTATGGCTGGACACCAAAAAGGTTTTGAAAATATTTTATAGCAAGAATTAGTACTCAAAACATTTTGAAAATATTTAGCAAGCGTTTATCACAATATAAAATGCGGTTATTGATTACACATGTTAGGTTTTCGTACACTCTCTTGAGTTCACTCACTTCTCATCTATTGTGCACACCTAACTTTCTACACCTAGCCTACCTAGCCATGTTCCCCAAGTTAATTAGGTCTAAGTAATCATCTGAACTTATTTAAGCTTAAGTTCTCACATCGCCCACACCGTGCATTCATTTCAATAACATCTCGCAAAGGTTAATTAATACTCAAATAACATTTCACCTATGTTATGCTTCAAAGCTATTTAGTTTCACTACTAAATTTCTAGGATTCTCACAATTGTTATCTTTCCACTTATGTAATTAAGTTTCACAACTTAAGTTACTCATTAGATATTCTCTATCTAAAGATACATTCCGTAATTAAGTTTCACTATTTAACTTACCAATTTGATACGTAACATTAAACACATCATATTCATCTACTTATTCACAACGGTATAATATCATTAAGTGTATATATTTCACACATAATATATACTAAATATCAGTCATTACTATTTGTCCTTTTTACACACATAAAGAACTCTTAGTTCGGAATGATTCATCGACCCCAAGTAAGAATTGGTTCGGAATGATACATCGACCCCAATTATTTATATACACAAATTCTGGCTCGGACTCTTTCATCACGCCACCAGTTCAAAGGTTTGGTTCGGCATTTTACATCGACCCCAAACATATAATAACCCTATGTTAGTTTGGAATGTCTCATCGACCCTAACATAGTTAATTTAAGTATATATAAATCTACTAATACACAGAAGTAGAATATCATTAAATATATATTTCACACACAATATATATTAAATATCATTCATTACTATTTGTTCTTTTTACATACATAAAGGACTCTTGGTTCGGAATGATTCATCGACCCCAAGAAAGAATTGGTTCGGAATGATACATCGACCCCAATTATATAATAACCCTATGTTAGTTCGGAATATCTCATCGACCCTAACATAGTTAATTTAGGTATACTTCTCTTAACCTAAAAGTTCATACAATTCAGTAGGTACACGCCCGACCTATCAACCATGTTCGTGCGTAATATTTTATTCTCTTATATTTACCGTACAATATTCATTGTACGATTTATCTCATTAATCGTATTTATTTGAGTATTCACAATAATCTAAGGGCCCTAGTTACCCCTAACGTAATATCAATTCAGTAGCTACCCTTGTTAACATATTGACCCAATAAATTTAAGCTCGCTCATGCTTTTTCATAATTATATTCTTATCATCTCGAATTAGAATACGTCACAATCAAGCCTATGAATCTCCACTTTAATTATCTCACAAAATTAAAGTCCAATGCTCAATCATAGACCTACTTCCATAACATTATTCCAAAAATATATTTCATCGAGGTCCCAAACACTTCCCCGATAAAATTTTATGCATTTGAGGCTTAAAATTAAATATCTTACATTTTCTCGCAGCCTAACGAATCATAAAATTTTCTGGCAGATTAAACATCTTCTAGTAAAACTTCGATTTCTCCCTCTACAGAACTCTGATTGACCTGATTCCAAGTTCATTGGAAAGCTAAGAGATATACCTTTCCATAAATCTATGATTCACACTATAATTCTAAGTACAACTCAAATCGTACATGTTTAAAGTCACGTTAAACTTCTGGCAGATTAAACACCCTGTAGTAATATGTCTAGTACTCCCTCTACAAAACTTCGATTGACCTGATTCAAAGTTAATTGGATAGCTAAGAGAAATACCTTTCTATTAATGTATGGTTCACACTATAATTCGAAGTATAACTCAAATGGCATACGTTTAAATTTGTGTCAAAAATTCTGGCAGATTGACATCTTGTGTTCATCAATTAAACCCTAAGTCATTCAAGATTCATGTTCTTTAACCAAGAACTCATAAAGATTATATGTTAATCACCAAATATATTCAAATTTCATTTTACATTTACTTATGGATTCATTCTACATGCAATCCTACCCAAACATGTGATCAATTCAAACATTTAATTCATGGTTTTTCAATAGAATTAACCAATTCTTAAAACTCCCTACACATGGGTATTATAACTTGAATTTGATTTGCAATAAACACTTGCCTTGATAGAGGGGTTCTGATTTTGTGATTGTTTTTGATGATTGATTGTTTTTCTCCTTCAATCTTCCTTCCCCACAAGTTTGTGGTGAAAATCTCCTTTGAATCCTTCCCAATTATTCCTTTTGCCTCGAGAATTGTTTCTCTCTTCTCTGTAATGGCTATGGTGTGTTTTTTCTTCTCTCTAACCCTAGCCTCCAACTCTTATAATCTGACTTAGAGTTATTAAATTCGTAGGTCTTCTCATTCCTATAATTTAAAAGACTAAAACGCCCCTGAACGATCCCGGCTTAGCCCAAAAACATCTCGGGACCCAACTAGTACCCCTGGGTATACTATTTTGACTATTTTGACCCTTCCGGGGTTAACCGTGACCTCTAAATTGTCATTTGAGTCACTTAAAAATATATTACTCGTTCTCGCCTCAAAACGGTCTACATGCGTTAAGTAACTATTTACTACTCGCACTAAGTAAATATAATGAGGCAATATAAATCGGTAACTATCTCTCGATTAATATACTATAATTACAATTCTTAATAAATATCATTAAATTACTCCTCTTACGTAATTTAAATTAAGCCGTATTTTCTCATTTAATTTTCCAATTTAATTAAATAGAATAATCAGAAATACAGGGTATTACATCCTCCCACAGCGGTAGCGGTCCGTCAACATCTGCGGCGGCGGTGACTTCGTAGGTCCCCATGGTGCAACTGCATACTCCTTCATATAATATTCGATGGGCTGATGTAGGTATGGTGCCTATGCCGCATCGTCCTCATGCGATGGACCCGAGGGAGTTGGGCTTGACAGAGGAGGTTCTTCATCCTGAGGTATATCTTTTATGTTCTTCTCCTTTGATTTATTTTGATCTTTTCACCTTGATACTGATTTTTCCTTTTCTTGCAGCACGTTTGGATGTCCACCACTTGGCTGACGGATATTAGGGACTGGATATCTTCGAAGACTGCCCATATTCGGGATGCAGTTCTTGTTCCTTCTTGTTTGGTGTCGTCTGCCTCATTCGGGGAGGAGTCTGGTTCAGGTAGCAGTGGTGCGTCATCTCGCCGTCGGGGAAAGATAGTGCGTCGTAGGGGTGGAAGCTCTTAGGAGAGAGAAGGGAAAGGGAAAGTTAGAGAGAGAGAATGTGGGTTCGGGCTGAGTCCCGTTTGTTTTTTGCTTTTTTTTCCTGTAAAATTGATATAACACAGAGAAATATCTATGCAATGCAATGAAGTTTTCTAATTATCTTATGTTAATGATGAATGAATGCATGCGCATGCGCTTTTTACTTTGCTGCTGAGATCGTAAAAAGAAATATTTTTGGGATTTGAAGGAAAGTTTTATTTAAAATGAGAATTTATATAAAGATGGAAAGGGGATTTTTGAAATTCTGTTGAGAATATCAATTTATTTTGAGTTTTCTGAACTTTGACAAAAGAGGGAAAAGGAAAATTTTCAAAAGTAGGGGTTTGTCGATCGGCAAGCACCTTGTCCTGCCTATCAACATGTCAGTCCACACCCATTAATTTAAAGCTTTGATTGGTACCTTTGGTACTTTGTGGGGCAGGATTTCCTCCGATTTCTGCCGGGGTTATGTCTTTTGTAGGGGTTTTCAAGTATAAAAGGGGTAAGGGCGGAGTGTTTTCATCACACCTTCACATTCTCCTTCTCTTATTCTGTGAGATGGCTTTCCCTGGTAGTGTTGAGTTTGCCAACTACCTCGAGACTTTGGAGGCGATGTGCCCATACAACGTTGACTACGATGTTTGCAACCTGCGTCGAGTTTCTTTATGGCATAATCAACCCATAGAGTGGAACATGCTGATGGCGGCGGTATAATTCTGGTACCCTGAAGACCATGTATTCCTCTTTGGCTTGGAAGAAGTCTGTCCGACTTATGAGGAATTTTCTGCCATGTTATGGATAAATCTCGGCATTGTTGTGGCTCTGCCTGAGTTTTCTCATTCTCCCCGGGAGTTATTGGTTGGGATTCTTTGTATTTCATCCTTAGCGGGTAGATCCTTGGTGGCTGGAGGTATGATTTCTCTTCCGGTGATATTACGGTCCATGCATTTGCAGGAGGTGGGTGATGCTGGATATGTTGGAGCTATCGTTCTGGGCTTGTTTTTAAAATTATTGCTAGTGATCGGGGAGATGCTGGTGGACCCACAACTTGCAGCTATTACTTCATGGATGTCCTACCGTCTATAAGGACATTTTTCACATGTTCGAAATGTTTCATTTATTTATGTCGTACGCCGCTACATTTGGCACGTCTCCTCACGATCTCACATGACGGCCTCTATCCGAATTCCGGGAATCAAGCATGCATTATATCCACTAATATGTCCCACATCTGCCTCAATGACTTCACGTTCTAAGATTTTAGGGACTTAATGCAAGTGGTACGCAAGGGAAGTCAAAACAGTGAAAAAAAGGCGCAATAGGAGAGTTCAATTGTATTTTCGTAATTTCACATCCATAGTTCGGAGGTCTGGTCAACTATAAAGTTGAAGAGCTCTCCGCAACGAAGATACTGGAAAAAACGGCACCTCAATCCGAGCTACGGTGAAGGAGTTATGACCTTTTGAAGATAGAGAAAATTCCTTAAAGAATGCTGTTTTTTTTGTACGCTGGATAGAATTTTAGAGTTTTAAGAACGTGGGACTCTTCATATTTTTTCCTATAAATACCAACTTCGGGGGAGTTGTTTTGCAAGACTTTAGGAGACGAATTTGAGAGTCCAAATACATCTAGTCTTCATATTTTTGAGTCCCAAGACTCATGTTTTGATTCACACATCATTGCCAAACCTTTGTGAATCCTTTTGCAACCCAAGAACACAACTTTGGTTTGTTCAACCCTTGTGGAGGAGACTGTTCTTCTTCTTCATTGCAGCCCTACTGGAAAGGGATAATTCCAGCCGCGACTACAGAATCCGATACCCGAGGGTAATTCTTAGTCAACTTGTATTTTCATTGTAATCCGATTGTAAGCCGTTCTCTTACAAATTATAGTGAAAATAAATGGTTTTGCCCCTGAGGGGGATTTTTCCTTAATTGCATGTGTTTGAATGTTCTTGCGTAGATTATCTATTTATTCAATCACATACTGCTGCATGTTTAGGATTTATTTGTGTTAAAAGGGTTTTATATATGGTTTGATCATTTGAACGCGAGTTCTCAAATTGGTATCAGAGCAGGTTACGCTAATCTATCGCGTATTCCTTTCTTTTTCCGCAAAATTTTTCTAAAGATATCAATTTTGAAATAAATTGATTTTTGAAAAGAGCGTGTTCAAATGGAGAAGTCATATTATAAAATGCCTATTTTTGACGGGTCGAATTATGCCTATTGGAAAGCCAGTATGAGGTCGGCTTTAAAAGCCATTGACGAACGTGTCTGGATTTTGGTTGAACGAGGGTGGACTCCTCCAACCGTGACTGTTGATAATGTGACCAACTTGAAACCTGACATCACTTGGACTGATGATGAATTTAAATGGTCATCTTTTAACTCTAAGGGTCTAAGTGCTATTTTTGAGTCTGTCACTCCTGATGAGTTCAAACGCATAATGACGTGCACCACGTCAAAAGAAGCATGGGATATTTTGCAACTTACCCATGAAGGAACGAATGCTGTTAAAGAGTCAAAATTGCAAAATTTAACAACTCAATTTGAAACCATCACCATGCATGAAAATGAATGTTTTGATGAATTTTATGCTAGGCTTTCTGACATTGTTAATACTAGCTATAATCTTGGTGAACATATTCCAAATTCTAGAGTTGTTAAAAAGATTCTTCGTTCCCTTCCTAAGCGTTTTATACCTAAAGTCACTGTGCTAAATTCCTTGGGTAATTTAAATACTCTAAAATTGGAAGAACTGGTAGGAGATTTACAAACTTATGAAATAGACATGTTTTCTAAATCTGCCAAGCCAAAAGACAAGGGAATTGCCCTTAAAGCCCAAGAGAGAAAAAGTGAGGGGTCGGCAAGAAAGAGAGTCGAGTCGTCTAGAAAGATAGAAACTTCTGATTCTGAATGTGAGTTTGACCTAGATGATTTGGCACTTTTTGCTAAAAACTTCAAGAAAATTCTGAAATTTAAGAAAAATGGGAATTTCAAAGATAAAAAGAATTTTCAGAAAAATAAGTTTGAAAAGAAAGATTTCAAAGAACCCCCTAAAGACAGTGAGAGGTGTTTTGAGTGCGACGGTAAGGGACACAGAGCGTTTGAGTGTGCCACTCGTCTGAATAGGGAAAAGGGTAAAGCTGTCCTAAATGCTACCCTTAGTGACGACAGTGAGGTCGAGACGGTGGACTCGGGAGATGAGTCACCGCATGAGCGTAACTTCACCGCGTTCATGGCTAGTCATGTGAGTACTCCTAGTGCATCTCACGACGATGAGATTGCTACTTCACAGGGACACCTCGACAGCGAGAGCGAAGAGAGTGAGGGAGAGGAGGAAGGTAGTGAGGACGAGAGTAACCTTCAACGGGCGTACGCTGAGTTGTATAATGAATCATTTAAAACTAAAAAGCGTAACAAAGCCCTAGTGCTTAGGATCACCGCATTAGAAGAGGAGTTAGGAGAAACGAGAGAGAGAGAGTCCTCCACCTGCACCGCTATGAGAGAGTCTGCCTGGGTTAGTAAAGAGAATCTGCTTAAAGAGAGAGAGAGCAGTTTTGAGAAAGAGAAAGCGGACTTGACTAAACAAGTGGCTAGTCTTTCGAGTGAGCTTCATTCCTCCCTGGAGACTCGAAAGAAACTTGAAGCCCTTGTTTCTCAGCTTACTCATGACCTTGAAAGAGCTAGGAAAGTCAAGGTACAAATCGAGGACAGATCTGGGAAGATGGGAAAGATGCTCCTCGGTCCCGCTTTAGGTTTTGGTGACAGGCAAGGAATAGGTTTTGATGGTGCCTCCACGTCCCAAATTGCACCCGGACCAATTCCTGAGTTTACTACGACTCCTTATGGCCGTCATAAAAAACCAAGAAGGAGAGTTCGACCAAGAAAAGCAATCCAAGGTCCTCCTAATACTGTGCCCTTTTGCTCCCATTGCAAAAGAAATGGACACCTTAGGGATGATTGCTATAAGTTGGGTCGGATACGACGTACGTTTGCTCCACCACATCGGACTGATGAGTTTGCTAGTCTGAGAGAGCGTGTTGAGTTTCTAGCCGCCACTTCACAGAGTTTGATGGAGGAATTCCGACGAATGACCTTACCATCAATGAATGTGCCCCGCATTTCGGCTAAAACCAACAACAACAAGGGAATACAAAAAGGTACCTACGCTTGGGTTCATAAGAAAGAGAAAAAGGCCCTTGTTGTCCATGTCGCTCTCAAAGCCCATAATACCTCACAGTGGTATTTTGACAGTGGTTGCTCCAGACACATGACAGGTGATGCCTCATATTTTACCCATCTTGAGGATTATAATGATGGGAGAGTCACCTTTGGAGATGGGAGCAAATCTAGCATAGTTGGACGAGGTACAGTAGAGTTACCAGGATTTCCAAAGCTAGAGAACGTGCTGTACGTCAAAGGTTTGAAAGCAAACCTTCTTAGCATCAGCCAGCTGTGTGACGATGACTTTGCAGTGAAGTTTGACCGGAAAGCTTGTAAGGTCTATAATCAAGCCGGTAAACTTTTAGTGCAAGGGGTGAGGACAGAAGATAACTGTTATGGGACTGAGCCCAAATCCTCACTTGTCTGCAACAGCGCCACGATCACTCCTATGGATATGTGGCATCAACGTCTAGGTCATGTGAACGTTAGAGACTTATCTCGATTAGTCAAAAAGGACCTAGTACGTGGCTTACCATCTCTTGGAAAGTCAACTTCGACCGTTTGCGGACCCTGTCAGTTGGGAAAACAAATTCGTAGTCCTCATAGGAAGTTGCATTCCATTACCACCTCTCGTGTTCTGGAGTTGATTCACATGGATCTTATGGGTCCCACTCGTACTGAGAGTCTAGGTGGTAAGAGGTACATCCTCGTGATGGTAGATGATTTCTCCAGATACTCCATTGTAGGTTTTCTGAGAGAGAAATCCGATGCTGTAGAATTTTTAACGACCAAGTGCCGTGTCCTGCAAAATCAACACGGAGTCACTATTAACAGAATACGTAGTGACAACGGCACTGAATTTAAGGAAGCAAAGGTGGATCTGTACTGTGATAGCCTTGGGATCTAACATGAGTTTTCTGCTGTGAGAACTCCTCAGTAAAATGGGATTGTTGAGAGGAAGAATAGAACGATCCAAGAGATGGCTAGATCTATGCTTCTAGGTCGTAAAATTTCTAGGAGATTTTGGGCAGAGGCAGTGTCTACTGCATGCCACACGGTGAATAGGGTTTATCTTCGTCCACACACTCTTAAGATGCCTTATGAATTGTGGACAGGCAAGAAACCCAACTTGGCATATTTCCGTGTTTTTGGGAGTAAATGCTACATCCTACGGGATAAAGAGCAATTAGGAAAGTTCGACTCCCGGAGCGACGAGGGAATATTTCTAGGATATTCATCGAACAGTAGAGCGTACCGGGTTTTTAACCTGAAGAGCTCTAAGGTTATGGAATCAATAAACGTCACTGTGCAAGATGACGAACCTCCGACGGTTATTGATCCCAACCTTCAGTGTGAGGATGAGGATTGTTCTGACAGTGATTTACTTGTTCCTCTCTCACACTCTGTGGACCCTACTCCTGTGTTAGGGGACACACCTGCTTGGGTTCGCAAGAGTCATGATCCTTCATCCATTGTTGGCGATCCCACTCTAGGGGTCAAGACTCGTGCTCAACTAGAGAACGTTGTTAGTCATCATTGCTACACGTCCAAAGTCGAGCCCAATAACCATAAAGAAGCACTCAAGGATGAACACTGGATATCTGCTATGCAGGATGAGTTGCTTCAGTTTAAAAAGAATGATGTCTGGGAACTTGTCCCCCGACCTAGTGAGATTAATGTGATAGGTACCCGATGGATTTTTAAGAATAAAATGGATGAAAATGGTACCATAATCCGAAATAAGGCTAGGTTGGTCGCTCAAGGCTACACACAGATAGAGGGTGAAGACTTTGGGGAGACATTTGCTCCTGTTGCGAGGCTTGAGTCCGTCCGTCTTCTGCTCGCCATCGCATGTCATCTGCGCTTCAAGGTGTATCAGATGGATGTCAAGAGTGCCTTTTTGAATGGCATTCTACAGGAGGAGGTTTATGTGGAACAACCAAAAGGGTTTGAAGACCCTCAGCACCCTGAGCACGTCTACTATCTGAGGAAAGCCTTGTATGGTTTGAAGCAAGCACCCCGTGCTTGGTACGAGAGGCTTACTTCCTATCTCTTAGCTCGTGGCTTCAAGAGAGGGGGAGTAGATATGACGTTGTTTGTCAGGAGAGATGACGGTGCTATTTTGGTTGCCCAGGTCTATGTGGACGACATAGTCTTTGGATCCACATGCTCCCAGCATGCTCACCACTTTGAGGAGGAGATGAAAAGTGAGTTTGAGATGAGCATGGTTGGTGAGCTTACATTCTTCCTTGGTCTCCAGGTTCGTCAGCTAGAGGATGGGATGTTCATCTCCCAATCCAAGTATGCTAGAGACCTAGTGAAGAAATTTGGTTTAGACTCTGCTAAGCATGCACGTACACCTATGAGTACCACTACCAAGCTTAGTAAGGACACTTCAGGCAAGGACGTAGAGCAAACCTTATATCGGAGTATGATAGGTAGTCTCCTCTACTTGACTGCCAGTCGTCCCGACATCGCCTTTAGTGTTGGAGTCTGTGCGCGTTATCAGGCATCCCCAAAAGAGTCACATTTACTTGCTCTAAAACGTATTATTAAATACGTAAGTGGGACTCTCTCATACGGGATTTGGTATTCCTTTGATACCGATGACCGTCTGTCCGTCTACTCGGATGCCGATTGGGCTGGGGATGTAGATGGATGTAGGAGCACTTCTGGTGGGTGTTTCTATTTTGGTTCTGCTCTTGTCTCCTGGCTGAGCAAGAAGCAAAATTCCATCTCTTTGTCCACTGCGGAGGCTGAGTACATAGCCGCCGGGAGTTGTTGCACACAACTCTTGTGGATGAAGCAAATGCTGGAGGATTATGGGATATCACAGGACACCATGACCATTTCCTGTGATAACACGAGCGCGATACACATATCCCGCAATCCAGTTCAGCATTCGCGCACAAAACACATCAGGATACGTGAGCACTTTATTCGTCAGTTAGTTGAAGAGAAAGTCGTATCCCTGAGTTTTGTTCCTACCGACCGTCAGTTAGCCGATATTTTCACGAAACCTTTAGATGCCCTTAGATTTGAGAGTCTTAGGAAATCTTTAGGGATTTGCACAGTTGACTGAGGGGTTGGTCTATGTCTAGAATAGGATGCTTCTTCATGTTCATATCATATGCTTCCTATTGCTAGTCTGTTTTATATGTACCATTACTTTGTTCTACAGCTTTGTTTTATTCCTTTTTCTTTTTATATTTCTTTTGAAAAAAATACAAAAAGATTTTCCTTTAAGAAAATTTTGAGAAAAGCACAAAAAGATTTTATTTTATTTCCAAATTTTTGAAAAAAATCCAAAAAGATTTTTGTATTTTGCTTCTTTTATGGATGAGCATGTAAGATAGCCAAGTCACAACTTCATTCCATTTATCCATGTGACTGTTTGATAGAGATTTGAGAGGCTACACCATTTCATCCATGTGCTTTACATTGATTGGAGTCTTTGAGATGTAATTAGTGATATCTTCCTACATGTTTGACTCCTATATCCTTTATTGCACACATGCACGGCTATATTTGATTATTGCACTTGTCTATCTCATGTTGGCTTGCGTGTTTTCATCTCAATCTTGTCTATACAATGTATAATATGCAATAAAACTTGACAAGCTTGGAATGCATGTAAAAACCGTTTTGGTGAGACTGTGTGTTTTTGTATAACGGGGAGGGGCTGCGAAAGGTAATCATCTATCCTTTGCGCAAAAGCCACCGTTAAAAAGGACCTAAAAATGGAGGAATTTTAATATCCGAGGTCCAAAGAGGTTAAAAGAGCCCAAAAAAAATTTTACAGGCAGTAAAAAGCAATTCATGCCAAATATGGGCCACTTAGGTTTCATCATCAATTCTCCAAAGTTTGAGAATTTAGAATGCCTCTATTCAATATAATATCTGAGGGAGTTTGGTTGGAGAATATAAACGGGTTTGCACTTCCTTGAAAGTCCTGAAAAAGCATAAAATCATTTTGGACGTTATTGGTGTGAAAATCATTTTGAGCTTTAATTTGTTGATTTGATTGAGTCAATATCTTATATTGTCACTCTTTTACACCAAAGGAAGCATTTGAGTTCATTCGCTAGGAATATCCAATATTCATCGTGCACATATGTCATGTTTGTATGCATTGATTTTCCTATCGAATTTGATCACACCACTTCATTTACGCTATCATTGACTTGGTTGCTTTCTGTTTATTCATGGTGTGTTTTTATCCTAGTGACACCCCGCACTTGCTTATTTGATTTATTTCTCTAATTTGTCCATTTGGGGACATCATAAAAAGGGGGAGAAAGAATTATCATATTATGGGGGAGTGTGAATTCTGGGGGAGTTTTTGAGATGTTGCTTATATTTTTATCATATATTGATATCCATGTTATCTCATTTCAAACTCGATATGTCACGTGGTATTTGCTTTGTCACATGTGTGTAGGTATGAAGATTGCAGATCTATATGTTGCACACCCTGATGAGAAAAGTTTTGAGATTCCTGAAGAATTAAAGAACAAACGATGAAGACTATTCATTTGTACCTTTTCCAGTTTTGGGTTCATGGGAGGGTAGATTTGTATAGGCAATTTCATATTTGATAATTCGCATTTTTTATGTATGTACCGGCATAGACATAGGGGGAGATTTGTAAGGACATTTTTCACATGTCCGAAATGTTTCATTTATTTATGTCGTACGCCGCTACATTTGGCATGTCTCCTCACGATCTCACATGACGGCCTCTATCCGAATTCTGGGAATCAAGCATGCATTATATCCACTAATATGTCCCACATCTGCCTCAATGACTTCACGTTCCAAGATTTTAGGGACTTAATGCAAGTGGTACGCAAGGGAAGTCAAAACAGTGAAAAAAAGGCACAATAGGAGAGTTCAAGGGTATTTTCGTAATTTCACATCCATAGTTCGGAGGTCTGGTCAACTATAAAGTTGAATATCTCGCCGCAACGAAGATACTGGAAAGAACGGCACCTCAATCCGAGCTACGGTGAAGGAGTTATGACCTTTTGAAGATAGAGAAAATTCCTTAAAGAATGCTGTTTTTTTTGTACGCTGGATAGAATTTTAGAGTTTTAAGAACGTGGGACTCTTCATATTTTTTCCTATAAATACCAACTTCGGGGGAGTTGTTTTGCAAGACTTTAGGAGACGAATTTGAGAGTCCAAATACATCTAGTCTTCATATTTTTGAGTCCCAAGACTCATGTTTTGATTCACACATCATTGCCAAACCTTTGTGAATCCTTTTGCAACCCAAGAACACAACTTTGGTTTGTTCAACCCTTGTGGAGGAGACTGTTCTTCTTCTTCATTGCAGCCCTACTGGAAAGGGATAATTCCAGCCGCAACTACAGAATCCGATACCCGAGGGTAATTCTTAGTCAACTTGTATTTTCATTGTAATCCGATTGTAAGCCGTTCTCTTACAAATTATAGTGAAAATAAATGGTTTTGCCCCTGAGGGGGATTTTTCCTTAATTGCATGTGTTTGAATGTTCTTGCGTAGATTATCTATTTATTCAATCACATACTGCTGCATGTTTAGGGCTTGTTTGTGTTAAAAGGGTTTTATATATGGTTTGATCATTTGAACGCGAGCACACACGTTCTCACCGTCGCAATCCTACGGGGTGATATTGGTGGAGACTTTGAATGGCTTAGATGCCTGGCGAGAAGGTTGTTCTGACTTTCTGAGGGGTAGCCCTGTGATGGTGTTCATGTTGTTGTCTGAAAGATTTCGCCTAGTGACTCCTCTGAAATACCCTTTATCGGCTCTACCCAACTTCTTTTCCCACGATTTCATCAGCGTGGGCTTGAATATTAAGAACTGGGAGAACTAGTTCATGGAGCATGGGGCTCCAAATCTATACTGATCAATACCTTGGTGGATACAGTTGCTGCCTATTCTGGAACTGGGAGAATACCCGTATGTCCGGCTGGTTGGTCTCAGACAGACCTCTTTCTATTTCCCTTGGCGACTTCTGCGCCAATTTGGTTGGGAGCAGATCGTGTCACCTCGGACACTAGACTTCTTTCCGATAGAAGATCTAACAGAGCGTTTGCGCACGCGGCTTGGCTCTTTATGGGAGAGTCGGTGTCCATTGACCCGTTCCTCTTAGTCTACTGGGAGAGTTTGGCACATCCCTAGGGATTATATGAAGTGGTTGTGGAGAAGATTAGTTAGCAAGATGTTGGCAGTGGAGACTGGACAAACATGGCTTGCCTTATTTTATACCATGGATGGAGATGTGGTAGTTTTTTCGAGGCTGGTTTGAGCCTATCGGTCCATGGAGCGTCTGTAGCACTCCATTCAGTCAGGGGAAGCTTGGGGGGCCCAGGATGTAGATGATGACGATGAAGTGGGATCTTCTGGTAGCTGTGGGTAGGATTCTTGGAGAGTTTGTTTTGTAATGGGGAATAAATTTGGGAATTTATTTGGATTTTTAGGAAGGTAGGGGGAAGGGAGTCATCCGTTCCTTTTCTTATGTAATTGCACTGTAATTTTTTATTATTGAAATAAACAAGTTTTTGATAATCTAGCAGTGCCTTTTGATGAATTTTGTATTTTAAAATATCTATACCGATCGCTAAGGCATGCATAATCCTTTTGTTTAAGTATATGTTAAAGTGAAATATCATTCTCGGAGATAAGAAAAGAATAGTTTTTATGAAAAAAGAAGGGGTCGTGATCATGTAAGATGTGTGAGTTGCCTACGTACATCTGGGGGTTTTCGAAATTTTTTAATTTTTATGAGAATGATTTTTGCATAGGATCAGGCCCACGTAGTTCTGGGTAGAGGGAAATGAAGAGATATTTTTTTTAGAATAGAAGGGAGATGAAAAGAGTCGTAGCGCGTCGAGATTTTGGACTAAGGGTAGAACTTCTTGAGGCGGTCCAGGTTGACTGGACGAGCCATCTTTTCTCCATCTAGATCGGTGAGCATGGCGGCACTACCGAACAAGATCTTCTTGATAATGTATGGGCCACTCCAATTGGGCATAAATTTCCCTCTGGGGTCCCAAATGGGCTCTACTATTTCTTTCAGGGCTAAATCCCCTTCTCGGATGTCGCAGTCCTTGACTTTTTTATTGAATGAACGCGCTATTCGGCGATGGTACCCTTGTATATGGTATAGAGCTTTCAATCTCCTTTCATCTAGGAGGGTCAGCTCGTAAAGACGGCTTTGGTGCCAATCTTCTTCGCTGACCTTGCTTTCAAGCATGACGCGCAGCGAAGGTATTTCCAGTTCCACGGGTAGGATTGCTTCCATGCCGTAGACTAAAGAGTAAGGGGTAGCCCTAGTAGAGGTTCGGATTGAGGTTCGATAGCCCCAAAGGGCGTAAGGGATTTGGTCGAACCAATCTCGATAGATTTTGACCATCTTACTGATGATGGCTTTGAGGTTCTTATTGGCTGCTTCGACCGCACCATTAGTCTGAGGTCGGTAGGGAGAAGATTTGTGTCTCTGAATCCCATACTCGTTGACCACTTCTGTGACTTCTGTCTCAAAATGCAACACATTATCTGACACTAACTCGTGCGGGACCCTATATCGGTAGATGATGTTTTTCTTGTTGAATTTTTCAACTTTCTTGGCATTCAGGACTGTGTATGACTCAGCTTTGACCCATTTGGTGAAGTAATCAATGGCGACTAAGATGAACTCATGCTCGTTAGAGGCCTTGGGTGTAACATTTCCTATAATGTCGATGCCCCAGGTGGAGAACGGCCAGGTAGAAGTCATGTTGTATAATTCTCGCGGAGGCAAGTGTTGAAGGTTGGAGAACTGTTGGCATTTGTGACATCTCCGGACATAGGCAGTGTAATCCTGGATCATGGTAGTCCAGCAATAGCCTTATCTAACGATCTTCTTCGCAAGCATGCGACCGTTCATGTGGGGTCTTCATTCCCTGTTGTGGATTCTCTGCATTACCTATTCAATGTCAGCCCCTGCAATGCAGTATAGATGGGTTCCATCAAAGTTTCTTTTCAACAGTGCTTTGTGATAGATGATGTACTAGGTGGCCAGTCTTCACAAGGTTTCTCGATCTTTCTTATTGGAACCCTCGGGATACTTACCGTGCTTAAGGAGGTGCTAGATATCATAATACTGGAAGTTGGCTGGCTCGGGATCTTCTGTGGTGATGAGCTCAATGTGGTGGAAGTGGGTTGGTTTGTTTTGCTTTTGGACTAGGAAGGGGGCCATTATTATTCCCTCGGGTATGTTGACCATGGAGGCCAAGATAGCAAGGGGAGACTAAGATGTGGTGGCATGAGTACCGTAGGTTGAGTCAGGTATTGTTTGATTCGGTCAAAGGCTTCTTGGTAGGCCTCGTTGCAAACTTTTGTTGAATCCTTTCAGAGGAGTTTAAAAATTGGTTCACAAATGGAGGTGAGTTGGCTGATGTATTGTAATTTCTCAAGGAAACCTCAAACCTCTTTCTCTATTCGGGGAGGTGGCATCTCAAGTATGGCTTTTATCCTGGAAGGATCTGCTTTTATCCTTTTTTCACTAACCATGAATCTCAAGAGTTTCCCCTTTGAAACGCCGAAGACACATTTCTATGGATTGAGTCTCATCTGATACCATCACAGTCGTTCGAAGAACTTTCGAAGAGCGGGAACATGACCTTCTCTAGTTTTGGATTTGATAATCATATCATCCACATAGACCTCGACTTCTTTGTGAATCAGATTGTGCAAGATGGTCATGGCAGCCCTCTGGTAGGTAGCCCCAGCATTCTTGAGAACAAATGGCATAACAGTGTAGCAAAAGGTTCCCCATGGGATGATGAATGCAGTTTTTTCTTGATTATCCGAGTGCATTTTGATTTGGTTGTATTTGGCAAACCCGTCGACGAATGACTTGAGAGCATGACTGGTTGTGTTATCCACAATCATGTCGATATTAGGTAACGGGTAATCATCCTTTGGAGAGGCTTTGTTCGAATCTCAGTAGTCTACACACATCCGAACTTTCCCTCCTGATTTCGGCACATGCACTACGTTGGCTAGCCATGTGGAATATTCGATCACACAAATGAAACCCACGTTCAGCTGTTTGACCACCTCTTCTTTAACTTTGAGCGACCATTCGGTGCGGAGCTTTCTTAGCTTTTATTTAACCGTCTTGTAATCTGGAAGAGTGGGGATCTCATGTTGAGCTATTTCGGGATCAATGTCGGGCGTATCATCGTAGGATCATGCGAAGACATCCACGAATTCCTTTAGAAATTCTTCAAGTTGTGCGCGCTCATGCTCGTCAAGGGTAGCCCCTATCCTAATCTCTCGCAGTTGGCTACTAGATCCGAGGTTAATAATAACATTTTTTTCTTCATTAACTTGAACACTGTTATGTTGTTTATCATTAACCTTATTTAGATCAGTTAAGAATTGTTGATTTGTAAAATCATCATCATCAAAAGTTTGATTAGAATCTAAACAATTAATGTAAGGCACAGCAAGGTACTCAAAATCTTCGTTTATTTCATTGATAGGAAAAAAAGCATTGAGAACCTCATCAAAGGAGGTCTCGATTACATTTGAGCAAGGATAGTGTAATACCCCGTATTTTCGAAGATTTAAATAATTATGTGATTTATTATTATTGTGGAATTAATTAAATTAAAATGTGAGAACTAATTATTAATCCGGATTAAATTTGAATATTTACTAGCGTGGCGAGAAGTTAGTAATTATTAATATTACTCGGAGAATAAGTAATATGGAATGATGATATTATATAAATTGTCATGAGAGAGAAATACGACAGTTTGGTATATTAAGTCGGGGATGCGCGTGTGAGTCGTGTCAGGACTAATTAAGTGCAATAAAAAGGTAGATTATTTTAAGTAACTTGTATGATCATTTCGAGTGCGCCGTTGAGTCCGAAGGGGTCGAGATAGTCAGAAAACTCTACCCGGGTATTTTATTTGGACTCCAAGATATTTTTAGGCCAAGCCGGCACCCGGTAGGGGTAGTTTTGTTATTTGGATTTTTGGAGGAATTAAATGGACGAAAATTCGAGAAATATTATATCAGCTAATTGGGGACAACTAGGGTTAGGTTACGCCAAAATCAAGAGATATCCATAGTGGGTGAGGGAGAGCAAATTCCAAAGGAGGAGAAGTAATTTTCACCACCTTGCACAACCACCACCACCATCGTGTAGATCGGAACGCGAGGAGCGCATCCATACCAACAACACCAACGGATCAGACCTTCGAAATCGAGGCAAGTGTTTATTTCTTGCTTTCTTTAGCGATAATTATATTCATGTTAGTTTAGGTTAATAAACCTTTGTCATGAAAGTTAATTTGGGTGAAATTGGAGAACTATATCATAAACTAGGGCTTATTTGATAAGAATTTGAATACCATATGTAGATAGGATGATGCCTACGAAATTAGAGTGATTTCTATGAACCAATCTGGGATTAATTTAGAAGTTATGTATATTAATTTAAGAACTAGGGTTCTTGACAGTAAAATTGGGGGTTTAGAATTTTATGGATGATTGGTGACGATTTAATGATGTTAGATAATGGGAAATCTCATATACATGTTAGAATAATATTTGGTATTGATTGTTGGAAGTTTGGGCTTAATATTTAGAGGTTTTAGGGTTGAAAAATGGTGAAAACTGAGGTTGACGAAACAGCCCAGGTCGCGAGATCTCACTCGAAGTCGTTCGAACGACACATGGAAGTAGTTCGAACGAGTTCTATTCTGGTTCGAGCGAGATTTCTAATTTTTAGAGAATTTTCTTTTTTTCCCCTATTTGTGTAAACAGTCAATTTAAGTGAGAAAAATTAGTGTTCGATGAACCCAAAATAGTGCAGAATTATTGGGAGTTGTTTACGTGTAATGATTCAAATATTTGGAACGGTGAATTAACCTTGAAGATTGCAAGAGAGAGATAATCGTAATTGTAATTGCGTCGAGAGTATTAAGTGATAAATACTTATGATATTAGTTCTAACGATATGGAACTTATAAGAATAAAAATTTGTGGTTACTTTTGGGACTTCTTATGATTAAGTATTAAGGGTTTTCGGGTGACATATTATCCTTATATATATTACGAGGGAGGGAATATCATAATTTAAAATACGTTGATAGTATTTAGTTATGGTAATACTACGTATGGAATATGACATTTGGTTGTGTGTATACCGTTTGATTTGATGGGTTGTGTGTATACCTATATTTGATATATTATGTGTATGACATACCTACCATACTTGCTATTACATGAGGTCGGCTTTCGGAACAGGGCCATCTAATCCTTGTGTGCCTACGGGGGGGATTTAGATCGGTACCTTAAGGATATAGAAGTGTGAATGGCTTATTTGTGAGTTAATAAGTCAGCTGAGCATGGGAGCGTAGGTATATGCATCACCCATGGGTATGTGAACTATGTTCGCCTCCAATATGTGTGATTTTTCTTATTGTAACGGTTCCTGAGAGATTAGGAACACGTAGTCCTCATGTACGTGGTGTACCGAGATTTGATAGTAGAGTATGTGTGCACCGCAGCTTAGCCTAGGGGTGCCCTATTTGTATATTTGTGCTGAGAATAATATACGTGTGCTTATAACTAACTCTTTCATAAAGTATCTACGTAAATTATTGGGATATTTTGAACGGGATTTAATAATGAGAATTTTCCTACCATAACTGTTATACGTTAATCTGGTTAATAAAAAAATGTGAGATGCACGCAGGATGTATTACAATATCATGAGTAAACTCCCATATTAATGTGAGAATAGGGAGGTAGACAGACTAGTTAGTTAACGTCATAACTAGGTTGGATTAGCTGTACGTTAGGCTTGCACGTTAGTTGAGAGGTGAGAACCTCATGTGAGAGTTCGAACTAACATGCACTTGATACTTGCTTTATTATAAATTTTAAATAGTTGCTAAAATAAATATTTTTACACATCGGGCTCTGACCCATTTGATAACTAGAAAAATTGCCTTTAATGTACATTTTTGTGTCGTTGTTGCAACTTCTTTCTATCAAAATTTCCTTGAACCTACAAAATTATAACAAAACTAGTGTAGAGGGTAAGTAAGGGTATCAATCCACTTTCAAGGTTATAAAGCAAATGGAACAAAATTGTAATTAACTTTTTATTTTCTTTTTGTGCTTTTTCACTTTTCTACTTTTTTTTAGCTTTTTCAAATATTAAAACAATAGGGTGAGGTGAGATTTTAAACTAAACTAAACTAAACTAAACTAAAATGTGATATGAAAATAACTGACTAGAAAGTGACTAAAATGAAAACAAAGTCTAACACTAAAATAAGAGATAAAGTGAGGTAAATAATTGTGAGAACAATCAAGGAGTGGGATTACACCACAAATTTTAGCTATTCTAATTAATTAATTTAATTAATTGAATTCTCCCAAATTAATATCAAAACTACAAATCAACTCTCGTTGCAAATGTAATTTTAATAATAACATTTTAGAATATTAAGTTTAACACCCCACAACTCTAGAAAAATAGATCACACTCCTTTTAATTAATCACCCGCTAGGATCGATCAATTAAAATTTTTGTCAATCTTAGAAAATAAATTTAGACTTGAAATTCAAGTTATAATACCCCACTTAAGAAACCTCTATCTCTAGTTCGAATCTAAAATGGGTATTATAATTAGAATTTCGATTTTCTCTCGAAAATCATTTACCCTCTCTCGAGGCATAAATTTAAGGGTGAGGTGTCAAAATTAACATTCAAAGGTATTTTTCAAGTAATTAAACTAATTAAAATAAAATAACATCAAATAAGGGTTTTACCGCACCCCTTGAAAGGGGATTTAGCCTAACATGATATGAAATATGACAAATAAATAATCAAGGCTACTAAAATAAAATAAAAGGGAATAGAACAAGCAAACCAAATCTCTTTGAGAAAGTTGAAATCTACTCTTTCAAATTGAAGCATACAATACCTCCAATTGAGCATCCAAATGATTTGAAATTAAATATTCACTCAATTAACTCTCTTACAATATTTAATCTCACAAATATCTAACAAAAAATAAAAAGAATAAAATAAAACTATTTACAAAAGGTATTTTTCTCTATAATTCTCTCTCTAAAATTTTCTCTCTAAAAACTCTCCTCTCATATGGGGCTTCATCTTCATTTATAGTAGGCACATGGAGCATGGGGGATAAGGGGTATATTGGGTAAATGGCTAGGGGGTGCATGTGGATATGGTGTGAGGTCATGTGAATGAGGGGTGAGGGAATAAAAAATCTGATATGGTTAATGGGGGTGTTTTGGGTAAAAGGTGTGAAAGGTGTTAGTTGGGGGTAATTTGGGTAAATGGGAATAAAGGGTTTTAAGTGGCACATGTGGGTTTTATGATTTGGTCTTGTTGTTTGGCAGGTAGAAGATCGTGGAAAGGCTTGGGAGTTAAAATGGGTTTTAGACTTGGGTGAAAATGGGTATGGAGGTGGTATGGGTTTTGGAAGGTGTCGCCGGAAATAAGGAGCTGGGTGGAGGTCGCCGGCGCCGATGGTAGCAGGTGGCGGCAGTTTGGATCTCGGCAGGAGGGCTGCCCTTCGATGTGGATGTGAGGGAATGCTAGAGGCTAGGCGCCGGCGGGTTGGGAAGAGGGTCGCGAGTAGCGCCGTCGTCATGGGAGCGGCCGAGAGGGATGTGGGATGGCGAGGTAGAGAGGTGTCCAGACCTGGTTTGGAGGGGTTGGCAGGGGTCGGGTTTGCTCCTGGCAGGTCCGGGTTAAGGTTTGGTCGTGATCGACCAGAGGTGGTTTTCAGGCGGTTGGAAGTCGACGCCGACAGGAGGGCTGTCCGCCGGTACAGGTTGGATATGGGTATTTAATGGGTTTGGATTGGTGGGTCTTGGGTATGGGTTGGTGGTGATGTGGGGTATATGGTTGATTTGGGGGGGTGTTTGACTGTTTGTTGATGGGTTAAAAAAATGGTGGAAGAGAGAGAGAGAGTGTGGGGGCTTTGAGGTTGAAGATGATGGAGTGTGGTTTGGGTGTGAGTGTGTAGGTTAGTTAGGTGTTAGTGTGTGTTTAATTTGGACACCTAAAAATAAAACTAACAAAACTAAAATAAAATAAAATAAAAACCTAAAAAATAAAATCCTATTCTAAATTAAAACAAAGACTCATGTTGATGTAAAAAATTAGATCACTCTAATTATTCAATCACAGATAAATAGATGAGACAAAGAATTTTAAAGTGGTTCAGCGTTATATGAATGGCCTACGTCCACTGTTATGTTATTGCTGAGTGTTTTGGGAATTCTCGATTATAAGTTCTCTCAAGAAATTCCGGTCCCTTTGAATGAGGGTAATACAATGTATTTATAGCCTTGACGCTATAATCTGAAAGGGTGATACATTAAATGATATACATATGAAAGGGTAATTCATTTAATGCTCTTCAAGCGTGTGTGTCAAGATGATAAGCATTCAATGAATAGTTGAACTGTTGATTATCTGGCAATCAATGTTGTGGTCGAGATGCAGCTCGAACCGCCTTAGTTGCTCGTCGTTCAAAAGTTCCTCGGAGCGCTGGATTTCCTCGGAGAGCTGGAGTTCCTCGGAGTACACCTGTTGTTCGGAGTGAGTATGACTAGGTCGGGGGAATAAACTTCCTCGTTGCTATTGTGCCACGTAGATTGACACGTGTCTTCTTATTATTCGTCCATATCAGTATACTAATTTTGGTATCAACAGAAGCCCCTAATGTTTCATATTTCGAACTTTGAGGAGTATGAAACATTCTTTTTCGGTATATGGAAATATTAAATGATCTTCCTAGTTTTTAGGAACATTTCTCCGTATTTGAATTTCCTTCCTAATTCGCAGAATCCGCCTTTTTGCATTTTTATAAGCGCTTCGATCTTCGTGCACTTTTTGTCCTTTTAGCCGCCGGTAGCGTAATAGTTTCCTTTTTGTAAGCATTTCTTTCGCCGTTTCCCAAGGCAAAGTATTTAAACTTCATAGACAATATCACCGTCTTCTACCTTTTCCAATTTCTGCTTTCGAGTTTTCCATAGTCTTTCTTTCTCTTGTGCGTTCATCCTTGTTTTCGTTCGTTGTCAACAGATCTCCCTTTTTCCTATAAGATCTTCTTCCTTCTTCTTCATTTCTTTTATTCACCATGGTTTACATTATTGAATCTCTTGAGAAATTCCGTTCTGATTTCTCTATTCCATCTTGGGTAACTCTGGAGGATCTTTCTGAACCTTCAAATTATTTTAATTTGGCAGAGGGGCATTGGCTCCCCAGCCTCTTCATTGCTGAATGTGGATTTTCTTTTCCACCAAACCCTTTGTGTTTAGAGTTCTGTCATCATTTCGATGTTGTTCCTGCAAAAATAGCCCCCAATACATGGAGAATAGTTAATGGGGTGCATAGGTTAAATCAAACTCATGGAACTCGTATAGGAATTCCTGAGATTATGTATTGTTATAGATGGGATGTTCTAGACAATGTTTATTATTTAAAAACTAGATTTTTGAATAGGGCTTTAGTAGTAAATCTCCCTCATGCTAATAGGGATTATTTTGAACATGGGGTAGTTATCAAAAATTGGCAACATGCCCCTTTGGTTGGAGACGAAGTATATGAAGGTCCCAAATGCCCCCCATATGGCAATGGGATAGGTTATTTTCATTTTATTTTATTTCTGAAACTATGATTTCATTATGTTTGAATAAATGCATGATTGACATTTCAATATGTATTTGTTTGCAGTTGACAGCAAGAGAAAAACTCCAAAAGAATCAGAAGTAAATATTAAACATTTGAAACATATCTGGAGTTTGCATCAGAAGGTTGCAGACGAGCACGTCAGGTCTGCTTCATACTTGTTGCAGTACAGGAGCTATACATCATCCTTTACTGCTCGTCCTGTGGTCAGCATTAGTGAACCATTGACAGCTTCTGAGGACTCTTCTCCAGAATCTCACATTCCTCTAAGTCAGAAAATGGGCAAGAGGAGAGTTCCTGCTATCTTTGAGGAGACTACCTCTGCTGGAGAGGGTAAAAGAAACAAAATAGATGTCCAAAAGGGGACAAAGAAAGTAGATGCTGCCCCTTCTTTTGCTCCTCAGAAGGCCGCCGAGAAGCCCCCAGTGGCTCCGAGCAAGAAAAATGCACCTGTGGAAGTGATCACCATTTCCCCGACCTAAAGTTCTTCTTTGGTTGAGACTGTTGAAGTGCCATTGAGGAGACTGAAGAAGTCCTCCTCGGTTAGTTTTTCTGAAACCATTCCCCAGCTCCAAGCTAGTGGAGCTGGTGTTCCAACCATTGTTTCTCTGAGTTCTGCAATGAGCTCGGTAAAGACTTGGACCATTCCTGAAGTCCAAGGAATTGAGGAGAGCATGTCCACGGATATGCTGACATCCCTGGCTACTCGTCACATTGCTTCAGTAAGTTTCTCTTATTCTGAACTTTCTTTTTCATCAATAAATGTATCTCTGCAATGACTTATCATTATTTTCTTTTTTTTTCCAGCTGGTGAGTTGCTTTAACACCATAGTGAAAAAAGATGAAGCGATCAAGGCTTCTAGCTCCTCGTCTGGAGTAGAGGATGCTTTACAGGGCTTGGCCCAAACTTTGAAGGATTCTCGTCAAAAGTATGATGAGGATAGGGGTGAATGGGAAAAGAAGTTGACTGCATCAGAGGCAGAGAAGGTGCAGTTGGGAAATAAGGTGAAAGACTTGGAGAGAGAAAATAAAAAATATGCCGAGAAGCTCACAAGCTTTGGGGAGCTTGAAAATAAATTGAAATCGACTGAGGAAGAGCCAACCCTTCTGCGAGAAGTAAATCGCCAGAAGGAGGAGGTGGAGGCCAAGTTGAAAGCCTCCTAGGATCTTCTATCCGAGAAGTCTCCTCGGAGAAAATGAAAAGAAAAATGGCTGTGAAGAAATCTTTTCGTACCGGTTGGGATAAAGGATGGGACAGGGGGTGGCAGCAATGATGACTCAGGTGAAGTAATACTTCCGAGATGGTTGGGTTGCTACCCTGCAATAATTAAAGGTTAGCGAGGACTCAGAACTGTTTCAACAACATCTCCCTGGTCCTCCCCCAGCTATTGAAGATGAAGAAGAGGATGAAGCTGCCTCCGAAGGATCTTCAATGACAGTGGGTGATCAAGTCCTTGCTCCACAACCCAATCAGACAGCCACCGAGGAGATTTCTTCTTTGCCTGCTCCTCCTGAACAAGTCCCAACTTCTGTCAATCAACTCATTGTTCCCATCGAGCAACCAAGCTCCTCATCCCAGCCTCCCGAGAAAGTCTTGGGAGACAAGGAAAAGGTGTGAAGTTGTTCGGTATTTGTTTTATTTTCTTTTGCTTGTACTCTGTATTCTGAACGCTGTACTCCTTTTGATGATGTAATAAAATCACCTTTTTTTTGTTCCTCTACGTTGTTGATGTTCTGTCTGCTTCTTTTATTAACTCTTGCCTTGATCTTCTTTTTGATGATTACTTTTTCCTTCTATGTTAGTTTCTAGCCAGGATGGATCTGCTGTCTGCTAATGACACAAAGCTGATGCAGCAATGTCATGAATATTATAAGGCTGGTCACACAGAATTGAGTGCATCAGAAGTTGCTGATATCCTTGGTCATAATGCTTCTGAACAAGCGGTTGAAGCTTATCAGTACCTGAAGGGTTTACTTGACCGAGCTGTGGCCAATAACGTGGCCTATTACGAAATGATAGAGGATCTTCAATGTACCTTAGAAGACCTTCAGAATCAGTATAAGGAATCAACTGACCTTTTGCATGAGGGGTATGAGAAGAGGTATCAACAGCTTTCTGCCGAGACAGGCCACAAAAAGATCCTTGTTGGGTACGATGTTAGGGAGAGAACCTTAAAGGGTGAAGTCGAAGCATGCAGACAGATTGCCGAGCTGCTGGAGCAAGAGAATAACAATTTACAGAAAGAGCTAGCACAGTACAAGTCTGCAGCTTCTTCTTCAACAGCTGTAATCCCAGTGACTGACGAGGGATTTTCATTTTTAGAGGTTGAGAATGCCAAATTAAGGCAAGAGTAGGACAATTTGAAAAGGTCTGATACTTCCAATGCTACTCGGGGACGAGGAAGAGGTTCTCGTAGATGAGGAAGAGTTGCACAAATGTTATCGAGGAACAAAGTACTCCACCTGCTCGGGGTCGATCAAGAGTTCTTCATCGTATGGTTGATGAAGCTCATACTCAATCAGCGTTGGAGAATCAAGCATACCAATTGATGGCAAAAGATCAAGCCTTATCTGAACTGTCCAAGAAAGTTAGAGAATTGGAACCACAAATCTCTGCAAAGGAATCAGCGTTGGAGACTAAGGAACTTTTCATCCAGAGTCTTCATGAGAAGCTTGAGAGGTTAACATTTCAATTCCATAAACAGCCCAGGGAATTTTGGATGGCTGGATACAACGAGGCACTATTCCATTTAGATGCTCGTATCCAGAACGCCAATAATGAGGGCTACAAACAAGGCTGGCTGAATGCCTTATGTGTGTTGAAACTCGAGCAGGGACATTTTTTGTGGGATTATTATGATCCTGGGGTACTTGAATTGCCTGTGCCACCGTTTAATTTGGACATGGAATGGATCCCAGCTCGTGCCATTCCTCGGAACTTACTTGCGAAGTATCTTGGTGACTACAGTTTGCATTCTCAGTTTGAGGTATCTCGTCCTAAGCATCTTCTAGATCGACCTTCTGTGATGAACGTTGGGATGCTGAAGGACTTGAACTTCATCAATTCTCCTCAGACTTTAAATGATCCGCCTGCTGGCGAGGAACCTGTATCAAAAGCTGAGGGGAAAAGACCAATAGAATAGGGATTTCTTATGTAACAGTTAGTATACATATCCATATAATTATCAATGTAACTTGTAATTTATTTTGAATTTTAATGAAATACTTTCATTTTTATTTGCAAATATGTATTGCTATTGTCTTATATTTGTCAACACTTTATATTTGTGCTTGCATAACAATATTGTGTGGTTCATCGACCAACTTAGTAATAAAAGGTTACAAGTATTAAAAATGTTGCTCGATTACTTAATAATAAAGTAATGAGTATAAAAATGTTGAAAATTATTCCAACCAACCAAGGTTGTAAAAATAATCTTGTCGACCAATTATAGTTAGTGAGATTTTATCCCCGACTAACCATACTTGGTAACTTTTTGTATTTTTCATAAAATGTGCCCGACCAACCAAGGTCGATGAATTTTCCTCGTCGACCAACTACAGTTAGTGAGATTTTATCCCCGACTAACCATACTTGGTAACTTTTTGTCTTTTTCATAAAATGTGCCCGACCAACCAAGGTCGATTAATTTTCCTCGTCGACCAACTACAGTTAGTGGGTTTTTATCCCCGACTAACCATACTTGGTTCAGTTTGGAATATTTTGTTCTACGAGGAACTTTTGTAATAATCTTACCTCCCGACCAACATAAGTTGGTATTTGAGAGCATATCTTGCTTCCTAGCCAAACACGTTGGCATTTTTAGGACTGCTGTTCTCGCTCTTTTACCAACCGGAGTTGGTCTGAGTTCGAACTATCATGTCCACTTGCCCTTTTACCAAAATTGGTCTGAGCCAGTGTCAGCCTCCTAACCAAAGGAGTATGGTGTGTTCTCGCCCTTTTACCAACCGGAGTTGGTCTGGGTTCGAACTATCGTGTTCTCGCTCTTTTACCAACCGGAGTTGGTCTGAGTTCGAACTATTATGTCCACTCTCTCTTTTACCAACCTGAGTTGATCACGCTAGTGTACGCCTCCTAACCAAAGGAGTATAGTTTGTTCTCTCCCTTTTACCAACCGGAGTTGGTCGTGGGTTTGAACTATTGCCTCCTAACCAAAGGAGTATAGTTTGTTCTCGCCCTTTTACCAACCGGAGTTGGTCGTGGGTTTGAACTATCGTGTTGTTTTTATTGCTGAACAGTGTAGTGTTGCACACTAGTATTCCCCAAAAAACTTTCAATAAAAGAAAGAGGATGGAAAAACATCAGCGTTTTATTCATATTGATGGAACTGCTTTACATTTTACATCACTGATAATACTTGCGTAGGTGTTCAGCATTCCATGCATTCTTAAATTCCTCTCCTTCTAGAGTTGCTATGCGGTAAGTTCCTGGTCGAACAACTTCTGTAACTCGATAAGGTACATGCCAGTTTGCTTCCAATTTATTGTGCTTCTGAATGACCTTCTTTAGCACGTAATCTCCTTCTTTTAAGTCGCATTTCTTCACCCTCTTGTTGTAGAACAGAGCTATTCATTGTTGGTAAGCAGCATTCCTAATGGCTGCTTCTTCTCTAACCTCCTCGAGCATATTCAAATCCAATCTTCTCATTAAGTCGCTGACTGGGGAATTGAAATTCAGCACTCTGTGTGTTGGGAGACCCAACTCGGCAGGTATTTCAGCCTCACTTCCAAACGCCAGCATATATGGTGATTCTCCAGTTGCTGCTCGGGGAGTTGTTCGGTAAGCCCACAATACTGACTGTAGCTCATTAATCCAATTAGCCTTATCCTCACTTAGCCTCTTCATCAAACCATTTAGTAATGTTCTGTTCGTCACTTCAGTCTGTCCATTGCTTTGAGGATGGCCTGGTGATGAATGAGTCTTCAAAATGTTTGATTGATGACAATAGGCAGCAAACTCCTCGTTATCAAATTATTTCCATGGTCTGTGATGAAGGCATGAGGGAGACTATATCGGCAGATTATGTTCTTCCAAACGAACTGGTATACCTTCTCGTACGTCATATCAATAAGTGGCTCAGCTTCTACCCACTTAGTAAAATAATCCACTGCAACGACGAGGTACTTGAATCTTCCTCGGGTTGTTGGCAGTGGTCCAACCAAATCAATTCCCCACATGGCAAATGGCCAAGGGGAAGTTATGGGTGTCAACAATGCTTGTGGAGTACGTCGGATGGAAGAAAAATGTTGGCATTTATCACATCTTTTGGCATAGGCTATACAATCAGCCCTCATCGTTGGCCAGTAGTACCCTTGTGTCATCACCCTTTGCAAAAGTGTCCGACCTGCTACATGGGCTCCATAGGACCCTTCATGGATTTCTTCAATCAATTCTTTCACCTCGGAGGGATGTACACATCTCTGCAAACCTACCATAATTCCTCGTCTATATAAAACACCATTAGTTAGTACATACCGAGCAGCTTTAAACTTCAATTTCTTTGCAGAGAGCTTATCCTCCGGTAATTCTCCTTCCTCAATATATGTCCTGATGGGATCCATCCAAGATGGTCCTAAATCAAAGGTAATAACATTCATCGTCAATTCTTCATCTATGCTTCGACTTTCTAATACTTCAATTGGTATCGTTCTTCGCAGCTCGGTACGAGTAGCTGATGCTAGTCGGGCTAGTGCGTCTGCTTGTGCATTTCCCATTCTTGGTATTCTGATCAACTGAATGGCTTCAAATTCTGCCAACAACTCCATCACCTTTGCATGATACTTGACCATTAATTCTCCTTTAACTGCATATGTTCCCATCATCTGATTCACAATTAATTGAGAATCACTTAATACCATCACTTGTTGTGCTTCCATAATCTTTGCCAAATTAAGACCTGCTATCATGGCCTCATACTCAGCCTCATTATTGGAGGCTTTGAATTGGAATCGCAGGGTATATTCCATGTCAATCTCGTCTGGGGTTTTCAAAACAATCCCTGCTCCACAACCTGTTGTGCAAGATGACCCATCTACATACAATCTCCATGTAGGTAATTCGTCTTCAAATTTCTTATCTGACAGAGTTCCCCGGTGAAATATCTGCTATTTTCTTTCATCCTCCCCTGGTAATTTTTGCTCCTCTTGTTTCTCGTCCGGAGTCCTCCCAACTATCTCTGCATCACATCTTGTAACATCCACACGTCCTTTTACCAATCGGAATTGGTCTGGGCTTGTGTTT
Source organism: Sambucus nigra (assembly GCA_949130495.1). Lineage (NCBI taxonomy): Eukaryota > Viridiplantae > Streptophyta > Magnoliopsida > Dipsacales > Adoxaceae > Sambucus > Sambucus nigra. The sequence continues at coordinate 140,665,665 of OX422218.1, forward strand.
GTTGATCCTGTAACATCCACAGGTTGATCAGCGAGCAACTTTTGCTCCTCGGCGGTATCAGGATAGGTGAACTCCGCTATGAAATCTGCTACAACCTGCCCTTTTAGTGATGATCTGGGTTCATAAATTATATCATATTCTCCGAGCTCTATTGCCCAGTACATCAATCTCCCTAATTTCTCTGGCTTATGAAGGGCTTGTCTCAATGGCACATCGGTGTACACTATTATAGTATGGGCCTGGAAATATGGCCTCATTCTCCTACTTGCCTCAATCAGCGCCAGTGCCAATTTTTCCAGCTTTGGGTACCTGGTCTCTGCACCTCGGAAAGCCTTACTTGTGTAATAAATTGGTTTCTGGACTCCATTCTCCAATCTGATCAATGTCGAGTTGACTGCATTATCTAATACTTCCAGGTATAAGTACAACTTTTCTCCCATTACTGGCCTGGACAACAGTGGAGGTGCTCCCAAATATTTCTTCAAGTCTTGAAAGGCTTTTTCACATTCATCATTCCACTCGAAAGTTTTTCGAAGTGTTTTGAAGAATGGGAGGCATCTATCAGTTGCTCGGGATACAAATCTGTTGAGCGCTGCAACTCGTCCTGTAAGACTCTGCACCTCTTTCTTCGTCGTTGGAGATCGCAACCCTAAAAGAGCTTTGATCTTTTTTGGATTCGCCTGAATGCCTCTTTGGTTGATGATGTACCCGAGGAACATTCCTTCTCGTACTCCAAATGTGCACTTCGTCGGGTTGAGCTTCATTTGGTATTTATCCAGTTGATCAAAGGTCTGACTTAAGTCAACTAGATGATCAGCAGTTTTCTTGCTCTTTGTTAGCATATCATCGACATAAACTTCCATATTGCAACTGATTTGTTCGGAAAAAAACCTTGTTCATCAGCCGCTGGTATGTCGCTCCTGCATTTTTCAAACCAAAAGGCATAACATTATAGCAATAAGTTCCCCTAGGGGTAATAAAAGAAGTACTTTCCCTGTCTTCAGGTTTCATTTTGATCTGGTTGTAGCCAGAGTAAGCATCCATGAAGTTGAGCAGCTCGTGTCCCGAGGTGGCGTCCACTAATTGATCAATTCTGGGCAATGGAAAGTGATCCTTTGGGCATGCCTTGTTGAGATCGGTGAAATCAACACACATTCTCCATTTATTATTTTTCTTCTTTACCATCACCACGTTTGCTAACCAGTCTGGATATTTCACATCTTCAATGAATTGGGCTTTCTGGATCATGTCGACCTCCTCTTGTATATCTTGATTCTTCTCGGGACTAAATACTCTTCTTCTCTGCTTTACAGGTTTGATCTCCTTATTTACATTGAGCTCATGACATAAGAAGTTTGGATCTATTCCTGGCATGTCCTCATGACTCCATGCAAAAGTTTTCTTCCTGTTTCTCAAGAAAGTTATCAACTCTTGTTTTATTGAAACGTCCAACGACGAACCTATCTGGGTTACTCGTTCAGGGTGCTCGTCGTCCAGAATAACATTTTCTGTAGATTCCACCACCTGTCCTTTTACAAGTTGAGATTCATCTCTGGGATCAAGTGTTTCAATTTCTGTACCTTCCTCCACCTGGTAGGTAGTAGTCTTTTTCCTTGACTCTTCAAGCTCCTCTTGCTCGGCAGATGAATAATAGCATTCCCGAGCTAATTTTTTATCACCTTTCACAACTCCTACCCCGAAATTTGTTGGGAATTTTAAGCACTGATGTACTGTAGATGGGACTGCTTCGAATTTCTTCAAACCAACTCTTCCCATGATGATGTTGTAAGCTGACTGCACATTCTTATCCATCACAAAGAAGCGATTCTCTCTGTTCGACAAGCAGGCCAAGTTCCAATGAATATATCCAACTTGATCGTACCAAGTGGAAAGACTTTCTCGCCAGCAAAACCCAGGAGAGGTCTGTGATAAGGTTCCAATTGAGATAATTTCAAATTTAAACTGTCAAAGCATGAGTAGTACATGATGTCCGCCGAACTACCATTATCTACCAAAACCCTTGAAATCACTACTTCTTTCATCCTCATTTTGATCACCAAAGGGTCGTCGTGAGGGTAAAGAACACCTTCCAGGTCATTTTTTGAAAAGCCAATGACCAGCTTCTCTTTGTTTATCTTCCTCGGGCGATCCTCCTCAGCCAAATTTATTCGCTAAATATATGAACAAGCTTGAGCCTCTCCAAGGTAAGCTTTTCTTTCTGCAGTAAGGTCTCCTCCTCCTGCATCTCCTCCTGTAATGACATTACAATCAAATGACCCAAAACGTATGGAAAATACCTCTCGTTCTGGCTGCCTTGGTTTCTTGGGAAGATCGGGGTCATCATCTGGATTATCTTCATGGTCTCTCTTCTTTTTCTCCTCTACTCGACGAGGAGATCTAGACCTCTCTCTAGTTCGGTCATTATTTATTCTTTCACCTCCTCGATCAACATACTTTGCTAGTTTCCCTCTTTGGATGAGTGTTTCAATCTCATTCTGAAGAGCTATGCAATTTTTGGTCATATGGCCATGATCCTTATGGAACTCGCAATATTTCTCCCTATTCCTCGTGTCAGGGTCTGACCTCAGTTTCTTTGGCCACTTTACTTCCTCGTTATTCTTGATTTCTTCCAAGACATGATTAATACCCATTTTCAAAGGAGTATAATTATCGAATTTCTTCAGGACTTCCCATGACGACTTATTATTCTTGGAATGCTTGTCACCGCCATTGCCCTTATGCTCTTTTTTCTTAAATCTGTCGCCTTCCTCCTTGGTTTCTTTATCCATATTCTTCTTCGCAGCCATAGCCTTCTCGGCATTCATGATTTTGGCCGCTTTTGCCATCAACTCTGACATAGTTGTAGGTGGATCTTTGGCCAAGGTATAATACAACTTGTTAGGCAACAACCCACTCATCAAGGCGGTGATTGCTATCTTCTCTTCATAATCTATGACTTCCAGGTTCTCGTTATTGAAACGAGTTATGTAATCTCTAGTACTCTCACCAGATTTTTGTCTAACACTTAACAAGTGTGCTACTCGTTTTACTGGTTTTGCTCCAAAATAGAAATTGCCAATGAACAACTCAGTCAACTGAAAGAAAGTTGAAATCTTACCCCGAGGAAGATTGTTGTACCATATCTGGGCAGATCCCGTAAGAGTTCCTGAGAATGCTCTGCATCTCATCTCGTCAGGGACAGCATAGATGTCGGCAGCAGCTTGATACTGCTCTATGTGCAGAACAAGATCTGTCTTTCCATCGTATTTGGGGGTCACTACAGGTGCTTTAAACTTTGACGGTGTAGGAAAATCCACAATAGCCTTGACAAAAGGTGTCCCTTGAACAAAAGTTCGTTGTAGGGGATTCTTCGCCTTAGCCATTTCTCCCAATCTATCCTCCAACCGCTGAATGGACCCTTTCCACGCATCATTTCCTTCCTCGGGCCTATTAGTTCGAGCAATTGATTGTTCTGAAGTGGCCTCCTGAGATCTATCTTGATAAGGAACTGGTCGTGATTGTGCCGATCCTTCTCTTAGATGTGACGGTTGTCGAAAACTCCTCGACACGGCTTTAGGTGGACTCCTATTCCTCCTAGGGCCTAATCGACTGAAAGGAGACACCCTGCTCAGACTTTCCAAGGCACTGGTCCTCTCTGGAGAAAGAGTAATACGTTGCTCAGTATATGTGGCCCGTATTGATGAAGTTTGCCCAGGTTGATAAGAGAAATCATCAGATTCCTCATTACGATACGCATCTGTACGCCTGGATCGTGAAGAAAGTAAATAGGTTTGCCGCTGGCCACTTCGCTATCCCGAATGTGCAGGTGCACTGCCATGAAGGGTTTGGATGAGTTGCCGCATTGTCTCTTGCATGGCGGTTTGTCCTTGAGCCAGATTCGTCATAATTCCAGCCAAATCTGGAGGTGCAGAAGGATTTGGAAGATTTCCAGCATTTCAAGCGTTTCGATTGCTAGATTCTGGATTATCTGCCATTGATGATGAATGATTTTTGGTGAAAAACGATAATAACAATCGTTCCCACAGACGGCGCCAATCTGTTGATGTAAAAAATTAGATCACTCTAATTATTCAATCACAGATAAATAAATGAGACAAAGAATTTTAAAGTGGTTCAACCTTATATGAATGGCCTACGTCCACAGTTATGTTATTACTGAGTGTTTTGGGAATTCTCGATTATAAGTTCTCTCAAGAAATTCCGGTCCCTTTGAATGAGGGTAATACAATGTATTTATAGCCTTGAGGCTATAATCTGAAAGGGTGATACATTAAATGATATACATATGAAAGGGTAATTCATTTAATTCTCTTTAAGCGTGTGTGTCAAGATGATAAGCATTCAATGAATAGTTGAACTGTAGATTATCTGGCAATCAATGTTGTGGTCGAGATGCAGCTCGAACCGCCTTAGTTGCTCGTCGTTCAAGAGTTCCTCGGAGCGCTGGATTTCCTCGGAGAGCTGGAGTTCCTCGGAGTACACCTGTTGTTCAGAGTGAGTATGACTAGGTCGGGGGAATAAACTTCCTCGTTGCTATTGTGCCACGTAGATTGACACGTGTCTTCTTATTAATCGTCCATATCAGCATACTAATTTTGGTATCAACAACTCAAATAAAAAAAATGAAACTAAAAAGAAAAAAAAATAAAAATAAAAATTAGAAACTATTAAACTAAAAACTAAAAACTAAAATCCTAGAAAAATAAAATTTAATAAAACTAATAAATAAATGAAATCCTAAAAAAATCTAACCTCATAAAAAAACTAAAAACTAATAAAAATAAAAATAAAATAAAATTATATTAATAAAATATAAAAATAGAAAATAAAACCTAAAAATAAAAATGACTCAAACTAAAAATCTAAAAAATAATAAAAAGGGACAAACAAAACATACATAGGGTTCGGGGTAGGTTTAGGGTAGGTTGGGATTATGGGATAAGGTAATTAACTCCATTTTAACTGCAAATTGCTTGGAAATATAGCTTTTGACACTGCAACTGCAATTAAGCCTGCATAATTAACAAATAAGCGCATAAGACCCATATTGTCGAGAATTAGCAACTAAAATACATCTATTCGGGGTATAAATTGTACAGTTTTGGGTGCTTATCACACCACCCCCAAACAGAGCGTTGCTAGTTCTCGAGCAATAAGATAGAGAGAAAGAGAAAGATAAGTAACCAAAAGTGTACCCCTTTTGCGGGCACTTGCGATTGCACTTAGCATGTGCAACAAGCCTTTAAACCTATAGGTTGCCCTACAGGACGAGTTGTGTCTCGTGAGGGTTTGCAGGGAATATACCCATAAAATTCTTATTTGAAAAGATTTATTGAAGGGCAGTCAATCTCTTATTAGACGTAGAATAATTGCACAATCCATCATGAGATAAATGTTTTAAAAAATACAAGCTAGAATGTGTAAAAATTTTAGCTAAGTAAATACTCAAGGGACATCCTTCCTAGAACTCAATGTGTGTAGTGTGAATCAGTCAAAACGGGTCGAGTATCATCAAAGTAATTCCTAGATTGCCTTTTCGAAATCAACGCTTCAACTTCAAATCTCACTGGATATAAGTCTCTCAAACAAACTCTCGAGGTTAGGGTCAGTGTATCACTCTTGTGTGTGGGGAGGTGAGTAAATGTAAGCAAGTTCAAATGTCTCGCACACATATAAGAAATAATGAACATATAGAAAGAAAAATGATCTCATGAAAGAATGCTAATCACTATAGTGAGAACGACGAGTTATTCACCACGTTGACTTTCATTTGACCGAACACCTAGGGGAAATATGGAGGTATATGGGTGAGGGGAAAATGAAATGGGATATGTGAAGGATACGATAGGTAGGATGGATGGGATGAGGTAGGTAGGATAGTGATATGATGGATAATGGATATATGATGGATGAGCGAGAAGAGTACATGAAGAACAAATGTCTTTATTTCAAAATCAACTACTAACTCTCTTTCTTTTCTTTTCTCTCTTTTTTTTTCTTTTTTTCTTTTCTATTTTTTTGCTATTTTTTTCTTTTCTTTTTTTTGTTTTGCTCTCACTTTTCAAACCAATAATGAAGACATTTACATTTGAAATCACACTCTTTTTCTCAAAAATGATGATGGAAGACATATGAATGGAGGTGATAGGTGATGGTGTGGGGAATATATGATGTGGGGAGTATGGAAAAGCATGGGAATGTAATGGAAATATGATATGGGGAAAAGTGGTAGGTGTATGGATGAAAATCTAGTATTCGGGACAAATTTCAAGACACACGTTTCTTACAACTCGAAAAAAATGTCATTCTCAGTGATTAAGCCAAAAATGAAGAATAATGAGATCATACAACAATTAAAATGCGACCCAAAAGAAGTTGAATCAACTTGTGACTCGGAGATTGCGTAAAACACTCTGAAAGGGTGAAAGGCACGAATCTCAAAGCTAAAGTCTCTACTAGTGATCCTTAAGGTGCTCTTTAGAATTGTAGTACTCTTCAACTCTAAATCGTAGTGACGTGATAAGTGCGCAAATTTTGTCGAGTCTAGGAATTCATGGTGCAACATGCCTTGTGACGTATTACATAAGCTATATAGAAAAAATATTCTCTAGCTTGATTTCTAGACTTAAAAAGATGGATGATTGAAAATTCACATCAGTGAGTGAGATGAAAGAAACTGCACGAAATTTTAAAAAATCAGGTTTAAAAATCTAAATTTTTCAAAAGAGGTACGATTCTAATAAAATTCACCACCCCCAAACAAAAAGGAACATCATCCTCGATGCTAAGTAAAATGATTTTTAAAATTGAGAGCATAAGGTAGGAAAGAGATTACCAGAATCAACCGCTCATGAAGTGGAAAGATGTAGCCAAGAATAAACCTGAGTGAGTGATAAGAAAAAAAAAAGGTGTACAAGTCTATAAGCATGATAAAGCATTGGGTGATCGGAAACACCACCCCCAAACAGGATGAGCCTAGTACAAGAAACGGCGGGCTGCCTCCCGGTAGCGCTAAGTTTAATGTCTTCAGCCAGACCGAACCATTCTCACCCTAAAGATAAGATCTATGAAAGCGCGGGACGGCAGAATTATTGGGGTGATGAGAATCACCCCCAAACAAGACTGAAGCGTCAGTCTTGCTATATAAAGGCTAAAACGGTCAATGCACTTGTATGACAAAGTGCATCACACGATGCAAAGCATCGGTGGACCATGGGTGGGTGGGGATTAGGGTAAAGGTGAGGGTGAATAGGTATCGGTCTCAGGCCTTATTGAGCCGAAAGGTGAGGGCAACTAGGGCCCTATAAGAGTGGTTCTCAAGTTGGTGAGGAAGGAAATATGGTGGGGAAAGTGGAATGGGGTGGGCCTCATAAAAATCACACGACCGTTCTATGAATGGGCGATGATAATGGTCGCGCCATGACACACCAGTGAGCTATTGAGATGAAAAATCAACACCACGAGGAAGTGGTGTGCATGGAGGAACAAGCTCGATGTCACGGAAGTAGAGAGTGTCACCACAAAAACTCTCATGGGTGGTGGAGGATGGTTTAAGGCGAGGATCTAAAAATGTAGATGGAAACGTGAAATGTGTAAAATCAATATCCAAACCAGGTGGTGGGATAGAAGGGACAATGGGTGGGTCGGGTGGGATAAACGGTGGATCGGGTGGGATAAAAGGTGGAGGAAGATGATCCAACTCAAGAGCGGGAGACACACACTCATTGGGAGGAGTAAAGGAATACTCAGAAGGGAGTGTGGTTTCTAAGGATGGAGTGGTCAACTTCTCCATAAGAGTAACATCGGGAAATGGGGTGGTTGGGTAAGACGAGGAACCAAGCTCAGAGATAGAGGAATCACTAGAAATATTGGGCTCAAAGGGAGCCATGCATGGTGGGATATCATCCATATCCGAATAGGTAGGAACTATCACGAATTCTATCTCGAGAAAATGGTGAAAACTCGTAGCCGGAGCTAACCTAGGATAAATTGGTTCCTCGGGAACACAAGGGTGAAGCTCGATAGGTGTAGACTCGGGCATTGTTTTGGATTCGACGGGAAAGTGAGTGGGAAGGTGAATGGGATAGGAACCTCAATGTTAGGTTCATGTGGACATGCTAGGATTGGATAAGGCTCACTATCGAAAGGTAAGTCAACACAATTGTCGACTTGAGACCCTGACCATGGGATGGTCTCAACTTCGAGATTCTCAGGGTGGTAGGGTTGGACACACTCAAAATTCATGTCACAATAGGACACATTATCATCACACTCGGTTGCAATGATGGGTGGATGCATGTCCGACTCTCTCGTACACTCCAATTCATTTAACCTTTGTTCAAGCCTTTGGAGAGTTTGAATTTGAGTGGCTTGCTCTTGCTCAAGTATGAACTTTTGCAAGAGGGTTTCGAGAGCGGATGTGGATGTTGGTGTTGGTGGAATGATGGGTGGTGGTGGTGGTGGTTAAGGTGGACACAACTCGATACTATCATGAGTGTATGGAGAATCCTCATATGTAGTGGGTGGAGTGGGGCCAAGTTCATCATACACGAAAGGATCGCTTTTGTGATGGACAAATGGTTGATATTCAGTGGGTGTGTAGTGAGGGGACTGATCGGGAATAGGTGCACAAGGTTGTCATGACGACTGTTGGAACGTGTGAGGATCCACAACATCGGGTTGGGAATCGTATTGCATGGAAGGGTGATCAGGCCTCCACGAATAGCTCGGGTACTCACACAACTCGGGATTGGGTGTATCGAGATAATGGGCCGAGGTGGGTTCCAGAACAGTGTAATATGGATACACATGTTCCAGGGTGGGTTCGGATGGATATGACAAGTACGGACACTCATGGGACATGTGATCGGTATAATAACAGTGGGTGCACAACAAAGGATGAGACACATCGACACTTGACACCGAGGGTGATGGAAAATGAGGTGTGTGCATGGACGGGTCAAGAGTATCTACGGTACTCGTGAGAGATGTGAAACCACTAAGAATATCATAAAGAGACGGCTCGGGATCACTCTCACACGTGTCGCGTGTCAATGGAAAATGACCAAAGTAGTCCCGTAAAGGACGTTCTTCAGCCATGAGGAGAGAAAATATTTTTTTGGATTTTGTAAATTTTTTCAAAAGGAATGAAAATATTTTTGGATTTTTCAAAAATGGAAAGAAAGAAAATGTTCTTGGATTTTTCTGTAAAAAAATAATAGAAGAAAATATTTTTGGAGTTTTTGTAAAACATAAAGGAAGAAAAATATTTTTTGATTTTTTTTTTGGAAGAAAAGGGTGGGGAAAGATATGGACTCTTAAATTGTGAACGAACTCATTAAAACCGACTACCAAAAAATTAAATTGGACACACACAAGTCAAGAAGAATTCCTAAATAGCACATGACCAATTTTTATCTTCAAAATTAGTGAGAGGGTAGTCAAATTTTAATTAAGTCCGTGGGCGAAAAAAATTCACGAAAATCTTTGTGATCGCCTTTGCAAAATTATCTCCTAGTGGGCTACCTAGTTGATTGATTTTAAATTTAATGATGGCTAGGGTAACACATAATGGTAAGCGAGTGAATCGGGTGATGAAATCCCTTCTCGTGAGTGACTGGGTGTAGGTCTTAATTAATTAATTCATCACACCATTCGAAAACAAATGCGAGAATAAAATCAAATAAGAGTACATAAATCACACACAATAATTGACTCGCTAGCAGGAGAGGCGCGAGGGTGTAAGAAATGTACCTCCCACGGTTTTTAGGCCGTGGGGTGCCAAAAAATTTGAGTCGATCGGTGGGAGAATACGCCTATCTCAGTCGTCCCAGGGAGTCCTACCGACCCAAGGTAGAGAGGTTTTTTTTCCTCGCCTTTAGACGCCCTCTCTCTACCTTGTTCGGTTTTCCTATCACGCTTGGCTTCAATTATTACAATTTTAAATGAAAAATAAATGGTGTCTCTAAGCACCGCAATACAAGCCAAATAATAAAGTCCTAAATACAAGCCTTCTAAAATAAAAAAAATGGTACTAAAAAAAATAATAAACTGCAAAGAAAAAAACATATGAACTACAAGTTCAAATTCGCTCCAATTGCTTCACGATCCCAAGATTGGCAACGACGCCATTTGATAACGGTTCATTCTGGTAATCTCTTTCCTACCTTATGCTCTCAATTTTAAAAATCATTTTGCCTAACATCGAGGACGATGTTCCTTTTTGTTTGGGGGTGGGGAATTTTATCAAAATTGTACCTCTTTTGAAAAATTTTGATTTTTAAACCTGATTTTTAAAATTTTGTGCAGTTTCTTTCATCTCATTCAGTGACATGAATTTTCTATCATCCATCTTTCAAAAGTCTAGGAATCAAGCTAGAGAATATTTTTTCTAAATAGCTTATGTAATACATAACAAGGCATGTTGCACCATGAATTTCTAGACTCAACAAAATTTGCGCACTTATCAGGTCAATACGGTTTAGAGTTGAGGAGTACTACAATTCTGAAGAGAACCTTAAGGATCACTAGTAGAGACTCTAGCTTGTGAGATTCGTGCCTTTCACCCTTTCAGAGAGTTTTACGCAATCTCCGAGTCACAAGTTGATTGAACTTCATTTGGGTCCGCACTTTAATTGTTGTATGATCTCATTATCTTTCATAAAATTTTGGCTTGATCACCTAGAACGACATCACTTTCGAGTTGTAAGAAACACGTGTCTTAAAATTTGACAATTTTAAATAGTTGCTTTATTGCAAATTTTTAAATACTTGCTTTATTGCAAATTTCGAGTTGATACTTTCTTTATTGCAAATTTCGAGTTGATACTTGCTTTATTGCAAATTTTAAGTACTTGCTAAAACAAATATTTTTACACATCGGGCTCTGAACCGTTTCTTGCATCTCTTTTCTCTTTTTCTATATATATATATATATATATATATATATATATATATATATATATATATATATGTATTAGTACAGGTGCCCAACCATAGGGACACCGGTCTTAGATACTTGGATGGTTTGTCGAGCTGCAGTTGTTGTGGAAGTTGAGGGTCATTGAGATTAAACGCTTCTCTCATTTCATTCACTTTCTAGTTCAGATATCTCAGTTCGGGCATGTTTCGCCCATTCTCATTAGCGGAGTTGTACTCAGTTTACTTTGTAGTTATTTTAAGTTGGGTTGAGTATTAATTTTGGTTTGGTTTGTGACTTTGAACTGGAAGGTTTTATCCAGTATTTAATTTAGTCAGCATTCATATCTTGTGTATGGTTAATAATTCAATGTTCAGAAATTAATTGAATTAATTGGTTTCAAGTTATATAGGAGAATGTTTTGACACTAGCTTAATTAAATATTAGGTAATTAATTGGATTTAAGTTTTTGACACTGATGGTAAGAATGAACCAACCGAACATTCTGTTATAAATTTTATGAAGGACTGATCACCCGATATTTAATTGGACGGGGTGTCACAGGTGGTATCAAAGCATCAGGTTCTAGTGCCCTTTAGGATCTGTACAGATTATTATGTTTCAACTTAGCTTTCTTTTATATAGAACCTTATTCTATGATTGTTGTATTCCACTGCGTATGCGATTTGTGCTCTCCTGCGATTTAGTTTAGTGAATCCAATTCATATACGAGAGTGATTGAATTTCGTACTCCGAACGATATGGGATGACCAATGAAGGCCGTTAGCGGGACTACAGGAGGAGGAAAATAATTGAAAGTTGTGAAGAATTAGGGGAACGGTGATCGCGATAGAAGTCACCAAGAGGAATATCTAAGTGTGATGGGCAATGGATGGATCTAATCCAAAGGCAATAATGTAAAGTAGAGTGAAGTAACACTCAGAATTTTAAATTCAGAAGAAATTTTTCTAGCTCAGGGAAATGGCAAAGAGTAAGAATAGAAAATCAAATCGAGATATTGGGTGCAGGTTGACCATCTAATCTTCCACCAATTGGTCGGGTAAGGACCGACCGTAAAGGATGAGTTAACTTGGTAAGCGGACTTCGAAACCGAAGTAGGAGTGACAGAAGATAAAAAGGGTCCGTAAGTTGAAATGGACTCGTGGATGGAATGGCCTAGCGTGAATGGGAGGTGCGACTAAGGTGACTAGTGTCAATGTCGTCAAGTATATGTTTATTAGAAAATGTCAACGCCCCAGAAGAAAGGGAGCCAGTAGAGTTGTGATACCTAGCCGAAGGGCAAGGTTGAATTAAATAGTGTTAGTAGAATATCACCAGAACGTATACCCAGCGGGGGAAACCTATTTAAATTATATGATTAAATCTTAATGAAATGGTGATGGATTCAGTCAAGACCAGCGGGTTGACAATGTGTTCCATATGCCCTGTAGAGCCCAAGGAACAACGAAAATAACAACTGGGAGTTAAGACTGTCAGGTCCGAGAGAAGGACATCCCAACAAGGCCAGGAGGACCAGTGAAAAGGAAATTACCCTGTATGTAGAGATAAGGGTTACCAGTATTGAATGTGATCACTTGAGAAGTGAAGTTGATAGTATCGGGAGTAATAAACCGTGCCTATAAAGTATACCAGTTGGAGAAGTAAAATGTCCAGCGTAGGAATCGGGTCAAGAGAATTGAGCCCAGGAACTAATAACCTGAGAGTAGTGGGTCTAGTCAGGACCAACGTAGTCCTCAGTAACTATAGCATACCGTATTTTAGGGTCGACAGGGCCCAGGAAATCAAGGGAAGGGCAGTAAGGACATAATTGAGGCCTAGAGATATGGGGCCAAGGTATCGATGTCGGGCGGGTGAGCCGTATAACAGAATAATTTACCCACCAAAACGGAACAGAAAATATAATGAATGGAATTCGAAAGGTATAATGATTATAGATAATTATGGGACGCAAAACGTTTGTACGGGGACCCTACGATTAGGATAGACTGATGGAGCTTTGTTTCATCCTTGTGAATAAATGATGAGTTCAACTGACATGGGTGTGTCACAACATATGTGAATTAGTTAACACTAAGGGTTCGAGTGTGCATCCGGTTTAGTGGGTACGCTGACGATAGCAACCTTATTATATAGGTTACTACCATTTGGGTGGCGAGACTTTTTGTACCATCTGCGGGGAGGAGCAAGTGTAGACACTAAGAGAAATTTGTATATGGTATTATGTAACGATTCGTGCTCCTTTGAGCTTTATGATAGTAGAGCATATTATTATTATATTGTATGGTTATTGGTTACTGAGGGTTTGAACAGTAGTAAATTGTGTGATAAGACTATCGTACTAAAAAATTTAAAAAATATGGTTTTAACGAGGCATCACCTGAAAGACGGTTGACCCTACATATGTGTTATATTGTATTGTAGACTTCATTGAATATGTTGTCTTACTATGTTGATCCCGGTGAGTAGGGATGTTCTACTGATGTGATTCGGGGTCTATTTACTTATTATAAAGAGGAGAGATATAACTCCTTAATTATATAGCGCTAATAACTTGTGATCGGGAAAGCGCCGCATGGTATGCCATCTTTAGTGACATGAAAGTAGACGAGTAGACTTTTATGTTCATAGATGGGAATTCAGGGATATATGTTATGGAGTAAGGACTTAACAGATCTCGGCGACCAGCAGTGTTAGGTAGTAGTGTATCGGGGGGTTTCTTGTTTGGATTTCTCTTTGCGAGACATCCCACACATGAAACTTAGCCAACGTTGGAAGTTGAGAGAAGTTTGCCTTTAGTACATGGATTTAATATCGTAATGATTGCAATATTCGTAGTTCTAGCTGTGAATTAATGGTTATATTAAAAACTAAGGCCGATAGACCCGTATAAGATTAATATGTGATAATGTTACCAATCGTTTGCACCACGAGCAAATCGGTGGGACAACCTAAGATATGATTAGCTGGAAAATGTAGGGTGAATGAGTAGGACCTTACCATATAGTCATGCCAAGTATGTGGGGAATAATTGGTTATTTATATAAAACGTCTAGTACGGTGGTGCTGCAATGCACAAAACATAGGGTGTATGGGCGCCCTAGATAGCTGAATTATAGTATTTTCCATAATTGATAATTGTGGCACAATGCGTATTGCGAGAGGTAACTGAATGTAGAAGAGTGTGGCTTCAGAACTTAGTTGTTTGATGGGTTAGGTCAGTTATGACCATTAATTCCCATAATTGCCACGAGGATAGTATAGGAAGAATCCGATAAAGTTTAACTCGGGGAAGTTGAAACTTACTTGATAGGACATGGAGAGAGCATGTTTCATGAGAATTTGAAGCTTAGAGAGAGGGGGAAGGACTTGCGACATGCAGTGATGACACTATCACCTGAGCCATAGATATGGATGTGGTTATAAGAAAGGTAAAATGCATAATGATATAAAGTGGTAGTAATGATGGCATAAGCAAAGCAAGACATTACTGAGCTCCAATTGGAAGTGGACCATCAGGAAATAATGGAGTTCCTCAAGCATTAGGAATTCCTTAGTAATAATGGGAGGTTGAATCCCTAAACCATTACAGAGTTAATTATTTCGCAATGGGATCATGACCCTATGTGGGTGAAAGTGGGTCAGGAAATTAAAGTAGCTCACGTTATGCCAAGTTAGGACAAATCAAAACGTGTAAAAGTAAACCCCAACCATTATTCCTTGGATAGTAAGGTCATATGGGGTACAATTATAGTTTTTTCCGATAGAGTCAAGAGTGTTATGACTCGATTATTGGGAAGATTTTTTTGGAGGCCATGAATATCGAGATGCGAACGTATCCGGCCTAACACACTCGCAGTCAGACGGGCAGACTGAGAGTTCTAGTTAATGCGAGGTATGTTGTATTTCCAATTATGGGAAGGTTTAGTGTAATATCTTCCACTGATGGAGTTAGTGTAAGACGACTCCCCTCAACTTATTATCAATAGGATTCCATTCGAGGCGTTATAAATCGATCCTTGTTATGCTGGTTCTTATTGGATAGAGGGGAGGAAAATAATATACTAGGTCCAGAGGAATTTTAGGGCCCATTAACTAGGGTGGAAATGATTGGGAGTTGCATTATTATATGTTGGAATGAGGAAATTAGTACCGAGTGATGTGGGATCTTTTCCTATTATTGTTAAGTTTGAGCCGGTAGCGTACAAGCTTAGGTTCCATAGTCCTTTGTGGAGGTAGTATGGCAAAAACGTGTTAACATTTATAGTACATATTATGTGTAAAGAATATACCGTACAATCAAGAATAGACTACTGATGAAACATAATAGTAAGACAAATTTGTATATATCTAAATATCAATTAACCTACTAGTGCGATTAGTAGGAGGCTAGATAGTAACTATCTAAAAGTTAAGTGGTGAAACTTAAATGGTAAGTCTCCGAGAGTAAATTATAGCATCAGTGAGGTGGTCATTACTAAGGGTATTCGGTAATGTACTGTATGGGCAATACTGCGTAAATTACATGAGATGTGAGGTTAATACCCGGAGTTGTCCTTACCAAAAATGCCATATTCTCTTAATTTCGGGACGAAATTCCGTTATTAGGGGAGAGTATGTAATACCCCATATTTTCGAAGATTTAAATAATTATGTGATTTATTATTATTGTGCGATTAATTAAATTAAAATGTGAGAATTAATTATTAATTCGGATTAAATTTGAATATTTATTAGCGTGACGAGAAGTTAGTAATTATTAATATTACTGTGAGAATATGTAATATGGAATGACGATTTTATAAAACTTGTCGTGAGAGAGAAATATGACAGTTTGGTATATTAAGTCGGGAACGCATGTGTGAGTCGTGTCAGGACTAATTAAGTGGAATAAAAATGTAGATTATTTTAAGTAACTCGTATGATTATTTCGAGTGCAACATTGAGTCCGGAGGGGTCGAGATAGTCAGAAAACTCTACCCGGATATTTTATTTGGACTCCGGGATATATTTAGGCCAAGCCGGCACCCGGTAGGGGTAGTTTTGTAATTTAGATTTTTGGAGGAATAAAATGGACAAAAATTGGAGAAATATTATATCAGCTAATTGGGGACAGCTAGGGTTAGGTTATGCCAAAATCAAGAGATATCCACAGTGGGTGAGGGAGAGAAAATTCCAAAGGAGGAGAATCTATTTTCAGCACCTTGCACAACCACCATCGTGTAGATGGAACGCGAGGAGCGCATCCATACCAACAACACCAATGGATCAGACCTGCGAAATTGAGGCAAGTGTTTATTTCTTGCTTTCTTTAGCGATAATTAGGTTCATGTTAGTCTAGGTTAATAAACCTTTGTTATGAAAGTAAATTTGGGTGAAATTGGAGAACTATATCATAAACTAGGGCTGATTTGATAAGAATTTGAATACCATATGTAGATAGGATGATGCCTACGAAATTAGAGTGATTTCTATGAACCAATCTAGGCTTAATTTAGAAGTTATGCATATTAATTTAAGAACTACGGTTATTGACAATAAAATTGGGGATTTCGAATTTTATATATGATTGTTGACGATTTAATGATGTTAGATTATGGGAAATCTCATATACATGTTAGAATAATATTTGGTATTGATTGTTGGAAGTTTGGGTTTAATCTTTAGAGGTTTTAGGGTTGAAAAATGGTGAAAAACGAGGTTGTCTAAGTTTGAAGACGAAACATCCCAGGTCGCGAGACCTCGCTCAAAGTCATTCGAGCGAGATTGGTTATCGCGCGAAGTCGATCGAATGACACGTGGAAGTCGTTCAAGTGAGATCCGTTCTGGTTCGAGCGAGATTTCTAATTTTCAGAGAATTTTCTATTTTTCCCCTATATGTGTAAACAGTCAATTTGAGTGAGAAAAATTAGTGTTCGATGAACCCAAAATAGTGCAGAATTATTGGGAGTTCTTTAGGTGTAATGATTCTAATATTTGGAATGGTGAATTTACCTTGAAGATTGCGAGAGATAGATAATCGTAATTGTAATTGCATCGAGAATATTAAGTGATAAATACTTACGATATTAGTTCTAACGATATGGAACTTATAAGAATAAAAATTTGTGGTTACCTTTAGGACTTCTTATGGTTAAGTATTAAGGGTTTTCGGGTGTCATATTATCTTTATATATATTACGAGAGAGGGAATATCGTAATTTAAAATACATTGATAGTATTTAGTGATGGTAATACTACGTATGGAATATGACATTTGGTTTTGTGTATACCATTTGATTTGATGGGTTATGTGTATACCTATATTTGATATATTATGTGTATGACATACCTACCATACTTGCTATCACGGGAGGTCGACTTTCGGAACAGGGCCATCTAACCCTTGTGTGCCTACGGGGGGGATTTAGATCGATACCTTAAGGACATAGGATTATTTATGAGTTAATAAGTCAGCTGACCATGGGAGCGTAGGTATGTGCGTGACCCATGGGTATGTGAACTATGTTCGCCTCCAATATGTGTAATTTTGCTTATTGTAACGGTTCCTGAGAGATTAGGAACACGTAGTTCTCATGTACGTGATGTACCGAGATTTGATAACAGAGTATGTGTCCACCGCAGCTTAGCCTAGGAGTGCCCTATTTGTATATTTATGCTGAGAATAATATACGGGTGCTTATAACGAACTCTTTCGTAAAGTATCTAAGTAAATCATTGGGATATTTTGAACAGGATTTAATAATGAGAATTTTCCTACCGTAACTGTTATATATTAATCTAGTTAATAAAAAAGGTGAGATGCACGCAGGATATATTAAAATGTCATGAGTAAACTCCCATATTAATGTGAGAATAGGGATGTAAACAGACTAGTTAGTTAACGGCATAACTAGATCGGATTAGCTATACGTTAGGCGTGCACATTAGTTGAGAGGTGAGAACCTCATGTGAGAGTTCGAACAAACATGCACTTGATACTTGCTTTATTGCAAGTTTTAAATACTTGTTAAAACAAATATTTTTACACATCGGGCTCTGACTCGTTTCTTGCATCTCCTTTCTCTTTCTCTCTCTCTCTCTCTCTCTCTCTCTCTCTATATATATATATATATATATATATATATATATATATATATATATATATATATATGTATTAGTACAGGTGCCCATCCACAGGACACCGGTCCTAGATACTTAGATGGTTTACCGAACTGCAGCTATTGTGGAAGTTGAGGGTCATTGAGATTAGACGCTTCTCTCATTTCATTCACTTCCTAGTTCAGATATCTCAGTTCGGGCATGTGTCGCCCATTCTCATTAGCGGAGTTGTACTCAGTTTACTTTGTAGTTCTTTTCAGTTTGATTGAGTATTCATTATGGTTTGGTTTGTGACTTTGAACTGGAAGGTTTTATCCAGTCTTGTTTATTCAGTATTTAATTCAGTCAGCATTCACTTCTTGTGTATGGTTTATAATTCAATGTTCAGAAATTAATTGAATTAATTGATTTCAAGTTAAATTGGAAAATATTTTGACACTAGCTTAATTAAATGTTAGGTAAATAATTGGATTTAAGTTTTCGATAGTGATGCTAAGAATGAATTAACCGAACATTCTGCTATAACTTTTATGAAGGACTGATCACCCGATATTTAATTGGGCGGGGTATCACAGATAGACAGCAGAAGAAGAAATGGGGTAAACATTGGGGTTAGGTGGGATTTCATCAGGTAGAACGGGCGCAGCATGCCAGTTAAGGAGAGGTGTATCAGTAGCTTTAATCAGGTGGGATGGATCCAGTGATGTAGTGCTTGAATGAACCACATAGAGTGTTAGCCCCACTATTTGTAAGTTGAACGAGTTCTCGGAGTCACTTTCCTCAGTCTCTTCGGTATCTCTGATGAGGGGTTGTACATGACGTTGGGAACATTCGGCCCATGAGTAGCTGTCTTAAAAAAAGATCTCCATTCCGGGTTTTATCTTCTTATCTGTATGGTCATACCATGGTTCCGAAAAGTCGCAAAAGGGGAAGTTCTCACCCTCTTTGATGAATCGTCCATTCAATGAGTCACATGGGATAGTCTGGATGCAGTTTAATCTTCTCTTTGGTCGAGACTGGCGGATCATTTTGAGCTCTTGTTCTGATGATTGATACCCCAAACCACAAGGAGGAAATCTTTCTTCAGTTCAATGGGTTCAATTATCCCTTGCTGTCTTTGTCCTAGCCCCAGTCCGAGCATAAATTGCATGTTTCTGAACATCTGAATCACATTGACATTGGCATTGCCATGAGGGTCGTACTCTGGACAAACCCTTTCTTTGAAATTGTCCCCTGCCGGGAGTAGGAGTGGCTCAACTTGAAATCCTGATAGGAGCATATCATTTGACCCGTGTTGTATCTCAAGGATCGGATTGTTAGTGCTTGTACACTCGGTATTATGGTCGTCGCCTAAAATGGTAATGATTCGTCTGTCGGCGATGAACTTCAATTTCTGATGGAGTGAGGAAGACACACCTTTGATACTGTAGAGCCAAGGTCATCCGATTAACAGGTTGAAACAAGCTGGAATGTCAATAACTTGGAATTCAACGACGGGGTTTATAGGGCTAGCCCCTATTACGAGTCTTATGTATCCCATCACCTCCCGATGAGTATTATCATAGGCACGTACATCAGTGAAAGTTGGAGAGAGATCACTTTCCTTCAGTCCTAAGCATTTGAAGGTTCTTAATGGGCAGACATTCAAGGCGGATCCATTATCGACAAGAGAGAGTGGTACGATTTTCCCCATAACTTCGACGGAGATGTTGAGTGCATGATTATGGTTTGGCCCAATTCTAGGGATTTCTTCTTCGGAAAAGTATAGCATTCGGTTAGAGTTCAAGGATATGACCAAATTTACCGCTTCTTCTGGTGTAGTAGAGGGAGGAACTATGGGTCCAATGAGCAATTTGATCAAAGCATTTATGTGCAACTGGGAAGACATAAAAATCCCCCATAGAGTGATTTTAGTTTGAGTTTTCTTCAGTTGATCAAGGATCTTGCTCTCCTCGAAGGTCATTTCTGGCATAAGAAGGTTTTCAACGCCCTTCCCCTTATCATGGGCTGGTAGTGAGCTTGGGATCTGGTAATGCCTCCCTGATCTGGTCATGTGATTTACTGAAGAAGGGAAGAACATGAACCCTGTTTCTTCATCGATCTCGGGTTGTTCTGCTACCTTGTTTATTTCTCCGAGGAGCTACTCAAATGATATCATCCCACACATGTCATCTAGAGAGCCAGTTTTCTCAAAAGCTTGTTCTTTATTCGAATCTTCGAATTCTTCCCCCCATCCGGTGGCAATAATTCTGTCTTTCCACGTAAAATCAATGCATTCCACAACTTCAATGGCTTCTTCATACAGGTCTTCCCATTATGTGGGGATATGTGAGGGGACTATGCGCCCTTGTAATTTCAGAGTATCCAGTAACTCGGGCATACTGCAGATGTCATTAGTTTGCCTGAATAATTCTACCATGATTTGAATGACATCATCCAGGATGACTTCATCGATTGGTACCACCCATTTGTCTGACTCTCGGGCCCATTTTCGTGCTTCCAAGAATAGCATACTAAACCTTTGGCAATCAATGATCATCTGTGAGGGCAATTTCAGCCCGAACTCTAGGAGTTGGCTTAATACTTCTGAGAATTCCATACCTCCATTTTCAGAACTGGTACGGACAGCGATGCATGCTCTGGTAAGGAGTGACAGTGCCTGATCAGCGAGGCTAACAAGGTGTAGGAGGAAATATGGGTAAGTTTGGAGATGTTTGGGAGAGTGTATGGATGTAATTTGAGTTCAAGGATCAAATTCAGGGTTCATTTCTAGGAAGATAGAATTGGTATGATTTGGGAGTGGGTTATGAATAGTGTTTGGCTTAGGATTGGCTGGTGGGGCAATGGTACCCCGATCAATTAGACCTTGGATTACGTTTCGAAGGTGAAAGCATTGGTCGGTGGTATGACCAGTAGTTTAATGAAAGGCGCAATGGCATCTTCTTTGAAGTTTCTCGGAAGCAGGTTTGGCAATGTACGGGGATCCAAGGGTTTGATAAGGTTTCGGCTTAACAGATCTTGATAAAATTTAGAGAGGGGAGCATGGAGCTCGATGTATTCCTTTCATACTGGGACAGGGCGGCTCTCTGGTGCCCACGATGTGGTTGGTTGAGAGATATTATTGATGGTTGAGACTGCAGCACTGGCAGGTTTGTCATATTTTCTAGGGGTGAACTATTCGGACACTTTTTTTGGTTCAACTTCTGTTTTAGAAAGACCTTCCTCGATTTATACTCCTGCTTCTATGAGAGCTCAAAAGTGAGGATAGTATTGTACTCCCATGGTTGCTCGGACATGGGGCAAGAATTTCTCCTTCACTATGCTGACTTGTTCTTCCTCGAAAGGTTGATTGGTCATGGTAGCTGCTTTTTCCCTCCATCGGGCTATGAAGTCACTGACTGATTCCCCAGAGTTATGTTTTGGCATCTCTAAATCACGGCGGGTGACCTCAAGATCTTCGTTATATTTGTGCTGCGATATGAATTCTCGGGCTACATCCTCCCAGCTACAGATTCTGGACTCCTCAAGAGACAAAAACCATCAGAGAGCGCTATCCTTCAGAGTTTGTTGAAATAATTGGGCCATCACTTATTCTGAAGCCCCTAAGAGAGTCATGGAACGGTGATAACTGCGAAGATGAGCAATCGGTGGTCCACTTCCTCAAAATTTCTCGATATTCAGCATCTTGAACTTCTTAGGTAACCTTGCCTTAGGATAAGGAGACATGTGAGTGTAGTCCATGTAATTTTTGGAGATTTGAACTTAGTCTAACTTCTTAGTTAGCATTTAGAGATCTTCTTTGACCTTGTTCAATTCCTCCTCTTTCGGATCAACGATTGCAAGCAAGTTAGCCCCAGGTTGGGCAAGGTTTGGCATAGGAAGCTGGGTAGGCGGCGGCCCATTAACAGGAGGGACACGGGGGGCTTGCTGATATTCTTTGGGAACCCAAAAAGGCTCGGGTGGATCCATAGCGTGAGGGAATAGGGCCTCAGACTCTTGAGGAATAGAAACCTAGTTTCGTTGCATCTCCCGGGCCTCAATCTAAAGGTTGACAATCTTGGACACGAGTTGAGATAAACCTGCCGTCATATCTGGCTGCACAACTGGTGCTTGATTTGTGTTCTCTATGGAAAGCGAGTGGATACTGGACTCGGAAAAGGTAGCAGGGGAACGGGCAGAACTCCGGGGGTGACATGATTGAAGACCAAAGCCAATAAGGAGCCATGCCAAGGGCGTGCGATCGACCTAAGAGGGCGTAAAATTGGATTTATTTTTGAGAAAAAGAAGGAAAATATTTTGACATTTTTTCTTTCTTTTTTTTAGATTGAAAGACAAAATATTTTTGGATTTTTGGTAAAGAAAGGAGAAATGTTTTTGGATTTTTTATAAAGAGGGGATAAGTGTTTTTGGAAGACGGGTCTCAGCATGATTATTATTATTATTATTATTATTATGTTCTCACTTGTATTAAATTCTCCTCAATGCAAAATGAATGTCGGACGAAACCCGAGCCTGGAAAATTTAGGTTTGTAACATATGCAAAGCTATGGATGGACTTGTAACCAGGCTCACGAGCACGTCCCGTTTTAAAAATGCGCTAAAATTTGGGCTGCAGGCCGACCCAAAATTTTGGCAGAGTTTCGGGTTGAAGCCGGTAATCTAATATGTGTGTCCTAGGCTTGACACCTATATGTGGGTATGCAGTTGGTTGGGTGAATCGAAAAGGGTTCCTCCCTTTGACTTGGCTTTCACGATATACGTCTTGCTTTTAAGGGCAATCGGTACGTGTGGACAAGCCATTTGATATACCTGAGTGTACGTGAATCGCCTCACTATATACCTTATGGGGATGGTACGTGTGAGAGCGAATTTGATATACTCGACGTACGTGAACGAGTTCCCTGCGATACACCTCCCGTCATGACTTCAGTCAAGCAATACGATGTGGGGAAACCGTTCGATATATGTCGAAGGTACTTGGACAATGGAAGGTGAGAGTCATATCGCTTAGTCTAACTGCGCCCTGCCGGACCAGCGCCCATCACGAAGTGACCCTCCAGTTACTGGACAAAATTTAGTCAATAACAATGCTCTTTGGTGATATCTTGTGAATCATGCATGATCCTCTTATTAGTATCTTATGATGTGAGTATCTTTCTTGATCATGCCCAATAGGGAGCAAAGTATGAGTGCCAATGGTATACCAAATATGGGTGATGAATGCAACATGAGGATATATGTGATCCTAGGTGCACGTGGTGTGAAGTGTACATGGAGAATTTTCTACAAGTGTGTGAATAGAAGCATAAGCATGAGGTACACATGCATAGTAAAGGGGAAAATAGGGGGATATATAAGAAAATAAAACACCCATGTAAATAGAGTCTAGCCCTCAAAAATCAAACTCCCCAGCAGAGTCGCCTCTATAGCCATCCCCGGATATATCCCCTCGCGGCGCGATGGGAGAGGATCCCTCTTGGTCTCGTGCGTCCCTCTCGGGAACGCTTTGACCGGCGTCGATGAATGAGGTGAAAAATGTAGAGATATAGAGTTGCCAGTCTATTTTACTCAAAACAGACAAAAGAAAAGGGATCCATCCCGAAGGACAACATCCAAAGACATACTGATACATATGAAACCAAAATGATTCGAACAGGGTCCGGAGGCTAAGTTACCAAATGGGAACGTGTTAGGAACCCATTCCTCCCTTATGGTCTCTCATGGGTTGTTGCTATTTTACTTTATTTCCACGTGGTGTGTGTTCATGTGTATACGTAGAGGAGATAGGAATCATCGACTTGTATCATGGAAGAGATAAAGTGAGTCATCTATAGGAATGTTCCTAAAAAATAATATTAGAAAATAGGATTTATGCGATTATCCTAGCGACGATCATTATAAGGGAATGATAATGCATGTGGAATAATATGACACTAAGAACAAATATATGTATATGTAAATATGTAGAATTTGAGAGGATTAAGTTTAAAGAATATAGAAAAATAGAAAAAGAGTAGAAAAATGACTCGAGTCTCGGGTTTTACCCCGAGACGCCTACGTAGCCAATAGAGGCATCAAAGTCCACGTAGTTCGTATGAAAAACAAGGGGCAGGATTTATCCCATAAATCCAATCGGTTACTTCTCTTATGTGGGTGTGGGTGTGGGTGCAAAAAAGTGTTTTAGTTATGAGAAAAGTGTGAGAGTAGTGTGAGAATTCCCATTTGGAATTTATGAGCAAATCCTCTTTTTCTTATTTTTCTTGGGTTTTATATATATGAAAATAAGAGATGTGCGATAATACTAGATAAAAAGTATATTAGGATATGTGAGATAAGAGAATAAAAGTGCTAAGTAACAAAACAAACTAATGAGAATTTAGGCGAATTTAAGGAGAGAGTGGAGAAAGTTGGACCTTCTTGAAAATCTTGAGCTTGATATTAGATGTTGTAGAGCAACCCTTAAACTTGGATGATGATGGAGAGTACTTAATTCACCAAGTTTGGTGAAAAAGGTGACGAAAGGTGAAGGTGAAGGTTGAAAAGGGATTTGGATGTTGAAATCACGTTGACTTCAAGAGGGGTTTTCTGAGCTTGCTGAGAGTGATGGATCTCTGATTCTTCTCCTTTTCTTTTTTCCTTGGAATGAGGTTAGACCCTCCTTTTTATAGGTACAGGGCATTGCCGATCGACATAGCCCTGGTCCTGCCAATCGGCAGGTGTGTTTAGGCACACTACCGATAGGCAGGGCTTAGAACCTGCCGTTTGGCAGAGTCTTTCAGGTTCCTTCGGAAAATCGATCGTAGAGAGTGAACCGTTGATCCGAATCATGCATGGGGTGAACCGTTGGAAAGTTATTTAAGAGACCTTCGAAAGTCCTTCGGACTGCTCCCGAGTTCGGGAGTTGAGTTTGGGTCAAATGTGGCTCGGAAGCACTCGTCAGTCCTTTGGATAAGGAAACTTCGGACGCAAACGGATCATTTGTTCGCATGGTAAGTCAGAATCATGTACGGGGCAGACCGTTAGAAATTTTAGGATATGTACTTCAACACTCCAAAGAGTTTGACCCAGTTCGGGGAGTTGACTTTGGTCAACCGGGGCCTGGAAGCGTTCGGTGACCTTTCGAAGTAAAACGGATCGTTCGTTCATACCGTAGGTCAGAATCATGCACGAGGCGGACCGTTGGAAAGGGGTTTCAGTTCACTTTGAAGATTCATTTAGTATCGATCGAGATGAAGAGTTTACTTTGGTCAAACAGAGCGTGGGAGCGTCCGGTGACCTCCTAATCAAGTTTCGGGGAAAAACAGGTCGTTTATCCGCATGGTAAGTCAGAAACGAGCACGGGATGGACCGTTGGAAAGGGGATTCAGTGCCCTTCAAAGATTCATTCAGTCTTGGTTGAGTTGAAGAGTTTAACTTTTGGTCAAATAGAGCCTGGGAGTGCCCGATGGCCTTTAGGTTTGTACCTGGGGTATGACTCGGGTTTGCAATGATGAAGGGAGGTGCTAGGGACCTTAGGATAGGTTAGGGGGTATTAGAATGGGGTGTTTACAGTGACGGAATAGGAAGGTGTTAGACACCCATCCCGCTCTTTCAGTCTCTTATGGAATTATGCTACTATTTTCTTTAATTTCTCCATGAAGTGTGCGTGGTGTATATATAAGTGGTGATCGGAATTGCTCGACTCGTTTCATGGAAAAGACGGTGTGAGGTCATCCATAAGAATATTTCCAAAACAATAATTAAAAATATGATGTGTGTGATTATCGAAATATTAATCGTTATGATGAAATGATAATATGTATTAGATAAAAATCAAGTATGAATCACAAGTATGATATATATGAATAATATAAGAAAAAGAGGAAAATAGGACTCGAGTCTCGAGTTTTAGCCCCACGCCTATGTAGCCTATAAAGGCATCAAAGTTCGCATAGTTCGTATACGGCACGAGGGTGGGGTTTATTCCATAAATTCAACCGGGGATTTTATTATGTGTGTGTAAGAAAAAAGTATTTTTAGTTTTGAGCGAATGTGGTGAAAAATCTTGTTGAAATTTATAGGTGTAACTCTTTTTTTTCTTGTTTTGAGTTTTTTTATAGAAAATATATTATGTGCAATATTACTAATAAAGTATTAGAGATTAATATGTGTATGATCTAAAGTGAAAGCTAAATTAAGAATTTATAAAAATAATGCGAAAATAAAGAAATTTAAAGAGAAGGAGGAATGTTTGGACCTTCTTTGGAGCCTTGGATATTGATCTTGATTGATGATGAGCTTCCTTGCAAGTGAATAAAGAATGTAGGAGATTTTTTATAAATTGGGTGTGAAAGTTATGGGAATGAAAGGTGGAGAAAGGTTTCAAACAAGGAAACCTCGCTGACTTAAGAAGAATGTTGCTGAAATCACTGAAGTTAATGTTTCTGAGGTGCCCTAGAAGGTGAGCTCATGCTCTCTTTATATACGGCTGGGGGACTACCGATTAGAATTATCCTGGCCCTGCTTGCAGGCAGCTAACCCTAGACACATTGTCAATAGTTAGCGAAATGGACCTGCCAATTGGCAGTCTCGTTTAGATTTTTAGAAAAAATAGTCATAAAACGTAATTCGAAAGTCCAAATCGGGCACGGGGCATACCTCTATAAAGGTTATTCAGAGACCTTTAAGAATATTTGGACCACTCCGGGTTCTGTGAGTGACTTTGGGTCAAACTGGGCTCGAAAGCACTCTTCGATCCTCTAGACAAAAGACTATCGGACGATGATGGATCGTTCGTCCAAACTGTAAGTTCGAACTACACAAGGGGTAGACTGTTGGAATGGTTATGCAAAGCACTTCGATGTTCTAAAGAGATTCGCTCGGTTCAGAGAGTTGACTTTGATCAAACAGGGCCTGAAAGTGCTCGGTGACCTTTTAGAGTAAAACGGATCATTCGTCCATGTTATAATGCTGATTTGGGTATGGGGCGGACCGTTGGAAAGGGTATTCAGTGCCCTTCGAAGATTCATTCAGTCTTGTTCAAGATGAAGAGGTTACTTTGGTCAAACGGAACCTAAGAATGCTCAGTGGCCTCTGGATCAATTTTTGAGGGAAAACTAATCGTTCGTTCGAATAGTTATGTCATTTCGAGCATGGAGCGAACTATCGGAAAGGGGTTTCAATGCCCTTCAAAGATACATTGAGATTTTTCTCTAATGATGAAGTTGATTGAAGTCAAATCGGGGCTCGGGAGCGCTCAGTGGCCTTCAGATCGATTTTCGATAGTAAAATGGTTCGTTCGTACAAATCGTTATGCGGATTCGCGGGCGGGGCGAACCGTTGGAAAGGGGATTCAGAGCCCTTCAAAGATTCATTGAACTTTCTCTCTGACGATGGAGTCGAATGGAGTCAAATGGGTCTCGGGAGTGTCTGATGGCCTCCAAATCAGTTTTTGGAGTATGACCTAGGGTTTATGTTGAATGGGGAGGTGTTAGGGTCCTAAAGAGAGACTTAGAGGGTCCTAGAATATGGTGTCTATAGTAGGCAAAATCTTGAGTAAATCTTCAGTTTGTTTATAACTGTTGTCATTTTTTTCGACTATTATATATATATTAGATAGCCTTACCTAATTATAAAATTCTTATAATTAAAAACTTTGAATACTAGCTACATGAACCTTAGAAAAACCTAAATTATGAAATTACCCTAAAGTTTTAAACATTACAAAATAACCCCTAAAGTTTTTATTTAGCCTTTAAACTTTCTAAATGAGTTATAAATCCTAAATTTTCTCCATATTTGACTTTGAAACTATTTTAATTTATAAACCAGCCATTAAAAATACTTTACTTAGTTTTGGAAATTACACAAAAGCTCCAAAAGTTTGAAAAATATAGAAAATGACTAAAAACTAAATCAAAACTTCCCAGGGATAAAAACTTAACATCCTAACCTAATCCTCATGAGCCAAATTGATGAGAATGCCACACAAGCTGCCATTTGTGACAATAACCATAAGGTAGCACATGCTTTCACATGTATCACCAATTACCTCCATAAAAATCCTCTCCAATACCATCTGAAACTTAACTCTTTTTCAACCAATTAACTATCCCCAACTTACCCTATAAAAGGCACACGAGGGTACAAAGAAAGCCATTAGTTTAGCAGGGTAAAAACTAACTCGACATTTTCGGGTATCCATATTTTTTAGGTATAAAGCTTAGTTTTTTCAATTCCACTTAGTTTCTGCACTATTTTAGAATCAATGTATTCTTTTACATGTATTAATTAGCGTAGAAAACCATAGCTAAGGGTCAATTTTCATAAAACATCATGAAAGCTTGAGCTTTAATGGTGAATTTTGTAATCCTGACCTTAAACCATTTTCAAGGTGGAAATAATTGTCCTTAGACCTATAGGAACTCAACCACAATGTTTAATTTGATTATAGTATACTTGCATATCTCAAAATCAAGTTTTTTTTTTATTTCGATAGTTAAACTTTCAAAGTTAAAATTCTCCTTGTATGCCATGAATTAGAACCTCAAATCAAAACCATTTTACTCCAAATTCACACAAAAACAAAACCATATTATTGCCATAACTCGAATTTCACAGAAACTCCACGAATATGAAACTGAAATTTTCAAAATTTTACAGTCTATGGAGAATATGTTATAGTTCACCTCAATCCATAAAAGTTATATTTTTGGATTCCTTGTGAAAAATTAGAAAGATTGTCTTTTGAATCATCTAAAATTGTATTATGCCCTAAATTTAATGGAAGGTCAAAGAATGTAACCCTTAAATTAAAATTGCAAAGGTTAGAGATGAAGTGGTCAACACGAGCACGAGTTAAGTCAAATACAATGCGTGGAAATTTTGACTGGGCGCATGAGGGCGTGTATCCAATCAGAAATCTCTAAAAAAATTCTAAAATTTTAATTTTATTTTTTGCTGACTAAAATGGTATATTACAACACCTTGTTTGGTCAACCAGAAACCACATTCGAAGTATCACCCAAACTTTAATTTTAAAACTATAAACTGATTTTGCATATAAACCCCTGAAGTTTTTCAACTACTAAATTTTCACCCCAAACTTAACCTACTGATTTTTTACACCATTATGAACAAAAAAAGTCTATTGACACTAAACTTGAAAACCCAAGGAGCTATAAGAAATAAATCCAAAATTTTATTTGCATATTAAACCCTTATAAGTTATATTATATGCAATTTCAAGTATACGCACCTTAAACATTTTAAAACCCAACCTTGCGTACATACTTTTCAATTTTCATACTTTCTCAGACCCCTGCCTTAAATTAAATCAAATGGACTTATTTTCGAAAATCCATGAACACAAGTAGGTGATTTCTTATTCAGTATTATTTTCACGTAATCCTTTTGAGTACGCCTATTGTTGATATCACTGTGTGATAGTTCCAGTTTATCTTATTCTCATTGATGAACTCATTTGAGTAGTTCAAACATTTACGTACATTTGAGTTTGATTTTAAAATCCTATGTTGATTTTATGGAATGATATCATTTAATATTCATTTTGAACCTGTTCTATTATAACATACATTGTGATTAGGGAATAATCTATCCTTATACCCACGATTGTATTATTTGGCCTGTAGGACTCAAATGATTGAGGGTCGAGTTCTTACTACCATATGGAATGTTTGTGATTGACTTAGCACGGTTACTTTTTATATCCAATTATTTGGATTGATTTGTCGTATGTGTGACTATTGCCCTAAAGCCTCTAAGCAGATAATTCTAGGTTAATTGTTTAGAAACCATCCATAACCATTAACCTATTTTAGCCCTGATATTACTATTTGTAGCAATATCAACATATATTATTGTGATTATATCACTTTGACTATTGAATAACATTTCTTATGATACCTCTGATATTATCAAACTCTGATTTTGTTTTACAAACTGTATAGAATAAAGAATTATTGACTGTGCAATTTTGATTATTCTTTAAAAATTCTAGATGGATCCGGAGTGCAAGGAAGGCAACATTCCCCTTGACCCCGCATAACTTAATGCATTATCTCATGTATCTCTAGCCATCATCAACTCATGAAAATTCAGCAGCAGTTCTGACAAACCCGCCATAATTTCATATGTTACCACCTATAAGTTATTGTAGCCTTATGTTTTACTTTTTTTATTTCGCTTTCTTTTATTTCTTTTCTTTTCTTTTTATGTAATGTGGGAAAATTATTACTACCCAATATGCGGGTAATAAAGTTTCTTATCACTATGCTTACCCGATGTAATGTAATACAACCTTTATTATCTTATATATGTGTGTATTTCAATCTTTTTCTTATTTGCCAAACTCTTGGTCACCCTAAAAACCCGGGATGTGACAACATGGTATCAGAGCAAGCGTCAAATTTTTTTACTCCTATACAGGACTTACTTAGGACATATAGTTATTTTAATTTCATAACGTCTTTATATTATTTTTATATTAAGCACTTGACTTGCAGCAATGAACATTTGGGATAATATATATATGAACACTGAAGGGATTGATCAAGTTCAGTTTAGCCAGACTATTCGGGATAAAGGATACAATAAGATATGTAAAACAATTTGGGAAATCAAACGAGAATGGTCAATCGTGACCCCTAACATCAAACATCACTCACTGACGTGTCGATTCATGGGTGAAGAATATTCCATGAAGCAAGCTCGCAGATTTGCAAAACATGAGGAATTCCTACAACAAGCAATTCAGTTGGACTGGAATTTAGCATCAGCAATAGAACTACGTGCAACTCCACCTTTGTCTCCCGAAGACTATGACCTAGATTTTTCATATCTCGATGCCACGACATCTTCATCAGGATCAAGTACTGGAGGCTCGAAAGAGGAGGAAAAAGAAGAAGACCAGCTAGTACCGCAATTGGGATGAAAATCTTGAAAAGATTATAGAATCGTATATAAATAAACTCTTAAGGATCACGTATGGTTTGTAGTGTGTAGAAAGGCGGTGAAGGTCTAGCCGCATATTACATTAAAATATTAAAATAGTGTGACAACCATGATAACCTACGAATGCTAATTTTAATACTCATGTGTTAGAACTAAAGCCCCAATATTTTATACACTTAGGGACTGAATGTATTCGTTAAAAAGTTTATAATAATAACTAATCTTGTTATATACTTTGCCTTAATTTTTTATTTATTTCTATATGACGGTAAGAAAACGCAACGCCAGCATGCCAGCATAAATAGCGCCGCAATTCGAATAAATTTGAACGAATCTGCCCACAGCTATGGATAATATATCTCAGTGTCTTTAAGAACTCACGATGTTAAATCAAGCATGTTAAAATCCATTACCTACTCCAGGAATCGAAATATCAATCGAAACTCGCAGAATGAATTCCTTGAAAGAATTTCTTTCGCCAACGACCTCCAGCATTTCATGAAAAAATTGGAGCATCAAAAGCGG
Source organism: Sambucus nigra (assembly GCA_949130495.1). Classification (NCBI taxonomy): domain Eukaryota; kingdom Viridiplantae; phylum Streptophyta; class Magnoliopsida; order Dipsacales; family Adoxaceae; genus Sambucus; species Sambucus nigra. The sequence continues at coordinate 140,697,199 of OX422218.1, forward strand.
AACGATGGTTTAGGAAAACACTAAAAGTATTAAACGGTGTAGAAATGGTACCCGAACTTAGAGTGAACTTAGCAACATATTTGTTCGAAAACAAGGCAGACCATTGGTGGTAATCGGTAAAACATACCCAAAACGTAGAGAATTTGACTTGGCCACAATTTTAGGATGCGTTTTTCAAGAAATATTTTTCCGAAGCTTTATGTGACTAGTTAACAGTAGAATTTCTGGGATTGTAGCAACAGAATCTGATAGTAGCACAATATGAGGCTCGATTTACCAAATTATCTCGCTACGCTCAGGAGTATATGGATACGGACATTAAAAATTGCAAACACTTTGAACGCGAACTAGAAGCCACTATTAAGACCTTTCTTATTCCCCTACAAATTCACGAATTCGAAAGTAGATAATCTCATTGAAAGAAACTCGGCCCTAAGTTGAAGTTCTCGAAACATTGCCCCAATTTCTCTGAATAATTTCAATAAGCGCTCCACAAATGTTTCAATCAGAAATTTCCCCAATTTCAAACCTAACAAAGGTCGATCGTACAGTCAAATTCATCATCTAAATAATGGCACTTTAATTCGTTTCCATAAATATAATACTCCTAGACATATTAAACCCCAATTCCCTAAGCTTCGTAAACCCAAATTTAATCTGAGACCAGCCATGAATGTATGAAGCACCGCTGAACCCCAACGACCTCTCGAAAGAACCATAGTTTCACGAGGAAAGATGATATATAACCAACCTCCAGGAAATTATAAAGGACCGATAGCAGGTAACCAAACACAAGGTCGAACTTTTTCCCTCCAAACACAATTCGATGATCATGATATGATTTAAGGAAATATCTCTTTTAATAATTTTACGGCTCATATAAAGATTGATTCAGGATCTTCGCATTGATTTATTAGTTCAAAATTTATGATCTTAGAAAATTTCACTCATTCTAACTAGCTTATCCTTTAGCAATGAGTATGCCTATTGGTATCTTAGCAAAAACATACCAAGTTTGTAAAAATTGTGAAGTGAAATTTGATATGGGAATTCATAGATTTAATAGTATTGGATATAGTAGGATTTGACATCATCATAGGGAAAGATGCATTATCAGTGAACAACACTTGTATCAATTGTTACTCTAGAAGTGTGGCCTTTAGAAATTTCCAAACCATGAAATGTGAATTTCTAGGTGAGTTCCGAAAAGACATACGACATATCTTCTTACTCTCTTCCAACTCTTGATGATTATGAAGATGTATATTCCCGAAGACTTACCCGGCGTTCCTCTGCCAAGGGAAGTCGAGTTCGTAATTAACCTTTTCCCAACACTTTTCCTATTTCCATACCACCATATTGGATGGCCCCCTTAGAATTACAAGAACTGAGGACTCAAAGATGAAATTCTAGCCAAAGGACTCATTCAACCAAGTACATCCTCGTGGGGAGCCCCATTTCTGTTTGTGAAAAAGAAAGACAAATCATTTCGATTATGTATCGATTACTATAAACTGAACCAATTAACCATAAAAAATAAATATCCATTACCTAGAATAGGAGACTTACTTAACCAGCTACGTGGAGCGAAAATATTTTTGAAGATTGATTTACGATCAGGGTATCACCAATTACGAGTAAGAGAAGAAAACATACCAAAGACGATATTTATGACTCATTGTGGGCATTTTGAATTCCTAATAATGTCTTTTGGACTTACTAATGCCCCAATAACTTTTATGGAATTAATGCACCGAGTATTTTAACCATTTCTGGATCAGTTCGTAACTGTATTAATAGACAATATCGTAATATATTCCAAAAACGAGCAGGATCATGAAACTCATTTACAGATAGTACTAGAAACACTTAGATGTTATCGATTATATGATAAGAAAAGTAAATGTGACTTTATTATGAAAGAATTAAAGTTTCTCAGACATGTCATCTCTGAACTTGGAGTCCAGGTAGATCCAGCCAAAACTGCAGTTGTTCTTGAATGGCCACAGCCCACTACAGTAACAGAAGTGTAGATGCCTTAAAGGCCGTGTGTGATACTGATTCAAATCAACACGCAAAATTCCAATCATAAACTTATTTAATTGGTGTCAATTTTAGAATCAAATTAATTCAATCCACAAACTCAAATATCTACGTGAGTGCATGTGTCAAACCAACAGAAATAAAATATGCGACACAGAATTCAGGAAAAAATCCCTAAAGGGAAAAACCTTTTTTATTTCACTATAATTGTAAATCACAACTTACACGGTTACAATGAAATACAGTTGGTTAACACACGAATACCCGCAGCGTCGGTTGACGTCGTCAGTAATGAATTACGCGCAGTAATCCACAAGAACTGCAGACCTATCTCAGCCCGAGAATACCGCAGCACTCCCTATGAACCGCAATCCAAATCAGTAAAGATCCACACGCAACGTACCTCAATGACACGCATCCATAAACTCAGTAGAGACTCCCTCCACAATAGCACGCAACCCTCGGGTGTAAAGATCTCCCCACAAAGGATGAGAATCGCAAAGTTGTTCTTTGGGTTCCAAAATATTCACAAAAGTTATTGGGAATTTTATGTGTGAATAGAAAAGATGTTTGGGACAAAAAAAAATTAAGTCTTGTTGTGTTTGAACTCTCAAAAACGTTTTCTCAAATACTAAAAAAAAACACCACTGAAAATAGATTTTTATAGAAAAATAAGAAATTTGAGGCGGTTGCAAAATCTATCAGGTCCAAACCGGTTAGGAAATAGTCAGCGGTTCGGTTCGATACCGGATCGATTCAATTTCCCTTAGCACCGGATCGGATTTCCCCTTAAATTCATACAGAAAACTTGGTCATTCCGGATCGGTTCATTTTTAAAACAATTGGTCCGGTTCGGTGAAAGAAAATTTTCCTTTTATGTTAAACTGCTTTAGTTTTATATATAAAAAAACATTTCAGAAAAAATTCCCGAATACTAAAATGAAATATTAAAGAACTTAAACTTAAACTTTACCAAAGTTAATCTTGTCGAGGATTTATTGAAGAATTATTGAAATTCGGATCCGCCTTTGATGCGTATATGCTCTTGAACATTCTTTTGATGGTTGTAGCGGTATATGATATACTAACATGAATATGGACATGAGAAGAATGTCCTTACAAATATCCCCCTATGTCTATGCCGGTATAAACATAAAAACATCTGAATTATTAAAACTTAAAAATAAAATGACCTATACAAATCTACCCTCCCATGAACCCATAAGTGAAAATGTAAAATGATAAGTCTTCAAACTTTTCTTCAAAATCTTCAACATTAAATCTCAAAGCTTTTCTCATCAGGGTGTGCAATCCAAAAATGTTCAATTGTACCAACACACGTGAGACAAAGCAAATACCTTGTGACTTATCGAGTTTGAAATAATATAGGCATAAACATGAAAGCATAATCAATTCTCCCCCATACTTAAACAAACTCCCCCATAAAATCATAATTCGTTCTCCCCCTTTTTATTTGTTCGAAATAGACAAGGAAAAAAATAAATCACATAAATCAAATCGGGGTGTCACGGTAAACTAGAGAAAATAAATTATTTTTTATTTTTCATATTTTTCATAAAAAATGCAAAAAAAAAATTGATGTTACAAAAATCACACACCATGAGTTTTCACTAAGACAACCAAATCATGGAAATGGAATGAATGCGCGTGAACATATTCGATAGGAAAACCGACTCAATCATGACATGTGTGCACGAAGCATAAGTGTACTACTAATGAATGAACATCAAAATAGTCCGTAGGTGTAAAAATTATTGAATTCAGATGACATCGTCTTAATCATATCAACAAATCAAAGTATAAATGATTTCCACACCAAAAACGTCCAATATTATGTAATGCTTTTTCATGACTTTCAAGGACGTGCAAACCGTTGTAAATTGCATCCAAACTCCCTCATTAAAAGATAATGCTTTTTATTTTTCTTATGAGGTGATGAAACTAAAACTATTGGCCCATTTTAGGCATATATTTCTTTTTATTGTCTTTCAATTTTTTCAAGCTCTTTTAAACCTCATTGGACCCCGGATAATTTCAATTTTTCACTTTTTTAGGTCCATTTAAACGGTGGATTTATCTCAAAGGAAAAAATGAATTACCTTTCGCAACCGTTTTCCGTTTTTCAAAATAAATAACATAAACTCACAAACAGTTTATAACATGCACAACTTTTTGTCAAGTTTTATCGCATTTTATTCGTTGTATAGATAGAATTGAGATGGAAACACTCAACCAACATGTGATAGACAAGCACAAAAGTCAAACAAATCCGTGCATGTGTACAATAAAGGACAAATGAGTCAAACATGTAGGTAGTAACATTATATCATCTCAAAGACTCCAAACTTTATAAAGCACATGAATGACACAACTTAATGTCTCAAAACACTATCAAACAGTCACATGGATATGGAATGAAATTGTGACTCGGTCATCTTAAGTGTCCATTCGTATATGGTGTAAACAAAATACAAAACTCTTTTTGGTTTTTTCAAAAAAATTATAAAAATAAAATCTTTTTAGGATTTCTAAAAATCCAAATGGAAAAATGTAAAACATCATATGCTAATAAATAGTCTAAATCTCATCCTGTAGGTGCGGAGGAGTTTTCCAAAGATGGTGATATCTTTTGAAATAACTCCATCAAATCATGTGAAGTCTTGACCAAAAACTTTTCTTGCTCCCGAATATGTGCAAACTCTCTATCATTATGTGCAAGCAAAGTATCACGAGTGGGTGCATGTTTGCGAATATGTGTAGACTCAAATCGTGACACATAACCCAACTTAAAGCAAAACTCTCTTAGGTGTCCTCTCTTTTTGAAATGGAAGAAAACATAAAATTTCTTACCTTCTCTCCTAAGTACACCTGTCTCACAATGTCTCCTATGCATTCTCCTAACAGGTATGGGACACCTAGGTGGATCGGGTCGAGAGCCATGTGAATCTATCACTAAAGCGGTAACCGAATCGGGTGCAAAAAATGAAGTGGATGAATTATCATGACCTTTTCTTAAACTCTCACTACTACCCAAAATTGGATTGATAACTGTGACACCCCGCCTAATTAAATATCGGGCGATCACTCCTTTATTAAATTAAAATCATGGTGAACAGTTGGTTCATTCTTAGCATCACTGTCGCAAATGAAAATTTTCAAATTTAAACACCCTGATTAATTAAGCTAAGTGTCAAAACAATTTAAAACCTTATTTCCATTTTATTAAATCCAATTATAAAACCTTTAACTATTAACATTTTAAGAGTCACACATTAAGTATAAGAATAAAAATGAACATTCAATAGTTTAACCAACAATAACAAATCCCAGCAGTAGAACACTAAAGGAAAACATCCTGACAGTAATAAATCCCGAAATAAAGATGCTGAAAGTAAAAGAATTACAATCTCTGACAATACCAACTAAATAATGGAAAAAGGCGACACATGCCCCACTAGATAAAACTATACTAGAAGTAGAGTCAACAATGAGGTCGTCTAATCAATGGCCTGCAACTCCCACAAAAGATACAGCACGTTCCATCCAAGGAATCCTAAGCATGACACCCCTGTGGCTGGGCACCTCTAATACATATATATATATATATATATACACAAGAGAGAAGAGGTAACAGCAAACGGGTCAGAGCCCTAATGTAAAAGAGTTTTAAAAATAGTTTAGCAAGTATTTAAAATGCTTACCGGCTAATGCAACAGTCATATTAGTATGCGACACTCTCTTGAGAATTCTCACCTCTCATCTAGTGTGCACGTCTACCGTACTAATGAATCCCATATACCTCTCTAAACTATTCTCCATAAGTCTTAACACGTGAAATAAATGTTATGACATTCCCTTTTTAAAAATCTATCTCTTCAAGATTTCTTACGTTGTTTTAGAAAAATTCCGTATTGTTATAACGTTTCCGAATACGTACAGTGAAGTTGATGAATCTCATACTTTACTTAACTACTATTTTACTCAGTAGAAAGTTCTCATATAGATACACGTATATATATTAATTACTCGTATAATATATATACAAACAGCACCCCACATAAAATCTATGGTGCTAGACTTCCATAAATAAGTATATATATATACCAATCACTCATAAATTATATATATACTAACGGCACCCCACATAAAAACTATGGTGCTGGCATACTCTGCTATCAAGTCCCTGTATCACACATACTTAAGGAAATGCTAGTTCGGAATCACTCTCGAACTGCATTAACACAAAACACAAATAAATGGAGGCGAAGCATAGTTCCAGGTCCGAAGAGGTCAGCACATACCCACACATCTCTTAGGACCATCTTACTATCAATCAGATAGCCTATACCTAGGAATATTATGTTCTAGGATATGAGTCAATATCCCCCATAAAGGTCCCATCGAGATAAGACTGTCCCAGCGCGGAAACCCCCGTGATAGAAAGTAGTCGGGTACGATTTTTACACAGAAATAATATATGCACAATCACACCGTCATATATAAATATGTATTCACATCCACATTATTAAATTAGGTACTCTCACGAACCATAATTATCATTATCCGTTATTACACATTTTACTCAATTATCTCGTATAACGGACTCGTTCATTTTATTCTCGTAATTAATTTATTCTAAACTCACTTCTCGTCACTCGAAGTATTCTCTTTATCTAAGTACAATTTCAGTAGGCCCTCACTCGCCTTCTATTCCAACTTCTTAGATGATTCGATTATTAAATCAACGCACGTATGATTTTCTAATTATAAATATCTCCCCGCTTACCCTTTATATCCCTTCACCGTAAAGTCCCACTTAACGGGGTTTATCTTGACCCTACTGGTCCTTTTTATGTCCCATTATGTTCTAGCAACCCTAATCAAAGTTTACTACGTATCAAATCGGATTAGGCTAACACGAGAAAAAATGCAGTTTTCCAGGAGGGGTCGATCGATCGATGAAAGGGGGTCGATCTATCGATCGATCGATGCTCTGGGCTCGATCGATCGATCGAGAAGTTATGCAGATTTTGCAGAAAACCCAGTTACGGGATTCTCACCCCAAAGTCCTCCAAATCATCATGTTACAGTCCCAAACTCTCAGAAATTTATACCACAAACATACTAAACCCAATTGGACGATATTTAACGTAAAGCATGTGAGTTTTCATCAAGTATTATGGATTAAAAGTGCCCATATTTATAAAATTCTCATTAACCCTAAAAATTTCTTTAACTTAGTTCAAATCATTCTTTCTCCAGAATTTCTACTTCTAATTCATCATAAATTCGTGGTTATACCTCTACATATGAAGGGGGTTTCCAGATTATCAATTATATCTCTAAAACATGAAATTTTCTAATCTCCAACATGGATTTTCTTTCAAGAACACTAATTCTAGTCAACCCTAGACTAATATAAAAGGATGCATTAACTTGATTAAGCAAGATAGATACTTGCCTGGAAATTTAGTCTCTGATTTGTGGACGAAAAAGGTGTGGTTGTGATCCCCTTCGCGCGATCTACGATTTGGCGGTGACGGCGGTGCAACCGGAGGTGTTCTTGGCCTAGAACTCTTGGAGAGCTTCTCCTCTTCCCCTCCAATGGTCTTCATTAGTTTTTGGTTATGTTAACCCTAGAAGATAACACTTTCCATCTGATATAACCCTATAAAATTCGTGGGTTTAATTACCCATAATTATGAAATGTCCAAAACGCCCTCCCGGGGTACTAAATAGGCCTAAAAATGCCCCGAGACCCAAACTAACCCCCCGGGTATACTTTTCTAACTATCTCGACCCTTTCGGACACTTTGGCGCACGCAAAACGACCATACAAGCAACTTATAATTTATTCACTTTTATTTATCAATATTTTGTCCCGACACGACACGGGCGCGTCCCGACTTAAATTTCCATAATTGTCATTTTATTCACACGTGACAATTTTATAAAAATAAATCTCATATATTACTATACTCATCCATTAACATTCAATAAATAACAAATTTCCAATAATTACTAACTCTCGTCACGCTAGTAAATATTTAAAACAACATTCCGGATTAAAATTAAATTAATTTATCTCAATTAAATTTAATAAATCCCTAAATTTAAAAGCCATAAAAATACGGGGTATTACATACTTCCCCCCTAATAATGAAACTTCGTCCCGAAATTCGGAAAATAAGGCCTACCAGGTAGCACAATTCTGGATATCCTTGTCAGTACGCAAACTATCTACATAATACGGCGCTCAATCACTATAGTCCTTTCCTCACAGCAAGCTTGTTTAACATTCTCATTGGAGACACTTCACATGGTCCTCCCAACCGACAACATTCGCATAGGTCACGCCTATACGTTATAAATTTCCATTATCTCACTATTTCTGGGAGGCCGCACCTCACCACATGACAACTACTCGGATTTATTTATATACAAAACTCCCATTCTGAGAAAACTATACGAACATTTGACCACTCTTGTTCGCCTAAAATAGTCGTGGAATTCCACCATAGTTATCGGATATTTTCTCGACCGATCCAAAAATTCTGATTATCCACTCACCTCTAAACATACGAAAGGATAATAGTCGAGGTTCTTCCATATCGAAACCTTACTAAGCACCTCGTACGCGACAAACAGGTACGAGTGCTTTTATAGAGCATTCCTGAAATCATCGTACCAAGATTTCAAAATCTCCCTCACGTGGCTCCACTAATCTTTAATCACCGTGCGCATATTCCTTGGCTAAGGGTGATACATTCTACTCAAAACAAACCTTACCTTCGCTGGTTCCTAAAATCCCATATCAAAGGTGGGATTCACAAATCTCATCCTGATTCAAAAATTAATACTGTTCCGTACCATGTACTGGCGCGATCCTTCCTTTCAAAGGAAGTCTGGGGCATACTAGTTAATATTGTAAACCACCCCAAAGGAATATCAATCACTTCCTTCTCGGGCGTCTTAAATCACATGTCAGGATGAACCCTTGATCTTGTTTTGAGGATGGAAACCCATCCAAGAACTTTATCGACCTCTTCCAATTTCAGGAATTGTCGATAAACACAAAATTCTTTGGTTGATTCTCCTTTTCCAACCGAACCTTACCTATGGGCGGTGCATGTAGAGACTACTCACTACGTCCCGCTAAACATTGATTTTTCCTTGAAATGTCTCACATTAAGTGACACGTAATACTCCCTTTCCTTCCTTGGTGTATGCCGAAAGTTCCGACCCGTGCTCTTTCCTCCACGAAGCGCACTTCTGGGTCTTTTATTTCATTCTAACATCATCACTCTTTTTATGCGCAAGTCGCTCTCACACTTGACTAATGAAAAACTCCGCTCCGAGTGTTCTTTATAATAATTAAATTCTACTTTATTCAAGGAATACTCCTTCTTAAATGGCTTCCCACAGTCTTCCAATCAAATTAGGGTGTGCTATTCTAATTGTACGCTTATGTATGGATTATCGCCCCTCATGTGACGTTTAATCCACTCCATCATTTCCACTCCGTTATGTTAGTCCCACAAACATATAATTCATACGTCTATTACCATGTCCCTTCAACTCGGACGATTCGATTATCAGATAACCAAGATGCCCACATTTTTGCAACACCCCGACCACCCCTGGGAGAGCGAATGACGTGTTACTCATCTGTAGAACTGACTAAATCCAACAAAATATAAGGAATAGGGCATTCAAATTCTATGACAACAACAGAGGAACAATAAATCTCAAACTTCTTCAGATAAGTACAACAATTTTCCCAATTAGGTACAACAACCAAAATAAATCACTAACGCTCTATTCATCAAAATAAATACAAGTCATCTCTTTTGTATAATAGAATTCTTTCCAGATAATCCATGCTAACAATCATCCCAACTCTTCATTTACCTTGTGTTCTAAACGCGGTTACAACACTTGGGTACTCTCAATCACCCTAGAAATCAAAATTTTTAAAATCCTCTTTATCATTATCCCACCCCTTAACTCGTGGTGATAAAATAAAACGTCCAATGCTTTCTTACCACATGACCGGCTCCACAGGCCTTAAATCATGATTCAACTTCTAACTTATACATATAATTACTTGATCCCATTTCAACCGGGGTACCGAACTCATGGAATAGTGACCAAACGTTTGCCTATTTCCAACCTTACGCTAAGTTTCATGCGTGGGATGTCTCGCAAAGCGAAATCCAAACAAGGAACCCCCTCCCCCGATACACTACTACTAGCATTGTCGGTTATCGAAATCCGTTAGGTCCTCCGTCCATAGCAGGTACCCCTTTATTCCGTCTCTTGACGGAAAAGTTACATTTCCTCCCGTAATTACACTTAATAAAGAACATTCCACCATTTGCACTACCGTTCAGTATTGGTTGGTGGTAAGTGCATTCCATGAATCTACAATACATAAAATCAGAATTCTCGAAATCCCTTTCCCTAATCATAGGGTATAACTCTTAATTCCCACATCTCTAGAGTATAGATATAACAATGCACTCTTCCTATCACTAAGTCCGGAGTGCTAAACATAATACTGAGTTAAATCTTTTCGCTCAACGGTAATCTCGATACATACAAAATCATAATGATAAAGTCTATACATACATTGGCATCGAATGTCTCAAGCCCACTATCTCCTCTGAAGTCTCTAGGATAGATAATTGAAGCCTCGCCAGAACAAAAACATGCCGCACTAATGCAACCACTTCGATAGCCTTGCAATAATTGCCCACTATCATCCTAACCATTTCTATAACGTTATAACACAGATAATATCATACTCGCATATCGCATCACTATAACGAGTAATCCTCAATAAAGTACATAACATTGTCAATATACTCATTCATCCTCCGTGGATAGCACTAAAGAAAAATCCCGCTACGCTAGGGAAAAATATTCACATAATAATAATGTTATAATTATATGTATTAAACTCGTCTCACATGCTAAGCTAGCAATGAACAAAATATAGTGACTCGCTCGTGTCACAAAAACACGCCTCATCCTCTGAGGGTACAACTTATACTTCCACCTTGTCAATCGTCTTAACTGCACAAATGGTTTTCGGACGTAACACGTCTACTCAAACCAAACAAAACTACTTTAATCGTTGTCCTTTACTAGGCACCGTATTCCTGTCCTTTCACTCACTTTGGAACATATTATTGCGAGCGATTTCACTCCGCACAAAATACCTCAACACATAATCCACTTATTACCTGTCCTACTAACCAGGTTAGGATTGTCCTTCTCTCGAACTTTAGTAGACTCGATTCCTGTTAGCTACCTCAATTATTCCCTTAGCCTTTTAGGCCCTAAAGAACATGTCACTGTCTATAATAGTCCTTACTGAATTTACCATCTCTTGGTAAGAATTTAACTATCTGAAGTATTTAAATGGGTCCCCTGATGTGTATCCGCACCCTTTTTGTGGTACTACACCACTACCGTTGTATTCAGTCTTATTCTCGACTAAAATTCTTCGATTCTTTTAGCTTCCCACACAAGGAGCATTATCATCTTTATTGACAAAATACGACATTGTAAACCTCTGAATCGGTCGTCCATCAGAATTTCCTCTTTGAGTGTTATCAACTATTATTACGAGTCGATCTCCTACTTGGAGTCGTTTCCTCCACTCGTATCTACATCTCCCGATACAAAATTTTGCTAACAGTTAAGATTCATATTCACAAATGGACCTCTGTCACGTCCTCCTGTGATGAGTTCAGGACAAAGTTCACTTCTAATCCTGAACATGTGATGAAGGAACATACGGTCAACACTGTGCCTAAGGTTCTCCTTTAGACATAGCGTTCCATTTCTAAATTGGTGGTCGACTCCCATCATTATAACTTCGTCCCGAAAGCCAAGAAAATTTTCTCTAAATTTTCACTTTCAGTTAGCCACACTCCGTCCTATATCTAAACCTTTGGATACTTTACCTCCTTTAGTAAACACACACAATTCCTGCATTTCTAGAATTTCCACAGACAGTTCTCTACCTGTTTTGTAACACGTTGGGTAAGTTTACTCTCGCACCTCATTCGATCATAGCAGCACTTAGAAATCATTGTTGTGCCTTAGTCGCCTTTCTAGTCTTGGCTTCTCGTGCCATAATGGAGGTGACCTCGACTACGGTCATCATCCTCGGATATATTTTACAACCTCAATTGAGCCCTGCCTCCTGATGTCCGCTTAACAGTCCTCTTCTGACATCCGTCATCGCTCGGCACATGCACACATCCGAATGAAATTAGAATTCACTAACGTATATACGTCATAGTAGGAGAATGAAATCTCATTAAATAAATAGACAATCCTAAACATAGGGCTCTATACCAAACAAAGCAACGCTGAAAGCATAATAAGTCGCACGGATCCTAAAGGACACTAGAACCTGATGCTCTGATACCACCTGTGACACCCCGCCTAATTAAATACCGGGTGATCACTCCTTTATTAAATTAAAATCAAGGAGAACAGTTGGTTCATTCTTAGCATCACTGTCGCAAATGAAAATTTTCAAATTTAAACACCCTGATTAATTAAGCTAAGTGTCAAAACCATTTAAAACCTTATTTCCATTTTATTAAATCCAATTATAAAACCTTTAACTATTAACATTTTAAGAGTCACACATTAAGTATAAGAATAAAAATGAACATTCAATAGTTTAACCAACAATAACAAATCCCAGCAGTAGAACACTAAAGGAAAACATCCTGACAGTAATAAATCCCGAAATAAAGATGCTGAAAGTAAAAGAATTACAATCTCTGACAATACCAACTAAATAATGCAAAAAGGCGACACATGCCCCACTGGATAAAACTGAACTAGAAGTAGAGTCAACAATGAGGTCGTCTAATCAATGGCCTGCAACTCCCACAAAAGCTACAGCGCGTTCCATCCAAGGAATCCTAAGCATGAAGCCCCTGTGGCTGGGCACCTCTAATACATATATATATATATACATATATATATATATATATACATACATATATATATATATATATATATATATATATACATACATATATATATATATATATATATATATACACACAAGAGAGAAGAGGTAACAGCAAACGGGTCAGAGCCCGAATGTAAAACAGTTTTAAAAATAGTTTAGCAAGTATTTAAAATGCTTACCGGCTAATTCAACAGTCATATTAGTATGCGACACTCTCTTGAGAATTCTCACCTCTCATCTAGTGAGCACGTCTACCGTACTAATGAATCCCATATACCTCTATAACCTATTCTCCATAAGTCTTAACACGTGAAATAAATGATATGACATTCCCTTTTTAAAAATCTATCTCTTCAAGATTTCTTACGTTGTTTTAGAAAAATTTCGTATTGTTATAACGTTTCCGAATACGTACAGTGAAGTTGATGAATTTCATACTTTACTTAACTACTATTTTACTCAGTAGAAAGTTCTCATATAGATACACGTATATATATTAATTACTCGTATAATATATATACAAACAGCACCCCACATAAAATCTATGGTACTAGACTTCCATATATAAGTATATATATACCAATCACTCATAAATTATATATATACTAACGGCACCCCACATAAAAACTATGGTGCTAGCATACTCTGCTATCAAGTCCCTGTATCACACATACTTAGGGAAATGCTAGTTCGGAATCACTCTCGAACTGCATTAACACAAAACACAAACAAATGGAGGCGAAGCATAGTTCCAGGTCCGAAGAGGTCAGCACATACCCACACATCTATTAGGACCGTCTGACTATCAATCAGATAGCCTGTACCTAGGAATCTTATGTTCTAGGGTACGAGTCAATATCCCCCATAAAGGTCCCATTGAGATAAGACTGTCCCAGCGCGGACACCCCCGTGATAGAAAGTTGCTTGGGTACGAGTTTTACACAAAAATAATATATGCACAATCACACCGTCATATATAAATATGTATTCACATCCACATTATTAATTTAGGTACTCTCACGACCTATAATTATCATTATCCGTTATTACACATTTTACTCAATTATCTTGTATAACGGACTCGTTCATTTTATTCTCGTAATTAATTTATTCTAAACTCACTTCTCGTCACTCGAAGTATTCTCTTTATTCTAAGTACTATTTCAGTAGGCCCTCACTCGCCTTCTATTCCAACTTCTTAGATGTTTCGATTATTAAATCAACACACATATGATTTTCTAATTATAAATATCTCCCCGCTTACCCTTTATATCCCTTCACCTTAAAGTCCCACTTAGCGGGGTTTATCTTGACCCTACTGGTCCTTTTTATGTCCCATTATGTTCTAGCAACCCTAATCAAAGTTTACTACGTATCAAATCGGATTAAGCTAACACGAGAAAAAATACGATTTTCCAGGAGGGGTCGATCGATCGATGAAAGGGGGTCGATCTATCGATCGATCAAGCAGTTATGCAGATTCTGCAGAAAACCCAGTTACGGGATTCTCACCCCAAAGTCCTCCAAATCATCATGTTACAGTCCCAAACTCTCAGAAATTTATACCACAAACATACTAAACCCAATTGGACGATATTTAACGTAAAGCATGCAAGTTTTCATCAAGATTTATGGATTAAAAGTGCCCAAATTTATAAAATTCTCATGAACCCTAAAAATATCTTTAACTTAGTTCAAATCATTCTTTCTTCCGAATTTCTACTTCTAATTCATCATAAATCCGTGGTTATACCTCTACATATGAAGGGGGTTTCCAGATTATCAATTATATCTCTAAAACATGAAATTTTCTAATCTCCAACATGGATTTTCTTTCAAGAACACTAATTCTAGTCAACCCTAGACTAATATAAAAGGATGCATTAACTTGATTAAGCAAGATAGATACTTTCCTGGAAATTTAGTCTCTGATTTGTGGACAAAAAAGGTGTGGTTGTGATCCTCTTCGCGCAATCTACGATTTGGCGGTGACGGCGGTGCAACCGGAGGTGTTCTTGGCCTAGAACTCTTGGAGAGCTTCTCCTCTTCCTCTCCAATGGCCGTCATTAGTTTTTGGTTATGTTAACCCTAGAAGATAAAACTTTCCATCTGATATAACCCTATAAAATTCGTGGGTTTAATTACCCATAATTATGAAATGTCCAAAACGCCCTCCCGGGGTACTAAATAGGCCTAAAAATGCCCCGAGACCCAAACTAACCCCCCGGGTATACTTTTCTGACTATCTCGACCCTTACGGACACTTTGGTGCACTCAAAACGACCATACAAGCAACTTATAATTTATTCACTTTTATTTATCAACATTTAGTCCCGACACGACACGGGCGCGTCCCGACTTAAATTTCCATAATTGCCATTTTATTCACACGTGACAGTTTTATAAAAATAAATCTCATATATTACTATACTCATCCAGTAACATTCAAAAAATTACAAATTTTCAATAATTACTAACTCTCGTCATGCTAGTAAATATTTAAAACAACATTCCGGATTAAAATTAAATTAATTTATCTCAATTAAATTTAATAAATCCCTAAATTTAAAAGCTATAAAAATACGGGGTATTACAATAACCATATTTCCAAACTTCTTAGGTGCATTCTCTAAAGGGACTTTGACCTCCTGGGCACGTACGAGATCATACTCGAGTTGGGATACACGTTTCGTCAGACTAGACACCATGTCGATCAAATCACACTTTTCTCTACTTAAAACTTCCTTCCCTCTCTCCAAATCTAAGTCCCGACGACCTAAATCCTTATTATACTTCTTTGTTTTCAAGGTCTCGGTGTACAAATCCCTAAAGGATTTTTGGAGCTCACTTTCATCTCCACTTTCACACTCGCTCTCACCTCCACTAGAAACACTCGACTCATCATCATCATCGCTCTCGTGACTGGATAAAAAGACAACAAACTATCCTTGTGAAAACTCATCCTCGGAATTATTTACATCTTCCTCACTATCCCTAAGGGTGGATGACATAGCAACTTTCTTACCTTCTCTCCTAAGTCCAATGGGACACTCAAACGACTTATGCCCTCTTCCCTCACACTCACAACATGTCACTTTTCCAAAATCTTCCTCACCCTCTTTCTCTTGCTCACCGCTTTCTTTGGACTTATCTTTCTTTTTCTCAAAAAAACTTTTAATGGAATAATTTTGTTTCGAAAACTTGAGAATTTTTTTGATATTCTTTGCAAGCAGGGCCATATCAAAATCAGATTCAGCCTCAGATTCGGACTCATAAAATCTCACTTTCTTTTTCTTATCACTCGTGGAAACTTTCTTTCCCTTCATAGTTTGGGCTTTAAGTGCTATCCCTCTATCCTTAGGTTTGACACTGTCGGGGAACATGTCATTTTCGTACGTCTAGAGGTCTCCTACCAACTCTTTTAGTTTCAAACGACTCAAATTACCCACAGTATTTAAAACAGTCACTTTTGAGATAAAACGTTTAGGCAACGATCTTAAAATATTTTTAACCACTCGTGCATCGGGTATAGGCTCACCAAGATTAAAACCGGTGTTGACAATGTTAGACAAACATGCATAAAACTCGTCAAAACACTCAATCTCTAACATAGTGATCATCTCAAATTAAGTGGTCAAATTTTGAATTTTAGACTCTTTGATCGCGTTAGTGCCTTCGTGGGTGAGTTGTAAAACATCCCATGCTTCTTTAGGTGTGTTGCACGTCATAATACATCGGAACTCATCAGGGGTGATGTGTTCGAAAATTGCACTAAGCCCTCGTGAATTATAAGTGCTCCACCTAAACTCTTCCTCAGTCTCGTCTACCACAGGTTTTAAATTAGTGACACTATTCGCGGTGACAGTGGGAGGATTCCAACCTCTTTCACAAATGACCCAATTTCTTTCATCGATTTCTTTTAAATGGGATTTCATTCGGGCTTTCCAGTACGCATAATTACAACCCGTTAAAAATAGGCACCCGATTATATAAGTTTTCGTTTGGAAACATTGCGACAAATTATCAAAAATCAGATTTTCCAAAAAAATCAATATCACACAAATTTTACGGAAAAATAGGAATACGCAATAAATTAGCGCAACCTGCTCTGATACCAATTAGTAGATGCCTTAAAGGCCGTGTGTGATATTGATTCAGATTAACTCGCAAAATTCCAATCATAAACTTATTTAATTGGTGTCAATTTTAGAATCAAATTAATTCAGTCCACAAACTCATTTATCAACGTTCGTGCAATTTAATCTTGTGTCAAACCAACATAAATAAAATATACGACACAGAATTTAGGAAAAAATCCACGAAGGGCAAAACCTTTTTTATTTCACGATAATTGTAAATCGCAGCTTACACGATTACAATCAAATACAGTTGGTTGACACACGAATACCCGCAGGCGTCGGTCGACGTTGTCAGCAATGAATTATGCGCAGCAATCCACAAGAACCGCAGTCCTATCTCAGCCCAGGAATACCGTAGCCCTCCCTATGAACCGCAGTCCATATCAGCAAAGATCCACAAGCAGCGAACCTCAATGACACGCAGCCATAAACTCCATAGAGAATCCTTCCACAATAGCACACAGCCCTCGGTTGTAGAGATGTCCCCACAAAGGATGAACAATTACAGAGTTGTTCTTTGGGTTCCAAAAGATTCACAAATTGATTAGGAATTTTATGTGTGAATCGAAAAGATGTTTGTGACAAAATAAAAATGAAGTCTTGTTGTGTTTAAACTCTCAAAAACATTTTCTGAAAGACTTAAAAAAAACACCGACGAAAATAGGTTTTTACAGAAAAATAAAAAATCTGAGGCGGTTACAAAATCTATCAGGTTCGAACCGGTCCGAAAATAATTAGCGATCCGGTACGGATACCGAATCTATTCGATTTCCCTTAGCACCGGATCGGTTCGCCCCTTAAATTCTTACAGAAAACTTGGTCATGCTGGATCGGTTCGTTTTTAAAACAATCGGTCCAGTCCGGTGAAAGAAATTTTTCTTTTATGATAAACTTCCTCGGTTTTATATATAAAAAAACTTTTTAGAAAAAATTTCCCATTACCAAAATGAATTGTTAAGGAACTTAAACTCAAACTTTACCAAATTTAATCTTGTCGAGGATTTGTTGAAGATTTCTTGAAATTCGGATCATATGCTCTTGAACATTCCTTCGATGGTTGTAGCAGTATATGACATACTAACATGTATACGGACATGAGAAGAATGTCCTTACAAGAAGTTTGTAGTTTCCTGGAATTAGCTATATATTGCCGAAGATTTGTGGAAGTATTCTCCACCATTGCATTACCTTTAACGAATCTAAATCAAAAGGATATACATTTTGAATGGAATCAAGAACGTACCCAAGCATTTCATACTTAGAAAGAACACTTAACTACTACCCCTATACTCACTATACCTTCCAGTGGTGCTTATTATGATGTATACATTGATGCTTCTTTACCAGGACTATGTTGTGTACTCATGCAATTAGAGAAAGTAGTAGAACATGATTCTCGACAATTAAAAGTTCCCGAGCAAAATTACCCAGTCCTTGACCTGGAACTAACCGCAATAGTTTTTGCATTAAAGATTTGGCGATGTTATTTATACGGTGGAGAATTTGAAATATTTTCAGATCACAAGAGTCTTAAATATATATATTTACACAGAAATATCTGAATTTATGACAATGATGATTGATTGAATTTTTAAAATATTATATATTTCGATCGCAATACCATCGAGGCAAAAGCAATGTTGTAGCAGATGCCTTAAGTCATAAAACCAGCAGGAGATTGGCTAGAATCGTTGCTTACTAGATCATAACTACTTTGGATGACTACAACTTCCAAAGAGAAACCTCGAGTATTCTTCGTAACGATATAGCCTATTAAACACTTCAAAAAAGTATAATAGAGCAACAATACACGGATTATTTTCATAATACCCAATGTCGAAAAACAAAGACGGGAAAACAAGTAAAGATTGGACATTTCACCCTGAAAACGAAATATGATTTAGAATTCGAATATGTGTACCCTCTAATGCCACGTTAAAAGAACTTTTACAAGAAGGTCATCACTCCAAATTTGTTATACATCTTAGAAACACCATAATGAATCATGATCTCATAAAGACATTATTGGTGGACATGAATGATACAAGATATTAGAAACTTCATTACTAAATGTCTCACCTGTCAGCAAGTCAAAATTGAGCACCAATACCCATATGGATTATTACAACCTCTTATAATTCCTATTTGGAAATGGGATCATGATTTTGTTAGTGGACTACCCCCCCCCCCCCCAACACACACATACACAACCCAAGAATACAATTCAATTTAAGTAATCGTGGACCGATTGACTAAATCGAAACATTTTCTTAAAGTATGCACCATCGATTCATTCCAAAAACTTAGTAATTTATATATTCAAGAAATCTTCAGATTGCATGGAGCACCTTTATCCATCATATCAGATTGTGACCCTCAATTTGTAGGACATTTTTGGCAATCCTTATAATCAACCATGGGTACTAAGTTACATCTTAGCACTACATTTCATCCCCAAACGGATGGACAATCTGAACGATTAATTCAAACACTTGAGGATATGTTATGTGCATACACACGGGATCTAGCAGGAAACTGGAGCGACCATCTAGCCTTGGTAGAATTTTTTTATAAAAATAGTTATCAAGCTAGTATCCAATCAGATCCATATAAAGCATTTTACGGAAGACCGTGTCGTTCTCCACTTTGTTGTAATGAATCAAGGAAAAATTATATTTTCGGCCCCTAAATAATATAAGAGACTATAGAAAAGATATGTTTAATCAGGGAGACTCTACAAGAAGTTCAGAGTCGACAGAAAATCTATGCAGATCATCGTAAGCAACCCTTAGAATCCAGAAAAGAGGATCAAGTTTTCTTAAAACTATCACGCAGAAACGGAATTTTAAGATTTAAAAGAAAAGGTAAACTTGCTCCACGATACGTAGAACCTTTCTACATTATCGATCGTGTTAGACCAATAGCCTATGAACTGTCTCTACCCCCAAATTTATCATAAATTCATGATGTATTTCATGTCTCTCATTTGCAAAAATGCATTCCCGATCCAAATCATGTCATCTGATGGGAAGGACTTTCAATACAACCCAATCATAATTTTGAAGAAAGACCTCTTCAAATTTTAGATACTCAAGATCGAATTCTTTGTACGAAAATAATCGCCAAGTTAAAGTTCTTTGGCAACACCATGGAGTGGAAGAAGTTACCTGGGAACTTAGGGATGTCATGAAATAATAACACCTGAACTCTTCGAAGGTAATTTCGAGGATGAAATTTTTTTTAGTAAGGAGAATTGTAAGATCCGAAAAACAATAGATAGCTCAAACCCTCGAGATATATATATATATATATATATATATATATATATATATATATATATATATATATATATATATATATATATATATATAACCTTACTAAGTATAAAATTATTGAAATTAAAAACGTTGAATACTAGCTCCATGAACCTTAGAAAAATTTAAATTAAAAAACTACCCTAAAATTTTAAATATTATAAAATATCCCCTAAAGTTGTTATTTAGCCTATAAACTTTCTTAATGAGTTATAAACCCCAATTATTTTCCATACTTGACTTTAAAACTATTTTAATTTACAAACTAGCCCTTAAAAATACTTTACTTAGTTTTAAAAATTACATAAAAGCCCTTAAAGTTTGAAAAAATAAAGAAAATGAACTAAAAACTAAACCAAAACTTCCCAGGGACCAAAACTTAACATCCGAACCTAATCCTCATTAGCTAGCTAATGAGACTGCCACACAAGATTCCATTTGAGCTGATGACCATAAGGTAGCACATGATTTCACATGTATCACCCATTACCTCCACAAGAATCCTCTCCAATACCAACTAAAAATCACCTCTTTTTCAACCAATTAACTCTCCTCAACTTACCCTATAAAAGGCACACGAGGGTACAAAGAAAGCCATTAGTTCAGTCGGGTAAAAATCAACTCAAAATTTTAACATTTTTGGGTATCCATATATATTATGTATAAAGCTTATTTTTTTTAGTTCCACCTAGGAAAGCAGTAGTTTAGAATAAATTTATGCTTTGCATGTATTAGTTAATGTATAAATACATAGCTGAGGGTCAATTTTCATAAAACACCATGAAAGCTTGAGTTTTAATGGTGAATTCTGTAATCCTTATCTTGAACTAGTTTCAAGGTGGGAATAATTACCCATAGACCTATAGGAACTCAACCATAATGTTTAATTTGATTATAGTATACCTGCATATATCGAAATCATTTTTTTTATTTCAACAGTTAAATTTTCAAAGTTAAAATTCTCCTTGTATACCATGAATTAGAACCTCAAATAAAAACCATTTTACTCCAAATTTACACAGAAATAAAACCATATTACTATCATAGTTCGAATTTCACTGTAACTCCACGAATATGAGACTGAAATTTTTGAAATTTTGCAATGTATGGAGAAGAGGCTGCAATTCACCTCAATCTATAAAAGTTACATTCTTGAATTCCTTGTGAGAAATTATAAAGACTGGCTTTTGAATCATCTAAAATGGTATTATGTACTGGATTTAATTGAAGGTCAAAACTTGTAACCCTATAGTCAATTTTGCGAAGGTAGAAGATGAAGTAGTCAACACGCGTGTGAGTGAGGTCAAATACAGTATGTGGAAATTTTGAGCGCGTGAGGGCACGTGTCCAATCAGTAATCTCAGAAATTGTTTTTAAAATTTTAATTTTATTTTTCTAATCAAAATGGTATTACAACACCTTATTTGGCCAACTAGAAGGCAAATTCGAAGTACCACCCAACCTTAAATTTTAAAATAATAAACTATTTTTGCATATAAACCCCTGAAGTTTTTCAACTACTGAATTTTCACCCCAAACTTTACCGATTATTTTTTAATACCATTATGAACAAAAAAAATCTATTACCACTAAACTTGAAAACCCATGGAGCTATAAGAAATAAATCCAAACTTTTATTTACATATTAAACCCTTAGAAGTTATGTTATAAGCAATTTCAAGTATATGCACCTTAAACGTTTTAAAATATGACCTTACTTAGATACTTTTCGCTTTTCAGACTTTTTTGGACCCCGCCTTAAATCAAATCAAATGGACTTATTTGCAAAAATCCCTAAACACGGGTAAGTGATTTCTTATTCAGTATTATTTTCATGTAATGCTTTTGATTACACGTATTAATATTGTTATCACTATGTTATACTCCTAGTTTATCTTATTCCCATTGATGAACTCATTTGAGTAGTTCAAACATTTACGCACAATTAATTCTGATTTTTAAACCTTATGTTGATTTTATGCAATGATATCATTTAATATGATTCATTTTGAACATGTTCTACTATAGCGTACATTATTACTAGGGAATAATTTATCCTTATACCCACGATTGCATTATTTGGCCTGTAGGACTCAGATGATTAAGGGCCTAGTTATTGCTACCATATGGAATGTCTATGATTGATTTAGCACGGTTACTTTTATCTCCAATTATTTGGATTTATTTTTTGTATGTTTGACTATTGCCCCAAAGTCTCTAAACGGATAATTATGGGTTATTTGATCAGAAACCATCCATGGCCATTAACTTGTTCTAGTCCTGATAGTTCAAGTTGTGGTATTATCATCATATATTATTGTGCTTATATCACCTTAACTATTTAATATCATTTCTTATGATACCTCTGATATTATTAAACTTTGATTTTGTTTTACAAACTATATAGAATAAGAATTATCTACTGGGCAATTTTGCTTATTCTTTAAAAATTACAAATGGACCGAGAGCACAAGGAAGGCAATATTGCTCCGACCTCGCACAATTTAATGCATCATCTCGTGTATATCTAGCCATAGAATACTTATGGAAATTCAACAGCAATTTCGACAAACCCGTCATATTTTTATATGTTTCCACCTACAAGCTGATGTAGCCTTATGTTGTAATTTTCTTTTATTGCGTTTCCTTTTATTTATTTTCTTTTTATGTAACGTGGGAACAGTATTACTACCCAGTATGTGTGTAATAAATATAGTGCCTCGTCACTACACTTGGACGATGTAATGTAATACAACCTTTATTATCCTATTTACGTGTGTATTTCAATCTTTTTCGTATTTGCCAAATTCTTAGTCACCCTAAAAACTCGGGATGTGAATTTTCTCGGGGTAAACCAACTACTTCTTCAACTGAGGTTTATTTTCCCTTAATGGAAGTTTCCCCTTACAGTGTTGAGACTGGTGCTACTTCATCAGAGCCTCCTTCTTATCTGGCTCTTGTATCAGTTAGAATGAATTTTTTTGCGCCAGCTCCAGAGGAAGCTCCCTCATCCTAAATTTCTACCATTGAACGTAGGGATCGAAACACTCCCTCGGCTTCAAATGTCATTACCTAATCTCCTGAGGTATATTTCATTTTTGTGAGTTTTCTTGCTCAAAAAAACATTAAGTTTTTCCATAATCTTAATGGTATACCATCCTTTAGTAAAATACTTTTTTTGAAAATACACCTGCTTGGTGACTTAAAAAATTTTTTGCTAATTTTTCAAATCTCACACATGCTTGTTGACTTAGCAAACTTTTTGCTAATAAAAAATATTTCAAATCTCACACTTGCTTGGTGACTTAGTAAACTCTTTGCTAAGATTTTTTTTCAAATCTCACACCTACTTGGTGACTTAGCAATCTCTTTGCTAAGATTTTTTCAAATCTCGCAACTACTTGGTGGCTTAGAAAACTCTTTGCTAAGATTTTTTTTCAAATCTCGCACCTTCTTGGTGACTTAGAAAAATCTTTACTAAGATTTTTTTCCTTAAGTTACCTTTCTTATAAAAAAAAAGAATTTCCAAATTGCAGATAACTTTTATTGTGGTTTGTCTTTTTTTGCAGCCTGTAAGGGAACATGGTGCATCTTTCATGATACATCAGGTTGTTCCTTCTCAAGTCGTCGTGCCTCCTCAATAATTGAAAGTTTTTCTTATTATACTAGGCCGATCTCATGATGATTCCTTTAGTGACAGTGATTGTGGCTCCACGAACAATGCCGACATAGATGACAGAGACTTTAGTTGTAAGATTCCACCGCCAAGCATTCCACCTTCAGAATTCTTCTAGCATATGCTTCAATAGTTCCCCTTTATTCAAGGTTGACATCGTGTAGTGATTAAACAACTTATTCAAAGTCATCTAAAGGTCTTCACTATAGACTACTTAAGGATGAATAGAGTTATGTTGGAGTGTAAACTCCAAGGCATAATGACCATTATAGCAGAGGTCGTGAATACTCAAATGGCCACTCTAGACAGAGGCACGATTAAACATGAGCAACCTTAGAGACCAACTTAAGGATGGATTCAACTTCAGTTGTCTTATCACCCATTTAAATCACCTTAAGAATGTTCGTATGGAAAATCAGTGTGAACTATATTTGAATAATGTTTAGGCCCAACGAGTTGAGAAGGAAAAACTAAAGAAGATTGACCCAATCATTGAGGAATTAAATAATAAATTCAAAGCCGTCGAAAAAGCTTTATCCGAGGCTCTGAGTGATCATGAGGCAGAGTTCGAATAGATATCAGTTGAGGCTCACTACTATCTGCCTTCGGGTTATTTTACTTCTCCAGATTTATAGCTCTCATAGGCTAGGAATGTTTTTGCCTTTCTTGTATTTCTAGAAAATAGTACCAACTTATTATGTAACTCCATTTAAGTTGAAATACAAAGAAGAAATATTTTTGTTTAAACTCTCACTTGTTTATTCATTCTTATTTGTTTACTTTCAACACTTATATTTATAACATAAATTGTGGTTTAAATTTATGTATGTGCTTGCTCATTGTGACACCCCGCCTAATTAAACATTGGATGATCAAGCCTTTATTAAATTAAAACCGGTTTCTCAAATGGTTCATTCTTAGCATCACTGTTGAAAACCTTTTCATTACTAGTCACCTACGTGAAAATTAAACCAGTGCCAAATTTTATCTTTCTTAAAATAGAATTAACCAAGCAGAATAAAGTATAACAATCACCATGTACAACCACCCAATTAGCAATATATAAGTACAAGAGAACAAAAGTATTACCGAATAACCATCGGTTAAAAATCCCAAAACAACAATAGAACAACCACTAGTCTGAAACTAAACATCTGAGACTGATACCGAACCACAAGTCCATACATAGAATAGTGTGAGATCTTGCACTAGATCTGAAAGAGAGATATCGTTTAATGAAAATCCTGTAAGGATCCACTGTGCTACTATTTCGAGTCCCTGGAATGAAATCAGCATACATGGCGTCCCTTTGGCTGGACACCTAAAAGGTTTTGAAAATATTTTATAACAAGAGTTAGTACTCAAAACATTTTGAAAATATTTAGCAACCGTTTATCACAATATAAAAATGTGTTTATTGATTACACATGTTAGGTTCACGTATACTCTCTTGAGTTTACTCACTCCTCATCTATTGTGCACACCTAACGTTCTACACTTAGCCTGCCTAGCCATATCTCCTAAGCTAACTAGGACTAAAGTCATCATCTGAACTTATCTATACCTAAGTTCTCGTACCGCCCATACAGTACATCCATTTCATTAACATCTCGCGAAGGTTAATTAGTTCTCAAGTAACATTTCACCTATTTTATGTTTCAAAACTTCTCATTTAGTTTCACTACTAAATTTCTACAATTCTCACAATTAATATCTTCCCACTTTTGTAATTAAGTTTCACTACTTAAATTACTAATTAGATATTCTCTATCTAACGTTATGTTTCGTAATTAAGTTTCACTACTTAACTTACCAGTTTGATATCTATCGTTAAACATGTCATATATCAATCTACTAAACACACAAAAGTAGAATATCATTAAGTATATATTTCACACACAATATATGCTAAATATCAGTCATTATTATGTCCTTTTGACACACATAAAGGTAGCTTGGTTCGGAATGATTCATCGACCCTAAGTAAGAATTGGACTGGAATGATACCTCGATCCCAATTATTTATATACACATATTCTGTCTTGGACTCTTTCATCACGCCACCAGTTCGAAGGTTTGGTTCGGCATTTTACATCGATCCCAAATATATGATAACCACTACACCAAATTTGCCCATTTGTCAAGGTCATTGACCTTGACAAATCCACCTTGTCAAGGTCAATGACCGTGACATTTCGAGGCGAGACAACTTTTTTTGTCACGGTCGTGTCACGGTCATTGACCTTGACACAAAACTCGCGTTTTGTGTCACGGTCGTGTCGCGGTCAATGATCGTGACACGTTTGTCACGGTTTATAACCGTGACAAAGCCGTGACCCTTTTTAAAAAAATTGTCACGGTCATTGACCATGACACGTCCGTGGTAATTTTGTCACGGACGTGTCACGGTCAATGACGGTGACAATTCTGGGCAGAATTAAAAAAAAACTGCTGGGCAGTATGGCCACTGCCACTGCCCAGCAGTATATTTGTACCTGTTATAGCAACGTTGTACCTGTTCCAAACATCATATATCCGAACAAACTAAAGATAATGCAAATATATATTCAAATGAGAAACTATTTAAAAAGAAACAACATCACCATCATTTTATCTCAAATCTACAAACTATTTGCATGGAAAAGAGATTTTGTACCGCGACGCTCGGGAACACCTCCTTATCCTTCCCTTCTCGTCCGAATAGCCACATAAGTATAGACCATATGTGTCCTACCCTTAGGGCCACTCCCTATCCCCTGAATTGAAATAAAGTAAAATTAGTATCCGCCCCTCAAATATAGATAAATATAAATCGTAATTGAAATCGAAATCGAAATTGACATATAAATATAAATACATTACCTGTAGTGTCACTCAAACAGCTAACTTGAGCTCATATGGCACCTCCTTCCAACTAATGTACCCCAGGTAATCGTGTCAATTATAATTCTCTTCATATCTAAACACTAAGAAATACCATAATCCTATGGAGGAATGCATTGCAAATTCCTTCCAACCGTTGTGTAGCCAAAAATCAGCAGTTGAAGTTGTCAACTCCACCTTTGAATGGTCTCCCATGTTTTGCTAGAAGTTCCAAGTGGTGGGGTATGGAAAGTGGAATTGACAACTTCAACCGGTGATGTTTGGCTACAAAACGGTTGGGAGGAATTTGCAGAGCATCGCTCCATAGGATTATGGCATTTCTTAGTGTTCGGATAGACGAAGAGATTCAGTCTCCTCTCCACAAATAGAACACCCCAAATAACTATGTACTAATCACCTATTAAAGGTAAGAAGCGTATATTCATGGATTAGTATAAACAAAACTTAGATGTAGTTGGAATATTTATGTATTAATCTCCTCTCCACACACGCACACTACACAAGAGTGAAAATGATAAAGTGCAGATCAAGTAAAAGCATTAAAAATGGATGTTTCGGTACAAATTGAAATATTTATTACAAATTGAAAAATTGTTTCAAATTCGGGTTATCATCAAAAATGGATTGATATTCGGTAGGAGCAGCCAAGTCATCCACACTACTATTTAGACGCCTTGGCGCGTGTTGGACAATTGACCACGACTCGTTGTTGATATACTCCGAGTAAAACACTTGCTTAACCTTTTGAAATGCACAAACAAACGGCTCATCGCTCACGTGGTCGTTGCTCTTCAACTTGGACAAGTCAACCATGATCAAATTGGTGACAGGATCAACTTTACAAGCATTTTTATCCTCAACTCTTACCCATTCACAGTAAAATACAACCTCTTTGAAGCTTATATAATCTAATTCAAATATATTTTGGATTACACCATAGTAAGTCATTTCAGCTTCAACGAGGTTTTTATCTTTTGCGCTCGCTCGAAAGAAAGTAAGAGCCTTGTATGAAATTCCCGAGTTCTGTACATTTGTACTTTTCTCGTACACTTTAGCGCCAAAAATGTAACCGTTCAATCGATATTTTTTGTACTCTTGTGCCACGAACAAGGCTCCAGTGGCTAGACGAGCAAGCCTTGATGTCGCATCACCCATCTTTAGGAGCTGAGAATATAGATAAATTAATTATATTAGTGGTAAAATTTGAGTGTAATGTAACGTTATATAACGACTGTTTTCATTGTAATTACCTCTTGTGTCAACCATAGCCTAAATTCGCTGTCTGATTGTACCACTGTTTTTCGTCTTTTATTGTTCTCACAGGCTTCATATTTACTGCATATTACAAAATTAATCATGTATAAAATAATCTAAAATAATGTTAAACATTATAATATTCGAAACTTACTTTTTCCATTCTTCGACATCTTCATGTGTGTCAAATAGATAACGAGCTACTTGTTCATGTTGCAAACTCGTTAATTTCACTCGTTTTCCCATCACATTACCACCATCATCGAGGAATTCATCAGTGTCATCAACGCTGGTAGAGTCAGTCATATATTCCCGAGTATATATTGATGACTCCACGGTGATGTATTCCTCTGCAATTGATCCTGATATATATCGCGTATTCTTGACGTAATCTTTAAAAACTTTCATCAATCTTTCAAACGGATACATCCACCGATATCTAACTGGACCACAAAGAAGTACCTCGTCGCATAGGTGTACCAACAAGTGAACACTTATGTCAAAGAATGCTGGGGGAAAGTACTTCTCCAATACACAAATCGCTTCGTTCACAGCCAATTTTGCGGCCACTATGTGTTCTCGATTCACTACCTTCTCACACAAGAGGGAGAAGGTAATACTAATTTGCATAATAGCCCTACGCAAATCCTTGTACTTGGATAAACAGTTCTTAAACAATAGAGGAACCAATTGCATGATCACATGCCAATCGTGGGACTTACACTTATGTAAATCATGAGTAACATAATTCACAATCCTTTGCAAGTTGGACGAAAAAGTAGATGGGCCCTTCAAATTATATATTGTGTCTAGAAGCACCTTCCTTTCCTCACTCGTCAAAGTAAACGCACCAGGGGGAATTATTGTCCTTCCCCTACTATCTTCTTTCAACCATAGTTGTGGTTTAAGTTTTAACGTTTTAAGGTCTTTTCGTGCATTTTCTCCATCCTTCGAATGACTCCCCCCAAGGCAAGTACCCACAATATGTTCCGCGAAGTTCTTCTCTGCATGCATCACATCCAATACATGGCGCACCGGGTTTTTCTTCCAATAAGGCAAGTCAAATAAAATTGACCTCCGAGACCATGCCTTTCTTATCTCAGTTTCATTCCCAGTTGGGGTCTTCTTATGCTTGACATTCTTAAATTTGGGATTCTTACCTGGCATATTTGGGCCACATTCAGAAGATTTACTTTCAATTTCTGAACCCGAAAGTTATCTCAGCGGTAGCCTATGTTCAACTCCGCCCAATAAAAAATTGGAAGCTTTCTCAAATCTGAAACTATGAGCTGGGGGTAAAAACCTCCTGTGGCAATGGTATACATTTTTTAAGCTGGAGGATAGATGAAGAGATTCAGTCTCCTCTCCACAAATAGGACACCCTAAATAACCATGTACTACACATCCGGATAATGTCCCATAAGCTGGAAAATCATGAATTGCCCACATCAACATAGCTTTCAGCGTAAACTCTTCTTTTCTAAAAGAGTTAAATGATTGCACACCCTCTTCCCACAACTCATTTAATTCTTCTACCAAAGGAGCCAGGTAGATATCAATGTCTTCACTTGGTGCCTTTGGCCCAGGTATCAATAAAGCCATCATCATCAGTAACCTCATTCTCCTCAGCTTCATAAACTTCGCACGCATCATCAACTAAATCCTCTAACATATTATGATCTACGTCGTCCCCTTCTTCATCTATTCTACTTGTTGAAGGATGTTGTGAAGGTTGGTCAGGGACAAAAGGAACTTTCAATTCACCGTGAAAACTCCAAAATCGATAACTATCTTGCATACCCGATCTTAACAAATGTAGTTCAACTGTTTTCCACTCAAACACCTTACCATTCTTACACCTAGCACACGGACACGGAAACTCTTCATCATTACGACATCTCTTTGCATATTTCACAAATTCGTTAGCACCTCTGCGAAACACATCCCCCATTCTATTAGTCTCACCCATCCACTCTTTGTATTTCGGATATCCCATCACAGCTACCACAACTAAACACCTCTTAAAGGTAAACAAAACTTAGATTTATAGTATGTTTTATTTAATTATCCCATCATTTAATTATCCTATTAAAGGGTAAGTGGTCCTATCCCATTCAAGAATGCATTTTTCTGTAATATACTTAACAGCTCATGCACATTGTTACGATTTGAAAAAAATTCGACAGCATATCCCCTTAGTTCTCCAAGTACACGACGTAGATTGGCAGGTGTGAGTGTTATTTCAATTGGTCAATTAAAATAACAGTCACACTTGTCAATCTAGTATGTACCCAGAGAACATTAAGATACGACTGCAGAACTTCCTCCAAAAGTAACAACTTTAAGCCAATAAGAATATTATACAGAAATTATACAGTCTCAAACTGTCCAAACGGGACAATTCGAGAGATCTCATTACAGGGGTAATGACTCTCGAACGGGTCTAAGGGTTATTGAATGCATACGCATAAGAACTAGAATGCTAGTATCTATGCGCACTATATTTAATTTCAAGTATGTTTCATATAATGGGTTAATTCAAATACAAAAATAAATTCATGGGATAATTCAAATACAAAAATAAATTTATGTATTGACCACATACACACACACACACACACACTATCTAAGCTGTTTTATAGGTATAAAAACAATTATTATCCAATTATTATCCAACTATTATCAATTATTTATTTTGAATGTAAATAATATTCAAAACCCCACCCACCCCCACCCCCACCCCCACCCGATGTTTATTATCCAATTATTATCCAACTATTATCAATTATTTATAAAATTGATGTCTACTTTTAGTGTTGTGTATATATGTTAGTTGATGCCATTATATTTTTACCCTAATTAGATTCTAAGGTTATCTCAATTTATATTTTAAGTTAGTATCCATTTGTGATGTTCAAGTAGTTTGAAATGTTGGAATTATATACTATTACTTTGACCGTTAGTTTGTGCACCAACTAAATTGAACATCACACACACACACACACACCACCCCACCCCACCCCCTGCCCCCCTCCACCACCCCCTCCCCTACCACACACCACCACACACACACACACACACCACCCCACCCCCTACAAGTCTAAGGATGTTCTTGATTAAACATGGGAAATCTCA
This sequence comes from Sambucus nigra, assembly GCA_949130495.1. NCBI lineage: Eukaryota > Viridiplantae > Streptophyta > Magnoliopsida > Dipsacales > Adoxaceae > Sambucus > Sambucus nigra. The sequence continues at coordinate 140,728,669 of OX422218.1, forward strand.
TATCGTTTGCAAAAAGTTCATAGATTCTTAATCCCTAGGGTTATGGATATTAAATTTCTTTCACAATTATTTCTTCGATTGCGATGAATGAAGTTCAATTATATGTTAGAACAATAGATCCTCGCAAGTTGGTCAATCATTGTGTGAATAGGTATGAGATCATAATTTGGAGGAATTCACGTCCAAGAAATAATTTGGATTGTGATACCCCTTGATAGACTTATATGTTTTGTTCACCCGACCGATGAACTATTTTATAATCCTATAGAATTAAGTTTTAGAATCAAGGAATTGATCAGATATTCATTAAAATCGGTTAGTAGAAAATTTATTTAACCAAGAGGGTATCGAAAACATAACGTGGGGAATCATAATATACCGTAATCAACTTTAATAATAAGAACACATTCTTTCGAGTGATTTATAAATAATTAAATTTGAGTGCAATCATGATTATTTAGTGGAATGAATCGTGATTAAATAAATAAAGGATATAAATTAGACGGTTATAAATTGGGATTTCCTAGTATTTACTTTGAATCCAGTTTATTTATTTATCTTTGGTCCCTAGTATAGTCATTGCCCAAGTAGTAGGAGCGAAACTCTATAAAACCCTAGTTTAGCTAAAGCCCGTGAATTATCCCTCCCCCACCACACACCACCACACACACACACACACACACACACCACCCCAACCCACCCCCTGCCCCCCCTCCACCACCCCCTCCACCACCACACACCACCACACACACACACACACACACACCACCCCACCCCCTGCCCTCCTCCACCACCCCCTCCCCCACCACACACCACCACACACACACACACACCCCACCCTACCCCACCCCTGCCCCCCTCCACCACCCCCTCCCCCAAAACACACCACCACACACACACACACACACACACACCGCACCCCACCCCACCCCCTGCCCCCTCCACCACCCCCTCCCCCACCCTGCCCCACCCCGCCCCACCCCCCACACACGCACACACATACACACATATATATATACACATACACACATAAATATACACACAAATATATATATAAATGGAAGAGAGAGAGAGAGAGAAATTGGACCTGAAAGTAGAGAGAGAGAGAGCGTCGAGAGAGAGAGAGAGAGAGGGAGGGAACGGTGGGAGGGAAAAAAGAAGGGGGAAAAGGTTTTTGCTGGAAAAGTTGTCACGGTCGTGTCAAGGTCATTGACCGTGACAAGACCGTGACAATTAAATTTGTCACTGACTTGTCACGGTCAATGACCGTGACAATTAGTTGTCACGGTCGTGTCAAGGTCAATGACCGTGACATAAAACGCGTATTTTTTTGTCACGGTCAATGACCTTGACAAGGCTGGCCGGCTGAAAGGTGACAATTTGCCCATTTTGGTGTAGTGAACCCAATGTTAGTTCGGAATACTCCATCGACCCTAACATATAATAACCCTACGTTAGTTCGTAATACTTCATCGACCCTAACTTAGTTAATTTAGGTATACATCTCTTAACCTAGTAGTTCATACAATTTAGTAGGTACACACCCGACCTATCAATCATACTTGTACGTAATACAGTATTCTCTTATATTAACCATAATTTTTGCTTTACAAATATATTTCACTTTCATATTAATTCGAGTATTCACACAACTCTAAGGCCCTAGTTACCCCTTGTTATATCAATTCAGTAGTTACCCTTGTTAACCTACTAAATCAATAAATTTAAGCTCGCTCACGCTTTTTCGTAATTATATTCTTATCATCTCGAATTAGAATACGTCACAATCAAGCCTATGAATCTTCACTTTAATTCTCTCAGAAAATTAGAGCCCAACGCTCAATCATAGACCTACTTACATATCATTATTCCAGAAGTATATTTAATCAAGGTCCCAACACTTCCCCAATAAAATTTTAGGCATTTGAGTCTTAAAAAGAAAGATCTTACATTTTCTCGCAGTCGAAACGAATCATAAATTTTCTGGCAGATTAAACACCCTGTAGTAAAATTTTGATTTCTCCCTCTACAGAACTCCGATTGATCTGATTCCAAGTTTATTGGAAAGCTAAGAGATATAACTTTCCATAAATCTATGATTAACACTCTAATTCGAAGTACAACTCAAATAGTACACGTTTAAAGTTACGTCAAAATTCTAGCAGATTACTATGTTGGCAGATCAAACACCCTGTAGTAACATGTTGATTAATCCCTCTACAGAACTCCGATTGACATAATTAAAATTTCATTGGAGAGCTAAGAGATATAAATTTCCATAAATGTATGGTTCACACTCTAATTCAAAGTAAAATTCAAATGGCATACGTTTAAAGTTGTGTCAAAAATTCTGGCAGATTGACATCTTGTGTTCATCAATTAAACCCTAAGGCATTCAAGATTCATGTTCTTCAACCAATAACTCATAAATATTCTAAGTTAATAATCAAATATATTCAAATTTTATTTTATCTTTACTTAGGGATTCATTCTACATGCAATCCTACCCAAACATATGATGAATTCATACATTTAATTCAAGGTTTTTCAATAGAATCAACCAATTCTTAAAACTCCCTACACATGGGTATTATAACTTGAATTTGATTTGTAATAAACACTTGCCTTGATAGAGGGGTTTTGATTTCGTGGAGTTGATGATGTATTGATGCTTCTCTTCTTCAATACTTCCTCCTTTGGCTCCTAGGATGCAAGATCCAAACCCAACCTCTTCAAAAGCATCTTCTAAGCCTTGAGAATGATTTTCTCCTTCTCTCTAATGGTCTTGGTGTTTACATGGGTGTTCTAACCCTAACCCCTCTTTCATATGGATGATAAGAGACTCTCATATTCGAAGGTATCAATACCCTCACATGTTAAAAGACCAAAACTCCCCCGAATGGTCTCGGTTTAGTCCAAAATTACCCCGGGACTCAACTAGTACCCCCGGCTATACTATTTTGACTAATTCGACCCTTCCGAACTCATCTATGACCTCTAAATTATCATTTGAGTCACTTAAAAACATATTACTCGTTCTCACCCCAAAATGGTCTACACGTGCTAAGTAACTATTCACTACTCGCGCTAAGTAAATAGAAAGAGGCAATATTAATCAGTATCTATCTCTCGATTAATACTCCATAATCACAATTATTAATAAATCTCACTAAATTACTTTTCTGGCGTAATTTAAATTAAATCATATTTTATCATTTAATTCTCCAATTTAATTAAATAAAAATACTCAGAAATATGGGGTATTACACTCATAACCTTTAGACACGTCTTCAAAAACTTTTGAGCAACTTCAAAAGTAAGATAAGTTAAAATAAAAAAATAAACCAACTCTAAACATGGCAAATATTCAACCACTTGTTGTTAACTTTGAAAGGCATGTCCTCTTATATCTTAGAGATCGAATAATAGCCTGAATTATGTGTTTCTTTGACAATAAATGGTCTCTCCAAATTGGATGGAAACTTAGGCAACAGGAGCCCTCTAATGTGACTAACAGCTGCTTTTAGAACCAAATATCCTTATACAAAATTTCTTGGCTTCACCAAGTTATCATAAGTTCTGGAGAGTTACTTCGTGTACATCTGGAAGTACGACCTCGCATTATCTCTGTGTTTATCCAACGCTTCTAGTTAAACTTCCTATCTTTATGGAGCATGCTGCTTCGCAAAGCATATATAGTAGAAGGTACTTCTAACTCAAATGGCAAAATTGCTTCAACTCCATAAACTAATGAAAAGGTGTATAACCAGTTGGTTTCCTTTTGGTCGTTTGATAAGCCCATAGCACTACTATAATTTTGTCATCTAACGCTCTGGGGAAGTCCTCCATCGTCTTGGCCAAGATATGGACCAAGGTCTTATTGATGAATGGAGTTAAATTATCAAACAAACTAACCTTGGGAACGCTAAAATGGCTTATTATGTACTCTTTGATGAATTATTCCACCACGCCTAATGTAGCTATCTTCAAGAGAACTGCTTTTGCCACTTTATAAAGCACTATGTTGCCACGAGTATCCAAATTTTCCCATTGAGAGGGTTTGATTACCCTTACAAGGTCAAATGACCAAGTGTGAAACGGATAAGGAGTTTTCAATGAATGAAGGTCTACCGAAGGAGCATGAACCTTACACTTTCGAACAAACTCAATTGAATACTTTTTCATAGTTGGCCAATAATAGCATAATGTCTTGAGTTGATCATACAATTTGGCTCCTCTAATATGAGTTGGATGATGGTCCTGTTTAAGGACTTCACTGATAGCGCGCGAGAAGTGTGCGCGTGTAAGTGCACAGTCGTTGTTTTCTGTCTCGCCATGACTATACAAACAAACCTAAATTACTACTACACTTGCGAGGCAAGCACAGCGATAAGTCGGGTATCAAAAATCCACAGGGACGAGTTGCTAGAATTTATACGATCTAATATTCCGAAATAAAAGTGCAAAAGGTGATTACAAACTAAAAAGAAAATATGCATAAAAGGGAAAGATTAATCTCGGGTATTGAAACTAGATTAACAAAGCGAGTAAACTATAGGTTGCGTCGAATATCCCTCAACCGAGTTAATTTGTATAAAATGGATACATGGGTCAACGAGTTATTTAGAATGCGTCTCGTTTTGACAGTTAATTGAATCAAGGGTTATCACGCCCCTAAATCCACATAAAAGCCTAATAAGGTTTTGGCGTCAATAAATGCCCTGAAAATTGCGCACGCAAGGTCGTAAGCACGGGACATACATGATATGCCCCGTCAAATCTCCTAGGCTCAATAACTTGGATAACGCATCCAAAATAAACCCGTAAACGCCATCACCATAGCAAAGCAACGCATCAACTCGAGTGAGTTCAATTCAAACACAACCTAATTTAAATTAGCTAGAAAGCATATTAAAAATGCGGTAAAGAAAGCGAGTAAATAAACGCAATAAAACTATACTACAAAGCAATGAAATAAAGCATGTAAACCTAAATTAGAAAGCAAGTAAATAAGGAAATACAACTCATATTAATTGGAGAGGATGATGAATAGTGTAACTTACAACCCAATTGGGTGTCAAACTAAGAAGAATCAAAGCCAAACTCTCTAAAACCCTCAAACCCTAAGCTACCACTCTCTAAAATCTATTCTATCTAAGTATATCTGAATTAAAAACCAAAATTCGATTTAAATAGTAAGTGGGGAAGAAAATAAAGGAAAAAGAAAAGAAAAGAAAATATCCCAAAATATCTGGCATGCGCGGTCGACCGGTCCTTCAAGCAAAATCCCACTGCCTCCTTCCCACGGCAAAACACCAAACCGCGGTCGACCGGTCACAGGGACGCGGTCGACGGGTACTCTATTTTCTGCAATCCTTGGTCCATGAAGAGGGGAAAAAGTCCAATAACGGAAACTGGCATAGCTTCTTCGTCTGAACTCCAAACGACGCACCGTTTACGGCCACGCGATGCTAACTCAATGAACTATGCATCCGTGGCATTTCCATGAGCCAGATAAGAAATATGAATTGACTAAAACACCCTTAAAGTAGCGTCCGACGATGGAACTTCTCCGAAATACAACGGATCCTCACTTTTAGCATTCCAATACCTACAAATGAATAATTAACCCCTGCAAAACATGTATATATCCAAATCCAAGGTTGTCTGGTTAATGAGCATAAATATAGGCATTAGGACCATAAAAGTGCTAGAATGCATAAAGATAAGAGGTGAAAATATGCAATATTTGATACAAATCACACCCCCTAACTTAAACATTGCTAGTCCCTAGTAATGAAAAAAACAAAACCAGACCACAGAGGGCGGTACAAGACGTATATATGCATCGAAATATAAATTCCACTTTCGTAGGGAGAACGATTATATTTAGCATATGCAATTAGACGTTAAACCCCTAGATCACCCTAGTGGACGAGTGTCGTCTCGTGAGGGTTTTCAAGGATGATACCCACAAACATCACAGGGTTTCTTCAAAATATGCCCAAACCAACATGCGATAAGCCCAACAATGATGAAACATTGAATGAATTCAAATAAAAGTCTGAATCATTAACATTATAGAATGCACCTCATAGAATTGAAATCTTAAATGTGGGAAGGAAGCGAGCGCATGCAAAGTGTGATTTATCAAAAACTTATAAAAATCGGATAAACGTTAAAGCAAGCATAAATTCAATCCTCATGGGCATTACACTCATCAAGAGAATTCACTCGAAACAGGGAGGTAACACACGAAACATACGGGCATAAGGAGTAAATGTAAATAGAAACTAGGCCGCACACATGTCATAAATGAAGAACGCTATATATAAACTAAAAATTGTAATCTTAATGAAAGGATACCGCACATTAAAAGAGGCGAAATGAATTTTCACAGATTATCAAAACTATTATGAATTTTAAATTACATCAACCTAAGATCACATAGGACTTGTAATAGGGTTGTAATGTAGGCTAGGTTAGGGTACGAAATGAAAGGAAAGTATATACGGATTCAAAGTGTTCAGGATGAAAACTCAAAATAATGGAAAGATGCGAGCAATATCAAAATTGGAAAACAAGTTTCAAAACGGCATTAGATATATCATCGGGGAGAGTAATCAAAGCTTATTGAACTATAGACAACATTTACAACTTTATCTTTCTTTTCTTTTCTTCTTTTTCTCTTGTTTTCTTTTGTTTTCTTTTGCTTTTTGCTTTCTCTTTTTCTTCACTTTTTCACTTCTTTCTTTTCTTTACTTATCAAACTCTCATATGCCTAAATTGCAACCGACATCATAACAACAACATTTAATCCCCAAGTAACAATCCAAATAAACGTATGGAAAGTGTATGTATGGTATATAACTCCAATTTAGAGTTGGTTATGGGAATGGGGTTATGAAACGAAGGGCTATATTTAGGCTCAAAGAGGTTAACGAGGGTAAACATATAAGGGTGAGGTCAAGGCTAATATGGGTGATATAACAAAGATGGCCTATGATCATTTCATAAAAGTTTATGCAATTCTCGAGTCAAAACAATATATAAAAATCATGCTCAAGTAACACATTTCAAGTATGAACTCAATTAATGAACGATCAAATGAAAGAATAGAGAGATTACCGACGAATTCAACGTTTTCAATGACTAAAGAATAGTGTATACACTCACAAATGACAAAAGGTACAAAGCTTACTCGGTGTAAGTATATACAATGCAACAAAAGATTACCTAGTTATAAAAATCTTAAACCAAATCAATATAACAATAAAAGTGCATGTGCTCACGGGATTAAAGTTTAATTCATGAAGTTATTCATAGTATCAATAAGTGAGACTAAAGTCTAATAACTTCTAAAATCGGGAACATGCATCGTTGAGTTGTCTATTGGATCGGGCAATTATTGAAATTTATCATCGGAAACAAAGGCAAAAGGCCCAAAAAAGGAGAAAAAAGAAAGAAAATCTTTTTGAAATTTTTGAATTTTTCTAAGAAAAGCCTACTAACTAACATGTGAGCAAAACATGGAGTAAATAATGAAATGGATATAATATCCCACAGCCCCTAACTTAAAACTTGACATTGTCCTCAATGTAAATTAAGAACCAAGTCAAAGAGAGGAAAAGAGCGATATTACCCAAAATTGGAGCGATCCCCATAATAATAAGTCCAAAGAATCTACAAAACAAGTTAGTACCGAGCATAGCAAAAACAAATAACAAAAATTTAACTAATTACACTAGGCTAAATTAAAAAGAAAAGAAAAAATAAAAAGAAAGAAAGAATAAAAAGCTAACTATATACAACCTACTATTTAGGCTTCACACTAACTATACACTAGAAGTCTAAATATCTGAGGGTCCACCGTGAAAACGATTTGACTTTGGTGGATAACAGGTGTACCCTCACATACAAGCATGCCTTCCAAAAAATATGGATTCCGTTTGAAAAACGGAAGGCATGTGTAAGGCGGAAGAAAAGAACCATCGTTAATTAAAATTTTTGGAGGGACGATGGGGGGGGTTTAGATTGAACGGGTGACAAAAACATGTGGGGACCGAGAAAAGATGAATATCCTCCCAATGATTTTGAAATTGGAATAGGAGGCGGCACACACGAAGGCAAAGATGCGATCGTGGAAGGCGACTCGAGCAAGTACCCCTCATCGGCGAAAAGGTTTAAAACATTAAAGTTTGAAACCGAATCATCGGGTACTTATGAAGGTGTGATAATAGAGAATGAAAATGGGGATGAAAGATATTCAAACTCATAAGATGAATCATCATCGCATGAAGTTTGAGTTTCGAAGGAAATAATATCATTTTCAATGAAATGTTCTTCTTTGGGGGCCAAAGAAGAAATCATCTCATTGCAAGTGGATATTACGTCATTTTCATCCTCACTTTCAATATCTATTATGCAATGGGCAAAGTCTATAATGGTTCATTCCAAAGTAATCACAAGTACCTCATTTGGTTCAAAACATTCCTCGACTTCAAAAGTCTCGAAAGCAAAATCGTCGTCGGACTCAAATAATAAATTCAATTCATGTTCCCAACAACGATTTTCTTCCCGATAACGATTTTCAATTTTCTCATTTTCATACTTTTCGCAAGCCCTCACCGAATGTTATAGGTCGAGGTGCGGATGCATGAAGATGGGAGCTTTGAAAATTACTATTGGACTTAAACGAAAACTTATTATTATAGGAATTTTGAAAACTATTCGAATTCTTTTCAAAATTCCTATTGTAAGGAGGTAAAGGCCCAAAATCATTATCATCATCATCAAAATTCCAATAACCTAAATTTTGACTTTCGTTATACTCGCCCAAAGTCATATTTGAATTTGTAATACTTTGGGATTCTAAGTATTCACCGAAAGTTATAGGTTTGCGAGAATTTTGAGAATTATAACAATGATTACTGAAAGAATTGGAATAAGACATACTTACCCCAAAAATGGCTCAAGTGGCGAATTCCACAAAGTAGGTGCGCGCGGGAAAAATTCGAGCGTTTCTAAGTGCTCAAATGTGGAAGTCCTGCAAAATATTAGCAAATAATACAAATAGAAAGAAAATACTATGAAATACTAAATCAAATAAAGTCTAAAATAAACTAGTCCCCAACAATGGAGCCATTTTTTATAGCGCGCGAGAAGTGTGCGCATGTAAGTGCACAGTCGTTGTTTTCTGTCTCACCACGACTATACAAACAAACCTAAATTACTACTACACTTGCGACGCAAGCCCAGCGGTAAGTCAGGTATCGAAAATCCACAGGGACGAGTTGCTAGAATTTATACGATCTAATATTCTGAAATAAAAGTGCAAAAGGTGATTACAAACTAAAAAAGAAAAGATGCATAAAAGGGAAAGATTAATCTAGGCGAGGGTATTGAAACTAGATTAACAAAGTGAGTAAACTATAGGTTGCGTCGAATATCCCTCACCCGAGTTAATTTGTATAAAATGGATACATGGGTAGATGAGTTATTTAGAATGCGTCTCGTTTCGACAGTTAATTGAATCAAGGGTTGTCACGCCCCTAAATCCGCATAAAAGCCTAATAAGATTTTGGCATCAACAAATGCCCCAGAAATTGCGCACTCAAGGTCGTTAGCACGGAACATACATGATATGCCCCATCAAATCTCCTAGGTGTAATAACTTGGACAACGCACCCAAAATAGACCCATAAATGCCATCCCCAAAGCAAAGCAACGCGTCAACTCGAGTGAGTTCAATTCAAACACAACCTAATTTAAATTAGCTATAAAGCATGTTAAAAATGCTGTAAAGAAAGCGAGTAAATAAACGCGATAAAACTATACTACAAAGCAATGAAATCAAGCATGTAAACCTAAATTAGAAGGCATATAAATCAACTTAATATGCAAGGAAATAAGGAAATACAACTTATATTAATTGGAGAGAATGATGAATAGTGTAACTTACAACCCAATTGGGTGTCAACCCAAGAAAAATCAAAGCCAAACTCTACAAAACCCTCAAACCCTAAGCTACCACTCTCTAAAATCTATTCTATCTAAGTATATCTGAAGTAGAAACCAAAATTTGGTTTAAATAGTAAGTGGGAAAGAAAATAAAGGAAAAAGAAAAGAAAATAAAATATCCCAAAATATCTGGCATGCGCGGTCGACCGGTCCTTCAAGAAAAATGCCATTGTCTCCTTCCCATAGCAAAACACAAAACCGTGGTCGACCGATCACAGGGACGCGGTCGATCGGTACTCTCTTTTCTGCAATCCTTGGTCCATGAAGAGGGGGGAAAGTCCAATAACGGAAACGGGCATAGCTTCTTCGTCTGAACTCCAAACAACGCACCGTTTGCGACCACGCGATGCTAACTCAACGAAATACGCATCCATGGAATTTCCATGAGCTGAATAAGAAATGTGAATTGACTAAAATACCCTTGAAATAACGTTCGATGATGGAACTTCTTCGAAATGCAACGGATCCTCACTTTTAGCGTTCCAATACTTACAAAAGCATAATTAACCCCTCCAAAACATGTATATATCCAAATCCGAGGTTGTCTGGTTAATGAGCATAAATACAGTCATTAGGACCGTAAAAGTGCTAGAATGCATAAAGATAACGGGCAAAAATATGCAATATTTGATACAAATCATTCACTTTCTTCCTCCTTTATCATAGCATCTCAAGGTCCTATTGAAGTATCATTTAAGATGAAGTTTCTCCTCTTGAATGTAGAACATTGGTGTTTTCTTATAATCTCAATTGCATCAACCTTTTTTGCATGAACGACTTCATCTTTGATAAAATCAGTGTAAGGTCTTCTCCAATCTATTTGGGCTTCCACAAAATTGCACTTAGTTGCCTAAAAGAAAAGTTGACACATACAACATTTTATTTGTATTGATGTTGCATCCTCCCTTATCGTTAGCCAAAAATACTTTGATATAAATGAATCTTGATACTCTCACAATGCTTCTTATGGGACTTCTTCAATTTATGCTCTGCTTCCTTTGGGCCGAGGCATCTTTCCATCCATCCTCTAATGTTTTGAAAGTAAAAACTTCCTTCCATAATGAAATGTTATCATAACTCTCTGAGCCCCATTTTTCATTCTCTATACTCCAACTGTTTCGTATTTTTCCTCTCCGGTCTAATTCATCTTCAGTTGGAATTATTACTAGCATGATCAATAGAGTTGTTCTTTGCTAGATCACCACCTTTGTTGACTCGTCATTTATATTTACCTTTTGTTCAATGGAGGTATAGGCATTAAAATGCATGTTCATTATTCCAGGATGCCTTTCCCCTTTGACTTGATAAAACCGTCCGAACAACCTCTAGATGATTGTTTTATAAGGTGTCAAGTTGAGGTTATTCAATGTGTATTCTCCATTCACCTGCTTGATTACTAATTTAGAATACCCTTTGATGCAGAGCAAACTAATTCCAATTCCTCTTCGAAGAGCCTCTAGTAATCCTAAAACTGAAGCCTCGTGCTCCACCTCATTATTAGAACAAAAGTAGTCCAACTTAAAAGACAAACGAATATCCTCCATTCCTCTTAAAATAATGACCCCTGATCCTCCTTTTCTTTTAGTCGATGAACCATCGAAATCCATAATCCACTCTTTAAGATTGGCCTTCAAGAAGTTGGCTTGTTAATTATCATCTAAAATGTCTTCGTGAGGTGACTCAAATATTCCAAAAGGAAAAATCTCCAGTAAATTTTCATAAGCTTCACTCTTGATCGCGCGAGGGACCACACATTTCAAATCATACTCTGAGAGGATATAGAATCACCTGACTTCCCTTTTAATCAAAATGGTTTGTACCTACAAAAACTTAATGGGACCACATATTGTCACAATATGAATGGTGAAAGATAACATATAATGCCTAAGTTTGGGGGCAAAAAATGCCAAGGCTAAACATTGCATCTCAAAACTAGTGTATCTTGCATCTGGACCGTAAAGTATTCTACTCACATAGTAGATAGGTCATTCTTGCCCATCAATGTCTTGTTCCAATAATTCCCTGATGGACCTCATGGTAGAGGTGAGATAAAGATGTAATGACACTCCATTTCTTGGTGGAGTTATTATTTGTAAGGAGGTGAGAAATTTTTTAAGCTTGTTAAAAACTTCTTGGTGAGGCTCCTCCCACTTGAACTTCACAGTCTTACACAACAAATCCATCAACGGATGAATGATCTCATCCAGACCTAGGATAAATATTCTTATGTATATAATATTCCCGAGGAAGATCTTCAGCTCCTTCGTCATTCTTGGTCAAGGTGTGTCCTTATTGTCTTGGTCTATTTGAACTCCCTACCGATCTACCACAAAATCCAAGAACACATATTGAAAACTCTTCTCAGATCAACCAAGTAAGACTCATCTTTCTTTGACTTGATAACCAGATCATACACATAAAACTCCAAAATGTCATGGAAAAAGTAACGAAAAATAACCATCATTGTTCTTTGATAAATTACCCCCGTATTTTTCAAACCAAAGGACATGGCGTTGTACATAAAATTCCTCAATGGAGTTCTAAAAGTTGTTCTCTTTCCATCAGTAAGATCCATCTTGATCTTATTATAACCCACATGCACATCTATAAAGAGTACATTTCATGACCTGTTGTTGAATCTATCAAACTCTTAATGGATGGTAAAGGGAAATCATCTTTGGGATATGCTTTATTGAGATATCTAAAGTAAACACAAATGCGTATTTGGTTTTTATCTTTCTTACCTACTGGCACAATACCAGAAACCCAAATTGGATGTTGAATCATCTTAATGATTCAGCTACCAATAATTATTGCATCTACTCCTTGATGTTAAGATCTATCTATGGCTTGTACGTTCGGGGCACTTGCTTCATCGATATTTTCGAATGCATAACGTTAAACTTGTGGTAACTTACCTCTTGGTCTATCCTCGCCATCTCTATGTATTTACGCGCAAAAATATCTTTATACTCCCTTATAATCTCAATCAGTCCCCGTTTCCTCTCAGCACCTAGGCCCTTTAAAATGAAGATTGGCCTTTGATTTTGTCCACCCTCGGCCAGATCAATCTGCTCTAACTCTTGTACTTATGTCTTTGGGAAATCGATCATATACTCTGGCTCATCTTCAATCTCTTTGAAAAATCGTGGATATTGGAATTATCAATGCAGTCGATCATATACTATGGGTTAACTTCCTCTTCAGCTTTTTCCAATGCTTACGTACGCCTTCAGAGGTGATACACCACCCTTACATCCTCCAGATGCACATTATTGCATTGGCATTTGGGCAATGCAACTTCCTTCCTCTTTCTGTCTCTCACATGTTCCTTTAACTTCATTCTAGAAAACCTACTAAGTATACTCTATTGTTTCACCTCGTGTTCCATCGGATCAATCCTTGGCCTCATATTATTTCTTAGCTGTATAGAAATAGTTTGAGGTTTATGAATTAAATTGTGTTCCTCCTCATCCCTCTGCACAATATCCACCATCTTTTCATCTTGATTATTCACAGGTCCTAAACTTTGTCCAACCCTTGGAACTCTAACTCCCTCCATACATCATTTAAGGATGCGTTCGTCCTCAAATAACTCAGTGTAAAACGTAACATCCACCATATGTGTCTCCTCTTGTGCAAAAGGTTTATTAGTTGCTCGAATTACTATCCCAGTAGCTTTCACATTGGCTTTGTTGCATTGATGGTACGTCGAAGGAACTAAACCATGGTTTTGTACCCACATTCTTCCTATCAAAAGATGGTACGAAGTGGCACTCTCAATCACGTGAAACTTTATATGCGATTTTAGATTTTCCATCACAATACCAATATTAATATACCCAATAAATTTTGAAGTCTGGTCATTATAACTAGAAATAACAAGTGGCATTGCTATTAACCTCGCCTCTGAAATATTAGCCTTGTAAAAGGAGCTAATAGGCATGATATTAATAGAATAACCTCCATCCATTAAAGCTCTAGAAAATTTTATACCATTCACTCTTGCTATAAAGTACAACAATCAGTTGTATGGGAACCTAATTTCTCTATCGGCATCAGGAAAAGTTATTTATCACATAAACTTTTTCACTAGTCTTGCCATTGGGCCCTTCCATCTCAGCGAAGGAACAATATTTTCTTTGCGATGTCTTAAATCGCCTGAGTAATCTATAGCGTGCTCTCTTAAGGAATCCCAACTTATTCAAAGAACCACGCGAATTTGGGGGACTTTGACACAGTTTGATACTCTAAGTCGAGGTCAACCACATAATATTATGTGTTATATACTTCCTGCATGTCTCTAGAGCTCAATTCATCATAAGTAATAACTACATTTTCCATTCCCCTCGTGTAACTTTCTAGTGACAACTCAAAATCCTTTCTCTCTTTTCTAGGCTCTCTCGTGTGATCCTCATCTTCCTCGTCACAGGCCACTACCATATTCGTCCCACATGCTAGAAATGGATTATTTTTTACGTTTTCCTGAGGTATCTACAGCGTTCCAGCTCTCATGTTCTTGTTTATAATCCTTCTCAACATCAAGCATCATTTGGTCTGGTGGAAAACACGCCAATATATATGATAGTATTTAGGATAATCTTGAACGTTTACTCCTGGTGCATATTGAGGAGCGTACTTGGGTGGATAAACTTTCCCATCTCGAAGCATTCTATTACAGCAGATAATGGACTCCTCAATGGTGAAAAGCAATGGCGGAGTTTTTTTACCTCTCAAACTCCTCTTGTTGTCTTTCTTCTACCATGTTCCAACTTCATCGGCTCCATCTGCATAACCCACCTGTGGAGCCTGGCCTCTTTCAGTCCTCGCTTGTGGTTTGAACATTATTTTTGTCAAGTTTGGGTTTGGGCGGACAACCAATGAAATGTTTATTACGGACTTCAAAAAAGATGGAAAAGTGTCATAACGCGTCTCGTTAATCAAGTGACAAATATACTTAGGGAGAAATCCTTCCGCATAAAGTTGAAGCAATTTTGGCTCATTGGCCTCCTCTTGCACGTCGAGAGACCTTTATCTAAATCTTTGCATATATGTAACCAGCCTTCTTCGGTTGTTGTCTCTCCCGTATAAGCTGGGTCAGAGTGAAATCATCCTCAATCAAAAAGAACTTTTGAACAAATAAAACATACATGTCCTCCCACGTAGCCACACTCCTTGATGTTAAATGGGAGTACCACATGTAAGCTTTATCCATAAGGGATTTAGAACACCCCCTTAGGGATATCTTTTTTATTACAGTGAGCACCCAAATGCTCCACAAACCTCTTGATATGTTCCTTCGGATCCCCCCTTCCTGGTGTACTTATCAAAATTAGGTGGAATATAATTCTTGGTATATAATTCATCATTAAACTCCTATGGGTAAGGAGTTCGACAGTCATCATAGATAGAGGCAGTCTCACTATCAGTTTGCGAGGAAGATGCCACCTTCTTTAGTATCTCCATTTTATATCTCCTTGTGGGTTAAAGAGGGTGGGTAATTTTCCCCCACTACCACAACTAGTAGCAACGGGTGCTCCAATGATAGGTGTAACGGCAGAATTAAGGTTGCTCACCGAAAGCTCAATGGGTATTATCAAAGCGATAGGGATTCCACTCGAAGAAACCACGGGAGTAGCGAATAAGATGGGAACCATTGTTACCCCAAATGTCGTCATGTCTATTGGCATATATAGAAATTCCATAAATTTCTCCATGAGATAAACCATTTAATCGGGCCTCATCACAGTACTCGTGGAAGAATGCACCACTATGGCAGTTTCCGTAATAGATGCAACTGGAGGAACCTCCACTGGAAGAACCCTATACCTAGGTATCTCGCGTTCCCTCTCTTCTCTTTGATATTTTAGTTGGAACTCATTAAAACTAATAGCATAATTAACATTATCCTGAGCCATTATTAAAAAAATACATCCTCGGCGGAGGGGCCTTAAAGCTAACCCCGTAAATAGAGATAATTTCCGTCATTAGGAAACTAAATGATAAAGTGGAGAAAGATTCAAACAAAGATTAGTGACATTATAAATTAGTGTGAGGAGTCAAGCAAGATTGCTCATAAGCCACCTAAAGCAATAACAAAGGAACTTGGAACAAGCACAAAAGAAGCTAGTAAAAGTAAAAAGGAAGCAAGGAAACCAGTCCAAGCGTTAGAAGGAGGCACAAAAGAAGTCTTTTTGAGGGAGATGTTTGAAGAACCCTTGTATTTTTTTTAACTTATATTATGCGTATTTATGAGACATATTATAATATTTGGTAAGGTTACTTGGTATTCATGAGGGACCTGGAAGGATTTGGGAGAGCTTGTATGCTCTATCGAACAAGCTCACCTGGGGAACTTACGAGAGAAGTAGTTTGGAGGATTGAGAAGCAAGGCAATGTTAAGGCATGACTTAACCTCTTTAGATACACCAGGTAAAACACTAGCCCATCCAAGAGAGCATCATCCGAACAACCATGAATTCCTTTGCCCGTTGGATTTGGTACACGCAGTCTTTATCCAAAGTAGGAAACGTTTTTTCACAAATATCCTAGTGACGTCATGCGTGACATATCCCATGTGCAATCCAATCTTGAGTAAATTGTGGTGGTTTGGGAACTGACAGACGGTTTGGTAAGCTATCACCTGTGGACAGCCACCTGACCCGTAGCTAGTCACTTAAGCCTTTTTTAGCATTTAATGCCAGTGACGTGGAAGCTTGGTGACACAACTTTACATTTAATGCCAGTTACATGAAAGCTTGAGGACACAACTTTGCATTCAATACCATTAACGTTGAGTCACAGTGGTCTGACTTAGCATTTAATGTTCCTGAGACTACTCAAGTGTACTTGACATACTATATATACCCTCAACCATCCTTTGGGAAGGGAGAACACATATCAGAGAGAGAGAGAGAGAGAGAAATCTGAGAGAGTTATTGCAAGAACCAGCTTTTATCTTTCATCATTAATACATTTGTCCAAGTTTTCTACTAAGAATATAGGCATTTATTGAGCTTTGACCCTTGTTCCTCCGTACCCTAGTGTTTGAGCTGTCTACCTGAAGTGTATCTAGAGTGCTTGATTTTCTATCCTACTAATTAGTTGTTTCAAGAGTTTGTTTATTGTTCTAAACAAGTCAATTAGTTATTACTTGTCATTGAGTTATACGCGAGAGTTTGAGAGTTCATACGAAAGAGTTTGTCTTATTCTAACCGAGTTTCTTCATTCATTATCAATAGCACTTTGTTTGATAAGTTATCGTCATTAATAGATGTTACACCTCAGTTTATATTTAAGCACCCTTGCACTAAGATAACTACACTCTTACAATTTCCTTATTTGAGGATTCCACCTCCGGTGGATTTACTAGAGATATTTGGTCATTCTCCTTTTGTTTTCCAGAATTGAGAATTATTGTAAGTGAATATCAAGGGTTCACTTTTGTGTAAAATTGGTTATTTTGGGGATCAATTTTGAATATTCTCTATTGAGGATTTGGATTGAATTTAGGAGCCCTATATCTGGTGACATTAATATTTGTGAGTGTCTTTCAATATTTGTGTGAGGATTAATTTTTTTGTGAGAAGAGAGTTTGTTTTGTGTGAGGAAGGAACAAAAAAAAATTCCATTTGTAGTCCTTTTCCATTTAGTGGTACTTATCGCCTATGGGCATAGTCAATTTGGTGAACGGCGTAAATTTTGTGTTGTATTGTCTACTTTTTGTTTATTTGGATTGATATTTTTTAGTGTGATTGTTTTTTTGTCACGGTGTCATAGTTGATCACCACGCACTGCACTTCCACACAACATCTTCACGGCTTCACATTTTCTAGACACTCAAGAAAGAAATTCTTTTACATTTCTTTTCTTTTCTACCAAAAACATCCATGAAACACATTGCGAGTTAAGTTCGAATTCAAAACGAATTCTAGTAACCAACTGAATGAGTCCCCAAAATGAAACAAGTTTACACACACACACACAAACAAACAAACAAACAAACAAAAAAATATCAAACGTATAGTTTCGAACCATTTGATTAATACCCATAGTCCAACGACAAAATGCTGAGAAGAAATAAAGAAGCCATCCTCAACCATTTCGCTTGTTTTCTCTCTCTGAATCGTGTTGGGGGGATAAAGATTAGTACCTCCTATTATTTTTTCAAATTAAATTACACCATCAAGTTGAAATCATCAGCAATACAACACGAAAGCCTGTTTTTTAAAATCTTAATAGAGTGGTGTTTGCTTTAGAGCTAGTAAGTCCATTCTTTGGGAAGAAATATATCTGGGGAGGAACTTCTGTTTTGCGAGATGACACATTTTTGCGTTAATACATGGCTGCTCTTCTTTTTTCCAACTGTATTGCGATCTAAGCCTTTGGAGGTCTTGTTAACATCTGCAAAGAATGGATCCATTACCCCCGATGTGTATGTATCTCATTTTCTCTTTGTAATAAAATACAGCTCTAGAAAGTAAAAGAAATGAAAGGACTAAAAGAACAACATAACATTCAAATAAACAACCTCTTGGCTTGATTTGCAGGCCCAGTTCATGGACGTTGAGCCTGAGAGCTTGTACCACACGCCAAGGGAGGAGAACGGGGGAGTAAGCTGCACAGTGGTAATGACAATATAAGAATATAATCAACATAAATTTCTTGACTTTTTAAACAAGGGTCACGGTGAAACTTATATTCCATTGATTGATGCATTAAAATAGTTTTTTTTTGTGATTTTATATTTAACAATAAAGTTCCAAGTTAAACGTGAGCTAATTTTAATAGCGCCAATAATTTGACTCAATGCTGTGGGGTGTAATGACACGACAACTTCTTAAGTGAGCACATTGGTTATTTGTCTATTGTTCAAATTAAATTTACGAGTCTGCGTTTTAAAAGGAATACGGTTTATTTTTTTTTTATTATAATCATCGTTATTTTCTTTTCCGTCTAGTAGTAGTGTTGTTTCAAAACAAAATTCATCGTATATAGAATCAGAGATAATCATGGAATATAGTATTTGTAAAATATTTCTTAATTTTTTAAGGGTATTATCGTCAAACAAAATTTATTTGGCCAACTACACAGAAAGGAATATATTACACAATTTTCGGTAAGGAGATCAATACAGTAAACATAATCATAAAGGGGCTATGTATGTTTCGGCTACACCTTGGGAGTGAATTTACCGTCCTTGTGACTTTTTGCTTGATGTCCAAAAAAGATAGAAAATGTAATTGTTGAAAACCTCTTAAATAATGAATGAAGTTAAAAAAATCTCAAACTCTTCTACTGAAATAAGGATGAATTATGCATGTAAGTGTCTTCAAAAATTGTTTGCAGCACAAGATGTCATTTAACGACAAATAAAACACAAATTATAATAGTTTCTCAGTCTACGTTATACTTTATAATAAAAAGAGTTGCAATATCAAGATTAATTTTCACCCTATTTGAAAAAAACAAACTCTACTTTCTAATAACAAGCTTCTAAATGTGGTTTTGCTTCCCAAGATGAGAGCTGTTGACGATGGAGAAGGAAATCATGTATCATCATCCTCTTCCGTCTTTTACTAAGAAATTTTATTACTATTTATAATTGTTATATATTAGACGTCGAATGCAAAATCTTTGGCCTATGGGTGAAGAGCCTTGAATCTTTTATATTGACGGCAAAACTTTAATTTTTTTCATGTGAAATTTATGTTAGATTTAGATTTAATAAATCAATTAACAGTTTTTATGGATCAATAATATAATATATGAACATATAAACTGTTATGTATAGATAGGACCTTAATCTACATAATTATCACATGTATCCAAAATAGAGTGGAAAAATATACCTAAGTCAATATTAGAATTGACGAGTGAAGAGGTTGTCATTGGTGCCTCCAACTCCATCATGTCACAAATGAAAAGATTGACGGAGTAGTCGACCTTAGAGATGTCTGATCGGACTGAATTTCGGACACCGACTTTCTCTCATACACGGCAAGAACATACTCCAATTTCAGTATGTTCCAAATAAACACAAATTTGAGTATTTGGATTTCTCTTCCTTACCCTATAATTACATTATGTTGTCTTTTCATGTGTCTGAATGATGAAAATCAATCACTTATTTATAGGCAGGAACATGACTCAAATCTCCAACAGTCGCTTAATCTTAACCATCCATCAAGGTAGATAGCCAAGAGTCATTTTGACTCTTGATATTCGAAGTACCCTTTCATCAACCAAAGTGACTCTTAGTATTAATCTAATTATGGTTCATATTATGTAGAATTATTCTTTAAAATAATTCTAACATTCTCCCACTTGGTCCATAATTATCATAAGGAGCGCAATAATCTTTGAGTCAGCCTTAAATGGTTTTTCATAAACACCTTAATCACACAAACCATTAATGTGGGTCATGGGGATCACATACTAATTCAAGATCATGATCGCTTTCATGTACCACAACAGTAATAATTCATCCAACAAGGTCTATAATCGGGTTATTAAATAATGGTCCAATAATGTCTATATAAAAGACTATTTATGTCACATTCATCAATTCACATGCATGTAAACTTATATTGCAAGACAGAAATCAAAATGTTCAGTATACACTTTAATCGATATCAAGTATAGTGCCAAAATAAAAGCACCAAACAATTCACAAATACTCATACTTAATTGGCTACACGTAAGACTCATATCTTAAGCATGTTTCATAAATGTTCTTTTGTGATAGCCCATTTATTAGTGGATATGCTATGTTAACACTTATATTAATGTGTTCAACTGATACTTTTTATTTCTGAACGTATTCATTCATATATAGGTATTATATCTTAATGTGCCTGGGGTCTTTAAAATACCTATCAGTTCTTCATGACGAAGAATATAGTGGAATTATCATAATATTTCAGCGACTTGATAATAGTATCGACAACTTTAAGTCCCAAAATAAATTTTTTGCAACCATAATCCATAAGTTGTACCCCCAAAGCATGCTACATACTATATTTAATTGTTTCTCACTCTTTCATAATATTGGTCACTAGGCCAAAACAAATCTACTTAATCAAGAGAGAACAATTACCATAGTGTGAGCATATAATATTTTAAGTATCTCATTACTTCATACTCTTAAACTATTTTATTTCTCTAATCTATCATTCATTATTAAGAGAAATTCAATAAATATATAAATTTACTCCCACTGACTTTAAGGTATATATATACTTAATCAAAATATATAAAGTGTTCTTAAAATGCCATTAATGGAAAACTGACATAAGTTTATATAGTGATTTCTCAACTTGTACAGTTCTTTTCTTAAACTCTCATAAGTTTTCACACTAAATGTAACTCTTACTCAAAAGGAGCTACTAAAGCTATAAAATTTTAATATTCTAAGGTATAGGTGAAAATATTTACTTACGCCCCTTTGTCTAACCCTTTGTCTATTCGTAATAAAAACTTTGACCATAAGTCTAGATTTATATCGTTGATTATCAAAATCGAATATTTTCTTACTCCTCTGTCAAATTCGCATTCTTGTGATAAATCTCACAATCAGTCAAAATAGCAAACTCATTTAAGAGTTTCTTAACTTCAAAATAGCAAACTCATTTAAGAGTCATATCCATTAACCAAAAGAAGAATTACTTTGGAAGTTAAAGGAATGATGTAAGTATCTTAACTTCTTTTATAATCGCATCAGGTGATTCGATACACTACACCAAAAACAGCAATTTGACAGACCCTGATGTTAAAAATCTGGCACAGTTTTAAACCGTGTCAGATTCTGGCATGGTTTAATGACAATCTGGCACACTTTAAAACAGTGCCAAAATTTGGCACTGCTTTAAAGTGTGCCAAAATTGAGTACACTTGATTAAAATATAAAAGACCCTAAAAAATTATTATGTTTACTTTCCCTCTTCTTTTTCCTCTCTCATTTTTGAATCTCCCGCTCCCCGACTCTCTCCCTCCCCTCACCCGCTTACCGGCTCCAGCCGCTCCGTCCGGCAAGGCTTCAGGTATCACACTCTCTCTCTACTACGGCATCCAGACGCTCCGTCCGGTAAGCCTTCGGCAACCGCTCTTCTCTGCTACGGTAAGTTGCTCACGTCCGGCAAACCTCCAAAATAGGCATTTTTTATTTTTTCTACAGATCCAACCTAATTTCACGCTACCGCACAGTTTTTAAATTTTCAAGAGATTTGGGTGTTATTTAAATGGTACGAAAAAAGGTTTAAAGGTGAAATGGTAGGAAAAAAATCAACACAACCCTGAATGACATACCCTATGCAAAAAAAGGTGAAAGGTTCAGTTCAAGAACGAAAGGTACAAATTGATTTTACCCATACTAAATTTGATTTCAATTTATGTGTCACAATAATATTCTTGGCATTGTGCATATTAGACATGTTTCGCCCGCATCATCAACTAGTATGGTTTTATTCTTTCATGCATTGATTTTGAATTCAGGAGAATGTAACTAGCGTGAACCCTAGCATCGTGGAATTCTTCAAAACATCCTATTGGAGTAAAATAAAGGATGATTTGATAAATGATAAGTGTAATTTTCAGTTCTTTCCACCTTTTATCCTTTTTATATTTTATAAAACATAAGTCTTCTGACACTTCAACAGTCATAGCACAGTCTCTGTCTCATAATGAAGAGCTGAGAAACTTGAAAGATAAGATATCGTCTAATGAATAACTAAATGCCGCTCAGAATAAAAGATTTCAGAATTTGCAGACATAGTTGGACCAAATGAGATACTTTCGAGAAGTTATGGCGCGAAGAGTTCATCGGGTGGCTATCAAAATACAAATGAAATTTGGTTAGTCTCAAATTCTCTTTAAATGTTGCAGCATTAAATAAAAAAATGGCCTGAAATAGCGGCAACAAGTAGCCAAACGTAAAATGGCTTACTTTATGAGCTTATTTAGTTAAATTGGTGGAAGGGATTTGCTGGTGGTTTGGTTTTTGAATTTTCTACTGCTGTTGAGTTTATTTTAAATGTTAAAACAGGTTGGATTTAACGAATAAACAATTGAAACTATGTCAAAATTTTCTAAAATCGGTAAACGTTCTAAATTAATTAAAAACATACCGTTAGAGGATGAAAACCCAAAATAACCTCCTAACAACCCCAAAGAGACACGAACACCTCGTACGGGATCAATGTAACACATAGGAACTCACCGCCTAGTCACGGTTTATGCCATCACAGATTATGTCCAATGAAGGGTTCTTTGGGAAGAACTTTCTAATACACACCAATGTAAGAGGCACGAACACCTCGCACGGGACCAATGTAACTTATAGGAACTGACCGCGTAGTCACGGGACTCCCGATTTGAGAATATGACGGTAATATGCAAAAATCAATATTTAGACTTAAAAACAAGTCGTTAAAGGGTGAAAACCTAAACCAGCCCCCAAACGACCCCATAAGAGGCACGAATAACTAGCACGGGACAAATGTAACTTGTAGAAACTGACCGCATAGTCACGAGTATCCCGATTTAAGAATATGATGATAATTTGAAAATATCTAGATTAGGCTTAAAAACAAGCCTTTAAAGGGTGAAAACCTAAACCAGCCCCCAAACGTCATCGTAAGAGGCACAAACACCTCTCCCGGGAGCAATGTAACTTGTAGGAACTGACCACGTAGTCACGAAACTCCCGATTTGAGAATATGACGATAATTTGAAAAATCAATACTAAGACTTAAAAACAAGTCGTTAAAGGGTGAAAACCTAAACCAGTGCCCAAACTACCCCGCAAAAGGCATGGACACCTCGTACGGGACCAATGTAACTTGTAGCAACTGCCCGCATAATCACGAGTCTCCCGATTTGAGAATATGACGATAATTTTAAAATATCTAAATTAGGCTTAAAAATAAGTCGTTAAAGGGTGAAAACCTGAACCGGCCCCTAAACGTCACCGTAAGAGGCACGCACACCTCGTACGGGACCAATGTAACAAGTAGGAACTGACCGCCTAGTCACGGAACTCCCGATTTGAGAATATGAGGATAATTTGTAAAAATCAACACTTGGACTTATAAACAAGTCGTTAAAGGGTGAAAACCTATACCAGCCCTCAAATGTCCCCGTAAGAGGTACGGACACCTCACACGGGACCAATGTAACTTGTAGAAAGTGATCGGGTAGTCACGGGACTCCCGATTTTATAATGTAAAGATAATTTAAAAAATTCAACACTTAGACTTAAAAACAAGCCATTAAAGGGTGAAAACTTAAACCAGCCCCCAAACGACCCCGTAAGAGTCACGGACACCTCGTACAGGACCAATATAAGTTGTAGCAACTTCCCGTATAATCACGGATCTCCCGATTTTAGAATATTATGATAATTTGAAAATATCTAGATTAGGCTTAAAAACAAGCCGTTAAATGGTGAAAACCTAAACCAGCCCTCAAACGTCCCCGTAAGAGGCACGAACACAACTCACGAGACCAATGTAACTTGTAGAAACTGTCGAGTTATCACAGGTCTCCCCATTTGAGGATATGATGATAATTCGAAAATATCTAGATTAGGCTTAAAAACAAGCGGTTAAACGGTGAAAACCTAAACCAGCCCCCAAACATCACCGTAAGAGGCACGAATACCTCGAAAGGGACTAATGTAACTTATAGGAACTGACCGCGTAGTCACGGGACTCACGATTTGAAAATATGAGGGTAATTTGCAAAAATCAACACATAGACTTAAAAACAAGCCGTTAAAGGGTGAAAACCTAAACCAGGCCCCAAATGTCCTCGTAAGAGGTACGGACACCTCGCACGGGACCAATATAACTTATAGAAACTGACTGTATAGTCACGGGACTCTCGATTTGAGAATATGACGATAATTTGCAAAAATGAACACTTAGACTTAAAAATAAGCCGTTAAAGGTTGAAAACCTGAACTAGGCCCCAAACCTCCTCGTAAGAGGTACGAACACCTCTCACGGGACCAATGTAACTTGTAGGAACTTACCGCGTAGTCACGGGACTCCCCATTTTAGAATATGACGATAATTTGAAAAAATCAACACTTAGACTTAAAAACAAGCTGTTAAAGGGTAAAAACCTAAACCAGCCCCCAAACGACCCCGTAAGAGGCACGGACACCTCACACGGGACCAATGTAACGTGTAGCAACTGCCTGCATAATCACGAGTCTCTCGGTTTGAGAATATCACGATAATTTGAAAATATCAAGATTAGGCTTAAAAATCAGCCATTCAAGGGTGAAAACCCAAACCAGCCCCCAAACGGACCTGTAAGAGGCATAAACACCTCACACAGAACCAATGTAACTTGTAGAAACTAATCGCGTCGTCACGGCACTCCCAATTTGAGAATATGATGATAATTTATAAAAATCAACACTTAAACTTAAAAACAAGTCGTTAAAGGGTGAAAACCTAAACCATCCCCCAAACGTCCCCGTAAGAGGTACGAACACCTCGCAGGGGACTAATGTAACTTGTAGGAACTGAATGCGTAGTTATGGGTCTTCCGGTTTGAGCATATGACGATAAATTTCAAAAATCAACACTTATACTTAAAAATAAGCCGTTAAAGGGAGAAAAGTTAAACCAACCCCCAAATTTCCCCGTAAGAGGCACGGACACCTCGCATATGACCAATATAACTTGTAGGAACTGATCGCGTAGTCCCGATTCTCTCAGTTTCAGAATATGACGATAATTTAAAAATATCTAGATTAGGCTTAAAAATAAGCCGTTAAAGGGTGAAAACCTAAACCAGCCCCCAAACGGCCCCGGAAGAGGCACAGACACCTCGTACGGGACCAATGTAACTTATAGGAACTGACCGCGTAGTCACAGGTCTCCCGATTTGAGAATATGACGATAATTTAAAAATATCTAGATTAGGCTTAAATACAAGCCGTTAAAGTGTGAAAATCTTAAGTAGCCCCCAAGCGTCCCCGTAAGAGGCACGGACACCTCACAGGAGACTAATGTAACTTATAAGAACTAACCGTGTAGTCACGAGACTCCCGATTTGAGAATATGACGATAATTTGTAAAAATTAACACTTAAACTTAAAAATAAGTCGTTAAAGGGTGAAAACCTAAACCTTCTCCCAAACGTCCCCGTAAGGGGAACGAACACCTCGCACGGGACCAATGTAACTTATAGGAACTGACCGCGTAGTCACGGGTCTCCCGGTTTGAGAATATGATGATAATTTACAAAAATCAACACGTATACTTAAAAACAAGCCGTTAAAGGCTGAAAACCTAAACCAACCCCCAAACATCCCCGTAAGAGGCACGGACACCTCGCACAGGACCAATGTAACTTATAGGAACTGACCGCATAGTCTCGGTTCTCTCAGTTTGAGAATATGAAGATAATTTAAAAATATCTAGATTATGCTTAAAAATAAGTCGTTAACGGGTGAAAACCTAAACCAGCCCCCAAACGGCTCTGGAAGAGGCAGGAACACCTCGCACGGGACCAATGTAACTTGTAGGAACTGACCGCGTAGTCATGGATCTCCCAGTTTGAGAACATGATGATAATTTGAAAATATTTAGATTAGGCTTAAAAACAAGTCGTTAAAGGGTGAAAACCTAAATCAGCCCCCAATCATCCCCATAAGAGGCACGGACACCTCGCACGGGACCAATGGAACTTATAGGAACTGGCTACGTAGTCGCAGTTCTCCCAATTTGAGAATTTGGTGATAATTTGTAAAAATTAACACTTAGACGTAAAAACAAGTCGTTAAAGGGGTAAAACATAAATCATCCCCCAAATGTCCCCGTAAGAGGCATGAACACGTCGTACGGGACCAATGTAACTTATAGGAACTAACTGCGTAGTCACGGATCTCCCAGTTTGAGAATATGACGATAATTTGAAAAAATCAACACCTAGACTTAAAAATAAGTCGTTAAAGGGTGAAAACCTAAACCAGCTATGAAACGTCCCCGTAAGAGGCACAAACACCTCGCACATGACCAATGTAAATTGAAGAAACTGACCGCGTAGTCGCGGCTCTCCCGATTTGAGAATATGACCATAATTTGCAAAAACTAACACTTGGACTTAAAAACAAACCGTTAAAGGGGAAAACCTAAACCATCCCCCAAACGTCCCCGTAAGAGATAGGAACACCTCGCACGGGACCAATGTAGATCTTGAAGGAACTGACCGCATAATCACGGGTCTCCCGGTTTAAGAATATGACGATAATTTGAAAATATCTAGACTAGGCTTAAAAAGAAGTCGTTAAAGGGTGATACCCTAAACCAACACCCAAACGGCCCCGTAAGAGGCACGAACACCTGACTCGGGACCAATGTAACTTGTAGGAACTAATCGCGTAGTCGTGGTTCTCTCAGTTTGAGAATGTGATGATAATTTTAAAATATTTGGATTAAGCTTAAAAACAAGTCGTTAAAGGGTGAAAACCTAACTCAACCCCCAAACGTCACCATAAGAGGCACGAACACCTCGCACGGGACCAATGTAACTTGTAGGAAATGATCGCGTAGTCACGGGTCTCCTAATTTGAGAATATGATGATAATTTGCAAAAATCAACACTTAGACTTAAAAACAAGTCGTT
This sequence comes from Sambucus nigra, assembly GCA_949130495.1. Classification (NCBI taxonomy): domain Eukaryota; kingdom Viridiplantae; phylum Streptophyta; class Magnoliopsida; order Dipsacales; family Adoxaceae; genus Sambucus; species Sambucus nigra. The sequence continues at coordinate 140,756,329 of OX422218.1, forward strand.
AAAGGGTGAAAACATAAACTAGCCCCCAAACGGCCCCGTAAGAGGCATGAACACCTCGTACGAGACCAATGTAACTTGTAGGAACTGTCGCGTTGTCACAGGTCTCCCCGTTTGAGGATATGATGATAATTCGAAAATATCTAGATTAGGCTTAAAAATAAGTCGTTAAAGGGTGAAAACCTAAACCAGCCCCCAAACATCACCGTAAGAGGCACGAATACCTCGAAAAGGATCAATGTAACTTATAGGAACTGACCGCGTAGTCACGGGACTCTCGATTTGAGAATATGACCATAATTTGCAAAAATTAACACAGACTTAAAAACAAGCCATTAAAGGGTGAAAACCTAAACCAGCCCCCAAATGTCCTCGTAAGAGGTACGGACACCTCGCACGGGACCAATATAACTTATAGGAACTGACCGCGTAGTCACGGGACTCTCGATTTGAGAATATGATGATAATTTGCAAAAATGAACACTTAGACTTAAAAATAAGCCGTTAAAGGTTGAAAACCTAAACCAGGTCCCAAACGTCCCCGTAAGAGGTACGGCACTTCCCACGGGTCCAATGTAACTTGTAGAAACTGACTGCATAGTCACGGTTCTCCCTGTTTGAGAATATGACCATAATTTGCAAAACTCAACACTTAGACTTAAAAACAAGTCATTAAAGGGTGAAAACCTAAACCAACCCCCAAACGTCATCGTAAGAGGTACGAACACCTCTCACGGACCAATGTAACTTGTAGGAACTGATCGCATAGTCACGGTTCTCCTGGTTTATGAATATGATGATAATATGAATATATCTATATTAGGCTTAAAAACATATTGTTTGAGGGTAAAAACCCAAACCAGCTCCTAAATGGCCCCGTAAGAGGCACGGACACCTTGCACGGGACCAATGTAACTTGTAGGAACTGATCGTGTAGTCATGTGTCTCCTGATTTGAGAATATGACTATAATTTGAAAATATCTAGATTAGGTTTAAAAACATGTCGTTTGAGGGTGAAAACTTAAATTAGTCCTTAAATGGCCCAGTAAGAAGCACTTACACCTCGCATGGGACTAATTTAACTCGTAGGAGCTGACCACGTAGTCACAACAATATCGATTTGTGAATACAATAATAATTTTTATTCGTATATGCAAACTTTTAGCTTGAATAAGATTTTTTTTTAAATTACTCGGTTACTAACATCGTCTCCTTTTGTATCTTATTTTTTTGCAGGATAACATTTTGCCATTAGCTTTTATCCATATGGAACACATGAAGTCAATGGTCTACAACAAGAGGATTATTTACTTAATGTCATTAATATTCAGGATTATATTTTTTTTTGTTATGTCCGTGCGGACTTTTGTAGTTTTATTGTTAGCTTTTATGGCCATGCGGGCTTTTGTAATTTTATTGTTATATTTTATGATTGTACGGGCTTTACATTACGCAGGTATTATATTAACAGGTTTTAGAATGTCCACAAAATAGAGGAAACTCTGTCCAATTTTTTTGGTCTGTGAACTATTATTATTTATAATATTTTGACGTTTGTATGCACATTAGTTTATCAACAACTTTCGAGATTTGCAATTTGTGAATTTTTTGGTTTTCAAATAATTAATTTTTTTTCTTTTATCCAAAAATTTGGCACAGTTCAAACTCGTGCCAAAAGTGTATCAAATTTTAGCACGATTTTGAACTGTACCAAAAGTTTATCAAAATGTGCTCAATTTGGCACAGCTCAAAACTATGCCAAAAGTGTGCCCGAAATATCAAGTTCTGGCACGGTTTAAAAATGTGTCAGAAGTGTTCCTATTTGGTCAAATCTGGCACACTTTTGAGCCATGCCAGAAAAAACTGGCAATTTTGGATATTTGATCTGACACAGTTTTAAATCGTGACAGATTCTTATTTTTTGTGTAGTGATACTCCCACTAATTTCACCATTCTGTAAAGAATTTGACATTTGATGTTTTCGATTTCGAAAGTAATTAGTGTACCCTCTTTTAAGTGTAAAAATAATTATAAATTCTAATTCTTTTAGTGAATTATAAATCCATGCATGTACTAGACACTCCCAATCATACGGGTGTGTCAAATAGGGTAAGTAAAGTAGAATTTATATAATACACGTTTACCATATATATTCATTTGTGTGTGACTAAATATTATGGCGATATCGACGTGTTGCATTTAACTTGTTGTCTTGTTGCGTTTGGCTTGTTGTTTTATAACGACATGTTCTATGTAGGTCCGCTATCCAAGGACTATTATAATTCTCCCACTTGGGCCACATAGAGCATTCTAAAATTATAAAACCTTAAGAGCTCAAACATGAGTATCAAGATTTATAAGTGACAACCCAAAGACAGTCTAATATATTAAATCATAAAAGTAAGTCTAGATTTAAAAGAGCCACAACATCAAAAAGCTACTTTGAAGTTCAACATTATGATATAGGATCGGAATCATTTTTCTTGTATAAGTTTCATAAAAATAATTGTACAAACTACAAATGAGAATACCATAATTAAGGAAAATATATTCTCATATAAACGTAAAGATGTTTTATATATTCGAGAAACATATTTTGAAAGGTCACTGAGGGGATTTGAAATGATTTCAATATAACATAAGAAAAGGAATTCAAGAATTTATCGTTTGTTTTATGGCTTGTCTTGTAAGCATCCTCATTGATATAGAACCATGTTTCGTAGCACTCTAGTTTTTTTGAAAAATAAAACAAATTATTTCATTCATATTGAATGATATATTATAATTCACATAATAAAGCTTAAAGTATGTATGTTATATAATGGGTACACATTTTAATCTCTAACATTATGAGATTTTGCATAATCTCTATGCTGAATCCGTTTAATAATTCTTCAAGGTTTTAAAAGAGTTTCACGCACTAATTCATTAATAGTGGGATCCTCAAGTAAAACTGAATTATAATGATTTAGCAATTTTAAGTGAAACTTAGCTTCTTTATTTCATTCTAAGAAGTCAGTCTCAAGAACATTAAAGGGGGGAAACATGCAGTTTTAGATAAATAAAGTAATATAAAATTAATGAAATAAATAGCTCACTATATTAATGCTATGAGTTGACAACGCGTACATTAATAACATTTTATAAATGTGGACATTCTTTCGTAATAACTTTGAATATTTATATATATGACTTTATTGGGTACCATGTTATGTAAGATGAACATGTTATCTAGGATAACTTTTCACCACCTAATTGCATAATCTCTTAATATTTATTTCATTTACTCAAAATAAATTTCCTTTGAAAAATTATCTTGCTTGACGAAATAAATCAAATATACCCAATCAATGTCTTCACATATATGAGCATAATAAGTTATTACTACAACTTTTAGCTTTAAATTTAATATTCACAAGCATTCTTGTTGGGTCACTTTGGTGGCTACCAAACTATCCATTATATGAATATTAAATTATTTTATGGATTGTAAAATAATTTCAACAATCACTAATGTTTTCAACAGATTATAAATTAAGGAAGATTATGGACTCTTTGGAGCAACCGATACCAACCTTAATAAACAAACATATTGCCCCTTAATATTAACTTTACCATTGTAACCGAACTCTTTGGAGCAACTAAATCACAATGGCTTAATTATAATGAAATTATTAATTATCCGAACACTCAAAACCATATCCGGACTCTTTGGAGCAACCAAGACATAGTATTTGAATGTTATCACCAAATTCAACATTTACAATTTATTAGATTATACCACTTTAGTGGAATCGTAACCTAATCATGTTATCATAAATTTAACATTTACAATTTATTAGACTAGACCACTTTGGTGGAATCATATTCTAATCGTGATATAAATGTTAAGAATAAAACTTTAGGGCATGCTTTTAATATTGTTTCTCATATTGGGTATAATAAGTATATACACATTAATCTAATATTTATAATTTTGAACACCGAATAAAACTTTAGGCAAATATCAGTCTCAAGGAGAAATTTAAATCATTCGAGGTGAAGTTGATACGAAGAAAAAAAATTGCTCATTAATGTTCATTTGATAATCGAAAATATCCCTTTGGTATAATGAACAATCTGCATCATCATTGCATCAACAGTCTAACATTCATCATTATATTTTGACTCACTGGCAGCCAAATTTATACACAGTAATTTAATATTTATAATTATAGATTACGGCACTTTAATGGATACCTAATCTAATATAATATAAATATTAATATCAAAACATTAACCATAACCATAATAGTCATAACAATATTTAGTATATACCGAAAATATTATGACAGCCAAATAAGATAAGACAACTGATGTATTTACTAAAACACATAAAATGGAGAAATTCATAATTTTCAATAATGGAAAATTTGAGTAATCACTATCAAAAAATTCTTAAAAAAATAATCTTCCCAATAAGCGAAATTTAAAAAAAAAAATTGAGAAAGAAATAGCTGTCAACTTTATAACAACATTTATTACTAAAAAAATTGTGATTTTTCATCATTAAATCCTCTCGAATTGACATAAAAAATTTATCAATCCCAGGTAAGTCGACAATTTTAATCTCAATTATTGCTTATTAGAGGCATAAGAAAATTGTTGCTGAAAATGTCTCAATATATTCAGATTTAGAGTCTTATAAAATAAACAGCTTTAAATGCATAATTAAAACTATCACAAAAGAAAATCACAATTAGGGAACCAAAACCAATTTTAATTTGGTCATAAAATTTGGATAAACAAAATCTCATTTTATGAATTTTTCTATTATGTGATTATATAGATGCACCAATTAATTCATTTTGTTGCATTCACACATATCCTAAATTGATTTATCCTTAAGTGCGCTTAAATTTTTAATTCATAAAGTGTGCAAAATAAATTTCCTTTCATTGAACATACATGCACACACATATTACGTAATTGATATAAAATTAATATCCTAAAAAAAATATTATACGCAATTCTTGATGGATAATCAGATGTCCAAATATAGATGTGTACATAGTAATTGAATATTTATGACTATAGATTCAGACACTTTCCTCCTAATCTAGCATCATATAAATATTATGTCACAGTTAATTTAGGAATTTTTGCAATCGAATAGAATATACTCTTTAATCTAATATATGCTAACATAGGATAAGGCACTTTGGTGGACACCTATCCTATCTTTATGAAAATATTAGCACATGAGATTATTAACATGAGAAATATCCATACAATGATTTGGAATGATATAAAGTACATAAGAACAACTAAACAGTATAAACATTACATATGTAGTGGAAAAAAAATCTCGTAAGATATCCAAAAATGAAAAAATTAGTTTTCACCACAAATATGTTTAGAATTGCAAAAGAATCACTCTTCAATTCGCGGAATCGAAAGTATAATTTTCGTGGGAGAGATATAAAAGTAAACGTTATTTTCAAATCAATTTTTTTATTGGTGACACAAAAAAATTGTCACTTAAAATACAGAGCTCATAATAGGCAATAAGATTTCAGAGACGAAAATATTCATAAGGTCACAAAAATGAATCTAGACAGATTTAGTGACACGGAATATTAGTACGTCACAGAAAGTTTACACATAGCTCTTAACAGATTCAGCGACAGAAAATAAAAATGTCGCAGAACGTATTATTCATAAAGATAAGCAGATTTTAAACTGAGTCCAAGTTAGAGTCATAAAAAAAATTATAATAAAAACATCAAATAAGTCTCATAATTTAGAATATAAAATCTGTTATAAAATATGAATTTCATATTTAGACACAAAGGATAATTATGTGATACCACATGTTAGATTTAGATGTAATAAATCAATTAACAGTTTTTATGGATCAATAATACAATATATGAACATATAAACTGTTATGTAAATATAGGACCTTAATCTACATAATTATCATATGTGTCCAAAATAGAGTTGAAAAATATACCTAAATCAACATTAGAATTGACGAGTAAAGAGGTTATCATTGGTGCCTCCAACTCTATCATGTCACAAATGGAAAGATTGACGGAGTAGTCGATCTTAGAAATGTCCGATCGGACTGAATTTCGGACACTGACTTTCTCTCATACACAGCAAGAACATACTCCAATTTCAGTATGTTCCAAATAAACACAAATTTTAGTCTTTATATTTCTCTCCCCTATCCTGTAATTACATTATGTTGTCTTTTCATGTGTCTGAATGATGGAAATCAGTCACTTATTTATAGGCAGAAATAAGCCCCAAATCTCCAACATTCGCTTAATCTTAACCGTCCATCAAGGTAAATAATCAAGAGTCATTTTGACTCATGATATTTGGAGTACCCTTTCATTAATCAAAATGACTTTTAGAATTAATCTAATTATGGTTCATATTATGTAGAATTATTCTTTTAAATAATTCTAACAACTTAATAGTCTCAACGTGCTCCCTCACATGTAGCGTAACTTGAGTTTAATACGTGGATATATTTATATTAGGTGATGCGGAGTAAATGAGTTGTTGAGTCATGCTCTCATACCACTTCAAATATTGAAGCATTCAATCCAAAACCTATTGATTATGGATGGAGGGAGCCCATGATCTCATATTGTGGTACAAGACTTTAATTTTTACACGCGAGACTTTATAGTTTCAACAATAATGACTACTTGTTCCTTAACGTGGGTCAATTTCACTATGCCCCCTCAAATTTTCTGTAGAATCAATTGATTCACGTTGCTCCTCAAACTTGTATTTTTATTAATATATTAACACTTTAAACTTTTTAGTTTGATGCAATGTGGTCCAATTAGAGATGAGATTATTTTTTGACAAAAATTGATCACGTGTTTTCACCCGAATAGGCAAATATGTCAATTAATCTCAATCAATCTATTTTAATCAAAGCGGGGCTCAAACCCGCACCATTTTCAAAACCTGAACCTAGATCACTTTGTTTTTACCCACCCAAGTCAAGACCCTTCCTTTTGATTTAAAGATGGATAAAATTAAGGTTTTATTTCTTTTATTTTGCCCCCCTGAGATGATGTTATAATTAGAGATACTCCTGTTTCTCAAAATATTATACTTAATCCCGCGGATGTGCATCATCCCGCTTGTACCTAATGAATCGACGCACTTGTACCTTATGCATACAGGGGAGGGAGTTAAGTCTAGTTATTGAACTTCTAAGGGGTATCTCTAAACATAGCATTATCTCAGGGGCAAAGTAAAAAATAATAATTTAATAGATAATTGAGGACTAAGGGCTGTCCAATGGACCTACCCCATCTATCAATCGGACCATATTGCATCAAATTAGAAAGTTTTGGGTGCAAACTGATCAGCCCCAAGAATTTGATGGGGCAAAGGGCAATTGAGTTTTTTGATGACTGTGTACATATTTATGCATACAAAAGAAATGTCTTATATAGATTTATATATTAAAAAAATTTATTTTCAGCTCTAAATATTGGTACCTGGCCTATTGGTTAAGTTGACATCAGTGCCTGCTCTTCGAGGAAGGAAAACTCCCGTACCGCATGATTTTTTGCCAGAATCTAGAAAGACTGCTTGCATTCCAGGGCCACCAGCTGCCCAATTTGAGGGATATCTTGGTCTTTGATCTAGTGCCTTCAAGTTATATTTTGATGGCTAACAACACGTGATCAAGATGAATGTAATTAGTGTAATAATCTTACATAGAGTTTATTAATTTTAGCTTCTGTGAATCCAACAAAGGCCTACTATACTTTTCTTTATTTAATTTTGATCTAGTGCCTTCAGTATGCTTTCAGAATTCAAAATAATTTTAGTAAAACTAATTGTAAGACAGAACAAAGCCAAAGTAACTTTTATCTTGTGTATAATGTCAGTAAAAGTATAGTAGTAGTGCATGTTTAACTATTAATTGGTATTTAAAAACCAAAAGTCAAAATCAATTGACAGAAAGGTCAATAAGTCCCGTGGTGTTATATGTTGATATGCAACTATTTGGATTTGTGATGTGGAATTTAGCGATCAACATGTCGTACTGCGCGTGTGAAGTGACTTTATCAAGCATTCGGGAAAGGTATATATATATATATATGGAGTTTTTGGACCATTTATCAGACCTTCCAGTGCAGATTCAATTGGCAATATGTGGGGTGGTCTGAAATTTATATATTCTCGACGCACCCACATATGAGGTGCTACTTTTTTGTATAGCTTTAAGTTACCATGTCCCAGAAAATTTAAGATTTAATACAAAATAATTTGAAGGCTTTGGGTATTTATATGTTTTGAAAACATATTAACCACAATCTTTGATTCTATTATCCTTTTTTCAGATTTAACTATTTGAAAATTGTTGTTTAAATGCTTACCATGACCAAGTAAAGCATTCACTATCAGGAGATCTTATTATGAGTTTCAATTTCAGCGTAAACGTGGCATTCTCTTTTAATTCATTTCTCAAACGTGTTTTTACTTCTTTTTTCTTTTCTCATGTAAATTTCAGTCCTTGATTTCCTTGTAAAAAAAAAAGGAGAACAACTTCTCAATTCCAAATGGTAAAGATTACACCAAACCACTATATATGCTCTCCCACAATGTAATATGGCCTTCAAACTCACTGGCTAAAAATATTCAGACAAATTTAAATAAAGACTAATATGTAAATTCTGCACTCAAATAATTGGACGCCCCATTATGATCTAAGTATGGAATAATTTTGACTATTTATAATATTAGAGAATTAAGGTAAAGGTCATGTTTCTTCCTATATTTGGATTTTTAGGGCAATGTTTTTCAAGTTTATAAACCTAGTCCCTGTGGTGCAATAGCATTTATAAATTTAGTCCATGTGGTACAATAGTATTTATTTTTTTGGTCCGCGCCAGCGGCATTATTTTTCACCATTTTTCATGGAATTTTTAGTACAGCGACAAAATTTATAAAATTATATGGAATGTCCTAATATTATAAACTTTGTGCATTACAAGGACCTTTTTCCAAAACCCTCAATTAATATATATCATTTATATAACTCCTATCATATATTTCCTTGAGGTATATATGATATGGGAATCCATGTGAAAATTATCTGTGTGACAGAATCTTTACGAATCAATAGCAAAAGATGATTCCATAACTCAGAGTTGAACCCCTCTCTCTCAATTTAAAGAATATATAAAGAACAAAATAAATAAATGAAGTAGAAAGAAGGATTGAGATGAGTACCAACGGGAGTAATGGTTCTTTTGCCGATGACTTAAGATGATGTTGTTGCTGCCTCCGATATTTCTGCAAAATGATAACGAATGCATATATTGAAAGCAGTTCAAAATTTAAAATATAACAACCAGATCAAAAAAAGTTGTTAATTGATTGGAAGAGGAAGAAATTCAAGAAACAAAGCAGATAATAAACCACAAGTTAGAAATATATTTATAGCAGTAGTACCGTTAAATGATCATCGAGGACGCTAGTAGGAAGCCATGACAAGCCTTGTTCAAAACCAACATTCTCATCATCTTCCGCCATCGTAGAGAGAAAATATGAATGCTATATTATTATTATTATTATTATTATTATTATTGTTGTGGGATGGATTAGAGGAGGGGATGTCGAGTTCCAACTCTAAACCTGCAACTCAACTAATTATAATTACGTGTGTTTATATATAGACTAGACATAGATAGGGGATAGCAACCACAAATTTAAAATGTTGTGTATTTGTATAAATGACCATTAACTACTCTCAACTACAGCGCTTGCAGTATATTTTTCATCAAACTGATATCGCGTAGCATCGAATTTTGGGTGATTTTAGATTTACCCACAAAATTCGTATGTTCATTGACCAAGTCTTTTTTATTATAAATACAATCTACCTATATAGTTAACAAATTAATCCCCAATGAAAAAGTTACAGTTGGGTTAAATGATGCAAAGCTAATAAATTATAATTACAATCAACTAGTAAGCTAGTTTTAAAATTTTAAACAATTAATTCTTTTAACAACTCTATTGCATTCACCATTTAAAAATATAATCTATCTTGAAGTATATTATAGAAGAGCAACAATAACTGCAGAAGAATTTACTTGAATATCATCATAATAACCTAGCTAAGGTACTTGTCATAGGTTTATTAATGTGTGATACACATGGATTTACCTAAAACAGTAACTAATGTATATTTCATCAAATAGAGTCCCATTTCTTAGTCTCTCTCAGAGTACTCTCAAGATTGATAAGGCTTTGTGCAAAAATTATAAAATAGATCCCTTTTATGTGTATTGATATAAAAAATGGATTCCCCAACGTATAAGTTTTAACAAATAGACCAGCAGAGGGCCTGTGCGATCGCTCACTTAGCACATGCTCAGGGTCGCCCCTGATGTGTATAGTCAACTAACTTAATTCATATTTTGTTGCGTGTTTGTCAATGAGCTTATTAGATGATGAGTTAATTCTTTCATAATTAATACTAAAAAAATGACCTAAGATTAAAAATGTTAATAATTTGTGTTTTTTGTTTTGTATTCTCAAATTTTGCCAACAAATGTTAGATTACATTGATGTAAAGAATTGTGTGTGACTTAATTTGATTATTTGCATACTATTTAGTTGATGAACCTAGAGTGAAAGTAAATTTTACAATACCGAAAAGGAAAGTGACGGGTTGCTTAGGTACACGTAAGCTTTGCATGTACTTTAGAATTTACATGTATTTTTCTGCGTACTTACAATCTACATGTAAAACATGCGCATACTTTGTAAAAGTACATACACTTTTACATGTACTTTACAAAAGTACAAGCATTTTTACATGTAATTGAACAAATGATCCTATAATTTTTCATGTATTTTATGAAGTTCTTTATGTATTATTATGAAAATACTCTCTCTCTCTCTCACACACACACACACACACGCATTAGTCATCCCCGTTGACAACATATTGCTTATACATGTCTTTTTTTCTAAATCGATACATAGTTGTGGATTATAGTCATATACATAATGTATATTATTTTTAAGTTTATTGTGAAAATCGAATGTGATATACCTTTTTCGAAACAAGGGATCGTATGCTTTAAATCAAGTATAGTTACAATTGATTATTTTTTATAGGAAATTGGTGATAAAGGTTTCTTTAATGTTGTTTGATGCAAAAATCATAGTGAAAAGAATATATGTTTTTGTGTAAAGAAGAAGTTAGGGTTTTGGAGACATGTTGCAATTTCAATTGAAATAAAATAAATGGCATTGTATGAGAAATGTTATTTGGGGACTACAAATTAGAAAATGTGGTGTGCATGTATTTTTATGTGCAATGATCTTAGTAATTTGATGAGAGGATTAAAGCGCATAAACCCCATAGAAAATTTACTTTTTCAAAAGGAAATTCCATGACGGGGATTAGGGTTGTTACGGTATGGTTTTTTATCCTACCGTACCACTTTACTTCGAAAAAATATGGTTTTGATTTACTACTTTTCAATATCGAGATCCGAAATCATCGAAAATTGTGGTTTGTTTTGGTTTAGGCATAAAAATAACTGAAATTACCGTCCCAAAATATCTATTTAATTTGCTTAAAATAACCATTTATGTTATATATGGAAATTTAAATCATTATGTGGAGTCAATTATCAACATTTTAAATACTAAAAGTGACCTCGATCATTAATTTTCCCTCCCATCAAAATCATTTCAGTTTATTTGCTCTATTTTCAATTTTTAACAAAGTATATGTAGTAATTTTTTAGATTAAGAACGCATATTTATTTATTTGTTGTCTCCAATATGAACTATTTTTCAGTTTTTATATGAGGAAACCATGTATGATCCCAAGTTGGTTGACAAGTTAACTAAAGCATATAAAAAACATTAGGATTGATGACATTTTGTGTTAGTTTAGTTGTTGCATTTCGAAGTTTAAATACCAAATAACTGAATAAAAAAAATTGAAACTGAAAATACTGAAAAATTCCGAAATTATGGAAAGCAAAAGTTATTAGAAAAAAATTATTTACCACATGATTTAGTATTGGTAAGCGTTTTCTAAAAACTGAAAACCCGAATACGGCAACTAACATACGGAAAAAAAATTGATATGCTATCAGTATAGGCTAATTATCAAACAAGCCAATCAATAACCACCCTAACAAGGATCGAATGATTCAACATCCTTCACTAAATACCATTTCGGTTCTAGAGTAAGATCCAACATTTAAATTGAAACACAAAATGTTTTTAGGGAAAACAAAATAATTTTAAATTTCAATACTCTTTAAACAAATAAATAAATGATAGTACAAGTTCACAAAATTTGCCATGGCATATAGGGGTGGCAATTCGCGTTTTCGGGTCGGGTCATTGGTAGACACGATAAGGATTTTTTGGACACGAACACGACATGAGTTTTTGTTTTTTCACTTGGACACGAAAACGACCGAACAGAACATGACACGACTAACATGTTTTCATAATTTTTACACTAAATTAAATATAAATAGACACGAAAATACTAATAAAATACTATTAATACGAGTAACACGAGTCATAAATTTAACACGAATACGACACAACTTCGTGTTAAAAAGACCCGACATGAACACCAAATATCTTATCAATTCCGTGTCATATCATGTTGTTTCTAAAATTGTCACCTCTACAAATGAAATATTTTAGATTTGTTATCTTTTTGACATATTTGATAACCTTAATTTGACATGATAAATTTTACTACATACACTAAAATACTACGTAGCAAAAACATATTACGTAGCAATATAAATTTTGATGATTTATCGTGACAAAATTTTCCTTGTATGCTGGAATGGCAAAATTTTCCCATGATAATTTTGGTCAAACGTGTGCTACCAAATGGAAAGGTATACTGTGATTCGAGTTGGTATGTGTTGGCTCAGGTGTCCAACTAGAAATGTCCTATTATTTGTAGTTTGAATATAATTACAGATACCTAAAAAGGAGTTTAATTGGACGTATATTCTACTCCGATAGATAACGAAACCAGGATTCGTTAGGAATCAAAGGGGGGCATTTTGGTTAATTACAATTACAAAGGATATAACTAAGATTAAAAATAAGAAGGAAGTGGGATGTGGATAGGTTGGGTTGGGTTGGGTTGGGTTGGGTTCGTTAAACCCCTCTCCTCCCCCTCTTTGGTTGTTGCAGTTAATATTCTTCACGTAATTTAAGGCTTTATATCCTTATATATTGTCATTGAAGCCTCAAACTATCATTCTAATTATTTATTATTTTGTTATAAAATCCTTTAACTGAACTATTTCACTGTTATTTCTCCTTTCGTGTTGCTAAAATACAAGAATATCTGCAAAAAATATTATACATTCGTCATATTGAATTATCATTTAAGTTGGCGTAAATTATCATTTCGTGTTGCAAAAAATATTAAATGCTAAGATAATAGCATTTAAGTTGGGGTAAATTGTCCTAAATAAACTTCACATCCGGTGACTTATAACATAAAACCACCTTAGTCGTTAGACTAATTTATCATGTTGAGGGGATAAATTTCAACATATTTTACGTGGCATGTCATAAAGAGCTCTTGAAAACTTTGGGAGGTATTTTGCAATCAAGCAAATAATTTCAGGGATGTTCTCTCCTAGTTTATCCATAATTTTATGATAAGTGGGTTTTAAGGTGGATTAGATCGACATCACATATACACGAATATGCACATATATATTACACCCAATATAACAGATGATGTATAGGCAGCGGCAACTGCTACTTCTTACCCACCACACCAACTGACCAACATCTTGAAAAGTTTGAAGATTGGTTTAGGAAAGTAGACACTTGGCGTCCGAGGTATGCCCCTCTAAAATACTAATGAGGAAAAGTCAATGAATTTGGATTCTTAAAAATCCTCCTCTTTAGGGTGGTCAAAATGTTAGAACTGGGGGTTGTTGCAATTTAATTCATAAAACTATCGACCACTGAAATGTTATTAAACTTTCTTGTTTATCAACTTTTCGTAGCTGGATTTTTCAATTAACTTTGGTAAATATCAAGCAAGCTATACACGGTAAATCTACCAAATTCTAAATATTATGTTCAATCTTAATTTCTTCATCTTACTAACCAAATATTTAATATCAAATTTCAGTGGCCTGATTCATTTGGACGTCATTTAATGGATAATGATGTTAGATGAAATAATTTTATTTTATCTCGTGTTGTGTTGGGATTGTATAGAATTTATAGAGGGATAAGTTATCACAATTGAGATTATTTATCCATAGAATGAAGTCATATCATATATCACACAAACTGCATTTGGCGCATCAAACTGTTATATTCATAGGCATTATTAAAAAAAATGACTATTATACACTCACCATATAATTTCCACTCTTGTATCAGGGCCGTCCAAATGATTGAATCATCACTTAGTCCAATTGAATTTCATATTGCTTGTAATTTTCTTCCTAACCGTACACGGCACATAAAAATAATTTTGCACTATATTTAAAAGCAATAATATTGTAGTATTAGTTGAGAGAAATATAGGGTACCTTTAAGAGCATCCTATTATTATTTATGGTCCATGTTCACCCAATTCCTAAGCAACTAAAAGAGGGAATTCCTACTCCATCTAGTACAGGTGATCAGAACAGAACAGAGTACTAGGGTTGTCTGTGGACTAGGTTGGGCTGCCCCCTTAGTGCCTTCCTCATAATAACATTTTGTAGGTTGAACTACGTTACATTTATTAGAGTTTTATTTAGCATTAAGGGTACTTTAGTATTTTTTATTTTATTTTATTATTAGGTGATTGTAGTAGGACATATATTTATCTTCCCTTCTTTTCATTGTATTGTATTCTAGTTTATGTCAATATGAAACCCTAGCCCCTCTTTTTCTCTTTTCTATTTGATTGTAGATCTTTTATATGGTAGCATGGTATCGGAGCAGGATCAAAGCTTATTGTGGTCGTTTTCCTCCTATTTGTTCAATTAATTATTTAGTTCGTTCGATTTGGTTCCGTTTGGGTACTGTTTGATTGTTTATTTTTGCAATGGCTGGTGAAAGAGATGATTCGCCGCAATCAATTAGTGTCAGATTATATGGAAAAAAATTATACGTATTGGAGTTATGTTATGAAGAATTTTTTGAAAGGGAAGAAGCTTTGGGGTTACATTAATAGCGATTTGAGTAAGCCTAATGATAAGACGAACGTTAAAAAATATGAAGAGTTGTTGAATGTTTGGGAAGCAAACAACTCGAAAATCATCACTTGGATCAACAACTCCGTTGCACCTTCTATAGGTATGCAGTTGGCTAAGTATGATTATGCAAAGGATGTTTGGAATCATTTGGGCAGATTGTATACACAATCTAATTTCACAAAAAGGTACCAGCTGGAGTGCGATATTCGGGCTCTTGAGCAAAAAAATTTGAGCATCCAGGAGTTTTATTCTGTTATGACGGATCTATGGGATCAGTTGGCTGCTATCATAGAGTCAGCTGAATTACGGGCCTTTGCACCATATATTGCCAATAGGTAGGAACAATGCCTAGTTCAGTTACTGATGGCATTGCGTGATGATTTTGAAGGTCTTTGTGGGTCGATTCTTCATCGTAGCTGTAGGGGGCTCGAAGATAATCTCAAGATTAGAGATAATCCCCCCAGCTAATACAAAAGACTCAAGAGATTAAGGCAGTGAGGCAGCTCAAGCGATACAGCTCTAGCGATGCAGCTCAGTAAGGCAGCTCAAGTGAGGTAGTTCAGCGTGGCAGCCCAGGGAGATCTTCCAGTGAAGAAACTGGCCGAGAGAGCTCATCCTTTAGTTCTATATTTTACTTAGTCGTGTTGTATCTTTTATTTAAATTGACTATGAGTTGTAACGATTATAATGTTATTTAGTGTGAGGTCGAACGGTACTCGCGAGAGACCAGGCCTGGTAGGGCCTGGGAGAGCTTTCATGCTCTATCGAACGACCTCGTCGTGGGAACTTCAGAGGGACTTGGTTTGGAGGATTGAGAAGTAAGGCAGTGTTAGGGCCTTTCCTAACCATCTTAGTTACACCTGGTAAAACACCAAAAGACCTTGATCGTGGAACCTTGGACGATGCAGCCTTGAGTTCCATCGTGCGTTGAATCGTAAACCATTCGTGCCTTCTACTTAATATCACATCTACTTTAGGTGATGTCACTAGCCAGCTAAGCAATGTCAAATCTGCACTTGAGCAAACCACTGTGGTATTTAGTGCTGTCAGACAGTAGGTGAACCACCTCTGTGACGATAGCCCCCTGCCGTATAGTGGTTAAGCAAAAGGCATGTCTTGGCATTTAATGTTTATGACGTGGAGCTGACTAGTCCATCTTGCATTTAATGTTTATGATATAAAGTATGAGGGATGTCTTTCACAGTCATAAATGACTGAGCCATATCGGGAATGGTGTGGGGGTTATTTATTGGCCTTAAACACCTCTAAGAGAAGGAGGTTCTTTTCTAGAGATTGTTAGCTAGAGAGAGATAATCATCAAGAAAGAAAGAAGTTATTACAAAACCAGAGCTTTTACTCATCCACCATGGTCATTTATTACAAAGCTTTTAATATCTGATTGGAGACCTTTGAGAGTTGGTGTGTTTGGCTGCCTTCCAAGGTGTATCTAGGGTGCTTACTTATCTCTCCCTCTAAATGAGTTACTTCTGAGTTCATTATTATCTTCTGAGTTATACACGAGAGATTTGTGAGTTCAAACTGAGTTTATCTTCACTAGGTTGTGATTGCGTGTCTTGTAATTAATCAATAGTGTTACCGATTAACTTATCATTACTATACTCAAAAGGGGTTATGCCTCCATCTAATCTAAACTACCATCTTACAATCGGAGACTCTACTAGGGAGGTATTCTTATAGCAAAAGAGTATGGCGCAAGATAACGTTAATCGTAGACTCAACTTTGATGATGTTCAACGCAATGAGGAACAAGTGGCAAGGGAGATGGAGACTCCCAGAAGTGCGGTTCCCCCTCAGGTAGAGATTCCCTGAGATCCAACGATTACTGGAATCCCAATGGTCACCCAAGCCTCTACTAGTGTTGTCCTAAAACCAGCACAAATGACCCTCCTCATGGGTAAGTTTTATGAGTTTCTGCAGATACCTAAGGTTGCCACGATCCTAGGAGGAGGAACACATCCCAACGCTTTTGGGACACCTGGGGTGGTCCCAGTAGCTCTGATGAACCCTGCTTCAGCTGTTTCTGCGAGGACTGGACCCATAGGCACAGCACCCACTCCCACCTCGATGACAGGCATAACGGGTGTGACCAGTGCCCATTGTTAGTCCCTCCAAACGCCACCAGTGTTCCATCAGTGGTCCCTCTAGTCACTCCCTCCATGGTTGAGAAGACACCGGTGTCCACGTTAGAAGAAATGAGGAGAGAAATGCAAAAGGAGGTGCTAAAAATGATAGCAGCTTCCTCTCAATCGGTCAGTGAGGTAGCTTCAGTGTATGATGATTTTCGCACGCCCTATCCCCAAGAATACAATAATGAGCCTTACTCGAGGGACTATATCCCTCCCATCTTTGAGAAATACACTGGTAAAGGGGGAATCCGAAGGAGCACATCAAACGTTTCATCGAACATCTAGGGGATCACTACAACAACAAGAAGCTCAGGCTGAGAGAGTTCTCAAAATCGTTAACCGATAAAGCTTATATGTGGTACTCTCATTTGGCGCCAAAGAGTGTTTCAACATGGGAAGAGATGCATGTTTTATTTGTCCAGAAGTTCTTTCTGGCAGAAGATGAGCTCACGTTAACACAATTGATCAGGGAGAAGCAAGGGCCGAGAGAGGATGTGGTGGGTTATGTTCGAAGATTCAGGGAGAGGTCCCTCGATGTCAGGGAAGAAGCCAAAGAGTCCAAACTGTTACAACTATGTGCTGAGGGTTTGCTCCCAGAGTACGTCTATCACCTGATTAATGAAACTCACGAAGGGACTTTTGTAGCATTTCTAAAAGTAGTAAGGAATATATCACTGGTAGTTCGACCGAACCCTGTTCCGATACCATTGATGTTTAGACATACTGGGCCACCGATTGCAGCACGCGGCCAGTCCCCACGGGTGGGATACGTCGATGGAAGTGAAGGAAGCAAACAACCAAAGAAAGATACAAGAGAAAGTTTGGGAGAGATAGTAAAGACCCACCACTGTTACCCTGTACGGTGGAGGAGGCCGTTAGCTGTTACAATGCCATGGTTCAAGGAAGAACGGTCTATGAACCTAAAGGCATCCCCGCCATGGAACCATATGCGACAACTAGAGCAGATCCCAAGTATTGTCAGATCCATCGAAAGATTCAACATCCAACAAGGAGTTGCTTTACGCTAAGGAAAATCATCGATAAACATGTAAAGGTAGGTACACTGCAAATCCCTTCGCAAAATGTTAATGACAACCCACTTCCAGCACATGGGGCCAATCTGGTGGTGGCCTATGACGATGAGGCAGAAAGAGATGCGAGGGAGCTGACGACAGAGGAAGGGGAGTTCGAAGAGGCTTTAGAGGATTATACCAGAGGAATGGCTAATGGGGTGTTAGCCTATGACGAAGGTGTGACACCCCGCCTAATTAAATACCGGGTGATCAGTCCTTTATTAAATTATAACTAAGGTGAAAGGTTGGTTCATTCTTAGCATCACTGTCGCAAAATAACTTTTTAAATTAAACACCCTAATTAATTAAGCTAGGTGACAAAACCATTTTTAAGACATCGATTTCTCAATTTAATTTAAAACCAATATTTAAAATCTCTCATAATCCATGGTTTAAAAATCACACAACAATTTGACTGGACAATATAATCCAAGCAATTTTAAACATTCAACTAAATAATTCCAGCATTAAAACTTTAAATAAAAAACATCCTGACAGTAACAATCCCAAAGTATAAATACTGGAAATAAACGAATCACAATCTGTGATAAAACCAACTGAATAATGGAAATAGTGCGACACATGCCCAACTGGATAAGATAAAACTAGAATTGGAATCGATAAAGAGGTCGTCTAAGCAAGAGGCCTGCAACTCCCACCTAAGATGCAGCACGTTCCTTCCAAAGGATCCTATGCAAGACGCCCATGTGGCTGGGCACCTGTAATATATACATATATACAAGAGAGAAGAGAAAATAGAAAATGGGTCAGAGCCCGATTGTAAAACAGTTTAAAATTCAGTTTAGCAAGTATTTAAAATGCTTACCGGCTAATGCAACAATCATATTAGTGTGCGGCACTCTCTTGAGAAATTCTCACCCCTCTTCTAATGTGCACACCTACCGCACTACTAATCCGAACAGTTTAGATTATCTTAAGTTACTCACAAGATCTCAAGCCGACAATTTCTAGTGTTAAGGAATTAAATTTTTAGAAGTAAAATTCTCACATAAGCCTCATTTGATTATAAAGTTTCTCAGTATGGCCTCAAACTTTTCAACACTTATATCGAAGTTGGAATAATTATTCATTACTTACCTACCTTTAGTCACAGTAGATAGTTTCCAAATTTCAAGTTTATATATATATATATATATATATATATATATATATATATACTATCGGCACCCCACATAACATTTATGGTGCTGGCATACTTTGCTATCAAGTCCCCGTATCACTCGTACTAAGTGAAATACTAGTTTGGAATCACTCTTGAACTGTATTAACACAAAATACATACCAATTGAGGCGAAGCATAGTTCCAAGTCATTAAGAGGTCAGCACATACCCTCACGTCTCTTAGGACCGTCTGACTATCGATCCGATAGCCTGTACCAAGGATTCCTATGTTCTAGGGTACAAGTCAATATCCCCCATAAAGGTCCCATCGAGATAAGACTGTCCCAGCGCGGTAACCTCAGTGATAGCAAGTAGCGCGGGCATGATTTTTACACGTATATAGTATATGCACAATCACAGTCATATAAGTATACTACTATTCCTAAATTCTAATTTAGGTACACCCACGACCCATTCATATGGTATTTATTCTTATTGCACATTACTAGATTGTCCCAAAACCGGTTTATCTCTTTTATTCTTATTTATGGGATTATTCCAAACTTATTTCGTAACACTCGTGAAAACCAATCTTCATGAGTGTAATTTCAGTAGGGACTATTTTATTTTAACGACGTAACTTCCTTACGAGCCTCACCCTTTAAACACATGTTCCCACTATTTCTTAAGTATAATTTACTCCCCGTTAACACTAATTTAATCTTACATGTGAGGCTCCATTTTCATCAAGTCCTACTGGTCCTCTTTATTTTCCAAAATGTTTTAATAAGAATGCCCAAAGATTACTACTCATTTAAATTGAAATCAACCATTTAAAATGGGAAGTATGAGTGTACCAGGAGGGGTCGATCGATCTATGGCAGGGGCTCGATCGATCGATTCATTGATCGATCGATGCTTTTAGGTCGATCGATCGATCAAGCAGTTATGGCGAAACTGCAGAAATACCAGTTACGGAAATCTTCTTCCTAAATCATCCAAACCAACATATTTGACTTCCAAACTCCCAACAATTTACACTACAAGTGTTATATCCCTAAATAATTGATATTCTACGAAAGACATGCGAATTATCATCAAGTATAACGAATTAAAAGGGCCCCAATCCATAAAAATATCAAGAACCCTAATATTTTCTTTGTTTAGTTTCTTCAAATTCCTTTACTAGATTTTATACTCCTAACTTAATGCAAATTCGTGGTTCAACCTCTACATGTGAATTTGATTTCCATAATACGTCTTTTACCTATACACCATGCAATTTCGAGTCTCCAAAATAGGTTTTTCTTTCACAAAAATTAGTCCTAATCACCCTAGACTAATATCATTGAAGCATTAACTAAAATAGAGCAAGATAGATACTTGCCTATAAATATTTGGCTCAGATTTGTGGATAAGATTGGTGTGGTTGTGATCCTCATTGTGCGATCTAAAGTTTGGCGGCGATGGCGGTGCAAACGGTGGAGTTCTTGGCCTAGAACTCCTCGGAAAGCTTCTCCTCTTCCTCTCCAATGGCCGTCTTTAGTTTATGGTTGTTCTAACCCTAGAAGATGACTCCTACCATCTGATATAACCTTAGAAAAATCGTGGGTTTCCATGCTCAAAAATATAAAATGTCTAAAACGCCCTCCCGAGATGTTAATTAGGCCTAAAAATGCCCCGAGACCCAAACTAAACCCCCGGGTAAATTATTTTAACTATCTCGACCCTTCCGGATATATTGACGCGCTCAAAATGACCATACGGGTGACTTATAATTTATTCACTTTTAATAGTTCAAATTTAATCCCGACACGACACATGCGCGTCCCGATAAATTTTCAAAATTATCAAATTAGATTCTCGTGATAATTTCACTAAATTCTATTACACCTCTTACTTTACCCATAAAGTAATTTACAACAAAATTCCAATAATTACCAACTCTCATCACGCTAGTAAGTATTTAAATGATTTTTTGGATTAATATTAAATTAATATCTCTAATTAAATTTAATAAATCCTCAAAATTAAAAGTCATAAAAATACGGGGTATTACAGAAGGAAGTGCCAGAGATGTGAAGGACATATACAACGTTGAAGGTGAGTAAATGGACCAAAGCTTGGAGTATTGCGCGTTTCACGGTCCCCAAAGTTTTCTTGGTTCTTCGACGAGGTGGGAATGCCAAAAGAAAGTAGGTTGGAGATAACCCAAGCAATCGTGGATATTGCGAGGAATAATGCAGTCCCTTCGCTGAGATGGAACGGACCCATGGCCAGGCTGGTGAAGAAATTTTTGTCAAAAATAACGTTCAGCGATGCAGATAGGGCCGTGAGATTTCCTCACAATCGATCGTTATATGTGACTTCTAGCATCAACGGAGTTAGATTCGCGTGGGATCTTATGGATGGGGGAGGGTCCATCAACATCATGCTAATGAGTTCTTTCCACGCGGCTAACATCCCAGAAGAAAGATTGGTCCCCATGCCTCTTGAGATTTCAGGTTATGACAACCAATCTTCCAAATCCACTGGTTATGTGAATGTTGGGATTGTAATGGGAAATCTGAGTTCCCACATCAAATTCCACGTGATAGAGAATGAAATTTCCTACCCTATGTTGATAGGAAGAGTGTGTATGCACAACTAAGGAATAGTCCCCTCGACGTATCACCAATGTGCCAAGGCAAATATCAAAGGAACTGAGATCACTATACCAGCTACGAAGAGGCCCTTCGTTGTCGAGGAATCTCACCTAGTGGATACAGCATTTTATACAGAGTTAAAGAATGACGTCAGAGTCCTAACGAGAAGAATGAAGAGAGCCTGGGTTCCCTCGATCAGAGAAAGGATGGGGCCTGTGAACGACCAGAATGATAAAACTACGAGCGGTAGAGGAGTAACAAAAGAAGCCCACCAAGTGGTCCCTCGACCTGAGAAGATCTCAAAGCAGTTAAAGGATAGGGTGTAGCCCAGAATGGACCCGATGGAACATGAGGTCACACGACAAAGTGTGTTGAGTCGATTTTCTGAAGGAATAATGGCAGAGGCTTTGAGGGAAAGGAAAAGAAAGGCAGTTGCAATGACCAGCAGGCAGTGCAAGAAGATTATTATTAAGGAAGGGAAGGTGGTTTATCGCCTATGATGGTGTGAACGGGCAGCCGAAGGAGCTATGGCAGAGGTTGACGAGGAGGCTAACCCGATATATAAGTTCTTTTTGGTGGATCAACGGGGAAAATGTATGGTTATAGATAATTCTAATATACAGGAATTCGTGAAGGATGTCACCGAAGAACCGAACTACATGACGGACTAACCGAAGCTACAAGCATAAGAATTAGAGCAACTAAACCTGGAAAAAGAAGGGGAGGAGCCAAGTCCCATTTTCCTCTCGAAGGATATCTACATAGAGAAATGGGAGGCTTTGATTGAGCTAATTCGGGAGTTTATAAACGATTTTTCATGGAAGTATACGGAGATGGAGGGGCTAAATAAAGGGTAAGCTGCCATAAATTAAACGTGATGTCGTTAGCCATTTCGATCAAGCAAGCAACGAGGGCTTACAAGCCTGAGCTGGACTTGAAGATAAAAGAAGAGGTCCAATTTCTATTGGCAACAGGGTTCATCAAACCGATACAACACCCACTATGGCTGTCTAGTATTGTCCCAGTGGGTAAGGACAAGAATCAGATAAGGATTTGCGTAGATTTCAGAGACTTGAATAGGGCTTATCCCAAAGATGAGCTCCCTATGCCCTCCATCGATAGATTGATATATGCAATGACTGGGCACGAGATGCATAGTTTCATGAATGTGTATTTAGGATACAACCAGATCAAGATGGACCACACAAATGCAGAGAAGACAGCGTTTAGAACCCCGTTGGGAAACTTCATGTACAAAGTAATACCGTTTGGACTCAAAAATGATGGGGCTACTTATCAAAGAACAATGATGGCCATTTTCCATAACTTCTTTTACAAATTTGTGGAGTTTTATGTGGATGATTTGGTCATCAAATCGAAGAAGGAAGGATCCCACCTTAGCGATTTGAGGAAAGTATTTTCCAGATGTAGGAAGTATAAACTGAAGATGAACCCGCTAAAATGCATTTTCGGAGTAACCAGTGGAAAGTTTCTAGGCTTTGTGGTAGATCGGCAGAGGGTGCAGATGGACCAAGATAAACAGCGAGCGATCTTGGAGATACCCAGACTGAGAACGATGAAGGAGCTCAAAAGTTTCCTCGATAAAGTTTCCTACCTTAGGAGATTTGTGCCTGGATTGGCTGAAATAACACACCCGTTGATGCAGCTTTTATGAAAGAACACAGAGTTCAAGTGGGAGGAAGTTCACCAGGAGTCTCTCACCAGGCTGAAGAAACTGCTCGTTTAACCTCAAACTATGATTCCTCTAAGGCTAGGAATATCGTTGCAGCTATACCTCACATCCACCACGAGGTTTGTTAGCACAGGAGATTGATGTGCAAGAACGACCAGTTTGCTACCTTAGTAGAATCATACATTGTCCATAGGTCAGGTATAGTAGCTTGTAAAGGCAATGTTTAGCCTTAGTCTTTGTAGCACAAAAACTTAAACATTATATGTTGTCTTTTACAATTCATATTGTAATGAGATGTAATCCTATTAAGTTTTTATTGGCAAGAATTATATTGATTGGTAGGGAAGCTAGGTGGCTCCTCATTCTCTCAGAGTACGACTTAAAATGCATGGTCCCTCGCGCAATCAAGAGCCAGGCATACGCAGACCTCTTAGCAATCTTCCTGCCTGGAATATTCGAGCCACCACGAGAGAGCATTCCAGGAGATGATTTGCAGGCCAATCACCTGGACGCAAGCGATGAGGAATGGGCGATGTAGTTCAATGGATTTTCAACAGAGAAGAAAGGAGGAGCAGGGGTTATTCTTTCAAGAGGGACAGAAGAAATTTGTCTTTCCTACAAGCTAGACTTTCCTTTTTCCAACAATGAAACAAAGTATGAGGCGTTGGTATTGGAGTTGCTGGAGGCCCTTCGAAGGGGGGTTCGTTCACTCTGCATCAAGGGTGATTTGAACTTGGTAATTCAGTAAGTAAATAGAGAATATGCGTTGAAACATCTCAGTCCAGCACCTTACAGAATAATCATTCAGAGACTTCTCAACTAGTTTCATCGGACTAAGATCAAGAGGCATCCCCGAACGATGAATCGCCACCCAAACGCCTAAGTCACCATTGCTTAGAAAATGATCATGAGAGACTATACAACTATAGTCGTGATTCAACGAAAAATATCTCCCTCGACGGTACAGGCAATTTTGCCGATGGAGGATGACTTTAACTAGAGGGGAAAGATCAGAAAATAATTGGAGTCTGGGGACGGAGAGATGGAGCTGAGAGAACTAGCCCAATACTTTACAAATCAGGGAAACCTCTACTATAAAAATTCAGGAGGATGGTTGTCAAGATGCATCGACCCAGAATAAGCAGAGCAAAGATTAAAGAAACCACACGAAGAGCACTGCAAAACAACAGAAATCCCTCTTTACAGGAGAATTCAAAGGGAGGGATACTTCTGGCCTAGAATGAAGCAAAATGCAGCGGAGCTACAATGAAAATGTGATAAGTGCCAGCTTTTCTTTGAATCGACTGAATGTCATTTTGTTGAAGCTCAACCAGATTGGAGGCAACCCTGATTGACTTTATTAAAGACGGAGTTATCCCTACAGAGAAGATTAATGCGATGGAACTCAAAAGAAGGGCACCAAGGTTCTATGTTCAGGAAGGGCAGCTTTATCAAAAAGGGTACTTTAACAGGCCATTGTGTTGCATCACAAAGGAGGAAGCAGTCGAAGTCCTCAAACAAGCTTATAACCCAGCTCACGTAGGAGGAGCAAAGTTGCATGACCAGTTGATGACGTTGGGGTATTATTGGCCGATAATGGAGAAAGACTGTTGAGTTCGTTCAAAAATGTAAAGCTTGCCAACTGCATGGAAATATGATCCATGCTCCATCGGTGGATCTACACTCTCTGGCATCCCCTTACCCTTTCCACACTTGGGCGTTTAACCTAGTAGGGGAAATGCATCCTTCTTCGAGGGAAAAATTTGGATACTAATGGCAACGGAGTGATTTATAAAGTGGGTTAAAGCGATACCGCTAAAAAGGGCAACAGCGTGGGTGGTGAGCAACTTCATCAGAGAATACATCATTTTTCGTTTTGGGATTCCAAAAGTTATCCTCTACGGGAACAACCTTCGTCAACTCAGAGATAAGGATGCTGACAGATAGATACTCCATTGTTCATCATACTTCAACGGTAGCATGCCCAAAGGGAAACGGATAAGCCGAAGCAACTAACAAAACATTGGCCAATATTTTGGCCAAGATGATGGATGACTTTTCGAGATCATGGGATGAAAAGATCCCCGCCGTCCTATGGGCCTATCGAACAACTAAAAGGAAGCCCACGGGATATACCTCGTTCTCCCTTGTATATGGAGTTGAAGCAATCCTCCCGGTGGAGTTGGAAGTTCCCTCTGCCCGATATGCCTTGCGAAGTAGCATGCTTCCTCAGAACAGATTTGTGCAGTTTGAGGCGTTGGACGAGCACAGAGATAATGCGATGTAGCACTTCAAAATGTACACAAAGCAACTCTCAAGGGCATATGACAACTTGGTGAGATCGAGGAAGTTTGTTGAAGGAGGAGACCTTGTTTTGAAGGCAGCAGTGAAACACATAAGAGGACTTCCTCTACCTAAGTTTGCAGCGAATTAGGAGGGACCTTTCATTGTAAAGGAGGTTCACGATTTAGGTTATTGCTTGATTTCTAAGATGGAAGAAGATAAACCATTTAAAATTAACAACAAATGGTTGAAAGTCTATCATGTATAAGCAAGTAACCGTAGAACATCGATGTATCTAGATTTTTGTTATGAATATATAAGCCATTTTTCTTTTAAAATATGTCTTTCATTATAACTAGAGTAGGATGGAAGATTGCAAAGTTTATATTTTATGCAAGCAGTTATTAACACAAAGAAGTGACATGGAAAATATATAACTTTTCTTTCATTCATAAATTGGGAAGCATTACAAAAATGGGAACTACTGCCCAACAATTACATAAGTGAGAAATGGAAAATTTATACAAGTATGGGGGAGAGATAATTGGCCTAGGAGGAACCACAAGTCTAAAGCAGAGAAAAAAATTCCAAGCAGACCCGAAGAAGCTGTTAAACATACTTGTTGAGCGTTGATAGAGCCCTCTAGCCTAGTTTTGACTTGAGCACGCTCGATGAGCAGTTTCTCTCTTTTTAACTTAGCCTGACGAAGAGCTTCTTCGATATCCTCCACCTCTTTATTAGCAGCTTCAAGTAGAGGTACTAGTTCAGCCAGCCTAGCTTCCTCATCTCATTGAGTCTCCTAATGCTTCTGTAGTAATTCCCTCTGACTTTCCGATTAATGACTCTTCAAAGTCTTCAAGTGTCCTATCAGCCAGCCAGCCCTGCCCAACTCCTTTAGATAACCCAAAAATTGATTGAGGATGGGCCTGGTAACATTTACAACAGGGGTGCTGACGAGATCAGTAATAACGAGCGCCATACCTTGAAGCCTATGGCTCATCACGAAAATGTTTGAACGAAGATAGTCAATAGTAAAAGTCTCAAGATAACGAGTTGCGATCTGTTCAATCACTAATCAATGGCTAGCAGGTAGTTTGGGAGAGCAACGAAGGACTATAAGGTAAAACTCATGAGGAGCTAGAGCTGGCAGAGGAAGCTCGCAACCAAATTCACTGTCGGCTTGAGCACCTGTCGTGGAACCTTAGTCGTTAGGACTCATTTCCTCAGATACAGTTAGTTCTCGATTTGGTGAGGCGACAGGTGAAGGAACTGCTTGAGGTTGCTCTTCAACGCAAGGGGACTCCCTAGCAACCTGAGGACAGATAAAGCAAATAATGAGTTAAGTATAAGAAATCTTAACAAGTGATTTTCATTGTTAAGTCGCCGTTACTGGTGGAGTTTGACGAAAAATCTTAACAAGTGATTTTCATTGTTAAGTCACCATTACTGGTGGAGTTTGATGAAAAATCTTAACAAGTGGTTTTCATTGTTAAGTCACCGTTACTAGTGGAGTTTGATGAAAAATCTTAACAAGTGATTTTCATTGTTAAGTCACCGTTATGGGTGTCACCGTTATTGGTGGAGTTTTACAAAAAATCTTAACAAGTGATTTTTTCATTGTTAATCACCGTTACTAGTGGAGTTTGAATATTAGAAAAAGATATTCCTCTAGATTGTACATTATCAAGATAAAGGACAAATAACAAGAAACAAAGAGAAAATAGCGAAATACCTCAGCAATGGCCAGAGCAAGAACGGGAGTCATGAAGGAGGCTACAACAGTGGGAACTATTGAGGGCAGGTTCATCTCCTCAGAAGCCTCCATAGCACCCTCAACTAGAGGAACCTCAGCCAGAGGAACCTTAATATTAAGTGAAGTTCATGCGTCAACAAAATAAACTAAGGCCAATATTAGGGGAGAGCTTGAAGAAGCCGTTTGACCTTCCACAGATGCACCAACACTGGTGGGGGCAGAAAAAGCACCAGGATGAGTAGAAGAGTCAACGGTGGCCTTGGAAATGGGTAGAGTCCCTAAGTATGATGGCGGGATCAGACTTGGAGAAAACTGCAAAAAAAAAATAAAGCTAAGTGTTAGAGGTGGGGAATAATATAGAAAGAAGAGACACACTTTACATTTAACTTACCTCACTAATATTGTTGAAGAGGGGTGTTGCAGCGATGGGTCTTGCTAATGGAGGTGGAAGAAAGATATTGGACAATGATGAAGCCAAAAAGAAAGCTACCTCAACCTGAGATACACCAAGATTTTAAGAAGATTCACATAGTGGAAAATATAGAAAAGAAAGATCTAGAAGTGTCTAGAATTTGTTACCTCTGGAGAACTTTGCAAAACTGGAACGATATCTAGAGGAACCTCTAGCTGATGGGATGACTCAAAAGAAGTTGGTGGAGCTCCCTCTGGTTGAGAGGAAACTTCCACAGGGTCAATAGGAGCAACAACCTCCTTAACAGCCTCCACCATGCATCTAGAGACCAAACGACGGGAATAAGAGAGCCCGGTTATGGGAGAACAGGGGGAGTTGTATCAATAGAACCAATCGCATAGCGTCCCCCCACGAAAGGAGTCGTGGGGGGATGGGTCTTTCTTCTTCAGCTTCCTGCACCAAGTTACTAAGGGTTAGACAAATACAATTAGTTATAAAAAGAAAAAAAAGGGAGAAAAACAAAAACATATGTATACCTCCGATCCAGAGGGAGAGTGGGATGATATCATCATTGGCGAGGAAGGAGGGGAAGTAGCTGGTGAAGACATCGCCATGGAATAATGCTCGATAGTAGGACAGTCATCCAACGCCATAGCTCTAACAGCAGAAGGAGCTGGGTGAGATATACATCAGGAGCCCATTTCTTCTGGGACTTGGTACCCAGAGTCTTTTTCCTCGCACCAGCAGCACCAAGACTTAGAGGAACCCTTGAGCTTTTTCTTCGTTTTGACCCACCTTCATATGGATCTACTGAGATAGTTTGGAAGGCAACAACAGGAGGAACGGCGGGAGCATGTCGTTGAAACTCAGAATTTATTCGCTCCACCTCAGCTTGAATTTTCTTTCTTAACTCCTCACTCACTTCGGCAGACATAGGAGGAGGAACGGAGGCAATAGGGAATGCCTCCAAGGGAGCTTGAGGCTGAGGTTGGGACTTAGACTTTGGATAAGTCCCACTCTTGGATCTCCTAGTTTTTTTGGATGGTGGCTTGGAAGGCCCTTCACCAGAATCTGCATCGGTTGGAACACCTTCACCAGAAACATCTTTAGTAGGGTAGGCTATTTTGGGGTTGCAACGCTCTTGGGTTTGGGCGTGGCAGTAGGGATCATGGGGAAATAAGGAGATAGCTCGCTGGGAGGATCTTTAGGAGTCTTGCTGAGAGGTAACTCAACTCCAAGAATAGAGTTTACCTTGAGGCCTAATTCCAAAGTAGAGAAAGAAAGAACTGGGGGATACTGGGGGGGACTTTGTATGAATTCACAAATCATGGCCAGTTGCATCGATCGAAATTTGGTGGCAAAAGAGGTGGACACGTCCCCTTTTCTGGTAGCACTGGGGATGGTAACTCGACCATCCATAGTAGAAGTCACGTCAAGTACTGCTGCAAAAAGGTAGAAAGTGCAGGCCTCAGTAAAAGTAGCCCTCTTATTCGTTAACTGAAACACAGGATGAGGATTACCTTGATTAAAATCGAACTGCCTGTTGCACCTATCGGGGTTGTAAGGTTCAGAAGTATATCCCCATTCAGTGAATAAAGGAAGGAACCTAGGGGTGAACAGAAGCACCATGGCTTGCGAAGGATCTTCCACAACCAGAACGAAAGTGATCGTTCTAGTTGTAGAAGGGAAAAATTTCCAAGTATGGGTGAAGGTTGACTCTCCGTATGGCCTCATGATGAAGGAATCGAAACGGTCAAAAATGCCCATTATCTCCTTTCGGCTTTGTTTTTTATGGAAGCATATGAGGCGAGGGGGCTTAATGCCTTGGCTCATGGGATAAGGAACAAATTTGGCGACAATAACAGGAAAGCGGGTATAAAGGAAACCCGTTAAGATAATGGTATTGGAAAAATTGGTCAGGTTGTAACGACCAAAGGATCGTTCCATGTCAAGGTGGGTTCGATCCAACCAAGTATAGAGGGACCTGATACAACACAAATATTGCGTATTTCATCCCTCGAACCTACGCATTTTAGCCCCCTCAGGTGCCTTAATCTCTATATTTAATCTCGTTAACTAGACAACCTCGGTTTATATTGTTAACATGCTATATGAGGTATAATTGGGCTTTTGTAGGTATTTAGGTACTAAGTATGAAGTTTAGATACATTTTGCTCAAGTTTTGTACACAGTCATACGTTCAAGGGAAATTCGGTTAATTCATAGCTTGGGAACCTCGCCCAACATCTCACGAAAGTTGTATCCCTCCTCGTAAGCTTCGCGTGGCCGTGAACGGTGCGCGATTCCGAGTCCGTATGAAGAAGTTACGACGATTTTAGAGGAAGAGAAATCCATCCAACCAAAATAGGAGGAAAAGAGAAGCAACCCTGCTTGATCGATCGATTGATCGATCCTTCAGTTTTTTCCATCGTGGGAAGACAGTGGGCTATGATATTTACCATCGATCGATTGATCATTTTGATCAATCGATCGATCCCCTATTTTCAGTTGATATTTTGGCTTTTCTTTTCTTTTTCCTTTTCTTTTCTAATTCAATTCCACTTACTATAAATACCAATTTTGTTGTAAATAACAGATATAATTCATTTTAGGTTATAATAGCTTAGGGTTTGAGGGTTTTTGGAGAGTTTTTCTTCATTTCTTCTTGGATTGACACCCATTTGGGCTTGTAAGTTAACTATTCATTCACCCTCTCCGTTAATATAGCTTGTATTTCATTAATTCTTACTTTGTAGTTAATTTACATGCTTTCATAATTATGTTTACATGCTTTATTTCCTTTCTTTCTAGTGTATATTTATCACGTTTATTTACCGCTTTCATTTACCGCATTTTTAATATGCTTTCTAGCTAAATTAGTCTAGGTTGTGTTCGGATTGAACTCATTCTGGGTTGACATGTTGCTTTGCTTTGGTGATGGAGTTTACGGGTCTATTTTGGGTGCGTTGTCCTAGTTATTACACCTAGGAGATTTGACGGGGCATATCATGTATGTCCCGTGCTTACAACTTTGTGTGCGTAATTTTTGGGGTATTTGTTGACGCCAAAATCGTATTAGGCTTTTATGCTGATTTAGGGGTGTGACAACCCTTGGTTCAATTAACTATCGAAACGAGACTCATTTGGAATAACTCGTCGACCCATGTGACCATTTTATACTAATTAACTCGGATGAGGGATATTCGACGCAACCTATAGTTTTACTCGCTTTGTTAATTTAGTTTCAATACACTCGCCTAGATTAATCATTTCCTTTTTTTGCATCTTTTCCCTTTTTTTTATAATCATCTTTTACACTTTTATTTTAGGAGTATTAATCCTGTAAATTCTAGCAACTCGTTTTTGTGGATATTTTCGATACCCAACTTGCCGCTTTACTTGTATCGCAAGTGCAGTCGTAACTTAGGTTGTTTGTATTAAGGCGGTGAATAGAAAACAACGATCAGCGTGTTGATTGCGCGCTACTTTTCACCCTTCGATCAGAACCCCAAAGCAATGGCGGCCAGAGGAAGATTGAAACATCTGGCCAAACGAATGAAGATGTTTATGAGGTCCCTCCTAGGCTGGTCATTGGGTTTCCTAGTCAAGAAGAAACGGGAAAGCAACACAAGGATGTAGGCTAGTAATTCTAAAGATGTACCTTTGCCCTAGCCTGTGACATAAGTGACGTCCTTCGTAATAGGAGCTTCGAAGAAATAGCTGATAAGGGGAGTAAAGGTAGCCTTGTTGGAAGACCCAGTGCAACGGTGATAAATCCAATCCAGCTCAGCTCGATCAATAGTTTCTTCGGCATCCAAGGCCTCATCAAGATAAGTGAACTCACCCATGGGTTCAAACCCAAGTAGCTCACAGACATCTTCCAAGGAAATGGTGAACTCCCCCCAGGCAGCGAAGAAGGTGTGGGTTGTGACGTTCCATCTGGAAACCAACACTTGGAGTGCAGCGTTGTGCTTAGAGAGAGTGAACTCCCCAAACCAGTTGGCTCAGTGAAGACTAACCTTGTCAAAAGCTGCATCGTGGGAGCTCTGTATATGTGCATGCCAGGCAGCAAAATGAGTTGGCGATCCCCCAAGTGCTTCGAAATCGATCTGGGAGTAAGGAAAGTCGCCACGATCCAACCTGAAACATAGAGTCCCCTCTGGAGCAAGAAACACTTGGATGATTCTTCGTCTTCATCACCCAGCAGCAAAGGGTCATACTTAGCTGAAAAATGGCAGGTCTTTCATGCATCAAAGAACTCATCATCTTTGCCAAAGATGAGAGACTAACGGTAAAAGCATAGTTGCTTTCGACGAGCAACATCCAAGGCGGTGGCGCTAACAGTGGCAGCGGCAGCGGCAGCAAAAGTGGTAGCGGTGGAGCTTGGCTGAGCACCGGCGGTGGTAGCCTTGGGGACACTTGAAGAAACCATAGTAAGCGGTGATGAAAGAAAAAGCTTAGCGAGGAAGGGATATGGACGAAAATGGAGGAGTATAGCCACAGGTGGTGGTGAAAGAGACGATGAGAGGAAGGAAACTAGGGAAAATCTTAGCAACAATGGTGCTCTGAGGATTTTCTCTCTTTAAGTATGTTGGGAGTTGAAGAAGACGAAGGCAAAGTAAGGAAAAAATGGCTAAGTGTTTGAATAGTAGCTGTTTGAAGTTTCTGGGTTCGCCTTTTGAGTTTCCCACCACCACACGTGCAAAGTCGTCGGTAATCATTTCAAATGGACACGTGGCGCTTCGGGAAGTGTCCTGATAGTTGAAAAGACGGTATTACATCATTAATGAAGTGACGTATGGGGATAGAAAGGGTTTCTTCCAAGATAAAGTTTGGGTTTGGCGCCAAAATTCTTCTTTTTGTTAGACATATTCAATATCCCACAACACAAAAGTTGTTACGGCGGTTTAAAAAGCTACAATGACCCCTCCTACAAGTCCAAACGGTGTTTAACTGTGGCTCGGGTACATCGGGGAGAATTTTATAGTTCAAACAGTTATTTTGAGGAGAACTCGACAAGTTTAAACGCCGGGGGTGCCTAGGAGGAAGATTTCATACCGCCAGGGGCAGTCCTAATGCAAATACCAACTACTTGCAGATGTACTGCGCAAACGGCACAAAACATCACAGATAGGGGAGAATTTCACCTCCCAAGAATCTGAGCGGACAGTTAACAGGTTCCCAAGGTGTTTCGGGAAAATTCCAATAGCTATAGAAGAAGAGACAGAACGGACGAGGCTCAACAACGGCAAAAAGTCGTGGTATCCCTTCACCAATCGCTGACAGGCTACAGCGCTTTGATTCAGGTACATCGGGGAGAATTTTACTTTTTCCTAGAAATGATAATGGCAGAAGTTGTAACGAAGACAGAAATGCTAGATTTTTTTCTCACAAAATAGAAGGCCCATCAGATTGAGAAGTTTTCGTGCAGACATTTCTTGTTCTCACAACAAATGCCTACACGAATGGGTAAATATAGGGGGGCTCAAAGATAATCTCGAGATTAGAGATAATCCCCCTAGCTAATACAAAAGACTCAAGAGATTAAGGCAGCTAGGCAGTTCAAGTGATGCAACTTGGCGAAGCATCTCAAGCGATGCAGCTCAGCGAGGTAGCTCTAGCGATGCTGCTCAGTAAGGCAACTCAAATGAGGTAGTTCAGCGTGGCAGCCTAGGGAGATCTTCCAGCGAAGAAACTGGCCGAGAGAGATCATCCTTTAGTTCTATTATTTTACTTAGTCTTGTTGTATCTTTTATTTATATTGACTATGAGCTGTAACGATTATAATGTTATTTAATGTGAGGTCGAATAGTACTCGCGAGAGACCAGGCTTGGCAGGGCCTGGGAGAGCTTTCATGCTCTATCGAACGACCTCGTCGTGGGAACTTCAGAGGGACTTGGTTTGGAGGATTGAGAAGTAAGGGAGTGTTAGGGCCTTTCCTGACCACCTTAGATACACCTGGTAAAACACCAAAAGACCTTGATCGTGGAACCTTGGACGATGCAGCCTTGAGTTCCATCGTGCATTGAATTGTGAACCATTCGTGCCTTCTACTTAATGTCACATCTACTTTAGGTGATGTCACTAGCGAGCTAAGTAATGTCAAATATGCACTTGAGTAAACCACTGTGGTATTTAGTGCCATCAGACAGTAGGTGATCCACCTCTGTGACGATAACCCCCTAACGCACAGTGGTTAGGCAAAAGGCATGTCTTGGCATTTAATGTTTATGACGTGGAGGTGACTAGTCCATCAGGCATTTAATGTTTGTGACATAAAGTATGAGGGATGTCTTTCGCAGTCATAAATGACTGAGCCATCTCGGGAATGGTGTGGGGGTTATTTATTGGCCTCAACCACTTCTAAGAGAAGGAGGTTCTTTTCTAGAGATTGTTGGCTAGAGAGAGAGATTATCATCAAGAAAGAAAGAAGTAATTGCAAAACCAGAGCTTTTACTCATCCACCATGGTCATTTATTACAAAGCTTTTAATATCTCATTGGAGACCTTTGAAAGTTGGTGTGTTTGGCTGCCTGCCAAGGTGTATCTAGGGTGCTTACTTCTCTCTCCCTCTAAATGAGTTACTTCTGAGTTCGTTATTATCTTCTGAGTTATACACGAAAGATTTGTGTTCAAACTGAGTTTATCTTCACTAGGTTGTGATTGTGTGTCTTGTAATTAATCAATAGTATTACCGGTTAACTTATCATTACTATACTCAAAAGGGGTTACGCCTCCATCTAATCTGAACTACCTCTTACATTATCCCACTTCTAACTGTTGATTATGTTGTTCACGAGTTGTTAGCCGAGGAGATTCGTCTCAAGACTCAGTCAGGGAAGGTACTTTCTTCGGGCCCTAATCCATCTGTCTTCACAGCCTCCTCTAGGAAAAATTCTAGAAATTAGAACAAGCCTTATTTAAGAGTTGCCAGTGATGAATGTAGATACTGTAAGGATAAGGGTCATTGGAAGTCTCAGTGCCCTAAGTTGCGAGCACTATAACAACAACAACAATCAATCAAATAGTCGACCACCTCAGTAACAGTTTTCTACTTGGAAATCTAACAACCAATCTCAGTAGCGTTCGTATTGGCTTTCATAGTCTAATTGATTCGTATCGAATATTGCATATTTTTGCCCTATATCTTTATGCATTCTAGCACTTTTACGGTCCTAAATGCCTATATTTATGCTCATTAACCAGACAACCTTATATTTGGATATATACATGCTTTGTAGGGGTTAATTATGCTTTTGTAGGTATTGGAACGCAAAAAGTGAGGATCGGTTACATTTCGGAGAAGTTTTATCGTCGAACGCTACTTTAAGGTCATTTTAGTCAATTTACATTGCTTCTCTGGCTCATGGAAATTCCACGGATGCGTAGTTCGTTGAGTTAGCATCGCGTGGCCGTAAACGGTGTGTCGTTTGGAGTCCGGACGAAGAAGTTAGGGCCATTTCCGTAATGGACTTTTTCCCCTCAGGTTGGATCAAACAAGGCTGAGAAACAGAGTACCGATCAACCGCGGTTTGGAGTTTTTCCGTGGAAAGGAGACAGCGGGCTTTAACCGAAAGGCACGGTCGACCGTGCCCCTGCGACCAATCGACCGCGGTCACCAGATATTTTGCCACTTTCTCCTTTTCTTTTATTTTTCCTTTATTTTCTTTTCCACTTACTATATAAACCAATTTTGGTTTCTATTTTCAGATATAATTAATTTTTAGATAATTTAGGTTAGGGTTTGGGGGTTTGGAGAGCTCATCTCCATTTCTTCTTGGTTTGACACCCATTTGGGTTTGTAAGTTGAACTATTCATCTTCCCTCTCCATTAATATAGTTTGTATTTCTTTATTTTCTTGCTTTGTAGTTAATTTACTTGCTTTCTTTAGTTGCTTTCTAGTGTAGTTTTATCGCATTTATTTACCGCAATTTTAATATGCTTTCTAGCTATTTTAGTCTAGGTTGTGTCGGATTGAACTCACCTAGGGTTGACGTGTTGCTTGGCTTTGGTGATGGTGTTTACGGGTCTATTTTGAATGCATTGCCCTAGTTATTGCGCCTAGGTGATTTGACGGGGTATATCATGTATGCTCCGTGCTTACGACCTTGCATGCGTAATTTTCGAGGTATTTGTTGACGCCAAAATCTTATTAGATTTTTATGCGAATTTAGGAGTGTGACAACTCTTGATTTAATTAACTGTAGAAACGAGACGCAATTTTAATAACTCGTCGACCCATGTAACCATTTTATACTAATTAACTCGGGTGAGGGATATTCGACGCAACCTATAGTTTTTACCGCTTTTATTAGTCTAGTTTAAATACACGTCTAGATTAATCTTTCCTTTTTTGTTGTAATTATCTTTTACACTTTTATTTAGGAGTATTAAACCTTATAATACTCTAGTAACTTGTCTCTGTGGATTTTCGATACCCGGACTTGGCCGCTAAACTCACCTGTTGAATGTAGTCATAAGTTTAGGTTTTTGTATAGAGCAGGTGAGCCGAATAACAAAATGACCGATGCGTAGGTGACTCTTGCGCTGCGGTGAAACCCTGCCTATCACTAATACTGTAGCAGTTGTACCCCCATCAGACTAATTTGCATCAAGTTCTTCATCATCAACTCCATCCATGTCTTCTATTGCTGAGCAGTTTCAAAAGTTTCTTGCCACACAGTCACACACTATGTCTATCTCTTCACCAGGTAAGTCCTCAGGTATTTAGATTCTAGACTTTGGCGCTTCCAATCACATGATACCAAATTTGTCCTCTTTTGGTTCTTTTTGTTCCACTTTTTCGTTGCTCGTTATGACTACTGATGGTACTCCCATGCCCTCAACGGGTGTTGGGACTAGTGACTCACCCAACTTCTCTCTCTCTAATGTTTACCACATTCCTAAGCTTACAATAAATCTTGTTTCTGTTGGTCAACTATGTGATGTCGGTTACTCAGTTTTCTTTTCTTTTACCTTTTGTCATGTGCAGGATCCACGGTCTCAGAAGGTGATTGGGATAGGCTGTAGACAGGGGGGATTGTACATCGTGGAGAAACTCAAAGTACCAATGGTTGTAGCTTCCGGTGTTGACTTGTCATCCTTTCGTTTGAGTTCTGATTCGTCTAGTTTTTATTCATGGCACTCTTGTCTTGGTCATGTCTCAGGGTCACGATTAAAATATTTAGCGGAGACTTGCACTGTTATGATATCTCTGACTATAGCGGTTGTAAACTTGCAAAATTTTCAGCTTTACCGTTTAATAGAAGTATTTCCTCTACTTTTGCACTATTTGATCTCATTCATTCTGATGTGTGGGAACCATCTCCTGTTATTACCGATGCGTAGGTGACTCTTGCGCTGCGGTGAAACCCTGCCTATCACTAATACTGTAGCAGTTGTACCCCCATCAGACTAATTTGCATCAAGTTCTTCATCATCAACTCCATCCATGTCTTCTATTGCTGAGCAGTTTCAAAAGTTTCTTGCCACACAGTCACACACTATGTCTATCTCTTCACCAGGTAAGTCCTCAGGTATTTAGATTCTAGACTCTGGCGCTTCCAATCACATGATACCAAATTTGTCCTCTTTTGGTTCTTTTTGTTCCACTTTTTCGTTGCTCGTTATGACTACTGATGGTACTCCCATGCCCTCAACGGGTGTTGGGACTAGTGACTCACCCAACTTCTCTCTCTCTAATGTTTACCACATTCCTAAGCTTACAATAAATCTTGTTTCTGTTGGTCAACTATGTGATGTCGATTACTCAGTTTTCTTTTCTTTTACCTTTTGTCATGTGCAGGATCCACGGTCTCAGAAGGTGATTGGGATAGGCTGTAGACAGGGGGGATTGTACATCGTGGAGAAACTCAAAGTACCAATGGTTGTAGCTTCCGGTGTTGACTTGTCATCCTTTCGTTTGAGTTCTGATTCGTCTAGTTTTTATTCATGGCACTCTTGTCTTGGTCATGTCTCAGGGTCACGATTAAAATATTTAGCGGAGATTTGCACTGTTATGATATCTCTGACTATAGCGGTTGTAAACTTGCAAAATTTTCAGCTTTACCGTTTAATAGAAGTATTTCCTCTACTTTTGCACTATTTGATCTCATTCATTCTGATGTGTGGGGACCCTCTCCTGTCATTACAAAAGGAGGATCTCGATATTATGTCTCCTTTATTGATGATCATACGCGTTACTGCTGGGTTTTTCTCATGAAACGACGTTCATATTTTTTTTTTATAATAAATTTCATGCGTTTGTCAAAACTCAACATTTTACTGTTATCAAATGTTTTAGATATGATTTGGGTGGGGAATATACTTCTAAAAAATTCTGTGAGTTGCTTGATTCAGATGGAACTATTCATCAATCATCTTGTACTGACACTACTAAGCAAAATGGTGTTGCTGAAAGGAAACATAGGCACATTGTTGAAACTGCTCGCTCTCTTTTATTACCCGCATATGTCCCTAGTGAGTTTTAGGGAGAGGTTGTCCTGACTGCTGTCAATTTGATTAATAAGATTCCGACCTCTCATTGTTCAGGTTTGTCACTTTTTGAAAAGCTGTATGGGTTTGCCCCTGATTATTCTTCCTTATAGGTGTTTGGTTGTACTTGTTTTGTTCTTCGACCTCATGTGGAACGTAATAAATTATCTCCAAAGTCAGATATTTGTGTCTTTCTTGGTTATGGTGAGGGTCAAAAGGGATATCGTTGTTATGATCCAGTTACTAAAAAATTATATGTCTCTCGCCATGTTGTCCTTCTTGAGCATATCCCTTTCTTTTCTATTCCTGATAATCCTCATGAACTCACTAAATCTGATCTTTTAAATATTGATCCATTCTATGATAATAATGAGAGTGTACCATCTCAAGCACCTTGCACCACCGATGGTGTGCCACCCCATGTTCCTCATATTCCTATTATTTCTACTGATGCAGGTACTTTGCCATCAGATGTTCCCGGTGCTCCCCCTTCTCGTGTGGCCACCCAAGCACCTGCTGAAATGGTGGAACCTCCTTCTCACTATCCAAAACGTCCACGTAAGTCCACTCAGTCACCAAATTTTATTTATTCTTGTTATTCGAATTCTTTTGCTTCATTTTTATCCTCTATTCACTTCCTCTCTGAGCCTTTATCTTATAAAGAGGCAGCTCTTGATCCTCTTTGGCAGCAGGCTATAGCTGAGGAACTTTCTGCTTTGCATCAGACAGATACTTAGAGTTTGGACCCTTTACCTGCTGGTAAGCGAGTAATTGGATCTCGTTGGCTATATAAAATCAAAACCATGTCAGATGGGTCAGTTGAGCGGTACAAAGCAAGATTGGTTGCTCAGAATTTTTCTCAGCAATATGGTATGGATTATGACGAGACCTTTGCTCCTGTTGCGAAATTGACTACTATTCGTACTCTTATTGATGTTGCATATGTCCGTCAGTGGCATATATCGCAAATGTATGTTAAAAATGTGTTCTTGAACGACGATCTTCATAAGGAGGTCTATATGACTCCTCCTCCGAGTGTTCCACATGGTCCTGGTGAAGTTTGTAGGCTTAAAAAAGCCTTATATGGTCTCAGACAGGCACCACAGGTTTGGTTTGAGAAGTTTTCTACTGTGATTACCTCTCTTGGGTTCATTCCAAATGAACATGATTCAGCTCTCTTTATCAGCTGCACCTCAGGTTGTCATATTCTAGTTTCTTTGTATGTTGATGATATGATTATTACTGGGGATGATGTTGGTGGAATTATAATGTTGAAGTCTGAACTGTCTCGTTGTTTTGAGATGAAGGATTTGGGGGTCCTACGTTACTTTTTGGGTATTGAGGTAGCTCATTCTCCAAAGGGTTATCTTCTCTCACAATCTAAGTACATCGGGGACATTCTTGAGCGTACTCGCCTCACTGATACTAAGATTGTTGATACCCCTCGGGAGCTTAATGTTCATCTTTCCCCGTATTATGGTGTTCTTTAGCCTGATCTTACCTTATATCGCGCTATTGTGGGTAGCTTGGTTTATCTTACTATTACTCGTCTAGATAGAGCTCATGCGGTCCATGTTGTTAGTCAGTTTGTTACTGCTCCTACTACGGTTCATTGGGCAGCTATTCATCGTATATTGCGATACTTGAGAGGCACTCGCTTTCAGAGTCTTTTACTTCCTTCATCGTCTTCTTTGGAGCTGCATGCATACTTTGATGCTGATTGGGCCGGTGATCCTATAGATCGCAAGTCAGTTACTAAATTTGGTGTATTTTTTGGTGATTCTCTTGTTTCTTGGAAGAGCAAAAAGTTAAGTTATTATTTATGTGTCTTCCACGGAAGTCGAGTATCATGCTATGGCTTCTACCACTCACGAGGTTGTTTGGCTACATCGGTTACTTGCAGATATGGGACCCTCTCTCTCTCTCAGCCCACTCCTATGTACTGTGATAATAAGAGTGCTATTCAGATTGCTCACAATTCGATTTTTCATGAGAGGACTAAGCACATCGAGATTGATTGTCATATCACTCGTCATCATTTTACGCGTGGCGCCATCACTTTACCTTTTGTTTCTTCTTCCGCACAGATAGCTGATTTGTTTACGAAGTCTCATTCAGTTCAGCGTTTTTGTTTTTTGATTGGCAAAGTCTCAATGCTTCTCGCTACAACATCGTAAGTTTGAGGGGGGATATTAGAGTTTTCTATAGCATTAAGGGTACTTTAGTATTTTTTTCCCTTTTACTTTATTATTAGGTGGTTATAGTAGGACATATATTTCTCTTCCCTTCTTTGCATTGTATTGTATTCTAGTTTATGTCAATATGAAATCCTAACCCCCATTTTTCTCTTTTCTATTTGATTGTAGATCTTTTATATGTTATCAACATTGACGCGATATTATTTTGCCCAATTTCGGTCCTTAAATTACACAAGTCCGGGTTCAACAAAGCCAATCCATTTCCTTACAAGGTCATTTTTCATACGCCAAACATTAATTATATATAATATAAGGTCATCTTTGTAATTAAATTAAATAATAAAAAACGATAAACAATGTTTTTGGTGATTAGTGAGGGCAAACTGGTTTACAATTTTATAAGATTTACAAAGTTCGCAAATATTAACCACAAAGTTAAAATATGTAACAAAAAAAGAAGTTCAAGAGTTTTTAAGACGGTAATAACAATGCTTTATTGTATCAAGGAAAGAAGTGAGAGACTACGACGGGTTGCGCCGAGCGAAAAAAGTAAGTGCAATGCAACTTTTAGTCACGACTATTATTAACTAGAACCGTTTTACAGTCATATAAATAGCTCCCGCCCTAAAATTTTCATTATTGTCTAGGCGAAATGAACAGGGTGCCCAACCCATGGATATGCCTACAAAGCAGGAAAAAATCATTGTTTGAAATATTATGATCCGTTTGGTTGACAATGAAATAAAGAGTGGGTATAACAAAATTTGTCGTAGTAAATTTTACCCTATTTTTTCACATGAGACTATCAAACAACCATTAGGCGAAATTAAAGTCAATCCAATTAGTTTATTTAAAAGCAGTTTTTATATAATATCAAAAATATTAAAAATAATTTTTACAACATTTTTATATTACGATTTTTAAAAACAATTGTAAAACATTTTCTTAACAATTTTTTATAATATTAAAAACAGTTTTTAAAATATTACAAAACACTTTTTAAATATTCACAACAGTTAACAATTTTTTATAATATTAAAAACAGTTTTTAAAATATTACAAAACACTTTTTAAATATTCATAACAGTTTTTTTCACTACTTAAAATTGTTTTTAAAACTTTAAAACTGTTTTTATATTATATTCAAAACATTTTTTAAAAATGTTAAAAACAGTTTTTACAATATTTTGATATTACGGTTTTTAAAAAAAACTGTAAAATATTTTCTTAACATTTTTTTATAATATTAAAAACAGTTTTTAAAATATTACAAAACAATTTTTAAATATTCGCAACAGTTTTTTTAACTATATAAAATAGTTTTAAAAATTGCTTTTTAAAACATTAAAACTGTTTTTATATTATATTCAAAACAGTTTTTAAAAAAGTTAAAAACAGTTTTTACAATATTTTTATATTACGGTTTTTTAAAAAAATTGTAAAACATTTTTTTATAATATTAAAAACAGTTTTAAAATATTACAAAACAATTTTTAAATACTCATAACAGTTTTTTTAATTATTTAAAACAGTTTTTAAATTGTTTTTAAAAAATTAAAATCTTTTAAGAAGTTAGCAAATTTATTGACAAATATTTCTCACTCAAATAGGTAAGCAAAGTTTACCAACTACTTATGCATAAAGGGTATTGTACACAGACAAATAATATCATGACAAATTGTGTAATCAAACAATCAAAAAATGAACAAACATTCATATTTATCAACTTTTTAACATTTACCCAGATAAAAACAGCCAACCAAATGAAACTTTAGAGTATGATATCATCTCCAAACCAAAAATGCGAGCTCTCTGATCAGTAGTAAAGAATGCCAAATTTATAAACCAAAACGACAAAAGCTGCACCGAAGTAAAGCTTTACTGTGCAAAAGTGGAAATCAAATATTAATGAAGTGAAAATCAAGACAAACGTAGTAATGAAATCTAAAAGACTAGTGATTTTTGTACGGGAGCTGTCTTGTCTACCACAGTAACTTGCAAAGTTAAAATTTAACTGATTTTTAGTGACAAAAGATACCAAAGCCCTAGAAAAATAAAATACTAAAGTCTATTTATGAAAATTAATGAGGTGCCCAAGTCGAAACTACCCTTCTCGTATTCTTCTTTAAGAAAGAAAGGATGAAAATTCACTCACACACATTTTGCTAGTCATTTTAATGAGCTCATGAGTTTCCTCATTCAACTCCACCTTGTCCTTTTTCATCCTCTCAGCAACTACAAGTGGCATATTACCAGCCTTTGCATAAACCCGCAAAAGCAAATTATACACCTCCGTATTCACATGCCCCGCACGCCGAAGAGTAACCAATAACTGCTCAGCCCCCTCGATATTGCGACAATCTTCAAGGACCTTAAATACTTCTCTAACCATCATTTCATTAGGTTCCCATTTCTTTACACTACCAACAGCTTTCTTAAAACAATCTAAAACTTTATCAATTTTCTTTTGTTTCAAATAACCCCGTGTGAGCAGCTCCCAAGTGGTGTAACTGGGAGATATCCCCTTTTCCACCGTTCGATTATAAAAAGTCTCAGCGGTTTCTATCTGACTTCGATTAATGTAAGCAGCAAGAATTACATTCGCAACCCTACAGTCACCAGTGGCAGAAACAGACTCCCACTCTCTATAAAGACTCTCCGCCCCTTCATACTCCTCTAGTTTTACTAGTGAAGATATCATGCAAGTATACTCTGCATCATTCATTTTGCGAAAAGTGGACTTCATCTTCTTCCATATCCGATTAACCTCCTCCAGATTTCCCAGGCTCGTATACAAACTAATCATGGAGGAATAAGCAACTCGAACTTTCCGTGTTACTTTTTTCTCCATTTCCTTCAAAGTGGGACCCGCTTTTTCAAAAAGTGAGTTTTTAATATAAATACTGGCTAATGTGCTATATGTAACCCAGTCTGGATCTACTTTTGTCTTCTTTAGCTCACGGAAGACCTTTTCTGCAGTTTCGATGTCATCCAGAGAGGCACATATTCTTAACCACAGGTTGTAAGTGACAATATCTGGTGAAGTGTTCTTTTTTAACTCCTTAACCACTGCCGGGACCTTCTCTAATTCCCCATTAGAAATATATAGAGATATCATGTGGTTATAAGGGAGAGCATACTTTAAGAAACCACACTCAGACATCTTTTCCATTAGAGCCTCGGCTTTAGAGGACATCTTGTGCTGAACATAAGTGTGAAGAAGAGCAGTAGAGGTCGGCTGGCCTTTCATTGGATCAGGGAGATCTTCAAAG
The DNA here is from genome assembly GCA_949130495.1 of Sambucus nigra. NCBI lineage: Eukaryota > Viridiplantae > Streptophyta > Magnoliopsida > Dipsacales > Adoxaceae > Sambucus > Sambucus nigra. The sequence goes on from OX422218.1 coordinate 140,800,672, forward strand.
AACTTTTCTGCGCTGTTTAGACCACGGAGTTTTGCAATCAAGTCCAGATGAACAGCATAATCTCCTTCTAACAGCTTGATATCTTCTTGTTTTGTCATCCATTCACAGATCTGTATAAATAATCAAATAAAAAAAGTAAATTGTAAGAAGGGGTGTGCAAAAGACCGAGAAAACTAACGCACCAGCACCAGAAAGATAACACTAGGTTTTTTGCATGAACAGTCTTGTTTGGTTTTAATTAATAGGACACGAGCCCTTTTTTTTTTTGTGTGTGTGTGTGTGGTGGTGGTTGGGGGGGCGGGGGGGGGAGGGGGAGGGGGGTCGCGGGGTAAGATGTGGGTGATCCTAATAGAACAGACAGAACCGAAATATACATTTATGTGTGTGTGTGTGTGTATATATATATATATTCACCAAATTTTATAAGTGCCAGTCAACATGATATTAACCTAAATTGTATCTCGAAGTCATCTGAACAAAGAATCAAAATCAATGGAGCCAAGGCAGCTTGGGTTGGTTTAGAAAAACTCATTAATCATTTTACTGAATGTTGCTTCTAAATTTCCTGTAATGCTGTTTGCGAAAAACTGAGGCTTGTTGTTCTAGGCTCCGGATTAATGATAATTATAGTTATTAATTCAATCTATAAGTTTACATATCATGTCTTTCTCAAATTGGTCACGGTTGATTTCTATGCTGAGGATGAGTGGGTTGTTTTATCACAATCCAATACCCAAAAAACCACATCAGTTAGTTTAATTAATTGGGTTGGGGTGGCAATTCGGGATAGTCGTGTCATTTTCGGGTTATGTTGATTTTGATTTGAGTATAAGTTTTGAATACTGTTAAATCTAATACAAGTTAAGCTCGTCATCTTCGGATTATTTCGGATTAATACCATAAATGGGTTATACCTTTGATTGAATAGCTAATAACGATGGTTGGACGTATTTTTATCATTTAATTTTAAAAAATGACTTCCAAATTATGATGGGAATGGGTTCATAATAGTACATATTGGTCATTTTGATATTTCTTATTAGTTGTCCTTTTTTATTTTAGTTCTTTTATTTCTTTTTATTTCTTTTAATTGGTCTCCAAGCATGTTTGGGACCAATTAGGTATATTTTTGTTAACGATTGTCCTTTTTAGTCTTTTAGGTAATGATATGCCCAAAGTGCACCCTCTTACTCAGAATGACTAACCTCGGCCATGTCACAGCCGAGATGACAAGAAGCTTAGGACAACCATCACCAAGGTCATCTCTTATAAGGTCGGCCCCTCATATACCAACCTCGGCTGGACATCAGCCGAGGTCAGCAGAGTCTCATGGGCTCAAGTAACTGCCAACATCATCATCTGCCAACGTCATCATCGGCCCCAGCCGGCGTTGCAGCTACCTCATACCTAACCTCGGCCAGCCCTCCTGGCCGAGGTCCTCGCGATAATTAACAAGACAAGGCAACTACATCCGACTCCACCAACCTCGTACTCGTCCAGACCGAGGTTACCTCAGTCAAGGACACAGGGCCGAGCATTTACAAGCACATGTAAGGTTTGGAACACGTGGACAAATCAGTTATAACCGAATCACTCCCCACACGTGAGGGAATATTGAGGTCATCATTATCTACATAAGATCAGGTGTCATTCTCATACTGGTTCGATGTAATGATGATGATGCTGTAAATGAGGTATGACGACATCGAGGCAGAGGATGCTGTAAATGTGGGAAATGAGAAGCTATCTCTTCCTCTTTTGCTGCTTAACCTCACCGGAGACTCTGGTGGTGAACCAAGCCTCACCCTTCGAGTGAAGTTGTGTCACCATTGAAAGAGGTCCTTTAAGGTATCAAGCTATCTAATATTTTCATTGCACGCCCTTTAGTCTTAACATATGGCACCGGTGATGCCACCACCTCCTCCACAATCTAGTGTTGGAGGACCCAGTTCCAGCCAGGCACCACCCCAGCCCGAGATGGCTGAGGTGGCAGCAGCCTTGAAATCCTTGGTTGCAACTCAGCAAGTGATGCAGGAGCAATTTGCCCAGCTAAGCCAAAACATAATAAGACCACCTGGGGTCTCACCGGAGATGATTACTCCGGCGGCTGCTCAGCCCCAGCATGAGACCAGGGGACCACCCCCCCAGGCACCATGAAAGGACCAACCTACTCCTCAACGGAGGAGGGATGTTGTTGACCCTAGGCATTTACGCCTGTGGAGGCCAGGAAACCCTTGCCCTGAGGATAGGTATGACGACATCGAGGCAAAGGATGCTCTAGCAGACTGCTGGGAGCCATATGAGGTTTCAAACAAGGAGGATCAAGACGAGATGGTGACGCCCGACAAAGAGGATCAGCTTTTGATCGCTTGAGTAGAGGGTCGGCCTTTGAAAAGCTCGGCCCAGTTAATGATCTGAGGCAGAGGTTATCCAGGTCAAGAAACGTAGCCGGCTCACAAAGGGAAGGTGGCGAATATCGGCCTCACCATGGTCGACCCCAACATGGTCGAGACTGTGGCCAGGAGGTCAATAGCCGACGTTGTGCAGTAGCTGGGAACCCTCAATCCACCCCTTGGAGGTGGCTGGGGGCAACCTCGGCCAGGCCGACGTTGCTAAACCATGGAATGACTCCATCCAACAGTTGGAAGAGAAGATAGGAAACCTCATAAAAAGCCGAGATCCACTACAGAGGGGAATCTCAGAGGGCTCCCCATTTGTGGCAAGGATTGTCAACTTCCCAACTCCTGCTAAATTTAAACCACCAATGGTGTCTCCCAAGTACGATGGAAGTATCAACCCAGTGCATCATATTGAGATGTATCAATCTGAAGCAGACATTTATTCAATCCCTGATTAGATGAGGTGTCGAGCTTTCTCAAGCACTTTAACAGGAGCTGCACATATTTGGTTCACTTCTCTTCCCAAAAATTCTGTTGAGAACTTTAAGGGTTTGGCCGAGCGGTTTATACACAACTTTTGTTTTGGGGTAAGACCTCATAAGAAGACAACCCATCTGTTATACATCGCAAGGTTCAACAAGGAAAAGCTGGAGATTGAAGATTACGAAGAGAGCATAGCCATGACAGCCCTCATTGGAGGACTTAAGAAGGGAAAGCTGCTTTGGAAGCTTGCTGAAGACCCTCCAAAGTCTATGGCCGAGTTGTTAGCAATAGCTAGAAAGTCATGAACGCAGAAGAAGCAATGGCTGCAAAATATGAGGATGAGAATGGAAGTAGCAGTGGGAAATTTCAAAGGAAGAAGGATGGAAAGAAGAGGGCTGCAGACGACAAGTTTGCACACTATACTCCTCTAACTGTAAGCTGCGAACACATCCTCGATGAAATAAAGAATGATAAATCCCTGAGGTGGCCGGAGAAGCTAAAGGCTCCTCCACATAAGAGGAACAAAAACCTATGGTGCGAGTTCCACCAGGATCACGACCATCTGACCGACAAGTGTTTCGCCTTGAAGGATGAGATTGAGAAGAGGTTGAAGTCTGAAAAGCTCAGAAAGTATGTGGATGGTAGAGCTTCTAAGGGAGGAAGAGACGATCCTAAAAGGAAAAGAAATGACAGATGTCGGGAAGATGCCCCAACCAGAAGAGCTGAGGACTCAGATGATGATGACGATGACCCGACCTCCCACCAAAAGGTGACAATGCCCCAGTAAAGAGGGTCGGTATGATCTCTTTCAGTGTGAACACCATCTGTGGAGGATTAGCAGGGGGTGGCTCAGAGGTAGCCGATCGCAAGGCTCATGTGGCAGAGGCCAAGTCAGTTACCAAAGCCGAGGTTGTGAACTTGGCATCTACAGAGGTTAAACGCGAGAAGAGAAAGAAGGTAAATATGGACACCCTCATAGTTGGCTTCTCACGACTTGACTTCAAGGGTATCTTAGCTCCCCACGATGACCCTTTAGTAATCACCACAAGGGTACATGGGTGTGAAGTTCAGAGGATCCTCGTTAATGGGGGTAGCTCGGCAGACGTTATGTTTTGGCCCTGTTTTAAAAGCCTAGGCATCAGCAGAGCTAGGCTTGTCCGGTATCATCATCCCTTGATTGGCTTCAGCGGTGAAAAGGTTCATCCATTGGGCATGTATGAGATGGATGTTCGAATGGGAGATGAGTGGCCTAAGATGTTGATAAGAAAAATTAATTTATTTTTAATGGATGAGAACGTCTTCTCAGCTTACAACCTCATCATAGGGCGAGTAGCCGTCAAGGAATTTGAGGTCGTGCCTTCAACGGTCCACCAAATGCTAAAATTTCCGAGTCCCTATGGAGTGGGGGAAGTGCAAGGTGACCAAACGTCAGCACGCGAATGCTACTTCAACTCTGCAAAAGAGAGAGGCTCATAAGAGGGCAACAGCTACGTACAACATCGACACACTTGATCCTAGAGATGAAACAAAGCTCAAGAAGGGTGAGACCGCGGAAGAGGTAGAATCCATCGTCCTCTATGAGGACGAGCCGAAAAAAACCATCCAAATCTGCAAAGCCCTAAGACCTGATATCAAGGAGGAACTGGTAAGGCTTCTGAGGAAGAGACAGAGCATCTTTGCGTGGAGCCATGCAGACATGCCAGGTATTGATCCTGAGATCATGTGTCATAAACTCAATGTTGTGGAAGACGCCAAGTCCATCAAACAAAGAAGAAGGGTGTACTCAAGGGATAAGTATGATGTCTTATACCCTGAGTGGTTATCTAACGTCGTCATCGTGCTAAAAGCTAATGGGAAATGGAGGGTGTGTGTAGACTTCACTGATTTGAACAAGCCTTGCCCAAAAGACAGTTTCCCCTTGCCTCGTATTGATCAGATGGTGGACGCCACAGCAGAACATGAGCTCATGAGTTTCACGGATGCATATTCCGAGTATAATCAGATCTTCATGAATTTGGAAGACTCAGAGAAGACAGCATTCATCACAGACAAGGGGACCTGTTGCTATAAGGTCATGCCCTTTGGACTGAAGAATGCAGGAGCAACTTACCAACGTCTTGTAAATAAGATGTTCGAGGATCAAGTAGCCAAGTCCATGAAAGTTTATGCAGACGACATGCTAATGACCTGGGCCATCGAGTTGAGGGAATATGACATTATTTATCAACTCAGGGTTGCCATCAAGGGGCAGGCACTCGCAGACTTTGTAGTCGAGTTTACCTGGGAAGAGGTTGAGGTTGAAAATAGTCAAAAGGCTGCAGATGAACCGGACAGAAACGTCTTCCAAGATCCGGACGAGGTTGAGCCAAGCCAAGCCAGAAAAAGAATAGTTGGGAATGAGGAAGACAGGTACCTCTTCAAGCAAAGGACCCTATCAGAGGGAAACTTCTCTTCAAATGAAGTTGTTTGGAACCTCTTCGTTGACGGGTCGTCCTGTGAATGCGGAAGTGGAGCGGGGCTGATAGTGTGATGGTACCGATATTGAATATGCGTTGAGGTTCAACTTCAAAGCTTCGAACAACGAGTCGGAGTATGAGGCATTAATAGCAGGTCTCTCTTTGGCAAAAGCCCTTAGTGTCGGCCAACTCCTAATCCACAGTGACTCAAGGCTGGTCGTCAACCAAATCCTGGGAGTGTACGAGGCCAAAGATGAAAGGATGGCCAAATACCTGAAGAGGATGAGAACGATGTTGTAATACCCCGTAATTTTAATGACTTTTAAAATGGGTTATATTTTAAATTAATGGATTAATTGGATCTTATTATAAATTAATTCATTTGGGTTTTATCCGAATTGTGGATATTAAAATGGATGATTCTGAATATTACTTAAAGATATTTAGGTAATATATGAATGTGATGTCATTGATATGACGGTATGATATAAATTCGGTAATTTGAATTTTTAGTCAGACGCGGTATGGGACGTGTCGGGACTAATTTATTAAATTAAAAAGGAAATTTATTTTCTATCGACCTTATAGTCATTTCGACTGCGTCGTTGCGTCCGGAAGGTTCGAAATAGTCAGAAAAGTCTATTTGGATGTTAATTTTGAGTCTCGGGTCATTTGAAAATGAAAAGACAACCCAAAAGGGCATTTTGGTTATTTTTACAAGGGGGATGAATAGTGATTTCGGGTTTTGTCTTATTATAAGTATTTGGAGATTAGTGTATGTAGGTTCATTTCATCTCTTCTACACAAAATTTAAAAGTCATCTTCTTAGAGAGAGTGGAAGGTTGCTTGGAAAGAAAAAGAAGTTTGCTTGGGAAGGAGGAGAACCAAAGGTCAAAGGTCACCACCACCATCACCACATGTGTTATTCAACTCCAAAGGGTCAGATCTTCATTAGAGGCAAGTGTTTGATATTTGCAATTTAAGTTCGTATATTGTCCATGTTAGGATAGTTATAAAAAGAGATGATTTTCATGCTTGGAAGATGAAAGGATATAGTTGTTAATGGATTTTTGGAATCTAAAAATATATAGGAATTAAACTCATGTTGTAGGTAGTTAGTAATCCAATAAATATTCATCAATCTGTGGAAGAAATTCTGAAAATAATTTAGTGTTTTTGAAGATAATATGTTGATAATTTTCTGGAAAAAGAGGCAAAAACGAGTGGAATGAGAAGAGCCAATTTGGAATGTTTAGATCTTCTTTTTGAGTGCATTTGGATGAGATTTAAGAAAAATTCAAAACACATACCTGACTCAATTTTTCGTGTAGAATCCAAATTTGAAGTCGGATTGATGATTTGAATAATTTTTGGATCTGATTTTTCTGAGTATTTAAAATATGAGAATTCATGATGTTGTTTCTTTTTAATGTTGGTTCTTATCCCAAAACTTTTGTAGATCTTCGGTGATTATTAATTGGATATTATGGGACTTAAAGAAGATCAGTAAGCCCTAGTTAAGATTTGAATTAATTTGATTGGGATTTAATTGATTAGAATTGTGATAATTAAATTGAAAGATATTTCGGTTGCTAGATTCACGTGTTGGATTCGAATTGGTATGTATGAGGATTAAAGATAGGACCAGTAGGGATGATTTAATATAACACCTGGGTATCCTTAAGTTTACAAGAGGGTTTAATCCTAAGTGAAAGAATATGTGTTTATAATAGATTTGAAACTATCGGTTTTAACTTTAATTAAAAGGAGAACTAAACTCGTAGTAGTTCGGGAGAAATAATGTTATGGACCAGTAGGATATTAGTGACTTCTTATTGAATATATGTTGAGGAAAACCTATTTGAATCTTGTGTATTGAGTGAGGGTAGCCTTAGGGTTACAATTTGAACATCAAGGACTGAGTTTAAGCTCATTATTGATTTCGCAAGGACGGAGTGTAATACAAGAGCGTAGTGGTATGTCTCCTGGATAGAGCTGGGAGTTTAGAACACATTTGGTTGAAAGAGGGTATGAGGTTATCCCGATCGCATAGTTGAAGTTGTCGGACCTCCTCAATCGACAAAGTTAAGTAGTAGTGTATTGGAGGGGTTCCTTGTTTGGATTTCGCTTTGCGAGACGCTCCGCGCATGAACCTTAACGACGTCGGGAGTGGAGAGATGTTATAGGATGCGAGAATAATTAAATTATGAAGTAAAGATATGATATTTTAATACGTGGAATTTAAAAGAGATATAATGCTACGTGTGAGAATTATCTTAGGGTAGTGATATTACCTTATTGATATTATATTATAGGTATGATAATACATATTTGATTGATTGATGATTTATGTGTATGACATACCTAGCTTACTTGCTATCGGTGGGAGGTTTGCGCGTGAGGGCAGTCATATCCTGATGAATCCATGGGATCTTTGATTTGTCGCTCGAGAACATAGGTCTATGAAAGACTTATCGGGGAGTTGATAAGTCCGCCGACTATGGGTACGTAGGTATGTGCGTGACCCATGGGTATGAGAACTATGTTCGCCTCCAATGATTGTGTTGTTGTTAATGGTTCGAGGTATCCTCACCGAACCTTTTGTCTCTTATTCGGCAACCAGCGATATTGGGACATGATAGCAGAGTAATGCATTGCACCGCAGCTATGACTCGGGGTGCCGTATTATATATGAATATATATAATGGATTAAATGCATGATTGGATTTATTGTGGTTAAATCATCTACTGTGTGATAATTGTAGATAACGGTGAATAAAGAAAGATAATTGAATTAAGTTAATGAATGTTTATTGAAAAACTTAATTCATATTAATTGAAAAATGATTCATGTTAATGAGAAACGATGAGAAATGTAAATGAACAATAATGTGACGTATGGTATGGGACATACGGGGATTATGATATTGGGATGGAATTATAATATGGAGACTAGAAAAGAGGAACCATTAACTAGGAGGTTAATAGGAAACGTTAAGTGTGCACTCTAGTTGAGAGGTGAGAATGGCGAGTGAGAGTTGGGTCTAACATGTACATAATAAAAGATTTATTGCACTTGTTAAATACTTGCTGTTTTAAAAATCATTTTCACAATCGGGCTCTGACCCGTTTCCTTGCATATTTTCTTTTCTATTGTATCTTCGATATCAGGTGTCCAGTAACAGGGACGCCAACCTTAGCGGATTATGACAGGCTATGGATTTATGGAGTTTTGCTTAGACGCTTATCATCATTTGATTCACAGTATTCTCTTAGTAGGGCATGTCGCCCAAAGGATTCAGTTATCTTTTTCTATCGGGGTCAAATACTATTGTATTCGGGTCTTTTTAATACATTTAATATTGTTGTGACTACTGTAATGGATTAATATTATTTGGGAATGTTTATTCCAATTGCATTTAAATTCTTTTGTGTTATCTACTTGGTTATCAGTGTTGTAGAATATAATGTGTTGTGTTATTCTTAAACTGGAAATGGATTTTGTTAAATTAAAATTTGGAAAGTTTTTAACACCAGCTTAATTGAGTATTGGGTGAGTTGTAAATGTTTTCGACAGTGATACTAAGAATGAGCCAACTGTATATTCTGTTTTAATTTGGTATGGGACTGGCCACCCGGTATTTAATTAGGCGGGGTGTTAAAGATGCTAGAAAGCTTCAAGGAAGTAAAGATGAAGAGGATATCTTGGCAAGACAACAACCGAGTCGATGCACTCGCGAGGTTTGCCTCAGCTACAAGGACGGACATAAGAACAACAGTGCCAGTGGAGATTCTGCTCAAGCCGACCATTGAAGAAGAGGTTGTCAGACCTTGCCTAAATTTGAATATGGGAACCTCGTAGATGGATCCTCTTATCAGATACATCAGAGAGGGAGAGTTGCCAGAGTCGAAGGTAGAAAGGAGAAAGCTGAGGTTCAAAGCTGCCAAATTCTCAATTGTAGGAGATGTCTTGTATAAAAAGGGATTCCTACTCCCTCTCCTCAGATGTGTCCACCCTTCAGAGGTTCCTCACATCTTGCGCAATGTTCATGAGGGCTCTTGTTCAAGTCATATAGGAGGAAGGCCATTGGCTAAGAGGATAATCACTCAGGGGTACTGGTGGCCGACCTTGGCCAAAGATGCAGCTACATATGTGAAGAAGTGTGATAAGTGTCAGAGATTCTCCACCATCCCTCATCAGCCACACCAACCTCTTCAATCAGCTCCCCTTAGCCATTTGCAATATGGGAGATTGATTTGGTAGGACCCTTGCCAAGAGCTGCAAACAACTATTGATTCTTAATAGTGGCAATTAATTACTTCTCCAAATGGGTAGAGGCTGAGCCAATGATCACAATCACTGAGCTGAAGACCTTCCAGTTCATCTGGAAGAACATCATATGCAGGTATGGTCTTCCAAACACCCTCATCTCAGACAATGGAACCCAGTTCAAGAATGTTTCCTTAGAGAAATACTGCGAAAGAGTAGGGATCAAGCAGTTCTTCTCTTCTCTTAGCCGACCCCAGACAAACGATCAGACCGAGGTCACAAACCGAACAATCCTTGATGGGATAAAAAAGAGGTTAGAAGAGGCCAAAGGGAGATGGACAGAGGAGATATATGCCGTGTTATGGGCCTACAGGACGACAGCGAGGACACCTACAAGAGAGACTTCATTTATGCTATCACGTGGCTCAGAGGTTGTCATCCCTACAAAGGTAGGACTCCCCACTCATAAGGTTCAGACCTTAGACCCTCAGAGGAATGGGGAAGAGAGAAGACTTGATCTTGATTTGATCGAGGAAAGAAGAGAGGATGCAGAGATAAGACAGGCAGCCTACCAACAGAGAACCGCGAAATTCTACAATCAAAAGGTGAAATCAAGGCCTATAGTCGTAGGAGACCTAGTCCTAAAGAAGACGTGGCAAAAAGCAAATAAGCTCCATCCTAATTGGCATGATCCTTATAGGGTAGTTGATGAGGTGGTGCCTGGTACCTAACGGCTAGAAAATCTTAAAGGAGAACCTTTCTCCAACCCTTGGAATGTCGATCACTTAAAGAAGTATTACATATGATGTTGCAGTTCTTATCTTTTTGTAATACATGTACCAGTTTATACAAAGGATGTTAATGAAAAGATAGCAATGTTGTGCCGATACTTGTATTGTGTTATTAAACATCATGAGTTTGGTGAAAAAATGAGGTGGAACATCATAATTTGGTGACCTCAGACCTTAAACATCATTAGTTTGGTGAAAATTTATGAGGTAAAACATTATAATATGGTGACCTCAGTCCTTAAGCATCTTTAAGTTGGTGAAAATATGAGGTGGAACATCATAATTTGGTGACCTCGGACCTTAAATATCGTTAGTTTGGTGAAAATTTGAGGTGGAACATCATAATATGGGGACCTCAGACCTTAAACATCATTAGTTTGGTGAAAATTTATGAGGTGAAACATCATAATATGGTGACCTCAGTCCTTAAGAATCTTTAAGTTGGTAAAAATATGAGGTGGAACATCATAATTTGGTGACCACAGACCTTAAACATCGTTAGTTTGGGGAAAATTTGAGGTAAAACATCATAATATGGTGACTTCAGACCTTAAACATCATTAGTTGGTGAAAATATGAGGTGGAACATCATAATTTGGTGACCTCGGACCATTAAACATCGTTAATTTGATGTAAATACCTCAGACCTTAAACATCATTAGTTTGGTGAAAGGTGAGGTGAAACATTATAATTTGGTGACCTCAGACCTTAAACATCATTAGTTTGGTGAAAATTTATGAGGGTAAACATCATAATTTGGTGACCTCAGACCCCTAAAACCATTAATTTGGTAAAAATATGAGGTGTGACATCATAGTATGGTGACCTCAAACCTTAAACATCATTAGTTTGGTGATAATTTATGAGGTGAAACATCATAATTTGGTGACCTCAGACCTTGAACATCATTAGTTTGGTGATAATTTATGATGTGAAACATCATAATATGGTGACCTCAGACCTTAAACATCATTAGTTTGGTGATAATTTATGAGGTGAAACATTCAAGAGATAAGACATGCAAGCACAACATCGTAAGAAGCAATAGAATCTGAAGAAGATTAACGATTATCATTAAAGATGAGTCACAAGTTAGGAGCATCAAGTGGCTATCAGAGTTCACAAAATTTAAGAGGTACAAACAAAAAGGGAAATCAAAATTACTTCTAAAAGCTTCACAAGGAAAGGGCCTATGTCTCTGCAGTTGCAGTGGTTTCATCAAGGCCGACGTTTGTCACCTCAAGACCATCATCATGATGGGTAACATCTTCAGTCTCAGTGACCTCTAGGAGAGCAGTCTCGGTCGGAGCAGCATCAGCCTCCTCAACTTCTTGCAAGGCCTGAGCAAACCAGGGATCATCAAAGCCAAGACCCACAAAGTCCGAATCAGTCAGGCTCCCTGACTCTTTCTCCTTAGTGGTTGCCCATTTGCCAGTTGCTTTGATACCTCTTTCAAGGTATTCAAAGCCAAAACTGACAAATTCATCAGAGGCCTTATACTCTTCAATGGTCTTCTCTGCAGCATCTTCTAAAGCAGCCCTAACTGCAAATGTTCATATTTTACAAGACGACCTGCTCGCCTTGATTGCGAAGGTCCTCAACTTTTGGGGAATTGTCCTGGCTAAGTCCGGGTCGGCTTTGACAGCAAGGGAGACCTTCCCCCACCTCAGAGGGGTCCTTGGAACCGACGTTCCAGAAGCCTCATTCAATCAAATTCCCATGCCGAAAACAAAGAAATACCGAGGTTTCCAGTTATGGTTCGAAATTTGGGTGACCAACAACATTTTCTTCTCTGATTTCCTAGCTAAGAAGTGGTAATAGCTAGGGTGGTGTTTGGCAGAGGAGGGAACATAAGAACCAGTGAAAACCTTAACTGGAAGGTCTGAGTGGTGGACAGCCCTCCAAAGGACGATGGCTCCAATCATAACCCTCCAGACATTAGGGGATAATTGGGAAAGGGCTAGATTTATATGGGAAAGTATAGCTCTGATGGTTGGGTGAATAGGAAGACAGAAGCCCAACTTGAACATCTGCTCATAGACGCAGATCTCTCCATCTCGGCCATCAAAGGCCCTCTCATCCCTTAGAGGTTTCCTAAGGATGATGGAAGAATTTATGGAATAGAGGTGCCTAAAAGTAAGAAGGTCGTACTCGCTAACGGAGCTCTCAATCTCAGCCGCCTCAGATGTATCAATATCACTCTCCTCACCATCATCAACATCCCCAGCAACGTCGGCCTGTGTAAGTGCAGGAACACCACCAGGAAACCTCTTAGCAAATTCAGCCCCACTAGCAGCCGACAGAGGAATGGCATCAATGATGGGGGGAATGGCCACACTTGGCCCTAAGACTTCAACGTCAGAATACCTATGTGAAGTGCTAGCACCTTGGTGCGACGAGGCACGGCTTGAAGCCTCGGCTTCCTCAGGAACCATAGTCTCTTGAAAAGAGTCTACAGACATGGGGTCTGAGGAGGACGACTCAGACTCAGACATTGGTGTTGGATCCTCAGGAATCTCTGCAGGCTCAGTAGGATCGATTGGCTCAGGGTATATAACCTTCAGGGGTGGAGGAAAAATGGGTCTAAGAGGAAAGGCCTCAGCCCTACGAGCTTCCTCTTGGGCTAACTCTATTTGCCTAATTTTCTCAAAGGTCTTCTCACGAAGAGATGGGAACTCTTCTATGAGTTGGTACAAGGGTCTGAGCATAAGTGAGACGACGTTACACTTGTGAAAGACTCAAACCACAAACAGGCACACAATTTAAAAGAACTCAAACTCAAGATCAAAAAAGGAAAGTTGGAAAGTTTCAAATGAAGAACTTCAAGAACCTTCAAGAACAGGGTCGCCGAAGAAGGTGACCGGAGGTTCACCGGAAACCTAAAGTAGGGCTATTTTTGGCTAAAACAATCTCGGAGCTACCTACAACTGTCCCTAAACCATTCAACCACTACTATCCTAGCCCTACAACCACCAATACTGGTGGAAACCCTCGCCGGAAAATGCAAAGGTTCGCCGGAAACTCAGAAATGATGATGTTGTAACTAGAAATGGAAAAGAGGTGGAAAATAGTACCTGGCTAATCGCGAAAGAGAGAAGAAGAGGCTCGGAGGCAAAGAAAGCTCTGAATCACAGCAACAATGGAGGGCTTGAAGAGAGGAAGTTGCAGAACCTAGGCAGGAGAAAATGGTAGAAGAAAGAGAATGAGGAGAGAGAAAAGGGTTTTTGAACCTACCCAATGATGGGGCACGAGTCCCAATGCCCCATCATTGCCCTAGGGAACCCAAAAGACAAGTCAGAATCACCTCACCTTGGGGAACACGCTTCACTTCAGTAAGTGACATGTATCAAGAAAATGTTGACACCCAAAAAGACTCGGCCTCGGCCTTAACTACATACCCCTCAGTCATCTATTTACATAGAAGACTAAGGGCTAGGGGGTTATTGATATGCCCAAAGTGCACCCTCTTACTCAGAATGACTAACATCGGCCAGGTCAAAGCCGAGATGACAAGAAGCTTAGGACAACCATCAACAAAGTCGTCTCTTATAAGGTCGGCCTCTCATATACCAACCTCGGCTGGACATCAGCCGAGGTCAGCAGAGTCTCATGGGCTCAAGTAACTGTCAACATCATCATCTGCCAACGTCATCATCGGCCCCAGCCGACGTTGCAACTACCTCATCCAGCCCTCCTGGTCGAGGTCCTCACGATAATTGACAAGACAAGGCAATTACATCTGACTCCACCAACCTCGTACTCGTCCAGGCCGAGGTTACCTCAGTCAAGGACACAGGGCCGAGCATTTACAAGCACATGTAAGGTTTGAAACACGTGGACAAATCAGTTATAACCGAATCATTCCCCACACGTGAGGGAATATTGAGGTCATCATTATCTACATAAGATCAGTCATGTGTCATTCTCATACTGGTTCAATCCTCATGCACATGCTCATTGCATGCTTGGAGGGTACATTACACCCCCCAAGCACTATATATAGAGGTCATCCTCTACCTTGTAAAGGGATCCATAATTGCAACCTTGGCTAAAACTCTGTTAGTTTATACAGTAGAGAGAGAAAGCTTGAGAGATTGTATCTATGGCCATTAGTGCCTTCATCTAGTGATATTACTCACACTCACAGTGGATGTAGGTAAGATTGGCTGAACCACTTACATACGAGTGTTCATCCCCTTCTCCTCACCTCATTCTATTATATATATACACTCTTGTGCTGCCATTGTTATCACTAGTTTGAGCTTGTCAACACCTGGTGGTGCTATTTACAGCATCATCAGGTAATTACTTGGCTAGCAAGTAATTTTTCCCATATAAATACTCATGTACTCCTCATTTGAGGACATGCCTCCATTTTTTAATATAAGAGATTTTTAGTTTCTCTCTCTAAATTTGGTGTTTGTTTGCTTTGGGCCTTTGACATGTAGTTCACGTCAAATTGGTATCGGAGCGTGTGTCGATCCAATATTGGTGTATCGGACCCAAAAAAATCGAACTGATATCAAGAAGAGATTCAAAAATTAATACATAAGATTGATCAGTGAACCCTAGACTTCCATAAAAAATTTGACACCATTTTCCGCCGCCTCTCCTCCAAAATTCAACCACCTACCACCGTGAACGATCAAATTTTCAACAGAGAATTGTTACGGCGTATGAACCTCGACCTGAGGGCGAGGAAGCCGACCATTCTAGGGCTGTCCCGATGTCCCCCGACCAAGCCGCCACCCTCCGAGGCTTCGCCTGCTGTTTCTGCATTCCTTCAACACCGGCCAGTTCTTTTTCCGGCCAAATCAGAGTCCAAAACCTTCTGCCGGAACCACGAACAACCACTAGCCATCATTCCCTTTAATTCGGCGCCGACAAGGGGCATTTCCAACTAGATTCATACTGGATCTGAGTCCCGATCAGCATCCGCGTGCGTCCACCCTTATCTCGACACTAAATCACTCAGATCTGACACGTTAGATAGTCAACAACTTTCGTCAGAGCTAGGCAAACAGCGGCGAAGAGAGGCAAGTATGAACGACGGTCCGATGGTGCGAGAAGAAGGTCCGGTGGCCAGCGGTAGAAGATCGCAGCTCCCAGACCATGAACGGTCCCATTTCATAACGTCAGGCATATTTCCGGCCTCTGGCAAGATTGTCAACCACTACTGGTGGTCGTCAGATATCCAGCACCTCCCTTGGTGACGGGGTTGGGTGGTGAAGGTGTTGGGTTGAGCAGAAAGGCTATTGGGTTTAGATATGGGGCTACTAGGGCTCTTAAAGAAAAAGAAGGATCTCGGATTTAAGAAGAGATGGAGGCGACAAAAGGTTTTGGGCTTGGGTTTCATTTGGGTCATTTATAAAATATTATAAAATGCACTACAACATTTATATCCACTCCCTCAATATGCACTGCACGTGGCACTACTCATTTCCTTCACAAAAAGATCTATGCAAACCTTGGTATTCGCTTACTAATATAATCCAACATTTTTGTTCGCATACCCTTTTATTACACTAAATGCTCCAATACTTTTTGGCTTCCTCTATCCTCACTATTCATTCATATATATCTCATGCTTTTTGAGGGAGCCGTCATCATGGCTTAAAGATGAACAACACCAACCCTCTGTATCTTTTTATATTTTTATGTTCTTTTTCATCTTCTAAAGATATTTAGAACACATCTAATTTTATTTTACTTTCTTTGTTATGCAAGGGATAGTGCATAGATTGTTGGAGATAAATCTTTTAGGGTCCTCCATTAGACTCGAGGCTAGGATGAGCCATCTTCCACGGTGTGTTATCTTGACAAGAGAAATCTTTTGGGGGATTTAGCATCATTCCCTTTCTTAGAAATAATGCAGTTGGATTTTGTTATGCAAGGGATAGTGCATATGTAACAAGTCAAGAATGGGAATGAATTAATGCTTTTTTTTTTAGAGATGGAATTAATTCTTTTGTTCTCTATATTGTCAAATTTTGATATTTAAACAATAATATATACACACAAATAACCATAATCGTTCGGGCAGCAATGCTCCTCGCCGAGTCTACGCTCCCTAATTTATTTTTGTTACCCATAAGCACAACTTCTCCAGAGATTTTGAATATCTGTAATAGGTTTTGATTAGTTGTTACTGATGACGGAAGATATTGTTTTCCTTTTTGAAATTGATGGGGGAGAGATATGATTATTCCTTATTTTTATTTTCATTTTCACTTTTTATTTAATTTGGTTATTGTACATGTTACGTTTAAACCAACTTTTTTATTTATACAAAATTAGTTATCGAGTCATGATTTTTGGCCATATGTTAACAAGTTTTATTGATTTCATTTTACTAATAAATTATAAGAAATTAATTATTTCATAGTTTGATTAAATTTAGTTAATTTAGAAATTACATTTACCTTTTATGTTAATTATTATTTTAAAAAATATTATTCTTTGGATTCAATCATATTTGGCACCAATTGATATCCATATGTAGCCAACTCATACCATAAATAATTTACCTTTTCAATGATTATGTATAAACATAACTTCAAAAGCAGCGATAATATATAATTATGTATGGTAATTGTGCGTTGTAATATTTTAAGTCAGCTAATTTTATTCAGTCCACTTGCACTCTTCAAATGAAAAACTAACAATGTTACTTGAATAAGGAAATTGGGAGTAATAATTTACCTCTTTAAAATAAGTTTATCATTTGGCTTTTCACTTTGCTTTTTTCTCTAATTCATTAAGAAGTAATGACTATCTGTCAAAAGGATGAAGTTAGTTTAAAGATAAAATTTTGTAAATTTGAATATAACGATAAAAATGGTAATGTTTGAAAACTTTGGAAGTATAATTATAAATGTATATATATGAATAGTCACATGTAAGCTTATTAAAATTAATATAGCAAATTTGTCAAATGTATTATGCAAAAATCTGTAAATCACCCGCGCATCGCACGGGTTGACACCTAGTGTGATTAATAATTGGAGACAAAAGGGTTGCTGTGACCCTTTTTAAAGAGGGCTGACTTGGAAAAATTGGGCTCAAGCCTATGACAAGTCCATTTAAATCCATGACCCATTTGACTGATTTTATTGGGGGTAGAAAAATGTTGGCAGCCCCCAATTTTTAATGTGATGAAAAATATTTTATTTGGGCCCCAAAATTTTCAAAAAATTTATTTTTTACCCCTAATAAATCATAACAAAATATTTTCAAAATATTTGTTCGTGTGGTGCGACTCGGGCTACTCCAATTTGTCATTTTAAGTTCGAGGACGAACTTTTTTGAAGCCGGGGAGAATGATGGGAATGGGTTCATATTAGGACATATTGGTCATTTTAGTATTTTTTATTAGTTGTCCTTTTATTTTAGTTCTTTTATTTCCTTTTATTTCTTTTAATTGGTCTCCAAGCATGTTTGGGACTAATTAGGTATATTTTTGTTAATGATTGTATTTTTAGTCTTTTAGGTAATTACTTGGCTAGCAAACAATTTCCCCAATATAAATACCCATGTACTCTCCTCATTTGAGGACATTCCTCCATTTTTTAATATAAGAAATTCTTAGTTTCTCTCTCTAGAGTTGGGGTTTGTTTGTATTAGGCCTTTGATGTGTAGTTTACGTCAAATTATATTTTAAACTTTTTAAAAAACACAACCATGTCAATAAATTTGTGTACTATTAGCCAAGCACCGGACTGGACCGCGTACAGCCCTATATGTAGTTCAGGCACAGTCTCCTTTAAGAGCACCTACGACCTTCAAGTCATGTCCAAATTTGATGTCCTGAGCAGATCTTAATCATGCAAACATTACATACTAGTAAATTTGACATCGCTACAAGGCTAGAACCATTTAATCGAGGGAGGTGAGTGGGGATAAGAAAGATTCCCACCCTACGTGGGCCCATATTGCCAATAACAATTTATACCTTCCTAATTAGTGCCACAATGCAAGAATAATTCAAAAACCAAGCAATGAATAAAAGAATAAAGAAAAACTCTTACAAGCAAAGAGACATGGGAAACAGGCCCTTGCAATAGAAATAACACAAAAACATACACCCCATAAGCCGACCTACCTACCTACCTAGCAACAAAACAAGGGTTCTGTGCCAGAGATTTAAGAGAAGTTAAATTTTTGAAATTCATAGTTATATTAGCAATAACTTTGGCACGAGAGTCAATACAGTTTTGAGGATCCTTTTGTACGTTCCTTTCGTGTTTATCTCCTGAGAATGATCCTCCTGGACAGCTAATATATATTTTTGTTCGGAGTTGGCATAGTTTCTAAAACAGGACACTATTTGATGAAGCCAAATATGGTAGACATCAGATGAGCAATGCATTCAAGTGTCTATGAGAAGTAAGTGATTATTACTTGCCACAAATGTGAGACCTGAAATGAAGACTAGTATTCGCATTTGGAGCCTGGTAATGTAATGGTAGAATAGAACAAAAAACACCTAATGCTAATCTTTGGGAAAAGAGGCAAGTAGTTGTAGTTAGTTACCTCGAGGGCGTGTTTGTGACGTTTTAGGTTTCGGAGGTCTCGAACAATGCGATTGAGCTCGTACTTGCGAACTAGGTGTCCATCTTCCTTCCATTTCTGTATAGCGATTACGGCGCTGCGTTTTGGGTACACCAGGCTTAGTAGCCGCCGACCAAGCGTGTCTCTGCCTTTGGCTGCCACCGACAGATAGCGAACAAAACGCCCCAACATCCTCCTCCTCTTATGCTTTCCGTTAATTCAGAATCACCATTGCACCTTCTACCTCACCATTGCACAATCCATTATTAGGTCTTGTCCGCCTACTGCACACCTACTTGTGTTTCAATAAAGGCTGTCATTTTTTATTTCTTAATACCACAAAAAAAAATTAGTATAAATCATTTTGACAGACTTAAATTGGATCATCACCATTTTTCCTTTCAAATAATTTTTCTTTCAACTATTCTCTCGCTCAAAATGCTAAGTAAATTTTTCATTTAAACTCTATACAAATTTCACCAACAAGTTACTAGATTAGTATTAAAATTTAAAATAACATAATAACTAGGGTTTTCACTCATTGAAGTTACCATATTGAAGTTACAATAACCAATGGAAGGTGTTGACAATGAGTGTGGCAACCCTAACACTAATGAAAATAATTCAAATAATATGTTTGAGGTATTTTTTGCTGCACAAATATGTTTTTTTAACCCTAGGAAGAAGTAAACCCAAAAAATAAAAATTTACAGTAGTTCGGTATCGCGCCCCCGAGAACGATGATGTTTTTCGGGGTGATCCTATCGAATAAATTTTAATTATTTATTTTAAAGGCGAAGATTGGTTTGTGGTGTTTATCCTACGGGTGCACATGGGTCGGTTCGCTTCGGTTTCACTACAGAATTAGAATGAGAACTGAAGCTGATCGCTTTCGTGGTTTTGGAACCAAAACCAGAACCAGAACCAGAACCGATACCCTGCCGAACCATCGATTCTCAGTTTAGTTCGTGTCGGTTCACGGTTCCAGTTCAGGATTCTGGTTCATAATTCTGGTTCACGGTTCTAGTTCACGGTTTTGCATTATTTTTGCAATTAATAATAGTTCGCTAAAATCATTTTCTAATAAATAAATAAAAACTTAAAAGGTTGGCAAATATTAATTATCCATGTGTAATACCCCGTAATTTTATTGATTTTTATTTAAGGGATTAATTAAATTAAATGAGAATTAATTGGGAATTAATCCGGATATAAATACTAGCGAGATGTGAGATAGTATTTGATTATGATATTAAAATTGAATATTTCATGAGTATTGAAAATATTAAAGTTGTCGCAAGGTTGAAATACGATAATTTGGAAAATTAAGTTGGGACGCGTGTGTCAGTCGCGTCAGGAATGAATTTATGTAAATTAAAAAGGTGAATTATATTTTTATCAACCAAATGGTTATTATGAGTGCGCCAACGTGTCCGGAAGGGTCGAAATAGTCAGAAAACACTAGTCGGGAGTTTAGTTTGGGTCCCGGGCACTTTTAGGCCAAACCGGCTACCTAGAGGGGTATTTTGGTAATTTTAAAAATAAGGGAATTAAAACCCACGAAAATTAGAGTTTATATTTATACTTTTAAAAGGGCCACTAAGGCCATTACCATCCAAAAACATTAGAAGTGGGCTACGGGAGTTAGAGAGGAGTTACCATATGGTTCCAAACCAAAAACACTCACCACCATCAAATTGGAAAGGATTTGTGACCGGAAAAGGGAGAGAATCAACCTTGAATCATCGACAACACATCTGAAGAACAAATCTGAGGCAAGTGATTTGATATTTTTAAGTGCATTGAATATTTCTTCCATGTTTAGTGTAGGAACTATTTTTGTCTTGAAAGTTTTGAGGAAAACTAATGAAATTATTGGAGAAACTCTAAATTTGGGATAGGATTTGCATGTAGAATGACTATGGACGAATTTAGTATTTGAAGACTTAAATATGATGATGTAAAAACGGATTTATGATGAGTAATTTGGCATAATAAAATTATGGGTTCATGTTCATAGGGTTTGGGGTAATATTTGGGGATTAATGATAATTTCATGTTGATTTGGAGGATTTGACCCCAAAAATATGTTAAGAAATGACCTAAGAGGATTTAGAGAAGTTTAAGAACATTAAAATGCGATTGGGATGATCTTAGGATGAATTTAGAGAAGAGAAAAATTGAGAAAAACGAATTTGGGAAATTTCTGGGCGCAAACTGCCATCTCGTTAGAAGACGTGACCAGGTCGTTCGAACGACCTCGTTCGAACGAGACTTCTAACGAGATGACAGTACCCCTTCTAACGAGTTGGTAGTTCGTTCGAAGCCATTCGTTCGAACGACCTCGTTCGAACGAGATTTCTAACGAGTTGACAGAATGGCCTTTTAGGCCTGATTTTATTTCGAACCTTCAAAAGACTTATATAATTGAGTGTAATCCTTCCCTTGTTGATTTGTGGATATAGTTATGAGATTTAGAAGTACGTTAAGGATTAAAACTTAGAGTTTTGTAGTAATCCGAATGATATTTATGGGTTATGAAATAAGTATCTAAAAAACTTCGACGCGAGGAGAGTTATTAACTTTAATGTATATAAATCGGGGACTGGTAAAGTGTAACAAGAAATGACGGTATAGGAATGAGAAATATACCTCTATTAATATTATGGAATTACCGAAGAATGCTTGGTATATCTAGTTAGTTGTGTATAACATACCTACCATACTTGTTATCACGGGAAGTCGGCGTTCGATCAGGGCCATCTAGTCTTTGTGTGCCTACGGGAGGGATTTAGATTGGTACCTCGAGGACATAGGTCAGAGAAGGACTTATTGAGAAGTTAATAAGTCTGCTGATCATGGGAACGTGGGTATGTGCGCGACCCATGTGATGTGAACTATGTTCGCCTCCATTTTGTGTGATTGTTGTTTATTGAAAACGATTCCTGAGAGATTCATAATACGTGGTCCTTATGTACGTGATGTACCGGGATTGGATAGCAGAGTATGTGTGCACCGCAACTTAGACTCGGGGTGCCAGTATTGTATATTTATGATGGGAATAATATACTACTAATTGAAATGAATTGTCATGAATAAATGTAAGTGTGAAAAATAGTAATATTTTAGTAGAGTTAAAAATGGAAATCGCTCGTGATTAGCATTACTAATATTGAGAACTAAGAAGAAAAGTAAAACTCTCTGTTTAAATTAAGGTGCCGGATAATAAATTGTGAATCGTATAGTAATGTTAGATTGGGTATTGGACTAGTTAGATGTGAGAATGTCTATAACGGGTACGGGTACGATAGGAGTGCATAATTAGTTGAGAGGTGAGGAACTCATGTGAGTGCACGCACTATCATGTATTTTATATTCACTGTTTAATTATATTAAACCACTTGCTGTATTTTAAACTGTTTTCACAATCGGGCTCTGACCCGTTTGCTTTCAAATCTATTTTGTAAAAACCTTTTTAGGTGCTCAGCCACAAGGACACCATGCATAGGAGTTCTATTCCCGCAACGTGCTGTAGCTGCTGTGGAAGTTACAGGACCTCAATAGTAGACGCCTCCACTATTTATCTTGACTCTATTTCAGATTCATTCATCTTTAGGGCATGTCGCCCCTTTCCTTTCAGAGACATCTTATTTACTCAGTTTTTATTTTATATTTTGGGTTGTAATTAAATTAAGGATTCAGACTTATATTTGTTCATTTCAGTATTTGGATTGTTGTGAGGTGTATTCCTCCAGATTTAGTTTATTACATCGTTATTTATTTGCGACTGTGATGTGGTTGTGGTATCAGTCTTTTATAATTCAAATGGATGTCATGTTAATCGGATTTAATTAAAATTGACAACTCACTTTTTAAATATTAGGTGGCTAGTAATTATTAAAATGTTTTCGACAGTGGTGATATGAACTGAACCAACTTGGCATTTTGTATTAATTTGAATAAAGGAGTAGCTACTCGGTATTTAATTAGTCGGGGTGTCACACCATTATCATCAAATATTAACCTTCTTTATTTTTCTCAATTAACATGTTTCACTCAAATAATTTATTTAAAAAAATATCACCCCTCCACACACACAATTTGTCAAAAACTAATTCTCTAATTTCATTACATCATTATTATAATATCAGATATAAATAAAAATAGAAGCATTTTTCAAGTAGTACTATTGATAACGAACATAAATGATAAAGTATCCGAGCAACTATTCGGGTCAGTTCTTGAATTGGTTCTTAAGGTTGGTTCTTTGGTTCGGTTCCATGAATTCGGTTATTGGTTCGGTTCGGTTTGGTTCAGGTATAAAACTGATAACCGAATCGAACACTTCAGTACTCAATTTTTTGGAACCAAAACCAACCCATGGAGGGAAAAAAACACGAACCAACCCAACCCAACCCATGTAGGTCGATTTGGTTCGATTCTTCGGGTTGTCGGTTCCAATGCGCACCGTAATCCCGAGTAAAATTTATATCTCATTGTTAACATCCTAAACCAGGGCAAATATCCTACTTATAATAAAAAAGTTTATTCAGGATTCTTTTACTAAGTTTGTAGCCAATTACCAGCATGACGATAACGAATGGAGACAAAAAAAATGTCGAATTAAAACTTCATTGGGAGTGTTTATACTGAGTCTTGGCTTCCTATTCGTTCTAATGACCTCGAGTCAGTGTCATAATTTATGTATTTTTATACTGAATCACTGTGTTGCTTTTTCACTACATTATTTCAAGTTATTTCATGATGGAAATA
Source organism: Sambucus nigra (assembly GCA_949130495.1). Classification (NCBI taxonomy): domain Eukaryota; kingdom Viridiplantae; phylum Streptophyta; class Magnoliopsida; order Dipsacales; family Adoxaceae; genus Sambucus; species Sambucus nigra. Next base: position 140,824,395 of record OX422218.1, read on the forward strand.
TATCTAATAATGGACACACGATTTTACTTATATAAGATGCTTTCACGGATTTCAATTTCGTATTATTTGACGATGTGTGGTCAATTGTGACGGCGAGAACAAAAGTGATGATGGTTCTTTAAAAGTCGATGTTAGCGCAACTTTCTTTACCGATCAGGTATTTTGATTATTTCACCTTTGGAACTATTTTATATGTATTAAACTCATATGGGTTGTTAAACTTGTGTATTAAAATGTATTAACTAATTGGTGTTTATATTCTCAGGTATTTCCCGCCCTGTCAATTATTGGTCATTTGAGCTCAAGATCAAGGGCGTTGGAACAATTATCGTAACCACCCAATCTGATGCACTTTCGACGACACAGAAGGGGCGTTTACATTTGCGCTGTGAAAGGGAAGGGGAGTATTAGGACCATCACAGGAAGAAGTATAAGAACGAATCAGGAACTCTGGGTCAGAAAAATATGAAGAGAGATACGACCACTAGAATATGCAATTGTCCATTTCTATTGAAGGGCATTCCACTTGATAGCGAGAGCTGGATGTTAGAGATTCACATAAATGGAGTTCATAACCACCAATTGTCGATAACATTAGTTAAGCATCCATACTTTGGGCGTCTTACTGTAGAGGAAAGAAAGATCATTAAAGAGATGTCGTTGAGTGGCATGAAGTCAGTTTCCATTCTAACAACGATAAAATGTCGGGATATAAGTATTGTGTCGATGATGAGAAAAATTTACAATGTTAAAGGAAAGATAAGGATTGGAGAGTGTGAGGGTAGAATGGCAATGTAACAATTAATGAAATTACTTAGCGACAAGCATTTTGTCTATTAGTATCGCATGAATGAGTATACGATAAATGTGTAAGACATATGATGGGCCCATCCGAACTCCATTTTATTAGCAAAGTGGCTTCCATTAGTTGTCATCATCGATTGCACAAATAAGACGAACTGGTACAAGTTGCCATTGTTTGAGATGATAGATGTAACCTCTTAGGGATGGACCTTCAACATTGTGTTTGCCTTTTTAGTTAGTTGAAAAAAGATTGTAAAGAACTTATATTGCATGCCTCCAAATCGTCGAGTTGCTCTCTGTATTTACTGAGTCGTGGGAAGGCATTATCTTGTGAGGCTAATTGCAATGCCCAACATGCAATTCTAAACATTGCATTGTCTGATTTCCATGTTGTAGAATGTCCTCAATCCTGTGAAGTGATCATAAATCCAGGACTACAAAATCATAGAAAATCAGTGATTACTAAAATGGACTGAGATATAAATAAATATTATGAAATACTGATTATTGTTATTATTGATTGCAAAACTTGCTCCCCTACGTGGACCAATGATAGATGGACACCCGTTCTCCTACATGGCGATCCTCCCCCGAGACAGTTGGTTGGCTAATCGGTCGACCAACCTAAAGAATATGAACTATTAAGAATATCAAAAGCCATTGGTGTGGAGTTAGCAACAGTCATTATACCCATGAATATCAACAGTTATATTTATTGTATACAAATGTAAATGCCTAAATATATAAAGGCGTTTTATCTCTTGGACTCCTAAACACTATGAATACATGATCTCCTATAGCTCAAGGGGACAAGTGAATCATTCTCAAGCACACCCAACTGTGTTATTGTAATCACCAGAAATAAAATAAACAGTGGACATAGGCTTTCTTCATAACCCAACCACTTTAAAAATATTTGTCTCTTGCGTGTTTGCATGGATTGTTCATCTTTATTTTATTTGTTGATGTCTTTAAATGATGGACTATTTTTAGACATCAACAAATTGGCGTCGTCTGCGAAAAATCGACACGAAAACATTTCCCTCTTATTGGAAGAGACGAAGATCATCATCAAAAGTTAAGTCTTTTTGTCTTTGCATATAAACGATTATATTTTATATCCACATCGTTTTGCTCAATCACGAGTCTCATATGTTTATACTCATTTTTTTTTGTAGCATATGTGTTTATATTCATAAACTGTTTGTTCAATTCTCATTTATGAAATTTCATAATCATAAGTTTTTCTGAATTTTTTATGCAATCACGTTTATATACTAGTTTACATCAGATATTTTAATTCCCATCCCTTTGATTTTCTGACAGGAGATAAACATAAAAAAATTTCTCTCTCATCGTAAACCTTTCCTACATGAATATATATTTGATTCTTATATATCCTCCATAAAATCTTGATTTGAAGCCCTCATCAAATTGATTTATTACAAGAAAAAAGGTATCATTAATTCAAACCGAATCTGGAAATCGAATCAGCAAACCAAATATATATGGATGGCGATGAAGCTTCCTCTTAAACATATATGGGTGGAGATAAATCGGTATAGATCTTGATTCAGCGAATCATCTCTCAAACTTTTTCTTAGTGGTTTCACAACAATGTTGGCTTGAATGAGATCCACTTTAGAACCAATTTGGTTCGGAACCTAGCTATGGAGTAAAAGGATTGGGTTCATCCCCCCATCAACAGGCTCGTCTCCTTCTCACAGTGGGTGGTGGTAAAGCTTCCTGCCAATAAGAATAAATAATCACACTAAAGGGATATAAATTCGTAGATACCCTTATCTGGGCGAACAGCACCAACAGGAGATCCTAGAACGAAGGTTACCTTTCATCCGAACACCACGCCGACCAGTGACCTCTTTTTCGACCATATCTATAATCTAGATCGACAATAATGGTCGTACCAAAAATCAAAATCTACCTGCCTTAGGCATAAGGGTCCCGTGAATATGCATCTACAATATTATCATTTTTGGTCGGTAGCAAGGTATGAGGACCCCAGGGTGACATCGTCAGAGGTTGGCGACCTTTCTGCGAAGTATACCACTTTATTATTCGGCATACATCGTAGGACCATTTTTTATTCATCGACGAACAGGGTTGATTGTAATTTATCAGCAGACCATTTCGAAATTAAAGCGAAGTAAAATTGAAAATCTGCTTTGCAAACAAGGGTCCTCCGGTCAACCTTGCCGACCAGCGACCTGGTAGTGTTTCCTAGATGACCAACGGTTATCATGCCTTTGTTGGTCAGTAGGGGAGGATCCACAATTTTAAAAAAATAAGGGTATTTTGGTAAAAATTCAAACTTGGAGGTTACTTCTAATTATTTTCAGAGTTCAGGGTGAAAATGTGTAATAAATTAAAAATAAAAACACAAAGAAATGCTTATAAAACTCCCTCAGCTCTCTTCTCTCACATAAATCCCATAACCTTTTTTTATATTGAAACGTTGCTCAGTTATACCGCCACTCAGCTATATACTTACCGTCGTTCCGTTTCGTCCCTCTCATCTCCACGGCTCAGGGCTCAGCACTGCTGTTGTCGTCGGACCTCCCTTACTTAGCTACTCACTGCCTCACCTCGCCCTTGCTGCTGTTGCTGCTTGCCGGAAGAGAAAGAGCAGAGCTTTCTGCTTCACCAGAGAAAGAGAAATAACAAAATCATTCTAGTTCAAAAAGGGTATGGAGTTTTTATATGTGCATAATTTATGTGTTTGTTATTTATATATGCATATTTAACATGTTTATGTATATGCCTTGTTTATGTATATACCATGTTTAACCTTAAATGTATTAGGTTAATTAATTTATTAGACTTTTTTAAGCAAGAACATATGTTAGATTTATGCCCAAATTACTAATTTATCTTAGATTAATTAGCTTAATTAATATATGTTAGAAATTAGACTACTGCCCAAATTACTGATTTATGTTGTATTAATTATCATATGATATTTTGATAATGGTTTTTAGTGTTGAAAATGAATATTATGCCCAAAAAGTAAAAACAACACAAAAAATGCCCAAGAAAACTTGAAATAACCCCAAAAAATTGCCTCGGGGGCTCCCACCCCCGAACCCCTGGCACAACTCGAAATTTTCACCCCACATGACAAAAAATCATGGATCCACCACTGTTGATCAGTATTCATAAACCAAGGAGATTTCCTCGAATTTTCTCCTTGGGTCACCTCAGATTTTTTATCCCACCAATATATCATCAACGCAGCAAAATTGTGCTTGGATTGGAAGCCAAAAAACATGTCGGATGACCAGTTCCCATATATCAGTAGTCATGTAGAAAGCCCAAGGCATCATCGGATTACTTACATGGTCGGCGACCACTGGGCGACAACGAAGAAGTGGCGACATCTATTATTTGACGGACCACTGGTCGATGGCATCTTTTACATGGTTGGCGACCACTAGTAAGCGGCATCTATTATCTGTCGGATCAAGTGTGGATGGTTAACACCTGAACGGAGGAATGTCGATCCCTTGATTGGGTCTTTAGATGGAAAATATTGGTTTTCTCATTTTGACTTTGTCAAAATTAACATCATGTTGTTAAAAGACAATACCACCTCCCCATTCTTTCTAATTCATAGCTTTTATAAGGAAATAAATTTAAAACAACAACAACTTATATTTGAGTATTTGCTTGGAGTTTAAATAATTTTACAAAAATAAACCTTATATCTTACATCTGGTAGATGTTTGACAAAAATATGGTCATGTGACACATATTTGGCATAAGATTTATTATTTCATATTTTGAATTTTTTATTGCCCGTTGTTCGAGCAGATACATATCATATATTATGTGGCTAAATAAATTAATGTCATGATGATTTCTATTTTGCCTCAACAAATGGTTGTGTACAACTTATTGACTTCCGTAGGTATAAGATTTAGTCCCCGCGAATGCTTGACCACAATCTTAATCTCTTGAAAATCTTATTAATGCTCCGACAAATGCTCAAGCACGAATCACTCACTATATCTACTTGGTACTATATAATTTTGCCTCAACAAATTATCCAGCCACCATTTGTTTTATTAATGCACCAAAGGATATGCATATTCAAAATTTATCTCGACAGAGGATCGATAAAATATCTATTTAGTCCCGAAGATATCTACCACACAAGTTATATCCCCGACGGATGGTTGATCAGGATAATCCTTATCTATATTCAGTCCCGACAAATGGTCGGCATAGTCTATTGTTAATCGACATTTATGATTGATATGAATGGTTGAAAAATCTATTTGTCTCTAATAATGACGGATTATTCGTAATATTTACTCGGTCCACTCAGTCATTATTTAAAGGCCCCGATTGATGGTTGACAGTTTCATTATCTGAATTTCTCACTAGCTTCATGAATATTCGATGCAAATTATATATATTATGTGAATCATCATAATTTTGCCCCAACAAACTGTTGGGCATTACCAACTGCATGTTCATACGTTAGTCAACATTATATTTGCGATTCACGTTCAAATGCTCAGGCATGTTCATTATTTGATAGCTCTATATATAATCAACATCATATTACAATAAAAACCCGACGAATGATCAGACATTATTATTATTATTATTATTATTATTATTATTATTATTATTATTATTATTATTATTATTATTATTATTATTATTATTATTATTATTATTATTCAGTCTCCTCTTCATAAGCCCGACTGGGGGCTCCGTAGTCATGTGGACCTGTTCATTGCAACATTAGTCAAAACAAGCCTCAGTATATTAATGTGTAATACCCTGTACTTTTATAGATATTCAAATTACATGAGTGGGTGTAATTTAATAATTTGAGAATTTAAAATAAATGATGGACTAATTATATTTTATGTCGCGAGTGAATAAATGCGACAGGTGATGTTATTTTATGTGAAAAACATGTGTGGAGATGTGTTGGTTTAAGACGTGAATTTTTTATAAAAGACTCAGATGGAGATTTCGAGCGCGCGATTGGTCTCGAAAGGGTCGAGATAGTCAGAATAGAGTACCTGGGGGTAGTATTTGGGTTTCGGGAACTTTTTGGAATAGTAGGGACTGACATTTGTGTATATGAGTCATTTTTGGGTTTAATAAGGGATAAACCCTCATTTTTTCTCTTATAAGCCACGAGAGCGAGAGAGAGAAAGAAGAAAAAAAGAGAAAGGAAGGAAGAAATGGGGGAAAATAGAAGATTTTTGGCCAAACTCCGGTGGATTTCGGCATGAGATCGTCGAATTTATCCAACCAGGCAAGTGTTTAACTTGCTCTAATGATTGAAGTGTGTTTATTTTTCATATTATAGTTGGTGATGAAAAACTATAAGATTTGGGATTTGGGATTCTTGCACAAATAGGTTTTTTGGAAAATGATTTCATATGATTTTGATGAGATGATAGTCTTACATGAAATCTGAGCTAAAATCCATGTTAATGGTATAATCTTTGGTGAGAAAATTGGAAGAAATGGAAATGGCGGGTTTAATAAGAATTATGGTTTAATTCTTGAATAAATTGAGGAATCCCATAAATTAATTGATGTGTTGGGTAAATCATAGTGTGTAAACATATATATTGATGTTGGGTGATGTTAGAATCACTAGAAATTGAGTTGGATGAGTTTTAGAATGAATTTTTGGAGTTGGATAAGATGAACTTTCGAAACTGTAGGGACCGGACCGATTCGCTTTGGGGGGTTACCAGATCGGTTCGTTTATCACCGGGCCGGTTCATTTTTCTTGGCCACCGGATCGGTTTGGCTTTAAGAGAAAATAATAAAGGTTTTTCTTGGCCTAAAAAGGATTGGAGACGAATTCCTTTTGGAGATAAACGTTAGGGGATCCTAAATAGAGTGCGAGTACCTCTAAAAGAGTAAATGGGGGATGTATAAGTCTCGGGTTAGAAGGAAAGATCCGGGGTCAAAATTTAGGAATGTTTGGGATGAACGACATTTGAGGAATTATTCGACGGGTTCGAACATATATATTTATGCGTCTAGAATATATATACCCATTATATATGGGTAGAATATATATATATATATATATATATATATATATCGAATATGTATGAGTAATATCCTAAGGTGCGAATAGGATGATATAAGAATACTAGCTAGAGTGATAAGCTATTCGGAAATAATGAACGTGAGGATTGTATCATAAGTGAGTGAATACTTATGGGATTAACATAAGTTATGTGTATACTTATTAATCTATACGAATTGGTATATTCAGGATAATAGGCTAATGCTATGAGAGATAGGCATGGATAGTCGGATATGATATATATATATATATATATATATATATGATGTGATTTTAAATATATCTGCGTGTGAATGATATATTTATGTGAAGCATACCCCTCTAGTGCTATCATGGAAAGTTACGCGATGTGGGTGAGGCCCTGGCTTGAGGAGCAGGAGCGTATAGTCCCCAGATCATAACGTCCATTATTAACCGTGTGTGAGGTTCAAGGGTAAAACGTCTTGGGTATGATTCGTCTTATTTCTGGTGAGGAACTATGGCCGCTTCCCCTATGTTGAGATTTGTTTTGTACCAAGTCGGTGTGAGAGTTCGACCGCTGGTACCCAGGATAATGTGTGAGTAATTCCCTGGAAGATGATAGCATTGAGAGACAGCATCCATTGAGTTACAGTTTTGGGGGATGGCTGTTATACTTATACAGTGTGTGATATATAAGTATGTATATGTATATATATATATATATATATATATGGACTAAAATAAGGAAAGAAATGTGAGTTAATTTCTGGTTTATCCGGGAGTATAAAATTCAGTATATAAATGTAATATACTTATATAATGATGAGAATATTATATTCGAGATGATAACACTAAGACGTGAATAGTGTATAATAACTAGTGAAAGTTATTAATTACTAATGGATAAATTATACGCGAGATAGTATAAAAAGTAAGCTAATGCGAGAGTTTTGCATAATTATATACACGAGGCATTAGATAGCGTATGATGATTTAGTTGCTGTGAGAGATTAGTTAGGCGGGGTAGCTTAACTAGGGTGTTTTAAAAAACATGTGTTACGTGTGCACTATTAGATGAGAGGCGAGGGGTATCTCATGTGAGTGCGACACCAGTTTAAATATGGAGAGTACCATATTTTAACATTAAGGTAAATTAAGCACTTGTTAAAATGTTTTTCAAAACTCGAGCTCAGACCCGTATCTATTTTTCTTTTTCTTCCCCTTTGTATACTTTTTGGGTGTCTAGACACAGGGATGCCTGGATGACTATTCTTTCAAGTCAAACGTAGCTTCCGCTGCTGTGGATGTTTGTAGGGGTTGTTTTAGACACTTCCTTCTTTGTGATCTAGTTAGGAGGTATTGTAAATATATTCGAGCATGTTGCCCAACTATTGTCATTTATTTTATTTGCGACATTTTTATTTTACGCCTATTCGATTTGGTTGTAATAAATGTTTTATCGAGACTTATCAGTTATTTATTTATTCATTTCAGTTGCTATTTATATTACCGTGTGAATGGTTTTAATTGTGCCTTAAATTTAAAAAGATTATAAAGTTTAAAATTTGACGCCAGGTATAATAGGTTATTAGTAATTAATTGGTTTTTCGACAGTGATGCTAAGAATGAAACCATTTGAGATTCCTGTTTAATTTGATATAGGATTGATCACCCGGTATTTTATTAGGCGGGGTGTCACGGGTGGTATCAGAACATCAGGCTCTAGTGTCCTTAGGAATTTGTGCGAACGTAATATGCTTTCAGCGTTGCATTTTATTTGATGTAGAGACTAAGTTTAGGATTGTTGATTTCTAGGGTGAGATTTCGTTCTCTTTCTATAGTGTATATATTTAGTGAATCTTATTTGTGTTCGGGTGTGTTCGTCTGTCGAACAACGAATGGATGACCGACGAAGGCCATGGGGAGATAGCAGGAGGCAGGGCTCAATTGAAGTTGAAGAATGTTTTGGGAACGATGACCATAGTTGAGGTCACCCCTATTGTTGCTCGAGAAGTTAGGAGTTGCAAGAACTGCTACGGTGCAATATATATTTTCAATTACCGCTATAGCAGAAAGTAGTGCCAAACTAGACTCACCCAGTGTGGTTAAGATGGGAAAGAGTTAGAAGGGTCTTTGAAGAGGAGCGCTCGTTGGAATGTTTATGAATGTGGAGATTGTGTGTGTTAGGAAATGGATGTAAGATACACATAGGCTTTAGCATACGGCGGAGTGTGGTATACCCGGAAGTGAAAATTATAGTAAATTTTCTTGGCTCGTAAGAGCAAAGCTATATTGGTGGGAGTAGACCCCCACATTTGAAAAGTGAAATGTTGTGTTAATGGAAGGGTCTTAGGTACGGTTTGACCGCGAGTTCCTTCATCAGATGTTCAGGAGGAGATGATAACGCTATTCTGAATTCACCACAGGAGGGTCGAACAGAGGTCCATTTGTAAAAATGAATTTATTTGTATAGCGAATTGTGTACTGGATGAGGTAGGTACAATGGAGAAGAGAGTCCTTAAGTGGGTGATGGACTCGCGAGAATAGTCGCCAGCACTTATGGGAAATTCTACTTTGATGGTCGATGCAGGTGGCGACAATGTTGTATTTTTGATAATGGAGATATTAATGCTTCTTGTGAAGGGAGCTAATAGAATCGAAAGATTTAGTCGGAGAGTAAGACTGGGTGAAATGGTGTTAGCGAAGCACCACAAGGGGGAGACCCATCAGGAGACCCATTTAAATGATTCGAATAACCAAATTCTTACCAAATGATGGTGAATTTAGCCAGGGTTGTGGTGGCCAGCAGTGTGCTCCTTAGGACCAACGGAACTAAGGGAACAACAAGGGTAGTCGTCAGGGTTAGGCTATCAGTGTCCGAGAGTAGTACAACCCGGTTACAACCAGCATGAACGGAGATAAGTGGATTATATGAAGAAGTAATTTTATGTGGAGAGTAGGAGCTCATGCATATATTTTGCTCGAAGCTAGAATAAGGACAAAAGTATGATGCCTAGCTGGGGCAATAATTGAGATAGTCTTTGGTTCGGTCTGGACGAGCGTGTTATGTTCGGGAACCATTTCAACAGCCATGGTGATTGGCAATATATGAATATGAATTTTATTCTCGGGTGAATGAGGTATGTTTTATGTGACACGAGCGAGTCACGGTATTTTGATTAGCGTTAGATTCACGTGTGAGACGAGTTTAGTGGCTATATCGATAATATTATTATGTGTATGTATTTCTTGTTGTTTAGCGAGTGTAGACAATAAGAGTATATTTTTATTGAGATTACTCATTTTAGCGATGTGTTATACGAGTATGATGTTATCCTGGTTATGATTTATATTGCTAGGTATCACCGGTAGTGAGTAGACCTACGGAGCCATATAAATTGATTTAAACACATTATTAGACCTAGGTCCTGGACCGATAAATCTCAATTACCGACAGAGCTACGTAGTAGTGTATCAGGAGGGTTCCTTGTTTGGATTTTGCTTTGCGAGACCTCCCACGCACGAGAGCCGCAAATGTCAGGAGCTGGAAGATGTTAGACCCTAGGACATTTTGGATTATTGTTCTTAGTATAATTAAATGGATAAATTTGTTAGGATTCGGTGTATCCCTTTGACGAGATGAGACTTATATTGTAAATGAGAATAATTGAAATTTACATTAGTGCTTTACACATTTATTGTTACTTCCATTTTCCTTTTAATCTTGGGCCGATGGAATAGGGTTGAGACTATATATATGTGTATATACGTTATGATATATTGTGTAGCAGACTTTTGTGTGTATATTATCTGGTTATATTTGATCCTGGTGAGTAGGGACGTTTACTGATGTGATTCAAGGCATGTTGGCTTTTATTGAGCAGAGAGACATATCTCGTGATTTATTTGTGCTAAGAAACTAGTGATAGTAAGAGCGTCGTGATATATGTTGTCTTGTGTAACATATAGTGGATGAGTATACTATTGTGTCAAGAGACAGGAGTTTGAGGGTACATGCTATGGACTGAGGGCCTAATGGATTTTGATGTTTCGATAATGCTAGGTAGTAGTGTGTCGGGGGGTTCCTTATTTGGATTTCGCTTTGCGAGACGTCCCACTCATGAAACTTAGCGCATCGTTGAAAGTGGAGAGATGTTTGGTCTTTAGTCCACGAGTCTGGTACCTCGATTATTATATAAGTATCTAGTTATAACTGCGAGTTAAAAGTTATATTCTGATTTAAGGCCAGTGGAGCTGGTAGTGCCATGAGAGAACACTGAATTTTTTTCTTATTTTCACCACAAGTTGAAGGGTGGAACGATGTTAATGAGAATTAAAATTTTGATTGATGGGGTGATTGAGAATTCCCAAGGATGATAGCCACGTTGTGAATGCGAGGGCAACATGATTATGTGTACTATGTGTGAAACGTATGTGATGTTTACGTTAATATGCGCGGATTATAGGGTGTATGGGTGCCTTGGTTAGCTGTTTGCAAAACCGTCCGAGATAATAGGACGGGGAATAAATGTGAGGAATGAATGTCTGTGGGGCAATTATAAACAAGATATAATAGCATGAGGGATTAAACGTCATGTGAGAATGATGATAATCCAAGTATAAGTGTGCACTGAGAGTTGGAACACCCGAGATGGGTTGAAAGACTGTGAAAAGCCATTTTACAAGGACATCCATTGAGAAGAGGAAAAGTCTAAATATTGTGAAATTTGGAGCGAAGTCTAACTCAGTTGAATGTTGAGAGTGACTTGCGCATAAATAGAATGGTGATGTCAATAAGGTTTGAAGAGCCCAGAAGTGCACGTTGTGGTAAAAAAGTGGTGCACGGGCCAAAACTCTTGGTATACCCCGGGAAAGAAGAGGAGTATATGTACCACTTAATGTGAGACGTTATAAGTAGAATTTGGTGCTGAGAAGGGCATAGTGAAATGCCTCTGGGTGCACCACTCATAGATGGAAATGGGTTGGTTCGGGATGGCCAACCCAAACTTTTGTATCAAGCCCCAATATTATCGTAAATCAGGATGAGATCCTTGAGCCCCACCTCCGATAGGGATTTTTGAGAAGCATTGGGGATAATGTTTTATTTTGGGCAAGTCGTGTCACCTATGCCCGATGAGTAGACAGGAAGTGATTGACGACTAGTAAAGTGGTATGAATGCGCTTCTAGAGTCACTGCGATTGGCTTATTTTCTCAATTGACCTAACTTGTAATTGAAGTAAAACATGGTACGGTAATTGGGAAGGGAAATTACCGATTGGTAGAGTTGTGTGTAGCCATTTGTACTTGTTTGATGTGGACAAGGTGCCTCTTAAGGTCTGGTGTTGGAAAGCCTAGTCATTCTCCCTCTGGTTGTTTAGAGATGAGCAAATAAATAGACTTTTGGATCGGACGTGATTTAGAGTACGTTATTGAGAGGGGCATTAACCATAAACTGTTGAGGTGACTTTTGAGCATCGTAAGGGTTACGTCGCCATGAAATGAGATTTAGAGGATTGATAGTAGTGGTTCGATGTCCTTGTGGTTTCTCTCAGGATGGGAGATTTGTGTTGAGGTGGACACGGGAAGCTGGCACTTAGTGATGTGCATCTTACCAGTAATATTAAGGCAATAGAGTCAGTGATTTATTGGCTCGTCTTATTTGGATCTCATTGGTAGAAGCATAATGTGTGATGTACCATTATTGAAGTCAGAGTTTATGACCGATGGAGTGTATCGGTATGAAGAGAATTGAACAAGCTTGTTGTAAAGCTGAAGCTATATGAGTAATCCTTTATAAAGTTGGGAACCAATAGCGGGTGAATAGTGGAGTGACCGTACTATTATCGAGGTGTGATTTGATTTTGGGCATTAGAGGACGTGGTGTTGTCGAAGATCCAGAATCTTAGTGCCGGTTGTATCCGAATTTCGAGGATGAAATTCTCTTGTAAGGGGGGGGGGGGGGAGAATGTAATACCCTGTACTTTTATGGATATTTAAATTACATGAGTGGGTGTAATTTAATAGTTTGAGAATTTAAAATAAATGATGGACAAATTATATTTTATGTTGCAGGTGAATAAAAACGACAGGTGATGTTATTTTATGTGAAAAACACGTGTGGAGATGTGTTGATTTAAGACGTGATTTTTTTATAAAAGACTCGGATGGAGATTTCAAGCGCACGGTTGGTTTCGAAAGGGCCGAGATAGTCCGAATAGAGTACCTGGGGTTTGGGCTCCGGAGACTTTTTGAATTAGTAGGGACTCACATTGGTGTATAGGAGTCAATTTTGGGTTTAATAAGGGATAAACCCTCATTTTTTTCTCTTATAAACCACGAGAGAGAGAGAGAGAGAGAGAGAGAGAGAGAGAGAGAGAGAGAATAAGAAGAAGAAAGAAGAGAAAGGAAGGAAGAAAGGGAGAAAAATATAAAAAATTTCGGCCAAACTCTGGCGGATTCCGACATGAGATCGTCGAATTTATCCAACCATGCAAATGTTTAACTTGCTTTAATGATTGAAATGTGTTTATTTTTCATATTATAGTTGGTGATGAAAAACTTTAAGATTTTGAGTTTGGGATTCTTGCACAAAAAGGGGGTTTTGGAAAATGATTTCATATGATTTTGATGAGATCATAATCTTACATGAAATCTGAGCTAAAATCCATGTTAATGGTATAATCTTTGGTGAGAAAATTGGAAGAAATGGAAATTGTGGGTTTAATAAGAATTAGGGTTTAATTCTTGAATATATTGAGGAATCCCATAAATTAATTAGTGTGTTGGGTAAATCATAGTGTGTAGACATATATATTGATGTTGGGTGATGTTAGAATCCCTAGAAATTGAGTAGGATGAGTTTTAGAATGAATTTTTGGAGTTGGAGAAGATGAACTTTCGAAACTGTAGGGACCGAACCGATTCATTTCTGGGGGTTATCGGATCGGTTCATTTATCACCTAACTGATTCGTTTTTCTAGGCCACCGGATCGATCCGGGTTTGAGAGAAAATCATAAAGGTTTTTCTTGGCCTAAAAAGGATTGGAAACGAATTCCTTTTGGAGATAACCGTTAGGGTATCCTAAATAGAGTGCGAGTACCTCTAAAAGAGTAAATGGGGTATGTATAAGTCTCGGGTTAGTGGGAAAGATCCGGGGTTTAAATTTAGGAATGTTTGGGACGAACGACATTCGAGGAATTATTCGGTGGGTTCATACATATAAATTTATGCGTGTAGAATATATATGCAGATTATATATGGATAGAATATATATATATATATGAGTAATATCCTAAGGTGCGAATAGGATGATATAAGAATACTAGCTAGAGTGATAAGCTATTCAGAAATAATAAACATGAGGATTGTATCATAAGTGGGTGAATACCTATGGGATTAACATAAGTTATGTGTATACTTATTAATCTATACGAATTGGTATATTCAGGATGATAGGCTAATGCCACGAGACATAGTCATGGATAGCCGGATATGATATATATATATACACATATACGGGTATAGAGACAATATATATATGATGTGATTTTAAATATATTTGTGTATGAATGATATATTTATGTGAAGCATGCCCCTCTAGTGCTATCATGGGAAGTTGCACGATGTGGGTGAGGCATTGGCTTGAGGAGCAGGAGCATATAGTTCACAGGTCATGGCGAGAGAGAGGAAGGCTCACCTACATCATGAACTATACATCACACCGTACATCATACCTAATTCTAGGCCCTAGAAAACTTTTTGTTTTAAATTTTATATTTTTCCCTCAAAATTAACTTACAATCAAACCATACGCAAAAAATTAGGTCAAAATACATTTTGTAGCTACTTTTAAAAAATCCACAAAAAACTGCTGGCGCAGACCGTTATAAATAAGGTAATTTTAGCAGTTTTTTGTGGATTTTTTAAAAATAGTTACAAAATGTATTTTGACCTAATTTTTTGCATATGAGTTGATTAGAAGGTTAATTTCAAGGGAAAAATATAAAATTTGAAAAAAAAAGTTTTTGAGGGCCTATAATTAAGCGTGATGCATGATTGATGTATAGAGCATGATGTAGGTGAGCCTTCTCCTATATATATATATTTATTTATTTATTTATATTTATATTTATATGGACTAAAATAAGGAAAGAAATGTGAGTTAATTTTTTATTTATCCGCGAGTATAAAATTCAGAATATAAATGTAATATACGTATATAATGATGAGAATATTATATACAAGATGATAACACTAAGATGTGAATTGTGTATAATAACTAGTGAAAGTTATTAATTACTAATGGATAAATTATATGTTAGATAGTATAAAAAGTAAGCTAATGCGAGAGCTTTGCATAATTATATACGCGGGCATTAGATAGCTTATGATGATTTAGTTGCTATAAGAGATTAGTTAGTCGGGGTAGCTTAACTAGGGTGTTTTAAAAAACATGCTTTACGTGTATACTATTAGATGAAAGGTGAGGGGTATCTCATGTGAGCGCAACACCAGTTTAAATATGGAGAGTACCATATTTTGACATTAAAGTAAATTAAGCACTTGCTAAAATATTTTTCAAAACTCGGGCTCTGACCCGTATCTATTTTTCTTTTTCTTCCCCTTTGTATACTTTTTAGGTGTCCAGACACAGGGACGCCTGGATGACTATTCTTTTGAGTCAGACGTAGCTATCGCAACTGTGGATGTTGGCAGGGATTGTCTTAGATGCTTCCTTCTTTGTGATTTAGTTAGGAGGTATTGTAAATATATTCGGGCATGTCGCCCAACTGTTGTTTTTTATTTTATTTGCGACATTTTTATTTTACGCCTATTCGATTTGGTTGTAATAAATGTTTTACCGAGAGTTATCGGTTATTTATTTATTCATTTCAGTTGCTGTTTATATTACCATGTAAATGGTTTTAATTGTGCATTCAATTTAAAAATATTACAAAGTTTTAAATTTGACGCCAGGCATAATAGGTTATTAGTAATTAATTGGTTTTTCGACAGGGATGCTGAGAATGAAACCATTTGAGATTCATGTTTATTTGATATAGGACTGATCACCCGGTATTTTATTAGGCAGGGTGTCACATAATGTTTCACAGACCTTTGGTCGGCTCTATAATTGGACCATTTATCTGATCAACAAATAACACTGGCTTGCACGAATTATCAGTCGGATAAAAGAAAATGCAAAAGAAGTGTATCCCAACAAAAATTGGTCTAGAACTGAAAATATCTCAGCAAAGCACCTCAGCTGCACGACCAAAATCAAACTTCTTGCATGACCTTGTCTCTAGACAGGTCACGAATAAGAAGTTCACCAAATTTAGGAAATCTGTTGCAGTCTTATAGACGATAAGATCCGACCACACTTGACTCATGCACGGACAAGATCCTAATATCAAACTTCATGTATGACTTCGTATTTGATAAGTCAAGAACTAGAAGTCCATAAAACTTCATGTATAAACACAAGGAGTTTTACCTGGCCAAGTTAAAAAATAAGAAATAATTATACGTTCCTAATACACTTGGTCGCCACTGATAACTAATCCTACAACTTAAATCTACAAAACTATTTATAGTTTTATCTACGAAACAACATTAGTATGATATAAGGATGTACGATCACCACTGACCCGACTAACTAATCTACACAGATTACCTAGTCGGCAAGCTGATTAAAAACTAATCACAAGCTTAAATAAAGACCGACTAATTATTCCAACACCTATGGCTTCAGCAGGATAATACAAAAGCTGAAAAAGTCCTTACAAGGGAACAACAAAGCTCTTAGGAGTCATTTCGTGGGGAATTTTTCCTCAGATTTATCCCAGCAAGGACAACAACAAAGACAGAGAAATCAGAGTACATTTTAGCGATTCGTAATTTTCAAACTATCTACAAGAACGCCATCTAGTGAAATATTTTACGAAGTCTAGTAATTCGTCTACCGACCACCAACATACTTAAAGACCGAGAAAGTATTCAGATCTCATCTTCAAGAATGGAGCATGGGGAGATTTTTTTAAATTGTTCATTAACGATGAAAGAACAATTGTCATATGTTGCTAAGAAATTCCAAGCGGCACATCATGGAAAGTAGAATTGATGACATCAAATGGTACCAACTGAACCAACAACATCAGGATACTTGTCCTCCCAAGTAGACACCTCATCAATTCATCAGCACTTGGTTGGCTCCAGACGTAATTGGTCAGCACACCGATCGATCAATACTAGAAGGTAAACCGTCAATAAGAAGAAGGATGAAACGCATGTGAATTATTAAGATACACTCCACACGTATTGTAAAAGGCCAATAACCTCATTCATTATGTACGGACGTAACGAAATAAATACTACATTCTTTTACTAAACCCTAAAGCATGGAGCATTGGGGGCTTTTGTTGATTGCAAAATGTACTCCCCTACGTGCACCAATGAGAGATGGACACCCGTTCTCCTATATGGCGACCCTCATGGTAATTACTTATGTGGCCGACCCCCGACACAGTTGGTCGGCTAATCGGTCGACCAACCTAAGAAATATGAACCATTAATAATATCAAAAGCCATTGGTGTGGAGTCACCAACAATCATTGTACACGTGAATATCAACAGTTATATTTATTGTATACATATGTAAATGTCCGAATATATAAAGGCATTCCACTCTTGGACTCCCAAACACTATAAATACTTGATCTCCCATAGCTCAAGGGGATAAGTGAATCATTCTCAATCACACCCAACTGGGCTATTGTAATCACCCAAAATAAAACAAACAGTGGACGTAGGCTTTTTTCATAGCCGAACCACTTTAGAAATCTTTGCCTTTTGTGTGTTTGCATGGATTATTTATCTTTATTTTATTAAAATGGTCCATTATTTATAGACTCAACAATTATCTCAAATAGGTACATACAACCACTAATTTGCTTAACACTTGACCTTGATGCAAGGCAAAGTTATCTGTACAAATGAGCAAGTATTCCCATCCCGTGCGAGTTGGACCACATTCTTCATATCCTCCAATACTTGCAAGAAATAGACTGAGATCTCGTTTTTGGAATTATAAGGGAAAACAGTGCATTCGAGTATGTAGAGGATGTAGGCCTTAGCGCATTAGTCTTTCTCATCCCCGATAATATTTCCAAGATTTGTTTGTTCCTTAAAATTCAAGGTGATCCAATTCAACCGAACTGCATATACGTCAGTGTCAACATTGCTCACTCCCAAGCACTCAGTATCAAAGTCAGTCACACTCGACAATTCATTCCCATTGTCAACGAGACTAACAATGTTTGGGATATATATGGAATTGCTAACTATAGGGACTTATAGTATTTGGGCTACATCATCGAGAGTGATAATCATCTCCTCACATAGAATGTGAAAGCTATTTGTCTCCAGATGCCATCGTTCAACAAAAGTCAAAACCAAGGTTTAGTCAATATATTGGTGGTTATATTTGATCAAGCCAATGAGATTTTTCCTCTCCATCCTCTTTCGCACACCTTTATTCAAATCTTTCAAAGGCCATTCGTTTATCTTAGTCTAATGATTTACATATAACAATAGTTACCGTTCAACCTACAATACAATACCACAAATATCATTATAACTCGAGCAAATATCATAAATTTTTATAAGTTAAATTTACAGATATGATTACCATTGATCCGGTTCATATACCAAAGGCAAAATAGTCCTTGAAATTCTTGGGGAGTGTAAGTTCTTCCAGACCCCCATAATCATCGAACGATGGGTCAGCATCGTCTACCTTCTTTTTAATGTATGCAACAACTAACTTTTTTTGTCTCTTTGTGGGATTACTCGATGGGTCAGCATCAGTAGATGGTGGGATATCACCATAGCTATGCTCAGCCTCAACATCCCTCTCCTCCTGAACATTATCCTCAGAGTCATCCTGAGGTGCATCATCTCCAACATCATCCTGATGTGCAATATCTTGGTGCAGGTTCGAACTCACAGCACGTGATAAGTTATTCATCTCTTCACGATACTTCCTTTCGGAAGCAGTAATCGACTTCATTTTGAAACGCGAGTAACGTATATGTTTATCCATTTATAACTTGAATTATATAATAGAAGTAACATAAAACATGGATCATATGTGAATAACTTCCATTGTAACTAACATACATGAATAACTAACATGAGTCATAGGTAAATAACTAAACATATATGAATAACTAACATAAGTCATAGGTGTATAACTAAAACATATGAATAACTTTAATCTATCGGGGCAAAATAGCCAAAAAGAAATCATAAACTCGTCATAAACAGGATGAATAAATAATAATGAATCAGTACAACACTACCGAATGAAACATGTGCTCAATGCTTAGTTGCGTTCATCGTATCCCTAACGAGCAACTTATAAAAATTCGAGGTCATAACCCCGAATGATACCAAGTTGTCATTCTTATTTTATTCGTTCAAAATAACATGAAGAAAACATAAACAATCATTGGTTTCAGACTGAATGAAACCCTTGAAAATATACCTTAATGATTCATTGTAAGGATACCGATTCAAACTCAAAATTTTTAGGGTTCTAAACTAAAAATCATGTTGAAAATTGTGATTCTTATTATCCAGTTCTAAAGTAGGGTTTTAATTACGTTTTAAACATTATTAAATGTTGTTTATAATGAGTTTATATATGTGTTCACACTTTAAACATGTTAAAACCCTAGTTTTTTTTTAGTGTGGATGATGTTAATGATGTTGAGTACCAACTTGATTGAATGGGTGTTGATGATGATTTGATGTTGGTCTTTAAAACTTGATGTTTAGATGTTAGAAATTGAGAGGTTTATATGTTATGATATTTAGAGAGAATGAGGTAAAGTTAATAAATGAACATTTTTAACTTTAAGCGTAGGTATCCCACTTAGTGGTATAATAAAGAAAAAAAGTGGATTTATATGGTATTATAGAGTTAAAAAAATCCCCGTGGTATTATAGAGCAAAATATGGGGTGCCCTTAATGCCCACCTTCAATAAAATGGTGCTATATGTAACCCATCACAATTGGGTGATTTTATTTTTCATTTCATAACTTATCAATTCATTGTATTCAAACGGGTAAAATGAATAGTATCTTATCCACATGTTACTACTATTCTTTGGATCCTTTGTAGTACCATGACCCGAATTGGAAAGAGATAATATCAAACACCCAGTTTTGTCTACTATACTACATATAAAAGGGTAGCGTTAAATAAACCCCTAATATTTTTCACTGACATCACTTTGAAAAAAATAGATGAATTATAACACCCACAAAATTTAACTATTTTTTTAAAGTTTAAAAATTAGAAGTCAAACCCACAATCATTTTCTATAATTTAACTTTTAACCATTAAAAGAATCTAAAAATTTAGTTTTAACCCAAAATATTTCAAACCCTAACTTTAACTTCACCACCACTACCACCACCATCCATTAAAATTCATCATCACCCAACACTCCATTGAAACTCTTTTATACCTACCATAAACCTCCATTGAAGTGACTGGTGAAAGAAGCTTTTATATAAAATAGAGCTTCAATAATAAGGTACAACAATGTAAATGAACCTAGTGTTTTAAACTCAAAGGAAGGGAAAAAAGATGGACTCTTAAAGATATAAAACCATGTTACTAACCTATTTTTATCCTTTAAAACATTAAATGATCGAAATGAACATAAAAAATAAAATTAAAAAAGATGTTCCTAGTTGTTTCTGTGTTACAGCGCCGAGAAAAATGACTTTTTTTGGCACTGTAACATAGAATGGAGAGGATTGGTTTCAAAAATTTGGTGCGGTATTCTAATACCAAATTTAAAGATAAATTTAGGCACCATAATATCGAAACACTCCCCGACACGATAATAAATGGGAAAAAGTTATCACCGGTACCACGTATAATAATTTTTTATGGTATTAGAATACCGAGTCAGCATTAGCGTGCCTTGTTATTCTTAGGGGATTAAAGTTGTGTGTTGATATTCATATTAATAACATAATTTTAGAATCTGATTCCAAATTTATTATTTATATCTTTTCTGGTAATAATCTTAAACCCCCCTGGCATCTTATTGAGATTATCAAGGAGATTAAAATCTTTTCTATGGAAGTTTCTTTCCTCCATTGCTTTAGAGAAGCTAATTTAGTTGCAAACAGTCTTACCAATTATGGAATTTCATTTTAATCTACTTCCTTCTTCATCAAGTTAAGGACCTGACTTTCTTAACTAGAGGATACTTCAATTTGGATAAATAAGGCCTTCTTTCTATTAAATTATTCTAGCTTTATGTTTTCTTGTTATTTTCAAGTTTTCTTAGCTTTGGATTTCCCTCATTCTTTTGTAAATGCTACATTAGTAGGGCTTTTCTACCAAAATCAATAAAATTATAGGTTCTATCCCTATTATATAAAAAAAACACTAGAGTGCCAAAATATATCATCATTTTTGGTACTTAGGCATCGAATTGAACTAAAAAATGATGTTCAGTTGCTTCGGTATCCTAATACTAAATGTGGAGGTAAATTTTCGGTATGTGAGTGTCGATGTATATCATCATTTTTGGAACTTAGGTGCTGAATGTACAGTTACGCTATTTTTTCTAAAATACACTTATATGGTTTTTAATGGTTGAAATATATATATAATTCTTGTTTCATTGTCATTTTTTACTTGCTAACATTAACATGATAACCATTTACGGTTTGTTTAAATACAAAACTAGATCTGGAAAAATGAAGAAAAGAATAAAAGGTGAGAGGGAAGCATAGGCGTGGTTTGTGGAGTGGTTTGCGGGGTTAGAGAGGAAATAGGAGGAGAGGTAGTGGGTAGGGGTGAGGGGTAGTGGTGGTGGCGGTGGTATAATTAGGGTTAGGTTTTTTAAGTTTGAGAGAGAGAGAGAGATAGATAGATAAAGAGAGAGAGAGAGAGAGAGTAAAAAGAAAAGAAGATGGGAGAAAATTAATTTGGTAAAAAAATGGTTTAAATACCTTTGAATTATGGGTGCTTCACTTTCGGGTGGTAGGGATAATTTTTGACAACTTATGTAGTGTTTTTTTGTAGGTGGTGCCAGTGAAAAAAATTAGTGGTGCCTTTAGCAGCACCCAATCTAAAGAAGCATCACTTTGTTGTATTTTTTACTTTCTTTAGTAAAAACTGTTTTACAAATTATTTATTCATAGAGATCATAAAATAATATTTATGTGAACCTATCCAACTATCACTTAATACAAAAATAAAATAAAAATAAATTTAATATAAAAGTGATTGAATAAAGAAAATATGTTATGATCCTGTAAATCAATTTTTACCCATTCTTAGTTCTTAATATTAGTTATGAACTGTTTGGATGAAGTTTTGGATGAACTACTTCTTCACCGAAATTATGTTAAGGGGATTCGAATATTGTCACCGAATATTGAAAGTGGTTGCATTTTTCAAAAATAAAAAGGAAAATTCACGAGGGCGTGGAAACCATAACCTAAAACACCTTAAAATCTAAAGACGTGAAAAAAGAATTAGCAAAGTTTTATAAATACACATTAAGAAAATCATGATTTTCTTGTGGGAAAAAAGACAAAATCACTACTCAATGCAGAGATACAATGAAAAGATAAACCATAATATTTTCGCCAACATACTAATAATGATTAAACAATTCATAACAAATGATATGAAACTTTTCACTCACAATAATAACACAACGCCTCGCTTTACGTCACTAATTCTACCCATGTAAGTAATGGGGAGAAACATAAGAAATTTAATGAAACAGAATATACAAAAGATATTGTTGTACCTCACTACATTAAGTATTGTAAATTTTCTAAACAAGGAGACTTCCCACTCTTAAAACAAATGGGAAATATATATGCAATTGGTCATTGTCATGGAAGCATAAAACATGCGAATTTTATTACAAAAATTGCATCCTAAATTTTCTGGACAACACATTATGCAATGTGTATAGTCCAATGAAAATGACAAAGGAAGTATGGCACTCTTTGGGTAAAAGGATATAAAATATAAGATGTCGTGTTGAAGAATTCGCAATCGGTCGCTTTCCTATTTCCAAAAGAGTGATTCAAAGTCTGTCATGAATCAAGTCCAAAAGCTCCAAATTCTCTTAATTAAATGCATTCTAAAAATATAAACTTAAGTGAGTCATTTCAAGTTGCAATTTTTTTGAAAAATGTCTTATGTCCTAGAAAGACCTTATAAGTTATTCTAAGTTTGTTTGAGGGTTGAAGAGGAGAATAGAGTGTCTGAAAAGAAAATGAAAATCATTCTGTGGAATCCCAGGACACATTATTAAAAGGGGGAAGAAAATTAACAAAAAGTGGAAGTACTCCAATAAAGGTCTATAAAAGGCAATTCCAAGAATATCAAAGGAAGATTCTATAATTGCAAATAGTGTGGTCATCGTACGAAATAATGCAAGAAGAAAAAAGACTTCAAGAAGAAAAAGAATTACCCAAAAAAGTAACTGAGATGGAGAATATTTTGAGTAACATTTCCATGATAAACCTCTCAATCGTTGTATAAGAGGTCAATTTGGTAGGAAATACCAAAGAATGGTGGGTGGACACCAAATCAACTTACCAAATCTATTCGGACAAATGGATGTTCATCATATATCATATAGTTGATAACAAAGAACAACAACACATGGTACACTCTTGGAGTTCGATGGTTGAATGTCAAAGACATATGGGGTTAAAGATTACTATTGGAAAATAACATGCTCTCAACAATTTGTTGAATGTGACCGACAATCGAATTTCTTTTGGTCTTCATGTTGTTTTTGAGAAAGAACTGATGTAGGATGATTTTTTAATTTGAAATATTTATTCTCACCCAGGGTGGGATGTTTGTGGGGAAGGGATATATAAGTGATTGTATGTTTAAAATAAATGAAATGGAAATTATTCCTCCTAGAATTAATTTATTAATTTTTCTGCATATATGGATGATTCTTTAGGCATGTGGTATTGGAGATGTAACATGTTAATCATAAAATAATGCATAGATTAGTTAGCTTGGATATAATATCTAAACATAATATAGATTCAGATCACAAAGTAATTTTTTTAATCTACGATGTCTAGAGTAACCTTTCACCAAATTCTAAAGAAGTATAAAACCTATATAATTAATACATAGTGTTATTTCCGTGACTTAAAATTTGTGTAAACTAGAGGTGGTTAAGTTATAAATGATTACACAAGTATTGTTATGTGTATTTGCTAAGAAGCAAACCGAGGCATTGAAAATGTTTAAGCATTACAAAAGATAAGTTGAGAATCAACTTAGCAAAAAGATAAAGGTGTTAAGCGATAAAGGGGTGAATATGTGTAACCATTTATTCCTTTTTATTCTGAATATGGAATTATTCACAAACTACCACTTCTTATTCACCTCAACAAAATCGTGTGATTGAACATAAAAATCGTACATCAAAAGAGATGATGAATGTTATGTCGATAAGTTCAACTTTACTCCAAAAATTGGGGAAATCATTACTTTTCACCAGTTATATTCTTAATAAGTTTCCTTAAAAGAAAGCAATAAGACTTCTTATGAAATATTGAAAGGACATATTTGTTACTATAAATTCTTAAAATCATGGGGGTGTTTGGCTAAAATAGTGGTATATGTTCCTACAAAGACTAAATAGGACTAAACACCATTGATTATACTTTCATAGGCTACGCCAATAGCAGTAGTTCCTATCGACTTCTAGTCCATAAATTTGAAATTCTCGATGTGCATGTTAATTAGGAGATATAATTAAGTAACGCAACTTTTGTTAAATATATATTTTCGTATAAACAATACATAATACAAGTTATTTGAAAATAACCTTGGATGTCATGTATAGTGATCATCAAATTAATCGAGAGTCCACTAATCAAGGAAAAGATGATGAACCATGATGCAGTAAAGGGGGAAGGACTTTGAATACTTTGTTCTATATTTTATAATTTATCTGTTAGAAAATGAGCCTCAAAGCTTCATGGAAGTTATGTCCTCTCCTGAAGCACCATATTGGAAAGAGACAATTAATAGTGAAACTAAATCCATCATGCAAAATCATACTTATGATTTGATGGATCTTCCATCAAAAATTAAATCTTTGGGTTGTAAATGGATCTTCAAAAGGAAGATAAAACTTGGTGGATCATTTGGAAAATACAAGTCAGTTTTTTAGCCATAGAATATAAACATGAGAAAGGTCTGGACTATTTTGATACTTCTTCATGAGTTATAAGAATAACATCCATTATGTTGTTAATAGAAATTATTGCGTTATATATTGAGATACATCAAATGGATGTTAAAATAGTCTTCATAAATGGTGAATTGGATGGAGAAATCTACATGGAACAATAGGAAGAATCCATTTTTCTTGTAAAAGAAAATAAGGTGCGTAGAGTTATAAAATTGCTTTATAGATTAAACAAGCTCCTAAACAATGACACAAATTTTTTTACAGTGTAATGATATCAAATGGGTTCACTCTTAATGATAGAAATATATGTGTTTATATCAAAACCACTACCAAATGATATTTCATTATTTGCCTTTATTTTAGAGATAAGCTTAATTTTAATAGGCATATTGATATAATTAAAGCTACCAAGAAAATGTTAACCAATACGTTTAACATGAAAGACCAAGGCATTTCCCATGTTATATGAAGTATTAAAATTTCTAGAATATCAGATGGAATAATATTATCTCATTCGTATTCCTATAATACCCAATATTTTTTAGAATTATATAAATGATTATCTAATTATTAATTTGTATTTACTAGAGCGAATTCATGGATAATTTATTGGATTTGATTGGTTTGGATTATTAACTGGAATTTAGAATGAGAGCTTTAAATAATATGCGGACGAATCATATATTAAATTAACTCAGTGGTAATTAATTTGATGTTGCGGATTGGTTTGGTTGGATGGGACTCTAGAGGTGTACATAGGCCTAAAACAATATGTTTAATGTAATAAATTGGTCCCTATGGGTAGGTAGGTACACCTTTGGGACAAGTTTTAAGAGTGTTGGGTTTTGGACTTATTTGGGGTTTAAAAAGTGGGCTCATAATAGACCTGGGAGATTAGAATTTTAAATAGGTTAATAACCCTCATCAAACATCTTAATTAAAACCTAACAACAAGAGGCAAGCTTTGGGAGAAGAGGAAGAACACTGATGAGGAATTAATCAAAGATCAAGCTTCGTTTAAGGAAATAAATGATGTCTTGCCTATCGTATTAATGTAATCTCTTTATGGCTTTCATTTTTGTGTATGAATCAATTAGATATGTGCATAACAATAGGATTTAAAATTCATTTTTGATTTGTATAATATGATCTTTAAACATGTTTATTGTAGATTCGAACTGATTAATTCATTAAACCCATGTTTATAATAAAACTCATATGAAACTTAAAACTATTTGGCATATATTGTTGGAAACCCATAATTTATTTGTTTTGAATAATTCGATGTTGTAAATTTAATTATTTTTATGATTTAAATGATTATTAATGTGTAATCATATGTTTAACAAAAGTATTGATGTTAATCGTATGTTAATGTGGCTCAATTGCATGAAGAAGATGAAGTTAGGGTTATAATGTTAAGATATGAATCTGATCCCTTAATTGTATTAGAATCACATTAAATCTTATAGAAAACATTAATCCATGACTTATATGTATATACCAAAGGTTTTGGATTGTCGTAGAGGATTTTTAACGAGTTTTTGATGTTTTGGGGGTCGGTATTAAAGGACTTGGACGAAGCATGACAGACTGGACACGTTGAATCGATCCAGCCTTAGGACTTTTGTGTGGTTGGGTTATTTATAAAGTTTTACTATTTTGGTTTCTTTTGGGAAGGCTAATTGGGTCTCTCTCTCTCTCTCTCTATATATATATATATATATATATATGTGTGTGTGTGTATGTGTGTGTGTGTGTGTGTATGAGTGTGTGTGTGTATATGAGTGTGTGTTGATTTGTATCGAATATTGCACATATATACCCTCAAAACTTAAGCATTTTAGCTCCCTCAGATACTTTAATGCCTATAATTATGTTCGTTAATCAGACAACCTCCGTTTTATATGCTAAAATGTCATTTAAGGTATAATTGAGTTTTTATAGGTATTAATGTGCTTAGTATGAAGTTTGGGCGCGTTCCGATAAAGTTTCATCGCGATTTGCACGTTCAGGGGGATTTTCGTAATTTTGTATTTCGGAATTTTTGCTCGAAGTCTTCACAAAAGTTGTAGCCCTCGGGTCAAGCTTCGCGTGACCGCGAACGGTGCTCGAATCGAAGTCCGAACGAAAAAAACACAGACCTTTAATCAGAAAAGAATTATAAGAAATTCATTAACAATTTCATAATTCCACCCATGTCCCCTTTCTTTTTTATAACAAATCCTATAATTCCTTCCATGTCCCTCAAACGTTTCTTTGCACCAAATGGAATGGCGATTTGAGTTTTGGCTCTGATTTTGGGTTCGTCCCAAATTGATTACTTTGGTCCGAAATTGGAGCTCGATTTTGGTCCACATGCGCAAATGGGTCTCTTTGGCCATGTTTGGAGCTTGGGGTTTGGCCACTAATGGTGGAAATGGGTTTTTGTCCATTAATGGAGATTTGAGTTTTTGGAGGTTGTTGGTTTCTTTTGGAGCTTGGTCTCGGATTTAAATGGGCACAAAAATAGTGGACATGGGTCTTGGGTCTCACACAAATTGGCGCCTCTCGGCTTAACATGGTGGGTTTTATGCGAAGTGGGTCTTTAGTTTTGTGGTGTCATTGCTGCAATTGTGGGTTTGTTCAGCATCCGCGGTCGATCGACGCAGCCACCGTGATCGATCGGTAAATCCGTTTTTGCCTTGGTTACGAGATAGTGCTGCCCTCCCATTTTGCGCGGTCGACCAACCACCACGCGCGGTCGACCGGTGCTCTGCATTTGATCCATATTTTATGCTGCTATCCTTTTTCTTATTTTTATTAATTTTTTCTTTTTCTTTATTTCCTTAATTAGGAGTCTTATCTCCCTTTTTTCTTTTCTTATTTCTTTTATTTTCTTTGTTTATACCAACTTAGTATAAATAAGAGACTTGGTTTATTTTTGTAAAGGGAATGTAATAAATTAGTTTTAGTTCCTTTTCTCTCTTTAGCACTTAGGGTTTAGCCATTTTTGGGGGTTTTGTGGAGAATACCCTCTCCTCCATTTTCTTGGTGGTTTGACACCCATTAATGTAAGTGGACACTATTCATTATCTGCTCTCTTCTTTATTGCTTTGTGCTCTAGCTTTAGTTAATTTATTTCCATGCTTTTATTTCTTGCCTAGTTTAATTATTTTAATTAATTTAATTAGTTGCTTTAATTAATTAGTTAATTTAATTAATGTCATTTATTATGTGTAGTGGTTAATTTAGTCTAGGTTGTGTCGGATTGAACTCACCTAGGGTTAACGTGTTGCTTTGCTTTGGTGATGGAGTTTACGTATTTATTTCGAGTGTGTTATCCTAGTTATTACGCCTAGGAGATTTAATGGTGTATATCATGTCTACGCCGTATTTACGACCTTGCGTGCGTAATTTTCGAGGTATTTGTTAACGCCAAAATCTTATTAGACTTTTATGCAAATTTAGGGGTGTGACAACTCTGGGTTTAATTAACTGTCGAAACGAGACTCAATTTTAATAACTCGTCGACCCATGTAACCATTTTATACTAATTAACTCTAGGTGAGAGATATCCGACGCAACCTATAGTTTTTATTCGCTTTGTTAATTTTAGTTTAAATATACCCGCCTAGTATAATCTTTTCCTTTATTTATCTTTTATTTTGTTAGCAATTATCTTTTACACTTTTATTTTAGGAATATCAAACCAATTAAATTCTAGTAACTTCTCTTTGTGGATTCGATACCCGGACTGGCCGCTATACTCCCTTAAAAGAGTATAGTCATAGTTTAGGTTTTTGTATAGAGTTGGTGAGCCGAATATAACAAACGACCGGCGTCGGTGACGTGACACCACGGCAAAAACCTGTTTATCAAATGGCGCTATTGCCGGGGATGAGTTTATTTTAGAATTTATTTTATTTAGTATTTTGTAGTATTTTCTTTCTATTTGTATTTTTTGCCTAACATTTTTGTAGGACTTCTACATTTGAGTGCCAAGAACCGCATGAATTTTTCGCGCGCGCATCTACTATGTGGAATTCGCCACTTCGAGCCATTTTTTGGGTAAGCATGTCTTATTCCAATCCTTTCGGTAATCATTATGATAATTCTCAAAATCCTCGCAAACCTTTGACTTTTGGTGAATACTTAGAGTCCCAAAAAATTGCAAATTCAAAAATGTCTTTGGGCGAGTATTACAAAAGTCAAGCTTTGGAGTGCGTGTATTTTGAGGAGGATGATAACGATTTTGGGCCTCTAATTCCTTATAATAGGAGTTTTGGAACAAATTGCAATAGCTTTCAAAATTCTTATAATAATGAGTTAAGTATAGTTTCGATAATAATTTCCAAACTTCTCATTTTCAAGAATTCGCGCCTTGACCTATGACTTTCGGTGAGGGCTTGCGCATGCTTGAAAATGAGAAACTTGAAAACCGTTATCGGGAAGAAAATAGTTTGTGGGAGCATGAATTGGATTTATTATTTGAATTCGACGACGATTTTTCTTCCGATACTTTTGAAGTCGGGGAATGTTTTGAACCAAATGAGGACTTTGTGCCTACTTTGGAATAAACCATTGTTGACTTTGCCCATAACTTAATAGATAATGAAAGTGAGGATGAAATGGAAGTAATATCCATTTGCAAAGAAATAATTTCTTCTTTGGCCCTCAAAGAAGAACATTTCATTGAAAATGATCTTATTTCCTTCGAAACTCAATCTTCAAGCGATGATGACTCATCTCTTGAGTTTGAATTTCTTTCCTCCCCATTTTCGTTCTCTGTTATCATATCATCACAAGAACCCAATGAATCAGTTCTGAACTTTAATGTGTTAAACCTTTTCACCGACGAGGAGTACTTGCTCGAGTTACCTTCCATGATCGTATCTTTGCCTTCATGTGCGCCCCCTCCCATTCCAATTTCAAAATACTTGGGAGAAATTCATTTTTTTTACCTCTTGTGTTTTTGTCACCCGTCTTATCCAAATCCCCCATCCTCCCTCCAAATTTTTTAATTGGGGATGGTTCATTTCTTCCGCCTTACACATGCCTTTCGTTGTTCGAACGAAATTCCTATTTTTTGGGAGGCATGCATGAAAGGGAGGGTCCCCTGTGGATCTTTCAAAGTCAAATCGTGTTTTGGTTGGACCCTCAAAAATTGCAACTTCTAGTGTATAGTTAGCGTGAAGCCTAAATAGTAGGTTGTATATCGTTAGTATTTTATTCTTTCTTTCTTTTTATCTTTTCTTTCCTTTTTAATTTTTTCTAGTGTAATTAGTTAACTTTTTGTTATTTATTTTTGTTATGCTTTGGTACTAACATGTTTTGTAGAATCTTTGAACTCGTACTTTGCGGAGATCGCTCCATTGTGGGTAATATCTCTCTTTTCCTCTCTTTAACTCGGTTCTTAATTTACATTGAGGACAATGTCAGGTTTTAGTTAGGGCGTGTAGGATATTCTATCCATTCATTGGTAGCTTCCATGATTTGATTACATGTTAGTTATTAAGTGTGATTTCTTTGAAAAATTTGAAAATTTTTAAAAAGATTTTCTTTCTTTTTTCTCCTTTGTTGGGCATTTTGCCTTTGTTTTCGATGATAAATTTTAATAATTGCCCGATTCGACAATTCAATGATGCATGTTCTCTATTTTAGAAGTTATTAGACTTTAGTCCTCAACTCATTGATAATATGAATGACTTCATGAATTAAACTTTAATCTCATGAGCACATGCGTTTTTCTTGTTATATTGATTTGGTTTAAGATTTTTATAACTCGATAATATTTTGTTGCATAGTATATACTTACACCGAGTGATGTTAGAGACTTACCTTAATTTGTGAGTGTATACACTATTCTTTCCTCTTTGAAAACATTACAGTCATTGGTAATCTCATTATTCTTTCATTGATCGTTCATTAATTGACTTCATTCATGAAATGTGTCATTTGAGCATGATTTTCATATATTGTTTTGATTCGAGAATTGAGTAAACTTTAGGAAATGATTATAGGCCATCTTTGTTATATCACCCATATTGACCTTGACCTCACCTTAAATATTTTCCCTCGTTAACCCCTTTGAGCTTAAATATTAGCCTTTCGTTTCATAACCCAAAATTTCCATAACCAACTCCGAATTGGAGTTATATACCATATATATTACCTTCCATACATTTGTTTGGAATATTACTTGGGATTGAATGATGTTGCGTTGCAGTTGCAATTTAGGCACGTGAGAGTGTGAAAAGTAAAGAAAAGAAAGTGTAGTGAAAAAGAAAAAGAAAACCAGAAAACAAAAGAAAACAAAAGAAAAAGTGAGAAAAAGAAGAAAAAAAAAGAAAGAGAAATTTGTAAATGTTGTATATAGTTCAATAAGCTTTGATTGCTCTCCAAATGATATATCTAATGCTTGTTTGGAACTTGTTTTCCAATTTTGAAATTGCCCGTATTTTTACATTATCCCGAGTTTTTATTTCCGAACACTTTGAACCCGTACATACATGTCCTTCGTTTCATACCCTAGTCCATCCTACATTACAACCCTATTCAAGGCCTATGTGATCTTAGGGTGAATTTAATTTAAAAGTTGAAATAGTTTTGATAATCTGTGAAAATGAATTTCGCCTCCTTTAATGAGCGGTATCTTTCATTGAGATTATAATTTTTAATTTCATATATAGCGTTCTTCATTTGTGACATGTGTGTGGCCTAGTTTCCATGTACATTTACTCTCTATGCCCGCATGTTTCGTGTGTTAACTCCCTGTTTTAAGTGAATTCATTTTATGAGTGTAATGCCCGCGAGGATTGAATATTTGCTTGCTTTATTTAGTATCCGATTTATTTATGTTTTTGCCAAATCACACTTTGCATGTGCTCGCTCCCCTCCCACATTTTAAGGTTTCAATTCTATGAGGTTCATTATATAATTTTAATAATATGGACTTTCATTTGAATTCGTTCATTGTGCCGATAACGTGTATGAAATCTTTTTCGCTATTGTTGGGTGTGTCGCATGTGATTGGGCATATTTTGAGGAAACCATATGATGTTTGTGGGTTTCATCCCTGAAAACCCTCACAAGACGACACCCGTCCATTAGGATAACCTAGGGGTTTAACAACTTATTGCATATGCTAAATGCAATCGTGTTCCCTACGAAAGTGGCATTTATATTTCGATGCATATATACATGTTGTGATTTTCTTATAGTTCTTCTTGCATTGAATTTCATTACTAGGGACTAGCAATGTGTAAGTTAGGGGGTGTGATTCGTATCGAATATTGCACATATATACCCTCAAAACTTATGCGTTTTAGCCCCCTCGGGTACTTTAATGCCTATAATTATGCTCGTTAATAATACAACCTCCGTTTTATATGCTAAAATGGCATTTTAGGTAAAATTGAGATTTTATAGGCATTAAAGTTCTTAGTATGAAGTTTGGGCGCGTTCCGATAAAGTTTCGTCGCGATTTGCACGTTCAGGGGCATTTTCATAATTTTATATTTCAGGATTTTTGCCCGAAGTCTCACGAAAGTTGTAGACCTCGGGTCAAGCTTTGCTTGACCGCGAATGGTGCTCGAATCGGAGTTCGAACGAAGAAAACATGGACCTTTAATCGAAAAAGAATTATAAGAAATTCATTAACAATTTCATAATTCCACCCATGCCCCCTTTCTATTTTATAACAAATCCTATAATTCCTTCCATGTCCCTAAAACGTTTTTTTTGCAGCAAATGGAATGGCGATTTGGATATGGGCTCGGGTTTTGGGTTCGTCCCAAATTGATGACTTTGGCCCAAAAATTGGAGCTCGATTTTGGTCCACACACGCAAATGGGTCTCTTTGGCCATGTTTGGAGCTTGGGTTTTGGCCATTAATGGTGGAAATGGGTCTTTGGACATTAATGGAGATTTGAGTTTTTGGAGGTTGTTGGTTTCTTTTGGAGCTTGGTCTCGGCTTTAAATGGGCACAAAAATTGTGGACATGGGTCTTGGGTCTCACACGAATTGGCACCTCTTGGCCTAACATGGTGCATTTTATGCGAAGTGGGTCTTGAGTTTTGGGGTGTCATTGCTGCGATTGTGGATTTGTTCAGCATCCGCGGTCGACCGGCGCAGCCGCCGCAGTCGATCGGTAAATCCGTTTTTTCCTTGGTTGCGTGACATTGCTGCCTTCCCATTTTGCGCGGTCGACCGACCACCACGCGCGGTCGACCGGTGCTCTGCATTTGGTCCATATTTTATGCTGCTATCCTTTTTCTTATTTTTATTAATTTTTTCTTTTTCTTTATTTCCTTAATTAGGAGGCTTATCTCCCTTTTTTTTTCTTATCTCTTTTCTTTTCTTTGTTTATTCCAACTTAGTATAATGGGAGACTTGGTTTATTTTTGTAAAGGGAATGTAATAAATTAGTTTTAGTTCTTTTTCTCTCTTTAGCACTTAGGTTTTAGACATTTTTGGGGATTTTGTGGAGAATACCCCTCTCTTCTATTTTCTTGGTGGTTTGACACCCATTAATGTTTCTTTTCTTATTTCTTTTCTTTTCTTTGTTTATTCCAACTTAGTATAAATGGGAGACTTGGTTTATTTTTGTAAAGGGAATGTAATAAATTAGTTTTAGTTCTTTTTCTCTCTTTAGAACTTAGGGTTTAGACATTTTGGGGATTTTGTGGAGAATACCCCTCTCTTCTATTTTCTTGGTGGTTTGACCCATTAATGTAAGTGGATACTATTCATTGTCTTCTCTCTTCTTTATTGCTTTGTGCCCTAACTTTAGTTCATTTATTTCCATGCTTTATTATTTATTTCTCGCCTAGTTTAATTATTGTAATTAATTTAATTAGTTGCTTTAATTAATTAGTTAATTTAATTAATGTCATTTATTATGTGTAGTGGCTAATTTAGTATAGGTTGTGTCGGATTGAACTCACTTAGGGTTGACGTGTTGCTTTGATTTGGTGATGGAGTCTACGTATTTATTTTGAGTGTGTTGTCCTAGTTATTACGCCTAGGAGATTTATCGGTGTATATCATATATGCGTCGTATTTACGACCTTGTGTGCATAATTTTCGGGGTATTTGTTGACGCCAAAATCTTATTAGACTTTTATGCAAATTTAGGGGTGTGACAACTCTGGGTTTAATTAACTGTCGAAACGAGACTCAATCTTAATAACTCGTCGACCCATGTAACCATTTTATACTAATTAACTCTAGGTGAGGGATATCTGATGCAACCTATAATTTTTATTCGCTTTGTTAATTTTAGTTTAAATACACTCGCCTAGTATAATCTTTTCCTTTATTTATCTTTTATTTTGTTAGCAATTATCTTTTATAGTTTTATTTTAGGAATATTAAACCAATTAAATTCTAGCAACTTGTCTTTGTGGATTCGATACCCGGACTGGCCGCTATACTCCCTTAAAAGAGTGTAGTCATAGTTTAGGTTTTTGTATAGAGTTGGTGAGCCGAATATAACAAACGACCGACGTCGGTGACGCGACACCGCGACAAAACTTTGTCTATTATGTATACATATAGTTTATATTATGATAAACTATGAAGACATAAAAGGTGTGGGTTAATCAGGATTTGAGTAGATTAAACGTGTAATTGTTAATATAATCCGATATGGGAATTTGGACGGGCATTGGGTATATAAGTGTTATGTTATATCCTATGTGTGAATTATGTTATGTATAATTATGTATTATACACGATGGGTTGGTTACTCGGTGGGACCACATGGTGTAGGTCGGGTTGTTCGAGTGCAGTTAGTTATATTTGGGTGTAGTACCGTACGCTTTGGATTATATTTGTATATACCTAGAAATTGGGGTATAATTATTATACTTTGGGTCTAGTCACGGCTATACATATAGGAGTGTGTATATATATACATGTGAATATTTATTATAATATGAGTTTAGTCTTGGGGATATATATATGTGTGTGTGTGTGTGTGTGTGTGTGTGTGTGTGTGTGTGTGTGTGTATGTATGTGTGTGTGTGTGTGTGTGTGTGTATGTGGATGCCTAATCCTACAGTCGAGATAAGTTTATAAATATGTTAAATACCTATATGTTGGGATCGTGGGTAGTTTAACATTGGGAATTGTGGGCTTCGATGGTTATGAATCTTTTGGTATATTATTGATATGCGCATATAAGAATACGCGGGACTCGATTATTGCTACGAAGCAAATTCGAGAATACATTAGTATGTACTTAACGTAATTAATAGAGGTGTACATATCTAGTGAAAATGTTAAAATACACCGTGAATGGGTTAATCATAACAAGTAAAGAATGGTTAAAAATATTTGATCATGGTATAATCTTAGTGATGGATTTATTTAGAATGGTGACACTATTTGTATGGATTAAATAAGAGGATTGAGTTAGGTTATCACTCAATCATTGGACACTTGTTTTTGGTTTTTAAGGATTATAGGCGACATTAGTTGGGTAAATACACTTGGTCTGGGTCTATTTGTATAAGTGATAAACATTATGACTTGAGTAAATACTCTTTGAAGGGTTGATCCAGGGATAATTGATTTCTCTGGGGGATGTAATATATATTGGATGGTGTATACATGTATTGGGTATGGGTATTTTCTTAGGGAGGTTCTTATCTTTGTCTCAAATGAACTATCCGGCTAGACAAAAGTGTATTTAGGGTTTCTTCTTTAAATTTCATTCGCGAGACATCCCACACATGGAGTCTAGTTTGGTCAGGAGTTAGAAGATAATGGGTATGAGATCATTAAGACTTACCTATTATAGATAAATGATTTATGTGCATGTTAATTTTGAATATGTTGAGTCTTAGGCCAAGGGATCTTAACGACTATCTAAGATAAGCAGAACTATATCGTGGGGGTTCCTTAATTTGATTTCGTTCATGAGATGTCCCAAGCACGGAGCTTAGTAAGGTTGGTAGTTGGAGAATTGTGGCTCACTAGACTACTGGTTTTAATTTTTTATTTATTTATGTGGATGGATGGCCTTAGTATAGTAAGTTATTGCTTGGGTACGGTTAGTGAGAACTGTATCAGGTTAGAGGAGAGGCGAGGTATATTTTTGGATGAGTTTTATAGGGTGATGGCATGGTGAGTAAATGGGTAGAATTTAATATTATTATATTTCAATGGGTAGAATCCTATGGGAGAGGGCCAATAGGATTATTGTTTAGGGTAACCCATCGGAGTTTGAGGGGACTACAGATATATTATTAGCGCACTAGTAATGTAAAGATATTCAGAGGCATGCTATAATGTACAGAGGTTCATCGACAGATGTTTGCCATCTTTAAGATGGCGGGGGAGGCTTTATAGTGGTGGGAGTATGTCACAACTATCGAGGAGAGGACTAATATGGATGTCGATGAGTTCTGGAATAGGTTCAAGGACAAGTATTATTCGTCAGTGATTCTAGCTGCATAAAAATGTAATGCTCGACCTGGATTTATGGGTTACTCATGGGTTAACCCAATTCGGCCCAAACGTTAGGTATGAAGTGCAATGAGACAACATAAATAATGTTGTTAGTCTAATGTTTTTTAATTAAATTTTCACTTATGTAGCATGAAATTCCGATTCATATCAGGCTACGTGTGGGGCCCATGGGAAGCGTCCCCGAGGTCCAAGCATTTAGAGCTACTAAAGTAAAATAAAAGGATACTTACATGTACAACAATTTCAAAATATGGAATCGCACACAACCTGTCGTAACAAAGAAGATGGAATAAGCTGAATGCCAAGTGGAAAATACAACAACGCAATATGGAATTGAACGGTAGAAAAGAGACTCTAACACATTATACCTACGTGCACATGCAATTACCCCCCCACATATATATACATACATTAATGCATGAAATCATTTTTATTCCAAAAACATTACTTGCTCGAATTAAATTGCATTAATCCTATGAAGAGACCTTTTTTGCTTAACTTATCAATTTTTTCGATTTAACACACCCAATTAAATACTTAAACAAGATACCATTTGTTTAGAGAGAATACTTCTTTTATCGAAATCATTCATTTACTCACACCAAATTTACCTTAGTATTTTTCTTAAAAATAACTCTTTAACACACGCACGCACCGTATTAGAAAATACATATTTTCTATTGAAATGATTTCACAAACACACACTTGTACTAAATATGGATTCAATCCTCCTTAGGTTTCTTAATTACCGATTAAATCACTTCACTTTACCATTCTTTCATTTTACATGGACATTAGCCAATTTCTCATATTACTTGTATACATTATATTTCAACGGGAACATTTATCAATTTCATTTCAAGTTAGTTTGTCTTTTTTTTTTTTATATTCACAACACAACTCATTTCTTTATCATGTTTTATTATATTTTTCTCGGAATCCTCCAAATAACCGTGTACTTCACAGGCTGCTGCTCACTTATGCTACCATATGCTCTGGCTAGTGTTTTGGGTCTTTCACCCTAAGGCTCCAGGTCCTCCTTAATTATTTATCGATATGAACCAAGTCCATATTAATATGTTTTAAAAATTTTCAAATGTCCACATTATTCCATTTTCACCGGCCAAAGCCAAAGCCCGAGGATTTCACCCCACTCTGTGTTACACTTTAAAAATCACCATTTCTTATTCTTTACAGATTTGCATTGATTTTACCCCAAAATCACTTTCATTTAGAACCATATGTGTTACACCTTTTCAAACACTTTTATTTCAAAAATATGCTCCACTTTACGTAAAATTACCATTTTACCCCTTTATTTCCAAACTCGTCTTTTTGTCCATTTTCACAAGTGTTGATTTTGCAAAAGCATTATTAAGTTATACACAATAACTTCTTGAATGTTTTTACTCATTAACACTTTAACACGCTTTTCAAGTTAGAAATCCCTTTATTTTATGACTTTCTTTTCTAATGAAATCATTAGACATTTTGAAGACCACTTTGCAAGAAAATACAATTTTCCCTTTATTTTCACATTTAGTTTTTAAATATCCACTCATCACATTTCTACACTTACTCATTCCCTTTAAGGGATGAAATTTCTATTTTCTTGGATTCATGTTAAACCCTTTAAAAACATTTATTAAACTTGTTATATGCTCATTACCAAGTGACTACAAGTTCATTTACATAAAAAGAGATATTTTAAGTTAAAAAATCCCATTTAATGGGTCTAACACATGGTTTATTCTAGAAGTTTCATAATATTTGCAAAAATATACTTTTCAAGACCAAAAACATTTTTGATTCTTCAAAACTCGAATAAATGTCTATCTTTCTAAAAATCCCATTTTTTTTATAAGAAAACCTTGAGACATTTGTTCATAAAATATTTTCAGCAAGATAAATATTATTTCAATCATTTTATTCCATAAAATTTTAAATACCAAGTTTTCTTAAAATATATCATTTTACTCAAAACTCTTGAAATCATTTATAAACCATTTTACACAAAACCATAAGAAATAACCTTTTTAAATCATATATGTATTCTTATCTTACAAACTCTAACTACAAGACCAATACTATGGAAATCATTCAGGTCTTTATCGTTAGATAGTCGTTCGAACGTCAGGCCCTTCCTCGTTCGAACGACTTGGCCACTCGTTTGAACGGCAACCACAATTCTACATATCCACTTTAAGTCATCAAATCCAGTTTAATCGCACCAGGGCCACTACATTACCCAAATTTTACCCATGATCCATCTTACAAAGTCTGAAGCCTAAATGGGTCATACTAAATCACGAAATCATACGGATACGGCCAAAATTGCAGGGGCGTGTGTTATATTTTTCCATACTTAGGGAATTTCATCCTTGAAATTCTTAATCCATCAATTCCCCAAGTTCCTGGAGATTATCAATTCTTATTCTAAGTTATTGGGATCTTTTAAGGCAATGCCATCGAAATCCTGAATCACTAATAAGTCATCATACGTCCTTTCTCAAGTTACTGTCACCAAAGAACTCGCCATTCACCACGTCTTGACGCTCACCATCAGACTAGCCATAAAATTCACATAGCAGTCCTCGAGGCTCCACTTACGCGGTGATCACTCTTAATCAAGTCCTTAGGCTTCTTCGCTAACACCCAAGGCATACTGGCACATCTACCGGAGCAACACTCCCAAGTGATCGACCGCCTAATTAAATATTGGGTGATCAGTCCTTTATTAAAATAAAAGTAGAATGTCCGGTGGGTTCATTCTTAGCATCACTGTCGAAAATATTTAATATTATTAATCACCTAATAAATAATTAAACTAAGTGTCAAAACATTTTCCCATTTAATTCTACCCAATTAATCCATTAATAAATTTCCATTCTTTAAGATATAAGTTACTCACATTCCACAAGAATATAATATATACTCGACATGAATCAAATGCTGAAATAAATCAGACTTGATCAAACATAACAGTTCCAAGTCTAAAACCAACAAACAATAAAATTTGCAAGTGTGACTGAAATAAACTACTGAAGTAAACTGAGTATAATCTCTAATAAAACGACTACGGATGGGCCAAACATGTCCTAAGAGAAATGCCTGAAAAGGAACATAAAGAACTGATAGAGGCGTCTAATGCAAGGACCTGCAACTCCCACAATCGCTGCAGCTCGCTAAATGGTCCACGCGTCTAAGTCTGGTAACCCTGTGGATGGGAACCTGATAAATAATATATATATATATATATATATATATATATATATATATAGCAAAAGAGAGAATAATAACAAGAAACGGGTCAGAGCCCGAGTTGTAAAAATATTTATTTTAGCAAGTATTTAAAACTGTAATAATGCAATTATTATGTGCATATGAGTTTTGAACTCTCACATGAGATTCTCACCTCTCCACTATTGTGCAGGCCTAACGTACGTCTATTTTAACCTAATGACCCATAAGGTTCCCAACTACATCATAGACTTATACCTCTAAATATATCTCAAAGGAGTAACTCGTATCTCCCATACAATACGCTATTAAGATCATTTATTCCAATTAACCGTATATTACATTCACTATTCTGATAGTAAATCTTTTATCCACGGAAATTACTTTGCTTACCAACATTTATAAGTTTGCTAATTTCACACATTAGAATCATTCACAAGTGTGTATATATATATATATATATATATATATATATACACACACACACATATATAGTCACATCATCCCTATACATATATATACAAATCCTGCACCCCTTGGTTAAGACCACTTGGTGCAATGCATACTCTGCTATCATGTCCCGGCGCATCGCTCGTTGTATATGGACAATTGGCTCGGCGTCACTCACAAACCATAATCTCATACCACAAATATTGGAGGCGAGCATACTCACCAGCCAAATGGGTCATGCACATACCTATGCTCCCATCCAGCCGTCGAAACTATATTACGTCTCAGACAACACTTATCCAAGTGTATATGCTCAGAGTACAAGTCAAATATCCCCCAAATGGGTCACACATGATAAGACTGTCCACTACGCGAAAACCTCCTCCTAATAGCAAGCAGCGTGGGTATGCTATACACACAATAATAATAATTATATAATAATAGGCATTCCCCACGTCCTATAAAAATCCAAGTATTCACCCAACCATACATATATTTTTACACGTAGTATACTTCTCATTACTACTTATTATGTAATTAATTCGATTATTCACTCTCTCAAAATTTCCAAAGTTATCTCACCTATCTAAATATTAAAGTACTACACTAGGAGTACTTCCCCAAATAATTCTGCACTGGGCTATAATCATCAACTGGAAATTCTCCCTCACTCAAAGTAATCGTATAACTCAATTTGGATTGAACTGGAAATTTTTCAGTTTTGGAGCTGTCGTTCGAACCAAACCGTAATATTTCATATTACATATTCACACAGTAATATTCCATAATTCTTAATCCGAATTAATTCATAATTCCGTATTACGTATTCATATAGTAATATTCCATAATTCTCAACAATAAGTATTAACCCTTATCAGGCTAGTTAATATTTATTCTTAATCCGGATTAATTGATAATTAATTTTCTCACATTTTTAATTTAATTAATCCAACAATAATAATAAATCCCATAATTATTTAATATAATAAAAACACCGGGTGTTACATACTTCCCCCCTAATAACGAAATTTTGCCCCGAAATTCGAAAAGTAAAGCATACCTCGTAAAAATAAGTCTGGATATTTCTCGCGCATATCCTCCTCTCGCTCTCAAGTAGACTCCTCTACATTATGATGCTACCACTGAACCCGTACAAGTGGAACTACCTTTGACCTCAATTTCCTCTCACTATGGTCTAGGATAGCCACAGGTCTCTCCTCATAAGAACTGTCGGGCTGCAAGTCAATATCCTCAATCGCAATGTGAGTGTGGGCCAACTCATCTCGAAGATATCATCTCAATGACGAAATGTGGAACACATCGTGAATACGGTGCTAGTGATCCGGTAACCCAAGTCTGTATGCCACTGGTCTGATCCTCTCGACAATGGGAAATGGTCCCACGTACCTCAGAGCTAATTTTCCTTTCTTCCCAAACCTCATCACTCCTTTCATAGGAGACACTCGCTGTAAAACCTGGTCCCCCACATTAAACTCCCTGAAGTACCGCTTTGAATCGGCATAGCTTTTCTGCCTATCCCGGGGTACCCGAATACGACTCCTGATCAACTCAATCCTGGCTG
This sequence comes from Sambucus nigra, assembly GCA_949130495.1. NCBI lineage: Eukaryota > Viridiplantae > Streptophyta > Magnoliopsida > Dipsacales > Adoxaceae > Sambucus > Sambucus nigra. The sequence continues at coordinate 140,866,267 of OX422218.1, forward strand.
ACATGCCCTGAATCACCTCTGATCCGAGTAACTTGTTGTCCCCAACCTATAGCCAACAAGCGGGAGAATGACAAGGTCTGCTATACAATGCCTCAAATGGGGCCATGCCAATCGTTAACTGATAGGAGTTTTTATAAGCGAACTCCACCAGTGGGAGGTACGGCTCCCAACCCCTTCCAAAATCAAGGACACATATGCGTAACATATCCTCCAACATCTTATTAGTATGCTCAGTCTTCCCATCTATCTGTGGATGATAAGCTATACCCAATCGCAGCTCGGTACCCATAACCTCCTGAAAGCTCTCCCAGAAGCGTGACGCAAAAATTTTGTCTCTGTCGAACACGATATTTAGGGGCACCCCATGCAACCTCACTATTTCAGCAATAGATAATTGGGCGTACTGTCCCGTAGTGTGGTCTATCCGCATCGACAGAAAATGAGCTACCTTGGTCAACCGGTCCCCCACTACCCATATAGAATCGTGACCCCTCTGTGAGGTAGGCAACCCAGTGATGAAATCCGTGGAAATGCTCTCCCATTTCCACATAGGGACCTCTAGCTGCTGAAGTAACACTAGTGGCCTCTGATGGGCCACTTTTACTAGCTGACAAGTGGCACACTTGGACATGAACTCCGCAATGTCCTTCTTCATCCCACTCCACCAGTATTATCGCCTCATATCCTGGTACATCTTATCCCCTCCGGGATGTACTACAAATCGGGATGCATGTGACTCTGTTATCACTGCATGACGTAAGTCCTCCCCTTTTGGGACCACTAATATCCCATTAAATCGCAAACCTCCATCTGAAATCACTGAGTAGGACTCTGCGCCCTCGGCTAGAAGTCGCACAATCTGGTCCTGGCAAAACGTATCATCGACTTGAGCTTGGATCACCCTCGTAACAATCTCCAGTGTGATTGTCATGATGGGCATAAGGGATCAGGCCACTTCATCTTGATGTCCCATCTTTTTCCATTTCTCCTTCCCTTCGCCACCTCACCTAATGGACAACGACTCAACGCATCGGCAACTACGTTGGCCTTCCCCGGGTGGTACTGTATCTCGAACTGGTAATCATTCACAAACTCCATCCACCTGCGCTGACGCATGTTCAACTCCCACTGAGTGAAAAAGTATTACAGTGACTTATGGTCTGTGAACAAACAAAATTTATCCCCCAACAAGTAGCGTCTCCAATTCCTTAGGGCAAACACAACTGCTGCAAGCTCCAAGTCGTGGGTGGGGTAATTTCTCTCGTGAGGCTTAAGCTTGCGGGAGGCATAAGATATAGCCTGCTCCTCCTGCTCGAGTACTCCACTAAGTCCCTGTAGAGAAGCGTCAATATATACCAGGTACTCCACCCCTGGCTTGGGTAAGGCAATAACTGGCGCTGAAGTCAACTTATCCTTTAGTTCATCGAAAGCCAATGTATAAGTATCATCCCAAATGAACTTCACCCATTTGCGAGTCAAATTTGTCAATGGGTTTGTAATCTTCAAGGACCCTCGGATGAACCGCCGGTAATATTCGGCTAACCCCAATAAGCTACGCACCTCCGTTGGTGTCGTGGGCTATCCCCACTCCCTCACCACCGATACCTTTCCCGGGTCCACTAATATCCCCAGTTTTGGCACAAGGTGCCCCAAAAACTGTACCTCTCGTAACCAGAATCTGTACTTTTCATACTTGGAATATAATTGGTGCTCTCGCAGAGTCTGAAGAGCCCGCCTCAAATGCTCAGCATGCTCCTCCTCAGTTTGGGAATAAATCAGGATGTCATCTATGAAGACAATGACAAACTAATCTAAGAACTCTCTGAACACCCGATTCATTAAGTCCATGAATACGACTAGTGCATTTGTCAGCCCAAATGGCATGACCCGAAACTTGTAGGAACCATACCTCATCAATAAAGTAGTCTTCGACACATCCTGCTTCCTAATCCGTAGATGATGATATCCCAATCTTAAATTTATCTTTGAGAAGAAGGCAGCTCCTATCAACTGGTCGAACAAGTCATTGATTAGGGGCAACATATACTTATTTCGTTTCGTGACTTTGTTCAACTCATGGTAGTCCACACACAACCTCAATGATCTATCTTTCTTCTTTACAAACAGTACGGGAGCACCCCAAGGCGAGGTACTCCTTTAAATAAAGCCCTGTCCTAACAACTGCTCAATCTGATCCCGTAAATCCCTTATCTCAGTTGGAGTTATACGGTACGGTGCGCGGGCAATCATCCGCGTTCCCGACATCAAATCTATAATGAAATCTATCTCTCGACTAGGCGATAGTCCCAGTATATCCTGGAACACGTCGAAAAACTTGCGAACTACAGGAATCGAATTAATAGGAATCACTATCTCCCTAGAGGTCTCCTCCTCTATATAATATAAATGGGTGGACGATCCTCCCTCAGGATGAGGCATTGCCACCAGAAACATCTCCTATCCCGAAATAGCAAAAATAATGGTCCTACTGAAACAGTCTATCATGGCTCTATAAGTAACAAGCCAATCCATGCCAATAATGGCGTCATGCTCGTGCATATCTAAGACTAGCATATCTACAGGCAAAATCAAACTCCCGATCTCTATACCTACTCCTCAGCATATAAAGAACATCAACGACCCATTACTCAGTGGTGAGTCTACACATGTCACTGTACTCTCTTCCGTATCTAATAACCCTGTGACCCATGCAAAACTAGTGGCTATGAATCAGTGTGATGCCCCAGGGTTAAATAAAACGCACCCTACCATGGATAGAGAACGTACCCTCAACTGCGGGTGGTGCCAGCTGTGGTGTTGCCTGGTGGACGTTATAAACACGTTTATACTATAACTGGCCCTGCTGAATCGGGGGTACGGGTAAAGATGGTACTGGTGCCACTGCTGGTAGGGAGGTGGGAAAAATAGGTCTCTGGCCTCCTGCTGGGCACCCTATTGCTGGGGGAACCTTCCCTTGTCGGGGCAATCCTGTTTCCTACGGCCAGTCTTGCCACAAGAAAAACACTTGTCGCTAAAGTTACCTCCCCTCTGCCCCTATTGGCCTCAGCCTTGCTGGTCATTGTCGCCCCTCCACTGGCCCTGATGGCCCTACTGATAACGATATTGACCTTGCTGGCCACGCTGACTGGACTGGTCCTACCTATAATCCCCATATCCCTACCTAGAACCACCAGATCGAAATCGTTTAGCAGGGTCCCCCTGATGGGAACTCTGCTCACCCTGACGGGCCTGCCCCTGAGCTGCTGGTGCCCCACTGGCACTACTACCTCCTATCCGGCCCTGTTGGCTGGGCTCCCCTACTCGTTTTCTCCCCTGATGATGGAAGCGATGGTCCTAAAAATGTAAGAGGGTAGCGTTGAGTACATCAGTGTAAGTACCCAACGACAGATTACCTATGAGGTGCTGACGAATTCTCCAGGTCAATCCATCTATGAACATTCGAATTTTCTTCTCTTAGGTAGGTGCCTCATCTGGCACTATAGTAAGTGGTATTGTGAACTCCTCCCCATACTCCGCAACGGTCATACCTTCCTTCTTGAGATTTAATAGTTTCCGCCTTATCTCTGTCGGCACAGTGGAAGGAAAGTATTTGCGATCAAATCGCACCCAAAAGCTCTGAATCAAGATGCTGCCCCTCTCCTCCAAAGTGGTGGTGGACTCCCACCACTGTAGGGCGGCCCCTACTAACTTGAAGGAAGCCAGTAGCTCTCTGTGAATATCGGTACACTCGTACATGTGAAGATGCCTCTGGATGTCTTTCTTCCATTGGCTCGCTATGATGATGTCAGAACTGCCCGAGAAGTCTGGGGGATGTTCCTTCTGAAAAGCATCCTTAACCCTCTCCCATGCAGTGGGAAGTTGTGCTGGAACTGGCGCCACAGTCTGAATCTGGGGTGGGGCCTGCTGCACCACCGCCAAAGCTGCATTCACCGCCTGAGCAACTATGGCGGCGACCTCGACTGCATTCATCATTCCCTGAGCCTGAGTTGCTAGTATCTCGGGCTGGGCATCTCTGTTTCTTGGTACTCATCTCGGAGGCATCTGAAACGAGAAGGGATTTTATTAGTCCACAATTTAACAAAACTCAACATAACTGAAGACGTATATAAAATTCAGAATGCAACAATCTTAATAATATGGCTCTATATCAAAGGACGCTAAGCTGGAAGCATAATAAGCCATACAAATCCTAAGGACGCTAGAACCTGATGCTCTCATACCACCTGTGACACCCCACCAAATTAAATACCGGGTGATCAGTCCTTTATTAAAATTAAAATAGAATGTTCGGTGGGTTCATTCTTAGCATCATTGTCAAACATATTTAATATTATTAATCACCTAATAAATAATTAAGCTAAGTGTCAAAACATTTTCCCATTTACTTCTAGCCAATTAATCCATTAATGAATTCCCATTCTGTAAGATATAAGTTACTCACATTCCACAAGAATACAATAAATACTCGATATGAATCAATCAAATACTGAAATAAATTAGACTGGATCAAACATTCTAGTTCCAAGTCTAAAACCAACAAACCATAAAATCCGCAAGTGTAACTGAAATAAACTACTGAAGTAAACTGAGTATAATCCCTAATAAAATGATTGAGGATGGGCGAAACATGCCCTAAGAGAAATGTCTGAAAAGGAAGAGAAAGAATTGATAGAGGCGTCTAATGCAAGGACCAGCAACTCCCACAACCGTTGCATCTCGCTAAATGGTCCACGCGTCTAAGTCTAGTAACCCTATGGCTGGGCACCTGATATATATATATATATATATATATATATATAGCAAAATAAAGAAGAATAGCAAGAAATGGGTCAGAGCCCGAGTTGTAAAAATATTTGTTTTAGCAAGTATTTAAAACTACAATAATGTAATTATTATGTGCATATTAGTTTCGAACTCTCACATGAGATTCTCACCTCTCCACTATTGTGCGCGCCTAACGTACGTCTATTCTAACCTAATGACCTATAAGGTTCGCAACTAGATCATAGACATATACCTCTAAATATATCTCAAAGGAGTAGTTCGTATCGCCCAAACAATACGCTATTAAGATCATTTATTCCAATTAACCGTTTGTATATATAGTCACATCATCCCTATACATATATATACAAATCCTGCGCCTGTTGGTTAGGACTACTTGGCACAATGCTTACTCTACTATCATGTCCCGGCGCATCGTTCCCTGCATATGGACAATTGGCTCGGTGTCTCTCACAAACTATAATCTCTTAACACAAATATTGGAGGCGAGCATACTCACCAGTCAAATGGGTCACGCACATACCTACGCTCCCATCCAGCCGTTGAAACTATCCTACGTCTCAAATATCACGTATCCAAGTTCATATGCTCAGAGTATAAGTCAAATATCCCCCAAATGGGTCACACGGGATAAGACTGTCCACTACGCGAAAACTTCCTCCTGATAGCAAGAAACGTAGGTATGCTATACACACAATAATAATAATTATATAATAATAGGCATTCCCCACGTCCTACAAAAATCCAGGTATTCACCCAACCATACATATATTTTTACATGTAGTATACTTATCATTACTACTTATTATGTAATTAATTTGATTATTCACTCTCTCGAAATTTCCAAGGTTATCTCACCTATCCAAATATTAAAGTACTACGCTAGGAATACTTCCCCAAATAATTCTACACTGGGCTAAAATCATCAACTGACAGTTCTCCCTCACTCAATGTAATCGTATAACTCAATTTAGATTGAACTGGAAATTTTCCAGTTTTGGAGTTGTCGTTCAAATCAAATCGGATGTCGTTTGAACGACATTGCGCGAGACCTAATCTCGTTTGTACCAGACTCAATCTCGTTCGAACGATATTGAACATTTATCTGGTTTGGCCAAACCTGCTACGTTTTCCTGTTACTGCTTCGTCTACCTCAGAATTTCAGTCCTAAAACCTCTAAATTTATCAACCCAAACGCCAAAACAACAATCCTAATTGATGTTCTAACATGTATAAATGTTTTCCCCTAACTAAGAAGCATTAAATCATCATAATTCATCGATAAAATCTAAAATCCCCAATTTAACAAATCAGATCCCTAGTTCTTAAATCTCCAACCCAAGAACAAGTAATTTACAGATTAGTTCATCATTTAAACATAAAATATCATGGTTTTTCCTCTACATAAATGGATAAATCAATCTATCCTCAATTTCATACCAGATTAATAATTTAACTTCCTTAATTTCCCAAAATTATGTGTAAACCTGGTTTCTATGATCTTACATTAACATGAACATAAATGGTGCTAAAAGAAAGCAAGTAATAAATACTTGCCTCAATTTCGAAGGCCTGATCTGCTAGCGATATCGGTATAGGTGCGTTCCTTGTCTCCCGATCTATGCTTTGGTGAGATTTTTGGTGTGAGTTCTTGAGTTATGCACCAAGAACTCCTATGGCTCCTTCTTCCTTTCTCAGTGCCTCTCTCTTTTATCTCTCGTAGGTTTAGAACTGATAACTCCCCTCTAACCCACATACATTCATATATAATTTCCTAATTTTCCTCCATAACATTTTTCCAAAATTTCAAAGGATAAAAATACCCTTACGGGGTGCCGATTAGGCCTAAAAATACCCCGGAGTCCAAATAAAATACCTGGGTAGAGTTTTTTGACTATCTCGACCCTTATGTACTCAAAGGAGCACTCGAAATTACCATACGATTTACTTAAAAATAATTTATTTCTTTATTCCATTAAATTAGTCCCGGCCCAACTCACACGTGCGTCCTGACTTAATGTACCAAACTGTCGTATTTCCCACTCTCGAAAATTTATAAAGTTTCATAATTCCGTATTACGTATTTACACAGTAATATTCCATAATTCTCAATAATAAGTATTAACCATTGTCATGCTAGTTAATATTTATTCTTAATCCGGATTAATTAATATTTTATTTTCTCACATTTTTAATTTAATTAATCCAACAATAATAATAAATCCAATAATTTTTTAATATAATAAAAATACGGGGTGCTACATCACCCAAGTGTAAATCGAAGCACAACTTACATCCCATCCATCATCGTAAAGTATTTCAATTCTTAGGACTACACATCCTGAGTGTCCTCAAATTTTCGGGTTATCCTGAGCACACAAGTTCACTTAATTTTAATACTGACCTCATATCGCTAGTCACTCACTCTGAGGAGAGACATACCAATTAAGTCACAAGTCATGCATCCAAATACTACCTCCCATAGGATCCTTTTATGAACCTAGCATTTCTTTAGGCATCCAACTATGGAATGCTCGCATGAGTATTACACCAATCCACTCACCGTGGAAAAACAACACTACGTGTTATGTCTCCATGAGTTCTAACACTTTACGATTTCCTCGAATCATAATCCTACTTTTTGAAATTAGATCCATTAATCGCAATACTGGATAATCCATAATATCTCTTGTAACACCCTGTCCCCAAAATTTAATTAAATTATATATGAATTATAATTAAGGGGGAGTTAATGACAATTATGGAAGAATTATTGGTAAAATTTGCGAAAAATAAAAGAAGAAGAAAAAGGGTCGTTCAAATGACAAGGGAATGTCATTCGAACGACAAGGTAAGGTCACACAAAGGGTCGCAAGAAGCATGGCATCAAACGACGTGCTACTGACTTCCAATATCAGGTCCTGCGAAGGGTCGCGTGATCTATAGTTCTAACGACATAGGATAGTCATTCAAACGACATAGGGAAGTCGTTCGAATGACGTAATTAGGATTTTTAATCTTAGTTGCTCTTGTGAGATGTCACATTTTTGGCCCTTGGATTGTTGAGTTGTCGAAATCTGGCAAGACCAGATGGGAAAAAAGGGGATTTGGAAGGATTAGGGATGTTTTATAAGAGGTGTTTGGTTCATTTGGATTAATTTTTGGGTTGGAAGAAGGAGAGACAGTGAGATGAGTCTTCCACCATTTTTGTGAGTTCTTCCACCTCTCTCCACCATAAACCACCATGCTACCACCACCTCTCCACATTGTAACACCATATTTGCTACATATTCCACCATATTTGAACAATATACACCTATTTCCACCATGGATGAGGAAAGCTATGAATTTTGGAGAAGCACTGGGAGATTTGTTAAGGTGGGTTTTCATAGAGTTGAAGGGGGTTCTTGCTTGGAAACTTGATGGAGCATGCTTTTGGAGTGGGGCAACCTCTTTGAGGCTACTTTAGGAGGTGGGAGGTTTCCATATTCTTAGACCTTTCATGCCTATCATTTTTTAACTCCATTTAAATTGTAAAAACCTTACTCTTAGTATAAGATTTATTTTTCACATTTGTAGTCTTGTAGGTAGACTATTTAAGTAGGGTGCATTTAGTTAAATGGTGTAATGTGTAGAAGATAATAAATATTTTTATGAAATAGAAATGTTGTGAAAAATGATATTTTTTTCAAAAAATGAATGAGTAAATATTTCAAAATTTCAAAATATTAAAAGTACGTGTTTTATGAAAATGGTGTATTTTCTAAAAAGATTGGGGTTAAACATTTAATGGAATGAAATGTTAGGAAATGATGACTTATTTATAATCATTGGTGGAATAATGTTTCTTGCAAAAATGATGATTTTATGAAAAATAAACATTTGTTGAGTTTGAAGAAATCAAATTTATTTTATGTTTTGAACATGTGATTTTTGCAAGTATAAGGAATTTCTAGAATGAAAAATGTGTTTAATCCATTTAATAGGATTTTAAGGTTTAAAATCTATCTTCTCATGAATATAAACTTGTAGTAACTTGGAACTAAGTGTATAAGCAAGTTTAAAGAAGATTTTATTGGGGTTTAAATATGAAATAAGAAATGTAAGAATTCTCATCCTTAAAAGTGTGTGAAAAGGGATGAAAAATGTGATAAGGATAAAGTATAAGACTACATGTAAAATGAAAGAAATAGCATTTTCTTATAACAATAGTTTTAAGTATAAATGGATTTCTTGAATAAAAAAAGTAAAGAAACGAGTGTTTTTTGGGGAAATTATTGATAATGGTATTCAATAAGTGTTAATGGGTAAACATGGAAAAGTTAGTGTGTATAACTTAGCAGTGTTGTAAAAGATTAACACTTATGAAGTTGAAAAGAACCAAAGAGGTAAAGGTGTTTACAAATAAGAAGAATATTGCTCCAAGGCTAAATGGGTGTTAAGGTGTTAAAACACTTAAGGAATTATGATGGGTAACTTAATAGTGTTTGCAAGAAATTAACACTTGTGAAAATGGAGTAAAAGGTGATTTTGGAAACAAATGGGTAAAATGGTAATTTTAATTAAAGTGGAATATTTTTATGAAATAAAAATGTTGAAAAGGTGTTACACAAGATGTTCATAAATGAATATGATTTTTGGAATAAAAATCAAGGTTAAAGTGTAAAGGACATGAAATGATAAAATTTTAAAGTGTGACACAAATTGGGGTGTAACCATAGGTTTTGGCTTCGACCAGGTCAAAAGAAAAAGTAGGTAATGTGGACATTTGTAAAATGTTAAAACACATTAAAAGGAACTCGAATGACACCGGGATAAGCAATAAGGGCCTAGATCCCTAGGGTGAAAAGACTAAAACCATTAGCCAGAGCATATGGTCTGCATAGCCGACGGTGTGGAGCCCATTAAAGTATGCAGTATTGGAAGATTTCAAGCAAAGATAAAAGGAATAAGGAACATATCAAGAAAAGGGGTTGTGTGGTAAAATGCGTTATTACAACCTGACTTGAATGAATAAATAATTATTCTGGTAAAGGTTAATATGGATAAGTAAATGTATAATTGATAAATGTCCATAAAGTAAGTAAAACCGTAAAGTGAGTGGGTAAATGGGTGATTAAGCAACCTAAGAGGTTAAACACATAAATAAGACAAAAATTTATTGTGAAAAGATTTTCAAAGATTAAATAAGTATTTTCTTACACGATGCTTGCGTGTGTTGAAAGAGTGAATTTCAACGAAAATACTAAAGTGTATTGAAATAAATAAAAAGGTTGATTCCGATAAAGGAATGTGTTTGGATAAAGCAAATGTAGCAGTTTCAAATGTTGAATCGCGTATATTAAATAAAGTAAGAAAATGCTAAGGATGAGTAAAGGAAGTTTTTTATATGATTAAGGTAAATTAATCTGGGTAATAAGGTTTTCGAAAGTAAAGCCGTTTCATGCATTATATATATATATATATATATATATATATATATATATATATATATATATATATATATATATATATATATATATATATATATATACTATGTAGTTGAATGTGCACGTAGTTATAACGTCTCGAGTCTCCTTTTAGCCATTCGATTCTATACTTCATTTGTATATTTCTCACTAGGCATAGGCTCATACCCTCGATTTGTTACTACAGGTTGGGAGCGTTTTTGTATTTTAAGGGAGTTATACATGTGAATATTTTCTTTATTTTTACGTTAGTAACTCTGTATACTTGGATTTTGGGGTGCTCCCCATGGGTCCCTCACGTTGTTTATTTTGAAACTGGAATCGCATGCTAAACAAGTGAAACGTTAATCAAAATAAAAGTGGAGTAGCAACATTATATAGGATTGTTTCATTTCACTTCACACCTAACGCTCAGTTTGGACCGGGTTGACTACGGGTAACCCATAAATCTGGGTCGGAGTGTTACAAATGGTATCAGAGCACTAGGTTCAAAGTTCTTTTAGGGAGTGACATGGTGAGGTCGGTATTGGATCTTTCGACGTCGGTGTTGGGTAGGGCCGGTCATGCTAACTTGATGATGGTTTAGTTCATGTCCTCGACGGTAAAGTCAAAGAGGTTAGCACGACAAGTAAGTTAGTGCAAAGTGGCACATGATCAAGTTGATAGTTATTAATCACTTCCACGCTTCTGATTAGAATTGTCATAATTTAACGGTGTCCATACAAATTTATAGTGCTGACATCGTGATTGTTAATGTGAGGTGCTTATGTTAAATCCTTGGTGATAGAATCATTTGACGTGTCGATAGAGTGAAATGGCGCCCAGTGGGAAAGTGGCACAAGTCGCATAGAGTCAATAGTAGAAGTTGATGATTAGGGTGTCTCGACTATGCACTAATGATTGGTGATTGAAAAGTACATAACCCTTTGGTGTGGTACTTATGGGTAATTAGCACGGTGACATAATTAGACAAATTTGATTCTCGGAGAAAATCGTAGTTGATGATAATTCGGTGAACTCATGAAGTTGTGTGGGCTTATAGCGGCAACATCGTGATTCTTGTGTAATGTATTGTGATATAACTTTGGTAATGAAATTAACTTGTTAGTAGCAACAATGGGTAGTGTTTGTTGTGACCTAACTGTAAAGGTGCATACTTCACATTTGGAGACTAGATAACTTAATAGCATTCATAAGTATCGACTTTATGGTGAGAACTTATTAGTCCCTTTGGTTAGGGACTTAGGTTGGGTATACCTTTATTTTGACGTGATATTGAGGAATAGGATTCCGCGTGGCATATGCGGTATAGACCTTGGTATTTATAGGCAATACTCAACGTCCTATATCCTACCAAGATCCGTCTAGTTGTGTTAAATTGTAGGTTAACCCATGGTGTGATGTTGACATAGTGAGGCAATTTAGTTGTCATAGTTTAACATGCATTGAGGATTGGGTGAGGTAGACCTTGAGGTTCATAGGTTGTAAGCGACATATAGTATCCTGCCAAAACACTTAGTAGCAATAGTTGAGGTTCGTACGTGACTTATAGTCCCAACCGTTTAGAAGAAAGGTAAGATCAATATCTAAGTGTTGAGACCCGTTTAGCCGCCGAGGTAATGGGTAGGTGAGAGGTATTCATAGTGTGAGAATAGTTCATAGACACGTTGTGATGCCCATAAGACAAATTGTCTGTGGTGTCATTGAGGATAAATGTTGAATGTTGTGATGCCTTGAGGCGTTTGATGATTAAGGTGCACTATAAATAGAAGCTCGTAGAATAATGTCTTTGTGAGCACCAAGTAATATCAATGTGGGTATTGAAAGGTTTGTAGAGTGCACCTATGATGATAAAGGTATTGACGATGAAACCTTGTTGGGTGTTGGAACTTTTGCATGAAATGTATTTGGTGTCCTTAGGAGACCAATTAAGTACGATAAAAAGAGGCAGTAACGTTCTAGTAATGATTGAGTTGAGGGTCAGATGATGATCCCGGATTATTAGTTGTATAGTATACATGTCGGGTATGGCTTCCCAAACTAGCACAAATGGGTGGTATGATCCCTGAGGCAGGGTGGCAATTTGTGTCATTATAAGAGTGATGCTCAGATGTCATGGAATGACTAGTATGGGGGTGGTAATACTCGGTTTTAGGATGTATTAGGAGGTGTATTCGAAACTTAGAGTGACGACATCACGCGGAGACTTGAAAATGGCAACTAAGGAAGGGTAGCATCAAAACATGATTGTTTGGTCGACGTGTTGGCAGTATGTGCTAGGGTAGCCTTAGTAATGTGAGGACTAGTCTTGGGCACGTCTTGTAAAGCTGGTACTGGTTAGAAGATGTAGCCTAGTGTGATATTAACTACCCTTAGGGTGCCAATGACGGCAGGTTTGGTCACCACGTAAATTCTGTATGGGTAGAAACAGTAAGGTAAATTGGTGGCAATCTCGTGTGGTCAATAGAACACGATTAGGTGAGTGCCTCGCTTGAACTAAGTAATGTCTATGGAAGTTTGGGATTTTGATCACGATATGTTAAAGCATACCATAACCTAGGTGTAGTATGTTGGTGATGTCGTCACTGGTGATTGGACAAGATCAATAACTAGAGCGTGAGGTGTTCTCTAGTCAGAATGATTCAATTATGCCAAGGATGTGAAAGGTAGGGCCTTGATCCCAAGGAGTGAAGTCAGGCATTAACTTTTTAAAGGACTGTCGATTCATAAATTGCATTCATATTGTGAGAATGAATGGTCGCGATTTGATTCACCACTGCCTGTGACCCAAGTCAAGGGGCGTGGCTAGGACTTGTTCTCGGTGAGAACTCTAGGAATGAGTGGCATGACTTCAAGTGAATGGTGTAGAAGCAAATGTAGTGGTTTCAGGTGTTGAACTGGGTGTGTTAAATAAAGTGAGAAAATGCCAAGGATGAGTAAAGTAAGTCTTTTATAAGATTAAGGTAAATTAATCTGGGTAATAAGGTTTTCGGAATTAAAACCGTTTCATGCATTAGGTATGGGTACACACACACACACACACACACACACACACACACACACACTATACTATACTATACTATACTATACTATACTATACTATACTATACTATACAATACTATACTATACTATACTATACTATACTATACTATACTATACTATACTATACTATACTATACTATACTATGCTATGTAGTTGCTTGTGCACGTAGTCATAATGTGTCGAGTCTCCTTTCTGTCATTAGATTTTATACTTCACTGTATCTTTCTCACTATGCATAAGCTGACACTCACACCCTCACTTTGTTATGGCAGGTTGGATGCGGTTTCGTGTTTTGAGGGCATTATACAGGTAGGTATTTTCTTTATTTTTACGTTAAAAGCTCTATATACTTGGACTTTGGGGTCCTCCCCACGGGTCCCTCACGTAGTTTATTTTGAAACTAGAATCGCATGCTAAATAAGTGAAACGTTAATCAAAATAACAATGGACTAGCAATATTATATAGGATTGTTTCATTGCACTTGACACATAATGCTCGATTCAGACCGAGTTGACTACAGGTAATCCATAAATCTAGGTCGGGGCATTACATCACTAATCCTAAAGAAAGTGAATACTACGAGCAAATTGTGTGCAGAATGCGCAGCCACAAGCACACAAAACTTATGCTAAACAAAGGATACTTCAAACAAGGGGCACCCAATTTCAGAGTTACATTAACCATGCTAGGTCCAACCGTACTCTCAATAAGCCAAACTGTGCCATAACCTCAACACGATACCATACCCTTCTACTGCCACCAAGGAAACACAATCCTCGACTACCGTAACCAAAAGAACACGACGAATCAGAATGGAAAATTAACCATTCTAAGAGAATCCCATTCGTATGCAATGAACTATGGTTCACAAGTGCGGATCTAGCCGTACACTTTAAAGTCTATCCACACACCCTGGCTTGGGTCGCTGATCGCGATGAATCGAATTACGAACCATTCATCTCCACAAGGCTAAGGTAACATACAAACCTATTATCCCTTCGGAAGTCAACTTTTGGCTTCCCTCCTTAGGAGTAACGTCCTCTCCTTTCATCCTCGACAAATACGAATCGTTCCCGTCGATGGATGTCAAATTCCTCTATCAATGTCGACCTTGTTCATATTTCTAGTCAACGTGACATTGTGACCAACCTAACACACATAGGTTACTGTCTACTTCATCGCACAGTGGTTGTATCTCAGCATCTCCTTAGCCAATACCTGATTTGACGAAACACTCACCTTATTACCACTACCAATACCACAAGGTTATCACTACGCCTATTTTCGAATTCCATCCAAACTGAATTTATGCGGCAGCCACATCAGTTGTCATTGGTGCAATAAGGATAACAAGTACTACATAGGTCTACACCTCCAAATTCGTACAAGTCTAGCAAGACATTCCAAGAACTAATCCTTGCCCTACAAGGGCTACACTATCGACACATGTCAATGACATAATCATGCTTTGATATCCCATCTCGGGTGCCATTCACAAGACCTCAATCATGATATCATCAATCTAAGTCTCCAATGCTTTTCCTAGTATTTGTCGAAATTAGGTATGACACTTTCCACACTAGTCATCTTATGACCACCGAGCATCTCATCCGATCATGACACAAATCTCCAATTTCCCTTAGAAGGTTACATAACCTATTCGTACAAAATCTGATGACCTCACCAAAGACTACATGAATCAACTCCTTGAGCTTTACCAATAACCTGAGATTATCACACGACCCTCAAAACCATCATTATAACACTTGCACTCTATAACATCGAACTTAACTCGTTCCTCAAGGACACCAAGCATACCCAACGTAATTTGTCACCAAAGGCTGAACAAGATTTCATCACCTATGACCCTATCATAGTAAGTACACTCTACCTATTTCACAATATCTATCCCATGACTATTAGGTACTCATAAGGAACCTACACATGGCAAACTATAATCATTGAACACCTCAAGGCGCCACAACAAGCCGATTCCTATTCCCAGGGACGCCACATGTAATAAGTCTTGAGGATGCTCCGAGGACTTCCTTTTAAACAACTAATGCCATATGTTATGTATTAAACTGCAAGCTAACACTAATAAGGATTCTGGCAGGATATAGGGTGTCGTGTACAGTCTAAAAACTCTAATTCCACACTACTAACATCGCAAGGGATCCTATTCCTTGAAAGCGACATCATATTCACTAAAAACACATCATAAATGACTACCTAGGGTTCACTCCTATGTCACTTCCACTCCTCATCTTTACACATGTAGCACGCTTACCACCAATAACCCATAACTCTCATTATAGCTCACAAGATACCACTTCCAATCGACAATTACCAAGGCACTCACATATAATGATAGTATCCTATCTACTAAGGATTGAGTACACATCCTCAAGTAATGATCAACACAAGTCTACATGCCTACCGAATTGTCAAATGCTTACGACATGACACTACCCCAAGGATAAAGTTCACCTAATCACATCATCATTATCAACTACCCCTAAGTACTTTACTTAGAAACTTAATGCATCTTTATCACAAAATCAATAATGCTTAGATATTACACTCTAGTCACCTAATCTCCATAGTTGACTTTACACAACTCATGTCTCTAATTCAATGAATGTTATTTACCTTTATTAGCATCTTACTAGGCATCTCATATCATGAAAGGTTGACACAAAGGCACCTAACACTAGAAAACGTAGTCTCACCACTATTGGCTTACGCATACACTCGTAAATTACTAACACGTCTACGTCAAAAGCATCGAGAAATATTACTGGAAAGTAACGAATTTGTCCACTTGCTACTTGGCAATAAATTGCCCATCGTGCTAATCTCCTTGACTCTACCATCAAGAACAAGAACCAAAACTATCACCATTCTAGCATGACCGACCCAAAACCAACACCGACGTTAAAGATCCACTACTGACCTCATAACATCACCCCGAAAGGATCCTTCAACCTAGAGCTCTAATACCATTTGTAACGCTCCGGCTCGAATTTATGGGTTACAAGTGGGTCAACCCGATTCGGTCCGAACGCTAGGTGTGAAGTGCAATGCGACAACTTAAATAATGTTGTTAGTCTAGTTTAATTTAATTTACTTTTCACTTATCTTTCATGCAATTCTGCTTCATACCAAGTTACGTGTGGGGCCAATGGGAAGCATTCTCGGGGTCTGAGCATTTAGTGCTATTAACATAAAATAAAAGGTTACTTACCTGTACAACACTTTCAAAATACAAAACCGCACACAACCTATAATAACAAAGAAGGGAGAATGTGCCAGATGCCTAATGGGAAATACAACAATGCAATATGGAATTGAAAGACATAAAAGAGATTCTAACTCGTTATACCTACATGCACATGCAATTACCACACACACACACACACGAATGCATGAAGCCATTTTTATTCTAAAAAAGTTAATTGTTTTGATTAAATTGCATTAATCCTATGAAGAGAATCTTTTTTCTTAACTTACCAATTTTCTCGATTTAACACACCCGATTAAATACTTAAACAAAATATCATTTTTGTGGAGAGAATACCTCTTTTACCGAAATCATTCATTTACTCACACCGAATTTATCTTAGTATTTTCCTTGAAAATAACCATTCAACACACGCACGCATCCTATTAGAAATTACTTGTTTTCCGTTGAAAGGATTTCACAAACACACACTTGTGTGAATTTCTAATACCATTCTTTCACTTTACATGGACATTAGCCAATTTTTCGTTTTACCTATCCACATTATCTTTCAATCGGAACATTTATCAATTTCATGTCAAGTTAGGTTATCTTTTCTTATATTCACAGCATAACCCATTTCTTTATCATGTTCCATTATTTTTTCTCAGAATCCTCCAAATAATCGCGTACTTCACGGGCTCCTCACCGCTGACTACGCTACTATATGCTCTGTCCAGTGTTTTGAGTCTTTCACCTTAGGGTTATGGGCCCTCCTTAATTCTTTTTCTATCTCATCCGAGTCCATATTAATATATTTTAATATTTTTCAAATGTCCACATTATTTCATTTTTACCGGCCAAAGCCAAAATCCGTGCATTTCACCCCTCCTTGTGTTACACTTTGAAAATCACCATTTCTTGTGCTTTACACACTTGCATTGATTTTACCCCCAAATCACTTTCATTTAGGACCATTTGTGTAACACCTTTTAAAGTATTTTTATTTCATAAAAATATTGCACTTTACATAAATTTATCATTTTACCCCTTTACTTCCAAACTCGTCCTTTTCTCTATTTTCACAAGTGTCGATTTTGCAAAAACATTATTAAGTTATATACACTACCTTCTTAAATGTTTTTACTCATTAACACTCATTAAAATTTGTGAAGTTAACACGCTTTTCAAGTTGCAAATCCCTTTATTTCATCCCTTTCTTTTCTAAGGAAATCATTTAACATTTTGAAGATCACTTTGCAAGAAAACACCATTTTCCTTTATTTTCAGATGTAGTCTTGAAATACCCACTCATCACATTTCTACACTTGTTCACACCCTTTAGGGACTGAAATTTCTATTTACTTGGTTTCATATTAAACCACAGAAAAACCTTCATTAAACTTGTTTATATGCTCATTACCAAATTACTACGAGTTCATATACATAAGAAAAGGATTTTGAGACTAAATATCTCATTAAATAGGTTTAACACATGGTTCCTTCTAGAAATTTCATAATATGTGCAAAAATATGCTTTTCAAGACCAAAGATATTTTGTTTTTTCAAAACTTGAATAAATGTCTATCTTTTAATAATCCTAATTTTTATAAGAAAACCTTGAGACATTTGTTCATAAAATATTTTTCACAAGATAAATATTATTTCAAACATTTTATTCCATAAAATGTTGAAGTACCAAGTTTTCTTGAAATATATCATTTTACTCAAAACTCTTGGAATCTTTTGTAAAACATTTTACACAAAACGATAGTGTTGATACCAAAATTAATATGCTGACGTGGACGAATAGTATGAAGACACGTGTCGATCTACGTGGCACAATAACAGCGAGGAAGATCATTTACTGAACAACCATGGTTGGTACCGAGCAACGAGAATACACCGAGGAGCTCTATCATGCCGAGGAACTCCATCCGAGGAACTCTTTCATCCCGAGATACTCTAAGTACTCCGAGGAACTCTTGATCGACGAGCAACTAAGGCGGTCCGAACTGCACCTCGGCCGTATCATCAATTATCAGACGGACAACTGTTCAACTATTCATTAGATTCTTGACGCACACGCCGCATTAAATATATTACCCATTCATATGTATATCATTTAATGTAGTAGACCTTTCATGAACAGCCTTGAGGCTATAAATACCTTGTATCAATCCCATTCAAGGGGACCGGAATTTCTTGAGAGAACTTGTAATCAAGAATTCCACAAACACTCAGCAATAACATAACAGTGGACGTAGGCTTTATTCCTAGCCGAACCACTTTAAAAATCTTTGTCTTATTTATTTATCTGTGATTGAATAATTAGAGCGATCTAGTTTTTTACATCAACAGATAGGAAATAACCTTCATAAATCATATATGCATTTTACTCTTATAAACTCTAACTACAAGACCAATACTATGGAAAATAGAGTTCCTAAGCTAAGAGTAGAATTTCCCACCTCAAATATTCTCCAACAATGGTAGGATGAAGAATATGGTAATGGGCCTCCCACCTTATAAGGTGGCCTTAAGGAGGCTGTCTATCTCCACAAATGTGCTCCACAAAATCTCTAAGCAAAACCCCCTTCTAGATCCCTTCTTCTTCTCCTTCTTCTCCAACATCCCCAACAACATCTCCATAAATCCATCATTGTCAAACATTTGGTGTATTTAGGTTTTAAGAGATTAAATATGGAAGGAAATAGTTAATCTATGGTATTTTAGAGTGGAGGGATGGTGGTGTTAGGGTGGTGTATGGTGGTTTGTGGAGGAGGAGCTCTAAGAGCTAGAGAGAGAGGCAAAATCTGATTGGGCCACACAAATGAGCCAAGATCCACTTTAAATAGTTCCCAAACCCTAAGGGTCAAATGAAAAAAATGCCCCAAACTCAACTTTTAATCCGTTGGTCCATCAAGCCTTCAACCCACGTTTTGATCTAAGCTGCTGAGAGCTCAGCACGTTATCCAATCCAACGATCCATGCCGCGACATCACATTAAAATGTGCAGAAAAATTTGATTTCCCTCCGGTCATTCGAACGAATTTGGACCTCGTTCGAATGAGATACCCTCTAGTTCGAATAAGAGTTTTAACGACAGTTAAACAAAGGCTAAAATTGGGTAAAATATCGATTCGTTCGAACGGGAAACTATCCCTCGTTCGAACGACAATGCCTTGTGACGAGATTCTAGAAAATGATGGAAATTGTTAAGGTCCTTGTCGTTGGATGGTCGATCGAGCCTCATTCGAATGACATGCCCTTCCTCGTTTGAATAACTTGGCCACCCGTTTGAATGACAACCACAATTCTGCATATCCACTTTAGGCCATCAAATCCAATTTAATCGCACCAGGGCCACGACCTTACACAAATTTGACCCATGATCCAAGTTACCAAGTCTAAAGCTTAAATGGGTCATACAAAGTCACCAAATCACATGGGCAAGGTCAAAATCGCGGGGGCAGGTAGAGATGAGAATTTCTACCTTTGGTTCAAGGGATTCGAATAGTGTCCGGGTGTGATACCCCGCAAAATCTATAAATAGATTGATCAATTATAGTACAAAAATCAAGGAAGTCAAAATTTTTTGATAACATTATGAGCATAAGAAAGTAACTAAAACCCGAATAATCAATAATAAGATAAAGATATATTGAATCAACACAAGACCAATTTTGATACTAATCACGACCAATACAACATAATCCATATCTTAATATAAATATACATATACAACCAAACTAAAAATAAAGGTGTAAAATAATAGAATGGAATAAACTTGATCTACTCCTACAATCCTGTGAGTAAGGAATGGAACGTCATTAGAGATGTTCCTCCAACGAACCCACGTCTACAGGAACTATTGTAACAAGGACGTGTAATAATAGTTTTTAAAAGAAAACATAAACAGAAAGCCTATGTAATATAGGGTTATAATTGAATTTGGGCCATATTATTACAACACATCTTCCTCCCATGGTTTATAATATTTTTAGTTATTAGTTACCTAACCTGACAACCTAAAATATTATGCGGTTCTAAATCCTGAACCCATATGTATCCCATGTGATTAAAGTCTTATAATATTATCCTTTAATCATATCGTTAAATATAATAGGTTAATCTCTTTCAATATGAGTCACATAATGTACTAAGGTCTCAAAACCTAAGGTACTTCTCACAAAATAGCCGCAATACCACTAATAGGCTCATATCTCAAATCTATACACATTTAACTATCTCATACGAAACATGTAATACACAAATCCACATCATAAGACATCCCTATTATAGGTCATATACATCTAGTATATCGCATAAACTAGTACAACTATCCATAGTACTGCCACGCCCTAATCACATAAGTTAAGATAAAGGCTTTACTCACGTATAACATTCATACAAATGTATAACCCCTAACATGTAAAAATAAATGACCATCTCTCGTGCCCATACATAACGAAGGCCTACTCTTATTGCCTTCGAGGATCTCTTGCACGTACTAGTATAGTCTTAGGTCCCCCCAGACCTAAGATCTCATAAATATAAGGGATAAATAACCACGTCTACCCATCATTCATAAAGTCTACCATACCCAAGACTTATAAAAGAAATATCCTCGATGACCATCTCGATCGCAGGTACCTAAACTTTTTATCCAGAGGTCACATATGACTAAGAAAGAGCCTGTCTACTCAAAGGGGTACCAGCACATTCTGCGTTGCACGTGCCCCATCATGGAATCCCTCCTAGTATGCTTGCCAACGAAAACTCACACATAGTATGGATTTCACATGTAACACGGAAGTAATCATAACCATAAATATTATATTAATAATCGTATATTCGTCGCATAGTACATTAACCCTAACCTCTCGGGTTCCCAAATCTAGATATTGTCTCACCATACCAAACACGAAAATCCATACATTAACTATAATCAATCACAACTAGCCCTAGTTCAATCTCCCAAGGCATCATGTATAGGTATCAATCCACACCTAATTAATATAAAACCACCGATTATGAAAACTACCCTTCGCTAGGGATTTTTAACCGAATTTCTAGTCTCACACAAAGGATATAACTCAAAAGAAGCATCACAATGTCTCCCCCATATCCAGTCAATAGCCCATTCCTCTATAGCTTCCAAATTCCTAATCATATCACAATCTACTCTTGGATTTGTAAGTCGCGGTCCTATACCTAGCCTAATCCCCTATTTAAACTAATAATTTCACCATTATTCCTATAAACCCGAGGACCTATCCTCAAAATCTCACATCATTAGAATTTATATCCATTCTATAAGTATAGGAAAAATTAAGGCCAAACAACCTAACCCTAAATCCCCAAACCCCAAATCCAACCAAATAAGAAAAGCCTAAACTAGGCAAAACCTCCTACTGTCGATCGATCGATGCCCAAGTGTCGATCGATCAATCAACTCAAAACAATCCCAATTCTTCTTATCACGGGATTATTCATCTTCAACCGCCATTTTTCTCTCTCCAATCTCCATTAATGAATCGAAAAACTTCATCCAAGAACCCAACCAACATTCAAATGATAAAACCACTTCAAAATAACAATTGAAACCTATTTACATCATCAAATCCCAATTCTACGCCAAGATTCACGTTTAAAACCCAATTCATAATCTAAAAACCCTAATTTTATACAAATCTACAAATTTTCATGGATTGATTCATTTAAAATAGGATTTTTATAAGATTAACAATATAAAACAGATTCAAATCATCATTCATTAGTTCTGATCCAAGTTCGTGAAGGAAATAATCATTATAGAGGTAAAATTAACCCAATTAACATCTAGATTAGGTTAATTACAAAAATCACTAAATTAATTATCAAAAATCATATTTACAACATAATATAATTTAGATTTGCAATGAATAGATACAATATTTATGCTCATACAATCATAATTATATTCTATACCGAACTTCCCTTATGGATTGATTGACAAATGAATCATTAATTCTCCCATATCTTCGTTTCCTCTTGATGCTTTCTCTTTCTAGCCCCTCTGGTGATTTCTCTCTGTGTTTATGATAAAATGAAATCCCTAATGACCTCTTACAATCCTTTAATCCCGAAATTGATTTTGGGCCCCAAATGAGCCTCACCTAAAAGAGCCCAAAAGCAACTTTAAATGACTTGAAACCATGCCCGAGTCTTATACTAAACCAATAGGCCTTTAAACCATCGTTTTAGACTAAAAACGAACATTCTACGCATTCTTAAATCCAATTACCAAATATACCCAAAAAATTAATTAACAACTCAGTTATTTTATAATTTCCTGGTACTAGTCCAATTATTAATTAATTCAATTAATTTATCACCGTGTCTTTAATCCTATTTAAATAACATGTACAATATAAATGGTGACATCTCTAGTGACAACAAGCACACATAATTAATTTCACAGTTTAATTAATTAAATACTATGCATAAAAATATGGGTTGTTACATTCTTCCCCCTTAAACGAGAAATTTCATCCTCAAAATTACAATTTATTATATTCCTAGTCGAAAATATAAGAATATCTCACTTAGGCCTATGAATGGGTTGGGTCCGAACTGGATCTAGGAAAATTCAAATCCATTTAGTAGGCACTTAATTACATTCAGATTCGAGTTGGGTCTTCATCAGATCTACAATATTGGATCGAAATCCGAATCCGTATCGGGTCGGGTTCAGGTCTGGCCCTATATATACATTTATTTTATATTTATTTTTATTTTATCCCCCTTATATATATTTTTTAATCTTAGATTAAAATAATTTGCAATGTATTATAGTATATGATTAGTATAAATAAAACATATATCACTTATATATATATATATATATATATAATACTTACATGTTATATTGATATATAAGGCGGGTCGGTTCTTCGCGTTCGAATTTTGGATAGAATCCAGACCCCACCCGTGTAATAAACAGGTCTTCGGGTCTTTGGTCCAAAAAATTATGCTCAAACCCTATAAATGAATCTACTTAATCTAGGACTTAGCATACCGTATGGTCTCTCTTATCGTAAATTGTGTTTAGCTATATTATCAACCAAACTAATCTAATCGTTAAAACACCAACTTGACACTCAAGGATTCCTTCCGTTATATTCTCAAAGAAACGCATCGTGCACACTGACATTGGTAAGGTGAGATCAAACAGCTCCGACCTCATCCTAGTTAAACCTTCATAAAGGAACTTCATTTGGTTGCCTATCCCCTATAGGAACCTGGACACCATAATTCCCACATCAGAGATTACTAATAATACATGACTTCCCTCCTGAACCTATTAACCAAGCCTCCGCTCGTCCTCCATTTCCATTGCCTTTCCCGTTAAAATTTTCCATTATTAATTACGAATACACTATCGTGCAAGGTGTACTAGTCACAGCTCGACACGAATGGCTTACATAACTTGTTACTCTAATCAACTTGGTCAATCTATCTCTCAAAACCCCAAATGGTCCTTTGTCCCCTTTAGAACCCCTAAATCGTATCACAATCAAATGAGTATACTTTCTCACCTTAATAAGCCTATTCATTTAGGGAGCGTTAAGTGAATCACCAAATACACACCTTGGTCAAAACCACCTCTCTTAGTTTGAGGACCCCCTCGGCAAAAAAAAAATCCCTTAAAATTCAACCCTCAAGTGCCCTCAATTGGAGAAAGGACTTATTCATAATACTATTTGCATACCCACTCTTGGTAAATTTCAACGTTGGGGAATAAACTACTTTTAATCACAGATTTAGGCGTAGAAGACACCTGCTACTACAACATTCCCTTTTTAATAAGATATCATGGAAAATCACAGTGAACTACCCCTTTACACGATAAATAATCCACTAATGACTTGCTCGTACCATATAGTGCTAAAAGGATGCCTTCAAGATATTCTCCACTTGATTTCACCACTGATGATAACTCGCCAAGTTTTAATTGTCAGAAGAGGGAACTTTCCTCGACTGGTCAAACTAGTCGTTGATACGAACATCCAATACTTATCTCGTATCTTAACCCCAACCTGCTCCTGGGAAGCCAAATCTCCTCTCAATGAACTATACTTCTTTTGGAACTCCCTCAAAGTAACTCCGTCTCTGAATGCTCAACCGATTAAATTTTTTTGGCATTTTCTCCCATGACATATCTTCTATTATTGACGAAGTCAATCCCATGAAATTCCCTTATGGTGGATCCAAAGTTAATGCCAATATCTAAAGCAACTTATCTCTACATAGATGGTAACTTAACACCTATCCAAGTAAAACTGGAAGAACGTCATACTATCGGGGTCACCTCCACGTGACTATAATTCCCCATAATATACTCGCAACCATACATATACAATTGTGTTATCCCCTTCTCCCGAGCCTATGTATAACCACCCAAAGTAATCATGGCCCAAAAACGGCATAAAAAGCATACCCATATAATCGATATAAGAGTAAAACATAGCTATGCACACAATATTAATAGTAATACGATGATATCTCATATAAAAGTTGATGTAACACCCCGCACAAAACACAAGGCGCTATTACGATTTAAAACTAAACTAAATCCTTAAAAATTAGTATAGAGCATATATATTCCACAAAATAAATTTAATGAATCCAAAATTTACACTTCCAAAATAATTACAATTAAATTTCACTCAAAAATAATATTAAGATTGCCAAATAAATTACACTACCAAGCTATACAAAAATAAAATCCTCCAAACATCTTGCTCTAAAATCCTCCAAAAATCCATAGCGTCCAAATCCACACTAACCTGCCACTAAAATAAAAATACGGGAAAGTACACAATATGAAAATAATAGATGCTCAAAATAATAACGGTGAATAAATAAAACAATACGAATCTGAATTCAAGTTCAATGTGACATCCGAGCATTATAGCAATTTAAAATTTCAATAACACATCAATAGGTCACCTCACCTCACCTCACTTAAGCTTTGTAAAACCTCATCCTGGCTATTGGAACTTTGAACTATTAGTGGGTGACCATTCTCCATGTCATATAATAATATCATGATACCATGCCCATCAACAAATACAATATCTCAAATCGAATCAATATTTTAGATCCCAATAAACGTCATGATATCAATAATATGAGTACAAATAAATGAGGAACAAAAGGACAACTCTTGAGAGATTTAAAGAGTATATTTCTTAAAACCTGTACTTTAAAATCATTACAAGAAACTGATAAGATTCTTCGTCAAAATTTTGATCATACCACTGCATCCCTCTCGCGAAAACAATAAAAACTCGTTCTTGCCCAAACTCGAGAAAACACCAAATAAGCCTTCAAATTATGGGTTGAATATTGAATAAAATTGGGGCTAGGGTTTAGAGATAGTGGGAGTTGAAAATAGAGGAGGCTACTGATTTTTGAGAAGGCTAAAATGTGTTTTAAAAGTCCTAAACTCCCCACTTTATGTTTATAAACCAAAAAGAATTAGAGTCCTACTCAGATACAAACACTAAAAAAATATTTCGGATGATCGGACCATTGGAATTGGCTGGAATTAAGAGGCGTAGTAGGTGAAGCGAGAGGAAGTTGCACAAAAAAATCAGCCCGATCGGACGGATAAATATTTTTATTTATATTTTTTTGCTCCTTGGGTCGGATCCTCCCCCGATTTGTACAAAAAATTATAATTCCCAAATTTAATCCCGATTCAAATTCCACTAAAAATCTTATTTTTATATCTAAAAACAAACATTTTTTTCATACCAAAATGAAATAGATTCCAAAAATTATTTTTTCTAAATTCGAGTTATTTTAATTAAAACCAATTTAAAAACCATGGGTTGTTACAGTTAACAAAGCGCCTAAAGCCAAGCCGACTATATATACAACCACGTCTCTATAATCATGATGTAAAATGACCCCTACCAACTGGGGTACCACACATATATAAAGCTCAGAGATGAAAAGCATATATACCTCATAATCATAGTAAACACACTACTAATTGAGAATGATAAATCCACGATGTCTCAGACAGACTCATGTGCGCGATCCATAACATACCCATAACCATTCCCTGGAGGTACTCCAAAAATTTGGTTGCCACTAAGGCATCTAATAACTACGTGGCCTTACTTTTCAGAAGTGTAACAACTTCCTCTAAAGGAACCATCGAAATGGCGTCCCCATTAGTGGTTGTGCTGAACCTTGCCTCATTAGTCGTATATTCTAAAATTTACCTCATTTACCCTGCTCTCATAGGTCGTGGCTCTACTGGACATAATTCCCATGACCCTACTGGACCAACAAAATAATATCCTCTACTCTTAAAAACCCCTTGGGATCATCTCCTACAATACGTTCCTTTTACTGGTAAGGTCTCCCTATTTATGTTAACGCTACACTGCCTCTATTTATTGGGATTACTTTGGATTCGTTCCTCTAAATCTTTAGGTCTCTATCGCCATAATAAATATAATACTCCTATAGATGTAAGAGGTTAATTTCAACCACCTGAGCACAAGTGGTGAACAACGGGTTATCGAGTATCACCTATTAAACCCTTCATATAAGGTTTCTACCAACTCCAAAAAGTCCTTCTCGTATTAGTTGATAACATGAACATCCTCATTCACCTTCATATCAATATCTCCCGATGCAAAAAGAGAAATATAGTTAACCATCACATAGTTCCACATAAGAGGTCTTTGAAAACTTACTTATAAATGTCATTATGGATGGTGAGTGAAACATTTTCCCTCGAACAATACACTAAGAACTTGCTAAAGTTCTCGAATCCAAAAGCCCTGACTCCCGACCGAAGTGGACCTCATGCATGAGACATCTCGCAAGAAAAAACCAAATAAGGACCCTCCCAGTACACTTGGTCTAATCGAGTCATTCGTAGGAAATAATGGCATAAAACCTCTTAAACGGTCGTCTTTATAGAGAATACAAACCCTAAATAGTAAAGCTCTAAAGTAGCTAAAGAACGCAATGTGGAAAACTAGCAAACGCACTCAAGATCCCTAGGACACTAGAAACTGGAATGCTCTGATAGAAAATGTGACAGCTCGCAAAATCCATAAATAGATTGATCAAGTCGAATACAAAAATCACAGAAATAAAAAACTTTTGATAACATTCTCTGCATGAAAAAATAACTAAAAATCGAATAAGCAATGATGATGCTGAAATCTAGCACCACCAGGTAAGTGATGATGAGCTCAAACAGTAAGTACCATGGCAGCCATAGATGTATAAGTGTGTAAGTGTGTAAAAGGAGGTGAGTATAAGAGGAATAAGACAATGATGTATAGTGGTTCAGCCAATTTGGCCTACATCCACTGTAAGTGTGTGATCCACTAAGTATGGGCACTAATGGCCTTGGATACAATGCACATAAGCTCCCTTTCTCTCTCTACTGTGTGTACAAGCAGAGTTTCAGCTAGGGTTA
The DNA here is from genome assembly GCA_949130495.1 of Sambucus nigra. NCBI lineage: Eukaryota > Viridiplantae > Streptophyta > Magnoliopsida > Dipsacales > Adoxaceae > Sambucus > Sambucus nigra. Next base: position 140,894,309 of record OX422218.1, read on the forward strand.
CAATTTTTGATCCATCCCTTTGTAGGGTTGTAGGTGACAAGTATATATAGGTCTTGGGGGGTGTAGTGTACCCCCCAAGTATGCATGGTGCATGTGAATGATGATCTAGCCAATCTCCTGTTGACACCTGTAGATGCTAAATGATGACATAAAATTCCCTCACGTGAGGGGGTAATATTGTTATAACGGTCTTCCACGTGCCATATGAGCCTCACGCGCACTGTTCCATGCGTCTCCCAAACCACGCGCTGTGATGATGTCACCCTCGGCCTGTGATACGAGGCCGAGGGAAAAGTTCCTTCTGGTAGTGAGTCTGGCCTAATTTAGGCCTCGTACTGTCATACCCTCCGGACCATGATGAGGGGTCGTCCCCTTGAAGGGTCATCCGGGCCTAATGAGGGGTCGGCACCTTGGAGGGTCGTCCGGACCATGATGAGGGTCGGCCCCTTGAAGGGTCGTCTGGGTCTGATGAGGGGTCGGCCCCTTGGAGGGTCGTTTGAACCATGATGAGGGGTCGGCCCCTTGAAGGGTCATCTGGGCCTGATGAGGGGTCGGCCCCTTGGAGGGTCGTCTTGACCATGATGAGGGGTCGATCCCTTGAAGGGTCATCCGAACCATGATGAGGGGGCGACCCCTTGGAGGGTCATCTGGACCATGATGAGGGGTCGGCCCCTTGAAGGGTCGTCTGGGCCTGATGAGGGGTCGGCCCCTTTAAGGGTCGTCCGAACCATGATGAGGGGTCGGCCCCTTAAAGGGTCGTCTGGACCATGATGAGGGGTCGACCCCTTGAAGGGTCGTCTGGGACTGATGAGGGGTCGGCCCCTTAGAGGGTCATCTGATATATGTTGAGAGGTCATCTTGACCCCGTCCAGGTGCAGGGCGCCCTCGGCCTGGCCGAGGGTATATATGAAGCAATAACAAGATAAACATACATTGATTAAACACAAAGACAAATCTGATACTAATAACAACTAATACAACATAATCCATCTTTGAATATAAATAAACATGTATAACCAAACTAAAAATAAATGAGTATGATAATAGAATGAAATACACTTGCTCGACTCCTATAATCATAGGATTAAGAAACGGATCGTCGCTAGAGATGCTCCTCCAACGAACCCGCTTCTACATGAACTAACACAACAAGGGCCCATAAAAATAGTTTTTAAAATAAAATGTAAACAACAAGACTACGTAGAATAGGATTATAATTGAATCTTGGCCATATTATAACTAAACATCTTCCCTCGTGTTTTAACATATTTTAAGTTATTAGTTACCCAACCCAATAACCTAAAATATCAAGCAGTTTTCAATCCTGAACCCATATGTAGCCCATGTGATTAAAGTCTTATGACATCATTCTTTAATCATATCTTTAACTATAACATGACAATCTCTTTCAATATGAGTCACATAATTTTCTAAGGTCTCAAACCCTAAGGCACTTCTCATAAAATAATCATGATACCATTAAAAGGATCATATCTCAAAACTATACACATTTAACTATATCATGCCAATAATGCAATATACACCTCTCTAAAAAATCCTCATTATAAGTATGTAGGTCGATATCCCTACTATAGGTCATATACTACTAGTATGGTAAATAAGCTGGTGCAACTATTTATAGTACCGTCACACCATAGTCACATAGTTTAGAAGAAAGATTTTACGCATGTCTAACATCCATACAAAGGTACAACCCTCGAAGACCATCTCGATCGCGGGTACCTAAAAGTGTGATCGAGGGGTAAAATATGACCTATAAAAAGTTTGTCTACTCGTCAAGCTGCCAGAACAGTTGGCATCGCATGTGACCCATCACAGAATACCTCCTAGTAATCATACTAATGAGAACTCACACATAGTATGGATTGCACTTAAAACACGAAACAAATCACAACCCTCACTAATAGGTTAAAGCAAAAACATACATAACCCTCATTAACGATTTAAGATAAATCACATATACATACCGACCCTAATATCATACAAGAATCGCTATCATAGAAAAGTATATCACTTCTATAACCTTATATTAATCTCGTAATACATTAATCCTAACCTCTTGGGTTCCTAAATCTAGGCATTTTCCCACCCTACCATACCTTGAAATCCATACATCAACTATAATCAATCACAATTAGCCCTAGTCCAATCTCCCAATGCATCACGTCTAGGTTTCAATCCACACCTAATTAATATACAACCATCGACTATGATAACTACCCTTACCTAGGGTTTTTTAACCGATTTCCTAATCTCACACAAAGGATATAACCCAACATGACCATCACAATGTCTCCCCTATATCCCGATCAATAACCCATTCCTATATTTCTTCCCAATTCCTAATTACATCTTAATATACTCTTAGGTTTGTAAGTCGTGGTCCTATATTTAGCATAATACCCCTTTTAAACCAAAAATTTTATCATTATTATAATAACCACAAGGACCAATCCTAAAAAATCTCACATCATTAGAATTGATATCCATTTTAGAAGTATAAGAAAACTTAAGGCCAAATAGCCTAACCCCTAAGTCCCCAAACCAAAAAATCCAACCAAACAAGAAAAAGATTAAATTAGGCAAAATCTTTCAGTATCGATCGATCATTGCCCAAGTGTCGATTGATTGCTGCCCAAGTGTCAATCGAGTTATCAACTTAGAACAACCCCATTTCTTTTTATTACAGGATTATTCATCTTCAACCCCCATTTTTCTTTCTTCAACCTCCATTATTGAACCCAAAAACTTAATCCAAGTACCCAACTAACATTCAAATGATAAAACCACATCAAAATAACAATTGAAACCTATTTACATCATTAAATCTCAAATTCATAATCCAATAACCCTATATTTATCCGAATCTACAAATTTACATGGATTTATTCATTTAAACATAGGTTTTTTTTATAAGATTAACAATATAAAATAGATTCAAAATATCATTCAATTAGTTTTGATCCGAGTAAATGAAGGAATTAATCATTATATAGGGGAAATCAACCTAATTAACATTTACATTAGGTTAATTACAATATTACTAAATTAATTATCTAAAATCATATTTACAACATAATATGATCTAGATTTGAAATGAATAGATACAATATTTGCGCACATACAATCAGAATCATATTCTATATAGAACTTGCATTATGGATTGATTGAGAAATCAATCCCCAATTCTCATAAATCTTACTTTCCTCTTGGTGCTCTCTCTAGCCCATATAGTTCTTATCCATTGTGTTTGTGGGAAAATGAGATCCCTAATAACCCCTTACAACCTTTTAATCTCGAAATTAGGTTTGGGCCCAAACGGACCTTACCTAAAAGAGCTTAAAAGCAATTCTAAATGATTTAAAACCATGCTCGAGCCTTACACTAACCCAATGGTCCTTTAAACCATCGTTTTAGACTAAAAATGGACATTTTAAGCGTCCTTAAAGCCAATTATAAAATATAACTGAAACAAATAACTAACAACTTAGTTATTTAATAATCTCTCGATACGAGTCCAAATATTAATTAATTTAACTAATTAATCCCCATGACTAAATTTGAATTTCAAATCCAGTTTAAATACCACAACAATATAAATGGTGACATCTCTAGTTACAATAATCACATATAATTATTTTTCACAGTTCAATTAGTTAAATAATATGCATAAAAATGCACGGTATTACATTGAGTACGATCATGAGTTCACCAATCTCTCTCAATTTTCTCCTGAGGAGGTGAGAACTGAGGAGAAAAGGATGGAATATTTTATCAAATGACTAACATGTAGGAGCCTACATGTATTATTTGGGAATCATGCATACACCGCATATTTTCAAGGGGTGAGTGTTTCATTTTTGCATTGTTAAGAGCACTCTAACTTTCATAGGTTCACGAGTTAGAAGACAATGGACATAGGGATTGACTCCACTAAAAAAAAGGGTAGGGACCATGGAGGAAATCATTTTCATCTTCGAGAGGAAAAAAGGAACAACATGAGGATCGATAGGGAGACTACCAGTTGTGGAATAAATATAAAAGGGAAGCTGTGGGCTAGCAAGAAAGTGATTCACAACGGAGTCTTCAAAGTATGTTCCTATGGCAGTGGAGAGGAGGGTCATTCAACCAAGATATGCCTAAATGGGACATATTTATCTGCCACAGAGTTCTGGAAGAGCTTGATGAGCAGGGTAATAGGATCCTCCCACTTCAGACAATTTTTTAACACCGTAATTTCCAACACCAAATTATGTTTCGCTAGCTCAGTCACAATCTCAAGAGCTATGGAGACATTAACTACCACATTATGAGGACAGTCAGTGTGGTACCTTGTAAAAGAACGGGTACCATATGAGATGGACTAGGGTATGTTGTTATTGCTTTACTGATTTATGTGCATTTTTATTTTCCCTTATCTGTATGTATATAAGGGGATTGTATGTATGATATGTAGATACATTAAATGTGATATGTGCATCTTATAAGATGTTTGGCATGCACGATTTGCTGTAGTATGGGTTATTTGTTAGTTAATTTTGGCGTGTTAGTCCCTCCTTAATGTAAGTGAGATGTTAGGTTAGATGGCACAGATTAGTCTACCACAATGCGCATGAGTTGTTGAGATGGACATCGTAGGTTATTTGGCGAATGTTTTAGTGTGTTAGTCCAATGCAATGCGAATAAGATATTAGGTTGGATGACACGATTTTACTTTATACAATGTGAGTGAGCTATTGAGGAGAAGGGTATGGTTAATTTGCCATAGCCTAGGTGAGTTGTTAACTGGAATTGGCATGCTTGGATTTCCACAGAATGGTTGATTTTCCACACAATTGACGAGTGTTAAGAATGTTAGCCTTTGTTTAGGAGTTTTTCTTAGAGGATTCCGTAGGCTACTGGTCCCAAAACTTAAAGGGTATGTTAGGAGTATATATGTTGGCTTCCTTATTTGAATTATCTGTCTGGCGCATGAGTTACTATCAAGTGTTGAGATCTGACTCCAACAACTTACCGTTTCACTATTTTTAGTTGTGTGATGTGAGATTGAACTTGGGAAAATTTCGAGGACAAAATTCTACGATTAGGTAGAGGAAAAATGTAATGCCTTGTACATTGAGAATTAAATTAATGTTTATTTAATTATTAATTAATATTACTCGGGTGAATTAGTGGGTGATTTGTTGGATTTAATTAGTTTGTATTATTAATTGAAATTAAAAGTGAAAATTTGTAATAATATGTGGATGACTCATAAATTAAATTAACCTAGTGGTAATTAATTTGATGTTGCGGGTTAGTTTGTTGTGACGGGACTCTTGAGGTGTACAAAAGCCCATAATAGTATTTAAATATGGTGAATTGTCCCCGGTGGTTGGTACACCTTTAGGCTAAGTTTTAAGAGTTTTGGGATAGCGTTTTGATCTTATTTGGGGGTCTAGAAGTGGGCCCTAGTAAAACTGTGAGTTTAAGGTTTTAAATAGGTTAATAACCCGCATTAAACATCATTATACATCATAATTAAAACCTAATAACAACAAGAAAGCTTTGGGAGAAGAAGAAGAACACTTAAGAGGAATTAATCAAAGATAAAGCTTCATTTAAGGCAAGAAATATTATATTTCTTATCATATTAATGTAATCGATTTATGACTTTCATCGTTCCATATAAATCAATTTGTTATGAGCATAATAATAGGGTTTTAAATATGATTTTATTTGTATAATCTGATTTTATTTGAATAATATAATCTTTAAATAAATTCAAATTAATTAATTGATTGAACCCATGCTTATGTTAAAACTCATGTTTAACTTAGAACTATTTCGCTTATATTATTGGAAATCCTTGATTAATCTGTTTTTAATCATTAGATGTTGTAAATGTGATTCGTTCTGCAACGGTGAATCTTGATATAAAGCTCTAAACTTTAGTTCGAAGCTACATATAACTTCATTATAACCTAAGGATATCAAGTGTAATGTGAAAAAGCCATGAATGTGTCTATTAGGTTCAAATCGATCGAAGGTGTATTTTGAACTCGAAACTTGAAAATTTGAAATTCTTCATGTATAATCCATCTTAATCTTTGAAACCAAACCAAACTACTCCGATATATAGGGTTCATAAAAATCCTTGCCATGATCTAGAAATCCATGAATGTTAGGTCAAAATTTTAACAAAACACATAGTTTTGGAACTTGAGATACACTGCATCTCAATCCACAAAACTTATATATTTGGATTCCTCGTGATAAATTAGGCTAAGTTGGTTAAGGAATCATCTCAAATGGTACATAAATGAAGGAGAAAATCAAGGTCAAAATTGTGAAACCCTATAAGTCAAAGTCGAGAGGTTGAAGATGAAGACTTTCAACATAAATTTTGACCACGTGCATGAGGGCGCGTGGCCAATCATGAATTTTTGAAATTTTTTCCAAAATAATTATTAATTTTTTCTGGTCAAAATGGTATAAGGTAAGGCCATGTTTGGATACACTTACCCTATGTTATGGAAAAAATAAGGTTTTAACTTAAGGATATTTTTCCAAATTTATAAATTGACACCTTCTAACTTTTTCAACTTATGAATTTGATCCCCAAATTTTCTCTATAAATACTTCAAAATATTTTAAGACAAAAAATCTCTTGCACCAAAGTTTCTTTATAAATACTTATGATTTGGGTTGATTATTTATTATTATTATGGTTTTACTGATGGCTTAATTACTTTTATACCCCTTAGTGAACTTGTAAGTATGGGATTATTAGTTCAAGAATCCTTGACTTTCTTTGCATGATCCTTAATAAACTGGTAATGAACTACATTTTCTTAAATGGACTAGTAAGTATAGGATTATTAGTTCCAGAACTGTAATATTCTTTTTAAACTGATAAGTATGGGATTATCATCTTATTTACACTGTTTCTATACACACTCCTACTCTCACTTATACATATATACTTGGTACAGAACTGGTAGAACCTGATTAGCATATTTTTTCTAATTCCTTTTTTCTCCGGATGAGCACAGAGAAATAGGATAATATCTCTTCCCAATAGAGACAGAAACCTATCACCTGTTTATCTATGTGACTGTATAGGCAGAGAATAACTAGATTGGAGCAAGGAGTGGCACTTTTTAATTTTCAACATTATAGTTTATACTAAAAAAATGAAACTCACCCCTGCGGTGGTACAACCCTATACAAACCTATTTAATAATGAGTAAAGTTACGTTATTCTAACTTAAATTTAATTCATTCCTTTATGTGTAATTCTTGTTCATTCATACTAAAAAGCAAGGTGTGACACTGGAAGTATTTGGGCTACATTATCCAGAGTGATGATCGTCTCCCCAAATGGCATGTGAAAGCTATTTGTCTCTGAATTCCATCACTCAACGAAAGCCTAAACCAAGGCATAGTTAATATATCGATGGCTATATTTTATCAAACCAATGAGATTTGTCCTCTCCACCCTCTTTCGCACACCTTAATTCAAATCTTTTAAAGTCCATTCATTTATCTTAGTCCAATGATTTACGCATATCAACGACCCTTATTCAACCAACGATACAATACCATATATATCATTATAACCCGAGCAAATATCATAATTTTTTATGAGTGAAATTTACATATACGATTGCCATTTATTTGGTTCATATACCAAATATAACATGGTCCTTGCAATGCTTGAGGAGTGTAAGTTCTTTCTAACCCCCATAATCATCGATCGATGGGATATGTTCGACTACCTTCTTTTTACTGTATACAATAGCTGACTTCTTTTTTCTTTGGTGGGATTACTCGATGGTGCATCATTAGTAAATGGTGGAATATCCCCGTGACTATGCTCAACCTCAATATCATCATCCTCTTGAACATCATCCTCCTAGTTATCTTGAGGTTATCATCTACAACATCATCATAATCTACACTATGTACAACATCATCCATGACATTATCTTGATCTGCATCCTCCTAGGACGCGTCCGAACTCATAGCACATGCTAATGCATGTATCTCTTCATGACGCTTCCTCTCAGAAGTGGTAATCAAATTCTTTTTCGAACATGAGTAACATATAAGTCTATCCATTTGTAACATGCATTAAAACATAATATAAAGTATAAGTAATATAAAACATTGATCATGTGTGAATAACTTACATTGTAACTAACATACATGAATAACAAACATTAGTCATAGGTAAATAACTAAACATAGATAGATTACTAACATGAGTCATAAGTACATAACTAAACATATATGGATAACTTTGATCCATTAGGGCAAAATAGCTGAAAAGAAAACATAAACTGGTCATAAATAGGATGAGTAAACACACTACAAAAAATAACTAATTGGAACTAATATATTAGTGATGGCCATTTAAAACTATCTTTAAAACTTATTATTTGGAACGGCTACTAAATCCGTCTTATATACTTACATTAATAGGGATGGCTAAGATCACCCGTCCCAAATAACATCGAAGGAAGGGTATTATAGGAGGATTATGTCCTTAGAACTTTTAAGGAATGGGGTTATTTTCATTTTCTTTAAACTTTGCATGTTCCCTCCTATTTTTAAATTTCATTTCCCCCTTAATAACTTGATTACCCCTCTCTCTCTCTCTCTCTCTCTCTCTCTCTCTCTCTCTCTCTCTCCATTCTTATCACGTCGGCATGATAAAATTCTAAAAACTATGCGCATTACCTTTATGAGAATGGCATTCGTGCAGTTCTACCCATGGTGGCATCCCGCATGCTCTCATCTCTCATTACACAAAATTTTAATCTCTAATCACTCCTCAAGTAATCGTCTGATTTTACTCGTGCCTGAGGTTTCTTTCGAATTCCATCATCACTAACGTCTTCTTCTACTGAGTTAACCTTTTGTTGAAAAACATATAACGAAATTAACAAACTCGTGAATTATTAAAACGGAATGAGAAATATTTAAGCGAGACTCTTAATTGAAACCTACTTATGTGCATGTATAGATTGGATTTTATTATGCGTATGTATGGCTTGGATTTAGGATTTTATTTATATGGGTAGAATGATTTTGGGTAAATTCTATAGTTTATGTTTGCTTTCATAAATGATGGTTTTGTTTTTATTTGTGTTGAGCTCAAGTAAGCTTTTTGAGTTTAAGGGGTGCTGCTTTGATTTGAATTATGGTTTGAGATGATAAGAGTATAGACTATTAAGGCTTTTTGTTCTCTAAAGAAATTGCAAAAACCAATTTTAAAAATCTCATAGAACATGAATATAGTCACTTCTAGTTTGTGGTTATTGCAACCTTGTGCGAATATTGGTGAGGAAAATGAATTAGTACTTTTCCTATTCGTTAATTGAAATTATAAGGACGTCCCTTATAAGGTTTCTTAGTTAAGGGGAGTTAATTTGATTTTTTGCTTCATAATAAATCCCATTGGTGAAAGATAGATAGCCATTGAAGATTCATACTATGTGAAAACAATTAATAGCTTACATTTTTTTAATATATCACTAGGTTTTTATCTTTAATTTTCTTTACGCAACATATAACAGTTAATTGAAATGGATACCCTATAGAGTCTCCTGCTTTCTTACTTATTTTTCTCTAAATCCTTCAAATAGTTTATTGTTATATAGGGGTTTAATTTTAACAATAAACTTAAATTAACCCTTATAATTTCTTATTTGAAAACTCTGTTCATGCATATTATCTTTGGTTTGTCACTGATTTCCAGTTTGGACATGTTCATTGTCACTGATTGCCTGACATATGAAAAATTTGCTTATTTGAAGAAGAGCGTATGGGATGATATTGATTATGAAATAAAATAGTAAGTACTCTATATCCTTATATATTTATTATCCCTATGTCTTTAGAACAACGGATCATTATCGGTATGTTATTAATTATATGGTTTTTATGTCTGATGTTAGTAATGTACTGGAGTTAGGCCTTAGTGATATAAGTTTTCAGTCATTTCATTATTCATTATATGCATGAGTTCATTTGCTTTACCTATAGCAAATGATTTTATGCTCTAATTGTTCACTACATAATTTTTTTCCTACTTGAAAAGATCCTCGATGTAAAATATTTTAAATGAAGCTTTTAGATAATCCACAGTGACAAAATGTGTGTTTTGTATGTATATATAATACATTAAGGGAAGATATGGGTGTACGTATTTGTACAAATGGGCCTGTACATAATCATGCGTATGTGTTTTATTAAGGTGCATATATAAACATTTATATGCACACACGAATAATTTTTTGGTGATAACGAGGGCCTCATTTCAATGGTATGCCAGCTTTTGGTCTACCCCTCCATATTATATATTAGGGGTGCACATGGTTAAGTTCGATTCCACTTCGAAACCAAAGCCAAAACCCAAACCGAAATTGGTCGATTCTGAACCGAATCGAACCATCGGTTCTCAATTTGGTTCGGGTCGATTCACGATTTTGGTTCTTGGTTCTAGTTTGCGGTTCTGGTTCACGTTTCTGGTTCGCGGTTCTGGTTCATGGTTCTGGTTCGCGGTTCTGGTTCACTGGTTGCTTCTCAGGTTGGTTAATAGTTTTCGTTAATGGTTCGGGTTCGTGGGTCGATTCTCGGGTTGGTTCTTGGGGTCAGTTGTTTGGTTCAGTTCGATTTTTCGATTCGGTTTCGTGGGTTCGGTTCGCGATTCGGTTCGATTTGGTTCAGGTATAAAATCGAGAACTGAATCGAACACAACACTTCGGTTCTCAATTTTTTAGAACCAGAACCAACCCATGGAGGAAAAACCCCGAACCAACCCAACCCACGAAGGTCGATTTGGTTTGGTTCTTCGAGTTGCCGATTTTTTTGCACACCCCAATTATATATATATATATATATATGCACGTGTGTGTGTGTATTTGTTTGTGTGTGTGTGCGTGTCTGTCTGTCTTGGGTAATGAGCCTTGATTATATATGTATAATGTTTAGAGATGAAGATGATAAAATAATATAAAATTATACGTGTAATTTTTATGTTTCAAAGCTACTTGATCTAAAATTGGTTTGATACATTTCACAACCAATCATATGCCTGAATGCCAATTGTAATATTATTTAAATCTACTTGATGCATATTATTTATTGTTATTGTTGAAGAAAATAATATTGTCCAAAGATTGGTCTAAATTAGCCAATTGTAATTCAAATTCATCTGAACTAACAATTTCCATGCTAAAAAATTGGATTTTGATATTTCGTAAGAACCGTATATATAATGCTGCTAATTTTAGTTTACTCATTAAGGATTGTCATGTATATTACTTCCTGAACAAAATTTTAATCGTGAATCTATGTTTTGCTCGTATCTGATGATGATTTGTATATGTATTTTCAACATCACTTATGCGGGTGTGGAGGTTTGTTTTGCAATAGCTTTAGCTGAGAAATAATGTTTTTACGAGGATAAGGTGATTAACCCGTGCATATTTGTAAACTTTGTAAGAAACTGAAAGAGGCAACGCATTTTGAATTGCGACATGGGCATAAGAATAGAGCTGGAAAAGGTATGCTTTTGAAATTGTTTCATTGTCCTAAGTGTGAGTGCCTATCAGGATTAACAATTAAAACAAAATAAATTACTTTTAGGTAATAATTGTGTTGGTTAATCATTCTCAAAACCCATCTCTCTCTTATCGTGCAAAAACAAACTAAAAAGATGACCAATAATACCGTGGACATCTAAGCATAATAAACTGTAAGTATCTGACCAACAACATAATAAAATAAGCATTTTAGTCTTTAATTTACCCGGGAGTCAATCCTTGACATTTTGATTTTTTGGCTCTTGTAGCATTAATTATCTTGAGCTTCATCTACACTTTTGAAGCATATGATAGACTTTTATCCAAATAATAGATTATGCAGATGTATAATGTTTGGGGAAAAATTCTTTTGTAATGGAAATTATATTATTTCTCTTATTTTCTATTTGTTGAGTCTTCCATATTGGTTACCGCGAGATCCTTATGATTAATCACGACATAATATCTATTTCTAATAATAAGCAAATGAAAATATTTTGCATCAATAACTGAGAAGAACTTGACTCTCTTATAAGAATATGTTCAATGATGCATCAATTGTTTACTTTCAACCATCGTAAGATAGGCTATCTGCTATTTCAAATTCATACAAAAGAATGTTCGTTTGCATTATGACAAACATACAACATTATTTTGTTGTTCCAATGTCCACTATGATATCTTCCATTTAATGTAGTACGAACTTTTAGTCCTATTATACCACCTTGCCTCTAAAATTTTATTGTTGTGGAGAAAATTTGAACGTCATAAAAACCAAATATTTTTAGAGTTTTTTTTACCTAACCTCATGTATTAATGTCAAAAGTTCTAAACATAATTCCGGATAATGATGGAAAGGAATCAGTTTTATTTGGACAAGATTCCACCATCGATGCGCTTTCTAGCGTTCAGTGGTCAAAAGCAACGCATCATCTTCAAATTCTCAAACCAATCATAATGATGTAGGTAAAATTATACGAAGCTTCTTTGTTGATGTGCATCATAATGCATTCACTGAGATTGGATATTCTACTCCTAAAAACTTATGACAATAATCTCTAGATGAAAAAAAGAAAAATAAAATTCTTAAAGCAGAAGGAAAATCTACAGAAGTTTCGGAGGGTGAACTTAGTAATCTTCTTGGAAGTTTTGGAGAAAACTAGTACATGAATGGGTTCCCTAGATAAATCGAGGTCATTGTTAACAAAAAAAGGGCACTTGTATTAAGGTGAGAAGGTAAACTTGTTAATGCCAAGAAAGAGCTTAATAAAGCTAAAATTCTCAACAAGCAAAAATAACCGTTATTAATTTTGATGTGAACGACGACGATATGGATGACCTGAAATAACGGTTGTGTTAGAGTCAATAGGTGAGACCAAAAATACTAATCACCCTGATGATAGAGAAGCACTGTAAAACAAAATTTAATCATTGAAATAAGAATCCCTTAATGAAAAAAGGGTGGATAATACTGTAGATGCAATGGTACTGCTAAGAAAGGAAAAAAGTTTTAGAAAAGGACCTCGAGATCTATGATTCTGAAGAAACTAACTTAACGGGCGTCATGCCATAAATGTAGAACACTAAGTGGATAACTCAGAAGGTGCCATGTGTCCTCTCTATAGGCAAATAAAGCGGTCATCTTCATTATTTAAGTTTGCTCCTCCATGTGAAGATATGCTCAACTCAGAGATGCTCATGTTAGGCCCTGTCATTTCATCTACCAACTTAATAGATGTCTCACAGTGTAAATTAACTGCATTATTTAACTAAGTCAATTCCACCCTTGCACCAGATTATACACGTAAAGGAATATCACTGGTCATGTTTATTATGTTTGTGCACATGAGGTATTTATACACTCACCCACTCCGATTGTTGATACCAAAAATTGCCCACTTACGTGGATCAATCAGAAATAGACATGTGTCATCCACTCGGGCAATAATTATAGTCAGCAAGGAATAACCATTAACCAAGGCCTGGGATGCGGACCATCATACTGGGATGCTGACCAACGCCAGGAAGCCCGACCAACAGTAGGGAGGTCGACTAACACTGTCAACAAAACGCTAATAACCAGAAACATTATGAACCTTTTGTACTAATGTAAATGCCTAATTTATAAAGGAATTCCATCCTTTAACATTCCATCTCTTGGTCTTCCTACTGGGCTATAAATATGTTGTAATCCCTTCGTCAAGGGCAAGTGATTGAAAGGTAAAAACAAGGCAATAACAAGTACAGTGGACGTAGGCTTTTCCCCATAAGCCGAACTACTTTAATTTTCTTTCTTTCTTTTACTTACAAATATTATCTGTGATTGATTAATTAGACGATGTCTTGTTTTTTACATCAACAGATTGGCGCCATCTGTGGGAACGTATTTTTAAATGTTTTCACTAATTAAACATGACTGATATTCCTGAATCAAGTACCGAGAATGATGGCATCCTGCCTGTTCGGTATGCTCCACTTAAAAATAATGATCTGACTAGAATCCTGGCAAACCTCGCTAGAGGTCTAAAGGCTTTGCAAGATACCATAAGGCAATTAGCCCAAACGCTGCAGGCCGGGTCCCCTACCTTGTCTACTCGTGGAAATATGCCACCACCGCCTCCAAGAAATAACATACATAGCCAATCCAGGACTACCAGAGATACTTCTTACTGTCCATGAGAAAGTTCTCCACTTAGAACTTCGAAACCATATAGTGAACAATCTTTAACTCCTGAAAGATTGAGTGCTTTGGAAAGGTTGAGTAGAGCATCTCCCTTTGATCGTTTGGGACCCATGGGGAACATAAATGTTCCCAAGGCATTGTCGAGAAATACTCGACGACCAAATGATCAACGTGAAGGCTCAGCCCAATCTAGATCAGATGCCCGACGAACTGCCCGTGCCGAGTAAACTTTACAAGAGGAGAGTTCAACACAAATAATTGGTCGAACTAGCTGAGCTGTAATGCATAGATCTGATGCTGGTAAAAATGCCTGGAAGGGCTCTATTCAACGATTGGAATATAGGTTGGGAGAAATGACGAAGGCAAATAACCCTTTGCAGAGAAGTTTTTTGAAGGGATCTCCTATTTTGCAAACTATTGTGGATTTTCCCACTCCTTCAAAGTTTAAGGCTCCCGTGGTTACGCCTAAGTATGATGGGAAGACTAATTCTGTTCTTCACATAGAACAATACTAAGCAACAACTAACATTTACGCCGTCCCCGATGAAATGAGATGTAGGGCATTCTTAGGAATAATTATAGGTCCATCACATATTTGGTATAATAACTTTCCTCGAGGAAAATCTAGTTTCAACCAGATCGCTAAGCTATTCATTGGTAACTTCTTCTTTAGAGCCAAACCTGTAAAAAGAGTAGCTCAATTGATCAGTGTAAGACAAAAGGTGGGAGAAAGTACTAGAGATTATATTACTCGTTTTAATAATGAGAAGCTATAAGTTATTGATTACGAGGAAAAAATAGCTATTACAACCCTCATGAGTGGATTGCTTCCCGAGAAGATCTACTACACACTTGCCAAAGACCTTCCGAAGACGATGACAGAGTTGATGACCAAGGTTGCCAAGATAATGAACGTCGAGGAAGCCATGGCAGCCAAACAAAACTCGGGGGTAAAAAATGAAGCTAAAACTGAGAAAAAGGACCAAAAAGAGCATAAGGAGCTTAGGGATCAAAGCAAAAGGGGAATACTGATAAACTCAATAAATACGATAATTACACTCCATTAATAATGTGCATCCACCATGTCTTGGAGGAAATGAAGCATAGCAAGGAGGTACGTTGGCCTGAAAAGCTGAAAGCACCTGTTGGAAAGAGGGATAGGTCCAAATACTGTGAATTTCACATAGATCACGGGCATGCGACCGATCGTTGCGTTGCTCTTCAAAATGAAATTAAAGAACTTATTTGGAGAGGAAAGTTAGACATATTTATTGATCAACAGTACAATAGTGTAGTTCGGGAAAGGTCAAAGTCTCTATGCAAGCCCAACTATGAGAAAAAGAGAACTCATGAAGTTGATCAAGAAGATGATCCCGACCTACCTAAAAGGCTCAGGCAATCGGAACGTGAGGTATTCATGCTTAGTTTTGGATCGTTTGATTGCCAAATGATTAAAGGTGGAGATGCAGGAGTTGGATATTATACAACTGAAAGGAAAGCTTACCTCAATGAGGCTCAAGCTTGTTGCTATATTTAGAGAATTATTCTGGCTGAGGAAGATTAATCGAGGAAGGTTAACAAAGATAAGATGGTGATTGGCTTTTCTAAAAATGACCTTTCAGGTGTACTATATACCCATAATGACCCCTTAGTAATTAAAGTCAGAAGGCGGGATATAATTATTTCTAGGGTATTAGTTGATAACGTTAGCTTGGCGGACATCATGTTTTACCCACGCTTTGACAGTCTGGACTTGAAGCTTAGCCAATTGGAACCTTACCATAGGCTCTTAATAGGATTTTATGGCAAAAAAGTATTTCCTTTAGGCACAATCAAGTTGGAAGTATTGATTGCCATATGGCCAGCAAATCGGATAGAGAAGATACATTTCTTTATAATGGACAAAAATATTCATCCTGCCTATAATATGATCATGGGAAATAGTAGGATTGAAGAAATTTGAAGTTGTACCATCTATAGTCCATCAATGTTTGAAGTTCCCAACCAATTTCGAAGTAAGTGTGGTAAAAGGCAACCAAAAAGTAGTTCGAGAATGCTATTACTCCTCTGCCGAGAAAGAATTTTGGAAGTAATAAAGAAGAAGGCCACCACTTACCAAGTGGACATTCCTCATCCCAATAACGACTCTGAGGTGGAAACTTTAGATCCAAGAGAGGAAACAGAGTTGGTGAAAGTTCAGATATAGAAGCAACGGAGAGCATTGTTCTAAATAATGATATGCTAGAACGAACTACTCAAATAGGAACAACACTGGATCCTATTCTCAAACAGGAACTAGTGACATTCTTGAGACAGAGAAATCACGTGTTCACTTGGAGTCGCGAAGATATGTCGGGGATTGATCCTAATTTCCTTTGTCATGAGCTCAACGTCAATAAGGATGCCAAGCCAGTAAAGTAAAGGTGTATATTATTTAGCCCCGAGAAGAACCAGGCTATTCAGGAAGAAGTTAAAAAGCTTCAGAAAGCCTCATTCATTGAAGATGCGAAATATCCAGATTGGTTGGCTAACTTTGTTATGGTCAAAAAGAAAAACAACAAGTGGAGAATGTGTGTGGACTTCACAGATTTGATCAAGGCATGCCCAAAGGATCATTTCCCCTTGCCAAGGATTGATTAACTTGTTGATGCTACATCAGGGCACGAGCTATTAAGTTTCATGGATGCATATTCTGGTTATAACCAGATTAAGATGAAGCCTGAAGACAGGGAAATCACTTCTTACATTACTTGCCGAGAAATTTACTATTATAATGTTATGCCATTTGGTTTGAAAATGAAGGTGCTACTTACCACAGATTGGTGAATAAAGTCTTTGAGGAGAAAATATGAAAGAATATGGAAGTATATATAGATGCCATACTGATAAAGAGAAAAAAATCATCCGACCACATTGCCGACCTCAACCAAACCTTCGATCATCTAGAGAAGCACCAAATGAAGTTGAATCCGACCAAGTGCATATTTGGTGTTCAGGAAGGAATGTTTCTTGGGTACATAGTAAATGAGAGGGGAATTGAAGAAACCCAGACAAAATTAAGGCGTTGATTGAAATGCAGTTCCCTACTTACAAGAAAGAGGTACAAAAGTTAACTGGGCGAGTAGTAACCTTGAACAGATTTGTGTCTCGAGCTACTGAAAAATGTCTACTGTTCTTTAAAGTGTTAAGGAAGAGTTTGAATAGAACGACGAATGCGAAAAATCTTTTCAGGAGTTGAAAAAGTATTTAGGATCACCCCTATTGCTCTCTCGACCAATTTTAGGGGAAAAGTTGTACTTATATTTGGCTGTCTCTGAGTCAGATGTGAGTTCTGCCTTGAAACGAGAAGATAATGGAGTTCAAAAGCTTATCTATTATACAAGCAAAGACTTTCGAGGAGCAAAAATTAGATATCCACGCCTGGAGAAGTTAGTGTTGGCATTGATTGAGACATCCAGATGGATGAAACCTTATTTTCAAGCCCATACTATTGTGGTGTATACTGATATGCCCTTTCGGCAAGCCTTGCATAAACCGAAGAAGTCTGGGAGATTAATGTATTGGGCAGTAGATTTGGGGGAATATGATATAGTGTATGATCTAATGTCCTCATTAAAAGGCCAAGCTGTGGCAGATTTCATTACTGAATTCATTTATTTGGAGGTACCTGAGCAACGAAGAACTCAGGTAGAGCAAATCCAAATGAGCGATAACCCAACTAGTGTCATCAATGACCCACACCCTAAGCAGACCCCATCAGGGGATAGCTCAAAAGAAATTGATGTCGACCTACCAGAGACATCCACCAGAGCACAAGAGATGGCCAAAATATATGAGGAAGTAGGGAGTAAAATTTCCATCATGGGATATTATCAGACCAAGCGTTTGGCGACGACATCCCCATATGGAAATTGTATGTAGATAGATCATCTTGTGCAACAGGAAGTGGAGCAGGTATAATACTCAACACTCCTGATGGGATAGATATTGAATATGCTCTACGATTCCAGTTTCAGGCCTCAAATAGTGAAGCAGAGTATGCAGCTCTCATCGTGGGCTTAAGTCTAGCTCAATCACTGAACGTCGAGCAAGTTTTGGCACACAGTGATTCTCAATTGGTGGTGAATCAAATTCTCAGTTTGTATGGAGCCAAAAGAGAGCTAATGATAAGATACTTAGCCAAGGCGGTGGAAGTCATAAACAAATTGCTAACTGTTCGGGTGAGCAGAATTCTAAGATTAGAGAACGCTCGAGCTGATGCACTTGCTCGGCTAGCATCACCCACCAAAATTGAGCTCCAAAGAACTATTCCCATTGAAATTTTGGCCAACAGGAGTATTGATGAAGACTTGATGATTAATTTCATCATAATAGATATGGGTCCATCTTGTATGGATCCTTAAATTGAAGAAGGAATCTTGCTAGCAGATCCAATCGAGGCCAAAAAACTTAATTATAAATCAGCAAGGTGTGCTAGAAAAGGGAAACTATACATGAGAGGATTAACAACTATTTTGCAGTGCTATGACCATCCAATGGAGGTTCGAGACTTAATAGAAAAAGTTCATGAAGGGTCTTGTGGGGCTGATGTGGTAGGCAAATTATTATTGCAGCGAATTAATACCCAGGGATACTATTGGCTAACTATGAGAGTAGACTGTACAGATTTTTCTAGGAGATGTGATAAGTGCCAAAGGTACTCCCGCATTCGTAAAAATCCACAAGATACTCTTACTCCAACCACCTCACCTTGTCCATTCTCTATATGGGGAATAGACTTAGTCGGTCCATTATTGACCACCCGAGGAAGATTTAGGTACTTGGTCATGGTCGTGGACTATTTCACAAAATGGGTTGAGGTAGAACCATTGATAGACATGCCCTATGAGAAGGTTTACCAATTTATCTGGAAAAACATCATTTGTAGATATGATTTGCCTTATGCCTTCATCATAGACCATGGCACCCAGTTTGATAATAAAAAATTTGCCGCCTACTGTGCCTAATCAAACATTCAAAAGCTGCACTCGGCTCCAGGTCATCCTCAAAGCAACGGTCAAACTGAAGTGATGAATAGGACTATGCTCAATGGGTTAAAGAAAAGAGTTAATGAGGCTAAATTAATTTGTATTAATGAACTCCACTCCATCTTATGGGCATACCGAACAACTCCAAGGGCTGCTACTAAAGAAATACCATACGTGCTGGCATTTAGAACTAAAGCGGTGATACTAGCTGAATTGGGTTTGCCAACCCACAGAATGTTAAATTTTAATTCTCCTATTAGTGATTTGATGCGAAGATTAGGCTTGAATATGATGGAGGAAGTGAGCGAGGATGTAGCCTTGAGAAATGCTACTTACCAACAAAGAACAACATAATTTTATAACAAAAGTATGAAGCCGGCCAACTTAAAGGAAGCGGATTATGTGCTTAAGAAGGTGATTCAGAAAACCAACAAAGTTAAACCCAATTGGCATGGGCCATATCGTATCTAAGCAGTTGTCCGACCAGGTACTTACAAAATTGAGACTCTGGAAGGAGAAGAGTTAAAAAATTCTTAGTATACCGAGCATCTTAGGAAATATTACCAGTAATGTAATGAGACAAAATTTTGAAATCATGTCACTTCAGTATCAATAAAATGATGATTTCCTCCATTTTTAAATTTTTTTGGGAGTACTGATGATATACATCACCACATACTTGGTTGGTAAACATGCAAAAGTTTCTCAGAACAACCACCACATAGTTGGTCGAAGCTCAAAACAATAACCACATATTTGATTGGTGATCACTCAATAGTTGGTCGACACAAGCAAGAATAACAACCACATAGTTGATTGGTGATCACTCAATCGTTGATTCGGTACAAGCAAAATCTGATTGGAAACATACAAAAACCCAAGTTAAAATAGGACTTAAGTCCTTAGTACTTGGTCAACACAATCAAGGATAAAGCTCCGTATAAAAATCAACAAGTTTTATCCAAACTGGGCAAAATGGGAGAAGAATGTTGTGAAGATTCCTAAGTAGGAATGTAGACATATATTCCATATACGCCTAGTCACCACTGGTAACTAATGCTAAACCTAAAAATTTAGGTACATTTGGAGAACCTATGGAAATACCATGGGTAACTAGTACTAAACTTGGATTTAAATTTAAGCGTGCTAGTAGATACTATGATCACATCAAAGTTAACTGATACCAAACTTAGAAATCTAAGTATATCAGTAGAACCTATGATAATCTCATTAGTAATTGGTACTAAACTTGGGCAAATGCCTAAGTGTATCAATAAAACTGATGATACAAAGAAGTCATTCACATCCAGAAATTGACAAGATAAGTTAATAAAATACTTTTCATTCATATAAATGATCATTACATGAAAATATTGCTCATAGTTGAATTACAAGAGAAAATAACTCTACTGGACTCTTTCCTTTACCCTTAGAGGGTAAAGGAGCTCGATGCTGGTTCCATGACTGTAGGAGGATCATCCAATGTGTATAGAGAGTTAATGAAGTTAAAATCATGAAGCATTCTCCTATTGCTGTTGCTCGGAGCATCTAACAGATGAGGAGGCTGAACTATTTCTAGATCATCATACAGACCATAATCCTCTAAGTATTTCGAGATCAGGCATTGAGGAATGGGTTTTACAGGGATCTAGTCGATATCCAGTTTAAAAGGAGGATCTTAACACTCCAAAGGCCGTGGATTAGCCCAATACTATAGTTACTATCCTGCTCAACCTTCATAACTGTTAGGCAATTGGTTTAGCCCCATTTATATCCTTCGCACAGAGCTTGACTAAAGCGTTCATCAAAATAACCAAGGGCTTCATTGTACCCCTCTATCCAAATTTCTCTAGGTTGCTTGTGAAACTAGAAAGTTAACCTTTCAACCTAGTGTTGTAGTTTCTTCAGCACTCCATCCTTGATTTACAGTCGAGAAGACTGGGTGGCAAGTTGTTCGCCCTGGTTTGGATCTTTTAGGACATCTCAGCAATAGCTAAATTCTTGGCCTTTATTTGTGCATCCTGATTTGCAAGTGTTTGATGAGTTTTGCTTTCCTCAGTTGTAGCTCGACTAGGTCTTGCTCTTGATTGGGAAGAGGTAGAAGGTTTGGATTTTTTCAAGGACTCAAGTTCTTACCTTAG
Organism: Sambucus nigra; assembly: GCA_949130495.1. Lineage (NCBI taxonomy): Eukaryota > Viridiplantae > Streptophyta > Magnoliopsida > Dipsacales > Adoxaceae > Sambucus > Sambucus nigra. Next base: position 140,915,754 of record OX422218.1, read on the forward strand.
ATTAGCATTTTCAATCTCCAAAAATGAGACTCCCTCATCACCAGCAGCAGTAGTTGAAAGAACCTTCAAAGATTTCAGATCCTCTCTTAAACTGTTATTTTCTTCCTCCAACAGCTTGGCAATGGCCCTAGACTCATCCACTTCACACTTTAGAGAAAACTCTTTCTTCCTAAAAGTAGATGCATATTTCTCTAACTTTTTCGCAAAGCCCCAAGCTTCGCTCAGAACTTTATATTTCTATTCATAATCGACATGCAAGAGAGCTTTAGTTTCTTTGTGATCTTCTTGAAGTTATTCTATCATTTCAAAGTAAGCCACATTATTAGCTACAACCCGATTAAGAAGACACTTCTGGTACAAATAAGCTTCCTTGGCTTGATCTAAAATGTCAACTTTGACAGATCTTCCTCGGACAAAGTCATATGACCAGCCTTGAAAAGATCATTGCATATTTTGAGTAGCTCGGAGTCAGTAGAGGAAAGTTGATCCATTTTGGCCATGAACTATAAAGAGTAAAGAAATCTCTAATCAGCAACAGAATAAAGAGTTTGAAGCAATAATAAAAAGAAGACAAGCATAATGATAGGAAATAGTCATTTTCATTGATAAAAGTTAGATTACAAATACATTGAAATGAGATAAAAAAGAAATGAAGATAAAAAGGAAAAAGGCTGATTGCCGAGCAAGTCTACACCTTCTCCCTATCAGTAGAAGCAAGAATGAGTGGAGTGATTTGCTTAGAAGTTTTGGGGAGAGAAGACTCAACAATTGTCTACAGTTGGTTGGCTGTAGGTTCCAGAATAAGGGTGGAATCCCCTGATCCCACGTCATCTTCAACTTCCTCATCCAAGTTTGGTGGGGAACTAGGGACATGTCTAAGAAAGAGCTCAAAATCTTGAGGAGTACCAACTTTAGAAAGTGTTACCGACCAATCATCCTTATAGCACTTCTTTTTTACATATTCAATTTGGATAAAAGCAGCTGCGATGGCTTTCTCCCATCCCTTATTAAAAGAGGCTTCCTTAGACTTCACCCTCTTAGCCTTCTCAGCAATCAAGCTCTTCCTCAACTCAGAGACTTGTCCCCTAGCTTCCACAGCCTCATCTTCATCTTTCTTTTGAGCTTCCTCAGCAGCTTTTATTTTGTTTTCGTGAGACTACTTCTCAGTTTCCAATGCTTGTTGGGAGTCAAGTAAGGATTTCTTCAGGCCTTCAAAAGCCTCTTCTACGTTATTTTAAGAAGAACGAAGTACATTGTCCTTCTCCAATATCTGGTTGAAATTAACCAGGAACTGTAAGAAAAGAGGCCAAATTAGTACAAGAAAATAGTAAAGAAGTACAAGTATGAAGAAGAAAGAATTATTACCAAGGCAAGGATTTGAGCATCCCTTACAAAAAATTTCAAACGGGGCATGGCAGATACAGAACCCCTATGATCTGGCAAAGTACCAGACTTTATTAATTGTCTAGCTAACCCAGGACCTATGGCACATGAGAACCAGTGTCAATAACAGATAAATCAACCAAGTTCTATTGGTCGGTAGTTGCAGTAGTTCCTTCAGCAAGTTTGGAAGGAAGACCTTTTCTTATACGTTTAAGAAGGGACTCTTTACACTTCTTAGCTGGGGATTTTTTCCCAGCATCTTCTTTATTAGTGGCCCCATCAGTAGCAGATTTTTGGAGCTAGGGGTAACAACATCTCCCATGATATTAGGGAATTTCGTTTTTCCCATAGCAGTAGCAAGAGGAATGTCAAAGTCCAAGGATGAAGAGGGACCAGCAGTAAGTTCACCACTACCTGATGAAGTGGACACTAGGTCCTGGTCCACATCAAGCACAATGGTAGGAGCAACAGCAAAAGGACGAGCAACAAAGGAGGTGATAGAACTCCTGTATTTCAGCAAGTATGATTCCGACCTAGTATGTTCCTCGCTAATTTTCTAATGAATGCCCTAGAGAAACTTGAGCTCATTAATCTTAATGTCACCTTCTTTGGGACACTTCCTCTTCCTATCAACTGCAAGTAAACAAACAACTAGTGATTAATTAACATTTCAATAAAAAATTATTAATAAAGTCACATAAGAAGTTAAACAACCTATCCCATATCCCTTAATATTCTCTGATAACTACCTAACCTATAAAGGCACTCCACATATCCCTTAATATTCTCTGATAACTAACTATAAATAGCACTGAATCCCATGTGATAAGGGTCGAGAACTATCTCACTTACAACCATATGCAAACCCTAGAGAGAGAGAATAAGCCAGAGCTTGTATCCATCTTCTCATCGGCGATTATTGGGCATTAATAATCTCACCATCACTGCACCTGTGGACGTAGGAACCTCCTTAGTTCGAATCACATTAATCTATGTCTTCTCCATTTATCTCTCATCCCCTCTCTTTCTCTCAATTGAGTAATCTCGTATTTAATCTTTTTATCCGTTATTGTTTATTATTGGTAATTCCCTAGCTAAGACATAAAATCCATAAACCAATTTTAGACGATAACATATTGATGTCTTCTATGGGAAATCGACAAGCCATTGTTGTTTCCTACCATTCTTAGCCCTTGACGTTTCCCCATTTTTCAACCATATGTTTGAAAATATTAGGGAATGGCCAAAAACTCATAAACCAGTCGTGTAACAGAAGCACTTCCACCCTCCACTTCGGTGGGAATGGGAGACATATAAGGAATTCTGATAAGCCTAACAAAGGTTCATGAAGAAATGCAAGAAAGCATTATACAACTGATGAAAATGCTCCAACCTAGACAGAACAGGCCCGTCATGGATCCTTCCACTCTGAATGGAAGGTAAAATTTGGAAGGAAAAGGAGAGATGGTGTCTCCATCCCCCTACAAAGATAGGAGGCACGCATACATGGCATGGTGGGTGACTGAACTTAGTGTCACATGATGGTAGGAGTGCATTCAAACATTCTAGATCACGAGAAGATATTTTCTACCACCCAGGAGTCACTTACTCCCTTAGGTCAACCAAATATGATGATGAGAAATCCTTCTCTTAGGAAAGGCCCAGTGTGCTGAAGAGGCTAAGTAAAGAATCTGCTTTTGATCATTTAGGCCCGCATCGAACAAGGGGATAATAGTTGATAGCTCCTGGAGAACACAACAAGCGTAAAAAAATTAGCTCAATCAATCACCAAGGGATCACAATGCTCGAGCAAATCCAGAACAAGCATGAGAAGATCAACACAAAAAGAGAGCTCGTTTAAAAGCCAAGGTCGAACAGTCAAGTTCATTGAAGTAAAAGCCGAGCACGAGGATCAACCCTAGAAGAGATCTATCCAGTAACTAGAGGACCATTCAAGAGAAATGATTAGATCCAAGAACCACCCACACAGGGACTTTGTGAAGGGATTCGCCTTTGTCCCAACAATAATCTATTATTCGACGCTAGAAAAATTCAAACCACCAGTCATTATGCTGAAATACGATGGAAAAACCGATCGCATTTTATATGTAGAGCAGTACTGGGCTGATGCTAAAATTTACTATATCCCGGATGAAATGCACTATCAATCATTCTCCAGTACGATCACTAGTTCAGCTCAAATTTGGTATAACATCCTGCCACGAGGGAAAATCTCCAATTTCCAATAATTGGCCGATCTCTTTGATAATAATTTTTATTTTGGGTCCAAGCCTGGCAAGAGAATTGGCCATTTTCTCAACGTGTGATAAAAGGCCGACGAGATCATGCATGACTTCATTACTTGTTTCAATAATGAGAAGCTTAGGGTGGTAGATTATAACGAGCAAATCGCCATAACCGCACTGATGAGTGGGTTATAACCGAGAAAGTTATTTTGGGTGCTAAATAAGGAGCCGCCCAAAGCAATGATAGAACTCTTGGCCAAGGCAGGTAAAATCATGAACATTGGGGAGGCAATAGCGGCCAAGGAATCGGATTATCAGAAGGCTAACTCCAGTAAGAGTAAAGAGAAGAAGGATCAGAAAGAAGAAAAAAAAGTTGAGAAGACAAAAAAGTATGACGAGTACACCCCTTTGACCATTGGCATCAACTACATCCTCGAGGATATCAGAGGAAGAAAGGACCTCAGATGGCCTGGAAAGCTCAAAGAACCCACCAACCGACGTGACAAGAGCAAATACTGTGAGTTTCACAAGGACCATGGCCACAACACAAATGTTTGTATCGCTCTCAAGAATGAAATTGAGGGCTTAATCAGAAGAGGCAAGCTATTCAGGTACATGGATAAAGATGACTAAACAGATCCAAATGAGCGTAAGGGTAGAAGACGATCAGAATCCCCTCATCTATAGGTAGATGAGAAGAAAATGGGACGTGATAAAGACTAATATCACGACCTGAATCTTCCAAATAAGCTAACGGAGCCAGTCCATGAGGTCGAGACGATATCCTTTGGATTCCATTTCATCACTGGTGGAGATGCCGGAGGGAAGAAATAAAGGCTTAGCTTAATGAGGCGAAGGCTTGTTCTCATAGTAGGCAGATCAACCTAACAGGAAACCTGGATACTAGCCCTAGAAAGGTAAAAAAAATCATCTTATTGTTGGGTTTTCTAAATACAATTTATCTGGAGTTTTCTACCTTCATGACGGTCCTCCAGTCGTCACCATGATGGTTCATGAAAGCAAGGTGGACAGGATCCTCCTCAATAATGGTAGTTCGGTAGACGTTATGTTCTATAATTGTTTTACAAGGCTGAGACTTCACGAAAGCATGCTAATGCCACATCATTGCCCTTTAATCGGCTTCTTGGGTGAGAAAGTGTACCCTTTGGGAACAGTTGAGTTGGAGGTTATAGTAGAAGCCTGGTGTAGAGGGGCACTCACTCTTTAGTGGAATTATAAATACTAGGGTGGGGGGATCCACTTAGAGTGGCCCCCACTACCCAAGATTTCCATATTACAGAAAATATCCTAGGGCGAGGGGATCCACCTCGTGTGCCCCCCCACTACCCAAGATTGCTATATTATAGAAAATAGTCAAGGGGGAGGGGATCCACCTCGACTGACCCCCATGGACCAGGATTGACATACCATAGAAAAAGACCTAGGGCAAGGAGATCCAACTTAAGTGGCCCCTATACCCAAGGTTGATGCTACAAAAAATGACTTAGGGTGTTGGAATCCACTTCGAGTGGCCCCATCCCCAAATAGCCACCCAAAACTATTTTAGGGCGAGGGGGTCCGCCACGAGGGGCCCCATCCCCAAGATTATTACTCTAAAACTAATAAATTACTAATGATTATTTTCTTGTACAAGTAGCCTTAGTTGAGAAAGCAGGGCTCAAGAAGGTCAGTTGGGATCTCCTGGGAGTTTTGCTTTAGTGACTGAGAGACAAAGTTCGCTGGGCAAAGCCAAAGCTCAACCACTTGACAATTTAAGATAAAGATAATACTAGTAGAGGGACTCTAGGTGTAACTCAAGCACTCACACAACTTTCAATTAGAATAAAGAAGTGAGTTGCCAAGAGGCTGGTCACAAGGCCACTTACTAAATGAACATCAGTGAGTGGACCTCAAGGCCATTCACAAGTTTTATAAAAGTTTGTACAAAAAGTTACTGTTTGAAGTGATATTTACTAAATCATATATTTTGGCACTATTATCCGACATGTTTGCATTTTGACTTTGTTGTGAACCAGGTGTATCCCATCATAGGGTTCAGGTGGCTAACAAACAGATAGGGACAAAAGGTACATTTTATACCTTGTCCCTAAGTTCCTTCTCATTTTTGGCACCCAAATTGCCAAGTCAGCCCTAGTATATACCTATAAATAACACCCTTTGCTGAGGTCATAAATAATATATAAAACTCAAGTTACACTATTATTCTGCCAAAGTAGCACCAGAACTAGTATTCTCTACCTGCTCTCTCTTTAAGTGTCAAAGCGCTTACCTCTTCACTCCCATCATTATAGACATTATTCTGGGAGATCTCTCTCCCCCATATATCATTATTGCCTGTGAAACTTCTTGTTATCAAGTTTATTTTTAGGAGGAAGGTCACAACATTTACTCCAGTATTACTAGAAGAGGAAGGTTCCATCTCATAGTTGGTCTTGATACTTGAAATGCCTTGAAGATAGTGCATTGGAGTGGGTCATGCCTTACCCGTTTCAACTATTTACAGACCCTAGTACAACTACCCTCCTACATTTGGAGACTCTATTGGGGAGGTATCCTCATTGCCATGGACAAAGAAGGTTATAATGTGTCAAAGCAGCTAGTTTTTAAGACATTCTGGTTGGTAATGGAGTTCAGAGTGACCAGACCACACAAAAAGAGGTGGTGGTGATAAGAGTGAGAGCACTTGCTCCATAGGTGGGGCAGACCAGCATGACAACAACTACGTCATTGGCTAGTATGAACTTAATGAGCATATTCTTTGATTTTTTTAAGCAAAATAACGTCAATTTTGCAAGCCTAAGTAAATCTTGTATAACACCGGTGGTGGCCCCTGCTCGAGGGGTATCCACAGTAACATCAGTGACTGTAGAGGTGGCTCTGCCACGAAAGGTGGTAATGGATCAAGTAGTAGCACCACTGATTTCACCAAACGTGAAGAAGTTTAGCCTGGAGGAATCTCCTTCCAAGGTTGTCACTATTAAAGAGGTAAATAAGTTGCTTTCCTCTCATAGAGAAGCCCCCCTCATATGTACGAGGAGCTGCAGAACCCTTACCTATAAAGTATCAATGAAAAGCCATACCTAGAGGGTTATGTTCCTCAAAAATTTATGAAGTTTAATGGAAAGGGAGAAAACCATAGATAACACATGAAGAGGTTCGTAAAGTAATTGGGTGTGTATGGTAATGACAAAGACTTGAAATTATGAAAGTTCTCATAAACTCACACTGGGAAGGCATACACTTGGTACTCCCACCTTACACCTAACAACATTCTAACATGGGATGATATGCACAGACAGTTCCTCTAAAAAATTTTCATAGCAGAAGATGAGTTCACATTGAAGCAACTCGTGAAAGAGGTATAAAAACCAGGGGAAGAACTGATGTAGTACATAAAATGATTTTTCCAGAGGGAGTTTCATGTCCATGAAGATGTGGCTGAATCAAGACTATTGCATATATGTGTCGAGGGGATCCTAGAGGTTTATAAAATCCACTTGGTTAATAAGACTAGGGATGGGACGTTTAGGGAGTTCACACGAGCAGCCAACAACATCACGGTGATAATTAAACCCAAGCTGCTAAGTTAGAGGACACATTTGCCTCTAACCTCAGGTAGATTTTAGTCTCTAGAAGACAAGCTATCAACTCCATGGATGGGAATTCGAAGGGATAAAGGGAGGCTTAAGATTCAAAGGAAATAGTCCAAGAAAAAGGAAGTTTTGGGACGACGTTCCACCACCCTTGCTTTGTAGTGTGGTAGAGGCCATGGATTTCTTCCCCACTTTGGTGTAAGAGGGGGTAGCAAGTCCACCCCACTCTAGTGATCAAATCCCGACAACGATAAATAAGGCAGATGCCAAGTATTGTGAACTTCATCAAAGGGTGCAGCACGCTACTAAATATAATTTTTACGTACAAAGAATTATTGGCGAGAAAGTGGCCAACGGTACTATGTAGATACCACCTGTATATGTTAGCAAAAATCCCTTCCCAATCCATCATTATGGCACCACCAATATGGTAGTGGCATATAAGGAAGAAGAAGCTCAAGAACCGAAGGAATGGTGGAGCAATGAGAAAATGTGGGAATACTGGTTAACAAGTCTTGATAGAGAAGAGGAGGAAAATGAGGGGGCTGAGCAAGTGAATCCCTTGGAAGGTAGAGCAGATGTAGTTCTTGACCTAGATGAGGGAGGAACATCCGAAGCAGAGGATGTATGAAATGCACAATCATATTAAGTGGAGTAAGATTCAGAGTGTGCAGTTATAGCAAGGAGCCCAAAATTCAAGTGGTTCTTCGACCAAATTGGGGTGAAGCACGACACCCGTGTAGTCATCACAAAGAGAATTCTAGAATCAGTCCAGTAGCAAGGGGATCCCTCTCTTAATTGGAAGGGTCATGTGAGACACCCCACCTATTTTCATGACGATTGATAATTCATTTACCAAAATAAAACAGGAATCTCATATTGTTCATTCTTAGGATCACTGTCAAAAACAAATTAATTACTAATAACCTATTAGGCCTGGTGTCAAAATTTCAAAATTTCAACTTAAGTAAATAAAATTCCGTTAATCAATACCAAATATGAAATTAATAAGTTCATATAACTGGCATAACAAATATTTAACCGATAACTCTCGGTAAAATTCATATTATAATTAATCTGAAACAGGAAAGTAAAACAACAGAAATAAAATAAATAATAACAACTAAGCAACATGCCCGAATATAACTCTGAAATTCCTCCTATATAGATCTAAAGAATAGAAGTGACTAATCAATCCCCGCAGCATCCACACCTGTTGTAGCATCGTCTAACTAGAAGAATGATTCATCCAGGCGTCCCTGTGTCTGGACACCTAAAGGTTTTGAAAATATTTTGCATATGAGCAGAGCCCAAAACCTTTTAAAAATATTTAGCAAGTGTTTAAAATGCATTAATAAATATGTTTTGCAATCTTTCATATTTAAACTGGTGTTGCACTCCCATTCTGGATCAACCTTGCCCATGAAATGACCATCCGAGTCACTTATTAAGAATCACCATTTTATTCCCAACACGACCATTGTGTGTGTCCTAAATAAGATAATATCAACTCATCGCTTTTACCCACTTACGACGTGATATAAAAATAACACAATTTCATTTACTTACCCCACAAGTAAATACAGTACACATAAATATTAATCCGATACTAGCCAATTAATATTTAATCCATTCACTTTATTTCTCAAATTATTAAATTACAAGCACTCGTGTAATTTCAATACCCACAAAAGTACGGGATGTTACATACTTCCCCCTTACAAAGGTATTTTGTCCTCGAAATTTGGATATGCCTGATACTAAAACTTAGGATCCTTAACCATACGACATCCTCTAGTACCCAAAATCAAGTAGTGATAGCATTATCATGCCCCCACTATATACATGCTAGCGGTACCCACCTATCTAAAGGTCTACCCACTATGGCCCAAGTCTAGAAGTCTGTTCAATTAATTTCATACTAATATACTCCATCATTCCTAAAGTATTACCTTGTTAACAATACAGAAAGCACATTGTGAGCCTGCTAAAAATATTCCAATAAGATGAGCCTACACATCACTGGCTCTATTATCTCAATACTGATGGAAGGCCCCATATCCCTATGTGCCAACTTCACTTATTTGCTAAGCCATAAAACTCCTTTCATGAGAGAAACCACAATAACACCTAACAGTCATGTCCGTCCTTAAAACTTCGGTTCATGGTGACATAACTCTTAAGACATTTTTGGATTACACGAAATAGTTTCGGATTAATTTCATCCTTATCAACGGACTCTGAATCATGTCCGACCCGAAAATCTTGTTATCTACTCATCTCTAATCAACCAGAGGGTAAATGACAAGGCCTCCCGCACAAAATCTCAAAGACGCCTTGCTAAAGATAAACTGGTATGAGTTATTTCACACAACTCCACCAATGGTAATTACTCATCCCCATTACCCAAAAATTCAAAATACGCATTCCTCGCATTCACCAACATTATAATCACTCCCCCGCCTAACCGTCGGTCTACAGGTGACACGTCTTGCTCAAAATAAAACTCCGTCCCCATCTCCTCCTATTAATCCCTATCAGAGGTGGGATTCAAGAATCTTTTACTAATTCACAACAATGTTAGGTGACACCTTGTACCGGTGCAATCCCTCTTTTTAAAGAAATGTTGGTTACACTATCTGATAGTATAACTCACCCAAAAGAATTATAACTATTTCTTACCGATAAATCCATTTCACAAACCCGAAGTAAATCTTAACCTTTTTGTGATGTTGGTAACCCAATAATAAAATCTATCAGCCTGCTTATCCATTCCATCACTGGAATTGCCAATTTGTTAAAAAAAATTATGGTTGATCATCTCAGACTAACCTTTTTCCATCTACATGTGGTGCAACCGAAGACAACTTCACTATGTCTCACTTAACACCGATCCCTAATTTCAACATTTCACATTATGTTGTACATCTTACTCCCGTTTCTTTGGGTATACAAAAACCATGGCCCGTGCATCTTCTGCAAAACTGCGCACTTCTTGGGTCCTTTTCATCTTATAGTAATCAACATTCTACTTATGCGCAGGCCACCCTCTGCATTCGACCGAGTAAGACTCCTCTCTATTTTCCCACAAAAGTTGGGTCTTCTCTTATCAAGAGATATCTTTTACATGTCTTTCCACAATTTTTTAACCCATCTCAGGTGTGATAGTTCTCCTTGCACATACATATTCGGACCATCATCTTTCTCAAATGAATTTCAGTCCATTTTAGTTTTCAATTCTATTTCTACTGCCCTACAAGCATACTTACAACACATTATAATGATGTCCCCTTATCTCAAACGATGTTTAAAATCAAACTAACCAGGGCGCCCGTGCATGTTTGCACAAACATCACCACCGTCACATACGTAACATACTTACCCCAATCTCAGCTTCTCACACTCAGCATAACCATATCATAAATGTATTCTCGATCGTCCCAAAAATTGTAATATTAATTCTTCTTGATATTGTCCCACCCATCAACTCGTGGTGAGAAAAAAAAATTATAATGCTTTTTACACGACACTACGGGTTCCATCGGCCTTATATCTTACAATGGCTCTCATCTCAAAGTGTTTTCTCTACACGTTCAATGATTAATGTTCAAAACTAATGCCCTAGCATCTATCAATGTCTATCCACTCCCGATGTTTATTAAGGTTCATGCATGTAACATTCCTCAACAAAACTCAAATAAGGAACTCCTCCAATGCACTATCCCTTAGAATTGTCAATCATCGAGTTAAAGCGTATAACCGGGACACCCAAAATCCTATCCCCAAATATGTAAGTCTAAACATCAACTCCCACATCGCTAAAGGAGTTTTATAAATATGCGCTTGCACTATCACTAAGTCCTTAGCACTAAATTAATAACGATCTCAATATATTTGCTCGATGATAAACTCGATATACCCTGAATCACATCAGTAAAGTCCTTACAAATCGGGATCAAACATAACGAGACATATATACTCTCTGAAGTCTCCTCCAAAATATAATATATACGCGAGCTCAACCCTCTTTTAAGTGAGACATCACAAAACAACATATCCTGCCTTGGAACAATGAACACGATAGCCTTACTATATTAGCCCACCATCGCAAACCAGTCCATACCTAGGATAACATAATAATCACATAACACATCTCTAAGACGAGTAAATCCATTAAAACATATTCTCTTAGTGTCTACACCTGCTCCCCTGCGGATGGAACCAAGGAGAGCCCCGCTACTCAACGATAACTATATACACACTATAGTAATATTAATGATACTTACATTAAACCCGTCTCACACGTGAATCAAATGCTCACAAAATACTGTGACTCACTCGTGTCACACAAAACTTACCCCATTCGCCCGGGGTTAAGACTCATACTTTCAATTGCCAATAACATTAGTTGTTCAAATGGTTCCTGGACATAATACTCTCGTCCAAACTGAACCAATAATTATTTTAACTGTTGCCCATGCTAGGCACCATATTATTGTCCCTTTTTCCTCATTGCGGATAAAATAGGCATATGTGGTCTTTCTATCCTCATATATAATATCTCCCTGTGTAATTCCCCTATTTGTAGCCCCGCTGGCCGTGTTAGGGTTGTCCTTATCTCGAACCTAGTAGACTTGACCCTGATGGAGCCCCTCGTTGTTCCCTTAGCTCCGCTGGACCTATGGAACACGCTGCTGGACCTGAAAACCCTATTTGAATCCACCATCACCCTGTCATAATTTCCTTGATCTAAATCATTTAAATGGGTCCCCTGCTGGGTAACCCCTTATGGTGCCTCACTAGCACCGTTACATCCAGTCTTACCCTTCTGAAAAAATTCTCCAATTCTCTTAGCTCCTTTCACATGTAAGCGTTGATTCTATTATTGTAAAAACACGACATTGATGTCATCTGCATAGGTTACCCAAGCCAAATTTCCCATAAGTGCTGGTGACTTCTACTCGTGAGTCCATTATCCTACTTAAGGACTCTTTTCTCCTCTATACCTACCTCATAGGGTTAAATAAGTAAATTATTTCTCATAATCGACCTTTGTTCGACCCTTTTGTGATAAGTCTAGAAACTTCATTTGTATCTCTGTCTAAACAGCAGATGAAAGAACTTTCAGTTAAACCGCATCCAACATTCCTCGATTATAATAACATCTATGTTCTCATAGCTGGTCACTGACTCCCATCATTGTAACACTGCTTCCACGAGCTAATTTTTTTTCCAAATTTGTTTTTGAGTGTCGTGCACTCCACTATACACCAATGCCTTTGGATGTCCTCTTTTCATTGGCTAACTAATAAATCATCCGCATTTCCTATAAACTCCGACTGATGGCCCTCTTCAAAGTCCCCTCTGACTCTCTCCATTATTAACTGCACTGGGTGAATCTAAATTGGCGCCACCATCTGCTGTGGCGGTGCTTAGGGGAACTATTACAGCCTAGCAGTCATCGCAACATCAAGTGCCTGAGCAACAATAGTGGTGATATCTGTTACGGTCACCGTCCCCTGTATACTTTGTGACTCTGGCTGAGCCTCACCTCCTACTGGTCGTCTTTCATAATTCAACATACGAATCCCAACCGAACTCATATAAGATTCTCTATAATCATACAATAACAGGAGAACTTAATTCGTAATTGGAATCAACAATCTTAAGCATAGGGCTCTACATTAAAGAGAAAACAACGTTGAAAACGCAGTAAGTCCGCATAGATCCTAAGGACACTAGAACCTGATGCTCTGATATCATCTGTGACACCCCGTCCATTTTAATCACGGTTGATCAATCCTTTACCAAAATAAAACAGGAATCTCATATGATTCATTCTTAGCATCACTGTCGAAAACCAATTAATTTCTAATAACCTATTAGGCCCGGTGTCAAAATTTTAAACTTCTAACTTACGTAAACAAAATTCCATTAATATACACCAACTATAAAATTAATAAACTCACACAACTGGCATAAATTAAAATTAACCAATAACTATCGACAAAATTCATATTACGATTAATCTGAATAACTGAAAGTAAAATAACTTAAATAAAATAAATAACAACAACTAGGCAACATGCCCGAATATAACTCTGAAATTCCTCTTATATGGATCTCAAGGATAGAAGTGACTAATCAATCACTGCAGCATCCACACCTGCTGCAGCATGATCTAACTAGAGGAATGATTCATCCAGGCATCCCCGTGTCTGGACACCCAAAGGTTTTGAAAATATTTTGCATACGGACAGAGCCCAAAACCTTTTGAAAATATTTAGCAAGTGTTTAAAATGCATAAATAAATATGTTTTGCAATCTTTCATATTTAAACTGGCGTCGCACTCCCATGAGATACTCCCATCCCTCAATTAAGGTGCACACCTAATGAATGTATTCTAAACACCCTAGTTATGCTACCCAGCCTAACTAGCATTACCCATCATCTAAGTCCCATACGCCACCTTGTGCCCCGCTGTTGGAAATGTAGACCCCTAATTTTAAAAATTTTACTTTAATTTCCTTTTAATGCGGAATAAAGATGGTTCAACACAAAAATATAATTTTTCAAATTTTTGATTTTCTTTTCTTAAAAAGATGAAAAATTAACTTAAATACAAATTTTAATTTCTAAAAACAAAATTAAAATTAAACCTAAATTAGTGAATTATGGTGAACACAAACACACACACACAAAATTCACAAAAGCCAGTATTAGGATTTTCTCACAAACAAAACTAACACATGCAGTTAACTATGAGAAATTTACTTTTAGCCCAAAATTAATTTAACACAAGTCCAAAAATTTGCCCACACAATATTTTCAATATTTCCAAATTAGGCCAAACCAAATTTTAGCAAATATAAATTACTGACTTGAATTAAATCAACTTAAGTTTCACCCAAACTTATTTTAGCACCAAATTAAATTTGAGATGTGAATTAAACCATATTTTATCTTTTAATCCTAAGTATGCGTTCTAAGTGATTTGCGAGATAAAATAAATTCACAACCACTACGCCGCGATGTATGAGGAAAAAATCCACAACGGTAAAAACTTCGGACGACCCTAGCCTTAAGTCCACTAAGTACAGAATTTTACAAGTACAATACAAATGACTTACTCAACTCGACTCGACTCCCTTCAAGCCCCTAACGCGTATTTTTGTACCAACCTCTGCTTAGTCGACAATCCCGGAATCCACCGGAACCTTGGAATCCACCAATGATGCTTTTGAACAACCGCCAACCCTCGCACAATGCCGTTCACCATGGGAGTATGCCGCAACAAAAATAATGAACTTCTTCTTTATGGGATGTAGAAGTAAACCCAAACAAACTCTTCAATTCGATAGAGTAAAATCCGACGTCCAACACTCTCTAAGCAAGTATATAACAATACGAACTTGGATTAAACTTAAACTAATGGGTGTAAGTGTTTTTGTAGAAACTAATTCATGGATACTCAAAAACACTAAACAATGAACTAAGAAATTTTTATCTCTTAAATTTTTCTCCCAAAATGTATTTAGAAAATTTTAAAAGTTCGTTTTTCAAAGTTGGTTCCCACACATATAAATTATGTCAAGAGTTAGTGGGAAAAAGAAAGTGGGAATATGGAGAAAAACTGTCAAAAACTGCCAAAAAGTTTTCCCGTCGGAAATCTCGTTCGAATGAGATTTTCGTTTGAACAAAGTCTCGTTCGAACGATCTTCTAACGAAGTTCCAGTGGCCAAAAGGGAAAAGTCATTGGTAAACTCATTCGAACGACATTCTCGTTCGAACGAAGTGATAGAATGTACATTTTTTTTTTTATTTTAAGCCCAAAAACTTTATTTTAAATAGACAATACACCCATTAAAAATTATTCCAAGTCTCCTACAAATATATAAAAGCATTCATACCTTTGGAGACTGAAATATTGTGTTGATACCGTGAAATGTGGCACGCAAACTCGACAATGATGTTCTCTTGATAAGTAGGCCGCAACGTCTTCAACTCAAACTTGTCATAGGCTTGATGGATGGTCAAGTACTCTATCCTATGACTCAATTGTTTTTATCCGGAATTAAGCCAAAACTACATAAGAATCAATTGGAAATTTATGTCCTTACACCGACATATATTATTATATACTTAGAATTTATTTTAAGCATTCGCCTCAGCTTATTCATTATAAATCTCATTTATAATTTATCAATTTATTTCAAATAACTTTCACTAGTTATTTACTTACTATTCACACATTAGTGTCATTAACTCATATATATATTCATCTTTCTATATATACGTATATCATTTAGCATTATGGATTTTATCTTCTCGGATGTATATAATTTATTGCTCATTATATTCCTTAATTTGTCTATTTATATATTTTCACACACACAGATATATATATATATATATATATATATATACTAATCACATAATGTATATCCACACTTATATATCACTCACTAATATAAGTATAACGGTCATCCCTCAGAGTAATATCTCACTGGATGTGAATCTCTACAATGCTATCATTATCCAGGGAATACTCACATAATCCTGGTTACCAGTGTTCAGACTCTTACACCAACTTGGTAAAACAAATCACAAACATATTGGAGGCAGCCATAGTCCTTCGAAAGTGAGTCATAACCATACCCATAATTCCCTCACTGTAAATAAATTACACAATCATAAATATGGAGCTATGACCTGGGGACTATACTCTCCTTGTATTCACTAGCCAGGGGATTTACCCACATTGCGCAACCTCCCATGATAGCACTAGTGGGGTATGTTTCACATAAATATATCATACACACAAATATATTCATATACATTTACATATATACTATCTCTATACGCGTATATATCAAAATCCGACTCACCTTGCATATCGCTCGTAGCAATAGCATGTCCATCCCGAATATAAGTCCAATTCAATTTCATAAGTATTCACCTATTTACTTATATAAATATATCATTACATTTTATTCTGAATTACAAAGCTTATCACACTAGCCCGTATCACAAATCAAACCAAAATTTCCATTCGAATCCGTTCATATATTTTTGAGTGTCGTTCATCCTAAACACTCCTAAATACTTTACCGAGTACTACGCTCATATACAGACATACCAAAATAACCCGAGTTTTATTTCCTCCTAAAGATGTCGGTCTCATGCACCCTTTCGTAGAAAAATCATATCTAATTAAAAAAATCAGAAAAATATGAGGTCGGCGACCATGAGTTCGTATTGAAAAGATATAACTTCATGATATGGGCTAAGAAGATGATTCGAATTGATTCAGACATAGGGGGAATCGATTATCTCCTGCTGAATATCCAAGAGGGGTTGCCATGACTTTTATGCCTTTTTCACCCAATTTCTCCACTAAAATCACTCCCAAAAATCATCCCAACATAATATAATCCTACCTTATCAATGTCCACCATAAGGGTATATGTTTCTTGATTTAATTACTGAATTATACATCCAAATCATTGGGTTTAATTTTAAATTTCATGGGTTATACTCATCAATCAATTTTATATAATCATTTCACAAAAACCCATTTTCTCACATGAATCCCAACCCAAAAATTCATATTTATCACCAACTATAATATGAATTAAAATACACATATAATATCAAAGCAAGACAAACACTTGCCTCAAATTGTAGATGATTTTATCTTCCTTTTTGTGGGTTGAATTAGTTTTGAAAATGACATCTTGATTCATCTTCTTCTTCTTCCTCTTCTTCCTTCTCTCTCTCTCTCTCTCTCTCTCTGAGAAATGAAATGGCTTCCCTAAGCCATTACCCAACCCGTCTTTTGTTATAACTCCGGAAATTGGGTATTAACCCAATTGTAAAATGACCCGTGCAAGCAAATGTGAGACCCAACTAGTCTAAAAAGGCCCCGAAACCCAAACGCTACCCTCAGGTACTTAATTCTGACTATTTTGACCCATTCCGGATCAACCGTACACTCTAAATCACCATTTGAGACACTTATCAAAAATCACCATTTTATTTCCAACACGACCACCGCGCGTGTCCCTAATAAGATACTATAAACTCGTCATTTTTACCCACTTATAACGTGATATAAAAATAACACAACTTCTTTTACTTACCCCATAAGTAAATATAGTACACATAAATATTAATCCAATACTCGCCAATTAATATTTAATCTATTCATTTTATTTCTCTAATTATTAAATTACAAGCATTGGTGTAAATTAAATACCCACAAAAGTACGAGGTGTTACAGGGCCCAGAGGATGATTGATCAAAAGATGTACCTCGGAGGTGGTCATCTCTAAAAGCAGATTGGCAAGTGACTTATTTTAATAATCATTCTCTCTATGTAATAGCCTTGATTAAAGGGATCAGTTTTCCCAGAGCGCTAATGGATGGAGGAGCGTCCATCAATATCATTCCCATCAGCACGTTATATGAAACGTGCATCTATCAAGGGAAGTTAGTACCAACGACATTGGTGATTTTTAGTTTTGATAGTGCTGGCATGCAGTCACTAGGCTATGTGAATGTGGTAATCATGTTGGGTAACTTCATTTCCCATATTAAGTTTCATATCATCAACGTTAATACTAGCTACCAGCTTCTGATAGGGCGAGTGTAGATGCACACTCATGGAATAATGGCCTCAACATATCATCAGTGCACTAAGGCTAACATTCACAGTACTGATATTGTGATAAAAGCGACAGAGAAACCATTTTTTTTATAGAGGAGTCCCATTTGGTGGATGCGGCATTTTACACTGAACTAGATGAAAAGAGAAGAAACTCAACAAGAAGGTTAGAAAGGACGTAGGTGGTTGAAGGAGATGCTCAACTAAGAAAGTATGTTCATGACCGACCGAGTTAAAGAGTGATCCCATAAGAGGAAAAAGGAAAAAGAAAAAGGAAGTTTGAAAAAGTTTCCAAACCACCTCGCACATGCGAGAAAGTTATACTCCCAGATGGGAAAGTCATATACCCTTTATGACGATATGCACGGGCAGCGTTCTAGGATGAAAGCATCGATCCAGTATCAGAATGCTTCGTAGTAGAGGAATCAAATATCATTGAGCATGTGGAATTACCCGAGGAAGCACCAGAATCTATGCAGGATGGTCCAAGGGAGCAGCTCCAGGAGCTAGAGGAAATAAACTTGGGATTAGAAGGGGAGGCAGGAAGACCCATTCTAATCTCCAAGGGTCTAGCTCCAAAATAAATAGAAGAGATCATTGGTTTGCTCAGAGAACTCATGGATGTGTTTGCATGGAAGTATCCCTGCTAGTAAGGCAAGTCATTCTCATATAAAAAATGGAGTTGAACCGCAAGATTAAAGCAGAAGTAGAAAAGTTATTAGTGGCGGGGTTCATTAAGCCCATCTAACACCCAATATGGCTCTCTAGTATTGTGCTTGTAGCTAAGAACTACAAGAGCCAAATAAGGATTTTTTTAGCCTTTCGAGATTTGAATTGGGCCTGCTCGAAATATGAATTTCCACTGCCTAATATCTATAGCTTGGTGGACACCACTGCAGGTCGTGAAATGTATAGTTTCATGGATGAATACATAGGCTATAACCATATTAGAATGGATCCGGCTAACGCCGAAAAGACAACTTTTCGCACCCCATTGGGAAACTTCCATTATATCATCATGCCACATATCAGCGTACCATGATGGCCATATTTCATGATCTAATTTATGACATATTGGAATTCTATGGGATGATCTAGTGGTAAAGTCAAAGAAGGAAAGCTGGCACATCTAAGATCTGAGGCGGGTGTTTAAAAGATGTCGCAAGTACAAAATGTGGATGACCCCCTCAAAATGCGCTTTTGGGGTAACAATGGGAAAATTCTTGGGATTTATAGTAAATAGACAAGGAGTGTAAGAGGACAAGTAAAAGAAGAAGGCTATCCTACTAATGCCGCCGCCAAAAAGCCAAAGGCGCTTAAAAGTTTCTTAGGGAAGGTTTCTTACCTAAGGAGATTCATACCATCACTGGCGGAGGTGACCCACCCGTTCGCTCTACTTATGAAAGAAAAGGCCAAATGGGTTTGGGGAGTGGGCGAAAGAAAGATTTTGAGAAAAATAGAGAGATATTTGCATCCTCTTCAACTATGGTACCACCGAAGGTAGGTGCACCGTTGCTACTCTACTTGACTTCGACATAAAGGTCCATAGGAGCCTTACTTACCGAAAAAAGAGAATGAGAAGAGAGGAATGTAATATGCTTATTGCGCGTGATTTTGAGCACTGAGTTTAGGTACACCAGTGTGGAGAGGCATTGCCTTGCCATAGTATTTGTTGCCCAGAAGCTGAGGCACTACCTACTTGCATTCACAGTCCGTATCATCAACAAATGTGATCCTATCAAGTACCTTTTTTTACAAATGGTCTTTATTGGGAGAGAAGTGAGGTGGTTCATGATCTTATCTGAATACGATTTTAAGTGCATGGTCCCAAAGCCTATCAAGAGTCAAGCCTTCTTGGCCCACTCCCCGAGCTAGAATTTTAAACCTCCTAGTGAAGAACTTCCAGGAGAGAACTTCTAAGCCTACTTAGCTGAGGAAATGGAAGAATGGAAGATGGAGTTTGATGGCTCTTGTGCCTAAAGGACAGGCGGGGCGAGCATTATTCTCTCAAGTGGTAAAGAAAATCTCACCCTCTCTTTCAAGATTGATCTTAAGTGCTCAAACAATGAAGAAGAGTATGAGGCTCTCATTTTAAGTTTGTTAGAAGCATTAAGGAGGGGAATCAATGTATTATGCATCCGAGGGGACTCTAACTTGGTAGTAAAATAAGTTAGTGGAGTGTTTTCCCTCAAACATGCTAACCAATCCCCATATTGACCAATTATTCAAAGACTGCTTAGCCAATTCTTAAAGGTGACAATTAAAAGGCATGCTCGAATAATGAACCGACACCCTGATGTGTTGGTTGTAGAAGCTAAAGATGGAAGAGCAGGAATCAACCATCATAGTACGATGAAGAACAATGACAACCACAATAATGTCATTATTCCCAAGTGATGAGCTAGAGGATTGGAAGTGACCTATAGTTACACAGTTAGAGACAACAGAAGGAAAAATGAATATCCGAGTTAGCAAATTACAACCTACTTCAGGGAACACTCTACTTCAAGAGCCTTGAAGGATTTTTGTCAAGATGTGTAGGAGATGAAGAGGCCAAACAATGGCTGGAAATAATGCATGAGAGGCATTATAGGGATACAAATACTCCCCTTTATTATTGATTGCAGTAGGGGGCTACCATTGGCCCACTATGGGTACAGAGGTTGCTCGTCTATAACAAGACTGCTTAAAGTGCCAGACCTTGTTCGATCAACTTGCCGAGGCCAACTTCATGGAAGAATTTGAAGATTGGAGTCAACCCTACATATCATATCTGAAAGATGGAGAGTTGCCAATAGAAAAGGGAGAATGATAACTATTTAAAGAACATAGCATCCCACTTCCACTTGATATATGAGGGGCTCTACAGAATAGGGTATAATGAGTGAGCACTGAAATGTATGGCTAAAGGGGATACTTAAAAAGTGCTGCAGGAGACCCATGAGCCTTTTCACATAAGAGGAGCTAAATCATATTAACAGTTGATGAAACTGGGGTATTATTGGCTAATAATGGAGGTTGATTATATCCACTATGTGAAAAAATGCAGGGGCATGGAAGTATAGTGTATTCCCCCACCGTCAGTTTATAAAGCTTAGTAACCCCTACCCCTTCCACACTTAGGAATTTGATCTAATAGTTAAGATCAACCCAGTCTCTCATGGCAACGCCTTCATCACATTTGCTACGGATCCGTATACCAAGTGTTCATAAGAAATCCCCCTAAGGAGAGTGAGTACTCAAGTGATGACCCAATTCATTAGGGAGCACATCATATGCATGTTTGGTATCCCGAAGATGATTCTCACAGGCAATGGGAAGCAGTTCGTATACAAGGATATGGGGCTTCTAACCGACACATACAAAATTATGCATAACAATTCAACCATCTCATATCTAAAAGGGAATGGCCAAGCAGAGGCCACGAATAAGATGTTGATCAACATCTTGAAGAAGATGCTGGAAGACATGTCGGGAGCGTGGGGTAAAAAATTACCGATGGTGTTATAGGCCTATAAAACATCGAGGAGAAATCCAACGGGGTTTACTCTATTATCACTAGTTTATGGGATCGAATATGTCCTGCTAGTAGAGTTAGTGGTACCCTTAGCTAGAGTGGCTTTGAGTAATGGCCTCATACCATATCCTCGATAAGTACAATTGGAAGCATTAAAGGAACATAGAAATAAGGCCAAGGAGAACTTCAAAGCCTACACCCAACAGCTATCTAGGCTTATAAAAACATGGTTAAGACTAAGGAATTCTAAGTAGGGTAATTGGTCTTACGAGCATCCACTCACCACCTGTGGAGCCTGTCAGCGTTTAAATCAAGCCGGACTAGGAAGGCCCTTTTATGGTACGAGGGGTAGGCAAGTCAGGTTACTGTTAAATAGCCAAGCCTGAGAGTGAATGCCTCTATTCCATTAACTGTAAGTGGTTTATGCCTAGCTCTTACCAAGTTTCATTTCTCTTGATAACTTTGAACAATTTGCTCTAGTACAAAAATATTTTTTTTGTAAAGAAGATCATGAGCATAAGCTTTGTAAACAATACAAACACTAACTATAGTGCAAGAAAATGAATACCAGTTATTTTGACCAATATTCGAAAGTTTGTACATGATTTATTTACCAGCATGGGTTATTGATAGATTATAAGTACCCACTCACTAATAAGTTGTGAAGTGGGTGCACCCAATTTAATGTTGCCTTTTAAAAAAAATAGTGGAACCCCTTAGTATACTGAACAGATTTTGATATTTCAAAGTTCAGAAGAGGGTCTCTGTCGTAAGGAACTTTCCTCATTATACTTGGGGGTACACCTATCCCAAAGATAAAGTATATTGAGCAAAAAACCTATAAGAACAACAGTTTAAATATCCCATAGACAAACAGGAGGTTTCCCTCCTAATAATAAAAAAAGAGTTTTTCATTATTTTCCTACCGATTAATAATCTAAGAACAAGTTTTGACTTAAGTTCTAGAAAATTACTTGCTTGATTACATAAGAATGTGAAGAATGGGTTCCACCCCCTCTAAGATTTTTTTCTTATAGTTTAAAAATTCCCAAGTAATATGTGGAACAAGGACCCTGCAGGCTAAGAGCAGTTTTATTAAAAAAGAAATAGTTATTCTCTTTACTTACTTCCATTTTAATAATTACCCTTTGATTATTTGGGAAAGAGAAGGGGTTACCCACCTCAAAGTTATTACCTAAAAATGTATATATGACAAGTACCCCAAGGTTAGAGGGGTATATTTAAAATGACAACTTGCTCAGATCATGTGCAAATACCCCATAGACTATGGGGAAATTCAATTAACTAAGGTTCTTACAGAAAATAAAGCCACTCACGGTAAACAGATGCCAAGTAACACAGAGGCAAGAAGAAAAACAAAAAAATGAAGAGAAAATTATTGTTTTCATTGATATAAGAATAGCCTTTATATGTATAAGAAGATATGAAAAGTACACAGAAGAAAGCTAAAGTCTACATCTCAAAATCTATCAACTAGATAAAACAAAAAAGAGGTTCTCCTACGAACGCATGTCGGCATAAGATGGACCTGCCTCCTGGATGAATTGATACTCCAATTTGTCCATATTTTCCTCATCCTAAATGTCACCAGCCTCAAGCTTGGCCAACTTGGCCTAGAGCGACCGAATCTGGCCCCAGATTCGAGTGGATTTTGCCTGACGCTGCTGAGCTCTAGACTGCCTGGACATATGGAGTCTCATCATTTTCCTAAAAGGAAATGCTGAGGAAGCAGTGAACTGAAGCGTCAAGCCAATCTAACTGAAAATAATAGACCCTCTAAAGATTATGGAGGGCCTACATAAATAGATAAGGTCGAGCATTGGTCAAGTCAGTAGGGGGAGTCGATAAGAAGTCATGGATGTGACTGGTGAGGGCCTTTAGGTTGAAGACGGTAAGGATGTCAATGTTAAGAACATTCTAAGGTGTGAAAGTCTCAGGATGATGCTCAAGGATCAACTCTACCACTTACTGCTCATATCTCCTGAATCTCTTAGGCTACTCCTCACGCTATAGGTCCCATATAAAGGCCCCAAGAGCCTCCACCACAATGATATCACAACTTGCATTCTTGGACTCAATCTCAAAAGGGGAAGGTATATTCTTCACCCAAACCACCAGCACCACCTAAATGAGTGGCCTCAGAACTTTTCTCCTCCTCATTAGCTGCCTCAACAGGCTCGCTTATAGGATCCTGAAAATAAAAAGCATAAAAATAATAAGTTAAGGAAAGAAAGACAAATAGTTGGAAGACTTTTCCCCCAAAAGAAGAAAGGAATATAAAGTTTACCCCATGGATCAAAAGGGTGAGTGTGCTGTCGGCAAAGCGAGAAGGTCCTCATGGTGGCACTGTGCCAACCTTGTAAAGACAAAGAAAATATAATGTCATTGAATTCTTTCTCCAGTAAAATATTTTGAAGAAACAAGTTAAAATAAATCAGGTATGATAGTTTAATACCTGAGGAGTGCCCAATATAACACTCGTAACCTGTTCCGCAGAACTAGGAACATCTGCGTCACTAACCTGAAAATAAGGAAAAAGGGGTATGATGGTAAGAAACTTGCACTGTAAAAACAAGGATTAAAAGTGGAGAAAACAGAAAAGAGGATGAGATATGATTGTATAATATCTCCCTCACAGTAATGTCCCAAAGTTGTTTCGCGGTAAGAGGAACCTTTGTAGTACTATCCTGAAAATAAGGAAACAAGGAAGTGTTATCGAACACTTACACATAAAAAGCAAGTGTCCCACAGGTAAATGGACCTTAGCTACAGATATGTCAAAAAAATGACTTGCATAGAAAAAAAGGCAAGTATAACAAACAAATATGTCCAAAAAGTACCTCAAGAGTCACCTCCATGGGACCAAAACATGTCCCGTAGATACTAGGACCTCAGCCATGCTAACTGATGATACGAGAAATCGCACACAGGTAGATCTCGTACCAGCAGATCAAGTGTAAGTGTAGAATAAGTTGATAAAGCAAGTAAATAGATAGAAAACAAGGTATAGAGTGGTTCAGCCCTTAAAATAGGCCTACGTCCACTGTGTTGCTCCGTTCTCATTATATACGATGCACTTTACAATATAAGCCTGCCTAGAGAGGCGTACAAGTATGAGAAATAGGGAGAATACATGGCTGTCGAGGTTCCGGGTGTGCCGGAGGTCAGGCCACGTAGCCCCCAAGTCGTATGTTGAGGTCGTACGGGGAGAGCCGTGCGAGGCTTAAGCAAGCGTTGAAGAGAGTGTTCCAGAGGAGAGGAAATCCATGCCTTATTTCGAGGTGCGGTCCTCTATTTATAAGAGTGATGTGAGGTGTCACGTGCTATGAGCACATGGTCCGTAGTTGGTTGCAGTGGAGAGGGATGCGGCCTATAAGATAGATGATAAGTGCGGCACCATATGCTGAACAGAAGGTGTCGGGCCCTCCAAGGGAGGGGCCGCGGCCTGTGTATGTAACGCGAGTTGGTTAGGGCCGCACCCTGTTGGTTAGGGCCGCACCCTGTTGGTTAGGGCCGCGCCCTGTTGGTTAGGGCCGCGTCCTGTTGGTTAGGGCCGCGGCCTATAAGCCCGCCCATGTATGAGTACCTATCCGTGGCGGGGTGCTATATGTCATATCAATAAGCCCCCAAGCCGTAGTGCCAATTGGTAGAATGTTGGGGCTGCGGCTGAATTATGTACCAACCGCGGATGCTGAGAGATGTTTCGTGCTTATTGAATTATGTTGCGGCCTGTTTGATCCCAGGCAGCGGTGTTGCATGACGTGCCGCGGCCTGATCAAGGCGACGTTTCATCTTCCGCGTTCCCTTATATAAATGGCTTCTGGCCGTGGACTTCTTTACATTTTCGAAACCTTGAGAGAAAATTCTGTTCCTCCTTGTTCTTGCGTTTTCCGGCGACTTTCGAAAGCGGTGTGTGGCGGTTCCGTGGTGGTTGAAGGCTGAGCACCGCCGGTTTCTTCATTAAAAGGTAACTTTTCCACCCATCAACCTTTTAACAGTTCTTTTAACTTCTGCATTCGTAAATATCTCAACCTAGAATCATGTATTCTCCTTCGTATTAGATTTGCCATGCTCTTTTCTGCATAGTTGTTTTGGGATTTGTACTGGGTAATAGGTTTTGAATAGAACATCAATGTTGCAGTTTAGGGTTAAACTTTAGGGCTTCTGAGTTCCCATTGTGTTCTTGAGTGTTCTAGGGTTTTGATCTTCGGATTTACAACTGCTGAAGTAATTACCTGTTTGTGTTTGAGGCCGCGGAGTGAAATAATTTCTTAAATAACTTAGAGCTGCTCAGTCAACATATCCTTCATTGCTTAATAAAAATCATCTGCGGCATGTAGTAAATAAGGGTTGTAACCAGTATTAAATAAAGGTTGCAGCCTGTAGTGACTCAGTTTTAGATTAGATTCCGCGGCTACGCAGAATTTGTCTTTATCTCAATAACTTTAGTCCGCGGCTACAAACATCCTTTAGGGCTCTAGAACCCAACACTTGGCATGTTTAGCCCATCTTGCTACTCCACTTTAATCATATTAATAATCCTGCCGCGGCTTCCTAGGAGCTTTTTAGGACCATATTGGCTGCGGCACCTAACTGCGGTCTGCTTTTCAGGTACTGCTGCAGCCATATGAGCTTTGACCCAGACAACTTTCTGAAGGGCTTTTGGGCAAAGCACTTTGGGACTTCTCCTCCTGAACTCTCTTTCGTGCCCCCCTTAAGATCAATAGGGTCTTGCCAATTGAAGGATTGCCCCAACTGCATAACATTAGATTCTGATTCCGCGGACTCTGATTCTAAGCTTGATTCTCAGTCCGTGCCGATGGAGGAAGAAGCCAATTCGAGCAATCATCCACTGGAGGCAGGAGGTACTGCCGCGGAATCTAGAGACCCCCCAGCTGGTACGTCTGGGAGGGCTGAGCGACCCTTAGCTGCTCTTGGCATCCACAGCATCATGACCCAAGATTGGGTCGACCAGGTAGCGGAGTCCTTCGAATTTCCATCAAATTTGATATGCTCAGCTCCTGCCGCGAACCAAAGGCCGTGCGCGGCACTCACTGATGGGATATGCTTTCCACTTCATGCATTTATTTACGGGCTGCGGTTGCCTGTTCCTGTTCCCATCCGTCGACTTTTTCAAACTATGAAACTGGCCCCAGCCCAGTTAGATCCCAACGGCTGGAGAGCTGTTCTTGCCGCGGTCGTTCTTTGGGAGAATTTGTTCAAAAAGGACATTACTCCCGCGGAGTTTTTCCATTTCTACCGCCCGAAAGAGAACTCTGTAAAGTTCGCGGGCTACTACTACCTTTCCATCCGCGGCAGGGATGAGACCCTATATACTGGGAGGCCAACCAGTGTAAAGAACTGGAAAGGGAAGTACTTTTTCCTTTCTGGAGAGGGGTGGGAGTTCCACCCTGAAGAGAATGAGAGGGAGAGGTCTTTTCAAATGCCGCAGCGATGGGGGACCCCATCCAAACTAGGTATCTTTTTAATAGCCGCGTCCCCTATTTATAATTTGCCACTTTTTTATACCAACCCTTGTAATGTCTTCTGCAGTCCTTGACAATTTGCAACTCAACCCGCGGCAGGAGAGGAGAGTTGCCGAGGCCGCGGCTGTTTCTGCTGATAAGAAGAGATTCAGCACTCTAGTGACCTCTGCCACTATATTCAACGCAGGCTTCTTCCCTAATAAGTCGATCCCCCTGAAAATGGCCGTGGAAGGTAACTTTTAATCTGCGGATTACAACTTGATTTTTGAGTTCTTCAAATGCTTGTGCTTAACATTGTTTCTCCCTTTCAGGTGAGGAAGTGGACAGGGAGTTGCTGAACGCACAATTGGCGGAGATGGACGAGGACGCGGTGGTCCTCAATAATACTGCGCGGAGCAGAAAGAGGAAGAGGGCAAAGACAAAGGCCCCCACCGCGGAACCTTTGGGGGAACAAACTACTGAACAAACTACTCCTGCCGCGGAGAAGCCAACCACTGCTCCCGAATCTCAAACATTTGATGACGATATTGGAGCCAATCTGGCTGCGGCAGGATTGATTCCTGATATGTCTGCCCAACAATCCTCACCTCCGCCACCACCAGTTGTGGCCATTAATGCCAACTTGCCACCTCCACAATTTCGTGGAGGAGCTAGACCTGATGGTAGGCCGCGGCCACAACTAAGACAACCTGATCCCAACTCTTCCTGGGATACCACCGCGAAGGCTGCCAGAAGAATGAAGAGAGCCTTAGATGCCGCGGACCTTGACAGATTGGTCGAGGAAGATCAGGACGACCTGGAGGACTGCGGCCTCCACAGCCTTCTGAGGGTACGTACCTGTCGTCATTCTTTCAACTTTTACACCACATGTATTTTTCATATTTCCTCTTTATTTCAGGCCGCGGATGTGATTGTTGTTCAGAAGAGGAAGTACGAGGCCTTGTACAGGCTGAAGGAGATCGAGAAGAGTGCCCATGCCGCGGACTTGCAGGCTGCACGGACCTCTTCATTTGAAGCTGGGAAGATGTCATCTGCCGCGGCTCTTGAGGCAGCAAAGATGGATTTGGAGAGGGCTAACAAAGCCAGGGAGGAGGCAGAGCTCAACTTTAGCCAGGCCGCGGAATCTCTCAAAGCCTCCCAGGCTCAGACCGTGGCCGCTTCCCAGGTCGCTGAAGTGGCCAATAGCAAGCTTGCCCATCTGCAAAAAAACTATGAACTGCTGGAGGCCAACAATGTCGCGGCCATACAGAAGATGCAGGCGGACCATAAAGACGCCCTTCAAATGGCCATTGACCAAACTGTGGAGTCCTTCAAAAACTCCAAGGAATTCTTCCTTATAAATAACAGGGCCTACCTCCGCGGCTTCCAGGAGCTGCGGCAGAGGGTTATCAAGAATTTCCCTGAGGCCAAGGAGATTGTCCTTGGCTGGAAGCTAAGTGATGCAGAACACCAGGACTGCATTGCTGAGCTTAAGGCTGCAGCTGAGGAAAGAGCCAGGTTGAGAGCCGAAGCTGAGGCGGAGGCCGCGGCAGATGATGAAGAGACTGAGACGGCCGGGGAAGGTGATGAGGTTGATGACAACGACGACGCAGCATCTTGAACTTGTAATCTTTCATCATTCATAGGGCTGCGTCCCTTTTGTCATTTTATCTTTGTTGTGGCTGCGGCCCAGTTTTGTAAACATTATAATGTTAAGGCTGCGGCCATATATTCCGCTTTATATAAAGTTTATTTGTTGCATCTCTTTGCCCACTTTCCTTCTCATGCCTTGATGAATGGTTGAATGTACTTACTTTCCACTTTGCAAATTGAACTTACTCATAGGACTAATAATAGCCGTGGCAACATAGCATAATAAATTAGCAATTTGCCTTTGAATAAACTTGCATGAACTAATAGTGATGGCCGCGGCAGCCTAGCATAATAAATTTGCAGTTTGCCTTTGAATGAACTTGCATGAACTAATAGTGATGGCCGCGGCAGCCTAGCATAATAAATTTGCAGTTTGCCTTTGAATGAACCTGGTCGAACTAATATTAATAGCTGCGGCCCCAACTCTTTGTTGAAACAAGGATTAGATACATGCCGCGGTGCTTTAGTCGCCAGTATGATGACTTGCTTATGATGCAGAGTGTGCCGCGGCTTCATGGCATGGATTCTGAAATCTTGACATCTTTAAAATGCTTCTATAACTGCCGCGGTATTATGACAAATTTCTTCAATAACCGCTTACTGAACCGCCAGTCCAATAATTGATGACCATAGCCATATCGACATGGAGGGGCTTTTGAATATTAAACCCTTTGGACACAAGGCTGCAGCACCACTTTATGTGTGTATTCTTCGTGAAGTCCGCGGCCTGTTGGGACAATTTCATGCTGTAGATGATCGCCTAGGCCGCGGTGCCAATGAAGTATGGCTTTAGGGCTGCGGATTCTCTTCTAGTCTTGTAAGAGTGCCTCAGATGTCTTCAGCCATATTGATGGGCTGCAGCAATTTTCCAGGCTCCATTTTCCAGGCTGGGTTATGTTTTCAAGCCACCCACAGCTAATATACGGGATACTATCAAGCCTCCCCAGGCTGGGCTATGTTATTAAGCCGCCCACAGCTAATATATGAGACACTATCAAGCCTCTCCAGGCTGGGCTATGTTATTAAGCCGCCCACAGCTAATGTATGAGACACTATCAAGCCTCTCCAGGCTGGGCTATGTTATTAAGCCGCCCACAGCTAATATATATGAGACACTATCAAGCCTCTCCAGGCTGGGTTATGTTATGAAGCCACCCACAGCTAATGCGTGAGACACTATCAAGCCTCTCCAGGCTGGGTTATGTTATGAAGCCACCCACAGCTAATGCGTGAGACACTATCAAGCCTCTCCAGGCTGGGTTATGTTATGAAGCCACCCACAGCTAATGTGTGAGACATTATCAAGCCTCTCCAGGCTGGGTTATGTTATGAAGCCACCCACAGCTACTGATATACACAAAGCCCTCCATAGCCAGAGATTATAAGCCTCCCGGCTTGATGACGCGTCCCAAGAGATGAGAACAGGCATTGTAAGCCCCCGTGGCTAATAAAAGCTCCTTGAATCCCCGGACGCTTTCATGATTGTAATCATCATATGATAAGATACAGTTGCACATCGTGAGGGGAACTTTTGAGCTAATTAAGACCGCAATCCCTCCATAGGTGCATCCCAAAATAGTAATAATCTTCCAAGATAATGTGTTATTCTTCCCTTGGAATCTGTTTAAGACAAAAGGTCTTCTTGTGAGATGACAAATTATGAAAACAAGAGAGGAATGAGATATGGCAAAATTTGCTAATCCATATATTTATATATGTATGTTTCAGCTGATGGCT
Organism: Sambucus nigra; assembly: GCA_949130495.1. Lineage (NCBI taxonomy): Eukaryota > Viridiplantae > Streptophyta > Magnoliopsida > Dipsacales > Adoxaceae > Sambucus > Sambucus nigra. The sequence goes on from OX422218.1 coordinate 140,946,057, forward strand.
TTGCTAATAAAACATAAAATCTTGAAGATAAAGGCTGTAATGAGCTTCCTCAAACATAAACAGAAAGATCTGAAAAACAGAAAAACTAAGGGAGAGATGTGGCCTGCGGCCTATGTTAGGTCTGGCTGCAGCCTTTAATCATTCTTGAGGAACCTCCTCAGCATCCCTTGCCCAATTAGTCTTTCGATCTCATCCTTCAGAGCATAGCACTGCTCCGTTTCGTGGCCATGGTCCTGATGGAATTGGCACTGAGCGGCTTTGCTTCTCTTGTGGGGCGGAGTTTTCAGCTTTTCTGGCCACCTCAAAAGTTGATCTTCCTTGATGTACTCAAGTATCACTTCAATCGGGTAGGCCAGCGGGGTGTAGGGCCCTGACTTCTTCTCTGCCTTCCTCTTTTGGCCGCTGATTGCCTCTACAGCTGCATCCTTTGAAGATGCCGCGGTCGTCAAGCACGCGGGTGCTGCTGAGATGAGTGCCGCGCCCGTATTGGGTGAGGCCGCGGCTTCTAGCATGAGTACCCTCTGAGTTATGTAGTTGACCTGGGTCTGGAGCGAGGCATGGCTGTCATACAGATGGTTGAGATGGCTGTACAGCTGCACAATTTCGTCTTTGACTTCTGTGCTTTGACTGGACTCTCCTTCCATCCTCTGCTTTTGTTAGTCTTTTACAAAATATATATATAATCTGAGACAAAACTAACAGCAGTAAGTAATCTCACAAATAGTGGAGTAACCAAGTAGAAAAATGGGGATGCAGCGTTTGCACTGTCACATGGGCTTACTGCCGCGGCCGCGGCCAATAAGGCACATAAGTGCACTGCCGCGGCCTTGTATGATATACACCAAGGTTGAGCTAGAGACCACCTGAGTCCATCCCCTGATGTTTTGAAGCTTCTGTATTACAACTAACCCAGTAGAGGTCGCGGTATGTAAGGTAGTTGAACTACCACACCGCGTCCCTACCTAGGCAGTGAAGGCACAATCCCAAAATTGAAGCCCGGGAACTGAGTTTTTCTCCCAAAACTTGTGGAGAGCATACCTACTAGGGTCTATCCATGAGGACATAACCTCTCGATGCACAAAGTGGCACAGCTTGAACGATAAACCCTAGATCACAGGCCATGTACAATAAAACAGGAATAGGTACAATCCTTCCCTAATCGTTCATCTTTTTGGGGTTAAAACCCATCGTGCTTTTCAGCACCATCTAGGTGGAACGATATCATCGGGGAATGCAAAACAGATTTAAAGTTATGAAACAGAGGTCCAAGAGTAGGTCTGGACTTGAGAAATAACCATCAAAGGGGTGAATATGAAGCAGAGCTCAACTAACCAAAATTCACACATGAGATTCTGATCCAAAAGATCCCCATGTGTAATATAAGGTGTTTATGAACTCAAAATGTAGAGAAACAAGATTGAAATATCTCGTTCCCACAGACGGCGCCAAACTGATGATACGAGAAATCGCACACAGGTAGATCTCGTACCAGCAGATCAAGTGTAAGTGTAGAATAAGTTGATAAAGCAAGTAAATAGATAGAAAACAAGGTATAGAGTGGTTCAGCCCTTAAAATAGGCCTACGTCCACTGTGTTGCTCCGTTCTCATTATATACGATGCACTTTACAATATAAGCCTGCCTAGAGAGGCGTACAAGTATGAGAAATAGGGAGAATACATGGCTGTCGAGGTTCCGGGTGTGCCGGAGGTCAGGCCACGTAGCCCCCAAGTCGTATGTTGAGGTCGTACGGGGAGAGCCGTGCGAGGCTTAAGCAAGCGTTGAAGAGAGTGTTCCAGAGGAGAGGAAATCCATGCCTTATTTCGAGGTGCGGTCCTCTATTTATAAGAGTGATGTGAGGTGTCACGTGCTATGAGCACATGGTCCGTAGTTGGTTGCAGTGGAGAGGGATGCGGCCTATAAGATAGATGATAAGTGCGGCACCATATGCTGAACAGAAGGTGTCGGGCCCTCCAAGGGAGGGGCCGCGGCCTGTGTATGTAACGCGAGTTGGTTAGGGCCGCACCCTGTTGGTTAGGGCCGCACCCTGTTGGTTAGGGCCGCGCCCTGTTGGTTAGGGCCGCGTCCTGTTGGTTAGGGCCGCGGCCTATAAGCCCGCCCATGTATGAGTACCTATCCGTGGCGGGGTGCTATATGTCATATCACTAACCTAAAGACAAGTAAATAAAGAAATGTTATCAAAGACTTGTGTAGTAAAAGTAAGAGATATATATAGAATATGTTGTACATGTGGGGTCACCTCCACAGGACTCGCAACAAACCCTACAGGTAAAGGCTCAACAGTTTTAGCCTAGGGGTCAAGAAATGAATAAAGGTCAGCAAAAAAGACTTGCACAATAAAATCAAAAAGCATAAAAAAACGTATGCAGTGCTCGTGGGGTCTCCTCCAAAGGGCGCGCAGTAGACCCTGCAGGCAAAGGCTAAGCAGTGCTAGACTAAGGGCAAAGAAACAGACCAATCTTAGCAAATTTATCGCATGGAAAAATAAATCTCAAACAAAAAATTATAGTGAATACCTGGGGAGGCACTATCATAATGATTATGCTCGGCCCTGTAGAATAAAGGACCTCCCCAGCAATAAAAGCCACCTAAGGACTAGTCACGGGCGCAACTAGTGAAGAGGTGCCGTGAACTAGCTAAAACATAAACATGCAAGAACAAGTCATAACTTATATGAAGTTATGACCATGAGCGAAGGCAGTTCAAGAATAGAAAAAAAATTTATAGCACCTGGACCTTTGAAAGGGAGGAAGGGCGGAAAGCGATCACAGGTGCAGCAGAAATAGAAATGGAGGCCTGTTCACCAAAAATTTGGTTAGAAATGAACATAGACAAAAGAGGTAATGACACAAGTAGAGTAATTAATGCATGTTAAGATGCGATAGCCTATGAAACAGGCTCGCTAGAAGCAATGGTGAGGACCGACTAAGAAGGAAGGGGATGGATCTAGGCCTATTATCCATGGGCACACAAACCTAGTAGATATATATCCACCCAGAAGGTGATAGTCCTAGAATAATAACCCTCGCGGGGAAATACTATCCCTCAAGTGGTAGAAGGGCTACGTGAGATGGAGTCCTGCAAAAAGCAAGACAAAGGCAACAAAGGCAAAATAAGTTTTAGTCATGCATAAGAGCTTAGACGAAAGAGTATGTTAGAAATAAGAAAATTTTCAATACCTCTAGGGATGAAGTAGTGGAAGGCCCAACTGTAGAACTTGCCACTGCAGAGGAAGCATGAAGCGCAGTAGTTCGACTAGGGGGAACAGTTCTCTGCAAGTGAGTGGAGATGAATGCATCAAGATAAGTCTATGAGGCAACAAATCAAAAGATTTAGAGAGATTTATTATTACCTAAACAGAGCGAGAGGACACAAAAGAGTCCCTAGTAGTAGTGGGGTACACAAAAGAAAGCTGCAGGGTTCATAGAAGCAAAATATGTGAATAAACATTGTAAAAGTAAATGGGAAGAAAAATTTTGTAATGGGAAAGACAAACCTCTCTAGCCAAGCCTAGGGAAGAAACAAGCATGGAGTTCCTATCCCTTGGAAAGGGCACCTGGACAAGAGGAAAAACAGGCTAGGGGCTGGCCCTCACCTCTGAGGAACCACTCACCCCAACAGAAGAAGCTTGTGTAAAGTCATTAAATTTAAAGTTAGTAAAACATGAAGCAAAAATTTAAGAGATATGAAATAAAGAGCTGAGTACATAAATAGAAAATAAAGAACTTACAATGTTTAGGTTGAGTGCTCTGACCATAAGGTAGTTGCTCAATCGTAGGGCTCGTAGTGGACGGGGAGTGTACCATGGAGTCATCGTCACTATCAGACTCCTTCCAAAGTGGAAATAAAGTACAAATATTAGGTTAATGATCATCAAGAGGATCAAGGTTTTAGATAAAAGGTTTTAGATAAACTTTGCTGATCTCGAAAATAATCTTAACTTTTGAAGTTTCCAAGTTTTTTAGAAGTCTGAACTTTTTGGGATAAGTGACAGTCTTCAAACGACGTCGCTTGTCATTCAAATGAGATATGATCTCGCTCAAACGACGTCGTCTGTCATTCGAACGACAGGTCATTTCACCTGACATGTCAATGTCTTGATTTTAGTATAAATAAGGTGTCAGGGTTCTGTATTTTATGTGGAGAAAACACTGGTTTTAACAGAATACATTTTGAGTGTTTTTTTTTATTCTCCAACACATTTTGGAGGGTTCAAACTGTGTTTTACAATTCATAAATCCCAGACTTTTTGTGTGAGTTGTTTTGTGGAACCTGAAGCATATTTTTTACTGGGAGTTTTGCTGTTGAATCATAGGTGCCTTGGAATGGTACTGGGCTGACCATAGGTGCCACTTATGGGAGGTACTGGGTTGATTGACTGCATGTCATAGGGAGTGTTGCGGTGTTTCTGGGATAATGACTACGAACCGACACCTGCGGATATTTCGTAAGTCAATTGTATTTTCACTATAATCCAATTGTAAACCGTTCTTTTATAAATTATAGTGGAAATAAAAGGTTTTTGCCCTGCGGGGATTTTTTCCTGAGATCTTCTTTTGTCAGTATTTGTCATCACATGATTTAATTTAAGATTTGAATTGTCACGTAGTTGCATGTTCAGGGGCTGATTTAATTGGTATTTGGTTTGAGCAAATTCAGACATTCAATTAAATAAGTCTGAATTGGAAATTTTGAATTTATTTGAATCAATATCGCACACCCACTTTCAAATTGGTATCAGACCAGGTTACGCTAATTTATCGAGTAGTCCTATTTTTCGCAAACTTGTGAGATATTGATTTTTTTGAAAATTTTGATTTTTAAAAGTTTGTCGCAATGTTTCCAAACGAGCACTTATATAATCGAATGCCGATTTTTGATGGGTCTAGTTATACTTATTGGAAAGCTCGTATAAAATCCCAGTTGAAAGCCATTGACGAACGTGTTTGGCTTGAGGGTGGACTCCTCCCACTATCACTGCTAATAACATCACCTCTTTGAAACCTGTGTGAGATTGGACTGAAAATGATTTTAAAATGTCTAATTTTAATTCCCGTGGTTTGAGTGCTATTCTTAGAGTCATCACCCCTGACGAGTTCCACCGAATTATGACGTGCACCGCGTCTAAAGAGGCATGGTATGTCCTCCAATTGACACATGAGGGTATGAATGCGGTTAAAGAATCAAAGTTACAAAATTTGGCCACCCAGTTTGAGACCATTACTATGTCTAAGTCTGAATGTTTTGATGAGTTTTATGCACGTCTGTTGGACATTATTAACTCGAGTTTTAATTCAGGTGAGCCAATTGATAACACGCATGTCGTTAAAAATATTTTGAGATCTCTTCCAACGCTTTTCATTCCTAAAGTCACTGTTTTTAATTCATTGGAAAAGTTAAATTCACTTAAGTTAGAAGAGCTCGTAGGAGACCTACAAACTTATGAGATTGACATGTTTCCCCAAACCATTAAGGCTAAGGATAGAGGTGTTGCTTTAAAGACTCAAGTTAGAAAGAAAAAGAAAGAGAAAGTGTATGAGTCTGATATTGAGGAAGAGTTTAGCAATGACGATGTGGACTTATTTGCAAAAAAAATTAGAAAGTTTCTCAAAATGAACAAAAATAATTCTTTCAATAAAAAGTCTTTTGAGAAAAATAAAAAGAAAGAAAAGGACACACAGGGCAATGAAAAAAGAGAGAGAGAGAAAAAGAGGAAGAGAGTGGCGAAGATGAGATGATTTGTTTCTAATGTCAAGGCAAAGGTCATAGGGCTTTTGAATGTGCTACTAGGCTAAGGAGAAAAGGGAAGAAAGTATCCATGCCCACCATTCTTAGTGATAGTGAGGGAGATGATGAGAAAGACGAGTCCAAAAAATGTTTATCTCTATGGGATGTGTGTAGCTTTTTCGAGTCGTGTGAGCGCACCCACTTTGTTCTACGATGATAGTGTCCACGAGAGCGACGATGATGAGTCGAGTGTTTCTAGTGGAAATGAGAGCGAGTTTGAGAGTGAAGATGAAAGTGAGATCCAAAAATGTTTTAGGGATTTTTACACTGAGACCTTGAAAATTAAATATAATAGGGATTTAGGTCGTCGAGTTTTGGATTTGGAGATAAAGAAAGAAGTTTTAAGGAGGGAAAAGTGTGATTTGACCGACACGGTGTCTAGTCTGATGACACGTGTATACCAACTCGAGAGTGATCTCGATCGTGCCCTGGAGGTCAAAGTCCCTTTAGATAACGCATCTAACAAAGTTGAAAAGATGGTTCTCAATCCCGTTTTGGGTGGTGGGGAAAATTTAGAAAAAGGTCATGACGGTGTATCCACTTCTATAATTGCACCCAAGCCGGTTCCCACTTTGGTGACTCGACCCAACCCACATAGGCGTCCCATACCTATTAGGATAGTACGTGCTTGAGTTTTTGAGAGAGGTGTACCTCGACCGATTTATGTTTGCTCCCATTGCAAAAAGAGAGGACACCTTAGGGAATATTATTTTAAATTGGGTTATGTGTCACGCTTTACTCCTACACATGCTCGCACACATGAACCCAACCATGATACTTTGCTTGCACATAATGATAGAGAGTTTGCACATATGAGAAAGCAAGTAAAGTTTTTGGTCAAGACTTCTCATGACTTGATGGAGTTATTTCAAAAGATGTCACCGTCTTTGGGAAACTCCACCGCACTTACCGATTGAGGTCTAGACATGTTTGCTAGCATATGTTGTTTTGCATGATATTAGCTTATGCCTATTGCTAGTATGTACCATTTTTTATATTTATTTAGAATTTTTGTTTGCTTTTCTTATCTTTGGTACTATTTTAGCACTGTTTTGGATCTGTTTACCCATTCCAGGAACTGTTTTTCATGAATTTTTTCCACTGGACAAAACTGCATGTCATTCTGTGTAATATGGGAAACTTGACTTTTCTCGTTCTAATGAGATACATTCTCGCGCAAAGCCTTCTCGCGAGATGTCATGTCGTTCGAACGACATGACATCTCGTTCGAACGACCCTGGATATTTTTACAGTCCCCTATTTATTCTGGTTATATTTAATTGGTACTTCTGTGTTGTTTCTGAATAGCGTTCAAAAATACAAAAAGATTTTCTCTTTGTAGAAAAAAATTGAAAAATCCAAAAAGAGTTTTGTATTTTGTTTGCACCTTATATGAATTGACAATTAGGATGACCAAGTCACAACTTCATGCCATATCCATGTGACTATTTGATAGTGTTTTGAGACAATATATTGTGTCATTCATGTGCTTTACAAAGTTTGGAGTCTTTGAGATGATATAGTGTTACTACCTACATGATTACTCTATTTGTCCTTTATTGCACACATGCACGGATTTGTTCGACTTTTGTGCTTGTCTATCACATGTTGATTGACCATCTCAATTTTATCTATACAACGAACCAAATGCGATAAATCTTGACAAAAAGTAGTGCATGATATAAACCATTTATGAGTTTGTGTGTTTTATTTTGAAAAGCGGTGAAGGGCTACGAAAGGTACACATTTATCCTTTGCGATTAAGCCACCGTTTAAATGGACCTAAAAAAGTTATGAATTGAAAATTATTCGGGGTCCAATGAGTTTTAAAAGAGCCCCAAAAAATTGAAAGGCAATAAAAAGATAATTATGCCAAAAATGGGCCAATTTTTGTTTCATCACCTCATACGAAAAATAAAAGCATTATCTTTTAATGAGGGAGTTTGGATGGAATTTTCAATGGTTTGCGCGTCCTTAAAAGTCATGAAAAAGCATTACATAGTTTTGGACGTTATTGGTATGAAAATTATTTATACTTTGATTTGTTGATATGATTAAGACGATGTTATCTAAATTCAACAACTTCTACACCTAAGGGCTATTTTTTGATGTTCATTCGTTAGGAGTACACTTATGCATCTTGCACATATGATATGATTGAGTTGATTTTTCTATTGACTCTATTCACAACCATTCATTCTGTTTCCTCGATTTGATTATCTTAGTGTACATTCATGGTGTGTGATTTTTGTAAACATCATTTTTGCATTTTTGTATAAAAAATTGAAAACTTCAAAAATAGTTTGTTTGCTTGGTTTACAGTGACACCCCAATTTGCTTTATGTGATTTACTCTTTTCCTTGTCTATTTCGGACACATTAAAAGGGGGAGAACAAATTATGATTTTATGGAGGAGTTTGTGTATGGGGGAGATTTGATTATGCGTTCATGTTTATGCTTTATATCATTTCAAACTCGATACGTCATGAGGTTTTTGCTTTGTCTCATGTGTGTAGGTATGATTGAAGACATTTATGTTGCACACCCTGATGAGAAAATCTTGGTGTTTTGAAAAGTTGATTGTTGAAGCGAAGTTTGAAGGCTTGGCAGTTTATCTTTCCATGTTTGAGTTTATGGGAGGGTAGATTTGTATAGGTCATTTGATTTTGATAATTCAAATATTTTTATTTTGTACCGGCATAGACATGGGGGGAGATTTGTAACAACATTGTCTGTAACATTTAGTATGTCATATACCGTACAAGTTGTCGAAGAATTGGGAAGCTAACATATACAAGCGACAAATTGAATTTCAAGACGACTTCAACATTCAAGCCCCAATAGGATGAAATTGGTAAAATGTGTTTTAAGGTTCATTTACATTTAACATAAAAAGTGTTGGGATATTTTTATGAAAAATAAAATATTTTCCAATTTATGAAAAATTATTTTTGAAATGATTTTAAATGGTTTTAATTTTTTTAAAACATTTTTATCATAAAAGTTTTTAGATAAACTTTGTTGATCTCGAAAATAGTCTTAACTTTTGAAGTTTCCAGGTTTTTTAAAAGACTGGACTTTTTGGGATAAGTGACGGTCTTTCAAACAACGTCGCTTGTTGTTCAAACGAGATGTGATCTCGCTCGAATGACGACGTCTGTCGTTCGAACGACATGTCATTTCCCCTGACACGTCACTGCCTTGATTTTAGTTTAAATAAGGTGCCAGGAGTTTGTATTTCGTGTGTAGAAAACACGAATTTTAACAGAATACATTTGGAGTGTTTTTATTTATTCTCCAACACATTTTTGAGGGTTCAAATTGTGTTTTACAATTCACAAATCCCAGAATTTTTGTGTGAGTTGTTTTGTGGAACCTGTAGCATATTTTTGCTGGGAGTTTTGCTGCTGAATCATAGGTGCCTTGGAACGGTACTGGGCTGACCATAGGTGCCACTTGCGGGAGGTACTAGGTTGATCGACTGCATGTCATAGGGAGTGCTATGGTGTTACTGGGTTGGCGACTATGAACTGACACCTACGGGTATTTCGTAAGTCAATTGTATTTTCACTGTAATCCGATTGAAAATCTTTCTTTTACAAATTATAGTGGAAATAAAAGATATTTACCCTGCGGGGATTTTTTTCCTGAGATCTGCTTTTGTCATCGCATGATTTAATTTGAGATTTGAATTGTCACGTAGTTGCATGTTTAGGGGCTGATTTAATTGGTATTTGGTTTGAGCAAATTCAGAAATTCAATTAAATAAATCTGAATTGGAAATTACAAATTTATTTGAATCAATATCGCACACGCACTTTCATTGTCGTCCCTAAAACAGTCCCTAAAGACTTTTCGAGAAAAAATAATTGTCATTATGGATGGTTTTACCCATCCCAAAAAGTGATTTTTTTTAGTGACAATAAAGAATCGGCATAACACTATCGAATGGAAAATTTGCTTAATGCTTAGTTGCATTAGTCACTTCCCGAATGAAGCGCTTGTAAAAATCAGGGGTCATAACCCAGAATGATACCAAGTTGTCATTTTTATTTGATTCATTCGAAATAACATGAAGAAAACATAGACAAACGTTGGTTTAAGATCGAATGAAACCCTAGAAAATATACCTAAAAGGTGCGTTGAATGGATACCGATTCAAACTCAAAACTTCTAGGGTTCTAAAGTGAAAATTGCATTGAAAGTCGTTATTCTTATTGTCTGGTTCTAAACTAGTGTTTTAACTATCTTTTAAACATTATTAAAGGTTGTTTATAATAAGTTTATAAATTTTTTCACATGTCAAAACCCTGGTTTTTTTGTGTGTATGATGTTAATAACGTTGAGTACCAACTTGATTGAATGAGTGTTGATGATGATTTGATGTTGGTCTTTGAAGTTTGACGTTTAGATATTAGAAGTTGAGAGGTTTAGAGGTTATAATGTTTAAAAAGGAGTAAAAGCTCATGAATGAATTTTTTTAAGTAGTGGGTAACCCACTTGGCGGTATAATGAAAAAAGTGAGTTTGTGTGGTATTATATAGCAAAAAAAATATTTTGGTATTATGAAGCAAAAAATGGGGTGCCCTTAGCGCCCACCTTGAATAAATGGGACTATGTGTAACCCATCACAGTTGGTGACTTTATTTTTCATTTCCTAATGTATTTATTCATTTCATTAAAATGGGTAAAATTAATAGTACCTTATCCACATTTACTACTATTCTTTGGATCTTTTGTAGTACAATGACACGAATTGGAAAGAGTTATTATCAAACACCTAATTTTGTTTACTATACTACATTTAAAAGGGTGGCGTTAAAGGAACCCATAATATTTTTCACCGGCATCACTTAGAAAAACATAGATTACAGTACCCACAAAATTTAACTTTTTTAAGTTTAAAAAAATAGAAGTTAAACCCACAATTATTTTTTATAATTTAACTTTTAAACATTAAAAGAAACTAACAATTTAGTTTTAACCCAAAATATTTCAAACCCTAACTTCTACTTCACCACCACCCCATGGCACTCCATTGAAACTCTTTCAGACCCACCACAAACCTCCATTGAAGTGACTGGTGGCAAGAATCTTTTATAGATAATGGAGATTTAAAAACAAGCTACAACAATGTAGATGAACCCGAATTTTTTAAACTTAAAGGAACAGAAAAGGATGGACTCTTAGAGATTAAAACCATGTTTCTAGCCTATTTATAGCCTTTAAAACATTAAATGATCGAAATGAACGTAAAAAAATAAAAATAAAAAAATGGTCCCAGTTGTTTCTGTGTTACAATGATGAGATTAATGACGTTTTTTGGTACTATAACACCGAATGGAGGGGATTGATTTCAGAACTTTGGTTCGGTGTCCTAATACCAAAAGTATAGTCAAATTTAGGCACCATAACAAATGGGAAAAGTTATCACTGGCACCATGAATAATATTTTTCGGCAGTAGAATATCGAGTCAGTATTATCATGCCGAAATATATCATAATTTTCAACACTTAGGTGCCAAATTGTACCAAATAATGATTTTCAGTTGCTTTGGTATCCTAATACCGAATGTGAAGGTAAATTTTGACACCACAATACCGACTTAGTATCAGAGTGTTGAACTATATCATCATTTTTCACACTTAGGTGCCGAATGTACAATTATGGTAATTTTTTTAAAAAACTCCCTAACGTGGTTTTTAAAGGTTGAAACATAAATACATTTCTTGTTTTGTGGTCATTTTTTACTTTCAAACATTAACATAATAACCATTTATGATTTGTTCACATACAAATGTAGATCTGGAAAAAAATTGGAGAAAAGAATAAAAGGCGAGTGGACAATAGAGGTGTTTGTGGAGTGGCTGACAGGGTTAGGAAGGAAGTAAGAGGGGAAACAGGGGAGGGACGATAGTGGGGTGGAGTAAGGTGGTTGTGGTGTTGGTATAATTAGGTTTAAGGTTTTTTAAGTTTGAGATAGGGAGGCAGAGAGAGAAAATTGTGTAGAGAGAGAAGATGGGAGAAAATGAATTTGGTCAAAAAGAGGTTTAAATACCTTTGACTTGTGGGTACCTCACTTTTGGGTGGTAGGGATACGTTTTTACAAGTTATGTGGTGTATTTGGTAGGTGGTGCCGGTGAAAAAAATTAGTGGTGCATTTAGTAACACCCCATCTAAAGAACCATTGTTATGTCATATATTCTACTTGCTTTTGTAAAAATTTACAAATTACCTATTCATATGGATCATAGAATAGTATTTAAGTGGACCCATTTAACTATCACTTAATACAAAGAAAAATAAAAATAAATAAATTTAGTATAAAAGTGATTGAATAAATAAAATATGATATGATTTTTTAAATCAATCTTTCTATTAGTTATGAACTGTTTGGATGAAGTTAATTGTCATTAAACCACTTTTTCACCGAAATTATGTTGAAAGGATTCAAATATTATCACCGGATATTGAAAGAAGTTGATTTTTCAAAAATAAAAAGTAAAATTCATAAGGACATGGAAACCATAATTCAAAAAACCTTAACATCTAAAAATGTGACAAAAGAACTAGCAAAGTTTTACAAATACACATTAAGAAAATCATGATTTTCTTATGGAAAAAAAGAGACAAAATCCATACTCAATGCAGAGATATAATGAAAAGAGAAACCATAATATTGTTGTCAACATGCTAATAATAATTAAACAATTCGTAACTAATTATATGAAACTTAACAATAACAACAATGGCACAATGCCTCACTTTCCGTCACTAATTCTACCCATGTAAGTGTTGATGTAAAAAATTAGATTATCTCTAATTAATCAATCACAGATAAAAACAAACAAGATAAAAGATTTTTAAAGTGGTTCAGCCTTAAAGGAATGGCCTACGTCCACTGTTTTGTTATTGCTGACTGTTTGGGAATTCTCGATTACAGATTTTACCAAGAAATTTCGAGTCCCCTTACAATGAGGATGATACAATGTATTTATAGCCCTCAGGCTGTAAATGTGAAAGGGTAATACATAGCTGTCCAATAGGCATATACATCTGTATGATAATAATGAGCATTTAATACGCAGTCGATCTGTTGATTATTCAGACATTAATGCTTTGTACGAGATGCAGCTCAGACCGCCTAAGCTGCTCGGACCGCCTAAGTAGCTCGGTATTCATGAGTTGCACGGTACAGTAAAGTTCCTCGGAGAGCACCTGTTGCTCAGAGTGTCTGAGTTGGTCGGGGAGGTTGAGTTCCTCGAAGTCAAGGTGTTGTTCAGAAATGTTTGTAAGTGCCATGCAGATTGACACGTGTCTCCACTTAACTGATCCACGTCAGCAGACTAAATTTGGTATCAACAGAAGCCCCCAATGTTTCACAGTTCGAGATTGAGGAGTGTGGAACATTCTTCTCGAAATATGGCAGGATTAAATAGTCATCCTGAATTTTAGGAGTGTTTTCCTTGTATTTATTTTTCCTTTCGAATTCATAGAATCAGACTTTTTGAATTTTTCTCACTGCTTTGGTCTCCGTGCCTTTTTTGTCCTTTTAGCCGCCGGTAGCGCAAACGTCTTTCTTTGTAATCATTATTTTTACCCCTTCCCAAGGTAAGGTATTTAAGCGTTGCAGAAAATCCTATCGTCTCTTACTTTTTCAAATCTGTATATTTGAGCTCTCCATTTCTTCTCCATCTTGTGCGTTCATTCCTTCCATCGTTCGTTATCAACTGATCTACCCTTCTTCTGTAAGATCTTCTTCCTTCTCTTTTATTTTCTTTGTTCATCATGGTTTACCTTATTGAGTCGCTTGATAAATTTCATTCAGATTTTTCTATTCCTTCCTGGGTCATTTTGGAAGAACTTTCTGGTCCTTCTGATTTTTTTCGTTTGGTTGAGGGACATTGGTTCCCCGGTCTCTTTGTAGCCGAATGTGGCTTTTCTTTTCCTCCAAATCCCTTGTGTTTGGAATTCTATCAATATTTTGACGTGGTACCTGCAAAAATAGACCCCAATACATGGAGAATAGTTAATGGAGTCCATAGGTTAAATCAGATTCATGGAACCCGTTTAGGAATTCCAAAGATTATGTTTTGCTATAGATGGGCTGTCAGTGATAGTACTTTTTATTTGAAAACTAGGTTTTTAAATAGGGCTTTAGTTGTCAATCTCCCAGATGCCAACAGGGATTACTTCGAGAATGGGGTTGTTATGAAAAATTGGCAACATGCTCCATTAACTGAAAATGACGTATATCAGGGTCCTAGATGCCCTCCTTATGGAAATGGGATAGGTTGTTTTTATTTTATTTAGTTTTTGAAATCATGTTTTCTTTATATTCGATAAAATGCGTCACTGATATTTTGATTTTTATTTATTTGCAGTTGACAGCAAAATAAGGTCTCCAAAGGAGACAGAAGTTAATTTAAAGCATCTAAAACTTATCTGGGGTTTGCATCAAACTGTCGCTGACGAACATATCAGATCAGCCTCGTACTTGTTACAGTACAAGAGTTACACCTCGTCTTTCACTACTCGTCCAGTGATAAGTAACATAGAACCAGCACCAGTTTCTGAAGGTTCTTCTCCTGAATCGCATATTCCTCTCAGTGACAGAATGAAGAGAAGAAGAGCTCCTGCCCTCTTCGATAAGTCTTCCCCTATTGGTGGAGAGGCAAAGAAAAGTAAGCAGGATGTCCCAGAAGAAGGGACAAGACAAATTGATGCACCTCCTCCAGCTGCCACTAAGAAGGTTACCGAGAAGCCCCCTGTGGCTCCAAGCAAGATTGCAGCTGTTTCCCCTCCAAGCGAGGTTATAGTTATATCACCGACCAAGACGACATCCTTGGTCAAGAATGTTCCTGCTCCCATGAGGAAGTTGAAGAAAATCTCCTTGGACAATTTGGCTGAATCCATCTCTCAGCCTCTAACTACTGGAGGTGGTGTTCCCATTTTTGTTGCTCCGAGCTCTACTATGAGCTCGGTGAAGTCTTGGATTATCCCCGAGATCCAAGGTGTTGAAGAAAATCTTTCTCGGGAGAGGGTTACTACCTTGGCAGCTCAACATATTGCCTCTGTAAGTATTACTATTTTAAACTTTTATTTTTCAATGTTATGTCCTTGCACTGACTTACAATTATTTTCTTTTTCCAGTTGGTAACTTGTTTCAACACCATTCTGAAAAAGGATGAAACTATCAAAGCTTCGAGCTCCTCGCCAGGTGTGGAGGAGGCTCTTGTAGGTCTGTCACAGTCCTTAAAGGATTCTCGTCAGAAGTATGATGAAGACAAAGTTGCTTGGGGGAAGCAACTAAAAACCACCGAGCAAGAGAGAGATAAAGTTGTTGAAGTCTCCAAGGGTTTGGAGAAGAAGATAAAAGACTTGGAAAGTAAGAATAAAGAGCTCGAGGGGAAGATCCAAAATGCTGGAGAGCTTGAGACCAAATTCAAAGCTGCTGAAGAGGAGTTAGGCAAACTTCGTGAAGCGGATCGCCAGAGGGAAGAGGCAGAAAGGAAATTAAAAGCTACCGAGGAACTCATGACTGAGAGGGTTTCCTCAGAGAAGGCGAAGAGGAAACTTGCTATTAAGAAGTCCTTCAGTACTGGCTGGGACAAGGGTTGGAATAAGGGTTTGGCTGCCATGATCTCACAAATGGAGTATGGCAGCCTTAAATATTTCAGGGATGGTTGGGTGGCTGCTCTGAGAGAGATGAATGTCGATGAGAATTCAGACCTATTTCAGCGACACATTCCTGGCCCCCCTCCTTCTCCCGGGGAAGAAGAAGAATATGAAGCTTCTTCTGAGGAATCCTCTATGATGATCGGAGATCAGATTTCTCATCCCCCAGTTGTCCAGACCTCCTGCGAGCAACTTCAACCAACCATCATTTCAACCGAACAACTTCCAACACCCTCCGAGCAACCTTCTATGCCATCCGAGCAACCTACCTCTTCATCCCAGCCTCCCGAGAAAGTTTTAGGAGACAAGGAGAAGGTTTAGAGTTGTTCGGACTTTTTCTCTTTGCTTTTTTGTTAAATGTAACTCTGGGCTATGTACTTCTTTTATGATGTAATAAAATTTGAAGTTTTGGTTGTGCAACTTAACTCCCTTTTTCTTGCTCTGCTTTTATTCTTCTTCCTCTGTCTGCATTTTATTGATTCTTTCTATCTCTTTTCTTTACTAGTTCATGGCTAGAATGGAACTCTTGTCAACCCATGATACAAAACTGATGAAAAAATGTAACGACTACTTCAGGGCTGGCCATGCTGACTTGAATGAAGCTTAAATCCTTTATATCCTCGGACACTTATGAGCGAGCAGTAGAAGCCTACCAGTATTTGAAATGCCTGCTCGACCGTGCAGTTGCTAATAATGTGGCATACTATGAGATGATTGAAGATATCCAGGGTACCCTCGAGGAACTTCAACAACAGTACAAGGAGTCTACTATCCTTCTGCACCAGGGATATGAGAAGAAGTATCACAACTAGGTGCTGATAATGGATATGATAAGTTGGTTGCTGCTTATGATATAAAGGAAAGGACTTTGAAGATCGAGGTTGAAGAGCATAGGCAGATCGCCAAATTATTAGAGCAGGAAAATAATAATTTGCGAGGAGAGATATCTCAGCTAAAATCTGCAGCCTCTACCTCGGGAGCTTTGGTTCCTATCAATGATGAAGGTTTTTCTTTATTGGAGGTCGAAAATGCCAATCTGAGAGACGAATTGGAAACCTTAAAGAGAATTGGTCCTTTTACCTCTGTTCGCGGACGAGCAAGAGATTCTCGGGGACGAGCAAGGGCTGCTCGGGTTACTGTTGAAGAACAAAGAACTCAATCAGCTTTGGAGAATCAGGCCTTCTAGTTAATGGCGAAGAATCAAGCATTAGCTGAGATGTCCAAGAAGATTCTGAATCTAGACGAGCAGCTCTCTGCACAAAAGTCTGCCTTGGAGAGTAAAGAACTTTTAACGAAGAACCTCCACGAGCAACTGGAGAGGTTAACCTATCAATTACACAAGCAGCCCAGAGAGTTCTGGATGGCTAGTTATAATGAAGACCTTTATCACCTCGATGACCGGATCCAGCAGTCGAACAACGAGGGGTACACGCAAGGATGGCTGAATGCCTTGGGTGTGTTGCAGCTGGAACAAGGTCACTATTTCTGGAATTACTATGACCCTGGGTTGCTCGAGTTACCAGTGCCACCTTTCAAACTTGATATGAGCTGGATTCCTGCTCGGGCCATTCCTCAATGTCTGATTTCAAAGTATCTCGATGACTATAGTCTTCATTCCAATTTCGAGACATCTCGCCCTAAACACCTACTTGATCGGCCATCAGTAATGAATGTCAGGATGCTCAAAGATAGAAATTTCATCAATTCCCCCTATGCCTTAGACGATCCTCCCGCTGGTGAAGAACCTGTTTCAAAGGCAGAGGGGAAGAAACCAATAAAATAGGATTCTTGATGTAACAATTTTTTATGTAATATGTATTTCATTCTCAATGAATTTTGTTCTGGATTTAATGAAAAAAAATTCTTTGCAATCTTGATTGTCATTGTCTTGAAAATATTCTGTAAAATATTTCTTTTATTTATTAATGAATGTGCATGTATATCTGTTAAAAAGATAACAATATTGTGTTATTTTAAATTGTCGACCAACTAAAGTTGGTGAGAGCTTATTGTTGATTATCCTGAATTGATGATAATCATCTGACGATCAACCAGAGTTGGTGATATTTCGATTTTTGACCAACTATGGTGGTAGTTTAAAATGTCATAAGTATCAAGAAATTTATCACTTTTTAATTTTAAGCCCTAAAATGACTTTCATTTGTTTAACCAACTGTTTCCGACCAACCGGAGTTGGTGGTCTTTGTTCCCGACCAACCTTAGTTGGTAGATTTTTATTTCCGACCAACCTTAGCTGGTGGATTTTTATTCCCGACCAACCTTAGCTGGTGGATTTTCTTCCCAACCAACCGTAGTTGGTGTTTCTGGGAAATTTTTCATTCCCGACCAACTATAGTTGGTGGATTTTCTTATTCCCAACCAGCCTTAGCTGGTGGATTTTTTTCCCAACTAACGGTAGTTGGTGTTTCTGGGAAATTTTTCATTCCCGACCAACTATAGTTGGTGGATTTTCTTATTCCCGACCATCCTTAGCTGGTGGATTTTCTTCCCAACCAACCGTAGTTGGTGTTTCTGGGAAATTTTTCATTCCCGACCAACTATAGTTGGTGTATTTTCTTATTCCCGACCAGCCTTAGCTGGTGGATTTTCTTCCCAACCAATCGTAATTGGTGTTTCTGAGAAATTTTTCATTCCCGACCAACTATAGTTGGCGGATTTTCTTATTCCCGACCAGCCTTAGCTGGTGGATTTTCTTCCCAACCAACCGTAGTTGGTGTTTCTGGGAAATTTTTCATTCCCGACCAACTATAGTTGGCGGATTTTCTTATTCCCGACCAGCCTTAGCTGGTGGATTTTCTTCCCAAACCAACCGTAGTTGGTGTTTCTGGGAAATTTTTCATTCCCGACCAACTATAGTTGGCGGATTTTCTTATTCCCGACCAGCCATAGCTGGTGGATTTTCTTATTCTCGACTAGCCTTAGCTGGTGGATTTTCTTCCCAACCAATCGTAGTTGGTGTCTCTCGGCTTGATGCGTAGTGTGTAGCACTAGTACTCCGAAAAAAATTTCAACAAAAGGAGAGAATTGGGCAAAACATCCAAAACTTTTATTCATTTTGAAGAAAACTGCATTATATAGGGATTGAACTACTAATAATATTTTCGAAGATGCTCTGCGTTCCATGCATTCTTAAACTCCTCCCCTTCTAAAGTTTCAATCCTATACGTCCCTGGTCGAACAACCTCTGTTACTCTGTAGGGCCCATGCCAGTTAGCTTCCAGTTTGTTGTGCTTTTGAATTACTTTCTTTAGCACATAGTCCCCTGCTTTCAAATCACATTTCTTTACTCTCTTATTGTAGAACAGAGTTGTCCGTTGCTGGTATGCAACATTTCTGATTGCTGCTTCTTCTCTAACTTCCTCGAGCATATCCAAATCTAATCTTCTCATCAAGTCACTGATAGGAGAGTTGAAATTCAGCACTCTGTGTGTGGGGAGACCCAGCTCGGCAGGTATAACAGCTTCACTTCCAAATGCCAGCATATATGGAGATTCTCCTGTGGTTGCTCGTGGAGTAGTACGATAAGCCCATAGTACAGAATACAGCTCGTTGATCCAATTTGCCTTTGCATCATTTAATCTTTTCTTCAAGCCATTCAGCAGCGTTCTGTTTGTCACTTCAGTTTGTCCATTGCTTTGAGGGTGGCCTGGTGCAGAGTGGGTTTTCAATATGTTCGACTGATGACAATACGCAGCAAACTCCTCGTTGTCGAATTGGGTTCCATGGTCTGTGATGAATGCATGAGGAAGACCATATCTACAAATGATGTTCTTCCATATAAATTGATACACTTTGTCATATGTCATATCTATAAGGGGCTCGGCTTCCACCCACTTAGTAAAGTAATTCACTGCGACGACGAGATATTTAAACCATCCTCTGGTCGTTGAAAGTGGCCCGACCAAGTCAATTCTCCACATGGCAAATGGTCAAGGGGAAGTAATGGGTGTCAACAATGCTTGGGGAGTTCTTCGGATAGTGGAGAAGCGTTGACATTTGTCACATTTTTTGGCATAGGCTACGCAATCAACCCTCATCGTTGGCCAGTAGTATCCTTGCGTCATCATTCTTTGTAAAAGCGTCTGACCTGCTACATGGGCTCCACAGGACCCTTCATGGACCTCTTCAATTAAATCTTTCACCTCGGAGGGATGCACACATCTTTGCAATCCTGCTATAATTCCTCGTCTGTATTAAGTACCATTAGTCAGTACATAACGAGCAGCTTTAAACTTCAGTTTCTTGGCTGCAAGTTTATCAGTTGGTAATTTCCCTTCCTCAATATATGTCCTGATGGGATCCATCCAAGAGGGCTCTAAATCAAGGGTAATAAAGTTCATCATCAGATCTTCATCTATGTTCCGACTAGCCAAGACTTCTATTGGGATTGTTCTTCATAGCTCGATGCGTGTGGCTGAAGCTAACCGAGCTAAGGTATCTGCTCTTGCATTCTCCAATCTTGGTATTCTAATTATCTGTACTGCAATCAGGCTTGATAAAACTTCCATTGCTTTTGCATGATACCTTATCATTAATTCTCCTTTGGCTGCATATACTCCCAGCATTTGATTTACGATCAATTGTGAGTCACTGAATACAATAACTTGCTCTGCCCCCATGGTTTTTGCCAAATTAAGACCTGCAATCATAGCTTCATATTCAGCCTCATTATTAGAAGCCTTGAATTAGAAGCGCAGAGCATACTCCACATCGACCTCATCCGGGTTGTTCAAAACAATCCCTGCCCCACTGCCTGTAGTGCAAGATGAGCCATCCATATATAAATTCCATATAGGTACCTCGTCTTCAAATTTTTGATCGGACAGAGTTCCTTGGTGGAATATTTGCTGCTTCCTTTTATCCTCCTCTAGCACTTCCTGCTGCTCGTCGACCATCTTCTCTTGCTCGCTGACCGCCTTAAGTTGATCGGGGATTAAATTTGATGATCCTGTAATATCCACAGGTTGGTTGGTGTGCAGCTTTTGCTCCTCGGAGGTATCAGGATAGGTGAACTCTGCTATGAAATCTGCTACTGCTTGCCCTTTTAGCGACGATCTAGGCTCATAAACTATGTCATATTCACCAAGTTCTACTGCCCAGTACATCAATCTCCCTGATTTTTCTGGTTTATGAAGAGCTTGCCTCAATGGCATATCAGTATACACAACTATGGTATGAGCTTGGAAGTACGGCCTCATTCTCCTACTCGCCTCGATCAATGCTAGTGCCAACTTTTCCAGTCTTGGATATCTGATCTCTTCTTCTCAGAAGGCTTTGCTAGTGTAATAGATTGGTTTTTGCACTCCATCCTCCGTTCTTATCAATACCGAGCTAACTGCATTCTCCGACACTGCCAAATACAAGTACAATCTTTCCCCCATCACTGGCCTGGATAACAGTGGAGGTGCTCCCAGATATTTCTTAAACTCTTGAAAAGCCTTCTCGCATTCGTCATTCCATTCAAACATTTTTTGAAGTGTTTTGAAGAATGGGAGGCATCTATCTGTTGCTCGTGATACAAATCTATTAAGTGCTGCAACTCGCCCAGTGAGACTTTGTACTTCCTTCTTCATCGTTGGAGATCATAATCCCAATAGACCCTTGATCTTCTCTGGGTTTGCTTCAATTCCTCGTTGGTTGACAATATACCCAAGGAACATGCCTTCTCGTACTCCGAATATGCACTTGGTGGGATTCAACTTCATTTGATATTTATCTAGTTGATCAAAGGTCTGACCTAAGTCAATTAGATGGTCAGCAGCTCTCTTGCTTTTCGTCAGCATATCATCAACATAAACTTCCATATTGCAACTGATTTGTTCTGCAAACACCTTGTTCATCAGCCGCTGATATGTTGCACCTGCATTTTTCAAACCAAAAGGCATAACATTATAACAATAAGTTCCCCTAGGGGTAATGAAAGAGGTACTCTCCTTGTCTTCAGGTTTCATTTTAACCTGGTTGTAACCAGCATAAGCATCCGTGAAGCTCAATAACTCGTGTCCCAAGGTAGCATCCACTAATTGATCAATTAGGGGCAAATGAAAATGATCCTTTGGGCATGCCTTGTTAAGGTTGGTAAAGTCTACACACATCCTCCACTTGTTGTTTTTCTTCTTCACCATTACTACATTTGCCAACCAGTCTGGATATTTGACATCGTCAATAAAGCAAGCTTTCTGGAGCTTCTCGACCTCCTCTTGTATAGCTTGGTTCTTTTCGGGGCTGAACACTCTTCTTCTCTGCTTCACTGGCTTGATCTCCTTATTCACATTGAGCTCGTGGCATAAGAAATTTGGGTCTATTCCTGGCATATCCTCATGACTCCAAGCAAAGTCTTATTTTCTGCTTTTTAGGAAAATTATCAATTCCTATTTTAGTGAGGCATCTAACGACGAACCTATTTGAGTTGTTCATTCCGGGTGCTCGTAGTCCAAAATGATATTTTCAGTAGCTTCCACCACCTGACCTTTCATGAGCTGCGACTCGTCTCTAGGATCCAATGTTTCAATCTCTGCACCTTCATCCACTTGGTAGGTAGTAGTCTTTTTCCTAGATTCCTCCAGTCCTTCTTGCTCGGTAGATGAGTAGTAACATTCCCGAGCTACCTTTTGGTCACCCTTTACAACTCCTACTCCAAAATTGGTTGGAAACTTCAGACATTGATGTACAGTAGATGGTACTGCTTCGAACTTCTTCAAACCTACCCTTCCCATGATGATATTGTAAGCTTACTGGACATTCTTATCCATCACAAAGAAACGTACTCTTTCTGTTCGACAAGAAGGCCATGTACCGATGAACATATCCAACTTGATCGTCCCAAGTGGAAAGGCTTTCTCACCACCAAACCCTAGGAGGGGCCTGTGATAAGGTTCCAACTGAGATAACTTTAGATTTAAACTATCGAAGCATGAGTAGAACATGATATCCATCGAGCTACCACTATCCACCAGTACTCTTGAGATTATTACTTCCTTCATCCTTATTTTGATCACCAATAGATCATCATGAGGATATAGTACACCTGCGAGGTCGTTCTTGGAGAAACCGATGACCAGTTTTTCTTTGTTCACCTTCCTCGGGCGATCATCTTCAGCTAGATTTATTCGCTAAATGTATGAACAAGCTTGAGCCTCATTGAGGTAAGCTTTTCTTTCCGCAGTAAGGTCCCCACCTCCTGCATCTCCACCTGTAATAACATTACAATCAAATGATCCAAAACGAATTGAAAATACCTCACGCTCTGGTTGTCTTAGTCTCTTGGGGAGATCGGGGTCGTCTTCTGGATCATCTGCATGATCTCTTTTTTTATTTTCTTCTGCTCAATGAGGAGATCTAGACCTCTGTCTTGCTCAGTCGTTGCTTTTTCTTTCATTTCTTCGATCAACATACTTGGCCACCTTTCCTCGTCTGATGAGTGCTTCGATTCCATTCTGGAGAGCTATGCAATTTTGGTCGTGTGACCATGGTCTTTATGGAACTCGCAATATTTGGCCTTATTCCTCTTGTCAGGATCTGTCTTCATTTTCTCAGGCCAGTTTAGCTCATCGCTGTTCTTGATCTCTTCCAGGACATGGTTTATGTCTACTTTCAAAGGAATATAATTTTCAAATTTCTTCAATATTTCCCATGATGTCTTTGCTTTTGACTGCTTGTCACCACCATTGTTCTTATGTTCTTTCTTTTTAGCCTTATCAACCTCCACCATGGTCTCTTTGGTGTCCATGTTCTTCTTCGCAGCCATAGCCTCCTCGGCATTCATGATCTTGGTCGCTTTTGCCATTAGTTCTGATATGGTTCTGGGTGGATCTTTGGCCAAAGTATAGTACAGTTTATTGGGCAACAGTCCACTCATCAAAGCAGTAATTGTTGTCTTTTCCTCGTAATCAATAACTTCAAGCTTCTCGTTATTAAAACGAGTTATGTAATCCCTGGTGCTCTCACCTATTTTTTGTCTAACACTTAACAAATGTGCCACTCGTTTAACTGGTTTTGCTCCAAAACAGAAATTTCCAATTAAGAGCTCGACCAGTTGAAAGAAAGTTAAAATCTTTCCCCGAGGAAGATTATTTTACCATATTTGTGCAGATCCGGTAAGCGTTCCCGAAAATGCCCTGCATCTTATCTCGTCTGGCACGGCATAGATGTCGGCAGCAGCTTGGTGTTGTTCTATATGAAGGACAGGGTCAGTTTTTCCATCATATTTAGGGGTCACAACAGGTGCTTTGAACTTCGATGGTGTGGGAAAATCCATAATTACGTGTATAAAAGGCGTCCCTTGGACAAAAGTTCTTTGTAGAGGATTCTTGGCCTTAGCCATTTCCCCTAGTCTATCCTCTAACCTTTGAATAGAGCCTTTCCATGCATCCTTTCCCTCCTCAGGCCTATTGGTTCGAGCAATTGATCGTGTTGAAGTCACTTCCTGGGATCTATCATGTCGAGCAACTGGTTGTGATTGGGCAGAACCCTCTCTTAGATCAGATGGTCGTCGAAAGTTTCTCGACACAGCCTTAGGAGGACTTTTATTCTTCCTAGGGCCCAATCAATCAAAAGGAGAGACCCTACTTAATCTTTCCAATGCACTAGAGAGAGAGTGATGTGTTGTTCAGTATCTGTGGCTCATACTGACGAAGTTCGACCCAGTTGATAAGAAAAATCATCAGATCTCTCAGTGCGATATGAATCGCTATGCCTAATACGCGAAGAAAGTAAATGGGTATTTATTTGAACACTTCGTTGTCCTGAATGGGTCGGCGCTCCACCTTGGATAGTTTGCATGAGTTGTCACATAGTCTCTTGCATGGTCGTCTGGCCTTGAGCCAAATTGGCCATAATTCCAGCCAAATCTTGGACATTTGGAGGAGCGGATGGATTCGGGGGGTTTCCAGCGTTTCGATTACTGGATTCAGGATTATCAGCGATTGGTGATAAATTGTTTTGGTGAAAAATGATAATTACAGTCGTTTCCCACAGACGGCGTCAATCTGTTGATGGAAAAAATTAGATTATCTCTAATTAATCAATCACAGATAAAAACAAATAAGATAAAATATTTTTAAAGTGGTTCAGCCTTAAAGGAATGGTCTACGTCCACTGTTTTGTTATTGCTGACTGTTTGGGAATTCTCGATTACAGATTTTACCAAGAAATTCCGAGTCCCCTTATAATGAGGATGATACAATGTATTTATAGCCCTCAGGCTGTAAATGTGAAAGGGTAATACATAGTTGTCCAATAGGCGTATACATCTGTATGATAATAATGAGCATTTAATCGCAATCGATCTGTTGATTATCCGGACATTAATGCTCTGTACGAGATGCAGTTCGGACCGCCTAAGCTGCTCGGACCGCCTAAGTAGCTCGGTATTCATGAGTTGCTCGGTAAAGTAAAGTTTCTCGGAGAGCACCTGTTGCTTGGAGTGTCAGAGTTAGTCGGGGAGGTTGAGTTCCTCGAAGTCAAAGTGTTGTTCAGAAATGTTTGTAAGTGCCATGTAGATTGACACGTGTCTCCACTTAACTGATCCACATCAGCAGACTAAATTTGGTATCAACAGTAAGTAATGGGGAAAATCTAAGAAGTTTAATGAAATAGAATATAAGAGATGATAACAAAAGTTCTTACTACATTATATATTGTAAATTTTCTCAATAAGGAGACTTCCAACTCTTAAAATAAATGGGAAATAGATAAGCAATTGGTCGTTATCATGGAAGCTTGAAAACGTGTGGATTTCATTTGCAAAAATTACATCCACAATTTTTTAAACAACACATTATACAACGTGTTTAGTCCAATCAAAACGACAAAGGATGTATGTGACTCTTTGGATAAAAAGATATTAAACAAAAGATGTCGTGTTGAAGAAATTCACAGTCGATCATTTTACTTATTTCAAAAGGAGTTATTCAAACTCCTTCATGAATCAAGTCCAAGAGTTCCAAATTATCTTAATTAAATGCATTCTAAAAATATGAACTTAAGTGAGTTATTCCAAATTGCGATTTTTTTTAAAATGTCTTCTGTCCTAGAAAGTGAGGATGTTTGATATCGATTATAATGGAATTCTCAAATTTCCAATTAAAACTAATTTAATTAGGGTTAATCTTTGTTCTAAATTTTATTAAACCCTAATCATGCATCTATGTGAATAAATCAAACCTCCAATCACAAATTAAGGGACAAATAAATTCAGGAAAAACCCCCTTTCGGGTAAAAACCTTTTATTTCACTCTCTAATGTAAATCGTAACTTATAATTACATAATGAAATCTGCAATGAATCTCCCACAAAAAATTCACATGGACCGCAACCTAGCACACCAACAAAGATTCCCGTAAGAAACCCCAAGAACAGCAGATCCTCTTCAGTAGTGAATACCCTCGAGTATCCCCAATGACCACAACCGTCAGCTATCTCCTGTAAGAACTATCAAATTAGCAGTAGAGAAATATTCTCTGTAAGATAAACTTCGACAAGAAGTATTTCGGTTCCAAAACAATTCACCAAAGTATATGGATGATTTTGTGAATCAAAAATAAAGTTTTCTGCCCTAAAAGTGAAGACTAAAATTCTGCAGAGTTACAGTTTTCGTGTATCAAAAGTCTTGATGAAAAAGTCTTCTAGATTAGATATTTATAGCAAAGAAAAATACTTGAGATGGCGCAGGTCGTTTGACCGACTTCTTGATGTCATTTTAACGACATTAGATGTCGTTAGAAGTGACCTAATAAATGGCGTTATAAAATGCAAAATAGTAGCATGTCGATTGAAGTAATGAAGAAATGACCTATCTCGCGACCATTAAACGACATGTGATGTCGTTCAAAGGGGTCGTTCGAAGGGTCATTTGAACGACATGTCAATGTCGTTTAAATGACATTACTTTGTCATTTAACCGATAGAATCAAAAAAATAATATTTTATAAAGCTCGCCCATAGGTCTTCCAAAAAATATTTTAACTTGGAAAAGGCCTCAATTTATTAAAAAATAGTTTCGAAAAATATCCTAATACTATCTTAAATAAAATTTGAAACTTAAACACAATCCTTACCAAAATAAATCTCGTAGATGTACGTTGTTGAAGAAACTTGATATTCTGATCCGTCGTCTTGAATAAATGATCGTGATCTTCCTTCAACGGTTGTAGCGGTATACGATATACTCTATGTAAAATCAGGATGATGGAAATTATGTCCTTTCAAATATCCCCCTATGTCTATGCCGGTACAAAATAAAAACATTTGAATTATCAATCAAAATGTCCTATACAAATTTAATACCCTCTCAAGAACCCAAAAGTGGAAAGATACTAAAAATGCAAGTCTTCAAAAAATCTTCAACTTTAAATTTCTTTATAACAAATCTCTTTGCTTTCCTTGCTCTACTTTTTGTGTTCTTTACAAATCCTCATCAAAGTCCTACACACAATAAATAAAGAAAATACCTTCATGACGTAATGAGTTTGAAATGAAATAATCATAAATCAAATCAAGTGCATCAATTCTCCCTCATAATTCATAATTCATTCTCCCCCTTTTTATTTGTCCGAAATAGACAAGGAAAAGAATAAACTAAATAAATACGGAGTGTTACAACAAGTATATCAAATATCTATCACTTATGCTCATGCAAGGATATACTCAAAAGGCTTTTCACAATCTCTTTTTTATTTTTCAAAATTTTCAAGAATTGTTTTTACCAAAACAACACACACCACGAGTTTACACTAAGATAACCAAATCATGGGAACGGAATGAATGGATGTGTACATATTCGATAGGAAAAACAACTCAAACATACGTAACATATGTGCACGATTAATATGGATACTCTTAACGAATGAACTCAAAATCATCCTTAGGTGTAAAAATATTGAATTTAAATGACACCGACTCATTCTAATCAACACATCAAATTAATAAATGAATTCAACACCAATAACGTCTAAAACTTATGTAATACTTTTTCAAGACTTTGTTAAGACGTGCACACCCGTTGTTTTATTTCCATCCAAACACCCTCGATAATAATTCTTTTTATTTTTCAACTGGGGTGATCAAACTAAACTATTTGGTCCCTTTTTGGCATATTATCTTTTTATTGCTTTATTTTTTTCTCGGGCGCTTTTCAAATGGTAGCTTTCATGACAAGATTATTATTCTCTCGCAACCCTTTTTCGTGTACACTCGTTATTTTTTCATATTAAACAAATTTCTCATGGGCAACGGTTCTTACATGCACTACTTTCATTGTCAAGTTTTATCGCATTTGGTTCATTTTAAGACAGGATTGAGATGGAAACATTTCGACCAACTTGACAATAATCAAAGAAATTCGTGCACATGTGCAATAAAGGAAATCATGAGTCAAACATGTAGGAAGTAACAACTAGTCACATCTCAATGACTCTAAACATTGTAAAGCACAAAATGAAATGATGTATCATCTCAAAACACTATCAAATAGTCACATGGATATGGAATGATTTTGTGACATGGTCATTGATATACCCGTTTATATCCTCGGCCTGGCTGAAGATTATCTCCAAATGGACGACCCCTCAGGGGCCGACCCTTCATCAGGCTCCAGACGACCCCTCAGAGGGGCCGACCCTTCATCAGGCTCAAGACGACCCCTCAGAGGGGCCGATCCTTCACCAGGCTCTAGACAACCCTACGAGGGGCCGACCCTTCACCAGGCTCCAGACGACCCTACGAGGGGCTGACCCTTCACCAGGCTCCAGACGGCCCTCCGAGGGTACGACAGTACGAGGCCAGAATTGGGCCAGACTCACTACTGGAAGGAACTTTGCCCTCGGCCTCGGCTCATAGGCCGAGGGTGACATCATCACAGTGTGTGGTTTGGGAGACGCGTGGAACAGTGCGCGTGAGGCTCACATGGCACATGGGAGACCGTTATAACAAAATCACACCCTCACGTGAGGGAATATTATGTCATCATTTGGCATCTACAGGTGTCAGTAGGGG
This sequence comes from Sambucus nigra, assembly GCA_949130495.1. NCBI lineage: Eukaryota > Viridiplantae > Streptophyta > Magnoliopsida > Dipsacales > Adoxaceae > Sambucus > Sambucus nigra. Next base: position 140,974,557 of record OX422218.1, read on the forward strand.
ATTGGCTAGATCATCATTCACATGCACCATGCATACTTGGGGGGTACACTACACCCCCCAAGACCTATATATACTTGTCACCTACAACCCTACAGGAGATCGATCAATTGGTTGTAACCCTAGCTAAAACTCTGCTTGTACACACAGTAGAGAGAGAGAGGAGCTTGTGTGCACTGTATCCAAGGCCATTAGTGCCCATACTTAGTGGATCACACACTCACAGTGGATGTAGGCCAAATTGGCTGAACCACTATACATCATTGTCTTATTTCCTCTTATACTCATCCCCTTCTACACACTTATACACTTACATCTCTATGGCTGCCATGGCTACTACTGTTTGAGCTCGTTATCACTTATCCGGTGGTGCTAAATCTCAGCATCATCAGTTTGGCGCCGTTTGTGGGAATCGAGAAGACATCTCTTCCTTTGTACAGCTTGACCTCACCGGGCACTCTGGTGGTGAGCCAGCACTCCCCCTGAGAGGAGGTGTTTCACCATTGAAAGAGACCCACTAAGGTTCCCAAGCTCACCAGTCTTTTCTTCAGTTCAGCTTTTCATAGCTCAAAAAACATGGCACCTGAAATGCCACCACCACCACTTCCCCCGCCGAATGAGGGGGGAAGACCCAGTTCCAGTCAGCCGCCGCCTCAGTCTGAGATGGCTGATGTGGCGGCAGCCTTAAAGTCTCTGGCAGCAAGCCAGCGGATGATGCAGGAGCAGTTCACAGCTCTAAGCCAGAACATACTAAGACCTCCAGGGGTTTCACCTGAGATGATTACTCCGGCAGCAGATCCAGGACAGCATAAGGCCAGGGGACCACCCCAGGCACCACGCCAAGACCTGCCACCCCCTCAGCGGCGTAGGGATGTTGCTGACCCCCGGCGTCTACGCCTGGGGAGGAAAGGAAACCCTTGCCCTGAGGACATGTATGACGATTTGGAGGGAGAGGAGGCCCCTATAGAATGCTGGGAACCATGTGAGGTCTCCAACAATACTGTACAACCTCTCCAGGATAGCAGAGGAAAGTGCGGGAGACCAAACCCTAATGATCTCCCGAGAGGCTCTGCTTTTGATCGCTTGAGCAGGGGGTCAGCCTTTGAGAGGCTAGGCCCAGTAAATGACCTGCGGGAACAATTGTCCAGGACAAGAAGTGCTGCGAGGTCCAGGAGGGAGGCAGCAGATGGCGGACCCCAAGGACGAGATGACGGCCAAAGGGAAGTAAACAGCTGACACAGGCCTGCCGCAGCAGAACCCTCCGTCCACTTCAAAGAGGCGGCAGGGGATAACATCGGCCAAGCCGACCCTGTGAGGCCCTGGAATGACTCAATCCAGCGGTTAGAGGATAAGATCGGTGATATACTGAAGAGCCGGGACCCTCTTCAGAGGGGATACACCATAGGCTCACCCTTTGTGGCAAAGATAGTCAACTTCCCCACGCCATCAAAGTTCAAGCCACCTGTGGTCACCCCAAGATATGACGGGAGCACCAACCCTGTCCACCACGTGGAGATGTATCAGTCAGCAGCAGACATACACTCCATCTCGGATGAGATGAGGTGTCGTGCCTTCTCTGGTACCCTGACTGGGGCTGCACATGTCTGGTACACGTCTCTTCCAAAAAATTCCATTGAAAACTTTAAGCAGTTGGCAGACCTGTTCATCCACAACTTTTTCTTTTGGGTGAGGCCACAGAAGAAGACCACCCACCTGCTCTATGTTAAGCAGGGTAAGAGTGAGAGTCTGAGGGACTACATAGCCAGATTCAATAAGGAGAAGTTGGAGGTGGAAGACTATGAGGAGAGCATAGCTATGACAGCCTTGATTGGAGGACTCCAAAAGGGGAAGCTGTTATGGAAGCTTGCTGAAGACCCTCCAAGGACGATGGCTGAGCTGCTGTCGACAACAGGAAAGGTGATGAACGCCGAAGAGGCGATGGCCGCAAAATATGAAGACGAAAAAGGAGGTGCTAGTGGGGGTAAATACCCTAAGAAGAACAAAGAGGGGAAGAAGAGGTCCACGGATGACAAGTTCGCTGGTTACACCCCTCTAACGGTCAGCTGTGAACAGATTCTCAATGAGATAAAGAGTGACCGGTCCCTGAAGTGGCCTGAGAAGCTGAGGGCAGCCCCCGACAAGAGGAATAAGAACTTGTGGTGTGAATTTCATCAAGACCACGGCCACGTAACAGACAAATGCTTTGCTCTGAAAGATGAGATTGAGAAGATGCTGAAAGAAGGGAAGCTCAGAAAGTACGTGGACAAAGGTGCCTTCAAGAGGGGCTGAGGGGACGACCCCAGGAAGAAGCGAGGCGATGCTTGTAGAGAAGGTCCTCAAAAAAGAGGGGACGACCCTTCTGATGATGAGGATGACCCTGACCTCCCGCCGAGAGACGCCCAAGGCCCTGTCAAGAGGCTTAATATGATCTCGCTCGGAGTGGGAATGATCTCCGGGGGTCTAGCAGGAGGAGGGTCTGAGGTCACCGACAGGAAGGCCCATGTGGCTGAGGCCAAGGCAGTGACGAAGACGGTACACTCGACCTCTCTGGAGGTCAAGTCAAAAAAGAGGAAAAAGGTTGATATGGACACACTGATAGTGGGATTTTCAAGAATGGACTTCAAAGGCCTCTTAGCCCCACATGATGACCCTCTCGTCATCACTACCAGGGTGCACGGGTGCGAGGTGCCGAGGATCCTAATAGATGGGGGCTCATCTGCAGACGTGATGTTTTGGCCGTGCTTCAAAGCCTTAGGTCTCAGTCGTTCCAGACTTGTCCCGTACCATCATCCATTGATTGGGTTCAGTGGGTAAAAGGTTCATCCCCTTGGAGTGTATGAGGCTGATGTTAGGATGGGGGACGAATAGCCGAGATGGCTCACCAAGAAGGTCAGTTTCTTTGTGATGGATGAGCATGTGTTTTCGGCCTACAACATCATACTGGGGCGTGTGGCCCTCAAGGGGTTTGAAGCTGTGCCATCTACGGTCCATCAGATGATCAAATTTCCTACCCCTTACGGGGTGGGGGAAGTTCAGGGAGACCAGATGACAGCGCGAGAATGTTACTACAACTCCGCTGAAGAAAGGGAGGCACACAAGAGGGCTACGACCACTTACAATATTGATACCCTAGACCCCAGGGATGAGACGAAGCTAAAGAAAAGAGAGGCCGCGAAAGAGGTAGAATCCATCATCCTCGATGAGGATGACCTAGAAAAAACCATCCAAGTCGGTAAGTCTCTGAAGCCCAATATCAAGGAAGACCTCATTAGACTGTTGAGGAGAAGGTGAAGCGTCTTCGCATGGAGTCATGTAGATATGCCAGGGATTGACCCTGAAATCATGTGCCACAAGCTCAATATGGTAGAAGGAGTGAAGCCGGTAAAGCAGAAGAGGAGAATCTACTCTAGAGAAAAGTATGAGGTCATCAGGGACGAGGTCAAAAAATTAGAAGACGCTGAATTTATCAGAGAGGTCATCTACCCTGAATGGCTGTCCAATGCAATCATTGTCCCAAATGCCAACGGGAAGTGGAGAATGTGCGTGGACTTCACAGACCTCAACAAGCACTGTCCTAAAGACAGCTTCCCTCTCCCCCGCATTGACCAGATGGTAGACGCTACTGTAGGCCATGAGCTCATGAGGTTCATGGATGCCTATTCAGGGTATAACCAGATCTTCATGAACCCTGAAGACTCAGAGAGGACAGCCTTCATCACTGACAAGGGGACATACTATTACAAGGTCATGCCCTTTGGCCTAAAAAATGCGGGGGCAAAGTACTAGCGCCTCGTAAATAAAATGTTTAAGACCAAATTGGGAAGTCTATGGAGGTCTACGTAGATGACATGCTGACTAAGAGTCTGAAGGCAGAGGATCACGTTGCAGACCTGGAGAGGACCTTTAATACGATGGACAAATACAAGATGAAGCTTAATCCCGCCAAGTGTGTCTTCGGGGTCGGAGCAGGGAAGTTCTTGGGGTTCATTGCCAACCAAAGAGGCATCGAGGCCAATCCTGAAAAGATAAAGGCCCTTGTTGAGATGAAGACCCCCAAGTCCATTAAAGATGTTCAGAGACTATTAGGGAGAGTTGCTGCCTTGAACAGGTTCGTGTCTAGGGCCACAGACAAGTGTTTGCCATTCTTTAAGATCCTTAGGAAGGCCTTTGAATGGAGTGAAGAGTGTGATGAGGCTTTCAGGGACCTAAAGTCATACTTAGGGTCTCCCTTGCTGCTGTCACGGCCCGTGCAGGGTGAACGACTTTATGTATACCTCGTCGTCTCAGAGTCGGCCATCAGTGCAGCCATTGTGAGAGACGAAGACGGGATACAGAGGCCTATGTATTTTAACAGCAAGGCACTCCAGGGGGCAGAGCAAAGATACCCGAGGATGGAGAAGTTGGCCTACGCATTGATCCATGCCTCAAGGAAGATGAAGCCGTACTTCCAGTCCCATACAATGGTCATCCTCACCGACTCTCCTCTTAGGCAAGTCCTACACAAGCCAGAAAAATCAGGCAGGCTAATGGCCTGGGCTATAGAGCTGGGAGAATTTGACATAGTGTATCAGCCTAGGACGTCCATTAAGGGGCAAGTGCTGGCAGATTTTGTGGCTGAGTTTACTTGGAAAGATGATGAAGCCGAGGGTGAGACCCTCGAGAAGACAGATATACAGCAAGACAGGCCCACAGACACACCCACAGATAGGGCTGAGACAAGCACCGCTAGAAGGAAAGCGAATGAAAACGAAGAGGGAAGATACATCTTTAGACAGGGATCGCTCTCCGAGGGAAATTTTTCAGAGGGAAAGACTCTGTGGAGCTCTTCGTTGACGGGTCCTCCCGTGACAGCGGAAGTGGAGCTGGACTGATACTATCAGCACCCGATGGCACAGACGTTGAATACGCCCTGAGGTTCAACTTCAAAGCATCCAACAACGAGGCTGAATATGAGGCCTTAGTAGCAGGCCTCTCCTTGGCCAAGTCTCTTAGTGTCGGCCAGATTTTGGTCCATAGTGATTCAAGGCTAGTAGTGAATCAGATACTAGGAGCCTACGAGGCTAAGGACGAGAGGATGGCTAGGTACCTTGAGAAGGTGAGGTCATTACTGAAGGGCTTCAGAGAAGTGAAATTAAAGAGGATACCTAGGCTCGACAATGGCCGTGCTGATGCCCTTGCTAGGTTGGCCTCGGCAACGAGGACAGACATCAGGAGGACGGTCCCAGTAGAAATTTTGCTTCGGCCAACTATTGAAGATGCTGAGGGAACACTTAGAAATTGCCTAAATGTTTCTCAAGAAGCTTCATGGATGGACCCCCTGATCAGATACATTAAATAGGGTGAGATGCCAGAAGCAAGGCAAGAAAAGAAGAAGCTGAGGTACAGGGCTGCAAAATTCACTGTCATCGGAGACACCTTATACAAAAAGGGGTTTTTGCTCCCCTTACTTAGGTGTGTGCATCCCTCAGAAGTCCCTTCCATTTTGCAAGATGTGCACGAAGGATCATGCTCAAGCCACATCGGGGGCAGATCCTTAGCGAAGAGGGTGATCACCCAGGGGTACTGGTGGCCGACCTTGGGGAAAGACGCAGCGGCATATGTAAAAAAGTGTGACAAATGTCAAAGATTTGCCACCATCCCTCACCAGCCCCATCAGCCTCTTACTTCCATTACATCCCCATGGCCATTTGCAGTGTGGGGAATTGACCTAGTAGGACCCTTGCCTAGGGCCATGAATAACTATCGGTTCCTCATCGTAGCCATTGACTATTTTTCAAAATGGGTGGAAGCGGAGCCGATGGTGACGATCACAGAGCAGAAGACCTTCCAGTTCATCTGGAAAAATATTATATGCAGATATGGTCTCCCCAACACCCTCATATCGGATAACGGGACTCAGTTCAAGAATACCTCTCTACAGAAGTACTGTGAAAGGGTGAGTATCAAATAATTTTTCTCCACCCCAGGCCGACCTCAGGCCAATGGGCAAACAGAAGTTACAAACAGGACAATCCTAGATGGAATCAAGAATAGGCTTGAGGAGGCAAAAGGAAGATGGGTCGAGGAGTTATATGCCGTGCTGTGGGCATACAGGACGACAGTGAGGACCTCTACCAGAGAGACCCCATTCATGCTAGCTTATGGCTCAGAAGCCGTCATCCCCACCGAGATTGAGTTTCCTACGCATAGAGTCCAAATGTATGACCCCCAGAAAAATGCGGAGGAGAGGAGACTCGACTTAGACCTGATTGAGGAAAGGAGGGAGGACGCTGAGATAAGGCAGGCCGCCTACCAGCAGAGGACCGCAAGGTTTTACAATCAGAGGGTGAAACAGAGGCCTATCGCAGTAGGGGACTTGGTCCTGAAGAAGAATTGGCAAAAGCCCAACAAGCTCCATCCTAATTGGCATGGCCCATATAGGGTCATCGATGAAGTCATCCCTGGGACCTACAGACTAGAAAACCTAGAAGGGGAACCTTTTTCCAACCCCTGGAATGCAGATCATTTGAAGAAATACTATCAGTAGTGTTGTAAGGTCTTGATAGACCATAATTGTAATAAGAGTTGCTCCAACAGAACACTTTGAAAATTAATGAGAAATATCAGTGTTTCCCCTCATCCTGTGGTTATCAGTTCTAGTACGCATGGAAACATCTACAGAGAACCACCCTCGGCTATAATGAGGGCCAGTGGAGGGGACGACCCCACCACTATCCTCAAGAAAGACGAGGGAAAACTTCATTAAAACCATTAATTTGGTAAGTTGATCCCTCGGCTATAATGAGGGCCAGTGGAGGGGACGACCCCACCACTGTCCTCAAGAAAGACGAGGGAAAACTTCATTAAAACCATTAATTTGGTAAGTTGATCCCTCGGCTATAATGAGGGCCAGTGGAGGGGACGACCCCACCACTGTCCTCAAGAAAGACGAGGGAAAACTTCATTAAAACCATTAATTTGGTAAGTTGATCCCTCGGCTATAATGAGGGCCAGTGGAGGGGACGACCCCACCACTGTCCTCAAGAAAGACGAGGGAAAACTTCATTAAAAACCATTAGTTTGGTAATTTGATCCCTCGGCTATAATGAGGGCCAGTGGAGGGGACGACCCCACCACTGTCCTCAAGAAAGACGAGGGAAAACATAAAAACCATTAGTTTGGTGATTTGATCCCCCGGCTATAATGAGGGCAAGTGGAGGGGACGACCCCACCACTGTCCTCAAGAAAGACGAGGGAAAACATTAAAACCATTAGTTTGGTGATTTGATCCCTCGGCTATAATGAGGGCCAGTGGAGGGGACGACCCCACCACTGTCCTAAAAAAAGACGAGGGAAAACTTTATTAAAAACCATAAGTTTGGTAATTTGACTCCTCGGCTATAATGAGGGCCAACGCAGGGGATGACCCCTCGTTCACCCTCAAGAAAGACGAGGGAGAGGTTAGTGGCATTAACAAAGACAAAGCAAACCATACAAAAGGCAAATAAAGAAGACGATAGTATTAATGAAATATCAAATGTTTTATAAGTAGAGTACAAAAATATTGATTACATCAAAAGGGTATGGGCTACAGACAGCCACCCTATGGAACAGCATCAGAGGGCAGGGCCTCAACATCTATAAGAGAGGTTTCCTCTGTGACTATGACAGGCTGAGCCTCAGACGTGCCTGTGCCTTCTGCATGTTCGGTTTCCACCTGGGTCAGAGTCTCGGCGATCAGAGGGTCATCCAGTTGGACTGCTTCAAGGGACGGGCGGACCGAAGAGACGACGTCACCGAATTTGAGGACGACCCACCGACAGGCCGTCCTTATCCCTCTCTCCAAGTACTCAAGGCCGAAACCTTGGAACTCATCTGAGAGTTTATAGGCTTCAACAGCGTCGACCTCGGATTTCTTCACAACCTCAGACAGCTCAACCTTAAACTGGGCCTCCCGGTGGGTCATGGCTTCATCCTTCTCCTTCAAAAGCAAGTCTCTAGCCCTCAGATCCTCATCATGCTGCTTCGTCAGCTCATCCATAATTCATGCATGCTCAGTTCTGGCACTCTCTAACTCAGCCTTTGCAGTATCTAAGTCAGCCTGCAGGTCGACCTCATGCTGGATGGCCCTCTCGGCTTCATGGAACTTTGTTTGGTTCTCAGCCATCCACTTGGTGGCCGAAGTAAAGGCGCATATAGACTGCACAACAAATATAAACAGATGTCAAGAGGCCGAGGAAACAGTTTGTGAAAGAATGAAATTAAAGAAGTGGGTGAAGACCAATACCTGTGCAAGGGCGTTCAGACCATAGTCATACACTTTGGCTGGAGGCATCTTTGACAAGAAGCCGTAGTCAGCAGCCGAGGGAGCAGAAAACATTAATGCCTTGGCTGCCCTCAAGTTTGCAATGAGTGATGAGGGCTCGGCCCTCAGATGTGCCAAGTTCCGGGACCAGAAGTCCCCCATGCTGGATGAAGAAGCAGCCCCTTCAGATGCTTCGACCCTGGCCCTCATCCGAGAATCCGGCCGAGGGTCAACAGGAGTCTCAGGCTCCTTTCTTTTGTGGCTATCGGCGGTCGGCTCAACAACCGTCGGCCCAGCGACCTTCGTCTTCCTCGGAGCCTGCTGAAGCTCCTTACCTTTCTTTTTGGCCAAGCCTGATAATAAGCTGGGAGCAGTCATTTCCCAAAGATAGTCTGATGTACCTGCAGGACGACCTGGAAAGAGGACGACAAGTCAGAAAAATGCAGAGATAAAGAGGAAACACTTCAAAAATAAATAAAGAATGGAAAACGTTCAGTATAACTCACATAGTTATGTCAGAGGGCCGACCTTCAGACCAGCTTCCTTGAGGAGCCGAGGGGTCATCAGGTCTTCAAATTTTGGAAGTTCACCCTCTCTCCCTCGTCCTCTCAGATACTCAACGATGTCCTTCTCCTCCAGACTAAGTTCGGGGTCTGACCTGGCCTTCATCGAAGGGTTAGACCATCTTCTGGGGACCCTCGGACCATCGGCTACAAGTTGAGCCTCGGCGGTGAACTCCCACTCCCCAGAGATAAAGAAGAATCTCTTCTTCCAATCGTGGTTGGAGGTTTGTGCCACGTGGAGAAGTTTTTTCTCAGACCTCCTCGCCCCTAGATGATAGTACCCAGGCTGTTTGGACGAGGAGGTGATATTGTAGTAGGCCAAGAATACGTCAGCCGAGGGCTCATCAGTGAAAGCATTCTTCCACAGGGAGATGTATCCCAGGATCGTCCTCCAAGAGTTGGGAGGAAGCTGAGAGGGGGCAACACCAAGGGCTGACAGGATATCTACGATAGCAGGATGCAGAGGGAATCTAACACCAACTTTGAGCATCTGTTCATAAACTGCAACCTCTCCCTCTTCACAATCAAAAACCCTCTCAGACTCTGAGGTAACCCTCATAGTTATATTGGGGGACACTCCATAGGCATGCCTCCATATCAAGAGGTCGCGATCCCTAACGGATGAGATATAGGACGAGGCATGGGAGGTATCAATCTGGTCATCTGTATCATCGCCCTCGTCCTCAGTCCCCTCTCCCTCGGCCTCATCATCTTCCAGAGGCCCCTGGGGAAAGGCCATCTGAAAGGCATGTGGAGATAGGGTTGTCACAGGGACAGCCTCGGAGGGGACCATACCCTCGGCCTCTCGACCTGGGCTTAGGTCAGATGTCTCTCTCCTACCGGAAGGTCCAGCGCCAGTTGGCGAGGAGGCTCTCTCGTCCATCTCACTTGAATGACACTCGGCTGGACGATGGGACGACCCACAAGACTCAGACGGTTCAAATGGTTTTATTGTGGCTGGAGGAATGGGAAAGATGGGTCGTACCCAATTAGGGTCGGCCCCTTGTCTCCTCTCTTCCTCTTCCTCTATTCGTCTGATCTCTGCAAAGAGCTTCTCTCTCAAGGATGGGAATTCAGACGCTAAACTATAAAGCTTCCTAAGCATTAAAAGGGAAGACCCTACACTTAGAGGAATTTGGGGAACTTAACTACAAACAAGTTTGCAGTTGACCAAATTAGACTTTTGAATTAAAAAGGGAATTGATGGTTTTCGCTCAAGAACACTCAACAACCAGTCGCCGAAAAAGTTGTAAAACGACCCAAATCAAGCCCTACAGGCCTAAAACCAAAAAGCAAAAAAAGTAATGAAAGTAAAGAGGACGCTGGGGCAGAAAGATTACCTGAGAAAGAAATAGCAAAACTGCCAAACTCGAAACGTAGAGATTGCAGAAATGGCAAGAAGGCTGGAAGCTAGAAAGAGAAAGCTTGGGCGCGAAGAAGAAGAAGAAGAGAGAGAGAGAGTTCAAAAATCTCTTAAATACCTTAGTAATGAGTGGGCCCATTGACCAAGGCAGGACACAGCCCACGAGGAAGGCATCATTAGGGCACGAAGCCCCAAGCAAAGTATGCAGCCGCCGTGCCTTGGAAACTGGAACAACAATGAGTATCTGCCCAGGTGTCACTCACCTAACTGATCATACACGCATCTCAATTACAACACTATCCCTCAGCCATCTCAACAGAACCTATGGCTAAGGGATGGGGGGTGATTGATATACCCATTTATATCCTCGGCCTGGCTTAAGATTATCTCCAAACGGACGACCCCACAGGGGTCGACCCTTCATCAGGATCCAGACGACCCCTCAGAGGGGCCGACCCTTCATTAGGATCAAGATGACCCCTCAGAGGGGCCGATCCTTCACCAGGATCCAGACGACCCTACGAGGGGCCGACCCTTCACCAGGCTCCAGACGACCCTACGAGGGGCCGACCCTTCACCAGTCTCCAGATGACCCTCTGAGGGTACGACAGTACGAGGCCAAAATTGGGCCAGACTCACTACTGGAAGGAACTTTGCCCTCGGCCTCGGCTCATAGGCCGAGGGTGACATCATCACAGCGCGTGGTCTGGGAGACGCGTGGAACAGTGCGCGTGAGGCTCACATGGCACATGGGAGACCGTTATAACAAAATCACACCCTCACGTGAGGGAATATTATGTCATCATTTGGCATCTACAGGTGTCAATAGGGGATTGGCTAGATCATCATTCACATGCACCATGCATACTTGGGGGGTACACTACACCCCCCAAGACCTATATATACTTGTCACCTACAACCCTACAGGAGATCGATCAATTGGTTGTAACTCTAGCTAAAACTCTGCTTGTACACACAGTAGAGAGAGAGAGGAGCTTGTGTGCACTGTATCCAAGGCCATTAGTGCCCATACTTAGTGGATCACACACTCACAGTGGATGTAGGCCAAATTGGCTGAACCACTATACATCATTGTCTTATTTCCTCTTATACTCATCCCCTTCTACACATTTATACACTTACATCTCTATGGCTGCCATGGCTACTACTGTTTGAGCTCGTTATCACTTATCCGGTGGTGCTAAATCTCAGCATCATCAGTCATCCTGAATGTCCATCCATAAACAATGTAAAAAGAAATACAAAAATCTTTTTGTCTTTTTCCAAAAAATTTATCAAAATAAAATCTTTTTGGCTTTTACATTTTTTGTCAAAAAAAAGAAAATCTTTTTGTATTTTGAGAAAAAATTTCAAAAACAAAAAATCTTTTTGGTTTTTAAAAAAAAATAGATACAAAAGTGATACATACTAGCAATAGACGTAAAATATCATCATGTAAATCATCCTATGCTAGCAAACAGTCGAAACCTCAACCATTAGGTGCGGAGGTGTTTTCCAAAGTGTAAGGACACAAATTTCCAAATTGAGTCCATATATAGTTTTGGCTCAATTCCGGACAAAAACATTTATTCATAGGATAGTATTTATTGTAATATTCTCAAGCCTATGAAGTGTATGTTGAAGACGTAGCGGCAAAGAATTTAAAGCTTCATCAAAATGCCGGTTTGCGTGCCTCGTTTCTACGTCATCAACTAAGGTTCCTTGCTCCCAAGGTATGAATGTAATTATATTTATATAGGAGCTTGGAACAAAGTTTATTGGGTGTTAGGTGTAATAACAAACTGCATTTTATTTTCAGAAAGAATCAAATAGAACTTTAATATAAGTATATAAAAGTTTCTGGGCCAAAATCGAATTTTTCAATCTTTCTGGTCGTTCGTTAGAAATGTCGTTCGAATGAGTTTTTTCGTTCGAACCAGATTTCGTTCGAACGAGTTTTGTCGTTCGAACCAGTTTCGTTCGAACGAGTTTTGCCAACGACCCTAACTGGTCAGTCGTTCGATATGTCATTCGAACGAATGTTCGTTCTAACGAGGTATCTAACGAACTTCTAACGAGCCCAGGCTGGTCACTCGTTAGAAGTCTCGTTCGAACGAGAATCAAGTTCGTTCGAACGAGATTCCAGCGGGAACAGTTATTTGGCAGTTTTTTGCAGTTTTTCCCCACTCCTCCACTTGGTTTTCAACCAACTTTTTTCATACATTATTATGTGCGGGAAACACATTTTCCAAGACAACTTTTCCATCCTAATACATCTCCTAGAGAGAGTTTGAGAGATCATTTTAAAAAGGGAAAATGTTCATGTTTGAGTGTTCTTCAACTTAAAGAAATATCTTTAAACACTTAGTTTACACCCAATAATTGTGTTTATCCAAGTTTCTATATTTATATCAATTGCTTGGAGTTTTTGGCACCGGTTTTCTCTACCGAATTCAAGAGACGTTTCGGGTTTGCTTCTACACCCCATCACAAAGAAGACTTTTGTTGAGATTCTACCGACACGGAGAAAGGCTCCATGCTTGGGTGACGGTGACCATATAAAGTCCCATCGGTGTATTCCGAGACCACGGTGGAGCTCCGTTGGTTATCCTCTAATTGGAGGTTGATACAAGAAGGAGCATCACGGCTTGAGAGGGTTCGAGTTTAGGAAGTAAGTCTTTTGTCTTGTATTTTGTAATACTATTTTTAGTGGATTTGAGGCTAGGGCCGTCCCGAGGTTTTTTCCCGTTAGTGGGTTTTTCCTCGTACATCGCAGTGTAGTGTGACATTGTTTATTTTTATCTTGCACAAAATTTAGAACGCATGCTTTAGGTTTAATTCAAGATAAAATTCGGTTTAATTCTCACACTATATTAAAATTGGACTTTAATTTAATATTGGGTAAAATTGTGTAATTCTAGTCACTTACATTAATTTGGTTTCGCCTAACTTTGGATAATTGTTAATTATGACTTAGGCAAATTCTTGGACTTGAATTATGTTTTAATTAGTTTTGAGAAATTAAAACTTGTTGTTTTATTTGAAAGTTGAACCATCACCCCTTTTACAACGCTTCCGCATCATCTTCATTGAGTTTATATAACAAGGAAATTATTTTAATTGTGAATTTAAAATCCGGGGTCTTTTCAAATTGGTATCAGAGCCAAAAACGATAAATTATTTCGTTAAGATCCTTTAATTTTTTGGCTAAATATGGATTTTTCCCCATTTTCAAAATTTCCTATTTTTGATGGTTCTAACTACGCGTATTGGAAAGCGTGTATGAAATCGGCACTTAAATCTATCGATGAACGTGTTTGGATGTCTGTTGTTACCGGGTACTCCCCACCAACTCATCTAATTGAAAATGAACGTGTTCCCAAACCCATCGATAGATGAACCGAAAATGAGTTTAAGCTTGCAAATTTTAATTCCCGTGGTTTAAATGCCTTATTTAGCGCTGTCGCACCGGATGAATTTCGACGTATTATGACGTGTGAAACCGCTAAAGAAGCTTGGGATATTTTACAATTAACTCATGAAGGAACTGTGTCGTTAAAGCTTCAAAACTCCAAAACCTCACCACTCAATTTGAAACTATCAAAATGGATGAAAAAGAAACTTTTGATAAATTTTATGCTAGACTTTCTGACATTGTTAATTCATCCTTTAACTTGGGAGAGAAAATACCTGACGACCGTGTTGTAAAGAAAATTTTGAGGTCCCTACCCGATAGATTTATTCCTAAAGTGACCGTTTTAAATTCTTTACCCACTTTAGCCTCTACGAAATTAGAAGAGCTTGTAGGTGATTTACAAACCTATGAACTGGATATGTTTCCCTCTAAAACTGAAAAGAAAATTGAAAAGGGTGTTGCTTTAAAAGCCCGAAAAGAGGTCAAACAAGTAGTAGAGAGCGATAGTGATAGTGACTCGGAAGACATGGCTTTGTTTGCTCGTAAATTTAGAAAATTTCTTAAATTTAACAAAGATAAAGTTAAAAATGATTTTAAGAAATTTGATACTTCTAAACATGATAAAAGCGAGAAGATTTCTAAAGCCGAGAAAATCCCTAAACCTAGTAATGAACATTTAGATAGGGACGAGTCTAATAAGTGTTTTGGTTGTGAAGGTTATGGCCATAGGGCTTATGAGTGCCCCACTAAACTAAGGAAAGATGGTAAGCGACCTATTTCATATAATGCAACCCTTAGTGATAGTGATAAGGAAGAAAAGCCCGATTCCCCCACTAAGAAAAATTTTGTGGCTTTTATGGCTAGTCATGTGAGTGATAATGAGAACTCATCGATTGATGACACGATTGCACATGCCACTTCCAAGGTCATTGTTCATGATTCCCTTGTTTTTAATGATAGTGAGAGTGAAGAAGAAAGTGAGAGTGAAACTGAAGAAGAGGTTGATGTGAGTGAACTTCAAAATGCTTTTCATGAATTATATAAAGAATCTATTAATTTGAAAAGAACTAATTTGAAGCTAGAAGCTTGTTTAAGAAAGAGTGTCAAGGTCGTTGATGATAGTGCCTTAATAGAAGACCTTAGGACGCATGTGAGGACTCTTCAAGAGAAGCTTGATTATGTAGAAGGCGAAAGAGATAGCCTTAGGGGTTTAATGGAATCCTTGAAAAATGAGCTTCTTGCTTTTGAAGAGCGTAATTTTTTACTAGAATCTAACATTTTAGAATTGGAAAATAAATTAAAAGATTCTAGTAATGTCAAATTTGATTTGGAATGTCGTTCGGAAAAACTTGATAAAATGTTAGGAACGGTCCAAATTAAAAATGACACTTGTGGTTTAGGCTTCAATCCTTGTAATGAATTTACTCATAATGCCCAAACCAATGTTTTAGGAGAATCAACTAGGAATACCTTTAAAGATCACTCCTTAAGTAAATCTTTTCGACATGTTCTCACTTGTACACATTGTGGTCGACAAGGTCATCTTAGGAAATTTTGTTTAGATCTTAAACGAATTCCTAGAAAACCCCATAGTAAAGTAACCACGGTAGTTAATGTGCCTACACCCCAAAATAGTCATTCCTCATTAATTTGGGTTAGGAAATCCGACTTGGTTACCTTACAAAATAGGGTTGTTGATTCTCATTTACTTTCACATCCTTCCTCCCTTGCTAAATCTAATGGATGAATGTGTTAGTATTTGCATACTTTAGCGTTTGTACTTCATGCTATATTCATATGCTAAATGTATGCTTGTTTAGTCATTCTCTAGTCATTGCCTTATTTCATATCACATGCTAGAAATTATGACTTGTTCATCTTTTTGTATTATATTTTGTGTTTGAATCGACTGCATAATATAAAAAGATTTTTGTTTATCATTTGTGTTTTATTTATTTCATTTAAGCTTAATGAAAAATACAAATGATTTTTGTTTGTCCTTTTGAGTAAATATTTATTTTTGATTAAAAATGTTAAAAACTCAAAAAGATTTTGTTTTGTGTGTATTTTTGTTTGACACACTTTATGTGGCATATATTTGTGTTTGAATCCTATCGTTTACGCTTCCATGTGGCTAGAACTTTTGGTTTAGATTTTCAATCCTTAAAATGTTCTTTACCATGTTTTATATGGAGTAGTTGGATTTTGTATTGTTTAAATGGATTCTATTTCTATATGCCTCTATTCACACGTGCACGAGCTCTTTTGAAATCTTAATGTCACATGTTATATTTGAGCTTTTTGAGGTGTTCTCCTATCAATCTAGTCATCTACATATCTATGACCTAGGAGGACTAGTGCATGTCAAAATCTGTTGCATGTGAGATTTGTGTGAAAAAATGAAAACATGATAAATTAATATATGCACGGGGAAGGGCTCCAAAAGGATGAATTAAATCCTTTGCGATAGTAAGCCACCGTTGATTGGATCTAAAAGAAATACGTGATCCAAAGGCCTAAAAACAGAATATTTGGCATTTAAAAGAAAGCAATTGCCAAGGCCTATGTTTGTATGATATATTCATTCAAAAACAAAATAATATATATGCTCATTGAGGGAGAATTGGATGGTATATCAACGGTTTGCACATTGTCCGTTTATCCTAGTTGTCTTTAATGTCATGACTCTATTTGGTTTGTAGAATCATCATCATGCTAGGCTTGTATGCATTGTGTATGTTTGTTCATTGAGTTCAATCTTTATATTGTCACATGAGGTTATATTTAACTGTGATGAAGTTTGCAATCAAATGAGAACTCCGTGAACGTTTCTTAAGTGTTTGGGTCTAAATTTAATTGTTGCTAGTTCACACCCCTACACTTCCGTTTCCATATGACACATTTTTGCCATACGAGTGTGCAAACTTATTGTATTTTGTGTCATGTGTATGTTTATATCTATTTATATATGCATGTACTTATTGGTATATTTAAAGTATATATATATATATGATATCTGTTTGTCTTTGCCTTGCTTTAATTGCCCATATGCTTTCATGTCTTATCACTTTAAGCTTTCACATGCTGTTTATTAGTTCTTTATCCTTTGCCTATTCCCGAACAAAAAGGGGGAGAATGATGATAGGGGGAGAAATGGTATCTAATCCTATTATTATCGTATCTTCGTTTGAGGGAGATTTATCTTAGGGGGAGACGTCTTTCTAAGTAGGTCATGTGTTTAAAGGGAGAATTAATTTAGGGGGAGTAATTAATTAATTGCATTTAATATTTTGATATTCCCTATGCATTTGATGAGTTTGCTTAAGTGTGCAGGAATTATTCTAAAGCGGCATCTTTCTATGGCAAAGCGTTTGATCCTTGGGTTGAGTCAAGTTTGGGCGGGTTATGTTTTGAGTCTAGTAGAGCTTGACGGCCCTTTAGGATTTTTGTTTGGTTTTTGTCCCGGAATAGCCAAAGGGGGAGATTTGTAAGGACACAAATTTCCAAATTGAGTCCATATATAGTTTTGGCTCAATTCCGGACAAAAACATTTATTCATAGGATAGTATTTATTGTAATATTCTCAAGCCTATGAAGTGTATGTTGAAGACGTAGCGGCAAAGAATTTAAAGCTTCATCAAAATGCCGGTTTGCGTGCCTCGTTTCTACGTCATCAACTAAGGTTCCTTGCTCCCAAGGTATGAATGTAATTATATTTATATAGGAGCTTGGAACAAAGTTTATTGGGTGTTAGGTGTAATAACAAATTGCATTTTATTATCAGAAAGAATCAAATAGAACTTTAATATAAGTATATAAAAGTTTCTGGGCCAAAATCGAATTTTTCAATCTTTCTGGTCGTTCGTTAGAAATGTCGTTCGAACGAGTTTTTTCGTTCGAACCAGATTTCGTTCGAACGAGTTTTGTCGTTCGAACCAGTTTCGTTCGAACGAGTTTTGTCGTTCGAACCAGTTTCGTTCGAACGAGTTTTGCCAACGACCCTAACTGGTCAGTCGTTCGATATGTCGTTCGATATGTCGTTCGAACGAATATTCGTTCTAACGAGGTATCTAACGAACTTCTAACGAGCCCAGGCTAGTCACTCGTTAGAAGTCTCGTTCGAACGAGAATCAAGTTCGTTCGAACGAGAATCAAGTTCGTTCGAACGAGATTCCAGCGGGAACAGTTATTTGGCAGTTTTTTGCAGTTTTTCCCCACTCCTCCACTTGGTTTTCAACCAACTTTTTTCATACATTATTATGTGCGGGAAACACATTTTCCAAGACAACTTTTCCATCCTAATACATCTCCTAGAGAGAGTTTGAGAGATCATTTTAAAAAGGGAAAATGTTCATGTTTGAGTGTTCTTCAACTTAAAGAAATATCTTTAAACACTTAGTTTACACCCAATAATTGTGTTTATCCAAGTTTCTATATTTATATCAATTGCTTGGAGTTTTTGGCACCGGTTTTCTCTACCGAATTCAAGAGACGTTTCGGGTTTGCTTCTACACCCCATCACAAAGAAGACTTTTGTTGAGATTCTACCCACACGGAGAAAGGCTCCATGCTTGGGTGACGGTGACCATATAAAGTCCCATCGGTGTATTCCGAGACCACGGTGGAGCTCCGTTGGTTATCCGCTAATTGGAGGTTGATACAAGAAGGAGCATCACGGCTTGAGAGGGTTCGAGTTTAGGAAGTAAGTCTTTTGTCTTGTATTTTGTAATACCGTTTTTAGTGGATTTGAGGCTAGGGCCATCCCGAGGTTTTTTCCCGTTAGTGGGTTTTTTCTCGTACATCGCGGTGTAGTGTGACATTGTTTATTTTTATCTTGCACAAAATTTAGAACGCATGCTTTAGGTTTAATTCAAGATAAAATTCGGTTTAATTCTCACACTATATTAAAATTGGACTTTAATTTAATATTGGGTAAAATTGTGTAATTCTAGTCACCTACATTAATTTGGTTTCGCCTAACTTTGGATAATTGTTAATTATGACTTAGGCAAATTCTAGGACTTGAATTATGTTTTAATTAGTTTTGAGAAATTAAAACTTGTTGTTTTATTTGAAAGTTGAACCATCACCCCTTTTACAACGCTTCCGCATCATCTTCATTGAGTTTATATAACAAGGAAATTATTTTAATTGTGAATTTAAAATCCGGGGTCTTTTCACAAAGGTGGTAATATCCTATGATAAACATCCATCAAATCATGTGAAGTTTTGACTAAATACTCAACTTTCTCTATAAAGTGCTCAAAATATCTCATGTGATGTGCAGGAGTATGTGAAGTATCATGTGTGGGTGTGCGTGTGGGAACACGTGTAGTAGCATAATGAGGTAAAAACCTATGAGACACACTACCAACTTAAAGGAAAATTCCCTAAGATGTTATATCTTCCTGCAATGGGTGCAAACATAAACGGGTCTAGGAACACCTCTCTCAAAATGATTAGGACGCTCTCTCCTATGTGGAAACATACGCCTAGGTGGGTTAGGTCGATATCCATATGGATCTATCACAAACTAGGGAACCGGATCAAGTGCAACATGGGAAGTAGACACACCGTCATAACCTATTCATAGTCTCTCAACATTACTCAAAGCGGGACTGAGGAGCGTCTTTCCAACCTTCTTAGTTGTATCCTCTAAAGTAACCTTGACCTTCCGGGCACATTCGAGATCTCTCTCGAGTTGGGACACATGGGATTCAAGTTCACAATTTTCCCGGCCTAAGACGATCAACTACTCACTTAAAGAAACCTTCACCTTCTCGAGTTGACTCACTGACGCCTCGTACTCCCTCAAAACTCCTATCTCTCTCTCCAAATCTAACACCTCAATACCTAACTCCTTATTCAACTTCTTTGTCTTCAAGGATTCGACGTATAAATCTCTAAACGCATTTTGGAGATCGCTTCCACCCTCACTTTCTCACTCTCACACTCACTAGAAACACTCAAATCATCATCGGGCCTCTCACATATACAAATGTCCTCATCGTCATGGGAAAAACTAGATGGGCTCACGTGACTAGCCATATAGGCAACACATATACCATGTGATGATTCATCCCCAGAATCATTCACCTCGACATCACTATCACTAAGAGTGGATGGCATAGTAATTTTCCTCCCCTTTCTCTTTAGCATAGTGGGACATTCAAACGCTTTGTGCACTTTTTCCTCGCACTCAAAACATCTCACCTCTTCCTTTTTCTCACTGCTCTCTTTGGCCTCTTATTTTGTTTCCTCAAACATCATTTTTTGAAAGAATTTTCTTTGGAAAATTTGAGAAACTTTTTAAATTTTTTAGCAAACAAGGCCACATCAAAAAAATCAAACTCTCCCTAAACTTTCTCTTTCTTCTTCTTCTCTCTCTTCTTAGGCACTTCCTCATTCCTTTTAGATTGGGACCTAAGTGCAATTCCTCTATCCTTAAGCTTAATGGTTTTGGGAAACATGTCGATCTCATAAGTTTAAAGGTCTCCTACGAATTTTTCTAACTTAATTGTAACTAATATCCCTAGAGAATTTAAAGCAGTGACCTTAAGAATAAAGCAGGATGGGAGTGACCTTAAAATCTTTTTAACAACTCCCGTCTCATCAATTTTCTTACACAAATTAAAACTCGTGTTAACTATGTACGACAACCTAGAATAAAACTCATCAAAACACTTGGACTCTAACATGGTGATAGTCTCAAACTGGGTGGTTAAATTTTGTAACATAGATACTTTAACTGCGTTGGTACTCTCATGTGTCAATTGGAGGATATCCCATGCCTCTTTAGACGTGGTTCACATCATAATTCGGCAGAACTCGTTAGGGGTGATGGATCCAAAAATAGCACTCAGGCCACAAGAATTATAGGTACTCCATTTATAATCATCCTCGGTCCAGTCAGATACAAGTTTGGGAAAAGTGACATTTTCAACGGTGACAGTGGGAGGAGTCTACCCTCTTTTACAAACAAGCCAAACACATTCAGCAATAGCCTTCAAACTAGATCTCCTGTGGGATTTCCAATTGGCATAATTCATTCCATCAAAGATGGAAATCGATTATATAAGTTCTCCATCGAAAAAATTGCAAAATTTTTCAAAATCAATTTTTGTAAAAAAAATCGATATAAAACAAAATTTGCGAAAAAAGAATCACTCGATAATTTAGAGCAGCCGGGATTTGTAAATTTATAATTAAAACTTATTTAATTAGAGTCAATCTTTGTTCCAAATTTTATTTAACCCTAATCATGCATCTATGTGAAAAAATCAAACATCCAATCACAAATTAAGGGACAAACAAATTCAGGAAAAAAAAACTTTCGGATAAAAACCTTTTATTTCACTATCTAACGTAAATCGCAACTTACAATTCCATAATGAAATCTGTAATGAATCTCCCACAGAAAATCCACATAGGCCGCAGCCTAACACCAGCAAAGATTCTCGCAAGATCCTCAAGAACCGCAGATCTTCTTCAGCAGTGAATACCCTTGAGTATCCCCAATGACCACAGTCATCAGCAAATAGCTCCCGCAAGAACTATCAAATCAGCAGTAGAGAAATCTTCTCTATAAAAGAAACTTCAACAAGAAGTGTTTGGGTTCCAAAACGATTCGCCAAAGTATATGGGATGATTTTGTGAATCAACAATAAAGTTTTGTGCCCCAAAAGTGAAGACTAAAATTCTACAGATTTGCAGTTTTCGTGTATCAAAAGTCTTGATGACAAAGTCTTCTAAAATAGGTATTTATAGCAAAGTAAAATACTTGAGGAGGCCCAGGTTGTTCGAACAACTTCTTGATGTCGTTAGAAGCGACCTAAGAAACGATCTTATAAAATGCAAAACAGTAGCGTGTCATTTGAAGCAATGAAGAAACGACCCATCTCGCGATCATCAAACGACATATGATGTCATTTGAAGGGGAAACATTGATTTTTCATTTGAACAACATAAGCAAAAAAATAATATTTCATAAAGCTCGCCTACAGGTCTTCCAAAAAATATTTAACTTAGAAAAATGCCTTAATTTGTTAAAAAAAACAGTTTTGAAAAATACCCCAATACAATCATAAACCAAATTTGAAACTTAAACACAATCCTTACCAAAATCAATCTCGTAGATGTTCGTTGTTGAAGAAACTTGATATTCGGATCCTCCATCTTGAACAAATGATCTTGATCTTCCTTTGACGGTTGTATCTGTACATGACATACTCTATGTTAAATCAGGATGATGGAAATTATGTCCTTACAAAAAGACCTTATAAGTTATTTAAAAAACAAATGCAATGAAATGGGGATTGAAGACTTACTTGTTTGTTTGAGTATTAAAGAGGATAATTAAGTGTCTGAAAATAAAATGAAAATCATTCCATGGAATACAAGGCCGCATTATTAAAAAACGAAAGAAAACTAACAAAAAGCGGAAGTACTCCAATGAAGGTCTACAAGGAATAATTCCAACAAGACCAAAGGAAGATTCTATAATTGCAAGTAGTAAGGTCATCATATCATAGACTGTAAGAAGAAAAACTTCAAGAAGAAGAAAAATACCCCAAAAATGTAACTGAGATGGAGAATCTTTCGAACAATATTTCCATTATAAACCTCTCAATTGTTGTATATGAGGTTAACTTGGTAGGAAATTCCATAAAACGGTGAGTGAAAACCAAAGAAACTTGCCACACCTATTCGGATAAATGGATGTTTGTCATATCTCACATAGTTGATAACAAATAATAACAATACATGGGAAACTCTTGGAGTTCGAAGGTTGAACCTGAAAATAAGGAAACAGGGGTGTGATGGCAAGAAACTGGCACAATAAAAGCATGAATGAAAAGGGAAAGAAAAAAGGAGAAAAAGGTATGACAATATAATACCTTCCTCATAGTTGCTGCCCCAAGTTATCCCACAGCCATAAGGACAGTTGCAACACTAACCTCAAAAAAAGGAAACAGGTGAGTGTTAGTGAACACTTGCACAAAAAAGGTAAGTTAAAAAGAAACAATGTATTAATTAAATACCTAGGCAGTCTCTCCTGGGATGTTAACCAGATGTTCTGCGGATACATGAACGAATGTTGTGCTAGCCTAAAAACAAAGAAACATGAGAGTATTAGCAAACACTTGCATAGAAGTACGAAACCTATATAATTAATGCATAGTGATATATGTGACTTAAAATCTATGTAAACTAGAATTGGTCATATTGAAAACACTTGCATAGATGATTACACAAGTATTTTTATGTATATTTTCCAGGAAGAAAACTGAGGAATTGAAAACATTTAAGCATTACAAAAGATAAGTTCAGAATCAATTTCGCAAAAATATAAAGGTGTTAAGTAATAAAAGGGTGAATATGTGTAACCATCTATTCCTTTTTATTTTAAATATGGAATAATTCACAAACTATCGCTCCTTATTCACCTCAACAAAACAATGTAATTGAACATAAATCGTACATTAAAAGAGATTATGAATGTTAGTTGAAGTTCAGCTTTACTATAAAACTTGGGGAAATCATTTTTTTTCACCATTATATTCTCAATAAGTTTCCTTAAAAGAAAGAAATAAGACTTCTTATGAAATATAGAAATGGCATATTCCTCACTATAAATTCTTAAAAGCATGGTTGTGTTTGGTTAAAATAGCAGTTTACATTCCCATAAGGACTAAAATATGACTAAACTTCATTAATTGTGCTTTCATTGGGTGTAACAGTAGTGCCTATCAGATTCCTGTCTATAAATATAAAATTCTCGATGTGCATGTTAATTAGGAGATATAATTAAGGAACGCAAATTTCTTTGAATAGATATTTTCATATAAAACATTATATGATATAATCTCTTTGAAAAGAACCTCGGTTACTATGTATAGTGATCCTCAAATTGATCGAGAGTCCACTAATCAAGGAAAAGAGGATGAACCATAATGTTGTAAAACTGCAAAGACTTTAAATATTTTGGTCCAAATTTTCTAATTTATCTATTGGAAAATGAGCCTTAAAGCTTACGGGGAGATATGCCTTCTCCTAAAGCACCACATTAGAAATAGAAAATTAATAGTGAAATTAAATCCATCATGGAAAATCATACTTAAGAATTGATGGATATTCCACCAAAAATTAAATCTTTGGGTTGTAAATGGATTGTTAAAAGTAAAATGAAGTTTGGTGGATCAATTGGAAAATACAAGTCAGACTTTTAGCTATAGAATATAGACATGAGAAAGGTCTGGGTTATTTTGATACATCTTCATGAGTTAGAAGAGTAACATCCATTAAAATGTTAATAGAAATTGATGCGTTACATAATACTGAGATACATTAAATGGATGTTGTAAAAGTCTTCCTAAATGGTGAATTAGATGAAGAAATCTTTATGGAACAATACATGTGTTTATATCAAAACCATTACCAAAGGATATTTCATTGTTTGCCTTATTTTAGTGATATGCTTAATTTACATAGCCATATTGATATTATTAAGGCTACCAAAAAAATGTTAACCACTAGGTTTGACATAAAAGACCTAGGCATTTCCCATGTTATATTAAAAAATAAAATTTCTAAAACATCGAATGGAATAATATTATCTCATTTTCATTATTGTAATTCCCTGTATTTTTTGGAGTTATATAATTATTAATTAATATTTACTCGGGCGAATTAATGGGTATCTTATTGGATTTAATTGGTTTGGATTATTAAATGGAATTTACAAAGAGAGATTTAAATAATATATGGAGGGATCATAAATTAAATTAACCTGATGTAAATTAATTTGATGTTGTGGATTGGTTTGGTTGGATGGGACTCTGGAAGTGTACAGAGACTCAGAATAGTTTTTAATGTGGCGAATTGGACCTTATGGGTAGGTAGGTACACCTTTGGGACATGGTTTAAGAATGTTGGCTTAGTGTTTTAGGCTTATTTAAGGGTCCAAAAGTGGGTCCATAATAGATTTGCGAGTTTAGAATTTTAAATAGGTTAATAACCTTCATTAAACATCAAAATACATCATAATTAAGACCTAACAACAAGAGGAAAGCTTTAGGATAAGAGGAAAATACTCATGAGGAATTAATCAAAAATTAATCTTCGTTTAAGGAAAGAAATACTATCTTGCCTATAATATTAATATAATTTCTTTATGAATTTCATTATATGAATCAAGTGGTTATGAGCATACTAGTAAGATTTAAAATTTGATTTTGGTTTGTACAATCCGATCTTTAAACATGTTTATTGTAGATTCGAATTAATTAATTAATTAATTAATTAAGCCCATGCTTATGTTAAAACTCATAAATGATTGATTAATGTGTAATCACGCGTTTAACGAAAGTATTGATGTTAATCGTATGTTAATCTGGTCCAATGGAATGAAGAAGATGAAGTTAGGTTTAGAATGTCAAGATATGAATTTGAACCCTTAATTGTATTGGAATCACATTAAATCTTGTAGAAACATTAATATGTGACTTATATGTATAGAGGAAAGGTTTTGGATTGCCATAGAGGCTTTTGAATGCGTTTAAGATGCTTTAAGGGACACCCTAAAAGGACCTTGGGCAAAGCTCGACAGGCTGGACACGTTGAATCGATTCGTCCCTAGAACTTTTGTGTGCTTGGGTTATTTATAAGGTTTTGCGATTTTGATTTGGGATATATATATATATGTGTGTGTGTGTGTGTGTGTGTGTGTGTGTGTGTGTGTGTGTGTGCGTGCGTAGGTATATACATACAATGTATAATGTGATAAACTACGAGGACATAAAAGGTGGGGGTTTCAATTAGGATTGTAGTATATTAAACATAGAATTATTAATATAATCTGGTATGGAAATTTTGACGGTCATTGGGTATATTAAGTGTTATGTTATATCCTATGTATGAATTTTGATATGTATAATTATGTATTATACATGGTGGATTGGTTACTCAGTGGAACCACACGGTGTAGGTGGGGTAGTTCGAGTGTGGTTAGTTGTATTGGGGTGTAGTACCATACGCTTTGGATTATATTTGTATATACTTAGAAATTGGGGTATAATTATTAGACTATGGGTTTAGTCACGGGTATATATATAGGAGTGTGTATATATATACACATGTGAGTATTTATTATAATATGGGTTTTGTCTCGGGTATATATATGTGTGTGGGGGGTGGGGGGGGGGGGGGGTGGATACCTAGTCCGGTAGTCGGGATAAGTTTATAAATAATGCTAAATATCTATATGTTGGGATCATGCATAGTTTACTATTGGAAATCGTGTCCCTTGATGGCTATGAATATTATGGTACATTATTGATATGTGTGTATAAGTATACATGGGACTCGATTATTTCCCCGAGGATAATTCGTGAATACAGTGGTATGTGTTTAACGTAATTAATGGAGGTGTACATAATTAGTGAAAATGTTATAATATATCGATAATGGGTTAATCAAAACGAATAAAGAGTGATTAAAAATATTGTATTATGGTATAATCGCAATGATGGATTTAGTTAGAGTACTGACACTCTTTGTATGGAATAATATGGGGATTGAGTGGGGTTATCTCTCAGCCTTTGGGAAATTGTTTTGGGTTTATCTGTAAGGATTATAGACGATATGAGTTGGGTAAATACTCTTGGTTTTGGTCTATCTATATAAGTGATAAACGGTATGACTTGGGTAAATACTCTTTGTTGGGTCGATCCAGGGATGGTTGATTTCTCTGGGTGACGTAATATATATTGGATGGTGTATACATATATTGAATATGGGTATTTGCGTAGGGAGTCTCTTATCATTGTCTTACATGAACGATCCGACTAGACATAAGTGTATTGGGGGTTTCTTGTTTAAATTTCATTCGCGCGACATCCCACGCATAGAGTCTATTTTGTTCAGGAATTAGGAGATATTGGGTATGAGATCATTAAGACTTATTGAGTACGGATAAATGGTTTATGTGTATACTAATATTGAATATGTTGAGTCTTAGGCCAATGAGTCTTAACGACTATCTAAGATAAGCAGAACTATATCGTGGGGGTTCCTTGTTTATATCGTTCGTGAGATGTCCCAAGCACGGAGCTTAGTAAGGTTGGTAGTTGGAGGACTGTGGGGATCTAGACTATTGGTTTTAATTTATTTTTTACTTATGTGGATGGATGGCCTTAGTATGGTAAGTTATGGTTTGGGTACGGTTAGTGAGAACTATAACAGGTTAGAGGAGAGGTGAGGCATATTTTTGGATGAGTTTTATAAGGTGATGGCATGGTGCGTAAATGGGTAGAATTTCATATTGTTAAGTAATAGGGATATTTTTTGAAACTTTCGATCCCTTATCCAAATCTTTAAAAGTGTTTCCCCCATGTATTATTATTGTTAAAAGTAGGGTTGAGTAGTCAATGTTGTAGTGATTGGAGATCCAGTTTATCATCCTTAGCATATGAGTTGTTATTTTATTTCAGTTGGTTTTTCAATGTTATTTGTATTTAGGATTTTATTTATGAACCTAGGTGGTTTCGGTGTATTTACATTTTAGCTTGAGACTTATCTCTATTCAATTATTTATTTATTATTGTTCATTATTATGTCATCAATGGTTTTTATTTACTGTAATTTGTATTTTCGTTGATTATGAGAATAAAATAAACTAATTAGCGCTTCCTAACTTTGGCATGTCAGTCTAATCAACTACACGTGGGAAAATAGGGGGTGTTTCTGTTGGTATCAAAGCATCGCAGGCTCTAATGTCCTTACGATCTATTTTTTGCTCGTTAGATTTTTCTCCTTACATTCTTTGATGCTAGAAACCTACGGTTAGGATGGGTTGTATTCTCTATTAGTGATCCATATATTATATGAATTTCCTTGTTTGATTTCAGTTGGAAAACACTTGAGGAAGGATAGGACAACTCCCACTATGGCAACCAGTCGAGAGACTGAGTTGAATCAACAAGCACCACAAGCGGTACCAGTTGACTATGCTCCCATCAATTCTTAGGGAGTCGCAGTGAGGGTTACAACCATTTTATAGCATTTTTCGTAGCCTGACAAGCCACAATTGCAGGTGGTTATGCCTACTCCACCACAGTTGTATACTTGGGAGAGGGCTAATGGGATTTGACACAACATTGGCGAGTGTTGAGAATGTTGGCCTTGGTTTAGGCGTTTTACTTTGGAGGATTTCGTAGGCTACTGGGTCCAAAGGGTAGGTTACGAGTATATATGGTGGTTTCCTTACTTGTATTATCCATCTGACGTATGAGTTACTACCGAGTGTTAAGATCTGACTCCAACAGCTTATCATTTCACTGTCTTTAGCTTTGTGATGTGAGAAAAGACTTGGGCGAATTTCGAGGATAAAATTATATTATTAAGGGGATGAAGAATGCAATACCCTCTATATTAAGAATTAAATGAATTTTCATTTAACTATTAATTAATATTAGTCTGGTGAATTAAAGGGTGATTTATTGGATCCAATTGGTTTGAATTAATAACTAGAATTTTAAACAAGAATTTTAAATAATATATGGACAACTCATTAATTAAATTAATCGCTGGTAATTAATTTGATGTTGCGGTGTGACAAGACTCTAGAGGTGTATAGAAGCCCAGAATTATATTTTTAATATGGTGAATTGGGCCCCAAGGGTTGGTATACCTTTAGACCAAGTTTTAAGAGTGTTGGGTTAGTGTTTTAGGGTTATTTGGGGGTCGACAAGTGGGACCAAGTAATACTTTGAGTTTAGGGTTTTAAATAGGTAAATAATCGTCATTAAACATCATAATTCATCATAACTAAAACCTAACAACAAGAGACAAGCTTGGGATAAGAGGAAGAACACTCAAGAGGAATTGATCAAAGATCAAGCTTCGTTTAATGAAAGAAATATTATAATTCCCATCACATTAATGTAATCGATCTATGACTTTCATTGTTGAATACGAATCAATTGGTTATGAGAACACTAGTAGGGTTTTAAATCTTATTTTGATTTGTATAATCTTATCTTTATATAAATTCAGATTAATTAATTGATTGAACCCATGTTTATGTTAAAACTCATGTTTAACTTGGAAACTATAAGATGTTGTAAATGTGATTCATTTATAGTTTAAATGATTGATTAATGTGTAATCACATATTTAATGAAAGTATTGATGTTAATCGTATGTTAGTCTCGTTAAATTGAATGCAGAAGATTTAGTCTAAATTATAATGTCAAGGTATGAATTTGATGCCTTGATTATATTGGAATTCCATTAAATCTTGTAGAAAAATTATTGGAAACATTAATTCATGACCTATATGCATAGAGGAAAGGTTTTGTATTGTTATAGAGCCTTTTAAATGAATTTAGGATGTTTTAGAGGGCACCATTAAAGTACCTTGAATGAATCTTGGCGGAGTGGACACATTTAATTGATCCAACCAAAGCCATGATCAATCGAACCCTGGGGGCTTTGTGTGGTCGGTTCTTTTTAAGGTTTTGCAGTTTTGGGTTATTTTGGGATGGCTAGTTAGGTTTCTATATATACTATGAATTGCAATGATAGATATATATATATATATATATATATATATATATATATATAGAGAGAGAGAGAGAGAGAGAGGTATATAGGTAGGTAGGTAGGTAGGTAGGTAGAGAGAGAGATATATAGATATGTATGTATGTAGATAGATAGATAGATAGATAGATAGATAGATAGATAGATAGATAGATAGATAGATAGATAGATATATATATATATATATATATAGAGAGAGAGAGAGAGAGATAGATAGATAGATAGATAGATAGATAGATAGATAGATAGATAGATAGATAGATAGATAGATAGATAGATAGATAGATAGATAGATAGATAGATAGATAGATAGATAGATAGATAGATAGATAGATAGATAGATAGATAGATAGATAGATAGATAGAGAGAGAGAGAGAGAGAGATAGATAGATAGATAGATAGATAGATAGATAGATAGATAGATAGATAGATAGATAGATAGATAGATAGATAGATAGATAGATAGATAGATAGATAGATAGATAGATAGATAGATAGACTCTAAGGTATTGGTTTCATTATACAAAATAATCAGTTATACTAGATGGAACCGGTGATGCTAATTGTATATCTGATTCACGAGACACAAAATCCACAAGTGGATATATCTTTACAATCGAAGGTGCAATTGTTAAAGATTGACTATAGATCCCGAGATCTAGGTTTAAAAGTACATCCGCATAGTGTGTGATTCGAAGCATTAAGGAGAAACATTGTCCCCCCCCCCCCCCCCCCACACACACACACACATACACACACACATTCTCATGATGGTCAATTGTTGCTTCTAGTAACTTAAGGGTAAGCCAATCTTTTAATTAATAGTATAACTTGATTATACAAGTGGGGTATGGAGGGAAACTCTTAACGGGAATTACTTATACGAGTGTAAAAATCGACCGCTTTATGGGAATTTTTTACAAGGCTAAAATCTCTAGAGTACTCATGAAAACCCCAAGTGTCTAAGGCCCGTAATGGAAAAAACTGTAAAAGAGATCATTGTTTTAAGAAACGAACTGTTTGAAAGCTATTGTCTTGGTTTACACAAACGGCTGAACATATCAAGACATCATATTCATTGGTTAGAGCACCTTCAATTTACTCTTAAATTTCATATTTAAGAGTGTGTGAGCATGCAATTTGTTCCTAAATTTATTGTTTAAGAATCATATATTGAAACCCAACCTAAATATAGGTCAATTCAGGAGGAGACAATCCTCAACAGTCCCATAAAAACTGGGTTAAATTGGAGATAAATTAATCATACGCATACTTGTGTACGTCTCAAATTTTAAGACACAAAATAGTCTTGTGTCATGAATTTATTTTAAATAAAACAATAAATGCGAAACACAAACCTGCTTTATATTTGGATTTTTTTAAATCCATATGATTATCCGGTTCACATTAATTTTCTTATTAATTCCCAATAAGTGGTTGTCTTTTGTCTCGATGGAATACATTGCAGAGCTCCCATTTCGGATAAATTAAATATAGTTTTAAGGATTTTTAATTTAAGAACACATTGGAGATGCTCTTAACTAATAAATCCAATAGCTTATCACTTGGGAAGATTCAAGGCCAATAGTTATCTATCACAATACAAGTCTTTCCAAGTTTAATCACTTTGTGTCTGCGTTGTCATTTTCATTATATTTAACCGATTTTCATTCATCGAATGGATTATTGGAAAGGAGCTTTAACCAGCTAGTTTTGGTCAACTTTAAGCCAAATAAATGGTGGGCCGACTCATCTGTGGGGATGGATCCGCATTGGAACGCATTCTCCTTTGTGGGGAAATGAATGTGATATGTTTATACACTCAAAACCATTAACAGGTGTTGAGAAATCGGCTCTAAAGCGACCCACTTTTACTGGTTATATTTGGTTGAATGTGGGTACAACTGATTTGTTCCACATAGAAAATGTACCCCACCTATGAGTGATACATCTAACCCAAGGAATGCACTTGGGCCTAGACGCCCTTTGTGTTTCTCAACTCTTTGAAGGGCAGATTACCCTACATGATCGTGCATGGTTTGAGCTTCAGCCCAAAAACTACATGCTCACAAGAATGTCATCACCCATCCGTCTCATCTCGTCCCGGCTCTTGCCCTAGTCCATGGGTCATCTTGAAAATATTATTTTTTGGGTGCAAATTTAATTAAATTTAGCCCTGAAACTGTGCCAACTTATATCATTTTATCAGTCTATTTACTTATGTTGAACGCCAAAGAGTCACAAATAACGGTGCGAAATCAAAAGTGTCTCCAATAGTAGCACGCTAATTCAAAGAATCGTCAATAGTAGCGCAAATTTAATTGCCCTTAAATGAAGCAACGCAATCGTCGTTGAAGCATAACTTAAGGATTTCCAAACATGCGCAATTTAATTTATAAATGGGAACACGAATCTGAATTTCATATTCATTCATTATCATCATGTTGCATTTTTTACTCATTCATTTTCATCCTGTTGCACACACGAACTATAACATTGCTTCTCTATGAGAGAGTATAACATATAGTTTCTGAGTTCGGTTCCCTCAAGATTAAGATTGTTGTAACATGTGAGGTAGACGTCAACCATCGTGAAGTACTGTTGTGGAACAAATCTGCCTAAAGTTCATTATGCCAAGCACTAACCTCGATCAATCGTCAAGTTTGTTTACAATATCTTTAAAGTCAATTCGACTTTAATTCTTTAAAGCATTAATTTCTTAATTTTGTTTATTTAAACATAAAATATACACATTAGGAATTACAACACATAACATGTTTATAGATATGAGGAAAGTAACAACTAACAAGAAAAAACTTATTGAAACCATCATGCATATATGTAATATCCTTTCTTTTCTTTTAATGGATTAAATAAATGGTTATTAAATAATCAATTATTACTCTTACAGGTTGATGTGCAATTTATAATAATTATTGGGTTCGAGCTATTAGTTGAATTTAAATCGAGAATTTAAATTATGTGTGGATGACAATTAATTTAATAGAAACACTGTGATATATATATATATATATATAAGTGAGTATCGTCAGATTGGGCTATGGTGGACACAGATGCCAGGAGTGGTGTTTATAATGTGTCGGATTGTGCCCCAGGGGTGGGTACCACTTTGGGCCAAGTTTTAGGAGCATTTGGTTAGTGTCTTGCGCTTATTTGGGGATCCAAAAGTGGGACTATAGAGGACCTATGGGATTAATTCGTAAAATAGGTGTTTCGAGCTCATTAATAATCATATCACAGAACCTAGCAGCAAAGTCAAACTTAGAGAAAAGTCTGAAGTTTCAATCAGAGATATATCCTGTATAAATCAAGAATAACTTCTTTCTTACACTACTATCTGTCATTCATTTATAATTTCATTGTCTTAATAAATTAAATGTTAGTAATTCATGATTAGGACTAAAACCTTAAAAAATCTTAAGAAAGTTGTGATTAACAATTGTTAGATGTATGTTTAATTAGATTTATATTTATGATGGTGGTTAATGATGACTTATATGCTTAATTAAGGACTATATTGAATTTTAAAGTAAAACTATGGAAATTTGTATTTAATCATTGTTTGGGTGCATATATGATTAGTTTCATTTATAGATTTTTCAATCGGTTATGAATCATGTGTTTAATGGAGAATCATGTTGATTTAATGTTTTAATTTGTGAATAATGTAGACCCTTAGAAGAACATGTGATTTTGATAAATTTGTCCCCATTATAAGAGATTATACTCAGATTATGATCATTTAAATGTTAAAAACTTAATTAAAATTCGTTAAAACCATACTAGGGTGTTATGGAATTGTTTGGAGCTTAATTAAACTCGTTAATGGCGAACTAAGGTTTAGAAATTTAAAGTTCATGGATTGATTATTGAAGGAGATCAAAAATACATTGTTTCATAGGGCTAAAGGGTGACACGCGAGCACGGGGAAAGGAGTCGCAAGTGCGGACCTAGAGGTTGCGGGAATGCCCATCTATGCCTTGGCCGTGGGGGTGGATCAGCAAGGGGTTGGTTAAGGTTTTTGCTAGGTTCTTAATGAAAAGACTAGGGAATGGATTTAGGGTCTTTTAGAGATTGTTGGCAAGGATATTTATGATAATGATCCTATATTTAATTAGGGAGGTAATGGTTTTGGGATTGAGGTTATACTAGTTTAAGTATGATTGGATGGGCTTAGTTAGGATGGTGCACTATCTGGGTATACGCATACTCGGACATACAGATTCTAGGGGGCATATAAGAACATGTTATGGGCATGCTTATATACTTTTTTTATTATTTAGGTTATGGGGAATAATAATACATTGATGTTAAAATGTAATCTTCTGGTAGATTACTCGATGATAGAACGGTGAGGGTTGGTTGACTACTCTATATTTTAGGAGGGTAGGGGTGGGGTGGTTACTCTTATATAGGATAATTAAGAGGTTGGTTAATTATGTGGTTTGTAGGAAGAGTTGGTTGAATACTTTGTAATAAAACGATAAAGAGTTGGTTGATCACTTTATACCTATGTGATATCTAAGGGTTGGTTGTTTACTCTATAGAATAGGTTGGTTATAGAGTTTGGTGTTTGCTCTATAGTAGGGTGGTCGAGACATTGGTTTTGTCACGAACGAGTGTCTTGACATGTAACCAAGGCAACATATATTCTGACTTTAATTGTTTCCTTAAATAAGTTCAACGGAAATATAATCACATGGTTATGAATCGTAAAATACTGAAAGTAAATGAATTACGTCATCAGAGCTTTCTAAAAGAAACTTCATTTATATTAAAAGTAACAATAAATTACAACTTAAGACAAAATTTAAAAACTTATTACAAGAGATCCAGACATGCTCTAAATGATAAAATAAGTGTAATAACAAAAAGAGCTCTAAAAGCTAAATCTTCGACATAGTCCTTGTATGTTCTCTCCACGAGTCTACTTATTTCCTGAAAAATGGTTATTTATACAACATCAGCTAAAAGCCGAATGAGATATAATCTCCAGACATTCCAGGGTTTTTCAGAACATTGATACCTATTCAATTTAGAACAGAAGGTATATAGAGACAGGAATTTACAGTAATATATATAAAGTAAATGACAGTAAATATTTTCAGAATAAACAGTTCAGAACAGAACAGAGAAAATAATTGAGCAATATGTCAATTATTCAATTTTATTTTAATGGCCATTTACGCTCTAATACCCAGATAAACAGATAGTGTTACCAAATATTTCCACCCGGCAACAACACAGACAGAAAATCATGATCTCTGGAACAACGCCTTATTTAGGGCAAACTAGCGATAAACCAGCTGGGAAGGTACCACCCAAATATTTCCACCCGGTGGTCAAGGCCAACATAGTAAGAGAGTTTCCATAGGCCGAATCAATAATTTCAGAATTCAAACCAGATGTATATATCGAGAGATATACACATATAACAACTGACAGAATCATCTGTATCAGATGTATTTTGAGAATAAAAGGATTTTTCAAAATATATATAGCTTGCATAATATCATATAATCAAAATACGCAAGGAATGTCACAGAGTACTCACCTAGAACAGAAATCCGAAGCTACAGATACAGAGTCTTGGATCGCTCGTTAATCTTAAGACGAAACTTCTTCTTAAACTTCCTCACACTTTCTTTTTTATATTTGGAATGAATTTCGTGTAAGAACTGATCCTAAGGCTTCTATTTATAGTTTCTCAAAGTTATCTGGGTGTTAACATGTGTCCTGATGACTAAGGGTCCGTTTGGTTGTTAGTCGGCAAAAGCGTGGGCATGGCAAAATTTGCCTAGGCAAAATTTGTCTAAGCAAATTTTACCTAGGCAAATTCAGATGACGCTATCAAACAACATTAGGCGAAATTAAAGTCAATCCAATTAATTTATTTAAAAACAATTTTTATATTATATTCAAAAATGTTAAAAATAGTGTTTGCAATATTTTTATATTACAGTTTTTATATTATATTCAAAAATGTTAAAAAATTTGTAAAACATTCTCTTAACAATTTTTTATAATATCAAAAACAGTTTTTAAAATATTACAAAACAAATTTTAAACATTCACAACAGTTTTTTTAAACTCTTTAAAACAGTTTTAAAAAATGTTTTTTAAAACTTTAAAACAGTTTTTATAATATATCCAAAACAGTTTTTAAAAATGTTAAAAACTGTTTTACAATATTTTTATATTATGGTTTTTCAAAAAATTTGTAAAACATTCTCTTAACAATTTTTTATAATATTAAAAGCAGTTTTCAAAACATTACAAAACAGTTTTTAAACATTCACAACAGTTTTTTTAAACTCTTTAAAACAGTTTTAAAAAATGTTTTTTAAAACTTTAAAACAGTTTTTATAATATATCCAAAACAGTTTTTAAAAATGTTAAAAACTGTTTTACAATATTTTTATATTACGGTTTTTCAAAAAATTTGTAAAACATTCTCTTAACAATTTTTTATAATATTAAAAGGAGTTTTCAAAACATTACAAAACAGTTTTTAAATATTTATAACAGTTTTTTTAAATATTTAAAACAGTCTTTAAAATTATTTTTTAAAACTTTAAAACTGTTTTTATAATATATTCACAACAGTTTTTAAAAATGTTAAAAACAGTTTTTACAATATTTTGTTAATACGGTTTTTTAAAAAAATTGTAAACATTTTTTTATAATATTAAAAACAGTTTTTGAAACATTACAAAATAATTTTTAAATATTCATAACAGTTTTTTAATTATTTAAAACAGTTTTTAAATTATTTTTTAAAACATTAAAATCGTTTAAGAAGTTGGCAAATTTGTGGGCAAATATTTCCCACTCAAATAGGTAAGCAGAATTTGCCCACAGATTGTGCATAGGAGGTGTTGTACATTGGCAAATAATGCGTAGGCAAATTATGCAACCAAACAGCCAAAATGTGGGCAAATTTTCATATTTGCCAACTTTTTGGCATTTGCCTAGGCAAATTATGCCAACCAAACGGACCCTAAGTGTTCATTTTGTTGAGTCGGCGTTAGCATGTCGCGTAACGGAGCTATCTTGCAGTCTTAATTCACCGAACGATGACATGTGTATTGGCTTTCTCTAATTGCATGACGTGTTTTATCCTTTCCTTTAAAGGCGACATGTGTGCGGTGGAGGTGTCAAAACTAAGCACGAGGTGTAAAGTTATTAAGGGTATAAGGGTCATTTTACACCAAAAGGGTATTTTAGTAATTTTACACCATACATTTTCAATATTTCTTAGAGTTCCTTGAAAAAAATTTATTTACAAAATGGTCCTTTTTATATTTTCATTTTAGTCCCTAAAACTTTTTTTATTTAAAATCAAGTCCCTAAAGTTTCATAAAATTACATTTTCTACCCCAAAACTTATCGTTTAGCTTACGATATGCTATAAGACTTTTATTTAATCCATTTTGATGAAGAAGGAGGTTATTTCAAAGTGTGTAAGTCGGCCAAACCAGTCTCCCCTTCCAACCAATCAAAATATAACACATGGTGTGGTAATAAGACAAAATATGACTTAAATGATGGACATATTTGTCCTTATTTCGTAATTTCGGTATAACTTGTTGCTCGGACCTTCGTTTAATACACCGTTTGTTGTGTTACAAACCTAATTCTTATATCTACAACTTTTTAGTTTTTACCTCAAGTCAATTGTTATATTATAATGGTCAAAACTAGTCTCCAATATGAACATTCCTATCGAAAACTTTAAAATTTATGTTTGTAACTAATTTGATATTTCATGATTTATGAAGGGAGGATTAGACTAAAATAATAAATTAACATTATCCATATCACATATGAAATAATACAATATTTAAACTATATATGAACATATAAAAGTGGCGTTATTACAGGTTTGGTGCTCTGATTTAGCATAGGATTATAAATGAGTCGGGTTAGTATTCTACGGTGATATGACATGCATGTGTATGGTGGGTTTACGATTTATGGATGTTTGTTTAGGGAGTCCCGTACTATTAAAATCTATCGAACGATTTGGATAGACAAAAATGTATCGAGGGGTTCCTTATTTGGATTTTATTTATGAAACATCTCACGCATAGAGTCTAGTTCGATCGGGAGCTAGAAGATATTGAGTTTAAGACTCTTGGTAAGTATTATGAGGTATATTCTATAGAGTTATTAGTTACTTCTGCAATGTACATTTGTGAAGCCAGGCCAAATATGGACTTGGTTGCGTGGATATTGTAAATTTTTCATGGGTACAATGTACCGAATTATTGGACAGTATTATGATAGCTTAATAATAAATATAGCTTACGTTGGTATGACGTATATTGTAGTTAGTACGTATTGATACTTACTATATTTTGGACATTCTGTGCGGAGAGATTCTACTTGGGATAGTAGCCTTAATACGTTAAGGTTTAGATGAACACATATGGCTAGAAATCCTTAGTTGGAGGTAAGGTGAGATATGCTTGGCGTGAGTGTCAGTGTGGAATGGCATGAGGCGTAAATGAGTCGCATTTAATACAGTTCATAAACTCGAGGAGCATGTTTAAGTTTAATAACTTTCATTTTAACTAATTGGGCAATTATCTATTTAGTATAGGATTTTATTTCACTCTAGTCTTTTATTTATTTTTGACTCTCCAATTCTTATTTGAGAGATTATGTTTATGGTCCGTAGAGACTATACAGTTGTGTATTGATTTGATTTTAGGGCATTCAGTATTGTACATATTCAACTATTTATCGATTTAGTTTGAAGACCCTTATTATTATCTCAGTTTTAATTCCATCATTTATATTACTGTCGTGGATGCTTTATTTTATGTACTTGTGTATCTATCGTTGATACTGAGAATTGTATAAATTTTTTAATGTCCCATATCTTCGGCGTTGAGGACTGACTACCCGATTCTTGAAAAATAAGGAGTATTACAACATACATATTTCATTTAAAATCAAAGTTAAAACTTGTAAGGACAAATTTTCAATTGAATCAATTTGTACGTATTGACTTAATTCCATACAAAACATTTTGACTCGTAGGTTAGGCTTTGTGTTGTTGACCTTTCAAGCCTATAACGTGTTTGATTGAAGACATAGTGACAAAGCTTCAGAGATTGCATATCGTGTCATGTTCCGTGCCATGTTTCGTCTTCATGTTTTCAAGGATCGCTCGGGTATGAATGCATATGAATTTGATCCTTGAAAATTTTATTTTTGGGTGTTTGTTTTTATAAAATTGTTTGGAGTTGTTTTTAAAAAAAATTAATAAAAAATGTTTTTATTTAAAGTCGTCCGAATGACATTATGAGTTTCGTTGAAATAAGTTTAGCAGTTTGTTCAAACGAACTTCAAAAGAACATCAAACGAGATTTTTCCGTTTACAGAACTAATATCGTTTCGAAGCTGGTTCAAACGAGTTTGGCGAGTTTGGCTATTCGTTCGAACGAGTTTTGCTTTGGTTCGAACGAGTTTGCAATCATTCGAACGAGGTCTTGTTTTCGTTTGAATCTCAAAAAACGTGTCACCTCAAAAATCATGTTTTCTATATAAAGGAATTCAGGCATTTGTTTTTAGAGACTTTTGGCGAAAAACATTTTTCTATACATATTCAAAAGTTCCCAAACCCTAGTTTCACCCAAAGTGTTTAAGATCCAAGTTTCATCTTCCTATATGCTTTGAGATCTTGTTTGAAGGCACCATAGTTTGTTTCTCCCATCATCTTGGTAGAGAAAAGTTTCGTGCAGTAGACTCCGTACATAGTTTGTTGTGTACACGCGGTGGACTTCGTGGTGTAGTGTTGCGATGAAGAAGCAGTGCATCCGTGTTTGTATCCTTAGACGGTTGTCGAACATGTTTGGTGGATACCGAAGCGTGTTGACTCACACGTTTTATCAGCTTGTGTGGATAGATTCCTGCGATGTCACTGTGAGATTGAACATCAAAGACTCATCAAGACTTGCGAGAACATCGAGTCGTTGAGTAAGTCATTTGTCGACTTTTGTAAAACCTTATCAAAGTGAATTTGCGTAACTGAATCGTTCAAGATTTTTCCCATTATAAATTTTTCTCATACATTGGCATGTTGTGCAATTGATTTTATTTTAT
The DNA here is from genome assembly GCA_949130495.1 of Sambucus nigra. Lineage (NCBI taxonomy): Eukaryota > Viridiplantae > Streptophyta > Magnoliopsida > Dipsacales > Adoxaceae > Sambucus > Sambucus nigra. The sequence goes on from OX422218.1 coordinate 141,013,914, forward strand.
CTGCTATCACCTAGATGCATATTTTAGGTTAAAGATAAAATTTGATAAATCGTTTTATCACAACTTAGATTTAAAACTGATGCATAGTTTTAATTGGAATTAATCTGTTTATGTTTATATATTTAATTTGAAAAAATTAAAAATTGATTTTTGTTGTTCCCTCCTGGGACTTCAAAACTAGATATAAACAGAGTATAATACATTGCATCCTCTTGAACTAACTCAAGTTTAGGAGTTATCCCCGAAACTAATAAACCTGGTAAATAGCTCCCTAAACGACTAAAAGTCTAGACAGTTTACATACTTCTATGAGAAATGGTGCGACACCACTAACAGAAAGTGTGAAATGAACAGAAAGAACAACTTAGTTCAGAGGGATTTAATAGTTTGCCCATAAATAACAGAATGGTTGGACGTGCCTTCATGAAGTTACTACTCTCAAAATAGTGAATCCGAACACTTCAAATACATGCACACCTGTATATAATATGACGACTTGACATTCACTAGATGATAAAACCCAATCAGTGATCTTTTTTACGATAGGCTTTCTAAAATAATCCCATCTTCCTTATCTCCACGCAAAAAGGTTGGAACTATTCGGCATCAACTCCTGTCAAGATATAAACTCCTCCCCAGTTTCTATATTCAGTCGCTGAAACTTTCCAAACACTGGTACATGCGTGCGCCCGCAAACAATTTGGTCCTTCAAACCCAACGATACTGTAGCATTATCTAGGAGGTCTCTCCAGAGCAGTCCAACCAAATTTCCCTTTTCGGAAGTCTGCCAAGATGCGAAATGCTGCTTGATGACAATCCCCATTGAACAATTGAACTGCAAGCTTCCGCACAAATCTGCAATTCCAAAAAATGTATATTATCCAACTCAAGTCGGGTAGAAAAGGAATGAAAACTTTTAGCATGGCTAGACAGTCCACAAAACCTCAAAAGCCCAAACTGCAGCATATTTTGACTTTCATAGTTGGTAAGGCTTTGAGAAAAATTTAAGTGTATATTGCACATACCGCCCCTCTAATTTGAGATAATTACAGACACCCCTTCTTGTTCTAAATATTAAATCCGCTTCCTCTCTTATTTCAAATATTACACTTTCTTATCCTCTTATTTCAAAATTTGTACATTCACTGCCCATAAGAGAGGGGTAGCGAGTGATACAAAGACAAACAAAAGAGGAGATGAATATAATAGAAATAGACCAAATATGAGTGAAGGTATCTGTATTATGCCAAACGCGAGGGAAGGTTCTGGAAAGGCTGGTCACTGAGAAACAGCCATTAGTACTTACTTCTCACCATCACGGCCATCAATGTCAATCTTATAGCGATCACATAGAACTTTGTTACCTAACAAGAATGACGATGAAGACAGTTAATAGTCGATAAATGCAACATATGAGCACAGGAAAATCTGGATCGAGAAAGCTACAGAACAGAAAGGCTCTGGGAATACAAGCCAATATGATGCCATACATTAGGTTCGTGTGTTGTATAGGACATTAATCTACATTCGTAGATTAAAATCCTTTATGAACATGCATTCATAATGTATATTCAATAATTACTGATACATAATGAATGCGCACTTATATATCAGAAACACAATCTGAATTTTATTATTTTAAAAAAAGATCAGCACATCAAACAGTAGACAGTAGTCCACAAGCAACAAAAAGAAAAGCTACATTGAACGTTAAACATAGAGATAATACAGAACACATGCAGCCCAGTTGTTCATTACAACCACCAGCCCCAAACCCATAAAATGCTTTGAAGATGAGACCCATATACAGAAGCAGGCAGCTTAAATCTCCTCCCACAAATCTTCTTTAGGAATTTTCTTACCCTATAAAGAATTCTGTTGGTTCTTTCCAACCAAATATTCCGTGCCAAGGAACGAAGCACACATCTCCACAATGATTTAACCATTTTGTTGTTCCCCACAAATGTAACTTCCATCCCCAAAAGTTCCTCTCCATGTTGTCAGGACAGCACCCACAACATTCATAATGAAGAAGTATGTGATCAATGTTCTTAAACCTGCATTTGCCAAGGATGCACCAAGAGGGATATAAACAGGTTTTTTGTCTCGTCAATTGAAACGAATCACAAGACTCACCTTTTGATGAGCAGCCAACCATAAGAAAACTTGAGCTTTAAAGGGAACATCCCCTTATCAAATAGTTTTATAAGGAGCTAAAGAGGGAATCAAAGGAGAATCAACCAAATATTCGAGATAAGATTTCCACAAAAGTTTCCTAATGAATTGCCTAACTATATTCTTCTATCTGGAATTTCTCTAGAAATAGAAACCCCATCCAAAGATCCAGAAGTGACGATAAATCTTGAGAATTCCTATCATTAATATTTCTTCTAAACATGATATCCCAAGAGAAATTCAAAAGTAATGTTCTTAGAGACAAACAATGATATGTATCCATGTGGAGAAGATGAGGCATGGTATAATCTTGGAAACATACCACAAAATTTGGAATCCCACCCAAATATTCTCCCAAAATTTAATCTTTGTTCCATCACCCACTTTGAGCAGTGTAAAATTAAGAAAGAAACCTAAACCTAGATCGATTTCCACGGGTTACGAAGAGAGCCTCTCACAACCACTCTATTATCTCGTACATTACTATTATCCTATATTTATTCCTAAAAATAGAGGCCCGTAAAGAATTTTGCTATAGCAGGAATCTCCACAACCACTTCCCTTAACCAAGTTCCTCACTCCCAACCGTCCCCCTTTTTAGAACACAAACCACCTTTCAAATGACCAAATGTTCCTTTTCATCTTCATCACGCCCTAAAAGAAATCCTCATCAATTTCTCTAATTTCTTTGCAATGTTGACTTGTATTTTGAAATGGGTAGACTACCTAAGACCGAATGGACTAATGTAAGTCTACCCCCTCACAATTAGAAACCCTGTTTTCATACATACAACCTTTAGAAAAACTTTTCCAAACTTTTGGAAACCTTCTCCAACCTTTTTTCCATCCATCCATTATGAATACACATTCATTAATGGATCTATTTATTTTAGACCTTTATTTAAGCCCTTTTGGAGCCTGGAGGACCAGTTTATCAAATTTTAAATGACAACTTTCAGAGAGTTTTCAAAACTATCTTTTATTATCCTAGAGATTCAAGGTCCCAGAGAGGATTCTTTAGGACCCATAGATTTCTAAGGAGTTTACTCTTTTAGTGCTTACGCTACACTAGGTGGCACCGGAATTTCATCCTTCTTGGATCGATGGTGTGTAATGAAGCTATTGGCACAAACTCCAAAGACACGGTGCTAGGGGTAAATCAGTTCAAATAGTGGAGCAATTCATTGTTCTTGACGACCGAGTTAAGGACTTGATAGTAAGCTTTTGAAGAATTTCTTAATCAACTTCCACAAGAAATAAATCAAATAAGAGTTCAAGAGCAACAAAGGTCCAGAAATTGAAGTTGTCGATCATACGCCTCATGTTGATAAAGAATTTAAATGGACACTTAGACACGCGGTCTTATCTTTTTATAAGTTGGGGTCCTTTCTTGTAAATTTTAAGATCTTTTTCCTTATTTTGCCGTTTGCTGCTGAAACTTATAAATTAAATCTGTTATAAACTAAGATAGATTTACACAAAATATATATATTTGGAAAGCTCTCGACGAGATCTATCAAAAGAGATGGATGAAGAATAGGTAATTCTGAAGTTTTCAAATTTTCATTTTCACCCCTAAACTTCTGTGTTTTACAAACTTTGAAATTAAATACAACTACGATTTACACGATTTTCTCCTTGGAAAGCCTTTGACGAGATCTATGAAAAGTAAATGAAGCACAAGTAAATTTGAAAGTTTTTAAAATTTTGAAATTTCATTTTCACACAACATTTTATATTTTACATGTGTGTCAATGATACCACTCGATCCCCCCAAATTTAGTGTAATCGTGTCCATTAGGGTTCGTCATTTCCCATACGGGGTTAAAATGTATCCAATTTCCTTCAATTGGAAATTTTATGAAGATACAAGCATTTTAGTGAAAATATGGGATATTTTATAAAATACAAGAATTTTTTTGGCTGAACTTTGTTTGTAGAGATATTTTAAAGATGTAAGTTTATTTATAATAGAAGTACACATTTTTTACACACACAAAAAAAAGACAAGTTTTTTTACATAAGTATGAGCATTTTTATGGAAGTACGCGCATTTTTGCGTGTACTTTCTACACTGTACATGCAAAATCTTGTGCGTATTTATGAAAGTACATGTATTTTAAGAGATTACACAATTTCTGCGTGTACTTAACAAGTACCCACAAAATTTTGCGTGTACTTTTATGCACATTTTTTTCGTGTATTTTGCCAAGTACACGCTAAATTTTAATTATGAGTAACTATTTTGTTTATTTATACGTGTACTTACATGACCTCAATATGAAAATGTATACCAATTCACTTATGCGTGTAATTCGTTATGTCGACAAAATAATCGTTAGTGCACTAATAAGTGAAAAATTTTGAATTCGGTCGTTTTAAGATGAAATGCATGGCAAACGTGGTTTGTTTATGGATTTTGTGTTGTGCTGAAAATCTGAGTAAAAAACGTATATTTTGGGGAGACAGATTTTTTTCAATTTTCTGCAATTTGAATCTGGAAGACATGAAGGGCGAAGAGAAAAAGTGGTCAATTGGGGTTTCCGATACAGAAAAGTTGCAGCGGGTTTACTTGTATGTGCAAGGGATATAAGCATCCTTTTTAAAGTTGTGGAGCTAAGCATCCGAAATCTTATGGCAAGGGACTAAAGAGTATAAGCCCCTTTAAAAAAAAATGAATCTGACCACAATGTTATCCAAATAATAGTTCTTCTAAGAGATTCACGAACCATAGCATCTAACTAAGCCTAGCCACAGCTTTCCCTAACCACGCATCCGTACCCTAACCACACACCGAAGAAATCCATGTTGCAAGTAACATTATGAGAGGAGTAATGATACTCTTACCGGGAGTTAGCACCGGGTTAGTACCGAATGCGCTTTATATGGCTTGTACCCTGGCGGGACCCACATCATAGTACAAGCCATATAAAGCGCATTCGGTACTAGCCCGGTGCTAACTCCCGGTAAGAGTAACATTTTCCTTATGAGGGACTAACAAAGTCAGCAATTTTCAGCAACCTCCTGGCTCCCATGCAATATCAAAACCTTTATAGAATTGCTCCCGGTCTTTGTCAGTGAGTAAGACTATCAAAATCCTCATGGATTTGAGAATATTGAAGATATGGAGGAAGTTGTTAACTTTGAAGGAAACCTTTCTCAAATCCACAATCAAACAGGAACTGGACAGCAAGGTTTTTGCGGACATGGAATGTCAACAACAAAGAAGAGGTCCTGAATTTCAAAGATATGGTGGTGGAGATTATTCGGGCTTCCTACGTATGATGGAAGATTGAATATAGAAGGATTTGGGTTTCTCAAGTTGATGATTACTTTGATTATATGTCAACTCCTACGAAACAGAAGGTTAAATGGGTTGCTTAAAGATTGAGAGGAGAAGCTTCAGCTCGGTGAAAGCAACTACAAAATAACAGGAGGGTTTATGGTAGCTACCTATCCAAACTTGGGATAGTATGAAACAATATCTGCAGGCTATGTTTTGCCAAAAGATTGTGAACAAACCTTATATAGACAAAACCAGAGAACTGTGAATTAAAATACAGATTGGGAGCCCGCATTACTGTAACAAAAACTGAAGATAAAGGTTTGAATTTGAAGCATGGTTCAAAGTATCGGCTGAGTTGACTAAGTATCGGCCGAGTCGACTCGGAATCGGAGGGTACCGATCCGATACCGAGAGACGTTTCAAAAAAAACACTGAATCGACCGAGACAGCCGCGATATCGCCCGAGACAACCGATTCCGAGACGCCTCGCCGCGATATCGGCCGAGACAGCTGATTCAAATGATATTGTCATATTTTGTTTTATTTTTTGATAGAACTTTTATCTTTTACCATATTTCTTCTTTGTTGAAAATATATTGTAACATTTAAAGAATGGTATTACTTTTTCAAAAGTATTAACATTAATTTTTTAAAACATAAAACTCTTTTTTTTTCTTTAAATGACTCTACTAAAAAAAATATATAAATCTTTTAAAAAGTAGTACTCTTTTTTTTTAAATGACTACTAAAACTCTTTTTTCAAAGAAATGTTATTTTTTTACAAAAAATATTCAAATCTTTTACAAAAAATATATAATGTACATTTATGTTTGTAAAAAATTTACATTTCTATACAAATATTATTTTGTACGTTTTTGTAAAAATGTAAAAAAAATGTACATTTTTGTTAAAAAAAATGTACATATTTGTAAAAATATATATATTTTTGTAAAAAAATATATATTTGTACATATTTGTAAAAAAAGTGTACATATTTGTAAAAAAAGTGTACATATTTGTAAAAAAATATATATTTTTGTTAAAAAAATTGTACATTTTTGTAAAAAAATTCCTTTTGTATGTTTTTGTAAAAATGTACATTTTTGAAATTTTTTGTAAAAAATGTTCTTTTGTACGTTTTTATAAAAATGTAAAAAAAAATATACATATTTGTTAAAAAAATGTACATTTTTGTAAAAATGTACATTTTTGTAAAAATGTTCTTTTGTACGTTTTTGTAAAAATGTAAAAAAATGTACATTTTTGTAATAATGTTCTTTTGTACGTTTTTGTAAAAATGTAAAAAAATATACATTGTTGTTGAAACAAAATGTATATTTTTGTTTTTCAATATTATTATTGGTTTACTATGCAATATTGAATCTGACAACTCTATCGCGCTTCAGTATAACCAATTCTACAATGCAATGCATATTGAATGATGGGTTTGAATGTATCTCATTGGTCCACATTGTTAATCTTATTTTTTTAAAATTTTCTATATTTTTTCCGTAATTTTTTGCGCTCTCTAAATAGCGTATATTTGCGTATCGCCCGATACCGCGACCGAGTGGAAAATCGAGTGTCCGATACCGAGACTTTGAACCATGATTTGAAGTCTATTATCCGTGATGACCATTTGTATGCAAGATATTGCTACAGCTTCTGAAGCTATAAACATGGTAAGTTAGTGAGCACGTCATTCTAACACTATGAAATATGCCTAGTATCATATTTAGGATGGCAACAGGTACTAACCCTCTCAAGCTAATAAGGCATCATTTTCCCACCATCTTTCCCAAACAAACTTATACTGAGAAACCCACTCCAAAAGTTAGGGCATTTATGTCCTCATCCACCGACCAGACATCTTCTGGGTCTCTCTCCTTCAAAATCTTCATGGAAATCACCAATTTCACATACCACCCTCGTACTAATTTAAATTGTTCCGCATATAACTGAGCCATTTCTCTGCTACATTTCAATAATACTCTAAAAAAATCAGTCAAAGAAAGGAATAAGAACACACCAACTACTGGATGCCTTGAAAGCATTTGTACAAGAATCGCCGCAACATCAGCAACATTATAGGATCTCTCCCCTATGTCATCACATATTGCAAGCTTAATTGCTGCTGTCTGATCACTGATCCTCATTGGGATTATTCCTGGGGAGTCTAGCAACTCTAGATCTTTTCCAAAGCGAACCCACCTTTTTCAAGAGTAAGAGATTTTGAAGGAAAAAATAAGAAACAGCTCAAGTATAGTAGAGAAAAGTTTGCTACTCTTTAATAGAAATGATTAAAATCACAAGCCCAAGAGGAAAATTTCAAAATTCACATTTTTACTCATGTATAGATTTAGATATAGATATAGATATATATGCCTTCTTGTAGACAGCTGCAGCATCCTCCAAAAAAAGGTTTGATATATATTATTATATATTTTATTTTGGAGGGGGGGGGGGAGGGGGATAAATATAAGAATTCAATTCCTTTCATTTCTAATCTATTAGTGATGAAAATATGGTAATACATACTTTAGTTCTCTTGTAACACCTGGTCTTGGAGCCGCCGGGCACATCCGACGTTTCAGCAAACGGTTAATTAAAGATGATTTGCCAACATTTGGATAACCAACTATTCCAGCTCTAACCTGTCAAATGGTCAACACAATCCTCATATAGCAAAACAATTGTGTAGTCAAGTCTCAAACTTGGCTTTCTTCGATATCGACAACTTACTGCCAAAGCTACTTAGTATGAATTAATTACAGAAATGAGTTATATGAGTTTGGTCCTTGTTTATTTTCTATATTGAGTTTGGCCTCCATTATTTTCACTATTTGGATTTTGACCCCCAAAATCATCACACAGACTTTTTGCGTCTCTTGTGAGGTTTTATGAGTATCTATGACACTTGAAAATAGTGGAGGCTAAAGTCAATATAGCAAAATAAGTGGTGGTCAAAAGGACAACTAAAGAAAACAGCTTGTGGAACCCTAAACAATCAAATCAATTCGATGATAACAAAACTGCTCTGGCGGTAAAAAAAATCTGTGCTAAAATACTCACTGGACGAGGAAGTAGTCCTTTTGATTTACGTTTCACATTCACGCCAGCAGCTAACGCCTTTGCTAACCTCCCTAGCTTCAAGGCACCCTGCACTTTCACACTAGAGTCATTAATATATGTGTAATCCCCTCCACCCCCACCCTTCATGTATGAGGTGCCTTTAATGATCACATCACCAAAACTAAAAGAATTATTCATTATATACCATCCCAAGCTGACCATTGGAGAAGACAACCTTCGTTCCCTGCCTAGCATAATAAGCTGCCCAAGCATTTCGATCTGCAGTGGATATCATGTCTTCTCTATTCAAAACTAAGACTCTTTTTCTATTACCAAGCCATTGATCCATCTGTCATATAAGTTTCATAATAAATAGAAGAACAATGAAACAGTGGCGATCACAAATGTGAATTTATAACTCGGTCCTGAAAGGTGTTTGGATTATAAAGTATTCTTACTAACTGAAACAGTATGTGCTTCGTTGATCCAAACATCAGTCATACAATGTCAATGAAAAGGTACGTAGGATCTTGAAAAGAAATGTTTACCAAACCAAGTTCTCAATTTTGGAACTTAAAAGAAAACAATGCTCTGAGACGTCGTCCTTGAAAAAATATGCGGTGCTTATACATATTTCTGAATATGTTATTCGGCCACACGAATCCCTAAAAAATCTGGTTTGAGACCACCACCACCCCGGGTTTTAAAAAGCACCATAATTGAATGAGAGTGATCATTGTTTTGTTCAATGCTATAGAGATATTTTTCAGTTTTAGATGAAAAGTTATTTTATATAATCATGATCAAATTAATAGTTTTATGTTATTTGAGTTGCACCCTCGTTTCAATTCTATAGTTTTATTTCTTGTTGATGTTCTGTATAAAAAAATGGTTGACTCACTAGCGATTTCAATTGCACTGTGACAAACTGGGAGTGTATCTAAAATTTTCAGAAAATTGGGGGAAATGCACAAAAGTGTGAACAGAAGTAGGGATAAAAGTCAAAATGACCCTAGTTCTTTATCATGTTTAGGAGCCATGTACTCGCGTGTCTTTGTATTGATCACATAATGCAACTAAATTCAATGGCATAAATTTTGAGCATAGATGTCCGATTTGGGCCATGTACAATTTTTTTCTTTCACAATTCTTTTTTTTAATGTTCTTTTTCTAAAAGGGCTAAACCCAGTGCACGAGGCTCCCGCCACTGCGGGGTACTGGGGGGGCTGGATGTACGCAGCCTTACCCCTGCTTGCGCAGAGAGGCTGTTTCCGTGTACAAATTCTTTTTTTTAATGTTCTTTTTCTAACGTGTACAAATTCTTGGGGAGAGAGACATTAAGAAACCAAAAATCTAAAAGCTTATTTTCTTAGTACTTTAGAAAAAGTGGTGAATAATGAACTATGTCCATAGAAGCCTCTGCCAGTGAAGATATCTGTTAAGAGAATACCATCTTATGATTAGAAAATAAAATAACAAAGTGCATAGAAGCCTCTACTAAATTGTGTTCACACATATCCAAACAACCCCGAACTCAAACAAAGAGGTAAGTAAAACAATTAACCTGTGGATGACTTGTGGACATTGGAATTCTAGCATCCCGCACCTCTATAACAACATCCATCAATTTTAGCTGTTGCTTGAGTTCTTTTTCTGTTTTTGCAATATGACCAGGATACCACTGTTCAATTTCCAGCCAGGATAAGCACAAGGGACAAACGGATAAATTCACAAACTACCATCTTAAGCTCAGTTACAAGATCCCACACCTTAGAAATCACATACCTGAACTGGTCGTAATGTCTTTGTCCAGTGATGAAGATCGGCTTCTAGATCAATCCAGTCGAATTCTTCTTCGCACGCCTCTAATGTATTACTAGAATGTGAACTCCCATTTCCATACCAACCTGGAGTTCTCCCACCAACAATCTGCATTTTTTAACCACATTCATCTCCAGTCCAGTAGCTAGTCAAAAATTTACAGGTAAAAATAGCAAATTATAAATAAAAAATATATATATATATGCAAATGCACCCTCTCCTCCTTTCCAGTTTAGCAAATAAGCCCGAAACTTTGAAAGGTTGCATTAGCCTCCTTATCGAAGCTAAAACGTGCAATTAAACCCATCACTAGTGACACGTAGGGGGGAAATTGCAAATGATATGAATAGTTCAAGGAATTTACACAAATCAATAGTTAGCGATGTACTTGCAACTACTTGATAGTTCAGGGATATGGCAATTTACCAAAATTTATCTACAAACTTATTATATGTGTATATATACATTCAACTCAAGATAACAATTCCCCTCTATCAATGACAAATTAAATACTAATATTTGGGTGTATATTTTCTCAACTAAACTAAACTCAACAACGACTTTTCCAATTAATTTTGGTCGGCTACATAAATCAAATTTATCCATTTTGTTCTATTTAACTATATAGCATGTCCTTCTTAACGATCTTCCACCGAGTCAATTTAGGCTACCTCTTCCCCTAGCATTTCCATCAATATTAACCAAACTTCCTTGTGGAGGTGCTTATTAAATTAGGTTTGACATGTCTAAATCATCTAATCCGATTTTCTCTCAGTTTATCTTGTATAGGAGCAAAATCTACTGTTGCGCCAATATGTTCATATATAGTTTTACCACACATCCTTCTTAATATCCACATCTTAGCCGCACTCTATTTTGAATATATTATTTCTTGGTTATCCAAACTAGGCCTCATATAGCATATTTGATGGTCTTCCTATTGAACTTCCCCTTCGATTTCAAGTGTATACGCTTACCCACTATCCCAACTTACTTCAATTCTATGGATAACATCATCATCAATATCTCCCTCCCAATAGATCGAGCCTAAGTAATGAACATGATCACTTTTATGTATCTCTTCGCCATTAAACTTCATTGCATCCCCATTTGTACTCTCACTATTACAATAACTACACTCCATATACTCATAGTTTCACACGTTTTAAATCTTCTTCCTTCAACTGTTTCTCTCCAAATCTCCAATCTATCATTAATCAACGTATTATTTCATTCGCTAAAACAATATCAGATGCAAATAACAGACACCACAGTACCTCATCTTATATTCTTCCAATAAATAAATCTATAACTAAAGCGAAAAGGATAAGGACTTACAATTGAACCTTGGTGTAGGCCTATAGTAATTAAAATTTTATTACTTTCTCATGTTTTTATCCGTATTATAGTAATATCTGATGTTTGAAATCCATCATAAATAACATACACCACAGTACCTCATCTTATTACTAACTATTTTTCATTTGAAATCCATCATATATATCTCTTGGAAATGTACCATAAGCTTTCTCCAAATCTATAATATATATATATATATATATATATATATATATATATATATATATATGCTCTCCTCTCATAGCCGTCACCCAAACCCTACCTCATCCAACCCAAACCTCCTGACCTCCTAACCTCCCTAACCCTTGGCAAAGATCCTTTGTAGATATCCTCAAAGGATCTGCTCCCTCCCATGCAATCGAAATCCAACCATTGCAGAAATATAAAGGTGAACCTGCCATTATATTTTCTAAAGACCAAATGTCAGTCCTAGCCTTTCCTTTCAAACATGCAATCGTGGGAAAATTCTCTCATGGTAAGCCTTCAATGGACTTTATTCGAAAAAACTTTGAATCTTTTGGATTGAAATCTGCTTTTGAGATAGGCCTATTGGATCATAAACATATCCTTATCAAACTTCATTGTGAGGAGGATTTCATAAGGCTTTGGATGAAGGATCTATGGTTTGTAGGAAGGAGCCCTATGCGTACGTTCAAATGGAGTCCATCTTTTAGGGTTGACCAAGAAAGTCCCATAATACCTGCATGGATTAATTTCCCATGCCTTCCAGTTCACCTATTTGCCAAAGAAGCACTTTTCTCGATTGCCCAAGCAGTGGGAAAGCCATTAAAGCTGGATAACCCTACCCTCAATTGTTCTAGACCAAGTGTTGCAAGAGTTTGTGTAGAAATGAATCTCCTCAAGCTTCGTCCAAATAGAAATTGGATTGGATGTGAAGATTATGGCTCTTTTGGTAGCCTATTGAATACGATCCTACTCCAAGCATAGAAGAATGCAAGATTGGGAGCAATGCAAGGAAAGATAAGAATCAAAAGCAATTGAAGATTGGAGACAACAATAAAGAAGGTGCAGCAAAGAATAAGATGGTGTACATGGCTAAAGAGAAACATCCTAAAACTTTGGAAACGCCAGTCCTCGATGTTAATCAAGAAGGTACTGTCGCAACAGATATTGAAGAGGGAGAATTCCCCATTGCCAATGACGTTCAACCACTACCTATTGGCAGACAAGACCCCTCATCATCCAAACATCATGGGGATGAGGACCTTACTAGTGAAGATGAGCAAATGATAGGAGAATGTTTTGAAGAAGATTAAGTATATATAGTAGAAGGAAGAGTCAAGATCATTGATAAGGCATCTGAGATGGAGCACCTAGATGCCTGCTACAGGTTAAGTGAATCCAAGAAAGCAAAAATAAAGAGGCAGAAAAATGTTAGAGGATCGTCATCAAACAGACTCAGATGTGCCATTTACAAACATTGAGGATCTCAAACTCTCTTCAAAACTAGTGAACAGTAAACTGAAAGCCCTCAACGAGAAGAAAGAAGGTCTGAACCAAAAAAGAAAGCTCTACAGGCTAGCCCAACTAGAAGTACCAAGCACTCCTCAAAGAAACAAATTAAGCAAGGTCCATCATCTTCCTCTAGAAGATCCACAAGGCTTACTCCAGTTGCTAAGACCCCAGGTTTCCAATGATTAACATCCTTATTTGGAATATAAGAGGAGTAGGTAATAAACCTACTAGAAGAAGGTTGAAAAAGCTTTATAAGTCTCATAAATTTTCTTTCCTAGCTATTCTAGAGCCAATGATAGATGGTGAAAGAATTGAATACCTTAGGAATCTTTTAAATTTTGAGGAGTGTTTTGTTAGTAGTTCAAATAAAATGTGGTGCTTTTGGAGGCATGGAGTAAGGTGTAATTCCATTTCTGATGGAGCTCAGTCCATTTTCTTCTTGATGGAACACCCATTAGTTCCTTTTAAAGTGGGAATGGGGGTGGTTTATGGTAAATGTAACAGGGTGGAAAGAAATTCTTTGTGGGAATTCATTCAACAAACCTCTGAAGAACACTCCAATATTCCTATTTTGTTTGGAGGTGACTTTAAATGTTGTATGTTCTGCAGATGAAAGAGTAAGAGGGAATGAGATTGATTTGGGAGCAGCTAATGATTTTCAAAATTGTATCCAAAATAGTTCTCTCCAAGATATGGGCTATATTGGATCAAAATTCACTTGGACCAAATCTTATAATGATTCAATGATTCTTGAAAGACTTGATAGGGGTCTCATTAACCAACTGTGGATAGATTCCTTTCCCCAATCTAACCTCAAACACCTAAATAGAAATTGCTCTGACCACTCTCCTTTATTGATTTCTATTCCTAGCCCCTTAGACCAATCCAAATAACCTTTCAAATTTCTGGACTTCTTATGCCAATTTCGCTTCTACTGTCTCTAGTTCATGGTCCAAACCTGCTTCAGGTAGGCCTATGGCAATGTTTGCTTTTAAACTTAAAAGATTGAGAGCTGACCTTAAAAAATTGGAGTAAATCAGAAGTTAAAGATCTCTTTCAAGAAGTCCAAGATTTAGAAGATAAGTTGCTCATAGAAAAAAAAAAGATTTGACGACAATCCAAGCCCTGCAAATAGAAGTGGTGTGCAAAACTCAAGCAGACCTAAAATTTGCTCTTTCAAATGAGGAAAATTTTGGTTTCAAAAAAGCTAAATGCATCTGAGGTGATAGGAATACAAAATTTTACCACTCTCAAGTCAACCAACACAGAAGAAATCAATGGATCCATTCAATACATCATGAGGATGGAAGAATTTTTGAGTCCCAAGAAGATATTGCTAACTGCTTTGTTTCTTGTCTTAATGATCTTTTCACTGCAGGTAACACTAGCAGCAATTCTGTCATTCAATTCATTCCTAAGCTGGTTAATTCAAAAATGAATCAAGCTCTAACCAAGGTTCCTGGAGAAGAAGAGCTATGGAGGGCCATTTCAGAGCTTAATGCAAACAGTGGAGCTGGTGTTGATGGATTTAATGGATTCTTCTTCACCTCTTGTTGGAAAATTATCAGAGTTAGATCTAATTCAAGCCATCCAATCATTCTTTGTGGGGGAAATTATTCCTAAATCCTGGAATGCCACTCTTATTTGCCTTATCCCCAAATCCCAACAATCAAAAAGTTGCAAAGACTTCAGGCCTACAAGTCTTTGCAACTTCTCTTACAATCTTATCCAAGCTTATAAATTCCAGGTTGAGCTCTATCATTCCCTCTTTAATCTCCCCTTACCAAACTGGATTTGTGAAAGGCAGAGGTATTCTCCATAACACTTTGCTTGGTCAAGAGATGATGCGATTACTAGACAGGAAAACTGAAGGGAGTAATGTTATTCTTAAGCTTGATATGCACAAGGCATATGACAGAGTATCTTGGCTCTTCCTAATCCAATCTCTCAGAGCATTTGGCTTTGCTGAGACATTCATTGATATGATATGAGATGTATATCCTCAACTTGGTTCTCAGTTATGGTAAATGGCAGCTCTTATGGTTTTTTCCATCCCTCTAGAGGTATTAGACAAGGAGACCCTCTGTCTCCTAGTCTATTTATTCTGGCAGCTGAATCTGTGAGTAAAGGTTTACAAAATTTGTTTTCTCAAGGTATTATCAAGCCTTTCTCTCATCCAAGAAGGTGTGATATTATTATTCACCTCAGTTTTGCTGATGACTTAATAAGATTCACAAATGGTTCTAAGAAGAGCTTGAAGAAATTAATGGAATTTTTATCCTCGTATGAAGCCCAGTCAGACCAACTAATCAGTGTGGAAAAAAGCTACTTCTATACTAGTTCTAAATGCCACCCTAGAACCATTCATACAGTAGCTGATGTGTCTAAATTCAAAAAAAAATCAGGAGTCATCAAATATCTGGGAGTCCCTCTTTTCAGAGGTAGAATGAGAGCTGCTATGTTTGATAATCTGTTCAAGGCTTCTGCTAAAATTTTCAGTTGGAAGAGGAAATTTCTGACTTTCGGAGGTAGAATTTGTCTACTGAACTCAGTTCTAAGATCTATGCCTATTTATTTGCTCTTTGCCATTTCTCCTCCTAAAAAGACAATCAAACTGATTGATAAGCTTCGTTGCTCTTTTTTGTGGGGTTTTAATAAGGAAAATGGGAAGAAATACAATTGGGTCAGTTGGCAGGACATATGTTTCCCTAAATCAGAAGGTGGATTAGGTGTTAGATCTTTGGATTCTATAGCTTTCACAACTAACCTGAAGATTGCTTGGGAATATAGACAAGGCTCATCCTTATGGTCTGTCTTTATGAAGCAAAAATACCCATCAATCAAGGGTCAATATCTGCAAAAAGGATCAGCAAGGTGTGGGACAAACTGGTTGAAAACTCTATTGTTATAAGAGACAGATGGTACTGGACTGCTTCAAGCTCAGGGGATTTCTCCTTCTCATCAGCAGTCAAGCTCCTGTCAACTTCTTTTACATTCATATGGGATTCTAAAATACCTCCAAACATCTCTGCCTTTTTTTGGAAAGTACTGCTCAATGCTGTTCCTCTAGACATCAACATTAAATCAGTAGGGGTTCTTATGGCCTCTAAATGCCTTTGCCGCTCCAAATCAGAAGAATCATTAGACCATCTCTTCTATACAGGTCCTCTAGCTTCCAAGATCTGGTCCTACTTTGAATCTAAACTAGGAATTTCGTGCTTCAACTCTTCTTCTTCAAAGATCATTTCTTGGTGGTTGCATTGTTGTTCAGATGCAGGTCTTAAATGGATTTGCAAACTTACATTCTGTTCTATCTTATGGGAAATTTGCCTCAGTAGTAATAGAGCAAAATTTGAAAACTCTAATATGTTTTATTCTTCCATCATTCAGAATGTCCATAAAAGAATCCAAAATTCCTTTTCATCTTATGGCAAAATCCATTATTCTTCCAATAGAAGTAAAGAAGCTCTATCCTCTCTTAACACTCCTTTTCTTTTTTATCCTCCTTCATTCCCCTTAATTGCTTGGTCTAAACCTGATCCAAATCTCCTTAAACTCAATACAGATGGTGCTTGTAATGCTAATGGTAGAATGGGATTGGGGGCAATCCTAAGAGACTCCAAAGGTAGCTTAATTTGGGATTCTTATCAGTATAAAGGCAATGGAACAAATAATTTGGCAGAGGCTATGGCAATAAAAGAACATGTGGCCCATTGTATTCTTCAAGGATGGACTAATCTAGAAATAGAATCAGATTCTTCTTTATTAGTGAAATGCATCAATGACAAGCCCAAAATCCCATGGAGAATAAAAGAGCTAGTCTTTCAAATCCAAGATCTTACCAAGGGGCTTAACATCAAAGTATCTCACTGCAAGGGAATCAAACTATTCTGCAGATCAGCTATCCAAGCATGGGCATCTCTCTCGAGAATCAAAATCTTTCAATTCTTTGCTTGATATGCCTAGAAATATAAAAGGTGCTATTATTCTAGATAGAATAAATTTTCCTTATTTGAGGAAAATTTCTTATAGAAATAGAAAATCATAGCTAGGCTTTTGTCTCTTGATGTATAAGCTCTGAGAGAAGCTGTTTCTCTCCTTTCAATAAAATCATATTTCCCCCCCCAAAAAAAAAAAATATATATATATATATAGAAAGGTCTTTCTTTCTCTTTGTATACTTCAATAGATGAATAACTTCCAATGTTGACCTCCCGCTAATTCAAAAATACTCTTGTATCTAATCTCAATTTATATTCAATCACTGACTCATAATTTTAATACCACAATAATTTCAACAACCATATATATCTCTTTTATTTTTATAAATAGGTTGTAAAAGACTTATCCATTCATCAGCCATCATTTTCATTATAATTTATAAATCGCTTTTGAACCTCCATAAGAATATTGTATGGTCTTAAAGCCCTCTCGTTTTCATTTTTTTTTAATTGTAACCTCCGATACTCTAATATTACTGAAAAATTTATTTTCTCGAATCTCATTAATTTCGTCCACATATAATCTAACTCCATGATCTTCATTTGATAACCTCTAGAAATATTTTTTTTATATTTTCCTTATTCCTCCTTCCTTGACCAAGACACTCGTATTATCCCCCTTAATACACTTGACATTATTAAAAAAAATTATTACTAAGTTTAACAAGCTTATAAATATTTTTTCCCTTTTTTGGTTCCTGACTTTTGTATAAAGATCGTCATACTCATATGCTTTAAATTTAGCATCTCTTACAGCATTTTTTAGCACATTTATATCACTTAGAATTTGTTTCATTTGTCATGTTATAAAAGCACGCCCTTTGTTTCCATTATATTTTGGACTTATTCGTTCCACCACCAAGTTTCTTTAATTCGTGGCATCCTACCTTCTAATTCTTGAATAAACTCCTTTATATTCTCCTAATGCATGTAAGCTAGCCATCTTATTCCACGTTCTGTTTGTCTCACTTCAACATCCCATGCATATCTAATTTATCTTCTTTTAAGTTACACAATCTACTTTGTGGGTAATTTTGTCTTTCATACTCGTAATTGTCTTTTGATGTTTATATGTAACATCAGAGTCTTTATCGATCTACTTACATAATGGTGAAATAATCTGACATTCATTTGCTGCACTTCTAAAAGTAATCAAATGTTCCTCCCTTTTATAAAACATGTATTTACTAGTAAAAGATCAAAGGACATCGTGAAATCTAAATTACTTCCTATCGTCATTCTTATCCCCAAAACCATACATGATGCCATTTCATACATGGCTAATAAAATCTCTTACTGAACATATTTTCTCACCTACATGTATTTTTTGAAATAATTCATCCATTTGTTCTGAAAAATGAATTTTAGTGTTCATCCAATTCTACTTGGAGTGAGTAAGTACGACAATATTAATTATCTTCACGTAATACAAGTATTATCCTACCTACCTTTACTAGTAACAATTACGATGTGTTCTTAATGTCCTTATATACAATTCTTTCAACTCCAATCCTATGTCAATATAACATACTTTATATATTGTGTATATTCCATTTCTATATCTCTCTCCGACCCACTCGGTTATTTGAACAAATGTTGTATTAACTTTTCTTTTAACTATAGTATCCACTAGCTCCATCTTTTTCCCTCTCAAAGTTCATATTAGAAGTCTAATGTTTCAAACTACGTTCATTGGCACACGTCCAAAATGGTAAAAAACTCTAGCCCATTTTGAGGCACTAGGTGGCACAATCAACCCATTGCTTAAGGGGAATTGCCACGTATTTTCAATATATTCTTTCAATTCATAAACACCAAGTGTATATACATATGTATGTACAGTATATTTTCTTGCCTGAATTGTGGAGGGAGGAGGAGCCGCCACTGCAAGAGCAATGGACGCTGCTCTTCTCCGGCACTGAAGAAAGTGACCAGTTATCACAGGGCTGTTAGCCCAAACGCCAGAGACCTGAACAGACATCGATGTCTCGTCCCAGTTTGGACTGAGTTAAGACTTAGAAATTATACCTCTGTATGGCGACTCACGTTACAAAAACCTGGTAGAAATATCCAATAATAATTAATGTTAACTGCAAACAATATTTACGAATTTCCTACTAACCATAAACTGCAAAATCTGTAAAAACAAGTAATTAAAACATCAGATTATTCAAGCAATTACAGAAGGTCCATATAAAACATCTGATTATCCTTATCCCACTTCTTTTATTTCAAGGATCTGAAAAACAATATACAAATTATGGACAGTAATTACAGCAGTCCACTAACCAGGGGAAAATCAATAGTTTGTTTAACCATGGACTTTGGACAATATTTTAACTTGATAAACTAATATATAAATCAGAAGAAAAATAAAAGAGAAAAAAATAGGCACCTAGCTTGTCTAACCATGGACTTTGTACAATAGTTTAACTTGATAAACTAATTAGCTCATATATTTTTTTTAAACAACAGAAATTCATCATATCATAAAAATCAAGCCGCAAGGGCAATACAAAAGTGACCAACAAACAAAATCTTCTACAAAGAAGAAGATTAACAACAAGTAAAGAAGAAAAAATAAATCATCAAATCCAGAAAAAATACATACACCAAATAAGATCTGCCGATCTGTAAGAATATTCCATCAACCAGAAAAATACCAAAAAAAGACTGAGGCGAACCAAAGACCCGCGACTCCAAACGGGCAGTCTCCCGATCTATCTTTCTTGTCAGAGATCTACAAAGAAAACGGGATCGAGGAGTCGAAAATCCATAACGAGTCTGAAGAACAACTCAGCAAAGGGACACCGATCTAAACCCTCCGACAACCACAGAGGGGGTAGAGCATGCCAATTTCTTTTATCAGAATCAGACATGTCAATTGGGGGTGTCAGGTCCCACAACTATCAAAATAGAAATTTTGTGAATGTCAAAAAAATTATCCGAATAAGTAAAAATCAAAAACGTGTGATCAAATCAAATGCGTTAGCAATTGTGGAGTCGGGAAGCATAGTTGTTTTTCTGGGTATATGATGTGAAAGAAGGATAGAAATTTGATTACAGTGAGAGGGCTGGGTTCTTATATATATTAATTTGGGGAGCAATCCTAATTTTGTAACGGAACTAACGAAAGAAATACAGGTAGAACTAGGAAACTAACAATTGTTATCTAAACTAATTAAAAGGCAATTCCCTTACTAAAGATAAAGACTACAAATAATAAAATAATAAGAAGATAATTCTTCTCTCTCTCTCCTTAAGCAAGTTTTTTTGTGTGGGGGGTTACCATCATTCTCCCCCTTTTGAAAGGTTCACCGGTGGTGTCCAGAATCCGGATCCAGGGGGCTAATGCAGGAGACTAAGGAAACGTCTCGTACATCTTCAGTTTCAGGGTCGGATGGGGGGGAGCTCTTCGCCATTGGCGAGCACGGGTAGGGCAATCCACAACGCCAATGTCCGGCCTTTTGCCATCAGAAACACTCCATGGTTGTACGCCAGAACTCGAGGATGGTCGAGATTTGTTTGAGGTGACCAACGTGGTGGTGGGAGATGCAGCAACAAGTCTTAACGCGGTGAAACTCCGGACAAAGGGCGTACTCCTAAGAGTGGGAACCTTCTAAGTCATCAAATCAAAGCGTTGCTCGTCCACCTTAGTGAGCCGGGCATGTGTGCCGAGGAGTTTAAAATGCTCGATATAGTCGGTGACGGAGGGCGTACCTTGCTGGATTCTGAATGCGGATGAAGATATCGTCGTCATAGTTGCGCGGCAAGATCTATGGGTGCATGGATGCCTTCAATTCGGCCCAAGAACAAAGAGCTCGTCAGTGATCTAGTGTGCAGCATTAGACCCCGCGCCGCAGTTGTGTGGGGGATACGATAGATGGTGTAGCAATAGAGTTTATGAGGTCACCGGTTAAGGCATCCGACAAAACGATACTCGGACGCTTCTTTTGGGGAGTCGTAAACGTCATCGCCCTCGAGTAAGAAGTTATCAAAGGCTAAGGGTTGACGGCGAAACGAAGAAGCTTGATACCAATCGCGCACTATGTGCATGTGATCACGATCTGCATCTGCTGGGATAGTGGGGGCAGTAGCGGGGAGGTTCAATCGGGCTTTTCCCTCCATAACATGGTTCAAAGTCTCGGTATCGGTCCCGGTATCGGACACCCGATTTTCAACTCGGTCGCGGTATCGGTCGCGGTATCGGGCGATACGCAAAGATACGCTATTTAGAGAGCGGAAAAAATTCCGGAAAAAATATAGAAAATTTTAAAAAAATAAGATTAACAATGTGGACTAATGAGATACATTCAAACCCATCATTCAAATATGCATTGCATTGTAGAATTGGTTATACTGAAGCGCGGCAGAGTTGTCAGATTCAATATTGCATAGTAAACCAATAATAATATTGAAAAACAAAAATATACATTTTGTTTTAACAACAATGTATATTTTTTTACATTTTTACAAAAACGTACAAAATAACGTTGTTACAAAAATGTACATTTTTTAACAACAATGTACATTTTTTTACATTTTTACAAAAACGTACAAAAGAACATTTTTACAAAAATGTACATTTTTTTAACAAATATGTATATTGTTTTTAAATTTTTTATAAAAACATACAAAAGAACATTTTTTACAAAAATTTTCAAAAATGTACATTTTTACAAAAACGTACAAAAGGACATTTTTACAAAAATGTCCATTTTTTTTAACAAAAATATATATTTTTTTACAAATATGTACACTTTTTTTACAAATATGTACATTTTTTTTTAACAAAAATGTACATTTTTTTACATTTTTACAAAAAACGTACAAAATAATATTTGTACAGAAATGTACATTTTTTACAAACATAAATGTACATTATATATTTTTTGTAAAAGATTTGAATATTTTTTGTAAAAAAATAACATTTCTTTGAAAAAAGAGTTTTAGTAGTCATTTTTTTTAAAAAAAGAGTACTACTTTTTAAAAGATTTATATATTTTTTTTCATAGAGTCATTTAAAAAAAAAAGAGTTTTATGTTTTAAAAAATTAATGTTAATACTTTTGAAAAAGTAATACCATTCTGTAAATGTTACAAGATATTTTCAACAACGAAGAAATATGGTAAAAGATAAAAGTTCTATAAAAAAATAAAACAAAATATGACAATATCGTTTGAATCGGTTGTCTCGGCCGATATCGCGGTTGTCTCGGCCGATATCGCGGCAAGGCGTCTCGGAATCGGTTGTCTCGGGCAATATCGCGGCTGTCTCGGCCGATTCAGTGTTTTTTTTGAAACGTCTCTCGGTATCGGATCGGTGCCCTCCGATTCCGAGTTGACTCGGCCGATACCGAGTCAACTCGGCCGATACTTTGAACCATGCTCCATAAGGACCACATCAACGGTCAGTTCGGCATCGGGATAGAGGAAGTGCGTGTCATCTTGGAGAAGGCGGACCGCCATGAGTGGGTGCGTGTCGCAAGGCCCATAAGAGCGGGTGCTCTGTGAATAAGGCCGACACATCGTCAAAGAGGTTGTAGGGTGGGGGGATGACATTAATGGTTAGCGGCAGTGTAAATAGGGGGTGGGGATATATGGATTCGACGTAGGTGAGTCTGGTAGGTTTTGACTGAAAAGGGGGACAAAGGAAGGACAGGTAGGCATCGTAAGTAGTCAAACCAAAGGTTGGGCAGCAAAAGGGAAAGGTCGAAGCCCTGATGGTGAGCCCCAAAGGAGGCGGTTTACAATGGTGGTGCAATCGGCGACTAGCCAAAGCGAGAGAACCTCTACAAGTTGGTGCCTTGTGACAGTGGCTCTGGTAGCTAATAGCAAGGAGAGGCCAAAGCGCGTGGGGACCAATGAGGAGGAGGCGTTAAACGTCGTTATTGAGTTGTTAAAAGGGAACGACAACCAATGGCAAGTGTCGTCATCGGTGGAAGTTAAGATGTCTATCGTGGTTGCTTTGGACGTCAGAGCAAAGGGAGTGAGGGTCAAGATCAATGAGAGGATTAGGGTTGAAAGTTGGTACACTTCTTCCATGTGGACCTCCTTGGTGATTGTCGTCTGTAGAGGCTATGGTCGGTCCTCTGTAGAGGCTACGAGTCAATGGACCGAAGTAGCTCTGACACAAATTGATGTGAACATTCATACAAAGTAACTCAATGATTACAATGAGGGGGCTAAACTCTTTTTTACACTAATTTAGGGAGCAATCCAAATAACATAAGGATTCTCACAAAAGAATTAAAGGTGGAATTAGAAACTAACAATCGTTACCTATACTAATTACAAGACAAACCCCTTATTAAAGATAAAAACTAAGAATAATAAAACAATCAAAAGATAAGTCTTCCATCTCTCCCCTTATGTTAGTCAGTTGCGTGGGTATCGATTTATTTTATATTTAATTTAGCCACCAAATGAGACTTGCACCATCCTTATTTTCTATAGCACGCTACAAAATATAAAATCAACTCATTTGAGGTAGTTGCTATAATATATATATATATATATATATATATATATATATATAGAGAGAGAGAGAGAGAGGGGTTCAGAAGTGAACCTAAAAGATGAACATTTTAATGAACCTTAACAAAAAACACCTAACCCATTAATTTTAATTCTTATGTTGTAATTGGTCCGCGCCAGCGGCAAAGGCCACGCGTTTCGATCAAATATTTTTTTTACAACCCCCCTACCCACCCATTAACTTCCGCCACCTGCTCAAAACCCTGTTTAAACCCGAGACATTCAAAATCAAAAACACTCTGATTACCTGACCCGTCTCATAAACCTTCACATCCGGTCAGCATCTCTCCGGCCAAGCCACCAAACTCGCTTAAACCCGAATGATACCACCAATTCAAGTCCGGGCAGAATCGACCTCCAAACCCTCCTAAAACCCGCCAGACCTGCTCCCTTATATCCACCCGGTTCCATCACACCTTTAATCCGGTTTTGAACTGCCATACCCGAATCTGAAACCACCTAAAAAAACCAAGCACCAGCCGACACCTCACCTGCCATAACCACGCCGGCGATACCCGTCTCCCCAACCCAATTTGAACCCCCTCCTTCTCGAGCTACCATATCTCCGACCCTATCAACCCCATTGACCCACACCATACCCAATACAACCCGTTCCTGCTATCTAACCCAAAATACCCAAACCCATTTGAACCCCCACTGCCTTATACTTCCTCTACCAACCTGGTTTAACCCCCAAGACCCAATTCCCATTTTACCCGATTCTGCATATAACTTGAGGGGGGGGGGGGGGGGAAGATGTAAAAAAAATATTCGATCCACACGCGTGTCCGTTGTCGCGTCACCGTTGCCGCTGGCACGGACCAATTACAACATAGGAAGGGGCAAGGGGTTCACCAAAAACCATTCAAAATTTTGGAATATAGATAACACACACAACAAGGAATTATGCAGGACATCAAGCGACGGAATTCTGAGATGCAAATAGAAGATTTGTTTAAAAACCGTAGATACTAAGGGACCGTTTGGTTTTTTAGCCTCCGAGAGTGCCGAATGCTTAATGTTGAACACATGTTGAATGCTTAACAGTGAATACTGAAAAGGATTTCTTTTTTTTTTTAATCCAAATGAACCTATGAATGTATGTTGTTTGTTTAGAATTATTTAGTTCTAAATACTGAATATTGAAAAGTTGTTGATTGTGTGATTTGAAGGGTGTGCCCTGTGAATATTTAGAGTTGTATTCTGGTTTGGTTTTGGATTGGGTGTTCAAATTAGAGAGTAGTGTGCAAAATTGGTATGCGTTGAATAGCATAAACATAAGCGGGTGTGGTCTTAATATGTCAAAACATACATAATCATTAAGAAATGGTGTGGAAATGCAGCAAAGGAGGAGCAGGTGAAGAAAGAGATGATTAAAATACTTATGTAATTAAAGAATCTTATCTCCTACCTCTCAAATTGAAGACTTAGTGGAGCCACAGAATGAGTGATTCAGTTCAGTTTGGGAGAGAGCAGAGCTATTGATAGAAGGAGAGGAATAGTTGATTAGTATTAGAACTAATGTGTAATTAAACGCACCGTTTACTTAGAATTATTTTTTGATACTGGCATGTAATCCGCACACGGGAGTTACAAAGAATACAAATATGAAAATGGTAATAAAGACATTTTGTGAAATATAAGATCTATAATATTTTACACAATGGTGTGCAAAAAAATCTCAATTATTTGATAAAAAAAATATAAGCAATATGCTTTAACTTTGTAAATTTACTATTCTTTAAATATGATTATGCTACTTGAGTTGTGAGAAGAATCTAAAAGATTCATTAAATAATATAACAATAATAATCAGTGTAAACATGAACAAAAATACGATCAAATACCCCCAATATACACAATTTATGACTTGTGTGAGGCAACTGCAATCTTCCATGGCCATCAAACGTCATTAACACACGTACATTATTAGATGAGTAAAAATAAAATTCAATGTTTGGGCGCTTTATAATTTATTTTATTTACGAACCTATATAACATTATAGTGAAAAATACACATGAAAATAATTCATGGAATAAAAATACTTTTGTGAAAAATAATTGTGTATTAATATATTGGGCTGAACACTTAAAACATAAAGCAAACTAAAATTTTTGACAAAAAAATATATAAGAGTAAATATGAAGATTATACTACTAACAATATGATCAAATATAAATTATAAAAGCTTCTTATTCAAAACAATATCAACAGTCTATTTAGATTTAGTAGTGACAGAAGATTACCATTTATGCATGATAATTCAAGCTCCCATTTTGTAACAAAAAGAACTTTGATAATTAACGAATTTCATAATAGGTTTTAAGTTAAAAAACGTTTTCAAAATTTTTAAATTGTTTTTAATATAAATACAAAAAGGTTTTATATTAACAACATTTTTAATGTTTTATTTATAGAAATTTTTTTAAGTTTTTTATCTATAAATGACATAAAGTTTTTTAAACTAAAAATAAATAAAATACAAGCTCAACAAACTGGCCACAAAAACATAACTAAAACCTAGCAAAGAATCCAGCGAAACCAACCCCACTAACCTACTCTACTCAGCCCAACCCATTACAACCAAAAACCCGAATCGCCTCAAACCTTGTCCACAAAACCATTTATAAACCCATGATACCACTAAACTCTGCAATTCCATGCATCTTGCCAAGCTCGCATGCATAAAACACGAACTAAAAACACTCTACCACCATTCAATTCAACACTCTACTTCCCAACTACATCAACTCACAATGAAAAAACTATACTTTTTATTCACGGCCATAGCCAAACTCAACATCCTACAAATCTACAACCCAATCAATAACTAAAACTATAATCCATAAAACAGAACATACCATCACACCCTGCCCTTTCATCTTCTCAACGATCAAAGACCCATCTCTGATCCAACAACCTCTGAACATTACATGCAAATAAGCCAATAGCCAAGTCAGCCATCAAACCCTGAACAACACATGCAAAGAATTCTTGCACTCCCATATTCTCTACGATCAAAGACCCCACTCGAATCCTTCAACCTCTGAACATAACATGCAAAAGAATTCAAGAGCCATGACACCCATCTAACCCCTGAAGAGAACATGCAAGTAGAACTTTAAGCTATATCGCGGACTTGAACATCACATGTGTTGGAAAATTGGACTATTTAGAAAGCTGTCCAGAATTTTCTGGACAGATTTTTGAGCAACTTTGAGCTCAAATTTAGGTGGGACCCACACTACGAAAATCGTGGGACCATATACGAACGCGTTCTCCTCCGCAAGGAGATTAACGTAGTATATTCATATGTCCAATTTCAATAAGTTATGAATGATAAATATGTCCCCAAAGTGACTCACAAAGCAATGAAAGTTAATGAATTGAGTATGTTTAACTCTTGTCCCACATTGGAAGAGTAGTGGGAAAATGATGAGTTAATAAAATCCAAATGATGGACTAAGGCTTGGATGCCTTGAGGGTATCCCAACTCTTTGAAGGGGAGATGACCTAAGCTATGCACGGGTTGACTTTCGGTCAAAGGTCCACGCGCGCGCGCGCGTCCGGCCGGCCCGGCTTGGGCTTGGGCTTGGGCTTGGGCTTGGGCTTATAAAAATCTCCTACATTTTTGGGCCGAATTAATTTAACTTTCTGGGCTTTAATTATTAATTAATTACGAAATTAATTAATTAATAAATTGTTGGCAGCTATTGTCAACAGTTAATTTCGTTTAACTGATTAACTGTTTTTGACAGTTATTGTTACTTTGCTATAAATACAGATGCCTCCCTCCGTTTTTAATAATGAAAAAATTTCCCTCCTCCAGAATTGCTGTCATATTTGTTCCAGAAAATTCCTGTCATATCTGTTTCAAAAATTCTTTTTCCTGCATAACATATCTTGCATTGTTGTTGAGTAAAAGCCGCAGAATTTGAGTTCGTTGAAATTAATTATTGTTGTGCTACATCATTAATTGAAAAAATCCGTTCTATCTTGGGAGACAATATTCATCAACCTCGGAGCACATTGGAGGGAATAATTTGTCTTAAGGAGACTGTTCTAAACAGGGCTCGGATTATATTTTTCTGTTTCTGTTATTGTTTCTGCAAATTCAAATAAGTTCTTATTTTATGTAATTTCTTTCATTTCTGTAATTATATTACAATTTATAATTCTGTACAATTGTTATTAATAAATAGTAGGATTAACAATCTTAAGACAAATTATAAAGTTTTATTGTTTTCTAGTGTACATAATTTTTTTTATTACGGAAATTTATTTGTTGAAAATAAATCGGTTTTGACAGAATAAAATGAATTAAATTATTGCTTTATTGTAGAAATTAGTAAAACAGTTTTGATATAGAAATTAATTTTTATACTGTTTTTATATTCTGTTTTAGAAAATAAAATTTTATTTGTGTATTTTTATTAAAATCTGTTTATGTAAAAAAATTTAATCTTTAAATTATAATTCTGTTTTGTACGGAATTCTTTTTATTATTAAAAATTAGTGTGACACAGATTTTATTGTATATAAACTTTTGTTTATATTATAGTTTAATTCTGAATTTCTTTTGAATTCTTTTGGAATTTGTGAATTATATTTGGAGGAAATTGGTGCACAGAATTTTGTATTATGTTCTGATTAATTCATTATATATGAATTTTATCATTGATAAAAATTATGTTTTTGTAACAGAAATGGAATTTCAAAGTACGAACACTACTACTAAACTGATTGTCACCAACACAAATGTGACTGCACCCGTATCTATGCCACACGGGGAGAAACCGGAAAAGTTCATTGGGGCTGACTTTAAACGTTGGCAAGGACAAATGTACTTCTATCTCACTACCTGCCAACTGGGTAGGTTTGTATATGAAGATTGCCCCTCTATTCAAGAGGGAGATGACTCTGAAAAGGTTGTTGCTGTCGATGCTTGGAAGCATTCGGACTACCTATGCCGGAATTATATTCTGGCCTACTTGGACAAGATATTGTACCATGTCTACGCACGATCAAAACATCCAAGGAATTACGGAATTCTTTGGAAAAGAAGTATAAAACTAAAGATGCTAGGATGAAGAAATTTATCGTTGGGCGTTTTCTGGACTTCAAAATGGTTGATTCTAAATCTGTGATCTCGCAAGTGCAAGAACTCCAAGTGATCCTCCACGACATTCATGCTGAAGGAATGTCACTTAGTGAAACTTTCCAAGTTGCTGCAATTGTTGAAAAATTGCCACCATCTTGAACTTTATTTAAAAACTATCTCAAGCATAAGCGAAAGGAGATGAATGTGGAGGAGTTGGTGGTCAGGCTGAGAATCGAAGAAGATAACAGTGAATCTCAAAAGAAAAGTGGGAAGAATCCGATGGAAACGTAGGTCCATGTCGTTGAAGGTCCTAAGAAGAACAAACGAAAGTATGATGGGGAAGGCACTTCCAAACATAACAAGAAAAAGTTCAAAGGCAAATGCTACAATTGTGGTAAACCTCGACACCGCTCAAGCGAGTGTCGTAAGCCTAAGAAGCAAAATAAAAATAACCCTCAAGCAAATGTAACTGAGGGTGAGAATATCGCCAATGATTTGGCGGATATGAATCTTTCTGCCGTGGTCTCTGAATGTAACTTGGTTGGAAATACCAAGGAATGGTGGGTGGACACTGGAGCCACACGACACATTTGTGCAAACAAATGGATGTTTACCGCCTATAAGCCTTTGGAAAATGAGGAGAACCTCTTTATGGGAAATTCTTCCACTTCTAAGATGGTGGGACAAGGAAAGATTGTTTTAAAAGTGACTTCTGGAAAGGAACTTACTCTCAACAATGTTCTTCACGTGCCTGATATCCGAAAGAATCTGATTTCTGGATCTCTCCTGACTAAAAATGGTTTCAAGCTTGTGTTTGTGTGTGATCGTTTTGTGTTGTCTAAGAATGACATGTATGTAGGAAAGGGCTACCTAAATGAGGGGCTCTTTAAACTCAATGTTCTTACTATAACCCCAAAAACATCTGTTTCAATGAATGAAATTGCTAGTTCTTCTTACTTGATTGAGTCATCTAATATTTGGCATGCTAGATTAGGACATGTTAATTATGATACTTTGCGTAGATTAATTAACTTGGAATTTTTGCCAAAATTTAATATTGATAAAAATCATAAATGTGAAATTTGTGTGGAATCTAAATTAGCAAGATTACCTTTCCATACTATTGAAAAGATTACCTTTCCATACTATGTGAAATTTAATTCACACCGATATTTGTGATTTAAAATTTGTTCAAACTAGAGGTGGAAAAAAGTATTTTATTACTTTTATTGACGATTGCACAAAATATTGCTATGTATATTTGTTACATAGTAAAGATGAGGCAATTAATGCATTTAAACAATATAAGAATGAAATTGAGAATCAATTAAGCAAAAAGATAAAGGCTATTAGGAGTGATAGAGGAGGTGAATATGAATATCCATTTGAGGAATTTTGTTCTGAAAATGGGATTATTCATCAAACAACCGCTCATTATTCTCCTCAATCGAATGGTGTTGCTGAACGCAAAAACCGTACTTTGAAAGAAATGATGAACTCAATGTTATTAAGTTCAGGAGCTCCACAAAATTTGTGGGGGGAAGCCTTACTTTCTGCTAATTACATTCTCAATAAAGTACCTCACAAAAAGACTCACAAGACACCTTATGAACTATGGAAAGGTCGAAGACCTTCCTATAAATATTTACGAGTGTGGGGGTGCTTAGCCAAAATGATGGTTCCTAAACCTAAAAAGGTAAGAATAGGGCCAAAAACCGTGGATTGTGTGTTCATCGGTTATGCTACTAATAGCAGTGCATATCGATTTCTAGTTTGTAAATCTGAAATTTCGGATATTCATGTAAATACGGTTATTGAATCGAGGGACGCTTCATTTTGTGAAAATGAATTCCCGTATAACATGACCCGAGAATCTGGTACTTCTAATAGGACAAATCAAGCTACTATAAGTGGTACTCATCAACCTATTGAATCAATAGCGGGTGAACCAAGACGTAGTAAAAGAGCAAAAAACTCGACTTCTTTCGGTCCGGATTTTCGAACATATTTGCTAGAAAATGAACCTCAATCGTATAAAGAAGCTATATCCTTACCCGATGCTTCCAATTGGAAAGAAGCAATTAATAGTGAAATTGAATCCATATTACAAAATCATACATGGGAACTAGTGGATCTTCCACCAGGTTCAAAACCGTTAGGTTATAAATGGATCTTCAAAAGAAATTGAAGGCCGATGGATCAATTGATAAATATAAAGCTAGACTTGTAGCTAAAGGCTATAGGCAGAAGGAAGGGTTGGATTACTTCGACACATATTCACCGGTAACAAGAATAACATCCATTCGAATGTTAATAGCAATAGCTGTTATTAATGGACTTGAAATACATCAAATGGATGTAAAAACTGCATTCTTAAACGGTGAACTAGACGAGGAAATTTATATGGAGCAACCTGAAGGGTTCAAAGCTCCCGGACAAGAAGGAAAAGTATCTAAACTTGTTAAATCACTATATGGATTAAAACAAGCACCTAAGCAATGGCATGAAAAATTTGATAATGCAATGTTATCAAATGGTTTCAAAATTAATGAATGCGATAAATGTGTTTACTTTAAATACATTCAAAATGGATATGTCATTGTATGCCTCTATGTTGATAATATGCTTATCATGGGTAGTAACTTGGAAATTGTCAAAACTACAAAACAAATGTTGAGTAGTAGATTTGACATGAAAGATTTGGGAATCGCCGATGTTATATTAGGAATTAAAATTTCTAGAACATCGGATGGACTTATATTATCTCAATCTCATTATATAGAAAAAGTACTTGAAAAATTCAAGAAGTATGATATTAGTCCTACCAAGACACCTGTAGATGTAAATTTACATCTAGCAAGAAATAATGGTGAAAGCATATCTCAACTAGAATATTCTCGCATTATCGGCAGTTTAATGTATATCATGAACTGTACGCGACCGGACATAGCATACTCAATAAGTAAGCTAAGTCGATTTACGAGTAATCCAGGAAGAGATCACTGGAAAGCAATATTGAGAGTTTTGGGTTATTTAAAATATACTCAAAACTATGGATTGCATTACTCAAAATATCCAGTTGTTCTTGAAGGACATTGCGATGCAAGTTGGATATCCGATACAAAAGACTCTAAGTCTACGAGTGGGTATGTGTTTACCCTCGGAGGTGCAGCCGTATCTTGGAATTCCTCAAAACAAACGTGCATTGCTAGATCGACAATGGAATCTGAATTCATTGCACTAGACAAAGCTGGAGAAGAAGCTGAATGGCTTCGAAATTTCTTAGAGGATGTTCCAAATTGGTCTAAACCTGTGCCCGCAATATGTATACATTGTGATAGCCAATCAGCGATTGGAATGGCACAAAATCACATGTATAACGGAAAGTCACAACATATTCGTCGTCGACACAATACCGTCAGACAACTTCTCTCAAATGGAATTATCTCAATTGACTATGTAAAGTCAAAAGATAATATATCGGATCCGCTAACGAAAGGTTTAAACCGAGAGCAAGTTGAAAGATCATCGAGAGAAATGGGTCTAAAGCCTATAAATAAATAAGAATCAATATAGTGGCAACCCAACTTAGCTGACTGGAGATCCCAAGATCTAGGTTCAATGGGCAAACCGAACTACATTGTATTCAGTAAGCACTGGAGGATATTTAATCATATCCATTCCAAAGATGAGATAGTGCACATCTGCCGCGAAATTAGGATAAGTTATGCTTTTAATGACATCCATATCTTAGTATGTCTAAGTGGGGTATTGCAGGATACTCTTTATGGAAGTCACCTACGTGAGTAAGAAGGGGGCCACTTCTATGAGAATAATGAAAGGCATATTCTCTAAAATACTCACGGAACCAGGTGGTGTTCATGGCCAAAATGAACACAAACGTGAGAACCAACTGTGTTGAAGAATTGTTGTGTGAATACTGTTGTCTAGGTTTACAAAAACGGGTGACGGTTCAAGGACGTAAAGTCTACTGATTAACCAAGTAAATCCGATAGTATATCACTACGGAAAGTTCAAGGCCACTAGGCTACTTCTCCCGATGCAATAAATCTTCAGTTTTACTCAACATGTGTCTGCATCTGCATCTGCATTAGCATCTGTTCTGTTTTATTTATAGCGATATATCATTCATGTGGGGGATTGTTGAAAAATTGGACTATTTAGAAAGTTGTGATGAATTTTCTGGACAGATTTTTGAGCAACTTTGAGCTCAAATTTAGGTGGGACCCACACTACGAAAATCGTGGGACCATATACGAACGCGTTCTCCTCCGCAAGGAGATTAACGTAGTATATTCATATGTCCAATTTCAATAAGTTATGAATGATAAATATGTCCCCAAAGTGACTCACAAAGCAATGAAAGTTAATGAATTGGGTATGTTTAACTCTTGTCCCACATTGGAAGAGTAGTGGGAAAATGATGAGTTAATAAAACCCAAATGATGGACTAAGGCTTGGATGCCTTGAGGGTATCCCAACTCTTTGAAGGGGAGATGGCCTAAGTTATGCACGGGTTGACTTTCGGTCAAATGTCCGCGCGGCGGCCTCGGGCTCGGGCTTATAAAAATCTCCTACATTTTTGGGCCGAATTAATTTAACTTTCTGGGCTTTAATTATTAATTAATTACGAAATTAATTAATTAATTAATAAACTGTTGGCAGTTATTGTCAACAGTTAATTTCGTTTAACTAATTAACTGTTTTTGACAGTTATTGTTACTTTGCTATAAATACAAATGTCTCCCTCCGTTTTTAATAATGAAAAAATTTCCCTCCTCCAGAATTGCTGTCATATTTGTTCCAGAAAATTCCTGCCATATCTGTTCCAAAAATTCTTTTTCCTGCATAACATATCTTGCATTGTTGTTGAGTAAAAGCCACAGAATTTGAGTTCGTTGAAATTAATTATTGTTGTGCTACATAATTAATTGAAAAAATCCGTTCTATCTTGGGAGACAATATTCATCAACCTCCGAGCACATTGGAGGGAATAATTTGTCTTAAGGAGACTGTTCTAAACAGGACTCGGATTATATTTTTCTGTTTTTGTTATTGTTTCTGCAAATTCAAGTAAGTTCTTATTTTCTGTAATTTCTTTCATTTCTGTAATTATATTACAATTTATAATTCTGTACAATTGTTATTAATAAATAGTAGGATTAACAACATGCAAGTAGAAACACCCAAATCATGATGGATCACACTGCACAACTGCAAGGAGACTGCAAGGAGAAGCATGCAACCATCAGAAAGTATGAATAATACATGTTTAACAAAATACCCAAGCGGGTATTTTTACCGCGATGCTCTTACAGAATCAGGGGCGGATCCAGCCCTGGCCGAAGCGGGGCGGCCGCCCCAGTTCATTTTTCAAAAAAAAAAAAAAAAAATTTTTTGGTAAAAAATTAAATCTGGAGGTGACTTGTAATTATATTAAAAGTTCAGGGAAAAATCTGTAATAAACAAAAAAAAAAACATAACTTAAAATGGTGCTCTCTCTCCTCTCGTACCAAAGTAACAGAAAAACCCTATTTTCTAAAGAGTCCGCTGCTCTCTCCACCACCGCCCTGCTACTCTTCACTCGCTGCCTTGCTACTTTCCATCCGCTGCCTTGCTCTCCATAAAAATTTTGCATCTATGTGTGTTGAAACCCTATTTCATCATTTATTTATTTTGTGTATATTTGTTTATGTGTCTGTTTATATGTGAAATTATATTTATACTACTGAAATTATACTAAAATTATTTATACTAAAATGAAATTAAATTTATAATGTGAATTTATAAATTTATTTTGTGTATTGTTTATATGTGTCTGTTTATTTATTTTTGTGTAAATTTATATAAATTTATATGAAATTAAATTTATATGTGAAATTAAATTAAATTTGTAAATATTGGGAATCAATAGAGAAATTTTTTAAACAAAAAAGAGAAGACAATGCACCAACCGTATCTGAAGCTGAGGTTCAATCATCTCCCACTTCAATCAGTGTTGAAAATGAATATAATGCCTAAAAAAGTAAAAACAGCCCAAAAAATGCTCGAAAAAAATCGACCTCCCCAAAAAAAAAATCTCCTCAGGGGCTCCCGCCCCCGAACCCCCGGCAACTATTGAAACTTTCGCCCCAATTCACACAAAATCCTGGATCCGCCACTGTACAGAATAGAAAATTTTATCTTTGTTTTGACTTACCTTGAATACGTCAAGTCAAATTGCAGGTGGATGGTTAAAGGGACAACCCAGTATAGTATTTGGGGGTTTTATAGTACATGTTCTTTCTTGAAGATGGTTAATTTGAAGCCAAATACTTTTTATAATAACTTAACCAAATGATAGATAAGGCTGTCCAATTTTAGATGGGGGTACCTGTTTTGCCGTAGATGATGATATACTGCTGTGTGAAATTTCGGTGTGGGATGATTCAATCTTTCGTCTTCCTAGCAAATGAGACTCTTTGTTTTAGTAATTAAAAGAGGGGAGAAAGGATCAGTCACCTTGGGGATAGAGAGGGGAAGAAAGATAAAGGTGGAGGAGACCTTTGAGTTTTACTACTTCCCAATAACACGTTTTCGATGCCTTTAGAGTAGACCAATATTAACTTAATGCATTAATTGTAATTAATACCTCTAATACTATTGTATTAAAGGTATAATATAGATATAAAAAATAACTATTTTAAATTTATTTTAAATAGTTTTAATAATATAAATAGATAATAATTGGAAGCAGTTGTAAATATGTTATGCTTAATATTTTATGGTGAATCAGTAGTGTACAAAATAAAGAGTGACAATTTTGATAAAGACACAAAATTTGATCCAAAATTCACGTGATATAATGTTCATTGAGGATTGCATTTTATTTTTATTTGAATTTAAAAAATTAAATCGGTAAAACACACACATACGAATTATTATATACACGATTTAAGTTTCTAGCAAGATCGCATATATATACTCCAGTCTAAAAAAATATTAGGAGGGGGATAAGGGTTTCAAAGTCCCATGCCCGAGTTTATAAAATTTACATATCATTTAAATGCAAGTTATATTATTAGTGTTTATCATCTTAATTGCAGATTTATTATGTAGTTTGTATAAATATACAAATATACACACACACGCATAACGCCATATCAAATCAAAAATAGCACCACCTACCAAAGTGAAATGACACCACCTACTAAAGTGAAATTACATGCCGAAATAACTTGCATTTTACCACAAAAACTTGGGAATCTTGTAGAATTGCGTTAATGTTTGATTTGTAGGTGTAAAGAAGGAAGCCCATATGGAACTACTTAAGATTTGAAATGTAAAATATAATATATTTTGGATACATGCCATTAGTGTTGATGAAACATAGAAACAACACATAAGTTACCAAATCAAAAGTAATGAAAATAATTTTTCTAAAAAGATATACAAGAGTAACACGCATATAACTTAACCAATAAACTATTCAATCAATATTAAAAATGTAAAAAATTATGAATTTTGCTAGTACGGTTTTTGAGATTGTATGGATAACATAGCATATA
Organism: Sambucus nigra; assembly: GCA_949130495.1. Taxonomy (NCBI): domain Eukaryota; kingdom Viridiplantae; phylum Streptophyta; class Magnoliopsida; order Dipsacales; family Adoxaceae; genus Sambucus; species Sambucus nigra. The sequence goes on from OX422218.1 coordinate 141,050,310, forward strand.
CAGGTGATTGTTTTAGGGGTGGTCTCCAAAGTGTTGAGCGAATAAGAGTAAAAATGATATATAAGGGTAGGGAGAGAGGGACAGTTGACAGAGAAGATGACCTTTAAGATATAGAGGTTTATGAGTCGCATTATAAAAGATGGTGCCTATTGGGCGAATAATATGAAGAGGAAGATAAAGTCATCTAGAGAAATAAATAGACAAATGAGTAATAGAAGGCCTGTTAGCGTGAGAATGTGAAAAGCCGGAGTGAAGTCTTGCGAAACCGTGGTAAATATTAGTGTTGATGCAAAAAACTAGACTAAGTCTAATTAATTGATCACAGATAAATTAAGTAAACAAACAAGACACAAGAAAACTTTTTAAGGTGGTTCATCGCAAGGGAATAGCCTACGTTCACTGTTATGTATTGACTGCCTTGAGCTATTTTTTTCGATCCGTTGCAATGAGGGTGATACAATGTATTTATAGCCCAAGGGGGATCTTGATCGTTGTCATGTGAAAGGATGGAATACCTTTATTTGTTAGGCATTTACATTAGTACATAATGAGAATTAATTATATGAACGTTGTTGCTTCACAAGCAATACAGTCTGTAAGACTGCTGGCGCTTGGTTGGTTGTACATAATGACTTTTCGGCTATTGGTCGGGCTTCCCAGTTGGTCGGTCAACAACATTGGTCGGGTAACTATGTTGGTCGGGCTTCCTTGTTGGTCGGGCTTTTTTATCATGTTGACTTGGATTTGTGCCACATAGGTGTGACACCCCGACTAATTAAATACCGGGTAGCTACTCCTTTATTAAATTAATTCAAAATGTCAAGTTGGTCTAGTTAATAGCATCACTGTCGAAAACATTTTAATGATTACTAACCACCTAGTATTTAAAAGTAAGTGCCAAATTTTAATTTAAGTCTGATTAACATGCAACAAATGTAGTAAAGAATAATAACATCATTCACCATAATGAAGTAAATAGAATAACCATCACGCAATGTAAATAAAGTCTTGAGGAAAACTCCTCACTACAATCCCACAACTGAAATAAGTAAACTGAATACTAAATCAATACATGCCAAAGTCTGAAAACTGTAATGGAAATGTAACTCTAATAGAAATGGGCAACATGCCCTACAACTGATAGATAATGAATCTGGAATCCAAGTGATAGAGGCGTCTACAAGCAAATCCCTGTAGCTTCCACAAACAGCTACAGCTCGTCACCAGAATGAGTATCCTATGCATGGTGTCCTTGTGGCTGGGCACCTAAAATGGTTTTACAAGAAAAGTAGATTTGAAAGCAAACGGGTCAGAGCCCGAATGTGGAGATATTTTAAAAACCTGCAAGTGCTTTAAAAACATTTAAAACATTAAATGCAAAGTACATGTTAGGACGTGCACTCACATGATATTCTCACCTCTCGTCTAACTGTGCACTCCTAACGTAAGTACCCATCTACAACGACACAAACCACTAGCTAAGTGACATTATCTCTAGCTAGACTATCATAGGTCCTACCCTTATTACTCGGTTCTATTAACATTATAATGTTCGTAATTAAGTAGGGGTTTGACGTAAACTCAGATGCTCAATATGCAATATATTTCACTATCAGTTAACTCGTTATATTTCTCGAAACAATACCGTAATTATATTCACAACATTAACATGAAGGTTCCCATTAATTAAGTGTATATTATTCACATCATAAATATACAATACAAGCACCCCGAGAACTAAGCTGCGGTGCACACATACTCTGCTATCCATCCCGGTACATCACGTACATAAGGATTACGTATTCCGAATCTCTCAGGAATAGTTCACGAATAACAACATCACAAATAATGGAGGCGAACACAGTCACATCACATGGGTCACGCACATACCTACGCTCCCACGATCAGCGGACTTATTAATATCCCAATAAGTCTTTCTATGACCTATGTTCATCAAGGTAACCAGTCTAAATCCGGGCAACACAAGGATTAGAGGGCCCTAAGCGAACGCAAACCTCCCGTGATAGCAAGTATGGTAGGTATGTCATACACACAATTCATTTACCAATACTAAGTAAACACACGTCTTAGTAATCCCGTAGTTTAATTGTAGTACTATTCTCATTCTAGTACCAATATATAATTTACACACTTTATACGATTCCGATTTATAATCATACGCGCTATAATCTATTCTCACGTCGTAGTAGACACTCACGTCTCAACCCAAACGGTTCATTGATTTAAATCACTCGTATATAATTTTCTCCTCATAATAACCCAAAAGTCCCAAATCTATCCATATATCATCAAAGGAAGGTTATCTATATCCTCGAACAAGTTTACGGGACTCCAAAAATCGAAACAGGCCAAAAAGGCCTAAACTGTCAACTCGTTAGAAGTCTCGTTCGAACGAGGCTGTTCGAACGAGATTCCACTGTCAGCTCGTTAGAAGTCTCATTCGAACGAGACTGTTCGAACGAGATCCAGTTCGTTCGAACGAACTGTACCTTCTAACGATATCTCGTTCGAACGAGATTATCGAACGAAACTGCCCCTCGTTAGAAGCGACTGGTCAACTCGTTAGAAGCTCGTTCGAACGAGCTCGTTCGAACGACCTGAGTTGGTTTCTAACGAGCTACCAACTGCGAGCCCAGAAATTCCAAAATCGTTTTTCACCCAATTTCTACTCCTCAAATCTCCTCTAAACTTCGTCCCAACTATGTTTTAAGTTCTCTAATCATCCTAAAACATGCTAAGGTCATACACTAACATCTTTTAAGGGATTAATACATCCTAAACCTCATTAAATCACAAGTTTCTACACTTTTCTCCAATTCTTTTCAAGAACACAAACCCTAACATTTTAAATCATGAATTAACCCAATATAAATCCGTTTTAATTTCTTCCAATTACAAATATCATGAGAATAATCATCTACCTATCATTCTACATGCAATTCTCCTCAAGACTTTCAAGTTCTAAGTTCCAAACTACATGGGTTTTCATATTTCACCAAGAACAAACATAAAATTTGAATTATCTAACATGGAAAGAACATTCTCTGAAATTAAATGGAATTAAGTCACTTGCCTCGAGTTTATCTCTGATTTAGATGTTGGTTTGATGGAGCTTTTCTGCAGAATTTCCTCTCTCTCTCTTTCCCCAAGCTTCCTCTCCAAAGGTGGCTATGGTGGCTAGGGTTTGCTTTTGGGAAGGTATTAGAAAACCTAATTCTGATAACCTACGTAGCTTGTTGGGTTAATATGGGTTGGTTAGTGGCTTAGTGGGTCAATTCCCAATCAGATTAAAACTCCCAATTTTCGTCACTTTTAATTCTCCAAAAATACAAAATTACTAAAATGCCCTTTATGTTGCCGGTATGGCCTAAAGATACCCCGGGACCCAAACTAAACCCCCGGCTAGTGTTTTCTGACTATCTCGACCCTTCCGGACGCGTTGGCGCACTCAAAACGACCATACGGTTAATAGAATTTAAATTTACTTTTATAATTAAAATAATATACCATGACGCGGCGGTCACACGCGTCTCAACAAAATTCCTAAAATGTCGTATATCAATCTCACGACAAATTTTTCATAATTCAATATTCATATAAAACATGTATGCACACAATCAAATACCAACTCGCATCTCGTTAGTATTTTTAACCCGGATTAATTTCCAATTAATACGCATTAAATTAATTAATCCCAAAAATAAATATAGCCAAAAGTACGGGGTATTACATACTTCCCCCCTAATAACTGAATTTCGTCCCGAAATTCGAAACTAGAAAGTACCTGCTAAAAACAACTCTGGATAACGTTCGCGCATCTCATCCTCGCGCTCCCATGTGGACTCCTCGACATTGTGATGTCGCCACTGAACACGCACTAACGGGACTATCTTTGACCGCAGTTTCCTCTCGCTTCGGTCCAAAATAGCAATCGGCCCCTCCTCGTAGGAGCTATCTGGCTGGAGATCGATGTCCTCCACAGCAATGTGAGAATGAGCCAAATTATCTCTAAGGTATTTCCTCAGCGAGGAAATATGGAACACATCGTGAATCCGATGCAAATGCTCCGGTAACCCGAGTCTATACGCAACCGGTCCGATCCGCTCAATAATAGGAAACGGCCCCACATACCTTGGTGCTAACTTCCCCTTATTCCCGAAACGCATAATCCCCTTCATAGGGGATACCCTGAGCAAAACCTGGTCCCCTACTTGGAACTCCCTGAAAAATCTCTTCGCATCAGCATAACTCTTCTGCCTGTCTTGAGCTACCCGAATGCGACTCCGAATCAACTCAATCCTTGTCGAAGTATCCTGAATCACTTTCGACCCAAGCAGTTTGTTGTCCCCCACCTCTAACCAACATGCTGGGGAACGATAAGGCCTACCGTACAATGCCTCAAACGGAGCCATGCCAATAGTAAACTGATAGGAGTTGTTGTAAGCAAACTCCACCAGTGGAAGATACTGCTCCCATCCACCCCCGAAGTCAATAATGCACATGCGTAGCATGTCCTCCAACATCTGATTTGTGCGCTCGGTCAGCCCATCGGTCTGCGGATGATAAGCTGTACTCAACCGCAATTCTGTGCCCATGGCCTCCTGGAAACTCTCCCAAAACCTCGAAACAAATATCTTGTCTCTGTCAGACACGATATTTAGGGGCACACCGTGAAGTCTCACAATCTCTGAAATGAAGAGCTGGGCATACTGTCCCGTAGTGTAGTCAGTCCTTACGGGTAAAAAGTGAGCGACCTTGGAAAATCTGTCCACAATTACCCAAACGGAGTCGTGACCCCTCTACGACGTAGGCAACCCCGTGATAAAGTCCATGGATATGCTCTCCCACATCCACACCGGGACCTCCAATGGCTGTAGCAATCCTGCCGGTCTCTGATGATCCACTTTTACAAGCTGACAAGTGGCGCATTTCGAAACAAACTCAGCGATATCTCTCTTCATACCGCTCCACCAATACTGTCGTCTCTTGTCTTGGTACATTTTGTCCCCTCCGGGATGTACCGCGAACCGTGAGCCGTGCGACTCTGCCATCACATCGTGTCGCAATTCATCCCCTTCCGGAACTACCAATCTCCCATTGAAGCGTAATCCCCCGTATGAGCTAACGGTATAGGACTCGGCTCCCTCTGCTAGTAATCGAACTATCTGCTCCTGACAGAACGAGTCATTAGCCTGTGCCCGTACTACCTTCGTGACAATCTGCGGTGTAACGGTCATCACAGACATGAAAGATCGGGCCACTGCATCCTGGTGTCCCAATTCCTTCCACTTAGCCTTCCACACCTCTACCACCTCATCTGCTGGCCTACGGCTCAACGCGTCTGCTACCACGTTAGCCTTTCCCGGGTGATACTGGATGTCGAACTGGTAGTCCTTCACAAACTCAAGCCACCTACGCTGTCGCATATTCAATTCCTTCTGCGTGAACAGATACTGTAGGGACTTGTGGTCCGTGAACAGTTGGAACTTCTCCCCCAAAAGATAGTGCCTCCAAATCCGTAGGGCAAATACCACTGCCGCCAACTCCAAATCATGCGTGGGGTAATTCTTCTCATGAGGCTTAAGCTTACGGGAAGCATAAGCTATGGCCTGTCTCTCCTGCTGCAATACACCTCCCAGTCCTTGCAAAGACGCATCGGTGTAAACTAAATACTCAACTCCCGGTCTCGACAATGCGAACACAGGTGCTGAGGTCAATTTGTCCTTCAATTCATCGAATGCCAACTGACAGGCATCACTCCAGATGTATGGCACACCCTTACGAGTCAGATGTGTCAAAGGACCTGCTATCTCCGAGAAACCCCGAATAAACCTCCTGTAGTATCCTGCTAGACCCAAGAAACTACGAATCTCCGTTGGTGTCGTGGGTTGTCCCCACTCCCTCACCGCTGATACCTTCCCCGGATCAACAGATATTCCCTGGTCGGAAATAATGTGTCCCAAAAACTGGACCTCCTTCAGCCAAAACCCGCATTTCTCATATTTTGCATACAATTTGTTCTGACGAAGTGTCTGCAAAACCTGCCTCAAATGCTCGGCGTGCTCCTCCTCTGTCTGGGAGTAAACCAGAATATCATCAATGAAGATAATGACAAACTGGTCTAGGAAATCCCTGAACACTCTGTTCATCAAGTCCATAAACACTGCTGGAGCGTTGGTCAAACCGAAAGGCATAACCCGAAACTCGTAAGAACCATATCTCGACAAGAACGCGGTCTTCGAGACATCCTCCTCCCGGATACGTAACTGATGGTATCCCGATCTCAAATCAATCTTCGAGAAGAAAGAAGCTCCTCTCAATTGGTCGAATAAGTCATCGATTCGAGGTAACGGATACTTATTCCGTATCGTGACCTTATTCAACTCTCGGTAGTCCACACACAATCTCAGTGAACCGTCCCTCTTCTTCACAAACAAAACTGGAGCGCCCCAAGGTGAGGTACTCCTACGAATAAAGCCCTGACCTAACAGCTGCTCTATCTGATCCCGTAACTCCCTCATCTCAGCTGGAGCCATACGGTACGGTGCGCGTGCTATAGGTCTCGTACCCAGTAGCAAATCTATAACAAAGTCTATCTCTCGACTGGGGGGTAAGCATGGTATCTCCTGAAACACATCTGAATACTCCCTGACAACTGGGATAGAATCTAAAGGAATCACTACCTCCTTAGAGGTATCCTCCTCAATGTAATACAGATGAGCGGTCGATCCTCCCTCTGGGAGAGGCATCGCCACTACAAACATCTCTTGCCCCGTAATGGCAAAAACAATGCTCCCGCTAAAGCAATCAATCATGGCCCTATAAGCTACGAGCCAATCCATACCGATAATCACATCGTGAACATGCATATCTAATACCAACATGTCTGCAGGTAATACTAAACCACCAATCTCTACCCCCACTCCCCGGCATATAAAGAAAATAAGTGACCCACTCCCCAATGGTGAGTTGACACACGTCACTGTGCTCTCTGCCGTAGCTAACAATCCTAAAGCTTTCGCGAAGTGTGTAGCTATAAAACAGTGTGTAGCCCCGTATCAAATAATACCCGACCCATAGTGCCATGGATAGGAAACGTACCCTCAATCGCGGGCGGTGCCTGAGGAACTGCAGCCTGGTGAACGTTATAGACACGTCTATACTGTAGCTGCCCCTGCTGAACTGGGACTGCTGGAATGGGTGGCAATGCTGCCATCTGTGGCGGTGCGGGGAGAGCGGCGGGAAACATAGGCCTCTGTGGCTCCTGGCGAGCACCCTGCTGCTGCTGCTGTGGGGCCCTGCCCCTATCAGGACAATACTTTTAGGGTATTTTTATCTTTTCATCTGTTAGCCGTCGTAAATCCAATCGTCGTTCGCTTTAATCATTACTTGGCCCAATTTTCGATGCGTCTTATAAAAAGGGCGGTAAAAACTTCGATCATTTTTTACCTCTTACTTTTAATTCTACTGCTGTGTTCTTTGCTTTCGTACGATCGTTTTCTTTTCTATCTTCGGTTATTGCTGAATCCTTAAATCTTTGTAAGAATATTTCTTCTCTTCTTCTTTATTTTCTTCATCATGGTTTACTCTATCGAGTCACTTGATAAGTTCAGAACCAATTTTAACATTCCATCTTGGGTTGTATTAGAACATCCCACTTTTCCTTCTGTTTTTTTCTCTCTTGTTGGGAGGTCATTGGTTCCCCTCTATCTTTGTTGTTGAATGTGGCTTCACGTTTCCTCCCAATCCCTTGTGTTTGGAGTTTTATCAATATTTTGACATTGTACCTGCAAGAGTGGCTCCTAACACATGGAGAGTTATTAATGGAGTTTATAAGTTAAATCAAATTTTTGGAACCCATCTAGGGATTTCAGAAATTATATTTTGTTATAAGTGGGTAACTAGTGATACCACTTTTTATTTGAAATCCAGGGCTATTAGTAAAGCTTTGGTAGTTAATCTCCCTGATTCTAATACAGATTATTTTGATCATGGGGTCGTTGTGAAAAATTGGCAACATACCCCTTTAGTTAGAGGTGTCAAATACCAAGGACCTAGATGTCCACTCTTTGGCAATGGAATAGGTTATTTTAGGTTTTAGTAAATTTGCGCTTTTTATATTTGATAAAATGTCATACTAACTGTTGTTTTATAAATTATTTTGTAGTTGAGCAAAAAAGAAAGTGCCCCAAGGAGAGTGAAGTAAATTTGAAAGAGTTGAAGTTTATCTAGAATCTTCATAAGGTGGTTGCTGAAGAGCACATTAGGTCTTCTTCCTATCTTCTCCAGTACAAAAATAACATTTCCTCTTTTATTGCCAGACCTGCTACATCTCATGCTCTGGTAATTGATTTTGACCAAGAGGTTGCTGTTGATTCGACACTCATTTGTCTAAAATTATGAAAAAGATGAAGTTTCCTGATCTCTGCAGTGGTGTTTCTTTTGGCTCCCAATCATCTGCTGAAGGAGCTAAGAATAAAATAGGGGATGTTATGAACCCCTCATCCCCCAAAAGTCCATCCCCCAAAGACCTGGTCCCTAAGGGTATAGCTCCCAAAGAGGTTGAAACTCCTCTGAAGAGACTTAGGAGAGGGCTTACAGAGATATAAATCGATCAAGTGACCGACCAACTGTCCTTGGTTGATTTTCCCTCATCTGATGGTGTTCTTCCAACAGCTATTACTCCTAGTTTGTCTAGGAGGTTGATCAAGTTTGGTACTCTTCCAGACCACAGGGGGTGGATGCCAAGCTCCCCGGAACGAAGGTCTCTGAATTGGCTTCTCTTGCATTAGTAAGTAATTTCCATTGTCTTGGTTTGGTTGTCCTTTACACTATTTATATGCTCACTTTAATCTTCATTTTTTTTTACAGTTTTTGGTACATTTCAATAACATGATAGAGAAGGATGATGAAATCAAGGCTTATTCTTCTTCGAATGAGGTGGAGGAAGCTCTATCTGGTTTGAAGAAGTATCTAATTGAGTCTCAGCAAGCTTTAGAGACTAAGAGGAGCACTTGGGCAGAGAAATTGAAGACAGTTGAAATGGCTCGTTAAACCTCTGATACAAATGCCCTTGAAGCTGAGCACATGGCTAAGGAGGCTGGGCTCTAGAAGGATGAAGTTGTGTGTAAGAAAGAGGAAGCTAAGCACCTGAAAGATGAAGCTGAGCATATGGCAGAAGAAACTAAGCGCAGGGTAAAGGTTGCTGAAGAGCTTGTGTCCTCTGTCAGAGCTAAAAGAAGGGCTGTTGTGAAGACCTCCTTCAGTGCTGGTTAGGACAAGGGTTGGAACAAAGCCGTTTCTGCTGCTTCTGCTCAAATTAAGTATGTGAAGCAAAAATATTTCAGAGATGGTTGGGTTGCTGCCCTTCAAGAGTTGAACACAAATGGAGACTCTGAACTTTTTCATATGTATATTCATGGGCCTCATCCATTCATTGAGGAATAGGTTGAAGATGAAGCTACTTCTGATGAGTCTTCAGTTGTGGTTGAATATGCTACCAAACAACCTGAAGTCCATGAGTTTTCTATTCCTCTCGCTGAGCAAACTGAGCAACTCTAGCCTGCAGTCCCTTCTTCTGAGCAGAGCAAGAAAGTTGAAAGTGATAGGGAGAAGGTGTAATGTTGTTTGGCATTTTTTTCCTTTTTCTTTTGTTATTTCCTTTTCCTTTGTTTTGATTGTACTTGAACTCTCTGTTACCAATAAAAGAAACTTTTGTTGTTCCTTTCTATCTTCTGTTGATTATACGTGTTCTCCATTTTTATTGTTAAATGGTGATTATTTATTCTTACTGGTTTATTGCGAAGACGGAGCAATTATCCTCCCATAATATCGAACTAATGAGGAAATGCAATGTTTTTTTCAAAGCTGGCCATATGGACTTGTCCGATAAAAAAGTTACTCAGTTGCTCGGTGATGATGCTTCAGAGCAAGTCAGAGAATCCTACAAATATTTGAAGTACTTACTTGATCGGGCGGTAGCAAATAATGTTACCTATTATGAAATGATAGAAGGACTTCAAGAACAGTATAAGGAATCCACTGTGCTGCTGCATCAGAGCTATGAGCAAAAATATCAAAGTTTAAGTATAGGTCGGGGATTTGATAAGTTTGTCTCCGTTTATAATAAGAATGAAACTTTACTTAAGCTTGAAATTCAAGAAACTAGTACCATTGCCAAACTCCTAGAAGAGGAGAATAGTAATTTGAGGAATGAATTGAATCTTCTGAAGTCTTCCTTTGGAGTTGTTGTTACTACTACCGATGAAGGTCATTTCTTTTTAGAAGTTGGGAATGACATATTGATAGATGAATTGGAGGCCTTAAAAACATCAAGTCCGCTTCTTCTTCCCGAGCTAGAAATAAGGCTGGCCAAGGAACTATAGAGGAACTTAGGACCCATCAGGCCCTTGCCAACCAAGTTGCACAGCTAAAAGCAAATAACCGAGCTATTACTGAGATGTCTCAAAAGCTGCAGACTTTATTTGAGCAGTTATCTACTAAATCTTCTCAATTGGAGTCTAAGGATGGGGTACTGAAGAAACTGTAATTGCAAGTTGATAGATTAACTTTCCAATTCCATAAGCAGCCCAGAGAATTTTTGATGGGTGGTTATAATGAAGCTTTGGGACATTATGATGATAGACTCCAACATACCCAAAATGAGTCCTACAAATGGGGTTGGATTAATGCTTTAACTATGCTAAAGGTGGATAGGAATAATTCTATATGGGATTGGTATGATCCTGGCTTGCTGCAGCTTGACAATCCTCCCTTTAAGTTGGATGTTAATTGGGTACCTGTTCACCGTATTCCTCAATGTTTGATTTTCGAGTACTTGGGGGATTACGAACTGCATGACAAGCTTGAGATCGTTCATCCTCCTCATTTGCTTAACCATCCTAGTAGTAGCAATACCAGGATGCTTCGATATCTTAACTTCATCAACTCTCCTTTTACTTTGGATGATCCTCCAGCTGACATGGATCTTGTTTCTAAAGCTGAAGGAAAGCGTCACGTGGAATAAATTTTTGTATTTTATTTTTCCATATTTGAGTAACAATATGTAATCATTTAAATTTAATGAAAAACTTATTTTATGAATGGATCAACTTTTAGTTAATCTTTGAATGTTTTTCTAGTCTTTGACTATGAATGAATCAACTATTTTAGTTAACCTTTATTTTTTCACCGGTTCTATTGATACTCTTAGGATTATCCTAAGTTTTATTCCAATTACCGATGCTTCACCATGGTTCTACTAATGTACCTGAATTTTATGGTAATTGCACTAGTTACCTTGGTTTCCAGGCGTGAGTGGAATATTTGTCCATCTTTTAGCCCAGTTTAGATGAACATTTGTCATCTAGGTCTTCATTAACCAAGCATTTGGGACTTACGATTTTGCCTTGCAAGGTTTTATAATTTTGATACCGACCAATTTTGTTGGTGGTTTTTGTTGATGCCGATCAACTTTATTGGTGGCTTTATAATGTTACCGACCAACTTTGTTGGTGGCCTTTGTGGATACCCACCAACTTTATTGGTGGTATTATTGATGCCGACCAACTTTGTTGGTGGCCTTTGTGGATATCCACCAACTTTGTTGGTGGTATTTATTGATGTAGACCAACTTTGTTGATGTCTTCATAATATTACTGACCAACTTTGTTGGTGGCCTTGGTGGATACCGACCAACTTTTTTGGTGGTATTTGTTGATGCAGACCAACTTTGTTGGTGTCTTCATAATTAGAACTACTATCATAATGTTACAAGTGCATAGCATTGTTACTCCGAAAAAGAAAACAATAAAATAACAATTTTTCAGAAAGTCATGTTCTCATTAATATTGAAGTGAACTGAGTACAACACAACTACGTTTACTGATAGTACTTCTTTAAGTGTTCTGCATTCCATGGATTCTTGAACTCTTCCCCTTCCAAAGTCTCAATCCTATATATGCCTGGTCAGATAACTGCAGTAATATGATAAGGCCCATACCAATTGGCTTCCAGCTTATTATTCTTCTGAATAACCTTCTTCAAAACATAATCCCCCTCCTTTAAGTTGCTCGGCATGACCCTCTTATTGTAGAAATGTGCAGCCCTTTGTTGATAAGCTGCATTTCTCAGAGATGCATCTTCACGGACTTCTTCGATCATATCTAAATCCAATCTTCTCATCAAATTGCTAACTAGGGTATTGAAGTTAAGAACTATATGTGTAAGTAAACCTAACTCAACAGGTACAGTATTAAACGCCAATAGGTAGGGAGTTTCTCCAGTAGCTGTTCTGGAAGTTATTCGGTAAGCCCACATGACCGAATGTAGCTCATTGATCCAGTTTCCTTTTACGTTTTCCAACTTTTTCTTCAGCCCGTTCAATAAAGTTCTATTAGTTACCTCTGTTTGGCCGTTGCATTGAGGATGGCCAGGAGCAGAGTGGATTTTTTTGTCATTGGATTGGGCGCAATAAGCAGCGAATACTTCATTATCAAATTGTGTACTATGATCAGTTATAAAGGTATAAGGCAAGCCATACATACATATAATACTTTTCCAGGTGAACTGATAGGCCTTTTCATAAGACATATCAATCAATGGTTCGGCTTCCACCTATTTTGTAAAATAGCCAACAACTACAACTAGGCACTTAAACCTTCCTCGAGTGGTTGGCAGGGGCCCGATAAAGTCAATTCCCCACATGGAAAAAGGCCAGGGTGAAGTGATTGGTGTTAAGAGAGCTTGAGGAGACTTGTGTATTCTAAAAAACCTCTGTCACTTGTTACATTTCTTAGCAAAATCTGCACAATCTGCTCTCATGGTTGGCCAGTAGTACCCTTGCGTATGTATTATTGGTAACAACGTTCTTCCTGCTATATGGGCTCCACAGGATCCTTCACGAACTTCTTCAATTAAACCCTTTACCTCAGGTGGATGCACACATCATTGTAGACCAATAGTTAATCATCTTCTGTATAACACACCACTATCTAACATATACCTTACAGCTTTGTATTTCAATCTCTTAGCTTCAAGTAGATTAGCTGGAAGAATCCTATCTTCAATATATGCTCTTATGGGGTCCATCCGAGATGGGCCCATATCAACTGTAATAAAGTTAACCATCAGGTCTTCATCAATGCTCCTATTATCAAGTATCTTAATAGGAATAGTTCTTCATATTTTCGTTCTGGTTGTTAAAGCTAACCGAGCAAGTGCATCTGCTCGAGCATCCTCTAATCTTGGAATCCTGACCATCTGAACTTCTAGAAAGGTGGCAATTACTTCTAAAGTTTTAGCCAAATATCTGGTCATCGGTTCTCCTTTCGCTGCATATAAACTCAACACTTGATTTATAACTAACTGTGAATCATTATACACCACAACTTGCTCGGCGTTAAATGATTTAGATAAATTTAAGCCAACAATTACAACTTCATACTCTGCTTCATTATTGGAGGATTAAAATTGGAAACGTATAGCGTACTCTATGTCTATCTCGTCTAGAGTATTGAGAATGATTTCAGCTCCACATTCGGTTGCACAAGATGACCCATCAACATACAGACTCCATAGGGGGATACTGCTGTCAAACACTTGGTTTGTCAGAGTTCCTTGATGGAAAATTTTATCCTTCGCCTCCTCATATTTCTTATTCATCACTTGTACTCCACTAGGCGATTCTAGTTGGTCTTTTTCTGTAGTCTCTCTTGCTTAGAGTTGGTCGGGCGTATCTCCAGTTGGTCCACTGACTCCTGTATGTTGCTCGGGGACCTCTGGATAAGTGAATTATGCGATAAAATCAGCCACAACTTGGCCTTTTAAAGCAGTCCTTGGTTCATACACAAGGTCATACTCCCCCAACTCCAGAATTCAATGCATCATTCTTCCAAATTTCCCCAACTTGTGCAAAGCCTGCCTTAATGGCATATCAGTGTAGATCACTATAATGTAGGCTTGAAACTATGGCTTTATTCGTCTACTAGCTTCAATTAAAGCCAGTGCTAATTTCTCGAGTCTGGGATATCTTACTTCTGCTCCTCGGAAAGCTTTGTTGGTGTAATAAACTGGCTTTTGAACTCCATTTTCTTCCCTGATCAATGCAGAACTAACTGCGAACTCAAATACTGCCAGATACAGATACAACTTTTCTCCCAACATTAGTCGAGAAAGTAATGGTGGTGCTCCCAGGTACTTCTTCAACTCTAGGAATGACTTTTCACATTCATCGTTCCATTCAAAGGTTTTTCTGAGTACCTTAAAGAATGGTAAACATTTGTCTGTTGCTCTTGACACCAACCTGTTGAGTGTTGTTACGCCCCCAGTTAGTCTCTGAACATCTTTTTTACAGGTCAGGGACTTCATTTCAATCAGAGCTTTAATCTTATCTGGATTGGCTTTAATTCCCCTTTGATTCACTATACCCGAGGAACATTCCCTCATACACTCTGAAGACGCATTTGGTGGGGTTTAATTTCATTTAGTGCTTTTGTAATTGATCAAACATCTAGCTGAGGTCGGTAATACGATCAACAGCTTTTTTTTATTTTAGTGAGCATATCATCAACATACACCTCCATATTATTGCCTATCTTCTCCTCTAATACTTTGTTCACTAGTCTTTAATAAGTAGCACCTGCATTTTTCAGACCAAACGACATAACATTATAGCAATAAGTTCATTAGGGAGTGATAAAGGAAGTACTTTCTTTGTCTTTTGGCTTCATTTTGATCTGGTTATAACCAGAATATGCATCTATGAAACTCAGCAATTCATGCCTTGAAGTATCATCTACTAGTTGATCAATTTGTAACAAAGGAAAGTGATCATCCGGGCACGCTTTGTTCAAGTTTGTAAAATCCACACACATCCTCCACTTGTTGTTCTTATTTTTTACCATAACTTCACATCTTCAATAAATGAAGCTTTTTAAAGCTTTTCCACTTCTTCCTGTATAGCTTGGTTCTTCTCTGGGCTGAAAAATCTTTTTCGTTGCTTCACAGGTTTGAGTTCCCTATTGGCATTGTGTTCATAACATAGAAAGTTTGGATTTATGCCTGGCATATCTTCATGACTCCAAGCGAACACTTATTTTCTTTGCCTCAAGAAAGCTGTTAACTCATGCTTAAGGACTGGTTCCAATAAAGCTCCTATTTGAGTTGTTCGTACTGGTTTATCATCATCCAGAATAATGCTTTATGTTACCTCCATAACTTGACCTTTTACATGCTCAGATTCATCTCGTAGATCTAAGGTTTCAACCTCAGACTCGTTGTTCGGCTCAGTTGTATCCACTTGATAAGTGGTTGTTTTTCATTTGGCCTCCAATATATCTTCTTCCTCGGCAGAGGAATATGTAATACCCCGTACTTTTATGGATATTTAAATTACATAAGTGGTCTTAATTTGGTAATTTAAAGAATTTCAGTGAATAGTAAATTCTGGATTAATAAACGTTAGATGCTTGTCGACGTGTGTTACATTTACTTTTGGGACTAAGTAAATGAGTTGGATTATTTTAATTACATGTCACAGTTGGGTAAAGCGATAAAGGATAATATTTTATTTGAAAAAAATGCGTATTGAGATGTATTGGGTTTAATTAGTGAATTTTAGTTAAGTGACTCGGATGGAGATTTCAAGTATACGGTTGGTTTCGGAATGGTCGAGATAGTCAGAATAGAGTACCCGGGGGTAGTGTTTGAGTTCCGGGGATTTTGGACTAGCAAGGACTCGCAATTGAGTAAACGAGTCATTTGTTACTTTAATAGGAGATAAACCCCTTTTCCTTCATATAAGTCACGAGAGAGAGGGAGAGAAAGAAAGAAAAAAGAGAAAGAAGAGAAAGAGAAAGGAAGAAGGGAAAAGAGGAAGAAGAAAGGGATTTTCGACCCAAACTCCGCGGGATTCGACTCGAGGTCGTTAGATTTTATCCACGAGGCAAGTGTTTACTTGCTTTATTCATTTGTGTGTGTATCTCATATTATAGTTGGTAAACTATATGATTTTTGGGTTAGAACCCTTAAAATAAATTTGGGGAAATTTGAGTATGAGTTTACAAATTGATATATTGTAAACTCTTAATGATTCCTAGTGTCAAACCTATGTTAATGGTGTGTAGAAATGGGAGAAAATGATAAACTAGGGTTTTTATGGTATTGGGGTTTAAATCTAAGAGAGATGGTTTAATACCACAAATTAATGGATGTGTTAGTTAAAAATCAATGTTAGGATGATTATAGTGATGTTAGTTGAGATTAGAAACCATAAAATGGAGGTTGGGTTGATATTTGGGTATTTTTGGAGGAGATGAAATCGCCCAAACAGTGCCCTCCGAACAGGGCGAATCGATTCGAGTCTAGACTGAATTGATTCACACAAGGGGACCTGTAAGGCTGTCTCAGGCCGAATCGATTCTGATTAAGACCGAATCGATTCACCTTTGAGGACCTGCTGGTAGAACACTTTTCGAATCGATTCGGATGGAAATCGAATCGATTCACTTGCCCGAATTGATTCGCATTTAGGGCGAATCGATTCGCCTTTGTTGAAATTGGCAGTTTTCCTTCTTTGAGTTTAGGAGGAGTTAAATTTCAATTGGATATTATTATAGGGGATTCTAGTTTTGATACTAGGACTCCTATATGATGGTATTGAGGGTGAGTAAACCTTGAGATGAAAGAGGGAACCTCGGGTTAATTTCGTGTACAATCCGGGAGACGGACCTAGTGAATGTTCGGGTAGAGCAACATTCGAGAGAGAGGTCTTCGGCAAGTGTGTAGAGATATTTATGCGGTTAGAATGAATATGGGCTGAATGCATTTGTGTAAATACTAGGATGCGATTAGGATGGAATCTATGATATGGGCTAACGAGGATTGAGCGAATATCCGATACGTCTATTGACGACTATTATTATAGGTGATGCGATACCTATGAAACCAAAATAAGTCGATAGTATACTTATTTGATTACTACGAATTGGTATATTCGGGATTATATATAAATCCTTCAAAGTGATTAATGTGCAAGTTATATATTAAGTAAGAGAATACTTATATGCTATTACGAATGGGAACATTCGGGGTTATTGGCTATCGCTATAAGAGTTTGGCAATTATAGCCGTATATATTGAGAAGTGATATATATTATATACGGGAGTTGTTACTGTATATATATGATATGATACAGAATTAAATATATCTGTATGTGATTGGTATATTTGTATCTTAGAGGCTGGCTCCATAGGTTTCCCCAGGCATAGGGATGGACAGCCAGATTATATATTTTCTCTAGTGCTATCCAAGGAGGTTGCGCGATGTGGTTGAATTCCCTGGCTAGAGCAGCAGGGAGAGTATATCCCTAGGTCATATCGTCCCGCATACGAGTGCGATATTTGTATTCCACTTTCAGGAGGGAATATGACCGCCTCCACTGTTTAGTATTTCTACTATGACAATGAATGAGTCTAGCTTGTACCTTGGTTGATTGAGTAAACCCGGATGCAGATAGGCACTATGAGACTGCATCCTCGAGTTATATCTCGGTGGGATGGTTATTATACTTATGATTGTAATAGTTATAATTATACTTGTTGCGTATAGTATATTGCTTGTATATGAAGATGTCATATAAAGTCAACTTGTGTAAAGTGAAAAGAATGAATAAGGTGTTATTCCCCTTCCAGTAAATTTATATTCGAATTTATATGAACATGAATCATAGGTTCTAGTGAGAACTATATATATATGTGTGTTATGTACTGAGGCCTGGTTCACCACCAGAGTCTCCGGTGAGGTTAAGCAACAAAAGAGGAAGAGATGAATCTTCTCATTCCCATAGACGGCGCCAAAATGATGATGCTGTAAACATCACCACCAGATAAAGAGGTAGTAGAGCTCAAACAGGCATAACAATGGCAACAAATAATCACACAAATATGTATAAGGAGGTGAGAAGAAGCGGAGAAACACACCAATATAAGTGGTTCGGTAATTGCTTACGTCCACTGTGCAAGTGAGTGTAAGTATCACTATCAGAAAAGGGCTCTAATGACCTTGGCAATACAATCACTCCACTTTCTCTCTCTACTATAAATGCACCAGAGTTTGGCTAGGGTTTGTAATTCTGGGATCCTTTTACAAAGTAGAGGATGACCTCTATTTATAGTGTTTGGGGGGGTGTAATGTACCCCCCAAGCATGCAATGAGCATGTGCATAAGGATCGAACCAGTGTGAGGATGACTCCTGGATGATCTTATATAGATAATGATGACCTTAATATTCCCTCACGTGAGGGTAATGATTCGGTTATAACTGATTTGTCTATGTGTTCCAAACCTTACATGTGCTTGTAAGTGCTCAGCCTTACGTCCTTGACTGGTGTAACCTCGGCCTTAATGAGTATGAGGTTGGTAAAGTCAGATGTAGTTGCTTTGTCTTCTCTAACCGTGATGACCTCGTCCAGAAGGGTTGGCCGAGGTTAGGTATGAGGTAGCTGTAACGTCGATTGAGGCTGATGATGACGTTGGCAGTTGATTGAGCCCATGAGACTTTGCTGACCTCGGCTAATGAAGAGCTGAGGTTGGTGTATGAGGGTCCGACCTTATAAGAGATGACCTTGCTGATGGTTATCATAAGCTTCTTGTCAACTCGGCTGTGAGACTGGCCGAGGTTAGTGTCTCTGAGTACGAGGGTGCACTTTGGGCATATTAATCATAATGACTTTAATAATCATGACCCCAATCCCAATCCCCTAAACATCCAAAATTTTAAATCGATAACCCATCCTACCCTCGAATTTACAATCAAATTCTCATTATAAAATTAATCCCCTTTAAATCAACAATCCTCCCTTATATCCTAATACCCCAATTACCAATGTCCAATAAGTTAATTCATAAGAATCTATCTTTATTCTATGAGAATCTATCTTTATTCTATGAGTAAATGAAAACTATAGGCTAACAAATCCTAGCCCTAAGCCCCAAAATATAAATTTCCAAAAGAAAGTCCAACCCAAAATTACCCATCCTAAATTTCGATCTCTCGCACCTTTTAGTAGAAAATTCATAAAAAATAAAAAAAAATACGAAACTAGCACCCACGTCTTCGTAATTCGCATAACCTTGTCCAACTTCTAATTTCATCGACTCTGGTCAATTGATTGATCAACACCTGTACAAGTCATCTTTTCCAAAATCATGTTTTCTCCACACAAAAACTCCATTAATGAACTCCAAAGCTTCATTTAGTCCTCCAACGAACATACAAATCATAAAATCACATCCAATAACCAATTGAAACCTATTTCTAACACCAGAACCTAAGATTACACCAAGATTCAATAAAAACCCAATTCATAATTCAAGAACCCTAACTTGAATAAAAACTTATCCATCAACTATTGATTATAAGGGATCAATTCAAATAATCACAAGCTTTTAACTAGTTAACAATAGAAAACATGTTATGATCATCTTCTAAATTTTTTAATTGCAATTAAAGAGAGAATTAATTAAATTAGTAATGAAAACTAACCCGTTACTATTTAAACTAGGTTAATATTGTAATTAATCAAATTATCCATTATGATCGTATTTGGGTCATGTTTATATTCAGATTTCAATGAATAATCACAATATTAACAAACATACAACCATAATCATATTCTATATATAACTTTCCTTATGGATTGATTGAAAATAAATTCTAATTCCCCGAAATCTTCCTCCGTTCGATCGCGTGCTTTAGTGTTTTGAAATTTTCCTCCTACGGGGGTGTTCTTCTCAAGCTCAACAAAACTCAATTCAAACCTCCATTAAAGACTAGAAAACCTTCATAGGTGATTCATATAATATATAAACAATGTAGCTATATACAAAACATGATTATAACACAATTATATCATCAAAATCCTAATCAAAGTTCAAGAACCCAATTAAAACCCATTTTCTCTCTCAAGAACCCCAACATTCCAATTCTTCGCAATTTAATTTTAATTCTCTACATAATATCCATAAGATCCTAGAATTTTGAATAGATATGTTAACAAGTCCGAACCTATTCAAGATCTAATCAAAACACATAAATTTTTGGGAAGATTCAATCAAAATGATGCTAAATCAATCCTAATTCATTCTTAAGTGGGTTAATTACGAAATTACTTGATTAAATTCATCTAAATCAAATTTTAATCACTTAGTTAGGATTTTGGTTCAAATGAATAGATATAATTTACAACAAATTCAATTATTCAATAATTCAAATGAACTTATTGTTAACGTTTTGGGTTTAACGTTTCAGGACCGAGGTCGTCCATTCTGCAACCTTGATCGATAGTGTTAATGTTTAAAATTGGTGTAGAAACAGTCTTAGCTTGATCGCACCAATTCTATAATCGCAGATAAATGTAAATAAAGAATAATCAATGTAAGCAAGACAACAAAGGTTTTTAATATGGTTCAACTAAGTAAAAAATCTACATCCATGGTTATGGTACTGTAGTTAAGGGGTGGTTACAATGAGCATAGTGTAATATTGCTTGTGCTCACTTGTGTTTCTCCCCCGTGAGCTAAGGAAAATAGTATATTTATAGTGGTTAAGAACCGAGGGGATGGAATGCCTTTATATATTCAAGCATTTACACCCATATATAATAAATGAGACTATTGATCTTTATATGTATGTGTGGAATGGCTGTTAGTAGCCCCCATATGTTTGACCTTTCCTTTTCTTGATGGTTTACCTTCATGGGTGTGGTTGATCGGTTGGCTGACCAAGTGTCTTTGAGGCCGACCAAGTGTATGTGAAGCTTTGAAGTGGATATGTATGAGGACATGTGTCCCTATCTCATTGGTCCACACGGATGACTAATTTAACCAACAATAAAAGCCCCCAATGCTCCATGATTGATGATTTAGTGAAATGATGGAGTATTTACTAAAAATTAGCTCGGTTCCCAAACATGGTGTAGGTCGATTGCTGACCGGCAGGACTTGTAATTTCTCCACAAATATGCTAGTGTAGTAGTATTTTTATGAATAGTTTAAAAAATAACGAACCGCCAAAGTGTACGCTGGTCTTTATGCCCTTTTAGGATACGTGAAGCCCTCAGCAGTTCAATCGTTGGTTTAGTTAATCATTTCCTTTCTCAAGTTTCGAGGTGAATTTGTAGTATCTATAAAATGATTGAGTTTTCCCCTATTTCTCTTTACCTTAAACCTTCGAACTTAAACCTGTTCTTCTTGCCTTCAAGCTTTCTTTGTCGTTGTTTTAGACAAATCTGTAAGACTCCTTTATCTTGAATTATTTTGCTTTGCTACTTGCACAAAAAATGGTATATATTATTGACGAAGGCTTTTTAGAAGAGTTTAGAGAAAAAAAATCCCCAGTATCTTTGGAGATAGTGGATGGACCTTTAGATGTCCTATCTTTAGATAAGGATCATTGAATTCCCATACTATTTATAGCACAAAGCGAAATTACTTTCCCTCCTAACCAACTATTTCTTGAGTTATGACAATACTTTGACATAGTCCCTGCTAGGGTATCCCAAACACTTGGCGAGTGGTGAATGGGTTTAATCGCTTGAATGAACTCCATGGAACTCATATAAGGATCACTAAATTAATGTATTGTTATAAATGGGTAACCACAGGAGACAACACATATTAACTAAAGGCCGGGCAAGTTAATAGGGCTTTATTAGTCAACCTGACTGGTTCCAATAAAGACTATTAGGATTATGGATTGGTGGTCAAGAATAGAAGACATTGCCCCCTTCCCGAGGGGGCTGAATATATTGGCCCTAAATGCCCTTAGTAAGGACGTGGCATAGTCGACCATCATTTTAACCTGTTTTTCTTTTATGCTTGCTAACTGTTTGGTAATATGTTGACTTTAATAGTTTCTACTTGGTTTTCTCTACAGAGGAAGATAAAAAGAATTTCCCTCGTGTCTTAGAAGTCAATTTTGAAAAATTAAAATTTCTTTGGTCAATTCATCAAAGGCTAGGAGAATAGCATCCTAGGTCGACGTCCGTTTTGTTGGAGTACAAAAGTTCAATTACTTCTTTTGTTTCCCAACTTATGGAAGATACACCCCAAGCCCCCATTAACCTTGAAGAAGAAGAACCAGTTTCAACCTCCTCGACTGCAGTTTCTGAATCCCTTGGGGCAGAGAGAAAATTTACAATTGGAGGCAAGCATCCTCCTTTGATTGAAGAGATGTCTTGCTCCTTATCAGGAGTTGGTATAGAAAACTCAATCCGACCAAGCTACTGCTTACTCTGCCTCTGTGGTAGTGAATTCGAGTTTGGCTAGGGATTTGATTCACTCAGGAGTTCTACCTACGGATAGGTCGATAGTAGCTCCTCTGTCTAGGGCCCGATTATTGGAAAGGGATAATCAAAATCTTACTTTGGTAACCATATAATTGCTTTCACTAATTTCTATTTTCCTTACTTGTATTTGATTCCTACCTTGTTGTTGTATTGTTTTGTAGTTTTTGGTCAATTATGACCAATTATTGATAAGGGATGGCAGGTTGAGGTAGTCCTCAAATGATGTGGAGGAAGCCTTCAAAGGCTTAAATGAATATATTACTTCCATAAGAGAGGCCCATGAGAAGGACGAAAAGGAGTGGCAGGATAAATTAAGTCAAGCCAAAGAAAAAGTGAAGCATGCCGAGCAATTGGCTTCCAACTCGGTTGTGCAAGCTTCTACTGAGAAGAGGAAGTTTTTGGAGCTGAAGGCTCAGAATAAGAAGGACAAGGAGGATGTATTCAACAGGCAATGGGGCAAGTCTTTCACTGCTGCTTCTGTACAGACTGAGTATATGAAGAAGTACCCTTCAAGGATAATTAAATGCATGCCTTGAAGGAGGTCGACACCACTGTCGACTCAGACTTATTTAATGCCTATTTTTGAAGCTGGAGTCATTCCCCCAGAATAACAGCAAAGGAGAAAGAGAAGGTGCAATTCTTATCGAGCTGACATATAACTTTTTCTTTTTGTATTTCTTTTTGTTTGAATTTAACTTTTTCTATTTTGGGGTGTAAGGAATCAATCATTTGTAACACCTCTTTATGATTATGAATGAAATTTTTATTTGGTTGACTTATTGGTGTTGTCTTTAACTATACTTGTTCACTATTCTTGCTAGACTGTTGTTCTTATACTGTTGTTTTTTAATTTAACTCCAGGAAGAGTGCCATAATATTTGTTGAGACTGATTTATTAAAATTTAGCCTTAGAATTTTATGAGCTGGGCATGCAAGTTTGATTGAGGCTTAGAGGCGTTGCTTGGTGTTAATGCATCAAACCAGGTTAAAGAGGCCTACCTTCACCTGCATGGTCTTTTTGATCGGGTTATGGCCAATAATGTAGCCTACTATGAAATGATTGAATAGTTGCAGGATAATCACAACCTCTCCTTATCTCTGCTTCACTTTGATTATGAAGTTAAATATAATGCACCGAGCGCTAGTTATGGTTTTGATAAAAAGCTCTAGTACATTTCCTCGGCTTTTAGGAAGAAGGATTTTTTACTAAATCGAGAAGTAGAGAGTGATCGGGAGGTGGAGAATATGTTAGAGAAGGAAAATAATGCTATCATGAATGACCTGGAAAGTTTGAAGAAGTCTTTTGAAGTTGTCTCGAGTAAGGGGACATCATTCTTAGAGGTGGAGAATGCCAGGCTGATGGAAGAATTAAAGAGACTGAATAAAATAATGTCTGGCCAGTCGTCTAGATAAGTAGTTGTTGTTCGTCCAATAATGGACGAAAAGAGGACCAAAAAAATATTAGTCAACCAAGCAGCCCTACTTAAAAGTAAAGATGTAACCATTAAGAAACTGACTAACAAGGTTGATCGACTAAACTTTAATTTCAACAAGTAACCTAAGCCTATTTGGATGGATGGCTATGATGCAGCTCTAGCTCACCTTGAAGATGAATTGGAACAAGCCCGATGTGAGGGCCACAAGTGGGGCTAGTTGAATACCTTGTTAGTTATGAAGGTTCCCAAATCTAACGAACTTTGGTATTGGCATGACCCCAGTGTGATGGCTTACCCAAATCCTCCTTTTAAAATTGATGCTAGCTGGATCCCTATTGATGCCATTCCTCAGAGTCTGGTTAGAAAGTATGTAGGCAATTTCGACTCACATGATAAAGATACTTACGTTCGCCCCCAACACTTATTGAACAGACCAAGCTCAAGTAATAGGTCGAGAGACTTGACTTCTACTGTTCCTCCCTCAGATCTTGATGTTCCTCCTACGAGAATGGATAAGACTCAAGGGAACGTCCAATATAATGATCCTTAGTTCTTTTCCTTGTAATTTTTGCTTTGATGTTAGACCTGCAGAATTTATTTGGAATAAAAGAACTTATGTTTGCACATGTTTTTCTTTTATATATATTTGAATTTTAATAATTAAGTTTTTTTATTATTTGGTCGTCTAGGTAGCCGACTAACCTGCTTGATTATTTTTATGTGTTATCAAGGGTGAACTTGAATTGTTGGGTCATAGGTTCTACTAATGCACTTAGGATTATCAAAATGGACTGTTTTTGGATCTAAGTGCTTTGCATTAGTTACCATTGGCGACCACATGTTTTAAGAATGCCTTAGGATTTTCCTGAATTTAATTTGGTCTGGTAAAACCTTTTGTTCTTGACTTTAGGTCGTACATAAAGTTTTAGGAACTTCTTTTTCGTAACTTATCAAAGACGAAGTCATACATAAAGTTTATTAGGAACTTCTTGTTCGTGATTTGTCAAAGAATAAGTCATATATGAAGTTTTGTAATTTTTTAGAGTTTTTAATGATACAGTTATCAGTATTGTCATCACCCATATTCCCAAAAAAAACATAAAAAGGAAGCGTAATTGATAGGAAATCATAATTTTATTAGAATGACTGAAATGAGCACATCAAATTACCATAGGTCTACTGAATTATTGGTGATACTTTCAGAGATGATTGGCATTCCATGAATTCTTAAATTCTTCCCCTTCAAGAGTCTCTAAGTGATAAGCCCCTGGTCGGATGACTACCGAGATACGACAGTGACCATGCCAGTTTGCTTCCAACTTATTCCCTTTCTGGAGTACTTTTTTAAGAACATAATCTCATTCCTTTAAGTTGGTCGGCTTCACTCTTCTTTTTTAGAATCGAGTTATTCCCTGCTAGTAAGTAGCCAGTCGAAGTGCAACATCCTCACTTATATCCTTAATCAGGTCTAGATCCAATCTTCTCACGAGATCACTCTTTCGAGAATAAAAGTTTAACACTCTATGAGTGTCAAGACCTACCTCGGATGAGACCATTGCTTCAGTCCCAAAAGCAAACATGTAAGGGGTTTCTCCAGTAGCTATTCTTATCATTATTCTATAGGCCCAAAGACCGTTTTGAAACTCATTGATATAGTTGTCCTTCGCATCATCAACTCTCTTTTTCAGTCCATCCAGTATTATTTTGTTGGTTACCTCAGTTTGGCCATTATACTAAGGATGACCTGGGGTAGAGTGAAGTTTTTGGATCTTGGACTGAATATAGTACTCCTCAAACTCCTGGTTATTAAATTGAATGCCATGATCAATGATGAAGGCATATGGCAACCCATATATGTAGATTATGTGCTTCCAAATGAATTGGAAGACCCCTTCATAAGGTATTTCAACCAATGGCTCAACCTCTACCCATTTCAGGAAGTAGTTTACTGCAACCACCAAGTATTTGAACCTCCCTTTTGTCTTCAACAATGGGCCAACCAAGTCAATTACTTATATAGAAAATAGCCATATAGAAGTGATCGGAGTTAATACATACCCTAGTCTTCTATGGAATGTGGCAAACCTTTGACATTTGTCACATTTTTTAGTAAAGGAGATGCAATCAACTTTCATGGTCATCCAATAATACCCTTGTATAGCTATCCTTCATAGCAATGATTGGTCGACTGAATGAGCTCCATACGAACCTTTACGCACCTCCCTAATTAAATTCGGCACTTCAGTGGGGTGTATACACCAAAGTAGAGAATTAGTGTATCCTCTTTTGTATAAAACTCCTCGCTTTAGTACATAACTAGCTGCCTTATATCTTAACTTTCTACTTCTTTTGGGTCAACAGACAGTAAACCTTTATCAATGTAGTTTTTTATAGGATCCATCCACCAAGGTCCTAACTCCAGAGGGATGAAATTAAAAGCTTCCGTATCTATGCTCCTATGTGCAAGGATTTCTACTGAGATGGTTCTTCTGAGCTCTGTCCTGGTCGCTGATGCAAGTCGAGCAAGTGCATCTACTCGGGCATTCTTTATCCTTCGTATCCTGACCATTTTAACTGCTAAGAGTTTGGACATAACTTTGATAGCTTTAAAAATTCTTATTATGAGATTTCCCTTGACCCCATATATTTGAAGCATATAGTTTCCAATTAACTGGGAATCGCTATGTGTTATGACATGCTCGGCTCCTAAAGATAAGGCTAACTCCAAGCCTGTGATTAATACTTCGTATTCAGCCTCATTATTAGAGGCTTGGAATTAGAAATGAAGTGCATAATCCATATCTATATCATCTGGGGTATTAATGATAAGCCCGACTCCACTGCCACTAGTGCACGAAGAGCCATCTACATATAGTTTCCAATCTGGGATATTATCATCAAAATTCCCTTCACACAATACTCCTTGCTTGAACAAGTTCTTGATCTGTTCCCTATATCGCTGGGCTATCGCTTGCGCAGCTGATGTCTCAGGTTGATCGGCTATTAATTTAGTTTGCTTTGGAGTTGGCCTCTCTTCCAAAGAAGTTTGCTCGATAGGCAAACTAAGGTTATTGACCGACTATTGATACGTGAATTCGACAATAAAATTTGTTACAGCTTGCCCCTTCATCACAGTTCTAGGCTCATAAATGATTTCATATTCTCCGAATTCTACTTCCCATACCATTAATCTTCCTGATTTTTCTAGTTTGTGAAGTGCTTGGTGCCGAGGTAAGTTTGTATAAACCACTATGGTATCTGCCTGGAAGTAGGGGTTCATTCTCCTTGAAACCTCTATAAGAGCAAGGAATAATTTCTCCAAGCATGGATACTTGATTTCTGCTCCCCTGAAAGCTTTTCTAGTGTAATATACTAGTTTTTGAACTCTATTTTCTAGTCGAACTAATGCCGAGCTGACAGCGAATTCTGAGAAAACCAAATATAGGTACAATCTGTTTCCCATAAGTGGTCGAGAAAGCTGCGATGGTGATCCCAAGTATTTCTTCAAGTCTTGAAAATATTTTTTGCATTCTTCATTCCACTTGAACGTTTTTGAGCAATTTTAAGAACGACAAACACTTATTTGTAGCTCAGGAGATAAATTAGTTGAGAGCATCCACCCTTCCAGTTAATTTATGTACATCTTTATTACACGCGAGAGATCGTATATTTATCAACGCCTTGATTTTTTTTGTATTAGCTTCGATCCCTCTTTGATTTACTATGAGGCCCAGTAACATCCCTTCCTGTATGACGAACACACATTTGGTCGAGTTGAGCTTCATTTGATGTTTTTAAGTTGATCAAATGTCTGACATAGGTCTTTGATGTGGTCGATAAATTTCTTGCTCTTGGTGAGCATGTTATCTATGTACACTTCCATATTCTTACCGATATGCTCCTCAAAAACCTTATTTACAAGTCTTTAGTGCGTTGTTTCAATGTTTTTAAGACCAAAAGGTATAACGTTGTAGCAGTAAGTGCCTCGACTGGTGATGAAGGATGTGCTTTCCTTATCCTCCGGTTTCATTTTGATCTAATTATAACCAGAGTATGCATCCATGAAGCTTAATAATTCGTGACCTGCAGTTGCATCTACCAATTGATCAATCTTTGGCAAAGGAAAAAGATTTTTTTAGGCAAGGTTTGTTGAGGTTGGTGAAATCCACACTCATATGCCATTTGTTGTTCTTTTTATTTACCATCACGATATTGGCTAACCAGTATGGGTATTTGACATCCTCTATAAATTTGGCCTTCTGGAGTTTGTGCACCTCCTCTTGGATGGCCACATTCTTCTCGGGGATAAACACCCTTTGCTTCTACTTGATTAAATTGGAGCTTTTGATGATATTAAGATCATGGCATATAAAGTTGGGGTCAATGCCAGGCATGTCTTCATGGTTCCAGGTAAACACACTTTTTCGCTCTTTAAGGAATGTGATTAATTCTTGTTTGAGGGATGGTGCTAAATTTGAGCCAATCTGAGTAGTCCTCTCTAACTTTTCATTATCCGGTATTATCATCTCTATAGCTTACACCACTTGTCCTTAACCAAATCATCTTCCTCCCGTGGATCCAAGGTATCAATCTGGTAGGTAGTGGTGCGTGTTTCTTTAACTCGTCTTGGTCGGCGGAAGTATAGTAGCACTTTTTGGCCGCCACCTGGTGGCCCTTTGTGCCAACACCATAATAAGTGGGGAATTTTAGCCATTGATGAATTGTGGATGGCACTGCTTAAATCCTTTTCAACCAACCCCATCGAGAATCATATTATAGGTTGACTGAAAGTTCTTATCTAGAATGAAATAATGGACCTTCTCAGTTCTGCTTATTGGTCAAGTGTCGATTAAGACTTCCAACTTGATAGTACCCGAAGGATAAACTTTTCTCCAGATAAACCAATTAAGGGCCTATGGTACGGCTCTAATTTGTAGTCTCATAAATCTAGGTTATGAAAACAGTTATAGAACATGGCATCGATCGAGCTACCATTATCCACTAAAATCCTTACAATTGTTACTTCATGTATCCTAAAGGTGACAATCAATGGGTCATCGTGAGGGTAAAACAATCCTAAAAAAGTTAATTTTGGAGAAGCCAATGACCAGCTTGTCCTTATTAACCTTTCTAGGACGATCATCTATTTCATCTAATAGATTGACCCATCGAATATAGGAATAGGCTTTGGCCTCATTGAAGTAGGCCTTCCTTTCGACAACTTCATCTTTGCCTCCTGCGTCTCCTCATGTATATCATCTTTATATCAAGTTTTGGTTCTCAAGTTTTCTTTGGCAGGTCTGGATCATCTTCAAAGTCATTATCCCATCCTCTTTTTCTGTTCTCCCTATCTTTTCAAGGTGATTTTGACCTCCTTTTAGGGTCCCGACCTTCTGTTCGATCCACAAACTTGGTCAGCTTTTATCGGCGAATGAGAGATTCAATTACATTTTTTAGGTCAATACAGTTGTCAGTGGCATGCCTATGATCTCTAAGAAAATCATAGTATTTGGACTTATCCCTTTGGTTAGGTGGTGATTTTAACTTTCCAGACCATTTTAAGTCCATTGCCCATAATCTCTTTTAAGATGTGATGCACACTTATTGTAAGTGGGGTATACTCCTCATACTTCTTAGGCTTTTCGACTTTCTTATATTTCTGTTTCTTCTTATCCGAGCTCTTCTGGCCGTCAAATTTTATCTCGGGACTCTGCTTGGCAGCCATATCTTTCTCGACATTCATGATCTTATCAACCTTTGCCATCAGTTCTGTCATAGTTTTAGGAGGTTCTTTCATCAGTCCATAGTATAGCTTCTCTGGGAGTAATCCACTCACTAGTGCAGTGATGGCTATTTTCTCTTCATAGTCTACCACCTCTCACTTTTCATTATTGAAGTGAGTAATATACTCCTGAGTAGTTTCTCCTAGTTATTAGCGAACACTCAGTAAATGGGCTATTCTCTTGACCGATTTTACTCCAAAGCATAAATTATCGACGAAAAGTTCGACGAGCTGCTAAAAGTTAGAAATTTTCCTCGGGGTAGATTATTATACCATATCTGGGCTGATCCAGTGATGGTACTTCAGAAATCTCGATAATACATTTCATCAGGGATAAAATTAATATCAGTTGCAGCCTAGTACTGTTCAACGTCTAGGACAAGATCGGTTTTACCATCATATTTAGGAGTGACTATGGGTGTATTGCACTTGGAAGGTGTAGGGAAATCCACAATGGCTGGAATGAAGGGAGGTCCCTTCATAAAACTTCTTTTACAAAGGATTTTTAGTATTGGTCATCTCCCCTAAGCGATCTTCCAATCTTTGTATGGATCCCTTCCAAGAGTGGTCTTCTAGCTTAGATTTGGTAGATACATATTTTGAGGCCCTGCCACACGTATGTGCTGAACTCTCTTCCTGATAAGTCTTCTCGACAGGCGTGGATCCTCAAATACTTACTCTAAAACTGACTGATCCTTCCTGGTTCTCATGCTATCTTAATAGTTCTCTGTGATGTCCTTTAGTTGTTCGAGGGCTAAGAAGATCAAAGGCAAAGGCCTTTCTTAACCTCTCTAAGGCGCTCATCCGTTCAGGAGTGAAATCCTGAAAATCATAATAATCAGTGGATCTGATCGAAGAGGTCACTCCGGGGTGATAGGACATGTCACACACGGCCCTGGAATAGACACTTATTTTACTTCTGAGAGGAGGAATCGACATTTCTACTCTATGGGATGGAGTGGGAGTAGACTTCGCTTGCAGTGATTCGGCTAGTTGCCTCACTATTTCCTTCATTGCCTCTTACCATTTGACAAGGTTGATTAGGATTCCTTGGAGATCTGCTACACTGGTAGGAGCGGATGGAGTGAAATTATTACCCCGAGCCGCAAGACTATTTTCTGGAAAGTCATTCATCCTTCAGAGCAAAGATGAATGAATGAAAAGAAATGATAGAGAACAATGATAAACATACTCACTTCTAGTTACCGCACAACGTCCTATCTTCATTCCCTTGGAACTATGTATTGCAGTTGGCAGAGCACAGAAGGAAGTCAATAGCATACTAGAGTAGAGGGTAGGGGGCAAGGAGATCACATCTTCCTAAGATACGGGGTAAACAAGCAA
Organism: Sambucus nigra; assembly: GCA_949130495.1. NCBI lineage: Eukaryota > Viridiplantae > Streptophyta > Magnoliopsida > Dipsacales > Adoxaceae > Sambucus > Sambucus nigra. The sequence goes on from OX422218.1 coordinate 141,081,240, forward strand.
AGAATCTATTCGTGATCACACCAATTCTATAATCACAGATAAATGTAAATAAAGAATAACCAATGCAAGAAAGAAAACAAATGTTTTTAACGTGGTTCATCTAAAGAAAAAGCCAACATCCACGATTATGGTATTGCAGTTGAGGGATGGTTACAATAAGCATAGAGTAATCTTTCTTATGCTCACTTGTATTTCTGCCCCGTGAGCTAAGGGGGATAGTGTATTTATAGTGGTTAAAAACCCAAGGGATGGAATGCCTTTATATATTCAAGCATTTACACCCTTATACAATAAATGAGACTACTGATCTTCAAATGTATGTTTGGAATGGCTGTTGGTAAACCCCACATGTGTGACCTTTCCTTTTATTAATGGTTCACCTTCCTGGTTATGGTCGGCAGGTTAGCCGACCAAGTGTCTCTGAGGCCGACTAAGTGTATGTGAAGCTTTGAAGTAAATGTGTACGAGGACAGGTGCCCTATCTCATTTGTCCACATGGATGACTAATTTAACCCACAATAGATAGTATTGTTGCAGATCTGCTTCAGGATGTAGGTGTCACTAGCCTATGTGTTAGTTCTTTCAATTTATTTTCTTTCACTATTATGTGTGTGTGTGTATATATATATATATATATATATATATATATATATATATGTGTGTGTGTGTGTGTGTGTGTGTGTGTGTATTCATACATTTTGCATATACAATATTTAGTTATTTTGGCATGTAGATTTGATTCATGTGGATGGTATCAGAGATTTGGAATATAACTCTCAAAACATAACGAGAGTAAAATACTACCTAAATCCCTCAAAACTAAAATATAAAGGATAGGTATGAAAATGGAATTAGAACGCAGGCCAAATACACCTACATCTTAAAAAGTTTCAATCGTATTAGATGACAATCAATAATATCGGTCAAGATGGCGACTCTCGTGGCCTATGTCCTGAAAATGTTAAAATCCACAACATTAACAACAAGATATGAAGAATAAAAGTACAATTGCAATTGGGATAAATCATAACTGTGCATTCGCGTCTCTCATTTTAATATCTTTTTAGTTTTATCCCAACCCAAACAACCTAAATTAACACGCAATTCCAAATCTGGAACCCATATGTATCCCATGTGATTAAAGATTTACATCTTCATTCTTTAATCTTTAGTTTCTCATTTTCAAGTTTATCTCTTTCATTATAAAACATAAGTTGTGTGATAGTCTCGAAGTTATAATAAGTCACACCAAATAACCAATATACCAATAATAGTCTATATCTAATGTCTATACACATTTGACTATTCCATGCCAATAATATAACATACACATCTCTAATAAATTCGAAACATGAGTATGTAGGTAGACATCACTACTATAGGTTATATACACCTCTTGTGTATCACATAAGCCGATATAACTATCTCATGTATCGCCACCCAATAATCACATATGGTAGGAGAAAGACTCTGCTCACGTCTAACATCCATACAAAGGCACAGTCCCCGACATGTACAAATAAACGGGCTACTCGCATGCCCGCACATAATAAAGGCCTATCCCTATCGCTTTGGAGGATCACTTGTGTGTATTAGGTATAGTCTTAGGCCATCCCAAACCTAAGACCTCAACATGTTTAAGGAAAAAATCATATGCCTACCCATCACTTGTATAATCTATCATACCCAAGATTACATATTGAAATATTTTTATAAAGCCTCTCGGTACACGGATACCTAGACGTATGACTGATCAAGGTGCGAAAAGTGTGCGCGTGTAAAGTGCACAGTCGTTGTTTTCGTTTCGCCAACTCAATACAAAAACCTAAGTTACTACTACACTTGCGAGGCAAGCACAGCGGTAAGTCGGGTATCGAAAATCCACAGAGACGAGATGTTAGAATTTAAGTGATTTAATACTCCTAAAATAAAAGTGTAAAAGATGATTACAAACTAAAAGGAAAAGTTAATCTAGGCAATGTGTTGAAACTAGATTATGAAAGCGAGTAAAAACTATAGGTTGCGTCGAATATCCCTCACCCGAGTTAATTAGTATAAAATGGTCACATGGGTCGACGAGTTATTACAAATGCGTCTCGTTTCGACAGTTAATTAAATCAAGGGTTGTTACGCCCTAAATCATCATAAAAGCCTAATAAGATTTTGGCGTCAACAAATATCCCGGAAATTACGCGCGAAAGGTCGTAAGCACGGGACATACATGATATGCCCCGTCAAATCTCCTAGGCGTAATAACTAGGACAACACACCCGAAATAGACCCGTAAACACCATCACCAAAGCAAAGCAACACGTCAACCCGAGTGAGTTCAATTCAAACACAACCTAATTTAAATTACCTAGAAAGCATGTTAAAAACGCGATAAATGGAAAGCGGTAAATAAACGCGGTAAAATTACACTACAAAGCAAGTAATCAAAGCATGTAAACTAATTAACAAAACATGTAAACTAATTAACAAAGCATGTAAACCTAATTATCAAAGCAAGAATGAATGAAATACAAGCTATATTAATGGAGAGGATGATGAATAGTCAACTTACACAACAAATGGGGTGTCAAACCAAGTATAAATGAAGGAGAACTCTCCAAAACCCTCAAACCCTAAGATAAACTAACCTAAAATCGTGTATCTACTGCTATATCTTCTTATTACAACAAAAATTGTATTTATAGTAAGTTGGATTAAAAGAAAAGAAGAAAGAAAAGAAATGAAAATATCTGCTGAAAAACAGGGGATCGATCGATCGACCCCTTTGGTCGATCGATCGATCAAGGCAAAAAATCGACAATTTAGAATGGTCGATCGATCGACCAAATGGGTCGATCGATCGATCAAGCAGGTCTAGACCAGGCAGCAGCACACTGCATTCTTCCCTTCTCCTTCTCTTCTCCTCTTTTGCTTTCCTTGTTTTTCCTCCGCTGAAATCGCCGTAACTTCTTCGTTATGAATCGGAATCGCGCACCGTTCACGGCCACGCGAAGCTAGCGAGGAGGGCTACAACTTCCGTGAGATGTCAGGCCAGGTGCCCAATCTGTAAAATGACTAAAATGCCCTCGAACGTGCGGTTGTGTACGGAAATAGAGCGGAACGCGTCCGAACTTCATACTTAGTACCTAAGTACCTACAAAAACCCAATTATACCTCATATAGCATGTTAACAATATAAACCGAGGTTGTCTGGTTAACGGGCTTAAATATAGAGATTAAGGCACCCGAGGGGGCTAAAATGCGTAGGTTCGGAGGATGAAATACGCGATATTTGCGTATTATCACACCCCCTAACTTACACGTTGCTAGTCCCTAGCAATGAAATAGGATGCAACAAGAAGAACAAGTAAACCAAAAGCAGGAGATAGTACAAAAGTATGGTATAAAAGCAAAAGGCCACTTTCGCGGGCGATTCGATTGCATTTAGCGTATGCAATAAGCCGTTAAACCCCTAGGTTACCCTAGCGGACGAGTGTCGTCTCGTGAGGGTTTTCAGAGATGGTACCCACAAACATCACATGGTTTCCTCAAAATATGCCCAATCCAACATGCGACAAGCCCAACAAAAGCGAAAAGGATTTCATACGCATTATTAGCAAAGTGAATGAATTCACACAAAAGTCCGAATCGTTAACATTATAGAATGCACCTCATAGAATTGAAACCTTAAAATGTGGGAGGGGAGCGAGCACATGCAAAGTGTGATTTGGCAAAAAACTTATATAAACCGGATAAACATTAAAGCAAGCATATATTCAATCCTCACGGGCATTACGCTCATAAAGCGAATTCACTCGAAATAGGGAGATAACACACGGAACATGCCGGCTAAAGAGTAATTGTAAATGGAAACTAGGCCGCACACATGTCACAGATGAAGAACACTATATATAAACTGAAAAATTGTAATCTCAATGAAAGGATACCACTCACTAAAAGAGGCGAAATGCATTTTCACAGATTATCACAACTATTATGACTTTTAAATTACATCAACCTAAGATCACATAGGACTTTAATAGGGTTATAATGTAGGTATGGCTAAGGTACGAAACGAAGGAATATATGTACGAATTCGAAGTGTTCGGAATGAAAACTCGGGATAATGGGATAATGCGGGCAATATCAAAATTGGAAAACAAGTTCCAAAAAGGCATTAGATATATCATCGGGGAGAGTAATCAAAGCTTATTGAACACTATACACAACATTTACAACTTTCTCTTTCTTTTTCTTTTCTTCTTTTTCTCATTTTCTCTTTTGTTTTCTTTTGCTTTTTGCTTTCTCTTTTTCTTCACTTTTTTCACTACTTTCTTTTCTATACTTATCAAACTCTCATATGCCTAAATTGCAACCGACATCATAACAACAACATTCAATCCCAAGTAACAATCCAAACAAAGGTGTGGAAAGTGTATGTATGGTATAAAACTCCAATTTAGAGTTCGTTATGGGATTGGGGTTATGAAACGAAAGGCTAATATTTAGGCTCAAAGGGGTTAACAAGGGTAAACATATAAGGGTGAGGTCAAGGCTAATATGGGTGATATAACAAAGAGGGCCTATGATCATTTCACAAAGTTTACGCAATTATCGAATCAAAACAGTATATGAAAATCATGATCAAGTAACACATTTCAAGTATGAACTCAATTAATGAACGGTGAAATGAAAGAATAGAGAGATTACCAACGAATTCAACGTTTTCAATGAGAAATGAATAGTGTATACACTCACAAACGACGAAAGGTACAAAGCTTACTCGGTGTAAGTATATACAATGCACAAAAGATTACCGAGTTATAAAAATCTTAAACCAAATCAATATAACAATAAAAATGCATGTGCTCATGGGATTAAAGTTTAATTCATGAAGTTATTCACAATATCAATAATCGAGACATAAGTCTAATAACTTCTAAAATCGAGAACATGCATCATTGGGTTGTCTATTAGATCGGGCAATTATTAAAATTTATCATCGGAAACAAAGGCAAAATGCCCAAAAAAGGAGAAAAAGAAAGAAAATCTTTTTGAAATTTTCAATTTTTCTAAGAAAAGCATACTAAGTAACTAACATGTGAGCAAAAACATGGACTAAAATAAGAAATGGATAGAATATCCCACACCCCCTAACTTAAAACTTGACATTGTCCTCAATGTTACTTAAGAACCAAGTCAAAGAGAGGAAAATAGCGATATTACCCAAAAGTGGAGCGATCCCCATGAGAACAAGTCCAAAGAATCTACAAAACAAGTTAGTACCGAGCATAGCAAAAACAAATAACAAAAAGTTAACTAATTACACTAGACTAAATTAAAAAGGAAAGAAAAAATAAAAGGCTAACTATATACAACCTACTATTTAGACTTCACACTAACTGTACACTAGAAGTCTAAATAGCTGAGGGTCCACCATAAGAACGATTTGACTTTGGAGGATAACCGGTGTACCCTCACATACAAGCATGCCTTCCGAAAAATATGAATTCCGTTTTAACAACGGAAGGCATGTGTAAGGCGGAAGAAATGAACCATCGCCAATTAAAAGTTTTGGAGGGACGATGGGGGGTTTGGATTGAACGGGTGACAAAAACAAGTGGGGACCGAGAAAAGCCGAATATCCTCCCAAGAATTTTGAAGTTGGAATGGGAGGCGGCGCACACAAAGGCAAAGATGCGATCGTGGAAGGCGACTCGAGCAAGTACTCCTCATCGGCGATAGGGTTTAAAACATTAAAGTTCGAAACCGAATCATCGGGTACTTGTTCCGGTGGGGTAATAGAGAATGAAAATGGGGATGAAAGAAATTCAAACTCATGAGATGAATCATCATCGCATGAAGTTGGAATTTCAAAGGAAATAATATCATTTTCAATGAAATGTTCTTCTTTGGGGGCCAAAGAAGAAATCATTACATTGCAAATAGATATTACGTCATTTTCATCCTCACTTTCAATATCTATTACGAGATGGGCAAAGTCTAGAATGGCTTGTTCCAAAGTAGGTACAAGTACCTCATTTGGTTCAAAACATTCCTCGACTTCAAAAGTCTCGGAAGCAAAATCGTCGTCGGACTCAAATAATAAATCCAACTCATGTTCCCACGAACGATTTTCTTCCCGATAACGAGTTTCAAGTTTCTCATTCTCATACATACGCAAGCCCTCACCGAATGTCATGGGTCGAGGTGCGGATGCATGAAAATGTGAACTTTGAAAGTTGCGATCGGACTTAAACTTAAGCTCATTATTATAGAAATTTTGAAAACTATTCGAATTCGTTTCAAAATTCCTATTATAAGGAGGTAAAGGCCCAAAATCATTGTCATCATCATCAAAATTCCAATAACCTAAGTTTTGACTTTCGTTATACTCGCCCAAAGTCATATTTGAATTTGTTATACTTTGGGATTCTAAGTATTCACCGAAAGTCATAGGTTTGCGAGAATTTTGAGAATTATAATAAGGATTACCGAAAGAATTGGAATAAGACATGCTTACCCCAAAAATGGCTCAAGTGGCGAATTCCACAAAGTAGGTGCGCGCGGAAAGAATTCGAGCGTTTCTAAGTGCTCAAATGTGGAAGTCCTGCAAAATATTAGCAAATAATACAAATAGAAAGAAAATACTATGAAATATTAAATCAAATAAAGTCTAAAACAAACTAGTCCCCGGCAACGGCGCCATTTTGATCAAGGTGCGAAAAGTGTGCGCGTGTAAAGTGCACAGTCGTTGTTTTCGTTTCGCCAACTCAATACAAAAACCTAAGTTACTACTACACTTGCGAGGCAAGCACAGCGGTAAGTCGGGTATCGAAAATCCACAGAGACGAGATGTTAGAATTTAAGTGATTTAATACTCCTAAAATAAAAGTGTAAAAGATGATTACAAACTAAAAGGAAAAGTTAATCTAGGCAATGTGTTGAAACTAGATTATGAAAGCGAGTAAAAACTATAGGTTGCGTCGAATATCCCTCACCCGAGTTAATTAGTATAAAATGGTCACATGGGTCGACGAGTTATTACAAATGCGTCTCGTTTCGACAGTTAATTAAATCAAGGGTTGTTACGCCCTAAATCATCATAAAAGCCTAATAAGATTTTGGCGTCAACAAATATCCCGGAAATTACGCGCGAAAGGTCGTAAGCACGGGACATACATGATATGCCCCGTCAAATCTCCTAGGCGTAATAACTAGGACAACAAATAAACTCGTAAACACCATCACCAAAGCAAAGCAACACGTCAACCCGAGTGAGTTCAATTCAAACACAACCTAATTTAAATTACCTAGAAAGCATGTTAAAAACGCGATAAATGGAAAGCGGTAAATAAACGCGGTAAAATTACACTACAAAGCAAGTAATCAAAGCATGTAAACTAATTAACAAAACATGTAAACTAATTAACAAAGCATGTAAACCTAATTATCAAAGCAAGAATGAATGAAATACAAGCTATATTAATGGAGAGGATGATGAATAGTCAACTTACACAACAAATGGGGTGTCAAACCAAGTATAAATGAAGGAGAACTCTCCAAAACCCTCAAACCCTAAGATAAACTAACCTAAAATCGTGTATCTACTGCTATATCTTCTTATTACAACAAAAATTGTATTTATAGTAAGTTGGATTAAAAGAAAAGAAGAAAGAAAAGAAATGAAAATATCTGCTGAAAAACAGGGGATCGATCGATCGACCCCTTTGGTCGATCGATCGATCAAGGCAAAAAATCGACAATTTAGAATGGTCGATCGATCGACCAAATGGGTCGATCGATCGACCAAATGGGTCGATCGATCGATCAAGCAGGTCTAGGCTAGGCAGCAGCACACTGCATTCTTCCCTTCTCCTTCTCTTCTCCTCTTTTGCTTTCCTTGTTTTTCCTCCGCTGAAATCGCCGTAACTTCTTCGTTATGAATCGGAATCGCGCACCGTTCACGGCCACGCGAAGCTAGCGAGGAGGGCTACAACTTCCGTGAGATGTCAGGCCAGGTGCCCAATCTGTAAAATGACTAAAATGCCCTTGAACGTGCGGTTGTGTACGGAAATAGAGCGGAACGTGTCCGAACTTCATACTTAGTACCTAAGTACCTACAAAAACCCAATTATACCTCATATAGCATGTTAACAATATAAACCGAGGTTGTCTGGTTAACGGGCTTAAATATAGAGATTAAGGCACCCGAGGGGGCTAAAATGCGTAGGTTCGGAGGATGAAATACGCGATATTTGCGTATTATCACACCCCCTAACTTACACGTTGCTAGTCCCTAGCAATGAAATAGGATGCAACAAGAAGAACAAGTAAACCAAAAGCAGGAGATAGTACAAAAGTATGGTATAAAAGCAAAAGGCCACTTTCGCGGGCGATTCGATTGCATTTAGCGTATGCAATAAGCCGTTAAACCCCTAGGTTACCCTAGCGGACGAGTGTCGTCTCGTGAGGGTTTTCAGAGATGGTACCCACAAACATCACATGGTTTCCTCAAAATATGCCCAATCCAACATGCGACAAGCCCAACAAAAGCGCAAAGGATTTCATACGCATTATTAGCAAAGTGAATGAATTCACACAAAAGTCCGAATCGTTAACATTATAGAATGCACCTCATAGAATTGAAACCTTAAAATGTGGGAGGGGAGCGAGCACATGCAAAGTGTGATTTGGCAAAAAACTTATATAAACCGGATAAACATTAAAGCAAGCATATATTCAATCCTCACGGGCATTACGCTCATAAAGCGAATTCACTCGAAATAGGGAGATAACACACGGAACATGCGGGCTAAAGAGTAATTGTAAATGGAAACTAGGCCGCACACATGTCACAGATGAAGAACGCTATATATAAACTGAAAAATTGTAATCTCAATGAAAGGATACCACTCACTAAAAGAGGCAAAATGCATTTTCACAGATTATCACAACTATTATGACTTTTAAATTACATCAACCTAAGATCACATAGGACTTTAATAGGGTTATAATGTAGGTATGGCTAAGGTACGAAACGAAGGAATATATGTACGAATTCAAAGTGTTCGGAATGAAAACTCGGGATAATGGGATAATGCGGGCAATATCAAAATTGGAAAACAAGTTCCAAAAAGGCATTAGATATATCATCGGGGAGAGTAATCAAAGCTTATTGAACACTATACACAACATTTACAACTTTCTCTTTCTTTTTCTTTTCTTCTTTTTCTCATTTTCTCTTTTGTTTTCTTTTGCTTTTTGCTTTCTCTTTTTCTTCACTTTTTTCACTACTTTCTTTTCTATACTTATCAAACTCTCATATGCCTAAATTGCAACCGACATCATAACAACAACATTCAATCCCAAGTAACAATCCAAACAAAGGTGTGGAAAGTGTATGTATGGTATAAAACTCCAATTTAGAGTTCGTTATGGGATTGGGGTTATGAAACGAAAGGCTAATATTTAGGCTCAAAGGGGTTAACAAGGGTAAACATATAAGGGTGAGGTCAAGGCTAATATGGGTGATATAACAAAGAGGGCCTATGATCATTTCACAAAGTTTACGCAATTCTCGAATCAAAACAGTATATGAAAATCATGATCAAGTAACACATTTCAAGTATGAACTCAATTAATGAACGGTGAAATGAAAGAATAGAGAGATTACCAACGAATTCAACGTTTTCAATGAGAAATGAATAGTGTATACACTCACAAACGACGAAAGGTACAAAGCTTACTCGGTGTAAGTATATTACAATGCACAAAAGATTACCGAGTTATAAAAATCTTAAACCAAATCAATATAACAATAAAAATGCATGTGCTCATGGGATTAAAGTTTAATTCATGAAGTTATTCACAATATCAATAATCGAGACATAAGTCTAATAACTTCTAAAATCGAGAACATGCATCATTGGGTTGTCTATTAGATCGGGCAATTATTAAAATTTATCATCGGAAACAAAGGCAAAATGCCCAAAAAAGGAGAAAAAGAAAGAAAATCTTTTTGAAATTTTCAATTTTTCTAAGAAAAGCATACTAAGTAACTAACATGTGAGCAAAAACATGGACTAAAATAAGAAATGGATAGAATATCCCACACCCCCTAACTTAAAACTTGACATTGTCCTCAATGTTACTTAAGAACCAAGTCAAAGAGAGGAAAAGAGCGATATTACCCAAAAGTGGAGCGATCCCCATGAGAACAAGTCCAAAGAATCTACAAAACAAGTTAGTACCGAGCATAGCAAAAACAAATAACAAAAAGTTAACTAATTACACTAGACTAAATTAAAAAGGAAAGAAAAAATAAAAAGCTAACTATATACAACCTACTATTTAGACTTCACACTAACTGTACACTAGAAGTCTAAATAGCTGAGGGTCCACCATAAGAATGATTTGACTTTGGAGGATAACCGGTGTACCCTCACATACAAGCATGCCTTCCGAAAAATATGAATTCCGTTTTAACAACGGAAGGCATGTGTAAGGCGGAAGAAATGAACCATCGCCAATTAAAAGTTTTGGAGGGACGATGGGGGGTTTGGATTGAACGGGTGACAAAAACAAGTGGGGATCGAGAAAAGCCGAATATCCTCCCAAGAATTTTGAAGTTGGAATGGGAGGCGGCGCACACAAAGGCAAAGATGCGATCGTGGAAGGCGACTCGAGCAAGTACTCCTCATCGGCGATAGGGTTTAAAACATTAAAGTTAGAAACCGAATCATCGGGTACTTGTTCCGGTGGGGTAATAGAGAATGAAAATGGGGATGAAAGAAATTCAAACTCATGAGATGAATCATCATCGCATGAAGTTGGAATTTCAAAGGAAATAATATCATTTTCAATGAAATGTTCTTCTTTGGGGGCCAAAGAAGAAATCATTACATTGCAAATAGATATTACGTCATTTTCATCCTCACTTTCAATATCTATTACGAGATGGGCAAAGTCTAGAATGGCTTGTTCCAAAGTAGGTACAAGTACCTCATTTGGTTCAAAACATTCCTCGACTTCAAAAGTCTCGGAAGCAAAATCGTCGTCGGACTCAAATAATAAATCCAACTCATGTTCCCACGAACGATTTTCTTCCCGATAACGAGTTTCAAGTTTCTCATTCTCATACATACGCAAGGCCTCACCGAATGTCATGGGTCGAGGTGCGGATGCATGAAAATGGGAACTTTGAAAGTTGCGATCGGACTTAAACTTAAGCTCATTATTATAGAAATTTTGAAAAATATTCGAATTCGTTTCAAAATTCCTATTATAAGGAGGTAAAGGCCCAAAATCATTGTCATCATCATCAAAATTCCAATAACCTAAGTTTTGACTTTCGTTATACTCGCCCAAAGTCATATTTGAATTTGTTATACTTTGGGATTCTAAGTATTCACCGAAAGTCATAGGTTTGCGAGAATTTTGAGAATTATAATAAGGATTACCGAAAGAATTGGAATAAGACATGCTTACCCCAAAAATGGCTCAAGTGGCGAATTCCACAAAGTAGGTGCGCGCGAAAAGAATTCGAGCGTTTCTAAGTGCTCAAATGTGGAAGTCCTGCAAAATATTAGCAAATAATACAAATAGAAAGAAAATACTATGAAATATTAAATCAAATAAAGTCTAAAACAAACTAGTCCCCGGCAACGGCGCCATTTTGATCAAGGTGCGAAAAGTGTTCGCGTGTAAAGTGCACAGTCGTTGTTTTCGTTTCGCCAACTCAATACAAAAACCTAAGTTACTACTACACTTACTACGGCCACGCGAAGCTAGCGAGGAGGGCTACAACTTCCGTGAGATGTCAGGCCAGGTGCCCAATCTGTAAAATGACTAAAATGCCCTTGAACGTGCGGTTGTGTACGAAAATAGAGCGGAACGCGTCCGAACTTCATACTTAGTACCTAAATACCTACAAAAACCCAATTATACCTCATATAGCATGTTAACAATATAAACCGAGGTTGTCTGGTTAACGGGCTTAAATATAGAGATTAAGGCACCCGAGGGGGCTAAAATGCGTAGGTTCGGAGGATGAAATACGCGATATTTGCGTATTATCAATGACCTTGGGGTAAAATATGACCAAGGAAGAGCTTGTTTACTCATCGGGTACCAACAACTGCCCCATCATAGAATCCTTCCAAGTATGATACGTAATGAGCGTTCACACATGGTATGCATTGCACATAAAACAGGCAAGCAATTTCCACCCTCACTAATGGGCTAAAGCAAACACATACATAACCCTCACAAATGGGTTAAGGTAAACCACATACACATACCGACCCTAACACTATGGGTCATACTAGCATTGCTATCATAAAAAGGTATAACACATCTTTAACCTTATATTCATCCCAAACTATATTAACCCTAACATCCCGGGTTCTCAAATCTTAGGCATAGCCGCACCCTACTATACATTACAATCCATATATCAAATATATTCAATCTCAATTAGCCCTAGTCTAATCTCCAAGGGCATCAATATCAAGCCATACCAAAATGAAGTCCCTAAAGGCAGTATGGAAGGACGGTCTAAATAAATAAAAGTCAATTTTTAATTTTTGTTCAAATTAAATATATAACCTTAAATAAAATTAACCCAAGTAAAAATTTTGCACCAATTTAAACTAAATTGTGTTAAAACATATTTACCTAATTTTATTTTAACCTAAAACATGCATCTAGGTGATAGCAGATAATATAAATAAATTAAACACAACACGCCAATGTACGAGGAAAACCCATAGTGGGAAAAACTTCGGACGACCCAGTCACGCAAATTCACTATGATATGAATTTACACAAGCTGATAGATGAGTAAGCATGTTTAATCTTCTAAATCTCCTCCATAGCAACAACACATTAATCCACGCACATAAATTTCCACAGCATGTGAGTCCACACATGCATTGATACCCACCAATATAGGCTCGGCTACCTTTTACGGATAGGAACATAGAATTCAACGTTTCTTCACCCCAACACCACACTATGGAGTCCACCATGTGTAAACAAAAAACACACAATCCACCATATTAAATGTACTTAACAAAGATGATGATGAGTAAAAACCTTCTTGGTGCCCACAAAATAAGATCTCAAATCATATAAAAAGATAAAACATTTGTTCTTAAACACTTTAGGTGAAACTAGGGTTTGGGAGCTTTTGGATATGAATTGGAATTTTTTTTTGTCAAGAGTCTCTCGAAAAATTGATGTTAGGACCTCTTTAAATAGAAAATGCAATTTTCAAGGTGGCATAATTTTTGAAGAAGTTCGTTATAATGAAAACTAGACTTTGTTCAAACGAAATTGCATTCTCCTTCGAACCAAATCAAACTTCGTTTGAACGAAATGCCAAATTCTTTCGAACCAACTTCGAGTGAGCTTCAAACAAGTTTGGTTCTGTAAACAGATAAACCTCGTTTGATGTTTGTTTGAACGAACTGCCATTCTCGTTTGAACAAAACCCTAAACTCGTTCGAATGACTTTTAAAATAAAAAAAAATCTTTTTTTAAAATCAACTCCAAATAGTTTAAAAAAAACAAACACCCAAATCTATAGTTCCAAGGATCAAGTTCATATGCATATATACCTGAGAGATCATGGAAAACATGAAGACAAAACATGGCACGAAACACAATACAATATGTAATCTTTGAAACTTTATCGCTACGTCTTTAATCAAACACGTCATAGACTTGAAAGGTCAATAACTTAGATCCTAACCTATGACTCAAAATTCTTTGTCTGCAATTAATCCAATACATACAAATTAACTAAATTGTAAATTTGCCCTTAAAAATCTCCCTCTTTGTCTATTTCGAGAAAAAACCAAAAAAAAAAACATCAATGGGGCGTCAAGCTCTCTACAAGAATTAATCCCAAACCCAAAAGGAAAAAGTATAGACGCTCGACAGACACATACACTGAGTAGCTTTGCACACTTCTAAACTTTATCGCATGTTGTACACCTGCACACTTAAAAGCACATTCAAATTCAACTTGAATATAACAATTATAAAATATGCATAAGAATTAAAAAACCTCTGTCTAACAATACCAACCTAGGTTAGACATCTCCCCCTAAGATAAAGATCTCCTCATAAAATTAAAGTGAAAGATACCATTCTTGCCCTTTTTGTTCAGGAATAGACAAATAAATAATGCATAAAACTATTTCTTCCCCATAAACCATTTCTTCCCATAAATATGAGAACATGTGATACCAAGAGAAATTATGGAAGAAAGAATAATATCATGCTCCGATGTGAAGTGCAACAAAACACACAATATGACAATGCAAGCACAAATAATCCACACAACGATTAATTAATACCAATATTGATGCAAATATGATACCTACTTGAATACGCAATGTAGCATGAGATATCAATGCAAACAAGCAACAATAGATAACAATATGATCACATAGCATGCCAATTTGATCTAAAGATAAAGCAGATGATAAACATGGATTAAATGAAAATGAAAATACTCAAAACAAAATGATACCGTATATATAAATATGCAAAATACACCAATGACACATAGGCGCGCGCGCGCGCGCACACACACACACACACACACACACACACACACATATATATATATATATATATATATATATATATATATATATATAACAACCACAAATTGACACAATACACATAGGCTTTACACACTAGCATAGTATCGATGTGTCTAAACATGGGGGATGGAATGAATGGGCGTGAGCTAGATACAAAAGAAACATGACCTAATCACTCAAAAATGTCCAAGGAGTTTTATTTGATCGCAAAACTTTATCAAATAAAGATTTAGCCTCAAATGACAGATAAAGTGAACTCTCTGAACAAACAACCACAATACATACAAGCCTAGAATATTGACGATTCTACAAGTCAATAACGTCATGACATGATAAGCATAATTAGGATTTATTATACAAACCTGTTGATCCTCAACTATAACACCCTCAAAAGCTAAACAAATATTATATATTTTTTTCACTCAATTATTTTGAAGATACCATTTTTGAAAATCAATCAAATAAACTTATTGGCTTTTAATGTTTTCTTTTTGCCTCTAATTTTTTAGGCTCTTGCCAATGATGAATTTTCTTCGTATACCTTTTTTGTGCACCCTCATATATTCAATAAAAAATTAACAAACTCACGGGCAATGGTTCTTAGATGCACAAATTCCCAAAGTCAACAGATATGTAGATAACAAGAGTCATAAGAGAACATCTCACTTATCTCAAATATAACATGCGAAGTTAAAGTTCAAAAGAGCTCGTGCATGTGTGTGTGAAGGCATATACAAAGTGAATCTATTAAGCAAATCAAAGTCGAACAACTCCATGCAAGCATGATTAAGACCATCTAATCATTGAAAATTATAATCAAATATCATTGCCACATGGAAACATGTAATAAAGTGGATTCTAACACACCAAATGCCACACAAAATGTGTAAAACTAAACTACACATGAACCAAAAATCTTTTGTAAACATTTTTTCAAAAAAATACCAATTTAAAAAATAACTCGAAAGACAAAAAAAATCTTTTTGTATTTTTTCAATAAAACCCAATAAATAAAAAAATCAAAATACAAGAGTTTTAAACCACATACAACTAGCAAACACATATATTATGAAGTAAATAAACTAGTGTATGAAAATATGCAAACAAAATCAACCATTAGATTTAGCATGAGAAGTATTATGTTCAAGAAAACGAGAATTAACAAGTCCAACATGTGAAGCCTCCAAATCGGATCGCCTAACCCACATAGATGTGACGTAGACATTCTAGGACTATTTTAAAGATCAAAGAAAAAATGCCTAAGGTGATCTTTCCTATCGCAATGTGTGCATGTGTAGATACTATGAGGGGTGTTACCTAATGGTTGACCTTTTCTAATGGTCCTAGCAACAATTAGCTCTCTTAGACGTACGGTATTGGCTTTAGTAGCAGAAGCAACACTTGTCATCTTTTATTTGGACAGTGCCTAATATTTTATCCAACATCTCCGACCTAGATTCCAAATTAAATTTGACATGACTCGAGTCTCCCAACCACTCTTCTAGCTCCACTATCCTAGACTCGAGTAAATGCATAGATTCTTAAAACTCAAGAAGATCGTTTTTCAAAACCTTTATCAAACTTTGAAGGATATCTCGCTCGCCCTCAACATACTCGAGCTTCTCTCTAAGAGTCCCCTCATGTGCCCTAAGATCATCAATCAAAATAATCTCATCGTTCCCCACGACACATTTTTTCAACCTACTTTCCAACTTCGAGTTGTCTTTTTCACTTTCAATGTTTCTATATACAACTCACAGAAGGAAACTTAAAGTTCACTCTCTTCTTCATCCTCATATTCTTATCCACTCACTTCACCATCATTAACTTGAGAATCATAAACAAGGGCCTCGAAAGTGTCATACTCAAAATTATCATCATGGGAAGATTTTTGATTAAGAATCTCATGACTAGCCATGAACGCGGTGTAGTTTCACTCAATGGGGAATCGGGTCCGTCTCCTAAATCACTATTATTAAGGGTGGCATTGTACACCTTCAATTTCTTTCCCTCCTTCCTTAGTTTAATCGGGCACTTAGCTAACTTATGGCCATAACTTTCACAACCAAAACATCTATCCCACTCTCCCCTCTTAAAACTATCATTATAATTTTAAGGAATTGATCGGTCTTGTATACTTATTTTTCTCAAATTTCTTAACATCTTTTGATTTTTTTTAAACTTGAAAAATGTATGAACTTCTTTGCAAACATGGCCATATCATCATCGGAATCGATGTCAGACTCATCATCCGAAACATGTGTTTCCTCCTTTCAGGCTTTTAAATCAATGACATTATCCTTCTTCTTTGTTTTGGAGAAAAACATGTCAAGTTCATAAGTTTGAAGTTCACCTACAAGCTCTTCAAGTTTTGTAGAGTCCAAATTACCCAAATAATTCAAAATCGCCACTTTTGAATGAAATCTTTCAGGCAAGGACCTTAAGATTTTCTTGCTTACTCCGTTTTCGAGTATTCTCTCTCCCAAGTTAAAAGACGAGTTCATAATATTAGACAATCTAGCGTAGAACTCATCAAAAGTTTTTCTCTTCTCTATCTTAATGGTTTCAAACTCAGTGGTGAGGTTTTGGAGTTTGGAAGCCTTAATAACACTAGTTCCTTCATGGGTGAGTTGGAATATGTCCCAAGCCTCTTTAAACATTTCACATGTTATAATACGATGGAACTCCTCCGGTGTGATTGAACAAAACACAACATTTAACCCTCGAGAATTATAATTTGCTAACCTATGCTAATCCTCACTCCATAGTTCTACAGGTTTGGTAATCCTAGACTCACAAACTAAGGTTGTACATGGAGACCACCAATTAATTATCGCTTGTCATACCTGCTCATTTATCGCTTTAAGTGCTGATTTCATACGCATTTTCCAGTATGCTAAATTAGACCCATCAAACATTGGTGCCCTAGAAACCTAATGACCACCTGAATAAAAATCACCAAAATTCATGCCTAAACATAGATATAAACATGGTAACTTAGTGTTCTAGCTCTAATACCAATTTGAAGTCCCTAAAGGCAGTACAAAAGGATGGTCTAAACAAAGAAAAGTTAATTTTTTTTCAAATTAAATATATAACCTTAAATAGAAGTAACCCAAGTAAAAATTTTGCACTAGTTTTAAACCAAATTATGTTAAAATAGATTTACCTAATTTTATCTTAACCTAAAACGTGCATTTAGATGATAGGAAATAAAATAAATAATTCAAACACAACACGTTGATGCATGAGGAAAACCCACAATGGGAAAATCTCAAATGGTTAAGCCACGTAAATTCACTATGATACGGATTTACACAAGTTGACATATGACATACTCAACGACTCGATGACCTTGTAAGCCTTGACGCATCTTCAATCTTTGACCATTCCTCCACAGTGACAATATATAAATCCACCCACGCAAGCTTCCAGAACGTGTGAGTCAACAAACGCCTCAGTATCAATCGATCCATGATCCGTTATCGTCTATTGATAGGAACATGAAATCCATCATTTCTTCACTGAAACACCATACCAAAGAGTCCAATGTGTGTAAACAGAGAACACGGAATCCACCGTATGAAACATACTCAACAAAGATGAAGATGAGTCAAAACCTTATGTGTACCCACAAAACAAGATCTCAAAGCATATAGAAAGACAATAAAATTGGATCTAAAAGTTTTAGGTGAAATTAGAGGTTGGGAGCTTTTAGATATGTATTGGAAAAGAAAATTCACCAAAAGTCTTTAAAAAATTGATGTTGGGACCCCTTTAAATAAAAAATATTATTTTCGAGGCAACACAATTTTCAAGGAAGTTCGTTAGAATGAAAACGAGACTTCGTTCTAACAAATCTGCAATATTTTTTGAACTAAATCAAACTTCGTTCGAACAAAATGCCAAACTCCTTCGAACCAATATCGAATGATCTTGAAATGATTTTAGTTCCATAAACAGATAAACCTCATTTGATGTTCGTTTGAACGGACTGTCATTCTCGTTTGATTATAACCTTAAACTCGTTCGAACGACTTTTAAAATCAAAATATTTTTATTTTAAAATCATCTCCAAACAGTTTTAAAAAACAAACTCCCAATTCTGAAGTTCCAAGGATTAAATTCAAATGCATTCATACCTGAAGGACTTTAGAAATATGAAGATGAAACGTGGCAAAAAACACGACACGATATGTAACTCTGAGGCTTTGCCTCTATGTCTTATATAAAAAACATCATAGGCTTGAAAGGTCAACAACTCAAAGCCTAACCCGTGAGTTAAAATGTTTTGTCTGAAATTAAGCCAATACATACAAATTGATTTAATTGGAAATTTGTCCCTACACAAACTTATATAAACCTATCGAGTATGATAACTACCATTCCTTGGGTATTTTCAACCAAATTTCTAATCTCACCTAAAGAATAAACGTCCCACTAGTCAATCACAACGACTCTAATAATCCCAACTAGTAAGCCTCAATCCTCTACACTTCCACATTCCCAGTTACCAACCCATCTTACACTCGGGTTTACCCTAAAATACCCAACCCTCAATTTTACTCACTTAAATCAACAATTTCCCTGATATCCAAACACCCCCAAATGTCAATCTCCAGTAATTCAAATTATAAGAATATATCTATATTCTATGAGTACATGGAAACTATAGGCTAACGAATCCTATCCCTATGCCCCAAAACCAAAATTTCAAAATGAAAGTTTAAGCCAAAATCACCCATAATTTTTTTTTGATCACGCGTACCGTTTAGTATAAAATTCATAAAAATTCAAAAAATAAAAAATATGAAACTAGCGCCCACGCCTTCGTAATTCGATTCTGCCCGACCTCATCCAATTTCAATTTCATCGATGGATCGATCAAATCCGTGTGAGTCATCTTCTCCAAAATCATATTTTCTCTACCTAAAACCTCCATTAATGAAATCCAAAGCTTCATGCCCCCAACCATCACCCAAACAATAAAATAACATCATATAACTAAGTAGAATCTTTTTCAAACGTCAAAATAATATTTTTAAATCAAGATTTACCTAAAAACCAATTTCATACTCAAGAACCCTAGATTTTCAATTTGTATCAATTAGTTCATGTTTTTTACAAATTCTTACATGAAATCAAAGGGGTTCTACATGCTTTCATATACAAATTAACTACTAATCATTATCTGATCAATCCAAATCATATTCAAAATGCAATTCATCAAACTAATAGGAGAATCAATCTAATTACTACTAATTTAGATTCTAAACCATTTATTTTTAATCATATAACTGAAATTTATAACATGATATGCTTAGATTCATATGAATAGGCACAACTTAAACCAATAAGAAGCATACAATCATTCTAAATAAACTTGATTTATGGATTAATTAGGAAATCAATTCCCAAATCCTCTTTTCCTCTTGGTGCTTTCTCTCTCCAGCCTTAGGATATCTTCCAAACGACAAAATGAGCGGTTTAGTTTTAGACTAATAACTTTATAACATGGTTCTCACGAAATTGTCCTTGAGCCCAAAATAAGTCCTAACCCAAAGTATCCAAATAACACTCCAAATAGCCCAAAACTCTACCCAAGCCATATATTAACTCAATATGCCTAAACCCCATTATTTGAAGCTAAAAACGAACATTCTACGCATCCCAAAAGCTAAAATATACCCAAAATTATTTAATAATTACCTGGTATGAATCTAATTATAATGAAATAATCATCGTGTATTAAATCTAATTTCAAACCCAATTTAAATAACACATAAATAGTGACATCTTCAGCCACAACAAACACATGTAATTAATTTTTATTCAATTTAATAATTCATAGAAAATATGGGTATTACTTTCTTTGCCCCCTTAAATAAGGAATTTCGTCCTCGAAATCGAAAGTCTAAGAATATCTCGCCCGTAGAGTCCTCACACTACTATAAAATTATCTATTCCACTACGACCTAATACACTCCTAGGTCTCTCTAAATATAAGTTGCGTTTCGCTGAAACTCTGCACCAAGCTATTCTAATCGTCGTTACAACTTGTTTCCCCACCGCGCACATGTTAATGGTGATCGAGTCCTCACCCTATCCAAGATTATCAACAGAAACTTCTCATCGGTTTGTCAACTCCCGTTCGAACCCAAAATCCTAATTTCTCCTTATCGAAAAGATAACCGAAAATACTGGGTCCTTTTTCTTAGGACCCCCGCTCTATTTGAAAAACTCATTTGCCTGTTTTGGCATGGTTCATATGTTCGATAATGAATGACACTTCCCTCCAAGTGTCCCAAACACATCCACAAATAACGTACTTGCTAACTCTTAGCCCTAATTAACTTGGTCAATCTTACTCAAATGAACCCAAATGGTCCCATATCCTCTTTGGAACTCCCAAATCCTCTCAAAATCAATTGGTTTAATCTTCACACTCTTACATGGGATTCCAAACATTGTACCCCCTCAAATGTCGCTCATAATTTACCGCCTTGACTGAAAGGAACATCCTCACAACCAAAACCATATCAAAATTACTTCATCGAATCAATCGTACAAACATTCCCAAATATTTTACACCCAATTATGCACCTTGGTCAAAATTACTTCTCATAGTTTGGAACCCCCCTTCGGCAAAAATTTTCCTCGAAAAATATAGCCCTCTCCTATCATCGAACTGAAAAAGGTCCTATTCCCAATGCTAGTTGCATACCCACTTTCGGTAAACTTCAACACTGGGGCATAAACCACCCTTAATCACGAATCAGGTGTAGGGGACACCATTACTGCACTGTTCCTTCACTGCGAACTTCTCGTTTATGTGGTAAAAACTCACTAACGACACACCCGTTCCATATTGTGATAGAAAACTTCCTTAGGAATATCCTCCCCCCGATCTCACCACTAAAGTTAACTTTCTCCCATTTCAATCATCAGGAGGAAATACTTTCCTTCACTGTTGCGACAGGTCGTTAATACATAATAACAAACACTCATTTTGTATCTTGACCTTATCCAACTTCTGGTGGTCTACGCATCCACTTAGTGAACCATCCCCCTTTTTGAAGTTTCCTCAAAATAGAGTCATCCACGTATACTCTACCGAACCCAAAATCGTGGTGTCTATTACAATTAACGAAATCGATCCCATAAAACACCCTCGCGGTGGATCTAAAGTTAGTATAAATTTTTAAGGAAAACTTATTTCTCACGTAGGTGTTAACTCAACACCTATCTAGATAAAAAAAAACTAGAAGAACCTTAGACTAATAGTGACACGTCTACGATACCGTAATCCCATCTAATGTCCTCACATCCATACATAAACAAGTGTGCTAAACCTTCTCGCCAGCCTAAGCACAAGTAGCCCCAAAAAATCCAACCCAAATAGCATATAAAAGCCTATCCCTGGTAGTCGATATAAGCATACACTATAGTTATAAAAAAGCTTAGTACTAATACGATGATATTTCATCTACAACTTCACAAAGTGGCTGAAAAACGAAGCCGACCAAGCAAACTTCCACGTCTCTATAATCATGACACAAAGCAACCCCTACACCCTAAGGTGTCCACATATACATAAAGCTCAGAGATAAAAGTATAAATACCTCATAATCATAGTACACACACACACTACTAATAAATAATGACAAATACTTGATGTTTAAGCCGAACTCACACGTGCGAGCCATAAACGTGCCCATACCTACCCTCTGGTTGGACTCCAAAAAGTTGGTCGCCACTAAGGCATCAAATAACTAGTTGGCCTCACTCACCATGAGTGTAATACATTATTGTATAGTAATTATCAAAACAGAGACCCCAGTGGTGGCCCTTATAATTCCCCGACCCAAATTATGGGTTATCGGAGCATTAGGTGTGAAGTGAAATGAAGCAATCTGTATAATGTTGCTAGTATAGTTTTATTTTAATTAATGTTTCAGTTATTTAGCATGCGATTTCAATTTCAAATTTAACTACGCGATGGACCCATGGGGAGCACCAGGAGTCCAAGCATACAGATCTACTAACGTAATAAAAAGAAAAAGAGTACTTACCTGTATAACGCTCTCAAAATACGAAATCACACCCAACTTTCCGTAACAAAGAGAGGGAGTGAGC
Organism: Sambucus nigra; assembly: GCA_949130495.1. Taxonomy (NCBI): domain Eukaryota; kingdom Viridiplantae; phylum Streptophyta; class Magnoliopsida; order Dipsacales; family Adoxaceae; genus Sambucus; species Sambucus nigra. Next base: position 141,103,985 of record OX422218.1, read on the forward strand.
CAAATGCTCAGTGGGAAATATACAAATGCAGTATACAATCGAATGGCAGAAAGAAGACTCTAACACGTTATACCTAGGTGCACATGCAACTACCTTGTATACATATATAAACATACATATACATATTCTTAATGCATGAAACATTTTTCTTACGAAAAGTCTTATTTATCCAGATTAATTCACCTTAATCTTATAAAGACTTCCCTTTTCTCATTTGACATTTCTCACTTTATTTAACACACACGGTTAAACACTTGGAACAACTACACTTGGTTTGACCGAAAGTCATTCCTTTACCGAAATTACCCTTTTATTTTAACCAATCTACATTAGTATTATCATTGAAAACCACCCTTTTCAACACATGCGAACACCGTGTTAGTAAATACACATTTAACCTTTGAAAACCTTTTACAACACACTTTTGTGTTAATTATGGGTTAAACCACTTAGGTTGCTTAACCACCCATTTACCCACTTACTTTACCTTATGGACATTAATCGATATACACATTTACTTGTCCATTTCACCATTACCAAAACATTTATTAATTCATTCAAGTTAGGCTGTCTTAACACATTTTCACAACACAACCTATTTCTTGACATATTCTTTATTCCTTTATCTTTTCTCGGAATCTTTCGATAACCGCATACTTCAACGGGCTCCACACCGTGGCTCTGCGCACCATATGCTCTGGCCAGTTGTTTTGGGTATTTCACCCCAAGGCTCCGAGCCCTCCTTAATTATTCCAGTGTCATTCGAGTTCCTTTTTATTGTGTTTTAACATTTTACAAATGTCCACATTATTTCACTTTTTTTTTTATCCGGATGAAGCCAAAACTCTTGGTTTCACCCCAACTTGTGTTGCACTTTGAAATTATCATTTCGTGTCCTTTACACTTTAGCCTTGATTTTATTTCAAAAATTATATTCATTTAGGACCATCATATGTAATACTTTTTCAAGCATTTTTATTTCATAAAAATGTTTCACTTTATGTAAAATTATCGTTTTACCCATTCGTTTCCAAACTCATCTTTTACTCCATTTTCATAAGTGTTAATTTTTCCAGAACACTATTAAGTTACCCATACTAAATTCTTAAGTGTTTTGATACCTTAACACCTTTTTAACCTGGAGTAATATTCTTCTTATTTGGAAACATCTTTATTTTATTATTTCCTTTCCAATTTCATAAGTGTTAATCTTTTACAACATTATTAAATTATACACACCAACTTTCCAATGTTTAACCATTAACACTTATTCGAAACCTTTACTAACCATTTTTCAAATTAGACATTTCTTTACTTCCTTTGTTCAAGAAATCCAATTACATTTGAAGACTACTTTTGTAAGGAAATACCTTTTCCTTTTATTATCACATGTAGTCTTGCAACTTTTTACTTATCACGCTTTTAACCCCTTTTTCACACCTTGAAGACAAGAATTTATATTTTCTTTATTCCATGTTTAAACCCAACAAAATCTTCTTTAAACTTGTTTATACATTTGTTATCAAAATACTACAAGTTTATATACATGAGAAGATGAATTTTTAATCCTAAAATCCCATAAATGGGTTAAACATACATTTCATTTTAGAAATCCTAATACTTGCAAAAATTATACTTTCAAGGCATAAACGACATTTATATTTCTTCAATCTCAACAAATGTCCATTTTTTTATTATAAAATCTTCATTTTTGCAAGAAACTTTAAAACATTATTTCACCAATATTTTAGTAAATAAATCATCATTTTCAAACATTTTATTTTGTAAAATGTTTAACATAGATTTTCTAGTAAATACACCATTTTCATAAAAAATCCAAATCTTCATTCCAAGAAACTTTTACATATTTACTCATCATTTATTTTTCAACAAACAACCTTTTACCACATATTTATTCCATAAAAAATATTTATTATTTACTTCACATGTCTTCCCTCATTTAATCAAATGCACCTTATTCATCTAATCTAACAACAAGACTACAAATATACAAAACATAATCTTAATACTAAGAATAATATTTTCCCACTTCTAAGAGCTCTAAACTGTGGTAATAAGGTTGGTGTTGGAGGAGTAACCCCCACCTCCAAAGGTGGCCTCAAGGGGTTGGCAAATTCATCATGCAAAATGCTCCATCAAGTTTCTAAGCAAGAACTCCCTTTAAACTCCATAAATCTTCCATTTCCATCTTCAAAAACCCCAACAACGACTCCATAATTTCATAACTCTCCTCATCTATGGTGTAAATGGGTGTTAAATGTTCAAATATGGTGGAATATATAACAAATATGGGGTTATAATGTGGAGAGTTCGTGGTAGCATGGTGGTTTATGGTTGTGCGAGGGTATAAGAAGGCCAAAATGGTGGAGGACGACTACCCCTTTACCCTCTCTCACTCTTCTTCTAATTTCTCCCACAAATGAGCCTAAACCATCCATTTAAAAACCCTCAAAAGCCTAAAATTCCCGTTTTACCCAATCTGGGCTAATTTGGGCTTGACAGCACACCAAATTAATGGTAAGAATTATGACAGCGCATAAGGGCAATCTGATTAAAACATTTTTAAAGCACATCATTCGAACGACATGAACCTTATTCGAATAACATCACCACCTCATTCGATGATTGACTATGCGTGACCTTCGCGCGGCCTGGGACTGTAATGCAGTGACATCTCGTTCGAAGTCCTACTTCAAGCAACCTTTGTGCGATACGGTATCTCACTTCTAGCGACCCCCATAGGCAGTCCAAATGACACATTTTCAATTCTTTTATTTCCTTCAATTTTGACGCATAATTTTTCAATAATTCTTATCGGACCTTACTCCATTATATTTTATACAAAATTTAAATAAAATTTGACAGCCATGCTGACCTTGCCCCATGGGTCGTTATTGCTAAGATTCACCTTATTTTCCCAACTTTCATACGTCATCACTCCGCTAGCCATAATTCCCCTGAACCTGCGGGCCAAAGAAGATCACATCATCTACCCTTGAAATCCTTTTTAGGTCCACTCCCCATACACGGTTTATTCTGCTGGTAAGGTCTCCCTACTCGGGTCAACTCTACACCGTATCAACTTATTGGGATCACTTTGGCCGTAGTCTTTAAAATCTTAAGGACTCTATCCCTTCAATAGTTGTAATGATCCTATTAATCTATAAGGATAACTTCAACTACTTAAGCGCAAGTGGTGAAGAGGGGGTTATCTAATAACACCTGCCAAACCTTTCATACAAGATTTCTTCCAATGCCAAAAAGTCTTTCTCATACTAGATGATAACATAAACATCCTCCTTCCCCTTAGTATCAATCTCACTCAGTGCGGAAATAGAAATATAGTTGAACTCCCCCTCACGGAATAAGGAATCCTTGAATTCCAGGATAGATTTTATTGTCGATTGATTTTAACGTCGAGTTATCGCGATTGTAGGGAGGTCATGATTCTATTTGGGTTATTATCGATATATTGATGAAGGTGGCCCATTTCTTACTTGTTAGGGATGATTACTCAACACAGAAGTACATGAGTATATTCATAGTTGAGATAGTAAGACTACATGGGGTGCCGCTAGACATCATGTTAGATAGGGGTTTCACTTTTGTCTCCTATTTTTTAAAAGCATTTCAGTATGCAATGGGAATTCAATTTAGTATGAGCACGGATTTTCACCCACAATTGGATGGCCATATGGAAAGAGTGAATCAGATGTTAAAGGATATGCTCAGGGCTTACGTATTAGACCTCAAGGGAAATTATTATGTACTTTTATCGATTATTGTGTTTGACTACAATAATAGCCATTGGAAGACGATCAGGACGGTACCGCAAGAGGTATTATATAGACAACCATGTCATTAGCCTAGTTGTTAGGAAGGATCGAAGGAATATTGAATGTTTGCACCAGACATTATCAAGGAAACTTTTGAGAAAGTGGCGCTTATTCGGGCGAGAATGAAGATAGCCGAAGATCGTCAGAAGAGTTATGCGGATAAGAGTATACTCAATGAAAGGGGTGGTTAGATTTAAGATGAATGGGAAGTTATCTCCCCGATATATAAACCCCTTCATGATTATTAAGAGAGTTGGCCAATTGGCGTATCATTTAACATTACCCAATCACCTTCAGAGGATACACGATATTTGTCACGTATCCATGCTTAGGAAAATTCTTGAGGCATAAGGATAAGTATCATCACATAGATTTAGATATGATGGAGTTACAACAAGATGTTAGTTACGAAGAGAGCCCCTGCGTATCCTTCACCTTAGAGAGCAGACCTTACAATCGAAGGTTATTCAACTAGTGAGAGTTAAGTGAGGACATCATAGTGAGGAAGAGTCCATCTGGGAGAGCAAAGAGGATATACGGGCGAGGTATCCGGAGTTATTCTAGCCAAGTATGTTCCAAATTTCGAGGATAAAATTTCTTGAATATGGGGGGAGGAATGTAATACCCCGTATATTCCCTGTATAATAAATATAGTATTATATGGGCTTTATGTGTGCTTAAGTGACATTTAATGCCACTACTTACTTATACGTATATAAATAAAGTTTAAAATTAAGAGCTAGTAAAATATCAATAAATATTTTAATTACGATTCAAGTAAAATATGACTAATCTGGCTAATAATTAGGATATGTGTTATTTTCTATTATTGATATATGGATTATGGATTATGATGATTAAATATATATAAATTGAAGCATTTGGGGTTAGCTACTTAAGACCCGAAATTAGGCACAATCCCAATCAAGTCTTTAAGAGTTAGTATTGAACCATTAGGAATATAATTTAACATAAAACATAAATAGGGATCTAAGATCTTGGAGAGAAGAAGCCGATGTTCTAAAAAATAGTGCCTGATTCAAGTGTAAATCATTCGCAACAAGTAATAATCGGGAAAGTTCGGGATCGTATAATCGTACTCCACAGGGACTGGACTCTCCTAAGAGAACGAAGACAGGCTATAGGATGTTCACTATACATCACAAAAGGAAAGTGAAAAGGGTGATTTTTTTATTTGGAGTGGTGAAGATTAATTAACCGCTATCCTATCATGCGTTTAATTAATAGCGAAAGAGTAAACACTGAATATACTATGAAATAGTCTAAGAAAAGTTTGACTTCGAGAGATAAAAGGGATTGGGGATCATTCTCCCACCTTGAATTTGCAAAGTATATGATGGTATTTGATTCAAATTGATTTCAATCGAGCATAACTAATTAAGTCCGAACATCAACCATGTAGAGACCAAACTCATCAATGGAGGATTAGGGGTTAATTTGTTTTGGTACTAAATGGGTTGGGGTTGTAGTAAATCTTCAAATACTACCCTTGTAAGACAAGAGGAGTAGAAAAACTAGGATACTCCAATACCAATACATGAAGTTCCATTAGAATAATTATAAACCAAACCCTAACTATGAAGCTCAAGCATCCATGGTGGGCTCATGATCCCCAACCTATAGGACTATCCACTCATGATATAAACTAAGTAAAACATTCAAAATAATTCATTAATTAAGAACCCATATATTTATATGCCAGCCAATGCAAGAGAGATAAATAAGTGCAAGTTAAAGAAACTAGATCAAAGAACGCTGAAGTAGGTGAACAAGTAATGTATTAAACCCAAATATGTTAACGTATTCAATGCTTAACAAGAGAGAGAAAACCATAAATGTCTTTGACCTAGGAAAGAGAAGAAAGAGTTTCTAAACTTAAAAAAATTCCAAGAATAAAATTTGATCCTCTTACAAGAGGCAAAACAAAGGGATATAACCCAATATCTAGAAAATAACAAACTTGTAATTACAATGAAACAGGGGTGAATCGATTCATTATGAGACCTAAATCCATTCTTAAAGCATTTCCTTTGCATTGGAATAAAACAAATCAATTCGGTCTGAGACCGGAATCGATTCTCACCTACTTACAAAATGAGGGAAGAGCAGGTAAGGGATAATTAGACCCTCGCTCCAAAGAAACTTTTGTGACTTCTTCGTTATAGGTCGGAGTCACGTAACATCGGTGGCCGAGCAAAGATGACAAAGAGATTCAAATTTTATGAGATTTTGGGATCAAAACCCGAGTGCTGAATTTACTAAAATACCCCCAAAGTTACGACAGTCAACGAAACATTCCCAGGATTCAACCAAACTTCAAGTCTTACATTCTCAACACCTATAAAAGCTCAAATAAAACAAACGCACAATATATATATATATATATATATATATATAAGCATAAGTTCTGGGAATAACATTCACGTAAATGCTAGAATGTGAAAATATATGGATTTTTAAATGAAATAATCATGACTAATAACCCCCAACTTACACACGGCTAGTCCCGAGCAATGAAGTATGAAGAAACAAGATCTATAAATACAACTGCAACATAGGAGATATGTAAAAGAAGAAAAAATCCACTTTCGAGGGCAAACGATTGGATTTAGTGTATGAAATAATCCGTTGAACCCTTAGGTGACCCTAAGGGAAGAGTTTTGTCTTATCATAGCTTCTAGGGATGATACCCACAAACATCAAGTCAAATCCTACCACGATGACCCAAAACTGATGTATAGCTCCACAATAACAAAGAAAGCATAATTTATCAACAAAGTGAACAATGTTCACACAAAAGTTTGCAATTATTGACATTATTAGAGGAACTTCAACAAAATTGAAACCATAGAAATGCAAGATAAGTGGACACATGTGAAAATTTAGATTTGGCAAAACTTTTATAACCTATATAGACGCTAAATCATGCATGACTCAAGTCCTCTCCAGTTGTTATGCTCAACAAATGAAAGCACTCAGAATCGGGATGTAACACACACGGGAAATGCGGGAATAAGGAGTAATTTACAAATGGAAGCTAGGTCGCGCATATATCATAAGTGAAGAACGATATATAAAAGTGAAATATACAATATCATGAAAGGATATTGCATATTAACCAAGGTGAAACAAACTCTAATAGATTAACGTAAATGTTCAACCTTTAAATCAACTTCACCTTAGGATCAAATATGACTTTTTGGGTATGTAACTTGGGCTAGGCTAGTTGCAAACGAAAGTCTATTATGGGAGCAAAGGGGGTTTGGGAGTAACACGAAGATAATGGGAAGACTGGGCAATTTCAAAATTTGGAATTCAAGTTCCACAGGCAAGATATTCATGAGAGTAAGACTTATATATTCATATTCGCGGGATAATGGGATTTATGCATTTTGGAGCCATTTATTATATTTTTCTTTTCTTTCTTTCGAGTCCACTCATCGCTTGATTGCAATACATACAAACAACATCATAAATCCAGGGTTCAATCCCAAATCGAGGTGTGAAAAGTGTATGTAAGGTTTGAAACTCCAATGTGGAGTTGGTTAAGGGATTTAGGTGTAAAGCGAAGGGATTTATTTAAGCTCGAGGGGGTTTAGAAGCGATAATTATATAGGTGAGGCTAAGGTCGATATGGGTTAAATAACAAAGATGGCCTATGATCGTTTCCTATGGTTTTATATGTTTATCGAGAATCAACACTTTTGAAAATCATGCTCGATTGTCAGTTTTCATGATAAACTCAATTAATATACAATCAATAAAAAGATAATGAAATTGTCAACAAGATACATTTTTCAAGAAAGAGAAAGAGTAGTTGTATGCGCTCACAAATTAAGGTATGTCTCGAATCTCACTTATGTAAGTGTATAACATGCACCTTATAATCAATGAATTATAATATCTTTAAACTAAATCACAAACAATTATTTGCATATGGTGTTCATGGGCTTCACAGTTCAATTTATGAAGTTATTCAAAATGTTAATGATACAAGGGCTAAAGGCTAATAAATCATAAACTCTAAGCATGCGTCACTACTACACAATTGGATAGGGCGATCATTTAAGTAATCATTGGAGACATAGGCTAAATGCCTAAGTAAGAAAAAAGAAGAAAAAATGATTTTTATTTTTTTAATTTATTTTTAATTTAATTAATGCCAATTAATAATAACATGTTATGCAATTGCCAAAAGAATGAAATGAGTAAATCACACCCCTAACTTGAAACAAGCATTGTCCTCAATGTTGCTAAGGACAAAAATGGAAAAAAAGGTGAGAAATTGTCGCCCCATATGGAACGATCCCCGAAAAGAGCAACGACACACCTATAAACATGTTAGTACCAAATCAGTTGTATAAAAGATATATAGAGATCTAAAAATGAGAATAAGATATGAAATTGTGTTTATGTCATTATTATAATAAGTGTTGTGATACATAGGGTCCAAAAATGCAAAAATACCCTCAGTTACACAACTATAGATAAAAAACAAACCAGCAACATAGTAATAAAAGCATATCAGACTGAAAAGGGAAACTCCTACAGGCGGCTAGACGGTCCAGGCGCGATGGGGTGCGTAAGGGTCATAGAAATATGACGGTGTTGGCGGATCACCCCCACGCATGTGGTGGAACATCTCCATCTGCATCCTGGTAATCATGCTGATGTCTCTCGGGTAATCACCCCGAAAGGATGCGAAGTCCACCTGAAAAGCGTCCAACCTCACCTTAATATCTCAGATAGGATCAGCCGGAGGCGGAATCTCCAGGGCCTCATGCATCATCGTCTCAGCATTATCGGGAATCGAATCCTATCCCCATCCCCTAACTTTCTGGTGGTCTAGCAATATTTTCTTCCTCATTTCCCAATAGTCTTCTCCAAAGCATTTGGAAATCGCCTTCCAGGGAGCTTTGAAATCTTATCACTCGATGCTACCTCACATCCAAAATTCTTACTAATTCACGAAACTAGACGCGCCTAAGGGCAAGTAGTCAATGCCTTATCATCATAGGCGGCACCGAACATTTGTTCCAACACAAGGACGGGAAGGACAATGATTGCGTCATCCTCCAAAAAATTGTATAGAAAGTGGGCTTGCTTATATCGGAGGACAGACTTAGTTTGGGTAGGGAGGATGGTATTGACACCCAGATGATGAATGAGACGGTACACATTGGGCATGCCGAAAGTGGGGAAAGTTTCCTTGTCCCATACTTCCTGGGCACTAGACGCGCTATGAGGGTATCATTCGAGAGCTTTGGCTCATTATTATTTATAGGGGGCTTGAATATAATATCGATATTAGAGATAATCCCCCCCAATTAATACAACATACTCAAGAGAATAAGGTAGCGAGGCAGCTCAAGCAACGTAGCTCAGCGTGTCAACTTAAGCGAGACAGCTCACCATGACAGCGCAAATGAGGCAGCTCAGTGTGGCAACCCAGGGAGATCTTCCAGCGAAGTAATTGGCCGAGAGGTCTCATCCTTTAGCTTTGTTGCCTTACTTAGTCATGTTGTATCTTTATATATTGGCTACAAGCTATAACGGTTGTAGTGATGTAAAAATTATAACGCTATTTAGTGTGAGGTCAAATGGTACCCACGAGAAACTAGGCTTGGCAGGGTCTGGGAGAGCTTTCATGCTCTATCGGGAGACCTCACCGTGGGAACTTCAAAGGGACTTGGTTTGAAGGATTGAGAAGTAAGGCAGCATTGGGGCTTGTCTTGACCATCTCAGATACACCTAGTAAAACACCGAAAGACCTTTGATTGTGGAACCTTGGGCGGAGCGGCCTTGAGTTCCATCGTGCGTTGTATTATGAACCAAACAACCCTCTACTTACTGTCACATCTACTTTAGGTGATGTCACTAAACGGATAAGCAATGTTAAATCTACACTTGAGTAAACCACCGTGGTATTTGGGTATGTCAGATAGTTGGTGAGCCACCTTTGTGATGACAACCCCTTGATGTATAATGGTTAGGCAAAAGGCATGTCTTCGCATTTAATGTTTATGACGTGGAACTGATTAGTCCATCATGCATTTAATGTTTATGACATAAAGTGTGAGGGATGTCTTTCACACCTATGAAAGATGGAGGCACCTCGGGAGTGGTGTGTGTGTGTGTGTGGGGGGGCCTCAACCACTTCTGAGGGGGAGGATATTTTTTTCAGAGTTCTTTCTAGAAATTATTAGTGAGAAAAAAAATATCAGAGAGAAGTTATTGCAAAACTAGAGCTTTTACTCACCCACCATTATTATTTATTACCGGGGCTTTTAATAGCTGATTAGAGATCTTTGAGGGTTGGTTGGTGTGTTTGGCTACCTACCAAGGTGTATCTAGGGCGTTTACTCCTCTCTCCCTCTGAATGAGTCATTTATGAGTTTCCCTTATTGTTGTTTGGGTTATACACGAGTGTATTGTGAGTCCAATCTTCGTTTTGATAAAATACAATATTGTGGGTTTATTTGTGTCCATTGAAGAGTTTCTGGATTATCATTTATCACCATACTTATAGGGGTTACACCTCAACTAGTATTACCATACTCCCAGGCTACAAAGGGACTACCCTCTTACATTTGGCGACTCCCCTGGGATGCTATTCAACGTCAAGAAGAGCAAGCTGCGAGAGAGCTTCAGGCGACTAGAAATGGGGTCCCTCGAGACAAGGCCCCTTGGGTGGATGCACTACTAGTTCAAACGATGATATGCTTCCCAGGGGTAACGTAGGATTCCACGAGTTCTAGAATGGGGCCAAATCAGGTGTCCCTCCTCATGACTAAGTTTTACGAGTTTCTACACACCCCCATTGCTTCAACGGTGTTGGGGGGATTTGATGCCAGTTCCTTCGTGATGCGAGTGGTGGCCTCGATTGCCCCACTAAGTGCAGTCCCAATGGGCACTGCCCCATCGAACACAGCTCCCACTCCTGTTCTAACGGTGGGAACCCCAGGTGTGACGGGCATTCCACCTATGGTGGCCACCCCAGGTGCAACGAGTGTTCCACTAGTGGTCCCTCTGGCCGCTCCCCCCACGATCGAGAAAATACCAGCGTCTGCTCTGGAAGAGATGAGGAAAGAGATGCAAAAAGAAATACTGAAGATGATAGCAACTTCTTTGCAGTTAGCTGGCGATGTGGCATCGGTGTGTGATGATTTTCGTATGCCTTATCCTCAAGAATACAATGATGAGCCCTACCTGAAGGACTACATTCCTCCCATCTTTGAAAAATACACTCGAAAGGGGGGAAACTTGAAAAAACATATTAAACGCTTTATCGAACAAGCTCATTGTAATAACAAGAAGCTCGGGTTGAGGGAGTTCTTCAAACCCTTGACCGATAAAGCCTATACTTGGTACTCCCATTTGGCGCCAAAGAGTGTTTCAACGTGGGAAGAGATGCACGTGGTATTTGTCCAGAAGTTTTCTCTGGCAGAAGATGAGTTTACATTGACTCAGTTAGGCAGGGAGAAGCAATGACTAGGGGAAGATGTGGTGGCATATGTGCGAAGATTCAAAGAGAGGTCCCTCCACTACATCAAAACTGGCGATTGGTCACGGCCAAAATCCCTGACCAAAGCTGTGGGTCGCAGACTTGGGCCGTGATCATTTCGGGCGTGACCATTTTCGTGGTTCGCGGCCCAAGTCCGTGACCAAAAAATGGTCACGGCTGAGAGGGGTCACGACAGATGGTCGCGGACTTCGGTCGTGACCCATGTCGTGATGGGTCGCGACCCTCATCCGTGACCCACAACCGTCCGCGACCCACAACCGTGACAAATTTTTTAAAAAAAAATGGTCGCGTCCCGTATTCGTGACCCACAACCGTGACAAATTGGTCGCAGCCAAAGTCCGCGACTCATAACCGTGACAAAAAATATAAAAAAATTTGGTCGCGGTCTTCATCCGTGACCCACAACCGTGACAAAAAAATAAAAAAAAATGGTTGCGGCCCAAGTCCTTGACCCACAACCGTGACGAAAAAATAAAAATGGTCATGGACTTTGTCCATGACCATATTTAACTATAATTTAAAAAAAAAAATATTTTTCTGGTCCAATCCTAAAATTGGGGATCCTGTGAGTGCACCATCAGTTGCTACGTGTAACGTTTGACGCGTACTAGGTGTTACAAATATTTATTATTGGCAAAACAATAAAAAAAAATCACAAATTGCGAATCGAGAACGTTGTTAATAAACAAATATATATATACAAACTTATAAATATTATCTCTCTTAATAATTCACAGACCAAAAAAAAATTGGGCAGAGTTTCCTCTATTTTCTTGACATTCTAAAACCTGTAAATGTAAAACCTACTTATTATAAAGCCCGCACGGCCATAAAATTCAACAATCAAATTATAAAAGCCCGCACGACCATAAAACTAAACAATAAAAGCTCGCACGGTTGTAACACAAAAAACAAAATCCTGAATGTCCACAATATATAAACAATCTTCATGCCGTAGACCATTGCCTCCTTCATTTGTTCCGCGTGCAAAAATCCTACAAATGATAGGATACATAAAAAAAATATCAGTAACCAAGTAGTTTTACAAAAAATGTAATCAAGGTGAAAAATTGCATATATGAGATAAAATTATCAGTAACCAAGTAGAAATATGCAAATTATCATCGTATTCTTAAATTGAGAGACCCACGACTGTGGGGTCAGTTCCTACGAGTTACATTAGTCTCGTGGGAGCTGTTGGTGCCACCCACGGGGCCGTTCGAAGGCTGTTTCGAGTTTTCACCCTCTAACGCCATGTTTTGCTTATGTCTAGAAATATACAAATTATCATCATATTCTCAAATTGGGAGTCTCGCGACTGCGCGGTAAGTTTCTACGAGTTACATTGGGAGGTGTTGGTGCTACCCACGGGGACGGTCGGGGGTTATTTCGAGTTTTCACCCTCTAACGCCATGTTTTTAAGCCTAAGTCTAGAAATATACAAATTACCATCGTACTCTCAAATCGGGAGTCTCGCGACTGCCTGGTCAGTTCCTAAAAGTTACATTGGTCCCGTGGGAGGTGTTGGTGCCACCCACGGGGCCGTTAGGGGGCTGTTTCGAGTTTTCACCCTCTAACGTCATGTTTTTAAGCCTAAGTCTAAAAATATGCAAATTATCGTCGTATTCCCAAATCGGGAGTCTCGCGGCTGCGGGGTCAGTTCCTATGAGCTACATTAGTCCCGTGGGAGGTGTTGGTGCTACCCACGGGGACGTTCGGGGGCTGTTTCGAGTTTTCACCCTCTAACGCCATGTTTTGCTTAAGTCTAGAAATATTCAAATTATCGTCATATTCTCAAACCGGGAGTCCCGCGGCTGCGGAGTCAGTTCCTACGAGTTACATTGGTCCCGTGGGAGGTGTTGGTGCCACCCACGGGGCCGTTAGGGGGGTGTTTCGAGTTTTCACCCTCTAACGCCATGTTTTTAAGCCTAAGTCTAGAAATATGAAAATTACCATTGTATTCTCAAACCGGGAGTTCCGCGGCTACGGGGTCAGTTCCTACGAGTTACATTGGTCTCGTGGGAGGTGTTGGTGCCACCCACGGGGATGTTAGGGGGCTGTTTGGAGTTTTCACATTCTAACACCATGTTTTTTAGCCTAAGTCTAAAAATATGCAAATTATCGTCGCATTCTCAAACCGAGAGTCCCGCGGCTGCGGGGTCAGTTCCTACGAGTTACATTGGTCCCGTGGGAGGTGTTGGTGCCACTCACGGGGACGTTCGGGGGCTGTTTCCTGTTTTCACCCTCTAACGCCATGTTTTTAAGTCTAAATCTAGATATATGCAAATTACCGTCGTATTCTAAAACCGGGAGACCAGCGGTTGCGGGGTCAGTTCCTACGAGTCACATTGGTCTCGTGGGAGGTGATGGTGCCATCCACGGGGCCATTGGGGGGCTGTTTCGAGTTTTCACCCTCTAACGCCATGTTTTTAAACATAAGTATAGAAATATGCAAATTATCGTCGTACTCTCAAACCGGGAGTCCCGCGGCTGCGGGGTCAGTTCCTACGAGTTACATTGGTTCTGTGGGAAGTGTTGGTACCACCCACGGGGACGTTCGGGAGCTTTTTCGAGCTTTCACCATCTAACGCCATATTTTTAAGCCTAAGTCTAGAAATATGCAAATTACCGTCGGATTCTCAAACCGGGAGTTCCGCGGCTGTGCCACTAAACTCGTTGGAAATACTGGTCTTGTTTGTAATAGATTATCTTAAGTGGATTATGAATTCTACATTATATTTTTTCACTAAAGGCATGATAGCGTATAATCAATCCCACCTATATAATAGGAGTGTTACCTCATTAGGATATTTCACTATTTGAATAAAATATATCATAGGACGGTACAATCTCAATCTAACAAAATATATCATTTAACTTGTACCCAAAATGTATCATTTAACAAAATATATGTTTTAAATTTTTGGCCATGGTCAATAAGGAAGTTAGTGGTCAGGAGTTTCTATGAGTATCAAAGCAACTGTATTTATTTTGTCTAAGAAAGTATATTTACAATGTGAAATGACGTTCACCTGTAATCAATGCATGCCACTATAATGTCTCTTTCTGCCAACTACTATCCTAAAAGAGAACCCCAAGCTTTATACCTACATTACCAAAGAATACAGAGACCTCAATGGGAATTACCTCAATAGGAATTGCCTGAATAGTGTGAAATGAGTCATCAACAACAATTTGATAACATCATTCCACGAATACAAAATGTAAAATTGAAAAATAAATGAAAACCAATCCAAGTAGGCAATATGTAAACCTCGATCGGCTTGTTTCAATATGTAAACCAATCCATAGAGAATGCATATATGCTGATGCATATGTGCATATATGCTGCCTGCATAGCTGCATATATATATGCACATAGCTGCATATATATATGCATATATGCATATATGCTGCATATATATTTGCATATATGCGCATATATGCGACATATATTCAGCATATATGCTGCAGCAAATATGCAGCTGCATATATGCCGCATATATGCATATATGCTGTCAGGTTTTTAAAACCATACATATAACGTGTTTTTATAAAACATGAACAAATGAATATCGATCCACGTTGTCTAATTTAATAAAATAAAAGGCAAATTTATATCTATAGCGGGAGTTGTCTGACCCGAGATGCTCGCAGAAGATGTCATTCCCGAATAGGTGCAAAACATTGGAAATATACCTATTAGTTAACGGACGCTTTCACACCATTGGTTGCTACTATTCATTTCATACTCGAAGAGACGATCTTATTGCCGGTGTAGTAAACAAAGACGATCCTAACGGACATTGTGTCGGGTTTTTGCCTTCTAATGCCATGTTTTTAAGCTCAAGTTTATTAATATGCAAATTATGGTCGTATTCTCAAACCGGCAGTTCCATGATCGTGCGGTCAGTTCCTACGAGTTACATTGGTCCCGTGGGAGGTGTTGGTGCCACCCAAGGGGCCGTTCGGGGGCTATTTTGGGTTTTCGTCCTCTAACGCCATTTTCTTAAGCTTAAGTCTAGATATTTTCAAATTATCAACGTATTCTCAAACCGGGAGTCCCGCGATCGCGCGGTCAGTTCCTACGAGTTACATTGGTCCCGTGCGAGCTGTTGGTGCCACTCACGGGTCCGTTCAGGGGCTGTTTCGGGGTTTCACCCACTAACTGCCATGTTTTTAAGCTTAAGACTAGAAATATGCAAATTATCGTCGTATTCTCAAATCGGGGGTCCCGTGATCGCGCAGTCAGTTCCTACGAGTTACATTGGTCTCGTGCGAGGTGTTGGTGCCACTCACGGGGTTGTTCGGGGGCTGTTTTGGCTTTTCACCCACTAACGCCATGTTTTTAAGCCTAAGTCTAAATATATGCAAATTACCGTCGTATTCTCAAACCGGGAGTCCCATGATCGCGCGGTAAGTTCCTACGAGTTACATTGGTCCTGTGGGGCTGTTTCGAGTTTTCGCCCTCTAAAGCCAAATGATAGAGATAAATAAATGAAAACATATCTATTCTAAACAAAAGAACCGATAAATCACCTACCATTTGCACAAATAGCAAGACATTACACTTAAAAGTAGATAAAATTCATAAATTAATGTGAAGTGCTAATACAATGTCAATATCATAATAGGATACAAATAAGATTGATGAGGATAAAATATTATTTTGATACTCACTCTTCCTCTAAATGAACTAAAAGATCCTTCAAATTAGGGTTGTCATCAAGAGCTGACTGGAACTCTTTTGGAGCCTTTAATGCGTCTACTTCAGTAGTCATACCCTTTGGTGCATGCACAACAATAGACCAATTGCCATCGTTTATGCACTTCGAGTAGAATACCTTCATTACGTTCTGAAAGGCATATATAAAAGGCTCGTCGATTATGCGGTCTTTAGTCTTCAACTTTGATAAATCTACCATAATAAGTTTGGAGTCGGGATCAACTTTGCAAGCATTCGTTGTATCCTCCACCTTTACCCAATCACAATAGAATACGGTTTCTGTGAAATCCAAGTAATCAAGTTCTAGGATTTGTTGAATTATCCCATAATAGGTTAGCACCGTATTCTTTGGATTTTTATCACTTTTGCTAGCGTTACAAGTGGTCAAGGCAGAAATTGATATTCCACTGTTTTGCGTCAAAAGATTTTCCTCATATGGATATGAAATGAAATCAAAACCGTTGGTGCTGAATTTCTTAAACTCTTTCACATGAAAACTAGGACCTTTTGCTAGGCGCGCAAGTCTGTAAGAGACATCACCTCTTTTTAGAAGCTGCATTTATTAATGAAATTGTATTAGGGCATGTTTTTACCACACATGAATAAATAACCGCACACATAAGATGTGAAAAGTACCTCTTTTGACACCCATGCCCTAAAGTCAGTTGTCGTCCAATTTCTCCTTTGATTTTGGATAATTTCGTTCTCGTACTTCCTATCAAAAAATTATAGAGTTTAGATCATAAAATAAAAAATACATATAATCAAAGAAGAAGAATTCAGTAGATACTCACTCTCTCCAGTCTTGGACTTCATCTTGCGATTCGAAGACATGACGAGTTGCTTGCTCGTATTATAGGTTTGTGAGTTTCACCTCTTTAGGGTTCCCAAACGATAATTCATCCTCAAACTCGTCAGGTTCCTCTATCACTCGTTCTCCACGAGGATTAAACCTCCTCACCTCTTGTTCTAGCATATGTTTCCTAGCGTATAGTGATGATTCCACCGTTACGTATTCTTCAGCAATCGACCCTCCAATATAACGTGTATTCTTTACATAATCTTTGAAGGTTTTCATCAAGCGCTCAAAAGGTTACATCCAACGATACCTCACGGGACCATATAATAAAGCTTCACCGCATAAATGCATAAATGCACAAGCAGGTGAATACTGATATCGAAGAATGACGGAGGAAAATATATCTCTAATACACAAACTGCCTCGGCTAAAGTTGATTTCCCAGCTTTAATGTGCCTTCTGTTTACCACTTTTTCACAAAGTAGGGTAAAACACAAACTGATTTGCATAATTGCCCGACGGAGATCTTTGTGTTCAGAGAAGCAATGCCGAAATAACAACGGGATTAATTGGATGATTACGTGCCAGTCGTGAGACTTGCACTGTTCCAAGTCATTTGCTTGGTAGCTTACTACCCTACGTAAATTACCATAATAACTGATTGGAGTCTTCAAGTTGAACAACGTGCTAAGAGAATCTTCTTCTCACTAGTAGTCAAAGTGAAAGCAGTCGGGGGGATATAAATTCTTCCTGTCGTTGGATCATTTTTTAAACACAGTCTCTTCTTTATTTTCATATCCTATAGATCTCGGCGGGCATGCTCTCCATCTTTGGAATGAGATCCACCCAGACATGTTCCTATCAAATGTTCTGCAATATTCTTCTCTGTGTGCATCACATCAATTATATGCCTTACATGATGATCTTTCTAATACGGCAAATAAAAAAATATTGATCGCCTGGACCATGGATTCTCTTTACTAGGGTCGTTCGGATCCTCCCTAGCTTTACGCTTCAGGTTTACAAACTGGGGGTGTTTGCCTACGTACCTATTCCCCGCAGTCACAGCCGCCGCCTTCTCCTCAATTTGCTGACCAGAAAGGTGCCGTTCTGCGCTCGTGACCGACAGGCAAAAAGTTGTAACCAACATGCTTTAGTTTCCTACCCACATATGGGACATCCATAATAACCATAAACATTACAACCGGACAAGGTCCCATAAGCAGGAAGATCGTGGATCGCCCACATCACCATTGCTTTAAGTGTGAACTCTTCACCCTTATGAGAATCGAATGTCGTCACGCCTTTATCCCATAACTCTTTAAGTTCTTCGATTAATGGTGCTAAGAATATATCAATATCATCACTGGGAGCCTTCGACCCGGGTATCAATAAAGATAACAATGTGAACTCCTTTCTCATGCATAATGTCGGAGGAAGACTTAAAGGTGCCATAAGAACTGGCCAATAACTCTGACTAGTACTTAAATTATCGAAAGGGTTAAACCCATCGATTGAGATTGCAAGATGAACGTTGCACGGTTCCTTTGCAAATTCATGGTGGTGTGCATTTGAAATTTGCCAGATGAGTGAATCAACCTGATGAGGCATCAAATTCCCACCCACCTCGCATCGAGCATGCCATGTCATGGCCTCCGCTATCCACGGTACAGTAAAAAAACGTTTTAACTGTGGCCCAAGTGGAAAATACTTCATAACGTTTTGTGGGACTTGCGAGCACTTGCGATTTTTTGCATGTTTGTCATTTCCATTCTCACAAACCATATATCTAGGCTCACTGCATACATGACATTCATCCTTCTCTTCGTGTTCGTTCCGGTACAATATGAAATCATACTTGCAAGCATGAATAGATTTGTATTTCAAACCTAAACCCTTCAAACTCTTCTTCATGGTAGGATGATTGTCTGGTAACATGTTCTCTTTTGGGAGAATTTCTTTAACCCACTTCAGAATTCCGGTTACGCTGTTTCCAGACAAACCAAATTGACTCTTCAAATTATACAAACCAATCATTGCATATAATACCGAGTGATCTTCATCGCAATCTTTATACAACGGTTTAGCCGTATCGGCTTTCAACCGTATGAATTACCGATCTCCTAGTAGTTCAGCATCAATCTGTTCATTTACTTGGTCATAATACACATTATTTGTATCCATAGGTTGGTGGTTTTTTTTGTTGTGGAGTCCGTAAGCATCATCAATTAAGTCGTTCAATGGACGATGTGTTGGTGAATCATGTACCACTTCTACTCCTTGAGGTTCCGTTACACGGTCGGGTGCCTGTAATTCTTCTGGAACATAAGGTACAACTTTTTCACCATGGTATGTCCATATTATAAAGTCTTGACAGATTCCCCACTTTAGTAAATGCAACTCAACAACTTCCAATGACTTATATTTTTCGTTAATACAATGAGTGCACGGACACGGAATCTTCTCACTTTTAAGATTTTTGGAAGCTTATTTAACAAATTCATAAACGCCCCTTACATGATTATTTGATATCCGGTTAGTCTCTCCCATCCACTCTTTGTATTGTGGGAAATCCATGTAATAATCTTCAAATTTGAGTCCCGTGGTAATAGGTTAAAAAATATTATTACAACTGAAACAAAAAGAATATTCTTACAACTGAAATAAAAAAAAATATCATTCCATACGAAAAAAAACCAATATTCTTACAACTGAAACAAAAAAAATATCATTCCAACTGAAGCAAAACCAATATTCTTACAACTAAAACAAAAAAAAAATTATTACAATTGAAACGAAAGAAAATATTATTGGATCTTAGCCAACAGATAAAGTGGCCAAGTAGTAAAAGATTTTGTATAATTCCTCAATTCCATCCCATCCCCGCTGTTAACGTACACAGGTACATCTCCGCAGCTGTTGTATATTTCATCGACCATTATTTTAGCCTCACCCTTCTCCAAAGGTCGGTGATGTACTAAAGTTCCAAGAACCGTGGAGATGAGTATGCACACGCCAACAAACCTCGAATTGCTCATGTCCTTGATATAATACTCTTCGCCATAGTCAATGTGAGTTGTTGACGATGATCCGATCCTCGTGATTGGCGGAGGTGCAAGGGAGGGGAATGTTGGAGGGGAAGGATGTGTGAAACCTTGAGTAGGAGTAGGGTAAGTGTAACCTTAAGAAGGCATTAGGGGCCTATAACTTTCAAAAAAGTTCACAAGTTTCCCAATTTGATTTGTCAATAATCCCAGGGTATTTTTTGGGATGAGATACAATTCTTGACCGAAGAAAGCTCGTCCACAAGAGGTGCAATGTGTTGAAGTTTTGTTTTTGGTATATGTGAACCAACACCTCTCGTCCTCCCCCTTTTGTCCTTTCCAAAGGTCTGTGTCAGGGCATCATTTTCAAGGTCAAAGTCATCAGTAGGGCTCGAATCGGATTGACTGCTGATGGCCTCTATTGATTCCAGTGTCTTAGCCAAGTACGACGGGAATTTATTATCTTTGTCCCGTCGAGCATGAAGGAATAAGTTGGACTGATTTGGGTTTTTACCGGCATCTGGACCATCTTTTGTCCTACTCTCCCATTCATTCTTCAAATCCTCATATGATTTGGATCCCAGCCTATGGATATCAGTTTTTGTGCCCTATTTTTTTTTTATTTTGATCCCTCTGGACCAACTTTTTTTCCTTCGCCTCATTCTCCAAAAACTTATTCCACTGATCCAACGGCATTTCAACATTGGGAGGCACTCTCTCTTTCAAAGCCAAAATATCTGAGCTCGCTGCCTCTTTCGGGAAATGTTTCTTCTGAAGGTTTCTCCTGTATGTCCTCAATCCTTCAGCAACCCGAGATAGAACCTTATTCTTGGAACGGTCAGGAAATGAGAAATGCTTGCAAAGTTGGTCATATATGTCATCTTTGACAGCTTGATCAACAAGGTTCCAATTGTCTGGTCCACCGACTCCCACGTTCATTTTTTCCAGCGACAAGCACCGGGCTTTAAAGTTCAGCACGCCATTCCTATCACCCGTCGGGTTATTCCCGAGAAGGGAGAAGCCAATATGCTTCTTTTCATTTGAGTGGGAGGCATCAGGAGTGTTAGATGGGGGCGTTAAAGCAACGGGAGTGCTGGATTGGGGCGTCGGAGCACTTGGAGTTGGACTTGGTGAGGAGTGAACCATTGGTGGAGTTGTGAATTGCTCAGCCGTTGGTAGGGGTGTTCACGGGTCGGTTCGGGTCGATTTTGGACCCTAATTCAAACCGAATCGATCGTTCGGTTTTGGAAAAGGTCAGACCAAAACCGAACCGACTATGAAAAAACCCGTCGGTTTCGGTTCGGTTCGGTTTCGGGTCGATTTTCGACGGTTTCATGTTTGGACCGTTTTTTTAAGGGCGATTTTCGGTTTGGGCCGATTTTTAAAGGTGGGTAATGTTTTTTGGATATAAAAATATAAGTTATTTAGGTTTTTTTAATATATATATTGGTTTCGGGTCGGGTCGGTTTGAGTCGGTTTTTCCCGTGTACAAACGATAGCCGAACCGACATGGTCAGTTTTTTATATCCGTAAACCGTAGGCCGAATCGGGCTAAAAAACCCGGCGGTTTTGGTTCGGTTCGGTTTTCACGTCGGGCGGTTTTTTTGAACACCCCTAGCCGTTGGTGTTGAGAATCCGGGTTCTTCACGAGATGGTGAACCTCGTTGTGGTGTCACCTCGGCACTTGGTACCCTTGGGTTGTTTCCTCTCGACATTATCTACAAAAATTAAAAAATATAAGTGACTAAATAATTATAGTAATATGAAATTATAACTAATTAATCAAGCTTAATTAGTTATATATATATATAGATGGATAGATACCTTTTCAGAGTAAGACTTTAGAATAAGTTCAATGTGTCTGATCTCCATCCATTCGGTATTAGTTTTTAAGAGCCTATGAATTTTTGCACGTGGCCAACTAGAAGGAAGGGTATCTATGATTGATGTGTAGATTTCAGTGACATGAACTTGGAATCCCCTATTTCTCAACTTGTTGGCAAGATTCAATTTTATGTGCATGTGGCGCGAGACATCACAGTCTATGTCATTGCTCTCTGTACGCAGTTGTATCCATAACGGGTGGATTTTTTTTTCGCCTTCTCCAACAACGTAACTAAGGTCAGGGCTATGTTGGGATTATGTGTGTGAAATATATTTTGTATAACGTCATCCCAGTTTTCTGGTAGAGAAGATAGAATACGATCGAACAAGTAATCTTGCTGGATATCAAATCCACGATTTACAAGGTAGTTAAATTATTCGATCTTTTTATTTCCGTTCCTATAAATAGGAGTACCCTCTATATGACGCATGCTAATAAAAGAGTTATGTGTGCGGCCTAATTGCAACCTCTCCCACTTTTGTTGACAGTAATTATCACCGTGCCTCATTTTTCCTGAGAAAAGTATACGAGGGCATGCATACGAGTCCTGCTATTAAGGTTTAGCTTTGAAAGTTATGAGAGTTTAAAAGTATATGTGAAATCCCAACAACAACCCGCTGTAATTGTTTATAACACATATTGTAGTACTTACACACATATTGTAGTGCAAAAAATCACGACATGCATATAACCCCTAATATAATATGACGGCACGCATATAACCCCCAATAAAATCACGACAAGGTGGATGTAAATTTTTTTACTCATTAAAAATCGATTTAATTATATTTTGTCAAAAAAATACACACACATACAATCTAGGTTTATTGGAAAAATCTATACAAACACACACATGCAATCTAGGGTTTATTGACATAATATATACATACACACACATACTATTTAGGGTTTACTAAACCCTAATATTATTTAGGGTTTACACACATACAATCTATACATACACACACATACTATTTAGGGTTTACTAAACCCTAATATTATTTAGGGTTTACACACATACAATCTATACATACACACACATACTATTTATGGTTTACACACATACAATCTATACATACACACACACATACAATATAAGATTTATTGAAATAAACATACATATACATATAAATCTATACACACACACACATATAAACATAAATCTATACATACACACACATACAAACGTAAATCTACACATACATACACAGAAATTAGGGCTTTACATATACATATAACTCGATACATACCTCAACCTCCAAATGAAATCGCCAAAATCGTCAAAATCGCCAAATATAATAAAGGAAAGCAGTTGCAACTCAACCTCCAAATGAACGAAATGAAAGCAGCGGGGGGGCTTTTTTTTTAAGACCCGAGCTGGTCACGGCCAAACGCCGTGACTCCATATGCGCAACCCCTAAATTTTTAAGTTCGCGACCCAGAACAGGCAGACATGGTCATGGCCTAAAGTCGTGACCCACCATACGAGACTCTTTTCAAAGCTTGATTAAGGCACTAAGAACTCGTCACGGCCTATAGCCGTGACCCTTGATCTGTGATGCGCGATGCTTGATTAAGGTATGGTCACGACCCATAGCCGTGACCCATACTAAGAACTCGTCACGGCCCATAGCCGTGACCCCTGATCTGTGATGCGCGATGCTTGAATGATGTATGGTCACGACCCATAGCCGTGACCCCTACCCAGAAATGGTCACGGCCCCATGTCGTGACCCTCAATGTGTTTACTCTCTTCTTCATCATGCCATGGGTTACGGACTTGGGCCGTGACCAATTTACGACCAATCTTGGAGGGAATTTTGGCACGAGTTTGGCGCTAAGATGGTCACGACCCAAGTCCGTGACCACTTGGGTCACGAACTTGGCCCGTGATAACTTCTAGAGCATCGATAATTTAGTGTGATAATAAATATGGTCACGCAAAATATTGAGTGGGTCACGGCCCAAGTCCGCGACCAGCTGGTCGCAGACTTAGGCCGTGACCCACTGAGCGTGACCATTCGCAGGATTTGGTGTAGTGCTCGATGTGAGGGAGGAGGCCAAAGAGTCCAAGCTGTTACAGCTTTGTGCTGAAGGTTTGCTCTCGGAATATATCTGTCACCTCATTAATGAAACACATGAAGGAAATTTTACAGCATTTCTAAAAGCAATAAGAAATTTATCGTTAGTTATTCGATTGAACCCGGTCATAGTACCGAGGATTGTTAAGGTATCCAATCTAACCCATTGCAACACGTAGCCAGCCCACACGGGTAGGATACGCCGACGGAGGTGAAAGGGTTAAGCAGTCCAAGAAAGATAACATGAGAAATTTTGGACGAGATAGAGAAGGCCCACCACTGCTGCCTTGCACTGTTGAAGAGGTTGTTAGTTACTACAACACCATGGTCCAAGGAGGAATAGTGTACGAACCAAAGGGCATTCCGGTCATGGAGCCAGATGCAGCAATGAGAGTTGATCCCAAGTATTGTCAAATCCATCGAAAGTTGGGTCACCCAACGGAGACTTGCTTCACACTGAGGAAAATCATCAACAAACACATGAAGACGAGAACTTTATAGATCCTTCAAGAGAGTGTAAACGTTAACCCCCTCCCACCACACGAAAAAAATATGATGGTTGCCTACGATGAGGAGGCCGAATGAGGAATGAGGGAACTGGAGTTCCAACGGGAAGACTTAGAAGATGCGTTGGAAGATTGTACAAGGGGCATGGCCAATGTGGTCATAGCCTATGATAAAGCAAGTACAAGGGGCTTGGAGGAGGTATACAACCTAAAAGGGGAAGAAGTGGACCCAAACTTAGAGTACCAAGCTGTTTCGCAGTCGCCCAAGTTCTCGTGGTTCTAGAATCACGTGGGGATACCAAAGGAAAGATGTTTGGAGATAACGCAAGAAATTTTGGATATCACAAAGAAGAACGCAGTACCCTCACTGAGATAGAAGGGGCCCATGGCCAGGCTGGTGAGAAAGTTCTTGTCCTAAGTAACTTTTAGTGATGCTGACTGGGCTGTGAGATTCCCACACAATAGGCCCCTGTACATGACGATAAGTATCAACGTGGTAAACTTTGCTAGGGCCTTAATGGATGGGGGAGCATAAATCAATATCATGCCTATCATTTCCTTCTAAATAGCCAACATTCCGGAGGAAATACCAATACCAATGCCTTTAGTGATTTATGGCTACGATAATCAATCGTCCAAGTTTATTGGATATGTGAATGTGGGAATTATGATGGGGAACCTTACCTCGCATATCAAGTTCCACGTGATTGAAAGTGCCACTTCGTACCACCTACTGATAGGGAGGGTATGGATGCACAACCAGGGTCTAGTCCCTTCGACATATCACCAATGCGCAAAGGAAAATGTTAAGGGGACTGAGATCATTACACATACCATGAAGAAGCCTTTCACCACCGAAGAAACTCATTTGGTTGACGCAACTTTCTACACAGAGTTGGAGGAAGATTCGAGGGTGTTGCCAAGGAAGATGGAATGTGCAAGAGTTCCCTCTATCAGAGAAAGGGTGGGGCCTGTGAATGACAAAGCAACGAAGGGACAAAAGGAAAAGTAGTAGTCGAAGAAGTTCACTTGGGTGATCCTAAGAGGCAGAAAATCTCGAGGTAGCTCGGGGATCAAATAAGGTCCAGAATGGATCCGATAGAACATCCGGTCCAATGGAGGAGCGTGCTGAGCAGATATTCAGGAGATAGACTGGCAGAAGCCTCAAGGGAAAGAAAGAGAAAAGCGATTGTAACTACAAGCTGGCAGTGAAAAAAGAAGATCACGGAGGATGGGAGGGTTATTTACCTCCTCTGAGGGTCTGAGCGAATATATATAGGAGCTGATATAGGGGATGATAAAGAGGCTGACCCGATATATGAATGTTTCTTGGTGGACCAGCAGGGGAAATGCATAGTCATTAAAGACTCAAACATATAGGAGTTTGTGGAGGATGTAGTCGAAGAACTAGACTACTTGACGGATCGACTAAGGCCCCAGGTTCAAGAGTTGAAACAGTTGAAGGTGGTTGAAGAAGGAGACGACACAAGGTCAATTTTCATTTCGAAGGACCTGGGTGCAGAGAAAAGAGGGGCCTTGATAGAGTTGAGTCAAGAGTTTAGAGATGTCTTTGTGTGAAAATACACAAAAATAGAGGGACTAGAAGAAGAGGTGAGTTGCCACAAGCTGAACGTTATGCCTTCATCCATACTGGTAAAATAAGCCACAAGAACCTACAAGCCGGAGTTGGATTTAAAGATTAAGGAGGAGGTCCAATAGTTGTTAGTAGAAATATTCATTGAGCCAATACAACACCCACTTTGTCTATCAAGCATCATCCCAGTGGGGAAGAAGGACAAGAGACAGATAAGGATATGTGTGGACTTCATAAATCTGAACAATGCCTACCCAAAAGATGAGTTCCCTCTACCCTCGGTTGATAGCTTGATTGATGTAACGACGAGTCATGAAATGTACAACTTTATGGATGGGTATATGGGATAGAACCAGATCAGGATGGATCGAGAAGACGTAGAGCAGACGACACTCAGGACCCCATTGAGCAACTTCATTTATATGGTGATTCCCTTTGGGTTAAAAAATTCTGGGGAACATATCAAAGGACACTGATGGCCATTTTTCATGATTTCTTTCAGAAGTTTTTAGTCATCAAGTCGAAGAAGGAAGAGCCCCATCTAAATGACCTGAGGAGGGTGTTCATTCGCTGTAAAAAATATAAGTTGAAGATGAACCCACTAAAGTGTGCTTTTGGGCTCACAAGTTGGAAGTTCCTAGGG
This sequence comes from Sambucus nigra, assembly GCA_949130495.1. Taxonomy (NCBI): domain Eukaryota; kingdom Viridiplantae; phylum Streptophyta; class Magnoliopsida; order Dipsacales; family Adoxaceae; genus Sambucus; species Sambucus nigra. The sequence continues at coordinate 141,130,666 of OX422218.1, forward strand.
TTTGTGGTGGATCGACAGGTAGTACAGATGGACCAGGACAACTAGTAAGCCGTCCTAGAAATGCCTTGTCTAAAAATAATGAAGGAGCTTAAAAGTTTCCTCGATAAAGTCTCCTATCTTAGGAGATTAATGCCAAGACTAGCCGATATAACTCACCCGTTGATGGAGGAGCTGAAAAAAGGCACAAAGTTCAAATGGGAGGAAGCTCACCAGGAGTTTTTGACCAAGCTGAAGAAGTTGCTGACCTCTCCGCAAATGATGACCCCTCCAAAAGTAGGAGTACCATTACAGCTCTACCTCACGTCTACCACTAGGTCCATAGGATCACTCTTGGCACAGGAAGTCGATGGTCAAGAAAGGCTAGTTTACTACCTGAGCTAAATCATATATGGACCAGAGGTAAGGTACAATAGTGTAGAAAGGCACTGTTTAGGCTTAGTTTTTGTAGCACAAAAACTCAGACATTATATGTTGTCTTTCATAATTCACATTGTGACAAGATGTGACCCAATTATGTTTTCATTGACAAGAACTATTTTGATTAGGAGAGCAGCTAGGTGGTTCCTCATCCTTTCAGAATATGACCTAAAGTGTGTGGTTCCTCGCGCGATCAAGAGCCATGCATATGCAGATTTGTTGGTAATATTTCCATCGGGAGTATTTGAGCCACCCTGAGAGAACATCTCGGGGGATGATTTGTAATCAAACTTCCTGGAGGCCAATCTAAAAGAAAGGATGATGCAATTCAATAGTTCTTCGGCATAAAAGAAAGGAGGGGCGAGGTTTATTTTTTCTAAAGGAAAGGAGGAATTTTGCCTTTCCTATAAGATGGATTTCCCTTGCTCCAACAACGAAGCAGAGTATGAGGCGTTAGTACTGGGGCTGCTAGAGGCCCTTCGAAGGGGCATCCGTTCACTATGCATCAAAGGCAATTCCAACTTGGTGGTTCAACAAGTGAATGGGGAATATGCGTTGAAGCACCTCAGTTTAGCGCCCTACAGATTGATCATCCAACGGTTGATAAATCAATTTCGTCAAGTGAAGATAAGAAGGCATACTAGAACTATGAAGAGATATACTGATGCCTATGCCACCATCGCTCAAAAGCTCTATGAAGACCGATTCAACTACTGTGGTGATCCATCGAAGAACAACCCCATCGGTTATGCAATCTATCCTACCCATGGAAGGTGATTTGGATTAGAGGGGCTAAATCAGAAAATACTTGGAGTTTGGGGAAGGCAAGATGGAACTAAAATAGCGGGTGCAATCCTTCGTTAATCATGGTAACCTCTACTTTAGGAGCTTGGTAGGATGGTTGTCAAGATGTGTCGGCCTAGAAGAAGCAGAACAAAGATTGAAGGAAACACATGAAGGCCACTATGTAACAACAGAGATTCCTCTATATAGAAAAATTCAGAGGGAAGGATACTTTTGGCCAACGATGAAACGAGATGCAACTGAGTTATAATGGAAATGTGATAATTGCCAACTTTTCTTTCATGCAGCTGAATGCCACTTCGTTGGAACTCGAACAGATTGAAGACAACCCTACATTGACTTCATTAAAGATGGAGTTATTCCTTTGGAGAAAATAGATGCGATGGGGCTCAAATGAAGGGCTCCATAATTTTATATTCAGGAGGAACAGCTCTATCGAAGGAGGTACTTTAACAGACCATTGCGATGCATAACGAAGGATGACGTAGCAAAAGTATTAAAGAAAGCTCACGATCCAACTCATATTGGAGGTGACAAGCTATAGACCAATTAATGACTTTGGGATATTATTATCCAACTATAGAGAAAGATTTTGCTGAGTTTGTGCAAAAGTGCAAGACGTGCTAGCTACATGGAAATATGATCCATGCTCCTTTGGTGGACTTATATTATTTGGCCACTCCTTACCCATTCCACACTTGGACATTTGACCTGATAGGGGCAATACACCCTTTGTCAAGAGGAAAGATTTGAATTTTGGTGGCAACGAAGTGCTTCACGAAGTGGGCTGAAGCGATACCACTCAGAAGGGCAACGACTGGCTTAGTGGCTAATTTTATCAAAGAATACATAATATGTCAGTTCGGGATCCCAAAAGTCATCCTTTCTAATAACGGAACCCGTTTCATCAACAAAGAGGTAACGATGCTCACTAACAGATACTCCATCGTCCATTATACCTCAACAGTGGCATATCCCAAGGGAAATGGTCAAGCAAAAGCGACTAACATGACATTGGTCAATATTTTAGCCAAAATAATGAAAGATTTCGCAGGATAATGGGACAACAAGATCCTAACAACATTGTGGGCCTACCGAATGACCAAGAGAAAACCCATAGGATACACACTGTTGTCCCTTGTGTATGGAGCTGAAGCAATCCTGTTAGTGGAGTTGGAAGTTCCTTCTGCCCATTATAGCCTGCGAAACAACATGCTCCCTTAGAGTAGACACGTATAATTGGAAGCGTTAGATGAGCATAGAGATAATGCGATGCAACACTTCTAGATGTACACGAATCAAGTTTCAAGGGCGTATGAAACTTGGTAAGACCAAGGAGGTTCATTAAAGGAGACCTCATTTTGAAAGTAGCTGTGAAGCACATCAGAAGGCTCCCTCTCCTTAAGTTTATTGCGAATTGGGAGGGACCTTTCATTGTGTCACGATTCAGGCTACTGCTTAATTTCTAAAATGGATGAGTATAAACCTTTAAAGATTAGTAACAAATGGTTGAAAGTTTATCATATATGAGCTGGTCACCTTAGTTAGATTTTGTTGGTTTATTTTGGTGCAATCTGTTGTACGAATCGTTTTCTTTGTTGTAATAAGATGAAAAGAGTTTGTTCGTAAATTGTAAATACTTGAACTTTGCGATGAAATAGAGATATTGTAATGAAAAACACATGATGACAAAATAATATATCTTTTATTTATGAGAATTGGGCAGATTTACAAAATTGGGAGCTATTGCCCAAGAACTAAGTTTAGTATAAAGAAAGGACTTCTAGACTGGGAGGAACCATAAATCAGGCTGGGAAAAGAAGTCCCCAAATAAGCCCGATGAAGCTTCCAAATGGGTCTGTTGAGTAGCAACGAAGCTTTCGAGCCGAGTTTGCACTTGAGCTCTCTCAATCAACAGCGCCTTCCATTCCATCTTAGCATTTGCCCAGGCTTCTTTGAGTGCCCTCACTTTCTCCTCGGCTACTACCAGTAAACGGGCCAACTCTGTTAGCCGTTGCTCATCAGATCGCTACTCCCTCTGGGTTTCCAACTGATGGCTCTTTAGAATCTTCAAGTAGATGCTCAACCAAATTAGTTGAAAGCCATCCTTGCCCATTTCCTTCAAATTATCCAAATGATGATTGATGATCGCCCTAGTAAGGTAATACGTTTGGGTATTGACGACCTCAACAATAACGACTGCCAAACCTTGTAACCTGTGACTCATCACCAGTACGTTGGAGCACAGGCAACTGACGGTAAAAGTCAAGGATGTTGTTGGAAAATGCATTCAATGATAGATCGATCCATCATAGAGACTTGAGGAGACTGGCGAAGGACCATAGGGCAGAAGTCTGGAGGAGCCATATCTGGCGAGGGAACCTCACATCCAGACTCACTGTCTGCTCAAAAATTCATAGTTAAACCCCGATCGTCATGGTTTAAGTTCTCAGAGGGGACTTAACCTTCATGTGTGGATTCAACAGCCATTGGAGCACACTGAGCTGTGGTTAGAATGATGGTAGGATCCCTCACAGTCTGCAAAAGAAAAAAAATTGACGACAGTTTGACGAAAAATCTTAGCAAGTGGGTTTTCATTGTTAAATCACCGTTATAGGGGCATTCGATGAAAATCTTAACAAATGGTTTTCATTGTTAAGTCACCATTATAGGTGGAGTTTGATGAAAAATCTTAACAAGTGGTTTTCATTGTTAAGTCACCGTTATAGGTGGAGTTTGATGAAAAATCTTAACAAGTGATTTTCACTGTTAACTCCCCGTTATAGGTGGAGTTTAACAAAAAATCTTAACAAGTGATTTTCATTGTTAAGTCACCGTTATAGGTGGAGTTTGATGAAAAATCTTAACAAGTGGTTTTCATTGTTAAGTCACCATTATATGTGGAGTTTGACGAAAATCTTAACAAGTGTGTTTTCATTGTTATGTCACCATCATAGTGGAGTTTGAGATTGAGATTGAGATTCTTCTAACAAGAGATTGAACATTATCAAGATAAAAGTTAAAAAAAATACACAAAAAATGGCAAAATACCTCAGGAACGACTGGAGCAAGAAAGGGAGATAGAATAGAAGCTGCAACGATGGGAACTGTAGTGGGCAAATTCATTTCCTCAAGTGCCTCCACAGGACCCTCAGTCAGAGGAACCTCATCAAGAGGAACCTCAATATTTGATGAAGCACCTAATTCAGAAAAGGGAACTAGGGCCAAGGTTGAGGGAAAACTTGAATAAATCGCCTGATCTTCCACGAGTACATCAACACTTGTATAGGCTGAAGAAACCCTGGGGAAAAAAATGAACCAATGGTAGCACGAGTGATGTGGGGGTCCACGAGTGAAGATGGCGGGTTCAAACCATGGTAAAGCTGCACATAATAATGAAGCATCAGGCATGGGTGACAAAGTTGGCGACCTCTTCTGCACGCCTGGAAGGAGAACGATGAGAATATACAAGCCCATGCATGGGATAATGGGGAGGAGTTGCATCGACCAACTACTCTCGAAGCACCGTCCCATGAAAGGACTCACAGGAGGACTCAATCTTTCTTCTTCAACCTCCTGTGCCAATTCCCTAAGTGTTAGAAAACACAATTTACAAAAGTGGAAATGAATAAGTGTGAAAAAATGCATACCTATGATTTAGGGGGAGAATGGGATGATATCACTATTGGTTAGGAAGGAGGGGAAGCAGTTGGTCAAGCCCTCTCGGTGGGATGCCGCTCAGTGTCAGGACTATCATCCAATGTAATATCCATGGTAGCAGGAGTAGCTGGGGTGAACTATACGTCAGGAGCACATTTCTTCTGGGACTTAGTGCTTAGAATCTTTTTCCTTGCACCAGGAGCACCAATATTTAAGGGGAATCTTGAGCTCTTCCTTCACGTTGATCCCCCTAGATGGATCTACCAAAATGGTGGGGAAGGCAGCAGCAGGTGGAACGACAAGAGCGTGTCGTTAAAACTCGAAGTTTATCCATTCCACCTGAGCTTGTACTTGCCTTTTCAATTCCTCACTCACTTCGGAAGATATCGGAGGAGGAACGGAGGCAATTGGAAATGCATCCAACGTAACTTGAGAAGAGGGTTAAGAGTTATACTTCGAAGAAGTTACACTCTTAGAATCCCTCTGTAACAACCCGCCTAATAAGATACCGGGCGATCACTCCAATATTAAATTAAAACAGGAGTCACATATGGATCATCCTTAGCATCACTGTCGAAAATCCATTTAATTACTAATATCTTATTAGGTGGCCGTTAAAAACTTTTACTTAACTACTATTTTTAACGAATAAATTTCAACATCCACAATTAAATGCGTAATGAACTGAAATGAAAATGAAAGGAATTAAAATAACCGAACACTCGGTCCAAATATACAACCATATCGAATGCTGTACTGAAAGAATAAATAAATGCAATTGAGCCATTGGCTCGAGTGTTTATACAATATCTCCTATCTAGAGTACAAAGAAAGAAACGTCTACCGATAACCTGCAAGCATCCACAGCTGCTGCAGCAGACGTCTGACCTGAAAGAGTTTCCATCCAGGCGTCCCTGTGTCTGGACACCTATATATATATATAGTATAGAGAAAGAAAGGAGAGTAGACAAACGGGTCAGATCCCGAATGTTTAGAAAATATTTTAAAGTGCATAAATGCTTTATTTTTAGAAAAATAGTTTTTATCTCATATTTAAATTGGTATCGCACTCTCATGAGATACCCCTCACCTCTCCTCTAACAGTGCACACCTAGCGCATCCCTATAAACATCCTAGTCAAGCTACCCTGCTAAACTAGTCTAATACCCAACCACTATCTAACCTAGATAGTCAAACAGATGTACTAAGGGCTAAACTTCACTCTAATCTCAACGCTATGCCAGGTTCGTGCGTGGGTGTCTCGCGAAGCGAAATCCAAACAAGGAACCCCCCCGATACACTACTATGCAGCAAGGTCGATCTTTGAGATCCGCCAGTCCCTCAGTACAGAAAGATATATATAATATATATACCATAAACATTTAATAATATTAGAGCACTAAGGATTAAACTTCTCCCCAGTCTCAACACAATGCCATATTCGTGCGTGGGGTGTCTCGCGAAGCGAAATCCAAACAAGGAACCCCCCCGATACACTACTATGCAGCACGGTCGATCGTCGGGATCCATTAGACCCTCGGCACTCGATTTATACATATACGTACATCTACAATATACGTCCGGATAATATCTCCCGGACTGAGGATTACTTGATACATATAGTATTTATAAATACTTATCCTTTTCATTTCAAAAAATTCCATTTCCCTTCTCATATCCAGGAAATGTATTTATAGAAGCCAATTCATTATCATGAGTTGCTTTAACAAATCATATACTTTTTGAAAGCCAATTTTATTAAAATAAAAATGCTTTTCCTTTATCAATTATCCCATTTCCCTTTTTATACTCAGGAAATGTATTCAAAGACATTTTCATTATCATAAAAATGCTTTGATCATGAAATATGCTTCCACACCCCTTCTTCCATCTGGGATGTGTTACCGAAGCCAAATAATATAACCCATTTCCCTTCCTATATCCAGGAAATGTAATTAAAGCAAATCCATTATTATGAACTGCTTTAATAAACGCGTTCTAAGACCGCCCGTCCGGATTTCTCCACTGTGCGCGCCCCTAAATGGCTATCATCTTCCAGGGCCTCCAAGACAACCTGGGATCCTATATCGAAAGACGTCGGGAAGCGACCATGTGCCTGCGGGATAGTCAAGACCACACCCGGAATCTCCTAACCAGCGCAGAAAATATAACAACAAACGCTCACATGGCCTATATGACTATATCCACCCTGCATCATTAGCCAGGGGGCTTCACCATACGTACGCAACTTCCCTTATGAGAGCGATTTAGAGAGGTGTGTATCCTCATTTTTATTATTTATGAAAATCATTTGTCTTTCCATTTTGAAAACATTTATATATTATTTTCAAAATCATTTTCATCATATCATATATATACTTTAATCACATAGTATATACATATACCATATATTCATCCTTGAATATACATAAATGGCCATATTTGCCAACTATATATAGCGATGACCATTAATCCCAAAGATTTCCTTACTTTGTTCAATACTAATTACCTCAATCATCTCTTAAAGGTTTATTTATCCTCAAAACCCTTATTTAGGAATCCCCATAAAAATCCCAAATGGTAATTCAACTCCCCATACTCTTAAAGGGAGAAAACTAGAAATTCTGGCCTAAGCGAATCGATTCGCCCCTTTAGCGAATCGATTCGGATGGGCGAATCGATTCGGTTCCCAATCCGAATCGATTCGAAAAGTATTCTGCAAACAGGTCTGTAAATGGCGAATCGATTCGGTCTGTACCCGAATCGATTCGGCCCATTGCAGAAACCCAATTCCCCTTAGGCGAATCGATTCGGCCTGTACCCGAATCGATTCGGCCTGTTCGAGGGTCACAGTTTGGGCGATTTCTCAAACTCCAAAATACCCAAAAATCAATCCAAATTCATTTTCATGGTTTCTACTCTACACCAAAAATCATCCCAAACATCTACACAATAATTTCTAGCCTTTATTTTTCCAATTCCCGATTTGATTTCCGAGTTGGTACTTTCAACCGGGAGCTGTCATCTTGTAAAAATCATATCAAATCGTAGAAAAATCAGAAAAATACGCGGTTGGCGCCCACGCGACCGTATCGGAAATATCTACAACTTTTGTGTTTTGGCCGAAAGCTAAATCATTTATCTTCTTGGCCGAAAATGACCCCAAAGGCTGCGGGTTACTATTCATTATCTCTCCCAAAATCCCAAACTCCATTTTTGTCCATTTTTGTTGTTTCTAGCCTCACCCAACAACTCAATAAACATCTAATCTATGTTTTACAACTAACACATCAATTATTTTGGGGTATTAAATCATTTCTCTTAGTTTTAAACCCTAAAATCATAAAAACCCCAACTTATGATTTTAACCCATTTCAATCCAATTCTTCACTCCATTTACATGGATTTAACACTAGAAATCATTAAGAGTTTACATTACATCAATATGTAAACTCATATCTAAGTTTTCCCAATTTTATTTTAAGGGTTCTAACCCTAAAATCATGTTTATACCAAATGTGATATGAGAGGATTGCACAAAATGAAATAAAGCAAGTAAACACTTGTCTGGAGGATGAAATCCGACGACCTCGAGTCGAATCCGGCGGAGTTTGGCCCGAATCTCCCTTTTTCTCTCCACTTTCTTCCTTCCTCTCTCTTTTCTCTCTTCGCTTTTCTTTTCTTTCCCTTTCTCTCTCTTTATAAAGAAAGAAAAAGGGTTTAAACCCTTAAAACCCAAAAACGACTCGTTTACCCAATTACGAGTTACTTTTACCTCTAAAAATATCCGAAACTCATTTTCGACAATCGGACACTCTTTTCCGACTATCTCGGCCATTCCGAGAATTATGGCGCAGTCGAAATTCCCATCCGAGGTACTTGACCGCAAATCACTATTCCAACCCAAAATAATTAAATGCGGGTTTTCCAATTAAAAATCTTACCTCGTGTCGCTTTACTTAACGACGACATATAATTAAAATATTTCGACCTATATAGTCCCAAAAATAATTACAGCACCCATCGAAAATCATTCAATCCTCGAAAATCCCAAAATTTACTATTTAGGAAAATTCCCCAAATTGCCACTTAATTTAATTATGGAATTTAATTGTCTAAAAAGGACGGGTTGTTACACCCTCTCCCTCTTGGCCGGAGGCTTAGAAGCTCCTCGCTAGAAGCTACACCGGTCCGGGAACCCTTGCTAGAAACACTTTCAAAAGGGGAAGGCTACTTGGGTGTTGGAGCTTTCTTAGACTTAGGAGTATTAGCAGGGATCACAGAGCAATAAGGAGGAAGCTCAGAGGGAGGTTCTTTGGGCATTCGGCTCAGAGGGAACTCGACCCCAAGAATGTAATTACCTTTAAGCCCCAGCTCCAAGGCAAAAAAAAGAACCGAGGATACACCGGAGGCCCCTGAATAAACTCAAAAAACTGGGCAACTATTTTATCCAGTACTTCATTGCAAATAGAGAGGTCACATCCCCTTGCCTTGTGATATTAGGGATGGTGACTCTCCCAGCCATTGTAGAACTGACCCCCCACGCAGCAATAGAAGTGTAGAAGGAGCAAGCCTCTCTAAATATGACTTTGGGATGGGTTAGTTGAAAAACTGGGCAAGGGGTCCCTTGATCAAAACTAAATTGGCAGATGCACGGATTGGGGTTATAGTTCTCGCAGGTATATCCCCACTCGGTGTAAGAAGGAAGACACAATGATGAGAACAGAAGGATCACAACCAGTGAAGGATCTTCAACGATGAGGTCACAAGTAGTTGGTTGGACCACCTTTCCTCCATGATTGAAAAAAACCCAAGTGTGGAGGAAAACCTCCTCTCCATAAGGCCTCATCACAAAATAGTCAAGTTTATTAATAACAGGAATTAACTCTTTGCGACTCTATTTTTTATGGAAATTATATGAGTGAGGGGGCAGGACAGTTTCCCTAGAGGGAGCATGGATAGTTTTGGCTGCTCATGCAGGGAAGGAACGTAGAGGAAGCCCATTAGAATTATGGCATTGGCAAAATTGGCTAAGTTATAATGGCCAAGGGATCGTTCCATGTCCAAATGAGTCCTGTCAAGCCAAGTATAGAGGGATCCCAAGGCCATTACTGCTAGAGGAAGCCTGGCACCCTGGACCAAATGAATTGATATATTGATGAGGTCCCTTCGGGGCTGGTCAATTGGTTTCCCAGGCAAAACAAAATGAGATAGAATTATAATAATGTAATATGGAAATTCCATGGATGTACCTTGGCCTTGGGCAACCATAGAAGAACCATCCTTAGAAGAATCTTGGAAGAAGTAGCTGATGAGAGGACTGAACGTGGCTTTGTTGGATGAACCAATGCACCTTCGGCATATGCAATCCAACTCTAAGATATCAGCAACCTTTTCGACATCTAGAGCTTCATTAGAGTAGGGCACATCGCCTATCGGTTCGAGGCCTAAAAGATCACAAAATCTTCCAGTGTAACGGTAAACTCACCCCATGCATCTATGAAAGTGTGGTTGGTAACGTTCGAGTGAGAGACCAGAACTTGGAGGGTAGTATTGTTCTTTAAAATAGTGAACTATGCAAACCACTTAGCCTAATGCAGCCCAACTTTGGCAAGAGTCACAGCGTGGGAGCTTTGCATGTGAGAATTCCAAGTGACGAACTGAGCTAGAGAGCCTCCAAGCCCCTCGAAATCAATTTTGGACCAAGGGAAGTCACCTCGATCAAGATGAAAATGCAGAGTTCCCTCTGGGGGAATAAACCCCATTCAGCTGAATCCTCATCTTCATCACTAAAAACCAAAGAATCACACTTGGCGTTAAAGGTGCAAGTTTTGTAAAGGCCTGAGAAGTCACCGTCTTTGCCAAAAATCGAAGACCAACGATAAAAATGTAGTTACTCCTGGAGAGCAGCATCCAAGGAGATGATGCCCATTGTGGAAGTAGTAGCAGGAGTGGTAGCGATGAAAGTTAGCTGAGCGCCGGTGCAAGCAAACTTAGGAGTACCTAAAGAGGCCATTTTCAGATGGTGGTGAGCGTAAAATCTCATGGGAAAGAATAAAGAAGGGTTGAGTAAGGTGGAACACACTCGCTAGAGGCGGTGAAGAAGGCAAAGAAATAAAGAAACTAGAGAAAAGCTTGGTAATAATGGAGGTTTGAGGGGTATCTCTCTCTAAGTGCTCTGAGAGTTGAAGAAGACGAAGGAAATGCGAATGAATAAAATGGCTAAGTGTCTGAATAATAGTCGTTTGAAATTCGTAAGTTGGATTTTGAGTTTCCCACTACCACACATGCAAAGCCGCCCACAATCATTTAAAATTGGCATATGGCAATTTGGGGAGTGTCCTGATAGTTGAAAAGACGACACCACGCCATTAATGAAAGCTATGATGTCCCCTCGCCACAAGTCCAAACGGGGTTTCGCTGTGACTCAGGTATATCGAGAGAATTTTTTGCTTTTCGAACAAGATAAAAAATGGCATGAAAAAGCCCAGATAGGGGATAACTTTTTTTTTTGGAAGAGTCAGAACGGATGAAGCACGATGACATAAAAAAGTTACGATGTCACTTCGCTATTCGTCGATAATTCGTAACACTTTGGTTTAGGTACATCGGGGATAATTTTACTTTTTCCTGGCAGTGATAACGAAAGAAGTTTTAACGTAGAGAAAAATGCAAGAATTTTTATTCTGCACGTATACAAGGTTCAACGAATTGAGAAGTTTTCACGCGAACATTTCTTGTTACCTCCACAAATCTCTACATGAAGGGGAAAATGTAAGGGGGACTTGAAGATAACCTCGGGATGAAAGATAATCCCCCAGTTAATACAACACACTCAAGAGAATAAGGTAGCGAGGCAGCTCAAGCGACGTAGCTCAGCGTGGTAACTCAAGCGAGGTAGCTCACCATGACAGCGCAAATGAGGTAACTCAGTGTGGCAGCCTAGGGAGTTCATCCGACGAAGTAACTGGCCGAGAGGGCTTATCCTTTAGCTTTGTTGTCTTTCTTAGTCATGTTGTATCTTTATATATTGGCTACAGGTATAACGATTGTAGTGATGTAACAATTATAGCGCTATTTAGTGCGAGGTCAAATGGTACTCGCGAGAGACTAGGCCTGACAGGGCCTGGGAGAGCTTTCATGCTGTATTGGGAGACCTCGCCGTGGTAACTTCAGAGGGACTTAGTTTGGAGGATTGAGAAGTAAGACTGCGTTGGGGCTTGTCCTGATCATCTTGAATACAACTGGTAAAATATGAAAAGCCCTTTGATCGGGGAACCTTGGGCGGGCCTTGAGTTCCATCGTGCATTGTGTTGTGAACCAAATAACCCTCCACTCAATGTCACATCTACTTTAGGTGATGTAACTAGACATCTAATTAATATCAAATTCACTTGAGTAAACCACCATGGTGTTTGGGGCTGTCAGATAGTTGGTGAGCCACCTATGTGATGACCACCCCCTGATGCACAGTGGTTAGGCAAAAGGCATGTCTTGGCATTTAATGTTTATGACGTGGTTGACTAGTCCATCAGGCATTTAATATCTGTGACATAAAGTATGAGGGATGTATTTCACAGCTGTGAAAGACTAAGGCACCTCGAGAGTGGTGTGGGGGGCTAGTTATGGGCCTCAACCACTTCTCAAGGGGAGGATGTTTTTTCAGAGTTCTTTCTAGAAAATATTAGGGAGAAAATGATATCAGAGAGAAGTTATTATAAAACCAAAGCTTTTACTCACCCTACATTGTTATTTATTACTAGGGATTTTAATAGCTGACTAGAGATCTTTGAAGGTTGGTTGGTGTGTTCGACTACCTACCAAGGTGTATCTAGGGTGCTTACTCCTCTCTCCCTCTGACTGAGTTTTTTTTATGAGTTTCCTTTATTGTTGTTTGGGTTATACACGAGTGTGTTGTGAGTTCAATCTTTGTGTTGATCAAATACAATATTGTGGGTTTATTTGTGTCCATTGAAGAGTTTCTAGATTATCATTTATCACCATACTTATAGGGGTTAAACCTCAACTAGTATTACCATACTCCCAGGCTACAAGGGGACTACCCTCTTACATTTGGTGACACCGCTGGGGAGGTATTCTTCTAGAAGTATGGCTCAGGATAATATTAACCAGGCTATAGACTTTGATGCTATTCAACGTCAAGAAGAGAAAGCTGCGAGAACATATAGAGTGATCCCCGAAAAGCTGTGACAAAAATGAAAAAAGGTAAGAAATTGTCTTCCCATATGGAGTGATCCCCAAAAAGAGCAACGACACACCTACAAACATGTTAGTACCAAACAGTTGTATAGAAAACATATAGATATAGAAAAATGACAATAAGATATGAAATTGTGTGTATGTCATTAATATAATAAGCGTTGTGATACATATTGTCCAAAAATGCAAAAAGACCCTGAGTTACACAACTATAGATAAAAAAATAGCAACAGAGTAATGAAAGCATAGCAAACTGAAAATGGAAAATCCTGCTGGTGGCTAGACGGTCCAGGAATGACAGGTGGGTGCATAGGGGTCGTAAAAATATGACGGTATCGGTGCATCACCCCACGCATGAGGTGGAACATCTCCATCTGCATCCTGGTAATTAGGCTGATGTCTCTCAAGTAATCACCCCTAAAAGATGCGAAGTTAGCCTAAAGAGCGTCCAACCTCACCTCTAAATCTCGGATAGGATCAGCCGTAGGCGGAACCTCCAGGTCTTCATGCATTATCGACTCGGCATCATCGAGAATTGGATCCTTGACCCATTCCCTAAATTTCGGGTGGTCTAGCAATATCTTCTTCCTCCTTTCCCAATAGTCTTCTCCCAATCATTTGGAAATCGCCTTCTAGGGTTCTTTGAAATCTTATCACTCGATGCTACCTCCATCGAACATTCTTACTAATTCTGGAAAATAGACTCGCGTAGGGGCGAGTAGTTGATCCATTCTCGTCATAGGCGATACCTAACATTTATTCCAACACAAGGGGGAGAAGGACAATGATGGCATCATTCTCCAAAATATTGTATAAAAAGTGGGCTTGCTTATATCAGAGGACATACTTAGTTTGGTTAGGGATGATGGTATTGACACCCCCCAAGATCAATGAGACGGTGAACATTGGGCATGCCAAAAGTGGGGAAAGTGTCCTTATCCCATACCTTCCTGGGCACTAGACACGCTATGAGGGTATCATTCGAGCGATTTGGCGCACTATCATTAATGGGGTAATGGTAGTTTCTGGCGTTAGCTTCCCTGCTCAAATGCAATGCTAAAATAGGTTTTAAAATCAGAATCTACTTTGTAGGTACATAAGCCTCATATGTGCCATCTCCGGTTGATATGAGTGAAGTGTAGAAACAATGCACATGCTCCTCATTGACATCCGCACCCTTGGCCAAGTGGTCCTCCTAAGAGAACTTGTTAGGAAATTGCCGAATGGAGGGCAAAAAATCCTCTAAATTCACCTGCCTTTCTATTGCGATAATGCAGTTATTTTGAATTTGGCACGATACCAATCTCTCTCTCTCTCTCTCTTTTTGGAATATTTCAAAACCCGTATGTCCCATAACAACGTTAGTCAAGTGTTTTGGAACCATTGAGACCTACAAGATAGTAATTCAATACACACACATTTAGTGCGATGCACAAAATTAAAGTAAGTGTGAAAATAGGGTCGAAATGTGTCGAAGGATGCACATGGGAAAAATTAATCGGATAAATGAAGATGACGTGCACCACACTCATAATAGGGCCAAACAACATGTACATAAGATAAACGGTGAAAGATGGAAGCACTTGTGCACTCAATACCCATTGGGGCATTTGATCGAACATATTGTGGGTAACGTATTTAAACTAGGGTTGAAATGCCATTGAAACATCGATTTACCCCCAACAAATACAACAATAACATAAAAAAAAATATAAACAAGTTGAATATATAGGATAAACATGGAAAACAGAAAGGGTTTGGGTATTTCAATAAAGAAAGAGCAAATATGTACATAATGACATTCAACACATTATTTTGAACACTTAAATCATAATATCAAATGTCAAAAACAACAAAGGAAGAATGGGATTAATACCTTGAATGAGGAACCCTTGATGAAGGAAGAGGAAAAGAGTGGGGAAAAGGTTTTGGGAGACAAAAAATCAGATATATTTTGTTTGTAAAAAGGGAGAAGAATATGGGCTTATATAAGAAGTGGCAGAATTTTAAAGGTCTCCAGCACCGAATCAATTCGGCCCAAAGGGCGAATCGATTTGCAAAACTTGACTTCTAAACTGACTCAAATTGAATCGATTCGGTTTGAGACTCGAGTCGATTCGGACCTGGAAAAGTCTTCACTGGATGAAAACGAATCGATTCGGAATGGGACCCGAATCGATTCGGAATGGGACCCGAATCGATTCGCACCTCGAAATCAATAATTCTCATCCATGATGCATATGCTAACTAGTAAGATCATCAAATAAGTTATTTTGGCTTCGATTACTAGGACCATATAGATATATATGATACATAGAAAGGTTCAGAACAAAAGTGTGCAACCCCTCACATTCTGGGGGTTGCTTGGCACAAAAAATCTAGGTTCGGGGGAACCTATCCGGCCCAGTAAATGGGGTCAGATAATGGAATTGACTCTGTTAGCGGGCCAAATAACTCTAGAAATGGTTTAAGGGGTTGACCGTTCACCTTAAACACATTACCATCTTTAGGATTCTCAACTTCAATCGCACCATGAGGGAAGGCGATCTTCACAACGTACGAACCCGTCCACCTCAAACTGTATTTTTCAGGAAATAGATGCAATCAAGAGTTGTATAAGAATACTCACAAAATGTTTTTATCATGTTTCTCCTTTACCCTGTCTTTGTACATTCTCTCACTCTCATATGCATCATTCCGGAATTTCCTCCAACTCATTGAATTGGAGCATCCGTTTCTTCCTGACTTTATCTAATTCGAAATTCAGCTTTTTAATTTCCCAATAGGCCTTGTGCTCAAGTTCCATTAGTAAATGGAAAGGTTTTTCGTAGACAAGCGTAAAGGGGAACATGCCAAGGGGCGTCTTGTATGCCGTGTGATAGGACCACAGAGCATCAATGAGCTTCAGGGACCAGTCCTTGCGATCGGGATTGGTTGTCTTCCCTAGAATATATTTAATCTTGCGATCAACTAAATCGGCTTGGCCGTTAGTCTGAGGGTAGTAGGTTGTTCCAACCTTATGAACGACCCCATACTTTCGCATGAGATTGGCAAATGGAACATTACAAAAATGGGTTCCGTTGTCACTAATTATCGCTTTCGAAGTTCCAAATCGAGAAAGTATGTGTTCCTTCAGGAACTTTAAACCCACCTTGCGATCATTGGTTTGTGAAGCTATTGCCTCCACCCACTTGGACACGTAATCAAACGCTACAACGATATAAAGGTTTCCAAAATAGGGGGAATGGGCCCATAAAATCAATGCCACAACAGTCAAAAACCTCTATCTCAATTGTGGGGGATATAGGCATCATGTTTAGACGAGTAATAACGCCTAACTTTTTGAAACACTTGCACGTAATGGAAAAATTCATGTCCATCCTTGAAAAGCGTGGGCCAATATAATCCACATTGTAAGATTTTTGCGGTGGTTTTCTTGGAAGAGAAATGTCCTCCACATGCTTTTGAGTGAAAAATTGGATAACGCTTAGTATCTCTTCATTAGGAACCCATTTCCGAATGATTTGGTTTGTGTAGTATTTAAAAAAATATGGGTCACCAAAGAAAAACATGCGCACCTAAATGAAAAACTTCCTCGTATCCTGAGGGGTCCAATGAGAAGGGAAGGATCCCATCACAAGGTAGTTCACAATGTCTGCGAACCACGGAAGAGAGCAAGTGGAGAACAATTGTGCATCTAAAAATAATTCATCGATGGGAAGTTGATCTTTAGGTGCCTCTAATGTCTACCGAGATAAGTGATCGACAACTACGTTCTTTACTCCTTTTTTATCTTTTATCATACGATTGAATTCTCGGAGTAGGAGGACCCACCTAATCAAACACGTCTTAGCGCCCTTCTTTGAAAAAAGAGATTTCAATGCCACGTGGTCCGTGAAGCACACTATAGGAGATCCCACAAAATAAGCTCGCAACTTATCCAATGTAAATACAACCGCTAGCAACTCCTTTTCTATGGTCGAGTACTTCAGTTGCGCATCGTTTAGAGTTTGACTAGTATAATAGATAACGTGATTTTGTTATCGTTTCTTTGTCCCAATACCGCCCCAATCGTGAAATTACTCATGTCGCACATGAGTTTGAAAAGTAAGGTCCAATCCGGGGGTTAAATAATTGAGGTGGTGGTAAGCATGCTTTTCAATTTATCAAAAGCTACTTGACACGCATCGCTCCATTCAAATAGGGTCTCTTTTGAGAGGAGATTACATAAGGTCCTAGTAATGGAGCTAAAGTCCTTAATAAGCCTTCGATAAAATTCCACAAGTCCAAGGAAAGACCTAACATCTTTGAGTGATTTTGGGATGGTCAAATGGACAATCACCTCGATTTTTACCTTATCCACCTCCTTGGAGGAGACAATATACCCAAGAACAGTCCCTTTTGTGACCATAAAATGGCACTTTTCCCATTTAAGACGATTTTTTTCATGATGCACATCTAGACAAGACCCTTTCAAAATGGAGAGGCAATGGTCAAAGGAGCTACCAAAGACGCTAAAGTCGTCCATGTATACCTCCAAACCCTCTCTCTAGCATATTGCTAAACATGATCAACATGCACCTTTGGAACATAGCCGACGCATTACAGAACCAGAAGGACATCATTTTATAGGCAAATGTTCCAAAAGGGCAAGTGAAAGTGGTCTTGTCTTGGTCTTGGATATCTAGCTCGATTTGGTTATATGTAGAATAACCATCGAGAAAGCAATAATATGGGTGGGCCGATAAGCTCTCTAGCATTTGGTCAATAAATGGAAGGGTAAAGTGGTCCTTTTTAATCACGACATTGATCTTTTGGTAGTTAATGCACATGTGCCACCCGATGGTGGTGCAATTTGAAATCAATTCACCCTTCGCATTTTCGACAATGGTGATTTTCTTTTTATTGGGAACCACTTGAATCTGACTTACCCACTTACTATCCGATATGGGGTAGATGATATTTGCGCATAAGAGCTTAATGACCTCAGCCCTAACCACCTCCTTTATTATGGGGTTCAACCTATATTGCATTTCTCGAGTGGGTTTGGCTCCCTCTTCGAGGCATATCTTATGAGTGTATATCAATGGGCTCACTCCCTTTAGGTTCATAATTTTCCACCCAAAGGCACTTTTGTGCTTTTTTAACAAGGTCATCACTTGGCCTTCTTGGCCCTCATCGAGGTGAGATGAGAAAATGACGGGATATGCCTCATTCTCACACAAATACACATACTTGAGGTTGGATTGAAATTTCTTGAGATCAAGATTTGGGAATCGCACATCCGAGGGTACCTCATAAGAATCGCGAGGCTCCTCTTCACTCTCTTTTAGGTAAAAACAAACTATATACGATCATATAAAAGTGGGTTTATTACAACTCGAGGATCTTCTTCACTCTCTTTTAGGGAAGTGTCTTCGACCTCTATTGGGTCGGGTAAGACTTCCTTAGTTATTGGGAGTGGGGGAGTGATAGACTTATCGACAACTTTCTCATTCATTAGAAAGGTAATAGCCTTTGCTTGATCGGTAGGGGGATTTGAGCCGCCGATATGCACACTATTTTGCCAAAGGGGCCTTTGAAATTGTGAAGGAAACTTACCCTTTTCTTGAATGCTCAATGAGGTGGTCAACTTAAAGATTGAAGATTTGAGTTTCATAAAGTTTTGTGCATTTTGATTGTTCACCACTTATTGAGCACCCATAAAAGCTTGAAAATCATCTTCAAGGCTTTTCTTGTTTAGACGTACGTGGGGAGGTATAACCAGGGGAGAAGGTCCCGATAGAGGACCTTTCATGTGCACTGGGGTAGGAGGAGGTTGTAAGTATGGTTGTTGGTAATTTGAAGGTGGGGTTGGACCTTGATAATTCACATGATGGGGATCTTGAGCTTGTTGGGGTTTCCTATATGAGAAATTGGGGGTGTTTTCTCTAAGAAGTATTGTATCATTCTCCAAGAGGAGTCATAAATTTCTTCTTGTAAGTGGCCATTATGCTGGCTTGATCATGAAATATCACTTTATAAGTCGGGATTGTAGGATAATCCTTCATAGAGTGATCTTCGACGTTGCACATAACACAAGCCTCCTCAATATGAGAAGGAGTTGGGATAAAGGTTTCATGACTTTTTAAGTCCATTGCCTCAAATCTCTTTACTAGTTGGGTTACTTTCATTGACATATCATCCCCATCGAAGAGGGGATATATCCTATGGCTAGAGGAATTCGGATTAAAAGAACACGAATTATCTTTGGTTGGGTCCGAAGTATCCCACACTTGAGTGGTTTCGGCACAATATTTAAAATGTGCTTAGGCATCAACTGGATATAAGCCGAAGAATTCCCTGGAGCACATGGTCTCCACCATTTGCTTGGCGTTGAGTGTAACCCCATTGTGGAAAAAGGAAATGGGTCTCCATTTATCAAAATCATGGTGGGGGCACTTACTCAATAGCTCATTAAATCTCTCCCAACATCTCTCAAAGGTCTCACTCTCACATTGGGAAAAGTTTTAAATTTGGCCCTTTAGGGAGTTGGTGCGGTGGGTAGGGAAGAACTTCTTCAAGAATTGGGTCTGCATGTCGTGCCAACTCCCTACAAAATTTGGAGCCAAGGACCAAATCCAAGATTTATCTTTGTCCTTGAGAGAGAATGGAAAGAGTTTAAGTCGCGTGACATCAAGTGGACAATTTTGATTGCTAAAGGTAGCACACACTTCCTTAAACTCCCACACATGTAATTTTGGTTGCTCAGTTTCCATGCCGTGGTATGTAGGTAGTAATTGTATCTTCCCATTTCAAAAATGGAATTGCGCGGCGTTGTATGGAAAAATGATGCACGACGGAGTGGTGGTCCTCTCTGGTTGTAAGTAATCTCTCATTGACCGATATGGAGGATCAGCCTCTCCTTGGCTACCATGCTCGCTTTGATTATTGCCCATGGTGGTGGAATTGGCGTGGGATCTGGAATGAGAAATTAGATTGAGTTGGAGAGGGTCTCCAATAATATGAATGATCGCTTGACGACGGAGGTTCCACTGTGGGATTTAAATTGTTATTGTCCGTGTCTTGCATTTATGAGAGATTTGGATTAGTTTTGGAAAATGTGTTGTCACGGTGACCACAAGGAATGGAAAAGTGTATAGAGAACGTCATATAACCTAAATTTATTGCCAATCCCTGAAAACGGTGCCAAAAACTTAATGCTATAAAAAATAGTGTGTGATTCAAGTGTAAATCATTCGCAACAAATAGTAATCGGGTAAGTCCGATATTGTATTCCATAGGGACTCGACTCTCCTAAGAGAATGAAGAAGGTCTATAGGAAGTTCGCTATACGTCAGAAAAGGAAAGTGAAAAAGGTGATTTTTTGTTTGGAGTGGTGAAGATTAATTAACCACTATCCTAACATGCGTTTAATTAATAGCGAAAGAATAAACATTGAAAATACTATGAAATAGTCTATGAACAGTTTGAGTTCGAGAGATAAAATGGATTGGGGATCATTCTCCCACCTTGGATTTTCTAAGTAGTGTAATACCCCATATTTTTACTGATTTTAATTATATGATTAATTGGGAAATTAATTGGTAATTAATCTGGATTTAAATACTAGCGAGACGAGAGTTAGTATTTGATTATGATAATTATGTTGAATATTACTGAGCGAGTATAGTAATATATTATTATGAATTTATTAAAATTGTCACGAGTGGGAAATACGCTAATTTTGGAAATTAAGTTGGGATGCGCATGTTAGTCGTGTCGGGAGCAATTTAATGGATTATATAGTAGTTTATTTTTATGTCATCCTTATGGTCATTTTGAGTACACCAATGTGTCTAAAAGTATCGAGATAGTAAGAAAATTCTACCCGCGGGTTTAGTTTGGATCTCGGGGAATTTTTAGGCCAAACCGACAACCCGTGAGGGTAGTTTAGTCATTTTACTATTTGATGAATAGTGACCTACAAAATTTAGGATTAATATATTATCCAACACTTAGGATCATTAGGTTTATTGGCTGCTACAAACTTTAGAGAGATAAGTAGTGAGAAAGGAAGGGCTTCCAAAGGTTGCTAGCGCTAAACAACCACCTTGCACCACCACCACTACCGCCGGAGTTGTGACCGGAAAGAGAACATCACCACCGTATCATCTGCTCCAAAGGATCAGAACTTCCATTTGAGTAAAGTGATTTAACTTGTTATGATTCAACAAATATATTATCCATAGTAGTTTAGAGTTGGAGACTAAACTTGAAATATTGAAAATTTCATGAATGGGGAGAATTAAATCTTGAATATGGGTAGGTTTTGTATGTAGATAAATTTTGGAAAGATTAGAGAATTGAATCAGATCATAAATGATATAATTCACGGATCGAATCTGAGTAATTGTCTATCTTGAATTGAGAGAAGTTATCCTACGGTTTAAGCATGAAAAACTTGATGAACAAGTAAATTTGTATGCAATTTTCGTAATGATTTGACGATTCTGGAATGTTAGAGATCATGTGTTTATGTTGTTATAACATCAAGAATGTTTACTTTGGATAATGGGATCAGTTAATAAATTTTTGGAGACAAAATGATTACCAAAAATGTTAAAATTCTAGGTTGTTACTGGTCGATCGATCGATTGACATTCATAGTCGATCGATCGACTGGTAATTCTTGAGTCGATCAATCGACTCCCCTGTATATGTGATAAAATTTCCTTTTAAGGTTTAATAAATCCCGACTTTTAAGAATTATTGGTATGGACTATTTGAACATATTGGGACTTAGGGGAGGTTAGTAGGGGTGTATTTGAGGCCCGAAAAATATTAGTTTGGTTTGGGGTTAAATGATAAACTTACGAGTGTCCGACGAGTGAGTTACGATTGGAAATTATGGGTACTTGAATTTAATTCGGATAAACAATAACTTAAGGTTAGGAACAGTAGTAGTGGGACTTTAAATTACTGAGATAACCTTAGAGACAAGTGGGGGACTTAATAACCTTTTGGGATAGGTTTAAGTACTCAGATTTATATGACGAGAGTTGCCGTGCTAAACATATTACGTAGGATACTCGGGGTGAAATTATACTACGTATGAAACTTGTTATATAGGATAGAAGTATACCTATATTGATGTGGTGATTACTTAGGTTGTGTGATTACCTAGTGTGGGTACCCGAAATTAGGACCATGGGCCTGGACGAGTAGCCCAGTCCTGGCGGCCCAAAGTCCAGTCATCTCTTATTTTGATCCGGTCTCCCCCCACGTTCTCATTAAGGGAAGTTATAGGGGAGATGGAAGAAGTGGGGGAACCCATCACCTCCACTTACCTACATGTACATGTATATATTAAACCCTAGGTCCGGGGCAAAAGGATAATTTTTATATTCTCTGTAATTACTCTCCGGAGTATATAGAAATAATATCGACTGCACCACCGTGGACGTAGGCACATCTTTGCTGAACCACGTACATCTTTTATTGTGTGATTATCATTTTATATTCCTTATTCTCACTTGGTTAATGCTTTCTTCTTATTTGTTTGTGTTGCACAATAATTGTCACCACAATTGGCGCCGTCTGTGGGAAACGTTCATCTTTCCCTGAGAAGAGCCCACACCAAGAAAGGAGTTTAAGATGTCTAGTCACAGCAATAATGCCCCTCAGGCAGGAGATATTCAAGAGCCACCTGCTCCTCACAGGATTAGGTCTGAAGTTCGACGTTCAAATCAGAGAGCTCGCCTGGAAAGGCCAGCCTCAGAAGAAAGTCAGGGACCAACGAGGTCCACACAGATATCCAGATTGATTGATGCGTACGAGGCAAGGCTTCACGAGCAGAGGGAGTCTTACCGCAGATACGAGGCTGAGAATGCTCGCTTGAGAAGAAGACTGGAAAGACTGGAGAGGGAGCTTCGTCCTAATAACATGAGACGTCCATATCGCACTCCTAGCCCTCAGGCAAGCAAGTCTCGCAGCCGAGGAAGGAGCCCTAGGCGAGAATCTCAAAAGGTCGAAGGAGGCGAGTCAAACGACGACCTCTACGAACGGCTGCGAAAAGCTCGCCGCTACCAGAGCCCTGCTCGCAGCGACGAAAACATACGAAATCTAGTCCGCAGGGAGATGGACCAACATCCTTCTCACCACAGAACAAGATCAACCATAGAACTCGCAAGGCGAGCTCTCAAAACCCAGATGAAGTCACCCTTCACGAGGGAAATCGAAGAGGAGGAAGCCCCCAAGAAATTTACCATTCCAAGGTTCAAGATTTACGACGAAAAGACTGATCCCATCGATCACGTCAGGCAATACCGACAGGCCATGACCCTCTGAAATCACCGAGATGCCCTGATGTTCCGCATTTTTCCCTCGAGCCTGCATGATGTAGCGCAGAAGTGGTTCGAAAGGCTCACCCACCGGTCGATCAGGAATTTCAAATCCCTAGCCTAACTTTTTACGGCCCGATTCATTACCAGTAGCTCCCATCCCAAAAGGATGGATGCTTTGCTAACAATGAAGAAAACGCCTCAAGAGACCCTCCGAGACTACGCGAAGAGGTACTGGGAGTTATTCAATGAGATCGAGGACTGCGCAGAGGAAGTGGCAGTGGCCTCCTTCAAAATTGGGCTCCCTAGTTCTTCCCTCCTATACCAGTCCCTGACGAAGAAGGAAGCTATGACTATTGACGACCTAATGGCCCGAATCGAGAAATACTCAAAGGTGGAAGATGTCACCCTCCCTAATACAGGAGAAAGCGGTCGAGATAAGCTCACTACCAAGGGAAGTGAGAAAACTGAGAACCAGAAGAAAGGAGGAAAGAACGGAGGCAAAAATGGCTCCAAGAACGGAGGAAACCATGACGCGTCGAAAGTATTCCAGGCGGTCAACACCGTCTTCAAAGAACCAATTTACAAAATTCTCGCTAAGATCAAAGATGAGCCATTCATCAAGTGGCCCAGGAAAATGGGAGGAGATCCCTCGAAGAGGAACAATGCGTTAAGATGCTCCTTTCACAAAGAGGGAGGACATAAGACCGAGCACTGCAAAGCTCTTAAGTCTCACCTCGAGGAGTTGGCCCAGTCCGGGCATTTGAACGACTTTGTGGAAAAAAGGGCAGAGAAAGTGGCTGCCAACAGAGAGGCGAGACCCGACAACATGCTGGAGGATGATGCTGGACATGAGTTCACAGTAATCCACGGAGTATCCTACGTCAAGTAGATACAAGGGAACTCAGCTCGAATGGAAATGAAAAAACTTACAGCGGTAATGCAGGCTTTTCAAATCGATCCAGCAAAGTCACAGTCAGGAAAGCGTCGATTAGCAGAGGACGTCAACTATAACAAGCATATTGTTTTCACGGATGAAGATTTGGTGGGAGTAAGGACCCCACATCATGATGCCCTGGTCATTACACTCAGGATAGCCAACTTTGACATCGACAAGCTGCTCGTCTATTAAGGAAGCTCATCCGAAGTAATGTACCTCGACCCATTCAGGAAATTGAAGTTGAGTGCAGCCGACCTAAAGGAAGCTACTGTTCCTTTGGTCGGCTTCGCTGGAAAAATGACCATGCCCCTGGGCAGGATAGTACTGCCAGTGCGTGCTGGAAACGTCTCCAAGATGATCGAGTTTTTGGTAGTTGACATCGACTCACCGTACCAGGCCATCCTCGACAGGGGATGGCTCATGCAATGAAGGCAGTCTCCTCGACCTACCATCAGAAGCTCAAATATGTAACCGAGCGAGGAGTAATGGAGATCCACGGCGACCAAGCGATGGCGAGGAAGTTCTTCATAGAAGCCATCCGACGAAAGCCAGAGAAGAAGGCCGGTCAACCCAGCGAGAAAGTTAAAGACCTTCCAAGTAGCAATTAAAGTACGGGAGACCTGGAGTAGAGGAGACCAGGCTCCTCCCCTCCGAGCATGTCATCGAAGACCTGGTAGAAGTTATGGCTGAAGTTGGTGATAGTAGCAGAGTCTTCTTGATTGGAGCATCTCTCACCGACCAAGAACAGAAGGAGTTGACGACCTTGCTGAGATACAACGTAGATGTTTTCGCATGGGAACCATACGAGCTGCCTGGAATCGATCCTAGTATGGTCTGTCATCAGCTGCATGTCGACCCCACATTCAAGCCAATCACGCAGAAGGCACGGAGAATTGCACCCGAGAAGGCTAAAGCGGTTGAAAAGGAAGTCGAAAAACTTCTGGATGCGGGATCCATACGGGAAGTGCAATTCCCCAAGTGGTTGTCCAACCCAGTAGTAGTTCCGAAGAATAATGGGAAGTGGAGAGTTTGCATCGACTTCACTGACCTCAACAAAGCATGCCCTAAGGGTAGTTTCCCCCTCCCAAAGATAGACCAACTAGTAGACGCCACTGCATCTCACGAGCGAATGAGTTTCCTGGACGCATACTCAGGATATCACCAGATCCCCTTGTATGCCCCAGACCAGGACAAAACGGCGTTCATCACGACAGTTGGGTTATATTACTACAAGGTCATGCCCTTTGGGCTCAAGAATGCAGGGGCAACCTATTAGCGTCTGGTCACTAAAATGTTCAAGGATAAAATGGGAGACACAATGGAGGTCTACATCGATGACATGCTCGTTAAGAGCAAGAAGAAGGAAAATCACCTCTCGGACTTGTCAAAGACCTTCGAAATCCTCAGGAAGTACGGGATGAAACTTAATGCTAGCAAGTGTTCCTTCGGTGTCCAGTCAAAAAAATTTCTTGGATACTTGGTCAGTAAGAGAGGCATAGAAGCTAATCCAGACCAGATCGATGCAGTCAACAGGGTGCAACCCCCTCGAACAATCCGGGACGTGCAGAAGCTCACTGGAATGCTCGCCGCCTGAAATCGCTTCATCTCCAAATCCTCCGAGAAGTACAAGCCTTTTTTCCAGCTTCTAAAGGGGAGTAAACCGATAGAGTGGAGCCCAGACTGCTCGCGAGATTTGGACGAGCTCAAGTCCTACTTAAGCTCCCCACCGCTGCTTGTCATACCACAACAAATGGATTCTTTGTACCTGTACCTCTTCGTATCCAATCACACTGTCAGCTCTGCGTTAATATGCGAGGTTGCAGGAATCCAACACCCCGTTTACTATACGAGCAAGACCTTATTAGACACCGAGCAAAGGTACCTGCCATTGGAGAAGCTCGCCTTTGCACTTGTAATAGCCTCGAGGAAGCTGAAGCATTATTTCGAAGCTCATACTATCATCGTCCTTACATCGCATCCCCTTAAGGCGGTCCTAAGGAAAGCGGACTTGTCGGGCAGACTGTCTAAGTGGTCAGTCGAGCTCGGCCGGTTTGATATCCAATTTCAACCAAGGACAGCTATCAAGGGTCAGATCCTTGCTGATTTCATAGCCGAATTCACGGGCGAAGAACTCTCCGACCAACCTCAACCAATAAGGCAAGAGAAGAACCAAGCAACAGAGAGAACCTAGATACTCTTCGTTGATGGAGCCTCCAACTCAAAGGGGGCAGGGGTAGGCATTGTCCTCATCACTCTAGAAAACACAATCCTCGAATAAGGAATCAGGCTTGGATTTGCAGCCTCCAACAACGAAGCAGAGTACGAAGCCCTAATAGCCGGTCTCTAAAAGGCACAAACTCTAGGAGAAAAACATTTACAGGTGTTCGGCGACTCTCAACTAGTCTCCAATCAGATAAGTGGAGATTACAATGCAAATGATGAAAGAATGGCAGCCTACCTCGCCTTAGTGAGAGAATTAATGTCAAGATTTGAAGAGATCAACATCCAGCAGTTTCCCAGGGGGCAAAAAAGTCATGCTGATGCCTTAGCAGCCTTGAGTTCGGCAGTTGACTCTGACCTTAAGAGGGTCATCCCCATCGATTTCCTCATTTGTTCGAGCATTAACCACAACAAACGTGGAACAAATACTCCAGGTGGGATCAACCCCCAGCTGGATAGACCCCTTAAAGGACTATTTAAAGGATGGCACGCTCCCAAATGACAAGAAAACTGCCCACCAAATAAGAGTCAAAGCTGCTCGCTTTCACTTATCCACAGGAGGCGACTTGTATAAGAAATCCTTCTCCGGTCCCTACCTTAGATGCGTCCACCCAGGTGATGTCGAGCAAGTGCTACACAAGCTTCACGAAGGAATCTGTGGAAGTCATATCGGAGGAAGGTCTCTAGCCTTTCGAGCAATGAAAGAAGGCTATTGGTGGCCATACATGCAAAAGGACTCCGCAGTATATGTCCGCAAATGCCTGAAATGCCAATTCCACGCTCCTATGGCCCACCAACCCACCAGCGACCTGAAGTCCCTGTCCAGCCCATGGCCCTTCGCCCAATGGGGAATGGACATCGTGGGACCGCTGCCTACCGCCGTCGGCAATCGCAAATACCTGTTGGTTGCAACTGACTACTTCACCAAATGGATCGAGGCTGAATCCCTGGCGAACATCCGAGATGCTAATATGATAAGGTTCATATGGAGGAATATAATCACTTGGTTTGGAATCCCCAGAACCATCATCACCGATAATGAAACGTAGTTCGAAAGTGGCCCCTTTCAGAACTTCTGTAACGAACACGGGATTAAACACCACTTCAGTTCGGTGGCCTACCCTCAGAGCAATGGCCAAGCTGAAGCTTCCAACAAAACTGTGATCGATGGATTAAAGAAGCAATTAGAGCGAGCCAAAGGCGCATGGGTAACAGAGCTACCCCATGTTCTATGGGCGTACCGAACCACTCCTCGGCGAGCAACAGGAGAAACCCCATTTTCACTGACATATGGCATGGAAGCAGTCATCCCACTAGAAGCAGGTTTGCCAACAATAAGATCCAACCTTGTCGACCAAGGCCTGAATGATGAAGCATTGCTCGCCGAACTCGACCTAGCCGACGAGCGCAGAGAGCTAGCCCTGGTGAAGCTAGCGAACTATCAGCAACAGCTCGCGAAGCATTACAACAAAAAGGTTAGCCCGAGGACGTTCCAAGTTGGGGACTATATTCTAAGGAAAGTCCCGGGCAGCACAGTGAAGTTGTCAGACGGCAAGCTAGGCCCAAACTGGGAAGGACCCTTTAAAGTAACTAAAGATGATCTACAAGGTGCCTATCACTTGGAAACGATGGAGGGCAGAGAAATACCACGAGCATGGAACGCAACTAATCTCAAGAAATTCTATTTTTAGATCTTTTTCTTGTATTCTTTTGTTATGAAAACAGAAGTTCATTTTCCTTATTACTAATGAAAGTTACTTAATTGATTACACTCTGATCAATAACAACTGCATTTATCGCACATCTTTTCCAAATAATAGGCACGATGGTCACTATAGCAGGGGAATACCCCTCCTCAGGTCATCGTCATAAAACACGAGAGACCTCTTAGCATTGCCCCTGGCAATATATAAAGCCCTACAGAGGATTCTTAGGCAATACGACCAAATCTTATACTAGTCATCAAACCTACTTCGGTTGAACAAAATCCTGATCAGATGAAGACATCCAACACCAGGTGTGTCCTCGTCAATTGCCCTACTTAGGCCTAAGGGAGTGTGACGACACAACCTAAAAGGTAAAGTGGGGCACAATGGTACTTTGGTATTATACTGGACTGGGGGGACACTTGCATGACAAAACAGAAAAGATCATAAAGCAGCAAGGATATGAAAAGTAGGATATACACGTTTAGTTGGCAAAATTTCCCAAAACACAAACTTTTCATTAATCCATCATACTTACAACGATGATAATACATGTTTAGTCGGTGAGCTCGCCCAAAGCATTTACATTATCAAAAAAAAAAAAAAATAGCAACTGGCAAAATCTCAAGGGGGTGGAAGCCTCCGAGCAAGATAATCAGCCACTCGAGCTCTTCGTCCGTCATCAGGAGCAGGATCAAACTCTTCCACAACCTCATTCGCATACGACTCCAATAATTGCCGAGGAATAACATCGATGGGGATCCATCGATCGTTCCTCCTGAATGGGTTGGGCATCAGAGTGGAGGAAGACATCTCATGATGATACCATAGCACCGAGTTTCTCGGGGCTTGCAGCTCCTTCAAGGCACTTAGCCATCCCCTGATGAAAGAAAGCCCCTCGAACTCAAATAGCCTTGTTGGAGCATCCGACCAGCCTTGATTATAACCGTCAGCCCACGCTTGCCGAGGACCTTTCTTGAACAAGTGTCGCAATCGGGTGAAGTCCCTTTGAAGCCCAGCAGCAATTACATATGCTCGCTGAACATCACCGCAGAGTTCCTCCATTTCCTTATCACGAAGCTCTTCTGCTTCCCTGTTTCTGCCCCTAGTGGTCCTACCAGCTCGCGAAAGGGGAGGGAGAGTGGGACCTCGCGGCATAGGAGGAGTAACGTTATGACCAGATCTAGCTCGCGACAATGAGGGGCCTTGCAGAACTACTGGAACAGTTCTCGGCGCATGCTCCCTAAGTCGTAAGACTTCTCTCCTCAGGTCTTCATTCTCCCGCTGAAGAGCCTCCCCAACTTGGTTGATCTCGGTGGCCTCTAGTAGTCTTGTTCTCAGCACATTGACCTCCTCTTGCACTGAAGCACCAATATCCTCCATCTCCTGGAGCCTGTCCTTCAGCTTAGCCACCAGCTCGGATTGCTCCTTATACTTCTGATTTCTGGACCTAAGGGATTTGCAAAGTTTAACGAAGGCCTGACAAACTTCAGGACTCGCGTTGGGACCAAGGGTCTTACCCAATTGGGAAGTAGCAGGAATGTAATCATCTACATCAACTAACTACAAATGAAAGGAAGATAAAGGAGAGAAAGAGACAAATCAGTACAAGCATAAATAAAGCCTTTTTCATTAATAAAGATTGAGGTTACATCGAACTGAAGAAAGAAAGTTTACAGACTGGAAAAAGCAAAAAATACAAAGCAATCCTATCAATTAGCAACCTCAGGTGGCCCAGTGGTGGATGGCCCTTTCTCAGCATCAACAGGAGCACTGCCCTCGGCAGGGGTGGTCTCTGTCACCTCAACAAGAGAAACATCAGCAGAGGTCACCTGAGGAGCAGGATCAGAGACTTCAACGGCTTGGGCAGGGTCCTCATCCACGACTGGCCTCAGCCCTGGGTCATGATCGTCAAAGAGTGGGGATGCAACATCCACCCCAGCGGCTATGAGAGCCTTGTTCCATCATTTTTTGAAGTTCAGACGGCTAATATAGCCTATCTGAACTTCAGTATCTTCGTATGCTGCAGCCCAGCCGGAATTATAAGAGTCTTCCTTGGCAGTGACAGTCTCGGACTCCTTTTTCTTTAGCTCTTCGGAGAGCACCCTTTTCTCCTCCACGACAGCAAGTTTGCTCGAGCAAACCAGGTCGTAGGCTTGCCTCAGCTCCTCCAGATCCTTGACTGCCGCATCCTTCTCCTTGCTCGCGGTGGCAAGATCCAAGTCGGATGAAATCCGAGCAGCGTCAACAGCCTTAAAATTGACCTCGAGCTCCTTACCCTTCACCTTCAGGGTAGAATTCTCTTGCTCTAGCTCACTGTTCTTCTTCACCAGCTCATCGCGTGAACGATACAGCACGGCGAAGTCAGTAACGAACTGCGAAAAAGAGAAGGCATTAGAAGAAGAAAATGAGGGAAGTCAGAAAAATATAAGAGAAAAAGAAAAAGAAACCTTACCAGAGCAAGCCTCTGACTAGCCTGGAGGGTCAAATGCTCTGACCCCACTGCCCTTTGGTGATCAGCCTCGACAGATCTCTCGAGCAGGGCCGGGGCCAGCTGAGGAGAAATTGCCACAGAGGCCCCCTCGGGCAGAGCGGACACTGGGACTAAGGCCTGCCCGAACTTCGTCCTCGCCTCAGCCCTCCTCTTCTCCTCCTCTTTCTCGCTCTCTCTCTTTTTCCTCTCCTCGACCCTCCTTTTCTCCTCCAATTTCTTCCTCTCTTCTTCTTTTTTCCTCTCTCTCTCTCTGACCTTCTCCTCTTCCTTCCTTCTCCTCTCCTGCTCCTGAGCGGAGGACCGGGAACCAATAGCCACGGCCCCAGAAGTAGCTTTTTGCTTCTTTGACCTCTGTGCAAGAAGCACGTGGTCCTCCTCCTCATCATCCCTAATCAAGTTCTTCCTTGGAGGAACCATCTCTTCACTTGAACTGCTAGAAGTGCTCGACGATCCCCGAGCTTCAGAAACCTCCTCACGGTCAGAGGAACTACTACTATCAAAGCTCCCTCCACCCAAATTACTCACGACTCCTGCAAGGTCACTTTCAGAGCTGATCTCCTCCTCATCCAACTGGATAGGCTCTGCAGCAGTCTCTTCGAAGGAGTCAAACTCTGGTATACTATCCACAGGCCTTGCTATGAAGCTGGAGCCAACGTTCTTGTACTCGAGCAGAAAAGCAGCAGACCTGGGATGCTCGCCGTCACCCAGAGCCTCCCTGATATTCCAAGCCTTAACCAATTCCGAGATACGAACCTCGCTGAGAGCAGGCTCCAAATTCTTTGACCTCGCTGTGGAAAAAAAAGTAAAAGAGGAGTTAGAAAGGTCACAAATCAGCAAAAATTGAAACAACAGTACAATGTCTACCTATGTATTCCTCCCCGTAAAAAGGAATAGAGAACCTCTCAGACCTCGGCCCTTCAAATTGGGGAGGGAACTGCAAATTCCTAATAAGGAAACCTTCTTGCCAGTAGTCCTTATGGGAATCAGGTAGATTTACTACCAATACCCTGTCAGGGCTCCTAGCTTTGAGGTAAAGGACACCAGAACTAGTTCGAGAAAAGGAGTAACAGAAATAGACCTCGACGAGCCCTAACCTAGTTCCATACAATTGATTTATCCTATGGACGCCATTTACTATTTTCCACACATTGGGTGAGCATTGTGCAGGAACAATATTAAAATAGCCAAAGAAATGCAGGAACAAATCATTGGGAGGAAAAGTGAGTCCCCCATGGGAAAGCAACATAACATGGATCCAGTGAGCATCATCTATCTCTCTAACGTTTCTAGGAGGGGAGGAACAACACTCAATATCTACCCACTCGAGAATGTTGTAAAACTTCCTAAACTCAGAGACCGACCTATTCCCAATCTTCGCCATTGAAAAGCCCTAGAAAACTATAAACTCAAAGAGAAAAGATACAGGGAACTTACAAGATAGAAGACCAATTCGAACGAGGAAGAAGCACGAGCCCAAGCGGCAAGGAAGCAATGAGACTGGAGATTGAGAGAAGAAGGTACGAAGTGCTAGAACTCGCAAGGAATGAGAAAATGCTTGAAAAATTGGAACGACAATAGAGAAGTACCTATTCCAAGAAACTTTCAAATTCTACTAATCATAGTGCACAAGATACGAGGCGGGTGCCGCCAAAATCAGCTTCACGGTTTTCGAAGAATTGCAAAACAGCCATTATGGCTAATCATTTAAATATATTGAGCCCATAAACATGGCCCAACAAATTTAGGGGCAATTGTGGGTACCCGGAATTAGGACCATGGGCCTGGACGAGTATCCCAGTCCTGACGGCCCAAAGTCCAGGCCCCTCATCTCTTATTTTGATCCGGTCTCCCCCCACGTTCTCATTAAGGGAAGTTATAGGGGATATGGAAGACGTGGGGGAACCCATCACCTCCACTTACCTACATGTACATGTATATATTAAACCCTAGGTCCGGGGTAAAAGGACAGTTTTTATATTCTCTGTAATTACTCTCCGGAGTATATAGAAATAATATCGACTGCACCACCGTGGACGTAGGCACATCTTTGCTGAACCACGTACATCCTTTGTTGTGTGATTGTCATTTTATATTCCTTGTTCTCACTTGGTGAATGCTTTCTTCTTATTTGTTTGTGCTACACAATAATTGTCACCACACCTAGTATATGGATTATTATGTGTATGACATACCTACCATACTTGCTATCACAGAAGGTTGTAGCAAGAAGACTATCTTGTCTTGTGTCCCTTCGGGGGGATTTATATATGGTACCTCAAGAACATAGGACTATGAAGACTTATTTGTGAGTTAATAAGTCAGCTGACTATGGGAGCGTATGTATGTGTGTGACACATAGATATGTGAACTATGTTCGCCTCCAATATGTGTGATTTGTATTGATACGGCTCCTGAGTGATTCGAAACTCATGATCCTTATGTACGTGATGTATCGGGATTCTATAACAGAGTATGCGTGCACCGTAGCTTAGTCTAGAGGTGACATATGTGTATATATGTACTGAGTGTGATATAAATATATACTTGTGATTATTCAGTGTTATACTTAGTAGATGAGAATGGCTAAGATATTTAAATGACTTAAAGATGTGGGAGCTTATATAATACATGGGATAATTGATTCAATTAATGAGAATTTGGAATGTAATTATGTCTTAATTGAGTAATACGGGTAGGCATCGTAAAGAAGTTTTGTAGAGGCAAATTTAGTACATACTGGTTAGGTAGTGGTATAATTAGAATGGGTTAAAAGAATGCGTTAGTTGATAGTACAAAGGGTGATTTTTTTGGGTAATTTAGTTAAGGGAGTGGTCCATAAACCTGAGATAGTTTAAAGGGTTTGGTGTAATTTACCCATAAGTTTTTGATAATATTAAAATTAGTTCAAATTAAAAGGGATTTAGTTTGTTTGATGTGATAATTAATTAAGTAATTAATTAATTGAATGTGGACCCTTAAGCACATAATTTTCCACCCGTTCCTTGCCCAAGTGGACAAGAGAGAACCTAAAGTCTTATCACAACTTAACTCCCTGAAACGACGACGTTAATGACTATGAAGATACAATGAATTTTAAATCATACTACAATTACGATGAGAATGCAACTGTAAATGTAAATGTGTGGAACTTTTCTTTATAAAAATGTAGCACTTGTTAGTAATTAAGTATTTTGAGTCAGTCAGATTTTTTATTGCGAGTGGTGAAGATTAATTAACCACTATCCTATCTTGCATTTAATTAATAGTGAAAGAGTAAACAGTGAAGATACTATGAAATAGTCTAAGAAAAGTTTGAGTTAGAGAGATAAAATGGATTGTGGATCATTCTCCCACCTTGAATTTGCAAAGTATATGATGGGATTTGATTCGAATTGATTCTAATCGAGCATAACTAATTAAGTCTGAACATCAACCATGTAGAGAACAAACTCATCAATAGAGGATTAGGGGTTAATTTGTTATGGTGCTAAATGGGTTGGGGTTGTAGTAAATCTTCAAATACTACCCTTGTAAGACAAGAGGAGTAGAAAAACTAGGATACTCCAATACCAACACATGAAGTTCCATTAGAATAATTATAAACCAAACCCTAACTATGAAGCTCAAGCATCCATGGTGGGATCATGATCCCCAACCTATAGGACTATCCACTCATGATATAAACTAAGTAAAACATTCAAAATAATTCATTAATTAAGAACCCATATATTTATATGCCAGCCAATGCAAGAGAGATCAATAAGTGCAAGTTAAAGGAACTAGATCAAAGAACACTGAAGTAGGTGAACAAGTAATGTATTAAACCCAACTATGTTAATGTATTCAATGCTTAACAAGAGAGAGAAAACCATAAATGTCTTTGACCTAGGAAAGAGAAAAAAGAGTTTCTAAACTTAAAAAAATTCCAAGAATAAAATTTGATCCTCTTACAAGAGGCAAAACAAAGGGATATAACCCAATATCTAGAAAATAACAAACTTGTAATTATAATGAAACAGGGGTGAATCGATTCATTATGAGACCTAAATCCATTCTTAAAGCATTTCCTTTGCATTGGAATAAAACAAATCAATTCGGTCTGAGACCGGAATCGATTCTCACCTACTTACAAAATGAGGCAAGAGCAGGTAAGGGATAATTAGGCCCTTGCTCCAAAGAAACTTTTGTGACTTCTCCGTTATAGCTCGGATTCACATACCATCGGTGGCCACGCAAAGATGACTCAAAGAGCTTCAACTTTTATGGGATTTCACGATCAAAACCCGAGTGCTGAATTTACTAAAATGCCCTTAAAGTTACAACAGTCAATAGAACATTCCCAGGATTTAACCAAACTTCAAGTCTTGCATTCCCAACACCTATAAAAGCTCAAATAAACCACGCATAATATATATGATGAAAATATGGGTTATCCAATAAATGAGCATAAGTTCCGGGAATAACGTTCATAAAAATGCTTGAATGTGCAAATATACGGGGTTTTAAATGCAATAATCATGACTAATCACCCCCCAACTTACACATTTCTAGTCCCGATCAATGAAGTATGAAGAAACAAGAGCCATAAATACAATCGCAACATAGGAGATATGTAAAAGAAGAAAAATGCCACTTTCGCGGGTGAACGATTGAATTTAGCATATGCAATAATCCGTTGAACCCCTAGGTGACCCTAGGGGACGGGTTTTGTCTCATGAGAGCTTACAGGGAGGATACCCACAAACATCAAGTCAACTCCTACCATGATGACCCAAAAACTGATGTATAGTTCCACAATAACAAAGAAAGCATAACTTATCAACAAGTGAACGATGTTCACATAAAAGTCTGCAATTATTGACATTATTAGAGGAACTTCAACAAAATTGAAACCATAAAATGCATGATAAGCGGACACATGTGATAATTTATATTTGGTAAAACTTTTATAACCCATATAGATGCTAAATCATGCATGACTCAAGTCCTCTCCGGTCGTTACGCTCAACAAATGAAAGCACTCAAAATCGGGATGTAACACACACGAGAAACGCGGGCATATGGAGTAATTACAAATGGAATCTAGGCCGCACATATATCATAAGTGAAGAACGATATATAAAAGTAAAATATACAATATCATGAAAGGATATTGCATATTAACCAAGGTGAAACAAACTCCAATAGATTAACGCAAATGTTCAACCTTTAAATCAACTTCACCTTAAGATTAAATAGGACTTTTTGGGTATGTAACTTGGGCTAGGCTAGGGTTTGGAAACGAAAGTCTATTTATGGGAGCAAAGCGGGTGTGGAAATAACACGCAAGATAATGGGAAGAGTGGGCAATTTCAAAATTTGGAATTCAAGTTCCACAGGCAAGATATTCATGAGAGTAAGACTTATATATTCATATTCGCGGGATAATGGGATTTATGCATTTTGGAGCCATTTATTATATTTTTCTTTTCTTTCTTTTCTTTATTTCGAGTCCACTCATAGCTTGATTGTAATACATACAAACAACGTCATAAATCCAGGGTTCAATCCCAAATCGAGGTGTGAAAAGTGTATGTAAGGTTTAAAACTCCAATGTGGAGTTGGTTAAGGGATTTGGGTGTGAAATGAAGAGATTTATTAAGGCTCGAGGGTGTTGAGAAGCGATAATTATATAGGCGAGGCTAAGGTCGAAATGAATTAAATAACAAAGGTGGACTATGATCGTTTCCTATGGTTTTATATGATTATCGAGACTCAACACTTTTGAAAATCATGCTCGTGTGTCAGTTTTCATGATAAACTCAATTAATATACAATCAATAAAATTATAATGAGATTGTCAACAAGATACATTTTTCAAGAAAGAGAAAGAGAAAGAGTAGTTGTATGCGCTCAAAAATTAAGGTATGTCTTGAATCTCATTTATGTAAGTGTATAACATGCACCTTATAATCAACGAATTGTAATAGCTTTAAACTAAATCATAAACGATTATTTGTATATGGTGTTCATGGGCTTCATAGTTCAATTTATGAAGTTATTCAAAATGTTGACAATACACGGGCTAAAGGCTAATAAATCATAAACTCTAAGCATGCATCACTACTACACAATTGGATAGGGCGATCGTTTAAGTAATCATTGGAGACATAGGCTAAATTCCTAAGTAAGAAAAAAGAAGAAAATTTGATTTTTAATTTTTTTAATTTGTTTTTAAATTAATTAATACAAATTAATAATAACATGTTATGCAATTGCCAAAAGAATGAAATGAGTAAATCACACCCCTAAATTGAAACAAGCATTGTCCTCAATGTTGCTAAGGACAAAAATGGGAAAAAGGTGAGAAATTGTTGCCCCATATGGAGCGATCCCCGAAAAGATCAACGACACACCTACAAACATGTTAGTACCAAAGTAGTTGTATAAAAACATATAGATATATAAAAATGAGTATAAGATATGAAATTGTGTTTATGTCATTAATATAATAAGCGTTGTGATACATAGGGTCCAAAAATGCAAAAAGACCCTCAGTTACACAACTTTATATCCCAAACAAACCAGGAACATAGTAATAAAAGCATATCAGACTGAAAAGGGAACTTCTGCGGGAGGCTAGACGGTCCAGGCGCAATGGGGTTATGGGGTGCGTAATGGTCGTAGAAATATGACGGCGTTGGTGCATCACCCCCACGCATGTGGTGGAATATCTCCACATGTATCCTGGTAATCACGCTGATGTCTCTCAGGTAATCACCCTGAAAGGACGCGAAGTAGGCCTAGAGAGCGTCCAACCTCACCTCCAAATCTCAACTAGGATCAGTCGGAGGAGGAACATCCGGGGCCTCATGCATCATCGCCTCAACATCATTGGGAATCGGATCCTTTCCACATCCCTAACTTTCGGGTGGTTTAGCAATATCTTCTTCCTCATTTCCCAATAGTCTTCTCCCAAGCATTTGGAAATCGCCTTCCAGGGAGCTTTGAAATCTTATCACTCGATGCTACCTCACATCCAACATTCTTACTAATTTAGGAAACTAGACGCGTGTAAGGACGAGTAGTCGATCCCTACTAGTCATAGGCAACACCTAACATTTGTTCCAACACAAGGGCGGGAAGGATAATGATGGCGTCATCCTCCAAAAGATTGTATAGAAAGTGGGCTTGCTTATATCGGAGGACAAACTTAGTTTGGGTAGGGAGGATGGTATTGAAACCCACATGATGAATGAGAAGGTGCACATTGGCCATGCCAAAAGTGGGGAAAGTGTCCTTGGCCCATACTTCCCGGGCACGAGACGCGCTATGAGGGTATCATTCGAGAGCTCTGGCGCATTATCATTTATAGGGGGCTTGAAGATAATCTCAAGATTAGAGATAATCCACCCAGTTAATACAACAGACTCAAGAGAATAAGGTAGCGAGGCATCTCAATCATGGTATTTTAACATGTCAACTCAAGCGAGGTAGCACACAGTGGTAGCGCAAATGAGGCAGCTCAGACCCATCGAGATCTTCAAGCAAAGTAACTGGCCAAGAGGGTTCATCCTTTAGCTTTGTTGTCTTACTTAGTCATGTTGTATCTTTATATATTGGCTACAATCTATAACGATTGTAGTGATGTGATGATTACAGCGCTATTTAGTGTGAGGTCAAATGGTACTCGTGAGAGATCAGGCTTGGCAGGGCCTGAGAGAGCTTTCATGATCTATCGAGAGACCTCACCATGGGAACTTCAGAGGGACTTGGTTCGGAGGATTGAGAAGTAAGGCAAAGTTAGGGCTTGTCCTTACCATCTCAGATACACCTGGTAAAACATCAAAAGACCTTTGATCGTGGAACCTTGGGCGAAGCAACCTTGAGTTCCATCGTGCATTGTGTTGTGAACCAAAAAACCCTCTACTTAATGTAACATCTACTTTAGGTGATGTCACTAGACAACTAAGCAATGCCGAATCTACACTTGAGTAAACCACCATGGTATTTGAGGATGTCATATAGTTGGTGAGCCACCTCTCTGATGACAGCCCCCTGATGCACAGTGGTTAGGCAAAAGGCATGTCTTGGAATTTAATGTTTATGACGTGGAGCTGATTAGTCCATTAAGAATTTAATGTTTGTGACATAAAGTATGAGGGATGTCTTTCACGGCTATGAAAGACTGAGGCACCTCGGGAGTGGTGTGGGGGGCTATTTATGGGCCTCAACCACTTCTGAGGGGGATAATTTTTTTTCAAAGTTCTTTCTAGAAAGTGTTAGGGAGAAAAAGATATCAGAGATAAGTTATTGTAAAACCAGAGCTTTTACTCACCCGCCATTGTTATTTATTAGGGGGGCTTTTAATAGCCGACTAGAGATCTTTGAGGTTTGGTTGGTGTGTTTGGCTGCCTGCCAAGGTGTATCTAGGGTGCTTACTCCTCTCTCCCTCTGATTGATTTGTTTATGAGTTTCCTTTATTGTTGTTTGGGTTATAAACGAGTGTGTTTGTGAGTCCAATCTGCGTGTTGATCAAATACAATATTGTGGGTCTATTTGTGTCCATTGAAGAGTTTCTGGATTATCATTTATCACCATACTTATAGGGGTTACACCTCAACTAGTATTACCATACTCCCAGGCTACAAGGGGACTACCCTCTTATATTTGGCAACTCCCCTGGGATGATATTCAACCTTTAAGCCCCATCTCCAAGGCATAAAAAGAAAGATCTGGGGGATACACCGGAGGCCCCTGAATGAACTCAGAAAACCGGGCCAACTAATTTGGCTAGTAGTTCGTTGCAAATAAAGTGGTCACATCCCCTTTCCTTGTGATACTGGGGATGGTGACTCGCCCAACCATTGTAGAATTGACCCCCCCACACAGCAGTAGAAGTGTAGAAGGAGCAAGCCTCTCTAAATGTGACTTTAGGATGGGATAGCTGAGAAACTGGGCGAGGGGATCCTTGATCAAAACCAAATTAGAGGATGCACCGATTGGGGTTCTAGTGCTCGCAGGTATATCCCCACTCGGTGTAAGAAGGAAGATACCCCGGTGAGAACAGAAGAACCACAACCAGCGAAGGATCTTCAACGATGAGGTCAAAAGTAGTTGGTTGGACCACCTTTCCTCCATAGTTGAAAAAACCCCAAGTGTGGAGGAAAACCTCCTCTCCATAAGGCCTCATCACAAAACAGTCAAGTTTGTCAATAACGGGAATTAACTCTTTACGACTCTATTTTTTGTGGAAAATATATGAGCGAGGGGGAAGGACAGTTTCCCCAGAGGGAGCATGGATAGTTTTGGCTGCTATTGCAGGGAAACAAACCTAAAGGAAGCCGTTGACAAAGTTAGCTAAGTTATAATGGCCAAGGGACCGTTCCATGTCAAATGAGTTCTGTCACGCCAAGTATAGAGGGATCCCAAGGCCATTGCTAATAGAGGAAGCCTGAAACCCCGGGCCAAATGAATTGATATATTGATGAGGCCCCTTTAGGTCTAGTCGTTTGGTTTCCCAGGCAAAGATAGAATTACAAGAATGTAAGCTGGCAATTCTAGGGATGTACCTTATCCTTGGGCAACAGTAGAAGAACCATCCTTAGAAGGATCTTGGAAGAAGTAGCTGATGAGAGGACTGAACGTGGTTTTTTCGGATGAACCAATGCACCTTCGGCATATACGATCCAACTTTAAGCGATGAACAACCTCTTCGATGTCTAGAGCTTCATTGGAGTAGGGCACATTGCATGTGGGTTCAAGGCCTAAAAGCTCATAAACATCTTCCAGTGTAATGGTAGACTCACCCCACGCAGTTATGAAAGTG
Source organism: Sambucus nigra (assembly GCA_949130495.1). Classification (NCBI taxonomy): domain Eukaryota; kingdom Viridiplantae; phylum Streptophyta; class Magnoliopsida; order Dipsacales; family Adoxaceae; genus Sambucus; species Sambucus nigra. The sequence goes on from OX422218.1 coordinate 141,171,257, forward strand.
TGGGTGGTATTGTTCCAGCGAGAGACCAAAACTTGGAGGGCAACATTGTTCTTTGAAAGAGTGAACTATCCAAACCACTTAGCCCAATGCAACCCAACTTTGGCAAGAGTCATAGCGTGGGAGCTTTGCATGTGAGAATTCCAAGAGATGAAATGAGATAGAGAGCCTCCAGGCCCCTTAAAATCAATTTCGGACCAAGGGAAGTCACCTTGATCAAGACGAAAACGTAGAGTTCCCTCTGGGGGGGGGGGGGGGGGGAACCCCATTAAGACGAATCCTCATCTTAGTCACCAATAACCAAATAATCACACTTGGTGTTAAAAGTTTAAGTTTTGTAGAGACCCGAGAAGCCATCGTATTTGCCAAAAATCGGAGACCGACGGTAAAAATGTAGTTGCTCCTGGAGAGCAACATCCAAAGCGGTGGCGCCCATAATGTCATAGTAGCAGCAGTGGTAGCGGCAAAAGTTGGCTGAGCGTCGGTGCAACCTTGGGAGTACCTGAAGAGGCCATTTGCAGATGGTGGTGAGCGTAAAAGCTCGTGGGATAAAAGAAAGAAGGGCTAAGTAAGGTGGAACACAGTCGCTAAAGGCGGTGAATAAGGCAAAGAAAGAAAGAAACCAGAGAAAAGCTTGGTAACAATGGAGGTTTGAGGGGTTTCTCTCTCTAAGTGCTCTGAGAGTTGAAGAAGGCGAAGGAAATACGAATGAAGAAAATGGATAAGTGTTTGAATAATAGTCATTTGAAATTCGTAAGTTGGATTTTGAGTTTCCCACTACCACACATGCAAAGCCGCCCACAATCATTTTAAATGGACACGTGGCACTTCGGGGAGTGTCCTGACAGTTGAAAAGACGACACCACATCATTAATGAAAGCTATGATGTCCCCTCACCACAAGTCCAAACGGGGTTTCGCTGTGACTCAGGTACATCGGGAGAATTTTTTCCTTTTCGAACAAGATAAAACAATGGCACGGAACAACCCAGATAGGGGAGAACTTTGCTTTTGAAGAGTCAGAACGGATGAAGCACGACGACAGAAAAAAGTTACGATTTCCCTTCGCTATTCGTCGATGATTCACAGCGCTTTGGTTCAGGTACATTGGGGAGAATTTTATTTTTTCCTGGCAGTGATAATGGCAGAAGTTGTAACGTAAAGAAAAATGCAAGAATGTTTTTTCTTCACACATAGTAGGTTCATCGAATTGAGAAGTTTTCGTGCAGACATTTCTTGTTACCTCAACAAATCTCTTCATAAAGGGGAAAATGTAGGGGGGACTTAAAGATAATCTCGAAATTAGAGATAATCCCCCCAGTTAATACAACAGACTCAAGAGAATAAGGTAGCGAGGCAGCTCAAGTGAGGCATCTCAGCGTGGCAACTCAAGTGAGGTAGCTCATCATGACAGCGCAAATGAGGCAACTCAGCGTGGCAGCCTGGGGAGATCTTTCAGCGAAGTAACTAGCCGAGAGGGCTCATCCTTTAGCTTTTTTGTCTTTCTTAGTGATGTTGTATCTTTATATATTGGCTACAATCTATAACGATTGTAGTGATGTAACTATTATAGCGCTATTTAGTGTGAGGTCAAATGGTACTCGCGAGAGACTAGGCCTGGCAGGGCCTGGGAGAGCTTTCATGCTCTGTTGGGAGACCTCACCGTGGGAACTTCAGAAGGACTTGGTTTAGAGGATTGAGAAGTAAGACAACGTTGGGGCTTGTCCTGACCATCATAGATACACCTGGTAAATCACCAAAAGAACTTTGATCGTGGAACCTTGGGAGAAACGACCTTGAGTTCCATCGTGCGTTGTGTTGTGAACCAAACAACCTTCCACTTAATGTCACATCTACTTTAGGTGATGTCACTAGACATCTAAGCAATGTCAAATCTTCTCTAAGGACATAGTCCGTCAAATTTAATATGTCGTATGCCGCTACAAGTTTGTCAAAGCATTGAAAAGGGTATATCTACAACGACAATCCAAATTTCAAGTCGACTTCAACAATCATGTCGAATAAGGACTAACTTGGTAAATTTTTTTAAGTTCCATTTACAATTTGCATAAAAGTGTTGGAATATTTTTTATTAAAATCAAAATATTTTTCAATTTATGAAAAATGATTTTTGAAGTGATTTTAAATGGTTTTTAATTTTTGAAAAACATTTTCTCATTAATATTTTGGATAATCTTTATTGATCTCGTAAAAAGTCTTAGGTTTGAGGTTTCCAAGTTTTTTAAAAGACCGAAGCAGCAAGTGACACGTGTACGATGTCATTCGAACGACATCGTATCTCGTTCGAACGAGATCAGTTATCACTCGAATGACATCGTGTCTCGTTCGAATGTGCTGTTTAAGTTTGATACGTCACCGCCTAAAATGTTTTTATAAATAGGGTGTTAGACTTCTGTATTTCTTGTGGAGAAAACACTGGTTCAATTAGAATAATTTTAGTGTTTTTTGATTTATTCTCCATCACTTTGAGGGTTCAGAATACATTTTTAGATTTTTTTTTGAAAAATCTGATTTTTGAAAGTCTGATGCAATGTTTCCAAATGAAAACTTATATTGTCGGTTGCCAATTTTTGACGGGTCTAATTATGCTTACTGGAAAGCCTGTATGAAATCCCATTTAAAAGCAATCGATGAGAGAGTTTGGGTAATTTGTGAAAGAGGTTGGAACCCCCCACTGTCACCGCAAATAATGTCACGAATTTAAAACCTGTGTCAAACTGGACTGAGAATGAGTTTAGATGGAGCACTTATAATTCACGAGGTCTTAGTGCAATTTTCGGACACATCACCCCTGACGAGTTCCGATGTATTATGACGTGCACCACGTCTAAAGAAGCGTGGGATGTTTTGCAACTCACCCACGAAGGCACTAACGCAGTCAAAAGGTCTAAAATTCAAAATTTGACCACTCAATTTGAAACTATCACCATGCTAGAGACTGAGTGTTTTGATGACTTTTATGCACGTTTGTCCGACATTGTCAACACTAGTTTTAATCTTGGTGAGCCGATTCTTGATACACGAGTGGTTAAAATGATTTTAAGATCGCTGCCTAAACGTTTGATCCCGAAAGTAACTGTTTTGAATACCTTAGGCAATTTGAATCATCTAAAATTAGAAGAGTTGGTAGGTGACCTACAAATGTATGAAATTGACATGTTTCCCGACACTGTCAAACCTAAGAGTAAAGGGATAGCACTTAAAGCCCGGGTGAAAAAGAAAAAGAAAGTGATTTTTTGTGAGTCTGAGTCTGAGGACGAATCTGATTTTGACATGGCCCTGGTTGCAAAGAATTTTAAAAAGTTTCTCCAGTTTTCGAAACAAAATTCTTTCAATAAAAAGTTTTCGGAGAAAAACAAAAAGAAATACAAGGCTAAAGAAAGTGGTGAGAAAGAAAAAGAGTGTGAAGAAAATTTTGAAAATTTGAAATGTTTTGAGTGTGAGGGGAAAGGGCATAAGTCGTTTGAGTCTTAGGACAGAAGGTAAGAAAGTTGTCATGCCAGCGACCCTGAGTGATAGTGAGGGAGATGTGAATGATTCTGAGGATGAGTCTTCACAAGGAAAGTGTATTACCTTTTTTTCAAGTCACGTGAGTACACCCACTTTGTACTACGACGATGAGGACACTTGTGCACGTGATACCGCCGAGGGAGGTTGCGAGTGTTTCTAGCGAGTCTGAGAGCGAGGGTGCTAGTGATGATGAGAGTGAGCTCTAGATTGCCTTTCGAGAATTGTACGCCGTGACCTTAAAAACTAAAAAAATGAATAAAAAGTTGGGTCTCAAGGTGAAAGATTTAGAGAGTGAGATTGAGAGTTTGAAGTATTTTGAGTCAAAAGCAAGTCAACTCGATAAAGTAAAGGTTTCTTTAAGTGAGCTGTTGATTGCTTTGAATAGGGAAAAGAGTGAGCTTATAGCCCGCGATTCACAATTAGAGACAGATCTTAAGCACGCCCTAGAGGCTAAAGTCACTTTAGAGAACGCATCTAAGAAGGTGGGAAAGATGGTTCTCAATCCTGTTTTGGGTGGTGGTGAGAGTTTAGGAAAAGGTCATGACGGTGCGTCCACTTCCTTTGTTGCACCCGAGCCGATTCCCACTTTGGTGATTGATTCACGTGGTTCTCATCTTAACCCACCTAGGCGTCCCATTCTTGTTAGGAGAACTCGTCCTAGAATTTTTGAAAAGTTAATTTCTAGGTCGGTTTACATTTTCTCCCATTGCAAAACGAGAGGACACCTTAGGGAATTTTTCTTTAAGTTGGGTTACGTTCCACAATATGCCACTACACATGCTAATGCGCATGCTCCCACTCATGACACTTTGCTTCCACATAATGATAGAGAGTTTGCACATATTCACGAGCAAGTAAAGTTTTTGGTCAAGACTTCACATGATTTGATGGAGTTATTTCAAAAGATGTCACCGTCTTTGGAAAACTCCATTGCACTTCCCGGTTGAGGTCTAGACATGTTTACTAGCATAGGGTGATTTACATGATGATATTTTTGCCTATTGCTAGTATGTACCATTTGTTTGTTTTTCCTATTTTTGGTACCATTTTAGAACTGTTTAGCAATGTCAGCCCTATCCAGGTACTGTTTATGAGAAAAATTTCTATTGGTTGAAACTGCTTAATATTCTGTGTAATGTGGAAAGTTTTTGTTTTCTCGTTCTAACGAGATTGCATCTCACTCAAACGATATCTCTTGTCGTTCGAATGATATGGCATCTGATTCGAATGACCCATGGAATTTTGTTTGCAGTCCCCTGTTTCTTCTGGTTATATTTAATTGGTACTGCTGGGTTGTTTCTGAACAGTGTTTGAAAAATTCAAAAAGATTATTCTTTTTTTTTGAAAAATTTTGAAAAAATACAAAAAGATTTTTTTGTAGTTTGTTTACACCTGTTATGAATGCACACTTAGGATGACCAAGTCACAACTTCATGCCATATCCCTGTGATAGTTTGATAGTGTTTTAAGACAATATGTTGTGTCATTCATGTTCTTTACAAAGTATAGAGTCTTTGAGATTAAATAATGCTACTACTTACATGTTTGACTCCGTTTGTCCTTTATTGCACACAAGCACAAATTTATTTGATATTGTTCTTGTTGAATCACATATTGGTTACGTGTTTTCATCTCAATTCTGTCTATTAAAACGAACCAAATGCGATAAAATAAGATAATAAAAGGTGGGCAATTTTTAACCGTTTTGTCGTAAGTTTGTGTTAATTTTATAAATGGTGAAGGGCTACGAAAGGTACATATCTATTTTTTGCGATTAAGACACCATTTAATTGGACCTAAAAAATTGAGATATTTTAACTATCCAGGGTCCAAAGAGGTTTAAAAGAGCCTAAAAAAATTGCATGGTAATAAAAACAAATATATGCCAATTATGGGCCATTAGGTTTATTCACCCATTCTCCAATATTTGAGAATTTAGATCACCTCAAAAAGAAAATATATATGAGGGAGTTTGGTTAGAGAATTAAAACGGCTTTGCACGTCCTTAAAAAGTCTTGAAAAAGCATGAAAAAGTTTTAAGACGTTATTGGTGTGAAAATCATGTAAACTTTGATTTGTTGATTTTGATTTAAGACGATGTCATCTAAATTCAACATTTTAACACCTAAGTACACTTTTGATGTTCATTCGTTAGGAGTACACTTATGCATCGTGCACATCTGATATGATTGAGTTGATTTTCCTATCGAACTTGTTCACACCCATTCATTCTATATCCATGATTTGGTTGTCTTAGTGAAAATTCATGGTGTTTTTTTGTAAACATCATTTTTTTTGGTTTTGTATGAAAATTTTAAAAAATTCAAAAATAGTTTGTCTGTTTTGTTTTTCGTGACACCCTAATTTGCTTTATGTGATTTATTCTTTTCCTTGTCTATTTCGGACAAATAAAAAGGGGGAGAACGAATTATGATTTTAAGGGGGAGTTTTAGTATGGGGGAGATTTAACCATACTTACATGCTTTATGTTTATATCATTTCAAACTCGATACGTCACGAGGTTTTTGCTTTGTCTCATATGTGTAGGTACGATTGAAGATGTTTGGACTGAACACTCTGATGAGAATAGCTTGGAGTTTTGAAAATTTGATTGTTGAAGATAAGTTTGAAAAAGTTTGAAGACTTGTTCAGTTTATCTTTTCTCGGTTGAGTTTATGGGAGGGTAGATTTTTATAGGTCATATTTTGATTGATAATTCGGATATTTTTATTTTGTACCGGCATAGACAAAGGGGGAGATTTGTATGGACATAGTTCGTCACATTTAGTATGTCATATAACGCTACAAGTTTGTCAAAGCATTGGAAAGCGTACATCTATAACGACAATCCAAATTTCAAGTCGACTTCAACAATCATGCCCAACAAGGACTAACTTGGTAAATGTGTTTAAGTTCCATTTACAATTTGCATAAAAGTGTTGAGATATTTTTTATATAAATTAAAATAATTTTCAATTTATGAAAAATGATTTTTGAAGTGATTTTAAATGGTTTTTAATTTTTCCAAAACATTTTCTCATAAATATTTTGGATAATATTTGCTGATCTCGTAAACAGTCTTAGGTTTGAGGTTTCCAAGTTTTTTAAAAGATTGAAGCAGCAAGTGACACGTGTACAATGTTGTTTGAACGACATCGTAACTCGTTCGAACGAGATCAGTTATCGCTCAAACGACGTCGTGTCTTGTTCGAATGAGCTGTTTAAGTTTGACACATCACCGCCTTAAATTTTTTTATAAATAAGGTGTCAGACTTCTGTATTTCGCGTGGAGAAAACACTATTTCAATCAGAATACATTTTTAGTATTTTTGTGTTTATTCTCCATCACTTTGAGGGTTCAAAACTTGTTTTACAATTCACACATCCTTGTGCTTTTGTGTGAGTTGTTTTATGGAGCCCAAAGCATAAGTTTTGCTGGGTATTTTGCTACTGTTCGTACTTTATGGGAAGATCTCTACAACCGAGAGCTGCGTGCTATTGTGGAGTGAGTCGCTACAAGGATTATGACTGCGTGTCATTGAGGATCTTCTGCGTGTTGATTCTTTGCTGAAGACTGCGTGTCTGGGCTGCGTGTCCATTGTGGTATAGCTGCGTGTGAACCAGTGCTGATCTGTATTTCATTGTAATCCAATGTAAGTTGCGATTTATAATTATAGTGAAATAAAAAGATTTTTCCCTGCGGGGATTTTTTCTGAACTATTGTGTCGCATATTTTATTTATGTTGGTTTGACACTTGCACGCACATTGCTATTTAAGTTTAAAGGGCTGTATTGACTTGATTCATAAATTGACATCTAATTAAATAAGTTTGTTATTTGGAAATTCCAAATCAATATTGCACACTCACGTTTACAGCTGCACTTGAGTAAACCACCGTGGTATTTGGGGCTGTCAGATAGATGGTGAGACACCTCTGTGATGACAGCCCCCCTGATGCACAGTGGTTAGGCAAAAGGCATGTCTTAACATTTAATGTTTATAATGAGGATCAAATTAGTTCATCAGACATTTAATGTTTATGACATAGAGTATGAGGGATGTCTTTCACAACTGTGAAAGACTGAGGCACCTCGGGAGTGGTGTGTGGGGGCTATTTATGGGCCTCAACCACTTGTAAGGGGGAGGATGTTTTTTTCAGAGTTCTTTCTAGAAAGTATTAGGGACAAAAAGATATCAGAGAGAAGTTATTGTAAAACTAGAGATTTCACTCACCCGCCATTATTATTTATTATGGGGGCTTTTAATAACTGACTAGATATCTTTGAGGGTTGGTTGGTGTGTTTAGCTACATGCCAAGGTGTATCTAGGGTGCTTACTCCTCTCTCCCTCTGACTGAGTTGTTTATGATTTTCCTTTACTGTTGTTTGGGTTATACACGAGTGTATTGTGAGTCCAATTAGTGTGTTGATCAAATACAATATTTTGGGTTTATTTATGTCCATTAAAGAGTTTCTGAATTATCATTTATCATTCTATTTATAAGGGTTACACCTCAACTAGTATTACCATACTCCCAGGATACAAGGGGACTACCCTCTTACATTTGGTGACTCCGTTGGGGAGGTATTCTTCTATAAGTATGGCTCAGGATAATGTTAACCAGGCTATAGACTTTGATGCTATTCAACATCAATAAGAGCAAGATGCGAGAACATATAGAACGATCCCCGAAAAGCTGCGACAAAAATGGAGAAAAAGGTGAGAAATTGTCACCCCATATGGAGCGATCCCCGAAAAGTGCAACGACACACCTATAAACATGTTAGTAACAAAACAGTTGTATAGAAAACATACAGAGATATAAAAATGACAATAAGATATGAAATTATGTTTATGTCATTAATATAATAAGCGTTGTGATACATAGTGTCCAAAAATGTAAAAAGACCCTGAGTTACACAATTATAGATCCAAAATAAACCAGCAACATATTAATAAAAGCATAGCAGACTGAAAGTGGAAAATCCTGCGGGCGACTAGACGGTCCAGGCGCGATGGGGTCATGGGGTGTGTAGGGGTCATAGAAATATGACGGTATCGGTGCATCACCCCCACACTTGTGGTGGAACATTTCCATTTACATCCGGGTAATTAGGCTGATGTATCTCGGGTAATCACCCCTAAAAGACGCGAAGTCAGCCTAGAGAGCTTCCAACCTCACCTCCAAATCTCTGATAGGATCAGATGGAGGCGGAACCTCCGCGGCCTCATGCATCATCGCCTCAGCATCATCGGGAATCGAATCCTTGCCCCATCCCTTAAATTTCGGGTGGTCTAGTAATATCTTTTTCCTCCTTTCCCAATAGTCTTCTCCAAATCATTTGGAAATTGCCTTCCAGGGATCTTTGAAATCTTACCACTCAATGCTACCTCACATCCAACATTCTTACTAATTCAGGAAACTAGAATCGCGTAAGGGCGAGTAGTCGATCCCTTCTCGTCATAGGCGACACCTAACATTTGTTCCAACACAAGGGCAGGAAGGATAATGATGGCGTCATCCTCCAAAAGATTGTTTAAAAAGTGTGCTTCCTTATATCAGAGCACATACTTGGTTTGGGTAGGGAGGATGGTATTAACACCCACAAGATCATTGAGACGGTGCACATTGGGCATGCCGAAAGTGGGGAAAGTGTCCTTGTCCCATACCTTCTCGGGCACTATACGTGCTATGAGGGTATCATTCGAGATATTTGGCGCATTATCATTAATGGGGTAATGGTAGTTTTTGGCGTTAGCTGCCCTGCGCAAATGCAATGCTAAAATAGGTTTTGAAATCAGAATCTACTTACTAGGTACATAAGCCTCATATGTGCCATCTCCAGTTGATACGAGTGAAGTGTAGAAACAATGCACATGCTCCTCATTGACATCTGCACCCTTGGTCAAGTGGTCCTCCTAAGAGAACTTGTTAGGAAAATGCCGAACGGAGGCCAAAAAATCCTCTAAATGCACCTGCCTTTCTACCGCGATAATGCGGTTGCTTTGAACTTAGCACGATACCAATCTCTCTCTCTCTCTCTCTTTTCGGAATGTTCCCATATGTCCCATAACAACGTTAGTCAAGGGTTTTGGATCCATTGAGACCTACAAGATAGTAATTCAATACGCACACAGTTAGTGCGATGCACAAAATTAAAGTAAGTGTGAAAATAGGGTCGAAATGTGTCAGAGGATGAATATGGGAAAAATTGGTCGGATAAAGGAAGCCGACGTGCACCACACTCATAATAGGGCCAAATAACTTGTACGTAAGATAAATGGTGCAAGATGGAAGCATTTGTGCACTCAATACCCGTTAGGGCATTTTATCCAACATACTGTGGGCAAAGTGTTTAAACTAGGGTTGAAATGCCATTGAAATAGCGAAATACCCCCAACAAATACAACAATAACATTAAAAATATATAAACAAGTTGTATTTGTTGGATAAACATGGAAAATATAAAGGGTTTGTGTATTTCAATAAAGAAAGAGCAAATATGTACATAATGACATTGAACACACTATTTTGAACACTTAAATCACAATAGAAAATGTTGAAAACAACAAAGGAAGAATGGGATTAATACCTTGAATGAGTAACCCTTGAGAAAAGAAGAGGAAAAATGTGGGGAAAAGGGTTTTCGGAGATAAAAAATCAGATGTATTTTGTGTGTAAAAAGGGAGAGGAATATGGTCTTATATAGAATTTTAAAGGTCTCCAGCACCGAATCGATTCGATCCAAAGGGCGAATCGATTCGCAAAACTCGACTTCCAAACTGACTCCAATCAAATTGATTCGGTTTGAGACCCAAGTCGATTCGGACCTAGAAAAGTCTGCACTGGATGAAAATGAATCGATTCAGAATGGGACCCTAATCGATTTGCACCTGGAAATCAGTAATTCTCACCCCTGCTGCATATGCTAACTAGTAAGATTATCAAATAAGTTATTTTGGCTTGGATTACTAGGACCCTATGGATATATACGATACATAGAAAGGTCCGGAATAAAATTGTGCAACCCCTCACATTCTGTGGGTTGCTCGGCACAAAAAATCTAGGTTCGGGGGAACCTATCCAGCCCCGTAAATGGGGTCGGATAATGGAATTGACTCTATTAGCGGGTCAAATAACTCTAGAAATGGTTTAAGGCATTGACCATTCACCCTAAACACATTACCATCTTTAGGATTCTCAACTTCAATCGAACTATGAGGGAAGGAGATCTTCACAACGTACGGAACCGTCCACCTCGACCTCTATTTTCCAGGAAATAGATGCAACCGAGAGTTGTATAAGAGTACCTTTTAGAGAGGGTGAATGACTTTCGCAAAATGTCCTTATCATGTTTCTCCTTCACCCTCTCTTTGTACATTCTCTCACTCTCATATGCGTCATTTTGAAATTTCCTCCAACTCTTTGAGTTGGAGCATCCGTTTCTTCCCGAATTTATCTAATTCGAAATTCATGTTTTTAATTGCCCAATAGGCTTTGTGCTCAAGTTCCACAGGTAAATGGAAAGGTTTTTCGTACACAAATGTAAAGGGGCACATGCCAAGGGGCATTTTGTATGTCGTGTGATAGGCCCACAGAGCATCGGTGAGCTGTAGGGACCAGTCCTTGCGGTCGGGATTGACCGTCTTCTCTAGAATATGTTTGATCTTGCGGTCGACTAACTCGGCTTGGCCGTTAGTCTGAGGGTGGTTGATCGAGCTGAAAACCGAACGTCCGTGTAAATATGCTAGTCATTGTTATCGGCTTCCAACCACAATATAAGAACCTAAACTTTAACTACTTTCTTATGGAGTATAGCGGCGAGTCTGGGTATCGAATCCACAGGGAAAAAGGACGATCTCATTTTGATGACAGAAGGCAGGTTAATTAATCCTAAAGTGGACTTTAAAAAGGTAAGAAAAGATAATTATGGGATTATGGGATTAAATCTACTAACTAAATGCAAATTAGATTAAACTACAAAATTAACTACATGAGCAAAATTAACTAACTAAGAATGAATTAATATGACTAAGAAAAATAGGTTAGGAATTCAATCCCCCAAACCCTAGTGTGTTGCCTAGTACAAAACTAGTCGTAAATTAATTAATTGATCAAACCCAGTATTTAGTACTCCCAAGCATTACATATATGAGGTTGAAGCCCGCATCATACATAATCAAGAGATGAGTAAAGCAGTGCCGTATTAGCTACACGCGCGTTGCACTATTAAGCATCCCGGTTACCTAGGACAAACGAGATCAAAAGTTCTACAACGGTTGTGATCACCATACTACACGACCTAGTCAATTATTAAATTTAGAGAACTAATTTTATACCCATGTATCCCAATCCTTAAAAATCTAGCCTAACATGGTGAAATTAGTGAAAACTATGTTATCTACATTGCATGAACTCGTAATTGCGTGGAAAGAGAGATTAAACATGAGAAATAATAATGAAGGTATTGGAAATAAAGGTTACCAAGATTTGAAGAACAAGACCATGCAAGAAGAAATCAAAGGTTGAAGAAAAACTAGAAAAGCTCTTAAATTAAAGGTGCAAAATATGTAAATTCTTCCCCTAGACGTTCTTACTTATTATGGAGCTTTTACATGAATGGAATCTTTAATAAAAAGAGTCCTAATGACTAAACATATAGGCTAGAGGTCGTTTAGAAGAGTCCCCAAAATATAAAACTCTTTTGGCTAAAAGATAATGACAAAATAAAAATCCCGTATCTGGAAATTTGTCACACTTAGAAAGCGTGACTAATTTCGAAACAGATCTGGAGCATGACAAAAGGGCGAACCGGTTCGGATTTCCAGAATGGTTAAGCCTTGGTCGCCTCTTTTTCATTTGGATTTTTCAATTTCTTTCTCAATCTTCAAATGGGCATAACTTCTTCAGCGTAGCTCGGATCGGGGTACCGTTTTTTCCAGTGTTCTTGTAGTTTCAAGATCTTCCACTTCTCAGTTCGACCGACCTCCGGAATATGGCTGCAAAATTATAAAAATTCCCTTGAACTTCCCATTTTTGGTTTCTTTTACTATTTTGAGTTCTCTTTTCCATCTTTCTTGCATGAAATACCTATAAAACACATAAGACATACACAAAACATGAAATAATTGTCAAATAGGGTTAGTAGCAAAAATATGAGATAAACCCAATTTATTTACATCGCACGGGATCATAAAAATACCGAAATTGAGGGGATAAATGTGACGAATTTATGCCTAATCAGTGGTAGGTCGTTCCAACCTTATGAACGACTCCATACTTTCGCATGAGATTGGCAAACGGACCATTGCAAAAATGGGTTCCGTTGTCACTAATTATCACTTTCGAAGTTCCGAACTGAGGAAGTATGTGTTCCTCCAGGAACTTTAAACCCACCTTGTGATCATTGGTTTGTGAAGCTATTGCATCCACCCACTTGGACACTTAATCAACCGCTACAACGATAAAAAGGTTACCAAAATAGGGGGAATGGGCCCATAAAATCAATGCCACAACAGTCAAAAACCTCTATCTCAATTATGGGGGACATAGGCATCATGTTCTGACGAGTAATAGTTCCCAACTTTTGGCAACACTCGCATGTAATGCAAAAATTCGTGTGCATACTTGAAAAGAGTGGGCTGATATAATCCACATTGCAAGATTTTTACGGTGGTTTTCTTGGAGCAGAAATGTCCTCCACACGCTTTTGAGCAAAAAAATTGGATAACGCTTAGTATATCTTCATTCAGAACACATTTTTGAATGATTTGGTTTGTGTAGTATATAAAAAAGTATGGGTCACCAAAGAAAAACATGCGCACCCAAATGAAAAACTTCCTCTTATCCTGAGGGGTCCAATGAGAAGGGATGGATCCCATCACAAGGTAGTTCACAATGTCTGCGAACCACGGAAGAGAGCAAGTGGAGAACAATTGTGCATTCAAAAATAATTCATCGATGGGAAGTTGATCTTTAGGTGCCTCTAACGTCTACCGAGATAAGTGATAAACAACTACGTTCACTACTCCCTTTTTGTCTTTTATCGTAAGATTGAATTCTTGGAGTAGGAGGACCCACCTAATCAAACACGTCTTCACGTCCTTCTTTGAAAAAAGATATTTCAATGCCACGTGGTCCATGAAGCACACTACGGGAGATCCCACCAAATAAGCTCGCAACTTATCCAAGGCAATATAACCGCTAGCAACTCCTTTTTGATGGTCGAGTAATTCAGTTGCGTATTGTTTAGAGTTCGACTAGTATAATAAATAACATGGTTTTTTTTATCGTTTCTTTGTCCCAATACCGCCCAACCGCGAAATTACCCATGTCGCACATGAGTTTGAAAAGTAAGGACCAATCTGGGGGTTGAATAATAGAGGCGATGGTAAGAATGCCTTTTAATTTCTCAAAAGCTACTTGACACGGATCGCTCCATTCAAACAGGGTCTCTTTTTAGAGGAGATTACATAAGGGCCTAGCAATGGAGCTAAAGTTCTTAATAATCCTTCGATAAAATTCCACAAGTCCAAGGAAAGACCTCACGTCTTTGAGTGATTTTGGGGAGGTCAAATCGATAATCACCTCGATTTTTACCTTATCCACCTCCTCGGAGGAGACAATATACCCAAGAACAATCCCTTTTGTGACCATACAATGGCAGTTTTCCCAATTTAAGATGAGATTTTTCTTGATGCACTTCTAGATAATACCCTTTCAAAAATGGAGAGGCAATGGCCAAAGGAGCTACCAAAGATGCTAAAGTCGTCCATGAACACCTCCAACCCTCTCTCTACCATATTGCTAAACATGCTCAATATGCACCTTTGGAACATAGTCGGTGCATTACATAACCCGAAGGACATCATTTTATAGGCAAATGTGCCAAAAGGGCATGTGAAAGTGGTCTTGTCTTGGTCTTGGATATCGAGCTCAATTTGGTTATATCTAGAATTACCACCGAGAAAGCAATAATATGGGAGGCCCGATAAGTGCTCTAGCATTTGGTCAATAAATGAAAGAGGAAAGTGGTCCTTTTCAATCAGGACATTGAGCTTTTGGTAGTTAATGCACATGTGCCACCCGGTGGTGGTGCGATTCGAGATTAATTCACCCTTTGCATTTTCGACAATGGTGATTATCGATTTATTGGGAACCACTTCAATCTGACTTAACCACTTACTATCCGATATCGGGTAGATGATATTTCCGTATAAGAGCTTAATGACCTCATCCCTAACCACCTCCTTCACTATGGGGTTCAACCTACATTGCATTTCTCGGGTAGTTTTGGCTCCCTCTTCGAGGCATATCTTATGAGTGCATATCAATGGGCTCACTCCCTTTAGGTTCGCAATTGTCCACCCAAAGGCACTTTTGTGACTTTTTAACAAGGTCATCACTTGGCCTTCTTGGCCCTTACTGAAGTGAGATGAGACAACGATGGGATATGCCTCATTCTCACCCAAATACACATACTTAAGGTTGGATGGAAATTGCCTGAGATCAAGCTTTGGGAATCACACATCTGAGGGTAACTCATAAGAATTACGAGGGGGTAAATCCTCAAAATTCGAACACCAACTAACCTCCTCTTCTCTTTCTTCATCATTCAACATCAAATTCACAAGGTTGACTTCATGATCATAAGGGGAATAATCATTATCTAAGTTAAGCGAGTTTACCAAATATGCCTCGAGAGAGTTCGTATAATAATTGACATCGAAGTGCTCTTGGAAAATCTCCTCTATGAGGTCTACATCATGGATCTCCTCATCATCACCCATTTTCTTAGCAATATTAAATATGTTAAGCTTCAAGGTCATGTTCCCAAAGGTGAGATTCATTTGCTCATTTCTAGAATTGATTAAGGGTTTTGAGGTTGCTAAAAAAGGCCGACCTTGGATAATGGGATATGATTGCTAATAGGAGCAACTGGATGAGTATCCAACACCACAAAATCCATCGGGAAGTAGAATTTGTCAACTTGAATGATGACATCTTCTACTATCCCTTTTAGAACCTTAACGGAGTGACCATCTAATTGAAGACTGATTGAGATCACCTAGTACGAGTTGCTCATACACAAAGTATAGTAGCAAATTGATAGTTGCTCCTAAATCGAGCAATACTTGCTCATTTTTAAAGTTCCTGATCACACATAAGATGGTGGGAAATTCGGGGTCCTTATATTTGGGGGGTAACATCGATTGGATGATAGAGCTCACATTTTGAGCCAAAAATGCCTTCTTCATCACAAAGATCTTTCGTTTCACCGTAATTAAGCCCTTGAGGAACTTGCTTTATCGCATCTAGGAGAGGGATGTTGATTTTAACTTTCTTGAACATATCCAAGACATTGACATTGTTAACATTACTTTTTGGTGCTATAAGTCTTTGAGGATAAGGCGCGAGTATGGGTCATTTCACGACTACCTTCGGCTCTACTCGTGTCATGACCCCGTCCCAAAACTAGTAGGGAAAGAGTGTCTTGACATGCCACTAAGACATTCATTATTCTGGATTTGAAATATTTCTTAAAATAAATGAAACAAAAATATATTTACATGGTCATGAATAGTAAACTACTGAAAATGAAGGAATTACGGCATCAGAGCTTTCTAAAAGAAAACTTCACATATATTAAAAGTATCAATGAGTTACAACTTGAGACAAAATTTAAAACCTATTACTAGAGATCCACATATGCTTTATCTTATAAAACAAACATTTTGCTTAAAATAACAAAAAGATATCCAAAAGCTAAATCTTCAACATAGTCCTTTTACGTTCCATCCGCGAGCCTAATTATTTTCTCCAAAATTATTATTTATATAACATCAGCTAAAATCTGAATAAGGTTCAATCTCTGGACATTCCAAGTTTTTTCATAAAGTAGATACCTATTCAAGTAAGAACAACAGGCATATACATATATGGATAGGAACTTGTAGTAATATATTTATATGTGAATGACAATATATACAAATGAATAGCTCAAAATAGAACGGACGTGACAAATCAAGTGCAATATATTTTTCTTTCAATCATATCATTTTAATGGCCAAGTACACTCTAATACCGTATTATTCTACCGTATTATTCCCCGATAGTTGAGGCTCAATCGAGCTTGTTCGTCACAATGCCTTATTTAGGGCAACACCAGCGATAACCCAGCTGGGAAGGTCATTAAGTAAAGAGGTCCCTTAGGCCGAATCTTATTCCCAATATTCAATACTCATTTTAATCGGTATGTCTATATGGACAAATAAAAACATGTCACAATAAATCAATCATCGGTATCAGACGAATTTGGGAATAAAAGAAGTTCACAAAATATATATAGTTTGCATAATATTATATAATTGAAATGCGCAAGGAATGTCATAGAGTACTCACCTAAAATAGAGATTCAAAATTACAGATATGGAGTCTTGGATCACTCGTTAATCTTAAGATGAAACTTCTTAAACTTTCCCATACTTTTTTTCTCACTATTTCTCAAGGAACTGATGTGAGTTCAAATGATCCCAAAGGCCCTATTTATAGTTTTCCAAAGATATTACAGTGTTGACACGTGTCTAGGTGACCAAATTTTATTTTGGTGAGTCAACGTCAAGGTGTCGCGTAACGGAGGGGTGTTGCAGTCTTATTTCACCAAACGACGACATGTGTTTTAGCTTTCTCTCTAGGGACGACATATGTTTTAGCTTTATCTATATGGACGGCATGTGTAAGGTGATGGTGGCAAAATAAAGCACGAGGTGGAAAGTTATTAAGGGTATAAGGTTCATTTTACACATAAAGGGTATTTTGGTAGTTTCACTCTATATATTTTCAATATTTCTTAGAGGTCCATGAAAATATTTTATTTACAAAAAGGTACTTTTTTATTTTTCATTTTTGCCCTTGAAACTTTCTTAATTAACATCAAGTCCTTAAATTTTCATAAAATTATATTTTCTACCTCGAACATATCATTTAGCTTAGGATATGCCACAAGACTTGGATTTGACCCCATTTACAGTTGATTCTTCATATTTAAAACGGATTTTGTCATATTAAGAACCCAGAATATCACATATGTAATAACATAACATCATTAGATAGTAAGTGAGAAGTAATTGTAAAAACAAACTATATATGAGCATATAAAAGTGGGTTCATTACAACTCGAGGCTCCTCTTCACTCTCTTTTAGGGAAGCGTCTTCGACCACTATTGGGCCGGGCAAGACTTCCTTAGTTATTGGGAGTGGGGAGTGATAGACTTATAGACGACTTACTCACTCCTTAGAAAGGTAATAGCCTTTGCTTGATTGGGAGGGGGATTCGAGACGTTGATATTCACACTATTTTTCCCAAGGGGCCTTTGAAATTTTGAAGGAAACTTACCCTTTCCTTAAACGCTCAATGATCTGGTAAACTTAAAGATTGAAGATTTGAGTTCCGCAAAGTTTTGTGCATTTTAATTGTTCACCACTTGTTGAGCACCCATAAAGCTTGAGAAGTATCTTCAAGGCTTTTCTTGTTTAGACGTACGTTGGGAGGTATAACTAGGGGAGAAGGTCCCAATAGAGGACCTTTCATGTGCACTGGGGTAGGAGGAGGTTGTAAATACGGTTGTTGGTAATTTGAAGGTGGGGTTGGACCTTGATAATTCACATGAGGGGGATTTTGAGCTTGTCGGGGTTGCCCATATGAGAAATTGGGGTGGTTTCTCTAAGAAGTATTGTATCATTCTCCAAGAGGAGTCATAAAACATCACTTTATAATTTGAGATTGTAGGACGATCCTTCATAGAGTGATCTTCGACGTTGCACATAGCACAAGCCTCCTCAATGTGAGAAGGAGTTGGGATGATGGGTTCACGACTTTTTAAGTCCGCCGCCTCAAATATCTTTGCTAGTTGGGAAACTTTAATTGACATATCATCCCCATCAAAGAGGGGATATATCCCATGGCTAGAGGAATTCGGATTAAAATAATGCGGATTATCTTTGGTTGGGTCCGAAGTATCCCACACTTGGTGGTTTACGCACAATATATGAAATGTTCTTAGGCATCAACCGGATCTAAGACGAAGAATTCCCTGGAGCACATGGTCTCCACCATTTGTTTGGCATTGAGTGTAACCCCATTGTGGAAAAAGGAGATGGGTATCCATTTCTCAAAATCATGGTCGGGGAGCTTACTCAATAGCTCATTAAATCTCTCCCAACATCTCTCAAAGGTCTCGCTCTCACCTTTGGAAAAGTTTTAAATTTGGCCCATTAGGGAGTTAGTGCGGTGGGTAGGGAAGAACTTCTTCAAGAATTAGGCCTGCATGTCTCACCAACTCCCTATAGAATTTGGATCCAAGGACCAAATCCAAGATTTGGCTTTGTCCTTGAGAGAGAATGAAAAGAGTTTAAGTCGTGTGACATCAAGTGGACAATTTTGATTGCTAAAGGTAGCGAACACTTCCTTAAACTCCCGCACATGTAAGTTTGGTTTCTCACTTTCCATGTCGTGGTATGTAGGTAGTAATTGTATCTTCCTATTTTGAAAATGGAATTGCGTGACGTTGTATGGAAAAATGATGCATGATGGAGGGGTGGTCCTTTCCGGTTGTAAATAATCTATCATTGACCGATATGGAGGCTCAGCCTCTCCTCGGCAACCATGCTCGCTTTGATTATCGCCCATGGTGGTGGAATTAGCGTGGGCTCCGAAATGAGAAATTAGAACGAGTAGGAGAGGGTCTCTAATAATCTGAATGATCGCTTGACGACGGAGGTTGCACTATGGGATTTAAATTGTTATAGTTCACATCTTGCATTTATGAGAGTTTTGGATTAGTTTTGGAAAACATGTTGTCACGGTGACCACAAGGAACGAAAAAGTGTATAGAGAACGTCGTATAACCTAAATTTATTGCCAATCCCTAAAAACGGTGCCAAAAACTTAATGCTCTAAAAAATAGTATGTGATTCAAGTGTAAATCATTCGCAACAAATAGTAACCGGGTAAGTCCGGTATTATATTCCATAGGGACTGGACTCTCCTAAGAGAATGAAGACGGGCTATAGGATGTTCGCTATACGTCACAAAAGGAAAGTGAAAAAGGTGATTTTTTGTTTGGAGTGGTGAAGATTAATTAACCACTATCCTAACATGCGTTTAATTAATAGCGAAAGAATAAACAGCGAAAATACTATGAAATAGTCTAAGAACAGTTTGATTTCGAGAGATAAAATGGATTGGGGATCATTCTCCCACCTTGTATTTTCTATGTAGTGTAATACCCCATATTTTTACTGATTTTAATTATAGGATTAATTGAATTAATTGGGAAATTAATTGGTAATTAATCTGGATTTAAATACTAGCGAGACGAGAGTTAGTATTTGATTATGATAACTATGTTGCATATTACTGAGCGAGTGTAGTAATATATGATTATGAATTTATTAAAATTGTCACGAGTTGAAAGTACAACAATTTTGGGAATTAAGTTGGGACGTGCGTGTCAGTCGTGTCGGGACCAATTAAATGAATTATAAAGTAGTTTATTTTTATGTCATCCTTATGGTCATTTTGAGTGCGCAATGTGTCAGAAAGTATCGAGACAGTCAGAAAATTCTACCCGAGAGTTTAATTTGGGTCTCGGGGCATTTTATGCCAAATCGATAACCCGGGAGAGAAATTATGGGGACTTGAATTTAATTCGGATAAACAATAACTTAAGGTTAGGAACGGTAATAGAGGGACTTCAAATTACTGGGACTTAATAACCTTTTGGGATAGGTTTAAGTACTCGAATTTATACGACGAGAGTTTTCACGCTAGACATATTACGTAGGATAATCAGAGTGAAATTACACTACGTATGAGACTTGTTCTATAGGATATTAGCATACCTATATTGATGTGATGATTACTTAGCTTTTATGATTACCGAGTATATGTATTATTATGTGTATGACATACCTACCATACTTGCTATCATGGAAGGTTATAGGAAGAGGAATATCTTGTCTTGTGTGCCTTCAGGGAAATTTAGATTTGGTACCTCAAGAACATAGGATTGTGAAGACTTATTTGTGAGTTGATAAGTCAGCTGACTATGGGATCATAGGTATGTGATCTATGTTCGCCTCCGATATATGTAATTTGTATTGATACGGCGCCTGAGTGATTCAGAACTTCTGATCCTTATGTACGTGATGTACTGGGATTCTATAGAAGAGTATACGTGCACCGTAGCTTAGCCTAGAGGTTCCATATGTGTTTATATGTACAGAGTGTGATATAAATATATACTTGTGATTATTCACTGTTGCTTAGTAGATGAGAATGGCTAAGGTATTTAAATTACTTAAAGATGTGGGAACTTATATAATACGTGGGATAATTGATTCAATTAATGAGATTTTGGAATGTAATTATGTCTTAATTGGGTAATACGGGTAGGCATCGTAAAGAAGTTCCGTATAAACAAATTTAGTACAGACTGGTAAGGTAGTGGTATAATTAGAATGGGTTAAAAGAACACGTTAGCCATGCACAATAGTTGACGGGTGAGAATCTCAAGTGTGAGCACGTGACTAACATGGATATAATATTTATTATTTAATGCAATTAAACACTTGTTGTTTTATAAATATTTTCACCTCGGGCTCTGACCCATTTTCTTCCAAATCTATTTTGTTTTGTAAAATCATTTTAGGTGCCCAGCCACTGGGACGCCAAGTATAGGAGTTCCATTTTATTGATGTGTTGTAGTGGATGTGTAAGTTATAGGATCTCAGTATTAGACGCCTCCACATTTATCTTTGTTTCCTTCGGAGTCATTCGTATCAGTTAGGGCATGTTGCCCATTCTTATTCAGAGATAGAAGATTCAAACATTCATTTATTTCAGTAATTGGATTTATTTATTTAGATTTTTGTATTGGGATTATTTGGCATTGAAACTATATTTGGAGTGTTACTCCAGACTCTGTTATTTCTTTCTATTGACCATTCCTATGAGATCGTTTACGTGAATGTTGAATGGATGGCTATTCATTACTTAGTTGTAAGTTAATTTAATTAATAAAATTTGGCATCTCACTTTTTAAATATTAGGTGGCTAGTAATTAATTAAATGTTTTTCGACAGTGATGCTAAGACTTAACCAACTTGATATTCTGTATTAATTTAAATAATGGAGTAGTTACTCGGTATTTAATTAGACGGGGTGTCACAAGTAGATGATGGGATTTGATTCAATTGATTCTAATCGAGCATAACTAATTAAGTATGAACATTAACCATGTAGATACCAAACTCGTCAATGGAGGAATAAGGGTTAATTAGTTATGGTGCTAAATGGGTTGGGGTTGTAGTAAAGCTTCAAATACTACTCTTGCAAGGCAATGAAAGTTAAGAAACTAGGATAGTCCAACACCAACACATGAAGTTCCATTAGAATAATTATAAACCAAACCCTAACTATGAAATTTAAGCATCCATAGTGGGATTATGATCCCCAATCTATAGGACTACCCAATCATGTTAGAAACTAAGTAAAGCATGCAAAAGAACATCATAAATGAAGAACCCATCTATTTATATACCAACCAACACAAGAGAGATCAATAAATACAAGTTAAAGCAACTAGATCAAGCAAAGATGAAGTAGGTGAACAAGTAATGCATTAAACCCAACTATATTTATGTATTCAATGCTTAACAGGAGAGAAAAAACCATAAATGTCTTTGACCTAGAATATAGAAGAGAGAGTTTATAAACTTAGAAACTTTCTAAGAATAAAATATTATTCTCTTGCAAGGAAAAAAAAGGGATATAACCCAATATCTAAAAAATGGGAAACTTAAAATTACAATAAAATAAGGGTGAATCGATTCAATCTGAGACCCGAATCTATTCAAAAATCATTTCCTTCGTACTGGACCAAAACGGATCGATTCGATCTGAGACCCGAATCGATTTGCACCTGCTTGAAAAATTGGGGAAGAACAAGTATGGGATAATTAGGCCCTCTCTCCAAAGAAACTTTCGTAACTTCTTGGTTATTGCTCGGATTCACGCACTGTCGGAGGCCACGCAAAGTTAACTCAAAGATATTAAACTTTCGTGAGATTTTGGGATCAAAACCTGAGTGCTGAATTTAATAAAATGCCTCCAAAGTTACGACATTCAACAAAACTTTCCCGAGATTTAACTAAACTTCAAGTCTTGCATTCCCGACACCTATAAAAGCTCAAATAAATCACGCACAACATATATGATGAAAATTGGGGTTATCTAGTAAATGAGGATCGGTTTCGGGAATAACGTGCACAAAAATGATATATTCCCCAAATATAAGGGTTTTTAAATGCAATAATGGTGACTAATTAAAAGGTAAAAGGAAGATAGAGGATTTCGAAGATTGAAGCCCTAATGCCACACCAATTTGGAGGCAAGTTTAATTTAAATTTTTGTATAATTGAATTTATTGTAAATTATGTATATTCATTTGAATTAAAACCCTAACTAAGTGATTAAAATATGTTTTAGATGAGTTTAATCAAGTAATTTTATAATTAACCCAATTGGAAATTAACTAGGACTGATTTAGCATCATTTTGATTGAATCTTCCCAAAAATTAATATGTTCTGATTAAATCTTGAATAGGCTTTGATTTGTTAGCATAATATATACAAAACCTTGGGATATTATGTATATTATGCAGATAATTGAAATCAAATTGTTGAGAATTGGAATGTTAGGGTTCTTGAGAGAAAAAATGAACTTTAATTGGATCCTTAAACTTTGATTAAGATATGAAGGATATAGTTGTGTTCTAATCATATTTTATATGTGGATACGTTGCTTATATGTTATGTGAATCATATATGAATTTTTTTAAGCCTTTATGGAGGTTTGAATTCAGTTTTGTTGAGTTGGAGAAGATCGCATCTGTAGGGGGAAATTTCAAAACATTGAAGTAGGCAATCGACCAGCCATGTCCCCGCAGTCGACCGCTACCATCAGTTATTTGGCAATTTCTCTTTTTTATTTATTTAGGAAGTTAGTGTTCAAGGGTTTGTTAAGTGGGTGACTTCTGACCTAAATGATATATATGACTTGTTTATAATAAAAATTGGATGTCTTTAATTTATGGTAATGGATGTATTTCTCAACTACTTTTAAATGGAATTCAATTGGTTAAATGTAGTCGGGACTCGTATTCCATGGTTGAGATGGTTATTAATTGTTGTGTTCTTTATATGATGCATACTATGTATGAGTACTCGTGTAAAACGCACTGGGGGGGGGGGGGGGGGGGGGGTTCTATTAACAGGGCCACATAGAACTATGACCGCTATGGTACCTTGGTGAGTAGACGTGATGTTTTAGTTAATTTTTACCCTTGGGTCACACGTCTAGCTACTCGTGTCCAAGATGGATTACAGGGATATTCCCTTCATATAACCATGGGCATGGTGGGCTATATGATTGATGGGTAAACATGGTGATTTATCCCTTTTCTTGAAGAGGTATTGATTTTGGAACGACCTAAGACTATATTTAGTACGCACGAGTTATACCCGAAGGCATTACATATAGGCCTTTGTTGCTTGACTTACTTATGGGATCCTTAAACTCTAAGATTATTTTAATTTCTTTATAATATTTTATTTGATTAGCGTAACGTTATCTCGGATTTAAATTGTTATTTTCACATCTGTAGAGTAAAACTTAAACACAGGGTCACGTGGAATTTGGGACGTAAGAAGAACATGATATTAGGATTGCCCGATGGGGTAAATATAAAAGATGTTAAATAGATAGAGGCATACGCATAGTTATGACATATGTCAACTTTTGTCATACTTTTATTCTCTTTAAACTTGTTATTAACAATGTGGATTTAACGTTTTAGGACCAAGGTCGCCTGTGCCGCGGCCTTAATCGATAGTATTGTTGTTATTCATCCTTTTGTTACTGATCAATTTTAGGATATAGGTGTCACTGGACTATGTGCCATTTCTATCAATTCATTTGTTTTCTGTTATTGTAGAGAGATATACATAAATATATTCATACATTTTGTATCGCCCATATTTAGTTGTTTTGGCATGTATTGATTCATGTGGGTGGTTTAAGAGTTTTGGAATATTTTGCTTAATGGATATTCAGTTTTGATTTTAGTTTATTTCTTTTCTTACATGATTAGAATGGTACTAATTTATTTAGACTTCTCTACTGTTTTATTTATAACTGGTCAATCTATTTTTAAATATTGCGGGGTGTCACAATACCATAACATTTATAGGTTCGTTCATCTTACGGATAGTACCCTTCGTAATCATAAGACACCATATAATTGTCATCTCTACTCCGACTATCGTCTCCTCAGTAAGATAGTCAGTTTAAATCTCTGTACCATAGCCGACCATAGCACCTACATCCCCAAGCATGTTAGGTTTCTGCTTGCTATCAGCTCTAACATGAGCATAGATATTCCTTGTCATTTACATACATATAATGTTTGTTCTCAATGATGGATACATCCGTTTTCATGTGACTCTATCGTATGGGATGTTATTGACAATCATTATGAATACTATTACAGTGCCTCTAATTAATGGTGAGCATACTATAGTAAATATGTCTCGAATAGATTTAGACACAAACATCAATTTGATTCTCATTTTCCTAACGAGGCGAGTGTTTATCCTCCTTGTGCTTATACACACGAGGATACTTTTTTTGTGGAGTCATATCATGCCTCTAGGCCTCATACTTTTACAACGACTATATCTTCTCCTACACCTAGTCACAAACACAACAACAACAGTCGTGGATATCTATTATCGGTCAGTTTGTAATGTTCTAAAGGACCTTTTAGCAACAACTGAATTATTTATTGATGCTGCATGATAGGTAAATGAAACTGATGCAATAATAATTTGAGTGAGAGCAACTATGAGAGGATAGAGAGGAGCACAATATCTGGAGTGGTAATCAATTTCATATCAACTTCGGAATTGGAAAATCTTTTATGATGTCCATTAGTGCTTTTTCATTCCTTTGCTCATTTTCTCTTCTTTTCTTCGCATTTTTCTTTTATTGCTATTTTTCTTGATCATGTTTCTTTTATTGACCCTTTTCATTTACACACAAATTGGACTTAATTGCTAATTTTCTAATTTTCTCAATTCCAGGCAATATAGGTTTTTCGGGTTATCAAAGGGTAAATTTTATTTAGCTCAACTTGGTTTGCAAAAGGAAATTTATCATAATTTTTTATGGCTAATCTTTTTGGGTAACAAACAATGGCCTAACTTCATTTATCTGAATTACTGATCATATTACCGTACGCGTCTCGAGATGAATTTTAATTTAGAGATATTTCAGCTCGCTTTTCGAGGCAACATCACACACTATTCCGTGACCGATCAAAATAATAAATTAGAGATCATCAACGACTTATTTTAACGCTGAATTGAACTTTGAGTTAATCATTAACTCGTATTGATTTTAAACAGTCAGAAAGGAGTGAAAGGCTCGAAATCTCACCGGTTTGATTAATCTCCACGTTTATTCGTTAAGTCGTCATTTTTTGCTCAATTTCCATCTTTGGTCAATTTCTGCTTTGTGCAATTTGAAATTCACAAATTTGAGACTTTGAACAAAATTTGGGAGATATTATTGAAAAATTTAAATTCTAAATTTTATTTATTTTGAAGATAATGTTTTGGAATTTTGGAAGTTTTGGAAATTTTTGTGGTTCTTGGGGATTTTGAACTTTGTGAAATGTGAAAGCGCATGCGTACCCCCCCCCCCCCCCCCAACTTAGATTTTTGCATAGTCTCGATGCAAAAAGGACTAAAATCAAAATTAAGGAGAGAAACAACAAAAATGGAACAAATTACAAAATCCAATATAAAAAAGCAAGCACTAAACACACATGATAGGTAATCTAATTTCCATTAGATATATAAAAAGCATACAAAGGTGTGGAAAAAGGAAATGTGAAACAATACATGAGCAGCTTAGAAAGAACCAACTATTGAGGGGGAGGGTGTGAAGTTCCAGGAGCATTTGGGTCGTACGGATCATAAAAATAGGTTGGGGGAGGGGTACCCATAGTCATCAGATACATTTCAACTTAGAGGCGGTGGAGCATGCTCGTATCCTACCGATATGCGCATCGGTCCTCCTCCCGGTGAGTGTTGTATTGATTGATAAACCCTTAAAATCGGGCTTCTAGCGATGTGATTCTCATATCAAAGTTGGCTCCCGGGGGTTCAAAATCAGAATCGTTATCCTCGTTATACACCTCCTCGTCGCCTTCAGTCGTAATCACATCTTCGCCCCCAGCGGCTTCCTCCTTGAACTCATCATCCTCCGACTCATTCGTCTCCATATCCTCATCATCGTCCTCCGCCACCTTTGCTTTCCGGATGATAATAATCTCACGTTGGTGCTCACTCTTGGTACGGGTGCCTTCCCCAAGAGGATTGGGAAGGCGCAGGGACCCTTGGGGAGGAATAATGAGGGGGATTTTTGTAACACCCCGCCTAATTAAATACCGGGTGGCCAATCCCATACCAAATTAAAACAGAATATACAGTTGGCTCATTCTTAGCATCACTGTCGAAAACATTTACAACTCACCCAATACCCAATTAAGCTGGTGTTAAAAACTTTCCAAATTTAAATTTCAACAAAACCATTTTTAGTTTAAGAATAACACTACACATTTTATTCTACAAAACTAGAAACACAATAAATAACACAAAAGAATTTAAATGCAATTGGAATAAACATTCCCAAATAATATAAATCCTTTACAATAATCCCAACAATGTTAAATGTATTAAAAAGTTCTGAATACAATAGCATTTGACCTCGATAGAAAATGATAACTGAAATCCTTTGGGCGACATGCCCTAACTAAGAATACTGTGAATCCAAAAAAGATGGTAAGCGTCTAAGCAAAACTTTCATAGCTCCATAGCTCGTCAAAATCATCTAAGGTTGGCGTCCCTGTTGCTGGACACCTGATATAAAGATACAATAGAAGAGAAAATATGCAAGGAAACGGGTCAGAGCCCGAATGTGTAGAGTATTTTTAAAACAGCAAGTATTTAACAAGTGCAATAAAGCATTTATTATGTACATGTTAGATCCCACTCTCACTTGCAATTCTCACCTCTCAACTAGAGTGCACACTTAACGTTTCCTATTAACCTCCTAGTTAATGGTTCCTCTTTTCTAGTTTCCATAGTATAATTCCGTTCCCATATCATAATCCCCGTATGTCCCATACCATACGTCACATTATTATTCATAACTCCTTTATATGATTAGTTTCTCATTAACATGAATCATTACTCATTAATATGAGTTAAGCTTTTCAATTCTTTAAGAATAAACATTCATTAACTTAATTCCATTATCTTTCTCTATTCACCGTTATCTACAATTATCACCGTAGATAGATTTAAACACAATATATAATTATGTAACCATTTAATCCATTATATATATATTCATATATAATACAGCACCCCGAGTCACAGCTGTGGTGCAATGCATTACTCTGCTATCATGTCCCATCATCGCATGTCGCTGAATAGGGGACTACAGGTTCGGTAAGGTTCCACGAACCACAAACAACAAACAAATTGGAGGCGAACATAGTTCTCGTATCCATGGGTCACGCACATACCTACGTACCCACAGTCAGCGGACTTATCAACTCCCCGATAAGTCTTTCATAGACCTATGTTCTCGAGCGACAAATCAAAGATCCCATGGATTCATCAGGATATGACTGTCCTCACGCGCAAACCTCCCACTGATAGCAAGTAAGCTAGGTATGTCATACACATAAATCAATAATCAATCAAATAGGTATTATCATACCTATAATATAATATCAATAAGGTAATTATCACTACCCTAAGATATTTCCCATACGTAGCATTATATCCCTTTTAAATCCCACGTATTAACATATTATATCTTTAATTCATAATTTAATTATCCTCGCATCCTATAACATCTCTCCACTCCCGACGTCGTTAAGGTATGCGCGGAGCGTCTCGCAAAGCGAAATCCAAACAAGGAACCCCTCCAATACACTACTACTTAACTTTGTCGATCGAGGAGGTCCGACAACTACAACTATGCGATCGGGATAACCTCATACCTCTTTCAACCCAAAAGTGTTTTAAACTCCCATCTCTATCCAGGAGTCATACCACTACGCTCTTGTACTACACTCAGTCCTTGCGTAATCAATAATGAGTTTAAACTCAGTCCTTGATGTTCAAATTTTAACCCTAAGGCTACCCTCACTCAATACACAAGATTCAAATAGATTTTTCCTCAACATATATTCAGTAAGAATTCACTAATATCCTACTGGTCCATAACATCATTTCTCCCGAATTACTACGAGTTAAATTCTCCTTTTTATTAAGGTTAAAATCGATAGTTTCAAATCTCTTATAAACACATCTTCTTTCACTTAGGATTAAACCCTCTTGTAAACTTTAGGATACCCAGGTGTTACATTAAATCATCCCTACTGGTCCTATCTTTAATCCTCATACATCTCCATTTAGAATTTAACAAATGAATCTAGCAACCGAAATTCCATTCGATATAATTTTCATCATTTTAATTACTTGAATCCAAATCAAATTAATTCAAATCTTATCAAGGGTTTACTGAAATTTTCTAAGTCCCATAATATTCAAATAATAATCACCAAAGATCCATAAAAGTTTTGGGATAAGAATCAACATTTAAAAAGAAACAACTTTACTTAATCAGGGGAGGTCGATCGATCGAAGGTAGGGGTCGATCGATCGATCCCTCAGGTCCAGGCCTGATTTTATGCATTTTCTGCAACTACGGGTTTAACACCTTTTGATCATTTAAACCTTCATCTAAACATCCCAAATGACTTATAAACTTTACTACATGATATATCAACATATATGAACGATTTCCAATACTCTAAACATCCTTGAATCATCAAAGAATTGGATTAAAAAGCATGTTTATCTCCTTATTCCCAGAAATTTATTAACATAACCTCTTCAAGAACACATCAATGGTTTCCATCATTTCTTCAACAGATTCATGACTAATTCGTGGATTATTAATATCCCAACACATGAGTTAAATTCCTATATCATTTCAGTTTTCCAGAAATCCATTTAATGATCCATTATCTCTTCCAAACATGAATAATCTTCTCTTTTCATACTATTCTAACATGGACAATATACAAACTTAAATTGCTATTATTAAACACTTGCCTTTAGTGTAGGTCTGATCCTTTGGTGTAGTTTATCTCAGTTGGTTGTCCCTTCTCCGGTCAAACTCTGGTGGTGGTTGGTGGTGGTGAACCTTGGTTCTAGTTCTTCTCCTTCCCAAGTGACTTTTCCCTTCCCAAGCACTCTTACTCTCACTCTAAGAAGATGGCTGCTCTAATTTGTGAAGAGGAGATGAATAACCCCCATACACTTAATCTACAAATACTTATAATAGTGCCAAATCCGTAATCACTATTCACCCCCCAGAAAAATGACCAAAATGCCCTTTCGGGTTGTCTATTCATTTCCAAATGACCCGAGACTCAAAATTAACATCCAAATAGACTTTTCTGACTATTTCGAACCTTACGGACTCAACGACGCAGTCGAAATGACTATTAGATCGATAGAAAATAAATTTCCTTTTTAATTTAATAAACTAGTCCCGACACGTCCCATACCGCGTCTGACTAAAAATATAAATTACCGAATTTATATCATACAGTCATATCAATGACATCACATTCATATATTACCCAAATATCTTTAAGTAATATTCAGAATCATCCATTTTAATATCCACCGTTCGAATAAACCCGAATGAATTAAGTAATAATAAAATCTAATTAATCCATTAATTTAAAATATAACCCATTTTAAAAGTCATTTAAAATTACGGGGTATTACAATTTTGAGCTTGTTCGGGTTGCCCATTTGAGAAATTGGGGTGGTTTCTCTAAGAATTATTGTATCATTCTCCAAGAGGAGTCATGAATTGCTTCTTGTAACTGGCCATTATGCTGGCTTGATCATGAAACATCACTTTATAAGTCGGGATTGTAGGACAATCCTTCGTAGAGTGATCTTCGACGTTGCACATAGCACAAGCCTCCTCAATGTGTGAAGGAGTTGGGATAATGGGTTCACAACTTTTTAAGTCCGTCGCCTAAAATCTCTTTGCTAGTTGGGCAACTTTCATTGACATATCATCCCCATCAAAGAGGGGATATATCCCATGGCTAGAGGAATTCGGATTAAAAGAACGCGGATTATCTTTGGTTGGGTCCGAAGTATCCCACACTTGAGTGGTTTCGGCACAATATTTGAAATATTCTTAGGCATCAACCGGATCTAAGCCGATGAATTCCCTGGAGCACATGGTCTCCACCATTTTTTTGGCATTGAGTGTATACCCATTGTAGAAAAAGGAGATGGGCCTCCATTTCTCAAAATCATGGTGGGGTCACTTACTCAATAGATCATTAAATCTCTCCCAACATATCTCAAAGGTCTCGCTCTCACCTTGGGAAAAGTTTTAAATTTGGCCCTTTAGGGAGTTAGTGCGGTGGGTAGGGAAGAACTTCTTCAAGAATTGGGCCTGCATGTCGCGCCAATTCCCTATAGAATTTGGATCCAAGGACCAAATCCAAGATTTGGCTTTGTCCTTGAGAGAGAATGGAAAGAGTTTAAGTTGTGTGGCATAAAGTGGACAATTTTGATTGCTAAAGGTAGCGCACACTTCCTTAAACTCCCGCA
Source organism: Sambucus nigra (assembly GCA_949130495.1). Lineage (NCBI taxonomy): Eukaryota > Viridiplantae > Streptophyta > Magnoliopsida > Dipsacales > Adoxaceae > Sambucus > Sambucus nigra. The sequence continues at coordinate 141,202,639 of OX422218.1, forward strand.
CATGTAAGTTTGGTTTCTCACTTTCCATGCCGTGGTATGTAGGTAGTAATTGTATCTTCCCATTTTGAAAATGGAATTGCGCGACGTTGTATGGAAAAATGATGCACGACGGAGAGGTGGTCCTTTCCGGTTGTAAGTAATCTCTCATTGACCGATATGGAGGCTTAGCCTCTCCTCGGCTACCATGCTCGCTTTGATTATTGCCCATGGTGGTGGAATTGGCATGGGCTCCGAAATGAGAAATTAGAACGAATAGGAGAGAGTCTCCAATAATCTGAATGATCACTTGACAACGGAGGAGGTTGTAAGTACGGTTGTTGGTAATTTAAAGGTGGGGTTGGACCTTGATAATTCACATGAGGGGGATTTTGAGCTTGTTGGGGTTGCCCATATGAGAAATTGGGGTGGTTTCTCTAAGAATTATTGTATCATTATCCAAGAGGAGTCATGAATTGCTTCTTGTAAGTGGCCATTACGCTGGCTAGATCATGACACATCACTTTATAAGCCGAGATTATAGGTTAATCCTTCGTAGAGTGATCTTCGACATTGCACATAGCATAAGCCTCCTCATTGTGACAATGAGTTGGGATGATGGGTTCACGACTTTTTAAGTCCGTCGCCTCAAATCTCTTTTCTAGTTGGGCAACTTTGATTGACATATCATCCCCATAAAAGAGGGGATATATCCCATGGCTAGAGGAATTCGGATTAAAAGAACGTGAATTAGCTTTGGTTGGGTCCGAAGTATCCCACACTTGAGTGGGGTAGGAGGAGGTTGTAAGTACGATCGTTGGTAATTTGAAGGTGGGGTTGGACCTTGATAATTCACATGAGGGGGATTTTGAGCTTGTTGGGGTTTCCCATATGAGAAATTAGGGTGGTTTCTCTAAGAAGTATTATATCATTCTTCAAGAGGAGTCATGAATTGCTTCTAGTAAGTGGCCATTATACTGGCTTGATCATGAAACATCACTTTATAAGCCGAGATTGTAGGACAATCCTTCGTAGAGTGATCTTCGACATTGCACAGAGAACAAGCCTCCTCAATGTAACAAGGAGTTGGGATGATGGGTTCACGACTTTTTAAGTCCGTCGCCTCAAATATCTTTGCTAGTTAGGCAACTTTCATTGACATATCATCCCCATCAAAGAGGGGATATATCCCATGGCTAGAGGAATTCGGATTAAAAGAACGCGGATTAGCTTTGGTTGGGTCCGAAGTATCCCACACTTGAGTGGGGTAGGAGGAGGTTGTAAGTACGGTTGTTGGTAATTTCAAGGTGGGGTTGGACCTTGATAATTCACATAAGGGGGATTTTGAGCTTGTTGGGGTTGTCCATATGAGAAATTGGGGTAGTTTCTCTAAGAAGTATTGTATCATTCTCCAAGAGGAGTCATGAATTGCTTCTTATAAGTGGCCATTATATTGGCTTGATCATGAAACATCACTTTATAAGCCGAGATTATAGGATAATCCTTCCTAGAGTGATCTTCGACATTGCACATAGCACAAGCCTCCTCAATGTGAGAAGGAGTTGGAATGATGGGTTCACGCCTTTTTAAGTCCGTCGCCTCAAATATCTTTGCTAGTTGGGCAACTTTCATTGACATATCATCCCCATCAAAGATGGGATATATCCCATGGCTAGAGGAATTCGGATTAAAAGAACGCGGATTAGCTTTGGTTGGGTCCAAAGTATCCCACACTTGAGTAGTTTCGGCACAATATTTCAAATATTCTTAGGCATCAAATGGATCTAAGCCGAAGAATTCCCTGGAGCACATGGTCTCCACCATTTGTTTGGCATTGAGTGTAGCCCCATTGTGGACAAAGGAGATGGGTCTAAATTTCTCAAAGTCATGGTGGGGTCACTTACTCAATAACTCATTAAACATCTCCCAACATCTCTCAAAGGTCTCGCTCTCACCTTTGGAAAAGTTTTAAATTTGGCCCTTTAGGGAGTTGGTGCGGTGGGTAGGGAAGAACTTCTTCAAGAATTGGGCCTGTATGTCACACGAACTCCCTATAGAATTTGGATCCAAGGACGAAATCCAAGATTTGGCTTTATCCTTGAGAGAGAATGGAAAGAGTTTAAGTCGTGTGACATCAAGTGGACAATTTTGATTGCTAAAGGTCGCGAACACTTCCTTAAACTCCCACACATGTAAGTTTGGTTTCTCACTTTCCATGTCGTGGTATGTAGGTAGTAATTGTATCTTCCTATTTTGAAAATGGAATTGCGCGACGTTGTATGGAAAAATGATGCATGATGGAGAGGTGGTCCTTTCCGGTTGTAAGTAATCTCTCATTGACCGATATGGAGGCTCAGCCTCTCCTCGGCTACCATGCTCGCTTTGATTATCGCCCATGGAGGAGGAATTGGCATGGGTTCCGAAATAAGAAATTAGAACGAGTAGGAAAGGGTCTCCAATAATCTGAATGATCGCTTGACGATGGAGGTTACACTATGGGATTTAAATTATTATTGTTCGCGTATTGCATTTATAAGAGTTTTGGATTAGTTTTGGAAAACGTGTTGTCACGGTGACCACAAGGAACGGAAAAGATTATAGAGAACGTCGTATAACCTAAATTTATTGCCAATCCCTGAAAACGACGCCAAAAACTTAATGCTCTAAAAAATAATGTGTGATTCAAGTGTAAATCATTCACAACAAATAGTAACCAGGTAAGTACGGTATTGTATTCGATAGGGATTGGACTCTCCTAAGAGAATGAAGAAGGGCTATAGGATGTTCACTATACGTCACAAAAGGAAAGTGAAAAAGGTGATTTTTTGTTTGGAGTGGTGACGATTAATTAACCACTATCCTAACATGCGTTTAATTAATAACGAAAGAATAAACAGTGAAAACACTATGAAATAGTTTAAAAATAGTTTGAGTTCGATAGATAAAATGGATTGGGGATCATTCTCCCACCTTGTATTTTCTATGTAGTGTAATACCCCATATTTTTACTGATTTTAATTATAGGATTAATTGAATTAATTGGGAAATTAATTGGTAATAAATCTGGATTTAAATACTAGCAAGACGAGAGTCAGTATTTTATTATGATAATTATGTTGAATATTACTGAGCGAGTGTAGTAATATATTATTATGAATTTATTAAAATTTTCACGAGTGGAAAATAAAATAATTTTAGAAATTAAGTTGGAACGCGCGTGCCAATCGTGTCGGGACCAATTAAATGAATTATATAGTAGTTTATTTTTATGTCATCCTTATGGTCATTTTGAGTGCATAGTGTGTCCGAAAGTATTGAGATAGTCAGAAAATTCTACCCGGGAGTTTAATTTGGGTCTCGGGGAATTTTTAGGCCAAACCGATAACCCGGGAGGGTATTTTAGTCATTTTACTATTTGATGAATAGTGACCTACAAAATTTAGGATTAATATATTATCCAACACTTAGGATAATTAGGGTTATTGTCTGCTATAAACTTTAGAGAGATAAGTAGAGAGAGAGGAAGGCTTTCCAAAGGTTGCTAGCGCTAAACAACCACTTTGCACCACCACTACCATCGTCAGAGTTGTGATCGGAAATAGAACTTCACCACCGTATCATCTGGTCCAAAGGATCAAAACTTCCATTTAAGGCAAGTGATTTAACTTGTTATGATTCACCAAATATATTATCCATGGTAGTTTAGAGTTGGAGACTAAACTTGAAATATTGAAATTTTCATGAATCAGAAGAATTTAATCTTGAATATGGGGAGGTTTTGTATGTAGATAAATTATGAAAAGATTAGAGAATTGAATCAGATCCTAAATGATATAATTCACGGATCAAATCTGAGTAATTGGCTATCTTGAATTGAGAGAAGTTATCCTAGGGTTTAAACATGAAAAACTTGATGAACAAGTAAATTTGTATGCAATTTTCGTAATGATTTGATGATTCTGAAACGTTAGAGATCATGTGTTTAGGTTGTTATAATATCAATAATGTTTACTTTGGAGAATGGGATCATATAATGAATTTTTGGAGACAAAATGATTGCCAAAAACGCTAAAATTCGGGGTTGTAATTGGTCGATCGATCGACTCCCCTATATTAGTGATACAATTTCCTTTTAAGGTTTAATCAATCCCGACTTTTAAGAAATATTGGTATGGACTATTTGAACATATTGGGACTTAAGGGAGGTTAGTAGAGGTGTATTTGAGGCCCGAAAAATATTAGTTTGTTTTGGGGTTAAATGATAAACTTATGAGTGTCAGACGAGTGAGTTACGAATGGAAATTATGGGGACTTGAATTTAATTCGGATAAACAATTACTTAAGGATAGGAACAGTAATAGAGGGACTTTAAATTACTGAGATAACCTTAGAGACAAGTGGGGGACTTAATAACCTTTTGGGATAGGTTTAAGTACTCGAATTTATACGACGAGAGTTGCCGTGCTAAACATATTACGTAGGATAATCAGGGTGAAATTATACTACGTATGAGACTTGTTCTATAGGATAGTAGTATACCTATATTGATGTGATGATTACTTATGTTATGTGATTACCTAGTATATGGATTATTATGTGTATGACATACCTACTATACTTGCTATCATGGAAGGTTATAAGAAGAGGAATATCTTGTCTTGTGTGCCTTCGGGGGAATTTAGATTTGGTACCTCAAGAACATAGGTCTGTGAAGATTTATTTGTGAGTTGATAAGTCAGCTGACTATGGGAGCATAGGTATGTCTGTGACCCATAGGTATGTGAACTATGTTAGCCTCCGATATGTGTAATTTGTATTGATACGGCTCCTGAGTGATTCAGAACTTGTGATCCTTATGTACGTGATGTACTTGAATTCTATAGCAGAGTATGCGTGCACCGTAGCTTAGCCTAGAAGTGCCATATGTGTATATATGTACTGAGTGTGATATAAATATATACTTGTGATTATTCAATGTTTCTTAGTAGATGAGAATGGCTAAGGTATTTAAATTACTTAAAGATGTGGGAACTTATATAATACATGGGATAATTGATTCAATTAATGAGAATTTGGAATGTAATTATGTCTTAATTGGGTAATACGGGTAGGCATCATAAAGAAGTTCCGTATAGACAAATTTAGTACAAACTGGTTAGGTAGTGGTATAATTAGAATGGGTTAAAAGAATGCGTTAGCCATGCACAATAGTTGAGGGGTGAGAATCTCAAGTGTGAGCATGTGACTAACATGTATATAATATTTATTATTTAATGCAATTAAACACTTGTTGTTTTAAAAATATTTTCACCTCGGGCTCTGACTCGTTTTCTTCCAAATCTATTTTGTTTTGTAAAATCATTTTAGGTGCCCAGCCACATGGACGCCAAGTATAGGAGTTCCATTTTATTGATGTGTTGTAGAGGCTGTAGAAGTTACAGGATCTCGGTATTAGACGCCTCCACATTTATCTTTGTTTCCTTCGGAGTCATTTGTATCAGTTAGGGCATGTTGCCCATTCTTATTCAGAGATAGCAGATTCAAACATTCATTTATTTCAGTAATTGGATTTATTTATTTAGACTTTTGTATTGGGATTATTTGGCATTGAAATTATATTTGGAGTGTTACTCCAGACTCTGTTATTTGTTTCTATTGACCATTCCTATGAGATCGTTTACGCGAATGTTTAATGGATGGCTATTCATTACTTAGTTGTAAGTTAATTTAATTAATAAAATTTGGCATCTCACTTTTTAAATATTAGGTGGCTAGTAGTTAATTAAATGTTTTTCGACAGTGATGCTAAGACTAAACCAACTTGATATTCTGTATTAATTTAAATAAAGGAGTAGTTACTCGGTATTTAATTAAATGGGGTGTCACAAGTAGATGATGGCATTTGATTCAATTGATTCTAATCGAGCATAACTAATTAAGTATGAACATTAACCATGTAGATACCAAACTCGTCAATAGAGGAATAAGGGTTAATTAGTTATGGTGCTAAATGGGTTGGGGTTGTAGTAAAGCTTCAAATACTACTCTTGCAAGGCAATAAAAGTTAAGAAACTAGGATAGTCCAACACCAACACATGAAGTTCCATTAGAATAATTATAAACCAAACCCTAACTATGAAACTTAAGCATCCCTAGTGGGATTATGATCCCCAATCTATAGGACTACCCAATCATGTTAGAAACTAAGTAAAGCATGCAAAAGAACATCATAAATGAAGAATCCATCTATTTATATACCAACCAACACAAGAGAGATCAATAAATACAAGTTAAAGCAACTAGATCAAGTAAAGATGAAGTAGGTACACAAGTAATGCATTAAACCCAACTATATTTATGTATTCAATGCTTAACAAGAGAGAAAAAAGCATAAATGTCTTTGACCTATAATATGGAAGAGAGAGTTTATAAACTTAGAAACTTTCTAAGAATAAAATCTGATTCTCTTGCAAGAGGAAAAACAAAGGGATATAACCAAATATCTACAAAATGGGAAACTTAAAATTACAATAAAATAAGGGTGAATCGATCCGATCTTAGACCCGAATCTATTCACAAATCATTTCCTTCGTACTGGACCAAAACGGATCGATTCGATCTAAGACCCGAATCGATTTGCATCTGCTTGAAAAATTGGGGAAGAATAAGTATGGGATAATTAGGTCCTCGCTCCAAAGAAACTTTCATAACTTCTTGGTTATAGCTCGGATTCACACACCGTCGGAGGCCACGCAAAATTAACTTAAAGATATTCAACTTTCGTTAGATTTTGGGATCAAAACCCGAGTGCTGAATTTAATAAAATGCCTCCAAAGTTACAAAAGTCAACAAAACTTTCTCGAGATTTAACTAAATTTCAAGTCTTTCATTCCCGACACCTATAAAAGCTCAAATAAACCACGCACTACATATGATGAAAATTGGGGTTATCTAGTAAATGGGCATCATTTTCGGGAATAACGTGCACAAAAATGATATATTGCGCAAATCTAAGGGTTTTTAAATGCAATAATGGTGACTAGTTAGAAGGCTAAAAGGAAGATAGAGGATTTCGAAGATTGGAGCCCTAATGCCACACCAATTTGGAGGCAAGTTTAATTTAAATTTTTGTATAATTGAATTTATTGTAAATTATGTATATTCATTTGAATTAAAATCCTAACTAAGTGATTAAAATATGTTTTAGATGAGTTTAATAAAGTAATTTCATAATTAACCCAACTGGAAATTAACTAGGACTGATTTAACATCATTTTGATTGAATCTTCCCAAAAATTAATATGTTCTGATTAAATCTTGAATAGGCTTTGATTTGTTAACATAATCTATACAAAACCTTTGGATATTATGTATATTATGTAGATAATTGAAATCAAATTGTTGAGAATTGGAATATTAGGGTTCTTGAGAGAAAAAATGGGCTTTAATTGGATCCTTATACTTTGATTAAGATTTTAACGATATAATTGTGTTCTAATCATATCTTGTATGTGGATACGTTGCTTATATGTTATGTGAATCATATATGAATTTTTTAAGCCTTTATGGAGGTTTCAATTAAGTTTTGTTGAGTTGGAGAAGATAACATCCGAAGGGGGAAATTTCAAAACACTAAAGCAGGCGATCGACCAGCCATGTCCCCGCAGTCGACCGCTACCATTAGTTATTTGGCAATTTCTCTTTTTTATTTATTTAGGAATTTAGTGTTCAAGGGTTTGTTTAGTGGGTGACTTCTGACCTAAATGATATATATGACTTGTTTATAATAAAAATTGGATGTCTTTAATTTATGGTAATGGATGGATTTCTCAACTACTTTTAAATGGAATTCAATTGGTTAAATATAGTCGGGACTCGAATTCCATGGTTGAGATGGTTATTAATTGTCGAGTTCTTTATGTGATGCATACTATGTATGAGTACTCGTGGAAAACACACTGGGGGGGGGGGGGTTCTATTAATAGGGCCACATAAAACTATGACCTCTATGGTACCTTGGTGAGTAGACGAGATGTTTTAGTCAATTTTTACCCCTGGGTCACACATCTAGCTACCCATGTCCAAGATGGATTACAGGGATATTCCCTTCATATAACCTTGGTCATGGTGGGCTATATGATTGGTGGGTAGACATGGTGATTTATCCCTTTTCTTGAAGAGGTATTAAGTTTTGAACGACCTAAGACTACATTTAGTACGCACATTACATATAGGCCTTTTTTGCTTGACTTACTTATGGATCCTTAAAATCTAAGATTATTTTAATTTCTTTATAATATTTTATTTGATTAACGTAATGTTATCTCGAATTTAAATTGTTATTTTCACATATGTAGAGTAAAACTTAAACATGGGGTCACGTGGAATTTGGGACATAAAATGAACATGATATCAGTATTGCCCGATGGGGTAAATATAACAGATGTTAAATAGATAGACGCATACGCATAGTTATGACATATGCCAACTTTTGTCATACTTTTATTCTCTTTAAACTTGTTATTAACGTTGTGGATTTAACGTTTCAGGACCAAGGTCGCCTGTTCCGCGACCTTAATCGATAGTATTGTTGTTATTCATCCTTTTGTTACTGATCGATTTTAGGATATAGGTGTCACTGGCCTATGCGCCATTTCTATCAATTCATTTATTTTCCGTTATTGTAGAGAGATATACATAAATATATTCATACATTTTGTATCGCCCATATTTAGTTGTTTTGGCATGTATTGATTCATGTGGGTGGTTTCAGAGTTTTGGAATATTTTGCTTAATGGATATTCAGTTTTGATTTTAGTTTATTTCTTTTCTTACATGCTTAGAATGGTACTAATTTATTTAGACTTATCTACTGTTTTATTTATAATTGGTCAATCAATTTTTAAATATTACGGGGTGTCACAATACCATAACATTTATAGGTTCGTTCATCGTACGGATAGTACCCTTCGTAATCATAAGACACCACATAATAGTCATCTCTACTCATACTATCTTCTCCTCAGTAAGATAGTCAATCTAAATCTCTGTACCATAGCCGACCATAGCACCTACATTCCCAAGCATGTTAGGTTTCAGCATGCTATCGGCTCTAACATGAGCATAGATATTCCTTTCATTTACATACATATAACGTTTGTTCTCAATGATGGATACATCCGTTTTCATGTGACTCTATCGTATGGGATGTTATTGACAATCATTATGAATACTATTGGAGTGCCTCTAATTAATGGTGAGCTTACTATAGTAAATATGTCTCGAATAGATGTAGAGACAAACATCAATTTGATTCTCATTTTCCTAATGAGGCGAGTGTTCATCCTCCTTGTGCTTATACACACGGGGATACTTTTTTAGTGGAGTCATATCATGCCTCGAGACCTCATACTTCTACAACGACTATATCTTCTCCTACTCCTAGTCACCAACACAACAACAACAATTGTGGATATCTATTATCGGTTAGTTTGTAATGTTCGAAAGGACCTTTTAGCAACAACTAGATGATTTATTAATGCTGAATGATAGGTAAATGAAATTGATGCAATAATAATTTGAGTGAGAGAAACTATGAGAAGATAGAGAGGAGCACAATATCTGGAGTTGTAATCAATTTCATATCAACTTCGGAATTGGAAAATCTTTTATGATATCCATTAGTGCTTTTTCGTTCCTTTGCTCATTTTCTCATTTTCTCTTCTTTTCTTCGCATTTTTCTTTTATTGCTATTTTTCTTGAGCATTTTTCTTTTATTGACCCTTTTCATTTACACACAAATTGGACTTAATTGATAACTTTTTGATTTTCTCAATTCCGGGCTATATGGGTTTTTTGGGTTATCAAAGGGTAAATTTTATTTGGCTCAACTTGGTTTGCAAAATGAATTTTTTCACAACTTTTTATGGATAATCTTTTTGGGTAACAAACAATGGCTTAACTTCATTTATCTGAATTACTGATCATATTACCATACGCATCTCGAGATGAATTTTAATTTAGAGATATTTTAGCTCGCTTTTCGAGGCAACATCACACACTATTCCTTGACCGATCAAAATAATAAATTAGAGATCATCAACGACTTATTTTAATGCTGAACTGAAGTTTGAGTTAATCATTAACTCGGATTGATTTTAAAAAATCAGAAAGGAGTGAAAGGCTCAAAATCTCACCGGTTTGATTAATCTCCACACTTATTCGTTAAGTCGTCATTTTTTACTCAATTTCCATCTTTGGTCAATTTCTGCTTTGTGCAATTTGAAATTCACAAATTTGAGACTTTGAACAAAATTTTGATGATATTATTGAAAAATTTAAATTCTAAATTTTATTTATTTTGAAGAAAATATTTTTGGAATTTTGGAAATTTTTTGCTTCTTGGGGATTTTGAACTTTGTGAAATGTGAAAGCGCATGCGTACCCCCCCTACCCAACTTAGATTTTTGCATAGTCTCGATGCAAAAAGGACTAAAATCAAAATTAAGGAGAGAAACAACAAAAATGGAACAAATTACATCATGCAATATACAAAAGCAAGCATAAAACACACATGATAGGTAATCTAATTTCCATCAGATATATAAAAAGCATACAAAGCTATGGAAAAAGGAAATGTGAAACAATACATGAGCAGCCTAAAAAGAACCAACTACTAAGGGGGAGGGTGTGAAGTTCCGGGAGCATTTGGGTCATACGGGTCATAGAAATCACCGGTGCGGGGATCCTTGGGGAGGAATAATGAGTATGTCGACGAGAATAAACATTATGAGCTAAGCATACGGGAGAGGGGTACCACCGTTTTTTTTCCAAAGCCTCATAAAATATGTCGTTGTAAATAATATGGGCTAGGTTGATCACGGTGTTGGGGTCAAAGATATGATAGACAAGGGTCTCTTATCGGGGTCGCATTGCAAAATCATTGGATGATTGTACGAGATTGGCTCAGATGATTTGAAACGTGATACGCTCCTTCTCGCTCATCCTCCCTACCGAAAATGTTTCAGTAGTCCAAACCTCTCGGGGTGCTCTACAGGAAATGTTAACAGCTTTATCGACGGGGGCGAAAGTGTTGGGGTATGTGAAGTTGGTGGGGTTCGGGACGCCTATTTCAGCTAATTTCTGGGCAAGAATCTCGAGGGAGAAAGGGATGCATTGTCCGTCCACACGTGCCTCGGAGATAAAATCACCTGTGTGGACAAGGGTGCCCTAAAAGACTCGCACTTTGGCTGCACAAACTTCATCATAGGGCTCATTAAGGTACCAACGCCAACCCCGTGGAAGGAAAATGATGGTGATGGAATTTGGTAGCTCATTACAGCGCACTTGGCGCTCCAATTGCAGTTTGCGAGTCAGGCCAAAAAGTTCACACCACTGTTGTTCTTGATCAGAGCGGTTGGCATGGTTTTCGTCGATGAATGTGACGAAATTGTACTTTTGAGGGCGGACTTGGTTGGCCATGTGTAGCAGCAGAGGTTGGATGCTAGAAATTTGGAAGGGAGAAAGTATGAGAGTAAGGATGAGTGTTGGTGGAAAGGAGGAGGGTTAAAGGTGAATTTATAGGTGGGTATGGTCGAGGGAAGGGTTGGTTTTGGAGGGAAGAGAGTTGGAGGGACGGGGGTGAATTTGGGAGGGAAATGGTCGGGGGAAAATGAGTTGGGAGGGAAGGAAATGGATAGGGGGAGGGGGTGGGGCACCTTAGGAATGGTCGAATAAAACCAGAAGTCGGACCGATCCCGGTGCCCAGGATCGAACCGGTCCGATCCCTTTTTATTTTAATTTTTCCCAAAAATGAATTTGTTCGATGTCCAGGGGAGGATCGGTCTGATTCCTAAATTTCAATAGAGTCCCCTATGGATTAATTCACTCATCTCTCAACATATCTAGATTCTCTCACCACTATACCTACACCTAATCAATCTGCCATCGCTCAACACTTGCTCTAAACCCTAGGCTCGCTCTCAACGTGTGTTCTCTCCACCTATCTAATGTGACTTATACCTACAGACTCTACTAACCTAACCTACACACATCTCATATACACAAGAATCACCCCATACGCGTCGAGGGTGCGATGACCTTCTCATACTGGTCAATCAATCCTCATAGGTGGGGTTCGACAACCAAATGGCGTCGGCTTCTTCGATGCACGCCTCGTAGTACGGTTTGAGGCATTGTCCATTAACTTTGAAAGTAGTTCCCCCTTTCGAATCTTTTAACTCCACATCATCATGAGGGAACACTTCTCAAACAACAAATGGGCCCGTCCACCTAGAACGCAACTTATCGGGAAATAAGTGTAATCGGGAGTCGTAGAGAAGCAATTTTTATCCCGGATGAAACCCTTTTTGATGAATTATCTTGTCATGTGCGAGTTTCATCCGTTCCTTAGAAATTTTAGCATTCTCATATGCATCATTGCGCAAATCTTCCAACTCATTTAACTGAATCTTGTGAGTTTCACCGGTTTTATCAAGATTGTAATTCAACCTCTTGATGGCCCAATACGCTTTGTGACCTAGCTCCACGGGGAGATGTCAAGGCTTGCCATAGATAAAACAAAATGGGGACATCCCGAGGGGGTTCTTGTAGGCGGTATGGTAAGCTCATAACTCATCATTTAATCGAAGTGACCAATCTTTCCAGGTAGAATCGACGGTCTTTCCAAGGATTGTTTTGATTTCACGATTTACTAACTCGATTTTCCCACTTGTTTGAGGGTGATAAGTCATCCCAACCCTATGGATGACCCCATACTTTCTCATTAAATTTTTAAACAGCTTATTACAAAAGTGTGTGTCGTTATCACTTGTAATCGCCTTCGGAGCACCGGAGCGAGAAAGTATGTGTTCTTGTAGGAACTTAGTCACCACCTTGTTGTCATTCATTCGGGTAGCGATTGCCTCCACCCATTTGGAAACATAATCTACCGAAATGAGGATTTATAAGAAGCCGAAGGAGGGAGGGAAAGATCCCATGAAGACAATACCCCAGCAATCAAAGAACTCAATGACGAGTATAGGGGTTAGAGGTATCATGTCGCGACGAGTAATAACTCCTATCCTTTGGAATCTATCGCAAAATTTGCAATAGGCGTTTATATCCCAAAATATTATAGGACAATAGAGACCGATTTGCAAATTTTTAGTGGCCATATTATTCTTGGAGAAGTGGCCTACACAAGCTTTCGTATGACAAAATTGGACCACATCTTAAATTTCCTTATTCGGTACACATCTTCGGATGAGTTGGTCCGCATAATATTTAAATAGGAATAGGTCGTCATAAAAGAACATGTGGGACCAAATGATGAATTTTTTCTTCTCTTGCGGTGTCCATCCGGGAGGAATGGCTACCGTGACAAAATAGTTAACGATGTCTGCAGACCAAGGTAGAGAAGAAGTAGCAAAGATCTGCACATCTGAAAAATACTCGTCTATGGGTATCAGATCAATAAGCACGTCGGACGAGAGCCATGACAAATGGTCGGCAACGATATTTTCTACCCCTTTCTTATCTTTTATAGAGAGATTAAACTCTTGTAAGAGTAGGATCCACCTTATGAGGTGAGGCTTAGCATCCTTCTTAGTAAGGAGATATTTCAAGGCCGCGTGGTCGGTAAAATAAGTGATGGGAGACCCACCAAAATATGAGCGGAATTTGTCCAAAGCAAACACAACCGCTAACAAATATTTCTCCGTGGTGGAGTATGTAAGGACATAAATTTCCAATTGAGTCCCGTTATTGTTTTGACTTAATTCTGTGAACAAAACTGTGTTTGTAATATGTCATAGGGAGAATTTTATTTTGTCACGATCCCACTTGGTCTATGACGTATTAAACAAAATTGAAGACGTTGCGGCAAAGCTTCAAAGAAATAATCATGTCGATGTTTATTTAGTGCAAGTTTACTCGTCTTCAAAGTTAATTTCATTCCGAGATCACTCAGGTATGAATGCATATAATCAATGGTGCTCGGAATTATTTTATAAAAGATAAGGATGTAATTTTTATAAAGAAAAATGTTTTTAAAGTGTTTTAATGGTTTAAACTTCATTTTATGATGATAAGCTCGAAATAGAGTTTGACTAATTTGAATCTCTTTGATTAGAGACGTTTTTATCTGAAAGTCAAAGAAAGTCAAACTTTCGCAAGGTCGCTCGAGCGACATTGGATCTCGTTCGAACGAGATACAATATCGCGCGAACGACATGCTTAAGTCATTCGAACGACATGTTTTTCGAGGCAACGTTTAAATCCTATTTAAACAGTGTTTGCATCATAATTTCGGAGGTGTGCTTTCTGGAAAATAGTTTTACGAATAAGAACCTTGTTTGCACATATTTTCTAAGATTTAAAAGTCTTAAAGACATCCTTAGAGTTTGCAAAGATCCGAGTTATCATTCTTATATGTTTACGTGATCTTGCTGCACCAAAGTTGTTTGTTCTACACATTGAACACAAAGGGTTTTGCAGTGAAGAAGCGACGAACATAGTGTTCGACATCGTAGACGTATCAAAGCCATATCGGTGGACACCGAGACATACATGGACGCGTGTGTTGTGGATAGAGATCGTGGAAGATTTCTACGTGGGCACTAGTGAAGAACGGTTGAAGATCAGAAGGAGCGTCAAGACCCGTGGGGATCGAGTCTTAGTGTAAGGCTAATCTGTCTTTGTAAAACCATTATTCATAGTGATTGTCTGGATTGGGCCGTCCGAGGTTGTTTTCTCATTTTAGGTTTTTTCCTCGTACATCCGGCGTTGTGAGTATTCTTTACTTCACTTTACTTGCTTTAATCACTAGATGCATGTTTAGGATTAATCAAGATAAAATTGGTTTAAAGTGAGAATTGAGATTTCACAACTTGGCTTGGTGCATAATTAAAAAAGTTGGATCTTTTTCGAAGACAAATTGTTTTTTGTTTAAAACACACACATCGGGCCACTCACACTTTCATTTTTGGTATCAGAGCGGGTTACGCTAATTTATCGCGTGATCCTAATTTTTCTAGGATTTACTTTCTGATACAATTTGTCTACTCACGTTTTCAAATTGGTATCAGAGCTAGAAAACATTTTTATTTGTTTTGTGATCCTGTGTGTTTTCAAAGATGAATTTGGGATATAATGAATATTCTCGAACTCCTATTTTTGATGGCACTAATTACACTTATTGGAAGATGAGAATGAGATGTGCTTTAAAATTTATTGATGAGCGTGTTTGGCTTGCAGTTGAGAAAGGTTGGACACCCCCTGTCACTATTGTAGGTGAAGTCACTAGTTTAAAGCCTGTTGAGTCATGGATCGAAACTGAACAAAGACTTGCACAATATAATTCTAAGGGTCTGCACGTTATTGCTTCACATGTCACACAGGAAGAATATAACAGAATTATGACTTGTGAAACATCAAAAGAGGCTTGGGATATTTTGGCACTCACTCACGAGGGCACTAGCACGGTTAGGGCGTCAAAATTTCAAAATCTCACTACACAGTTTTGAGACCATTAGGATGCTAGAGAGTGAGACCTTTGATGAATTTTATGCTAGGCTGTCCAATATTGTCAACTCATCATTTAACCTACGTGAGAAAATTCCCGACAACCGTGTCATTAAGAAAATCCTTAGGTTGTTGCCTAGTAGGTTTGATGCGAAAGTGACCATTTTAAACTCCTTGGGTAGGTTAGAATCAACGAAACTAGAAGAGATTGTAGGTGACTTACAAACCTATGAAATCGTCATGAGACCTCCAAGCAAGTGCCTAAGAAAGAAAAGAGTATTGCTTTGAAAACCCGAAAGGAGGAAATTAAAGTTTCGGATTCAGATTCCGATTCCGATTTTGAGGATGTTGCTTTGTTGGCAAAGAAATTTAAAAAATTTATTAAGTTTCAAAAGCAATCGAAAGATGCCAAGAAATTTGAAAAATTTAAGAACAACAAAGTGGATCCCACCTCTAAGGATAAGTTTGAGAAGCCTAAGAGAGATGAGACGGATAAGTGTTTTGGGTGTGAGGGGTACGGTCACAAGGTTAAGGAATGTCCCACTAGACTTAAGAAAGAGGGCAAGCAACCCATTATCTATAGTGCCACCTTAAGTGATAGTGAACCGGAAGAGGGAGAGAGTTCCCCCATTGAGCATAACTTTGTTGCGTTTATGACATGTCATGTGAGCGACGACCACAATACTCATGTGAATGACACTTCCGAGGAGGTTTTGAGTGTATCTCATGTTAGTGAGGATGAAGAGAGTGACGAGGAGGAGATTGATGTGAAAGAGTTACAAAATGCGTTTAATGAGTTGTATGCCGAAACGGTGAAGGTGAAAAAGGCTAACTCAAAATTGCAATCTAAGTTGAATGAGCGTGCCATAGAAAATAATGATAGTTTGATTGAGGATTTTAGGGCACGAGAGAAGAAGTTTAGGGAGAAATTAGAGGTTGTGGAGAAAGAGAGAGATAATCTCCGTGGTTTGATGGAGTCCTTGAAAAAGGAGATTTTAGAATTTGAGGAGACTAGGCGTTTACTTGAGTCTAGGATTATTGAGTTGGAGGAAAGGTTGAAAGACTCGTCTAGAGTCAAGTTTGATTTGGAGGCTAGGTCGGAGAAGTTAGATAAGATCTTAGGCACCGTTCAAATTAAGGGAGATAGGGGAGGTATTGGTTTTGGTGAGAGAGTTGTTCCCATTCCCCCCGCACGTGTGAGAAACACTAGGATGGTTAGAAAAGGTCCACATAAAGGTAATCAGCTACACTTGCACATTTTGTGGTAGGAAAGGTCACCTTAGGCATTATTGTTACGATCTTAGACAAGCTCCTAGGAAGTAGGAATAAAGTTGCCCCGATTCCCAAAACCCCCATGCGCCATTTTACACCTACTTGGGTTAGAAAATTGAATTTAGTGGCTTTAGGAATTAAACTTCATGATTCTCATTTGGGTGAACTTGATTCTTCCCATGCTAAATCTAAAGGATGATAGTGTTGCCTTGTTTGTCATATGCTAGTTTGCTTCATGATATATTCATTGCTAGTATTATGACATGTTTATCATTTTGTATTTTAGTTTTCTTTTGTTTGAGTTTTTTTTTGAAAAATACAAAAAGATTTTGTTTTTGAGAAAACTTTTGAAAATCCAAAAAGATTTTGTTTTTCTTTGAGTCAAAATATGTTTGAAATGCCAAAAAGATTTTATGTTTTTGTGTTTGACTTTACATGTTTAATGTGGCATATTGGTGTGCTTGAACCCCCCCCCCCTCGTTTCATTATCCATGTGGCTAGGACATTTGGTCATTATTATCGATGCTTAAAATGATCTTAACCATTGTTTATATGGGGTTGTTTCGAAGTTGATATGCATCTTGATTCGACTTTGTATATATGCCAACATCGCACACATGCACGAGTTTATATGGATGTTTGACTTCTCTTGCATATTTGAATTTGGTGAGGCGTTCTTATCTCAATCTTGCCATCTATGCGTAAGTAAACTTAAGGAGAAGTGTGCATGTAATAACCGTTTACCATGAGAATTTAATATTTAAAAAATAATGAGTGATTCACGGGAAAGGGCTGCGAGAGTTCAAAATTAACTCGTCGTGAAAGCCACCGTTTAAAAGAGCCCAAAAAGAAAATGCAATGTGCTAAGAAAAGGGCCAATAAGATTTTCTCTAAGTTGAGAATGCTAGAAATCTCAAAAGAACTTGAAAAAGTATGTTTATATGAGGGTGTTTGGTTGGAGAAAATTTAAACGGGTTTGCACTACTAATCCTAATGTTGAAACATTGCAATTTGACGCCATTATTTGTAGAATCGTCAAAATTCTGGATTGGTGTGCATGTAGAGTATGTTTAGTTCATTAAGCTCAACTATTTAATTGTCATTTGGCTATGATAAAGTTTGATGATTTATCGCTATCAATTAGAGCTTCTTGATCGTTTCGATGTGTTGGAATTGTGACTCATTTGTTGTAGTTTCATGCCCATTCATTCCATATCCATGTTTGAGCACATAGGTACAATGTTTGCATGTAACTCGCATTTTAAGTTTTTATGAGTTTTTGCATTTTGTACGAAAAGCCTACTGTTTTAGCACTGTTTTGCATCTGTCAAGCCCTTCCTGGAATTTTTTTGTGGAAATTTTTTCACTGGGCAATACTTTATAATATTTCTAGGAAACTGGGAAATTTTGGCAGGTCGCACGAAGTCGTTCAAATGACATCTCATCTCGCGCGAACGACTTCTGTACTTCGTTCGAGCGACTTCCTCATCTCGTTTGAGCGAAGTCCCTGGCTCGTTCGAACGACAGGATGAAAAATGGCTTCTGATTGGTTTGCAGTCCTCTGGCTTAATTTGTTATATTTTTGGTACTGCAAGAAGCATTTTTTTTGGTTAATTGGTCTATATACAGGTCCTTCTATGTTCCAATTTTGTATTTTGGCATATATGACCGTTTATCACACTTGATTTGATTAGTATACTCTTTGTTTGATTCCTTGGTTTACTAGCTCTATTCTGTCATTACATGATCTTATTTAGCTAGTTGATTCATGTTTATCTAGCGATTTTTAGTTTTCAATTGGTATCAAGTTGATTCTATTTGGTATCATATTCGCATGCTAGATATTTCATATTGGTTTATCTTTTCACTGGATTGTCGATTCGAGACAAAAAGGGGGAGAGATATATGTGATGTAGGGGGAGATTTATTGAGCGTTTCTTTATGATATTTGTTTCAAATTGGTATCAGATAATTGCTCACATGTTTCTAATGATTTGTTCTTATTAGAAATATAAATTGCTATCATTTGTTCCTCCATACTTCACTTGGTATTTGTTTGTCTGTTCCATGTGTGTAGGTATGCTTCAGCAATTCGAGATTTCAAGTCTACATCACATTCAGACAGTTCATGCTTTTCGGTGCTACATATTTTAGTCCGTGTCCTGTATTTTTTGATTTTGGATTTATGGGATGGGATTTAGGCGTCATACGGCTTGACGGCCCGGTTAGGCATTTCACTAGTTTAGTTTTGTCCCGGAATAGTCAAAGGGGGAGATTTTTAAGGACATAAATTTCCAATTGAGTCCCTGTATTGTTTTGACTTAATTCCGTGAACAAAACTGTGTTTGTAATATGTCATAGGGAGAATTTTATTTTGTCACGATCCCACTTGGTCTATGACGTATTAAAGAAATTGAAGACGTTGCGGCAAAACTTCAAAGAAATAATCACGCCGATGTTTATTCGGTGCAAGTTTACTCGTCTTCAAAGTTAATTTCATTCCGAGATCACTCAGGTATGAATGCATATAATTAATGGTGCTCGGAATTATTTTATAAAAGATAAGGATGTAATTTTTATAAAGAAAAATGTTTTTAAATGTTTTAAAAGTGTTTTAATGGTTTAAACTTCGTTTTATGATGATAAGCTCGAAATAGAGTGTGACTAATTTGAATCTCTTTGATTAGAGACGTTTTTATCTGAAAGTCAAAGAAAGTCAAACTTTCGCAAGGTCGCTCGAGAGACATTGGATCTCGTTCGAATGAGATACAATGTCGCGCAAACGACATGCTTAAGTCGTTCGAACGACATGTTTTTTGAGGCAGCGTTTAAATCCTATTTAAACAGTGTTTGCATCATAATTTATTAGGTGTGCTTTTGGGAAAATAGTTTTACGAATCAGAACCTTGTTTGCACATGTTTTCTAAGGTTTAAAAGTCTTAAACACATCCTTAGAGTTTGGAAAGATCTGAGTTATCATTCTTATATGTTTACGTGATCTTGCTGCACCAAAGTTGTTTGTTCTACACATTGAACACAAAGGGTTTTGCGGTGAAGAAGCGACGAACATCGTGTTCGACATCGTAGACGTATCAAAGCCATATCGGTGGACACCGAGACATACGTGGACGCGTGTGTTGTGGACAGAGATCGTGGAAGACGAAATTTCTACATGGGCACTAGTGAAGAACAGTTGAAGATCAGAAGGAGCGTCAAGACCTGTGGGGATCGAGTCTTAGTGTAAGGCTAATCTGTCTTTGTAAAACCATTATTCATAGTGATTGTCTGGCTTGGGCCGTCCGAGGTTGTTTTCCCGTTTTGGGTTTTTTCCTCGTACATCCGACGTTGTGAGTATTCTTTACTTTACTTTACTTTACTTGCTTTAATCACTAGATGCATGTTTAGTATTAATCAAGATAAAATTGATTTAAAGTGAGAATTGGGATTTCACAACTTGGTTTGGTGCATAATTAAAAAAGTTGGATATTTTTCGAAGACAAATTATTTTTTGTTTAAAAAACACACATCGGGCCACTCACACTTTCAGAGTAGTTAAGTTATGGACCGGTTGACATCCAGCTAGTGTAATAGATTGCATAAGCTTTCTTGTCTTTTCTCTGCCCCAAAACAACCCCAATCTCATAATCACTAGCATCACACATAAGCTCGAATGGAAGAGACCAATACGGAGCTTGCATGATGGGAGTGGAAATCAACATGCTTTTCAATTTATCAAAAGCTTCTTGGCATACATCATTCCACTCAAAGGGGGCATCCTTCATAAGGAGGTTACTCAAGGGTCTAGCGATAGCGCTAAAATCCTTAATAAACCGTCTATAAAAACCCGCATGGCCCAAGAAGGAGTGCACGTCCTTTAGTGATTTAGGTGGGGGAAGCTCAGCTATGACATCTATTTTTGCTCAGTCAACTTCTATTCCTTTAGATGAGACTATATGGCCTAGAACTGTGCCCTCGGTAACCATGAAGTGGCATTTTTCCCAATTGAGGACTAAGTTCTTCTCCATACATCGGGATAAAATGTTTTCAAGATTCGCTAAACATTGGTCAAAAGATGGACCAAAAATGCTGAAATCGTCCATGAAAACCTCAAGTCCTCTTTCTACCATGTCTCTAAAGAGACTTAACATGCACCTTTGAAAGGTCGCGGGCGCATTACACAATACAAGAGGCATACGTTTGTTGGCAAACGTACCAAATGGACATGTAAAAGTCGTCTTATCTTGATCAAGTATATCTACCTCAATTTGGTTATATTTGGAGTAACCATCAAGAAAGCAATAATATGGGTGGCCCGCTACGCGTTCAAGTATTTGGTAGATGAACAGTAAGGGGAAGTGATCTTTTCTCATCCCGACATTGAGTTTTCGATAATCAATGCAAACCGCCACCCGGTGGTGGTGAGTTGAGGAATTAATTCACGCATTTTCGACCACCGTCATTCCTGACTTCTTCCAGACGACTTGAATTGGGCTCACCCATTTGCTGTCTGAGATAGGGTAGATAATCTCGGCATCTCTCAACTTTATAATTTTATCTCTAACGACTTCTTTCATGGTTGGGTTTAATTGCTTTTGCATTTCCCTCGAAGGCTTCACGTCCTCCTTGAAGTGGATTTTGTGGGTACAAATCAAGGAACTTATACCCTTCAAATCCACTATAGACCAACAAAAATGACCTCTGTGCTTCCTCAAAATTTCTAGCAACTTACCCTCTTGCTCTTTATCTTGGCTAAAGGTGACAACAATAGGAAATGTCTCATGCTCTCCTAGAAAATCATATTTCACATTAGAGGGTAGTTTCTTCAATTCGAGGGTAGGGAATTTCTCTTTGGAAGGTGTCAATCATGACTCCCTCGGGTGTAATTCCTTAAATCTAGAAACCCAATGGATATCTCTCAACTCCTCTAATGGCGCTCCCTCGTCTAATATGGCTTTCAACTCCTCTATCTCCCGCTCATACTTGGTGTATGGGATCTCAATTTCCTCACCTCTCACTAGGCATGATTCTAACACATCCCCACCCATGGTTCTCTCAATGTGATCTTCTACTACCTCCTCTATGAGTTTGATCGTATGGATTTCATCTTCATCACCCATTTGGTTAGCAACATTGAAGATGTTTGTCTCTAGGGTCATGTTCCCAAAAGTGAGCTGCATGTGCCCATTTCGTGTATTGATTAAGGCATTAGCCGTAGCTAAGAATGGGCGGCCTAGAATGATGGGAACATGGTTGCTAGAATGGATGGAGAGCTCTGTGTCCCAAATGACAAAATCTACCGAGAAGTATAAAGTGTCCACTTGGACTATCACGTCCTCAACAATCCATCGAGGCACCTTCACTGTGCGATTTGCTAATTGGAGAGTGATTCCTGTGGGCTTAAGGTCACCCAACTCAAGTTGCCTGTAAATGGAGTAGGGAAGTATATTAACACTAGAACCTAAGTCCAATAAGGATCTCTCAATTCGACATTATCTAATAACACATGATATTATGGGTGCACCGAGATCTTTAAACTTGGGTGGAAGGTCGTTAAGTAGAACAGAGCTCACATTTTATGCTAGGAAGACATTCTTCTTCACCTTTATCCATCTTTTCACAGTCAAAATATCTTTAATGGCCTTGTCATAGGCAGGAATTTGCTGGATGGCATCAAGAAATGGCAAATTCAGATTCACTTGCTTAAGAACATCTAGCACATCTGGACGGGAAGCTCCCTTTTGAGGTAGGGCCAATCGTTGAGAGAAAGAAGCAGCGGAGGGAAGTTTCACAAAACTTCAGGCTCTCTAATATCAGCCTTGTCACTCTCTTTCAAGGAAGCATATTCGGCCTCTTTCGTGTCGGGCGAAACCTCCTTGTCTTTTGGCTTCTCATGTGGGGGAGGTGATAAATCAATGACTCGCCCATTACGTAGAGTGGTGACAAAGAAAGATGTATAGATAACATTAGCTTGACCTTGAGGAGGTCTTTGTCCCTGAGCCTGAAATTTTCCCTTCTCTTGGACACTCAATGAAGATTACAACTTAGATAATCTCGTATGCATCTCGGTGAACATATGCTTAAACTTGGCATTAATTGCATTTTAAGACTGGATGAACTGGGTTAAGTTTTCATCAAGAGTCCTCTCCGGTGGGGTAATGTATGGGCCTAGAGGTGGAGCTTGCATGTGTGCTTGCATAGGCGGATCTTGCTGAAATTGAGGAGGGGTGGGGAGCTAGGACAACATGTGCATAGCTTTGTAGGCGGGTATCGTCGGACATTCCTTTATTGAATGGCTCGCCTCATAAATAACGTACACTTTTTCTTTCATAACACGGGTGGATCCGAGAGATTCTCTCATTCGAACCTCAAGTAGGTCCCTCATACTCTTCTCAAATTGTTCAAGTCATCGGTCTATCACGGTATCATGATTCAATTCATATAGATCGGATGCAGCAGGAGTATTAGACACTTATCGAAGTCGGTTTTGGGCATTAAGATCAGATGTGTCCCATGCTTTAGTAGTCTCAGTGACATACTTAATATGAGCCTCATCGTCACTTGAATCTAATTCCCAAAATGGTCTTTCGCACATTGTTTAAACAAGTTTTTTAGACGCTATATTAAGCCTATGATGGAAGAAAGAGATAAGGTGATGTTTCTCAAATCCATGATGGGGGCAAGCGTTAACCAACTCTTGGAATCGTTCCAAACACTTGTCAAATAGCTCACTATCTCTTTGTAGAAAGGCTTGAATTTGAGCCTTGATGGGGTTGGTTTTATGTTGTGGAAAGAACTTTGAAAGAAACTTGGATTACATATCCTTCTATGATATGTTCGAGTTCAGGGGTAAAGACCAAAGCCAGGTCTTAGACTTATCCTTTAAGTAAAAAGCTTTAGGCAAATGACATCTTGCGTGAAAGCTTAATCACTAAAGGTTTCGTACGCCTCTTCGAACTCTCGGATATGGAGATATGGTTTCTCCGAATCCTTACGGTGAAAAGTTGGATGAATTTATATCATCCCATTACGAAAGTAGAACCGACCGTCATTATACGGGAGTAAAATGCAACCAGGGGTGATAGTTCGCTCGAGAAAGAGGAGTTCTTTCATGGGACGTTATGGCAGGTTTCCCTCACCCATACCGAAACTAGCGATATCCGACATGGCTCTCTCTCTAATGGACTCAGAATCTCACTCAGTGTTCTAGACGTGTGACTCAACGTGTGACTGGTGATGGAGGGGTAGGAGGTGGAGCCCAGAATTGTGGAATGGAGGGGTAGGAGGTGGAGCCAATAATTGT
Organism: Sambucus nigra; assembly: GCA_949130495.1. Lineage (NCBI taxonomy): Eukaryota > Viridiplantae > Streptophyta > Magnoliopsida > Dipsacales > Adoxaceae > Sambucus > Sambucus nigra. The sequence goes on from OX422218.1 coordinate 141,226,709, forward strand.
GGAATGCTAGGGGTATGGAGGCTTTCAAAATTATACTCAACGATGGGATTTTCGTAAATTCTTATTGGAGTATTCTGAGGACTTTGTTCTTGATTTTACATGAAAGGGCTTTTGAGAGATGATTTCTTTTTGAAGTTTTTATTTTTTGGATTTTTTTGGATTTTGGATTTTTTTTTTAATTTTGGAATCAAATTTGGGATTAAATCAACTAATTTAAAGTCTAACTAATTCCCTGGCAACGACGATAAAAACTTGACGCGTCCACAAATGTGTATCTAGTGTGCTTGCTGATATAGGCTCAAGTGCAAGCCTATCGTGTTAGTAATAAACCCAGTAAGTAGGGATCGTCTCCTCATGGAAATAGGAATAATATTATAACGACACGGAACCGCTGACTAACCCTGAAATTGACTCTCGAAAATAATGGAAAAGGTGATTAAGATGGATAGGAACTCTACTAACTAAATGTGAACGCAAATTTAACTACTAATCAAACTAAGTGCAAAGGATCAAATCTATTGAATGATTGAACTATGAATAAGGAAAGATAGGTCGGGTTACAATCCCTCAAACCCTAGTGCATTTATGGTATAGAATTCTAGAATTTTGAATTAGAAATTTAACAAAACCTAGTCTTTAGTAATCCTAAGCATTACATATATGAGGATACGAGTCTGCACCATACGTAATGAAAGGTAAAAATAAAGCGGGGCTGAATAGCTAACACGCGCATCGCATCCTGAAACACTCCGGTTACCTAAAAAAAATGAGGTTAAAAGGTCTACGACGGTTTTGTGTACTACACAACACGATTCACTTAAAATTCAATTCAAACCCTATTTTCCACATGGGGAAATTACATCGGATTGGGTTCATACACCCCAACCCTTAAAAACTTAGCCGGACATGATTAAATTAAATGAAAACACAAGTTTTAAAGTGCAGGAAATCATGACTATTTTGGAAAATTGAGAAGAAATTGTGTGGATTAAGAATTGAAAACTAAGAACTACGAATTAAGCTAACTAACTAATAAAGAAATTGAAAGCAAAAATTAAATGTTACTTGCAATGGAGAAATCTGGAAATAAACTTTGAATCTTGAATTAATTGCAAAATTTCAAAACTAGGATTCTTCTCTACAAAAGCCCTCTAAAAACTAATAATATTCGAACCTCCTAATGTCTGACAATAAGTTAAAATAAATACACTATGAAATTTACAAGAGTTTGAACTAAGTGAAACTCTAAATGATAAATAAAAAATTTGAGAAATCTCAATCGAACCGGTCCGGAGGATCTTCTTCGGTTCGGTTCGGTATCTAATTTTGGGCAGGAATCTTTAAGGAATCAGACCGATTCATTTTCATCTAAAATCGGATCGATCCGGTACTCATTTTTATTCGGGAACCTTCAAGAAATTGGACCGGTTCGATTTCTTCTGCACCCGGATCGGTCCGTTAGCCAATTTCATTCAGAGTCCTTATTCTTTCCGAATCAGTTCATTTTTGTCTATAACCGGTCCGATCCGGTGGTGAAATTTATTCAGAGACTTGCTTTCTTTCGGACCGGTTCGCTGCTTGTCTTGACCTGTCCGGATTTGAAATTCATTTTCTGTCTTTTCATTTCATTTTCTCTCATCTTTGAATCTCCGTAACTTCTGATCCAAGGCTCGATATGGGGTGCCGTTTCTTCCTACGCGCTTGTAGATGCGAGGTATTCATTTTTCATGTTGGTCCCTCATCTGAATTCTAGATGTTAAATGACTATTTAGCCCTATGACTTTCCTTCATTTTTTGATTTCTCGACTTTGGATTCCTCTTCTCTTCACTTAACATTAAATACCTGAAAAGGCATGAAAAATACACAAAACTCGAGGCACTATGTGGGAATTGTCAGCAACATATAAATGAGATAAATCAATATGAATTACATTATTCGAGGTGCTAAAAGCTACTAAATTAAAGGAATAAATTAGAAAGAATTTATGCCTAATCAATTAGCATATTGGACTACGTGTGGGAATATTATCTACAATCGAGATCAATGGATACCGAGGCCTCAGAGGTTGAGCCTCTCGTTCCTTAATCGGGGAAGCACTTGCTATTTTAGGCAAAGGCAGAGAAGCAGAATGCAAGAGAGTGACCATGTGGGAGTAATCTTTATCATATCTGTAAGATGTGTATGTGTACTTGTTAAGTCCTTGAAACATTATTCAATACTAGTAGACTTTATCGTTGGTTGGAGCGATGATGGTTTTTCCAGTGAATATTTCCACTCTAAATCCTTGTGTGATGTTCGTGATTGATTTATTTCTTGCTTCTGATGATAATCACTTGCACGCAAATCTGGACTAAATAATTTTTGGGTCAATTACACCAACCCTCCTAAACTATCTTGGGTTTACGTGTAGTGTCAATACTAAATATTAATGAAGCATTAAGTTAGAAATATTAAATCTCCAAATTTTAATCAGAAATAAAATGCAGAGTTGTGTTACAAAATAAATAGAGTTAAATTCTTTTTATAAAAATCAACTTTAAATAACTGAGATTTAATAATTCTGTTTATTCTTAATTATGGAAATATTTAAACACTTTACTAAAAATCATTTTATATATTTAATTGGTCAATATCATGAAATTTCGTTTTAAATATATGCTAATATTTTAAGATGAAATCGTAACAATCACATACATAAGCAAGTAAATGACACAAAATATAATACACCTGTTTTTAACGTGGTTCGGCAAAAAATACACCCGTCTCCTACGCTTCACTATTGCCGATCCACTTAACAGTAAGAGGAAACCACCACTTTACAACAGCACCGACAGCTACAAGTTCAAATTGCAAAGCTAAAAAACCAGCTTCAAATCTTTATAAATGGAGCAGAAATTTGAAGAAGTTTACACACTTTGAAAGAATATAAATTTAGGATTGAGAGTTTCTTGAATCACACAAACAAATCAACAGATGTTCTTGCACTTTTTGTATTTGATGTTGCTAATTTTGTAGAGTGTTTTCTTGTCTTGATATTTTTCTTGATCTATCTCAGTCTCTTTTCTTGCTTTTTCTCGTTGTAGTTCGGTCTTACTTCATATGTGTCCACACTTGAGATTTTTGAGCAGATACATATGAATCTTGAAAATTTGATTGTTAGAGAGAGAGCAACTGCAACTTGGAGTGGCATTAAATGCCCACAATCTTTGAGAAGATAAATCGTATCCATTTCTATCTAGGAAAGAAAAAGATGTAGACTGATTGAGAGAGAGAGATAGAGAGAGAGATGTTAGAAGAAAAATGAGGTATACAATGAATCTTATAGACGTGTGTTAAGAGTTAGTAGGAAATAGTCATCAATTGATATCTGCAGGGAAATATCTATGGGGCCCAAGAGATAAACCACTTTGTGGTCTTGAATAAACCACATGTCAAATATCAGATAAGGACATCTGTATTTCTAAGTATATCAAGACTTGTATAATGAAATGATATCAGATGTAAATAATATCACAACAACTAGTTTGTCTTCGAAGAAGTGTACAGTTGTCATTAGCTTATACAGTGGATAACAAGAAAAGAATTTAAGTAACAATTTTAAGTTAGTATAACGTTATAGATTATTTATAAAAAAAATATTTTTGTTCAAGAAAAAATGTAAAAGAAAGGTAATAGTGTTTCACAAATGACGTTAAAACTGATTTTGTTCATAAAATAATATTTTCGAAATAAGCAAAGTAAAGTAATAACAAACACTATCACTAAGTATCGCTTATCAAAAGACAGAACTTAGGCCATCTGTAGTGGTAATGTGTAAACTGAGTACGTGGAGATGCAAATTTACATTGTTTTGTTTAGATTGTTGGTCGAAGTTTTACAATGGGACAATGCAAAGAGGGTACGTGGCGCCTGTTGGGCGTTAACCTTTTTACCGCCCAGATCTGGGCGGCTAACATATTACCGCCCAGATTTTACCCCCATTTTCGGCCGTTATCTCCTAACCGTTTATACCCGTTGCAAATATAGCCGTTGTAACTAAATATTAATTATGCTTTTACCCCTATAAATAACATTTTCTCCTCTTCTATTTTTCATTCTTATTACAAAATTATTTCTATAAAAATTTTTATCTCCTACAATATCCTTGAATATTTTTTAAATCCCAAAACTCAAAGACATATTTTTTATATATTCAATACCATTTATTTTAAATATGTTATCTATTCAAAGAAAATGGTGTGGCAAACTTGCAAAACCTAATCCCATTCCACCCCCACCACCGAATTTGCCAGTCTTTTATCGGAATTATCATAAGTTGTTTGACGATAGACATGATTGTTGATCCTATAGCGAATCCAACCGACAGTCAATTTCATATGCGCGGTAGTATCCACGGTCCGATAGAGGTGTATGCTGAATTATCCCATATTCCATTTGTGCGAGCGGCCATTGGGAATTTCGGTTTTAGTCATTTATTTAGCGAATCTTTTTCTAACTCCGATAACCAATTGACTGGAGCACTCATAAGTAGGTGGTCGGAAATAACTCATACATTCCATCTACCGAGTGTGGAGTTGGGGATTACCCCTTATGATTTTGTTCATTTATCAGGTAAATATTTCAAAAATGTTTTTCCGCACAATATTTGTATTTTTATAAATTATTGTTTGATGTTTCCATATTTAATAATTCTTAAATTATATGGTTTTAGGAATTCCAATTGGAATCCATCCAATTTTGCCTAGTTTTCCAACATCTAGTCAGTATACTATGGAGCAAATGTTCGACCTATATTTTCCCGGAATAGGCCACCCAGAGTTCAAAGGAAGAAATATTTCTTGTAAAACAGTAAAAAAATACATGTTGGATTGGTGCGAACAAGTTCCGGAGGAAAGACTAGCGAGCGAAGAACATATTGCCAGAGTTTTTATTGTATATGTGTTGAGCTCCATTTTTTTCCCGACAGGCCATAACACCTTGTGTGTGGATTGGGCAACTTATTTAAACAATCTTAACGACATGGCTGCTAAGGATTGGGGTTCTTCCATTTTAGTGCGTATTTACTATACGCTTGACGCGTGTACCACAAATACGCAAAAATCGGTAAATTGTTTTTGGCAACTTATAGAGGTATTATTCCCTCTAATTTTACATTTGTATCACGATCATTAAAATTAAATTTTTTTAGTGTAATAATCTCCTGAATTCTAATGAGTTTTTTCTTAAACCCGCAGTACTTTGGCTACGAGTACCTTCACACGATGGCTCCCATATTGCACGATAATGCTGTGGAAAGATGGGCGCGTATGCTACGATGGGTGTCTGATCAACGTGAGACTTTATTGGGTCAGATGAGATTTAAAAGTTCGGTAATGCAAGAGCAACTGGAAATGCGTTCTCCCGAGTCAGTCATATGGCAACCTTTTATGGGATTAGCAGAAAACCAGTTTAATATCGTTACAATTGCTCACGATTTTGGGTAAAGACGGATAATGCTTTTGGATATTGAGTTAGGTGGAACTTGGTATCTCGGAGATCGTTGCTACCGTCAAATGACAAGTCTCGTTGCGATTCCAGAAAACCCACCGTATCCAATGGCATTCATTCCAAGGGATATATATGGAACAAATTAGCAACTGGCAACCTGCAATTGCTCGTCTCGCAGTCTCATAGGAGGACGAATGGTTGACATACTGGAAGATTGTGGGTAAAGGTGCAATATTAGGCTTCCTAATTCGGTGAAAAAATCATGACGGGGTGGGGTTCGCCTCGATTGCACTATCTAATTTACGGGTACCCAGCACACCAGCAGATAGATGGGAGGCTCTCCATATATACAACACACAAGGACAATCTTCATCGTCAAATCTTACACCTTTGTCAAGGGATATTGAAGTTGAAGATACAAATTTGAGTGGCACAACAGTCATTCAAGTAGACCCGCCAAGCAGTCATATTGACTTAGCTCCCGACACATTTTACTCACGCGACCAATGGCGTGATATGTTTTTTTTTAAAGAGGACTACATAAGGAAACTTCAATTAATAATGTTAGAATGAGAGATTATGTGGCAAAGGTGGGTGAGAGAGCTTAAAGGCGCTGGGCCCAATTCGTTTACCGGGCACAACCCCATTCCACAACACCCCCCTGATATATATGGAGATGAATATCCAATTTCTACTCCTAATATAGCCCATCCACCATCACAAGACCCTGGAGGATCGATCAGTCAAACCTCTCTTGCCGATGATGTTTTTAGACTATTCAACGAATTTCCTTATCAGCAATAACGATGTATTAAATTTCTTTTGATAATAAAATTGTTTTTATTTAATAACGATGTGGTTTATATTAGATTCAAGTGCAAACATTGTATTAGATTCAAGTGCAAACACTGTTAAAATACAAACACCATAAAAACACCAACAAATGCTTAAACACTTAGGTCGAACCTAGTAGAAGTACAACAAAATGGTTTCCCATTGCGTACTAAACATTTAGGTAAGTAAGATCGTTGCATATTAGAATCAACATATTCTTTGTTATAGTTTGATATATTTGGTTCGTACTCTTCCCCATCATTTTCATATACGCATTCCGAAAAGTAGTCATAACCAGAATTGGTGTAGTCTGAAATATCGTTATCTGATGCCAACGCAGAATCATTATATATGTTAATCGTTTATTCCTGAATGTGATGACCAGATTGCATAGCGTGTTGTGATTTATGATAACGTTGTAAGCGCCTCTCCATCTGCCATATCTCTTCCTCTAATAAATCAAGGCAAAACATCTCCGCTTCTTCGGGATACGATATTGTCCAAAGAGCGACAACCCGATTTCTCGGCACAGGTATATGATGGTAATGGCAAAGAACCTCCAAGTCACACCTTTCATCATATTTTTATGGCCATGACATGTGTTCCCAAGGATATTCAACTCCGTCTTCTGGTTCAGAAGTAGGGGAGATTATGAAAATATGACCATAGTCATTAAGAAAACGTCTAGAAGTATCAATCGGTTTGAAAAAATTGTTTCTTTCCATACCAAACGTTACCGGCAATATCTGTGTATGATCCATTGTAAACGGATGAATTGTATGGAGATGAATCCATGTTTGTAATGTTAGACGAAAAGGCGTTATATATATAGCCTTGTTGGGCGGGACTTGTTTTACCGTCCAACAAGGAAGATTTGTTTTGTTGGGCGGGACTTGTTTTACCGTCCAATAAGGAAAATTTGTCACGTCATGTAAAATATGAGGACTGATATTTTGTGGACATGAATCTTTTCTGCTTTAGTCTTGTACACTTGTTGGGCGGGACTTGTTTTACTGTCCAACAAGGACGATTTGTCACGTCATGTAAAATATGAGGACTGATATTTTGTGGACATGAATCTTTTCTGCTTTAGTCCTGTACACTTGTTGGGCGGGACTTATTTTACCGTCCAACAAGGACGATTTGTCACGTCATGTACAATATGAGGACTAATATTTTGTGGACATGAATCTTTTCTGCTTTAGTCCTGTACACTTGTTGGGCGGGACTTGTTTTACCGTCCAATAAGGACGATTTGTCACGTCATGTACAATATGAGGACTGATATTTTGTGGACATGAATCTTTTCTACTTTAGTCCTGGACACTTGTTGGGCGGGACTTGTTTTACTGTCCAACAAGTACGATTTGTCACGTCATGTTGGGCGGAACTTATTTAAATATACAACTTTGATAGATGTTGAGCATCACAACTACTACTCCTACAATATAAACATTTACCATGTCTAACAACGATATTGAGGAGATGATATTAGCGCAGATTGCCCAAATGTATGATCTCAACTCCGATGATGAAGCCCCCGCGGTACACAACAGATTTTGGAATGCAATACATCGGACGTCCTTACTGCACAGTAGTCGGGAAATACATGAGCGACGAACGGTGCACCGAGATAGAAAGATGGCTCATCACAATTTATGGACAGACTATTTTCAGGAGAACCCCACATACCCTGAAGAAATGTTCAGGCGTAGGTTCAGGATGAATAAGGCGAGCTTCAATCGTATTTTGGAAGCAGTCTATGAAAATGATTCATATTTCATCCAGAAATTGAATTGTGTTGGACGAATGGGATTAAGCTCTCAACAGAAGATTGTTTGTGCACTTCGTATGTTGGCGTATGGTGTATGCGGGGATTTACAAGATGAATATATGAAAATAGACGAGACAACAGCGATTCATACTTTAAAACATTTCTGTAGGGCTGTAGTGAAGGTGTTTAGCTCGAAGTATTGCCGCACACCTACAGCCGCAGATATAGCCCGCATGCAGCCAGAGAATGAACGACGTGGGTTCCCCGGGATGATTGGGAGCATTGACTGCATGCACTGGGAATGGAATAACTGTCCATATGCATGGAAAGGACAATATCAGGGTCATTCCCATACTGCCACTATAATTTTAGAGGCAGTGGCGTCTTATGATACTTGGATTTGGCATGCATTTTTTGGAATGCCTGGTGCATGTAATGATCTGAATGTTCTTGTAAAATCTCACGTGTTTGAAGACCTTCTGGAAGGAAATCGTCCCCCTATGAACTTTAAAATCAATGGAAACACGTGTGACACGGGGTACTACCTTGCAGATGGTATCTATCCGCCCTACGCAACTATCGTTAAGAGTTTCAAGAGACCGGTCAGTCAAAAACAGAAGGTATTCACACGAGCCCAAGAAGGTGCCCGAAAGGATGTGGAACGGACATTTGGCATCTTGCAACAATAGTTCCACTTTATCAAAAATCCGGCCAATTTTTGGGAATATAAAGACTTACGTGTAATTATGAAGGCTTGTGTCATATTACACAATATGATTATCGAGAAAGAGTTGCGGGACGGGACTTGGCGAGCTGACCAGCCCTTACGTGACCCACCCCCTGCTTAAGCAGGCAAAGTCTCGCTGGCCATTATCAGTACCAGGTGCGGGAGGCAAAGATGTGGAACAAGGATGCCCATAACCAGTTATGTGAGGACCTTATGGAACACATTTGGAATCGTCATGCAGAATCATCATCTTGATTGTAATTTCAATATTATCCATTTACCCTACCTAATCTATGTAAATAATTTTCTTCGTGCTAAATAAAATATGTTTGGGCAAAACTAGTCATTGATGAACATTGGTAGAAAAGCTAGTAATTAATAAATTTGGATTACATAAATAACCATATAAATCTAATAATCTAGTATTAGAAGTTCTGAAATGCTTGAGCCCGACACTGCATTATCTGAGTCAATCGTATCTCGTGAAGGGCTCTTTGTTGGGGAGTGAAGTTACTTGTATCCATGTAAATAATGTGATCTTCGTCATGTTGGAGTTGAGCTTCATACTCTTTGGTGCGAATTGAAATTAAACCATCAATATTTTCATTTAGAGTTCTTTTGATTGATTGGGATTCTGCAGAATTTTTGTCATAAAGTTTGTTGAATTCATCAGAGTTCTCTAAAATGAGCGTTTGTGAAGCCGCACTGTTGGCTACCGCTCTTTTCTTCCCTTTCAGTTTCGCAGCTTTACGTCCTTCCGGTCTTTTCAACGGATTATTGAATTCCCTTGTATCGCTGTCGTTCGAATTAAACGAGTTTTCATTATCTTCTCCATCAGTATATTGTGAACCAGTGGTCGACATCGAATACTTTGGCAATTCCTCACGCACCTCGTAGCAATGGTCGTAATTGAATTTATGACCTGTTTTTGATAGAAAGTTATCACGAGCTCGTTGTACCTATAAAAAAAAATATTCTCGCATTATTTTTGCAAAAATTATGAATTTAATTATAAATATAAAATAAATAAATATTAATTGTAATTACCCATGAAACCTCCGACGTGCCGCTTTCTTTCCCCCTATCGTATGCTTTGGACAAGTTCGCCGTATACAGCACACAATCTGTGTTAATTTTCCGAAATTTTCCCTGCAATGTATTTTCAGACCGTTTGTAAATGACACCCTCGCTTGAGTTATATTCGTTCGTAATTTTTTCCCATAATGTTGAACCTCCTTGGTTAGTCTCCATAGCACCATCTATAGAAAATTTAACGTATGCCATACAAAGCAACACCTCATCGTGTGCATTAAAATTTGGCAATCGGTTAGAATTAGGCGGAGTACTTTGATAAGAAGAATCCATTATAATTATTTGAATTATAATGTTCAAAGATATAAAATACTCTGTGTTCAAAGTGTTTGAGGGATGTAATATATATACACAAAAATAAAAGTTACCGTTGTGTAAATATGTTTTAGCCGTTACAAAAGTTACCATTTGGATATTATTATTATTTTTTTTCAAAATTGAGGTTGGGCGGTTGTATGTTTAACGCCCAGAAATCTGGGTGGTTTTATGTTTAACGCCCAGTCTGGGGGGTTGTATGTTTAACACTCATACCCTCTGGACCCCACTTACACATTGTGTTTCGATTGTTTAGATTTGCATTTCCTTTACACTTTCTCTCTCCTCCAACTACACGATCCTTTACCCATTGTAAGATGTAAATGTGTAGTTTTACACATTTACATCTTCCAGTACAGATGGCCTTACGAGTAATAAAAGATTGCGCACGGGTAGTGATAGATTTTTTTAAGCAACAAAATCATGTGGGCCCAAGGACAATACAATTTGACCAAGGCAAGTGGGACTATCTTATCTAAATGAATGATCGAAATCAGTTGTCCATCTACTGTCATTTGTGGGGCCCAAGGCCTAATACAAAATTTTGACCATAGAAGGATTTATAGATATAACAATTATTTGTTGGAAACTCAGACATTAAAAGAAATCCTTGAATCTTATAAAACGTTAAAAAATGATTTAAATATAATCAGACGTATATAATTTTTTTTTATTTATATCCAAAAAAATGTTTAGTTATAAAGGTTTGTATAATCTTTAAAACATGTATCTCTGTTATAACGTTCGGTTATAAAATATATTAACAATATAAATGTACACACACACACACACACACACACACATATATATATATATATATATATATATATATATATGCAAGTTTTTGTTCAGAAGAAAGTATGGGCCTAAAGGATGACAGATTATGAAAGATGTCTTTCAATTATAGTGGGATCCATATCTGATGCAAGAATTGACCAAGTCAGATAAGAAAGAAAATGACAGATGTGAAAGAGCTATGTGTGTAGATTTGAACAAGGAGATCTTTGAAGATAGTGGTACTTCTGACATCACATATAAAAAAAGATAGACTAATATATGTGTATATATTGTGTGAAATAACTGTAATTTTTTTTTATTATATAGAAACAGTTCACCAACAAAATGTTCAGAAATGAATATATATATAACGCTTTAAAATGAAGATCGATGAGAAACTATTATAAGAATTGAAAAAAAATATATGTATAACATCTCTAATAAAAATAAACCTATATATATATATATATATATATTAATAATTTAATAAGAGCAAGCGTACGAGTTCTAATAAAAAATAAATGTTTATATATAAAAATATATATATTGGGAATCAACAAAAATAAAATGTACACATCTTATAATTAAAATAAATGTTTTTTTGTAATCATAAAAAGTAATATATTCTACTAAATTCAATTAATATGAACACGAATTATTATTAAGATAAATTAGTAAATGATTAATTGCATTTTCATTTAACACGTGTCACCCCCGCAATTACATTACCCGCCAAACTCACTCCTTAACTTTCAGCCTGTTGCAAATAAACCCACAAGCCGAGTTTCTTTTTTTTTTAGGTAAAATTGACTAAAATAACCATGGGCAAAATATTTTATTAACCACAATTACCTTAATCATATAACTTCTCTATTCGTTACCTACACCGACCCTGCTACTTTTTTTTGCTACTCTTGTGGTTCTGCGATGAGGGAGGGTGGCTAACCGGAGTGTTCTCTCAGGGAGAGTGGAGTTGTTTGAATTTACTTGGTTTCTCTATCCAAATTTCCCACCTTTGGATTTCCCTAAAAGCACTTGGAAATATGCTTAACATACCCTACATTAATAGTCCAACCAGTGTTGCCAGCAAATTTGGCTTGTAATTTAGTTGAGGGGTTGGTATGGTGGAGGTGGAAGTTAAGCGGTAGAGTGAGCTGGGGGTGGGTTGGGTGAGCTGGTGAGGTAGTGGAGTTAGATAGTAGATGGAGGTGGTGATTCTTTTTAAAAAATTAAAAGTTTGTTTTTTATTTTTTTTAAAAAGGGAAAGGGTATCATGAGAATTGCTATTAATAAAATATCTATTCCAGGGGTATTTTTGTCAATTTGTGCTAAAAAAAGCAAGAACACAATTTTTGGGTTATATTTGCAAAGGTTGATAGTATAAAGGGTGAGTTTTTTTGGGTAATTTAGTTAAGGGAGTGATCCGTAAACCTGAGATAGTTTAGAGTGTTTGGTGTAATTTACCCATAAGTTTTTTGATAATATTAAAATTAGTTCAAATTAAAAGGGATTTAGTTTGTTTGATGTGATAATTAATTAATTAAGTAAGTAATTGAATGTAGACCTTTAGGCACATACTTTTTCACCCATTCCTTGCCCAAGTGGACAAGAGAGAACCTAAAGTCTTATCACAACTTAACTCCCTGAAACGACGACGTTGACGACTGTGAAGATTCAATGAATTTTAAATCATACTACAAGTACGATGAGAATGCAAGTATAAATGTAAATGTGTGGAACTTCTCTTTATAAAAATGTAGCACTTGTTAGTAATCAAGTATTTTTTGTCGGTCAGATTTTGACTCATGTTTTAGATCTAGTGAGATATGGGTTTCCAATGGAACTTTTTAAAAAAGGGATCAGGGTTTGATATTGGATCAAATGGGTTATGGGGTTTGAAATTTTCTCAAGAAAGATTTTGGGTTTGAATCTCACACTTTTGGAATGGGTATAAACAAGGTGAAAACCGATCGTCCTATAAACACTCTTGTCGTTGTCGTCAGTTTTGCACCTCGACACAAAAAACCTAAATTTTAACTACGCATGTTTTATATGTATAGCGATGAGTTCGGGTATCGAATCCACAGAGAACGTCATTTAAAATTTATTTGATTTATTACTTCGAAAAGAAAGTGAAAAAGATGAATTTTGATTTTTTTTTCAAAATATTTTATACTACAATTAATCTAAGCGAGTATTTTAGACTAAATTAATTGACAAATACGAATACTTTAGGTTGAGAATTAAATTCCTCACCTTAAAATATATAGTACAAATGGTTACATGATTATATAGGCTTAAAATATGATTAATGCTCATTTAAACATCTAGTTAAATCGGGAGTGTCACTCCCCAAAATTAAAATAGGATTAATACTCACATTTTAATTCTCCAAAGTTAAAAAATACGAATTTTAAATTTTAAATTAAAATAAGCCCAAAGATCTTAATTTAATTTAAACCTTAAAATTAATTAGCCCGATTTAATTTAATTTAAAAAAGAATAAAAATAATTTTCTAAGAAAATCAGTGATCTAGATCGATCTCAAAAAATATAAACCACGTTGTCCACAAAACCAGGTGTCTTTAATTATCTAATTAATTAGCACACAAAATCATGCAACAAAGTATAATAAATGCATAGACAAGTAAAAGGACAAAATTGTCCAATTCCATCATGGCCTAAATTTATCCTTGAAGTAAAACTCTCTAAGCCCAAGATTTCTTTTCGTACAAGAGTTCTTCATGACGTAGAGTCCAACTCTAAGAAGAATTCAATGCATACACGAGTCATTGATTATCTTTCCAACTAAAAACAATCCAAACTGCCCTGGGAAGAATGATGAGGAAGAACTAACATGCGAAGCCACCGAAAAACACCATGAAAGAATAAGATTTTTCCACACTGCCATCATCAGATCGATTCGATATGGCGCCCAGATCAATCCGATTCCTCTTCCATATCGATCCGGCCCTGTTTGTTGACATCTTCGTTTTCCTTACAGGATTTGTACGATAAAATGACCATAACTCATTCGAAACTTCATGAAACTCTATAAAACTTTATCCAGCACCTAAATTCTCATAAATACATGATTCTAAGTGTATATAAAAATTACGTCCTCTCACAAGAACCTCTAAATACATCGATAATAAAATATTTTCAAAAACCTAATTGTTACTACCATATCGAATGTAGGAGCAAGAAATAACTCTGGAGAAACCATCGTAGGATCCATTCACATATAAAAACATATATGACCATTATGGAAAGAATATAACCATAGAATCTCTACAAAACATGTTAGTATGACACCATAAACTAAGATTTACAATCCTAAAACATGAAAAATTAAAATTTTCAAGGTTGGACAACATGGATCATTCTAAAGGATGATTAATCTAAATCAAAGGCTCTAATACCAATTGTTGGAGATAGATATATGTAGAATAAAAAAATTTATTCCTTGAATCTTCGATTAATCAAACAATAGAAAGAAGAAAATCCAAAAACTAGGTTAGAAAAACAAACATAGGGTTTCAAACAATACCTTTGCGGATCCAATTACAATCTGATGGGAAGAAAGGTATTTGATTATGATTGAAGGTTACCTTATTTTGGTCCTCCAAAATCTTTCTATAATACTCCTAAATGCTTATATCTTATAGTATATGATCCATCTAAAGCTAGGTAAGTATGTGGGTACCTTTGAAGAAGAAAACTCTTTCCTTTGATTGAGATATGGTCCTGTCTCTCCAGATTCCTTCACAAAAATGTGAATAATGTTTCTCTCAGCCTTCTAAAATCCTAATAATGAATAATTCATCTTAAAGCCCTAACCAAAACTAATATATACATGTTTAAGTGGTGGGCTTGGGACAAGCTGGGTTTTTTAGAAGTTCAGTCCAAACAACTTGCATATGTGGACTATAATAGGGACCCAAGACAAACAATTAAAATGGTTTAAAAATAAATCCTTAAAAATCCAAAATTAAAATCTCATAATTTTCTTTCTTTCTTTAATAATAATTAATTCCATTAAATAATTATAACTTCACTCTAATTGAATTGCCTCGGGAATCACTCGGATATAATGAGGTCTTATTTGTAAAGTTGATTATGGTGCATAATATGATTCTCCGCGTTAAGCTTATGATACGTGATTGTTCAAATCAATTTGTCGTTAATTGACTTTGTTCAACATCTAATCAATTCCTTGATTCTAATACTTAACTTATTTTCCTAGTCCGTCGGATTATGAAATAATTCGCTGATCAGGTTTAACTATTGAAAACATATCTAATAAGTATTTGAAGGGGGTATTGCAATCCTAGGTATCCCTAGATGGGCATTCTTATGAATTATTATCTCAGACCCACTCACATAGCTATCACCCAATATACGAGGATTATTCGATTCAATCTAAAATCGAATCACACCTATAGAAATTAAAGTAAAAGTTATACAAACATTATAGGATTAGAAATATATTCACTCTTAACAAATGATGTGATATTGCCTAAGTCTAATCAAGACAAATGTTGCCCAGATTATACTAAAGAGAGGGGTGAATTGAGTTTAGAAATTTTTTTAGTCAAATTAAAATTCAGAAGATATTTATTTATTTTTTAAATATATTTATTGAATCAATAGAGAGAAAAGCCCCCTCTCATGGCTTACAAACAAATATCAAACTATGAAGACAAAATTCAAAGAGAAATTACAGAGACCTTTTCTGATTCTACTAAAATAGATGCTCTAATATCTCTAGGGAGATCACTATAATTTTGAAAGCTTGAAGAGCATTGATGATTGGACCCATGATTGTCAAGCAAGATTGCACTTTTATTGGCTTTTGAGGAACATAACTTGATGAGACAATGATTAGTCTGAAGAAAATCTTTGATTTCTTTAATATCAGCCCTTATATGCCACGGAGATGTAGAAGAAGATAAAAGACAGTGAAGAATATTTTCTGAATCGACATCTATTTCTATGTTAGAAATAACCTTCTCCTTGCAGAACTTGATCCCAACCAAAATAGCTTAAATTTGTGCTTCAATCGATGAATCTGTGGATAAAGTATTTGAAAAAGCCCAAATGAATCGACCCATATCATTTAGAATAATAGAGCCAATACCCATATTGTTCCATGTCTTGGCAGCACAGTTGAGTTCGAGTATACCTTTTGGAGGACATTTCCAAGGCACAACTATGAAAGAAGATCTGGAAATATTGAAATTGAGAGAAAAGGCAGTTATGACCTCATTACTTAAATCATCTCTCCCACTTTTGACTTTGGAATTTAAAACACCTTATCAAAAAAAATTCATATTAATAAATCTTAAATGATTATAACAATGAATATTAAATAAATACCACCAATTAATTTAAACAAGTTAAAATGCAGATTTTGAAAAAAAATTGTTTACTAGATTAATAAAAAAATGTTATAAGTTGAGTAAACTCAGAATAAACTTTTTGAACAAAACTCTTTTCGAATAAAAACACAAGATGTGTTCAAAATTATTTTCTGAATATGTAGTCTAGATTTGGTAGTTGATTATCTTAGGTTTTAGAAATTAAAAACTATCTACTAAGTCTAACATGCAGTACCAATCATAAAAGAAATTAAGAACATTCAAAGTAAAGAACACAGGAATTTTAACGTGGTAAAACCCTTAATCAAGGGAAACATCCACGGTGCCCTCTACGGCACAAACAAAAAATCCACTAAAATAAAGAATTAAGTTACAACACTTAACCAAGCACACAAAGATCCTAAATCTAAGTTCAGATTTATACCTACATGAGCGACTCCACTCCAAAGGTTTTCTGACTAGAACTGATTTTTTCTGGTTGCTTCTTTGCCTTTTACTTGATCTTCTTTTCCTTGACTTCTGATTCTAGCAACTCTTTCAATATCCAAGTTTCTCAAATAGAACCACTGTGACTAAGTGTTCGTGTGTGAGAATGTGTTTGTGATGTGCAATAAATGCAGATTTATGCTACTCACCCTCTCAAATTGTTTATACAGACAAATTCCTATAAATCAAGAGGTTCTATATGACATGCAAAAACTGATTCAAATTATTTTGAGAAATAACTTATTTTCAAGATCATATCTGAAAAACAATCTTGATTTTAAAACTAGCCAAGGTCCTATGTGTGCTTTTTATTTTTGTAAACGTTTATTTCACAAACCGTGAAATATAAGATCAGAAACTCAAACGCTCTAGAGATATGATGTAGCCTTGAAAATCAAAAGTTTCTTTTTCAAAATTTCTTGAAACATAAAAGATCTAAAATAAAAAGATCCAAAAGATAATAATAAACAATTTAAGCGTGTGATATTCTCTTGTATAAAAACTCAAGTTTCAACAATGAAACTCAAGATTCTCTTAGAGATGAGTTCTGAGAGAAACTAAGACTTGAAGAGGTCTTCAAATGTCTTGCAAACACAACACCAAACTCACAGAAATCCTAAATGGATCTAACACTCAAGGTTTAGGTTTTTTGGTTTATGAAACTTTGAAGGTTATGGTGTTTGGGTGAAGGGAAAACACTTCATAGGTTTGAGGTTTCGAAGATTAGGGTTTCCTCTCTCTCTCTCTCTCTTCTCTCTATTTCTTTTCTCTGTCTTCTCCCTTCTCTCTCTTCTCTCTACTATCTCTTTTTCTCTCTGTTTGGACGAAAGCCAAAAGTCTCAAATCGTTGAGACTATATGGGTTTATATAGTATCTAAGGAAGAATCTCGAACGTCTGAGGCAATCCAAGGGCTGAGATTATCTTTGACCAGTTGACTCCCAATCCAACGATTTAATATAAGCGGTGGAAATAACTATCGTTGATTGGCTAAGATTAGTTACACATGGATTGCTAACAAACACATGCAGATCATCGATAATGAGCATCCAAGGGTTGAGAATGAATGTAAAGAATGTGTCTATGAGAAAACACAAAATTAACAACTCAGGAGCTAACACGTGTAAGATACATAACGGCTGAAAAATGCGTATTTTGAAAATGATTACATTCTCCCCCCGAAGTCTCTAGTGCTTTGAGATCCTACCCAACACAACATTTAAAGGAAAAAACTATTTTGCATAATTCAACTTTTAATCCCAATACTTTTAAAAACCAAATTTTAATAATTTCAAAAATTATTTAAAATGTTATAAGGAATTAAGTTGATTTGTAAAAACTAGTTAAAGTGTTTAAATCAACATATGCACATAGGAACTATAAAATATGGAGTGCAAGTGTCCTAAAAATGGTTATAAGATAGAAATAACTTTCCTTTAGGTGATTTTGAGGATTTCTTGGACTGGATTTCATCATTCATGCTTGAACCTTTGAGAGATATAGCAACTCATAAAAACTAACCTACTTTGTCTCAATATCCAAACTAGTTGGAACTCCTATATATATAGACTCAAGTAAGTCAATATATCGTGTGTTCTCAGATTTTGACACTCTACAATTATTAAATTAATTTTCATATATAATATAACTTAATATTTTGAAATTAATTAATTAATTAAAAAATAATTATTTAATCTTAAAATAAATTTACCAATTTTTAGAATGAATTAATTTGCATCTAAAGTGATGATAATATAAATTCAAGCAAGCACAAGTAAAATATGCAAATAAAATACGAAAAATAAATGACATCGTATTTTTGACGTGGTTCAGCCAAAATCTGGCCTACGTCCAGGTGCCTAGAGAAACTTCCGTCTCCTTGCGCTTCATTATTCCTAATCCACTTGATGGTAGGATCAAACCACCACTTTATGAACACTTGAAGCAAATACCGACTACAAGACCTTGGTCCATCTGAGGGTAAATACCAAGAAGGCTTCACAAATATACACTACTAGACGTGGCCAAAGAAGGTATTGATTAGATAGAACATTAATGTGTGGTCCGAGTTAATGAGGAATCGAAGCCTATAGATTCTTTGACCAAAGCATTTCGCAAAGCCTTATATGTTGGAGAATAAACATAAGTAGACATGAGGTGATCGTCGATTTCAAAGAAAGTAAAATAATGGGAACAATAAATCAGATATAATATTACGTATATATAATTTTATAATATAACGAAATAATAAAATATACAAACTAAACCGCTGTTTTAATCAAGCTTGCATGTGGGTACCAAGGAAGAAGGTAGACTTGATATCATCAAAATAAATTAAAAAAACACTGCATTAGCAGTCAGAATACGCAATTCAAGGATTATAAAAAAATAGAGGTATGTCCCCTCAATAGCGGGGCCCAAGGTAAATACCAACTGACATCAAGATAGGACCTAAGTGAACAAACAAATAGAGTCTAAGGCTAAACAAAAGTAACTGCTCGAAGCAGTTCTGACTAGGAATATATATATATATATATATATATATATAGGATTTTTGAAATGTTTGGGAGGTGGTTCAAAAATAAATGTGAAGGGCGTTTGAGGTGGATTTTAGTGTTCGATTGTGTTAAATGACACATCTTTATGGTGTTTGATGTTTGTAATTGGTAATAGGGGAAAATATTTGAAAAAACGTTTGATGTCTCTGAAACATCAAACTTTTGATGCCTTTGATGTGTGATTGGTCAATGTTGCTGGTGGTGCGGACCCACATTACTTATGAAAATGGATTCGCGCCAGCGACATTAACCAATCACATATCAAAGACATATTAAGTTTGATGTCTCAAAGACATCAAACTTTTTCTCAAAATATTTTGGTTAAGCGAAAAGTTTTTTTTAACATGATAAAGGCTAAAAGCCAAGGTAGACAGATATTATAGAGAGCAAACTTTCATAAGGAAAAGAATACCATCCATAATTATGGAATGCGTGTGAGTGCTTGCATATCCAATGGCTATAGAGTTGCTCCCTCTCAATATCCATTTGAAAATGACCTTCGAACATGTACAAATCTCCTTAATATCGGCAGCCACTAAATAAATCTCCCAAGGTGGATCTTCATCCGTATTGCAGCAATTGATAAGGTTCAAGCTGTCACTTTCAAAAGTAATATCATTGAGTCCCATGCTACTAGAAGCTAGGCAAGCTTCTCTGAGAACCAAAGTTTCCCCTAAAAGGGCAGACGTAGCTGGAATACTCTTCCTAAATCCTATAATAAAATAAACCTGTGGGTTCAGAATGAGACCCCAATAACAGCCTTCGCTATTTTGCTACAGAAAGTACCGTCACATCTAGCCAAAAAACTAAGGCTAGTATCATTATTCATGAGAGTCGTACTCTATGTAAAAGTAGAGTAAACGGGAGCAGTAACCTTCAGAGCATAAGGGTAGGGCATTTCATTATCTTTTTCATGGTCCTCACTGCTGAAATGGGAGGATAAATCCGAACATACATGTCCTCCAACATATTTTGCATTTCTCTTATTTCCTTAAAAAATGGCTTGGTTTCATGAAATCCATATGTGCCATAATAGGGTAGCCAGCTTCCTCAGTTTTCCTCTCAAGTTTTCAAAGGAGTTCTCCTCTTAAAACCAACTAGAGATCCATCTTGGTAACGAATGATGGCCAGCTCCCTCCCAAACACTACCTGACGATGTTGGAAACAACACCACCCTTCAAGGTGCTTGTGAGCTCAATTCAATGTCAACAATGGCAGGATAATGGTATATAGAAGGTATACACATATAGAAGAAGGAGGTGAGGAGAAGAAGATTCACACCGAAATATAAGTGGTTCAGCCAATTAGGCTTACGTCCACTGTGCAAATGTATGATGTGGATCACTATATAAGGGCTCTAATGGCCATGGATACAATCTTTAAAGCTCTATCTCTCTACTGTGTATTTGAATAGAGTTTTTAGCTAGGGTTGTTAATTTTGGGGGTTCCCTTTACAAGGTGGAGGATGACCTCTATATATAGTCCCTAGGGGTGTAATGTGCCCCCCATGCATGCCATGAGCATGTGTGTGTTGATCTAGCCAATATGGAGAAGACATCTGTCACTGTCACATGTAGAGAATGATGATGAAATATTCTCCCCACGTGTGGGGAATGATTTGTTATAACTAATTTGTGTCCACGTGTCCTTATCCATGTCAATTGGTGCTCGACTATCGTGCTTGGTCATGACCTCGGCCTAGGAGAAGCCGAGGTTGATAAGTCTAGTTACCCGTTCAATCCGAGATGAGCCATAAAGGTCTCGGCTTAAGTTCAGCCGAGACAATGGGTAGGGGTCGGCCTGGGCCGAGGTTGGACTGGCATGTGCTTGGAGCATTAACTGATATATTGATGATGTTGACCTTGGTAGAAGGCTCCTTGCGTGCTCGGCCATAATCTGGCCGAGGTTTCCATTCTCAGGTGTACGGGATTGCAATTGACCCTTGGAGAGGTTTGTGGTGGTGTCGGCCTGGGCCGACCTTGACATGGACGAGGGCTGATGTCGCATGCCCCAAACTTGTCCAGTGTCGGCCATAATCTCGGCCGAGGTTGGTGTCTCTGAGCCGAGGTCACACTTGGGGCATATCAATTACCCCCAGCCCTTAGTTACATGTGAGAGAAGGTGACTGTGGGATCTTCACATCTCCGAGGCCTTTCTAATATGAGCCAATGTTCGTTTGACACTTGTCCAATGTTGAAGTGTTGCTTGCTTGGCAAGTGTGTGTTGTCAGCCGCTCTTTGGGGCCCCCAAGGCAATGATGGGTCTTGGGAATCGCGCCTGTATATTTAAGGGTTTTGAACCCTCATTTTCCCTCCATCCTCTATTTTCTCTCTTGGCACGACTGCATTCCAACAGTTTTTCTAAGGGGCGTTTTCTTTACGATTTCGTTTCAGAGATCCTTGGTGGTGATTTCCTCGAATTTTCTTCGCTTCCCTTATCGTTTCATCCCCAGGTATCTTCTTCCCTTCATTTGTCTTCATTTTCTCTGCTTTTTCCTTTCTATTTGTGTTTTTCGATGAATTTTTGAGTTTTTCGGTGAGACCACCATAGCTTCAGGCGAACTGTTCTTGCTAGGTTAGGGTAGTTTGATCTTTAAATAGCTTTATTTCCTTATCCAATCTTGTTTGATCTTTAGAGTGTAGTGTCTGCCTCTGATGCTCAGACCCCTCTACCAGCTTCTTGAGGAGTTCCCTTCTCTCAGAGAGAAGACTTTAGCAAAAATCAGGCAAATAGAGAGAGCACATGAGGAGGCTCGTAGGTCACAAGAATTCCCTGTTAGACCCATCTTTCCACCACCCCTGAAGGTGACATATCCTGATCCCTTGGAACCTTTTAACCAGGCAGAGGTTCCTGTCGATCCAATACCGATGTCCGAGTCTGAGTCTTCCACCTCAGACCCCATGTCTGTGGATTCCTTCCAGGAGGCCATGGACTTCACAACTCGGGAAGATCAGGCCCCTGATCAGGCCGAGGTCTCTAGCCAGGCCTCGTCCCATAATAACTCGAGCACCTCGTCCTCTTCCTCAGAGGTTGAGATTGTCGAGCCAAGTGTGGCCATTCCACCCATTCTTGACGCCATTCCCCTGTCAACCATCACCGAGGCCGAATTCGCTCAGAGGTTCCCAAGTAGCCCATCAACGTCTGCTTCGGCCGACATTGAGCTAGATGATGATGATGATGATGTTGAAAGTGACGTCGACGTCTCTGAGGCGGACGAGATTGAGAGTACCGTTACTAAGGTAGACCTTCTTTGCTTCAGATATCTGTACTCCATCAGTCCCTCCATAAAGCTTAGGAGACCTCTGAGGGAAGAGAGGGCCTACAATGGTCGAGATGGTGAGATCTGCTTATACGAGCAGATGTTCAAGTTAGGGTTTCGTTTGCCCATTCACCCCATCATTAGGTCCATCCTTACCTTCATTAATTTTCCCCCTTCCCAACTGTCCCCTAACGCTTGGAGGGTCATAATAGGGGCCATAGTCTTGTGGAGGGCTGTCCACCACTCAGACCTCCCCGTTCAGGTCTTTGTTGGTTGTTATGTTCCCTCCTCTGCTAAAAATCATCCGAGCTACTATCATTTTGTATCTCGGAAGCCTGAGAAAAAAATGCTCCAAATAACTCAGATTTCTAACCACAACTGGAAGCCTCGATACTTCTTCGCTTCTGGGCCATGAGAATTTGGCCCATGTGTTCCCTCATCCATACTAGAGCCGAGGATGCCCCTGAGATGGGGTAAGGTCATAATGTCTGCGAGGCTGACCCTGGTCTGAGCCTGCAGAATCTTCAGAAGGTGAAAGACCTTCAAGACCAGGGGATGCATGGTCTGCTCGTAAAATTCGAACACTTGATGACCCCCCACTACCTCTCTGAGACCGGCCTAGGTGGAAGTCCTCTTGCCGAGTTTGGTAAGCGTTTTTATTCCAAGTTGAACCTCTGAGTTTATTCATATCTGATTCTCTAACTCAGATGTATTAATTTTTGCAGAGCGCCCAGAAAATATCTCAGACGAGCTTTGGGAAATGGCTGTGCCTAGCTTGACGAGGCTCGTAAAGAAGGCAGGTCTTAATGCTCCTCCTCCAGCTCCCTCTGCCTCAAATCCCCAAGCCACGAAGAAGAGGGCTCCAACCGACCTTGCCCCTGAGGATCAGAGGCAGAAGAAAAAGAATGTTGATTCTGCCATCCCAATCTCTTCAGCAGATGCTTTGTCGGCTCATCTAGAGCAATTGAAGATTACTGACAGCATCGTCGGCCACAGTCTGCAGGCCTTGGATGCCTTCGGCTCTACAATGACCGAGGCCTATAAGCGTTTCTTCCGGTCACTAGATACTCCCTTGCTGATTGAGTTCAGCATCCACAGATCTATTCAGGTATGACCTCATATTTCTTTGTAATTTCCAAGTGTGACCTCTGATTTATCTCCAACTTATTCATGATCACAAAATCTACAGGGCCTGGCAGCTATGCACCACCTCTCCAACTGGACTCTGAGGAAGTTGCCCCTCATCTAGAAGGGTCAAGAGGCCGAGAAGGTCCAAAGAACTTTAAACGTAGAAATTTACCGCCTGAAGTCTGAGCTGGGTGAGTCTGAGAAGAAGGTGAAGGGGCTGAAGAAGGAGGCCTCTCAACTCAAGAAGGACCATGCTGCGGCTCTAAAGGCCAAGGACAACATTCTGCAGCAGAAGGTCAGCTCGGCCATAAAGGCAGCCGTCGATGACGCCTCTGAGGGGATAATAGCTGAGTACAAAACTTCTGATGAGTTTATGAGCTTTGGCTTTGAATACCTCGAGAGAGGTATCAAAGCTACTACCAAGTGGGCAACTGCCAAGGAGAAAGAGGATGGCACTTTAAAAGCCTCTGATTTCATAGGCCTTGGTTTTTCTAATCCTCAGCTTGCCCAGGCCCTTCAGGAGGTTGAGGAGGAGGTTGTCACGTCTTCCGAGACTACAACATTGGATGGCACAGAAGTTGAAGGGGTAGACCACAATGATGACATTACCGAGGTGACCACTGTTGTCCAGCTTAACCAGGCCGAAGACACCATCATTCCCCTCTCAAACCCTTGAATTTAAATTGTGAAGCTTATTTGTAACCCCTAAACATTTGTAATCATAAAATGAAAATGTTTCTTATTTTATGAATCTTGTAACCTCTGAATATTTATGAGTCATGAATATATCGATCTCTGAGGAGGGTCATCTTTACTTTGTTGAATGCATGTCGTGTGATATTTTGGCTCTGAAGCTTATGCAATGGTGTTTGCTTAAACCAAATTAGTAGTCTGACCTCAGACCTTTTCACCACAACGATGTTATAAGGGCCTGAGGTCCTTAACTAAGATGTTATCCAAACAATTAATTTCACCAAATTAATGATGTTAAAGGTCTAAGGTCATCACCTAAGATGTTATCCTCATAATTAATCTCACCAAATTAATGATGTTATGGGTCTGAGGTCATCCCATTATGATGTCTGACCTCAGACCTTGTCACCACTGAGTGATGTTATAAGGGTCTGAGGTCATCACCTAAGATGTTATCCTCATAATTAATCTCACCAAATTAATGATGTTATGGGTCTGAGGTCATACCATTATGATGTCTGACCTCAGACCTTGTCACCACTGAGTGATGTTATAAGGGTCTGAGATCATCACCTAAGATGTTATCCTCATAATTAATCTCACCAAATTAATGATGTTATGGGTCTGAGGTCATCCCATTATAATGTCTGACCTCAGACCTTGTCACCACTGAGTGATGTTATAAGGGTCTGAGGTCATCACCTAAGATGTTATCCTCATAATTAATCTCACCAAATTAATGATGTTATGGGTCTAAGGTCATCCCATTATGATGTCTGACCTCAGACCTTGTCACCACTGAGTGATGTTATAAGGGTCTGAGGTCATCACCTAAGATGTTATCCTCATAATTAATCTCACCAAATTAATGATGTTATGGGTCTGAGGTTATCCCATTATGATGTCTGACCTCAGACCTTGTCACCACTGAGTGATGTTATAAGGGTCTGAGGTCATCACCTAAGATGTTATCCGCATAATTAATCTCACCAAATTAATGATATTATGGGTCTGAGGTTATCCCATTATGATGTCTGACCTCAGACCTTGTCACCACTGAGTGATGTTATAAGGGTCTGAGGTCATCACCTAAGATGTTATCCTCATAATTAATCTCACCAAATTAATGATGTTATGGGTCTGAGGTCATCCCATTATGATGTCTGACCTCAGACCTTGTCACCACTGAGTGATGTTATAAGGGTCTGAGGTCATCACCTAAGATGTTATCCTCATAATTAATCTCCCTAAATTAATGATATTATGGGTCTGAGGTCATCCCATTATGATGTCTGACCTCAGACCTTATCACCACTGAGTGATGTTATAAGGGTCTGAGGTCATCACCTAAGATGTTATCCTCATAATTAATCTCACCAAATTAATGATGTTATGGGTCTGAGGTCATCCCATTATGATGTCTGACCTCAGACCTTGTCACCACTGAGTGATGTTATAAGGGTCTGAGGTCATCACCTAAGATGGTATCCTCATAATTAATCTCTGACATAAGTGCACAATGAAGTAGGAATCGCCATGGGAACTGATCTTTTATTAATAACCTCTTCATAATAAGATGGTACATTTACATAAAACTCTTCGCGACATCATATGTAATACTTATTTAGGTGATCAGCATTCCATGGGTTAGCGAAAGGTTCCCCTTCTAGGTTTTCTAGCCTGTAAGTGCCAGGCACAACCTCTTATATCACTTTGTAAGGACCATGCCAATTTGGGTGGAGCTTGCTTGCTTTCTGTAAGGTCTTTTTCAGCACTAGGTCTCCCACTATGATGGGTCTTGACTTCACCTTCTGATTGTAGAATTTCGCTGCCTTCTGCTGGTAAGCTGCTTATCTGATTTCTGCGTCTTCTCTTATCTCTTCAATCAGATCTAGGTCTAGCCTCCTCTCTTCCCCATTTTTATCGGGGTCATAAGTTTGAACCCTATGAGTTGGGAGTCCCACCTCTGTTGGTATGACAGCCTCTGAGCCATGTGCAAGCATGAATGTGGTTTCTCTCGTAGGTGTCCTTGCCGTGGTTCTGTAGGCCCATAACACAGCGTAGACCTCTTCAGTCCATCTTCCCTTCGCATCTTCTAACCTCTTCTTGATTCCATTGAGAATTATTCTGTTTGTGACCTCGGTCTGACCGTTTGCCTGAGGTCGGTCAGGAGATGAGAAGAATTGCTTTATCCCAACTCTTAGGCAGTACTTTTCTAAAGAGGAGTTCTTGAACTGGGTCCCATTATCCGAGATGAGAGTGCTTGGGAGGTCGTATCTGCATATGATGTTCCTCCAAATAAATTGGAAGGTCTTCTTCTCTGTGATCGTTATCATCGGCTCTGCCTCCACCCACTTTGAGAAGTAGTCAATGGCAACTATCAAGAATCGATAACTATTGGCATCTCTTGGTAGGGGTCCTACTAAATCAATCCCCCATACTGCAAATGGCCATGGAGAGGTGATTGACGTCATGGGTTGATGAGGTTGGTGAGGAATAGTGGCGAATCTTTGACATTTATCATATTTCTGCATGTAGGCTGCAGCGTCTTTGGATAAGGTTGGCCACCAGTATCCTTGTGTGATGATTCTCTTGGCCAAAGGTCTTCCCCCTATGTGACTAGAGCAAGAACCCTCATGAATTTCCTGTAAGACCTGGGGAACTTCTGTGGGATGCACACATCTGAGGAGAGGTAACAAAAATCCCTTCTTGTATAAGACGTCTCCTACTATCGAGAACTTGGTAGCCTTATATCTCAATTTTTGCCTCTCTAACTTGGATTCAGGTAGCTCCCCCTCTCTGATATATCTGACGAGGGGGTCCATCCATGATTCTCCTAGAATCAGATTGTGACATGGGTTACATACCTCTTCTTCCTCAATAGTTGCTTTTCCTAAGACCTCGACCGGAATTGTCCTTCTGACATCTGTCTTTGTCGCCGAGGCCAACCTTGCCAATGCATCTGCATTGCTATTACTTTGTCGGGGTACTCTCTTCAGTTTTATTTCTTCAAAATATTCTAACATCATTCTCACCCTCTTTAGATACTTGACCATCCTTTCATCTTTGGCCTCGTAGACTCCCAATACTTGATTGACAACTAACCTTGAGTCGCTGTGGAGTAGGAGTCGCTTTACACCTAGGGTCTTTGCCAATGAGAGGTCGGCTATCATGGCTTCGTATTCTGACTCGTTGTTAGAGGCCTTAAAGTTAAATCTCAAAGCATACTCGACGTTAGCACCATCAGGTTCTGAAAGTATCAACCCTGCACCGCTTCCACTGTCGCAAGATGAGCCATCAACGAAGAGGCTCCAAACGTCTGTATCCGATGAGACGACCCCTTCCGACATGATTCCTTGTTTGAAGAGGTACCGATCCTCCTCGTTCTCCGCTACTCTGCTCCTGACCTTGTTGGATGCGACCTCTTCCTGATCTCGGAAGACATTTGGTGCCGTCTCTTCCTGATTTCGGAAGACATCACGGTTTGTCTTTTCAACACCCTTTAGGCCATTCTCTGCCTCGGCCTATTCCCATGTGAACTCAGCAACAAAGTTTACGAGGGCTTGCCCTTTGATGGCTGTCCTAGGTTGGGAGGTAAGATCATACTCCCCCAACTCAATGGCCCATGTCATCAATCTCCCGAACTTCTTGGGTTTATGTAGGACCTATCTTAGTGGGGAGTCGGTGAGGACTACCATGGAGTGGGCTTGGAAGTAAGGTTTCATCTTCCTTGAAGCATGTATCAGGGCATAAGCCAGCTTTTCCATACGAGAATAATTTTGTTCAGACCCTTGAAGGGCCTTACTGTTGAAATACACAGGCCTTTGGATCCCATCGTCTTCCCGGATTATGGCTGCGCTGATGGCTGATTCAGAGACTGCCAGATACACATACAATTTCTCTCCTGCAACAGGCCGAGACAGCAATAAGGGAGACCCCAAGTAAGACTTGAGCTGGTTGAAGGCTTTTTTACACTCTTCGTCCCACTGGAAGGCATTTCTAAGCACTTTAAAGAATGGAAGACACTTGTCAGTTGCCCTAGAGACAAATCTGTTGAGTGCAGCCACTCTCCCCGTGAGTCTTTGGACATCTTTGATACTCCTCGGCGTCTTCATGTCAAGCAAAGCCTTGATTTTCTCAGGGTTCGCTTCAATCCCTCTCTAGTTGACGATAAATCCCAGGAACTTCCCAGCTCCTACTCCGAAGACACACTTTGCAGGTTTGAGTTTCATTCTGTATGAGTCCATAATATCAAAGGTCTTCTCGAGGTCTGCTACATGAGTGCAAGCTTTCAAGCTCTTTGTTAGCATATCGTCTACATACACCTCCATAGTCTTACCTATTTGCTCTTCAAACATCTTATTAATAAGACGTTGGTATGTTGCCCCTGCATTTTTTAGACCGAAGGGCATCACCTTGTAGCAGTACGTCCCTTTGTCGGTAATGAAGGTTGTCTTTCTGAGTCTTCAACATCCATGAAGATCTGGTTGTAGCCTGAATACGCGTCCATGAAGCTCATGAGCTCATGTCCCTCCGTAGCATCCACCATCTGATCTATCCGAGTTAAGGGATAGCTGTCTTTTGGACAAGACCTGTTCAGGTCAGTGAAATCAACACACATTCTCCATTTTCCATTGGCCTTGGGCACAATGACTGTGTTCGATAGCCATTCCGGGTATGTAACTTCTCTTATAAACTCGGCCTCTTCTAGTTTTTTGACCTCTTCCCGTATGACGTCATACTTCTCCCTAGAGTAGACTCTTCATCTCTGTTTGATAGGCCTGGCATCTTTGGTCACGTTGAGCTTGTGACTCATAACCTCAGGGTCGATATCGGGCATGTCTGCGTGACTCCATGCAAAGACACTCTGCCTCCTCCTGAGGAAGTTTATCATCTCTTCCTTGATTTCCGACTTAAGGGATTTACCGACCTGGATGGTTTTTTTTGGCTCCTCCTCATTGAGGATGATGGATTCTACCTCTTCCGCGGCCTCTCCCTTCTTCAATTTTGTCTCATCTCTTGGGTCAAGCATATCAATGCTATAAGTGGTGGTTGCCCTCTTATAGGCCTCTCTCTCTTTAGCCGAGTTGAAGTAACATTGTCGAGCTATGGTCTGGTCACCTTGCACTTCCCCTACCCCATAGGGAGTCGGGAATTTTAGCATCTGATGGACCGTCGACGGCACAGCTTCAAATTCTTTTAGGGCCACTCTTCCTATGATGAGGTTATAGGCCGAGAATACGTTTTCGTCCATCAAGAAAAAAATTATCTTCCTGGTTAACCTCTTAGGCCATTCATCACCCATCTGTACGTCCATCTCATACATGCCCAAGAGGTGGACCTTTTCACCACTGAAGCCTATCAAGGGGTGATGATAGGGTACCAGCCTTGCTCTGCTAAGACCTAGGCTCTTGAAGCAAGGCCAAAACATCACGTCTGCATCTACGAGGATCCTCTGCACCTCGTATCCATGCACCCTTGTTGTTATTACCAAAGGGTCATCATGGGGGGCTAAGATACCTTTGAAGTCGAGTCTGGAGAACCCGACTACAAGGGTGTCCATGTTTACCTTCTTACTCTTCTACACTATATCGGAAGACGTTAGGTTTACAACTTCCAACTTGGCCACTGACTTGGCCTTTGCCACGTGAGCCTTCCTGTCGGCTATTTCAGAGCCACCTCCTGCAAATCCCCCGCATATGGTGTCAACACCAAACGAGATCATACCAACCCTCTTCACCGGGGTGTTATCATCTTTCGGCGGAAGATCCGGATCGTCTTCATCACCACCTTCTGAATGATTGTCTCTTATGGATGAGGCATTGTCACGGCATCCGTCATTTCTCCTTTTCTTAGGGTCATCTCTTCCCCCTTTGGGAGCCTTACCGTCCATATACTTCCTCAACTTCCCAGATTTTAACATCTTTTCAATCTCATCCTTCAAGGCGAAGCATCTGTCTGTGACGTGGCCATGGTCCTGATGGAACTCGCACCATAGGTTTTTGTTCCTCTTATGTGGTGGGGCCTTCAGTTTCTCTGGCCATCTCAGAGTCCTATTATTCTTGATCTCATTGAGGATGTGCTCACAACTCACAGTCAGAGGAGTATAGTGAGCGAACTTGTCATCGCCCGACCTCTTCTTTCCATCTTTCCTTCTTTAAGACTTCCCACTACTACCACGGTTCTCATCCTCATACTTGGCGGCCATTGCCTCTTCTGCATTCATGACTTTTCCAGCGGTTGCCAGGAGCTCCGCCATAGACCTAGGAGGGTCTTCTGCGAGTTTCTACAGAAGCTTCCCTTTCTACAGACCCCCTATAAGGGCGGTCATGGCTATATTATCTTCATAATCTTCGACCTCCAGCTTCTCTTTATTGAACCTGGCTATGTAGTCCCTTAGGCTCTCGTCCTTGCCCTGCTTGACATACAGCAGGTGAGTAGTCTTCTTTTTGAGGTCCTACCCCAAAGCAGAAGTTGTGGATGAATCGTTCGGCTAAGCCCTTGAAGTTCTCGATTGAGTTCTTCGGAAGATAAGTAAACCAGCTGTGTGCTGCTCCTGCCAAGGTCCCAGAGAAGGCCCTACACTTCATCTCATCGGGTATCGAGTCGATGTCCACTGCCGACTGATACATCTCGATGTGGTGTATAGGGTTGGTGCTGCCATCATACTTGGGAGACACCACGGGAGGTTTGAATTTAGCGGGAGTTAGGAAGCTCACTATCATAGCCACAAATGGTGAGCCCTCTAGTAACCCCTTTGTAATGGGTCCCTACTTTTGATGAGGTCTCCTATCTTCTCCTCAAGGATATGGATAGAGTCATTCCACGATCTTCTGCCATCGACCTGACCGAGGTTGTCCCCAGCCACCTCTATGGGATGGACTGAGGGTTCCCTTGCCGCAGCACGTCGGCTGTTGACCTCTTCCTGCTCTCTACCCCTTCTTTCACCGGGTCGGCCTTGGTTAGGCCGACCTTGTCTGTCCCCTCTTTGCGAATCGGCAGCACTTCTTGACTTGGATAACCTCTGTCTTAGGTCATTCACTGGGCCTAACCTCTCAAAGGCTGATCCTCTTCTCAATCGATCAAAAGCTGACCCTCTATGTTGGGCCTCTTCACCTCATCGGTCGACACAACCTCGGCTTTGTTGAAGAGGTCGTACAGTATTATTCGACACCTCATACAGCTCCCAGCAGTCTTCTGGGACCTCTTCTGCCTCTAGATCGTCATACCTGTCCTCCGGGCAAGGGTTTCCTTGCCTCCCCAAGCGTAAGCGCCTAGGGTCGGCAATGTCCCTTCTCCGCTGGGGTGCAGGCTGGTCCTTCATTGGCGCCTGGGGTGGTCCCCTGGCGTCTGGATGAGGCTGAACAACCGCCGGAGTGATCATATCCGGTGAGACTCCAGGTGGCCTCATCATAGTTTGGCTAAGCTGTGCAAATTGTTCCTGTATAGCTTGTTGTGTTGCAGCCAAAGACCTCAAGGCTGCAGCTATCTCCGCCATTTCGGACTGGGGCGGCGCCTGACTGGAACTAGGCCCCCCACCTCCGGGTGGAGGAAGAGGCGGTAGTAACTCTGGTGCCATGTGTTACTTAATGAAGAGCTTAAGTATCAGGTGAGCTTAATACCTTAAAGGACCTCCTTCAATGGTGAAACAGCTCCACGCGAGGGGTGGTGCCTGGTTCACCACCAGAGTCTCCGGTGAGGTTAAGCTGAAGAAGAGGAAGAGATAGCTTCTCGTTCCCACAGACGGCGCCACAATGATGATGCTGGAAACAACACCACCCTTCAAGGTATTTGTGAGCTCAATTCAATGTCAACAATGGCAGGATAATGGTATATAGAAGGTATACACATATAAAAGAAGGAGGTGAGGAGAAGAAGATTCACACCGAAATATAAGTGGTTCAGCCAATTAGGCCTACGTCCACTGTGCAAATGTATGATGTGGATCACTATATAAGGGCTCTAATGGCCATGGATACAATCTTTCAAGCTCTCTCTCTCTACTGTGTATTTGAACAGAGTTTTTAGCTAGGGTTGTTAATTTCGGGGGTCCCCTTTAAAAGGTGGAGGATGACCTCTATATATTGTCCCTAGGGGTGTAATGTGCCCCCCATGCATGCCATGAGCATGTGTGTGTTGATCTAGCCAATATAGAGAAGACATCTGTCACTGTCATATGTAGAGAATGATGATGAAATATTCTCCCCATGTGTGGGGAATGATTTGTTATAACTAATTTGTGTCCACGTGTCCTTATCCATGCCAATTGGTGCTCGGCTATCATGCTTGGTCATGACCTTGGCCTAGGAGAAGCCGAGGTTTATAAGTCTAGTTACCCGTTCAATCCGAGATGAGCCATGAAGGTCTCGGCTTAAGTTCAACCGAGATAATGGGTAGGGGTCGGCCTGGGCCGATGTTGGACTGGCATGTGCTTGGAGCATTAACTGATATATTGATGATGTTGACCTTGGTAGAAGGCTCCTTGCGTGCTCGGCCATAATCTGGCCGAGGTTGCCATTCTCAGGTGTACGGGATTGCAATTGACCCTTGGAGAGGTTTGTGGTGGTGTCGGCCTGGGCCGACCTTGACATGGCCGAGGGCTGATGTCGCATGCCCAAAACTTGTCTAGTGTCGGCCATAATCTCGGCCGAGGTTGGTGTCTCTGAACCGAGGTCAGTTTTCCTCTCAAGTTTTCAAAGGAGTTCTCCTCTTAAAACCAACTAGAGATCCATCTTGGTAACGAATGATGGCCAGTTCCCTCCCAAACACTACCCATCCCACATTCTTCCCAAATTTAATTACTGCCTTTACATCTGAGGAATAAGTGTTCCAAATCTTCCGACTCTTTACTATAAAAATCACATAAAGGGGAGGGTTTACATTTCCTATTGAACAGGTTGAAGTTACATGCCAGAGCATTCTTCATAACTTTCCACAAGAAATGTTTTATCTTGGGAGGAGTGTCCATTTTCCATAGAAAATTAAAAAGGTTCGCATTAGGTTAGAAGGACGATGAGGCCACCTGAGTAGTAGTCATTTCGAGACTATTATTGATGGCATCCTTATAAGTTGATTTAACTGAAAAAACCCCATTACGATTATAGTGCCAAAGAAGCTTGTCCTTAGAAGAGCCTTTGGAGATAGGAATACTTTGGATCTTGTCAACTTCTGTGTTATTAAAAAAACTAGTTAGTGTTGGTTTATCCCACTCCTTAGCAATGGGAGATAAAAGCTCTATAACCTTAGACTCTCTAGCTTCAATAGGTTTTGGGGTCTAAATCTTGAAGTATATCTATGCTTCTACCATCTCCCACTTGCCATTTCAATCTTTTTTTTTAAATCTCCCTGCCTACCAGAATGCTACTCCAAATCCATGAAGCTTTATGACCTTTCTGAGCTTCCATGAATGAGATTTTAGGGTAGTAAATAGCTTTTATAATTCGAGCCCATAAAGTATTAGGCTGGGATACAAACCTCCACCCTTGTTTAGCAAGGAAAGCCTTATTAAACTCGTTAATAGCACAGAAGCCCATTCCTCATTGACTTTTAGGCTTGGTTAAGGAGTTCCAGTTGACCCAATGGATACCTTTCTTTCCTTCATTTCCTCCCCACCAAAAGTTGCTGACCATTGAGTCAATCTTCTGGCCTAAATATTTGGGGAGGAGTATACAAGACATTATGAAAGTAGGTATAGCCTACGACTGCTTTGATGAGAATCTCCTTACCCCCTGGAGAGAGCAATAATTTTTCTAATTTCTGAGTTTATTGGCAAACTTATCCAGAATGAAGGAGAATACTTGATATTTGGATCTCCCCCAAGGAGCAGGAAAACCCAAGTATTTTGTTTTGGGATCCAAGTGGGATATAGAAAAGGAGGTTACAAATATTTTGCCTCGCATTTTCATTGATGTTCGAAAAGTAAAAGACCCCTGATTTGGAGAAGTTAACCATCCGCCCTGATACTTACCCGTATGTCCCTAGGATTTTGAGCACCTTAATACATTCATGGTTATTGTCTCGAAGGAAAAAGAGAGAGTCGTCCACAAACAAAAGGTTAGAAAGAGTAGGGCATCCTGTTTTCATAATAATCCCATAAATTTATTTTCTCCTTGTGGCTTTGGCAAGCATTTTAGACAGAGCATATTGAACCATGAGGAAGAGGTATGGGGATAGGGGGTCGCCTTGACGAAGCCCTCTTTTAGGAATCACCTTTCCACACTCTTGACAATTGAGGAGGATTCTAAAATATACCGAAGATACACATTTCATTATCAAGTCTATCCATTTTTTGGTAAAGACCATTTTTTCCATAACTCTTTTAAAAAAATACCACTCCACCCTGTCATACACTAATACAAGATGGCATCGTTTTATCGACAATAGGACACTCCACATTTTTGGGGCCTTGAGAGTTGAAAAGGACTTTAAAATAATGCACTATTTCATCTTTAAGCTCCTCAACATTAGCAGTCCATTCACCACTCTTTTTTTATTTTCACTATGAGGTTTCTACTTCTCCTTTGGATGGTAGTTGAGTGAAAGAATTTTGTATTTTTATCCCCAAACTTGAGCTAGTTAACTCTGAATCTTTGATGCCAATATTTATCTTCCCTAGCCATAAATTTGTCAATATCCTCTATAATTCTCTCCTCCGTCTCTAGGTTGTCACGAGTCGGGGGAAACTATTGTACCCTCCCAAGCTTATTATTGAGTTCGGCCAACTGAAAACGAGAATTTCTCGCAGTAGCTTTCTTCCATTTCTCCAATTCTTTCGCTACCCCTTTGAGTTTG
Organism: Sambucus nigra; assembly: GCA_949130495.1. Taxonomy (NCBI): domain Eukaryota; kingdom Viridiplantae; phylum Streptophyta; class Magnoliopsida; order Dipsacales; family Adoxaceae; genus Sambucus; species Sambucus nigra. The sequence goes on from OX422218.1 coordinate 141,262,010, forward strand.
GAGACCACCTTGAACATGTTAGAACCCCTAACCTCCAAATCCCAACCTCTTTTGATCATTTCTTCACACTGGGGGTCACCCACCCATATAGATTCGAACTTAAATCTCGGTTTAGGTTTATGGGCTTCTAGGTTATTTTGCAAAATAAGGGTGAAATGGTCCGAGCCCTTGATTATTTCCTGCATGAGAGTCACGTTGGGGAAATTGTGTCTCTACAAGAGGACATAAGGCCCTGTCCAATCTTTCTTTCACATTGTCTTCCTCCAATATTTTATTAGACCAAGTGAATTTTGGGCTTTTGAATTCAAGATCTAAAAGGTTGCCTCTATTCAGAATTTCTTGATATTACTCTATTTTCTTCTTTGAGTCGTTCGAACCTCCCTCCTTTTCCCACGCTGCCCCAATGATGTTAAGATCACCTATGATAAGCCAAAGTCCGACCCGTTTGAAAGTTTGGTTGGGAGAAAAGATCATCCCAAACCTCTATCCTCTTCATTTCATCAGTATCCGCATAGATAAGGGAGGTGTTCCATTTTTCAGAGTCCCCAACACCATAATAAGATATATTCATGATGTTGTTGGACTTCGACTGAATTATCACTTCAATAGAACTATTCCACAGAAGGGTGAGACCCCCAGATTTTCCTGTAGGTTCCACATAAGAGTTGTATTCCATTATAGTTTCTCTTCTAATTCTCTCTAATTTCTGCTTTTTATTTTTTGTCTCCATAAAAAAGATAACGAAGGGGCGATGGGACGTAATCAAGTCCTTCAAAATACGAATTGTCCGGGGTCGCCCAACTCCCTGACAATTCCATGAGCAGATTAACATTGGTCTTGTGGATGTTTTTGGGTCAGCCAACACCACCCTTTCATTAATTTTCAGCTTTTAGTCATCATCCCTTAAAAGGAGGTCAACCATCTTCATCTCACTGATGGGAATGTCTATGAGAGATGAATCTGATCACCGAGGGTGTGTTACTAAGATGATGATGTAGTAAAAATAGGTGAAAATTTAACTACCATAGAATTGATTTTAGAGATATTATAAACTATTAGGGGTTCATTTAGTTGCTCCCAAAATCATAAGTTACCCCATTTATAATGGGCTCATTAACGAATTGCCTTATTATTATTTGTTGGTTGTAAGAATAAACAAATTCAAAAATTGACCAATTCATGTTGATTCATAAATACTTAAATTCACCCATTTTGCTAAAAAAATTAAATTGCATAATTTACATTTAAACATGAATCTTAAATGGGCCATTCCCATAGAGTTCTCTCTCTCTCTCTCTCTTATATATATATAAGAGAGAGAGAGAGAGAGAGAGAGAGAGAGAGAGAGAGAGAGAAGAGGGACATGACCCCCATAAAATTTATTGAAGAAAATGAAAAAAAGAGGGAAAATACCTCCTCGAGGAAGACAACGGACAAAAGACCTAGAAGCTAAACATTCCACAAGGACAAAGAACACCAGTATAGTAGATTCATTTTTGGGAGCATTTGGAAGCGCTCCTCAAATTGTAGCCACCTTGAGCTTGTATTTCACGTCTTATCTGAGCTTTAATTTTCTTCTTCTAAGAATTTGTTAGAACAGTGGTGTAACCTTCAACATCAGTAATGGAGGAGTGAAAGGTATTTGTACATTTTCCATACGAGCATTAGTGACATATTCTACCTCCTGCTCAAGAATGTAGTCCTTCGACTGAAATTCACCTGATGTCTCACCAATATTGTGTTGTTCAGCGGTCCCCTCCTTATCCTCTTCATCTATTAAAGCATGCCAAGATCTTCTAATTAGAGTTGCAGGTCTTGAGTCTCCTCCAGACCCTTCGAAATTGTACTGATTAACACGTTCAACTGGAATAATTTCTAGGAGATTGACATCCACCTCCGGCAGTGATTGTTCAGCAAATTGTTCAACATTTTCATCTTAAGGTCTTTTATCCATTTTGACAGAAGTAGAATTGTTTTGGACTTCCTGTACATCAGCGATTCCTTCAACATGATTGCCCTCCTTTGGCACATATATTTGTTTCACTTTGGAATTTCCTCTTTTTTAGATTTAGATCTTCCTCTCTCAACTGCTTTTCTTTATGCTGCTTCTCAGTTATCATATCATTTCCATCCAATTGAATTCTTCTAACAATCCTACAGTCAGTAACCTAGTGCCCCAATATGCGACAATGAGAACATCTAGGTGGAAGTCTCTCGTATTCTATATCTTGCTCAAAACTCATATCCTTATGTTTAATTAGGATTTTGGTAGGCATAGAATCTATAATCTCCATATCAATTAATACCCTAGCAAAGTGTCTATATTCCCTTTTTATAGTAGGCTAATCAATTTTAATTGGATCACCTAAGCATCTTGATATTTCCATTAGAATTCGAGGCCTATAATATTCCAGTTCCAGACCAACAAATCTAACCGAAATAGGTGCAGATGTTACCCTTTGTTCAATAGGGTTAAATCTTGGGCACCAATTGGAAAGCTTCATAATACCTGGATTAAAGTTTATAGCACATCTGGCCCAAACAGCATATTTAATCTCTTTGGATGGAAGGACGATAGTAAAATATCCTTTTCCCATGGGAATTAATTGCCAGTCCTGACCAAGATTCCATGCTAATGAGATTTTTCCTTTAAGAACCCTAGTGGAATAAGGTTTATCCCCCCTTATTTAACATGTGCCTGCCAATAAGATATTTCTCACTATCTTTCAATGATTCTTGGTATTCATCATACTTATTTCAATCGCCATAAGATTTCCACATAGTTGAAGCTCAAGCAAATTTTTCATGTTGCTGTTTGGCTGAGAACCTATCTTCAATACGTTAATATATGATGTTGTGTTCTTCAGAAGAGGCTCTTCAATACTTCTATAATCTTCTAGAGTATATTTTTCAGAAACTTTAACATGTGCATGGGAATTTAATTGGACAATATCTGGATCCAAAAACTCCCACGAGACATAAGACTCAGTACGATTTTGAATCAAAGAGGCCATAAAGAATTAAGCATGATAAGACCATGTGAAATCAAGGCAAAATATTGAAACCCTAGGTCGCCCTAGGGTCGCCTCTCTCTCCTCCGTCCTCCTCCCAATTTTTATGGGAATTTAGGGAATATATATATATATATATAACTCCCTTTTGCTTTTCCAAACAAAGGAGAAATAAAATTTAAACCCATTCAAAATGAATACATCGACAATCTATCAATTCCAAATTGACCAATTTATATAATTAAACAATTTGTGCAACCAAGCGAACTCTAAGACTTTGCCCTAAACTAGATTGATGATAATAAAGAAGAAATGGTCCAAGAATGGCCAATAATATGTACGAAGAATAAAATAAGCAACTAATTAATTAAATTAAATATTGTAATATTAAATTTTCATTCATTCAAATATATCTCCAATAATGGAGATTACATTCATTTATAGGTTAAAAATCATATTAAAAGATAATTTTTAAAGATAATAGAAATATATATGAAAAACTATCCTAAGCATAATAAATAACTCCTAATAACACACACACACACACACACACATATATATATATATATAATCTTACAATTATGATAAATACCAGTTTGGGACAAAAATATATGTCGAATAAAAAGGGAACATAAACATATACATGGTTTCGTAGGTCGACTTCTTACATCCACGGGGAAAGGATTAGGGGATTTGTATTAGATTGAGGTGAAGAAGAAGACTTCAAGAGTCCAAAATCGTATGTATAATGTTGTGTTATCCCCTGTTTAACATTAGGGTTACCCAATTTATAGATACAAGAGTCCTAACTATATTAATTTTAATCTACAACCTTTCTGATGTTGTCAGACTCTATCTTTAGTCTCAACTCTTAAGCCATTGAGTGATAAAAGGACTGTATTCGTTCATATTTATCATTATCTCTCGTGATTCTCCCTTAGATGGAATGTGATCTTCATGTGACCAGGATGTTGCCATTCCCTAGGTGCCTCATGTCATACCATGTGGACTACCCTACTAGCAATTAATTAGGCATAAATTCTTCATATTTAGCCCTTTAATTTAGAGGCTTTTATCACCTCAGGCGATGTAAAATGCGTTGATTTATCTCATACCTGTGATACTAACATCTTCTAACAAATACCCCTAGTTTTGTGTATTTTTTGTAAATTTTGCAGGTGTTTAATGCATGAGAGAAAGAAAGAAACTGGAATAAAAGAAAAGAAGAAAATTCAAAAACAAAAAAGAGTAATTTGCAGATGGAATCCGGATGAGGACCCAAAATGAAAGTTGAAGATCTTGAGTCTACAAGCACGTAGGAAGAAACGGCGTCCAAATCCGAGTTTCGGAGAAAAAATTATGAGCCTTGAAAGATGAGAGATAATCATGAGTAATCGATGAGAAAATGAAAAGAAATTGATCCAAGGACCCAAACCGATCCGGATTACATCAGAAACGATTCGATCCAACCTCCTTGAAGTCCACTGTCTAAGTTTGGTGAAGCGGACTGATCCGAATTCCATAAAAAATGAACCGGTCCGGACCCTTGAACTTACTGTATAACCTTTGTGAAGCGGACCGATCTGATATAAAAAGAAAACTGATCGATCCGATATACCCCAGACCAAACCAAAATATCAGGCCGAAACGGTCCGATTGCTGAATTTTATAATTATCCAGTTTTCTAGCTAGAGCCCTGTATGGCTAGAACTCTTGTAATTTCATAGGTTATCTATTCAAAATGATTCCCAAAACATGGGAGAGCTTATTTTTACTTAGTTTTAGAGAGAGAAAGTAGAGAAGAACCCTAGAAGCTCACAAATTACAGTTGTTAATTCTCAATTACAATTTTTGCAGTAAAGTTGATTTCTTTCTCTTCTCTATGGTTTGATTTCAATAATTGTTGCATGATTAGATTATTCCAAGTAGATATTACATATTTATTCTTCTTTAGAAGTAATTTCATCATGAGTTCAGTTGCATGCACCGTAAAAACCCTAGTTTCTGTTAATTGCACCATGCTAGGCTAGACTTTTAGGGGTTGGGATGCATGAATCCAACCCGATGTGGTTTGCATGTGTGTAAAATTAGTTCCCTGAATTAAGTAAATGAAAGAATTGTATTGTGTGGTGATCACAACCGTTGTAGGACTTTTGATCTCATTTGACCTAGGTAACTGGGATGCTTAAGAGTGTGACGGGCGTGTAGCTACTATGACACCACTTTATTCTTACTTTTAATTATGTATGGTGCGGGCTAGTACCCTCATATATTTAATGCTTGAGATTAATAAAGACTGGATTTAATCAATTATTTAATTCATAACTAGTTATATAGCCGGTAAACGTACTAGGGTCGGGGGATTATATTCTAACCTATTTTTCCCATTCATACTTAGTAAATCATAATTAGCTTACTCTTGCATGTTTAGTTTCATAATTAGATTAATTAACTTGCATTTAGTTGATAGAAATTTTCCCCCTTCGATCATCTTTTTCGTTTCTTTTTAGAGTCAGGTTAGGGTTGACCGTCTTACCGTTCGTCGTCACGACTATTCGTCTTATTTCCTTGTGGATTCGACTCCGTCTTACCTGGTTTATTAATTACGCGACAGGCTTGCACTTGAGCCTATATAAGCACACACTTTAGACACTTTTTAAGTCACGTCGAGTTTTTAGCACCGTTGCCGGGGACTTAGGTAGACTGTAGGTTAGATCGAGTTAATCTAAAACTTTGACCAAAAATTCATTAAAATCCAAAAAAAATCCAAAAATATAAAAAAAAAATCAAAAAGGTACAATATCTCTCAGAAGTTCGTTCATGCAAAATCCACAATAAACTCCTCATTCAACTCCAAATTGCATTTACAAGAATCCATTAGTTGTGTACGATCATGACAGCCCACATACTCCTAACGTACCTTAGCTTTGGGTTCCACATCCTAAACCGCCAAACTCCATAGCAAGTTACATTTCGAGAGATCCTTCGAATTACCCTTCGAGTTACCCGTCAGGTGACGCTTCAGGTTACACTCTGAGCACACCGAGTGAGGATACCGAGTCACTTAAAGAAAGAGACATGTCTGATCAAGATAGTTATGGTACGGGTGAGGGAGAGGCACGGTATCACCCTTTGAGAGAATTCTTATATCCCTAGTGATCAGTCACTCTGGGATTCATTCTACTCCCGTACAATGCAGGGAAGTTTCACTTTCGTAATGGGATGATCCAAATACTTCCAACCTATCATGGAATGGAGTTAGAAAAACCATATCTCCACGTTCGTGAGTTCGAGGAGGCATGCGAGACCTTTAGCGATCAAACGTGCAAGAAAGATGTAATCCGTCTCAAATTTTTTCCTTTCTCTCTAAAGGATAAAGCTAAGACCTAGCTATGGTCTTTATCACCAAACTCGATTACGTCGTGGAATGAGTTGAAATCCAAGTTTCTCAAAAAGTTCTTCCCTTCGCATCGAACGAACTCCATTAAGGCTCAAATTTAAACTTTTTGATAACTAGAAAATGAGCCATTCGATCGATGTCATGAGCGTTTTAACGAGTTAGTCACTTCATGCCCTCACCACGGTCTTGATAAACAACAACTTATCTCATTCTTCCATAATGGGCTAAATATCAGTTCTAAGTAACTCGTTGCAACTATGTGTGATGGACCCTTTTTTGAGCTAGATGCTAATGATGTTGAGATCCACCTTAAGTATGTCGTCGAGACTACTCAAGCGTGGGACACATTTTATCCTAATACCCAAAATCGTCCTTGACAAGCATCCACCACTTCTTCTGCGTATGGTATGTACTATGTAGATAAAGATGCTTTGTTGTACCGTCGACTTTACCAATTTAAGAAGAGCATAAGAGAAATACTAGAAGTACGGGTAAGAAAAGCAACCGGCTCCATCTATACCCCCATAGAAAAGATGTGTGCTATTTGTGAGGTGGGACATTCAACAAAGGAATGCCCGAAGATAACCGCCTACAAAGTTATGCATCAGGAGGATTTAAGGGTAATTTCGGTTCCCCACACGGGAATTCTTACAACCCTTCATGGAAAAACCATCCTGGTTTTAGTTACGGGCAAAAATATGTTGCGCTGAGTCCTAATTCACACGTTGCCCCCCTCCACCCCCACACTTTGAACAAGCACCAAGTATGCAAGGACATACGCAAGCACTACCTCTCGGACCATATATCACTCCACCACAAAGAAGTCTCGAGGATATGATACACCAATTCATCAATGCCCATAATGCAACCAATGCTAAGTATGAGCGCATGTTCAACGACATAAATGTGAATATCCCTAAGTTGCAATCATCGTTGAGTATCCAAGAGAAGCGTAAGTTTCTGGCTCAAGGCCAAAAACATCCTCAGAGTCAAACTAGTGTTAGCTCCACATCCATAGATAATCAAGATCAATGTCAATCCATCACCACTCTATGTAGTGGGACAATTGTTGATTTATCACCTCCCCTACACGACACACCTAAGGACAAGGAGGTTTCACCCAATACGAAAGATGCCGAAGATGACCCCTTGAAGGAGAGTGAAAATGATGACACTAGTGAGCCTAAAGTCATAGTGAAACCACCCACCGCCGTGCCATTTCCTCAACGGTTGGTTCCTCCCCAAAAACGAAACCCCCGTGATGATGTGCTAGAGGTCTTTAAGCAACTCAAGTTGAATTTACCTATCCTCGATGCCATAAATAAAATTCCTGCCTACGCTAAAGTTCTCAAGGACTTATTGACGGTGAAAAGAAGGCTAAAGGTAAAGAAGAACGTGTTCTTAGCACAAAACATGTGCTCCATTTTACTCAATGATCTCCCACCAAAGTTCAAAGATCCAGGTGCACCTACTATTTCCTGCATCATAGGAGAGAATCGAATTGAAAAGTCCTTACTCGATTCAAGGGCGAGTGTCAATATCCTCCCACTCTTCATTTATAGTCAACTTGATTTGGGTGACCTCAAGCCCACAAAGATCACTCTCCAACTAGTGGATCGTACCGTGAAGATACCAAGAGGTATTTCCGAGGACGTGATAGTCCAAGTTGACACCTTATACTTCTCGATAGATTTTATCATTTGGGACACAGAGCCCTCCTTCACCTCAAGTAACCATGTTCCCATTATCATTAGGCACCCATTCTTAGATATGGTTAACGCCTTGATTAACACTCAAAATGGTCAAATGCAACTCACTTTCTAGAACATGACCTTAGAGACAAACATCTTTAACATCGCTCAACATGTGAGCGATGAGGACAATTTTCACGCAGTGGATCTTATTGAGGAGATCGTAGAGGAGCACATAGAGGAAAATTTCAGTGGAGATGCCTTAGGAGTGTGCCGTATATCGATTAGTGAGAGTGAGAGGACGTACTTCGCCTTCGAGAGGGAGATAGGGGAGTTGAGAGAGATATTAAATGAGAGAGCATCGGATGAGGACGTGAGAGACATAAATTGGGTTCCTAGATTCGAGGAACTACCACCGAGGGAGTCGTGCACGGTTCCCTCCAGTGAAAAATTCCCTACCCTCAAATTAAAGAAAATACCCTCAAATGTCAAATATGCTTATTTAGGAGAGGATGAGACATTTCCTGTTGTTGTCTCCTCTAACCTAGGTAAAGAGCAAGAGGGTAAATTGTTAAAAATTTTGAGGAAGCACCAAAGTGATTTTGGTTGGTGCATAGCAGATTTAAAAGGAATAAGTCCCTTGATTTGTACCATAAAATCCACCTCGAGGAGGACGTGAAGCCCTCGAGGGAAATGCAAAGAAGATTGAACCCTACCATGAAAAAGATAGTGCGAGCTAAAATTATTAAGCCGTTGGATGCCCAGATCATCTACCCAATCTTGGATAGCAAATGGGTGAGTCCTATACAAGTTGTCCTGAAGAAGTCGGGTATTACTGTGATTGAGAATGCCAAGGGTGAGTTAATTCCCTAACGTATCACCACCGGGTGCCGCATTTGCATTGATTATCGGAATCTCAATGCGGGCACTAAGAAAGACCATGTCCCCTTACCATTCATCGATCAAATGCTAGAGAGAGTGGCGGGACACCTATACTATTGCTTCCCAGATGGTTATTCCGGATATAACCAAATAAAGATAGATGTGCTTGACCAAGAGAAGATGACTTTCACATGTTCTTTTGGCACATTTGCCTACAAACGTATGCCATTTGGATTGTGCAATGCACCTGCGACCTTTCAAAGGTGCATGTTAAGTATCTTTATCGACATGGTTAAAAGAAGACTTGAAGTTTTCATGGATGACTTCAGCATTTTTGGCACCTCTTTTGACCTTTATCTAGTGAATCTTGAGAAAGTACTTGCCCGGTGTGTGGAAAAGAACTTGGTGATGAATTGGGAGAAATGCCATTTTATGGTCACCAAAGGAATAGTCCTTAGCCACATTGTATCGTCCAAGGGAATTGAGGTCGATAGAGACAAAATAGAGGTCATAACTGAGTTACCCCCACTGAAATCACTAAAAGATGTGCGTTCTTTCTTAGGCCATGCGGGGTTTTATAGAAGGTTTATCAAGGTCTTTAGCGCCATCGCTAGACCTTTGAGTAACTTTCTTATTAAGTACACCCCATTTGAGTGGAATATAGCATGACAATGTGCTTTTGATAAATTGAAAAGCATGCTTGTTTTCGCTCCCATCATACAAGCTCCGAATTGGTCTTTACCATTCGAGCTTATGTGTGATGCGAATGATTTCGTGATAGGGGCTATTTTGGGCCAAAGGAAAGACAAGAAAGCTCATGTCATCTACTACTCTATCCGAACTTTAACTGGGCCGCAACTCAATTACTCCACCACGGAGAAAGAATTACTAGCGGTAGTGTTTTCCCTAGATAGATTTCACGCGTACCTCATTGGTTCTCCCAACACATGCTTCACCGACCATGCGGCGCTAAAATATCTCCTTGATAAGAAGGATGCAAAATCGCACCTCATAAGGTGGAGCCTACTCCTACAAGAGTTTAATCTCTATATTAAAGATAAGAAAGGAGTAGAAAATGTCATTGTCGATCATTTATCCCGGCTTTTGTCTGACGTCCCTAGTTATCCCTTACCCATAGACGAGTATTTTTTGGATGAGTAGTTATTTACTACCTCTTCTCCCCCTGGTTTGCGAACATAGTTAACTATCTTATCACGGGAGTTTTCCCTCCCGATTGGACACTACAAGAGAAGAAGAAGTTTATTACTTGTTCATGTATGTTTTTCTATGACGATCCATTCCTCTTCAAATATTATGCGGACCAAATCATCTGACGATGTGTACCGGATGATGAGATACCAAAAGTCATCCAATTCTGTCATTTGAAAGCTTGTGGAGGTCATTTTTCGACGAAAAAGACCGTCGCTAAAATCCTTCAAAGTGGCCATTATTGGCCCATAATGTTCCGAGATGTTAGAAATTGTTACAAATCTTACGATAGGTGTCAACGGATGGGATCTATTACCCAACAAGACATGATGCCACTAACCCCATACTCGTTATTGATATTTTTTATTGCTGGGGTGTTGACTTCATGGGCCCTTTTTCCCCATCCTTTGGGTTCCTATACATCCTAGTTGCGGTAGACTACGTTTCTAAGAGGGTGGAAGCTATAGCTACCAAAATAAATGACAACAAAGTGGTGATAAAGTTCTTGCAAGAACACATACTCTCTCGCTTCGGTGATTCGAAGGCAATAATTATTGATAACGACACACATTTTTGCAATAAGATGTTTCAGAAGCTTATGAGAAAGTATGGGGTCGTCTACAAGGTTGGAACGACTTATCACCCACAAATGAATGGGCAAGCCTAGTTACCGAATCGTGAGATCAAGAACATCCTTGAGAAGATCATCGATCCTAACCGAAAAGATTGGTCCCTTCGATTGAACTATTTGTTATGTGCTTATCGCACCTCATATAAGAACCCCCTCGGGATGTCTCCGTTTTGCGTTGTGTATGGAAAGCCGTTCCATTTCCCCGTGGAGCTAGAACACAAGGTTTATTGGGCCATTAATAGGTTGAACTACAACTTGGATAAAGTCGATGAAGCTCGCAAGCTTTAATTGAATGAGTTAGAAGAGATACACAATGATGCATACGAGAACGCTAAGATATCAAAAGAACGGATGAAACTTCCACATGATAAGATTTTTTGACGCAAGGAAGCACTCTACAACTCTAGGCTTCATTTGATTTCAAGTAAATTGAGGTTTAGATGGACTGGCCCATTCATCGTGAGGAAGGTATTCCCTCACGGAGCTGTGGAACTGGAAGATCCAAAGGGGGAGATACATTCAAAATTAACGAGCAATGCCTAAAGCCATATTTAGAGGCGTGTGTAGATGAAATTGACACCATTTGGTTGTCAGACCCTGTTTACGGGGTCGGGTGAGCTGTAACAGAGAGTTCATAGCACCTACGACGTGTATAGGGTGAATTGTTGTGTATAGTAGCTGTGAGTCAGTTAGGGAAGTTAGAGTCCGTAGGTTAAGTCACTGGAGGTTAGGGATAGGAACACAAGCACACATTTCAAAAAATTGTATAGGGTTTGGAGTAAGCGTTGGTAGGTTTTAGGTCGATCATGCGTAGGAATAATGGTAGGAACATACAAGGTTTGAGAGAGAAGAGCATTCAAAGTTAGGGCGAAAAATTAACCTTTCTGGGAACCGGACCGGTCCGGTCCGGTCCTGGGGACCCGGATCGGTTCATTTTCAGAAAATTCGAAAAAAAAGCCTCGGACCGGTCCGGTCCTAGGAACCCGAATCGGTCAGGTGTCTGCAACTTTTCTTCTCCCTAGGTTAAACCCCCTTCTCCCCAATCCACACATTTCCCTCTTCCCCCCCCCCCCCACACACACACATTTCATCACCACTCTCGTACTCTCTCTCACCATCCCATAAGCTCATTTTCCTTTAGTCAACATGGCCAACCAAGACCTTACCCAAAAATATGACTCCGTCGAGATTCTCAATAACGGTGGGGTCGCACACCGCTCCCTTCAAGAACGAATATAGTGTGAGCGCTTCTTCAGCCAATCTCGTAAATTACACATGGAGGGCACAGTTATGTGGCCTGAGATGCCCAATTCTGTCACCAATCTCTTCATGGCGAAGGGTTGGTGTCATTTCCTCAATGAGACACACAGAGCGGTGTGGGAAGACCAAGTACGAGCTTTTTATGGCTCCCTAGTCCGCATCGGTCATAACGTCTCCGAGGCTTATATAGGGAGAATTCGCGTCCCATTATCCTTGGATATTCTCATCTAGAAATTAGCGACAAAAGACGTTCCAAGCCCTTTCCCATACACATATCCCAACCACCTCCCTCCCCTTGAGAAGGACATATGCATGTCCTGCATTGCACCCTACACACCATGGGTTACCGAGACATTCTCGATGGGTCGGTTAAGTGACAAGGCGCGCCTCACCTTTCAAATTGTATGCGCGAATATACTCCAAACTTCCAATGACTCGTCCATGCGCCCACGTCAAGCAACCGTTGTTTATCACCTCTTTGACACCAACACCCCGATCCACCTAGCCCAAATCATTTGTAAAGACATATTTTATGCGTTTGTGGACCAAAAGGGTAAAACTCCTCTCTCGTATGCCCGTCTCATCACTTCCATCCTGGAAGACGCCGACATTGAGCCTTCCACCAATTTTCCCCGCCTTCTCAACCCTCTTGGGCAGGGCACACGTACAAAAAGTAAGAAGCAACAAGAGATTACCTAGGCATGAAAGGAAGCTCAGGATGATTCAGATGATGATGAGGGTGATGATGATGAGAGTAACGATGAAGAGGAGGAGGCAAACATTGTGTTGGGCGATGGCGAGGAGGAGTACGATGAGGATGCCGATTCAGATTATATGCCCGGGGGATAAGATCTCACCGCCTGGGTTGTCTCTCTCGAGGTGCATTTTGCGGGGTTTATGACTGAGTACCGTGAAAACCTTCGCTCATATCAACGCGACATTAGTATGATGGTGCGTCTTCAACCTGAGATGTATCGAATGTGTGACAACCCGAATATGATTATGATAAATTATTCTTAAATCATGCTTAGCTTATGTGACATGGGTAATGTGTTATTAATATATATAATGTTAAGTTATTATGTTTAGTCTAATCCTACCTTTAGAAATCACGAAATGTCGAATTAGTTACAAATATAAAATTTTGAAGTTTCGATAGGAATATTCAGGTTGGAGACTAGTTTTGACCTTTATAAAATAAAAATTGACTTAAGGTAAAAACCATATACTTGTAGATATATTATTTAGGTTTGTAACACAACAAATAGTGTGTTAAATGGAGGTCCGAGCGAGAAGTTATGCTTAAATTACAAAGCAAGGGAAAATTTGTCCATTTGTTAAATGATATTTCGTCTTATTAGTATAACAAATGGTGGATTTTGATTCGTTAAAGAAGGAAGTGAGTTTGTCCGACTCTTCACCCTTTATATTACCTCTCCCTTCATCCAAAACTCAACCATAAAAGAGTTTGGTTTGAGAGGAAGAGAAGTGGGAAGTCGAAGAAGAAGAATTGAGGAGAAAAATTAGAGAAAAATATGTGGAAATTACGGGAAAGTCCTTAAGGCAATTCTATATGTAAGTCTTGTTATTTTTCTTGTGTAACTGATTGAAATGGTATAAATCATAGATTTTTTTATAGAACTTTCATGCCTTGGTTTATATGTATGAATAGATGCAAGTTTATGCAAAAATTGAACGTGTAAGCCCTTAAAATTGCTTCGGTTAGGAACCTTGTGTATTCAAACTTCTATATCTTTTTGTATACATACTGGAATTGAGTAATTACAATTGGAGATGAAAATAGACTCATATATAACTAACATATCCGAATATTATGTAAAAATACCAAAAAATGAATCTTGGGTGATAGTTGGAAGTTTGGGTATAAAATCTGCCCCAAAAGTGTAAGTATGCATACCATGTGTTCGATGTTTGGCCTGATATAGCAAATGAACTCTAAAAATTATGAAACTTTAATTTCATATTATTAAATATTTTTATTGATTTTGGGTGGAATATCATAGAAATTTATGATGTAGAGAAATTATGAAAATTCCTGGAGGTTGACCGAACGATGGATGAGCCTATAGGGAAGATTTTCTATGTATTAAAGAAATGGGCATAACTTGCTCTAGGAACCTGAAATGATGTTTCGTCTGTTATATTAGAAACCTAATATGATAATCATTGAATTACCAATAAGAAATGATGGCATGTTTAGTATATTATTTGGATATCTTAACTATCTTGACATGAATTTAGATGAAACTTCATCTATGATAAGTGATGTGAATGGAATAATATGATGCTTATGAATTGAGTTACATTTAAGTTACTCTTTGGATTGTTGATATTATTATGATGTTACTAATGTTGTAAGAATGATAGAAAAGGAATAAGAACTGGTTGAACAAGCTCCAGACAAAGGAAAAAGGAAAGCCAGTTAAATTACCAAGGTGAGTGTACTTATGTTTGTTTCATATATACGGATATATGAATGATATAATGATATGAATATAGCTCGAAGAGAAGACATATTATTGCCAATGGGCAGACATATTATTGCCAATGGGCAGACTTAATATTGCCAATGGGCAAACTTGTTATTGTCAATGGGCAGACTTATTATTGCCAATAGACAGACATATTATTGCCAATGGGCAGACTTATTATTACCAATGGGCAGACTTATTATTGCCAATGGTCAAAATTACTATTGCCAATGGGCATAATTACTTGAGTCTTATGATCCGGGATTGGTTATTGTCAATGGGTAGGATTTTTGGATTTTATATTCGCAGATTTGATATATAATATTGTTATCTTATTGCAGGGAAAGAGTACCTCACTAAGCTTAATGCTTACAATTTAAAATTTAACATTTTCAGGTTTGTATTCTTAGAGCTAGGATACCATATGATCAGAAATTTTGAGAGTTTCACCATTAGAAAGAGCTGGGGCTTTAAGTATTGTGATTTTGTCATTGTCACACTGAAGATTTTACTACACCCACATTGTATATATTGAGTTAGCATGGGTTGAGTTAATGATTGTAATATTTATCATAGATACTCATAATCATGAATCTGATATTGATTATGTTATGGCACAAATAATAGTATTATGTTTATTATGTACATTACACATGAAAATATTAATAAATGAATTACATTTCAAATGGACTGAAGATTATGATTTAATTATAATATGAATGAAATGATTAGAATGGAATTGGGTTTGGGGTGTGACAATTAGTGGTATCAGAGCGTCTGGGTTATTAATTTTGGATGTGTGTGACGGTTAGATGGCAGTTATTGAGTTGATTTGATAATTATGGATTGTTTATGTACTAACCAATAGTTTAGTATTATGAACTGTTTATGTTGGTTGTTAGAATTTTATTGTATGACAGATAATTACAGATGGAACCTGGGAATGAACAACATAGAGAAGAGGGAGTAGCTTCTCATACAGAGTATACCGAAATAGAGTAGAGTGTTGCTGGAAGGGCCAGAGAGCATGAGCAACCTACAGAGATGCAGATAATGGTGCAATAAATGTTGAGGATGACGGAACAACAAGAAAGCAATATGTCACAAATGGCAGAACAGGAGACTAGATATATGGAATTAAAAATTATGGCCAGAATTGAGAAAGAGGCAAGGAAGGAAACTAAAGATTTCGTGCATAAAAAGTTTTTAAAGTTAAATCCTCCAGAATATTCAGGGTCAGTAGACCCTACAGAAGCTGAGATCTGGGTCAGAGATCTGCAATACCCTACACTTTTAATGATTTAAATAATTATGGGATCAATTATTATTGTGAGATTAATTGAATTAAATTGTGTGAAGTTAATTGTTAATTAATCTGGATTCAAATAAATATTAACTAACGTGCCAAGAGTTAATACTTATTGATTGAATATTACTGTGTGATATGTAATATGGAACTATACACTTCGATAAATTGTCAACAATAAGAAATACGACCGTTTAGTAAATTAAGTCAGTCGCGTGAGTCGTGTCGGAACTAATTTAATGGAATAAAAATATTAATTATTTTTGGTAACTCTTATGGTCATTTCGAGTGCGTAGTTGAGTCCGAAAGGGTCGAGATCGTCAAAATATTATACCCAGGTGTTTAGCTTGAGTCCCGGGGCAATTTTGGCTTAATCGGCGCCCCGAGAGGGCATTATGGTAAATTATATTTTTGGGTTTAATTAATGGATGAAAATTGGGAGTTATTTTATTAGCCACGAGAGGCCCATTATGTTTGAGTGATACAGAAAGTAAAGAACGACCATAGAGGGTGTGAGGGAGAACAAATTTCAAGAGGGAAGGCCTAATTAGCACCACTTTGCACAACCATCACCACCATAGTGTAGATCGGAACAAGAGGAACACACCCATACCAACAACATAAAGAAATCAGACGACTAATTTGAGGCAAGTGTTTATTTCTTGCTTTTCTTTAGCAATAACCATATTCATGTTAGTATAGGGGTGATATAAACATATGTTGTTCATAAAAGTGATAAATTTTTTTTTTGGAGATTTAGGATGTATGATTTGAATATGAGATAAATTAGATTAAACCCTTCATGTATGTAAAATAGAAATCACGTTTTGATGAACTTATGTGAAAAAAATGAATTTGGAAATCATGTGTTCTTGAATAAGAATTTGAAGAACTAGGGTTTTAGTAATTAATTTGGGGATTTCATAATTCTTTGATGATTCCTAATGATTTAATGATTCTAAGATGTTAGAATCCAAGTGTAATTGTTAGGATTCGATTTGAAACTGATTGATTGGAGTTTGGGATGATAATTTAGAGGTTTTAGGGTTAAAAATGGTGGAAAAACGCTGAAATTCTGGGCAGAAGATGAAACAATGAGTCTCGCACGAAGTCACACGAAGGTCGTTCGAGCGAGATAGGCATCTCACGCGAAGTCGCTCAAGCGACACGTGGCAGTCATTCAAACGACATTGTCATCTGGTTCGAGGGATAAGGTGAATTTCTGGGAAACTTCTTAGGGGCAGTTTTGGAATTTTCCAGTCTATTCGAGTGAGAAATTGTCAGTTAACAGATTTGAAACGAGACATGTCTATGAGGAAGCATGTGAGTTTTATACTTTAATTAATCCGAAAAGGAGAGTTCAAAAATTACTAAAGAGTTGTGGCGATTTAGTAATACTATAAAATACGTAATAATGAGAATGAAATGCATATGGTAATTATACAAAAAGGCTGGGAGAATACCTATATATATTAATAGCATGTGTGGATACCTATTGCATGCTTAATATTATGTGTATGACATACCTAACTGCTTGCTATCGCGGTAGGCTGTGTAGAGACAACCTTATCCTGGGTGACCTTCGGGGGGATTATTGACTTGTATCTCAGAATATAGGAATGTGAAGACTTATTTATGTGCTGATGAGTCAGCTGACTATGGGAGCGTAGGTATGTGCGTGAGCTATAGGTATGTGAACTATGTTCGCCTCCACTATGTGTGTTTTGTGTATATGATTCGTGGGAGACTTCCGAGCCGATAGTCCTTATTGGAGTACGAGATGTACCGGGACATGATAGTAGAGTATGCAATGCACTACAGGTTTAGCCTTGGGGTGTTGTATTGATATATGTATATTATAGTGATGGATATATGTATATGTATATGTATACTGGTGTTATTCCTACTGTGAGATGATCGTAGGTTATTAAGATAGTAAATTCTTAAATCACGTCTACTGGGAATACTTAACTTAGTGTGATAACACTTAACCGAATTAATAATTGTTGAAATTAATAATGTGGAAAGCCGAGAATCACGGGTTACTACTACGAGGTATCAGTAGGAGCGTAAGTCTTTAACTAGTTAGAAGTATTACAGATAGCTATGGTGGATTAGTTATACGTTAGGCGTGCACATTAGCTGAGAGGTGAGAATCTCATGTGAGAGTTCAAACTAACATGCATTTGATACTTGCTTTATTGCAAATTTTAAATACTTGCTAAAATAAATATTTTTACACCTCGGGCTCTGACCCGTTTCTTGCATCTCTTTCCTCTTTTGCTATATATATGTATTATATTAGGTGCTCAGCCACAGGGACACCAGACTTAGAGATTTGGATTGCTTGGCGTGCTACAGCTACTGTGGAAGCTATAGGCCCTTGTATTAGACGCCTCTATCATTTCCCTCAGTTATATCTAGATTTTCCATTTAGGACATGTTTCGCCCATTCCTCAGACATTTTATTAGAAATTGTATTCAGTTTACTTTCCTCTCATTTCATTTTGATTTATTGTTACTATGGTTTTTGGTTTAGAGTTTTGAACTGGAATGTTTTTCCAGTCTTATTTATATCCATATGTGATTCAGATTTAGTATTTATATTATTTAGTTATGTGGTGGATGGATTATAATTCAGTTCTTGGATTTAATAAATGAATGATTTTTTTGAAAATTGAAAAAGAAAATATTTTGACACCAACTTAATTAATTGTTAGGCGGTTAATAAGGTTATTATGTTTTCGACAGTGATGCTAAGAATGAACCAACCGAATATTCTATTTTAAATTTTATAAAGGACTGATCACCCAATATTTAATTGGGCGAGGTGTCACAAGTGGTATCAGAGCATCAGGTTCTAGAATCCTTTAAGATCTGTATGGCTTATCATGTTTTCAGCTATTTGAGATTTAACGATAAGTGTGGACTAACAAAATTCTTTCTTGTCTCAGATGCCTCCTCGACGTGCACCTAAGGATAGGAATGCCCATTCAGAGCCACCGCCAGTTCCAGCTCAGGGCATGATAAATGGTACCGAAGTTGCTGCCATCATTGCACAGGCAGTTAATGCAGCATTGGCAGTGGTACAACAGGCACCACCCCAGGCACCAGTAGTGGCGCCAACACCTGTCCACATATTCCCTACTGCATGGGAGAGATTTAGGTATTCCTTTCAGAAGGCGCACCCTCCAGAGTTCATAGGTAGTTCTGATGCGGTGATTACTAGCCAGTGAAAGAAGCACATACAGTGACACCTCCGTATGTATGAGTGCACTGAGGTCCAGAGGTAGGTTTTGGATACCTTTAAGTTGATAGGGGGCAGCCTTAAAGTGGTGGGATTACACTACTACTACAGAGGAGTGAGATTTGATGAAGATTGGCGATTTCTGGGTGCGATTTGATCCCAAGTACTTTCCTTCGGCCGTTCAGACTGAGATGAGGCGGAAGCTACTAAACCTCACCTAGGAAGGGAAGACCGTAACTGATTACGAAGAAGAGTTTACCAGGCTAGTTAATCTGGTAGCAAGGGAGGTACCTAACGAGAAGAAGAACATACAGATGTTCATGGATGGCCTCACTTGGAGGATCAGGCAGCATCTTCTGGGTAACCTCTCATTGCAGACCTATACTGATGTTCTTAATGAAGCACTACTGTACTGTCAGGACCATCGCTTCCATATGACTGGGAGCAAATAAGCAGGGGAGTCCAGCCAGTAGGGCAGGACAGGAGGTAATGGTGCCAGCGGGGCATAACCAGCTTAGGGTCAGCAGAGACAGGTTGATCAGAGTTCCTAACAGGGGGATTTTAAGTGATTCAGGTCAGGGGGTTTTCATCAGGGTCAAGGAGGTTTTAGGCATGGCCAATAGGGTCAGCCTGGCCATCAGAGCCAATAGGGACATCAGGGCCATCAACAGTCTAGGCAGGGCCAAGGGGGAGGTGGAAATGACCAGCAGGGGCAGCGAGGGGGAAACTTTGGTGGGAAGTGTTTTATATGTGGCAAGACTGGCCACAAGTGACATGATTGTCCTGAGAGGGGCAGGGCCCCACAACAGCAGCAGTAGGGTGCCCGACAGGAGCCCCAGAGATCGATTTTTTCCTTCGCCATCCCAACACAACCTTAGATGCCAGCGCTACTAGCCATTCTAGCAGTCCCAGTCCAGCAAGGACAACTTTAGTATGGACGGGTTTATAACCTCCATCAGGCCACAGCCTCACAGGCTCCACCTGCGATTGAGGGTATGTTTTCTATCCAGAGGACTATGGGACGTATTTTATTTGATATGGGGGCCAGACATTATTTTATTGCCACGAGGTTTGCACGTGCTTTGGGATTATTAGTTACAGCAGAGAGTATTGTTACTTCTATAGATTCTCATTTGGGTAGTGGTTCACTGATTTACTTTATATGTCGAGGGGTGGGTATAGAGATTGGGAGACTTACTTTACCTGCCGACATGCTTATGTTAGAGATGTCTGAGTATTATGCGATTATCGGTATGGATTAACTTGTTGCATATAGGGAAATTATCGATTGCTTTAGTAGGACTATTATTTTTGCCATACCTGATCAAGAGATGTTCCTGGTGGTGATGCCTCATCCTGAGGGAGGATCGTCCACTCATTTGTATTATATAGAGGAGGAGACCTCTAAGGAGGTAGTGATACCGCTTAATTCGACACCGATGGTGAGGGAATTCGCTCATGTGTTCCAGGATATTCCAGGATTACCACCTAGTAGAGAGATAGACTTTGTTATAGATTTGACGTCGGGCACTCGGTCGATTGCCCACGCACCGTACCGTATGGCCCCAACGAAGATGAGGGAGCTACGGGATCAGATAGAGAAGCTGTTGGGCCAGGGGTTTATTCGTAAAAGTACTTCACCTTCGGGTACCCCTATGCTATTCGTTAATAAGATAGACGGATCGTTACGGTTGTGTATTGAATAAGGTCACGATACGGAATAAGTATCTGTTGCCCCTAATCGATGACTTATTCGACCAGTTGAGAGGAGATGCCTTCTTCTCGAAGATTAACTTGAGGTCAGGATACCATCAGTTAAGGATCAGGGAGCAGGATGTGTCGAAGACTTCTTTCTTGTCGAGATATGGTTCCTATGAGTTTAGGGTTATGACTTTTGGGCTGACCAGCCGTGTTTATGGACTTGATGAGCAGGGTGTTCAGAGAGTTCCTTGATCAGTTTGTCATTGTCTTTATAGATGACATCCCAATTTACTCCCAGACTAAGGAGGAGCATGCCGAACATTTGAGACAGGTTTTGTAGACACTGCGTCGGCACGAGTTGTATGCAAAATATGAGAAATGTAAATTTTAGCTGAAAGAGGTTCAAATTTTGGGGCACATAATTTCGGATAGAGGGATATCTGTAGACCCGGGGAAGTGTCAGTAGTTAGAGAGTGGGGATAGCCCACAACGCCGACAGACATACGTAGTTTCTTAGGCCTAAAAGGATACTACAAGAGGTTTATTCGGAGATTATCTAAGATAGTGGGTCTATTGACTCATTTGACTCGTAAAGGGGTTCTATTTATCTGGGATGATGCCTGCCAGTTGGCTTTTGATGAGCTGAAAGACAAGTTGACTTCAGCATTAGTGTTAGCACTGCCCAGGCCAGGAGTGGAGTATCTAGTCTACATAGATGCGTCCTTACTAGGACTTGGAGGTGTGCTTCAGCAAGAGGATCAGGATATAGCCTATGATTCCCATAAGTTTAGGCCTCATGAGAGGAACTACCCCACCCATGACTTGGAGTTAGCGGCAGTCGTGTTTGCACTTCAAATTTGGAGGCACTATCTCTTGGGGGAGAAATTTCGCGTATTCACGGATCAAAAGTCATTACAGTACCTCTTCACGCAGAAAGAGCTGAATATGCATCAACGTCGTTGGCTCAAATTCGTAAAGGATTATCAATTTGATATTCAATACCACCCAGTAAAGGCAAATGTGGTAGTAGATGTGTTGAACCGTAGGCCAGCGGATGAGAGGGCCGAGGTGTGGAAAGAGAAAGGGAAGGAACTGGGACACCAGGATGCCGTGGCCCGATCATTTATGTCTGTGATGACAGTTACGCCTCAGATTGTTACAAGAGTAGTACAGGGCCAGATTGCGGATTCGTTCTGTCAGGATCGGATTAGGAAGCTTTTAGCCGGTAGAGCTGAGTCTTATTCAATGATCTTCGAGGGCGATTTGTGCTTCAATGGGAGACTCGTTGTTCCAGAGGGGGAGGACCTTCGACATGCAGTGATGACGGAGTCGCATGGGTCCCGATTTGTAATACATACCGACGAAGATAAAATGTACCAGGATATGAGGCGACAATATTGGTGGAGCGGAATGAAGAGAGACATCGCGGAGTTCGTCTCCAAATGTACCACTTGTCAGCTAGTGAAAGTGGACCACCAGAGACCACCAGGTTTACTTCAGCCAATAGAGATCCCTAAGTGGAAATGGGAGGGCATTTCCATGGACTTCATTATTGAGTTTCCTAATTCACAGAGAGGACACGATTCTTTATAGGTTATTGTGGACCGGTTGACGAAAGTAGCCCATTTTTTGCCAGTCAAGACAGACTATACAGCGAAACAGTATGCTCAGCTATTTATTGCAAAGATAGTGAGACTGCATGGTGTACCTCTTAATATCGTATCGGATAGAGACAACATGCTTGTATCTCATTTTTAGGAGAGTTTTCAGGAGGCGATGGGTACCGAGTTGCGGTTGAGTACAGTGTATCACCCATAGATCGATGGTCAGACTGAGGGCACTAATCAGATGCTCGAGGACATGTTGCGCATGTGTATCCTTGACTTTGGGGGAGGTTGGGAGCAGTATCTTCCACTGGTAGAGTTTGCTTATAACAACTCCTATCAGTTTACGATTGGCATGGCCCCGTTCGAGGCATTGTATGATAGACCTTATCATTCTCCAGCATATTAGCTAGATGTGGGAGACAACAAGCTACTCGGGCCAAAGGTAATTCAGGATACCTCGAGCAAGATCAAGATGATTCGGGATCACATACGGGTAGCCGATGACAGATAAAAAAGCTACGCCAATATTAAGAGGTATTTTCGAGAGTTTACAGTGGGGGACCAGGTTTTGTTGAGAGTATCTATGATGAAGGGAGTAATGAGATTTGGGAAGAAAGGGAAATTAGATCCGAGATACGTAGGACCATTCCCTATAATAGAGAGGATCGGACTAGTTTCTTACAAGCTTGGGTTATCAGAGCACTTGTATCATATCCATGATGTGTTCCACATTTCGTTACTGAGGCGGTATCTTCGGGATGCATTGGCACACACTCACATCGCGATTGAAGAGATTGAGTTACAGCCAAATAGTTCATATAAGGAGAGACCGGTGGCAATCCTAGATCATAGTGAGAGGAGGCCGAGGTCAAAGGTAGTTCCACTTGTTCGGGTGCAATAGCAGCATCACAATGTGGAGGAGTCTACTTGGTAGCGTGAGGTGGATATGCGTGAGAAATATCCAGATTTATTCATACCAGGTATACCTTATTTTCCGAATTTCGGGATGAAATTCCGTTATTAGGGGGAAGTATGTAATATCCCATACTTTTAATGATTTAAATAATTATGGGATCAATTATTATTGTGGGATTAATTGAATTAAAATGTGAGAAGTTAATTGTTAATTAATCCGAATTCAAATAAATATTAACTAACGTGCCAAGAGTTAATACTTATTGATTGAATATTACTGTGTGATATGTAATATGGAATTATACACTTCGATAAATTGTCAAGAATAAGAAATACGACAGTTTAGTAAATTAAGTCAGTCGTGCGTGTGAGTCGTATCGGGACTAATTTAATGGAATAAAAAGTTAATTATTTTTGGTAACTCGTATGGTCATTTTGAGTATGTCGTTGAGTCTAAAAGGGTCGAGATAGTCAGAATAGTATACCCGGGTGTTTAGTTTGAGTCCCGGGGCAATTTTAGGCCTAACCGACACCCCGAGAGGGCATTATGGTAAATTGTATTTTTGGGTTTAATTAATGGACGAAGACTGGGAGTTATTTTATCAACCACTAGAGGTTCATTAGGTTTGAGTGATACAGAAAGTAAAGAACGGCCATAGAGGGTGTGAGGGAGAACAAATTCCAAGAGGGAAGGACTAATTAACACCACCTTGCACAACCATCACCACCATCGTGTATATCGGAACAAGAGAAACACACCCATACCAACAACATCAAGAAATCAGACGACTAATTTGAGGCAAGTGTTTATTTCTTGCTTTTCTTTAGCAATAATCATATTCATGTTAGTATAGGGATGATATAAACATATGTTGTTCATAAAAGTGATAAAAAAATTAGAGATTTAGGATGTATGATTTGAATATGAGATAAATTAGATTAAACCCTTCATGTATGTAAGATAGAAATCACGTTTTGATGAACTTATGTGAAAAAAGGAAATCTGGAAATCATGTGTTCTTGAATAAGAATTTGAAGAACTAGGGTTTTAGTAATTAATTTGGGGATTTCATAATTATTTTATGATTCGTAATGACTAAATGATTTTAGGATGTTAGAATCCATGTGTAATTGTTAGGATTCGAT
The DNA here is from genome assembly GCA_949130495.1 of Sambucus nigra. Taxonomy (NCBI): domain Eukaryota; kingdom Viridiplantae; phylum Streptophyta; class Magnoliopsida; order Dipsacales; family Adoxaceae; genus Sambucus; species Sambucus nigra. Next base: position 141,286,508 of record OX422218.1, read on the forward strand.
TTGAGGCTAATTGATTGGAGTTTGGGATGATAATTTAGAGGTTTTAGGGTTAAAAATGGTGGAAAAAGGCTAAAATTCTAGGCAGAAGACGAAACACTGAGTCTCGCGCGAAGTTGCACAAAGGTCATTCGAGCGAGATAGGCATCTCGTGCGAAGTCGCTCGAGCGACACGTGGCAGTCATTCAAACATCATTGCCATCTGGTTTGAGCGACAAGGTGAATTTCTGGGAAACTTCTTAGGGGTAGTTTTGAAATTTTCCAGTATATTCGAGTGAGCAAAATTGCCAGTTAACATATTTGAAACGAGACAAGTCTATGAGGAAGTATGTGAGTTTTATACTTTAATTAATCCGGAAAGGAGAGTTACTTCAGAAATTACTAAAGAATTGTGGTGATTTAGTAATACTATAAAATACGTAATAATGAGAATGAAATGCGTATGGTAATTATACAAAAAGGCTAGGAGAATACCTATATATATTAAAAGGATGGGTGGATACCTTACAGGCTTAATATTATGTGTATGACATACCTAACTGCTTGCTATCGCGGGAGGTTGTGTAAAGACCGTCTTATCCTGGGTGACCTTCGGGGGGATTATTGACTTGTATCTCAGAACATAGGATTGTGAAGACTTATTTGTGAGTTGATGAGTCAGCTGACTATAGGAGCGTGGGTATGTGCGTGACCCATAGGTATGTGAACTATGTTCGCCTCCACTATGTGTGTTTTGTATATATGGTTCGTGGGAGACTTCTGAGCCGATAGTCCTTATTGGAGTACGAGATGTATCGGGACATGATAGCAGAGTATGCAATGCACTACAGGTTTAGCCTTAGGGTGCTGTATTGATATATATATATATATATATATATATATATATATACTGGTGTTATTCCTACTGTGAGATAATCGTAGGTTATTAAGATAGTAAATTCTTAAATCACATCTGCTGGGAATACTTAACTTAGTGTGATAACACTTAACCGAATTAATAATTGTTGAAATTAATAATGTGGAAAGCCGAGAATCACGGGTTACTACTACGAGGTATCAGTAGGAGCGTAAGTCTTTAACTAGTTAGAAGTATTACAAATGGATAGGGTGGATTAGTTGTATGTTAGGCATGCACATTAGCTGAGAGGTGAGAATCTCATGTGAGAGTTCGAACTAACATGCATTTGATACTTGCTTTATTGTAAATTTTAAATACTTGCTAAAATAAATATTTTTACACCTCGAGCTCTGACCCGTTTCTTGCATCTCTTTCCTCTTTTGTTATATATATGTATTATATCAGGTGCTTAGCCACAGGGACACCAAACTTAGAGATTTGGATTGCTTGGCGTGCTGCAGCTGTTGTGGAAGCTGTAGGTCCTTGTATTAGACGCCTCTATCATTTCCCTCAGTTCTATCTAGATTTTCCATTTATGGCATGTGTCGCCCATTCCTTAGACATTTTATTAGAAATTGTATTCAGTTTACTTTCCTCTCATTTCATTTGGATTTATTGTTACTATGGTTTTTGGTTTAGAGTTTTGAACTGGAATGTTTTATCCAGTCTTATTTATTTCAGTATGTGATTCAGATTTAGTATTTATATTATTTAGTTATGTGGTGGATGGATTATAATTCTATTCTTAGATTTAATAAATGAATGATTTTTTTGAAAATTGAAAAAGAAAATATTTTGACACCAGCTTAATTAATTGTTAGGCGGTTAATAAGGTTATTATGTTTTCGATAGTGATGCTAAGAATGAACCAACCGAACATTCTGTTTTAAATTTCATAAAGGACTGATCACCCGATATTTAATTGGGTGGGGTGTCACAAGATCTAGAGACTATCTTTGCAGTTATGAAATATCCAGATAACCAGAAAGTGAACTTAGCGGTGTTTAGGCTGAAAGGCGAAGCCAAATATTGGTGGGAAGCCAGCAACCATTTGGTGCCCCAGATGGAAGGTACTGATGTTATTACTTGGGCTAAATTTATTAAAGCCTTGTATGTTAAGTATTTCCCTAAAGTTTATAGGAGGGAGAAGGTGAGGGAATTTATAAATTTAACCCAAGGGAAAATGTATGTGAGTGAGTATGAGGCTAAATTTATAGTTTTGTCTAGATTTGCTACTAAGTATGTGGAGGATGAAGAAGATAAATGTAGTAAGTTCCAAGATGGGCTTATTTTGCCCATTCAAAATAAAGTGTCTACTTATGAGTTAGAAGATTATGCTTCTCTAGTGAACAAAGCCACGATAGCAAAAAGGTAAATGAATCAAGGGGTGGCGAGTAGGGAGTGTTTTAAGAAAATTAGATTTGACTCATCTCAATTTAAAGGAGGTGAGGGTGGAAGTGTTAAGGCGGAACCTCATAAATTTCATAGAGGTGGTGGAGATATAGGTAGAGTTCAGGGGAGATTTTGTATAGATACCATAGGTGGAGGATCTTCAAGTTCAGTTAGAAAGTCAGGGAGAGGTGAGGCCCCAGTAGGAGGTGTTACATATTTTTTTTGTAAAGAACAAGGGCATTATAAATCTGAGTGTCCCAAGTATAAAGTATTGGAATGCTATCATTGTCATGAAGTGGGGCATGTTAAGAAAAATTATCCGCAGTTGGCAGAGACTCCAACAATACCTAGTGAAGCAGTAAGCAGAATGTTACCTCTAGGCAGTGGGGTAAGGAGTGTGAGCAGAGGACAAGCTAGTGGTTCTAGGGCAAGTGGACGAGTCTTTACGATCAAGGAGGCTCATGTTACTCCGGATGTGGTGACAGGTACACTTTCTATTACAAATAGAATTTATTATGTTTTAATTGATCCTGGTTCCACACATTCTTTGTATCATATGCATTTGCTATATATCTGAATAAACCATACACTCGTTTAGATGTGGGTTTGGGTATTTTTATGCCGATGGGGGATATGATTATAGCTGAATATGTTTTTTGTGATTGTGTTTTGACTGTGGGGGTTAGAAATACACTTATAGACTTACTTCCATTGGGTATCTCTGATTTGACATAATTTGGGGAATGGATTGGTTATCTAACTACCATGTGTCCATGGATTGTTTTCGTAAAGAAGTTATTTTTAAAATGCCTGGTGAGTCTGAATTTAAATTTATGGGGGAAAGGAAAATTGTTCCTAATTGCACTATTTCTGTTATTCAGACAAGGAAATTGTTAAGTAAGGGTTGTGAGGATTTTATTGCATATGTTCTTGACACTAGGAAGGGGGATTTATAATTAGTCGATGTTCCTATTGTACGGAATTTTCCAGAAGTGTTTCCTAGTGAGTTGCTTGGGTTACTTCCAAAGAGAGAAGTTGAGTTTAATATTGAATTGGCACCGAAAATAGCCCCTATTTCTATAGCACCGTATAGAATGGCACCTTCTGAGTTGAAAGAACTCAATATTCAGTTGCAAGATTTACTTGATAGGGGGTTCATACAGCCTAGTGTATATCCATAGGGTGCACCAGTTTTATTTATGAAAAACTAAGATAGTACCGTGCATTTGTGTGTTAATTATAGGCAACTGAATACTGCTACAATTAAGAACAAGTACCCTTTACCTCGTATAGATGATTTGTTTGATCAGTTACAAGGTGATAATTGGTTTTAAAAAATAGACTTGCGATTAGGTTATCATCAATTGAGGGTCAAGGAGAGTGATATTTCTAAAACTGCATTTCGCATGCGGTATGGTCATTTTGAGTTTCTGGTGATGCCTTTTGGGGTGACTAATGCTCCAGCTGTATTTATGGATCTTATGAACCGGGTACTGCATCATTTTATTGATTCGTTTGTGATTATTTTTATTGATGATTTTTTTATCTACTCACGTGATTTCGTTGAACATGAAAAGCATCTCAGAACTATTTTGAATGTGTTGAAAGATAAACAGTTGTATGCTAAGTTTAGCAAATGTGAATTCTGGCTATCAAAAGTTGCATTTTTAATCCATGTTATTTCTGGGGATGGTATATGCATTGATCTTTAAAAGGTGGACGCTATTGTAAAATGGGAGAGGCCCAATAATGTGACTGTGGTGAGGAGTTTTCTGGGTTTGGTTGGGTATTATAGAAGGTTTATAAAGGGATTTTCTTCGATTGCCTTGCCAATGACTAAATTAACCCAGAAAGATGTTCAGTTTGAATGGAATTCTAATTGTGAAAATAGTTTTGAAGAATTAAAAAAGAGGTCGGTAACTGCACCTGTTCTTACTATTCTAAATGATGGGGATGATTTCGTTATTTATACCTATGCTTCACATGAGGGGTTGGGTTATGTTTTTATGCAGCATGGTAAGGTTATTGTTTATTCTTCTTGACAGTTGTGTGCACATGAACGTAGTTATCCTACACATGATTTAGAACTTGCTGTTATTGTGTTTCCTTTGAAATTATGGTGTCATTATCTATATGGTGAAGAATGTGAATTTTTTACTGACCATCAGAGTCTTAAGAATTTATTTACTAAAAAAGAGTTAAATTTGAGGTAGAGACGGTGGATGGAGTTAATTAAGGATTATGATCGTACAATTCACTACCATCCAGGGAAAGCAAATGTAGTTGCAGATGGCTTTGGGCAGGTTATCTTATATTCATTGTGCAAAAGTTGCTCACATTATGAACTTGAGATTGATGGGAGTGGAATTGCATCTAGAAGATGGGGACAGATTCTTTGCTCATGTAAGCGTGAGGCCTTTGTTAGCTACCCGTATTCATGATTTGCAAAGTCGGGATCCTTTTCTTAAAAGAAACGAAAAAATGTCCGAGATGGTAAGTCTGATGATTTTTGTATTGTTAATGATGACACTTTATTATATAAGCAGCGATTATGTGTGCCTAATGCGGATGGATTGAAAGTGGAAATTTTAGATGAGGCTCATAATTCCATTTATGTTATTCATCCTGGTAGAACTAAAATGTACAGGGATTTGAAGGGGCATTATTGGTGGAATAATATGAATAAGGAAATAGCTGATTTTTTTGCTAGATGCCTTATATGTCAGCAAGTGAAAGTGGAGCATCAGAAACCTACTGGTCTACTTCAATCACTGCCAATACCAGAATGGAAATGGGATCATGTAACGATGGATTTCGTAGTTGGGCTTCCTCGATCTCAAAAGGGATCAAATTCGATTTGGGTAGTGGTATACTAGATTATATATTAATGAAATTATTCAATTTCATGGAGCACCTGTTTCTATTTTTTCAGATAGGGACCCTACTTTTACATTTTGATTTTGGGATAGTTTGTAGTATGCTATGGGTACTAACTTAAAGTTTAGTATAGCTTTTCATCCTCAGACGGATGGGCAGTCTGAAAGAACAATAAAGATTTTGGAAGATATGCTTAGAGCTTATGTGCTGGATTTTAAAGGTAATTGGGATGAATAAATGCCTTTAATAGAATTTACATATAATAATAGTTTTCAATCTACTATTGCTATGTCTCCATACGAAACATTTTATGGTAGATGGTGTCGTACACCCCTATGTTGGACTGAAGTTGGTGGAAGGGAGATAGAGGGTCCAGAATTAATTGAAGTCACCATTGAAAAGGTAAATTCAAGATAGAATGAAGACACCATTGAAGTCATAATTTTTAACAGCCGTCATTATCATATGTCCGTTTAGATCTTTCCAGTTGTATAGAATCTTTAGGAGCTTTTGGTTAAGAGATTTAATCCATTAGATTTATTTATTTGAATGTTATTGTCAAGCCTTATCACCCTTTATACGCCCTAACGTTGTTTCTTGTGTTGTATTCTTTTTAAGATATTTAAGATGGTAGTTTACCAGCCTTGATTTATTTTACCGGATAACCTATAGTACCCACTAGCTAATTTCTTAAGAACTATTCTCATCCATTGGATCTTATACTTTCGGTAAAACACATCTTGACCCTTTATCTTGTTAAAGTTTTAAGCGTATTTCAATCCTTAGTATATAGACCTTATTATACCGTTTATTAGGATTGGTCAGCCAAAATTCTTGAGATATATAAAAAGAGGGTCATTGCATTTTTTTAGAGAGAAAAATATATATAGAGAGCAATGTTCTAAAAGGCACTCCTAGGCTTAAGGCTTTGGAGAAACGCTCTACCTTAAGCCTTTTACGCCTTATTCTTGGTAAAAGGCTTAAGGCGCACTTTTTGTAGAAACAAAAATACTTTAGTGAAAAGACATCCCCTTTTAAAGATTTTTTTTAAATGGACCAATATCTCATTCAAAACAATCAAAAGACAAATGATATTCCAAACCTCTTTGCCTCCCGTCCAAAAAAATGAGCGTTTTTCCTTCTTCTTTTTTTAGTATTTAAAAAAATAGTATTTTAGTTTGCATATATTCAGACATATTTTCAGGTATGTACCATTCTAGTATTTTTAATAGCCTTGATATAGTTAAAAATGTTAAACTATATTTAAAAAGGCCTAAACGTCTTTTCACGCCTTTTTACGCCTAAGGCCTACCTAGGTTTCCAAGGCTTAAGGCTTGGCCTCGACGCTTCGATCACACCCTGCATTTTTTAGAACATTGATACAGAGATATAAATATTATGAGAGAGAGAGAGAGAGAGAGTATATTGTTTCTAATTCAAACATTGTATTTGATTTTGTTTTTGCTCTTAATTTTTAATTTTGACTTGAATCTCTCGAAGATATTAAAAAACACATCATCTTGTGAGAAAGGATTGATTTATTGTGTTATAGTAGAGAGTCTTATGATTATTTGCTCAAATATGTTTTTATCAAAAACTAAACTCTCTTATTGTTAGATTTGAATTTTTAATGAATATTTGAATATCTAAACATTCTGATTTTGTGTTAGAAATTGTATATATTGTCTAAAACCAGTTTTCCTCTCAGTATCTAAAGTGTTTATTGAATATATTTTGTTGATATGTGTTTCTCTTATAGTTGTGACTTAATTTTTTGCGCTACTCTCACAAATACAAATTTATATTTTTAGAGAGAGAGGGAGAACACATTTTAGAAAGATAATAAATAATTGGTGCGTCTCCATTAGTGTTATACCTTAACATTGAAAAAAGTTTTCTGAAATAAAAAAGGTGATATCTTTTTAATTCTATCTTTGTTATTGCATATTGTTGATTTATACTTATAGTTATATTTTCTCTAATATTGTTACGAGAAAAATTTATTTAGACAAAAGGATGTATTTTTTTCTTCTTAGATTTCTTGAATATATTTTTGTGAAAAGAAAAATGATGAACTTGATTTTTAATAGCGTATTTGTGATTGAATGTTTTTATTCTTGAAATATGTTTAAACCGATATTATTCCAAATTTTTAATTTTTAATAATCTGAAATTTGGAAAAGTGATGTAAAACTTTAAAATATGTCGTATAAGTTTTTTCATAAAAACTTAGTTAAGTTCAAATTTGCATTTTGATTTTGTTTATCAGTTGTATTAGATATGAGTCTTGTTTTGTAAATATATTATGTTTTATAAATATTTGTATGGAAGTGTGTTCTTGCATTTTTATTATAGAACATTTTCACTACAGTACACATGTTACACACTACGAAACACTTTGGTCTATTTTAGTTAATAATTTATAAAGAAGGATATTTCCAGTTGACTGGTGATCGGTGAAAGTTGAAGGTTTACTATTTTACATCAGTAGATCAGAAAAGAGTGAATAGAGTCGGATCTCAATTTAGGTATATGTTTATCTTCACTTTGAGCTCATTTTGATTGTATTTTGTAACTTAAAACTCGTTTGTTTAATGATTATATTGTTGTCCCATAGAGTGGGCCATGGAGGTTTCTCTAATACACTAGAGTTTTACCACTCAAAAAATAACATGTGTTATCTATTTTGCCTTATCTCATTATGTCTGTGTAGATAACAAGAAAACATTTATGGTTAATGTGATTGATTTTAAATGAAACGTCATAATAGATATTGAGCGAACAATGACACTACAATCAAAATGCCAAAATAACACCCTTCACTCGACCAAGGTTGTCACAGTAAAAAATCGTGACAAAAAAAATATTTTTTTTTACAAGTAGGATTTTCACGGACGTGTCACGATGAAGGACCATCACAACATTATAAAGTTGTCACGGTCTTTGACCGTGACACGTCCGTGATAACCCTACTAACTTAATACCCTAGCCTCTTCATTTTCTTTTCCCTCATTTTGGTTCCATCATTTCTCTCTCTCTCTCTCTCTCTCTCTCTCTCTCTCTCTCGCTCTCACACACACACACGTCTGCCTCTCTCTCTCTCCCCCTCTCAACTGGTATGTTTCTCTCTCTCTATCTCTATTTCCTTTGTGTGTTGGGGAGGGGGTGGGTGGGTATGTGTGTGGGGGGCAAGATTTCAGTGTGTGTGGGGGGGTTAGTATAAATTAAAATTGAAATTGAAATTGGTATTTCAAATTAAAATTGAAATTGAAATTGGTATTATCAATTGAAATTAAAATTGAAATTGGTATTGTAAATTGAAATTGGTATTTGGTATTTGATATTTGGTTTCTCTCTTTATTTGCAGCAGCGGCGACCCCCTTTCATCTTCCTCACATATTTCGACAACCATCTATCTCTCTCTCTTTATATATATATATACACACACACACATAGAGAGATTGTTGAATTGTTTGGAATTCTTGAATTGTTGTTGACTGGTGGATTTGAACATTTATGTGGCCATTGAGTTGGTTAGCACTTAGACCATACTATAAATTTATAAAGTTTGTTATTAAACAATTAATAATGCGAAATACATTCATAACTATGTATAAATCACCACTATAAACATTATTATTGAATAAATGAAACATACTTACCATGGTAATTTATAACTACTTTGAATTACATATAGTGTGCATAGATACTAGCCTTTTAGTCCCTAAGTGTACGCATTCAATAGCCTTTAAACCTGTTCGAGAGTCATTACCCCTGTAATGGGATCTCTCAAATTGTCTTGTTTGGACAGTTTGGGACTACATAGTTTCTGTATAATAATATTCTTATTGGCTTAAACTTGTTACTTTTAGGGGAAGTTATGTTGTCCTCTCTTAATGTTCTCTGGGTACATACTAGATGATGCGGTGTTAAGTGTTATTTCAATTGACAAATTGAAATGACACTTACACTTGCGAGTTTATGTCGTGTACTTAAAGAACTATTGGGATATGCTACCGATTTTTTCTCAAATGGAAACAATATGCATTACTGAAATATGCGATCTTGAATGGGATAGGACCACTCACCCCTTAGAGGAGATGGAGGAAATATGAAGTCTTCAGTGTGTGTATTCTGAAATTAATATTTGAATATTGAAGTCGGTATTCTGAAATTAAAATTTGTATATTGAAATTAGTAATTGGTATAAATTGATATATTATGGTAATTGGTATAAATTGTAATTGGTATAAATTGATTTATCGTGGGTTTGCCCTTATAACTCTCTCTCTCTCTCTCTCTAATTGCAGCAACGGCGACCCCCTTTCTTTTTCCTCACATATTCTGGCGACCATCTCTCTCTCTCTCTCTCTACACACATTCCGGTACACATCCCTCTATCTCTCTCTCTCTCTCTCTCTCTATATATATATATATATATATATATATATATATATATATATATATATGTGTGTGTGTGTGTGTGTGTGTGTGTGTGTATGTATGTATGCGCACACATTTATTCTCATTTAAATGCATGACATAACACTACACCAAAATCAACAATCTGACACGGTATATAACTGTGCCAGATCAAATCTGGCACGATTTTGAACTGTTCCAGAATCAAGTTTTCCAAAATGGCCATTTTTTCTGGCACGGTTTACAAGTGTGCCAGATTTGGCCAAACAGGAACACTTCTAGCACCCTTTTAAACAGTGTCAGAATTTGATATTTCTGGCACAGTTTATAACTGTGCCAGATTGAGTACATTTTGGTACACTTTTGACACAGTTCAAAACTGTGATAAAATTTGATACACTTTTGGCACGGTTTTGAACTGTGACAAATTTTTGGATCAAAGAAAAAAAAATTATTTTTTGAAAACAAATCAAGAAATTCATCAAATTCCAAATCTGGTATGAAAAATATTTACTATTTGTAAAAAAAAATAAAGAAAATTCACAAATTGCCAATCTCGCACGTTATTGATAAACTAATGTACATAAAAACTTCAAAATATTACAAGTCTTAATTAATAGTTCACATACCAAAAAAAAAATTGGGCAGAGTTTTCTCAATTTTGTAAACATTCTAGAACTTGCTAATATAAAACCTGTGTAATATAAAGCCTGTACGGTCAAAAAATATAACAATAAAATTACAAAAGTCGCACGGCCATTAAAGTTAAAAATAAAATTACAAAAGTTCGCACGACCATAACATTTAATAAAAAGAATCCTACTAAATAAACTAGCCCCCTTTTGTAAGCCATTGACTTCTTCGTGTGTTCCACGTGGATAAAAGCTAATGATAAAATGTTGTCTTGCAAAAAAATAAGATACAAAAAAGAGATGATATCAGTAACCAAGTAATTTTTAAAAATCGTATTCAAAATGAAAAATTGTATATACGAGTTATAATTATTGTCATATTTTCAAACCGGGAGTCCGGTGACCATACGTCAGTTCCTACGAGTTACATTGGTCTCGTGCGAGTGTTTGTGCCTCTTACGGGGACATTTGGGGTTGTTTTAAATTTTCGCCCTCTAACGGCATGTTTTTAAGCCTAAGTCTAGATATTTTTAAATTATCATCATATTATCAAATTGAAAGTCCCGTGATCACGCGGTCAATTCCTATAAGTTACACTAGTCCCGTGCAAGGTGTTTGTGCCTCTCACGATGCCGTTTGGGGGTTGTTTTGATTTTTCGCCCTCTAATGGCATGTTTTTAAGCCTAAGTCTAGATATTTTAAAATTATAATCATATTATCAAATCGGGAGTTACGTGACCACATGATCAGTTCCTACGAGTTACATTGGTCCCGTACGAGGTGTTCGTGCTTCTAAAGGGGCCGTTTGGGGGCTGTTTTGCATTTTCGCCCTCTAACGGCTTGTTTTTAAGCCTAAGTCTAGATTCTTTCAAATTGTCATCATATTCTCAAATCGTGAATCTCATGACTACAAGGTGAGTTCCTAGGAGTTACGTTGGTCCCGTGCGAGATATGCATGCCTCTTATGGGGCAGTTTGGGGTTTGGGTTGGGTTTTCACCCTTTTAAGGCATGTTTTTAATCCTAATCTATATATTTTTAAATTATCATCATATTCTCAAATCGATATCCTTGTGATGCGGTCAATTCTTACGAGTTACGTTAGTCCCATGCGAGGTGTTAATGCCTCTTACGAGTCTATTTGGGGGCTAGTTTGGGGTTTCACCCTCTAACTGTGTGTTTTAAGCCTAATCTAGATATTCTCAAGCTATCATCATGTTCTCAAATCGAGAGTCCCGTGACTACGCGGTCAGTTTCTGTGAGTTACATTGCTCATGTGTGAGGTGTTCGTGCCTCTCACGACACCGTTTGGGGGTTGTTTCGATTTATCGCCCTTTAACGGCATGATTTTAAGCCCAAGTCTAGATATTTTAAAATTATTGTCATATTCTCAACTTGAGAGTCATATGACTATGCAATTAGTTCCTATAAGTTACACTGGTCCCTGCAAGGAGTTTGTGCTTCTCACGGAGCCGTTTGGGGGCTGTTTTTCATTTTCGCTCTCTAACGGCATGTTTTTAAGCCTAATGTAGATATTTTCAAAATATCGTCATGTTCTAAAAGCGGGAGTCTTGTGACCATGCGATTAGTTCCTACGAGTTACATTGATATCGTGCGAGGTGTTCGTGCTTCTCACGGGGTCGTTTGGGGACTGTTTTACGTTTTCCCCCTCTAACGGTATGTTTTAAGCCTAAATCTATATATTTTCAAATTATCATCATATTCTCAAATAAGGACTCCCGTGACTATGCGATTAGTTGCTGTGAGTTACATTGGTCACGTGAAAGGTATTCATGCCTCTTACGGGGCCGTTTGGAGGCTGGTTTGGGTTTTCACCCTTTAACGACATGTTTTTAAGCCTAATCTATATATTTTCAAACTATCGTCATATTCTCAAATCGAGAGCCCCGTGACTACACGGTCAGTTCGTAGGTGTTACATTGATCTCGTTCGAGGTCTTAATGCCTCTTACGGGTCTATTTAAAGGCTGGTTTCGAGTTTCACCCTCTAACGATGCGTTTTTAAGCCTAATCTATATATTTTCAAACTATCGCATATTCTCAAACTAAGAGTCCCGAGACTATGCGGTCAGTTCCTACGAGTTACATTGGTTCTGTGCAAGGTGTTAGTGCCTCCTACGGGGTCGTTTGGGGGTTATTTTGGGTTTTAACCCTTTAACGGCATGATTTTATGCTAAAGTGTGGGAATTATAAATATGCAAGCCATTTTCATGGGTGTATTATTTTCAAGTAATCAAACAGTATTATCTGAACACATACATTAAAGGTCACTTGGAGGACTTTCTTATCAAAACCAAACAATAAGTCTGAAAATACCCACCTATGGCCCAGTTTATGGTTCCTACAGGAGTATCATATATCCAGCTACAATATGTTTACATAATTATGTGCATTAACATACATAGCAACACTTTATTACAGATGGAGAAAAAGGAGATATGGACAGATTAATTTGTGGGAGTATGTTTATGAGTACATGAAAGTAACGACCTAATATTAGCCTTCCTTTGATGTACCTTGCGATTTAAACCCCAACATACCCTCAATATAGGATCAAACCTAAGAAATTATAATATTAATTAACAAGTGATACACATATGTAAAAGGAATTAATGTTATATGATTAATATTGAGATATTAACTCATATGTAATCAATTCAACAATATAAGAACATCTCGCCTACCCCATGAACGTTTCAAGAAGTACTCTGTAGTGGAAGAAAGGTACTGGAAATAGTAATGGCACGGGGCATCTGCTACGCGTGTAGATGAGTTCTGCCAAACATCAAGGTTTTGTTCGTGTACCTGCAAAAAACGTGAAGAGAAGTTACAAAGATGCCTACAATATTTAGTAGCATATCACGAGTCAAATTGACATGGTATCCCATTATCAAAACCTGCTACAACTTCTGGATCACAGTTGAAGTGTGTTCAAGTAAAATAGAATAAAAAGCCTAATCAGGTCGTATTCCCTTCCGTCCATTGCCTTATTGGAGACTAAAGTGTGTTCAAGTAAAATAGAGAAATTTCGAAAGAAGTGGAGGTTCCATAATAGTGTCTATAACTTTTCCAAACATTTTGACTCCTATTTTTTTCTCTTGCGTCTATGCTAAATGTGATAGAGGAGAGAAGTGGGAATTGTGGAATGAATTGTTGGATTTTACAGTGAATCGTAAAGATCAATGGTTGATTGGAGGGGATTTTAATGTAGTGCCCAATCATGAAGAGAATCTCAAGTAGATTTTTCCAAATTGGCAAGATTAACAAAACATATTATCAAAATCTGACTTATTGCATAAATGAAGATGAAACTTATTGAGTAGATGTTGTACAATAATTGGTGATGCATGATCGGGGCGAGAATGCCTTATATGTGGAGATATGCATTTACCAGTGTAAAAATGAGAAGGAAATGAAAAATTGACTGAAGTGATTAAAGGAGTGGAGTGGTATAAACTGTTAGGATCTTTTTGTTATGTTATGGTTGTTGGGCTTGAGTTGAAACTTTCTTGCAATCATAGTTGTTTATTTTCTTGTATATATTAATACTTGGGCATCCATTTATCATATGACCACACCAGCAGCAATCCTATATTGATCTTTGGAAAGATAGTTCACAAATCATCGAAGTAATGTTAATAAATGAAAATAAATTACGAGGAAAATGTAGATACAAGAACTGGATGACTGCATGGTATAAGCCTAATCACCTTAGGAGTTGCACATTATCCTCATTTGAAGAGCTATGAATCAGAGATTTTGTATGACTCAACAACGAACCTATAAATGCAAATCATTCATTTGGAAAGCAATCATGTATCATCATAATTCTTTCAATATTCTGATCGTATTTAATAATAGTCACGGGGGAGCTATTTAAATGCTTACATGAGGTCAGATGTCTGTAAATCCCAAGCCTAAAGCCTCATATGCATTGAGGCGGATAGCCTCGACTAAGTGAGGTGGAAGCATCTAAAAAATACCTTAAAATAAGAACCTAAGGCTCAACCCCCAACACTGACTTTCCACATCACGGTTCTAGGAAAGCCTCGAAATGCAAGCCTCACTTGCAGATACTACCATAACACCTTTACCAAGCAATAACTGTATATGTAAATGACGCCATATTACATATTCACCATTAAGCAAGGCATAGAAGGAGATTAGGTACAGAAATTTTGGGCGCACGGCTGCATTCAGAAGGTATATATTGCTTAGGAAATAACTCTTAGTGTGCGGGATAATATGGATAGAAGGAAACGGACCTAAAAAGTTTTGGGGGGCCTTCGACTTGTTTCAGCATCACATGATAGTAACTGTGCAACCCCTTAGGCACGGTTCAGCAGCATCCCATGAGGGCACACAGGGGTTTCCACAGTTGTGTCGTGGACTACACAGATTGAGGCAGTAGCAATACGCTGATGTGTGCATGGGGGTCTCGCGAGGAGGTGGTGGCTGCGACGTTGGCGGCCCGCGTCCATGAGAAAAAAAATTGTATTTTTATGGTTGTAGCCATAAACTTTCTTCCTATGGTTGGTTCCCTTTTACTTTTACCGGTGGCGTGATAAATTCAAACAAAGATGGAAAGAATTAGGTAATAAGAAGATTGAAAATAAGGTAATAATGTCATAATGTGACATGAATTATCATTTTCTTACTTTTGTAGACTAAAATTGAAAATAAGGTAAGAAACCTTCAGAACGATACTAAAAGAAATCATCCCATCTTTCTAGCTGACCCTTTTTGCATTTTTGCACAATAATCCAATAGACTTCCATCAAAGCAACACCTCACAACTTCCTTTGATAAGAAACCTTCAAAATCCCTTGCAATAACATACAGAACTCCCCATTCCATCTTGCTAGCATCCCTGTATTGATGAATACAAGTTATAACCATAAATAAACACACACATTCATCACACACTTATACCAGTAGTAAAACATATGAAGTTTTACACCCCTAAATAACAATTTACCTAATACATAATTTGCACGCCAGAGATTAGTTAATAGGATATTGATAAGAATATGATCGACATGCCTAAATTTCTCTAATAAATTTAATTGTAGGATTTAGTTTAAAGCCTAATTATGATGAGTCGCTTCTAATAAGTTCAATTTTTTATATGCACAGTCAATCAATATGAAATGATTTTTTTTATAGGTGAATTATGAATCTCAAGAATAAAGTTATTATCTAGGATAAAGGTCCTTAATATATATATATATATATATATAGAGAGAGAGAGAGAGAGAAGTGCCAACTAAAGAAATCAAATGCATCGCGATTAGCATCAGTCATGTGCAAGAGTTCTTTCAATGTGAGCTTACAGGTACTGTTTGAGCATATTTGCTGAATATGTTCTCAAGGTATGCTGGAAGTTGAATGGCAAATAATTCCTTCTTTCTACTAATGCAAAAAATTAAAGTGTAATCATGGGAAACAATAATGTGATCCACCATAATAAAAGAATTTTAGCAAAAAGGCTGCTGGATTCGAAAAATATTTCCACACTTGTTCATAATTTTTTGAAAGGTCGATATCATACCAAATTTTGCTTCTTACCTTTATACACAATTAAATGCGTTAATAACATAAAATATTTAGAAAAATATGAAGACAAAAATGTGTTACCAAATCAAGAAAAGGGGATCAACTCATTCGAGAAAGATTCATTTTTCCATGTTTTTGTAAATATATTATGTTTCATACATATCTTACATATCTTATATCTCATTCCACAAAAACATAATCTTCCTACTAAGGGGGTGTGATATTTTTTGACCTTCCTTCAGTGTCATAGGTCCCTGAGTCACTTCCATGCTTCGCCCTATGTATGTTATGTATGTAAATAAGGAATAACGATGATAGTAGTCAAATCTGTCACACGAATGTGTGTGTGTGAGAGAGAGAGGGAGAGGAAAACACAATTAACAAAGATATAATGAGCAGCTGCAATGTCAAGGCCTATGTAACCAAATTCTCAAGTCTTCAACAATAACAACTTGAAGGTGAAAAGCATAAATCATAACTCCATGAATAAGTATCATCAGCACAAAAGATGCAATCACATTGAAACCAAGGTCACGAAATCCTGTACATGTAAAGTAAAATAGCTTATATATCCTAGACAGAGAAGGTGGTGTACACAGTTTCAAGAAAATAGGGGGAAAATAAGGAGGAGTTTCAATAATATGAACTAGGCATGCACTAATAAACCGCACAATGTCTACCTTTATAAATTTAAAACCCAATGGACATAAAGACTAGCTAATTTCCATTGATGTTTGTTTCATGAAAAGTCATTCATTTTTGTTCTTGTTAGATAGTTTGGCATTAAGTAGTTATTGGAACTTGAGTGAAATAGAGCATGAGACTAATGTTCCCATACTTCAATCTGAACAACTTCATATTCTGGATCAAGAGTTACATAAGTATGATCCTAATCTTCCCATACTCAGAATCACTTAAATGATGCCATTTGCGTCTTCACATTCATTTTAATAAATTTGGTTGCCTTTGCTCTCAATTTTAAAGGCGTCAAATCCTTTCTAACATCTTGATCTAGGGACTACAACACTTTCAACTCAATCGGTAAGTTTTGGATGCTAGGTACAGTAATAACTTTCACCTCTATAGAAATTTGGATGTAAGTTTTCCATTATAGATGATGGGAATCGAAGGGAATATCATATAGTTATACTATAAATTTGATATATAAATCATCAATCATTTTCAATAAACATACATTAACATTGTCGTAGAAAACCAAGTGCTTTAATAACACTATGGAAATACAAAAAGATTCTACTTCTCAACAGTGGGACAATTGACCAAACATGTAGAAAATAACAAGCATATAATTTTCATATAAACATGAAAACATTTTAAGTCAAACCCATCACATGAAATAAGCTTATAATCTAACAACAATAATGAGAATATGAAAGAGAGAATCACAACCCACAATGGAAAAACAGGATCTCAACTATTAACGATGAGCCAAACCCAACCATAACCAATAAAGTTTTGAATAACACCAAAAAGAAGAGACATGAGGGCAAAAAATCGCACAATGTACCAGCAAGGAAGCCAACATTTTCCACAAAATTATACACACATACAAATAAACATAATTTTGAATACACACGCATAAAAATAAAGAGTACGAGTTACAAATGATAGCCAAATAAGGATTTGAGAGGCGAGCATAAAGAGAGAGAGCGGGATACATGAGAATGGGAAAGGAGAGAGAGGGAGATCAAAAAATTGGGAGGGTTAGGAATTTTTAGGGTATTTATATTTTAGTTAAGTGTGTTCAATTTTGTCACACTTTTAAAAGAGTGACAAATTTTGGCACGGTTTTAAAGTGTGCCAGATTTTTGATATCAAGGTGTGCCAAATTGAAGTTTTTGGTGTAGTTTAATGGTACCATAACATGATATAATGTTTTTTATATTCTTATGTTCACTTCTGAAGTTGTTGTTGAAACATGTCACGGTAAAAGTCCATGACAAATGTTTATTTGTCACGGATCCAAGTCTGTGACAAGTTCAATTCTTTTCATGGACTTTGGCCGTGATAAGTCTGTCATAATTACCTTTGTTACCTTCAAACTTATCACGGTCTTTGACCTTGACAAGTTTGTCTTGTCACTGTTGTTTACCGTGACAAGGTGGCAGTTTTGGTGTAGTGTGATATAACATTTATTTAATAACGAGATTGTTATTTTGACAACATAATAAATTATATTTAATTGATCTTTAAATTCTGCATATGTTAAAATTTGATTAAGTTAAATAATATGAAGTTTTTCAAGATTTGATCATATATATATATATATATATATATATGTATGTATATATGTGTGTGTGTGTGTGTGTGTGTGTGCGCGCGCACGCGTGCGCTGAGAAAAACTTGTATGATAATAATTGACAATCAGAGTTTGATTTGGGACTTATAGAGTCCACAAGCAAGAAACTACTGATAAAGGAAGGTGATGACTTATAATTGGATTCCTAGATAACTACACTGAAAAAGTACTTTGCCTTAGAGACCTTGGAGAAGCTCATTCTCCAAAGACAAAAGCTCTTATTGGCTATAGATCTAGAGTTGGAGAAGGAAACATCCTTTGACTAAAATTTTTCTTATTAACATTTTTTGTAGGCCTTGAGCTATTTTTCTTATTAACATTTTTTTTAATATGTTTACTACCTTTTTTATCCACCTTGTATGAATGTTTTTAGGTCTTTTTCAGGTAATCGGAGGTATGTTTTTGACCGACTCCAAAAACTTGTCAAATTTGACTAATAAGTTAACATTTATATTTAACTTAATCTTCGATGGTGGGTTGATTTGTGACCGACTCCACTAACTTTAAAAATTTAATAAATAAGTTAGCATTCATATTTAACTTAATCTATAATCGGTGGAGTGTAGGTATGTGACCAAATCCATAGACTTGTAAAATTTCATCAATAAGTTCACATTCCTATTTAATTTAATCTATACTCGGTGGGGTAAAGGTTTATGACTGACTTGTAAAATTTATAAGTTAACATTCATATTTTTAGTAATCTTATACCACATGTTGTTAGGTGTGTTTATTACTTTTCTAGGCAAAATCGACTTATTCTACATGTTCTTAGGTGGGTTTATGACTATTCTAGGCCGACCAATCCAAAGTTGGGTTATACCATAATTTTTAGGTGGGTGTTGATCGTTTTAGGCAAAATCGTCTTGTTAGAAGTCGTACCACTTGTTCAAAGGTGGTTTTAGTTCTATTATAGGATAACCGACCCACAATTGGGTTGTATTAACATATTTAGGTTGGTTTTAGTAAGGTTCAGCTGGAAAAGTATAATTCTGTCAAAATAATGCCTTTATTTGACTAAATTTTTCGAAAACAAATCTAATCTACTCGGTGATATAATTTCATAAGGTTCACGACATTCCACGACCGAGGTACTATTGTTCTATCTTACTCTTCTAAATGATATTAGTCCATCATCCTTTTAAGACTATTATGTACGGGCCCCTGCCAATTTGGAGCTAGTTTTCCATCGGAGGGTTTTTTAGCCACCGGGAAGCTTTTTTTAAGCACCACATCACCGCCATAGTATTCTCTAATATTGATTTTCATATCGTGTTATTTGATAATCTCTTAGTGGTATACTGCTAAGTGGATAACATTTTGCTCTCTTCGTCCTTCAAATAGATCCAGTTCATAGTTCAGACAATCATCACTGCGACTGACCTCATAGATTTCAGACCTAAGAGTTGGTAGACCTATTCTAAGAGTAATGCTAGCTTCCATACCATAAGCTAAGGTGCATGGAGTTTCACCCGTTGGCCTCCCTGGAATCATTCTATAAGCCTAAAGGTCACATTTTTTAAGGAGAGTCTTGATTATGCCTTTTTTTTTTTAAAATCGACAGTAAAGGTCATATTTTTTAATATAAATTATTTTTTCATTAAACTAACCTGCAATTGTACAATAGATATATGTTTTTCAACCATTAATCAACTATAATCACAAGCAAAATAAAGACAATAATTTAACACTAAAGTTACTACATCACCCACTGTTAATTCAACTTAAAATCCCACAACCAAAATTTATAATAATTCAAAAGTACCAAGGTGTACTATTCATACCATAACTACCATTGGAAATATCCACAACTAATGATTACTATTTCATAATGTCTAATGAAAAGGTGAACAATTTAACATTATTCACACAAAAAGAAGTGTACTATATACAAACAACATTATTCAAGGATCCAAATAAACTACGTTCAATAATTTCACTTTTTGATGACCACCCACATCGACCATCTAAATAAACTGCATTCAACAGATTCAGCAATTAATCAATTGCAAATATATAAAATAAGTGAACTCAACTCAATTATGATAATATGTGAACCACATATCAACATCATAACATGTACAAATAAGAAAGCAAACACAGAATGAAGTTGATAAAAAAAATATCGTCCCAAACAACCCAACAAAGTAAATATCTTTACTTTTTATGTTTTAAATTTTTTTGACAAAGTCTTCTTTTTTTTACATGAAACCGGCCTGTTTAGTTTATCAGATTATGCACATCTAAAAACAAACCAGCAATTTAAATTCCAATCACTCGATACATATCCAAGCATAAAATTTTCATAAGCAACAATTTCAAATCACCGGCCCACGCGACTAACCATAGTATAAATATGGATATATACAAACAACAAAGTTAATAAAAAATCAAGTTGATAAAAAATAAATAAATCAGTCTGCATGTCCAAAAAAAGTAATTATCCTACATCTTTACGTTCTAAAAAATTTCGATAAAGTCTCCTTTGTTTTTCATAAAACAAACCTATTTAGTTTATCAAGAATATACACAATAACTTTAAAAAGAAAATAAACAATTCATATTTCAATCACCGGACTCATGTCTAAGTATAAAATTCTAAAATACTATAGTTTCAAATCACCGGTCAGCACGGCCAAGCAAAGTCTAAATAAATAAAATGACCCGTACATGCCAACAAAAATTTAAGTTAACATTAAAGTTAAGAAGTTACATAATATAGTCATAAATGAACTTAATGAACTCGGTTCTAACTTAATTTATCTCATCAATTGTCTACATCTCTTTTGTAAGAAAATGTAGAAAATTTCACTTCTTGATGACCATCCTCGTCGACGATCCAAATCAACTGCAAACAATAAATTGAACAAATAATCGATTGATAATATGTAAAATAAGTCAACTCAATAAGGACAATATATGAATTGCCCCCTCCTCATCATAACATATACCATTAACACATAAACATATACTGAAGTGAAAAATAAAAAAAATGTCGAATCGCACTGCCCAACAGAGTAAATATCCTAACTCTTTCCGTTTAAAAAAACTCAGAAGAGTCCCCTTTGTTTTTACATCAAACCAACTTGTTCAGTTGATTAAGATATACATAATAACTTTTAAAAAAATGAATAATTTAAATTCTAAACAGTGGACCCATGTCCAAGTATAAGATTTTAATATATAACGATTTCAAATCACCGACCTGTGCAAACAAGAAAAGTCTAAAGAAAAAAACATTAACCCGAACAACCTAAAAAAATTAAAGTTAACATTAAAGTTAAGAAGTTACCTAATATAGTCATAAATGAACTCCATTGTAACTTCATTTATCCTATCTATTTTATATGTCTCTGTGTTGCTCAACATCCTCATCTTATAAATTCAAATAACCAAATAATAAGACCTTAAAATGTTTCAAAGATCAACATGATCTGATGGAAATGGACCCTATTTTAGGGTTTTATTTATCATTTTTCGTATTTATTTTATTTTATTATTTGTATATTCATTTGTTTTGCTTTAATATTTAAAGGTAAGGAGTAGTAATGGCATTTTTGTAATTAGGACCTTAGCTTGGATCCTAAGGCACTCCTCCCATTTAAATACCCCCATGCAAGCCTCATTTGAGG
This sequence comes from Sambucus nigra, assembly GCA_949130495.1. Lineage (NCBI taxonomy): Eukaryota > Viridiplantae > Streptophyta > Magnoliopsida > Dipsacales > Adoxaceae > Sambucus > Sambucus nigra. The sequence continues at coordinate 141,308,252 of OX422218.1, forward strand.
TAGACTTGACTTTTGAAATAGAAAACAAAATTTGTCTCTCTAAAAAGTGTGTTTAGATCTTTTTTAGGAGCCTTTTAACGTGTAGTTTACGTCAAATTGGTATCAGAGCGGGTGTTTCTCCACATTGGTGTTGGTGTATAGGTGTATTTTTGTTATCAAAATCGTATGCTACAATCAATGGCTCCAAGAAGATCCGAAAAACTATATAAGGAGATTAAAAAACGAACGGGAGAGTGGGTACAATCACAACAACAAATCTATACCCATTTCCAAAAACCTAACCCTAACCCTAGAAATGCCTACTCACAACCCCTTCCCTACCCCACCCTCTACACCAAACCCACCACCATAAAACCCACCACCCTAAAAATCCAAATCTTGAATCCTAATTTCCCCCCAAATCAAAATTCATTCCATAAACCCTATTCAAGATCCAAGACAACCCACTTCTAAGATTTCACCTACCATTTTACAATCCAATCCCACAATTTACAAACCCTAAGCTCCAACCCTACAAAATTCCTCCACCACCAATCCTAGTCTCCTAACCCACCACCCTTTTTTCAAACCCCAAATATAAAAAAAATTACGTTTTCGCCCCGATTCATCCCCGAGACTCAATTCAAGATTACCTGCGGCTAGTCCAAGATTGGTTACTCCACCTAATTATTCTCCCTCACTCATACACCCAATTGGGTCATATCAACGATAAAATTACCCCCCAAGCCAATTAAATGAAAGAAAAAAAAAAGAAACGACGAAATTGGGTTGGGTATTGGGAATTTTTTTGATATTTTTGTCAAGGATGTTTGGGTGACTCGCACGCACTTTCACAAATCGGAAACATTTTATTTGAGGGACTTCTACTCAATATTTGGGAAAGGGGATGACGATTTTGATGATGTGTTTATCTCTCCCGGGGATGAGGTGGTGATATTGGGTGATGTGATAGGTGGTGAGTATGTGGATCCATTTATGATAGCTTTTGATATGCAATCAGAGGAAATTTTTTGCGGCGTAGCATTAAGAAGGTTCATCATGGGAATCTTGCATCGCGATTTTGTTGGTTGGCCATATTTGGATTGTATTCTTATTCTCCCTGGATTTATTGCAAGCCGGTACAAAGGGCATTTTCGAGGACGACTCTTTTTCTTAATAAGGAGCTCTTTGATGGTTGCGTTGCTTTCTTACCGTTCATCTACTATGCTCGAGGACAAGATTTTCGAAGCCAGAGATATTGATGGGAATGGGACCTATTTTTGGGTTTAATTTGTATTTTCATTTATTTTGCTTTAGTATTTAAAGGTAAGGAGTAGTAATGGCATTTTTGTTATTAAGGTCTTAGCTTGGAGCCTAAGCTACTCCTCCCCTTTAAATACCCCCATGTACGCATCATTTAAGGTAGGCTTGAATTTTGAAATTGAAAAGAGTATTTTTCTTTCTAGCGTGAGTCTCTAGATATTTTTAGGAGCTTTTTGACATGTAGTTTACGTCATGATCAAAATCATATAAATAATCACCATTGTTTCAATAGATGTAGAACAATCCTCCATTAAATCTTTCATCAACATCATCATAAAATATCAACAAAATACTCTTTAGAAAGAAAAATACTCTTTAGAAAGACTATTTTTTTTTGCACGGGACACTAGAGATACGAATTGTAAAGATACTTAGTATTTTTTTTAAAGAACTAAAATTACAAATCAGTTTCACACTATTTAGTTACCTTAACCTAATTCCAACTTTGTGTGTACCTCTTCAAATCGATCGTGAATGTGTTCAAGCCACTTTGAAAAAAAATAATATTATGATTAGTTGCGAACACTAATTTGTAATGATAATAGATGTAAAAGAAACTAGTGATCTAATGTGTGCTGGATTCTGAATTTATTTCTATTTTTTTATTTAATCTGTCGTGTTTTCTAAGGTTATTTTCCTAATTTAGTTGTTAATTCAAGTTAGAGGGTGTCATTTTCTTTTAATGTTTTTAAAGTCTCCTTTTTAGTTTTTTTACTTAGCTTGTCTAGAAAGCTAAGTTTATCCTATAAATAAGGCCCTTGGCCATCCATTGTACTCACTTTACATCATTACTGCTTCCTTTACGTATTCCCAAACCGATATTTCAAACCATGTTAGACCACCGTCAAATTTAACCACACTACCCTTATATTTTTAGAAAATTAGATGATAAGGCCATATTTCGTTCGAGCCGCGTGATTGAAAATTTTCTCACTTTCTAAAGGTATCCGAAAATTAACATATTGTAAATAAGTTATAATCAACTATATTTTTCATCGGGGGAGACTTTTCATCTGGGTATATCATGACTTGTATTCCTGATGCAAGTCGTTCAAAGCTTGAATGACACTACAATCAATATATGTAACAGTTGTGATAAAAAGATAGAGAACTAAATAAAAAAGTATAGGATATCAAAATCTTCTACGCAACACTATTGTTAATAACCAAATGTTAATAAGTAAGTGCATAAAAATTGGCCAACAAGAATAGCTTAAAATTAATGACTAAAAAGGGAATATCGATGAAAAATTTCAAATAATGACATTACATAAACCGTTTAAGCATCCTAATTTTCTATCAGATTTAAAACAAAACATACGGGCAAAAGGAGATGAGGTTTTGGAAGAATTAAATGATGTCCAATAAAAATTACCGTGAAGCCCCTCAAATCAATAAAATATTCTTGGGCAATCATTTTATTGACGTCGCAGTAGAGAACAAGTAGTGGCACTATTAACCAAATCAAAGGACAACAATAAAGATGCATATGACTATCATGTATATACCAAGGATGAGAATAATTGAAATATTTCTAAACCACAAATTTGTAATCAAAGTTTATATGAGAACAAGCCAAATGCAAGTGTAGGTGAGACTTTGAAATTTCAAATGAGATAAACCCAATTGAGAATAATTGATGGAATTAAATCTACATATAGTATATTTAGATCAAAATTTTGGAAATTAAAATTACACTAATCACACTTGTACAAGATTGAGACTCTAAATGGTCTGCATTCACCATAAACATTTAAATTCATTGATATTTGTCCATAGTATACCATGAATATCCATATATACATATAAATTAATGTAAAATACATATAACCCTTAATTTTACTTAAGATTATAACATCTAGTCCTTTCAAACGATTATCACCATTACTATTATAATGATTCTCATCTTGATTTGAGTTTTCTCAGCTGCAACTTACCCTAAATTTTTCCTTGTTTTGTTGCAATTTTATCATAAATGTGAAAATTTTATCAATAGAAAGTATATACAAAGTTTTAGCATGCCAGAGAAAAAGAGAAAGGGTAATTAAACGAGGGAATGAGATGGACCTCTCAAACTTTACCCCACCCAAATCTTTCCCCTCGATCAAGTTTAACCACATGATCGCAATGTTCAACCAAAGTCATCCTTAAACTTGATGCAAGAGAATAGGGACCTATCCGTCATTTTTGCATTTCTTATTTAATTCTTGCTATTTTTACCCTTTTTGTACCTTTAGTATAAATAGATAGAATGTCCTCATTTGTATCATTTTTGTCTAATTGAGAATGAGATAATAGAGAGAGAAATAAGAAACCCTTGATCTTTTTTTTGTTATTGTTGTTGTTGTTGTTGTTGTTGTGTAGATAACTTCTTTTATTTATGCTTTTGCACCCTAGATTACATCTAATTGGTATCAGAGCCAGATTTGTTCTTGGCTAAATCATGTTCATAGAAGATTGGAATTCGAATTAGGTTCATCCGAATGATACCCGGATTATTCCCAAAAATACTTCCCAAACCCTAGAAACCCTAACTCCAGTGGAAAACAGCAGATGAGGGTCGAAAATACCTCTGATAGATCGAAACGCAGAGGGCGACACCACTAGACCTCCTTGCATCGCCAGCCCAATAATCTGCCAAAAGAGGCAGATTATCACCAGGGACCTCTGGAAGACATAGCCGACATCACCCTCAACTTGACCCATGCGAGTCAACTGCCGAATAACCTTCCCGAAACCCAACACACATCGGATTTGTTAGACAAACATCCCGTCGAGTTTGTTTTATAGAACCGACCTATGTCGGCCTCTCCACCACCATCTCGGGTTGATCGCAAGTCTAAAATGGAAAATAGCACGCTGACATTTTAAGAAATTGTCAAAATTGAATAAAAATAAATGTTTTCCAAGTCCGAGCAATCCAAGATTCACCCGAATCTAATCAAGAAACATTCCACCTCAAACCCTAACCAATGTCAACAACAAAAAAAAATGATTCTAACCCCTATTTACCCCCAAACCCTATCCCTAATAGAAATTCATATTCAACCCCGGCAACTTCTCAGCATATCATAAACCCTAATCAAACTTTTCCACCACCCGGACCTCTTTAACACACTAATCCCCTACCAATTTTTGAAAACTACAATTCAGTCCCTGAACTTTCTAAATATTACAAATCTTCCCCAAATCTATTAAGACCCTACGATTTAATCCCTCCCCCACCCGAAGAATACCTTTCCTCCAAATTATCATGGGATGGTACCGAATACAGGCTCGATACGAATGCATGTGCCAATTTCGGCAAGGTAAGTTGTGTCATCATCAAGAGACTCAAAAGTCTTTTAGATTCTTGGACCGCAACGGATTCATATCTATCTCAAAAGCTTCACACATTCGCGTATATTGCTTACTCCATCGAGGAGTATGAGATGTATCGTCAACACCTAAATAGGTGTTGAGCCGAGTATCTTGAGATGGATATGGCACGTGAATAATGGGAACATGCACGCGCGAGACATTTGGTCCAATATTTCGAATACTTGTCCATCGGTGTACCTTCTACTACATCCGATGTCATTCCCGCTGTAAGGACACAAATTTCCAATTGAGTCCATATATAGTTTTGGCTCAATTCCGGATAAAAACATTTATTCATAGGATAGTATTTAATTATAATATTCTCAAGCCTATGAAGTGTTTGTTGAAGACGTAGCGGCAAAGAATATAAAGCTTCATCAAATATGCCGGTTTGCGTGCCTCGTTTCTACGTCATCAACCATAGTTCCATGCTCCCAAGGTATGAATGTAATATTATATATATAGGAGCTTGGAACAAAGTTTATTGGGTGTTAGGTTTTATAAAAACTGCGTTTTGTTTTAAGAAAGAATTAATTAAAACTTTAAATAAATGTTTATAAAGTTTTCTGGGCTAAAATCGAATTTTCCAAACTTTCTGGTTTTTCGTTCGATAGAGTCGTTCGAACGAGATTATCTTAATCCCTATGCTTAGGCTCGTTAACCTAACAACCTCAGATTTCTATATATACATGCTTTGCAGGGGTTAATTGAGATTTTGTAGGTATTTGGATGCTTAGTATGAAGTTCGGACGCTTTCCGAAAAAGTTCCGTCGACTTTTGAATCTTCGAGGCCATTTTAGTAATTTTAGCTTTCGGGTTTGAATCCTAAGCTCTTCACAAAAGTTGAATCTCTCTGATTTCTCTCGAGTGTCCATTGACGGTGCATGATTCTGATGTATAATGAGGGAGTTATGGCATTTTTAGGATGGTTTTATCTTTAAAATCACACTCAAGGTCACATTCAAGGGCATTTTAGTCATTTCATAATTTGTGTTTTTGGCCTAATTCTTTTTGGATTTGTATACCTCTGATTTATCTTCGCGTAGCCTCCAACAGTGCCTCATTCCGAGTTATATAGAATAAATTATGGCATTTTTCGTAAAGTTAGACAAAGCTGAGAATTGCAGACCTGTAGGTGCCAAATCGATTCGGTTTGGACCAGCGTGATCAGTTTCCTTTTTCAAATCGATTCGGATACTCCAAATGGATTCGGTTCTGCATATTTTTGTTTCTTCTTATTTATAAGTTTTCCATCCTTGGTTTTGTGTATAAATAACTTTTCACTCATTTTGAGAGATAGCTTTCATTTTAGTTTAGGTCAGGGTTAGGGTTTTGAGAGCTCATTTTCTCTCTCATTTGGGTTTGCCTCATTTGTGGATTGTAAGTGCACTATCCATTACCCCTACTAAGTAATATAGTTGTATTTCTTTGTTTATGCTTTATTTCCATTGATGTCATTTAAATTCCTTGTCTAGATTAACTTGTATTTCATTTATTTATTGATTTCCTATTGTTAAATTAGTTTAATTTACGTATTGCCCTTAGATAAATAGGGTCGGGGTTGTGTTCCACCATTAATGGGTTTGAGCTCTGAAAACTAGGTTTTGTGTAAAATTGCGTTTAATTGAAACTGCACGTATCAAAGTTGGATTGCTATGCGTTTAGCTTTCTTTGTCACGCAACGTTAGAGTTTATAGCGACAATCCGAATTTAATCCGCGTGTGACCATTTTTAGTTAAATGTTTAATCTCGTAACTTTGGGTTGAATTCCTTAATGTGTGATGTTTATGCTTAATTGATTATGCTCGATTAAATTGCGTTCGAGCCTTAACTCTAATTAGTAGTTGTTTCGATCTGTGTGGTGGAATGCGATCTCGATCCTCGCTTTACTTTTGTGTAGCGTAACTTATTCTTTTCTTTTTCCACCATTCCCAGCCATCACCTTTTATTTGATTTATTTTACACTTTTATTCCTGAAGTAATTAAACAATTAAAATCTAAAATTCAATCACTCCCTGTGGATTTCTTATGATACCCGACTTATCGTTGTGCTTGCCTCGCAAGTGTAGTAGTAGCTTAGGTTTTTGCATGTAGAGCGGGAGCCGAAATCAACGATAGTGTCCCTACACGAACACTCGATTTCCCTCTCATCACCCACGTTTCTTTCCCTTATACATGACTAAAGAGCCACCAATTTTATCTACACTATTAGTCCCGCGAAATGTCATCAAATGTGATCAATGGTTGAAATTTAGACTGCAAAGGTTGGCCGATTTGTGCATTAGGAGTCATTCGAACGATCGGAGATGTCGTTCAAACGATATTCTCCGCATTCGAGCGATCCTTCTCGCGACATCGCCTAGCCTTTTTCCTTTTCTTTTATAAATCCTATCTTTCCAAATTTACACTTTTACCCCAACAGTTTTCAAACTCCTTAGTCTTTTATAATTTAATTACTTTATAACCACCAATTCCCTATACAACCCATAATCTAATAATTCTCTTTTTTTAATCCAACTCGTTATCCTCAATTTCCTATAATTAGAATTTGTCCCTCCTCATATAAAATACTCTTATAATGTTGTTAATTTATCGGGTGGGATATTACATTCTTTCCTCCTTAGGAAATTTCGTCCTCGAAATTTCTGGTCATCAATCTTAGAATTCAACTATCTTCAACCAGCTTCCAACCCTAGAGTAATCTCAACAATATGGTCTAAACCCACAGATTTTACTTTCATCAATTACATCGCCAATCCTATTATGAAGAACCCTAAGGCCTTAATACTAACCCTAGGCACGTTTAACTCGTTGATTTAAATAAAACCTCGAGACAATTGATACTAACCAAATATCGTACTATCACTAATGAACTCATTATAATGGATCATCCTTACATTTGGATTCACAACCTACGTTTCCTCAAAAATAATATTGGTTTATGCCTAGCCTAGGCTAATATATTTTCAACACTCCCCCTTGCAGATATTAATGATTTCCTAAGGAAATCACCTTAATCAACTAGTTCTACCTGACCGATATCTCCTACGAGATCCCTATGTTGATCTAGGATCACAATAGGTACCACAACATGTGGATATACGAGCGATCACCTCCTAGATCTCTAAAATTTTGAACCAAGTGAAACACTATCATCCAAGGTCTAACAGGTTCCAATATTCATAATTCCATCACGTCACAACCTCGGAACACATGACCAAGTCATAAATAATTACACTAGTCAACTAGAAAACATGCTAACCTAAGGCAATCAAGTAACACATGCAACTAAATGCAAGAACGCGATACCGCGGACCCACGCAAACTGGTGTAGAATAAAGGTACATCCGAAGAAAATGCACTCACATACCGTGATGCATCAGTCATAATTGACCTAACCCGCATCACGACTGAGTTAACGCAGCGCCACCCCCATGTCAAACGGATCAATAACTTCCCATTACTCGGATCAATGAGGACACAAAAAATGCGACAAATCAGGTGACTGTCATGTGACTCCCCGCCTAATTAAATACCGGGTGATCAGTCCTTTATTAAATTAAATCAAAGGGTCCGGTTGGTTCATTATTAGCATCACTGTCGAAAACAATTTTCATTATTAATCACCTAATAAATAATTAAGCAAAGTGTCAAAACATTTTTCCAATTAATTATACCCAATTAATTCATTAATAAATTCCATGATTTAATATATAAGTCATTCTCATTCCACAAGAATAAATACTAAACATGAATCAAATACTGAAATAAATGAGACTGGATAAAACATTTCAGTTCAAAGTCTAAAACCAATAGAATCATAATACTCAATCCAACAGGAAAAGAAAAACTAATAAGAAAATACAATCTCTGAAATAACTAAGTTGGAAACGGGAGTCGCATGCCCTAACTGAAATGTCTGAACTAAGAACTGAATGAAAAGATAGAAGCGTCTAGTATCAATAACCTACAGCTTCCACAACAACTGCAGCTCGTCGAAATGATCCATGCATCTAAGTCTGGTGGTGATCATGTTGCTGGACATCTAGTATAATACATATATATAGCAAAAGAGAAGAGAAAAGCAAGAAACGGGTCAGAGCCCGATTTGTAAAAATATATGTTTTCTCAAGTATTTAAAACTGCAATAATGCAATTATTATGTGCATATTAGTTCCGAACTCTCACATGAAATCCTCACCCCTCCACTAATGTGCACACCTAGCGTACGTCTACCCTAACCTAGTTATCCATAATATTCTCAACTAGGTCATAGACATATACTACTAATTATAGCTCGTAATAGAATTCTGTGTCGCCCATACAATACGCTACTTAATACCTCACTCCCATTATCTGCATTTGATATTCACTATTCTAGTAGTAAATACTTTATCCCCTTAAGTTACTTTGTTTACCAATATTTACATATTTGTTAATTTCACACATTAGGATTATTCACAAATATATATATATATATATATATATATATATATTGTGGGTACCTCGTTTAATTGTCTTGGCCCAGAGGAGTAGCCAGACGAAGCCTTATCAAAGATAGGGAAAATCCACCCAAAATCTAAGGTCTGATAAATAACGAATTCAGCGATGACCCATTTAACCCATAAAATCATTCAAGAGATATTCTAGGGATTATGGGCCAACGTGGAGGTGCCTAACACTCCCACTCTTAGAGAATTATGTATATATTGAACCCCCAACCCGGGGCAATGGGCATGCAATTGTAAACACTCCCCTAGAGAAAAGAGAAATATAATCAGAGAGCACCACCGTGGACCTAGGCAATTTGTCGAACCACGTAAATCTTGTGTCATGTGTGATTGCAACTATTCTAATTTGCATTCTTTATTTTTTCTGGTGATCGCATTTGCTTATAATTTGTTTTGAGATTTATCGTCACAACATATATATATATAGTCAAATCATCCCTATACATATATATACAAATCCTGTGCCCCTTGGTTAGGACCACTTGGCGCAATGCATACTCTGCTATCGTGTCCCGGTGCAACGCTCGCTGCAGAAAGGACAACTGGTTCGGCGTCTCTCACGAACCATAAATCTCATAACACAATTATTGGAGGCGAGCATACTCACCAGCTAAATGGGTCACGCACATACCTATGCTCCTATTCAACCGTCGAAACTATCCTACGTAGCAGATAGCACATATCCAAGTTCATATGCTCTAGGTACAAGTCAAATAATCCCCCATTGGGTCACCCAGGATAAGACTGTCCACTGCGCGAAACATCCTCCCGATAGCAAGCAACGTAGGCATGTTATACATACAATAATGATAAACATATAATAATAGGCATTCCCGAAGCCTTATAAAAATTCAGGTATTCACCCAACACATATTTATATTTCTACACGTAGTATATTTCTCTTTACTACTTATGCAATTAACTTGATTATTCACACTCTCAAAATTTCCAAGGTTAATTCACCTATTCAATACTTAAGGTATTATCCTAGGAATGTTTCCCAAATAATTCTGCACTAAGCTAATATCAGTAAATGGCAGTTTTCCTAACATAATTAACTGTGTATCATGATTTTGGGGGGAAATGGGAATTTTATGGGATTTTCAGGGACCTATCGTTCGAACGAGTTAACAGGTCGTTTGAACGACTCTGACTCTTCATTCAAACAAAACTCCATCTCGTTCAAATGATATTAAGTATCTTTCTGGTTTAGCCAGACCTGTTACGTTTTACTGTTCATACTTCGTCTTTCTCAAAATTTCAGTCCTAAAACCTTTAAATTTCTCAGCCCCAACACCAAAACAGCAATCCTAATTAATGCTCTAACATGTATAAATGATTTCCCTTAACTTTGAACCATTAATTCATCATAAATCAGTTATAAAATCCAAAATCCCCAATTTAACAATTCAAAACCCTAGTTCATCAAATTTCCATACAAGAACATCAATTTCAATTTCATCCATCATCAATACTCATCAATTTGGGATTTCTAAACTTTCTACATGAGGGATTCATCCTACTTTAATCTCCAGATTTTAATAAATGCCATTAATTCTCCAATTTCATCAAAACTTATGAATCAAATAGTGAATATAATACACATACACTAATATGAACATGCTTGTTGCTATAAATTGAAAGAATTAAACACTTGCCTTAATTTCGATGGTCTGATCCTCTATTGATATGGGTATGGGTGCGTTCCTCCTCTCGCAGTCTATACTTTGGTATAGTTTTGGGTGTGTGTTCTTGAGTTAGGCACCAAGAACTCCTATAGCTTCTTCTTCCTTCCTCTGTGCCTTTCTCTTTTCTCTCATGTAGGTTTAGAGTTGATAACTCCCCTCTAACTCATGTACCTCCTTATTTAATTTCTTAATTTTCGTCCATAATATCACCCCAAAATTTCAAAGGACAAAAATACCCCTACGGGGTGCCGATTAGGCCTAAAACTAATCCGGGGTCCAAATAAAATGCCCGGGTAGAGTTTTCTGACTATCTCGACCCTTTCAGACTCAGTGGCGCACTCAAAATTATCATACGAGTTATACAAAAATAATTTATCTTTTTATTCCGTATAATTAGTCCCGACACAACTTATACGCGCGTCCTGACTTAAAATACCAAGCTGTCATATTTCGCACTCCGACAATTTATAAAAATTATATAATTACATATTACATATACCCACAGTAATAATCAAAGATTTCCATCAATAAGTATTAACCCTTGGTACGCTAGTTAATAATTATTTTAAATTCACATCAATTAACAATTAAATTTCCCGACCTTTTTAATTTAATTAATCCAACAATAATAATTAATCCCATAATTATTTAATATCATAAAAATGCAGGGTATTACATAATTCCCCTATAATAACGGAATTTCACCCCGAAATTTAAAAAGTAAACCATACCTGGTAGGAATAAGTCTGGATATTTCTCGTGCATATCCTCCTCTCGATCCCATGTAGACTCCTCTACGTTATGATGCAACCAGTGAACCCTCACCAGTGGAACTACCTTTGAACTCAATTTCCTCTCCCTGCGGTCTAGGATAGCCACAGGCCTCTCCTCATATGAACTGTTGGGCTATAAATCAATTTTCTCAATCGTAATGTGGGTGTGGGCCAACTCATCCCTAAGAAACTGCCTCAATTATGAGATGTGGAACACATCGTGAATACGGTGCAAGTGCTCCCGCAACCCAATCCTGTATGCCACCGGTCTGATCTTCTCGATAATGAAAAATGGTCCTACATATCTCGAAGCCAATTTCCCCTTCTTCTCGAACCTCATCACCCCTTTCATAGGAGACACTCGCAGCAATACTTGATCCCTGATCGAGTGCGAAAGGTAGCGCGTGTAAAGACGCTAGTCGTTGTTTTCGTTTCGCCTATTCAATACAAACAAACCTAAATTACGACTACACTTGCGAGGCAAGCACAGCGGTAAGTCGGGTATCGAAAGATCCACTGAGACGAGATGCTATAATTTATATGATTTAGTGTTCCGAAATAAAAGTGTAAAAGGTGATTACAAACTAAAAGAAAAGATGCATGAAAGGGAAATGTTTAACTAGGCGAGGGAAATGAAAGCTAGATTAAGAAAGCGGTAAAAATATAGGTTGCATCGAATATCCCTCACCCGGGTTAATTTGTATAAAATGGTTACATGGGTCGCAAGTTATTACAAATGCGTCTCGTTTCGACAGTTAATTAAATCAAGGGTTGTCACTCCCCTAAATCCGTATAAAAGCCTAATAAGATTTTGGCGTCAATAAATATCCCGGAAATTACACGCGAAAGGTCGTAAGTACGGGACATACATGATATGCCCCGTCACATATCCAAGGCGTAATAACTAGGATAACGCACCCAAAATAAACTCGTAAACACTATCACCAAAGCCAAGCAATGCGTTAACCCGAGTGAGTTCAATTCAAACACAACCTAATTTAAATTACCTAGAAAGCATGGTAAAAATGCGATAAATAAAGAGAGTAAATAAATGCGATAAATCTATACTAGAAAGCAAGTAAAGAAAGCATGTGAATCTAAATTAGAATGCATGTAAATTACACTACAAAGCAAGAAATAATAAAATAAAACTATATTAACGGAGATGAAAGATGGTAGCACAAACTTACAAGCCCAAATGGGTGTCAATCGAAGCAGAAAATAAGAAATAAGCTCCCAAACCTATCCTACCTAAAATCGTTTATATCTGTTATTACAACAAAATTGCTTTGTATAGTAAGTTGGAATTAAAATAGAAAAGAAAAGAGAAAAGAAAAGAAAAGGCCATGCGAAGCTAGCGAGGAGGGATACAACTTCCGTGAAGATGTTGGGCCAGGTGCCCAACCTGTGAATTGACCGAATTGCCCTTGAACGTGCGTTTGCGTACGAAACTTGAGAGAAATGCGTTCAAACTCCATTCTTAGTACCTAAATACCTACAAAAGCCCAATTATACCTCATATAGCATGTTAACAATATAAACCGAGGTTGTCTGGTTAACGGGCTTAAATATAGAGATTAAGGCACCCGAGGGGGCTAAAATGTGTCCGTTCGGAGGATGAAATACGCAATATTTACGTATCATCATTTCCCCACATTGAACTCCCTGAAGAACCTCTTTGTGTCGGCATAGCTTTTCTGCCTGTCCTGGGCTACTTGAATATGGTTCCTGATCATCTCAACCCTGGACGAAGATTCCTGAATTACCTCTGGCCCGAGCAACTTATTGTCCCCCTCCTCTAGCCAACAAGTAGGAGAATGACATGGCCTTCTGTACAACGCCTCAAATGGGGCCATGCCAATCGTAAATTTATAGGAGTTATTATAAGCGAACTCCACTGGTGGAAGATATGGATCCCAACACATTTCAAAGTCAAGGACACACATGCGTAACATGTCCTCCAGCATCTGATTAGTACGCTCAGTTTGCCCATTTATCTGTGGGTGATAAGCCGTACTCAACTGCAGTTTAGTACCCATAACCTCCTGAAAGCTCTCCCAAAAGCGTGATACAAAAGTCTTGTCCATGTTAGACATGATGTTCAAGGGCACCCCATGTAATCTCACTATCTCGGCGATAAATATCTAGGGATACTGTCCCGTAGTGTAGTCCGTTCGCACCGACAGAAAATGAGATTCCTTGGTCAATCGATCCACCACCACCCATATAAAATCATAACCCCATTGTGAAGTACGTAGCCCAGTAATGAAATCCATGGAAATGCTCTCCCATTTCCACGTAGGTATCTCCAGCGGCTGAAGTAACCCTGGTGGCCTCTAGTGGTCCACCTTTACCAGCTGACAAGTGGCACACTTAGACATGAACTACGCAATATCCTTCTTCATCCCACTCCACTAGTACTGCCGCCTCATATCCTGGTACATTTTATCCCCTCTAGGATGTACCGCAAATCTGGATCCATCAGACTGTGTCATAACTGCATGATGTAAATCTTCCCCTTTCGGGACTAGCTATCTCCCATTAAATCGCAATCCCCCATCTGAGCTCACCGAGTAGGACTCTGCGCCCTCCGCTAGAAGCCGTATAATCTGATCCTGGCAAAATGAATCAGCGGTCTGGGCCTGGATTACTCTCGTAACAATCTCTAGAGTGACTATTATAACGGACATAAAGGATCGGGCCATTGTATCATGGTGTTCCAATTCTTTCCATTTTGCCTTCCATGCTTCTTCCACCTTACCTACTGGTCTACGGCTCAACGCATCAGCAACTACGTTATCCTTCCCCGAATGATACTGTATCTCGAACTGGTAATCTTTCACAAACTCTAGCCACCTGTGCTGACACATGTTCAACTCCCGCTGAGTGAAAAAGTATTACAATGACTTGTGTTCTGTGAACAGGAAAAATTTCTCCCCAAGCAAGTAGTGTCTCCAGATTCGTAGGGCAAACACGACAGCTGCTAACTCCATGTCATGGGTGGGGTAATTCCTTTCATGAGGCTTAAGCTTGCAGGAGGCATAAGCTATATCATGTTCCTCCTGCTAAAATACTCCACCAAGTCCTTGTAGAGAGGCGTCAGTATACACCAAGTACTCCACTCCCGACCTAGGTAAAGCAAGAACTGGCGCTGAAGTCAACTTATCCTTTAACTCATCGAAAGCTAACTGACAAGCATCATCCCGAATGAACTTCACCCCTTTATGAGTTAAATTTATCAATGGGCCCTCAATATTCGAGAACCCTCGGATAAACCACCTGTAATACATGGCTAACCCGAAGAAGCTACGCACCTCCATCGGTGTCGTGGGCTGTCCCCACTCCCTCACCGCCGATACTTTACTTGGGTCCACTGATATCCCCAATTCTGACAAAATATGCCCTAGAAACTGTACCTCCCGTAACCAGAATCTTCACTTTTCATACTTGTCATACAGATGATGCTCACTTAGAGTCTAAAGAACCCGTCTTAAGTGCTCGGCATGCTCCTCCTCGGTCTGTGACTAAATCAGTATGTCATCTATGAAGACGATAACAAATTGATCTAAGAACTCTCTGAACACCAGGTTCATCAGGTCCATTAATATGACTCGAGCATTTGTCAGCCCAAATGGCATGACTCAAAACTCATAGGACCCATATCTCGTCAAGAAAGCAGTCTTCGACACACCTTGCTCCCTAATCCGTAGATGATGGTATCCCGACCTTAAATCTATCTTTAAGAAGAAAGCAGCTCCTCTCAACTGGTCGAACAAATCATCAATTCGGGGAAACAGATTCTTATTTCGTATCGTGACTTTGTTCAACTCTCGGTAGTCCACACACAACCTTAACGAACCATCCCTCTTTTTTAAAAATATAATTGGAGCATCCCAAGGCGAGGTACTCCTACGGATGAAGCCTTATCCCAACAGTTTCTCCATCTGATTCCATAACTCCCTCATCTCAACTGGAGCCATACGGTACGGTGCGCGGGCTATCGGTCGAATGCTCGGCATTAAATCTACAATGAGCTCTATCTCTCGACTAGGTGTTAGTCCCGGTATGTCCTGGAACACGTCGGAAAACTCGTGAACTACAGGAATCAAATCAATAGGAATTACTCTCTCCTTAGAGGTCTCCTCCTCTATATAATATAAATGGGTGGATGATCCCCCCTCAGGGCGAGGCATCTCCACCAAAAACATCTTCGGGCCTGAAATAGCAAAAATAATACTCATACTGAAATAGTCTATCATGGCTCTATAAGTAGTAAGCCAATCCATGCTAATAATGGCGTCATGCTCGTGCATATCTAGGACTAGCATATCGGCAGGCTAAATCAAACTCCCAATCTCTATACCTACCCCGCGGCATATAAAGAAAATCAAAGACCCATTTCCTAGTGGTGAGTCTACGCATGTCACTATACTCGCTTCCGTGTATAATAACCTTGTGGCACGTGCAAAGCTAGTGGCTATAAAATAGTGTGATGCCTTAGTATTAAATAAAACATGCCCTATAGTGATATGGATAGGAAACATACCCTCAATCGTGGGTGGCGCCTGCTGTGGTGCTTCCTGGTGGATGTTTTAAACACGTCCATATTGGAACTATCCCTGCTGAACCGGGGGTGCTGGCAAAGCTGGAATCGGCACTGCTGGTTATAGGGTGGCAGGAAAGATGGGTCTCTAGGGCTCCTACTGGGCTCTCTGCTGCTGGGGAAACCTTCCCTTGTCGGGGCAATCCTGCTTCATATGGCTAGTCTTGCCACAATAGAAACATCTTCCACTGAAGTTACCTCCTCGCTACCCCTGTTGACCTCGGCCCTGCTGGACATTACTGCCCCTCCACTGGCCTTGGTGACCCTACTGATGCCTCGGCTGGCCCTGATGATAATGAGGTTGGCCTGCTGATTGGACTGTCCCTGCCTATAACCCCCATATCCCCGCCTAGAATCGCCAGATCAAAATCATTTAGCAGGGTCCCCTGGTGGGAACTCTGCTCCCCCTGACGGGTCTCCCCCTGAGCTGATGGTGCCCCACCGGCACTACTACCTCCTTTCCGGCCCTGCTGGTTGGACTCCCCTGCTCATTTGCTCCCCTATTGATGGAAGCGATAGTCCTGGCAATGTAATAGGGGGGAGTTGAGTACATCAGTGAAAGTACCCAATGACAGATTACCTATGAGGTGCTGATAAATGCTCAAGGTCAATCCATCCATGAACATCAGAATTTTCTTCTCTTTCGTAGGTGTCTGGCATAGTTATATTTGTGAATAATCCTAATGTGTGAAATTAGCAAATATGTAAATGTTGGTAAATAAAGTAACTTAAGGGGATAAATTATTTACTACTACAACAGTGAATATCAAATGTAAATAATGGGAGTGAGTTATTAAATAGCATATTGTATGGGCGATACAGAATTCTCTTATGAGCTATAATTGGTAGTATATGTCTATGACCTAGTTGAGAATAATATGGATAAGTAGGTTAGGGTAGACGTATGCTAGGTGTGCACATTAGTGAAGGGGTGAGTATCTCATGTGAGAGTTCGGAACTAATATGCACATAATAATTGCATTATTGCAGTTTTAAATACTTTCTAAAACAAATATTTTTACAAATCGGGCTCTGACCCGTTTCTTGCTTTTCTCTTCTCTTTTTCTATATATATGTATTATATCAGGTGTCCTGCCACAATGTCACCACCAGATTTAGACGCGTGGATCATTCGACGAGTTGCAACTGTTGTGGAAGCTGTAGGTTATTGATACTAGATGCTTCTATCTTTTCATTCAGTTCTTAGTTCAAACATTTCATTTAGGTCATGTGACGCCCATTTCCAGTTTAGTTATTTCAGAGATTGTATTTTCTTATTAGATTTTCTTTTCCTTTTGGATTGAGTATTATGATTCTATTGGTTTTAGATTTGAACTGGAATATTTTATCCAGTCTCATTTATTTCAGTATTTGATTCATGTTCAGTATTTATTCTTGTGGAATGGGAATGGCTTATATCTTAAAGCATGGAATTTATTAATGAATTAATTGGGTATAATTAATTGGAAAAATGTTTTGACACTTAGCTTAATTATTTATTAGGTGATTAATAATGAAAATTGTTTTTTGATAGTGATGCTAAGAATGAACCAACCAGACACTTTGATTTAATTTAATAAAGGACTAATCCCCAGGTATTTAATTAGGCGGGGAGTCACATGCCACGCCCAAGGGAAATGATCTACTCTTGACAATGAATTGAACCACACAAAGCACGAACCTACGGCGTGCACTTAAAGTTTCCCATTTTCATACCGATATTCGCCAAGCACTCCAGCCTTGCCACGTGCCCTAGCTTGGCCTCTTAACCTTGGCGAGTTCTTTTCAAGAATCATCCATCCGTGCCGAACTGACAGAAAACCAATTCCTTGGGGAAGATGAATGCTAGGATTCCCTCCTTAGGACTAATGCTACCTATCTATCATTGGCAAGCATAACTATCCAAATTCAAAACTAAGTTACTCCTCTCACACTTTATCTTTAGTTATCGACCTATCACAACTGGGCCTCCAAAAATATCAACACATGGTAGCTAACCTCAGTTTTCGAGATCACCCTCATCAAGCGAAACATAGCGCTCATACAGCTTCAAGCATGAATCATTGCTGCCACCCTAAGCACTGCCTACTTGATAGCAAACCATAATTTTTCTAATGTTATCTCAACCTTCAAGCATCACTCATGCCTAGTGATTTATCTCAGTCGAGTCATTACTAGCCATATCGGCAGCACACTCAGGTGTTATGATCAAGTCTAACATTTCAGCCCGAGTGATATTTCTAAAAGCCATTCGAATCTCACCATGTTCTAAGTCTCCTAGGTGCGCCACCTAGCATTGGTCAACCCATTTTCAAAATTATCCTCGAAGGCCATATCATGACACATGCCTAAGCTCAAAAGTTGTGGCACCAACTTCAAGGCACTTACCACAAATCAACATGATCTAATCTTACTACAATTGTCAAAGGTCTGCCATCACCTATGTAAACTTCGATACAAAAATGGTTCCCAATGCCTCATGGGCGATGACATCAAGTCCCAATGTTTATCTAAACAGCTTACACATCTATCACAAGGAACCACCAGTCATACCATGACCTATGCTACATAACCTTGAGTTTATGACCATGAAGTGGACATCACCACATAAACATCGACCCAACAATAAATTGTATTACCCCGTATTTTTATGCCATTTAATTATGGGATTTATAAAATTAAATTGGGATAAATTAATTTAATATTAATTCGGATTTTAAAATAATATTTATGTAAAACCCCGTACTTTATGGATATTTAAATTACTTAAGTGGCGTAATTTGGTAATTAGATGAAATTATTGTGAATAGTAATTTTGGAATTTATAAGTATAAATTTAATAATTGAGAATTTTAAAGTGAATAGTAAATATTAGTTTGCTGGTGTCGGATTAATATTTACATGGAGTACATCTTCTTACGGGAGTAAGTATATGGGTTGGATTATTTTATTATATATCGTGGGTAGGTGAAGCGACAAAAGAATAATATTTTATTCGGAACACAAGTGTAGAGCTGTGTTGGGTTCAAAAAAGTAAATTTTTGATAAATGACTCGGATGGTGATTTCGAGTGCACTGTTGATCCCGAATGGGCTGAAATAGTCAAAATAAAGTACCCGGGGGTAATGTTTGGGTTTCGGGGGCTTTTTGGACTAGTCGGGACTCGCATTTAAGTACATGAGTTATTTTACAGTTGGGTATACACCCAATTTCAGGATTTATAAGGGGAGAACCCTCATTTCTCCCACATTTCAGCCCTAAGAGAGAGAAAGAGAATAAAGAAAAGTGAGAAAGGAAGGAAAAGAGGAAAAAAAAGGGGGATATTCGGCCAAACTCCACGAGATTCGACTCGAGGTCGTCAAATTTTATCCACGAGGAAAGTGTTTACTTGCTTTATTAATTTAGTGCGTTTATTTCTCATACTATAGTTGGTGTGTAAAACTAGAAAGATTTTTGGGATGAGTTTTCAAGAATCAAAAATAGGTTTTTCGAAAGATTAACGAGTAAAACCCGGATAATATCAAATTTGAGAAATTTAGGAATTAATTGAAATTAGTTGATGGTTATGGGTTCTAGGATGATTAGAACCCTTTTTATGTCTGTATTTATGGTTGTTTGAGGTTGGATGATGATGGGAGAGAAGATAAAAACCTTGGAGGTGTATTAATGGAGGTTTGGGATTTTTAGAGAAGAAGGTGAATAGTAACTCCATCCCTTCCAAATCGATTCGGCTAGGAAACGAATCGATTCAGCTCTTGGAGATGAAAGTTATAGATATTTTCGATACGGTCGCGTGGGCACCGACCGCGTAATTTTTTGATTTATTTTGGATTTATAATATTTTTCTAAGGAAGCAGTTTAGAGACTAAAATAGTTAGCTCGGGAATCAAATCGGAAATTTTATAGACAATTCAAATTCATGTCATTTTCTGTATGATTTTAATTAAATTCTCATTTATGGATGAAAATAAATATATGGGAGTTATCTTTCTAATGAGATTTCAATGAGATCAATTGGACTTATGTAGAGTGAGTTATAACTATTTTAGTGCAAGGTGTTTAAGCCGCCAGAATAGCTGAGTTAGGAAAATTTTATACAAAAATTAAAATTCATGCCATTTTCTGTATGATTTGAATTAGGAGCTAATTTATGGATGAAAAGAAAGGTATGGAAGTTATCTTTCTAATGAGATTTTATTGAGGTCAATTGGACTTCTCTGGGGTGAGTTATGGCTGATTTAGTGCAAGGTGTGAAATCTGTCATAAAATTTAAGTTGTGAGACTTTGTGATTTTTAAGAGTCTAATGGGACAAAGACCGTTAGGATTCAAATGAGAATTTCGGATGTAATTAGGATACCGGCTAGTGGTGATAAGCTTAATATTCTGAATTTAAAAGAAATGTCATATTCATATTATAAGTAAGTGAATACTTATGGAATTGGATTAAGTAAGTGAATACTTATGGAATTAAATCGAATATGTATATTCGGGATTACAGGCTAATGCTACAAGAGATAGGCATGGATAGCCTGATTTGATGATGATGATATATATATATATATATATATATATATATATATATATATATATATATATATATACGGGTATTGAGACAGTATAGATATGATATAATTATGAATATATTTGTGTGTGAATGGTATATTTATGTGAAGCATACCCCCTCTAGTACTATCATTGGAAGTTGGGCGATGTGGGTGAGGCCCCTGGCTTGAGGAGCAGGGAGCGTATAGTCCCCAGGTCATAGCGTCCATTTTATATTGTGTGATTTTTATTAGGGGTGAGACATGGTGGGTATGTTTCGTTCTCATTTCCGGGGAGGAACTATGACCGCTTCCCATACGTTGTGATTTGGTTTTTACCAAGTCGGTGTGAGAGTCCGACCGCTGGTACCCAGGATGATGTGTGAGTAATTCCCTGGAAGATGATAGCATTGAGAGACTGTATCCATTGAGTTATAGCTCTAACAGATGGTTATTATACTTATATAGTGTGTGATATATAAGTATGGATATACTTGATGTGTATAGTATATTATATATATATATATATGAGATGTGAAACATATATATACGGACATAATAAAGAATGGAATGTGAGATAAATGTTGAATCTTTCGGGAGTATAAAATCCGGAATAATATAGGGATATACGTATATAAAGATGAGAATATTATATACGATGTTAATAATACTAAAACGTGAATAGTGTAAACAACTAGTGAAAGTTATTCATGATGTAAGGATGAATCATAAGTGAGAGATTATAATGTATAAGCTCAGGCGATAGCTTGGAATATTTTATAAAGAATGAATAAAGTGATATTCTCCTTCCGGTAAATTTATATCCGGATTTATATGTACATGGATCATAGGTTCTAGTGAGAACTATTGATATATACAGGATGGTATAAAATGTGGTATGTACTAAGGGCCTAATGGATTCCGACGATCAACATTGCCATGTAGTAGTGTATCGGGGCGGTTCCTTGTTTGGATTTCGTTTCGCGAGACACCCCACGCACGAACGTAGTGTAATGTTGGGAATGGGGAGAAGTTTAGTCCTTAGTACTCGGATTTATGAGGATCTTTAAAAGATGGGTGAAATGAATTAGTTAGGCAGGGTAGCTTAACTAAGTTGTTTATAAGGTATGCGATAGTTGTGCACTATTAAAAGAGGGGTGAGGGGTATCTCATAAGAGTGAGATACCAATTTAAATATTAGAGATTTTGCATATTTTAAATATGGCATTTATGCACTTGCAAAATATTTTCAAACTCGGGCTCTGACCCGTTTCTCCATTTTCCCCTATTTTGCTATATATGTATATATATTAGGTGTCCAGACACAGGGACGCCTGAATGATGATTCTTTCGAGTCAGACGTTCGCTGTAGTAGCTGTTGATGCATGCAGGTTTATTTTAGACGCTTTTATTCTTGTGATCTATATATAAAGCATTGCAGTAACATTCGGGTCGATAACCCAATTGTATTTAATTATTCTTTTACCGCCCTTTAGTGTGGCATTCGATTTGATTGTATTATATTGTACCGAGTGTTCGGTTATTTTATTTCATTTTAGTTGTTTCATATAAACTGTTGTGGTTGATTTATTTGAATGGTTTTGTTAAAAAGATTAGTTAAATAAAATTTTGACGCCAGCGTAATAGGTTATTAGTAATTAAGTTGGTTTTTGACAGTGATGCTGAGAATGACCCACATGAGACTCCTGTTTTAATTTGGTATAGGATTGATCACACAGTATTTTATTAGGCGGGGTGTCACAATTTGTATCAGAGCATGAAGTTCTAGTGTCCTTAGGAATCTGTGCGTACGTACTACGCTTTTAGCGTTGCTTTCTATTTAATATAGAGCCTTATGATTAGGATTATTGATTCCTCTTGTGAGATTTCGTTCTCTTGCTATTATATAATATTATAGTACATCTTTTTCACGCTCGTTTGATTTTCGTGTGCTGATCGATGAAGGACGACCAGGGAAGGCCGTTATGAGGGCAACAGGAGGCGGGGCTTAGTTAGAGTTGTAAGTTGAAGTCGGGAATGAGGACCGCAGTAGAGGTCACTCCCATTATGTCATTATCAAGGATTTTTGCAACAACTACTAAAGTATAGTAGTTATATTTAACCAAGTACCTCTATAATAGAGAGTGGTGCTAAACTTAAATTACCCAGTGAAGTTAAATTGGGAAAAAGTTTGAAAGGGTCGTTGATAAGGACCATTCGTTGAAGTTTAAGTTACGCGAAGGGAGTGTAGCTTTATTCAGTGGAAGTAGAAGGATCAGAAGCTTTAGCTTAGAGAATGGTATGGAAATGCCCAGATGTGAAAATTTGAGGAAATTTTTTCACTCGTTGGAACAATGTCGAAATGGTGGGAATTATGGTCACCATATTTTAGGGAGCAGAATGTTTTGCTCATCAAGGAATCTTACGGACTGTTTTAACCGCGAGTTACTTTGATTTATCAGAAATGAAGAGAATGGAGTTCCTGAATTATTCACATAAGGATCGATCAGGGGCCGACAGTGAACAAAGTAGTTTTTGGCTCGGTTAAGACAAGTGTACTGTGTCTGGGAACCATTTAGAGCAGCCAGGGTAATTGGCAAGAATGTTGTTATGAGTTTTGCCTCGGATAAAGGAGGTATATTTTGTGCGGCTAGATAGAGTCACGGTATTTTGTTAACCCTGGATTCGTGTATGTAATTCGAGCTTTGTGTATATGAAGTAATTATAAAAAATGATTATAATTGAGAATAAAAGTGATGAATCCTTTATGCATAATAACTGGGTGAAATTGTATTAAGTACGATTAAAAATATTATTATGGGTCGTGGGCAAAACTTAATTGGAAAATGTGAATATTTATATATATGGCTGTGTGACTATATGCTTATACTAAATATTCTATATGTGAATAATCATACCCGCGCTACATGCTATCACGGAGGTTGCCGCGTCGGGAAAGTCTTATCTCGATGTGACCTTTATGGGAGATATTGACTTGTACCCTAGAACATAGGATTCCTTAGTACAGGCTATCTGAGAATGATAGTCAGATGGTCCTAAGAGACGTGAGGGGTATGTGATGACCTCTTAGTGATTTGGAACTATGCTTCACCTCCATTTTTTATGTATTGTGTTAATATAACTCTAGAGTGATTCTCGACTAGTATTTCCCTTAGTACGAGAGATACGGGGACTTGATAGCAGAGTACGCCAGCACCATAGATTTTATGTGGGGTACCGATAGTATATATATTATATGAGTAATGATTGCATAATATGTTTTTGAATGGTCGAAGCAATATCAGGCTAATGATTGCAAGACTATCGTATATGCGGTTCCAGGGTGGAACTGGTTGTTTTTACGATATCTCACCTGGATATGGGTTGATCTCGTCAATTATTATATGTTTAGATGGAACTTCAGGGAGTAGATGTTATTGTATGCTAGGATGTTGGTTTTGATGATAAATTAGTTGAGATTCATGTGATGATTAGGGGCTAATGAAAAGTAGATGGGCTGTGGAAAAGCACTAGAAATGTTTCTCTCATTGCAAGTATGTGGGTGAGGCAAGGTGAAGGAAATTGATTTGAGGCTTATAGCCAGGCCTTGAAGAGAAGGCAAATTTAGAGGAAATATATTTTGGGTATAATGTTCGTAGCACTTTTACAAAGAGTAGACGCCCCGATTAGTTAGACTTCCATTTCGCTGAAATGGAAGCACACAGAGGTAGAAGCGCATTAGTACGATTACGAGGAAGGATTTAGAACATCCCAATGGTGTGCCTTAGGCCATTATATCTCGATGACTGACGATGCGAGGAATTAGTGTAATGGTAGGGTTCCTTGTTTGGATTTCTCTTTGCGAGACATCCCACGCATGAAATCGAGCAAATGTCGGAAGTTGAGAGAGGTCTTGGGCACTAGGGATATAGTTAGAATCGTACTCATTTTTTGTGTGTAGGAAACACATTGATCTTAGAACTACCATGATGTAATGCCAGTTGGCCTAGTGGTGATGATATAGGGAGATTGTTATGAGTTAACCATAAGAAGATTGGTGGGTTAACCTTGAGAAGGATTAGATTTCTAAGTATAGGAAGAATTGAATCTTGAGAAGATTTTTTAGAATACCTAGGTGTTAGCACCAGGCTGAGGAAAGTGAGGCCTATTTTTAGAGAAAGTGTTACGTCTTTGACGTTTGCAAGATAAGCACGGATTAAAGGGTGTGTGCACACCTTGGTAAGTTTATTTTATATACAGCCTGAAATGGAAATGAAACTTCTAACGAGATTCCAGATTGAGTTTTTAGAGTTCGTTCGAGTTAAAAAAAAACATCCTAGGGTTATCCAAGCGAGTGTATTAACCTACGTGAGTAACGAGTGGCATAAATTCTAAAGTATTAGGGAATTAAGGGTGTAATGTTCCTCGGGGTATCGAATTTGTGTGAAAACCTAGGAGAGAATGTAAGTCCTAGAAAGGCTATATATATACGTATATCGTGGAGAGTAATGGCCTTAATATTACTAACGAATTATAGTATTTGGGTTATGTTATTACCTATTAATGTATATAAGTTGTGTGCATGCTTATTACTTGGAATATCATGTGTATGACATACCTAGCTACTGGCTATCGAACGGGGGTTAACGCGTTGTGGACGACCATATCTTGTGTGCCTTCGGGAGATTTCGAGTTGTACCACTAGAGCATGGAACCTAGGTACGGACTATCTATGAGAATGATAGTGATGACAGCTGTATGGGTGCGTAGCCCATCGGCTTGGAACTATGTTCGCCTCCAATATGTGTATATGTTTCATTGGTTCTTGAGAGATTGAACCTGTTGTCCTTTATGCGTGAGCATTGCAATGGGACTAGATAGCCGAGTATGCCAAAATAAAGTGTGATTAGCGATCCTAGGTTGGTAGTACCGGCCGTATCCGAATTTTGGGAACGAAATTCCGTTGTAAGGAGGGAGAATGTAATACCCCGTACTTTTATGGATATTTAAATTACTTAAGTGGCGTAATTTAGTAATTAGAGAAAATTACTGTGAATAGTAATTTTGGAATTTATAAGTATAAATTTAATAATTGAGAATTTTAAAGTGAATAGTAAATATTAGTTTGCTGGTGTCGGATTAATATTTACATGGATTACATCTTCTTACGGGAGCAAGTATATGGGTTGGATTATTTTATTATATGTCGTGGGTAGGTGAAGCGACAAAAGAATAATATTTTATTCGGAACACACGTGTAGAACTGTGTTGGGTTCAAAAAAGTAAATTTTTGATAAATGACTCGGATGGTGATTTCGAGCGCACTGTTGATCCCGAATGGGCTGAAATAGTCAAAATGAAGTACCCGGGGGTAATGTTTGGGTTTTGGGGGTTTTTGGGACTAGTCGGGACTCGCATTTAAGTACATGAGTTATTTTACAATTGGGTATACACCCAATTTCGGGATTTATAAGGGGAGAACCCTCATTTCTCCCACATTTCAGCCCTAAGAGAGAGAAAGAGAATAAAGAAAAGTGAGAAAGGAAGGAAAAGAGGAAAAAAATGGGGATTTTTGGCCAAACTCCACGAGATTCGACTCGAGGTCGTCGGATTTTATCCACGAGGAAAGTGTTTACTTGCTTTATTAATTTAGTGCATTTATTTCTCATACTATAGTTGGTGTGTAAAACTAGAAATATTTTTGGGATGAGTTTTCGAGAATCAAAAATGGGTCTTTAGAAATATTAACGAGTAAAACCCGGATAATATCAAATTTGAGAAATTTAGGAATTAATTGAAATTAGTTGATGGTTATGGGTTCTAGGATGATTAGAACCCTTTTTATGTCTGTATTTATGGTTGTTTGAGGTTGGATGATGATGGGAGAGAAGATAAAAACCTTGGAGGTGTATTAATGGAGGTTTGGGATTTTTAGAGAAGAAGGTGAATAGTAACTCCATCCCTTCCAAATCGATTCGGCTAGGAAACGAATCGATTCAGCTCTTGGAGATGAAAGTTATAGATATTTTCGATACGGTCGCGTGGGCACCGACCGCGTAATTTTTTGATTTATTTTGGATTTATAATATTTTTCTAAGGAAGCAGTTTAGAGACTAAAATAGTTAGCTCGGGAATCAAATCGGAAATTTTATAGACAATTCAAATGCTTGCCATTTTCTGCATGATTTGAATTAAATTATCATTTATGGATAAAAATAAAGGTATGGAAGTTATATTTCTAATGAGTTTTGAATGAGATCAATTGGACTTATGTAGAGTGTGTTATAGTTGTTTTAGTGCAAGGTGTTTAAGCTACCAGAACAGCTGAGTTACGAAAATTTTATACAAAATTCAAATGCACTCCATTTTTTGTATGATTTGAATTAGATGCTCATTTATAGATGAAAAGAAAGATATGGAAGTTATCTTTCTAATGAGATTTGATTGAGTTCAATTGGACTTATGTGGGGTGAGTTATGGTTTCTTTAGTGCAAGGTGTGAAATCTGCCATAAAATTTAAGTTGTGAGACTTTGTGATTTTTAAGAGTCTAATGGGATGAAGACCATTGGAATTCGAATGAGAATTTCCAATGTAATTAGGATACGGGATAGTGGTGATAATCTTAATATTCTTAATTTAAAAGAAATGTTATATTCATATTATAAGTAAGTGAATACTTATGGAATTGGATTAAGTAAGTGAATACTTATGGAATTAAATCGAATATGTATATTCGGGATTACAGCCTAATGCTACGAGAGATAGGCATGGATAGCGAGATTTGATGATGATGATGAAGATATATATATATATATATATATATACACGAGTATAGAGATAGTATAGATGTGAGCATACCCCCTCTAGTGCTATCATGGGAAGTTGCATGATGTGGGTGAGGCCCCTGGCTTGAGGAGCAGGGAGCGTATAGTCCCCAGGTCATAGCATCCATTTTATATTGTGTGATTTTTATTAGGGGTGAGACGTGGTGGGTATGTTTGTTCTCATTTCTAGGGAGGAACTATGACTGCTTCGCATACGTTGTGATTTGGTTTTTACCATATCGGTGTGAGAGTCCGACCGCTGGTACCCAGGATGTTGTGTGAGTAATTCCCTGGAAGAATATAGCATTGAGAGACTGCATCCATTGAGTTATAGTTCAGAGGGATGGTTATTATACTTATATAGTGTGTGATATATAAGTATGGATATATTTTATGTGTATATATATATATATATGAGATGTGAAACATATATATACGAACATAATAAAGAATGGAATGTGAGATAAATGTTGAATCTTTCGGGAGTATAAAATCCGGAATAATGTAGGGAAATACGTATATAAAGATGAGAATATTATATACGAGGTTAATAACATTAAAATATGAATAGTGTAAATAACTAGTGAAAGTTATTCATGATGTAAGGATGAATCATAAGTGAGAGATTATATTGTATAAGCTCAGACGATAGCTTGGAATATTTAATAAAGAATGAATAAAGTGATATTCTCCTTCCGGTAGATTTATATTTGGATTTATATATACATGGATCATAGATTCTAGTGAGAACTATTGATATACACGGGATGGTATAAAATGTGATATGTATTAAGGGCCTAATGGATTCCGACGATCAACATTGCCATGTAGTAGTGTATCGGGGCGGTTCCTTGTTTGGATTTCGCTTCGTGAGACACCCCACGCACGAACGTAGTGTAATGTTGGGAATGGGGAGAAGTTTAGTCCTTAGTACTCAGATTTATTAGGATCTTTAGAAGATGGGTGAAATGAATTAGTTAGGCAGGGTAGCTTAACTAAGTTGTTTATGATGTATGCGATAGTTGTGCACTATTAGAAGAGGGGTGACGGGTATCAAATGAGAGTGAGATACGAATTTAAAAATGAGAGATTTTCATATTTTAAAATATGGCATTTATGCACTTGCAAAATATTTTCAAACTCGGGCTCTGACCCGTTTCTCCATTTTCCCCTCTTTTGCTATATATGTATATATATTAGGTGTCCAGACACAGGGACGCCTGGATGATGATTCTTTCGAGTCAAACGTTCACTGCAGTAACTGTGGATGCATACAGGTTTATTTTAGACGCTTCTATTCTTCTGATCAATATAGGAAGCATTGCAGTAACATTCAGTCCGATAGCCCAATTATATTCAATTATTCTTTTATCGCCTTTTAGTGCGGCATTCGATTTGGTTGTATTATATTATACCGAGTGTTCGGTTATTTTACTTCATTTCAGTTGTTTCATATAAAATGTTGTGACTAATTTATTTGAATGGTTTGATTAAAAATATTAGTTAAATAAAATTTTGATGCCAGCCTAATAAGTTATTACTAATTAAGTTGGTTTTCGACAGTGATGCTGAGAATGACACACATGAGACTCCTGTTTTAATTTAGTATAGGATTGATCACCCGGTATTTTATTAGGTGGGGTGTCACAATTTACTAGCGTGACGAGAGTTAGTAATTATTGGTAAGAATAATTTTGAATATTGAAAGTGTGTGATTGGCCCGATGTGTGTGTTTTAAACAAAAAAAACAATTTGTCTTCGAAAAAGATCCAACTTTTTAATTATGCACCAAACCAAGTTGTGAAATCCCAATTCTCACTTTAAACCAATTTTATCTTGATTAATCCTAAACATGCATCTAGTGATTAAAGCAAGTAAAGTAAAGTAAAGAATACTCACAACGCCGGATGTACGAGGAAAAAACCCAAAACGGGAAAACAACCTCGGGCGGCCCAAGCCAGACAATCACTATGAACAATGGTTTTACAAAGACAGATTAGCCTTACACTAAGACTCGATCCCCACGGGTCTTGATGCTCCTTCTGATCTTCAACCGTTCTTAACTAGTGCCCACGTAAAAATTCCATCTTCCACGATCTCTGTCCACAACACACGCGTCCACGTATGTCTCGATGTCCACCGATAAGGCTTTGATACGTCTACGATGTCGAACACGATGTCCGTCGCTTCTTCACCGCAAAACCCTTTGTGTTCAATGTGTAGAACAAACAACTTTGGTGCAGCAAGATCACGTAAACATATAAGAATGATAACTCGGATCTTTGAAAACTCTAAGGATGTGTTTAAGACTTTTAAACCTTAGAAAACATGTGCAAAACAAGGTTTTGGTTCGTAAAACTGTTTTTTTAGAAAGAACACTTGCGAAATTATGATGCAAACACTGTTTAAATAGAATTTAAATGCCGCCTTGAAAAACGTGTCATTCGAACGACTTAAGCATGTCGTTCGAGCGACCTTGCGAAAGTTTGACTTTCTTTGATTTTCTGATAAAAATGTCTCTTAATAAAGAGATTCAAATTAGTCAAACTCTATTTCGAGCTTATCATCATAAAACGAAGTTTAAACCATTAAAACACTTTTAAAACATTTAAAACATTTTTAAATATTACATTCTTATCTTTTATAAAATAATTCCGAGCACCATTAATTATACGCATTCATACCTGAGTGATCTCGGAATGAAATTAACTTTGAAGACGAGTAAAATTGCACCAAATTAAACATCGGCATGATTATTTCTTTGAAGCTTTGTCGCAACATCTTCAATTTCTTCAATACCTCATAGTCCAAGTGGGATCGTGACAAAATAAAATTCACCCTATGACATATTACAAACACAATTTTGTTCACGGAATTAAGTCAAAACAATACAGGGACTCAATTGGAAATTTATGTCCTTACAAATCTCCCCCTTTGACTATTCCGGGATAAAACTAAACCAGTGAAATGCCTAACCGGGCCGTCAATCCGTATGACGCCTGAATCCCATCCCATAAACCCGAAAAATAAAAAATACAGGACACGGACTAAAATATATAGCACTGGAAGCATGAACTGTCTGAATGTGATGTAGACTTAAAATCTCGAATCGCTGAAGCATACCTACACACATGAAACATACAAACAAATACCAAGTGAAGGATGGAGGAATAAATGATAGCAATTTATATTTCTAATAAGAACAAATCATTTGAAACATGTGAGCAATTATCTGATACCAATTTGAAACAAATATCATAAAGAAGCGCTCAACAAATCTCCCCCTACATCACATACATCCTACATCACATACATCTCTCCCCCTTTTTGTCTCGAATAGACAATCCGGTGAAAAGATAAACCAATATGAAATATCTAGCATGAGAATATGATACCAGATTGAATTAAGTTGATACCAAAAATGAAAACTGCTAGATAAACATGAATCAACCAGCTAAATAAGATCATGTAATGACAGAATAGAGGTAGTAAACCAAGGAATCACACAAAGAGTATACCAATCAAATCAAGTGTGATAGACGGTCATATATGCCAAAATACAAAATTGGAATATAGAAGGACATGCATATAGACCAATTAATCCAAAAAATGCTTCCAGCAGTACCAAAAATATATCAAATTAAGCCAGAGGACTGCAAACTAATCAGAAGCCATTTTTCACCCTATCGTTCGAACGATCCAGGAACTTCGCTCAAACGAGATGAGGAAGTCGCTCGAACGATGTACAGAAGTCGTTCGCGTGAGATGAGATGTCGTTGGAACGACTTCGCGCGACCTGCCAAAATTTTCCAGTTTCCCAGAAATATTATAAAGTATTGCCCAAAAAAAATTTCCACAAAAAAATTCCAGGAAGGGCTTGACAGATGCAAAACAGTGCTAAAACATTAGGCTTTTCGCACAAAACGCAAAAACTCATAAAAACTTAAAATGCGAGTTACATGCAAACATAATACCTATGTGCTCAAACATGGATATAGAATGAATGGGCGTGAAACTACAACAAATGAGTCACAATTCCAACACATCGCAACGATCAAGAAGCTCTAATTGATAGCGATAAATCATCAAACTTTATCATAGCCAAATGACAATTAAAGAGTTGAGCTTAATGAACTAAACATACTACATGCACCCAAATCCAGAATTTTGACGATTCTACAAACAATAGCGTCAAATTGCAATGTTTCAACGTTAGGATTAGTTGTGCAAACCCGTTTAAATTTTCTCCAATCAATCTCCCTCATATACATATATTATTTCATGTTCTTTTGAGGTTTGTAGCATTCTCAACTTAGAGAAAATCTTATTGGCCCTTTTTCTTAGCATATTGCATTTTCTTTTTGGGCTCTTTTAAACGGGGGCTTTCACGACGAGTTAATTTTGAACTCTCGCAGCCCTTTCCCGTGAATCACTCACCATTTTTTTAAATATTAAATTCTCACGGTTAACGGTTATTACATGCACACTTCTCCTTAAGTTTACTTACGCATAGATGACAAGATTGAGATAAGAACGCCACACCAAATTCAAATATGCAAGAGAAGTCAAACATCCATATAAAATCGTGCATGTGTGCGATGTTGGCATATATACAAAGTCGAATCAAGATGCATATCAACTTCGAAACAACCCCATATAAACAATGGTTAAGATCATTCTAAGCATCGATAATAATGACCAAATGTCCTAGCCACATGGATAATGAAACAATGGGGGGGTCCAAGCACACTAATATGCCACATCAAACATGTAAACTCAAAAACAAAAACAAAAACTGAAAATCTTTTTGGCTTTTCAAACATATTTTGACTCAAAGAAAAGCAAAATCTTTTTGGATTTTCAAAAGTTTTCTCAAAAATAAAATCTTATTGTATTTTTTCAAATAGGACTCAAACAAATGAAAACTATAATACAAAATGATAAACATGTCATAATACTAGCAATGAATATATCATGAAGCAAACTAGCATATGGCAAACAAGGCAACACTATCATCCTTTAGATTTAGCATGGGAAGAATCAAGTGCACGCATATGAGAATCAACCAGCGAAGCATTTAGCATCTCCAAAATGGATTTCCTAACCCAAACAGGTGTATACCTAACAAAACGGGTTTTGGGAACCAATGGGACACTACGTTTAATCTTCCTAGGGTCTTTTCTAAGATCAAAACAAAAAGTCCTAAGGTGACCTTTCCTACCACAATGCGAACATATGAAAACACGACTAGGAACGGGACCTTTAGGTTGACCTTTTCTAATACCCTCGGATGTGGTTGACGCTCTAAAAAAACCATAGTTTTGACTTTTACAATCAAAAAACTAGAACAAGATAAGCCGCTACCATCACTACTCGAGTCATTTAAATCATTTTTTAACTTCAAAACTTTTGACTCAAGCAAACAATTAGACTCCTCAAACTTTCGGGACTCCTTCTTTAAATTTTCAATTACCCCTAGAAGGTTATCTCGCTCCCCCTCAATGTGAGCAAACTTATCCCTAAGAGCCTTTTCTCGTGCCACAAAATTATTAATCGAATTATTTTCCTCAACGACACAAACTCTAGAATTTTTTAAGTTCTCTAACTCTTTTTCTAAAACGAGGACTCTATCATCACTCTCCTTTTTGCCCAGTTTTAATATATTAAAATCTTTAAACAAGGAACTAAAGTGCTCACGACAAATATCTCTTTGAATTTGAAAGCTTTGCAAATATTCAATCTTATTTTTTGAACCGGAATTTTCTTTTTCCAAAACTTCAATACGTTTTGCACACTTTAAATTCAAACTATGTAAATCGTCAAAGCTTAGAGAATCTATCGAGAGAAAAAAAACACAGGAGAGATAAACAAACACACGGGATCACAAAATAAATAAAAATGTTTTCTAGCTCTGATACCAATTTGAAAACGTGAGTAGACAAATTATATCAGAAAGTAAATCCTAGAAAAATCAAAATCACGCGATAAATTAGCGTAACCCGCTCTGATACCAATTTGAAAGTGTGTGATTGGCCCGATGTGTGTGTTTTAAACAAAAAAAAATAATTTGTCTTCGAAAAAGATCCAACTTTTTAATTATGCACCAAACCAAGTTGTGAAATCCCAATTCTCACTTTAAACCAATTTTATCTTGATTAATCTTAAACATGCATCTAGTGATTAAAGCAAGTAAAGTAAAGTAAAGAATACTCACAACGCCGGATGTACGAGGAAAAAACCCAAAACGGGAAAACAACCTCGGACGGCCCAAGCCAGAAAATCACTATGAACAATGGTTTTACAAAGACAGATTAGCCTTAGACTAAGACTCGATCCCCATGGGTCTTGACGCTCCTTCTGATCTTCAGCCTTTCTTCACTAGTGTCCACGTAGAAATTCCGTCTTCCACGATCTTTGTCCACAACACACGCATCCACGTATGTCTCGGTGTCCACCGATATGGCTTTGATACGTCTACGATGTCGAACACGATGTCCGTCGCTTCTTCACCGCAAAACCTTTTGTGTTCAATGTGTAGAACAAACAACTTTGGTGCAATAAGATCACATAAACATATAAGAATGATAACTCGGATCTTTGCAAACTCTAAGGATGTGTTTAAGACTTTTAAACCTTAGAAAATATGTGCAAACAAGGTTCTGGTTCATAAAACTGTTTTCCAGAAAGCACACTTGCGAAATTATGATGCAAACACTGTTTAAATAGAATTTAAATGCCGCCTCGAAAAACATGTCATTCGAACGACTTAAGCATGTCGTTCGCGCGACATTGTATCTCGTTCGAACGAGATCCAATGTCGTTCGAGTGACCTTGCGAAAGTTTGACTTTCTGATAAAAATGTCTCTTAACAAAGAGATTCAAATTAGTCAAACTCTATTTCGAGCTTATCATCATAAAACGAAGTTTAAACCATTAAAACACTTTTAAAACATTTAAAAACATTTTTCTTTATAAAAATTACATCCTTGTCTTTTATAAAATAATTTCGAGCACCATTAATTATACGCATTCATACCTGAGTGATCTCGAAATGAAATTAGCTTTGAAGACGAGTAAACTTGCACCAAATTAAACATCGGCATGATTATTTCTTTGAAGCTTTGTCGCAACGCCTTCAATTTCTTCAATACGTCATAGTCCAAGTGGGATCGTGACAAAATAAAATTCACCCTATGACATATTACAAACACAGTTTTGTTCACGGAATTAAGTCAAAACAATACAGGGACTCAATTGGAAATTTATGTCCTTACAAATATTACTAGATGAGTGACGTAATATATGAGAAATTGTCAAGAGTGAATAATACGGCAATTATAGAAATTAAGTCGGGACGCGCATGTGTCGTGTCGGGACTAAATTGATGGAATAAAAGTGAATTAATTATAAGTCGCCCGTATAGTCATTTCGAGTGTCCCAGTGTGTCCGTAAGGGTCAAGATAGTCAGAAAAGTGTACTCGGGGGTTTAGTTTGGGTCTCATGACGTTTTTAGGCCTAACCGGTAACCCGAGAGGGCATTTTGGTAATTGCCCATTTTAGGCCTTAATTATGGACAAAAATTGAGAGGTTATATCTGATGGGATTTAGAATCCTCGTGGGTTAGAAACCTTAGAGTTAGAGGCTAAGGAATGGAAAGGAGAGAAGGCTTCCAAGGAGGAGAGCTACCATCCCTACACCACTGTCATCAATTCCACCACCAACGCGTAGATCGAAAAAAGGGAATCATTAATATACCATTATAATTCTTCGAAATAGACCTTTGATTTCCAGGTAAGTATCTATCTTGTTGTTCTTTAGTTGATAACACATCCGTGCTAGTTAGGAATTAATTCTCTCATTTTTTCTTGAAAATAAAAGGTTGTTTGGGAGATTTTTATTGCAAAATTGGATTAGAAACCATGCTAAGATGGATATCTATCATATGTAATATAGTATCCACAAAATTGATGCCCAGTAGAGATCTAAATCTTAAAATTTAAATAAATTCTTAAGAAAATTTGATGAACTAGGGTTAGATAATAAATTCTTGAACTAATCCCCCTTGATGATGATTCTTGACAAATTTGTGAAAGTTTTACGTTAGAAATCTTCTACATTGGTTTATATAACATTCTTGAGGTTTGGTTGGGAATTTGGGACATGTTAATGGAGGTTTGAGGATTTAGATTGGATGAAACCCGTAGGCAAAAATTGCAGAAACTGGGCCAACACCTGCTTGATCGATCGATCGACTCAAGAATGTCGATCGATCGACTGTGTCGATCGATCGACCCTTTTTCATCGATCTATTGACCCCTCTTTGAAACTGAAATTTCTTCACCTTTTTTTTATGTTAATCCAATCCTAGTGCATAAGGACCTTTGGACATAATTTTAATATCTTAATGGGACATGAGAAGGACAAGTAGTCTACAAGTAGGGTCCATGTAAGACACGTTGATATGAGATTTAACCGTGGGGTTTCGGGAATATAAATTGAGTGGAAAATCATTCGTATGATATGGAAGGCCTTGTGAGAATTAAGAAAGACTTAGACCAGTAGAGTAGTGAGGGTACACCTACAGATTTTATGTTTATCGAGAGGATAAACTTCGAGAGTCAAAAAGTACTTAAGGATTTGCAATAATTAAGAGAATAAAAAGAGTGATTTACTTATGCGGAGAACTCGTGTGTTATATACTATGCATGGCTAGAATATGTTATGAGTCGTGATCATACCTAGATGAATAATGTAATTATATATATGAGTGCATGTATATTTATATATATATATATATATATATATATATATATATATATATGTATATATATATATATATATGTATATATATATATTATTTGAATTTATGTGTTTAATCATACCCGCGCTACTTTTTATCACAGAGGTTTTCGCGTCGGGACAGTCTTATTCTAATGTGATGGGGGATATTGACTTATACCCTAGAACATAGTGTCCTTGGTACAGGCTATCTGAGAATGATAGTCAGACGGTTCTAAGAGACGTGAGGGTATGTGCTGACCTCTTAGTGACTTGGAACTATGATTCGCCTCCAATATATGTGTTTTGTGTTAATACAGTTCGAGAGTGATTCTGGAATAGTATTTCCCTTTTTGTACGAGAGATACGAGGACTTGATAGCAGAGTATGCCAGCACCATAGATCTTATGTGGGGTGTCCGATTTGTATATATATTATATGAGTGGTGAATATATATATATATATATATATATACATATATTAGAGATTCATCTACTGTGCTTGTAAGTAGATAAAATGGAATAATTGGTATTAAACAAATTAAGTTCCTGGGAACTTAAAGCTATATTGTGATGTGCATTAGCCAACTTGGTAAATTCATAAGTAAGGTTAGCTCATATAAATCATAGTTACGCGATCACGTGAATTAGAATTGATAAAGGGAGATTGGGTTAAACTAGTGAATTGGGTCGGTTTCATTTAGTGTAATTCAGTAGTACGTTAGGCGTGCACATTAATTGATAGGTGATAATTCTCAAGTGAGTGTCAAAGTACTAACATGTATGTAATATCAACTGGTGAGCATTTTAAATACTTGCTAAACTATTTTAAAAGTTATTTTACACTCCGGCTCTGACCCGTTTCCTGTTACCTTTTCATTCTCTTGTATATATATATATATATATATATATGTATGTATTACAGGTTCCCAGCCACAGGGGCGTCAGGCTTAGATCTTTGGATTGTTGACGTGATGCAACTAGTGTGGGAGTTGCAAGTCCTTGAAGTAGACGACTTCATCCTTGCCTTCTCAGTCTTCTATTTAGTCATCATTAGACAGGGCATGTGTATCCCATTTCCAGTTTTAATCTAGTTCAGAGATATTTGTACTCTTGATTTCTTTCAGTATTCTGTTTTAGTTGGGTTTGCTTTTGATTATTACTTTGTCCTGCGATTTGGGATATTTTATTTGGATTGAGTTATCTAGCATATTCTTTCATGCGGATGGTTTGGTTTTAATACTATCATTTGTATTAGTGAGAATGGTTTCATAATTAATAATAACAATCGGATTTAATTTATAAAATTAAATGTTTTGACACTTAGCTTAATTATTTATTAGGTCATTAATTAAGAAAATGGTTTTTCGACAGTGATGCTAAGAATGAACCAACCGGACACTTTAAGTTAATTTAATAAAGGACTGATCACCCGGTATCTAATTAGGCGGGGAGTCACAAGTGGTATCAGAGTATCAGGTTCTAGTGTCCTTAGGATCTGTGAGGCTTATTATGCTTATAGTGTTGCTTTGTTTGATATAGGGCCCTATGTTTAGGATTGTTGATTTCTGTGGTGAGATTACGTTCTCCATCTATAACGTATGTATATTAGTGAATCTTATTTGCGTTCGTACGTGTTCGAACAATGAAGTATGGCAGGCAAGGGCCGTTGGACGGACAGCAGGTGGCAGTGCTTAGTCGAGGATGTAAAGTATATTCGAGGATGATGACCATAGTCAAGGTCACCCCTACTATGGCACAAGAGGCCATGACTGTAAAGACGGCTATGGCAAAGCAGATGATTGCCAAGTGTTGTTATAGTCAAAAGTGGTGTCAAATCAGACGCACCCAACGTGGTAGGACTGGCAGAGAGTCAAACGAAACATTGAGGAGAGCCATCAGTATGAGTTCTAAACATGCGAGAATTGTGTGTGTTAACCAACGAATAAAATATATTCAAAGGCTCAGGCATATGACGAAGTGTGGTTAACCAAAAGTGAGAATTTGGGGTAAATTTTTCTTGACTTGTCGGGGCAAAGTTATAATGGTAGGAGACAACCACCACATTTAGAAGTGGAATGTTGTGTCAATTGAAGGATCTTAGATACGGTTTGACCGTAAATTCCTTTATAAGATGTTCAGGTTAAGATGTGAATGTTGTTCTGAACTCATCACAGGAGGGCCGGACAGAGGTCCATGTGTGAAAATGAATTTAATTATTTAGTGAGTCTCGTGTCAGAAGAAGTAGATACAAATGGAGAAGAAGATCTCAAGAGGGAAATCGACTCGTAAGAAAATTTGACAACACTTAAAGAGAATTCTACTGGATAGTTGATCCATATAGTGGCAAGGTCAGGCGTTGTTCATAGATATGTTAATGCTTCTTTGGTAAGGGAGCTAAAGGAATCGAAAGATTTAGTTGGGGAGTAAGACTAAGTGAAAAGTAGTTAGTGAAACGCCGCAAGGGGGAGACCCATCAGGGGACCTACTTAAATGATTCGGGTAGCCGAATCCTTACCAAGTGATGGTGAATTTAGTAAGGGTTATCGAAGCCAGTAGTGTGTTCCTTAGGGCCAACAAAGCTAAGGGAACAATGGGGGTAGCCATCAGGATCGAAACCTACAAAAGTCTGAGAGAAGGACAACCCTAATATGGTTAGTATGACAGGAGATAAGTGGATTATGTGTAGAGGTATTTATGGAGAGTGAAACCACATGCGTTAATTTTTCCCGAAGCAAGTAAAGGGGACAAGAATATGGTGCCTAGTAAAGGGAAACGATTAAAGTAGTTTTTATTTTGGTCTGGACTGACGTATTACGTCTGGAAACCATATGAGCAGCCAAGGCGATTGGCAAGGTAGAAGTATGAGTTTTATCCTCGGAGGATGAGGCATATTTTAGGTGACACAAGCGAGTCACTACATTTTTTTTATTGTTATATTCGCATGTGAGACGAGTTTAGTGCGTATAACTATAACGTTATTATTATGCGAATGTTTTCCCTAGTGTAGCGGGATTATCCTTAGTGTTATCCGCGGAGGATGAAATGGTGTATTAATAGTGTTATATACTTTATTGAGATTACTCGTCTTAGTAATACGATATATGGGTATGATATTATCCTGATTATGGTTTTATAAGTAATGGTTAGAATGATAGTGGGCAGTGATTGCGAGGCTATCGGGGTTGCTTCCCTAGCGCATGATGTTTTGTTTTAGCGAAGCCTCACTTACGAGAGGGTCGGGATCGCATTTATATCATATATTATAGAGACTTTGCAGGTATAGTGGTATCAAAATGTTTAATCCCAGGGTGTGTAGGGACTTTATTTTCATGATTCGGTGTGTATTGGGTTTACTATTAAACGAAAAGATTCCACTCATTATTATGTTTAGTGCTCAGGATTTGGTGATTGGAAGAGCGCATTGTTATATCTATCCTTTAGAGATATGGGAATTAAGACTTATATTCATATGTTTGGGGGCAAGATTTTGAGAGTCCCGATTATATGTGTATGAGGTTTATGGAGTGTGATTACCACCAATACTGAGCGATAGTGCAAGTGGTGAAAAGTTCTTTATTTTAGTACAATTACGGGAGGAGATGTAGCTTTTCTGTCAAGAGGCAGAATATAGGGGTACATGTTATGGATGGAGGGCCTAACGGATTTCGATAATTGACAATGCTAGGTAGTATTGTATCGGGGGGTTCCTTATTTGGATTTCGCTTTGCGAGACATTCCACGCATGAAACTTAGCGTAAGGTTGGAAGTAGGGAGATGTTTGGTCATTAGTCCATGAGTCCAGTACCTCGATCGTTTTTTGAGCAGGTAATTATAACTGCAAGTTGGAAGTTAAATTATGATTTAAGGCCAGTGGAGCCGATTGGGTGGTAAGGAAGCATTGGAAGATTTGTTTTATCACCATGAGTTGAAGGGTGGAACGATGATAAAGAGGATTTAAAACTTCGACTTCTGGGGTGATTGGGAATACCAAAGTGTTATGGCCGCATTGTGAATATAGGGACAATAAAGAATTGAGTGCTATGTGTGATATGTATGGGATGTTTACGCCAGTATGCACGGTTTATAGGGTGTGTGGGAATCCCAATTTACTGATGTCAGGATCGTCTGGGTTAAAGAGACGTGGGAATAGATGTGTGAAATACATGCCTGGGGGACTAATATAATGGAGTGGAAATGGTAAAGTGGATTAAACATCGTGTGAGAAGGACGATAACCCATATATACGTGTGCAATCAGAATAGCACACCCGAATTTGGTTGAAAGGCCGTGGGAAACCATTTAAAAAGAGGTATTCCTTGAGAAGGGTAAAATTTCACTATTATGGAGAACACTCGGAGCGGAATTGTAACTCGTCCAATGTTAAGAGAGACTTGCGGGTACAAAGAATGATGATGATAGTAAGGTATAAAAGGTCCAGCAGTGCACATCGTGGAGAAAAGTGCACGGATCGGAACTTTTAGTATACACCGAGCAAAGAAGGGGAGTATTAAGTGTCACTTAATGAGAGACATTATAAGTAGAAGTCGATGTTGAGAGGGACATAGTGAGTAGTCCACGCGTGCACCACTCATAAATAAAAATCGATTGGAGCAAGAGGATCAACCAGAAAAATTTTGTAGCAAGCCGACGATTCCTGTAATGGAAAAGGGCAATCAATTTGGTAAATTTCTTGGATGGGGTGCCAACCTCAAGATAAGGTCACGAGTTCCTTAGAATGTGTGGAACAAGTTGACCTAAAAGAGAAATTATTATTCTTTTGGGTGATATACACTATTAGACAGTATGCCCCAGTCTTTCTTTGAAAAGAAGGATCACGCCGGTAAGTGGTCCTTCTCAGTATTGTTCTGAACTAGAATGAGACCATTGAACCCCACCTTCAATACAGGATTTCATAAAGCAGTGGGGATGATGTTTCGTTTTGAGAAGGTTGCATCACCTATAGCCCGAGGAGTAGGTGAAAAGTGATAAACGACTAGTGGAGCGGCATGAATGTAATTTTGGACTCATTGTGGTCATTTCTTTTCCGCAACAATTATAGTTGGTATGTGAGTTATAGTATGGTACTTGGGAGAAGATTTTACCAAATGGTAGAGTTGTGTGTGTAAGCACTCATACCTGTTTATTATGGATAAAGTGCTTATTGAGGTTTAGTGCAGAATAACCTTGACTATTCTCCCTCTGGCTGTTTATAGGTGAGAGAATAATCAAAAATTTTGATTGGTCGAGTTAGAGTCTGATGACTATGGTAGAATTACCACGGCTATTTTAGGTGACTTTTGACTGTCGTAAGAGTTACGTCATCGAAAATCGAGATTTGAATAACTGACAAGGGTAGTCGAATGTTCATATGGTATCTCTCAGGATGAGAGTTTTGTGTTTAGATAAATACGAGTAGCTGACATGTAGTGAGGTGCGGCCTCCCAATGATATTGAGATAATGGGAGTCAATGATGTATAGGCTCGTATTATTCGAATATCGTCGGATAGGAGCACAATGTGAAGTGCCATTATTGAGAGTGTTAAACACGCTTGCAGTGAGGCGGGGACTATAGTGATTGAGTGCCTTACTCTGAAGCTAGTTCTGCGAACTAATAAAGTATCCAGATTTATTTTACCAGGTAGGCCTTATTTTCCGAATTTCGGGAAGAAATTTCGTTATTAGGGGGGAAGTAGCCGTATTTTTATGGCATTTAATTATGGGATTTATTAAATTAAATTGGGATAAATTAATTTAATATTAATTCGAATTTTAAAATAATATTTACTAGCATGACGAGAGTTAGTAATTATTGGTAAGAATAATGTTGAATATTACAAGATGAGTAAAGTAATATATGATAAATTGTAGCGAGTGAATAATACGACAATTATAGAAATTAAGTCGGGACGCGCATGTGTCGTGTCGGGACTAAATTGATGGAATAAAAGCGAATTAATTATAAGTCGCCTTTATAGTCATTTCGAGTGCGTCAATGTATCCGTAAGGGTCGAGATAGTCAGAAAAGTGTACCTGGGGGTTTAGTTTGGGTCTCGGGATGTTATTAGGCCTAACCGGTAACCCGAGGGGGCATTTTGGTAATTACCCATTTTAGGCCTTAATTATGGATGAAAATTGAGAGGTTATATCTGATGGGAGTTAGAGGTCTTGGGGGTTAGAAACCTTAGAGTTTCATAGAGGCTAAGGAAGAGAGAAGAGGGAAGTCTTCCAAGTAGGAGAGCCACCATCCCTACACCACTGTCATCAATTCCACCACCAATGCGTAGATCGGAAGAAGGGAGTCGTTCCTACACCATTATAATTCATCGGAACAGACCTTCGATTTCAAGGCAAGTATCTATCTTGTTGTTCTTTAGTTGATAACACATCTATGCTAGTTAGGAATTAATTCTCTCATGTTTTCTTGAAAATAAAAGGTTGTTTGGGAGATTTTTATTGCAAAATTGGAGTAGAAACCATGCTAAGATGGATATCTGTAATATGTAATATAGTATCCACAAAATTGATGCCCAGTAGAGATGTAAATCTGAAAATTTAAATGAATTGTTGAGAAAATTTGATGAACTAGGGTTAGATAATAAATTCTTGAATTAATCCCCCTTCATGATGATTCTTGACAAATTTGTTAAGTTTTACGTTGGAAATCTTCTATATTGGTTTATATAACATTCTTGAGGTTTGGTCGGGAGTTTGGGACATGTTAATGGAG
This sequence comes from Sambucus nigra, assembly GCA_949130495.1. Classification (NCBI taxonomy): domain Eukaryota; kingdom Viridiplantae; phylum Streptophyta; class Magnoliopsida; order Dipsacales; family Adoxaceae; genus Sambucus; species Sambucus nigra. The sequence goes on from OX422218.1 coordinate 141,351,364, forward strand.
GTTTGAGGATTTAGACTGGATGAAACCCGTAGGCTAGAATTGCAGAAACTGGGCCAACACCTGCTTGATCAATCGATCGACTCAAGAATGTCGATCGATCGACCCTTTTTCATTGATCGATCGACCCCTCTTTGAAACTGAAATTTCTTCCCCTTTTTTTATGTTAATCCAATCCCAGTGCGTAAGGACCTTTGGACATAATTTAAATATCTTAATAGGACATGAAAAGGTCAAGTAGGGTTCGAGTACGATGCGTTGATATGAGATTTAACCGTGGGGTTTCGGGAATATAAATTGAGTGGAAAATAGGGTGTATGCTATGGTAGGCCTTGTGAGAATTAAGAAAGACTTAGATCAGTAGAGTAGTGAGGGTACTCCTACTTATTTTATGTTTATCGAGAGGATACACTTCGAGAGTCGAAAAGTACTTACGGATTTGCACTAATTAAGATAATAAATAGAGTGATTTACCTATGCTAAGAACTCGAGCGTTATATGCTACGCATGTCTAGAATATGTTATGAGTCGTGAGCGTACCTAGCTGAATAATGTAATTATATATATGAGTGCATGTGTGTATATATATATATATATATATATATTATTTGAATATCTGTGTTTAATCATACCCGCGCTACTTGCTATCACGGAGGTTTTCGCGTCGGGACATTCTTATTTTGATGTGGCCTTTATGGGGGATATTGACTTGTACCCTAGAACATAGTGTCCTTGGTACAGGCTATCTGAGAATGATAGTCAAACGGTCCTAAGAGACGTGAGGGTATGTGTTGACCTCTTAGTGACTTGGAATTATGATTCGCCTCCAATATATGTGTTTTGTGTTAATACAGTTCGAGAGTGATTCTGAACTAGTATTTCCCTTTTTGTACGAGAGATATGGGGACTTGATAGCAGAGTATGCCAGCACCATAGATCTTATTTGGGGTGCCCGGTTTGTATATATATTATATGAGTGATGAATATATATATATATACTATAGATTCATCTACTGTGCTTGTAAATAGATATAATGGAATAATTGGTATTAAACAAATTAAGTGTCTGGGAACTTAAAGCTATATTATGATGTGCATTAGCTAACTTGGTAAATTCATAAGTAAGGTTAGCTCATATAAATCATAGTTACGCGATCACATGAATTAGAATTGATAAGGGGCGATTGGGTTAAACTAGTGAATTGGGTTTCAGTAGTAAGTTAGGTGTACACATTAGTTGAGAGGTGAGAATTCTCAAGTGACTGTCAAAGTACAAACATGTATGTAATATCAATTGGTGAGCATTTTAAATACTTGCTAAAATATTTTAAAAGTTGTTTTACACTCGGTCTCTGACCCGTTTTCTATTACCTTTTCCTTCTCTTGTATATATATATGTATTATAGGTTCCCATCCACAAGGGTGTCAGGCTTAGATCTTTGGATTGTTGACGTGCTGCAGTTAGTGTGGTAGTTACAGGTCCTTGCAGTAGACGACTTCATCCTTTCCTTCTCAGTCTTATATTTAGTCATCATTAGACAGGGCATGTGTCGCCCATTTCCAGTTTTAATCTAGTTCAGAGATATTTGTACTCTTGATTTATTTCAGTATTCTGTTTTAGTTGGGTTTCCTTTTGATTATTACTTTGTCCTGCGATTTGGGATATTTTATTTGGATTGAGTTATCTAGCATATTCTTTCATTCGTATGGTTTTGTTTTAATACTATCATTTGTATTAGTGAGAATGGTTTCATAATTAATAATAACAATCGGATTTAATTTATAAAATTAAATGTTTTGACACTTAGCTTAATTATTTATTAGGTGATTAATTAAGAAAATGGTTTTTTAACAGTGATTCTAAGAATGAACCAACCGGACACTTTGAGTTAATTTAATAAAGGACTGATCACCCGGTATTTAATTTGGCGGGGTGTAACATAAATCCCAAGGTTTCGAAGAGAGGCACTATCATCATTGTAATGCAAGGTACACAACCTCAGATTCACTATTATTAGGGAATGATTATCACTCGAATTAACATCTTGCTAGTTATACCTTAGTATACACCTCCAAGGAATCATCAATACTAATTTACATGCCTATCCAAATTACTAAACCACGGTGAATTTCATCAAACCATACGTAACTCACGAGCCTACCCAAAATACCAAACCGTAGTTAAATTCACTTGACCACATCATTTGATTCCCAATGAGTGTTCAACCACAACAACTACATTTTCTTGCTATGTAAACACCATATTATGTGCTAATCTACAAGCTATCACAAATATATATTTTGGTAGGATACGTGACATTGGGTATTGCCTATAAACACCAAGTCCCACATCCACGAATGCCACAATGGATCCTATTTCTCATTGTCACATTGTAATTGCCCAAACTATAAATTAATACCATCTAGGTTTTTGACATGACACAGGACGTCAGGTATTTCCCAAGAGGATGCCCACCCTAACAATGCCGCAAGAGGTCATATTCTAAACATCACAACTTAACTACTCAATACCAAGTCACCACGATTATCTAGGCTTACTCCTAGGTTACTTCAACCATCAAGATTATCTAAATCCATATAATAGTTAAGGCACATAAATCGAGATGCGTTAAACCTAAGTCCCCAACAAATGGACCTATTACTTACTCACCACAGAACTAACACTTGTAAATGCATTCATCGACCTAAAATCCACTAAGGTGTTCACCCATAAGGATAGTATCCTATCAACTAATGTTGACTTATCCTCTAGCATTAGCCTACATAAATTTATAAGCTCATTGACCTTATCATCAGTCACGGTATTACCCCAATGATCGAAATTGCCTGATTATCACATCAATATTAACCTTCATATGTGTCACACCCAAGGCTACATATACTCTAAATCACGATTTCCAATCACATACTTATATGACACTCTAACAATCAATCCCTACAGTTTATTATTCACAATTCGGTGCCACTTGCCCCACGAGCATATTTATATTCTATCAACATCTCCAGGGACTCTACGTCATCAAAAACTGGAACACAATACACCTCACACTACGAACCACAGTGTCACCACCTACTGGCTTACATCGACACCCGTAAACTATTATCATACTAAATCATAAATATGAAAGAGATTTACACAATTAACTTGAACATATGCCACTTGGCACTAATTTTCTTGTCGTGCTAACCTCTTTGATTTCATCGTCGAGGACACAAACTACAACTGTCACTAAACTAGCATGATTGGCCCAAACCAACACCGACGTCGAAAGATCTAATACCGACCTCACCACATCACACCTGAAAGGAACATTAAACCTAAAGATCTGATACCAAGTTGTAATGCCCCGATCCGAATTTAAGGGTTAAAAAAGGGTCAACCCGATTCGATTTGTACATTAATTGTGATGTGCAGTGAAATGACCTAAATAATGTTTCTAATCCAGTTTTATTATTATTTAACGTTACTCTCGTTAGCATGCAATTCCAATTTTCATCAACTACGTGAACGTGATATGACCCAAGGGAAGTGCCCCCAAGGACAAGTAAACAAACCTATTAATCGTAAATGCAAGTAACAACTTACCCGTATAACGCTCTCAAAGTACGGAGTAGCATATTACCTGCCATAACAAAGGAGGTATGTGAGCCGAATGCTCAGTGGGAACATATATAAATGCAATATAGAAATAAACGACAGAAAGAACACTCACACGCTAAAATCACATGCATGTGAAAATACGTATATAACTACATATATACTTTTGGAAATAGATGACCCAATGTATTTAGCTGTTTTATTTTGAAAACGTTATTTGATATCGTTTATCCTCCTAGTCTTTACAAAATAATCATTTTGTATTCTACGTTTAGAACTTAGCATATTCTTACCATTAACTCAACTAGTTAAAAAATTTACAATTGTTGGGAAAAACATTTAATTCACTTTCAAACGTTTATTACTCAATGTCCATTAACTCAAGCCGAGTTATTAAATGTTACTTAAGACCTTCTTTTAACGCGCACACTTCGTGTTTTCATTTTCCTTTGAAAGGCTTATATATCACATGCATGTTTTCATTAAGATTCAAACCTCATTAGGAAGCTTAAACATTATTTTGTTATCTTATTCAGCCATCCCTTGTTGTCACGCGAATATCAAACATTTAATACATTATTGTTGCATTAGTAAGTCAATGAATTAATACCATTCATTTATGAATATTTTATGAACATTCGATTCATTACTTAGCATTTTCTTTAGGGATTTCGCCGATACACCCACCCATCACAACACACGCACGCCCCAAGATTTCACGGAATTTCACCATCCGGCATCATGCGTCAAGTAAACTACAGTTGCTTTGGGGGGTTTTTCTCGAGAGACAGCATAACCCTCCTTAATTATTTAACCCGACATCATCCAATATCATTATCTTGCCAATGTGTTCAACATTTTCATAATGTTCACATTATTTCACTTTCCTTTTTTACCCGTCCGAAGTCAAAACCCGAAACTTTACCACCCTATCTTGTATTACACTTTGAAAATTTACTATTTTATGTCCTTTGCACTTTAACCTTGCCTTTTATTTCAAAAATCTTTTCCATCTAGGACCACTTTGTGTAACATCCTTTCCAATATTTTTATTTCATAAAAATGTTCCATTTTAAGTAAAATTACCAAGTTACCCATTTGTTTCCAAAATCACATTTTACTCCATTTTTCAAGTGTTAATTTCACCCAAAAATACTATTAAGTTATACACATCAACTTATTAAATGTTTTAACCCTTTAACATCTTTGTTACATTTGGACTAATCATTAACTTAATTGAAAACACTTTTACACCTTTAATCCCGTTTTAATTCCATAAGTGTTAATATTTCATAACATTAGTAGTTACATTTTACGTTTACCCATTAACACTTAACGAATACTTTTGTGAGAAAATTGTCATTTATTTTAACTTGACATGTAGCCCTTTATCCTTATTCTCATCATACCATTTAGTCCCAATTACACACTTTGAAGACTAAAACGTTAACTTTATTATTTCAAACCTTGAAATAATTATCCATCCGTTATTTTTAACAAAATAATCAATTTCTCATATTTTTATTCCATAAAAATGTTTATTAACTCTTTTCACTAAAAATACACAAAATATCGATTTCTTACATTTTTATTCCCTAAAAATGTCCAATATTTATTTTTTACTATAATTACACACAAATAATAATTTCCTATATTTTTATCTCCCATAAAAATGTATATTTTTAGTTTTACTAGGAAAACTACACAAATAATAATTTTCTACATTTTTATCTTCCATAAAAATGTATATTTTCAGTTATACTGGGAAAACTACACAAATAATAATTTTCTACATTTTTATCTCCCATAAAAATGTATATTTTCAGTTTTACTAGGAAAACTAGAAAAATAATAATTTTCTACATTTTTATCTCCCATAAAATGTATATTTTCAGCTTTACTAGGAAAACTACACAAATAATAAATTTTTACATTTTTATCTCCCATAAAATGTATATTTTCAGTTTTACTAGAAAAACAACACAAATAATAATTTCCTACATTTTTATCTTCCATAAAAATATATATTTATAATTTTACTAGAAGCTTATCATTTTTTACTCATGGGAATCCTATTCTTAATACTCAACAGTGATAAGACCACAATATACACCAATATAGTGATGAAGATGGGTGACTCCCCCACCTCCAAAGTGTCCCTAAAGGGAGTCTAAAAAATGCTCCACCCAACAGCCTCCATGAAAGTTCCAAAAATACCCCAAGAATGCTCAACAGACCCGTCTTCTTCTTATAAGAACACCTACTCAAATACTTATTAAAACCCCCCAACAAACATCTCCAATATTTTGTAGCTCTATTTTTATTAGTGGGGGAGATAAATATTTTGGTGTGAATATATTTGCTAGGGGCTTTAATGGTTGAAGGCAATATATCACAATGAGAGGGAGATACGATCTCTTTAGGAGAGAAAAAAGATTGACAGTGGGTTTTATCCCCATACATCTCTCTTATACACATAATAAGGCTCTAATATCAGATTTATGAAGGCTTTTGGCCAATGGTCACAGCAACCCATGATTGATAAGTTCCTTTAATCTGCAAAATCAGGCCCATGCACTGACAAAACATGGATTAGTGTTCAAATGCTGAAATTGAAATTTGCGAGATCGATTTCGTGGCTTTCCTACTACCCGCGGTTATTTCCCTTGTACATGACTAAAGATCCACTTAATTTATCTACACTGTTAGGCCCATGAACTGTCATCAAATGGGATCAATGGTTGAAAGTTATACAGCAAATGTTGACGAAGTTGTGCGTTAGGCGTCGTTCGAACGACCAACGATGTTATTTGAATGATCGAAGATGTCGTTCGAACGACATTCTCCTCGTTCGAGCGATCCTTTCTCGCGACATCGCCTAGCCTTTTCCTTTTCTTTTATAAATCCTATTTTTCCAGATTTATACTTTTACCCCAACAGTTTTCCAGCTCCCAAAATCGTATATAATTTAATTACTTTATAACCACGAATTCCCTATACAACCCATAATCCAATAATTATATTTTTTTAATCCAACTCGTTCTCTGTAATATCCTATAATTAGAATTTTTCCCTCCTCATAAAATTTAGTTAATTTATCGGGTGGGATATTACATTAGTCCTCGATTTGATTGAAGAGGTCAGGGAGAACGCCGCACTACGGGTGGCTGCCTACCAACAGAGGACTATGTCCTAAAAAAGGTACATCCAAGTAGTTTCAAGTAGGGGGATAATATCCTAAAAAAGGTGATCCAGAAGAATAACAAACTCGAGCCCAACTGGAACGGAGCGTACCAAGTGACAAGCATGGTAAGGCCCGGAACTTAGCGTATCGAAACACTGGAAGGGGAGTAGTTCAAAGAGCCCGTGGAATTCTGAGCATCTGAGAAATTATTATCAGTAAAATTGTCTACTTTAGTCATGTATTCAGTAACTTCATATTAATAAAATTATTTTTCAGCTACCATGTTTTTCTTTTCTTTTTCTTTTCAAGAATGAGATATATGCACACATAACTAATTATCAGGCATCGGCCAGCGTGAAAACTGTACAAACTTGCTGTATGACCTCATAGGTCACGAACAGAATATATATGACTTCATTAAACAAATAAGTCACGAACAGGACGAGCACAATCTGTATGACTTCATTGAATAAACAAGTCACGAACAGGAATTGTATGATCTCATTAAATAAAACAGACCATGAACATAAATTAGTTCCATGTACAAGGTTGCGAATAAAGAGCTCATCCTAACTTCTATATAGCCCAACGAGTCACGAACAGAAAGGATCTGTCACTTTGTACTTAAGTATACAAAAGTTGGCACATTAAAAGATTTCTTACAATAGCACAAAGAAAAACAAAACGGTTATAACACAAAAATCATCATTCATGGTGCTTCATAGATGTAACGATAAGAATTGTACCAGGCATGTTTAAACATATTTTGCATTAAGAAAATGAACATGCAGTTGCTTTACAAATATACTTTGCGATCTCCTATAAATTAATTATAGAGATCGCACCAAAAATGTTCAAAAAAAAAGTAACAAATACATGTAAGCTTCACATAAAGATTCAAACAATAAGAGTATTTGGGTCAACAGATCCCCGAGCAGTCTGTGCTAGCAAAGGGTCTTTCACAGGAACATCATTTAAAGGGGCATCATCACCATCTTCCCCAGCTAGGCCAGTAGCTTCCACATCATCCCCTTGCCATTTACTCACTTCTTTGACAATGTGAGGATAATGAATCATAACCCACTTTTTAACCTCCTGGTATCTATCCATGAAGAAACCAACACAATCCACATTATAATCAGCTGAGGAATTGTATTTCTGGATGCCCACCTCCTCGACAAAAGTGGGGGCCTCGTGAGCACTTTACAGGTCGATAGACATGACTACCTTATCCTGCTTAGCTTTTTTGAGTGCCTCCCTAGTAGCAGTGAGAGCGTCATTCAAGCTCTTGATTATGGCTTCATTAGCTTGGGACTTACCCTCGAGATTGGTGATTTTTCTCTTCACTTTACTTAGCTCAGTCATTTTTATCATCAGCTAATTATCTCTCTCAACCAGCTCATCAGTAATCTTATTTAACTCCCCAAACACCTGCTCCAAGTTGACTTTTAGCTTTTTGTTCTCTTCAAATAGATCATAAAATCATAATGGTTCACTATCGCCTTCTCCTTCATAGTTGACAACGAGAAAAAGACAAGTAATTAGAACCAGAATGCAACACAAGAGGCAGAACTATTGAATGGAAGGAAAACCTACCACTGAAAGCTTGTGATGGGTCACCCTCCACAAGGAATTAGGGTCACAAATTCAAAATCCTTTTTGGGTCCAAGGTAGTCGAGCAAGTCAGTGGCATTGTTGGCATAGTAGAAAATGGAGTATGGATCGTCCCTCAGCTCCTCAGGTTTGATCTTATGAGCAAGATTAAACTTGAACTCCCCTACCTCTCCATACCTAGAGGCATTACCCTGATCCCTCACCAACTTATGAAGAGGAGGCCTAACTTCCTCCATATAGGGCATTTTATGTACGTTATGGGCAGTTGATGGATCCAAAGGTCATTTTTCCCCTACTATGGGAACTTCAAAATGCATTGGGGCCATCTCTTTTGACTTGGTTATGGTAGCTATGGCTTTGTCCTCCTTATGTCGAGCAGCGTGCTCGGCCCTTCCCTCTTAGTCGGCTTATTTTTTGTGCACCCTCTACGTGGATCTTACCTGCTTCCATCTTCTTCTTTTGGATCATCTCCATCACCTTGCGATCTATGCGACAAGGGGCCATCGAGAGTTTCCACATAAGGGTGCTCTGTTGTAGCTGGGGAGAAGAGAGCGAATAATTTAGACAACCAGGCAAAAAGTGACGGTATAATCTAAAAGAAAGGCATGTGATACCTGTCTCATCACTTGCTCCTTCTTCCTCAATCACCTGCTCGACTGTGTCAAGATGGGTCTTGTACAACATGCGCCCTTCCCAAGAAACTTGGACCACTGCTAGGGATGGATGCCTAGAATGGTTTGATATCCACCCGCAATGAACTTTTCATTCAAGAATAACTCTTAAAACTTCTCGAGTTTTTTCTCACAATAGGTCTCAATCAGATCCACCAGGGACGCAGTTAGTCGTGGGGCTTTATTCACTGAAACAATCAACATGTAAAACATCAGAATGATTAAATGAGCTAAAGCAATCAATTGAACCAAAAGATAGAAAAATTTGTACCTATTTGATTTGGTCAATTCCATTCCTTGGGAATCCTACATGATTTATCCTGCTCATGGTGTCTAAACTCCCACTCACCCTTAACAAATAGATACTGACCCTTCCAACTGTAATTATTGGTCTGAACAATGGTTACCATTCGATATTTATATTTTGAGGAGAAAAATATCAATAATCTGGGGCTTTGGCATTATCCTTTAACCCATGAACATACCGAAAAATATCCCTAGTATGGCGATGTCCTAAGTTTCTAGAACATCATGCACCCTAAAATAGTCCTATAAGCATTAGGAGGTTACTGAGTTAAAGTGACCCCATAGCCTTTTAATATTAAACATAACATGGGATGAAGGGGTAACCTCAATCCAACCTGAAGGACCCAGAGGGGAAGGCAAATTTCTTCGGAGTCGTTCACATCATAGCACCTCACTTTAGACAGAGGGATCCTTACTCGAATGGCTATTGAGAGGCTATATTTTTCTCTTAAGTGACTAAGCTCATCTTCAGTAACGTACTAGGGTACCATTGGGCATCGATTTGGGCGGGATCATAAGAGTCAGGTGACCTGGAAGAGTCATATTCCTCCTTCTCTACCACATCAGTCAAAGACTCGTCTACATGGGATATGGACAGAAAGAGGCCCACACTCTTCGACCTCACATCCTCAGCTCTATCTGAATTAATTTCATAAGGAGGGGATTCAAGGTTTATGGCATACATTGAAACGGTATTTACAAGATTAACACTAGGAGAAAGAGGAGAGTAATGGTATACCTCAAAATCGTCAAAAATATAGGAGCTAACAAAAGGTTCGTTGGGACCAGGAGTAGAACCACTACTTGAAGAGGTTTTTGGTGTATAATTGGATGACTTGATTCGTCTTCAGGTCTGATTACTTCAACAGTATGTGGTAATCTTCACTCGATAATTCTCGAGCGCTCAAACTCAAGTTCACGTATAAAGTCATAGATACACTAAACGTAAGGAGGGAAACTCATATAGACAAAGGTTTAACATCAAAGCAGAGCAAATGCAACAGTGAAACTAAGGGTTTGGGCAAAAATTCAATCATATAAGAAATTAATATCATAGATTTCTAGTGTTACCTAAACCCTAGGCCAACCAACTCAATGGTCGTCTAATTCAGAATATATCTCCCAGAAACATCAACAAAAAATTATACACCAAATAATAAAAGGTGAAAAAACAAAAACCTAGAATGATGAAAGCTAGCAAGGATTGGGAAGGACGTACCTGATGGAATCAATAAAAGTTGAAGGTTTATAGCAGGCACCAGATAGCGTCCCTAAACGTGAAGAAGAAAAAGAAACCAGAAAGATTACTTTTTACCAAAAAAATGCCTCCTCAAAAACTTCAATAAACACTCTTATCTCTCTCTATGTGTGTGTGTGTGTCTGTGTGTGTGTGTGTGACTTGGAGTATATGAATTTATGATTACGATTTAGATGGATGTAAAGCATTTTGAGTTTTGAAAAGGCGACTGAAAAGACACTTCAAAAGAATACGAAAAGTCTATAAATTTCAACCAACGGTACAGAGCATCTGCATAGGCGCCCTGCCATAATCATTACTAAGAAGATGGTTCAGTTTCTTGCCACGTGTCCTCGGTATATTCATAAAAATCGAAGGTAATCTGGCCTAGGACTACCAGAAATGAGTCGACCCTCATACTTCAGTTATGAACAAAATAAACACTTTATCCACTCGCTCCACACCAGCCACTGACCTCATGCACAAAGTCTTGGGGGCTTTCTATTATACCTTTGTGAACCCAGCCGATGTGAAGACTAAATTATGCAAAGAAAGGGCCCATAGTCGTCTAACATATGCTCGGACTCACTTCTAATAGGAGGCTGGCTCAGGTACCAGCCTATTTAGCTAGCCTCAATAGATAGTTGTCCTTCTCCAGTGCAATCACTTTCTTACACCGTGTGGCCCTGTTCTCTCATATACCCAATGAACTTCTTACTAATCACGTGGAAATGAGGGAGACATAGTTGTTACATGGTTGTTATTCGCACGCATCTCTAAATGTGTAGATGGTATTCAAGGCATATCAATTTGTTATCAATCAGTTATCACATTTGTATTGGTGTAACTGCCCACCTATAAAGGCAGTCCATCTGTCCCCTAAATGTTCTCCACAAAATCACATATAAATAATGGGAAATCCCACATATAAAAGGGGGCTCAATCATATTGTAATCATAACAACCCTAATTGTATACCTGACAATCGTAAAAGAAGAATTAGTAGCATCCGTGGATGTAGGTTTCCTTCTTGGTCCAAACCACGTAAATTATATCTCATTATCATTATCTCTCATCCCCATTCTCTTTATTATTCATTCTTCCCATTATTCTTCATTTGTCTGCTATCACTATTTTTGGACGATAACAATTAGCTTAGATAAAAACCTAAATCGAGGAAAAGCCTAGAGAGATAGGGGGCTAAAAGGCTATGGAGGTTCCATGGAAGATCAAGAATTGGGGATCATGTAAGAAGATGAAAGGGAAGCTAATTGGGGCAAAAATCATAGTGTCAAAACTACAAAAAATTGGAATGCATGTCATAAGGCAAGATTTCTTCTATTTAGTCCCTTTGATTGGATTAGTGTATTTTTCAAAAGTCATTTAAATGATTTAATTAAATAAAGTGAGAACTTTATGATAGTAAAATCCGATTTTGAGATAAAGTTATACGTTGATATGTTGGGATTTATACTTGGAGTTAAAATTATAGTTTTAAGATTTCTATTGATAATTTGAATTTAAACTCTGAATTTGGTGTAGGCATATGGTTGGGAACCATGTTTGCATTATGATTATTTATTTTACTGTGTTAGTTAGTTGAAAATTGATGAAAATAATAAAGGGAATTGGGTAAATTAAGGTTTTGTGTTAATTGGGTAATTTAGATTTGTTGAAGATTATAAATATATTTAATTTTCTTACATGTTAATATGATAATTTGGTTAGGATCCTCATATTACTCTAATTTGATTTTAACAACTTAAGAATGTAGGATTTTCATAGGTTACTTACGAATCTCAAGAAAATGTACTCATGTTGTAATTGTGTAAAACTAGGTCATTAACTATTCATTATTACAATTGATATTTATTTAATCATGTGAAAATTATGAAATTGGTAATTAGTACGTATTATAATAAGGTATATGGATTGAACGCCTACTGAAATTCTGATATTCAAATCAAAAGGTTAAAATCCATGAATGAGGGTTTATGGAGTTCATAGTGTTCTTATACTTAATTAGGTTGTTAATTTTTATTGGGTTATTTAATTATTAATTTTGTTTCATATATATGTTGGTATTCACTCCCAAAACAATGGATAAACTCTTTGGAACAAATTCACGCTGTCTGTAATCGAAGTGGGGTAAAACTCGTAACAAAAGGAGGCAAACCGGTCTTAGCCCCGAGACCTGATCAAGTAGGCCTGGAGCTGGATATGGTCAAAACTATCACTTTTATGGGGGTTGATTCGGTCGTGATTTGGGTTTTGGTTGATCTGAGGAGGTTCTTACTTGTTTTTAATCAATAATTTAGTAAAAAATATGATGTTTGTGACTAAACTTATTGTTATGATTAACGATTGGTTTGGGAATATTTTAATGAGGGTAAATATTATTTTTAACGAGACTAATTTGAAAACATTTATAACTCCCGAGAGGGGATTCTTAATTGACATTGATCAATAAATTAATTAAAATAGGGTTTTGAGACTTGATGTGATTGGTAAATTAACTCTAGAATTTGGTTACATTTGGAGAATATTCAGGAATACTTTAATGTTGTAAGAACCAGCTTAACGATTTTAACGTGAAATATTTTATGATTAAGTGATCAAACCAACGATTCAGGCTATAATAATAAGGAATTTTTAAGTGGAGGTGTTCTTATTTATGATACAATAAGTTTGGGATTGTGTGTTTATACTATGTGTTGATGTGTGTGGGCACTCTATATAATGTATTGATGCGAGTAAGTGTTATAGAAGCGGTAGGAGTCTTTATAGAATTTATTGATACGAGTTTACTCTATTGACGCATGAGGATGTTCAATATGGTGTATTAATGCAAGTACATTTTATGTATTATACCTATATTTTGAGGATTATGGGATGTCCTTTGTTATGTGTTGATGTGTGTGTATGCTCTACATAATATATTTGTGCGAGGACGTGATATATACATGGGAGGATGCGTTACAAAATGTATTGGAGCAAGTTCACGCTCTACATAATGTATTGATGCGAGTACACATTATATATCACTAGTTTTAAACCCACGCGATGCGCGGACATTTTTACAACATTAAATAAGCATTCTTTCGACTCTAGAATTTATATTACAAAATATGTTTGTTTACTGAATCACCTAGGTACCTACACATCGTATATATTATTTAAACATATTAATGCAAATAAAACAACAATAAGTTATACATAGAATACTATCCACGCTAATGGGAAAATTGTGCGTACAACAGTATTCATCGTTACCCACGCCTATGATGCAACATTTTCGTGCTTGCAGCACTAACGTGAGCTACAGTTATGTGTCTGTAAGGAAATTTTTTGTCACAATCTAGTATGCATATACCTCTACAAGTTTCTACAAGTCGTCGAAGGATTAAGAAGCTTACATCTACAAAGACGAATCCGAATTTCAAGAAGACTTCAACATTCAAGCCCAACAAGAATGAATTTGGTAAAATGTGTTTAAGTTCCATTTACATTTTACATTAAAAGTGTTGGGATATTTTAAAAAGTTTAAATGATTTTTGAAATGATTTTAAATGGTTTTTAATTTTTCAAAATCATAAAAGGTTTGGACAAATATTTCTGATCTCGTAAATAGTCTTAAGTTTTGAGGTTTCCAAGTTTTTTAAAAGACTGAAGTTTCTGGGGATACGTGTATGCTGTCGTTCGAACGACGCCGTATGTAGTTCGAACGAGATCGTATCTCGCTCAAACAACAGCGTATGTCGTTCGAATAAGAGGTTTTTTAAGCTGACACACCACCACCTTGATTTTTATTATAAATAAGGGTGTCGGGCTTCTGATTTTTGTGTGGAGAAATATTGGTTTTCACAGAATACGTTTTGATACTATTCTTCAACCATTTGAGGGTTCATAACTTTTGTTTTACAATTTACAATCCCAATTGCTTTTGTGTGAGTTGTTTTGTGGAATAAAGTTTTGTGACTGCATGTCATTAGGGAGTGCAAGGGTGTTTCTGGGTTGAAGACTAGACTGTGTTCACGTAGGTTCGCTGAGTGTGGACTTATTGCGGATGACATCGACTGACACCTGCGGGTATTCGAGTGTCAAACTGTATTTCATTTTAACCTTGTAAGTTGTGATTTACAATTATAGTGAAATAAAAAGGTTTTGCCCTGAGGGGATTTTTTCCTGAACTTTGTGTCGCATATTTTACTTATGTTGGTTTGACACTTGCACGCACATAGTTATCTGAGTTTAAGGGCTGAATTGATTTGATTCATAAATTGACACCTAATTAAATAAGTTTGTAATTGGAATTTGCTCAACTATTGAAATCAGTATCACACATGGTCTTTCAGTGTCCAACTATTAAAATCAGAGGATGAGTTAAGTATTGAATAAAAATTTAAGGTAGGCATCATTTGTTATATAAGAAATTAAATGAAAAAATCTTTGAATCTACAACACATACAAAACCAAAATGAGTTCTGATAACCACCAAAAAGTGTTCAAATTATTACTTAATAGATGATTTTTGAATGCTAATTCTCGAAAAAATTATCGTTATGTGTGCTTATGTCTTTCTTGTAGGTCAAATGTCATTTGCGGTATCAAACACTTTAAATCAAGGAAAATGCACGGTTAAAAGAGCCTAAACTAGTCCCGTGCAAAATACTCGTCCCATAACCAAGCCCAGACCGTACCGAGACCAGTCCTATAAATATTATATAGTATGTGTGTCGTTATGTCAGTATCTGTATATATTTAGGGGTGTGTTTTTATTATATTTTTAGAGTTCTTCGTTTTATATTTTATATTCTTTATTTTTTTATTATTTTATTGTGAGTCTTTTTACGATTTATATCTGTGTTTTTAGTTTTTATTTTTTTTTATTCTATTATTTTGTGTTATATATATATATATATATATATATATATATATATATATGCTCTTGTGCGGACAATCCCGCATCTTAACAATGCGGACTGGACATGTGTCACCTGGCGGTGATCCCAGAAACAGTACAGCTAAATTATCGGAACTCTCTCTCTCTTTTCTGGGCGCACCGTCAGGTAACACATGTCCGATCCGCATTGTTAATATGCAAAACAGTCCGCACAAAAGTAATCATATATATATATATATATTTTATTTTTTTATAATAAAATACCTACACACCCATACAACAAACACACTCTCTCACCTATACCCTCTTCTCATCCACCCTGCACACAATACCATCTCACACCTCACATGTTCAAAACACCCACTAACCAAATCTTATTTTTTTGCTTCTCTCTCCTCTCATCATCATCTTCAACCTCGCATCCATTTTCATTCTCTCTCTTCCTCCATTAAAACAAAACTTCATAAACACCTTACTACCTAAACTCCTAAACACCCTACTATCCAAAACCATCTCAGACCTTCTACCACAACCCGACCCGCCCTATCTCTATAACCGAACCACCATGGCATCCCTCACGACTCTACCAATATCCACCTCCTAACCTGGTTTGAAATCACCAATCCGACCACCACCTAAAAACTTCTTGACCTCCAACCCTATCCACTCTACCTTCAACCCAGGTGACCTTACTTCCACCTGAGATCTTATTCTACCCGTGTCTTTTGAATGAAAAAAAATGTTTAAATATATCAAAACTAATGTCAACCCTTGAACTTCACAATTATGTTTACAACCATCTCTCATTCCCTTAATTTGATGACTTTTTAGTGAACTCGAGCCATTTCGAGTATTTATTTGGGACTTTGTAAATTTAACACATATTGTAATATACATTATGGAAAAAGGACAACAAACATTTCATTTATAATTTTAGTCCCTATTTTTTTAATAAAGCCGCTGACGTGGATCCATATTGATAAAACGTCAACCAATCACAGCATGCCACACCAGCCGATAATTTAAAAATAGGGACTAAAAATGGAAACAAAATGTTTGTTATCCTATACCCATAACCAATATTATTTTAAGTCCTAAAAGTGCATAATCTATATTTATTATAATAGGTCATCTAGAGGAACACAACTTTAGAAGTAAAGAAAATGAAGAGACAAATCAAAGAAAAAATCTTTGAAGATAAAAAAAGAAATCAAGAGTCGTAAGAAAACGTAAGAAGACGATCAGACCCACATTTATACTGATTGGTATATTAGCCGCTTGGGAGAAGAGAGTGATAAAGATGCATATATTAATACCAAGTTCCGTTTTATAAAAGAAGATAAAATATTGGTGTTGTAATTGAATTGTCCACATGGATATCTTAATAAGAAGAAGTCATAACTCTTTGTATAATATTTTAGAATATATAGAGACAAGCTTGTAGGCCACGCGTTACGTGGCCAAAATTAAATAAATTATGTTTGATTATTTTGATAACGGTGATAAAAAAATTATGTTGATTAAGTTAATGTCGATTATGGTAATTTTATTTTAAATAAATGAAACTTAATATTAAACTAATATATTAAATGTTATGAATGACACTTTATTTGTAGAAAAATATTAATGTTATTTCTAATAAACAAAATGATACTTAAAATTAAATGACGTGGAAGAAATAAAAGAAAATACATAAAGGTAGGGGGCATTAATATTTTAAAAATATATTTTTTTTTAATTAAATGGTCACCATGATCATTACAAACCTAATCTGACTTCTTTTAGTATTATACATGCTTAAAAGGAAGTGATTTTCTTTCCATTTTATTTACTGTATAAATATATCATTCTTTAGCCATTGAGGTCATTATTTTTATGTTTGGTATCTCATTACCAAGACTGGAAAGTAGATCACATTAAGACCGTTAATATGAAATCCGATCGTAGTACTTGAAGGGACGTCCACCACCATATGCTTATTTGCAAGCTGGTACTACATGCGGCAAAAAAATTGATATAACTATTTATACAGTCGTAATATAAATCACATAAAAACAATGCAGATATAAAACATGTTCTAGTGTAATGACAAAATATTTATCATGAAAATATAAAGCATAACCAAGGTTCTAAAAAAAATAGGGCGTGACCGAAGCGTGGAGGTCAAGCCTTAAGCCTTAGAAGCCTAGGCGGGCCTTAGGCGTGAAAAGCCGTGAAAGGGCATTTAGGCCTTTTTAAATATATTTTAACATTTTTAACTATAACAAAGCTATTAAAAATACTAAAACGGTACATACCTTAGAATATGTCTGAATATATGCAAACTAAAATACTATTTTTTAAAATACTAAGAAAAAATGCACGTTTTTTTAAACGAGCGGTAGAGAGGTTTGGGATACCATTTGTCGTTTGATTGTTTTGAATGAAATATTGATCCGTTTTAATATATATAATGTGAGTGTCACGTGTAGAAGTCTAAATGAGGTATGTTTATATTAAATGTAATAGAGACATGTATATTGGTAGATATATTTTAGAGATCCTATAAATACCCATGTAATTTTTTTATATATATACTAAAAATTTGTTAATGGCCCTAATAAAAACACTCAAATAAATACAATTCTAATTCAAAAAAAAATTTATCCCAACAACTAAAATGTGTTAGATCTATTGGGATAATTTATGAGTGCAAATTTCCGGTTAAAAATAGAGATGATAATCTTTAGGAGGTGTTTGTATTTGTAAGTTATAATTATAATCAACCTTGATGAAAAAGAAATTGACCCCTTCTCTTCTCCACCATCTTCAAGCCTCACTCTAATCTTTTCTTCACTATTCAACACCTCCCCTCATTTTTTTTGTCCAAAACTCCGAAGCCAAAAACAAATAAAAACAACCCATTAATTGAATTGATGCCGCCCATAAGAGATGGCACATTATTATTATTATTATTATTATTATTATTATTATACTTATGTAAAATGATGCCTCGTTAGAAAAGAAAAGCAAAAAAAATCAAATTCTTTTAAGCGGGCTTTTTCGTGCGCTCCAACTGCCTAGGGGAAAGAGCGGATTCCAAATCGAATTTCAAAATTGTGCATAATTTTTTAATAATCTTTAATAGTACAGTGTGTAAAAATATCAATATCAATAGCAATAGGGTAAAGATATGGATTATTTTCTCAGGATAAAATCTCACCATTTTTGCAACCCAATACTGTACAGGAATGGGTTTTGTCTTTGCTTTCATTCAACTTTTGTCTTTGTTTTCCTTCACCACCTGCTATTAAGGTGAATGAAAATAATCCATACCTGAGAAAATAATTCATATTTGTACAAGTATAAGTATATATCTATGTATATATATATAAAGTTTAAGAATATCTCTCACCCGAATATTTGGTCCATACGATATACTCTTGTTTTGTGGTTATACTCCTGCCATAAAACGTTCGGTTTTAGTACGATGCCATTTCTTCTTTCATCACAACATATATGGGTATGAATATATATACATATGTATAAGGAAAGAGGGAAGGGGAAAGGTTTCAAAAGAGGGAAGGGCAACAGGTAGTTTTTTTTTCTCTTTTAAAAACGTGGGAAGAAGTTTTAAGGCATTTCCAATAACTTCCTATGTACATGCATTTTTGAACCATGTGGAATTCCTGTAATTAAAAAGGGGAGTCATGTGTAACATAGATACAATTTCAGGCTTCAACTTTATATATATACATAGATGTGCAATCTATGTGGATGCCTTTTGGCTGAAGGTTATTTGAATACCCTTAATCTATGTATACATATAAAATAGAAGTCCAACATGAGGACTAGGTGACACATGGCACCATTATTTAATTAAGAATCAATTGAAATCTCTTACCTGATTCGTCCGTTTATATAATTATGAATCAATTACTCTTGCACCTGATACGTCCGTCCTGTGATTTGAAAAAGGGTGAATGATTTATGTACCCATACACAATACTTTTTCTATCTTCTCTCAATTCCAACGGCCACATCCATGTAAAACCATACGTCTCTCTTCTCCACCTCTTCTTCTGACCTTGGTAAAGGAAAAGTCCTAATTTCCAATGGCTTTCCATTTTCAATCCATTCAATACCCCTTTCAGCTCCTCATACTGTTTCGTATAAACTATGAAAGATGTTACAAAAGACTTGCTCCTATTTCCATTTCCTCATTAGTATGTAATCTACTCTACAGACTTATAGTTTTGATTTTTCCTGATCGTTTTTTCCCATATCCATGTTCACTGAGTTTGTCCATAAATTTTGTTATCCCGGGAATTTGTTTCAATTCCAATTTCGACCTCTCCGTTTATTTGTAATATTTATTTTATTCATTTGTATACTGCATAATCATACATAAAATTGATACCCTTTTGCATTAGTTTATGAAAACATGTTTAATTGAACTTTTATATGTTGAAGGAAAAAATGATATTCTGTTCTTAAGGTTTTTTTCCTGCGTATTTTGGGCTGAGATGCATTACTGAGGACGTGTTTAATTTAAATTTTACATGTAAAAGAAAATTTTCTATTATGTGTAAGATTTTCTTGCTTTTTATTTTGGATTGTGCTTCCCTTACGCTTTAAATGTTAGGCCAATTCAAGCATCCTAGCAATCCATTATTTTAGTTGCCTTATCCCAAATATTGTTCTTACTATTTCTTCTCTTGCGAGACGTTATCATATTACTGATGCTGAAAATAGGGAAATGAGAAAGAAATGTCATGACCTCAGTTTGATGATTTCATCTTTATATATAATTTTGCAAGAATAATAGTCTTTTGAAGATTTAAAATTACAAAAATAAATTAATTTCTATTCTTGACATCAACTCATAAAGTAAATATGTATAGATAATTTGTTAATATTGAAAATCTTTGATAAATTTTTAATAGCAAATGAATGTTATTTACCATTCCTTATATGTATATATAATTTGCTAATACTGAAAATCTTTGATAAATTTTTAATAGCAAATGAATGTAATTTACCATTCCTTATATATTCTCTTTAATGTTACCAATTTTTTATTTATTAAAATACTAATGTGTAATCATGTATGCTCCATTCCTCTAATCAGAATTGTACTATTATAAGAATAAATAATATATTCATAACATATTTCCTCCTTTTTCATAATTCCCTATATTCATATACATCAATTAACATTACACTCATTGTATATCATAATTATATCGATCTAACTTATTTTTATCGTTTTAATTAATCATTTAGGATTGTAAGAGGGTAGTTTAGATTAGATGGAGGCGTAACCCCTTTTTGAGTATAGTAATGATAAGTTAACTAATCACACCATCACTTAACTACAAGACACGCAAACACAACTTAGTGAATATAAACTCAGTTTGAACTCACAAATATCTCGTGTATAACTCAAACGATAATAATGAACTCATAAGTAACTCATTTGGAGGGAGAAAGAAGCACCCCAGATACACCTTGGCAGGTAGCCAAACACCCCAACTACCCTCAAGGATCTCTGTCAAGTATTAAAAGCTTCGTAATAAATGACAATGGTGGGTGAGTAAAAACTCTAGTTCGTAATAAATCTCCATCTGATGGATATTCTCTCTAGTAATAACTTCTGAACTCTCAAAAGGAACATCCTCTCCCCAGAGGTGGTTGGGGTCCTTAAATAGCCCCCCACACTACCCCCGAGGCAACTCAGTCATTAATGCCTATGAAAGACATCCCTCATACTTTATGTCACAAACATTAAATACCTGATGCACTAGTTATCTCCACGTCATAAACATTAAATACCAAGACATGCCTTTTTCCTAACCACTGTGTGTCAGGGGGCTGTCATCAGAGAGGTGGATCACCAACTCTCTGACAACCCCAAATAACACGATGGTTTACTCAAGTGCAGATCTGACATTGCTTAGCTATTTAGTGGCATCACAAAAAGTATATGTGACATTAAATAGATGGTTGTTTGGCTCACAACTCAATGCCCGATGGAACTCAAGGATGCTCCTCCCGAGGTTCCACGGTCAGCGTCCTTTTGGTGTTTTACCAGGTGTATATAAGATGGTCAGGACAAGCCCCAACGGTGCCTCACTTCTCAATCCTCCAAACCAAGTCCCTCTGAAGTTATCACGGTGAGGTCATTCGATAGAGCATGAACGCTCTCCCAGGCCATGCCAAGTCTGGTCTCTCGTGACTACCGTTCGACCTCACACTAAGAATCATAATAATCATTACAACTCATGGCAAATTTAAATAAAGAGATATAACAAGGCCAAGTAAAATAATAAAACTAAAGGATCAGCTCTCTCGGCAAGCTTCTTCGTTGGAGATCCATCTGGGCTACCACGCTGACCTAACTCACTTGAGCTACATCGCTGCCTTACTAAACTGTATCACTTTGAGCTGCAATGCTGCCTTACTAAGCTGCATCGTATTGAGTTATCTCACTGAGCTCCATCACTTTAAGCTGCAACGTTGCCTTAATCCCAAATATTGTTGTTAATGGGGAAATTATCTGCAAATTCAATATTACCTTCAAGCCCCCTCTACATTTGCCCCTTCGTGTAGAGATTTGTTGTGGGAACAAGAAATGTCTACACAAAAACTTCTCAATCCGATGAACCTTCTCTGCTTGAAAAAATTCTAGCATCTTTTCTTTCGTTACAACCACTGCGGTTCCCATCTCCAGGAAAAAGTAAAATTCTCCCTGATGTATCTGAGTCAAAGCGCTACGGCTTATTGGCGCTTTGACGAAGGGACATCGCCTCTTTTTCCTGTTCACTGAGCTTCAACCATTATGTCCGAACTATTTAAAATTCTCCCGATACACCTGCTGACTTTCTCAAATACCCATTTTGACTCTTGGTATATGAAATTCTACCGTTTGTGCCATTTTGGATTATAGTTGTAGGCGCTGAGTTTGTCATTGGGACTTCCCCTATCGTTGTGACTAATAAAAAAAATTCCTTGTAACGTTTCACCATGTTCGAAAGGGCAGAAATGCTCCCCGATGTAGCTGAGTCACGTTTAAACAATGTTTGGACTTATGGCGAGGGGACATCATCAATTTTTTGAACCGTTGGGGCCGATTACTCATTAAGAGTTAATGGATATGTCTGACAAAAATTATGGCGCCAAAACTCAAACTTGTCTAAGAAGGAAACCCTCTCTATCCCCCATGCATCACTTCATTGATGATGTGGTGTTATCTTCTTAATTGTCAGGACATTTCCGAAGTGCCACGTGGCCATTTAAAATGATTATAGGCAGCTTTTCACATGTGGTGGTGGGAAACTCAAAAGACGGGTTAAGAGATTTCAAACGTTTATTTTTCAAAACACTTCTCTTTTCATCGTCTTTGATTAGGCATAAATTCTTCCCAATTTATCCCTTAATTTAGTTACTTTTAGCACCTCTAACAATGTAATCGATTTGACTTTATCTCATAATCTTATTACTGACTTATCCTAACTAGTACGCAGAGTTTCGGGTATTTCGTATTGATTTTACAGGTATTTGATGTCATGATACGAAAGAAAGAAATCGGAAGAATCGAAAAAAAAAAAAGGAAAGTCAAAAGGGCAAAAGGGTAATTTTTCCCCTAAATTTGGATGAGGCACCTAAAGAGAAGTTGAAGATATCACATTCACGAGCACCTAGGAAAAACGGCACCTCAATCGGAGTCCCAGTGTAAAAGATATAAGCAGTCAAAGTTGAGAAAAAAGTCAAACAGGCAGACCAGTCCGCCCCTACACCGGATCGGTCCGCTGTGCAACAATACAGAGGACCCCGGATCGAAAGCAAACCGAAGAGGGATGAAAAATAAAAGAATCGGTCCGCCCTGGACCGGTCCGGCTGTTGAGATTTTGTAATCTTATCCTTCTCCTATGAAGAGTCCTAGTGTAACTAAAACTCCTGAATTTTTGTAGGGTATATAAACCCGATTTATTATCATTATTTGTACGGAGAATTAATAGAATTTTCCATTCTTTTTCAGAAACCCTAGTTTAGAAACAGTTTACAATTTTGATTCCAATAGTGAAGATTATTCAGAAATTCTTTTATTACAAGTGTTCTTAATTGCTGCTGTTACTGCTTTGGTAAGATTAGTGAGTTATTTCTTCTCTTTAATTCCTTTCTACATCATTCCACAAATTTTCCTTAGTTTAATTATGGTTTTCTTCACATTAAACACTGTTTCCATTACTTTCAGCATGCTAGGCTAGATTTTCTAAGGTCGGGATACATGAACTCAACCTGATGTGTTAGTTGCATGTGTATAACATTAATCCTCTGAATTTGGTGATTAATTACGACCGTATTGCATAGGGACACGACAATTGTAGATCTGTATGTCTCGTTTGCTTCGGAGTAACCGGGATGCTTTAGAATGCAATTCGAGTGTAACTATCGTAATACCAATTTACTCGTCCTCAGATTAAGTATGATGCGGGCTTGAACCTCATATACATAATGCTTGGGAGTACTAAATTATGGGTCTAATTAATCAGTAAAATTTACGATTAGTATTATACCTGCAATACACTAGGGTTGGGGGATTGTATTCTCATCCTGTTTTTCTCATCACATAGCTTAAAGTTTTAAATCAGTCTTCATCAGTATTTTAGGTAATTTAGTATAACTGCATCTTTTCATAATTTCATATTTGCAAATAGTATAGTCATTCTCAAAACAAAATCATTTTTCCTTTCTTTTTAGAGTCAGAGTTAGGATTCATTCATCTTTCCCATCGTTATAACTTCGTTGTCCTAATTCCCTATGGATACGATCCCGACTTACCGGGTTTATTACTAACGCGACAGGCTTGCACTTGAGCCTAGAGTAAACGCACATTAGAGACACTTTCTGAGTCGCGTTAAGTTTTTTGCGCCGTTGTCGGGGAATTAGGTAGACTTAGGATTAGATCGAGTCAATCTCAAACTTTGACCAAAAATTTCAAAAAATCCAAAAACATATAAAAAAATTCAAAAAAGCATAAAAAGATTCACCATCATCTCTCACAATATTTAATGCAAAATTCTGAACTCACTCCCACACCCCATAATACTCCAACCAGCATTCACGAAAATCCAATCATTGAGTACAACCCCGATAGCCCCTACACTCCTAACGCCCCACAGTTTTGGATTCCACCACCCACACCGTCACACTCAATCTCAAATAACACTCCATTTTCCTTCCTAGGACACACCTCCGAACACACTTCGAGCACACCAAGTGAGGACATCGAGTCATTAAGCGAGAGAGAGACGTCGCAACACGGTAGTGCAGCCACCGGTGAGGAAGAGGCCCCATACCGCCCACTGAGAGAAATCTTATATCCCGAGCGCACTGTCACTTCGGGATGCATTATACTCCCGTATAATTCCGGGAAATTTCATTTTAAAAACGAGATGATCTAGATGCTACCCCATTACCATGGCATGGATTTTGAAAAGCCATATCTCCATATCAGAGAATTTGAGGATGTGTGTGATACTCTCAATGATCAAACTTACACACAAGAGGTAATCCGCCTCAAACTATTCCCCTTCTCACTAAAAGATAAAGCGAAGACCTGGCTATGGTCTCTACCTCCAAGATCGATTCCATCTTGGAACGAGTTGCAATCTAGATTTCTCAAGAAATTCTTCCCACCACATCGAACGATCTCTATAAAGGCTCAAATTCAAGCATTCAGGCAATCTGAAAATGAGCCATTTCATCGATGTCACGAGCGTTTCAATGAGTTAGTTGCTTCATGCCCCCATCATGGATTTGATACGGCACAAATCATTTCTTTCCTCTATAATGGGCTGAACCTTACTTCCAAGCAACTCGATGAAACCATGGGTAGTGGTCCGTTTGTCGATTTAGATGCCCACGATGCTGAGCTTCACCTAAGGTATGTCGCCGAGACTACCCAATCCTGGAATACTTCTGATCCTAATGCTCCAAATCGAAATGGTCAAGTGACCACCACTCCGTCGGCGTTCGGGTTATTTCACGTAGATAAGAGTTCTATGACGGACAATCGATTAGATACGCTCGAGAAAGTATTTCGAGACCTATGTGAGGTATATGGAAGAGGACCAACTGGATCCATCCCAAATCTCGTCGAGAAGGTGTGTGCGATATGTGAGGTAGGACATTCAACTGAGGAATTCTCGACTATACCCGCCTACAAAGTGATGCTTCAAGAGCAAGTTAGTGGTATAGGAGGATTTAAGGGTAATTTCGATGCACCGCACGGGAATTCTTACAACCCTTCATGGAAAAACTATCCTGGTTTTAGCTATGGGCAACAACATGCTGCGATGAACCCTACTTCACATGTTGCCCCTCCTACACCACAACACTTTCAACAAGTGCCACACATGCAAGGACATGTGCAAGCACCACCTCAAGGAGCATATATCCCACCACCGCGGAGAACTCTCGAGGGATACTATGAATCAATTTATCACTAGCCAAACTGCAACCAATGCTAGATATGATCGCCTGATTAGTGACATAAATACAACTCTGTCAAAGATACAATCCTCGTTTAGTGTTCAAGAGAAGGGCAAGTTTCCTGCCCAGGGCCAAAGACCTCCCCAAGGTCAAACTAGTGTTAGCTCCACCTCTACTAAACATTAGGAGCAATGTCAAGCTGTGACCACTCTTCGTAGTGGGAAAGTCGTTGATTTATCACCTCCCCCACACGACACAACGAAAGACAAGGAGATTTCGCCTGGCATGAAAGAGGCCGAAGATGTCCCCTTGAATGAGAGTGACAAAGAAGACACTAGTGAGCCCAAGGTAGTCGTGAAAACGCCCTCTGCGGCACCGTTTCCTCAAAGGTTGATTCCCTCCCATAAAGGAAACCCACGTGATGACGTGCTAGAAGTGCTAAATCAAGTAAAGCTGAACTTACCTTTCCTCGATGCCATTAAGCAAATTCCAGCTTATGCTAAAGTCATCAAAGACTTGTTGACGGTAAAGAGAAAGATGAAGGTAAAGAAAAATGTCTTTCTAGCCCAGAATGTGAGCTCCATTCTACTGAACGATCTCCCGCCTAAATTTATTGATCTTGGTGCACCCACAATTTCTTGCATCATTGGAGAAAATAAAATCAAAAAAGCCTTACTTGATTTGGGAGCAAGTGTCAATATCCTCCCTTATTCCATTTATAGGCAACTTGATTTGGGCGACCTCAATCCCACAAAGGTCACTCTCCAATTAGCGGATCGAACCGTGAAGATCCCAAGAGGCATAATTAAGGGCGTGATCATCCAAGTTGACACTTTCTACTTCCCGATAGACATTGTCATTTGGGACACGGAGCCCTCCTTCACCTCGAGCAACCATGTTCCCATCTTCCTTGGGCGCCCATTCTTAGCTACGGCTAACGCAATCATCAATACTCGGAATGGGCGAATGTAACTCACCTTTGGGAACATGACCTTAGAGACCAACATCTTCCACATAGCCCAACATACGGGGAAAGAAGATGATCTTCATGCGGTGAGTTTCATAGATGAGATAGTAGAGGAGTATTTTGAGGAGAATTATTGTGGCGATGCCTTAGGGTCCTGTTTAGTGTCGAGACACGAGAGTGAGGGGACGTACAACGACTACGAGAGGGAGGTTGGGGAGTTGAGAGAGTTACTCGATGAGAGAGCGTCGGACGAGGACGCGAGAGATGTTAGTTGGGTTTCTAGATTCGAGGAGTTACCACCGAGGGATACACGCATGGTTCCCTCCGATGAAAAGTTTCCAACCCTTGAATTGAAGAAACTCCCCTCCCATATTAAATATGCATACCTAGGAGAGGATGAGACATTTCCTGTTGTTGTCTCCTCTAGCCTAGACGAAGAGCAGGAGGGTAAATTGTTAAAAATTCTGAGAAAGCACCAAAGTGCTTTTGGTTGGTGCATGGCTGATTTGAAGGGGATAAGTCCTTTGATTTTTATTCACAAGATCCATCTTGAAGAGGATGTCAAGCCCTCAAGAGAAATGCAAAGAAGGCTAAATCCCAATATGAAATAAGTAGTGAGAACCGAGGTTATCAAATTATTGGATGCCGGGATTATTTACCCAATCTCGAATAGCAAGTGGGTGATCCCTATTCAAGTCGTCCTGAAGAAGTCGGGCATGACAGTGATTGAGAATGCCAAGGGAGAGCTAGTTCCCCAACGTACCACCACCGGGTGGCGTGTTTGCATTGATTATCGGAAACTCAATGCGGGAACTAGGAAAGACCACTTCCCCTTGCCATTTATTGATCAAATGCTTGAGAGAGTAGCGGGACACCCTTACTATTACTTCCTTGATGGTTATTCCGGATATTACCAAATTGAGGTAGATGTACTTGACCAGGAGAAAATGACCTTCACTTTCCCTTTTGGTACGTTTTCCTACAAACGTATGCCATTTGGCTTGTGTAATGCACCCGCGACCTTTCAAAGGTGCATGTTGAGCCTATTTAGCAACATGGTCGAGAGAGGAATCGAAGTGTTCATGGAAGATTTCAGCATTTTTAGCACCTCTTTCGATCGTTGTCTAAAAAAACTGGAAAAAGTACTTGCCCGGTGTGTGGAAAAGAACTTAGTGCTGAATTCGGAGAAATGCCATTTCATGGTCACTGAGGGAATAGTTCTTGGCCACATAGTATCATCTAAGGGAATAGAAGTTAATAGGGCAAAAATAGATGTCATAGTTGATCTTCCCCCACCAAAATTGCTCAAAGATGTGCGCTCTTTCTTGGGCCACGCGGGGTTTTATAGAAGGTTCATTAAGGACTTTAGCGCCATCGCTAGACCCTTAAGCAACCTACTCATGAAGGACACCCCATTTGAGTGGATAGGAGCATGTCAAAGCTCTTTTGAAAGACTAAAAACCATGATTGTGTCCGCTCCCATCATGCAAGTTTCATATTGGTCTTTACCATTCGAACTTATGTGTGATGCTAGTGATTTTGCGATAGGGGTTGTTTTGGGCCAAAGAAAAGATAAGCAGGCTCATGTCATCTATTACGCTAGCCGGACTCTTACCGGACCACAACTCAACTACTCTACCACGGAGAAGGAGTTGCTAGCGGTAGTCTTTGACCTTGATAAATTATGGTCATACCTTATCGGTTCTCCTATTACTTGCTTCACCGACCACGCTAATTTGAAATACCTACTTGCAAAGAAAGATGAAAAGTCGCGCCTCATAAGGTGGATCCTACTCATACAAGAGTTCAATCTCTCCATTAAAGATAAGAAAGGAGTAGAAAACGTCGTTGCTGACCACTTATCACGGCTTTCGTCCGACGTACCTGGTGATCCCATACCCATAGACGAATACTTTCCGGATGAGCAACTTTTTACTACCTCTTCTTTACCCAAGTTTGCGGATATAGTGAACTACCTTGTCACGGGAGTCGTCCCTCCCGACTGGACACCGCAAGATAAGAAGAGGTTTATTACTTGGTCGTGCATGCTTTTCTATGACGATCCCTTCCTTTTTAAATATTGCGCAGACCAAATCATCCGATGATGTGTACCGAATGACGAGATCCAGAAAGTCATCCAGTTTTGTCATTCGAAAGCTTGTGGAGGCCACTTTTCGATGAAAAAGACAGCCGCTAAAATTCTGCAATGCGACCTCTATTGGCCCATAATATTTCGAGATCTGAATGCTGCTTGTAAATCTTGCAATAGGTGCCAACGAATGGGGGCCATTACCCGACGAGACATGATGCCTCTTACCCCCATACTCATCATTGAGATCTTCGACTGTTGGGGTATTGACTTCATGGATACTTTCCCCCCATCCGTTGGTTTCCTATACATCCTTGTCGCGGTAGACTACGTTTCTAAATGGGTGGAAACTATAGCTACCAAGACAAATGACAACAAAGTGGTGATAAAATTTCTGCAGGAACACATACTTTCCCGCTTCGGTGCTCCGAAAGCGATAATCAGCGATAATAGCAAGCACTTTTATAATAAGCCATTCGCGAAGCTCATGAGAAAGTATGGTGTCGTTCACAAGGTTGGAACGACTTATCACCCACAAACGAATGGGCAAGCCTAACTAGCGAATCGGGAAATCAAGAACATTCTTGAAAAGACCGTCAATCCTACCCGGAAAGATTGGTCACTTAGATTGAACGATTCGCTATGGGCCTATCGCACCGTATATAAAAATCCACTCGACATGTCCCCTTTCCGCTTTGTGTATGGAAAACCTTGCCATCTTCCCGTGGAATTAGAACACAAGGCGTATTGGGCAATTAAGGAGTTAAATTATGCCATGTATAAGGCCGGTGAATCTCGCAAGCTTCAAATAAATGAGTTAGAAGAAATACGCAATGATGCGTATGAGAATGCTAAAATTTCCAAAGAAAGGATGAAACTCGCTCACGATAGCATCATTCAACGCAAAGAGTTTCTTCTTGGGCAAAAAGTGCTTCTTTATAACTCTCGACTTCATCTCTTTTCGGGTAAGTTACGATCCCGATGGTCTGGCCCATTCGTTGTGAAGAATGTTTTCCCTTACGGAGCTATTGAATTAGACGATTTGAAAGGGGGAAATACATTCAAAGTAAATGGATAACGCCTAAAGCCATATCTAGAGGCGTGTGTTGAAGAAGTCGACACCGTTTGGTTGTCGGACCCCGTTTACGGGGTAGAGTGAGCTGTTACAGCGAGGTCGTCGCACCCCCGAGCATATGGGGTGAGAGTCGTGTGTGTAATGAGAGTCGCGTATGTAGTGAGCGTCGATAGGATTAGGGTACATTTGGGAGAAAGCATTCACATTTTTGGGAAATTGAGGCAAGTTGCGTTAACCATTAGTATCGAGGGGTTTTTAGTCCAAAATTGATCGGGAGCATGTTGTGAAAGTGAAACGTTTCGGAGAAAAGCGATCGAAATGAAGTTAGGGAAAAATCCAGCTCAAACACAAGAGCCGGACCGGTTCCTTTTTTTCAGGGCCGGAGTGGTCCACCCCGGACCGGTTCTTTTAATTTTGAGCCAGACTGGTCCGATAGTCAAATTGGCCTGCATATTAAAGGATCGGACCGGTCCGGTCCCCAGGCGGACCGGTCCGCTTTCTACAGATTTGTTTTCCTCCTTCCCAAGGTTCACTCCCCCTCTCCCCAATCCCCTTCATTCCCTCCAATTTGTCTCCCCAACTCCCAACCCTTCCCTTTCCCTCCCAAATACACCCCATTTTCCCTCCAAACATTTTCCCTCCAATTCCTAACCTTACCCACCCCTTTCACCTATAAATAACCATGCATCCCCTCCCTTTCTCTCCACACCTTCAACCATCACTCCTCTCTTCTCTCTCCCTAAACTTCCAGCAAACCCTCTCCCTGCTCTCATGGCCCAAAGAGCCTCCCCCACCAAGTACGACTCCACCGACATCCTCCCCTCCGGCCATGGAGAATTCCGTTCCCGCCCAGAGGAATGTCGGTGCCAACGGTTTTTCGGCTCGGATCGCAAAATCCATATGGAGCACGCTATCCAATGGACCAGTTTGCCCAACTCCGTCACTGCCCTATTCATGGCTAGAGGTTGGTGCCGATTCCTCAATGAACCGTATGAAGCGGTTTGGACAACCGAGGTCCGATCCTTTTATGGCACCCTTGTTCGGACGGGCCAATTCGAGGCTCAAGCATACATTGATGGTACCGTCATCCCATTTTCATTGGCCTGTCTCACGGCTAAGTTGGTCGAATATGATGTTCCGGATGTCCAAGAATTCACCTATTCAAGGAACGTCGCACCGGTCGCCAAAGACGTTATCATGGAACGCATTACCCCGGATATTGCATGGACGGGGAAAACTGTCGTCGTGGGCCGCTGTGACACCCCGACTAATTAAATACCGGGTAGCTACTCCTTTATAAAATTAATTCAAAATGCCAAGTTGGCTCAGTTCATAGCATCACTGTCGAAAACATTTTATTATTACTATCCACCTAGTATTTAAAAAGTAAGTGCCAAATTTTAATTTAAGTCTGATTAACAAGCAACAAGTAAAATGAAGAAATAACTAACATTATACACCATAATGAAGTAAACTGAATAACCATCACAATAGTGTAAATAAAGTATGGAGGAAAACTCCTCACTACAATCCCATAACTGAAATGAATAACCGAAACTGAAATAAAACATGCTAAAGTCTGAAAACTGAAATATAAAAGATGTCTCTAAAGAAATGGGCAACATGCCCTACAACTGATAGATGGTGACTCTGGAATCCAAGAGATAGAAGCGTCTACATGCAAATCCCTGTAGCTTCCACAACCAGCTACAGCTCGTCACCTGAGTGAGAATCCTATGCTTGGTGTCCCTGTGGCTGGGCACCTAAAATGGTTTTACAAGAAAAAGATTTGAAAAGCAAATGGATCAGAGCCCGAAAGTGGAGTTATATTTTAAAAACCTGCAAGTGCTTTAAAAACATTTAAAACATTAAATGCAAAGTACATGTTAGGACGTACACTCGCATGATATCCTCACCTCTCGTCTAACTGTGCACTCCTAACGTAAGTACCCATCTATATCGACCCATACTACTAGCTAACTGACAACATAACTAGCTAGACTGCCAAAGGTTCTACCCATATTACTCGGTTTCATTTAACATAACAATGCTCGTAATTAAGTAGAGGTTTAACGTAAACTCAGTTACTAAATATGCCATTGATATAATTATCAGTTAACTCATTATATTTCTCAAAACAATACCGTAATATTTTTACAACATTAACATGAGGACTCCCATTAATATAATGTATATTATTCATATCATAAATATACAATACAAGCACCCCGCAATCTCAGCTGTAGTGCACACATACTCTGCTATCCATCCCGGTACATCACGTACATAAGGATTACATATTCCGAATCTCTCAGGAATAGTTTACCGATAACAACATCACAAATAATGGAGGCGAACACAGTCACCATCACATGGGTCACGCACATACCTACGCTCCCATGATCAGCGGACTTATTAATATCACAATAAGTCTTTCTATGACCTATGTTCATCAAGGTACCAGTCTATATCCCCCCGTAGGCACACAAGGATTAGAGGGTCCTAAGCGAACGCAAACCTCCCGTGATAGAAAGTATGGTAGGTATGTCATACACACAATCCATATACCAATACTAAGTAAACACACGTCTTAGTAGTACCGTATTTCAATCGTAGTATATATTCTCATACTAACTATAATTAACACAATTCATACTATTCCGGTTTGTAATTATACGCGCCATAATTATCTCACGTCGTAGTAGACACTCACGTCTCAACCCAAACCGTCCATGTAATAACACTCTCGTATGTAAGTTCCTTCTCATAAATACCCAATTGTCCCAAATCTATCCTTACATCATCAAAGAATGTTAATTCTACCCTCGAACCAGTTTCCGGGACCCCAAAAATCAAAACAGTCCAAAAAGGACAAAATTTTCAACTCGTTAGAAGTCTCGTTCGAACGAGGCTTCGAACGAGTTTGGACTGTCAGGTCGTTAGAAGTCTCGTTCGAACGAGGCTGTTCGAACGAGATCCCAGCTCGTTCGAACGAACTGACCCTTCTAACGATATCTCGTTCGAACGATATATCGAACGAAAATCCCTACTCGTTAATAACGACTGGTCAACTCGTTAGAAGCTCGTTCGAACGAGTTCGTTCGAACGACCTGGGGCTGCTTCTAACGAGCTACCAGTTTCGGCCCAGATTTTTCCAGAAATCATTTTTCACCATTTTTATCAATTCTAATCTCTTCCAGAGTTCATCCAAATAACGTTTTAGGGTCTCTAATTCATCCTAAACATATTTACATCATCTCCTAACATATTTTCAAGGATTAAATCATCATAACATCAACCAAATTTACAAATCTCTACACTTTTCCCAATTTCTCTAGAACATGAACCCTAGGTTTATATCATCATCAAATCCCAGAATTTATTTCGTTTTAATTCCTTCAAATCACAATTATTATAAGGGAAATCATCTACCTATCATACTACATGCAATTCTCTTCACAATTTCTCAAGTTCTATGATCTAAACTACATGGGTTTTCATATTTTCTTCAAGGACAAACCATAAATCCGAATTTTCTAACATGGAGGAAACATTCTCAAAAATTAAATGGAATAAAGTCACTTGCCTTGGTTGTCTCTGAGTTTGGTGTAGATTCGGTGTAGAATTTCTGCAGAATTCCTCTCTCTCTCTCCTTCTCCAAGCTTTCTTCTCCAAAAAGCTATGGTGGCTAGGGTTTGCTTTGGGGGAACTTATGAAAACCTAATTTAATAAACCTCCGTAGCTTGTTGGGTTAATAAGGGTTGGTTGGGTCAATTCCTTATCAGATTACAACTCTCAATTTTCGTCACTTTTAGTTACCCAAAAATACCAAATTACTAAAATACCCTTTAAGTTACCGGTATGGCCTAAAAATACCCCGGGACCCAAACTATATCCCCGGCTAGTGTTTTCTGACTATCTCGACCCTTCCGGACGCGTTGGCGCACTCAAAATGACCATATGGATTATCGATTTTTAATTCACTTTTATTAACAAAATATTATACCGTGACGCGGCGGTCCCACGCGTCTCAACAAAATTTCTAAAATGCCGTATATAAATCTCACGACAAATTTTATAATACCAAATACATATATAATCATATATGCACATAATCAAATACCAATTCGCATCTCATTAGTATTTATAACCCGGATTAATTTCCAATTAGTACGCATTTAATTAATTAATCCCAAAAATAATTATAGTCAAAAGTACGGGGTATTACATACTTCCCCCCTAATAACTGAATTTCGTCCCGAAATTCGAAACTAGAAAGTACCTGCTAGAAACAGCTCTGGATAACGCTCGCGCATCTCATCCTCGCGCTCCCATGTGGACTCCTCGACATTGTGATGTCGCCACTGAACACGCACTAACGGAACTATCTTTGACCGCAGTTTCCTCTCGCTTCGGTCCAAAATAGCAATTGGCCCCTCCTCGTAGGAGCTATCCGGCTGGAGATCGATGTCCTCCACAGCAATGTGAGAATGAGCCAAATTATCTCTAAGGTATTTCCTCAGCGAGGAAATATGGAACACGTCGTGAATCCGATGCAAGTGCTCCGGTAGTCCAAGTCTATACGCAACCGGTCCTATCCGCTCAATAATAGGAAACGGCCCCACATATCTTGGTTCCAATTTCCCCTTCTTCCCGAATCGCATAATCCCCTTCATCGGAGATACCCTGAGCAAAACCTGGTCCCCCCACTTGGAACTCCCTGAAAAATCTCTTCGCATCAGCATAACTCTTCTGCCTGTCTTGAGCTACCCGAATGCGACTCCGAATCAACTCAATCCTTGCCGAAGTATCCTGGATCACTTCCGGCCCAAGTAGTTTGTTGTCCCCCACCTCCAACCAACATGCTGGGGAACGACAAGGCCTACCGTACAATGCCTCAAACGGAGCCATGCCAATCATGAACTGATAGGAGTTGTTGTAAGCAAACTCCACCAGTGGAAGGTACTGCTCCCATCCACCCCCGAAGTCAATAATGCACATGCGTAGCATGTCCTCCAACATCTGGTTGGTGCGCTCTGTCTGCCCATCGGTCTGCGGATGATAAGCCGTACTCAACCGCAATTCCGTGCCCATGGCCTCCTGGAAACTCTCCCAAAACCTCGAAACAAATATCTTGTCTCTGTCAGACACGATATTCAGGGGCACACCGTGAAGTCTCACAATCTCTGAAATGAAAAGCTGGGCATACTGTCCCGTAGTGTAGTCAGTCCTTACGGGTAAGAAGTGAGCGACCTTGGACAACCCGTCCACAATTACCCAAACGGAGTCGTGACCCTTCTGCGACGTAGGCAACCCCGTGACAAAATCCATGGATATGCTCTCCCACATCCACACCGGAACCTCCAATGGCTGTAGCAATCCTGCTGGTCTCTGATGATCCACTTTTACAAGCTGAAAAGTGGCGCATTTCGAGACAAACTCAGCGATATCTCTCTTCATACCGCTCCACCAATATTGCCGTCTCATGTCTTGGTACATTTTGTCCCCTCCGGGATGTACCGCGAACCGTGAGCCGTGCGACTCTGCCATAACATCGTGCCGCAATTCTTCCCCTTCCGGAACTACCAACCTCCCATTGAAGCGCAATCCCCCGTCTGAGCTAATGGTGTAGGACTCGGCTCCCTCTGCAAGTAATCGAACTATCTGCTCCTGACAGAACGAGTCATCGGCCTGTGCCCGTACTACCTTCGTGACAATCTGCGGTGTAATGGTCATCATAGACATGAAAGATCGGGCCACTGCATCTTGGTGTCCCAATTCCTTCCACTTAGCCTTCCACACCTCTGCCACCTCATCTGCTGGCCTGCGGCTCAACGCGTCTGCTACCACGTTAGCCTTACCCGGGTGGTACTGGATGTCGAACTGGTAGTCTTTCACAAATTCAAGCCACCTACGCTGCCGCATATTCAATTCCTTCTGCGTGAACAGGTACTGTAGTGACTTGTGGTCCGTGAACAGCTGAAACTTCTCCCCTAATAGATAGTGCCTCCAAATCCGTAAGGCAAATACCACTGCTGCCAACTCCAAATCATGCGTGGGGTAATTCTTCTCATGAGGCTTAAGCTTACGGGAAGCATAAGCTATGGCATGTCTCTCCTGCTGCAAAACACCTCCCAGTCCTTGCAAAGACGCATCGGTGTAAACCAAATACTCAACTCCCGGTCTCGGCAATGCTAACACAGGTGCTGAGGTCAATTTGTCCTTCAACTCATCGAATGCCAACTGACAGGCATCACTCCAGATATATGGCACACCCTTACGAGTAAGATGTGTCAAAGGACCTGCTATCTCCGAGAAACCCCGAATAAATCTCCTGTAGTATCCTGCTAAGCCCAAGAAACTACGAATCTCCGTTGGTGTCGTGGGCTGTCCCCACTCCCTCACCGTTGACACCTTCCCCGGATCAACTGATATTCCCTGGTCGGAAATAATATGACCCAAGAACTGGACTTCCTTCAACCAAAACCCGCACTTCTCGTATTTTGCATACAACTCGTTCTGACGAAGTGTCTGAAAAACCTGCCTCAAATGCTCGGCGTGCTCCTCCTCTGTCTGAGAGTAAACCAGAATGTCATCAATGAAGACAATGACAAACTGATCTAGGAAATCTCTGAACACCCTGTTCATCAAGTCCATAAACACTGCTGGAGCGTTGGTCAAGCCGAAAGGCATAACCCGAAATTCGTAAGAACCATATCTCGAAAAGAATGCGGTCTTCGAGACATCCTCCTCCCTGATACGAGACTGATGGTATCCCGATCTCAAGTCAATCTTCGAGAAGAAAGAAGCTCCTCTCAACTGGTCGAATAAGTCATCGATTCGAGGCAACGGATACTTATTCCGTATCGTGACCTTATTCAACTCTCGGTAGTCCACGCACAACCTCAGTGAACCATCCCTCTTCTTCACAAACAAAACTGGAGCGCCCCAAGGTGAGGTACTCCTGCGAATAAAGCCCTGCCCTAACAGCTGCTCTATCTGATCCCGTAGCTATCGCATCTCAGCCGGAGCCATACGGTACGGTGCACGTGCTATAGGTCTCGTACCCGGTAGCAAATCTATAACGAAGTCTATCTCCCGACTGGGTGGTAAGCCTGGTATCTCCTGAAACACATCTGAATACTCCCTGACAACCGGGATTGAATCCAAAGGAATCACAACCTCCTTAGAGGTATCCTCCTCTATGTAATACAGATGAGCGGTCGATCCTCCCTCTGGGCGAGGCATCGCCACTATAAACATCTCCTGCCCCGGAATGGCAAAAACAATGCTCCTGCTGAAGCAATCAATCATGGCCCTATATGCTACGAGCCAATCCATACCGATGATCACATCGTGAACATACATATCTAACACTAACATGTCCGCAGGTAATACCAAACCACCAACCTCTACCCCCACTCCCCGGTATATAAAGAAAATCAGTGACCCACTCCCTAATGGTGAGTCGACACACGTCACTGTGCTCTCTGCCGTAGCTAACAATCCTAAAGCTTTCGCGAAGTGTGTAGCTATAAAACAGTGTGTAGCACCCGTATCAAATAACACCCGACCCATAGTGCCATGGATAGGAAACGTACCCTCGATCGCGGGCGGTGCCTGTGGAACTGCAGCCTGGTGAACGTTGTAGACACGTCCATACTGTAGCTTCCCCTGCTGAGCTGGGACTGCTGGAATGGGTGGCAATGCTGCCATCTGTGGCGGTGCAGGAAGAGCGGCGGGAAACATAGGTCTCTGTGGCTCCTGGCGAGCACCGTGCTGCTGCTGCTGTGGGGCCCTGCCCCTATCAGGACAATCCTGCTTCTTATGGCCAATCTTGCCACAAGTAAAGCACTTCCCTGGGAAGTTCCCTCCCCTCTGCCCCTGCTGTCCCCGGCCCTGGTGGCCGTTACCATTCCTCCCTTGGCCCTGCTGGTCCTGATGGAACTGCTGTCCATTCTGTCCCTGTTGGCCCTGATGGCCGTTTGGACCCTGATGGCCCTGGCGGAAACCTCCCTGACCCTGCTTGTAGTTCCCTGACCGGAACCTCTTATTATCCCCCTGCTGAGTACCCTGCTCATTCTGCCTCTGCCCCTGACCGGTTTGTGCCCCGCTGGCACCCTGTCCTCCAGTCCTGCCCTGATGGCTAGACTCCCCTGACCGCTTGCCCTCGGCCATATGAAAACGGTGGTCCTGGCAGTGCAATAATGCAGCGTTAACCACATCAGAATACGTGGCCAACGATAGGTTCCCTAGCAGATGCTGACGGATCCTCCAATTCAACCCGTCGGTGAACTTCTCTATCTTCTTCTTCTCTGTTGGAATCTCGTCTGGGACGATATTCAACAGGTTAGTGAACTCGGCCTCATACTCGGCCACTGTCTTGCCCTCCTGCTTCAAACTCATCAGCTTCCTCCTCATCTCTGTATGAACTGCGGACGGAAAGTACTTGTGGTCGAACCGCACCCAGAACTCCTGAATCGTGAGGGTATCCCTCTCCTCTGCGGTGGTAACAGACTCCCACCACTGTAGTGCAGATCCCACTAGCTTAAAAGTAGCTAGCACCTATTTCTGAACATCTGTGCACTCATGCATCCTCAAATGCCTCTGTATGTCCTTCCTCCATTGGCTCGAGACTACCACGTCTGAGCTACCTGCAAACTCTGGCGGATGCGCTTTCTGAAAAGCGTCTCGTACACGCTCCCAAGCAGACGGGAATGCATTAACCTGTGCTGGCGCGGAAATCGGCGCCTGAGGTGGTGCCTGCTGAACAACGGCAATGGCGGCATTCACCGCTTGAGCTACTATAGCTGCAACCTCAGCGGCGCTCAACATGCCCTGAACTGGAGCGGGCTGGGGTTCGGGCATTGCATTCCGGGGAACTCGTCGTGCACGTCGTGGAGGCATCTGAAATAAGAACAAAGTTTATAAGTTCACGGTTTATAAACTTAAAATAGCTGAAGATCGAAGCATACACAATAAGAGTACAACAGTCCTAAAATATAGGGCTCTATATCAAAGAAAACGTAGCAGAAACATAATAGCCGTACAGATCCTAAAGGACACTAGAACCTGATGCTCTGATACCACCTGTGACACCCCGACTAATTAAATACCGGGTAGCTACTCCTTTATAAAATTAATTCAAAATTCCAAGTTGGCTCAGTTCATAGCATCACTGTCGAAAACATTTTATTATTACTATCCACCTAGTATTTAAAAAGTAAGTGCCAAATTTTAATTTAAGTCTGATTAACAAGCAACAAGTAAAATGAAGAAATAACTAACATCATTAACCATACTGAAGTAAACTGAATAACCATCACAATAGTGTAAATAAAGTCTGGAGGAAAACTCCTCACTACAATCCCATAACTGAAATGAATAACCGAAACTGAAATAAAACATGCTAAAGTCTGAAAACTGAAATATAAAAGATGTCTCTAAAGAAATGGGCAACATGCCCTACAACTGATAGATGGTGACTCTGGAATCCAAGAGATAGAAGCGTCTACATGCAAATCCCTGTAGCTTCCACAACCAGCTACAGCTCGTCACCTGAGTGAGAATCCTATGCTTGGTGTCCCTGTGGCTGGGCACCTAAAATGGTTTTACAAGAAAAAGATTTGAAAAGCAAATGGGTCAGAGCCCGAAAGTGGAGTTATATTTTAAAAACCTGCAAGTGCTTTAAAAACATTTAAAACATTAAATGCAAAGTACATGTTAGGACGTACACTCGCATGATATCCTCACCTCTCGTCTAACTGTGCACTCCTAACGTAAGTACCCATCTATATCGACCCATACTACTAGCTAACTGACAACATAACTAGCTAGACTGCCAAAGGTTCTACCCATATTACTCGGTTTCATTTAACATAACAATGCTCGTAATTAAGTAGAGGTTTAACGTAAACTCAGTTACTAAATATGCCATTGATATAATTATCAGTTAACTCATTATATTTCTCAAAACAATACCGTAATATTTTTACAACATTAACATGAGGACTCCCATTAATATAATGTATATTATTCATATCATAAATATACAATACAAGCACCCCGCAATCTCAGCTGTAGTGCACACATACTCTGCTATCCATCCCGGTACATCACGTACATAAGGATTACATATTCCGAATCTCTCAGGAATAGTTTACCGATAACAACATCACAAATAATGGAGGCGAACACAGTCACCATCACATGGGTCACGCACATACCTACGCTCCCATGATCAGCGGACTTATTAATATCACAATAAGTCTTTCTATGACCTATGTTCATCAAGGTACCAGTCTATATCCCCCCCGTAGGCACACAAGGATTAGAGGGTCCTAAGCGAACGCAAACCTCCCGTGATAGAAAGTATGGTAGGTATGTCATACACACAATCCATATACCAATACTAAGTAAACACACGTCTTAGTAGTACCGTATTTCAATCGTAGTATATATTCTCATACTAACTATAATTAACACAATTCATACTATTCCGGTTTGTAATTATACGCGCCATAATTATCTCACGTCGTAGTAGACACTCACGTCTCAACCCAAACCGTCCATGTAATAACACTCTCGTATGTAAGTTCCTTCTCATAAACACCCAATTGTCCCAAATCTATCCTTACATCATCAAAGAATGTTAATTCTACCCTCGAACCAGTTTCCGGGACCCCAAAAATCAAAACAGTCCAAAAAGGACAAAACTGTCAACTCGTTAGAAGTCTCGTTCGAACGAGGCTTCGAACGAGTTTGGACTGTCAGGTCGTTAGAAGTCTCGTTCGAACGAGGCTGTTCGAACGAGATCCCAGTTCGTTCGAACGAACTGACCCTTCTAACGATATCTCGTTCGAACGAGATATCGAACGAAAATCCCTACTCGTTAATAACGACTGGTCAACTCGTTAGAAGCTCGTTCGAACGAGTTCGTTCGAACGACCTGGGGCTGCTTCTAACGAGCTACCAGTTTCGGCCCAGATTTTTCCAGAAATCGTTTTTCACCATTTTTATCAATTCTAATCTCTTCCAAAGTTCATCCAAATAACGTTTTAGGGTCTCTAATTCATCCTAAACATATTTACATCATCTCCTAACATATTTTCAAGGATTAAATCATCATAACATCAACCAAATTTACAAATCTCTACACTTTTCCCAATTTCTCTAGAACATGAACCCTAGGTTTATATCATCATCAAATCCCAGAATTTATTTCGTTTTAATTCCTTCAAATCACAATTATTATAAGGGAAATCATCTACCTATCATACTACATGCAATTCTCTTCACAATTTCTCAAGTTCTATGATCTAAACTACATGGGTTTTCATATTTTCTTCAAGGACAAACCATAAATCCGAATTTTCTAACATGGAGGAAACATTCTCAGAAATTAAATGGAATAAAGTCACTTGCCTTATTTGTCTCTGAGTTTGGTGTAGATTCGGTGTAGAATTTCTGCAGAATTCCTCTCTCTCTCTCCTTCTCCAAGCTTTCTTCTCCAAAAAGCTATGGTGGCTAGGGTTTGCTTTGGGGGAACTTATGAAAACCTAATTTAATAAACCTCCGTAGCTTGTTGGGTTAATAAGGGTTGGTTGGGTCAATTCCTTATCAGATTACAACTCTCAATTTTCGTCACTTTTAGTTACCCAAAAATACCAAATTACTAAAATACCCTTTAAGTTACCGGTATGGCCTAAAAATACCTCGGGACCCAAACTATACCCCCGGCTAGTGTTTTCTGACTATCTCGACCCTTCCGGACGCGTTGGCGCACTCAAAATGACCATATGGATTATCGATTTTTAATTCACTTTTATTAACAAAATATTATACCGTGACGCGGCGGTCCCACGCGTCTCAACAAAATTTCTAAAAAGCCGTATATAAATCTCACGACAAATTTTATAATACCAAATACATATATAATCATATATGCACATAATCAAATACCAATTCGCATCTCATTAGTATTTATAACCCGGATTAATTTCCAATTAGTACGCATTTAATTAATTAATCCCAAAAATAATTATAGTCAAAAGTACGGGGTATTACATCCGCCTCAATGAAAAAGCCCGCCTAACCTTCTATATAGTGTGTCCCAACATCTTTCAAACATCCAAAGATTTCGCGATGCGGCCTCGTCAGGCCACATTGACCTATCACCTATTTGATCCACACACTTCCATCCACTTGGCCCGAACCCTATATGCCGACATCATCACCGCAACCTTGGATGAGAAAGGTGCTTCCCCACTTCCCTATGCAATATTGATCACCTACATCCTCAAGGATGTTGGCATAGCGGTGCCGCTCGATCGTATTCGCATTCTCGGTCCTTTTGGACAGGGGACCCGCACTAAGAGCGCCAAACAGCTAGTTGTCCTTCAGGCAAGGAGGGGAAGTGATAGCGAAGAGGAGGCTGCCTCGAGCGAGAGCGATGAAGAGGAAGAAGAGGCAACCGGTGCGGATGTCGAAATGGGGGATGTTGGTCCGGATGAAGAGTCGGCGGACGAAGAGGATGATCCTGATTTTGAATGGGCGGGTAGTGACCTCACAAACCGTATGGAAGCACTGGAGACGAGTTTCGACAACTTCTTAACCGATTACCGTCGCGATACGAGCTTGATGTTCCGTTTCCAAGAAAACATCTACCGACGCCAAGGGGATCCCAATGAGCCATAGCCCTCCTATTTCTATGATCACTATGGCCCCGACGCGCCCGGTTCCTCCCAACCCCCACCCCAGTGAAGCTTTAGGTGGTTATGGCACTTTTTTATTTGTTTTTCCTGTTCACATGTTTGAATGCTTTTCCTTGTAATTGTACCACAGTCTTGTTTGCTATAAAATCTGCATTTTCTCCATTTGTTTATTTTATTTATCGCACTTATTATTTTGCCTTGTTTAGATTTTAGTCCTTTTTGCTTGAGGACAATGCAAAAGTCTAAGTTAGGGGGGGTCACAAGTGCGTATTTCTAAAACTTCACAAATTTTCAAAAATGCCCAGAAATTTCCAAAAAAATCATAAAATTTTAAAAAACCCAAAAATATTTTTGTTCAAAGAAATAAAAATTGGAATTCAAAGTTTTCAAAAATATCATCAAAAGTCGGATTAAAGTCTCAAGTTTTAAAAATTCAACATACACAAAGCCGAAATTGACCAAAGATGGAAGTTGAAGGAAAATTGACGACTTAACGAATAAGTGTGGAGATTAACAAACCCGGTGAGATTCGGGCCTATCATTTTTTCCGAGTTTTTAAATCAATCTGAGTTAATTGTTAACTCAAAGTTCTTTTCAGCATCTTAAAAAGTCGTCGAGGATCTCAATCCTTTATTTTGATCGGTTATGAAAAACGTGTGTGATATTGCTTTGAAAAACGTGCCAAAATTGATCTCTAAACTTAATTCATCTCGAAACACATATGGTAACGCAATTGGTATTTTGGACAATGAAATAGACCCTCATTTGTCACCCAAAAATATTGGCCAGAAAAAGTAGCGAAAACCCCTTTTGTAACCCAAATTGAGCCAAATAGATTTTCCCTTTCATTTGACAACCCGAAAAACCCAAATAGCTCGGAATTGCGAAAAATGAAAAAAATTCAGAATTAAGTCCGAAAAGTGCATATAAAGGGGCAAGAAAAAAAAATAGATATGCTCAACAAAAATAGCAAGAAAAGAAAAGAAGTGAAAAATAGAAAATATAGAGAAAAAGAAGAAAAAATGAGCAATAGCCCGGAAAAAAGCACATATGGACATCATAAATGACTTTTCCAATTCCAACCTTCCCTACCATT
The DNA here is from genome assembly GCA_949130495.1 of Sambucus nigra. NCBI lineage: Eukaryota > Viridiplantae > Streptophyta > Magnoliopsida > Dipsacales > Adoxaceae > Sambucus > Sambucus nigra. The sequence continues at coordinate 141,395,310 of OX422218.1, forward strand.
GTCATTTTACCACATATACCTAAAAACTCGAAAAAGTCCTAACCGAGTCTAAATTGTGAAAATTGGTTACCACTATACATCAAAAGATAATAAAAGAGATTGAATGCGCGAAAAAGAGACAATGTTTCCGTTTTTAAAACCGTATTCCGTTGATGAGATCCTATCACTATAAAATTTCCATCTTTCTACTTGTATGCATGACTTTGCGTCCATTATATTTACTCTTTTTATCACGCATACCGAGAGAATAGTCACATTCTGAGTGATTCGTTTGAGAGAGCATTCCGTGAGAATTTGAAATCAAAACGAATTTTCGGATAAGTAACGTAATGATCAATCGGTGGAAATTCGCGGTTAAATTTTTGGCTTCGCACACACACACACTATGGTTTGAGACTAGTATATATGACTTGATGATGACTATTTTCAGGGAAAGTTTGAATTGTACAATTTTTAAGTATTTTGAATTTTTCCTTGAGTCGAATTTTGTGGATATATTCTCTGCAAACCCTCACGAGACACAACTCGTCCTACTAGGGTGACCTAGGGGTTTAAAGGCTTGTTGCATACGCTAAATGCAATCGCTTGCCCGCGAAAAAGGTATTTTATCCTAATAAAATGTTTTTCAAGAGTTAATCCGTGCTAGGATTCTTTTACATTGCTCGGGACGCGCAAAGTTCTAAGTTAGGGGGTTTGATTAGGCATAAATTCTTCCCAATTTATCCCTTAATTTAGTTACTTTTAGCACCTCGAACAACGTAATCGATTTGACTTTATCTCATAATCTTGTTACCGACTTATCCTAACGAGTACACCGAGTTTCTAGTATTTCGTATTGATTTTATAGGTATTTGATGTTATGAAACGAAAGAAAGAAACCGGAAGAATCGAAAAAGAAAAGAAGGAAAGTAAAAAAGGTAAAAGGGTATTTTTTACCCGGAATTCGGATGAGGCACCTAAAGAGAAGTTGAATATATCACATTCACGAGCACCTAGGAAGAAACGGCACCTCAATTGGAGTCTCGGTGTAAAAGATATGAGCAGTCAAAGTTGAGAAAAAAGTCAAACAGGTAGACCGGTCCGCTGTGTAACAATCCAGAGGACCCCGGATCTAAATCAAACCGAAGAGGGATGAAAAATAAAATAATCGGTCCGCCCTGGATTGGTTCGCCAGAAAAATAAAAGAATCGATCTGCATGGAAGGCAGACCGATCCGCCTAAGCCCCGGACCGGTCCGGCTGTCGAGATTTTGTAATCTTATCCTTCTCCTATGAAGAGTCCTAGTGTAACTAAAACTCCTAAATTTTTGTAGGGTATATAAACCCGATTTATTATCATTATTTGTACGGAGAATTAATAGAATTTTCCATTCTTTTTCAGAAACCCTAGTTTAGATACAGTTTACAATTTTGATTCCAATAGTGAAGATTATTCAGAAATTCTTTGATTACAAGTTTTCTTAATTGCTGTTGTTACTTCTTTGGTAAGATTAGTGAGTTATTTCTTCTCTTTAATTCCTTTCTACATCATTCCATAAATTTTCCTTAGTTTAATTATGGTCTTCTGCACATCAAACACTGTTTCCATTACTTTCAGCTTGCTAGGCTAGATTTTCTAAGGTCGGGATACATGAACTCAACCTGATGTGTTAGTTGCATGTGTATAACATTAATCCTCTGAGTTTGGTGATTTATTACGATCGTATTGCATAGGGACACGACAATTGTAGATCTTTAGATCTCGTTTGCTTCGCAGTAACCGGGATGCTTTAGAATGCAATTCAAATGTAACTATCGTAATACCGATTTACTCGTCCTCAGATTAAGTATGATGCGGGCTTGAACCTCATATACGTAATGCTTGGGAGTACTAAATTTTGGGTCTAATTAATCAGTTAAATTTACGATTAGTATTATACCTGCAATACACTAGGGTTGGGTGATTGTATTCCCGTCCTATTTTTCTCATCACATAGTTTAAAGTTTTACATCAGTCTTCATCAGTATTTTAGGCAATTTAGTATAATTGCATCTTTTCATAATTTGATATTTGCATCTAGTATAGTCATTCTCAAAACCAAATCATTTTTCCTTTCTTTTTAGAGTCAGAGTTAGGATTCATTCATCTTTCCCGTCGTTACAACTTCGTTGTCCTAATTCCCTGTGGATACGATCCCGACTTACCGGGTTTATTACTAACGCGACAGGCTTGCACTTGAGCCTAGAGTGAACGCACATTAGAGACACTTTTTGAGTCGCGTCAGTCTTCTTCAAACTCCAGTCTTCCTTAGAGAGAGAAACTCTGCCAAAACTCCATTATTGCTAAGCTTATCTCCTCCTTCTTTTCCTCTCCAATCATCCTCGCTTTCTAGACGCTCCATTGTTATTTCTCTGGTGCATTTTCTAAGATATTCTTTGTACTTGTCATCTTTAATGGCCTCCTTAATCAATCTTACCACGTCTCCAATACTCCACCTGCCACTCCTACTGACACCACTGGTGCCACCGCCTAGATGTTGCTCATCGAGAGCAGCTAAGTTTTTACCGTCAGTCTCCCATCTTTGGCAAGGGTGATGAGTTCTCTGATGCATGCAAGACCTGCCACTTTTCGACCAAGTACGACCCTTTGCTGCTGGGTGATGAAGATGAAGATTAATCAAAGTGGGGCTTTCTTCTTCCAGAATGGACTCTACGCTTTCAGTTGGACCGTGGCAACTTTTCTTACTCCCAGATCGATTTCGAAGCACTTGGGGGATCGCCAACTCATTTTGCTGCCTGGCATGCACATATGCAGAGCTCTCATGTTGCAGCTCTTGTCAAAGTTGGTCTTCACCGAGCCATCTAGTTTAGGGAGTTCACTCTTTTCAAGCACAACGTTGCGCTCTAAGTGTTGGTTTCCAGATAGAACGTGATAACTCACACATTCTTCGTTGCCTGGGTGGAGTTCACCATTTCATTAGAAGATGTTTGTGAGCTACTTGGGTTTGAGCCCATAGGTGAGTATACATATCAAGATGAGGCCTTTGATGCCAAAGAGACTGCTGACCAGGCTGAGCTAGAGCGAATTTACCGCAGTTGCACTGGGTCTTCCAATAAGGCTACTTTTACTCCCCTTATTAGCTATTTTTTGGAAGCTCCTACTGCGAAGGACGTCACTAATGTTACGGGCCAAGGTAAAGGTACATATTTGGAACTACCAGCCTCTATTCTTGTGTTGCTTTCGTGTTTCTTCTTAACTGGGAAACCCAATGACCAACCCAGGAGGGACCTTATAAATATTTATATTCGTTTGGCCAGGGGCTTTAACCTTCCTCTGGCTGCCATTGCTTTGGGGTCCCTTTATACTTGGCTAGATCGAACCCACCTTGACATGGCACGGTCCCTTGGTCATTACAACTTGGATAATTTTTCCAATACTGTTATCTTAACCGGTTTCCTTTATACCCATTTTCCTGCCATTGCTGCTAAGTCTGTCTCTTATCCTGTGAGCCAAGGCATTAAACCCCCACGCCTCTTATGCTTTCATAAAAAACAGAGTCGAAAGGAGATAATGGGATTTTTTTACCGTTTCGAATCCTTTGTCATGAGGCTATACGGAGAATCCACATTTCCCCACACTTGGAATTTTTTTCCTTCTGCAGCTAGAACGATCACTTTTGTCCCCATTGTAGAAGATCCGTCACAAGTCATGGTACTTTTGTTCACTACTGGGTTTCTTCCTTCCTTCACTGAATAGGGATATACTTTTGAACCTTATAACCCCGATAGGTGTAGCAGGTAGTTCGGGTTTGATCAGGGGGCTCCTCGACCTGTATTTCAGTTAACGGATAAGAGGGATACTTTTGCTGAGGCTTGCACCTTCTACCTTTCTGCAACGGTACTTGGCGTAACCTCTACTATGGATGGTCGAGTCACCCTCCCCAGTGCTACTAGGAAAGGGGACGTATCTACCTCTTATGCCACCAAATTCCGTTTGATACAATTGGCCATGATTCGTGAGTTCATACAAAGTCCCCCCCCCCAGTATCCCCCAGTCCTTTCTTTTTCTGCCTTGGAATTGGGTCTCAAAGGTAACTCCATTCTTGTAGTTGAGTTCCCCTTGAGTAAAACTGTTAAAGATTCTCCCCTTGAGCTACCCCCTTATTTCCCAATGATCCCTACTGCCACGTCCAAACCCAAGACCGTTGCAATCCCCAAACAGCCTTCCCCTATAACCGAAGAAGCTACTAGCGAAGGGCCTTCCCAACCACCAGCAAAAAAAACTAAAAAGTCCAAGACTGGGGCTTCCTTAAAATCTAAGTCTCAAACTCAGCCGCAAACCCCTTTGGAGGCATTCCTCATCGCCTCCGTTCCCCCTCCCATGTCTGCAGAAATAAATAAAGAGATGAGAAGGAGGGTTCAGGCTGAGGTGGAATGAGTAAATGTTGAGTTTCAACGATGCGCTCCTGTCATTCCCCCTTATGTTACCTTCCTGGTTGATCCAACGGAACCAGGGTAAAAAAGGAAGAAGAGTTCAAAAGTTCCTCGAAGTACTGGCATTGCGGGTGAGAGGAAGAAGGCTCTGGGTACCAAGTCCCAGAGGAAACGAACTCCAAATGTACATCTCTCCCCAGGTCCCTCTATTGTTTCCTCCTCTCCTCCTTCACCAGTTGCTATGTCCTCCCATTCTTCCTCTGAATTCGAGGTATATATGTATGTTGTTTCTCTTACTCACATTTTTTTCTAAGTCAAGTTGCATATGTTAAACTCTTAACCACTTTGGTACAGGAAGTTGAAGAAGAAATACCCATCCCCCCTGTGAGACCTTTCGTGGGGGGAGTTTCGGTTCCTCTCAAACCGATGTAACTCCTCCCCGTTCCCCTATGATCGGGATTACTTACTCCCGTCGTTCGGCCTCACAATGTGTGAAAGATGCTGCTACGGGGGGGATTTTGTTGAGTCTGTGGGAATCTCTTCTCAACCAGAGATAACTCCCCCAGCCTCCTCTGAATTATTACCTCAACCTGAGGTCTTTTGCCCATCGTTCCCGCTGCAGAAATTGCCACCGAGGTAACATATTATCAATTACTTGTTAGGTCTCACGTCTTTTTTCCATCCCCTATTTTCTGTTTAACATGCTAAACTTTAATATGTTGGGATGCCTTAGGTTGAAATAGCATCTTTGTTAGCTAACATTCTTCTTCCCCCTATGCTGACGAGATCCCTAGCTGCAGTTTCCCTCTTTGGTGCCATAACTGAGGTAAGTAACACTTAGAGGTATTTCTCACTTCTCCTGTACTTATTCCCCATTTCTAACACTTAGCTTTAATTTATTTTTGCAGTTTTCTCCAGATCTTGCCCCACCCTCCTCTCTTGGTGGGTTACCTATTCCCAAGGCCAAAGTTGAAATTCTTGCCCAGCGTGGTGGTTCCTCTGCATTCACCAACGTTGGGGCATTACTTGGATGTCCAACATCCTTTTCAATTGAGGCTCTTGTATTGGCCTTGGTACCTTTTGTTGGCGAAAAAGCTTTACCGGCCGTTGAGGCTTCTTTAGTTGGGGGTGCCGTTGAGGATTCTAAAGAGGTAAGCCTACCCCTAACAGTTCCCGCCGTTATGGCCTCCTTGGTGACACTTGTTCTTGCTCCAGCCACTGCTGAGGTAATTCGTTAGTTTCTCTTCGTTTCTTATTGTTTGTCTTTTATTCTTGATAATGTACAATTTAGAAGAGTCTTATTTCCCAAACTTTCAAACTTTACCTATAATGGTGACTTAACAACGAAAATGCTTGTTAAGATTTTTCATAAACTCCACCTATATTAGTGACTTAACAACGAAAACACTTGTTAAGATTTTTCAGAAGCTCCACCTATAATGGGGGACTTAACAACGAAAACGCTTGTTAAGATTTTTCATAAACTCCACCTATATCGGTGACTTAACAATGAAAACACTTGTTAAGATTTTTCATAAGCTCCACCTATAACGGTGACTTAACAACGAAAATGCTTGTTAAGATTTTCCATAAACTCCACCTATAACGGTGACTTAACAACAAAAATGCTTGTTTAATATTTTCCATAAACTCCACCTATATCGGTGACTTAACAATGAAAACACTTGCTAATATTTTTCATAAATTCCACCGATAACGATGGCTTAACAATGAAAACACTTGTTAAGATTTTTCATAAATTCCACCTATAACGGTGGCTTAACAATGAAAACACTTGTTAAGATTTTTCATAAACTCATTATTTCTTCTACCTGTTCTCAGGTTACTCATGAATCCTTTCCGACGGAAGAGAAATCTTCACCTGTTCTTTCGCCCATCGCTTCAACCCATCGGGAACCCGCTATGACGACCAAGGTTCCACGACTGGTGTTATTGCTGATAGTGAATCTGGTTGTGAGCTTCATCTGCCCGACTTAGATCCTCACGACTTTTGCATCATGGTGCTTCAGCGTTCTCCTCAAATACCTGCTAGCCATCACTTGGTAGTTAAGCAGATTGCAAGCCACCATCCTGAGATGTTTACTGTGGATTGCCTACGTTCTAACATCCCCGTGATGAGCTATAGGCTTCAGGGCATGCTGACCGTTGTTACTGATATCGTCACCACTCCTGCTCCCAACATTACCAGAGCTCTCCTCAACCAATTCCTGATATATCTGAGGGAGTTGGGTCGCGATGGCTTCCTTTTTGACTGGTTGATTGCGCACCTAATAACTTTAAAGAGCCAGCGACTGGAGAGTCATAGGGAATTACTACATAAGCATCGAGAGGATCAACGGGATGAGGAAGCTAAGTTGGATGAGCTACTACCTCTTCTTGAAGCTGTCAATAAAGAGGTGGGGGAAATTGAAGAAGTTGTGTGTCTGGCAAAGATTAAATGAGAGAAACTCCTCATCGAGCGTACACAAGCGCAAACGAGATTGGAGGTTTCTATTAATTCCCAACAGTCTTGCCTAACAGTTTCTTTGGGTCTTTCTGGAGATTTTTTCTCTACTCCATATTTGTAGTTCCTCTTACGCCAGTGAATTTTTGTTTACATTTTCCTTTTCTTCTTCTTATGTAATTCTTGGGCAGTAGCTCCCAATTTTGTAATGCCACAAAGTTTATGAATGGATGAAAAAAAGGTGTATATTTTTCCCATGTCCTTTCTTTGTGCTATAACTATTTGCATATATATTATGAAGTTCTACAATTCTTCTATCTCCACTCGAGTTACAATAAAAACTTGTGTATTCATAACAACAGCTAAATTCAACAGTGGTCTAGACTTAATTGCTTACACATGATAAAATTTCAACCATTTATTATTAAGTTTGAATGGCTTGTCTTCTTCCATCTTAGAAATTAGGCAATAACCTAAATTATGAGCTTCTTTTATAATGAAAGGTCCCTCCCAATTCGCTACAAATTTAGGTAGGGAAATCCCCCTGATGTGCTTCACTGCTGATTTCAAAATGAGATCTCCCTCCTCGAACTTCCTCGGTCTCACCAAGTTATCATATGCCTTGGAGAGCTGTTTTGTATACATTTAAAAGTGATGTATCGTATTATCTCTGTGTCCATCCAATGCTTCCAACTGTACATGTCTATTCTGAGGGAGCATGCTACTTTGCAAGGCATATCGAGTAGAGGGAACTTTTTAACTCTACCAAAAGAATCGCCTCAGTCCCATAAATAAGGGAGAACGGAGTATACCCTGTGGGATTCCTCTTGGTTATTCGATAGGCCCATAACACAACTGGTATCTTGTCATCCCACGATCCTGGAAAATCCTCCATCATTTTAGCCAAAATATTAACTAAGGTTTTGTTAGTTGCCTCAGCTTGATCGTTGCCCTTTGGGTATGCCACCGTTGAAGTATAATGAATAATGGAGTACTTGTTTGTGAGCATTGTTACCTCTGTATTGACGAAAGGGGTTCCGTTATCTGATGGAATAACCTTTGGAATCCCAAAACGAAAAATGATGTATTATCTGATGAAGTTGCTCACCAACCCTGTTGTTGCCCTTCTTAGTGGTATCGTTTCAGCCCACTTTGTAAAGAACTCTGTTTCCACTAGTATTCATATCTCCCCCCCCCCCCCCCCCCCCCCCAAAAAAAAGGATGTATTGCCCCTACCAGGTCAAATGCCCAAGTGAGAAAAGGATAAGGCGTTTCCAGGGAGTGTAGGTTTACCGATGGGGCATGGATCATATTTCCATGAAGTTGGTAAGCCTTGCATTTTTTAACGAACTCAGCAGAGTCTTTCTCCATTGTTGTCCAATAATACCCCAACATCATCAACTGGTCATACAACTTGGCCCCTCCTATGTGAGCTGGATCGTGCGCATATTTGAGGACTTCAGTTACTTCTTCCTTTATGATACAACGCAATGGTCTGTTGAAGTAGCCCCTTCGATAAATTTGCCCCTCCTGAACGTAGAATCTCGGGGCCCTTCACTTAAGTCCCCTCGCATTAATCTTCTTTGTTGGTACAACTCCATCTTTAATGAAGTCAATATAAGGTTGCCTCCAGTAAGGTTGAGCTTCAACGAAATGACATTCACCCGCCTCGAAGAATAACTGGCACTTATCGCACTTTCATTGCAGCTCTGTTGCATCCTGGTTCATTCTAGGACAGAAATAACCCTCCTTTTGAATTCTCCTGTAAAGAGGTATCTCAGTTGTTTCGCAATGCTCTTCATGTGTTTTCTTCAACCTCTGATCTGCTTCTTCTGGGTTGATGCATCTTGATAACCATCCTCCTGCATTTATGAGTAAAGGTTTCATAGGTTTGTAAAGTATTGGGTTAATTACCTCAGCTCCATCGCTCCTTCCCCAGATTCTAGTTGCTTTCTAATATCTCCCCTCCAGTCAGTGTCCTCCTCCATCCGCAGAATTGGTTGTACTACCGAAGGAGTTGTTCTTCGTTGAATTACGACTGTAGTTGTATCATTCCTCATGACCATTTTCTGGGTGATGGTGGCATAGGCATCTGGATGGCGGTTCATCATTCGTGGATGCCTCTTAATTTGGTTCCGATGGGACTGGCTGAGGAGCCTTTGAATGATTATTCGGTATGGTGCCAAATTTAGGTGTTTCAACGCATATTCTCAATTCACTTGCTGAATCACCAAGTTCGAATCGCCTTTGATGCAAAGTAAATGAATTCCCCTTCGAAGGGCCTCCATCAACCCCAGCATTAACGCTTCATACTCTGCTTTATTGTTGGAACAAGGGAAATTTAATTTGTAGGAAAGACAAATATCCTCTATTCCTTATGAAAGAATAACCCCAGCCCATCCTTTTTTTCTACCGAAGATCCATCAAACTGCATCATCAATTCTTCATCACTTGCATCTAAGTAATTGGCCTGCAAATCGTCTCCTGTAATACTTTCTTTAGGTGGCTCAAATGTCCCAAAGGGGAAGATAGCCAATAGTTCAGTGTACGTCTGGCTAATGATCGCGTGAAGGACCACACACTTTATGTCATATTCTGAGAGGATGAGGAACCACCTAGCTGCCCTACCAATTAATATAGTTCTTGTCAGCAAATACTTAATAGGATCACATCTGGTTACAATATGAATTGTAAACGATAGCATATAATGTCTAAGTTTTTGCGCTACAAAGACTAAGGCTAAATAATGCCTTTCCAAGCTACTATACCTGACCTCTTGCCCATGTATAATTCTGCTGAGGTAGTAGATTGGTCGTTCTTGCCCGTTAATCTCTTGTGCCTGCAGAGCTTTAACGGATCTCGTGGTGGATGTGAGGTATAGCTGCAATGGTATTCCTGCCTTTGGGGAACCATGGTCTGTGATGAAATGAGCAGCTTTTTTAGCCCAGTGAGAGACTCCTGGTGAACCTCCTCCCACTTGAATTTTGTATTCTTTCGCAAAAGCTACATCAACGAGTGGATCATTTCGGCCAATCTAGGCACAAATCTCCTAAGGTAAGAAACTTTATTGAGGAAACTCTTCAGGTCCTTCACCGTTCTTGGATTGGGCATCTCCAAGATCGCTCGCTATTTTTCTTAGTTCATATGTACTCCCTGTCGATTAACCACAAAACCTAAAAACATTCCACTAGTTACTCTAAATACGCATTTTAGTGGGTTCATCTTCAGTTTATACTTTCTGCACCGAGCAAACACCTTCCTCAAATCGCTTAGATGGGACTCCTCCTTCCTCGATTTGATGACCAAATCATCCACATAAAATTCCACAAACTTGTGAAAGAAGTCATGGAAAATGGCCATCATTGTTCCTTGATAAGCAGCCCCAGCATTCTTGAGTCCAAACGGCATTACTTTGTAGATGAAGTTGCCCAATGGGGTTCTAAATATCGTTTTCTCTGCATCCGTAGGGTCCAACTTGATCTGGTTGTACCCTGCATACCCATCCATGAAGCTGTACATCTCATGACTAGCCGTTGCATCTATCAGACTATCGATAGAAGGTGGAAGGAACTCATCCTTGGGGCAAGCCCAATTCAAAAAATCCACACAGATCCTTATTTGATTTTTGTCTTTCTTACCCACTAGGATAATGTTAGACAGCTAGAGTGGGTGTTGTATCAGTTTGATGAACCCAGACGTTAGTAAGCATTGGACCTCTTCCTTGATCTTCAAGTCTAGCTCAAGCTTCTACGTTCTGATTGCTTGTTTCACTGGAATGGCTTAAGGCATCACGTTCAACTTGTGGCCGCTTACTTCCTCATCCAACCCTTCCATCTCTATGTACTTCCACGCAAAAAGGTCAATGAACTATTGAATTAACTTAACTAAAGCCTCCTGTTTCTCCTTACTGAGATCCTTCGAGATGAATATGGGCCTTGGATCCTTTCCTTCTTTTGTCAGGTTCAACTGTTCCAAATCTTGTATATGTGGCTATGGTCAATCTGCCATGTAATCTGGTTCTTCGGTAACATCTTCCATGAGCTCTTATCTGTTAGAGTTGTCTATCACCATACATTGCCCTCGTTAATCCACCAAAAACACTCATATATCGTGTTAGCCTCCTTATCAGCTTCTTCGACTGACCGTTCACACCATTATAAACGCTACACCACTTTTCCTTCTTCAGTAATCACCTTTCTGTACTGTCTACTTGTAGTCGCTACTGCCTTCCTCTTCTTTTCTCTAGAAGCCTCAGTCATTCTTCCTCCTGAAAATTGGCCCAGCACACTTTGTCGTTGGACCTCATACTCCATTGGGTCCACTCTAGGTCTCATCCTGTCTTTGAGTTGCTTCGAAATGTTTTGGGGCCGAGGGACCACCTGATGGGCTTCTTCGGCCATCACTCTTTTGTTTCTTGCAACCTCTTTATTCTGCTCATTCAAAGGCCCCATCCTTAATCTGATCGAGGGAACACATTCTCCCCCCATTCTTCTCGTTAGGACTCTGAAGTCGTCCTTTAGTTCCGTGTAAAAGGCTATGTCTACTAGGTGAGCTTCTTCGACAGCGAAGGGTCTCTTCGTAGCTCTAATGGTCACCTCTGTTCCCTTGATATTTGCCTTGGCACATTGGTGATACATCGAAGGAACTAGCCCTTAGTTGTGCATCCACACTCTTTCTATCAACAGATGGTAGGAAGTTACACTCTTTATTACGTGGAATTTGATATGGGAACTCAGATTTCCCATCACAATCCCAATGTTCACGTACCCAATGGACTTGGAAGACTAGTTGTCATAACTTGAAATCACCAAAGGCATAGGGACTAACCTTTCCTCCGGAATATTAGCTGCGTGGAAAGAGTTGATTGGCAGGATATTGATGGAAGCTCCCCCATCCATAAAATCCCTTGTAAAGCTAACCCCGTTAACGTTGGCAGTCACATACAATGGCCTATTATGAGGGAACCTTACGGCCCTATCTGCGTCGCTGAAAGTTATCTCTGACATAAACCTCTTTACCAACCTGGCCATGGGTCCCTTCCATTTCAGCGAAGGGACTGCGTTCTTCCTCGTAATGTTAAGGATTGCCTGGGTTATTTCCAATCTACTCTCCTTTGGTATCCCTACTTGGTCGAAGAACTAGGTAAACTTTGGAGATTTTGAAACTGCATAGTATTCTATGGCTTAGTCTGCTTCCTCACCTTCAATGCTATATACGTCCTCCACATCTTTAGCACTTGCTTTATCATAAGCTAACACTACGTTAGCCATTCCCTTAGTACAATATTCTAAATCTACTTCAAAATCCTCCTGCTTCGTCGTTAGCTCCCTTTCTTCTCTATCTGCCTCCTCATCGTAGGCCACCACCAGATTGGCCCCATGCGCTGGGAGTGGGTTATTATTAACATTCTGCGGAGGGATTTGCAATGTCCCTGCCTTCACAAACTTATCGATGATTCTTCTTAGCGTGAAATAACTCTCTGTTGGATGTTGAATCTTTTGATGAATCTGGCAATATTTGGGATCTGGCCTAGTTGCAGCGTCGGGTTCCCCAATGGGGATGCCCTTTGGTTCGTACACCATTCCTCCTTGGACCATTGTATTATAACAGCTGATAACCTCTTCTACTATACAAGGCAATGGTAGTGGGTCTTCCCTATCTCTCTCGAAATTCCTCTTATTATCCCTCTTCGCTACCTTTCCCCCATCTGCTCCTTTGGTGTACCCCACCCGTGGGGGATGAGACTTCCCTCCCACGGGTTGTATCGGCTGCCTGAACATCATGGGCACCACCACTGGGTTTGGTCGTACAACTAACGAGATATTCCTTTATGCTTTTAGGAACTTCGCAAAAGTCCCCTCGCACGTCTCGTTAATAAGATGGCAGAGGTACTCAGAAAGCAGTCCCTCTGCACAGATCTGCAGTAGCTTGGACTCTTTGGCCTCCTCCCTCACATCGAGGGACTTTTCCCTGAGCCTTTGAATGTAAGCCACTACTTCTTTCCCAGGTCATTGCTTCTCCCTCCCCAGTTGGGTCAAAGTAAACTCATCTTCCGTCAGAAAGAACTTCTGGACAAACAAAACGTGCATCTCCTCCCATGTGGATACACTATTGGGAGCTAAGTGAGAATACCAAGTATATGCTTTATCGGTTAAGAATTTAGAAAATCCCCTTAACCTGAGTTTCTTGTTATTGCAATGCGCCCCCAAGTGCTCAAAGAAGCGTTTAATATGTTCCTTTGGGTTTCCACCCTTTCCTGTGTATTTTTCAAAGATAGTAGGAATATAATCTTTTAGGTAGGGCTCATCGTTGTATTCCTAGGGGTAAGGTTCGAAAATCGTCATAGATCGAAGATACCACGCCCGCGGATTACGACGAGGCTTGCATGAATTTCAGCATCTCTTTCTACATCTCTTTCCTCATCTCTTTCATGGGTGATGCCATTGAAGCGACGACCAACGAGACCGTAGGCTGAGTGCCCGTTGCAGCTGGAGAAATCATCACAATTGGAGTCGTTGATACTCCCGGGGTTCCTACCTTTAGATTTACAACATAGGGTATACTTGCCAGGACCGTTCCCGTTAGGACTGCACTTGGTGGGGCCGTTGGGGCTACCCCTAGTGTCACGAAGGAGTTGGCTTCAAATCCTCCCAACACCGTTAAAGCTACAGGAGTTTGCAAAAACTCATAAAATTTATTCATGAGGAGTTCCACTTGGGTTGGTCCCAACCCAGCACTCGTAGAAGCCTGTGCTACCGTTGGGACACCTGTCGTCGCTTGGACTGGAGGTACCTCTAGTCGAGGGGCTCCACCCCTTGAAGCCTCTAGCTCTCTCGCCGCCTGTTCTTCATTGGGTTTAATGTCATCAAAGTTAAGCCTTCGATTAACATTATCCTGTGCCATACTCCTTTCTTAGAAGAATGCCTCCCCAGCGGAGTCACCAAATGTAAGAGGGTATTTTATATTAGATGGAGGCGTAACCCCTTTTTGAGTATAGTAATAATAAGTTAACTAATCATGCCATCACTTAACAATAAGGCACGCAAACACAACTTAGTGAAGATAAACTCAGTTTGAACTCACAAATCTCTCGTGTATAACTCAAAAGATAATAGTGAACTCAGAAGTAACTCATTTGGAGGGAGAAAAAAGTAAGCACCTCAGATACACCTTGGCAGGCAGCCAAACACCCAACCACCCTCAAGGATCTCTGTCAAGTATTAAAAGCTTCGTAATAAATGACAATGGTGAGTGAGTAAAAACTCCAGTTCGTAATAAATCTCTCTCTGGTGTATATTCTCTCTAGTAATAACTTCTGAACTCTCAGAAGGAACATCTTCTCCCTAGAGGTGGTTGGGGTCCTTAAATAGCCCCCCACACTACCCCCGAGGCAACTCATTCATTAATGCATGTGAAAGACATCCCTCATACTTTATGTCACAAACATTAAATACCTGATGAACTAGTACGTCAAAAACATTAAATGCCAAGACATGCCTTTTTCCTAACCACTGTGTGTCAGGGGGTTGTCATCACAGAGGTGGCTCACCAACTATTTGACAGCCCCAAATACCCCGGTGGTTACTCAAGTGCAGATCTGACATTGCCTAGTTGGTTAGTGACATCACATAAATTATATGTGACATTAAGTAGACGGTTGTTTAGCTCATAACTCAACGCCCGATGGAACTCAAGGTTGTTCCCCTCGAGTTTCCACGGTCAAGGTCCTTTTGGTGTTTTACCAAGTGTATCTAAGATCTTCCAAACCAAGTCCCTCTGAAGTTCCCATGGTGAGGTCGTTCGATAAAGCATGAAAGCTCTCCCAGGCCCTGCCAAGCTAGTCTCTCATGAGTACCGTTCGACCTCACACTAAGAATCATTATAATCATTACAACTCATAAAGAGATACAACGAGGCCAAGTAAAATAATAGAACTAAAGGATCATCTCTCTCGGCCATCTTCTTCATTGGAGATCCCTCTGGGCTTCCACGCTGACCTAACTCACTTGAGCTACATCACTGCCTTACTGAGCTGTATCACTTTGAGATGCAACGGTGCCTTACTAAGTTGCATCGTATTAAGCTGTCTCACTGAGCTCCATCGCTTTATGCTGCAATACTACCTTAATCCCAAATACTGTTGTTAATGGGGAAATTATCTCTAAACTCAAGATTACCTTCAAGCCCCGTCTACAAGGATAACTGTGGTTCGCTCTGAACGTGAGCATCTTCTGAAGACCAACATAATGTTCTCAATGAGATAAATTATTGATGTCGACAACCCAAGCCCTAGGGACAAAAGATGTTTATCATGTCATCGATCTTGCCTTTTTTATTCAGCCATCTTTCAATCAAAAATCAAGGCCAAAATATTAAGATTGAAAAAAAAATCTTCTGTACTAAAGGCCTTGGAGAGTAGTTTTGTGATGCAAACTTTGACTAAAGAAGGAATGTTTTGAACTGTCCAAATGTTGACAAAGCAAAATCAAATTCGCAATTCCCTATTGAACAATTTTCATTCCTCAACTGATGCAAACCTTGAAGTTGAACATCCTACTCCCCCAACTTTCATCAATCCGGACCCCAGTTCTGAGGACGAAGTAGACGTTATGCACAGTATTATCTCTGATGATGAAGACCCAATCATTGATCCTTTAAAATCTAATCATTCCTTCAATCATGTTCAAAATTTTGAGTACATTTATTACAACCAACCATTTGCCAGTCCAGTCTTATATCATTCCTACGAAGAGGATCCATCGAAAGAATCAGCATCTTCTTAAATCACTATTTAGATATGAACTTTGGACCCATCGGTTGCTTATATAAATAACTATGCATATAACTTTTCTTAAAGATTTCTGTATGTTTTTCATTTCTTAATAGATTTTATTCAATATATATCTTCTTTGTGGAGAAAGACGACATAATGGTACTATATTTTGTTACTCAATAAATGTAATACACATTTATTTAATAATATGCGATGCTTTTTCATTGCATTGGTTTATCCTATTTTATTTATACTATTATGGTTGTAATGCATACAATGTTTCATTCATGTTAGTGGGCGCCTTACTTACGTGATTTGTTTGTTATATTCCAGTACATCCAACATGTATAACTTTTTAATGACAAAAAATGACAAAAAAAATTTATTCCCAAAATGTTAAATGTTTAATAATTTTAATTTTCAAAATGTTGTGGAATTTATCAACATTTTATGCATAGATGGAATCTAAAGAAAGATGTAGACTGTCTAGAATGCATAGGCGCCTCCTGCGTCATTCACCATATCATCGAGCAAGAAATGCTCCCATAAACACTTCTTATACTAAATCTCAAATGAGCACAACTGTACGATCAACACACTCACATACTGGATTAAGGGTTACCAGATCCCCAACGATGAGAACACATATGAAGTGCATTTCTTCAAGATTAAATGTTAACACTGATAGTTCTATTACCACCAATACATCAATAGAAAAGTGTGAAGCTTATACACCTGTAGGCATTTATTGTGGTTACACGTTAGAGTGGGTAATGCGTGCTGTGGCAAATGCTACTTCCTCCACTGTTTTAATTAATCGACCCGTTATCAATACCGAAACAAATTTGGTCGGTATGATTTTGAATATTTGAAAACAAATCCACCCTCTTAAAAAGTTATAGTTAATTTTAATAATATCTATATGTATATAATAAATGATTTTGTTCATTACAACGGGTAAGCATAAAGTATCTACATCTGCTACCCATCTTAATATTTGTTCACCAACCGCGCGGAAGAATAGCAAGAGGATAAAAATACTACATTTTTAACGTATAATCGTTCCAACTTTTAATGAAGATTCTCATTTTTAGCTAATAAAAAATTCTCTGCGGTACAACAGGTCATCAGCAACGATGTATCTCAAATGGCCATTGTAAACATCAACCATCAACAAAATCCAATAACAGTAAGACTATAGAAACTAAAAAAAATTAAAGTTAGAATGATACAACGTTTAAAATATTTTTATTTTTTTCATTCCTTTGGATAATACATTATAGGTATGAATTCCGTTCCCTGTAAGTTTGTACCTCCTTCAAAGAAATGTAGGTTTTGTTTTGCTATTATGTGGTACGAAGAACGTACTGGAAAAAATAAGTAAACATCATTTGCTAAATTCTCCCTTTGCTGTCAAGAAGGAAAAATCCAACTACCACTGACAAAGGAGCTGCCTACGTTCCTTATGGATTTGCAATCATATAAGGGAAGTGTGCGCTCTACCAAATTTAGGACTAACATCCCTGCATACAAATCTACGCTTGCGTTCACGGCCATAGGAGGAAAAGTAAACAATAGTTACAACAATGGTCGTGGACCACACGTATATCGAATAAGTGGAAAAAATCATCACAAGATTGGGTCGTTACTACCGATTGATGGCGAGCGTCCAAAATTTGCCCAACTGTACATCTATGACACTGAATTCGAGGTCTCAAATCGTATATCAATTGTACGATCATCAAATAGTCTCGATAACATCGATCCCATCATTTTAGACGGACTCATAAAAATTTTTGATGAAAGAAATGAATTAGCAAAAGTGTTTAGAATGGCCTGTGATCATTTCAGACGATCTGATTTTGCTGACATTTGCCTAAGGTTATTGGGTACAAGGCGTTCTAACCCCCCGTTTACAATTTATCGCAAGCCTCTGAGGTTACTGGGTTGATAGTTGGGGACATGTCCGATACTAATTACATGCATGATATTGTCATTCATCATATATGTTCCGGATTGCAACGTATAAGCGAGCTACATCCCTCCTTTATAGCCATGCAATATCGAATAATTTTTCCATATGGCGAAGATAGATATCACACAGACATTCGATACGCAAGTCATACGGTTCATCGACATACAAAGAGGGAATGCATAATGATGCGGGAGTTTTATTTGTACAAGCTATAACAAAGATCAAATGTGTTCCACCTTTCTAGGCATATATTTCAGTAATACATTATGGATGCATACACATGTATAGAGGAAGAGAGGTTGCAATGCATACGCCTAAATCAATCTCAATTGCGCTCTGAGCTTTACAAAGTTCTTAAGGATGCAGTCTTAAGAGGCGACACAACACTTGTATCCATTGGTAAACGGATTATTCTCCCCTCTACTTTCACAAGCGGACCGGGATACATGGCTCAGAGCTTTTAGGGTGCTATGGAAATTTGTATATGGTTTGGTAACCCAGACTTATTCATCACCTTCATAACGAACCCCAGGTGGTCAAAAATTAATAATTTTCTTTCACTAATTCATGGACAACGACCTGATGAACGGACAGATATTATCTCAAGATCATTCAAAATAAAGCTTGATCATTTCATTAAAGATATAAAAGAAGGAAAGAGCTTTGGCATTGTTTTAGCGGGTAAGTGCATTTATTTTAACTTTTTTTACTAACACACTTACAACACAATCTAACTTCATATATATTGTTTGTCTCAAAGCTATTTACACAATTAAATTCCAAAAAAGAGGTTTGCCCAATGCTTATATCATATTATTCATATATCCTGACAATAAACCTCGAACATCGGCCCAAGTAGATGAAATTATTTCTGTTGAACTACTAAATGAATAAGACGATCATATTGGCTTCAAAGTTGTCACACAATATATGATGCACGGCCCCTACGCACATACCTACGCACCCATATGACCGTCAACACTATCATTATCACAGATAGCCCGTACCTAGGTTCCATGTTCTGAGGCACCAATCTAAAATCCCCCCGAAGTCTCATCAAGATAAGATTGTCCTCTCTTTAAGACCTCCCGTGATAGCAAGTGCGGTAGGTATGTCATACATATAATAAATATTACTATAGGTATTCACACAACCCATCAAGATCATTAGGTATACACACAACCCAAGTTGTATAGTTCATACGTAGTATCATTCTTATTACTACTTACTATATATTTATTCAGTTACGAATATTCTCTCTCCCGAGATTTCCAAGGATGACTCACCACTCCAAAAACCTTAAAGTATTATACCCAAATAAACTCCAATAATTCTACATTATACTAAAATTCATCGTACATTAATTAATCTCACTCGAATTAACTATGTTGCACAAATTGGAGCCAAAAAGAATTTTCTAGGAATACTGACACGTCGCTCAAATGAAACTGCATCTCGTTTGAATGAGATAGAAGGTCATTTGAACGACCTCTTCGCGCGAGATGCCATCTCGCTTGAACGAGGTCCAATCTCGTTTGAACGAGATGGCACTGCTTCGTCCCCTACCTCTGCCTGCTGCGTATTTTCTCCATTATAAAACCTAAAAGCCTCTACAAATCAGTTCCAAACACCAATTAATCAGTCATAATCGATACACTAACATACATATATGAATTCTAACAACCTATAATCATTAAATCCTTAATAAATAACCCTTAAGTCCGAAATCCCCAATTTAAATCAATTAAACCCTAGTTCTTCCCATTATCATTCAAGAACATAATAAATCCAGATTCGTTCATCACAATACCTCATAAATTCTTGACTTATAATATATCTACATGAGGGTTTATCATATTTCAATTTCAGATTGTAATTAATCATCTTAGACCTCCAATTTCATCAAGATTATGAAAAATATTATACACCGATACTAACATGAACATGATTATTGCTACAGTTTTGTAAGAATTAAACACTTGCCTCAAGAAAAAAGGTCTAATCCGTTGATGTAGTCGGTATGGTTGTGATCCTCGTGGTGGTCTTGGTAGTGTAAAAGGTGCACTGGTGGTGGTTCTGGCCCTAGAAACCTCTCATCCGCCTTCCTCCTTTTGGTCTCTCTGTGTCTAACACTGATAGACCTAATCTAACCCACGTACCCGATCTTTTATTCCTTTCATTTTCGTCATTAATTATACTCCAAAAATACAAATTACCAAAACACCCTCTCGGGATGCCGGTTTGGCCTAAAACTGTCCCGGGACCCAAACTAAACCCCTGGGTAAACTTTTCTAACTATTTCAACCCTTCCGGACATGTTGGCACACTAGAAATGGCCATTTGGGTGTCTTATAAATAATTTACTTTTTATTCCTTTAATTTAGTCTCGATACGACTAATACACGCATCCCGACTTAATTATCGTAATTGTCGTATTTCTCACTCGTGACAATTCTCATAAATTCATAATTATATATTACTTTATTCGCTGAGTAATATTCACTATTATTCTCATCAATAAATACTAACCCTTATCTCTCTAGTTAATATTTATTTTAATCCGGATTAATTATCAATTAAATTTCCCATATTTAAATTTTAGTTAATCCCTTGTTTTAAGAATATTAAAAATTATGGTGTATTATATATATGTTGATGCGTTTGGACATTTTACATAATATATTGATGCGAGAGTTCTCTTTATTGATGTGTGAGGACGTTCAACATACTGTATTGATGTGAATACTCTTTATTTATGATACCTATATTTTGAGGACTATGGGATGTCCTTTGCACCGTGTTAATACGTGTGGGTGTTCTACATAATGTATTAACGTGGGTTCATGATATAGATGTGGGAGCATTCTCTACATAATGTATTCATTTGAGTATGCTTCGTATATCATGTGTGAGCTATGTGTATGTCCGGTGGTTGAAGGTTGTCAAGACACACTTTATATATTGTATTTGATCCCCGAGTGAAGCCTGTACAATATATGTGAGTTGTTAAGATGCTCTCTTGCTATATGGAATGTGTGGATGCCTTACATAGCATGTGTGATTATTATATTTGATTCTTGTCTATGTGGTTAACAAAGATAAACAAGATTTATAGAGTTAACGCAATACATTGAAATCAATTAATGCCCAAAATTTAGAATGGTGTATTGTAAGAAAAGAATAAACCTGAGGATAATTACCTTAGAAGATCATATGACTGGTATAGCTAAGGCTAGTGATATATCCCTTATATTGTGAAATTTAGTAATTTAAATTGTGAAAGATTATTATTGCAATATGTCAAATTAATGATGTTGATACAAAAATTAGTCAGCTGGCGTGGATCAATTATATGAAGACACATGTCATCCCGCGTGGCATAAAATATATTCACTGAGCTACTCAGCGTACAAAGCATCTAGCCAAGAAGATCAAGCGAAAAAAACAGATTCAATGAACATTCTTATTATATGCAAATGTATATGTCTATTAAATAACGGCATATTGTCTATTCATATTGACAGCCCAAGGGATATAAATCCATTGTAACCCCCTCCATAACGGGGTAATCGATCACTTGCGATCATAATTGAGATCAAGGCAAAACGCCCAGCAATACAAGACAGTGGACATAGGCCATTTTCATTAAGGCTGAACCACTTTAAAAGTTCTTTGTCTTATTTCTTTATTCGTATTTATCTGTGATTAATTAATTAGATCAAGTCTAGTTTTTTACATCAATAGATTGGCGTTGTCTGTGGGAACGACTATACATAGCATTTTTCATTAAAAAAATCATCATACATGGCTGAGATCCCAGAATTTAGCAATAGAAATAATGACGGAGTTCCTCCCAACCAGTCCAATCCTCCAACTGTCCATAATATGGTAGGAATAGTGGCAAACTTAGCCAAAGGACAAACAGCTATGCAGGAGACCATGCGATAACTCATTCAAACTGTTTAAAATGCAACGCTTGCCCAGTCAGGCCAGCGAAGCATTAAGAGAAACATGCACTTGTCGTCTTCACGATCCAGACATACTCTACTCCATCATGCTTCCCGGTTCAGACATGCTGAATTCCATCATACTGAAAGGTCCGACGATCCCTCCTATCATCCTGGCTGGACATCTCCCGTAAGAGTTATGGACTCTCAAGAAAATGTTACTCTAACTCCAGAACGAACAAGCGCTCTGGAAAGGTTGAGTAGAGTCTCTCCCTTTGACCGTTTGGTCCCTAGGAGAAATAGAAACCCTCCCCGGATTGCGTCGAGAAATACTCAACGACCAAATGATCTAAGGGAAGGTTCTGCCCAATCACTCCCTGCATCTCGTACAGAAAGATCCCAAGAGGAGAATTTAGTGCGATCTGTTGCTCGAGCAAATATATCAGAGGCTGGAAATGATGCATGGAAGGGCTCCATTCAGAGGTTGGAACACAGGTTAGGGGAAATGGCTAAGTCCAGATGCCCTCTCCAAAGAACCTTTATTAAAGAATCTCCATTTATAAAAGTAATTGTGGACTTTCCCACACCCTCAAAGTTTAAGGTTCCAGTAGTTACGTCGAAGTACGATGGGAAGACCGATCATGTTTTCCGCATAGAATAGTACCAAGATGCTGCAGATATTTATGCAGTCCCAAATGAGATGAGGTGTAGGGCGTTCTCATGAACCATCACTGGCTCCGCTCAAATATGGTATAACAGCCTTCCTCGAGGGCAAATCGCAACTTTCCATTAGTTGGTTGCGCTTTTCATAGGGAATTTCTTCTTTGGTGCAAAGCCAGTCAAGAGGGTAGCCCATTTATTGAGCGTAAGGCAAAAAGCAGGAGAAAGCACCAGGGACTACATCACTCATTTTAACAACAAGAAACTGGATGTAATCGACTATAAAGAGAAGACAGCCATTACAGCTCTGATGAGTGGTATATTACCGAATAAGTTGTATTACACTTTGGCCAAAGATCCCCCCAAATCCATAGCAGAGTTGATGGCGAAAGCAACCAAGATTATGAATGCCGAAGAAGCTTTGGCTGCGAAAAAGAATGTTGAGGCAAAAATGAAAACTAAAGCTGAAGGCAGGTCGGAGAGGAAGGATCATAAGCATAATGGAGGCAGCAAACAATCGAAAGGCAAGGAAATGATTGAGCACTTGAGGAAGTATGCAAATTATACCCCCTTAAAGGTATGCATAAACCATGTTCTGGAGGAAATCAAAAACAACGAAGAACTGAATTGGCCGGAGAAATTGAGGATAGCCCGTGAAAAGAGAGATAAGTCCAAGTATTGTGAGTTCCACAAATACCATGGTCACACGACCAAGTGGTGCATAGCTCTCCAGAATGAGTTCGAGTCACTCATTAGACGAGGGAAATTGAACAAGTTTGTTGATCGCCAGAACGGTGAGAAGACCAACAACAGAGCACGGCAAAGGTCTAAATCTCCTCATCGATCAAGAGATGATAAGAAAAAGGACCATGAAGATGACTCGGAGGATGACCCCGATCTCCCCAAAAATCCTAGACAGGTTAAACGTGAGGAATTTTTAATTCGCTTTGGTTCATTTGACTGTAATATAATAACAGGTGGAGATGCAGGAGGTGGGGATCATATCGCTGAAAGGAAATCTTACCTCAATGAGGCCCAAGCCTGTTCCTACATACAGCGGATAAATCTGGAAGAGGAAGATCGTCCGAGGAAGGTCAATAAGGATAAACTCATCATCGGTTTTTCCAAAAGTGATCTGGAAGGTGTCTTGTATCCTCACGATGATCATTTGGTGATCAAGATGAGGATGAAGGATGTAATCATCTCAAGAGTATTGGTAGATAATGGTAGCTCGACAGATATCATGTTCTACCCTTACTTTGACAGTTTAAACCTGAAACTCGCCACGTTGGAGTCGTACCACAGGCCCCTTATCGATTTCTCTGGCAAAAAAGTCTTTCCACTTGGGACGATCAAGTTGGATATGCTTATTGGTACCTGGCCTGCTTGTAGAATAAAAAAAGTACATTTTTTTGTAATAGATAAAAATGTCCAATCGACCTATAATATAATCATGGGAAG
Source organism: Sambucus nigra (assembly GCA_949130495.1). Classification (NCBI taxonomy): domain Eukaryota; kingdom Viridiplantae; phylum Streptophyta; class Magnoliopsida; order Dipsacales; family Adoxaceae; genus Sambucus; species Sambucus nigra. The sequence goes on from OX422218.1 coordinate 141,419,002, forward strand.
AGTAGGTCTGAAAAATTTCGAAGCAGTGCCATCCACGGTACATCAATGCTTGAAGTTCCTGACCAACTTTGGTGTGGGACTTGTGAAGGGCGATCAGAAAGTAGCTCGGTAATGCTACTATTCATCTACCGAACAATAAGAGTTGGAGGATACCAGGAAGAAGACCACCACTTACCAAGTGGATGAGTCAGAAGATTCAGAGATTGAGACACTGGACCCCAGAGATGAATCAGAGATCGTGAAGGGTCAGGTCATGGAAGTAACGGAGAACATTATTCTGGATGATGAACGACCGAAAAGAACAACTCAAATTGGCGCTTCACTTGATCCAACAATAAAGCAAGAGTTGGTGGCATTTTTGAGACATAGAAAGTAAGCTTTCACATGGAGTCATGAAGATATACCGGCGATAGACCCAGCCTTCCTGTGCCACGAACTCAATGCTAATAAGGAGATCAAACCGGTGAAGAAGCGAAGAAAATTCTTTAGCCCAGAGAAGAACCAAGCTATTCAAGAGGAAGTAGAGAAACTACAAAAGGCCTCTTTTATTGAGGATGTCAAATACCCTAATTGGTTAGCCAATGTGGTGATGGTAAAAAAGAAGAATAATAAATGGAGAATGTGTGTGGATTTCACAGATCTGAACAAAGCCTGCCAAAAGATCACTTCCCTCTACCCCAAATAGATCAGCTGGTAGATGCTACTTCGGGACATGAATTTCTGAGCTTCATGGATGCTTATTCCGGCTACAACCAAATTAAGATGAAACCAGTGGACAGGGAAAGTACCACTTTTATCACCCCAAAGGAAACATACTATTACGATGTTATGCCATTTGGTCTTAAAAATGCAGGTGCTACATACCAACGGCTAATGAACAAGGTGTTCACAGAGCAAATCGGCAGGAACATGGAGATTTACGTCGATGACATGCTGACTAAGAGCAAGAAAGTTGCTGACCACATTGCTGATCTGGGTCAAACATTTGACTAGCTGGAGAAATATCAGATGAATCTGAACCCGACAGAGTGCATCTTTGGCATACAAGAAGGCAAGTTCCTCGGGTATATTGTGAATCAAAGCGACATCGAGGCAAATCCTGACAAGATCAAGGCCTTGATAGAATTACAATCTACAACTACGAAGAAGGAAGTATAAAGCCTCATGGGGCGTGTTGCAGCTCTCAACAGGTTCATTTCACGAGCAACTGATAGATGTCTTCCATTCTTCAAGACACTTAAAAAAACTTTCAAGTGGAATGATGAGTGTGAGAAGGAGTTTCAAGAGTTTAAGAGATATTTGGGGACACCTCCTTTGTTGTTCAGGCCGATAGTGGGAGAGAAATTATATTTGTATCTAGTTGTCTCAGAAAGTGCAGCTAGTTTAGCGCTGATAAGAGTAGACAATGGAGTGTAGAAGTCGGTGTATTAAACAAGCAAGGCATTCCGAGGAGCAGAGATTAGGTACCCAAAATTGGAGAAGCTGGCATTAGCATTGATCGAGGCAAGCAGGAGAATGAAACCATACTTTCAAGCCCATACCATAGTGGTATACACCGACATGCCACTTAGACAGGCTTTACACAAGCTAAAAAAATCTGGAAAATTGATGTATTGGGCGATGGAGTTAGGTGAATATGACATTGTCTATGAGCCAAGGTCTTATCTCAAAGGGCAGGCGGTGGCAGATTTCATTGCTGAATTTACTTACCCAGATACCTCCGACCAACAAGGGTCTAACGCAGAACAACCCGCGAATGTTAGAGGATCGTAAAAAACCATCCCCGATCAACTCCCATCAGTAGACTTGTCGGAGGGAATAGTGACCGAGCAATAAGAATCATCTGATAAAAGCCCAGCATTGAGGGATGATAAAAGGAAGCACTAAATCTTCCATCATGGGACTTTATCAGATCAAGGACCTGTATCCCCGTATGGAATTTGTATGTTGATGGTTCTTTGTGTGCCATAGGCAGCGGAGCCGGAATAATTCTTAATAGTCCAGATGGATTGGATATAGAGTATGCTCTGCGTTTCCAATTCACAGCTTCCAACAATGAAGTTGAGTACGAAGCTATGATTGTGGGCCTCAGTTTAGCCAAAACACTGAATGTAGAGCAAGTTATGGTATTTAGTGATTCGCAGTTAGTCATAAATCAGATTCTCGGGCTGTACGCGATAAAGGGAGAATTTATATCTAGGTATCACACCAAAGCTATGGAGATTGTCTCCAATTTTGTAGCGGTCCAAGTGATCAGAATACCAAGGCTTGAGAATGCGAGGGCTGATGCACTAGCTCGATTAGCCTCAGGTACCCGCACCGAGCTACGAAGAATGATTCCTATTGAGATACTTGCAGACCGAAGCATTGATCACGATTTGATGGTGAAGTTTATCACTTTGGATATGGGACCGTCCTAGATGGATCCCATCAGGGCGTATATCGAAGAACGCATTTTACCCATTGACCAACTCGCAGCCAAGAGGCTCAAGTTTAAAGCCGCTATGCACATCTTAAATAATGGAGTTCTATACAGAAGAGGTATGATAGCAGGTCTACAGAGATGTGTTCATCCATCAGAAGTGAAAAATCTGATAGAAAAAATTCTCGAAGGCTCTTGTGGAGCTCATGTAGCAGGTCGAACTCTTTTGTAGAGGATAACGACGCAGGGATATTATTGGCCAACGATGCGAGTTGATTGCATAGTTTATACCAAGAAATACGACAAGTTTCAACGGTTCTCTAACATACGAAGAACTCCCCAGCATTATTAACACCGATTACCTCACCTTGGTTATTTTCTATGTGGGAAATAGACTTGGTTAGGCCTCTGCCAACTACCAAAGGACGATTCAAGTACTTGGTAGTCGTTATTGATTACTTCACGAAATGGGTGGAAGCTGAACATCTCATTGACATGGCATATGAAAGGGTCTATTAGTTCATCTGGAAGAATATTATTTGCAGATATGGTCTATCAAATTATTTCATCACTGATCATGGTACCCATTTTGATAATGAGGAGTTCGCTATATACTGTCAACAGTCTAATGTTCAAAAGATTCATTCTACACCAGGCCATCCCCAGAGCAACAGGAAAACATAGGTAACCAATAGAATTCTGTTGAACGGGTTGAAGAAACAGTTGGATGATGCGAAAGGAAATTGGATTAACGAGTTGCATTCTGTGTTGTGGGCTTATCGAACAACTCTCCGAACAGTAACTAGGGAATCTCCTTACATGTTAGCCTTTGGAAGTCAAGCAGTTATACCCACTGAATTGGGTCTACCTACTCACAGGGTGATTAATTTCAACACTCCAATAAGCGATTTGATGAGACGCTTAGATTTAGACATGCTCGAGGAAGTCCGGGAAGATGCGGTAATCCGAAATGCCGCTTATCAGTAGGGGTGGTAATTTTAGAAACGAGACGGAACGACACGAAATTAACCCAAAATTGACACGATGTTTTGTGTTCGTGTCGCATTTTTTTACACGAAGTCGTGTCGTGTCATGTTCATGTCTTAATTATGAGTCGTGTCGTGTCATGTTATCGTGTTTTTTTAGGCGTGAAATTTAAGAAATTATGGTTGTCGTGTCGTGTCGTGCCGTATTATTTTTTATTCGGGTCGTGTTCGTGTCAACTAAAAAAAATACGAATTCGTGTCGTGTCGTGTTCGTGTCCGAAAAAACCTTGTCGTGTCGTGTCGTGTCGACCCAAAACACGACCCGTTGACCCGAATTGCCATACCTACTTATCAGTAACGGACTGCCATGTTCTACAATAAACGGGTCAAGATATGTGATCTCAAGGAGGGAGATTATGTAGTCAAGAAAGTCATTCAGAAGCATAATAAGCTGGAGGCCAACTGGCATGGGCCTTATCGTGTAACATCAATTATTCGACCTGGCACCTACAGAATGGAAACTTTAGAGAGGGAAGAATTCAAAAATGCGTGGAATGCGGAGCATCAACGCCAATATTATCAGTAATATAGATTCACATGTATTCCGTTCATTCAATATGAAAAAAAATGATATTTTCTCCATATTCTTTTTAGTTCATTTTTTTTGGAGTACTCGTGCTACACAATACACTTGAATTTTGCAAGAAGGCACATCAGCAACCACCAACTACGGTTGGTCGGCATATCAGCAACCACCAACTACGGTTGTTCGGATATCAGAAACCACCAATTACGGTTGGTCGACATCAATAAATTTAACCAATAATATTGGCATAACAATCATACAAGGCAAGGCCTGTTTGATTACAGGTGACCTCAAGGGGCATACAAAACTAGGCAAGAAGATGGGTGACCTCAAGGGGCATCCACTGCCTAGGCACCAAGGTAATCTAGATAAGATTGCTACAACTAAGCAGGACCATGGGATGCAAATAATTCCATTGCTTAGGCACTTATGGGTGTCAAGTCACTATAATTAGGCAACAAATGGGGCAAAGTTCCATCTAGGCAATTAAAACAAAACAGGACAAATTGTCCCTTTATAGATATATATATATATATATATATAGCATGATAAACAAAACATCTTATAATCTATTTCCAAGGAAAGAACATTACAAAAAGACGAACTTTTATTCATTGAATATAAATTTCCTATTCTATTGGATTTTTTCCTTCCGATTTAGGTACAGGATCCATTCCAGCTGGAGGATCATCTAAAGCAAAAGGAGAATTGATATAACTTAAATCTCGCAACATCCTGGTATTTCTCGAACTCGGTCGGTCAAGTAAATGTAGAGGATGGGATATCTCAAAATCTTCATAAAGTTGGTAATCACCAATGTATTTGGAGATCAAACTCTGAGGAATGGAACTGACTGGAATCCAGCTAACGTCTAGTTTGAAAGGAGGAACTGGCAGATCAAGCAGTCCAGGATCACACCAATCCCACAAAGAGTTCCCTTTTTCAATGTGCATCACAGCTAGATCATTCATCCATCCATATTTGTACCCCTCATTGTTTGACTGCTTCAACCTGGCATCGAGATGGCACAAAGCTTCATTGTATCCCCCCATCCAAAACTCTCTAGGCTGCTTGTGAAATTGATAAGTCAATATCTCAACTTGCTCATGAAGTTTCTTCACCAATTTTTCTTTACTTTCCAATGTCGAATTCTGATTGGAAAGTTACTCGGTAAGACTTTGAAGTTTCTGGGACATCTCAACCAGGGCTTGATTTTTTGCTTTCATCTGAACAGCCTGATTTGCTAAGACTTGTTGAGTCCTAGTCTCTTCAATGCTGCTCCGATGAGCTCTTGCTCTACCCCGCGAGGAAGATGTAGGTATGACTTGTTTCAAAGCCTCCAGTTCTTCTCTCAATGCAGTATTTTCAGTTTCTAAAAATAAAAAGCCCTTATCACTGACCGGGATCAGAGCTCCAGAAGAAGAGGCAGATTTTAGTTGTCTCAATTCTTCTCTCAGAGTAATATTTTCCTCCTCCAGCAGCTTGGCAATGTTCCTATGCTCCTCAGCCTCAAGTTTTAGCACATTTTCTCTCTTCTTATGGGCCAAGAGAAATTTTTCATAACCCCGATCAGCACTCAACTATTGGTACTTTTTCTCATAACCTTCATGCATCAGAGCAATGGTTTTTTTGTGCTGAAGTTGAAGTTCTTTGATTACTCTTTGGCGATCTTCTACTATTTCATAATAAGCCACATTATTCGCCACACCTCGATCAAGCAGACATTTTAAATATTGATAAGCATCAATTTATCGTTCTGAAGCATCAGGCCCTAGAATATTAACTATTTGTGCTTTAGTAAAATCTACACGACCAGCTTTGAAGTAATCATTACATTTCTTCATTAACTCTGTATCATGAGCCGACAAGAGTTCCATCCTAGCAATAAATTAGCAAGGAAAAGTAAAAATGGATCAACAACGGTACAGATCGAGCAAGCTACAATAAAAGATCAGAATAAATAACAAAGTCCATTTTATTGATCACATGCGGAGAAAGTATAACCAAAGTTACAATAAAAGAGATAAACAGAAAAATAACTCTACACCTTCTCCTTATTTCCTACAACATCTTCGAACCGATTTGGATGAAGGAGTTGGTTGCTTGGAGGGTAGTTGGCGTTACTCGGGAGAAGTTATTACCTACCGGAGGATTGAGGAATGGTAATAGCAGGTGTTTGTTCTACTATCACCATAGAATATTCATCAGATGCAGCTTTATCTTCTTCTTCTTCTCTATAGTAGGAGAAGGGCCATGAGCGTGTTTCTGAAATAGTTCAGAATCATCAACAACATTTAACTCCTTCAAGGATACAACTTGCATAATCCATCTGGGGAGGGACAGCAGCCACAACTTTATTCCATCATTTGTCCCAGCCAGCACTAAAAGGCTTCTTCAAAGCAGCTTTCCTCTTTGATCTCTCTGAGGAAGTTTTTTCCCTAAGAAGCTCTTCAATAAACTTCACCTTCTCCTCAAGCTCTTTCTTACGTCGTTCAGCTTCTTCAAGCTTGCCATCATCTTCCACTTTACCGGAAAGAGCAACCTTCAGTTTTTCCTCCAACTCCTTGGAGACATTTACAGCCTGATCTCGAGTTGTATCAGCTTAGTGACGAGCCGTCTCCCAGGCAGCTTTATCCTCTTCGTACTTTTGTCGGGACTCCCCCAAATATTTTGACAACCCAGTAAAGACTTCCTCTACTCCATTGGATGAGGTTGTAGCTTTGATGGCTTCATCCTTCTCCACAATATTATCAAATTACACTAAAAATTTCAAGAAGAAGAAAGGCACGAATCAGAGTACCAACATTAGGGGTGGACAAAAAAAAGACCGACCCGAATGGACCGATTGGACCGAACCGAAAATTAAAGCTATTTTGAAACCGATCCGAAAATCGGTTCACAAAAACTAAAAACCGATTAAACCGGCCCGGTCCGCGATCCACTATATTAAAAGACCGATTTGGACCGGACATGACCGATTCCCATATATATATAATAAAAATAATGTTATTTTGTTTCTTATGTATAGTTTTTGAATTAATGTATATAACTTATGAATTTAATTTGGAAGATTTTATATATGTATAGACATTTTTTATTTGGGTTAAAAAACCCATGTAAATACAACTTGGAGTTTCGAGAATTATATTTTTGTATATATATTTGTGAGAAAAATAGATAAAAACATTCATAAAATGTACATATATATAAAATAGGGTCAGGACCGAATTAGTTGGTTAACCGAATTAATCGGTCTGGTCTCGGTCCAAAAAAATTGAGGACCGAATATTCGGTCCGGTCCAAAAAATACGCAAAACCCGGACCGAACCGGACCGTGCCCACCCCTAACCAACATGGTAGTGAAGAATTAGAAAGATAAGTATAATGATTACTTACTGATGCAAGGTATTGGGCTGCCAAATCGGTAACCTTATCCCGAGGAGTTGAAGTTTTAGCAGCTCGACAATCAGGGAGAGTCCCCAACTTGATCAATTTCTTGACCAAGCTAGGGGTAAGGAAGGCTGGAGAACTAACCCTCAAATAAGCAATCCCAACTCCAGTAGGTTGTGCAACATCATCCACTGGCCTTTCAGCAAGACCCCTCTTCAACCTCCTCAAAGGAGCACCTTCAATCACAGGTGTTGTCTCTTCTTGAATAATAGCATCTTCAATCAAATTTGCTGCCTCTTTTGAGACAATAGCTTCAATCAAAGGTGATGCCTCTTTAGGGGCAACAGGGGGGATTCTTGCTAATATCTTTGGTAGGAGGAACAATATAATTTTTCTTAGTTGGAGCTTTGTCTTTGCTCTTCTTCGCCCCTTCCGTACCAGGAGCAGATTTAGTAAAAAGGTCAGGCACTTTCCTCTTCTTCATCATCAGGTCAGCAATAGAAGTACCCAAGTCCGAAGAAGATTCTTTAACAGTTGCTGAGGATGCAGGTGATTGGTCAAGGTCAATCACCAAAGGAGGAATAAGAGGACGAGCAATGAAAGAAGAAGTGGTGTTCTTGTATCTCAGCAAGAAAGAGGCAGCTCTCGTGTGCACCCCAGCAATTGATTGATGCAAACCCCAGATGAGTTTCAAATCCTTTATCTTAATATCACTTTCTTTTGGAGATTTCCTTTTGCAGTCAACTGTAAAATAAAAACACACATATCAGTGATGCATTTTATCAAACAAAAACAGAGCTAAATTTAAAAACTAAAAACAACCTATCCCATTGCCATAAAGTGGACATCTGGGACCTTGGTACACATCTTTCCCTTTTAACGGGGGGTGTTGCCAATTTTTCATAACAACCCCATGATCAAAATAGTCCCTATTAGCATCAGAAATATTGACCACTAAAGCTATATGAGAATACCTAGTTTTTAAATAAAAGGTGGTATCGCTAGTAACCCATTTATAATAGTATAAAATTTCAGGAATCCCTAAATGAGTTCCATGAATTTGATTCAACCTATGTACGCCATTAACTACCCTCCATGTATTTGGAACTACACTTGCAGGAACAATATCAAAATATTGGCAAAATTTTAAACACAGGAGTAGGTGGGAAAGAAAAGCCACATTCCGCTACAAAAATAGAGGGAAACCAGTGTCCTTCAGCTAAAGAAAATAAATCAGAAGGGCAAGGAGGTTCTTCCAGAATAACCCAAGAAGGAATTGCAAAATCAGCTCGAAACTTGTCCAACGATTCGATAAGATAAACCATGGTGGCTAAAGCAAAGAAAGAAGAAAGAAGAAGTTCTTAAAAAAACTTAAGAAATCTGCTAAGGCGGATGACAGAGGAACGAGCGTAAAAAGAAAAAGTGAGAAGACAATAGGTTTGGAAATCTAAAGGGCAAAAGGTAGAAGACGGTTTGATTTTATCGCTTTTAAATACATTGCTTCGGGAAGCGAAAAAAGTAATGATCACTAGACACGATGATTGCGTTTTTGGCGACTAAATGATGAAAAAGACGCAAATACCCAAGCGTCTGTAGAAGATTCAAAATATTTACGAGTTTTTCTATTTCACGCTTAAAATCATTAAATGTCAAGTCTTGGAGATCTGTAAACTAATGAGACTGGGTAAACGTGTCTGAGCAACCTCTGGGCATAATGTTCCACACTATCATATCCAACCTCAATCGTGAAACATTGGGGGCTTCTATTGATACAAAAATTAGTCAGCTGATGTGGATCAATTATATGAAGACACGTGTCATCCTACATGGCATAAAATATATTCACCAAGCTACTCTGCATACCGAGCTACTCAAACGTGACGAGCTACTCAACGTACAGAGCATCTAGCCAAGAAAATCAAGTGACAAAAACAGATTCAATGAACATTCTTATTATGTACAGATGTATATGTCTATTAAATAACGGCATATTATCTATTTATATTGATAGCCCAAGGGATATAAATACATTGTAACCCCCTCCATAACGGGGTAATCGATCACTTGCAATCATAATTGAGATCAAGGCAAAATTCCCAGCAATACAAGACAGTGGACGTAGGCCATTTTCATTAAGGTTGCACCACTTTAAAAATCCTTTGTTTTATTTCTTTATTCATATTTATCCGTGATTAATTAATTAGATCAAGTCTAGATTTTTACATCAACAAATCACTAATAGTATTTAGACGGAGGTTAAGTTTAGACTCGCTATGGTGTAGAAGTATGGGCTAGTTAATATTAGTTCTTTGAGAAATGGGTCATATATTGGGGAAGGTATCGATGTAATCGATGTAGATGTCCAACAACTTTTAGCTCCTGATGACTACTTTATCTAAAACTAAGTGTATCGGGATGGTTCCTTGATTGGATTTCATTTATGAGACATCCCACGCATGTAGTCTAGTGAAGGTTGGGAGTTTGGAGAGAACGTGATGCTTTTATTTTAAAGTTGGGATCTTAATAGTAGTTTGCATTGGAGGCCTTGGAAGGCGTGGGAGTTGGTTTATGATAATCGATAATTAATGAGTCATGATAGATTTAGTGTATCAAACTTGGAATAACGTCCTAGATGGTAATGTCTTCCTTGAAAAACGTCATAAAGAATAACCCTTATTTAGTGTTGAGGTATTACCTTAGGAACTGTGCTTACCTTTAAGATTGGTAATAACATGATATTATCCTGCGATCATTTCTTATATTTTGGAGTCTCATATTTATGCTTTTGAGGGTCACCTATTTCACTATTTTACTCTATTCTTATAAATGTTGGGTTAAATTGAAGATATCTTGTATGGGTTTAACCTTCATTCATTGCCTACCATTTTAAATTCTGTAATGAAAGTTTTAATCGCAACAAGGAAGCTGCCACGTGTAGAGCTTTTCCAGTTCAGTAGTATAGGGTTATAAACTTGTACCTAGTAGTTTAGTTTATTTTATTCATTTATTGTAATTTATTCGGACGATCATATTGTAGTTGGAGGTTATTTTAATGATATTTGAATTGTACAAATTTATTCGTATTCCGTTTTTTTTATTACTATTGGCGTACTCTTATAGTTGTAGTACAATCATATTTATTGCCCTCTAATGTTATTCCACTTACCTAGAATGTTATTAATTGTTTGACTCTCATAAATTGGATATTTAGAATTGATCATCCTAAATATGAAATTTATGGGGTGTCAGAGTACTGTGACACCCCATAAAATCCATATATAGATTGACCAGGTTTAATATAAAAATCACAAGAATAAAAAACTTTTGGTAACTGATCGACGGGGTTTTGTCGCGGCGCAAGAGTCACCTACGCGCCGGTCGTTTTGAATTCGGCTCACCTGAACTATACAAAAAACTAAACTTATGACTACACTCAACGGGTGAGTATAGCGGCCAAGTCCGGGTATAAAAAATCCACAGAGACGAGATGCTAGAATTTATAGGATTTAATACTCCTAAATAAAAAGGAAAAAGGTGATTACAAACTAAAAATAAAAAGACGCATAAAAGGGAAATATTAATCTAGGTGAGTGTATTAAACTAGATTAACAAAACGAGTAAAACTATAGGTTGCGTCGAATATCCATCACCCGAGTTAATTAGTATAAAACGGTTACATGGGTCGACAAGTTATTACGAATGCGTCTCGTTTCGACAGTTAATTGAACCAAGGGTTGTCACGCCCCTAAATCCGCATAAAAGCCTAATATGATTTTGGCATCAACAAATACCCCAAAAATTACGCACGCAAGGTCGTAAGCACGGGACATACATGATATACCCCGTCAAATATCCTAGGCATAATAACTAGGACAACGCAGCCGAAATAGACCCGTAAACTCCATCACCAAAGCAAAGCAACGTGCCAACTGGAGTGAGTTCCATTCAAACACAACCTAGACTAAATTAGCTATAAAGCATATTAAAAATGCGGTAAATAAACGCAATAAACCTACACTAGAAAGCAAGTAAACCTAATTAACAAAGCATGTAAATTAACTAGAAAGCAAGAATTAATGAAATACACATTATATTAATGGAGAGGGTAATGAATAGTGCAACATACAAGCCCAATTGGGTGTCAATCCAAAGAGAAATGAAGAAGAACTCTCTAAAAACCCTCAAACCCTAAGCTATTCTAACCTAATATCTGATATTTACAACAAAATTTGTATTTATAGTAAGTGGAATTAAAATAGAAAAGAAAAGAGAAAAGAAAAGAAAAGGCAAAATATTAGCTGGAAACAGGGGATCGATCGATCGATGGTAAAAAAGCATTCCCACTATCTCCCCACGATGGACAAACAATGAAGGATCGATCGATCGATGGTTACAGGTCTGCAACTCTTCCCCCCTGTTTTGGTGTGTTTGGTTTTCCCCTCCGCTAAAATCGCCGTAACTTCTTCGTTCTGAATCGGAATCATGCACCGTTAAAGGCCATGTGAAGCTTGAGAGGAGGGATACAACTTCCATGTAGATGTTAGGCCAGGTGACCAAGCTGTGAAAAGACTAAAATGCCCTTGAACGTGCGAACGTATACAAAAATTGAGCGGAATACGTCCGAACTTCACACTTAGCATCCAAATACCTATAAAGGCTCAATTAACCCCTGCAAAACATGTTAACATAAAAATCCGAGGTTGTCTGGTTAACGAGCATAAATATAGGGAATAAGATACCCGAGGGGACTAAAATGCGTCGGTTCGAGGGATGAAATACGCAATATTTGCGTATTATCACACCCCCTAACTTACACATGGCTAGTCTCTTGCAATGAAATAGGATGCAACAAGAACTACAAGCAAACCACAAGCAGGAGATGGTACAAAAGTATGGTATAAAAGCATAAGGCCACTTTCGCGGGCGATTCTATTGCATTTAGCGTATGCAATAAGCCATTAAACCCCTATGTCACCCTAGTGGACGAGTGTCGTCTCGTGAGAGTTTTCAGGGATAGTACCCACAAACATCATATGGTTTCCTCAAAATTTTCCCAAATCAACATGCGATAAGACAAACAATAGCGAAAAGGATTTCATACGCATTATTAGCAAAGTGAATGAATTCAAACAAAAATCCAAATCATTGACATTATAGAATGCACCTCATAGAATTGAAACCTTAAAATGTGGGAGGGGAGCGAGCACATGAAAAATGTGATTTGGAAAAAATTTATATAAACCGGATAAACATTAAAGTAGGCATATATTCAATCCTCACTGGCATTACACTCATCAAGTGAATTCACTCGAAACAGGGAGTTAACACACGGGACATGCGGGCATAAAGAGTAAATGTAAATGGAAATTAGGCCGCGCACATGTCACAAATGAAGAATGCTATTTATGAAATAAAAATTATAGTCTCAATGAAAGATACCACTCACTAAAGGAGGCAAAATGCAATTTCACAGAATATCAAAACTATTTAAACTTTTAAATTACATCTACTTAAGATCACATAGGACTTTAATACGGTTGTAATGTAGGTTTGGCTAGGGTACGAAATGAAAGGAATGTATGTACGGATTCAAAGTGTTCAGAATGAAAACTCGGGATAATGGGAAAATGTGGGCAATATCAAAAATGGAAAACAGGTTCCAAAAAGGCATTAGATATATCATCGGGGAGAGTAATCAAAGCTTATTGAACACTATACAACATATACAACTTTCTCTTTCTTTTCATTTCTTCTTTTTCTCATGTTTTCTTTTGTTTTCTTTTGCTTTTTGCTTTCTCTTTTTCTTCTCTTTTTCACTTATTTCTTCTTCACTTTTCTCACTCTCACATGCCTAAATTGCAACCGCAACACAACAACAACATTCAATCCCAAGTAACATTCCAAACAAAGGTATGGAAGGTGTATATATGGGCTAAAACTCCAATTTAGAGTTGGTTATGGGATTTTGGGTAATGAAATGAAAGGCTATATTTAGTCTCAAGGGGGGTGACGAGGGAAAACATATAAGGTGAGGTCAAGGCTAATATGGGTGATATAACAAAGAGGGCCTATGATCATTTCCTAAAGTTTACGCGATTCTAGAGTCAAAATAATGTATGAAAATCATGATCAAGTAACACATTTCAAGATATAAACTCAAGTAATGGACGATAAATGAAAGAATAGAGAGATTACCGAAGAATTCAACGTTTTCAAAAAGGAAACAATAGTGTATACACTCACAAACGACGAAAGATACAAAGCTTACTCGGTGTAAGTGTATACAATGCAACAAAAGATTACCGAGTTATAAAAATCTTAAACCAAATCAATGTAGCAAGGAAAGTGCATGTGATCATGGAATTAAAGTTTAATTCATGAAGTTATTCGTAATATCAATGGTTGAGGACTGAAGTCTAATAACTTCTAAAATCGAGAACATGCATCATTGGGTTGTCTATTGGATTGGGCAATTATTGAAATTTATCATCGAAAACAAAGGAAAAAAGCGCAATAAAGGAGAAAAAAGAAAGAAAATCTTTTTGAAAATTTTAATTTTTCTAAGAAAAGCATACTAAGTAACTAACATGTGATCAAAAAAATGAACTAAATAACGAAATGGATAGAATATCCCACACCCACTAACTTTAAACCTGACGTTGTCCTCAATGTGAATTAAGAACCAAGTTAAAGAGAGGAAAATAGCGATATTACCCAAAATTGGAGCGATCCCCAAAAGAACAAGTCCAAAGAATCTATAAAACAAGTTAGTACCGAGCATAGGGAAAACAAATAATGAAAAGTTAATAATTACATTAGACTAAATTAAAAAGAAAAGAAAAAAATAAAAAGAAAGAAAGAATAAAAATCTAACTATATACAACCTACTATTTAGGTTTCACACTAACTATACATTAGTAGTCCAAATAGTTGAGAGTCCACCGCAAAAACGATTTGACTTTGGAGGATAATCGGTGTACCCTCGCATACAAGCATGTACTCCTGAAAATATGAATTTCGTTTGAACAACGGAAGGCATGTGTAAGGCGAAAGAAATGAACCATCGTCAATTAAAAGTTTAGGAGGGACAATGGGGGATTTGGATTAAACGGGTGACAAAAGCATGTGGGGACCAAGAAAAGCTGAATATCCTCCCAAGGATTTTGAAATTGGAATGGGAGGTTGCGCACATGAAGGCAAAGATGCAATCATGGAAAGTGACTCAAGAAAGTACTCCTCATCGGCGAAAAGGTTTAAAACATAAAGTTTGAAACCGAATCATCGGGTACTTGTGGCGGTATGATAACAGAGAATAAAAATTGGGATGAAAGAAATTCAAACTCATGAGATGAATCATCATCGCATGAAGATTGAGTTTCGAAGGAAATAATATCATTTTCAATGAAATGTTCTTCTTTGGGGGGCCAAAGAAGAAATCATTTCATTGCAAATAGATATTACGTCATTTTCATCCTCACTTTCAATATCTATTACGAGATGGGCAAAGCCAAGAATTGTTTGTTCTAAAGTAGGCGCAAAGTCCTCATTTGGTTCAAAACATTTCTCGACTTCGAAAGTCTCGGAAGTAAAATCGTCGTCGGACTCAAATAATAAATCCAATTCATGCTCCCACAAACGATTTTCTTCCCGATAACGATTTTCAATTTTCTCATTTTCAAGCATACGCAAGCCCTCGTCAAAAGTCATAGGCCGAGGTGCGGATACTTGAAAATGGGAACTTTGAAAATTATCATCGGACTTAAATGAAAACTCATTATTATAGGTGTGGGTACACGAATTTGGAATAATGGGCCTGGACGAGTAGCCTAGTTAAAACGGCCCAAAGTCCAAACCCTTCGGACCCTAACGTTAATTCAGTTACGACTTAGTCTTCTCCCATGTCCTCAAATAGGGGTGTTCCAGGAGAAGATGGTAAACGTGGGGGAGTCCAACACCCCCACTCCTTGAAGATAGACATGCATATAATAAACCCTAGGTCCGGGGCATAAGATACGCACTGTATTCTCTAAAAACACTCCCCGGAGTATATAGAAATAATACTGACGGCACCACCGTGGATGTAGGCATTCTTTCTGAACCACGTACATCTCATGTTGTGTGATTGGCATTTTATGTTTTTTATTGTGCTTGGTGATTGCGATTCTCCTATCTATTTGTGTTGAATAATAATTGTCACCATAATTGGCGTCGTCTGTGGGAACGTTTATTTTCCCTGAGAAAGCCCACACCAACAAAGAAGTCTGAAATGTCTGGTCACGGTAGTAATGCTCCTCAGGCAGGAGATATCCAAGAACAACCTGCTCCTCGCAGGATCAGATCTGAAGTTCGGCATTCAGATCAGAGGGCTCGCCTAGAGAGGCCAGCCTCAGAAGAAAGCCAAGGACCAGCGAGGTTCACATAAATATCATGGTTGATTGATGCCTATGAGGCGAGGCGAGGCTCCAAGAGTAGAGGGAGTCTTCTCGCAGGCATGAAGCTGAGAATGCTCGCCTCAAAAGAAGGTTAGAAACAATGGAGATAGAGCTCCATCGTGGCACCAGGAGACGTCCGTACCGCACTCCTAGCCCTCAGGCGAGCAAGTCTCGCAACTGAGGAAGGAGCCCTAGACGCGAGTCCTAGAAAGTTAAGGGAAACGAGTTAGAGGACGACCTTCTCGAGCAACTACGACTAGCTCACAATTGCAGGAGCCCAGCTCGCAGCAACGAGAACATACAAAGTCTGGTCCGAAGGGAGATGGACCAACACCCTGCGCATCACGGTACCAGATCGACCCGAGAAGTCGCTAGGCGAGCTCTCAAAACTCAGATGAAATCACCTTTCTCAAGGGGAATAGAAGAAGAGGAAGCCCCCCGAAAAATTTGCTATTCCGAGGTTTAAAATTTATGATGGTAAAACTGATCCCATTTATCACGTCAGGCAGTGCAGGCAAGCCATGACCCTCTGGAACCATCGAGACGCACTGATGTGTCAAATTTTTCCCTCTAGCCTCCATGACGTGGCGCAAAAATGGTTTGAAAGGCTCCCCCACAGGTCCATCAGAAGCTTCAAGTCCCTGGCCAAGCTCTTTATGGCCCGCTTCATTACTAGTAGCTTCCATCCCAAAAGGATGGATAGTTTGCTAATAATGAAAAAGACGCCTCAAGAGACCCTCTGAGACTACGCGAAGAGGTACTGGGAGTTATACAATGAGGTCAAGGACTGCTCGGAGCAAGTGGTAGTGGACTCTTTCAAAATTGGGATACCCAGCTCTTCCCTCCTGTACCAGTCCCTAACAAAGAAAAAGGCCATATCCATAGACGACCTGATGGCTCGCATCGAGAAATATGCCAAGGTGGAGGATGTGGCTCGCCACAGCACAGGAGAAAACGGTCGAACTAAGCTCGCTGCCAAAGGCAGTGACAAAACTGAGAACCAGAAGAAAGGAGGAAAGAATGAGGGCAAGAATGGCTCCAAGAACGGAGGCAGCAACGATGTGGCAAAAGCATTTCACACGATCAACACCGTCTTCAGAGAACCAATTTACAAAATTCTCGCAAAAATCAAAGACGAGCCATTTATTAAATGGCCCAGGAAGATGGGAGGAGATCCCTCAAAGAGAAACAACGCACTGAGATGCGCTTTTCACAAAGAAGGAGGACATAAGACTGAGCATTGTAAAGCTCTTAAGTCCCACCTCAAAGAGCTGGCCCAGTCTGGGCATCTGAACGAATTCGTGGAAAAAAAGGCAGAAAAAGTTGTTGCCCACAGAGAAGCAAGACCTGACAACGTACTCGAAGATGACACCGGCCATGAATTCACAGTAATTCATGGGGCATCTGACGTAAAGCAGATTCAAGGAAATTCAGCTCGAATGGAGGTAAAAAAGCTTACAGCGGTGATGCAAGCTTTTGAGATCGATCCAGCAAAGACGCAATCGGGAAAGCGTCGGCGAGCAGATGACGTTGACTATAGTAAGCATATCATATTCACAGATGAAGATCTGGTGGGAGTGAAAACCCCACATCATGATGCTTTGATCATTACTCTCGGGATAGCTAACTATGACGTCGATAAGTTACTCGTCGACCAAGGAAGCTCGTCCGAGGTAATGTATCTTGACCTATTTAGAAAATTAAAGTTAAGCATCGTCGACCTAAAGGAAGCTACTGTCCCTTTAGTTGGCTTCGCTGAAAAAGTGACTATGCCCTTGGGAAAGATCGTGCTGCCAGTAAGGGCAGGAAATGTCTCTAAAATGATTGAGTTTCTGGTAGTCGACATTAACTCTCCATACTAGGCTATCCTCGGCAGAGGATGGCTGCACGCAATGAAGGCAGTCTCCTCGACCTACCACCAGAAGATCAAATATGTGACCGAGCGAAGAGTAATGGAGATCCATGACAATCAAGCGATGGCAAGAAGGTGCTTCATAGCGACCATCCGCCCAAGACCAGAGAGGAAGGTCGACAAGCCCAGTGAGAAAGTTGAGGAACAGGAAGGTCTGACACCTTCGAAATAGCAATTAAAGTAGGAAAGACCCGGAGTAGAGGAAACCGGGCTCCTCCCCTCTAAACGGGTCATCGAGAACCTGGAGGAAGTAATAGCTGGAGGTAGCGACGATGACAGGGTTTTCTTGATTGGAGCTTCTCTCACAGATCAGGAACAAAAGGAGTTAACGATTTCGCTGAGAAGCAATGTAGACGTTTTCGCAAGGGAACCATACGAGCTGCCTGGGATTAACCCTAGTGTGGTTTGTCATCAGCTACATGTCGACCCCACCTTCAAACCAATCACGCAGAAAGCACGACGAACTGCGCCCGAGAAGGCAAAAGCCGTGGAAAAAAAAGTTGAAAAACTGTTGGATGCAGGATCCATCGACGATATGTGATAGACAGGGTTTTACCGCGGCGCGAGAGTCACCTCCGCGCCGGTAATTTTATATTCGGCTCACTTGAACTATACAAAAACCTAAACTACGACTACACTCAACGGGTGAGTATAGCGGTAAGTCGGTATCGAAAATCCACAGAGACGAGTTGCTAGAATTTATATGATTTAATACTCCGAAATAAAAGTGTAAAAGATGATTACAAACTAAAAGGACAAATATGCATAAAGGGAAATGTTAATCTAGGCAAGGTATTGAAACTAGATTATGAAAGCGAGTAAAACTATAGGTTGCGTCGAATATCCTTCACCCGAGTTAATTAGTATAAAATGGTTACATGGGTCGACGAGTTATTACAAATGTGTCTCGTTTCGACAGTTAATTAAATCAAGGGTTGTTACGCCCTAAATCATCATAAAAGCCTAATATGATTTTGGCGTCAACAAATATCCCGAAAATTACGCGCGAAAGGTCGTAAGCACGGGACATACATGATATGCCCCGTCAAATCTCCTAGGCGTAATAACTAGGACAACGCACCCGAAATAGACCCGTAAACTCCATCACCAAAGCAAAGCAACGCGTCAACCCGAGTGAGTTCAATTCAAGCACAAACTAATTTAAATTACCTAGAAAGCATCGTAAAAATGTGGTAAATGGAAAGTGATAAATAAACGCGGTAAATCTATACTAGAAAGCGTGTAAATCAAAGCATGTAAATAAAGCAAGAAAACCTAGATTAGAAAGCTTGTAAATTAACTAGAAAGCAAGAAATGAAGAAATACAAACTATATTAATGGAGAGGATGATGAATAGTCAACATTCAAGCCCAAAAGTGTGTCAATCCAAGAAGAAATGAAGAAGAACTAAGCAAATCACCCAAACCCTAACTATTCTATCTTCTAAAACTATCTAAAAATGTTCACTCCTTGTTTATTACAACAAAATTCAAATATATATACCAAGTTGGAATTAAATTAGAAAAGAAAAGAGAAAAGAAAAGAAATGCAAAAATATCTCCTGAAAACAGGGCATCGATCGATCTACCATTTGGTCCATCGATCTATCAAGGCCAAATTTCGAAAATTTAATATAGTCGATCGATCTACAAAATCGTCGATCGATCGATCAAGCAGGGCGCAGCACACTGCACTGCTGTTTTGGTTTCCAAGCTTTTCTCGTCCGTTGAAATCGCCGTAACTTCTTCGTTATGAATCGGAATCGCACACTGTTTGCGGCCACACGAAGCTTGCGAGGAGGGATACAACTTACATGAAGATGTTGGGCTAGGTACCCAAGCTGTGGAAAGAGTAAAATGCCCTTGAACGTGCGGTTATTTACAGAAATAGAGCGAAACGCGTCCGAAGTTCACACTTAGCATCCAATTACCTACAAAAGCTCAATTAACCCCTGCAAAACATGTTAACGTAAAAATACGAGGTTGTCTGGTTAACGAGCATAAATATAGGGAATAAGATACCCGAGGGGGCTAAAATGCGTCCGTTCGGAGGTTGAAATACGCAGTATTTGCGTATTATCACACCCCCTAACTTACAGATTGCTAGTCCCTAGCAATGAAATAGGATGCAATAAGAACTATAAGTAAACCAAAAGCAGGAGACAGTACAAAAGTATGGTATAAAAGCAAAAGGCCACTTTCGCGGGCGATTCGATTGCATTTAGCATATGCAATAAGCCGTTAAACCCCTAGGTCACCCTAGTGGACGAGTGTCGTCTCGTGAGGGTTTTCAGAAATGTTACCCACAAACATCACATGGTTTCCTCAAAATATGCCCAAACCAACATGCGACAAGCCCAACAATGGAGAAAATAATTTCATACGCATTTGATAGACATGGTTTTGACGCGGCGCGAGTGTCACCTACGCGCCGGTCATTTTATATTCGGCTCACCTGAACTATACAAAAGCCTAAACTACGACTAAACTCAACGGGTGAGTATAGCGGTAATTCGGGTATCGAAAATCCACAGAGACGAGTTGCTAGAATTTATATGATTTAATACTCCGAAATAAAAGTGTAAAAGATGATTACAAACTAAAAGGAAAAATATGCATAAAGGGAAATGTTAATCTAGGCAAGGTATTGAAACTAGATTATGAAAGCGAGTAAAACTATAGGTTGCGTCGAATATCCCTCACCCGAGTTAGTTAGTATAAAATGGTTACATGGGTTGACGAGTTATTACAAATGTGTCTCGTTTCGACATATAATTAAATCAAGGGTTGTTACGCCCTAAATCATCATAAAAGCCTAATAAGATTTTGGTGTCAACAAATATCCCGGAAATTACATGCGAAAGGTCGTAAGCACGGGACATACATGATATGCCCCGTCAAATCTCCTAGGCGTAATAACTAGGACAACGCACCCGAAATAGATCCGTAAACTCCATCACCAAAGCAAAGCAACGCGTCAACCCGAGTGAGTTCAATTCAAGCACAACCTAATTTAAATTACCTAGAAAGCATCGTAAAAATGCGATAAATGGAAAGCGATAAATAAACACGGTAAATCTATATTAGAAAGCGTGTAAATCAAAGCATGTAAATAAAGCAAGAAAACCTAGATTAGAAAGCTTGTAAATTAACTAGAAAGCAAGAAATGAAGAAATACAAACTATATTAATGGAGAGGATGATGAATAGTCAACATTCAAGCCCAAAAGTGTGTCAATCCAAGAAGAAATGAAGAATAACTAAGCAAATCACCCAAACCCTAACTATTCTATCTTCTAAAACTATCTAAAAACGTTCACTCCTTATTTATTACAACAAAATTGGTATATATACCGAGTTGGAATTAAATTAGAAAAGAAAAGAGAAAAGAAAAGAAATGCAAAAATATCTCCTGAAAACAGGGCATCGATCGATCTACCATTTGGTCGATCGATCTATCAAGTCCAAATTTCATCAATTTAATATAGTCGATCGATCTACCAAATCGTCGATCGATCGATCGATCGATCAAGCAGGGGCAGCAAACTGCATTGCTGTTTTGGTTTCCAAGCTTTTCTCGTCCGCTGAATCGTAACTTCTTCGTTATGAATCGAAACCGCACACTGTTTACGACCACGCGAAGATTGTGAGAAGGGCTACAACTTCCATGAAGATGTTGGGCCAGGTACCCAAGCTGTGAAAAGACTAAAATGCCCTTAAACGTGCGGTTGTGTAGGGAAATAGAGCGGAACGCGTCCGAAGTTCACACTTAGCATCCAATTACCTACAAAAGCTCAATTAACCCCTGCAAAACATGTTAACATAAAAATCCGAGGTTGTCATGTTAACGAGCGTAAATATAGGGAATAAGATACTCGAGAGGGATAAAATGCGTCCGTTCGGAGGATGAAATACGCAGTATTTACGTATTATCACACCCCCTAACTTACACATTCTAGTCCCTAGCAATGAAATAGGATGCAATAAGAACTACAAGTAAACTAAAAGCAGGAGACGGTACAAAAGTATGGTATAAAAGCAAAAGGCCACTTTCGTGGGCAATTCGATTGCATTTAGCGTTTGTAATAAGCCGTCAAACCCCTAGGTCACCCTAGTGGACGAGTGTCGTCTCGTGAGGGTTTTCAGAGATGGTACCCACAAACATCACATGGTTTCCTCAAAATATGCCCAAACCAACATGCGACAAGCCCAACAATGGATAAAATGATTTCATACGCATTATTAGAAAAGTGAATGAATTCACACAAAAGTCCAAATTATTAACATTATAGAATGCACCTCATAGAATTGAAACCTTAAAATGTGGGAGGGGGACGAGCACATGCAAAGTATGATTTGGCGAAAAACTTAAATAAACCGGATAAACATTAAACCAAGCATATATTCAATCCTCACGGGCATTACACTCATCAAGTGAACTCACTCAAAACAGGGAGGTAACACACGGAACATACGGGCTAAAGAGTAAATGGAAATGGAAACTAGGTTGCACACATGTCACAATGAAGAACGCTATATAGGAAATAAAAACTTGTAATCTCAATGAAAGATACCGCACACTAAAATAGGCGAAATGCATTTTCACAGATTATCGCAACTGTTATGACTTTTAAATTACATCAACCTAAGATCACATAGGACTTTAATAGGGTTATAATGTAGGTATGTCTAGGGTATGAAATGAAAGGAGTGTATGTACGGATTCAAAGTGTTCGGGATGAAAACTCGGGATAATGGGAAAATACGGGCAATATCAAAATTGGAAAACAAGTTCCAAAAACGCATTGACTATATCATCGGGGAGAGTAATCAAAGATTATTCGAACTATATACAACATATACAACTTTCTCTCTTTTTTTTCTTTTTTTTTTGCTTTCTCTTTTTCTTCACTTTTTTCACTACTTTCTTTTCTTTACTTGTCAAACTCTCATATGCCTAAATTGCAACCGACATCATAACAACATCATTCAATCCCAAGTAACATTCCAAACAAAGATATGGAAAGTGTATGTATGGCTTATAACTCTAATTTATAGTTCGTTATGGGATTGGGGTTATGAAACGAAAGGCTATATTTAGGCTCAAAGGGGTTAACGAGGGTAAAGATATAAGGGTGAGGTCAAGGCTAATATGGGTGATACAACAAAGATGGCATATGATCATTTCACAAAGTTTATGCAATTCTCGAATCAAAACAATATATGAAAATCATGCTCAACTAATACATTTCAAGTATGAACTCAATTAATGAACGATTAAATGAAAGAATAGAGAGATTACCAACGAATTTAACGTTTTCAATGAGAAAAGAATAGTGTATACACTCACAAACGACGAAAGGTTCAAAGCTCACTCGGTGTAAGTATATGCAATGCAACAAAAGATTACCGAGTTATAAAAATCTTAAACCAAATCAATATAGCAATAAAAGTGCATGGGCTCATGGGATTAAAGTTTAATTCATGAAGTTATTCATAATATCAATAATGGAGGACTAAATTTTAATAACTTCTAAAATCGAGAACATGCATCATTGGGTTGTCTATTGGATCGGGCAATTATTGAAATTTATCATCGGAAATAAAGTCAAAAAGCCCAAAAAAGGAGAAAAAATAAAGAAAATCTTTTTGAAATTTTCAATTTTTCTAAGAAAAGCATACTAAGTAACTAATATGTGAGCAAAAACATGGACTAAAATAATGAAATGGATAGAATATCCCACACCCTCTAACTTAAAACTTGGCATTGTCCTCAATGTTAATTAAGAACCAAGTTAAAGAGAGGAAACGAGCGATATTACCCAAAATTGGAGCAATCCCCATAAGAACAAGTCCAAAGAATCTACAAAACAAGTTAGTACCGAGCATAGCAAAAATAAATAACAAAAAGTTAACTAATTACAAGAGACTAAATTAAAAAGAAAGAAAGAATAAAAATCTAACTATATACAACCTACTATTTAGACTCCACACTAACTGTACACTAGAAGTCTAAATAACTGAGGGTCCACCATGAAAACAATTTGACTTTGGAGGATAACCGGTGTACCCTCACATACAAGCATGCCCTCCGAAAAATATGAATTCCGTTTGAACAACGGAAGGCATGTGTAAGGCATAAGAAATGAACCATCGCCAATTAAAAGTTTTGGAGGGACGATGGGGGGTTTGGATTGAACGGGTGACAAAAACAAGTGGGGACCGAGAAAAGCCGAATATCCTCCCAATGATTTTGAAGTTGGAATGGGAGGCGGCGCACACAAAGGCACGGATGCGATCGTGGAGGGCGACTCGAGCAAGTACTCCTCATCGGCGATAGGGTTTAAAACATTAAAGTTTGAAACCGAATCATCGGGTACTTGTTCCGGTGGGATAATAGAGAATGAAAATGGGGATGAAAGAAATTCAAACTCATGAGATGAATCATCATCGCATGAAGTTAGAATTTTAAAGGAAATAATATCATTTTCAATGAAATGTTCTTCTTTGGGGGCCAAAGAAGAAATCATTTCATTGCAAATAGATATTACGTCATTTTCATCCTCACTTTCAATATCTATTACGCAATGGGCAAAGTCTAGAATGGCTTGTTCCAAAGTAGGAACAAGTACCTCATTTGGTTCAAAACATTCGTCGACCTCGAAAGTCTCGGAAGCAAAATCATCGTCAGACCCAAATAATAAATCCAACTCATGTTCCCACGAACGATTTTCTTCCCGATAGCGAGTTTCAAGTTTCTAATTTTCATACATACGCAAACCCTCACCGAATGTCATGGGTTGAGGTGCGGATGCATGAAAATGGGAACTTTGAAAATTACCATCGGACTTAAACGAAAACTCATTATTATAGGAATTTTGAAAACTATTCGAATTCGTTTCAAAATTCCTATTATAAGGAGGTAAAGCCCAAAATCATTATCATCATCACCAAAATTCCAATAACCTAAGTTTTGACTTTCGTTATACTCGCCCAAAGTCATGTTTGAATTTGTTACACTTTGGGATGCTAAGTATTCACCGAAAGTAATAGGTTTGCGAGAATTTTGAGAATTATAACAAGGATTACCGCAAGAATTGGAATAAGACATGTTTACCCCAAAAATGGCTCAAGTGGCGGATTTCACAAAGTAGGTGCGCGGGGGAAAAATTCGAGCGTTTCTAAGTGCTCAAATGTGGAAGTCCTGCAAAATATTAGCAAATAATACAAATAGAAAGAAAATACTATGAAATACTAAATCAAATAAAGTCTAAAACAAACCAGTCCCCGGCAACGACGCCATTTGATAGACAGGGTTTTGCCGCGGCGCGAGAGTTACCTACGCGCCGGTCGTTTTATATTCGGTTCACCTGAACTATACAAAAACCTAAACTACGACTACACTCAATGGGTGAGTATAGCGGTAAGTCGGTATCGAAAATCCACAGAAACGAGTTGCTAGAATTTATATGATTTAATACTTCGAAATAAAAGTGTAAAAGATGATTACAAACTAAAAGGAAAAATATGCATAAAGGGAAATGTTAATCTAGGCAAGGTATTGAAACTAGATTATGAAAGCGAGTAAAACTATAGGTTGCGTCGAATATCCTTCACTCGAGTTAATTAGTATAAAATGGTTACATGGGTCGACGAGTTATTACAAATGTGTCTCGTTTCGACAGTTAATTAAATCAAGGGTTGTTACGCCCTAAATCATCATAAACGCCTAATAAGATTTTGGCGTCAACAAATATCCCAAAAATTACGCGCGAAAGGTTGTAAGCACGGGACATACATGATATGCCCCGTCAAATCTCCTAGGCGTAATAACTAGGACAACGCACCCGAAATAGACCCGTAAACTCCATCACCAAAGCAAAGCAACGCGTCAACCTGAGTGAGTTTAATTCAAGCACAACCTAATTTAAATTATCTATAAAGCATCGTAAAAATGCGGTAAATGGAAAGCGATAAATAAACGCGGTAAATCTATACTAGAAAGCGTGTAAATCAAAGCATGTAAATAAAGCAAGAAAACCTAGATTAGAAAGCTTGTAAATTAACTAGAAAGCAAGAAATGAAGAAATACAAACTATATTAATGGAGAGGATGATGAATAGTCAACATTCAAGCCCAAAAGTGTGTCAATCCAAGAAGAAATGAAGAAGAACTAAGCAAATCACCCAAACCCTAACTATTCTATCTTCTAAAACTATCTAAAAACGTTCACTCCTTGTTTATTACAACAAAATTCAAATATATATACCAAGTTGGAATTAAATTAGAAAAGAAAAGAGAAATGAAAAGAAATGCAAAAATATCTCCTGAAAACAGGGCATCGATCGATCTACCATTTGGTCGATCGATCTATCAAGGCCAAATTTCGACAGTTTAATATAGTCAATCGATCGATCAAGCAGGGGCAGCACGCTGCACTGCTGTTTTGGTTTCCAAGCTTTTCTCGTTCGCTGAAATCGCGATAACTTCTGCGTTATGAATCGGAATCGCGCACCGTTTGCGGCCACGCGAAGCTTGCGAGGAGGGATACAACTTCCATGAAGATGTTGGGCCAGGTGCCCAAGCTGTGAAAAGAGTAAAATGCCCTTGAACGTGCGGTTGTGCACGAAAATAAAGCGAAATGCGTTCGAAGTTCACACTTAGCATCCAATTACCTACAAAAGCTCAATTAACCCCTGCAAAACATGTTAACGTAGAAATCTGAGGTTGTCTGGTTAACGAGCATAAATATAGGGAATAAGATACCTGAGGGGGCTAAAATGCATCCGTTCGGAGGATGAAATACGTAGTATTTGCGTATTATCAATATGTTCCTCAAAAGCAGGAGGAAAGAAGACCACCTCTTAGACCTATCAAGAACCTTCGAAATCCTCAGGAAGTACCAAATGAAACTTAATGCGGGCAAGTGTTCTTTTGGTGTCCAGCCAGGAAAATTTCTTAGGTACTTGGTCCGTAAGAGAGGCATCGAGGCTAATCAAGACCAGATCGATGCAGTAAACAGGGTACGACCTCCTCGCACCATCCGTGGCGTACAGAAGCTCACCGGCGTGCTCGCTGGCTTGAACCGTTTTATCTCCAAGTCCTCCGAGAAGTGAAAATCGTTCTTCCAGCTCCGAAAGGGAAACAAAATGGTAGAATGGAATCAAGATTTCTCGCGGGCATTGGACGAGCTCAAGGCTTACCTTAGCTCCCCACCACTGCTCGTCATACCATAGGAAATAGATTCCTTGTACTTATACCTCATCGTTTCTAACCACACTATCAGTTCTGCATTGATGTGCGAAAAAATAGGAATCCAGCACCCCATTTACTACGCGAGCAAGACCTTATTAGAGGCCGAGCAGCGGTACATACCACTAGAGAAGCTCGCCTTTGTACTTATAGTTGCCTCGAGGAAGTTAAAGCACTACTTTGAAGCTCACACTATCATCGTCCTTACATCGCACCCCCTCAAAGAAATCCTGAGGAAAGCGAATTTGTCAAGCAGACTATCTAAATGGTGAGTCAAGCTTGAGCGATTTGACATCCAATTTCAACCAAGGAACGTAATCAAAGGGCAAGTCCTTGCTGATTTCATAGCCGAATTCACAGGCGAGCAGCCCCTCGACCAACTTCAACCCGTGAAGCAAAGGGAGAATCACACGACAGGGGAAATCTAGAAATTGTTTATTGGTGGAGCCTCCAATTCAAAGGGGGAGGGAGCAGGAATCGTGCTTATCACTCCGAAAAATGCAATCCTCGAACAAGGAATTAGGCTTGGATTTGAAGCCTCCAACAATGAAGTAGAATATGAGGCGCTGATAGCTGGCCTCCAGAAGGCACACACTTTGGGGGAAAAGCATTTGTAGGTGTTCGGTGACTCACAATTAGTCTCCAATCAGATAAGTGGAGACTATAATGCAAAAGATGAAAGGATGGCAGCTTACCTCTCCTTGGCAAAAAAGCTATTGGCTAACTTTGAGGAAGTCAATGTCCAGCAGTTTCCCAGAGGACAGAACAGCCATGCTGACGCCCTAGCATCCCTGAGTTCAGCAATCGATTCTGACTAAAAAAGAACAATCCCCGTCGATTTCCTCACTCATCTGAGCATTAACCGTAACAACGAGCTACCAAGCGTGGAGCAAGTGCTCCAAATTGAGTCAGCACCCAACTGGATGGACCCTCTAAGGGACTATTTGAAGGATGGTGCACTTCCAGATGATAAGAAGACCGCTCACCAGATAAGAGTCAAAGCTGCTCACTTTCACTTATCTCCTGAGGGTAAGCTATGTAAGAGATCATTTTTCGTTCCTTACCTTCAATGTGTTCGCCCGAGGGATGTCGAACAAATCTTACATGAACTCCACGAGGGAATCTGTGGAGGCCATATTGGTGGAAGGTCATTGGCTTTTCAAGAAATAAAGGAAGGCTATTGGTGGCCATATATGCAAAGAGACTCTGCATTGTATGTTCGCAAATGCGAAAAATGCAAACTTCATGCTCCCATGGTCCATCAACCCGCTAGCGATCTAAAATCACTTTCCAGCACATGACCATTCGCCTAATGGGGAATGGACATCGTAGGACCTCTTCCCACCGCTTCCTGCAATAGCAAGTATCTATTGGTCGTAACTGACTACTTCACCAAATGGATAGAGGCAGAGCCACTGGCGAACATCCGAGACACGAATATGATAAGATTCATATGGAAAAATATAATCACCCGTTTTGGGATCCCTAGGACCATCATTACTGATAATGGAATGCAGTTCGAGAGCGATTCCTTTCAGAATTTCTGTAATGACCACGAAATCAGACGCCATTTCAGCTCGGTGGTCTATCCTCAAAGTAATGGCCAAGCCGAGGCTTCCAAAAAGATGATGATCGATGGACTAAAGAAACGATTAGAACGAGCCAAAAGCGCATGGGCGAATGAACTACCGCATATTCTGTGGGCCTATCGTACCACCCCATATCGAGCAACGGGGGAAACCCCATTCTCGCTGACGTATGGAATAAAAGCAGTCATCCCATTGGAAGCGGGCTTACCCACTATGAGGTCCACCCTTGTCGACCAAGGCCAAAATGATGCAGCATTGCTCGCTGAGCTTGACTTAGCTGACGAACGCCGAGAGCTTGCCTTGGTAAAACTAGCTAGCTATTAACAACAGCTCGCAAAACATTACAACAAGAAGGTCAATCCAAGGGCATTTTGAGTTGGGGACTACGTCCTAAGGAAAGTCCTGGGAAGCGCAGTAAACCATCAGATGGCAAGTTAGGGCCAAACTGGGAAGGACCATTCAAGATAACAAGAGATGATTTGCGAAGAGCCTATCACTTAGAAACACTGGAGGGCAGAGAGATACCTCGAGCATGGAATGCATCCAATCTTAAGAAATTCTATTTTTAGATTCTTCTTTTGCATTGTACTTATGAGAATGGAAGCTCATTTACTTATCATTAATAAAAGTTGTTTACATTTGCATTCTACGAAGTGTCAGTTAACTAGTATATGAACTTTATAACTCACACACCCTTTCCAAGTGACAGGCACATTAATCATTATGCTATAGCAGGGAAATCACCCTCCTCGGGTTTTCATTATGAAACACGAAAAACCTCTTAGCATTGCCGTGGGCAATATATGAAGCCCTACAGGGGATCCTTAGGCAATATGGCCAGTTCAAAATTGGCTGCCAAACAATATTTGGTTAATAAAATACTGATCAGATGAAGCATCCAACACCAGGTGTGTCCTCGCCAATTACCACACTTAGGCCTAAGGAAGTGTGACGACACGACCTAAAAGGTAAAGTGGGGGAAAATGGTATCTTATAAGCATACTGGACTGGAGGGACACTTACTCGACAATACAAACTTACAAATCTAGTCGGCCAGGAGAGGCCCAAGGTTATTAAACAAAATCTAAGAAATGCGGAAAATATAAAACACTTGTTGAGTCGCCAAATTCGCCCAGAACATAAACTTTATATTACTTCATCACATTTATAGCAAATACAACCCATGTTTAGTCGGCGAGCTCGCCCAAAACACCAATATCACATTACTTCATTACAAAATATACAGAGTTACTACTGGAAAAATCTTAATAAGGGTGAGGCCTCTGAGCAAGATAATCAGCCACTTGGGCTCTTCGACCGTCGTCGGGATGGGGAACTAGCTCTTCCTCGACTTCATTCCCATCCGACTCCAATAGCTACCGAGGGATGGCATCGATAGGGATCCACTGATCATCTCTTCGGAAGGGATTAGGCAGTAGAGCAGAAGGAGAGATCTCATAACGGTACCAGAGCATCGAGTTTCATGGGACTTGCAGCTCCTTCAGGGCACTCAACCATCCCCTGATAAAGGCGAGCTCTTCAAACTCTGTTAGCCTTGTCAGAGCATCTAGCCAACCTTGGTCATAACCGTCGGCCCATACTTGCTGAGGACCTCTCCTAAACAAATGCCTCAGCCGAGTGACGTCCCTTTGAATCCCAACAGCAATCACATACGCTCGGTGGACATCACCTCGAAGCTCTTCCATTTCCCTAGCTGAACTTCTTGCGTTTATACCAGCTCGCGAAACAATCGGCGGCGTAGAACCTCGCAGCACCGGAGGAAAATCGCTTGGACCATTCCAGCTCGTGACGAGGAGGAACCTCATAATATTACAGGAGAGATGCTCGGTGCATGCTCCCTAAGTCGCGAGACCTCTCTCCTCAAAGCCTCAATCTCTTCCTGAAGAATTTCCCCAACCTGATTGATCTCAGAAGCATCTAGAAGCTTTGCTCTCAGTGTATTCACCTCTTTTTGGACTAAGGCACCAACTTCCTCCATCTCTTGGAGCCTGTCTTTCAGTTTAACGACAAGCTCAGTCTGCTCTATGAAACGTTTGTTCCTAAATCGCAGTCATTTGCAAATCCTCAAAAAGGTATGACGAACTTCAGAGCTTGCATCAAGACCGAGCATTCTTCCCAATTGAGAAGTGGCTGGTATATAATCATCAACATCAATCAACTACAAGCAATAAAAGAGCAATGAAAGATAGAATTATTCAGTACACTAAAGGAAAAAGTATTCTTATTTCATTCATACGAAAAAGATCAGAATACAATGAAGAAGCAGAAAGGGAAATTACAAACAAAAATACAAGTGTAACCCTAAGGGTAAATTAGCTAGTGACCTTAAGCTGCCCAGAAGAAGCTGGTTGCTTCCCCTTGTCAGCAGCAGTAGAAGCACCTCCCTCAACAGGGATAACCTCTGTCGCCTGAGCAAGGGGGCAGCAGCAGGAATTGTCTGGGAGGCAGGGTCAACACCTTCGATGGCTGGGGCAAGGGCTTCATCCACAATTGGCTTCGGGCCTAGGTCGTGCTCGTTAAACAGAGGAGAAGCAACGTCCACACCAGCAGCCAAAAGGGCCTTGTTCCAGCCCTTTTTAAAGTTTAGACGGTTGATGTAGCCTATCTTAACCTCAGCGTCTTCATACGCAGCAGCCCACCCGGAGTTGTATGAGTCCTCCTTAATGGTGGCTGCCTGGGACTCTTTATCCTTCAGCTGCTCGGTCAGTGCCTTATTCTCCTCCATAACAGCTAGCTTGCTCGAGCAGACCAGGTCATAGGCTTGCCGCAATTCATTCAGTTCTTTAACAGCTACTTCCCTCTCTCGATTGGCATTAGCAAGAGCCTGGTAGGATGACATCCGATCAGCATCAGCGGCCTACAGACTAGCCTCCAGCTCTGTACCTCTCACCTTTAAGGCAGCATTCTGCTGCTCCAGCTCACCGTTCTTATTCACCAGCTCATCGCGAGAATGTTAGAGCACGATAAAGTCAATCACAAACTGCAAATAAAATAAGATATTAGAAGAAAGAAATAACCAGAACTTATCAAACATTAGAAAAGAGAAATGGTTTTACCAAGGCTATCCTCTGACTAGCTTGCAAGGCCAACTGATTGGACCCCGTCTCCCTTTGGCGATCTGCAGGAAGGACTGCCCTCTCGAGCAGTGCAGGGTCTAGTTGAGGGGAAATGGCAACTGAGGCCCCCTCCGAAAATGCGAACACGAGCACTAAGGCCTGCCCAGCCTTTGTCCTCGCCTTCATCTTTCTCCTCTCCTCTTCCTTTTCTTTCTCTTTCTCTATCCTCCTCCTCTCCTCGACCTTCTTCTTCTCTTCAATCTTCTTCTTCTCTTCTTCCCTATTCCTCTCTCTCTCTTTCACCTGCTCTTCTTCCTTTCTCTTCTTCTCCTGCTCCTGAGCAGCAGACCGGTAACCACTAGCAACCGCCCCAGTGTTGGACTTCTGCTTCTTCGTCTGAGCGAGAAGCACATTATCATCATCATCATCATCTCGGATCAATTTTTTCCTTAGAGGAACCATTTCCTCGCTAGAGCTGCTGGACGTGCTCGAAGGTTCTTGGGCTTCAAAAACCTCTTCTGAATCAGAAGAACTGTCACCACTGGAGCTCCCCTCCACTACACCAAATCTGCCGATTTGTCAAGGTCATTGACCTTGACAAATCCACCTTGTCAAGGTCAATGACCGTGACATTTCGAGGCGAGATAACTTTTTTTGTCACGGTCGTGTCACGGTCATTGACCTTGACACAAAACTCGCGTTTTGTGTCACGGTCGTGTCAAGGTCAATGACCGTGACACGTTTGTCACGGTTATAAACCGTGACAAAGTCGTGACCCTTTTTTAAAATTTGTCACGGTCATTGATCGTGACACGTCCGTGTCAATTTTGTCACGGACGTGTCACGGTCAATGACCGTGATAATTCTGGGCAGAATTAAAAAAAAAACTGCTGGGCAGTATGGCCACTGCCACTGCCCAGCAGTATATTTGTACCTGTTATAGCAACGTTTTACCTGTTCCAAACATCATATATCCGAACAAACTAAAGATAATGCAAATATATATTCAAATAAGAAACTATTTAAAAAGAAACAACATCACCATCATTTTATCTCAAATCTACAAACTATTTGCATGGAAAAGAGATTTTGTACCGCGACGCTCGGAAACACCTCCTTATCCTTCCCTT
The DNA here is from genome assembly GCA_949130495.1 of Sambucus nigra. NCBI lineage: Eukaryota > Viridiplantae > Streptophyta > Magnoliopsida > Dipsacales > Adoxaceae > Sambucus > Sambucus nigra. Next base: position 141,451,776 of record OX422218.1, read on the forward strand.
CTCGTCCGAATAGCCACATAAGTATAGAGCATATGTGGCCTACCCTTAGGGCCACTCCCTGTCCCCTGAATTGAAATAAAGTAAAATTAGTATCCGCCCCTCAAATATAGATAAATATAAATCGTAATTGAAATCGAAATCGAAATTGACATATAAATATAAATACATTACCTGTAGTGTCACTCAAACAGCTAACTTGAGCTCATATGTCACCTCCTTCCAACTAATGTACCCCGGGCAATCGTGTCAATTATAATTCTCTTCATTTCTAAACACTAAGAAATACCATAATCCTATGGAAGTATGCGTTGCAAATTCCTTCCAACCATTGTGTAGCCAAAAATCAGCAGTTGAAGTTGTCAACTCCACCTTTGAATGATCTCCCATGTTTTGCTAGAAGTTCCAAGTGGTGGGGTATGGAAAGTGGAATTGACAACTTCAACCGGTGATGTTTGGCTACATAACGGTTGGGAGGAATTTGCAGAGCATCGCTCCATAGGATTATGTACTAATCACCTATTAAAGGTAAGAAGCGTATATTCATGGATTAGTATAAACAAAACTTAGATGTAGTTGGAATATTTATGTATTAATCTCCTCTCCACACACGCACACTACACAAGAGTGAAAATGATAAAGTGCAGATCAAGTAAAAGCATTAAAAATGGATGTTTCGGTATAAATTGAAATATTTATTACAAATTGAAAAATTGTTTCAAATTCGGGTTATCATCAAAAATGGATTGATATTCGGTAGGAGCAGCCAAGTCATCCACACTACTATTTAGACGCCTTGGCGCGTGTTGGACAATTGACCACGGCTCGTTGTTGATATACTCTGAGTAAAACACTTGCTTAACCTTTTGAAATGCACAAACAAACGGCTCATCGCTCACGTGGTCGTTGCTCTTCAACTTGGACAAGTCAACCATGATCAAATTGGTGACAGGATCAACTTTACAAGCATTTTTATCCTCAACTCTTACCCATTCACAGTAAAATACAACCTCTTTGAAGCTTATATAATCCAATTCAAATATATTTTGGATTACACCATAGTAAGTCATTTCCGCTTCAACGAGGTTTTTATCTTTTGCGCTCGCTCGAAAGAAAGTAAGAGCCTTGTATGAAATTCTCGAGTTCTGTACATTTGTACTTTCCTTGTACACTTTAGGGCCGAAAATGTAACCGTTCAATCGATATTTTTTGTACTCTTGTGCCACGAACAAGGGTCCAGTGGCTAGACGAGCAAGCCTTGATGTCGCATCACCCATCTTTAGGAGCTAAGAATATAGATAAATTAATTATATTAGTGGTAAAATTTGAGTGTAATGTAACGTTATATAACGACTGTTTTCATTGTAATTACCTCTTATGTCAACCATAGCCTAAATTCGCTGTCTGATTGTACCACTATTTTTCATCTTTTATTGTTCTCACAGGCTTCATATTTACTGCATATTACAAAATTAATCATGTATAAAATAATCTAAAATAATGTTAAACATTATAATATTCGAAACTTACTTTTTCCATTCTTCGACATCTTCATGTGTGTCAAATAGATAACGAGCTACTTGTTCATGTTGCAAACTCGTTAATTTCACTCGTTTTCCCATCACATTACCACCATCATCGAGGAATTCATCAGTGTCATCAACGCTGGTAGAGTCAGTCATATATTCCCGAGTATATATTGATGACTCCACGGTGATGTATTCCTCTCCTCTCCACAAATAGGACACCCCAAATAACCATGTACTACACATCCGGATAATGTCCCATAAGCTGGAAAATCATGAATTGCCCACATCAACATAGCTTTCAGCGTAAACTCTTCTTTTCTAAAAGAGTCAAATGATTGCACACCCTCTTCCCACAACTCATTTAATTCTTCTACCAAAGGAGCCAGGTAGATATCAATGTCTTCACTTGGTGCCTTTGGCCCAGGTATCAATAAAGCCATCATCGAAAATTCAGGTCTCATACACTGTGAAGGAGGGAGGCTGAGTGGGGCTAGGATCACTGGCCATACACTCTGATTGGTGCTTAGATTTCCAAATGGATTGAAACCATCTCTTGATATAGCTAAACGAATGTTGCGTTGTTCTCGAGCAAAATCGGGATACTCATAATTCATCCTCCGCCAGGCAGTAGAATCAATAGGATGACGCATGATATTACCCCTACTTTTGCCCTAGCATGCCAAGTCATTGCCTCTGCAATCCATGGTACTGTGAAAAATCTCTTTAATCTAGGCCCAACGGGAAAATATTTCAATACTTTTTGAGGCACTTTTGAGCTTGTGCCTTCCTTACTAGTAGATTGGACATATCTAGGTTCATCGCATATCGGACAACGATCGAGATTTTCATACTCCTTTCGGTATAGTATGCAGTCATACACACAAGCATGAATCGATTTATACTTCATTCCCAAACCTTTCAAACTGTTCTTCATAACAGGATAGCTATTTGGAAGTGTATTCACCTTGGGTAATAAGCCCTTCACCCATTTCAGAATTCCCGTCACGCTATTGCCAGACAAACCGTACTGCGTCTTCAAACTGTGCAAACCAACCATGGCATGTAAAGTTGTTTGATCTTTCTCACAGCCAGAGTATAACGGTTGGGTCGCCTTAAATTTTAAACTTTGGTAGTCATCGTCAAGTTTTATCGTGTTATCTTCACGAGCACTTGAATCTTCTACATCATCAGTAACCTCATTCTCCTCAGCTTCATAAACTCCGTACGCATCATCAACTAAATCCTCTAACATATTATGATCTACGTCGTCCCCTTCTTCATCTATTCTACTTGTTGAAGGATGTTGTGAAGGTTGGTCAGGTACAAAAGGAACTTTCAATTCACCGTGAAAACTCCAAAATCGATAACTATCTTGCATACCCGATCTTAACAAATGTAGTTCAACTGTTTTCCACTCAAACACCTTACCATTCTTACACCTAGCACACGGACACGGAAACTCTTCATCATTACGACATCTCTTTGCATATTTCACAAATTCGTTAGCACCTCTGCGAAACACATCCCCCATTCTATTAGTCTCACCCATCCACTCTTTGTATTTCGGATATCCCATCACAGCTACCACAACTAAACACCTATTAAAGGTAAACAAAACTTAGATTTATAGTATGTTTTATTTAATTATCCCATCATTTAATTATCCTATTAAAGGGTAAGTGGTCCTATCCCATTCAAGAATGCATTTTTCTGTAATATACTTAACAGCTCATGCACATTGTTACGATTTGAAAAAAAATCGACAGCATATCCCCTTAGTTCTCCAAGTACACGACGTAGATTGGCAGGTGTGAGTGTTATTTCAATTGGTCAATTAAAATAACAGTCACACTTGTCAATCTAGTATGTACCCAGAGAACATTAAGATACGACTGCAGAACTTCCTCCAAAAGTAACAACTTTAAGCCAATAAGAATATTATACAGAAATTATACAGTCTCAAACTGTCCAAACGGGACAATTCGAGAGATCTCATTACAGGGGTAATGACTCTCGAACGGGTCTAAGGGTTATTGAATGCGTACGCATAAGAACTAGAATGCTAGTATCTATGCGCACTATATTTAATTTCAAGTATGTTTCATATAATGGGTTAATTCAAATACAAAAATAAATTCATGTATTGACCACATACACACACACACACACACACTATCTAAGATGTTCTATAGGTATAAAAACAATTATTATCCAATTATTATCCAACTATTATCAATTATTTATTTTGAATGTAAATAATATCCAATTATGCTAGTTTTTATGATCAGATGTGGAATTTTAAATATAATTATTTGGTACTGGGTTTATCAAGTTATACTCTGTTTATTTTAGTTTTAAGGTTAACCATTGTTCAATGCTTATGTGTAGATAAATAAAGAGATCAGTTGTTTGGAGTATATATATATCATGCTTATGTGTGGATAAAGCAAGTCCTCGGCTTTTTTATTGAACTTTTAGTTATGTAGTGTATTGTAGATTGATGAGGCCACACAATGAGCACACAATGAACTACTATTTCGCCTTTTACTAAAGAATATCATATGCTCACAAATAGGCGGCATACGCCCATTTTTTTAATTGTTTATACCCCCTCCCCCACCACACACCACCACACACACACACACCCCACCACACCCCACACCCTACAAGTCTAAGGATGCTCACAATAGATCCTCGCAAGTTGGTCAATCATTGTGTGAATAGGTATGAGATCATAATTTGGAGGAATTCACGTCCAAGAAATAATTTGGATTGTGATACCCCTTGATAGACTTATATGTTTTGTTTACCCGACCGATGAACTATTTTATAATCCTATAGAATTAAGTTTTAGAATCAAGGAATTGATCAGATATTCATTAAAATCGGTTAGTAGAAAATTTATTTAACCAAGAGGGTATCGAAAACATAACGTGGGGAATCATAATATACCGTAATCAACTTTAATAATAATAACACATTCTTTCGAGTGATTTATAAATAATTAAATTTGAGTGCAATCATGATTATTTAGTGGAATGAATCGTGATTAAATAAATAAATGATATAAATTAGACGGTTATAAATTGGGATTTCCTAGTATTTACTTTGAATCCAGTTTATTTATTTATCTTTGGTCCCTAGTATAGTCATTGCCCAAGTAGTAGGAGCGAAACTCTATAAAACCCTAGTTTAGCTAAAGCCCGTGAATTATACCTATATATATTATGTAAGCGAGGATTTTAGCATAAGAATCAATTGTGGAGGGTTAGAGAGGGAGTGAAAAAAATTATACCTATTCACACACACACACACACCCCACCCCACCCCCTGCCCCCCTCCACCACCCCCTCCCCCACCACACACCACACACACACACACACACACCACCCCACCCCACCCCCTGCCCCCCTCCACCACCCCCTCCCCCACCACACACCACCACACATACACACACACCACACCCTCCACCACCCCCTGCCCCCCTCCACCACCCCCTCCCCCAAAACACACCACCACACACACACACACACCGCACCCCACCCCACCCCACCCCCTGCCCCCTCCACCACCCCCTCCACCACCCTGCCCCACCCCGCCCCACCCCCTGCCCCCCTCCACCACCCTGCCCCACCCCGCCCCACCCCCCACACACGCACACACATACACACATATATATATACACATACACACATAAATATACACACAAATATATATATAAATGGAAGAGAGAGAGAGAGAGAGAGAGAGAAATTGGACCTGAAAGTAGAGAGAGAGAGAGAGAGAGAGAGAGAGAGAGAGAGAGAGAGAGAGAGAGAGAGGGAACGGTGGGAGGGAAAAAAGAAGGGGGAAAGGGTTTTTGCTGGAAAAGTTGTCACGGTCGTATCAAGGTCATTGACCGTGACAAGAATTGTCACGGTCATTAATCGTGACAAGCCCGTGACAATTAAATTTGTCACGGCATTGTCACGGTCAATGACCGTGACAATTAGTTGTCACGGTCGTGTCAAGGTCAATGACCGTGACATAAAATGCGTGTTTTTTTGTCACGGTCAATGACCTTGACAAGGCTGGCAGGCTGAAAGGTGACAATTTGCCCATTTTGGTGTAGTGCTCGCCAAAATTTCCTTCAGCACCGCCTATGATATCACTCTCAAAACTGCTCTCCACTTCGTCTAACTGAATGGGATCGGGAGCAGTCTCTTCAGAGGTATCAAATTCAGGAATACTATCCACAAGCCTCGCCATAAAGCTAGACCCAATGTTTTTGTACTCGAGCAAGAAAGCAGCATACCGGGGATGTTCACCGTCAGCTAAGGATTCCCTGATATTCCAAACCTTGACCAACTCTGAAAGCCGAACCTCGCTAAGAGAAGGCTCCAAGTTCTTTGACCTCGCTAAAGAAAAAATAGGAGAGTATCAGAGAAATCACACATTAACTGAGAAATTAGAAGGGCAGAGCAAAGACTACCTATGTACTCCTCCCCATAAAAGGGGACAGAGAATCTATCAGGCCTCGACCCCTCAGTGTGGGGGGAGAACTGCCAATTTCTAGCAAGAAATCCATATTGCCAGTAATCCTTGTGGGAATCATGTAGGTTTACTACCAATACCCTGTCAGGACTCCTGGCTTTGAGATAAAGAACACCAGAGCTAGTTCGAGAAAAGGAATAGCAAAAGCAGACTTCGGCGAGCCCTAGTTTGGTGCCATAAAGTTGATTTATTCTATGGACGCCGTTGATTATCTTCCATACATTGGGCGAACACTGTGCAAGGACAATATTGAAATAACCAAAGAAGTGCAAGAATAAATCGTTTGAAGGAAAAGTAAGCCCCCCTTGAGAAAGCAACAAAACATGAATCCAATGAACACCCTTTATCTCTCTAACATTCCTAGGTAGAGAGGTGCACTCAATCTCCACCCACTCTGGGATATTATAAAAAATTTGAAACTCAGACACTGATCTATTACCTATCTTTAACATTTGTAAACCCTAAACTACAAATTCAAAGAAAACACAGAGAGAAAGAAAAGGAGACTTACGAGATGAGAGTTTGACTTGGACAAGGCAAAGATCACAAGCTCAAACGACGAGGGAGATCGAAAGCAAGGAAAATGAAGACCTGGAGAGGAGGGCACAAATCACTGAAACTCGCAGAAGATAGAAGAACACTAACAAGCTTGAAACGACAACTACGAAACGTTGCCCAAAGTGACTTTTAAATGTTGCTAATCATCGCGCACAAGACACGAAGCAACTGCCGCCTAATTAGTCCTCAAACTTTGGGAAGAGTTACAAAAAAGTCATTATGACAAATCATTTAAATTTATTGAGCCCAAAATTGTGGCCCAACAAGTTTAGGGGCAATTGTGGGTACACGGATTTGGAATAATGGGCCTGGACGAGTAGCCTAGTTAAAACGGCCCAAAGTCCAAACCCTTCGGACCCTAACGTTAATTCAGTTACAACTTAGTCTTCTCCCATGTCCTCAAATAGGGGTGTTCCAGGAGAAGATGGTAAACGTGGGGGAGTCCAACACCCCCACTCCTTAAAGACAGACATGTATATAATAAACCCTAGGTCTGGGGCATAAGATACGAACTGTATTCTCTAAAAATACTCCCCGGAGTATATAGAAATAATACTGACTGCACCACCGTGGATGTAGGCATTCTTGCTGAACCACGTACATCTCCTGTTGTGTGATTGGCATTTTATGTTTCTTATTGTGCTTGGTGATTGCGCTTCTCTTATCTATTTGTGTTGAATAATAATTGTCACCGCAATAGGAATTTTGAAAAATATTGCAATTCGTTTCAAAATTCCTATTATAAGGAGGTAAAGGCCCAAAATCATTATCATCATCATCATCAAAATACACGCACTCCAAAGCTTGACTTTTGTAATACTCGCCCAAAGTCATTTTAGATGTTGCAATTTTTTGGTACTCTAAGTATTGACCAAAAGTCAAAGGTTTGCGAGAATTTTGAGAATTATCATAATGATTACCGAAAGAATTGGAATAAGACATGCTTATCCCAAAAATGGCTCGAAATGGCGAATTCCACAAAGATATGCGCGCACGAGAAATTCAAGCGTTTCTCAGTGCTCAATTGTGGAAGTCCTGCAAAAATATTAGCAAATAATACAAATAGAAATAAAATACTATGAAATACTAAATCAAATAAAGTCTAAAACAAACTCATCACCGGCAACGGAGCCATTTGATCGATGGGGTTTTTCCGCGGCGCGAGAGTCACCTACGCACCGGTCATTTTGAATTCGGTTCACCTGAACTATATAAAAACCTAAACTTATGACTACACTCAACGGGTGAGTATAGTGGCCAAGTCCGGGTATCGAAAATCCACAGAGACGAGTTGCTAGAATTTATAGGATTTAATACTCCTAAATAAAAGGGGAAAAGGTGATTACAAACTAAAAAGGAAAATATGCATAAAAGGAAAATATTAATCTAGGCGAGTCTATTGAAACTAGATTAACAAAGCGAGTATAGGTTGCGTCGAATATCCCTCGCCCGAGTTAATTAGTATAAAATGGTTACATGGGTCGACGAGTTATTACGAATGCGTCTCGTTTCGACAGTTAATTGAACTAAGGGTTGTCACGCCCCTAAAGCCGCATAAAAGCCTAATATGATTTTGGCGTCAATAAATACCCCAGAAATTACGCACGCAAGGTCGTAAGCACAGGACATACATGATATGCCCCGAAAAATATTCTAGGCGTAATAACTAGAACAACGCACCCAAAATAGACCCATAAACTCCATCACCAAAGCAAAGCAACGTGTCAACTGGAGTGAGTTCCATTCAAACACAACCTAGACTAAATTAGCTAGAAAGCATATTAAAAACGCGATAAATAAACGCAATAAACCTACACTAGAAAGCAAGTAAACCTAATTAACAAAGCATGTAAATTAACTAGAAAGCAAGAATTAATGAAATACACACTATATTAATGGAGAGGGTAATGAATAGTGCAACATACAATCCCAATTGGATGTCAATCCAAAGAGAAATGAAGAAGAACTCTCCAAAAACCCTCAAACCGTAAGCTATTCTAACCTAAAGCTAATTATCTAACTTAATATCTGATATTTACAACAAAATTGGTATTTATAGTAAGTGGAATTAAAATAGAAAAGAAAAGAAAAAAGAAAATAAAATGCAAAATATCAGCTGGAAACAGGGGATCGATCGATCCATGGTAAAAAATCATGCCCACTGTCTCCCCGTGATGGCCAAACAATGAAGGATCGATCGATCGATCATTTTGATCGATTGATCGATGGCTACAGGTCTGCAACTCTTCCCCCTGTTTTGGTGTGCTTGGTTTTTCCCTCTGCTAAAATTGTCGTAACTTCTTCGTTCTGAATTAGAATCGTGCACCGTTCGCGACCACGCGAAGCTTGCGAGGAGGGACTAAAATGCCCTTGAACGTGCGATCGTATACGGAAATTGAGGGAATGCGTCCGAACTTCACACTTAGGATCCAAATACCTATAAAAGCTCAATTAACCCCTGCAAAATATGTTAACATAGAAATCCGAGGTTGTCTGGTTAACGAGCATAAATATGGGGAATAAGATACCCGAGGGAGCTAAAATGAGTCGGTTCGAGAGATGAAATACGCAATATTTGCGTATTATCAGTAACATTCTTAGCAAAAGAAATAATCAAAACCAAATGAATAATGACATAATAATGAAATACTGAATAAACACAAAACCAACATTAATACTAACCAATGGCAGTACAACATAAGCCATCTTTGAATATAAAATGTGTCCATATAAAAGTCCAACTCTGAATAAGTATATATGTACAGCATGACTGAAAATAAAATAGTACAATAAAAGAATGAACTACTTTTGTTCGACTCTAACAATCCCAGGATTAAGAAATGGAATGTCGATAAAGATGCTCCTCCAACGAACCCCCATATATAGGAACTACCGTAATAAGGACCTGTAAAAATAGTTTTTAAAAGAAAACGTTAACAACAAGTCTATGTAAAATAGTATTATGATTGAATCTGGGCCACATTATAACTACATGTCTTCATCTCGTATTTTAATATATTATATGTTATTAATTATCCAACCCAATAACATAAAACATAATGTAGTTATAAATCCCGAATTCATATGTATCCCGTTTGATTAAAGTCTTACAACATCATTAGTTAATATTACAGTCAAGTATACTTGGTTAATATCTTTCAATAAAAATCATATGATGTACTAAGGTCTCAAGCCCTAAGGTACTTCTCACAAAATAACCACGATACCAATAGTTGGCTCATATCTCAAATCTATCCACAATTGGCTGTCTGACACCAATAATACAATATACGCATCCCTAGTATAGGTAATATGTAAATCCGAAGCATAAGTACATACGTAGGTATCCCTACTATAAGTCATATACATCTCTAGTATAACATATAAACTGGTGCAATTATCTCTGGCATTGCTACACAATAATCACATATGGTAGGACAAAGACTCTACCCACGTCTAACGTCTATACAAAGGTACGACCCTCGACATGTATAAATAAATGGGTTATTCTCGCACCTGCACATAATGAAGTACTATCCCTATTGCCTTCGCGGATCACTTTTGCATACTAGGTATAGTATCAGGTCGTCCCAAACTTAAGACCTCATCACGGTCAAGGGACAAATCATATGCCTACCAATCACTCGTATAATTTACCATACCCAAGATTACATGATGAAATATCTCCGTGAACCCTCTCGGTATACAGACGCCTAGACTTATGAACCTGAGGTAAATATGATAAAGGAAGATCCCATCTACTCACCAGGGTCCTAGTGCGGTCCGCGTCTCGCATGCCCCATCATGGAATCCCTCATAGTACGTTCGCCACGAGCACTCATCCATGGTATGCACATCACATAAAACACGCAAGCAATTTCCACCCTTACTAATGGGCTAAAGCAAACATATACATAACCCTTACAAACGGGTTGAGGTAAAGTACGTACAAATATGGACCTTAACACTATCGGTTCATATTAGCATCGTTATCATAAAAGGGTATAACACATCTTTAACCTTATCTCCATTCCTTAAAATGTTAACCTTAACCCTTCGGGTTTTAAAATAAAGGTATAGTCTCACCCTATCATGCATTAAAATGCACACACCAACTATATTCAATCTCTATTAGCCCTAGTCCAATCTCCCAAGGCATAACGTCTAGGTATCAACCCACACTTAATTCTAATAAGACCGTAGAATATGATAACTACCACTCCCTAGTATTTTTTAACAAAAATCATACTCTCATAAAAATGACTAATGCCCTACTAGACTATCACCAAAACTTTAATAATCCCGGCTAACAATCCCAATCTATTAAACTTCCAATATTCTAAAAGAATAACCCAATATACTCTAGAGTTTGCAAACTAATTCCCTAAACACAAATTGGTCCCTTTAAACCATCTAATTTTCCAAGTATCCAAATAACCCAAAAATCAATTTCCAACATCTCACATTATTAAAATTAAACCCCATTCTACAGGTATAAAAAAAACTAAAGGCCTACCCCTAAACCACAAAACCCAATAATTTACCCAAATAAATAAAAGCCCCACCTTGGCCAAACCTGCTACTATTGATCGATCGATAGTCTAGAGTCGATCGATCGACTCTCCCAAAAAATTGACATTTCCCTACTTATTATGGGATTCATCCTCTCCGACACATAAATTCTCTCACTAAAGCTCCATTAATGTACTCAAAAACTTCATTCAAGCCCCCAACCAACATCCAAATGATAAACCTACATCATACAACTAGAATTTCTTTCTAACATCAAATCCATAGTTTTATTACAAGATTGACGTAAAACCCAACTTCTTACTCAAGAACCATAGGTTTTCTAATTTCTTCAATTAGTACATGCATTCTTCAAATTTTTACAAGATATCAAAAGAGTTTTACATTTTTTTCATATACAAATCAATTACTAATCATAATCTAATCAATCCAAATCATATTTTTAATTGTGGGAACCCATTTATTCTCAGCCCACGAGAGTAGCCGACCTAGCCCAACAGATCTAGAATGTCGCCTGGCCCAAATCGTGGAATTAAGATACGTGTATGTGCTATCAAAATCGCCCCATGACCACGTCAATATCCAATAATCTCGTGGAGATATTCAAGGGATTCATGGTTCATCATGGACATCTTGAAGTTACTTTGACAACTGAAATTCTACATCTATAAATTGTAACCCCTGGCCGAGCATGTAACCAGCATATTAAAAGATACTTAATAAAATAGTAGACCTCCCCATGGATGTAGACAAGTTACCGAACAATGTAAATAATTGTGTTGTGTGTGAAATTGTATGCTTTCTTGCTTGATTGTGATCGTTCTTCGTAAATTCTTTATTGTGACATTTTTTGATACGACAATTGGCGTCATCTGTGAGAATCGATTGTTATTCCTACGAGAACACTCACTTATTGAAAAACCCCAATGTCTCACCACAGCAGTAACCTCCCTCATGCCGACGACGTATGGGAAGAATCGTCCCCTCCTAGGGTAAGGTCTTAAATTCGCCAAATAAATTACGGGCTTCACCAAGAAAGCCAGTATTCTGAAGAAATTCATGGACCACTTAGGTCTACGTAGATTTCCAGGTTGGTCGACGCCTACGGGAATAGATTTTGAAAGCAAGAAGAAGCCACGTGTCGCCGGGAAGAAGAAAATGCTCGCCTAAAAAGGTGACTGGAAAGAATGGAGAGAGATCTCCACAGGAACACATGGCGATGCCATGATCACACTCGTAGACCTCAGGTGAGTAAATCTCACAGTCGAGGAATGAGCCCCAGGCGCGATCGAGAAAGATCTAAGAAAAATAGATCAGATGATGTTCGATCAGAACGACTACATCACGCTCGACGCCACAGGAGTCCTGGTCGATAGAATGATGAAATCAGGAACTTGATTTGAAGGGAGATGGATCAGCATCCAGCTCATCGAGGAACCAGATCCACACGAGAGCTAACCGAAAGTGCTCTTAACACTAAAATGAAGTCCTCTTTTTCAAGGGCAATAGAAGAAGAGGATCCCCTCAAGAAATTCGTAATCCTTAGATTTAAGATTTATGATGGGAAAACTGATCCCATCGACCATGTCCAACAGTATAGGAAGGCCATGACCTTGTGGAGCCACAACGATGCATTGATGTGTTGCATCTTTCCTTCTAGTCTGCATGACGTGGCACAAAAATGGTTCGAGTGGCTGCCACACAGGTCCATCAGGAGCTTTAAGGCTCTAACTAAATTACTCATAGCTCACTTCATAACTAGTAGATCCCACCCCAAGCGGATGGATGCACTACTCACAATGAAGAAAAAGCCATAGGAGAACCTCAAGGAGTACGCCAAGAGGTACTGGGAGGTTTTTAATGAGATTTATGACTTTTCAGAGCAAGTAGTTGTAATGTATTAACGTCCTTCAAGATCGATCTGCCGAGCACTTCTCTATTACACCAATCCCTAACTAATAAGGAGGCTAATTCCATCGACAACCTAATGGCCCGTATTAAAAAATATGCCAAAGTCGAAGATGTAATCCATCTCAATGTAGGGGATAATGGTCACACAAAGACGAACAAAAGGACAGAGAAAAATGATTCTCAGAAGAAAGGAAATAAGAATGAGGGCGGGAATGACTCCAAAAATGACAATAAAAATGACCCCTCGAAAGCGTTCCAGGCTGTCAACGTAGTCTTTAAGGAACCGATACGCGAAATTCTCAACAAGATCAAGGAAGAGCCATTTGTTAAATTGCCTAGGAAGATGGGATGATACCCAATAAAATGGAACAACGCACTGAGATGTGCATTCCACAAAGAGGGTGATCACAGGACTCAACATTGCAAAGTACTCAAGTCTCATCTCGAGGAATTGGCTTAGGCTGACCATCTCAATGAGTTCATAAATGAGAAAATAGACAAGGTCGCGACAAACGAAGACCAGAAGCCGAATAACATCCTCGAGCAAGATATGGGACACAAGTTCGCAGTAATTCATGGGGCATCAGACCTCAATCAAGCAGAAGGAAACACCTTTCGGATGTAAGTCAAAAAGCTTACTGTCGTTATGTAAGCTTTTAAGATAGATCCCGCCAAGACTCAGGCCGGGAAGCGTCGACGATAAGAAGACGTCGACTACATCAAACACACTGTATTTACCAAAGATGATTTATTCGGGGTAAGAACCCCACATCATAATTCATTAGTCATCACATTCAGGATAGCCAACTGGCACATCGATAGGTTCCTCATCGACCAAGGTAGCTCTTTCGAAGTGATGTACCTTGAACTGTTCCACAAATTGAAGTTAAATATCGTCGACCTAAAGGAGGCCATCTTTATATTAGTCGACTTTATAGAAAGATAACCATGCCCTTGGGAAAGATAGTCATGTCAGTTAAGGTAGGAAATATTTTAAAGATGATTGAGTTTCTTGTGGTAGATATCGAGTCCCCCTAGCTATCCTAGGAAGGGGCTGGCTCCATGCCATGAAGGTTGTACCATCCTCATATTATCATAAACTCAAGTGCATTACAGACCGAGGGGTGGTTGAGATTCGTAGCGACCAGGCTATGGTTAGAAAATGCTTCATTACAGCCATCTGCCCCAAATAAGAGAAGAAAAGAGACAAGAAGAAAGTCCAGATGGGGGCATTACCTTCCAAATAGCAATTACGGTACTGCCGACCAGGGGTGGAGAAAACCAGGGTTCACCCCACAAATAGGGTCATTGAAGACCTAGAAAAAGTTGCAACTGAAGGTAACTCACCTTAAAGGATATTTCTAATCAGCGCATCCCTCACTCACTGAGAAAAAAAGGAACTAACCACGTTCCTGCGAAGCAATCTGGATATTTTTGCTTGGGAACTGTACGAGATGACTGGGATAGATCCCACTATTACATGCCATCGACTGCACGTCTACCCAGATTTTAAACCAACCACTCAGAAGGCTAGCCAAACAACCCCAAAAAAAGCAAAGGCTGTGGAGAAAGAGGTTAAAAAAGTACTGAATGCAGGTTCCATTTTGGAAGTTCAATTCCCCAAATGGATGTCCAACCTAGTTGTAGTACCCAAAATTAACGGGAATTAGAGGGTATGTATAGATTTTACTCACCTCAACGGGGATTGTCCGAAAGACAGTTTCTCCCTCCTAAAGATAGATCAGTTGGCGACGCCACAATAACACATGAAAGGATGAGCTTTTTATATGAGTACTCCGTATATCACCAGATCCCACCTTATGAGCTAGTCCAAGATAATACCTCCTTCATAAACCCTATTAGGTTATATTTTTATAAAGTCATGTCTTTCGGCCTCAAAAATGCAGGAGCGACTTATTAGCGGTTGGTCACCAGGATGTTTAAAAAATTAATGGGAGAAATAATAGAAGTTTACATTGATGGCATGCTCGTCAAAATCAAATATAAGGGAGACCACCTCTCAGACCTGGACGGAACCTTTGAAATCCTCACGAAATACCAGAGAAAACTTAATGCTAACAAATGTTCATTCGCTGTCCAGTCAGGATAGTTTCAGGATATCTGGTCAGCAAAAGAGGTATTGAAGCAAACCCGAATCAGATCGGTGCCATCAAAAAATTCCAGTCCCCTCAGACAATAAGAGATGTTCAGAAGCTTACCAGCATGCTCACCGCACTCAACTGCTTCATCTCCAGGTCTTCAGAGCATTGTCGACCGTTCTTCCAACTATTGAAGAAAGATAATGGCCTAGTATGGAACAATGACTGCTCCAAAGCCCTAGAATGACTCAAATCTTACCTCAACAAGCCACCCTTATTAATGATTCTAAGCGAAGGTAATCCCTTGTACCTTTACCATGTCATGTCAGACCATGCCGTGAGCTCTCCTTTGATATGCGAGAAGCAAGGAGGCCAACACCCCGTCTACTACACAAGTAAGATGCTTCTTGATGTCAAGCAACATTATCTTCCCCTAAAGAAGGTAGTATATGCCTTGGTGGCAGCCTCGAGGAAGTTGAAGCATTACTTTGAGGTTCATTATATTATCATGATTACCTCACATCCTCTCAAAGTCATTCTAAGGAAAGCTGACCTCTCCGGTGGACTATCAAAATGGTCGGTCGAGCTTGGTAGATTTTATATCCACTTTCAACTAAGAAAAATAACTAAGGGGCAAGTTCTAACTAATTTTATCCCTTAATTCACAGGAAACCAGCCTATTTACCAATTAGAAAATGAGCAGCCAACAAAAGAGGAAGCAAAATCCTTCGATTGGATACTTTATATTGACGGAGCCTTCAACTCTAGGGGAAGGAATAGGTATTGTATTGGTTACCCCAGAGAATACTGTGCTCGAACAGGGGATTAGGATAGGATTTGAAGCCTCCAACAACGAAGCAGAATATGAAGCGCTGATCACCGGCATGCACAAAGCACAACTGCTGGGGAAAAATGCCTCCGGGTATTTGGCAATTCAAAGTTAGTGTCCAAGCAGATAAGTGGAGATTTAAACGCCAAGGATGAGAGGATGGTAACTTACCTCACTGTTGTAAGGGGAGTTATGTCAAAGTTTGATAAAATCGATGTTCAGCAGTTCCTCAGGGGGAAGACCAGTCACGCCGATGCCTTAGCATCTCTAAGATCTACTATTGACTCCGATTTAAAGAGAATTATTTAGATAGAATTACTCGCACAACTAAGCATCAACCAGTCAGTCGTAACCGAGCAAGTCCTCCACATAGAAAGGGCACCCAGTTGGATGGATACCATCATGACCTATCTACGGAGCGACAAACTGCCAAGCGATAAGAGATCGATGCACTAGATAAGAGTCAAGGCTACTCCCTTTCACTTATCTCCCGAGGGAAAACTCTACAAAAAGTCTTTCACTGGCCCCTACCTCTACTGCGTACACCTAAAAGATGTCGAACCGGTTCTTAGTGAACTTCATGAAGGCATTTGCGGGAGTCATACAGGAGGAAGATCATTGGCTTTTTGAGCAATCAAGGAAGGATACTGGTGGCCGTACGTGCAGAATGATGCTGGAATTTAAGTTCGCAAGTGTGAAAAATGCCAGAAGCACTCCCCTATGGTACACCAGCGTGCTAGTGACCTCAAGTCATTAACTAGTCCATTGGCTTTTTCTCAGTGGGGCATGGATATTATAGGGCCGCTGCATATCGCATCTGGGATTTGCAAGTATCTACTGGTCGGCATTAACTACTTCACCAAATAGGTAGAGACAAAATTGCTCGCAAACATTTGGGACTCTGATATGACGAGGTTCATATGGAAGAATATCATCACCCGCTTTGGGATACCAAGAACGATCATTACTGATAATGGCACGTAGTTCGAAAGTGGCTTCTTTTAAGGATTTTGTGACAAGAATGGCATCAAGCATCACTCTAGTTCTGTGGCATATCCCCAAAGCAATGGACAAGCTAAAGCTTCCAATAAGATAATAATTGACGGACTGGAAAGAGCCAAAGGGGCCTAGGTAAACGAACTCCCAGGCAAGCAACTGGAGAAACCCCACTTGTGCTCACCTATAGAATGGAGGCAATCATACCAATGGAAGCAAGACTCCCCACTATGAGAACCACCTTGGTCGACCAAGGCCTCAACGATGAAGCATTACTCACTGAACTTGGCTTAGTTGATGAGCGATGAGAACCGGCACTAGTTAAGTTGGCATCTTACCAACATCAATTGGCCAAAGAATACAACCAAAAAGTAAATCCGAGGACATTTCTAATAGGGGATTACCACCTGGGGAAAGTCCTCGGCAGTGCTATAAAACCATCAGACGAAAAACTGGGACTAAGTTGGGAGGGACCTTTCAAGATAATAAGGGATGACCTACAAGAATCATATCACTTGGAAACACTGGAGGGCAGGGAGATACCAAGGGCCTGGAATGCAGCCAACCTTCAGAAGTTCTACTTTTAGACTTCTATATCTTTTATTTTCCAGCATTATTAGTTTAGGCGAATTTTTATTTACAAACTGATGTTGCCTTTTATTTATAATTTTAATTAATAAAGGTCAATTGGCCTACGCATTCTTAACATCTTGGTTATTTAATATCTCTTGATAGAATCTTAATACGCATATTTTCCAAGCAATATACTTCCTTCAAAGCATAACAGAGCTCTGGGATTACAGCAAGTTGATCAACTTGCTCCAGTCAAGGAACCTCACATGCTAAGAACAAAAAAAGCTCATATGGTTACAACAGTGTGCTAGACTTATTCCAATCAAGAAAATCTAAAATATATGAAGCAAGGTTTACAATTAACCTTCCTCGGGTCTTTGTTCAAAACAAAATTGGCCTCTTAAGTTGATCCGGCAATAATAAAAGACCAATATGGGATCCTTAGGCAATAAAGCCAACTCAAGGTTGGTGGCCAACTTAGGTTGGTTAAAAAATCCTACTCGAATGGATGTCCCATTAACCAGGTACATTCTCGCCATCACCTTACTTAGGCCTAAGGAAGTGTGATGACACAACCTAAAAGATAAAGTGGACGAAATAATATGTCCAAGGCATATTGGACTAGGAGAATGTTCAAACACGAGATAACAAAAACTTAACATCATTTAGTCGGTTAAAAAGTCCAAAATGATTAAAAAAAATTGTATTAATCATTCATACTACGTTTTGATTTATCAAGTATTCTTGGGCAAATAATGATGTCAAGCAATAAATAAACAAGGTTAACACATGTTTAGTTAGCACACGCTCAAAACTTAAATAACCAGCTGCACCTTTCATAAAAAAAACATATGATTACATTTACATCAACAGATCAGGAAATACTTAAAAACCTACGATGGCCCAGGACGACGACAAGATAGTCCGCTACTCAACTCTTTGACCATCATCAGGATGAGGAAATAAATCTTCTTTAGTTCCCTCTGGGCGTGGTTCCATAAACTGCGCAGGAATAGCATATATTGGGATCCAATAGTCATCCCTCGAAAAGGGATTCCTCCCAACGGATGGGTGAATGGTTTGATACTTATACCACAGGGCGAATTCATTAGGAAGTTTCAATTCCTTAAGAGCGCTCAATTATCCCCTAGAAAAAGTAAGGTCTTCGGCCTCTTTCAGTCTTCCTGGGGCATCTCTCCATCCTTGGTCATAACCATTAGCCCAGACCTGTCGAGGACCCCGTCAAAATAAATGTCTTAATCGAGTGACATCCCTCTAGAGACCAGCACTGATCACATAAGCTCGTTAAACGTCTCCTTTTAGCTCGATAATCTCCCTCCTGGAAGTTTGATTGTCAGTTTCAGCAACTATAGCTGATAATGAAGAGAATCCTCGCAGCACGAGAGGGGGACCAGGTAGAGTGTTTTCTTTAAGACGAGAAATTTCTCTTCTCAAAGCATCATTCTCCCTTTGCAATAACTCCCCCACCTGGTTGATTTCGGACATATCCAAAAACTTTGCCTTCAAGGCGTCCATTTCCTCCTACACAGAGGCACTAATTTCCTCAATCTCCTCGAGCCTATCCTTAAGCTTAAAGACTACCTCAGAATGATCTTTATAATATTGGTTTCTCACCCTGAGGGATTTACAGATCTTTACAAAATCTCGACGCACTTGAGCGCTTATGTTCGGACCAAGAATCTATCCCAGACGGGGGTTAGCGGGAATATAATCATCTAAATCAATGTGCGACATCCAACAAAATAAGTAATAAAGGCAACAATAATCAGTAATGAAAAAAAATGCTTTTCATTTAATCAAAAGGCACGGGCCAGTACAAAGGAAGGGAATAAGCAAAAATACAACATATGAACAAAACAAGAACAAAGCCCAAATTCCTAGCAGAACTTTAGGAGGCCGCAACCTGGTCAGGCATCGAGGTCCCCTTCCCCTTGTCAGCATCTTGGTCGACGACTGTGGCCATCCCCCGAATATACCCCCTCATGACGCGGTGGGAGAGGATCCCTCTAGGTCTCGCGCGTCCCCCTCGGGAGCGTTTCGGCCGTCGTCGGTGAATGAGGTGAAAAATTTAGAGAGATAGAAAAGGGAGCCATCCCGAAGGACATCATCCAAAGACATACTGATACATACGAAACCAAAAATGATTCAAAAATGGTCCAGAGGCTAAGTTATGAAATGCGAAGGTGTTAGGCACCCATTCCGCCCTTACAGTCTCTCATGGGTTGTTGCTGTTTTCCTTTATTTTCCCCGTGATATGTGTGCATGTGTATATGTAGTGGAGATAGAAATCATCGACTTGTATTATGGAAGAGATAAAGAGAGTCATCCATAGGAATGCTCCTAAAAGTAATATTAAAAAATAGGATTTATGCGATTATCCTAGCGTCGATCATTATAGGGGAATGATAACGCATGTGGAATAATACGCCATTGAGAACAAATATATATATGTAAATACATAGAATTTGAGAGAATTAAGTCTAAAGAATATAGAAAAATGGGAAAGAGTAGAAAAAGGACTCGAGTATCGGGTTTTACCCCGAGACGCATACGTAGCCTATAGAGGCATCAAAGTCCATGTAGTTCGTATGAAAAATGAGGGGTGGGATTTATTCGATAAATCCAACCGGGGCTTCTCTTATATGTGTGTGTGTGTGTGTGTGTGTGTGTGTGTGTGTGTGTGTGTGTAAAAAAGTGTTTTAGTTGTGAGAAAAGTGTGAGAATTCCCATTTGGAATTTATGAGTAAATCCTCTTTTTCTTATTTTTTGGGTTTTATTTATATGAAAATAAGAGATGTGCAATAATACTACATAAAAAGTATATTAAGATATGTGAGAGAGAATAAAAGTGCTAAGTAATAAAACAAGTTAATGCGAATTTATGAGAATTTAAGGAGAGAGTTGAAGGAGTTGGACTTTCTTGGAGATCTTGAGCTTGATCTTGGATATTGGAGAGCAGCCCTTACACTTGGATGATGATGGAGGGTACTTAATTCACAAAGTTTGATGAAAAGGATGATGAAAAGGTAAGGTTGGAAATGGATTTGGATATAGAAATCACGCTGACTTTGAGAGAGGTTTTCTGGATTCGCGGAGAGTGATGTATTTCAGATCTGGGCTCTCCTGCAATGAGGTCAAGCCCTCCTTTTTATAGGCATAGGGCATTACCGATCGGCATAGCCCTGGTCCAACCAATCGACAGGTGCATTTAGGCACACTGCCGATAGGTAGGGTCTGGGATGTGTCGTTTGGCAGTCTCTTTCAGACTCCTTCAAAAAATCGATCGCTAAGCGCAAACCGTTGATCTGAATCACATACGGGGTGAACCGTTGGAAAGGTAATTCAGATACCTTAGAAAGTCCTTGGAATTCTCCCGGGTTCGGGAGATGACTTTGGGTCAAATATGGCTCGGAAGAGCTCATCAGTCCTTTGGACAGGGAAACTTCGGACGCAAACGAATCGTTCTTCCGTATGGTAAGTCAGAATTACGCACGGGGTGAACCGTTGGACAGGTTAGGAGATGTATTATGATATTCCAAAGTGTTTGACCCAGTTTGGGGAGTTGACCTTGGCTAACCGGGCCGTGAAAGCATTCGATGACCTCTCAAAATAAAACGGATCATTCGTCCGTATCGTAAGTTAGAATAGTACACAGTGTGGAGCGTTGGAAAGGGGTTTTAGTGCCCTTCGAAGATTCATTCAGTCTCAGTAGAGATGAAGAGTTGACTTTGGTCAAACAGAACTCGAGAGCGCCCGGTGGCCTTCTGATTGGGTTACAGGGGAAAACGGGTCGTTCATCCACGTGGTATGTCAGAATCGCGTACGGGATGGACCATTGGAATGGAGATTTAGTTCCCTTTGAAGATTCATTCAGTCTTGATCGAGCTGAATAGTTTGAATTTTTGGTCAAACAGAGCCTGGGAGCATCTGATGGCCTCTAGGTCAGTACCCGGGGTATGATTTGGGTTTGAAATCATGAAGGGAGGTGGTAGGGACCTTAGGAGAAGTTAGGGGGTATTAGAATGGGGTGTCTACAGAGCCCCTCGACGAGTGAGTTTGGAACAAATGATAGCCATCGAATAGACAACATATGATGCCTTTAAAAGAGGATGACCGAAGGGTCGAGGTCGATTCTGAGGACCTAAGGATGAGGATGGCTGATTCTATGGGTTGAAGCCAATTTTGAGGGCTTGAAGATGAGGGTGATCGATTCTGCGGGTCAAAGCCAATTCTACAGGCTTGAAGGAACATGTTGGGGATGGTCTTAAAGGAAAATTTTAGGTCAATTCCGAGGACTTACAACAATGATGGGGGTGACCAGTTCTGCGGATCGAAGCCAATTATACGGGCTTAAGGTGAGATGACCAATTCTGCGGGTCGAAGCCAATTCTGTGGGCTTTAGGTGAGATGATCAATTCTGCGAGTCGAAGCCAATTCTGCGGGCTTAAGATGAGATGACCAATTCTGCGGGTCGAAGCCAATTCTGCGGGATTAAGTTGAGATGACCAATTATGTGGGTCGAAGCTAATTCTACGGGCTTAAGGTGAGATAACCAATTCTGCAGGTCGAAGCCAATTATGTGAGCTTAAGTTAAGATGACCAATTCTGCGGGTCGAAGCTAATTCTGCGAGCTTAAGTTGAGATGACCATTTCTGCGGGTCGAAGCCAATTCTGCGGGCTTAAGGTGAGATGACCAATTCTGCGGGATTAAATGAAGATGACCAATTATGCGGGTTAAAGCCAATTCTGTGAGCTTAAATGGAGATGACCAATTATGCGGGTCGAAGCCAATTCTGTGGGATTTAGGTGAGATGACCAATTCTGCGAATCGAAGCCAATGATGCAGGCTTAAGATGAGATGACCAATTCTGCTGGCTTAAGTGAGATGACCAATTCTGCGGGTCGAAGCTAATTCTGTGGGCTTAAGTTGAGATGACCAATTTTGCGGGTCGAAGCCAATTTTGCGGGCTTAAGTTAGGGATGACCAATTCTGCGAGTCGAAGCCAATTCTGCGGGCTTAAGTTTGAGATGACCAATTCTGCAGGTCGAAGCCAATTATGCGGGCTTAAGTTTGAGATGACCAATTCTGCGAGTCGAAGCCAATTCTGTGAGCTTTAGGTGAGATGACCAATTCTACGGGTCGAAGCCAATTCTGCGGGCTTTAGGTGACGATCCAAGACTGAGTTCAATTATAACCTAAAAGAGGTGACGACCGAAGACCGAGGTCAATTATGACCTAACTAAGGTGTACATTTCCTTCGAGAAAATCAGGAATTTTGCTGGGGATAAAGATTGGATTTTGGGTTCCGCTGGGGAAAATCAGGGATTTAGAGCGTCCTTTGGAGACATTGATGGGGATAATGATTTTCTAGAATTCCATTGGGGAAATTACCTCGTGATTTTGATTTGAGCTGGGGAGCCGATTACTGGGGAAATCCTTATGTTTTTTTAGAGACTGTACCTGGGGAACAACCAATCTGATGCTGGGTAAGTGATTAGGAGGTTTAGGGTTTGGATGTATTTCTTGGGGAGATATGAGACCTTTGGGAAATAGGATATGATCCTATAGTTTTGGATATTTTAAAGGTCCTCTTGGGACGTCGTCGGGGAGAGATTTGCTTGGCTTTTGAGGGTTCCGCTGGGGAAATAGTGATTCCGCTTGAGAGAGTGTAAAATTTTCTTGGTGAAAATGTTATAAATCCTTCCTGGGGTTTTTAGGATTTTTTTAAGGATTTTTCAGGGTTTCTTGATATTTTTAGGGAATTTTTGTAGGAAATTTTAAGGGGGGTGACGGTCGACATGGTGTAGAGGGTGCCATTCGGCAGTGGCACGGACTTTTAAACTGGCTCGAGAAGGTAAATGTAAAGGGGCGAATTCCCTTCATTTTTCACAGCTTCTTGCCTTCTCTCTTTCTGTGATTTTCCTCTGCGAATCGTTCTAGCATTCCGTGATCTGAAAAATGGTCGCTTTTATGAGCACTGCAATTCATCGGGAATAGTTGGTTATTAATGACTGGGAAAACGTGGAGTGGAGGGCCAGGGAACCTCTTGCTTTGGGGAGCGAGAACTCATTTGATGCGTTCGAGATGGTTGCGGATGAGCGGACCTTATTGCGGGAGCCGTCGCGTCATCGCTCTTCAAGGGTGGTGAACCCTGGGGGTTATGTAAGTAAAATAACTTTTGGCATTCTCTTTTTTGTGTTTTCCTCTTTTCTTGGATTCTAACAAGGTTTTTCTCTTTTGGCAGTGTAATGTTTCTTTGAAGAATATGCGTGCCCGGGGGACGACGAGGCTTAAGGATGTTTGGGAGCATCTTCCACCTGTGGTGCGTTGGGTGGTATCATCAGCGTGTTTTGGGAGGTTGGCGTCTGCGTTCGATGAGACGCCTCGTTCGACACTGGTCTTGTGCGCTCTGGGGAGAGGTGGTGGGACACTACCCACACCTTCCATTTTGGTTTTGGGGAGATGGTTGTGATGTCCATAGATATGTAGCAGCTACTGGGACTGGATTCCGATGGGGAGCAGATAGAGGTGGATCGCTCCCTACGGGTGAGATCGGAGGCGGTGCGGCAGGCGCTCGGTGATGTGGGGAGGATAGTATCTGGGGATTCCATTCGGTTGTCCCTATTGAAGGATGTTTTGTTGGGTAGGGTGGTTGACGTGGAGGACGGGCTGCAGGTGAGGCAGATGGCCCGATTATTTATCTTGCTCGTGCTGGGGGCATTATGGTGGCGTCGAGCGGCGACATCGTCCACTTGTGGTTCTTGCCGTACTTGAGGATGTTTTCGAACATCCCTTTTTATGATTGGGGGAGTCTGACTTTGGCGACCCTCTATTTTTCTTTGGATGCATTCAGCCGATGCTGCCGGCAGACTTTTACTGGAGCCATGTATCTTCTTGAGGTATTCTTTAATTTGTGCATTTTCCTTTCATGCATCCGCACGTTCCTTATGCGTCTCATTTTTTTTTATTGTAAGTACTTGTCTTTGGCAGACGTGGTTCTATGAGGTTATTGGGTGTAATACCCAACTGATCGCTCTAAAAGATGAGACTGTTGGGGACTTCTGTTGGTTGTATCGATGGCGCAAGGCCAATCGGCAGTCGAGGGGATCTCTTTCTCTGGAGGCGGTGCGTCAGGTCTTGAATGTCCTGACTAGTGGCATGGTAAGTCTTTTCCTTCTTCAGTTATGTTCCTTGTATGCTCCGATTCTGTATTGGCTCATGTCTGCTGGGGATTTTTCAGGTGACTTTTTACCCTTGGGGGATTGCTATTCAGGATACGGGGTTGACTGGGGTGAACGCACAGCTGCGGCACTTACTGGCGCATGATTTTGGCCACTCTTGGTATCTCAGGGAGAGGGTGGTTCGATAGATGGCTGAGGAGGAGGTGGTAGTGCCACCTGCGTGGCCTTCTATGTCTATAAGGCGGGAGTGACTGATGCCGGAGGATACGAGGATCACGGCGATAATTGGTGAGTCCTACCTGTTGTACACAGATACGGTTGCATCGTACGATTACATGGACTTTGTGACGAGCTCGATGATGGCGCTCAGTATATATGATGCCTTGATTTTCCCTCTCGTAGGTTAGAGTCGGCCAGTGGGGTCCTCTCATAGCAGTGGTGGTCCGTCGACGTCTGCGGCGGTGGCAACTTCGGAGGTTCCCTTCTTGCGGTTGCATACTCCTTCATACAACATTCGAGGGTTGATGGAGGGATGGTGCCTATGTTGCACCGTCCTCATGCGATGGATCCGGAGGAGCTGGGCTTGACAGAGGAGGTCTTGCGGTATACCTTTTTGGTCCTCTCTTTTCTTTCCTTTTGATTTCTTTTCTGCTTTGATATTGATTCCGTCCTTTCTTGTAGAAAATTCGGGTGTCGACCACTTGGGACATCAAGGACTGTATATCTTCAGCGACTGCCCATATTCGAGATACGGTCCTGGTTCCTTCTTGCTTGGTGTCGTCTTTTTCGTTCGGGGAGGAGTCTGGCTCGGGTAGCGTTGGTGCGTCGTCTCGTCACAGGGGGGAGAGAGCGCGTCGCAGGGGTGGAAGCTCTTAGGAGAGAGAGGTGAAGATTAGGTGAGAGAGAGAGATAGGGAATGTAGGTTCGGGCTGAATCCCGTTTGTTTTTTTCCTGCAAAATTTGATGTAACACATAAAAACATATATATACAATGCAATGGGTTTTTTTATTATCTTTTGTTAAGGATGAATGAATGCATGCGCATGTGCTTTTTACTTTGCTGGTAAGACCGTAAAAAGAAATATTTTTAGGATTTTGAAAGAAATTTTTATTCAAAATGAGAATTTATATAAAGATGAAAAGAGGATTTTTGAAATTCTGTTCCAGAATATCAATTTATTTTGAGTTTTCTGAATTTTGACGAAATAGGAAAAAGGAGTAGTGGGTTGCCGATCGGCAAGCACCTTGTCATGTCGTTAGTCTAGTCCCATCAATTCAAAGTTTTGATTGGTACCCTCTTCAGCCCTTGGTACCTTGTGGGGCAGGATTTCCTCTGATTTTTGTAGGGGTTATGTCTTTTGTGCGGGGTTTTAAGTATAAAAAGGGGTAAATGTGGAGTGTTTTCATCACACCTTCATATTCTCCTTCTCTTATTATGTGATATGGCTCTCCCTGGTAGTGTTAAGTTTACCAACTACCTCGAGACTTTGGAGGTAATGTGCTCCTATAACGTCGACTATGATGCTTACAACATGCTTCGAGTTTCTTTATGGCGTAATTGACCCATAGAGTGGAACATACTGATGGCGGCGGTACAATTCTGGTACCCCAAAGACCATGTATTTCGATTTGGCTTGGAAGAAGTTTGTCTGACTTATGAGGAATTTTCTTCCATATTGGGGATAAATCCCGGCGTTACTGCGGCTCTGCCTGAGTTTTCTCGTTCTCCCCAGGAGTTATTGGTCGGGCTTCTTTGTGTTTCGTCCTCAGTGGACAGATCACTGGTGGCTGGAGGTATGATCTCTCTTTCGACGTTATTGCGGTCCATGCATTTACAGGAGGTTAGTGATGCTGGATATGTCGAAGCTCTCATTCTAGGCTTCGTTTCAAAATTATTGCTAGTGACCGGGGAGCTGCTGGTGGACCCACAACTTGCAGCTGTTATTTTATGGATGTCATACCATCGCAATCCTGCGACGGTGATACTGGCGGAGACTCTAAATGTCCTGGATGCCTAGCGAGAAGGTCGTTCTGACTTTCTGAGGGGTAGCCATATGCTGTTGTTTATGTGGTTATCTGAAAGATTTCGCCCGGTGACTCCTCCAGAATACCCTTTGTCGACTCTACTTAATTTTTTCTCGAGTCATTTCATCAGCGTTGGCTTGGATATTGAGAGCTTGGAGAACTGTTTTGTGGAGTATGGGGATCTAAATATGTACTGGTCAGTGCCTTGGTAGGGACAGCTGTTGCCTATTCTGAAGCTGGGAGAATACCCGTACGTTCGGCTAGTTAGTCTCAAACAAACTTCTTTTTATTTCTCTTGGCGGCTTCTACGCCAATTTGGCTAGGAGCAAATCGTTCCACCTCGAACACTAGACTTCTTTTCGATAGAAAATTTGACAGAGCATCTGTGCATGCGGCTTGGCTCTTTATGGGAGAGTCGAAGTCCGTTGTCCCGTCCCTCTCAGTCTGTTGGGAGAGTTTGGCATATCCCTGAGGATTATATGAAATGATTGTGGAGGAGAGTAGTTATCAAGATGTTGGAAGTAAAGACTGAACAAAGGTGGCTTGCCTTATCTGATACCATAGAGGGAGGTATGGTAGTTTTTTCTGAAGCTGGTCCGAGATTATCGGTCCATGGAGCGTTTACGGCACTCTATTCAGGCAGGGGAAGCTTGGGGACCCCAGGATGTAGATGATGATGACAGAGCAGGCTCCTCTGGTAGCTATGGATAGGACTCTTGGAGAGTTTATTTTGGCTTTGAAGGTAGGGGAGGGAATTATCTGTTCCTTTTCTTATGTAATTGTACCGTAATTTAGTGAAATAAACAAGTTTTTGATCATCCAACTGTGCCTTTTTAATGAGTTTTGTATTTTTTGAATTATCTATACCGATCGCTAAGGCATACATAATCCTTTTGTTCAAGTATATATTAGAATGAACTATCATTCTTGGAGATAAGAAAAGAATAGTTTTTTGTGAAAAAAAAGGGTTGTGCTCATGTAAGACGTATGAGCTGCCTACGTACCTCTGGAGGTTTTTGAAATTTTTTAATTTTTCTGAAAATGCTTTTGCAGAGGATCAGGCCCATGTAGTTCTGGGTAGAGGGAAATGAAGATTTTTTTTAGAATAGAATAAAAGGGAGATGAGAAGAGTCGTAGCGCGCCGAGATTTCAGACTAGGGGTAGAATTTCTTGAGATGGTCCAGGTTGACAGGACGAACCATCTCTTATCCATCTAGATCGATGAGCATGGCGGCACCGCCGGACAAGATCTTCCTGACAATGTATGGGTCGCTCCAATTGGGCTTTAATTTCCCTCTAGGGTCCCAGATGGGTTCTATTATTTCTTTGAGGATTAAATCCCCCTCTTGGACACCACGGTCCTTGACTCTCTTATTTAATGATCGGGATATTCGGCGATGGTATCCTTGGATGTGGTATAAAGCTTTCAATCTCCTTTCATCTAGGAGGGTCAGCTCGTCAAGACGACTTTAGCACCAGTCTTCTTCGCTGACCCTGCTTTCAAGCATGACGCGCAACGAGGGTATTTCTAGCTCCACAGGTAGGACTGCTTCCATGCCATAGACTAAAGAGTAAGGGGTAGCCCTAGTAGAGGTTAGAATTGCGGTTCGGTATCCCCCGGGGGGTATGGGATTCGATCGGCCTAATCTTGATAACTTTCGGTCATCTTGCTGATGATGTCTTTGAGGTTCTTGTTAGCGGCTTTGACTGCACCATTGGTTTGAGGTCGGTAGGGAGAAGATTTGTGTCCCTGAATCCCATACTCGTTGACCACTTCTGTGACTTCTGCCTCGAAATGCAACTCGCTATCTAACACTAGCTCATGCGGGACCCCATATCGGCAGATGCTGTTTTTCTTGATGAATTTGGCCACTTTCTTGGCATTTAGAACTGCGTATGACTCAGCTTTGACCCATTTGGTGAAGTAATCAATAGAAACCAGGATGAACTCATGTCCATTAGAGGCCTTGGGTGTAACCTTCCCTATGATATCGATGCCCCAGGTGGAGAACGGCCAGGGAGAAGTCATGTTGTATAATTCTCTCGGAGGCAAGTGTTGAATGTTGGAGAACTATTGGCATTTGAGGCATCTCCGGATATAGGCGGTGCAATCCTGGATCATGGTGGTCCAGTAGTAGCCTTGTCGTATGATCTTCTTAGCAAGCATGTGACCGTTCATATGGGTCCGCACTCCCCGCTGTGGATTCTTTGCATCACCTCTTCAATGTCAGCCCATGCGATGCAGTGTAGATGGGTTCCATCGAAGTTTCTTTTGAACAGTGCTTTATGATATATGATGTACTGGGCGGCCAGTCTTTGAAGGTTTGCTCAGTCTTTCTTGTTGGAACCCTCCGGATACTTACCATGTTTGAGGAGGTGCCAGATATCATAGTACCAGTAATTGGCTAGCTCGGGATCTTCTTTGATGACGAGCTCAATGTGGTAGCAGTGGGTTGGTTTATCTTGCTTTTGGACCAGGAAGGGGGCCATTGTTATTCCTTTAGGCATGTCAACCATGGAGGCTAAGGTAACAAGGGCATCGGCCAGGTTATTCTTTGCTCGAGGTAGGTAGTGGAAGGTGATATCTTGAAATTGGGAGGCTAGTTTTTCTAAGTGGGCACGGAAGGGTTGGAGTTTCTCGTCCTTGACTTTCCATTTTTTGAGCACTTGACCAATGATGAGGGAAGAATCACCATAGACATCTAGGTGTTGGATACCTTTCTTGAGAGTAACTTTAAGGCCTACCGTACATGCCTCGTATTCAATCATGTTGTTGGTGCAAGGGAAATCCAATTTGATGGCAGTGGGAGTGTGGGAGTCATTTGGGGCGATCAGAAGTATCCCAATGCCATATCCCTTTTTATTGGCAGCGCCGTCAAATAGCATTTGCCATCGGAGATTGTCCTGGGTAGTGCAGAGGATGTTTTCATCTGGGAATTTAGAGATCCATACATCAGCTTCATTCGTGTAGTGGCATAATTTTTGGGTGACCCAGACAAGTGCGACACATGCCTTTTCTAAAGCAGTGTCATTGACTTCGTATCCGACTAATTTGCGACTGGCGTAATATATGGCTCTTTTTTTACGGGAATCTTCAAGGTATTTGGCTAGCAAAGCCTTAGCTGCAGTGTCGGTTATGGTTAGGTATAGGAGCAAGGGAAGACCAGGCTGTGGAGGCATGAGTACCGGAGGTTGAGTCAGGAATTATTTCATTCGGTCGAAGGCTTCTTGCCAGGCCTCGTTCCAAAACTTGGTTGAATCCTTTCGGAGTAGTTTGAAAATGGGTTCGCAGATGGAGGTTAACTGGCTAATGAATAGGCTAATGTATTGCAATTTCCCAAGGAAACCTCGAACTTTTTTCTTTGTTAGGGGAGGTGGCATCTCAAGTATGGCTTTCAGCTTGGGCAGGATCTGCTTCTATCCCTTTCTCACTGATCATGAATCCCAAGAGTTTTCCCTTTGTAACCCCGAAGATGCCTTTCTGTGGATTGAGTCTCATCTGATACTGTCGCAGTCGTTCGAAGAACTTTTGAAGAGCGAGGACATGTCCTTCTCTAGTCTTGTATTTAATAATCATATCATCCATATAAACCTCAACTTCTTTGTGAATAAGATCGTGCAGGATGGTTGTGGCAGCCCTCTAGTAGGTAGCCCCAGCGTTCTTGATACCAAATGGCATGACAGTGTAGCAAAAGGTTCCCCATGGGGTGATGAACGCAGTTTTTTCTTGGTGATCTAGGTGCATTTTGATTTGGTTATATTCGGCAAACCCGTCGATGAATGACTTGAGAGCATGACTGGTCGTGTTGTCCATGATCATGTCGATATTGGGTAACGAATAATCATCTTTTGAAGAGGCTTTGTTCAAATCCCGATAGTCTACCCACATCCGAACCTTCCCTCCTGATTTCGACACATGCACTGCATTGGCCAGCCATGTGGGATATTCGATCACACGAATGAAGCCTACATTCAGTTGTTTGACCACCTATTCTTTGACTTTGAGCGACCATTTGGTGCGGAGCTTTCTCAACCTTTGTTTAACCGACTTATAATCTGGAAAAGTATGGATCTCATGTTGAGCTATTTCGGGGTCAATATCGGGCATATCGTCGCAGGACCATACGAAGACATCCATAAATTCCTTCAATAATTCTTCGAGTTGTGCGCGCTAATGCTCGTCAAGGGTAGCCCCTATCCTAATCTCGCGTTGTTGGCTACTAGAACCGAGGTTAATAATAACAGTATCTTCTTATTTAACTTGAACGCAGTTATGTTATTTGTTAATAACCTTATTTAGGTCAGTTAAGAATTATTCATTTGCAAAATCATCATCATTAAAAGCTTGATTATAATCTAAACAGTTAATGTAAGGCACAACAAGATACTCAAAATCTTTATTTATTTCATTGATAGGAAAAACAACATTGAGAACCTCATCAAAGGAAGTCTCAATTACATTTGAGCAAGGATAGACAACAAAAGAAGAAATAGGGTAAACATTGGGGTTAGGTGGAATTTCAACAGGTAGAACCGTCGCAGCATGCCAGTTGAGGAGAGGTGTATCAGCAGCTTTAATCATGTAGGATGGATTCAGTGATGCAGTGCTTGAGTTAACCATGCAGAGTGCCAGCCCCATTGTCTGTAAGTTGAACGAGTCCTCGGAGTCACTTTCCTCAGTCTCTTCGGTATCTTTTATGAGCGGTTATACATGGTGTTGGGAACTTTCAGCCCATGGGTAGTTGTCTTGGAAAAAGATCTCTATTCTAGGCTTCATTTTCTTGTCTATATGGTCATACCATGGTTCTGGAAAGTCACAAACGGGGAAGTCCTCACCCTCTTTGATGAATCGTCCATTCAAGGAGTCACCTGGGATAGTCTGAATGCAGTCTAATCTTCACTTTAGTCGAGACTGGCGGATCATTCTGAGCTCTTGTTCTGATGGTTGATACCCCAAACCACAAGGAGGGAAAGCTTTCTTCAGTTCAATGGAATCAAGTATCCCTTAATGTCTTTGTCCTAGACCCAGTCCGGGCATGAAGTGCATGTTTTTGAACATCTGAATCACATTGACGTTGCCATGAGGGTCGTATTCTGAACAAACCCTTTCTTTAAAATCGTCCCCTGCCGAGAGTAGGAGTGGCTCAACTCGGAATCCTGATAGGAGCATATCACTTGACCCGTGTTGTATCTCAAGGATTGGATTGCTGGTGCTTGCACCCTCAGAATTATCTTCATCGCCCAAGATGGTGATGACCCGTCCATCGACGAAGAACTACAATTTCTGATGGAGTGAGGAAGACACACCCTTGACACTATGGAGCCAAGGTCGTCCGAGCAACAGGTTGAAACAAGCTGGGATGTCAATAACTTGGAATTCAACGACAGGGTTTATAGGATAAGCCCCGTTTATAAGTTTTATGGATCCCATCACCTCCCGACGGGTATTATCATAGGCACGTACAACAACGGAAGTTGGAGTGAGGTCACTTTCTTTTAGTCCTAAGCATTTGAAGGTTCTTAATGGGCAGACATTCAAGGCGGATCCATTATCGACAAGAGAGAGTGGTACGATTTTCCCCATAACTTCGACGGAGATGTTGAGTGCATGATTGTGGTTTGGCCCAATTCTGGGGATTTCTTCTTCGAAAAAGGATAGCATTCGAGTAGAGGTCAAGGATCCGACAAAATTTACTGCTTCTTCTGGTGCAGTAGAGGGAGGAACTGTGGGTCCAGTGAGCAAATTGATCAAAGAATTTTTGTGCAGTTGAGAAGACATAAAAAGCCCCCATAAAGTGATGTTAGCTTGAGTTTTCTTTAGTTGATCGAGGATCTTGCTCTCCTCGAGGGTCATCTCTGGTATAGGAAGGTTTTTAATGCCCTTCCCCTTGTCATTGGATGGTAGTGAGCTTGGGATCTGGTAATGCCTCCCTGATCTGGTTATGTAATTTACTGAAGAAGGGAAGAACATGAATCCTGTTTCCTCATCAATCTCGGGTTGTTCTGCCATATTTCTTATTTTTTTGAGGAACTCCTCAAACGATATCATCCCACACATGTCGGCTACCGGGCCAGTTTTCTCGCAAACTTGTTCTTTATTCGAATCTCTGAATTCTCCCCCCCCCCCATCCGGTGGCAATAATTCTGTCTTTCCATGTAAAGTCGATGCATTCCACAACTTCAATGGCTTCTTCATACAGGTCTTCCCATTCTGTGGGGATATGTAAGGGTGAGGGGATCAGTGCCTTTGTAATTTCAGAGTATCAAGTAACTCGGTCATACTGCAGATGTCATTTGTTTGCCTAAATAATTCTGCCATAATCTGGATGACATTATCTAGGATGACTTCATCGGTCGGTACTACCCAACAGTCTGATTCTCAGGACCATTTCCTTGCTTCCAATAATAGTGTACTGAACCTCTGGCAATCAATGATCATTTGTGAGGGCAATTTCAGCCCGAACTCTAGGAGTTGGTTTAACACTTCTGATAATTCCATACTTTCATTTTTGGAACGGGTACGGACAGCGATGCATGCTCTGGTAAGGAGTGACAACGCCTGATCAGCGAGGCTAGTAGGGTGTAGGAGAAAATATGGGCAGGTTTGGAGTGGTTTGAGAGATTGTATAGATGTGATTTGAGTTGAGGGATCAAATTATGGGTTTTCTTCTAAGAAGATGGCATTGGCATGTTTTGGAGTGGGTTGTGAGTAGTGTTTGGCTTAGGATTGGCTGGTGGGAAAATGGTACCCTGGTCAATTAGACCCTGGATTATGTTTCGAAGGTGAAAGCATTGGTCAGTGGTATGGCCAGCAGTTTGGTACAAGGCGCAATGGGCAGATGCCTTAAAGTTTCTTGGGAGTGGATATGGCAATGGACGGGGATCTAAGGGTTTGATGAGGTTTCGGCTTAACAGGGCTTGATAAACTTTAAAGAGGGGAGCATGGAGCTCGGTGTATTCTTTTCGGACTAGGACATGGCAAATTTATGGTGTCCATGAAGTGGTTGGTTGAGAGATATTGTTGATGGTTGAGACTGCAGCACACGTAGGTTTATCACATTTTCTGGGGGTGAACTGTCCGGACACCTTCTTTGGTTTAACTTCTGTTTTAGCAAGACCTTCCTCGACTTCTACTCCTGCTTCTCTGAGAGCTCGAAAGTGGGGATATTATTGTCCTCCTATGATTGCTCGGACATGGGGCAAGAAGTTCTTCTTCACTATGCTGACTTATTCTTCCTCAGAAGGCCGATTGGTTATGGTAGCTGCTTTTTCCCTCCATAGGGCTATGAAGTTACTGACTGATTCCTCATAGTTCTGTTTGAGAAGCTCTAAATCACGGTGGGTGACCTCAAGCTCTTCGTCATACTTATACTGCGACATGAATTCTCGGGCTACATCCTCCCAGCTACGGATTCTGGACTCCTCAAGAGACAAAAACCATCGCAGGGAGTTATCCTTCAAAGTTTGATGAAACAATTGGGCCATCACCTCTTCAGAATCCCCTAGGAGAGTCATGGAATGGTGATAACTGCGAAGATGAACAATCGGGGGTCCACTTCCTTCGAATTTCTCGATGTTCGGCATTTTAAATTTCTCGGGTAACCCTACCTTACGATAAGGAGACATGTGGGTGTAGTTCATGTAATTTCTGGAGATTTGACTTGGTCGAACTTCTTAGTTAGCATCTTGAGATCTTCTTTGACTTTGTTCAAATCCTCCCCTTTCGGATCAACGATCACAGGCAAGTTAGCCCCAGCCTGGGCAAGGTCTGGCATAGGAAGCTGGGTAGGTGTGGCCCATTAACAGGAGGGATACGGGGAGCGTGATGATACTCTTCGGAACCCAGATAGGCTCGGGTGGACCTATAGCGCGAGGGAATAGGGTCTCGAGATCTTGAGGAACAGGAGCCTGGTTTCGTTGCATCTCCCGAACCTCAGTCTGAAGGTTATCAATCTTGGACACGAGCTGAGCTAAGACTGCCGTCAGATCTGGCTGCATAAATGGTACTTGATTTGTGTTCTCCATGAAAAGCGGATAGATTCCAGACTCGAAAGAAGTAGCAGGGGAACCAATGGAACTCCGGGGTGATTTTACTGCAGACCGAAGCCAATAAAAAGCCAGGCCAAGGGCATGCGATCGACCTGAGAAGGCGCAAAATGGGTTTATTTTTTAAAAGAAGGAAAATATTTGACATTTTTTCTTTTTGAGATTGAAAGACAAAATATTTTTGGATTTTTGATAGAGGAAGGAGAAATATTTTTTTATTTTTGATAAAGAAAGGAGAAATGTTTTTGGCTTTTTGATAAAGAAGGGAGGAATATTTTGGAGACGGGTTTCAGCATGATTATTACGTTCTCACTTGTATTAAATTCTCCTAAATGTAAAATGAAATGCCGGACGGGACCCGAGCCTGAAAAAGTTGGGTTTGTAACATATGCAAAGCTATGGCTCGACTTCACGCCCAAAATTTTGGTAGAGTTTCGGGTTGAAACCGATAATCTTATATGTGTGTCCTAGGCTTGACACCTATATGTGGGTATGCAGTTGGTTGGCTGAATCGGAAAGGGCTTCCCCTTTGGCATGACTTCCACGATAAACGTCTTGCTCTTGCGGGCAATCGGTATGTGTGGACAAGCCATTTGATATACCTGAGTGTATGTGAATTGCCTCACCATATACCTCGTGGGGATGGTACGTGTGAGCGAATTCGATATACTCGACGTGCGTGAACGAGTTCCCTATGATATAC
This sequence comes from Sambucus nigra, assembly GCA_949130495.1. Lineage (NCBI taxonomy): Eukaryota > Viridiplantae > Streptophyta > Magnoliopsida > Dipsacales > Adoxaceae > Sambucus > Sambucus nigra. Next base: position 141,487,308 of record OX422218.1, read on the forward strand.
CTCCCGTCATAACTTCGGTCGAACCGTTCGATATACGTCTAAGGTACTTGGCCAATGGAAGGTGAGAGTCATATCTCTTAGGCTACCTGCGCCCTACCGGACTAACGCCCATCACGAAGTGACCAGTTACTGGACAAAATTTGGTCAATAACAATGCTCTTTGGTGATATCGTGTGAATCATGCATGATACTCTTATTAGTATCTTATAATGAGAGTGTCTTTCTTGATCATGTCCAACGGGGAGCAAAGTATGAGTACCAATGGTATACCAAGTATGGGTGATGCGTGCAACATGAGGATATATGTGATCCTAGGTGCACGTGGTGTGAAGTATACATGGAGAATTTTCTATAAGTGTGTGAATAGAAGCATAAGCATGAGGTACACGTGAATAGTAAAGGGGAAAATAGGGGGATATATAAGAAATTAAAATACCCATGTAAATAGAGTCCAGCCCTCAAAAATGAAAAATCCCCAGCAGAGTCGCCACTGTGGCCATCCCCCGATATACCCCCTCGCGACGCGGCGGGAGAGGATCCCTCTAGGTCTCTCGCATCCCCCTCGGGAGCGCTTCGGCCGGCGTCGATGGATGAGGTGAAAGATATAAAGAGATAGAGTCGCCAGTCTATTTTACTCAAAACAAACAAAAGAAAAGGGAGCCATCCCGAAGGACAGCATCCAAAGACATACTGATACATATGAAACCAAAAATGATTCAAAAAGGGTCCGAAGGCTAAGTTACCAAATGGGAAGGTGTTAGGCACCCATTCCGCCCTTATGGTCTCTCATGGGTTGTTGTTGTTTTCCTTTAGTTTCCCCGTGATATGTGTGCATGTGTATATGTAGTGGAGATAGAAATCATCAACTTATATCATGGAAGAGATAAAGCAAGTCATCCATAGGAATGTTCCTAAAAGTAATATTAAAAAATAGGATTTATGCGATTATCCTAGCGTCTATCATTATAAGGGAATGATAACGCATGTGGAATAATACGCCATTGAGAACAAATATATATATATATATATATGTATATATATATATATATATGTATATATACATATATATATATACATATGTATATATACATATGTATATATACATATGTATATACATATGTATATATATATATGTAAATACATAGAATTTGAGAGAATTAAGTCTAAAGAATATAGAAAATTGAGAAAAGAGTAGAAAAAGGACTCGAGTCTCGGGTTTTACCCCGAGATGCCTAAGTAGCCTATAGAGGCATCAAAGTCCACGCATTTCGTATGCAAAACGAGGGGTGGGATTTATCCCATAAATCCGATCGGGGCTTCTCTTATATGTGTGTGTGTGTGTAAAAAAGTGTTTTAGTTGTGAGAAAAGTGTGAGAAAAGTGTGAGAATTCCCGTTTGGAATTTATGAGTAACTCCTCTTTTTCTTATTTTTTAGATTTTATTTATATGAAAATAAGAGATGTGCAATAATACTAGATAAAAAGTATATTAAGATATGTGAGAGAGAATAAAAGTGCTAAGTAATAAAACAAGTTAATGTTACTTATCAAAAATAAATAAAACAAGTTAATGTGAATTTATGAGAATTTAAGGAGAGAGTTGAAGGAGTTGGACCTTCTTGGAAATCTTGAACTTGATCTTGGATGTTGGAGAGCAGCCCTTACACTTGGATGATGATGGAGGGTACTTAATTCACCAAGTTTGATGAAAAGGATGACGAAAAATGAAGGTTGGAAAGGGATTTGGATGTGAAAATCATGCTGACTTCGAGAGAGGTTTTCTGGCTTCGCTGAGAGTGATGTATTTCAGATCTGGGATATCCTGCAATGAAGTCAAGCCCTCCTGTTTATAGGCCTAGGGCATTGTCGATCGGCATAGCCCTGGTCCTGCCAATCGGCAGGGGCATTTAGGCACACTGCCGATAGGCACAGTCTGGGACCTGCCGTTTGGCAGTCTCTTTCAGGATCTTCAAAAAATTGGTCGTTGAGCGCAAACCGTTGATTCGAATCATGCACGGGGAAAACCGTTGGAAAGGTAATTCGGAGACCTTCAAAAGTTCTTAGGACTGCTTTTGGGTTCGGGAGTTTACTTTGGGTCAAATGTGGCTCGGAAGAGCTCATCGGTCCTTTGGACGGGGAAACTTCGGACGCAAACGGATCGTTCGTCCGTATGGTAAGTCAGAATTGCACATAGAGCGGACCGTTGGAAAGGTTAGGAGATGTACTTAGACATTCCAAAGAGTTTGACCCAGTTTGGGGAGTTAACTTTTGCCAACCGGTCCTTGGAAGCATTAAATGACCTCTTGGAGTAAAACGGATCGTTCGTTCGTACCGTAAGTCAGAATCGCTCAGGGGGTGGACTGTTGGAAAGGGGTTTTGGTGCCCTTCGAAGATTCATTTAGTCTCGATTGAGCTAAAGAGTTGACTTTGGTCAAACGGAGCTCAGGAGCACCCAGTGGCCTCCTAATCGGGTTTCGGGGGAAAACGAGTCGTTCGTCCGCGTGGTAAGTCAGAATCGCGCACGGAACTGACCGTTAAAAAGGGGATTAAGTGCCCTTTTAAGATTCATTCAATCTCACTCGAGCTGAAAAGTTTGACTTTTTTGTCAAACAGAGCCTGGGAGCATTCGATGGCCTCTAGGCCGGTACACGGGGTATACTTTGGGTTTGAAATAATGAAGGGAGGTGCTAGGGACCTTAGGAGAAGTTAGGGGCTATTAGAATGGGGTGTCTACAGCGGCGACCTCACCTCCACCAGCATCGGAGGTAGCTCCTCCAGCTGAAATGGGATCCCTACTGGATTATCCGATGCAACTCCTACAGTAGGAGTAATGGGCTCCATATCATTCCGAGCATCAATTTGAGCAAACGGGGATAGCTCAACAGGATTAAGGCCTGGATGATGCTAGGTAGGAGAACGGGTGGGAGTCAATAAAAACCCCAGCAGCAATCAAGGCATGATCCTGCCTTTTTTAAAGCGTGCTCACTGGACAAATGCAATTTGGCGCTCGACGTCATCATACATAGCCTCCCAACCTTCAATGTACCCGCTCTCCTGAACGGTCATTACTTCCCCCTCCAGCTTGTCCACCTTGGCGACCAACTCCTCATTCACCTCATCCACTACCAACTTGTTTACGATCATGGCACTGTAGTCTTATCGGAGGTCGGACATCTCTTTCGTTGACTTTTCCCTCTCCTGGTTAAAAGTAACCTTCGTATCAGCCAGAGCCTTCTTAAAAGACTTTAGAGCTTCGTTCATCTTTGTATTTCTCCTTGACAAATCAGCCCGACCGCAGAACATCATAGTATAGTCAGAAACAAACTGCAAGACAGGAGACACACTGGTTAGCTTGAGATATTTCAAGAAAAAAGAGGAGTAAAAGAGTATAGTGAGAAAATAGCTCACCAAAGCAAGCCCTTGAGAAGATTTAAGGGATAACTGGTTTGGCCCCATGCTTGTCGAACGCTTGCCTTTTCTAGCAATAGAAAGGCAAGATGGAGGGCAGTAACCACTGAGGCCCCCTCGATAGTAACAATAGAAGGAACCATCGAGGCCTTTGAGGCATGTGCCTTTCTCATTTCCTCATCTCTCTTCTTCTCTGTTTCTCTCTCTCCTCCGCTTCTCCTCCTCTTCTCTCTTCTGTTTCTCCACTTTCTTCTCTTGAGCTACCACACTGGAACCACTAATAGAGTCTCCAGCTTTATGCTTCAGGAACTTTATCCTGTTAGACAAGAGGTCATCGTCATCCTGAATCAAGTTCCTTCCCCTTGGAGGAGCCATTTCTTTCTCGCTAGATCCTTCCTCGTCGATCTCTACCTCGCTACCTTCTTCACTTCCCTCCTCGTTACCTTCTACCGAACCCTCTTTCGAACTGATCTCATCCCCGTCCTATAATTTAATGGGCTCATAATCACCACCAACCTCTTCTTCTGGAATGTCCTGGTGAGGAATCGTATCTACTGGACGAGCGATGAAACTGGAAGTAGTGTTCTTATACTCCAATAAGAAATCAACTGATCGAGGATGTTCACCCTCAGCAACAACATCCCTTATGCTCCAAGCTTTTAAAAGTTTAGCAACTCAAATTTCATGAAGAGCAGATTCCTGGTTTTTAGCCTTTGCTGTAAAAGAAAAGGGAGAAGCATCAGAAGAACATACAAGGATAGGAAAATAAATAATGGAAAAAGATGTGGTGATAATAACCTATGTACTCCTCCCCAAAAGAAGGGATCTGAGGTCCTCTATACCTTATGCCCTCTGATTGGGGAGGATACTGCCAATTTCTAAAAATGAAGCCTTAAGACCAATAATCTTTATAGGAATTAGGTAGATTTACTACCAAGACCCTATCAGGACTTTTTGCTTTCAAATACAGAAGCCCCTCACCTATGCTAGAGAAAGTATAACAGTAGCAAATCTCTGCTAATCCTAAATTAATACCATAAGGCTGATTTATCCTATGAACGCCATTAATGATCTTCCACACATTTGGAGAATATTGGGCGAGAACAATGTCGAAGTATTTAAAAAAGTGTAAGAACTGAGGAATATGGGGAAATGTTAAACCCCCTCGGGAAACCAAAAGCACATGAATCCAGTGACCATCTTCCAGATCACGAATGCTTCTAGGTACTGATGTACACTCTATGTCTACCAAATCAGGAATATTGTAACATTTTCTAAACTCGGGCAAAAGTCTTGTTATCAAGCATCGCCATGAGAAAAACACTAAAACCCTAGCTACAGTAGAAGAATGATCCACAGAAGATGAAAACTAGAAGAAAAAAAAATAAAGACGATGAACTGTAGATTGAGTTTTTCCCAACAACTAGTTTCAAGCACTCAAATGATGATCTACACTTCTCAAGAAAGATTTGGCGCTTCAATTTCTTACAAAAAGATGAGCACGTCCCTCCTGTTTTAACAAATTACAAGCATACCACTGCAGACGGTGCTGCGTCCTTGGACTCATTTAAAATCCATTGGCCCAAGTAATGGCCCAAATATTTTAGGGGCAATTGTGGGAACCCATTTATTCTCAGCCTATGAGAGTAGCCGACCTAGCCCAACAGATCTAGAAGGCCGCTCGAGGGATTCATTGAGATATGTGTTATCTAAACCGCCCCAGGACCAAGTTAACCCCCAACAATCTCATTGAGATATTAAAGGGATTCATGGTTCATCATGGACATCATGAAGTTACCTTTGACAACTGAAATTCTACATCTACAAATTATAACCCTTGGCCCGGGGCATAGGGGCATGTAACCAAGCATATTGAGAGATACTTAATAAAACAGTAAACCTCCCCGTGGACGTAGGTAAGTTATCGAACCACGTATAGAGTTGTGTTGTGTGTGCGATTGTATGATTTCTTCATAAATTCTTTATTGTGATATTTTTTGATACCATAGAAATGAAATTCAACAAATTAAGGGAGAATCAACCTAATTTCTACTCATTTAGGTAAATTTTGAAACCATTCAATTTTAATCTTTAACATAAATTTTTTAACATAATTTGATTTAGATTTGAATTGATTAGATATGATATTAACACACATACAATCATAATCGTATTCTATATAAACTTGCCTCATAGATTTTTGGAGAAAACTAAGCCAAAACTCCCAATTTCCCATCTTATCTTCTTGTGCCTTCTCTCTAGCCCCAAGTTGCTTCCCAATTGTGTTTTATGATAAATGAGATACCTAATGACTCCTTAAAACCCTTTAAAGCCAAAATTATACTTGGGGCCCAAATGGGCCTCATAAAAAAGGGCCCAAATCCAATTTCACGTGACTTTAAACACTACAAAAAAAACTAGCTTTTGAGACGATGGCCTAACAATCCCAAAAGATCGTTTATCCGTCTCAAATACTTTTTGGGACGTTATTTGTGACGGGTAGGGGGGTCTTTTTGATAGGGGGTTATAAATACTTTTTATGACGCCATAGCCGTCTCAAAGGAGGTTTTTGAGATAGGAACATATCTATCTCAAAAGGTCCTCATTTTATATGACCCTTTTGAGACGGCACGAGAGCTGTCACAAAAGAGTGTTTTTTATACGAGAATTAATCTGTCTCAAAAGGTTACTATTTTAGAAGACCTTTTTGAGACAACAACACAACCGTCTTCAATATGTTTTTGGGACAGTTTTAACCACCCCAAAAGAGGTGAAGGGATCTTAATAATTTTGCACCAATATTTTTTAGAGAATAAAATCTACCACTAAAGTTTAATATATAATTGAATTACATTTGAGACAACTCAAGCAACGAATAATCATAAAATGTAATACATAAGATGATTTTCATCCAACACTGCGAATTATTTTCATTCAACAATAAATAGAGTTCTTACAACCATCTCCAAATATTCATCAAAATAAGAATTATAACACTAAGTTCAAATATTTGACTTGACAATAAAAATACATTAATTTATTAATACTCCAAACACGAAATGCTTTTATCAAAGTAATTTCGCAACACTAAAGCGTACAACCTCCAAAACCACTGATTAATATTTGCATGTTCTACAAAAATTGTCACCTGCAAAAAAAAATAGTGTTAATTATGTCAGAATTAATACCCCTCGTCAACAATGCAATGTGCAAATTGAATCAATATAGTATATTCTCATCACAAACAATATAAATATCCAACTACTTTTATTTTTAAAAAAAATCGACAAAGCCTCCTTTGTTTATTCATGAAAACCACAGGTAGCCAACCTGTTTTAAACTTTAAAATTGAGTTTAAGAATAATATACACCAACCAATAGAAAATTTTAACCACACCATATTAAATTCTTACTACCATAGCAAATTTTCACCACCACCATTGAAAATTTAACTTTAAACGATAGAATTTTCCATCCGAATATCTCTTAATATATATATATGAATTATATTCGGACTGAATTATATTGTATTACCTAGTCGGTTTCAATCGTCGAGGTAGTGGAAGTATGATGCGTGGTAATACTTTGGAACAAACTTTGCATTTCACTTCACATTCATTCTTCATCTGTAATAAAGCTTATTGGTTGCGAATCTCTAACTCTTCGAGCTCCTGTCGATGTCGAGTCTCTCGGTCTTCAGCTTCTTTCTTTAATTGGTTAATTTCTTCCAATAATAACTGAGATGGACATGCTTGTGTCAACATTGGCCTAATACATGTTCCCCTTAGTAAAGCATACCCATGCCCTCCATATCCTACTACATCACTAAAAATCTTGTTCTGCACTTCTGGGTCATTTTGTTTTTCTTCTGGTAGCTCATTTAGTCATCTTTCAAGCATTTTCTACCAATTGAATTAATATTATAATTAATGAACCTAATATAAATTTTCAAGAACAAAATTTAAAACAAATATTAAATAAACCTTTCAAGCGTCGCTTACGGATTAATATTTATACATACCGCTCTATCAAATAATCCATCTTCAACACTGAAAGGTTTATTATTTGGAGCTCGAGTGGCTTTTCACATGCTAATATTGTCGATGGAATCCCCTTGTTCTATCCTCTGAAAAAAACAATGTATATATATTAATACTATTAGATTAAAATCAGAAATATTTATAATAACAAAAATTCCAACCTCCTTGGCTATTTTATTAGCATGTAGCTTTCGTCCTGTCCTTGAGTAAGCACAATCAACTTCACGGTTCTTAGTGTTTTGCCGCTATATCCTAAATATTTGAAGAAATAAAAATGAACTGAGACCAATGAGAATTATGTTGCAAAAGAATGCAGGCATGCTTAAGCAAAGGACACCTATTTAAACTGCACACATTTCTGACACCCAAATTTTCCATGCATTTATCCAAACACAGTGACATTCATGGCACTATTATTGGTTTGGATTTATGAACTGTTCCAGACCAAATGTGTTGCAACCACTAGAATAATTATGAGCTTCATTGTTGCGTTGAACCATGGTAAATAGAGAAACTGCATTATTCGTGTTAACTAATTAATGCGCCATTAATTTTGAACAAGTTTGTCCTCTAAAGCTTGAGTTATTCGTGTTAACTAATTAACGCGCCATTAATTTACTGAAGGAAACATAATATTAACAAGAAACAACAAAAGTTTTCAATCTATTCATGTATATCATTGCATTGCAACCTCTACTACCTATCTATTTCACACAAAGAAAAGGAGTCTAAAACCCAATAGGTAATCCATATTTTAAGCAAAATTCGACTGTACATATACTAAATCAGGCTTGCTAAATCAATTATATCACTGCAACAGAACCTAAATCAGTGAATAAACCTATAAAACTATCACTGTACGTATGCTAAATCAGTGCAACAGAATCCAAATCATGGTTGCTCGGTCACTGCACGATTTAAACTTTAGCGCTAGATTTTATTAGGACTAAATCAGCATGTGTTCTGATTGATGATGATACTAGCATCCTGTGTTCCTCAGAGAGTGAAAGCATCAATCACATCTCCTTATTCAAAGGAAGTAGTGACTGAAATCCTTTTTAGGAACCAATGCTATATAATATGGCCAAATTGGATATAGAAATAGAGGATGCTATCTCACATGTAACTAGTAACTAACTGATCAATAACATGAGAACTATTTCTTTCGCTATCGTCGTTTATTACCTTTAGCAGGAAAGGAACTCTAGAACTCACAAGAGCATTATATGAACTGGTTATATCATCATAAACATTAAAACTATAATAAAAGACAGTGTCACTAAATGGAAGAAAGATAGAGGATAATCCACTTTATCTAACACATGTGAAGGTTCCATCTGTGTCTCTTCATTGGCCAGTCTAGTAGCTTGCATGCTCTCAAGGAATTCAGTTTCATCTATTTAAAGGGACTTTGCATCCAAGTCAACAATGAATGACTTTACTAGATTTTATTTTTTTTATTGGTGAAAGCACACTAGATGTCAGTGAAAGTTCGCTTAGCTCCAGTTAGAATATGTATTTCCCAGTCATCGAGTTGAAGTGAATAAGGAAAGTACATACTGGATTCTCGAATGAAATGAATAACGATTGGCGTCAATATGACATAACTAAGACAATGTGAGCGTATACTGGATTCAGTATGTGAGCATCTATATGCTCACATGTGATTCAATATGTGAGCATATAATGGATTCTCGATTCTTGGAGTTGAGTGGAAAATATTAAAAATTCTGATATGCATGTTTCAACGAGTATGGGGTTTGATTAGAAAGGTGTCCGTATAAAAAGAATTGAGCCAACAGCTCCTGGATCTCACCTGTTAAAGAAATCTGATGTTATCTTCAGCTTTGATGGGGTTAATATTGCTAATGAAAGAATGGTTCCTTTCAAGCATGGAGAACGCATAGGTTTCAGTTATCTAGTTTCTAAAAAATATACCAGGGATAATGCTCTAGTTAAAGTTCTTCGTAGTTCAGACAATGCAAGAAAGTACACTGCTCGAATTAAGCAGAAAGTCGCAGTGTCCAGTCCTAGACCAGAACAAATCGATCCTAAAACTACTCATAAATTGATGAATAGTAACAGTTCTGAACTCAAGTCAGTGGTTTATCCAAATGAGACATTTTTTTACAACATAATAAAAGAAGGTGAATTTCTAACTGATAAGACCACGTTCCAAGCCTAAGAAAATTAAGGAAGACATTGGGAAATAGAACACTGATCGAATGAAGCAGATCGTTGAGACCAATAACTATGAAGCAAACTACCTAGACTCAAAATCTCTAGAATATATGAACTATAACAATCCAGTTGAGAACACCACCCAATCCAAACACAAGAATTGATGTCAGCCCATTATTAAGCCCAAGAAAAAACCAACTGGAGAAATGTTTTCCTTACAGATGTATGGGAGAAAACAAATACAAAATAATAAATGGAACCAATTCCAAATGGAGATAGACCACAAATTATAGAAGACCTCAACCTATACTAGATTCAGTATGTGAGCATAGCCAAGTCAAACCCAAGCCAAACCATCCAAGTCGAAATTAAGCAACAAGTTGGAGTCACTTAAATAACATCTATCTGCTCACATGTGATTCAAAATCAAACAATAAATTACAATATCATATGTATACGGTAACAAGATTAATAAACATCAACTCAACACAGTTTTGTGATACAGTTTGACTGACATAATTACGTGTCATGATTGCATGGGTAACATGTATTCAGGGTAGCTCTGTGTCAAAATAATTTCATGATAATCGTTGTAGAGGTCCCTTTCGAATAGCTTGGACTTCTTTAGCAGTGCCATTGCCTCTGCAGCATTACCAACCCTTTTTTTAGTAAGAGCGGTGATGGATCCAGAATATTTGGTGGTGGGTGGGGGGGGGGGGAAGTTTGGGGCGATGCTCGGGGTTTGGGGGCGGTAGCCCCAGAGGTGATTTTTGGGGGGTGTAATTCGAGTTTTATACAAATTTTAACTTTAATTCGAGTTTTTTGGGGGTTAATTAGAGTTTAATTGAGACTTAATACTATATTAGTCCTAATATTTTTCAATTAAATTTAAGTGAATATTAACATATATTGAATAAAAAATAAACAACTCAATTAATCATACGAACAATTGAACATAATAATTCATAACATCTGAGCAAAAAAATCCAATGTTAAACAATTAAACTAACATTTAAACATAACATAAACATACTAAAACAAAACAAAACATCTATATAATATAAACATTAGTTTAACTAATCTAAACACCTGAAACTGGGCAGAGCTGGAGCTGGAGTCGGAGCCAGAAACAGTGACGAGCCTCTAGTTGTGATCAGCACTCAGCTGGAAACAGGTTAGTTTTATTTATTCTCCATATGCAGGAAGAGTCCAGCTTATTCATTCACTGCTGTATAATATACAAGTAATTTTTTTTTTTTTACGGTGAAATTTACTTCACACACTTATTTGTGGACCATGTTTTATACTAGTTCACATTCAAAGTGATATTGTGTTTTTAGGTATGTTAACTTATATATGTATGTTAACCGACACGTTAATGTTATTCCAGACATACGATTTTGTGGGGAGCTTGGTTATTTTCTCTCCAATTACCATGTCTTCGGAGAGAACTGAACCAAACACGGTGTATGACTTTTTCCACTCTTGGTGGTTCACGAGGCTTATGAAGAACTCTGGACCGGAGACCACCCACGCGACTGAACCCCTTCTTATAATTGGCTAGTCTTCGGTTGGAACCTTGTTGAATGTGGATCCTTGCGCTTCAAGTGTTCCTTGAATCAACGCAAATGGAGGGCCGAAGGAAGAATCTTTTATATGGTTTACATTGGAATCCCAAGATTGTCCCCGACCGTCTGCACGGTAAAATTGGCAACCTGTAGAGTGGCGCAATGAAAGGAAAAGTAGTGTTGTTTATAGGAGACCTCTCGTATGCAGATAACTATCCTAATCATGATAATGGAAGATGGGATTCATGGGCAATTTTGAAAATCGGTATTTTGATTTGGACATGTGTGCCTCTTTCCGGGACACTTCATTGTTGTTTTTGCTTTTCACACCCCAATACCCACTTTTAATCACAAAACGAACATCTACTAGTCAATTTCAATAATCGGGAGTCCGATGAGGACACTGACATTTCCTGTAAGATAATTGTGTACCTCGTAGGGTGTTTGTTGGTCTGTCTAGGCCATTCGATTGTCGTTTTAAGTTTTCACCCCCTAAATCCCATTTTAGCCCCAGAACGAACACTTACAAGTCAATTTCAAAAACTAGGAGTCCAATGAGACACGCCACTTCCTATAAGTTACTTTGCAACTCTTAGGGTGTATGTAACTTTGTCCGGGCCACACGATTGATGTTTTGAGTTTTTCCCACCTAAGTTTCATTTTTAACCCCAAAACAAATGTCTACTAGTCAATTTCGGACAATCGGGAGTTCGGTGAGGACATAGACACTTCCTACAAGCTGCGTTTGAACCTCATGGGGAGTTTGTGCCTCGCTCTAAAAAAACTCAATTGTTATTTTCAGCTTTTGCCCCTTAAATCATATTTTTAACACCATAACAAGCATAAACTAATCAATTTCAAAAATCGAGTCCGACGAGGACACCATGACTTCTCTCATGTTACCTTGGTACCTTTTGGGGTATTTGTGTCTCAATTCATGATACTTCATCGCTTTTTTTTTTCAATTTTCACCCCCAAAAACTCAGTTTAAACCCCAAACAAGTATAAACAATCAATAATTCTAACTTGAATGGCATGAACAACTTGCAAAGGACATGAATTAATTAACACAAACAAAATATCAATAATTCTTACTAAAATTCACACAAACTAGTAAACTAATATTATCGTAGATTAATCTAAAAGCTATACTACAACGACCACTTAACAATCCGGGTTTTCAATTGGCTCACCCTCAACCTCCTATCACCACTACAAATGAAAATGGTACAAAAGTTAATGAAATATGTAACATCATTAAATGTTAAAATTTATGAAAAGAGTGCATACATACCACGTGCAATAGAACACTCATCACTGGTGGCACTAGCTTGATTATCATTACACTTTATACCTAATTCAACCAAAACACATTAATTTTCCCACAACCAAAACACAAAATCAAAAGTAACAAACAATAATAATAATTATAAACACTCACGAAGATCTATAATATGATTCTTAAAAATAGAATAGTTATCCACAACGATATTTGATCAGACAATCAAAGTTCAACAACTCAATTAACTACGAATATATGATCCAAGTATATTGTATAAATTGAAGTTGGGGTTAGGTATTATAATGGACCCCAAGTCCAAAGAGCAACATCATTCAACTTCTTGATTTCGAAACGCTTTAATTTCTAGGAAAAAGGGCATTTCAACAAGGCATTTCTCACAAAATATGAATCTCACGAGGTTTTATTTTGCATTTTTATACACCTAAAATAATGTTGCCTACAATGTCCCCTAAACTTGGACATGGTAAAATCTATTAAAATTGTTAATGTACGAGCACAAATTAACACATTATATTACCTAACCCTTGTTTATAAAAAGGATTTTATTTATAAAAATGCCAAAATCTATTGAATGACCTAACCCTTGTTGATAAAAAGGAATTTATTTACAGAAATCCAAAATCTATATTTTATTCATGGCATGGTCACTGGGATATTTGGACTCAAACATTACAACCATGAATTAACTATAAAACCAAAATTTAAAACTGTCTAAGATTTTATGGTTTCCTAAAATCCCATTATGAATAAGTTCACATATAAGTCCGTGCTTTAATAAATGAATTGACATCTTCAAATTCAACCCTTTTGGAAAAATGAATTGGCATTATGTTAATCAAATCGTTTAATATGACTTACCAAATATAACTCTTTGATAAGAAACTTGAAATTTCTATGTGGTCATTTTAGTTTTAAGGAGGTCATATAGATGATGGGGATTTGGAATTTCGAGAAATTCCAAAACTATAACACATAAATAAAATCATTTAGTGCTATACTTAGGGTCCGTTTGGTAACCCAATTCCCAACCATGGAAATGGAATTGAAAGGCCAATTTTAATTCTACAGAATTTAAATTGGCCTTTCAATTCCATTCCAATTCCAAGCCTTGGAATTAGGTTGCCAAACGGGCCCTTAATGATACATTAAGGGTAAAAAAATTAGAAACTGATATGCCATATTGCCAAGTATAAACCGACCTTTGGCCCTCGTGTTTTGTGCCTCAGAGTGAAGGTGGTCGAATTGGGTTCTTAAATGGTCTATGCTCCAAACTACTCCTCACGGAGGCTCTAAATCCCCACGACGAATAAGGCATAGAGTCCAATGCTGGACCACTCCCATGGTGACTAGTCGAGTGAGGAAAAAGAAGGTGATGGGATGGTTAGGGTTGGGGATTCCTTTTTTCGGGTTTGAACTCTTACAGGCATGACTATTCTATAACCCTTTTTTGATTTCTTTGAATAATCCCCAAAGGAAAGTAAAAAGCGGGAGACTGCAAATTATTAAGTGAGGAGGGAAACTCAAGTTAGTTTAGCCGTCTTTTCAGGTATATCTCTTGAGACGGCTACTAATCTGCAGTCTCTTAAGGCATATCTTTTGAGACGACTATTAATTTACGATCCCTTTATTATTACTTTTTGGGACAGATAATAAAAAGGGTTTTAAAAAACAATAGTTTTTAAGACCGTTAATATTACCCGTCCCAACAGGTGGGCTTTAGAGTCTAAGTTTTAATAGTCTCAAAAAGTCCAGTCTCAAAAACTACTTTTTTTTTGTACTGAAACATTGCCCAAACCTCATACTAACCCCATACACCTTTAAACCATCATTTAAATTAAAAACGAACATTTTACGCATCCCAAAAGCCTACTACCAAAAATATCCAAACGAATAACTCACAACTCCGTCATTTAATAATTACCCAGTACGAGCCTAAATATTAATTAATTACTGTATCTTAAATCCATTTTCAAGCCCGAATTAAATAACATATAAAGATACAAATAGTGACATCTTCGGTCATAATAAGCACGCGCATAATTAATTTTAAGTAATATACTACTTCACGAAAAATACGGGGTATTACGTTCCTCCCCACTTAAATAAGGAATTTCATCATCGAAATTCGAATTCAATATATTCTTAATCGCAAATCTAGAAATATCTCACTCATAGCATCCTTACATTAACGAAAAAGAACCTACTCAATCTCATGACCTAGCATACCCTATGGTCTCTCCCATCGTAAATTGCATCAAGCTATACTCTCAATCAAACTAATCAAAATTATAAAACACCTACTTGTCATTCAAGGACCACCTTTGTTCTACACCTGTGGAAAACATCATGCACACTAACAGTGATATGATGAGGTCAAATGGCATCGACCTCACCCTATTTAACCCTCCTAAAGGGGACTTCTCATCTAGTTACCTAGCCCTACAAGAATTTGAACTCCATAATTTCCTTCACCGGAGAGATCATTAACAACACATGACCTCTGCAAATCAAAATTTTGTTCATCTCTGATTTCCTTTTCCCGCTCTGAAAAATATTCACATATTTTACTATGACACTCTTCTCGAAGGTGCCCTAAAACAAACCAATTAAAAGTGACTTATTAAACTCGTAGCTCTAATGAGCTTGGTCAATCTAACTTCAATGACCCCATACAGTCCCTTGTCCTCACTGGGATATAAAGTGAAATGCACGTGTTATGGTCCAAATCGCCTCTCATAGTTTGGGAACCCCCGGTAAAAAAAATCCCTAAAAATGTGACCCTCTATTTTCCTTAATGGGAGAAAGACACCTCCTCCCAATTACCACTCTCATATCGTTTCTCCAAAAACTTCAACACTTGGCCTGAACCACCCCTAATACAGATTGGGATGTAATGAACATCACTACTACACGACTCCCTTTTCAACAAGATGTCATTGCCTATCATAGCAAACTTCTCTTTTGTGCGGTTAAAACTCGTTAATGATGCGTCCGATCTATGTTATGATAATAAGATGCCTTCGAGATATTCTCCTCTCAATTTCTCCATTGGTGATAAATAGCTCACGTTTCACTTGTTGGGAGGAAACATTCTCCTTAACTATTCCAACACATCATTGCTATGTGATAACAAACACTCGTTCTGTATTTTGACCATATCCTGCTCCTCGCGCTCTATACATCCACTCGGTGAACCATCCCTCTTTGGAATCTCCTTCAAAGTAACGTCATCCTCGAATATTCAACCGACTCAGAAATTATGGTGTCTAAATTTCTTATGTAGGTGATAGCTCAACAACCATACAACTATAGACTATAAGAACCTTGGACTATCGGTGACCCCTCTACACAATCGTTGTCCCCTCTAATATACTCGCATCCGTATATAAATGAGTGTGCCAGATCTATTTTCGAGCCTAAGCACAACTATCCCAAAGCAAATCCTAGCCCAAAAGTGACAAATAAAAGCCTACATTTGGTAGTCGATATAAGAGTAAAACATAGCTATACACATAAGTTTACTAATAATACGATGAACTCACATCTACAAGTCCACAAAGCGGCTAAAAACCAAGTCGACTAAACAAACTTCCATGACTCTATAGTCATGATGTAAAACAACCCCTACCCACTGGGGTATCCACATACACATAAAGATCAGAGATAAAACACATATACCTTATAACCATAGTAAACACACTACCAATAAAGAAGGACAAATCCTCGATGCCTAAGACACACTCATGCGCGCGGGCCATAACATATCCATACCTATCCCACGATAAAAATTCCTCCACAAGATGGATCACCACTAAGGCACCTAAAAACTAAGTGGCCTCACTTACCAATAATGTAACACCTTACACCAAAGGAACTATCAAAATGGTTCACATACTATCGGCCTTACTGACCTTATCCCAACGTTCATTACCCCTAAACTTGCTTCGTTTGCCTTGCTCTCATAGGTCATGGTGCCATTGGTCGTAATTTCCCTTGTCCTATTGGCCAAAATAGATCACATCATTTACTCTTAAAAACCTATTGGGCACATCTCCCCCTATGCGATTCATTCTGATGGTGAGGTCCCCCTACTCGGGTCCATTCTACACCATCCTTATTCATGGGGCTTACTTTGGCCTCGATTTTCCTAATCTTAAGGACTCTATCCCTATAATAGTTACAATGCTCCTATAAAGATAGGATGGTAACTTCAACCACTAAAGCGCAAATGATGAAAAATGGGTTACCTATTAACACTTGCCAACACACTTTATGTAAGGTTTCTGCTAATGCTAAAAAGTCTATCTCTCACTATAACGGATAACGGGAACATCGTCCTTCACTTTTGTATCAATCTACTCTGGTGCAGAGAGAGAAAGATAGTTAAACTTCTTTGAGAATGTATATGCTTGCGTTCAACTGAGCAAATTATATATTAAACACCTTTTAACCCAAACAAACCCTAAACATGCAACAATATGTGATTGAATAAGATGATAATCTAAGCAAGAACATTCAAACACATGCTTGTGAGGAAAAATCCCCCAAAGGGGAAAAACCATTTATTTTCATTATAATATTGTAGGCTGTACAATTTCGGATTACAATGAAAATACAAGTGACTAAGAATTACCCTCAGGTGTCGGATTCTGTAGTCGGCGGCTGGAACTATCCCTTTCCAGTAGGGCTGCAATGAAGAAGAAGAACGGTCTTCTCCACAAGGGTGTGAACAGCAAAACTGCGTTCCTGGGTTGCAAAGTGATTCACAAAGGATTGGCAATTTGTGTGAATCAAAAAAACCTAGAGTCTAGATGCTCAATAGGTGAAGACTTAGGGCTTTCTGTACTCTGAAAATCGTGTGTATAAGTCTTAGAAAACCACTTTCCGTAGTGGGATTAAATAAGAAGTCTCGGGCCTTAAAAATCTGAACACGATCTGAACACAATCTGTTTAAGTTTATCCCAGGCGGACCGGTCCGGGTCTGAGGCGGATCGGTCCGATTGACCGGATCGGTTCTTTTATTCTGAGGCGGATCGGTCCGTTGATGATCGGATCGGTTCTTTTCCAGGCTTCATCGGTTCGCTTGCGGTCCGGGGTATACTGGCCTTCAGCAGACGGATCGGTCCGGATCTGAGGCGGATCGGTCCGGTTGACCGGATCGGTTCTTTTATTCCAGGCGGACCGGTCCGGTCTGTCAGACTTTGATTCCCCTTCTTCTTTTGATTTCGGATCCATTGATGAATGTATGAATCTTGAATTTCTTCAACGGTGTAACGGCGTGCGTTACGGATGGCGAGTGAAAACAAATCCCCTCAAACCATACTCTAAGCACTTGCTAAAGATCTCACATCCAAAAGACCTTAACTCCCGATCGAAATTGACCTCATTAGTGGGATGTCTCGCAAGTGAAATCCAAAAAAGGAACCCTACCGATACACTTGGTCTATCCGAGTCATTCGTCAAGAAATAATGTGTGAAACCTATTAAATGGTTGTCATTATAGAGAATACAAACCATAAACGGTAAAGCTTTAATGTAATAAAAGAATGCAATGCGAAAAAGGACGGATGCACTCAAGATCCCTGGGACACTAGTACCTGGAATGCCCTGATACCAAATGTGACACCCTATAAAATCCATACCTAGATTGATCACGTTTAATATGAAATCCATAGGATTAAAAAATTGTAGTAACATTTTTAGCATAAGAAATAATCAAAATTAAATGAACAAATGACAAGACAATAAAATAATGAATCAACACAAAACCAACTCTGATACCAATCACTGCCAATACAACATAAGCCATCTCTGAATATAAAATATGTCAACATAAAATTCCAACCATAAATAAGTATATATGTACAGCCTAACTGAAAACAAAAGAGTACAATAAAAGAATGAGATACGACTCCTACAATCCTAGGATAAAGACATGGGACGTCTCTAGAGATGATAGTGAAAGTCTCAACATATCGAGAAGTCAACTTCATTTTCCTCCCAAATTGCATCACTCCCTTTATGGGAGACACATTGGGCAACACCTGATCCCCAACTGAAAACTCTAGACATCTCTTACCCCCATCTACATAACACTTATGCCTACTCTAAGCAACACTCATCCTATCCCTGATAAGCTCCACCTTACCCAAGGTGTCTCGAATAAACTATGGCCCAAGAAAATTATTCCCCCCACCTCCGTATATTAAATAAGGAGAATGACAAGGCCACTCATACAGTGCCTCATACAGATCCATCATCTACTTAGAATGGCATTATGGGGTGACTTTGATTTGATAACGTGAATTTAAATCTCACAATTGACAGGATTGACCTTTACCGGCAACTTGATTTTCCTTAATGATGTCTCTACATTACCATTGGGCCTGATTTGAGGATCAAGTTCCCTTAATGGGAACGATAAGCCTAATGTGCACTCAATATGATTGAAGTCTGTTATTGACAAGTGGTTGGATTTAGAGATTCCCCACATACGATGTCGAATTGTAGGGGATATCAATCTTACAATAATATTAAATACGAGTTTGGATCACACCACAAAATATAAATGCAATAACATAAAGATGTATGTGTTCGACATGTCGACCAATCTATGTTCACGGGGAAAGAAGGGGGATATCGTATTATATTGAGGAGAAAAATATGACTTGAAGTGCTAAAGAATGCTAGTTGAGGTCCAAACCGTCGGTACAATGTTGTTGTATCCCTTGTTGAACATTAGGATTGCCCTATCTATTGGTACAAGAGTCCCAAATATATTAACTGTAATCTATAACCTTTATGATACAGTCGGCCTCTATCTTTAGTCTCATCTCTTAAGTGGTTGAATTATAGCAGGACTGTATCCGGTCATATTTATCATTATCTCTGGTGATTCATCCTTATCTAGCCCATGATCTTCGAGTGATAAGGATATTGCCATTCCCTAAGTGCCATGTGTCATGGCACGTGGACTACTCGGTTCTTAGTTCCTTAAATATCTTAATTCAATTCATCTCCGTTCCCCATCACGTGGACCCCACAACTTTTATGTTAACCAAATGCAACAAAAAGTGTAAAAAAATTACTCTTATGCACATTTCCTTTCCTTTCTTAATAATCAAATGCAACAGTTCCACATCCTTTATAATAGTTAAGGTACACAAGATTTTATCATTCCACTTATCATATTTTTAATGGTTAAATATGATTTGTCGTCTTAACCTTTTAATCACTAGACTAAATGTTACATTAGAAATGATTAAATTCAATTTGCTGGATTAGATCAAATTTATTGTATTAGAGGCTTAGATTAGGATTAAATTGAATTAATGCTTTAAATTGAATTTTCAAATGCATTATTACGAGTTAGTTTTATTTATTAGGTCAAAGATGCATAAAATTCCACTCACTTTTATTTAATGCACCAAGTCTTTTTCATTACAGAGCAAATATATTTAGACAAAGTACCCCTCACCCATGCCCATTTTAAACCACTTACCCTCTCTCTAAAAACAAACATATAACCCCCTCTCTCTTTCTCACCCACCCCCACTCCATCCCACCCCACCGAAGTCTCGCTGGAGTATTTTTTTCTCCCCCTCGCTCTCTTTCTCTCTCCTTTTTCTAGTCCGCGCTAGCGATACCATTGTCGGAGTTGGATAAAAAAGTATTTCATCGAAAAAAATGAAGTTTTTACAAAATAGTAAATTTATTTATTTCGATTTTTTCGTCAAAAAATATCAAACGTGAGCGTTGTTTGATAGCTATTGATCAGTAGATTCCAAATATTTAAATTTTGTGAATTTGGAATTTATAGATTTGAAGTTATGAACTTTTAAAAATTTAATAATTTAAAAAAAATAAAATAAAGCAGTTAACTGTGAAAGAGCCGTGCCTAGCTGCATGGCATTAGAAACATTGGATATTATTCCGATGTTACCCAATTTACCATGAGTTAGAATAAGCATTTCAAATCAAATTGATGACTCGAAAATTACACCCAACATTGTGTGTAAGCTAACTCAACCCACCATGAGTTGGATATGGCACTTAAAAAAAGGTTAAATGTCAAAAAATATTTTAAAAATATATTAATTATTTTAAGGGGGTTTTGGGAAAAGGTCATCGTAATGTTCAAAGTGTATAAAAATAGGACATTCTATATAATTTTATAAATTTAGCGCTTGTACTAAAAACATCATGGAAAATGGTGCGGCTGGCACGGACCAAAAAAATAAATGCTATTGTACCACAGGGACTAGATTTATAAACTTAAAATACATTATCCTAAAAATTTAAATATAAAATAATACATGACCTTCTACTTAATTCTCTATTATTTTTAATGCATTGTTCCTCCTACTAGCCGTGTTCTCAAATTAAAAATCCGATTCTAATGGAATTAGATGCGGTAGTGTCTAAAATATGTCGGGATAACACGAGTTTGGGGTGCGGTAGTCTGCAAAGTAGAGGGGGGGGGGGCAGCATATTTGAGTCTTATCCACAGCGTGAAATATCATAATGTTGTGTCGATTTGTTTGACACCAGCACTTCATTTGCACATACAGTTGCCATGTCGTTCTCCAGTGCAGCTCCTCCTCTACACTCTATCTACCGACGACCCAGCAATAACCCAAACCCTCCCAAACCCCTCCTCTCTCTTCCAGGTCCATTTATTTTATTTTATTTTATTTTATTTACCTTTTCATTTTAATCTTCCCTTACCAAGTACAAAACTTTGCCCTCTTGATTTCAATATACCAATACAATACATATTTATATCACAACCCATGTTAGGTTTCACTGAGGGCTATTTGTTTTTACTTTTTAATGCGGATTTGAATCGACTTACTTTGAGATAGGGGCCTTTTTTTTGGCATCTGCATCATGAATGCTTAATGTTAAACTCTACAAGTGTGTGTGTCTCCAAGAACTTTGAATGCTGGAAAATGTTTTTTTTTAACATATGTTGTTTGTTTACTCTTATTTAGTTTTAAATGTAAGTAATTTGATCGTTTTTTCATTAATAATAACTTATATCAATGTCTTTACCAAATTCAGTAAGGATAAAAATAGAATGAAATTCATTGAAATAGGTGCATATACCAAATAGCCCCACAAATATTTTTTAATACACATTTAGTCCAAGTCGCCGGAGCTCTTTTTTTTTTAATGTTTTTATGTGATGAGAGACTTTTTTTGGGGGGGGGGGAGAGGAAGTGGGGCAGAAGTGCCTCTAACTCAAACTTTTATAAATAAGAGAATATTGGTTAAATGAGTGTTTGAGGGACTTTTTGGAAAAAATAAAAAAACTTAGGTGTTGTTTGTTTTTAGCTCTTAAGTCTGAATCTGAACCATTCAGACTTAAGAGGTACCAAAAAGTCTTTGTTTTTTTAAATGATTAAGAGACTAACGGTTATATTTGGCTCTTAATGATTAAGAGGTAGAGTTACATCTAAAGTCTGAATTAGTCTAAATACATTCATTTAGAAGTACATTCAGAGATATAAAAACAAACACATTTTTCAGATTTAGATTTCAGACTTCAGATTCAGTCTTCAAGTCTTCAGATTATGAAAAAACAAACGCAACGTTGGACTAAATGTTTATTAAGAAATGTTTGAGGGACTTTTTGGTAATTGATCCTTAAAAAAATTGACTGCTAAGTGCTGAATTTTAATCGTTTTTCAACATTAAGAGCTAAAAACAAACACTAAATATAACCTCTTAAACGCTAAAAGGTAGTTAAAATTTAACATTCAGTTGCTAAATTCCGAAGGCTTTTAATGAAATTTCATTTCAGTTTTACTCTTAGGGTGCATCTGGAACCCAATTTCATGGCTCGGAATTGGAATTGAAATATTTTCAGTTTAGAATTAATTTTTTTCGAATTCCAATCCAAGCCATGGAATTAGGATTTTCAAACGCACCCGTATTGTATTTGCTAAAGGACATTGATATTAAGCCATTAAGTAAATAATTACTAATGGTAACATGGTAAAATATTTCTATATTCAACATACAGAAATAAATAAGTTTAAACAAACAACTATATTCAGTGGTTCTGATGTAAATAACGCCAAATGAGAACAAGAAAAGAAAACTCTCGCCTCAACTCTCTCTAATCAATATCTCATAAAATGAAAAAATGCCCCAAATGAGGCTACGTATGGGTATTTATAGGAAGGAGGTTGCTTGGCCTCTAAGCTAAGGATCTAATTACAATTGTGTCCCTAGGAGCCAATAACCTTCCTTCTTCTAAATACTAAACAAAAGGAAAATACAATGAAATACTAAAAATAAAAGAAAGACTAAATATGACAAAAAATTCCTTATTCACATCACTCTCCCCGTTGAAAGAGTTCGTCCTCGAACTCTGAGGGGAAGACCTTCAGTGTCACTATCGAGGATAGTAATGAAAGCAGCCTGCGGAGGAACATCCGTCGTCTCTTCAAGATACTCAGGATCGTCCGAAGCTAGGAGAGCGCGACGTCGGGGAAGGGAGCAATCCGAGGCTCGGTGGCCAATCACCCCACAATTGTAACATTTGAATGTTACCGAGTGAGTGAGTGCAGCTGATAGGCGGGATCACAGGAGCAGTAGAAGTCACAGGTGCTGGAGGAGCTAGAGTGGAGGGGCCACGGGGTGGAGAGGCAGTCTGATGGAATGACTCGACTTTAGTGGCGTATTCAACCGTCTTGGCAAAGGAGGTGACGTCACGTAAAGCGAGATCTCTTTGGATATAGCTTTGAAGACCGTGGATATACCGATTGATCTGCTGCTCCTCACTCTCACCGAGGCGGGCATGAGTACAAAGAAGCTGAAAGCGCTCTGTGTAGTCTAACACTGTAGTGTTTTACCGAAGAGATTGAACCCGCAAAAAGAGATCACGCTCGTAAGTAGCGGGAACAAAAGCGGTCATCAAATGTGCCTGAAGCTCTGTCCAAGACTCTGTATAGGAGGCTGGCCCTCAAGAACATGGCGCTTCTCCAAATCATTCCACCATACGCTCGCGTAACCCTGAAACTTGGTGGCCACTAACAGGACACACCGGCGACCTTTCAGTAGCTTGTACCCAAATATCCTCTCCATGGCGGCAAGCCAGTCAACAACAACAACATCGGGCTGTAGGTGACCATCGAATATCGAGACATCCACCCGAATGTCACCCTGCACACTCCTCAGTAGTAACTGAAAGGCTAAGTGTGTAATGGCGTCACTGCCCTGTAGGGCCAAGGCATCCTCATCTAGGTCATCATTGCCTGACGGAGGCTCGAGAAGTAGTGCTCTCAATGGCCGTCGCCGAGGCGGTGGATGAGGGGTGGTGGTAAAGGGGCGGACGGAGGAGGAATATAAGGTGGAATGGCCTCTCGTGGTGGGGAATGAGGTGGAGCGGGAACCAACGGCTGGCGGTAAGGGCATTGGTTCATCTGGTGCCCCTTCCGATAACACAAAAAATAAGGACGCTTTGAGAGAGGTACATACGGAGTGATTTTCAGTCTTAGAGAATCAAAAGGGGAGACATAGGTGCACCACTCAGTGGGAGGGGGAGGCTCAAACTCTGGGGAGGAGTGGGGTCGGGGTGAAGGTGGGCCGCCATGTGGAGGTATGCTAATCCACTCCCGTACCCACTCATATGAATCAACGGGGGTGGAATGGACGGAACGTGCATCCCATGTAGAACGAGGGTGGGGTACATGTGTCAGGTGATAGGGTGGTGGCGATGTGTGTAGAATAGGTGGGGGCGAAAGCGCGGGGAAGGTTATATGGGGTGGGTGAGGGTGAGTAGTAGTAGGTGGAGTCGGAGGCATGGAGGGAAGAGGAGGAGGTTCGAGGTGTTTTTGTGGGTGATGGCGAGGATACATGGATATGTGGTGTAGGGGGTGGTCATGTTGAGGAGGTGTGGGGTAAGTAAGATGGTTTTGTGGTGGGGAATGGGGTGGAACAAGAATGCGAGGTGGAGGGAGGTATGGTGAGGGAACATGGTGGTGTGATGAGGGTTTGGGTGGTGGCGGAGGGTATTTAGGTGATTCTTGAAATTTTTTTTTGGGGGGGAAGATATTTGGGATATGTGGGGATTGAAATTCGAGGGTTTGGTGTTCAAGAATTGGATTAAAATGCATGGGGGAGTCAATTAGCATCGGGATTGTTATATGTTTGCGTCGGATTGGATTCCTTTGTCTGCCAAATGTCACGGATCATCTCGGCTACGGTTGGAGAATACGTTCCAATCATGGGTGGTACCGTTTGAACACATAGTGGGGAAGGACTTGCCGGAAAAGTGTCGGAATGAGCCGGAGGTGCTGGGAGACCTTCGGTAGGATCGTCTGGCCATCGTTGGCCTCGGCCCAGGTAGGCGATCTTGTCAGAAGTAACCAGCGGCTGGATCTGACTCGTTTGACCCGGAATGTGGGTCGTAGGGACTGGAAGGCTTTTGGTAAGGCTGTTCGGCAACCATTGGCTTCATCCCAGGCCAGGCGGTACATCTGTCATCACAGGTGGGGCGTTCCGGCCGGTTGGAAGTCTTTCAGTGTTCGTCCGACTTCGGAGGTGGTAGCCGATGGGCTGGGGTTCATTTCCGGTGGGCTGGGGTAAAATAGGGTTCGGGTCCGTAGTTTTTTTGGTTCGGGATTGTGCGATTTGGGGTTTCAGTGGTTGATGGGGGTGTTTCGTGTCGGGGTGGGTACTCAGTTTTTTTTTGGGGTATTTCGGCCAGCTGGGTGCGGCGGTGGGGCGCCACCATTCGTGGTGGTGTTTTCTTGGGTGTATATGGAGTTAGGGTTTGGAGGATTAGGGTTTTTTTGTGGTAGGGGTGTAGAATGGGTTGATTTGGGGGAGTTAGGGTTAGGGTTTGGAGATGAAACTGAGGGGGTGTGAGGGCGGCCAAGGGAGGTTGTTGGTGGAGGAAGTCGTGCGTCTATTTCATCCATTCGGGCCATCAATCGGTTGATAGTCGCCATGATATGATCGCTAGAAGTTTCTATGGAGGTTTGCTTGTTTCTTGAAGCCATCGTGATGTTGTTTGCCAGTTTTTGTTTGTTTACAACAACAACAACAACAACAACAACAACAACAACAACGGGTAGAACCGAATAGGTTCTGATACCAATTAACATAAATGACGCCAAATGGGAACAAGAAAAGAGAACTCTCGCCTCAACTCTTTCTAATCGATATGTCATAAAATGGAAGAATGCCCCAAATGAGGCTACATGGGTATTTATAGGAAGGAGGTTGCTTGGCCTCTAAGCTAAGAATCTAATTACAATTGATTCCCTAGGAGCTAATAACCTTCCTTCTTCTAAATACTAAACAAAAGGAAAATACAATTAAATTACTAAAAATAAAAGAAAGGCTAAAAATGACAAAAAGGTCCTTATTCACATCAGGTTCATTCAAATAGATACACATTAAGGTTCGTTAAAATAAAAAAACCAGCAGACTCTTAATCAGTTCTTTCTTTCTTTTCTGTAATTTTCGGTTAGATACTAACTGAAAACATGAAAACATTGCAGATTTGTGTTCTTGGGGCGCTGCTGCGAATTATGTGAAACTTCAGGTGGGCTCAGGAAGATTTGCCCCCAAAACTCTGGTTGTAAAACAAATGTCACATAATAAGTAAGTAAATGGCACAAATTGTATTCTTTTTTGGTCGCTCGTGTTTTTTAATTGGGTTCAAGACCTTGTGATATGATTGTTGATATTGAGGCCATGTTATTGTTGTGATTGTTCTTGAAACAAGAATTTTGAAGTGTGCAACTATTGAAGAGATTGAAGCTGAGAAATCTTCCATTGAGAAAAATATGGTAAGTGTGTACTATGCTGTTATTCTTTGTCCTTTTTTTTGGCTGAAATTTTATCATCATTGAAAACTCATGGTAATAAACAACACTACTTGTGTTATCTCCAATCTTTGGTATTTTTCCAGAAAGAAAAGATGGAAAAGACTATCGAAAATGTTCGATCAAATTTTAATTCCATTAGAACTGGGAGATCAAATCCAGCTATGCTTGATAAAATTGAGGTATGAATCTACTAGCATGTTACATTCTTTATATAATTTTCTTTTTACCTGGCGGTGCAGTTCTCAAGTCTTGATTGTCAGTGTGTTTATCAATGACGTGTCCACGTGTCATTGGTGGACACCTTTAGTGGGACACACCCACTTGAGGTGTCCACCAAATGACACGCGAACACGTGTTCCCATGTCGTGGAATCGTGTCCGAAATGGATGGTTCCTAAATTTGTTTATGGTAATAGTAAGGATCAGCATGAAGAATCATAAGATGTCATTTGATTTTTTTTCTACAATAATAAATCTGGATGGATAATGACTCATGAGCTCAATTTTACTTCTGTCTTAGTTCGTTTCGAAGCTTTTAATGTCAAGTATTCTTAATATGTTATTTTCTAATTCAAATAATTTCTATTAAGAGTATTCTTAGGCACCTAAATTGGGAAATGTTTCTTATGTGCCACAATTTCAATATTCATTTCATCCTGGAAAATCCTTGTTTTTCTCAAAAATGTAGTTGTTGTTCGATCCATTACACTTCCTTTACATAAGGACATATATGATTAGTAATACTCAAATTATCTCAGAGGGAGCCATTATTGCTTCAAGATGAACTTTTGATTAATACTAGGATTGTATTATTGTTGTTGTTGGTTACATGATGATCTTCCTTTATCACTCTAATCAAGACTTGAATGAAAGAGGAAAAGGAAAATTTACAGTTGGAGATAATCAATTGATAGAACGTTAGGCCAAGATCCTCGGCACTTACGCCCCCTCCCCCTCCCCCCAAACACACCCAAAACCCAACCCAGCCCAACCCATTAAAGAAGAAAAAAAGAGAGTAAAAAAATGATAAAGTAGTGTTTGGATATCAATCATTATAGGTGATTCGGGTATTGACAAAGATGTTTTTTCATTGGCAAAACGTACCGTAATTTTTTTCTTTTGGACCCTATTTTGGTGATAGGGAGATGGTTTGTTGTCACAGTCCAGCGTTGAAACATAAATTCCCATTTGTCGGTATGTTCGCATTGCAAACGACTCTCATGCGTGTACCCATAGCAAATTAAATGTGCGTCTCCGGGTATTATTCTTTCCTCAGTTTCGCATTGCCTTAATTTTTTCTTTAATCTCGTATTTGTTAGCTAACTTGCTAAACAATTCAATTGTGTCGTTGTGTCCTTCCTACCCATTGTCTTTTATAGGACTTGAGTTCGAGGAGGATTTTTGGCAAGTGCAATGAGTTGTGTTATTTTGGGGATCCCCCACCATAACAACCTCCCACCTATTTAGTGCTTCCATCTTGATAGATTCCATTTCTTACGTTGTATTCAATATCAATTTTTGTTAATTCCTTCTCTTTCGAAATTGTGTAAGGACAAAAAATTCTCATGTGAAGTATGTGAGTTGCATATTAGGTCTAGTTATATACCACATATGAGTTGTGCTCCTCATATGTTTGATTTGATTCATACTGATGTGTGGGGTCATCCTCTGTTACTGTCTTTTCTTATGTGACCTTTATCGATGATTATTCTTAATATATTTGGGCGTATCTCCTTAAAAGGAAATCTGAAGTCCTCTCCATGTTTTTTCAATTCTTTAAATAATTATCCTCAATTTAAGACAGTGGCTTGTAGTATCCATTTTGATAATGGGCATGAGTATGTTTTTAATGAGTTTTTGTCTCAGCTTAATAAAAAAGGATCTTGCATCAACTCACTTGCCTATATATCTAAACAAAATGAGGTGGCGGAACGTTTAAATCGCCATATAATAGGGGTAGTTTATTGCTTGTTGAGTGGTATGAAGGTGTCCAAATCCTACGCGTACCTTGTTGTCCTTGCCGCCGCCTATATCATAAACATACCCTCAGTCGGGTTTTGGGGGAAAGGCACCTCTCCAGTGCCTTCAATTCAATAGAACTTTATTCCACATTATTCCTCGCGTGCTTGGGTGTGCTTGTTTTGTTCATGATCATAGTTCCTTTCGGAACAAACTTGATGATAAAGCTATTCAATGCATTTTTTTGGGTACTCCTCGATGTCTAAAGTGTATCGGTGCTATGATCAGGTATTAAAATACGTGTATTATTCTCTTTATGTTACTTTTCATGAGATGTCTCTTTCTATGGAGTCGTGAGTGTTTTGTAGGCTCATGCCTCCCCATCTCTAAAGGATGTTCCCGACTCACCATCTCTCGAGGGTGAGGCTTCATCATTTGTTCGACATATTCCTCTATTTAACGAGGCTCCTCCTCCTGCACCTTCTGAGCCCCCTTACAGGTATACTCCCGTACCTCTGTCACCTCCTTCTCCGGACTTGGGAAGTCCCTCCACTTCACCATCTCTTACCTTTGATTTTTATTCTCGTTATCCTTTTTCGTATTCGGCATCCCCTTCCCGTTATGATTTTGTTGGTATTTTTAATCATTCTATTTCCCAGCTACTTTCCTATGATAGTCTTTTAGGTATATATCGAGCTTTTCTGGCCAACTTAATTCCATTTCCATTCCTGATAAATGGTCAAACGGGTGGAGGCGATGAAAGTGGAACTGGATGCTTTTGTCCCAAATGGTACATAAGAGCTTGTTTCTCTACCTCCCGGGGAGAAGACTGTTGAATCTTCAGTGTGAAGTATTTAGCCGATTGTTCTATTAATCGCTATAAGACGCGGTTGGTAGCTAAGGGATTTACACAAGTTCCTGGAAGGATTTTGGTACTATATTTACCTCAGTGGCCATGCTTACTCCCATAAGATTACTGGTTTCTCTTGTGGCTTCCCACTCGTGGTTAATACATTAGTTAGACGTTAAGAATGCCATTTTACATGGGGATCTCTCGAGGCTATCTATATGGACCCTTCGGGATTTTGGGCTGAGGGGGAGTATGTCTGGGAAAGTGTCTAGTCTCCGAAAGTCGCTTTATGACTTTGAGCAATCACCTTGGGCATGGTTTAGCAGATTCAATAATCTTGTTATATTTGTGGAATTCAATTGGTGCCATTCCGATCATATGTGTCGTATTCGTCGTTGGCCTGATGGTAGATGCATTATCTTCTTAGTTTATGTTGATGATGTTATTATTACAAGTGATGATGTCAATGAGATTGCATGAGTGATATAGTAGGGAATGTGCTTGATGTGAATGATTTAAGTCCTCTATGTTATTTTCTTGGGATTGAGGTGGCTCGGTCTTGACGCAGGATCATTTTATCCCAGCTTAAGTACACACGTTAGGTTGTCGTCCGACTTCTACCACTCTGGACCCTAACGTAAAGTTCTCGGCCAAGACGGGTGATTTGATTCCCGATCTTTTCGTTTATCAGATTGGTTAGTTGCCTCATTTACTTGACTTATACAAGCCATATTTGACATTTTCTAGGAGTAGGGTTAGCCAGTTTATGCGTGCTCCACGCACCGCACATAACTACCACATTTTGAGATACCCAAATCATGTCCAGAGATGCCTCGGGAAATCACACATGCCTCTCATGTTTTTATTGATTCAGTCTATGTGGAGTGTAAGACAGATAGACGCTCCACTTCGAGCTTGTACTTTCTACGGTTCTCACCTCATCTTATGGAAGAATAAAAATCAGGTGGAGTGTGAGTTTCACGCTGCGATGGCTCAGGGGACATGTGATTTTTTATGGCTTCGATCGATTTTGGTAGAGTTGGGTTTTATGGAAGAAGAATCATCGGAGTTATTTTGCGATGATAAGTTGGCCATTATGCTTGCATTTGATTCCATGTTTCATGAGAGAACGAAGCACATGGAGATTGATGTTCATTTTATTCGAGAAAATGTGAGGTTTGACATCATTGGTCCAATTTTTGTCGTTTCTTCGGAATAGCCGACAAATTTCTTCACCAAATCAGTCGGGCACTCTCTTCTTTAATCTTCCATTTTATTCAAGCTGGGCTTGATGGAGTGTTGGATGTCATGTTCTTTTAATATTTTTCTCTTTGTATTGGGCCTTCGTGTTTTGGGCATCAGTTGTGTAGTCTCTATAACCTTGTAATATTTGTATTATGAATACAATTATTGGGCTCCCAATTGGGTAAGCCATCAAGTCACAAAAATCTTCTAGATATTCAAAATAAAAGAGTACATTTCGACAATATTATGATTGAACTCGCCTTCTTCCATTTTCATCGGTAAGATAATTGTAGCTTTTGGAATAGGAGTGTGGGTGGAAAGAGGATTGTGATTTCCCTATTTACATTTTTTTAATCAGAAATATAACTTTATATTAGTATTCGACAACATTAGAAGGAGAAGATGGACCAGGGGTCCATCAAAAGACTATATACACAGAAACAAACCACAAATGGTAAAGAAACACTAGTACCAACATAGCATAAAAATGAAATTTAAGTCTGCGCATCATCACACCAGCCTTAGGCCACTGCAGAATCTGAAGAATATTCCGCCGAAAAGAACCACCCAAGAACTACCAGGAAATGAACAATACTCTACCTACATCACACATTGCATCCATTTGTTGATGTTGGAGCTGAGAGGAACAAGTTTGAACTCACTTGAAGCTGACTTCCATACCAAAGCTTTACTTTAGAATTTTCTTTCTCCTACAAAATTCCATTGTTTTTCTCCTATCAAATGTTCCCTGTCATCGTGTTTGTGTCCTGTATTGAAGTGTGACATTAAAATTAGGGCGTATTCTTCAATGGTTGCCAAGCTTAGCACTTCGACTTGAAACAGTTCTAGGAAAGATCGATTATCCCCTTTCATTAATTTTTAAATCATGAAATTCCACGGCATATAATGCACGAGTTGATATGGAACAAAATTTAGGAAATGACTGTAATTTCTAACTATATTGATATGTTAGTTCCTCTCTCAAACACTAATATTTTACAGAATTTTAAGTTCTATGAGATAATTGATGAAGAAATTGGAACATGTATTTTAATTAAAGGTTTTTTTTGACTCAACCCCCTGAGATAATGCCATATTTTGACTTAACGCCCTCAAAGTTGAAATATTAGACATAACCCTCTAAATGGCGTCATACTCCGTTAAAAAAACACCCATAAACTGAAATTTGACTTTACCCCTGAATTTTTATGGATAAAAATACTCTCATTTAACTCCCCATTTCATCTTCTTCCCCCAAATTAAAAAATCCTAACCCCAACTCTCTCTCTCTCTCTCTCTCTCTCTCTCTCCCCGTCAACACCCAACAAACCCCACCCCTACGGCAGCCTCCACACAGTCAAACCCTAACCTTGTAGCCCCCTCCCCCCACTCACCAAACAAGCCCCACCCGCCACCACCTGCAAATTGTACCAAAACCCTAAATTACCAAAAGATGGGTTGGGTTTACAACAATACAAGCTCTCTCTGTCTCAACTCGGAGAGCTTCAAATTTCAATGGCAACCATTTGCTCCACCTCAGGAGCCCCATTCACTATACGTTCAATACGCAAAGAACCCACAAAGCAACCTCAAATTTCTTGAGCCCAAAACCATTTATTCGACATGTTCACCCAATTCGGATCCCCAAGGTGAATAGACAGTTTTTACGGAGAGAGGACTGATAATTGGGTTCTCATGAGGTGTATTCAGGAGTTGAGGATGAAAGGGGCGCTTTGATCTGTCCAAAGAGCCTCAAAATGGGAAGAGGATGAAAAGCTCGAGCGTGGAGATCAAATGAAAGCCTCTAACTTGGTGTTCTCAGAATCTAACAACTATTTGTAGGAATGTTTTCATTTCATTTTAGTCTTCTGCCATGTTTTTAGGTTTTAGAAATTAGGGTTACGGTTTGTGATTTGGGGAATAAGGTGAAGGGTGAAGGAGATGATGGCGTTTTGTCAATAAAATTTCAGGTGGTAAAGTCAAATTTTAGTTTATGGGTGTTTTTTAACATAGGATTAATGCCGTCCAGTTCTAAGAGGTTATGTCTAATTTTTCAACTTTGCGGGGTCAAACTATGGCATTATCTTGGGGGGGGAGGGGGGGGGGTTATCATAAAATCCCTTTAATTAATCAGCTTGCCAGATATAATGAACGATTTTGAGGCCCACCAATTCTTAGATCTAATGCTGAAATGCTCGCAGTGCATACTAAAAACTTTAGAGTACAAGAAGTTAATGTTTTGAGGAATTTTTTTACTCTAGGGATGGAGAAAGAAGCCCATGCTATTTATGCTCCACTCGTACCTTTATGAAACGGGAGTTTTGTTCTCGTAGGTATCTTCTTAGAGGTTTAGAATTAATTTTATTGCTTTTACCCTTTAGATGGAATTTTACGCTTTCCTAGTTATCCCATTAGGGGTTCCCATATACCCGACTTAGATGAAGCTAAGGTCATTATGTCCTTTTGAAAAATTCAATTTTAATGCTCTAAGCCGTTACATGGAATATTATCTTTTTTAGTTATTCCATTAGGGATTTTTATATACCTGACAAACAAGAAGCTAAGGTCATTATCTTTTGGGAAAATTTAAATTAGTTTTGATGTAGGTGATGATTGATTGTATTTTTTTATTCTTTTTGTTCATTTTCTTGTTCTCTTATTGCAATTTTAATATATATATATATATATATATATATATATATATACACACTTTATTAGATGTAAGTACTAATTTCTTTTGGAATGATTTTCTCTGGAACCCTCTCTAGGTGGAGTACTATGGGACGCCAGTCAGTTTGAAGAGCATCGCACAAATTAGCACTCCGGATGCTAGTTCTCTCCTGGTGCAACCTTATGACAAATCCAGGTACAATCTTCTCCTCAGACTTCATATTGCAATACAAGTAGCGAGATGAGAATCATTAGTTGTTGAGTCTAGGGTACATCAATTGTTGAGTTTAGGGTGCGTTCGACTGCAAAGTTGGAAACATATTGAAAAACAATTATTTTTAATGACAAGCTGGAAAAAGAGACTAGTGACACTATCTCAACCTATTAATTTAGGTCAAGATGCTCTCACTTTCCCGTTATATCACAAAATTGGTAGTGGGAATTTTTCATAGAAAATGAGAAAAAGGTGGAATATGTGTCAAATTTAAGACTATTGACCTCATAGAATATATTCCAAATTTGATGAAGCCACCGTGGGCTTCACTGGAGTGCGAGATGTGTGAGTTGGACCAAGACGAAATGCAATGAGAATGAACACAAGTATTGACGTGGTTCAG
Organism: Sambucus nigra; assembly: GCA_949130495.1. Taxonomy (NCBI): domain Eukaryota; kingdom Viridiplantae; phylum Streptophyta; class Magnoliopsida; order Dipsacales; family Adoxaceae; genus Sambucus; species Sambucus nigra. The sequence continues at coordinate 141,520,994 of OX422218.1, forward strand.
CCCAAGTTGTTGAGCTTACTTCTACAGGAAGGTGATCTCTTCTATATGTATTGATATTAGGCCTGCTGGCTAAGTTACAAATAGCCCGTAAGCTAAGTCCCACAACAAGATTTCTAGTTATAGACGTTGATCCCGCTGGTATGAACATTAAAACCCGGATGCAAATGTGGCTAAGCGTATAATGTGAGAGCAATCAGTAATGCTACGTCTCCGGGCATTGTAATTATCTAGAGTTGCATAGTGGGCTTGAATTATTGCCCGTGAGCCCGATTGATTTAATACTTTGTACCAACGTTTATCCATTGTAAAGATGTGGGTCCAGGGCTTGTGTCAATAGGTTAAGGGATTTTGAACGTGGAACCAAGCCACGGGGTTAGCAAACATGTGGGCCCTCAAATTTTGCTAAACTTCCCATTATCAGAAATCAAGCACCACAAAAGTAAAAAAAACCAGTAAAAAGAAGTATGTATTAAAAAGGCTGTGACTTCAATCAAACACACCAGTATTTTTGCTTGTTGAGAGCTTTGAGAGGTAGCCCCCCCTATGTTGAGTTCTCAACGCAGAATATATATATATATATATATATATATATATATATATATATACATATTTTCTGCGTAGTACATTGACCTTTTGCCACTTGATATCTAAGATGGAGAATTCCCTGACCAGTAACGTGATAATAGGTGGATTTAGCAAGGTCCGCCTCATCTAATGAGGACGGTGAATGACTTGCTGGAAGTTTGGAACTTAAAGATGGTAGGCCTTTGCCCAATCAAGTTGGTCAGTTCCATGACTAAGTATATAATTGTAAGGATAAGAATAGGGAAGGCGATTATTTCACCTGGTACTGGACTCCTTCCACAAACCCAATTGAGATGGTAATACAGTCTCAGTGATTTGATTAGGTTTTCAATTACTTATTGTATTATAATTATAACTCTTCTAGTTATAAATAAAGACCTCCATCAAGGAAGACCCATTGCGTTCTTATACTCAGGTTCTTGGATCTTGGATAATAGTTCTAGCACCGAAGAGTCTTATTATCAATAAATAACATCCCAAACCCTTTCACCACGTGGTTGTAGGCAATATTACCTTGTTGAACCCTGTATATCGTGTGCCTATATATACATATATGATTCGTATTTTTTGTTTAGTTTCTTATTCATGTTTTATTTGGTTATTTTCCTATTTTAGTTGTTATTTATGCTTGGAGGGTGGCATTATATCTTTAAAGTGCCCTTTTTAGTCTTTTTACCTTTTTAGGTTTAGCTTTTCTACCAAGCTAAGTTTGTTATATAAATAAGGCCCTTGGCTATCCATTGTACTCACTTTATTTTTAGAGATGAATTAGAGATATTTCTTGGGCCATTGACCTCTAAACATTATGTTATTGTCGTCGTCGTCGTTTTGTAGTTAGTAAATTTAAACTTCTGCATTTTAACTTCATATCAAATTGGTATCAGAGCGATGTTCGCTCCCGATGTGCTCGCCGATGTAGTTGTTGTGGAGCCATGGGTATGGTTCGGAGGAACCGGCGAGTCGCTCCTTCAAAATTCATCCCCGGCCGCCAGCGGTCAAGCGACATCACTTCCTTTTCCACTGTTTTTGCCCCAAACCCCAGATCCTAAATCCACAACATCAGTTCTGGTGCTAAACACCCAAAAAATTCAGCCACCGTCAGATTCGGACCCCTTGTGTCCCCATCGGAGTGGAGCGACGGCCACTAACCTCCGGTGAATCTTATTGGAGTTCGCCCGTGCGTAGAGTGCGGCCACAACATCATGGCGACAAAAACCTAGCCACAAGCTGCTTTTGCAGCCAATGGGCCACTCACAGCGGCCCTGCGTCCTCCGTTGATGGTTGCTAAGGCTTTGTGAGGTCAACCGGGCACAAGACGATGACCGATGAACTCAAAAACAGCCGACCATCTACCACTGCACTCCCATTCGCAGCAAGGCTGCTTCCATCTTCATTCCAACAATATTCCATCCCGATCTTGTAACTCCGGTGGATGAATACCCTTGCCAGCACAAGGCGAAGGTCGCCGGTCAATAGGGGTTCTCGTTGGAGTTTTGGCAGGCAATTGGGAGGAGGCAGCAGCCTTTTATGGCAAAAAACAAGCCCTAGTTGGGTGTTTAAAGATGGAACAAAAATGGAAGGTAATACCCACTTTGGCCCTTCTTATTTTTACCCAACTTATAAACTTCCAGAATTTACACGCCCCTAGAAATTTATTTCAACCCCCCCCCCCCCCCCCCCCCTACTTGTACCTCCCATTATTCACTCACCACCTTAAAAATAATTGCTAATCCACCCCCCACTTTGGAAAATTATTTGGAGCCCCTCCCAAAAATTACATTTCAGCTCATGAGATTTCAGAAATTCGCAGATCAGCCCAAAGACTTCCAAAAATTGTTTTTCACCCCCTGATTTTTTTGAAATTTCAATTTCAATCCCTACGTTTTCCCACCCCCCAATTGTATCACCACATCATTCCTCGAGGAGGACTATTCCCATTTTGATATGTTATGGAATGACGACGGTAATGGATATGGAGATTTGTATGGAGTTTGAGCAATTGAGCCATATCGTCATCGAAGAACTCAAAATTCGCCTCGACGACTTGGACCGGATTGGAGTAACACTTCATCGAGAGCTTCAAAGCTTTCAATTTAGTGCATATACTCCATCGGGGAGTACGAACGCCATTACCTCCTCAGTCAGCGTCGCACGAAGTATCTTGAGTTGGAGACAGCGCGTGAGCATTCGGTATACGAGCGGACGCGGCGTTTGACTCGTTATTTTGAGTATTTGTCCTTTAGTACGACTTTTCCTCTGGCCGATGTCGTCCCTGTACATGACGGCAATGCCCTCCCTATCACGCTTAGTGAGGACGCCCTTGAGGATGTCGAGGCCCCACCGGCGATTGGTATGGACGCTGAATTCTTCCCATGTGATTTCATTTGTATATTTGAGGAGGATGGTTGGCTCACTCACACTCGATTCCGAGGTTTGGAGATTTTCGAGAATTTGGACTTCATTCCCATCTTCGGGGAAGAAGATGTTGGGCTCTATATTGGGGATTTCTTCGATATTTTCGTTAAAGATGGCTGGGTGACTCGCACACATTGTCGTGAGGCGAATTCCTATGATTTGACTGATTTCTTCCCAATTTTTGGGAAAGATGCTGATTTTGATGGGGTTTGTTTGGTGGCGGTTGAGTCGTTGCTTTGGACGGATGTGCTTGAACATGGGTTTGGGGACCCCATTTGGGATGCGCATGCGGAGTGTTCCGAGGTTCTTTTAGATGACTTGGCGCCGAAGAGATTCGGCATGGAGGACTCGAATAGCATTTGACACCGTCGGCCCTCCCCGAGGCATGTGCTCATTAGTTTTTAACGTGGCAAAGTTCGAAGCCGAGTTCTCATTCGTCATCCATGGTTGGATTTTGTGACTATTCTCCTAGAGCTTTTTGCTAGTCGATATGCCGGGTGCTTTCGAGGACGACTTCCCTCTCAAGTGGGGGAGTCCTTTGATGGTTGATTTGCTATGTTGTCGCACACCTCTCTCGCTCGGGTCGAGCTTTTTTCAAGTGGGGGAGAGTCGTTTATTTTATTTTTCATGTTTTATTTGGTTATTTTCCTATTTTAGTTGTTATTTTAGCTTAGAGGGTGGCATTGTCTTTTAATGTCTTTAAAGTGCCCTTTTTAGTCTTTTTACCTTTTAGGCTTAGCTTGTCTAGCAAGCTAAGTTTGTCCTATAAATAAGGCCCTTGGCCATCCATTGTACTAACTTTATTTTTAGAGATGAACATCAGATATTTCTTGGGCCATTGGCCTCTAAACATTATGTTGTTGTTGTGTACTTAGTAAATTTACGCTTTCGCAGTTTAACTTCACATCAATATATATTTTGCCATTGCATTTATATTGTTGTTTGCCAAATTGATTGTATTGGGATTTATTGCCATTGCATTTATCTTGTCAAATTGATTTGTCTTGGGCCTCGTTATTGCCATTGCATTTATTGGGCGTTTGCAGTTATTGCCAAATTGATTCGTCCATTGCCATTGCATTTATCTTGGACCTCCCACTTTTTTCTTGATTTGTCTTGCCAAAACATCACGAGTTCGCACATTTGAACATTGAGAATCAGGGCAAACCACCTTACGAATTACCGCGCAAGCAACAAGATAATGGCAGGCCCGCGTGGGGTCCGATATTCACATAAGTGGGGGTGAGCTTTTCCTATTTGTTATTACAACCGTAATGGAGATGCTTCGCCTCACCATAGTCGTCATAAGCGGGGGAGGTTTTCCCATCATGATAGGCTTGCCGCCACCACCATGATAACTTTGATCTTACGACGAATTGCCACATTCACAATCCAATGGTTCGGTTCATGGACATGTTTCGAGATCACTACAGATAATGGACCCAGTTCATTAATGAGAATGTCTAGATAAATGGACCCAGTACAGTAGTGAGTATGTCTGAAGCAATGATTGATTGATCGCTAAGAAGGGCAAGGTTCCAGTGTGCACGCATCGTCTCCTCAACAAGGAAGTGAGAGGAATAATTCCCCTCGACCAACTCCCATCTTGAGGGATAACATTGCTTCACGCTCTCATAGCCCTAGCCCTAGAAACAACCTTGTGGTTGGTAATGAACCCAGATATCAAAGGGAATCTGCCACCTCGTCGCACTGTTTCTGTTTTTGTAATAAGCTCGACGTGGTATGCTGCCTCGTTGGGTTGTTGAAACTGATGATGATTGTGATAATATCCGTGCATTCCACACACTGTGCCAATATTCAACCGTCTAAGTCCTCCCCCATGGCAGTCATCACGACACAACGCCATCGAGCACTAAAGGATATTACACTCTCTGATACGAAAGGGGTTGTAGGATTGAGCCTTAAACTACGAACAATCTTGCTAAAAGGGGATTGGGAGTTGGATCGACCTCACCATTCATTCTGGAAGTGGATGAAAAAAAGCCCCCCTAAAGATGTATATTTACGATAACAAGTTGTTCTAACAAATAAGGATCATGTCAGATGGGTAGAGATAACGAAATGGGTGACAAGTCGTATTAAGTGGCCACATGAGATGGGCAGAGATAAGAAGCCACGATATTACATAATGTAAGGATCATGTCAGATGGCCGAAAACTGTCCACTTTTAAACACTCTTAGGTGAATTAGTGGAGACGGGGTCTCGAAACAAGAAGGAAAGAAGGTCAGTCAAATAATGTCCGACAACGAGATGATGAGGATGACTCACCTGCTGGGTGGTTTATGCCATCCTCGTGTTCGTGGACTCCTCTCAAGTGACCACCAAAAGTGGAGAGAGAAAATTAAAATAACCTCCAAAATTGAGGCGGCATCCTGTCTGATCCTTTGAAGCTGGTCTTCGAAGAAAAGGGAAAGACAAAAATTCAACTAAAACAAGGTGATCACCTTTTAAAACAAGGATTTAGTCTGCTTCCATCACCCTCACAAGGACACTATTGTTCTTACTCTTCGAGTCTCCAATTATGACGTCAAGATAATCCTCATGGATCAAGGAAGCTCTTCAAGGATTATCTATAAATTTCTGGCTCGAAAAGTTGGGATATTCTACCAAAGAGCTTGACACGAGTTGGATCTTTGATTGGCTTTAATGGAACTTTGAGTCTCCACTGAGGAAGATAAACCTTGGGGACAATGCCAGGCCAATCAATAAGGAGCTCGAGTTCCACGTGGTCATTCAGTACTTCACTTACAACGCCATTTTGGGTTGGGGTTGGCTCCACAATATGAGAGTTGTCCCCTTTACCGAACGGGGATGGTTGAAGTTAACAATGACACAAAATTGCGTTATTGCTTCCATAAAACTGAAGCCAGCTAAGAAAAGTGACGTGGAGTTAAGAATATAAAAAATTGGACCCTAAGACTCTCAAATAGCAACAAAAGGGAGCTCGACACAGGGTTGATGAATCTCGCGTTGCCTCGGGAGACTCCTCCACGGAGGAACATCAGACTGTTTATCTGGACCCACCCCACCACCAATAAGTTTTTTTGCATCAGCTCTTTTCTGCCTCATGATGAGGTAGATCGGTTGACTTAGTTTCTAAAGACAACATAGATGTCTTCTGCCACCGGATGCATATGGATCCTGCATGCTGATCAGTGCTCCAAAAGTCTATGAGATTGCTCCCCCCACCCCCACCCACACACACACAAGAAAGTTCGATAGGTAGAGTAAGATGTATAGCAGTTGCTCCACGCTAATGCCATCAGAAGGGTACAATTTCCCTAATGGATCTCTAATACAGTGGTAGTAAGAAATAAGAATGATAAGTTATTTAAGGGTTTGATCAATGCATGTCCTAAGAACAACATTCCTCTCCCATGTATCGATCAACTGTCCGTCGCTATAGCAGGGTATGGGCGGACGAGGTTCCTAGATGCTAACTTAGGATACCTCAACTGCTCAGCCACTTCATCTACGCCATCGTCGAAACCTTCATTATAAATGACATCCTCACTCCTTTGTCCGGGTCTTTGAACAACTCAATATTTCTATGAAGCACGGACACTTCTCCGAAGGCCGCGTACGAGTGTCGGACACTCCAAGGACACGGACACGCAAGGGACACGGCTGGGACACGTGTCCGACACGCCACGTGGCGTGTCGGGCTTAAAAGGCATTTAAAAATAGTTGGACACGGCTGGGACACGGCTAGGACACGGCTGGGACACGCAAGGGACACGGCTGACATAAATATATAATAACTTTAAAAAAAAGGGACAGGAAACATATGTTTTTTTTTTCTCCTTTTTCTCACATGTTTATTCTTTTTTTTTTAATCTCTTGTTCAATAAATTGCATTAGCCATATGCATTTTGATTGTTATTATTAGTATGGAATTTAGTATCATTGTGATGTTTGATGTGTAGAATAAATTTAATACTCTTAATGCTTATATGTTTAATGTTGTTCTTAGTATGAGATTAGTATTAATGTGATATTTCATATTTTTTATATATAAAAATAATTATAAAAAATATTTATTTAATACCGTATCCCCGCCGTGTCGTGTCCTGTTTTTTTTAGATTTGCCGTGTCGGCGTGTCCGTGTCGTGTCGGACACGACACCCGTGTCCGTGTCCGTGCTACATAGCAATATTTCAAAGCCTCCTTCTTGGCCTAATGTGCCTCATTTTTCGGGTAGCCAACCCTGTTCCGATCTATATGGTTTTCTCCCACTCAGTCTTTCCATCGCGGGGATTTTTTAAGTCCGTCCCCGATGCGGGCTATTTTGTTGTCTCTCGGAGCTGGAATGTTACGCGCCATTATGCATTTAAGTTATTTTGAATGCCGAGGTTCGTCTGCGTCCACTACTATGAAGCACCGATTCTTCAAAAATAGCCTTGAGTCCGAATCCGATTCTTCTAAGGTGTTGGTGCGGCCCTGATTCGGGCCCAAGAAGAATCGGTGGGGATTTTTTTTTTTTCCGGTTCGTTTTGGATTCGGCAAGGATTCGTTTCTGGATTCGTTTTTAAATAAAAAGTAAGTTTTGTGTAAAAGTTTTGGGCCTGTTTTCAAAACAAAATAAAAAAACTTAAGTTGAGTTATATGGCCATTGAAATGATGTTAAAGGGTGTGTGTGTGTTGGGGGGGGGGTTATTTTTTGTTTTTGTAAAACTATCTTTTTGTTATGATTCACCTAAGAAGTTGACGATGCATATATGGTGTTTTGATTTGTAAATCCTTCTACTTAACAATTAATACATGAATCATATGATGTTTTTCTTCTAGTACTTAGTTGATGCTCCTGCTAGTTTACTTTTCAATTATAATTTAATTATTGTTCATATTTAGTTCTTGATTTTATTATGGTGCATGTTTTCTAACTCTAAAAATTGATATATATAATAAAGAATAATAATTTATATATTATATTAATTTATTTTTCTTGCCGTACCCGCACCCTATTTTTTCAAAAATTTCAAATCGCCGCACCCGCACTCAATCCCACCCGCACCCGCACCCGCATCCGTGCTTCATAGGTCCCCTACAACCATCAGGCTGGCAAGAGCAATGATAACTAATTTATAAAGAGCTAAGCTTGAGAAACCAACTTATTAAAATCAGGTTTTGAATTCTCTGTTTTGTCAAACGGTTGGTGTGGCGCTCTTTCAGTGCACATATTCATTGAAAGTAGCAAAGCCTCGATGACGGCGTGGCAATCTCATAGTTTTAGCTGACAAACGGATTCAACGTGAGTGACAACATCATTCCTTTGCAGAAGAAAGAGCGAGCCTAGGTCTGACTACCCTTGGCTCCAATTCCTTCATTCCCTTGGAGCTGGCTATTGGTTTGACAGGTTCAGCTGCTCCTTCTTAACAGTTTTGATCGACCTTTTTTTATATAGCATGCTAAGCGGTTAAAATATCCACGGTGTAGCAGTAGGAACTGATTATCTTGTAGGACTCCAGGGTGACTGCCTTTATCTTATCAAGCTTTGCTTGGCGAGCAGCGAGGTCAACAGTTGGTCGGATCCGACCCATCTCTTCTGCAGGATAGAACGACGTTCTCAAGTGGATGCCTTTCCAATTCCTCTTCCTCGAACGATCGACCATAGTTGTCAAAGTAGCGTCTCGCCTGGCCCAGGCGAAGCGACTTCAAAGAGGAGCGCGCCTTGAGGGCCCAGTCCCGAGGCGCTCGTGTAGGCGAGCATGTTTGAAGTTGCCTTATTCCTTTAAAAACTTGATTTTTTTATTACTCTCTCTTTGCTCTATTTCTTTTTGTTTTCCTTTCTTTGCTTCATGGTCCTCCTTATGTGTTCTTCTACTTGCTCTTTTCCCCCCTTTCATTTCTATTCGTATTTACGTTCAACTCGTATTCTTTTTTCATCTTTTCCGTTGTATTTCCTGCACTTTTACCTTTTGGTGCATTATTTTGCGTTATTTGTTGTGAAGAAATGTGAACAAAAATTCCAAACATTATCCCATGTTTTGTTACTCAACTTTTACATTTTTTTTCTACTTGATCATTTTTCTGCCTTTTTTTTTTCATGATTATTGATGAATTGTATCTGCTTAATAGGAGTAAAAACACTCAATTACTGAGACAGAATGACACTATATTTCTTTCACTGTAATTGAATGATTTTGTACTCTAATTTGCTATTGTTGGTTGTTTTTTTTTCTTTTGTTTTCAGACCCATACTTGTTGGCGGTGACCTGTGGTTGTCTTTTTTTTTATTATTTTAATTAAGATTTGCACTTGTTAGACATTCTCAAGTTTATCTATGTTAATATATTAGTTTTATTTTGAAAATCTTAACTTTTTTTTACATAATTTATTTTGACTATACATCACCCCAATAAGTTTTATGTTTAAATATATGAGGGACTAACCCTTGCCACCTTAGTTTGCCTTGTTCCGTCAATTACAACGTAGTTTTTGCATCTTGGATTTTGTATTAAATCAAAGATGTATATCTAATATTAATTATTATTGATGTTTTGATAGTATAACATGAATGTATATCTAAAATGTAAATAAACCATAGTATTTAAATTTTTTTAAAAGTGCACTTTGCTTCGATCAGGCGCTCCTCGCCTTGCGCCTAGCCTCCACGGACACCTTTGCGCCTTGGTGCGCCTTGAGCCTTAAACAACTATGCATCTGACCAGACACATGTAGTAGCACAGTCGTAGTTTGCTCTTCCTCTGGAGCCCGATTACATCAAGTTTCTTTACCCTGCTTTAAAAGGCGACCTACAGTGACGTACTCTCCTTGGGCATTAGTGTTTGTGCTTGGTCAAGTTGCATAGATGTTTTCCTCATTGTCCTCGACTCCGGTAGAGGTAACACCGGGTGTTGCAGTAAAGTGTGTTCTAGATGGAGGTTGGCCAAGCAAAATGTGTGTTGCCCTCCAACAAAGCGCCTGACCTGGAATCAATCTTTTTCTCTAGACCTGTTGGCGTTGATTGTACAAGACGTGCTCTTGCTTCGGAATTATCTTTTGGCCCGACCCGCATAAAAAAATCCGACTTGCATAAAGAGGAACTAAATAAAGCAACATAAACAACAATTAGAGTTTGCTACTGCGAATAATCGCAAAGGACAACCTTCCCTTTTCTAGTCTAAGTTCAGGTCATAAATTGCCCCAGAAAATATCAAAATAGCCTTTTCAGATCCCCTTTTGTTTTTGAGAATTACTCTCCGTCAAATGGTAATAGGCAGATTGACTCGATGCTAATGTGTTATAGAAAAAATTAAGTAATTAAGTTCATCTAGCCCTAATTGAGTCACCATTATTTTTTATTTTTATTTTTAACAGAAACAAAAGATTCATTAATTACAGACAAAAAATTACAAAAGTGGATGGTTTGCCCACCAAGATAGATACAAAGCTGTGATTCTAAACGGCAAAAAAAGCCTGCGATTGACACCAAAAACCCTGCTATGGCTCAATAACAGCCCTCTGCATTTGACAACAATTATCTAGTAAAAAAATAAAACAAAGAAACATCAACTAGCACTCCTTGGAAAATAGGAACTTCACATATGAAAAGAAAAAATAAGTAAAACCCATTACAACTCTAAAGAAATTGCATGGGCATTGGATGCGTTGAGATCTTTAAAAAGCTAGGTTTTCAACAAGGTATGGAGAGGACATCTAACTCCAACCTAAAAAATTGTCAAGGTTTTAAAGAGAGTATTACGTGGATCAACCAGAAGAGGTAATTCCCCTTTTTCTTATAACGGATAAGGTGCTTCATATCTCCAACCTAGTAAAGGGTTAAGGCAATCCAATTTTGGATATGGTATGAATATAAACTAAAAGCAGGACAACGAACACGGATTGGGGACAATTCTTACATGTTAGCGGCAAGTAAGAACGTAGAATGTTTGTGGGAGAGATCGTGGATATTCTCCCACGGGACTGGAACCATAATTTGGACCTGTTGTTAGATGTGAAACTTCACACGGAATGCATCAATGGAGGACGTTGAAGGAACTTCGTACTTCCTAACTGTGATGTTGAGGTTTAGATTACATAAAAGAAGAACAAAGAAAGCATGAAATCCCTTAAGAAAGAGGAGACGATGAACTAAACCAGAATATATATATATGAAGTCTGGCTCCTATGCGGATTTTTCTATGCAGATAGAATGCGAATTAGCTAACGTCCAAATTAGTCTTAGGACCGCGTTTGTCTTTTATGGACCACTTAGGGACCGCTTTCTCTTCCTAAGGTTTATGGGAGGGAATATAAATTTCTACCCCAATGATTTCTAAGGTCATTTAATCTTATTTTAAAGCCTAATTAATCTGAAAGTTTAAGTGCAGAAGTTTCAGGGCTACTGCTACTTCTCAAGCTTCTTCCGTCACTATCGTACTGGAATTCTGAATAGCGAGGATTGTCTAGATAAATAATTTCTTCAGGGAGTCTAGAAATTGCAAATGGTTTTGAAGGAAAATATTCTAGTCTTAAATACCTTATACAATATTGTGATTTTATCAGTCTAGTTTCTTTATATATCTGATTAACAATAACAATTATATCGTTATTTATAAATTCGTCTAAATCATTATCACCATAGGATGACAAAAATCTACGATATTTTCTAGGGGCAGCTGTTTCTACATTTTTAAGGAGAGGACGGATTCCTCCGGCTCTAATTAAAATAGCTTTAGTTTCTGCTAGCCTTTTTCGTCTAATAAATTTTAATACGCCTATACTATCTTCAAGTATTCTAGTGTATTCTTGATATTTTTCCAGTCTTGAGAGTTCTTCTGCAAATTCTTCAGTTCTTATCTTTTGTTTAAAGAGATCACGGATCCCTGTTCTAATTATTTCTATTCTAGGTACTTCTCGTACTAACCCCTCAATAACTTGGTCTATATATTTAAAAGTACCACCTGCGTATGTTAAAGCAGATTCTATAAGTTCTTTATCTTTAGGGTCTGTAAGAGTCCAATCTTGAATTTCTCTAGTTAAGCCTAAATTTGTTTGATTAACAAATGCTAAAAGGTCTTCAGTGATTTGTAGGCTCATGCAAGTTTCTTTTAAAACAATAATATGTAAAATAGTTAAGGGTTTGGTTCGAGTTATACCTTCCTTCTGATCTGCAATATCTTTATCTTCTTTCCTTCTTCTCTTCAGCTTTGCTACTATTCTTCTCTGGGCTCGGCCTCCTGCAACTCTCTCCTTATGTGTCGCACCTCAATCCACTATTTTGGCGTTGTACCCGTTTCCTGCCTGTACGCTTTCACGCCTAACGCCCACTTGGCTCACGGCAAATCGGCACCTGACGGCGGTTCAACAGTATAACACCTTGTGTGACCAGAGGTTCCACAGAATAGTTCTCTATGAACAGAAAGTTGGAGACAATTTGGAAAATAATAACAACTTAACATAAGAGATTTCTAGAAAAAGAAATACTTTTATTGCATTGCGTTAGTAATTACAACTCACCATTCCCCTAACTATATGGGAATTACTCACTCACATACATATTACTCTCTACAAGCTTACACTCTCTCTCTAACATCTGATATCCTAAAATCAAATTAGACGCTCCCTTTTATAGCAGAAGGGCAGTACATTTGACTGGCTACCGGCGGCTAAAAGCTAACCGGTTAAAGAGATACAAATTATTAAAGTCTATAATATTTACTTTACATAAAGTAAATCTGTCGTCTAGCAATAATTCTAACTTAACGTCTTTGCAAGGGTCTCTTCTTTATGAAAAGAAGCTTTCTGGGGGCCCGTGTGGGGCATGTCTGTGCCTTTGTTCATGCAAGGGAATCATCAGTCTAATTGATGGATTCTTCGGTCTTTAATAATTCGTTGAGTAAGGCGGGGCCCTTCTCTGTTCTACCTTCGTCTTCATCTGCCTCTTCTTTATCTTCGTTTGGTAAAGCATTATTGTTGAAAAACTCATCAATGAGGCCTACCACTCTAAGGCTAGCTGGCAAGGCGATCTCCACCATTTCTTTAGATTCTTTGTTAAGTCTTCCATTAAATGGCTCATCAGCCTGGATAATGAGGTCTTCTTTATGGTATGCAGTATACCATCTGTCTTCACCTGTTAACAGTTCCATAATTTCTATCGTCTCCATTAGGGGTGTTCACGGGTCGGTCGGTTCGGTTTTGGCCAGGTTTTTTGAGCCGAACCGACCATGTCGGTTTTTGGAGGAGAAAAACCGAACCGAACCGAACCGAACCGAACAAGGTCGGTTTTTGACAGGGCCGGTTCGGTTTGCCCATCGGTTTTTGACAGGGCCGGTTCGGTTTTTTCATTTATTTTAATAAAAAATATTTATTTTAATACCTAATATAAATATAAAATTAAAAAATATAATATAATATGCCAACACTAATATAAATATAATATAAAATATAAAATTAAAAAGTATAAAAATTAATTCGGTTCGGTTCGATTCAAAATCGGTTTTTTTATGCCAAAACCGAAAACCGAACCGACCCTGTCGGTTTTATACCTGATCAAACCGACCCTTAAAAAAATCTGGCCCGAAATTTTCGGTTCGGCTTGGTTTTGTCGGTTTGTCGGTTTGGTCGGTTTTTTTGCACACCCCTAGTCTCCATAGCTTAGGCAATTTGGAGTTTGGACTTATTAACAATTAAATCTTTATTCTCGTTTTCAAATAGAATCTCAATGCCTTCAAATATATAATTGGAAAATCTAACAAGTCTAAATCCTTCAACTCTCATTCCTCTACAGGAACTTGGAGCAATCTGATAGATTCTAGCAAATAGAGGAAGAAAGTCTTCTACCTTCTTGACATACTCATGGACTATTTTTCCAAGAGCAATAGAGTCTTCTATAGTCTCAATTTGGATGAGTCCAATGAACCCATAGTCTGCTAAGGTTATCTGGGCTATCTCTACTTTTCCAGAAAGATAAATTTTTGGAACGTCTTTGAAGAAACCTCACATCATTAAGGCATCTCTATTAGTCTCAGATAATAACATATTGAAATATTTAATAATGCTATTAGCGTCTTTCTGATAGTCTTATGATATTGGAAGATTATTATGACCAAAAGGTATGACAATCTTAGTCTTAAAAGTCTTTTTTCTGATAACAAAAATTATCAGAAGGTCTAGTTTTGGAAGATTCTCCAAGAGTCTGAGCGTAAGTCCGAGTCTGCGGTCTAGGAGTACCGCTAAGCTGGGTAACTGCTAGTCTTTGAGTTCTCATGAATCTGGCAATAACTACTAAATTCTGTTTGAATTCTATCTATCCATAGTCTATTCTTTACGTTCCACCATATAGCGTCTACAAGAGTATTTTCATCATCTGAAAATTCTTGTCTAAATTTGATCAAGTCTGGATATCTTTGATCAAGTTTATATTGAGGGAAATACATTTTCCCAATGAGTCTATTTTGAGCAACAATCTCATGTCTAGATTTTCCTGGAGGAACCAAGATATCATCAAAATTCTCTAGGATTGGTCTTTCTTGAGAGCCTTGAATATGAGTCTGTCTTTGTGTTATACCACCGTTTGGTATTACACGTCTAAGATAATCTGCAACGTCTTCTTTGTTCAGTTGTTCCAGAGGAACTCATGCTGTCTAGGTCTTCTGTTTGCAACATAAAACATGATATCATATTAGTGTTAGCAAACATTGGTTCTCTTGATATAATGTCTGGAATGGTATTTTTACTTCCCTTAATATGTATAACAGAGAAGTCATAACCATTAAGCAATTGTTGCCATCTAATAAGTCTATTAGTCCTTGTTTTGGACAAGTCTAAGTCTCTAAATTTTACTGCATAAGAAGAGTCTGTATAAACAGTGAAATGTTTAGGTCTAAGAAAAAGCATATATTTTTCTATTGCCCTTACTATAGCTAGAATTTCTTTTTCCTGGGTAGTGTATCTTGTTTCTGGATCAGAAAAGGTTCCAGAACTATATCTACAAAGTTTCTTCTGTTTAGTCTGATGATCAATGACAAATTATACTGCTCCCCATTGCTTATCAGATGCATTTGTTTCTACTATAAATTAATCTTCAACATTTGACAGTTCAAGTAAAGGGATAATTTTGACTGCTTCTTTAATCTGTCTTATAACTTTAAAATCATCTTTAGTCCAATAAAAAGGGTTAGTCTTGTCTGTTCCTTTTAATTTTGGAAGTTAGGCTTTGATTTTTTGAAGTAAGGTCTTTAATAAAGTCTGCGGCACAATTAAGCAATCCTAAGAATGATTGCAATTGTTTTATCTTTGAGTTGGTCTGGAAATTCAAGAATCTTTTTGGTTATGTGTTCTGCTAAGGATAATTTTTCTTTATTAATATGCATTCCCACAAAGTCTATCTCAGTCTGAAATAATTGCATTTTCCTTTCGGAAATAACAATACCATGTTTATCTAATTCTAATATAATCTTTTTAAGATGGTCTACATGCTCAATCTCAGTCTTACTGGCTACAAGAATGTCATCTATGTAAACAAGACAAAATTCTGAATAAGGTCTAAATATATTATCCATTCTTCTTTGGAATACTTGTGGAGCATTCAAGTATCCAAATGGCATTACTAGCCATTCGTATTTTCCTTGGGCACGCTGAAGGCTGTCTAAGTAATACTGTCTGGATGCATCTTAATTTGCCAGAAGCCAGATTTGCAATCAAACTTACTGAATATAATTCTATCTTCAATTAGATTGATTAAATTATTCTTGTCTGGTATCTTATAAGAATCAAATTCACAATTCTTATTTAATTGTCTATAATCTATAACCATACGTCTTTTTCCTCTTTTACGTTCAGATTCATTTTGAACATAGAAGGCGAGGTTATTATGTCTACTCTTGCTTTCTCTAATGATGCCTAACTTAAGCATTTCATCTATGTCGTTTTTGAATTCTTCACTGTCTTCTTGTGAATAGCCTTTCTTATAGGTTCCACCATTAATAGTGGCGTCTGGGTTAATAGGGATAATTTCACAGTAACTTTGGTCTTTATCCCACTTGGCGATGGGATTTTCTCCTAAAGTAGGTTCTGCTAATTGCCTAATCTTTTCTTTTTCTACTTCTATATCCATTTTCTTCTGTTTGGATATAGCTTGAACCTGTAATAAGGTGTACTGGGCTTGATATAAAGTGTCTTGTTGTATATGTGCTATTTGCTTATAACACTTTTGGTCTGGACACTTACATTCCTTTTGTCAGGGCTTGGTTATTTCTAAGGCTTCTTGTTGGTTTGTAGGTCTAGGTCCACCATGCTCCGCTGAAGAACTCCGATGTTTTATAGGTCTATAATTGGGTTTGACCTGCATAAGGTCAAAGGCAGTCTTGTGATCTATGAGAGGGGCTTTAATATTAAATTCCTCTTTATCACTAATTAATATCTTATCGTTATACTGAGTATAAGGATGATATTTACTAATAAAGTCTTGCCCAAAAATAATGTTTCCTGTGAAACTAAGACGAGGATCCATTATCCAAAATCGATGATTGACGGTTTTGTTGTTCTGATTTCCTAATTTAAAATAAATAGGAATAATCTGGAAATATAAGGTAAATGGGTCTCCATTAGCTACCTTACCATAGGTTTCTTGATTACTTTCTAGAAAATAATCTCCAGGGAAGGCATTAGCCTTGCAAATACTATGGGAGCATCCTGTGTCTATAAAAGCTGAAAGTCTTTAGGATAATCTTTGTGTCGTATAAACAATTCTACAAAACAAGCATGTGGTTTAGTAGAAATTCCTAAATTATTCTTTTCTAAAATAGATATTCCTTTATGAGGTTTATCTATAAAATCTAATGGTATTAGGTCTTCTGAACTACTATCCGAGCGGTATCCTTCTAAATCATAGGAAATTCCTTTTCCTTTTAAGTCTTCATTTTCTTGTAATCTTTTGACTATATTTCTATCAATGTCTTGATAATATGTTTTAATATCCAAGTATATTTGAGTGTCATACTGGCTAGTATAAATTGCTCTAAATCTAGTTCTCCAACAGTTTTCTTGGTAGTGTAATTGACAAATAACACAAACCATAAATAATTCTGTTTGTATAGTCTCGAGGCATTCTACACATCTAAAGTTTTTCTTGCTACATTTCATTTCAAATGTGCAATAATGTCTTTCATCAAAGTAACATCTACGTTAGTAACTCAGGATTACTAACTGTCCATCTTTTCTTTAAAAAGGGGTATATATACACTTATACCAAGCTTTTTCAAAGTCTATATATTCATCATCTAAATCGTCTTGATTAGCTTGCATCATATATAAATCTAAAGTATCTTGGGAGTCTTCACACTCATCAGTATTACTATTATAGTCTTCTGAATCACTATCTGTGTATGCACTATAGATACTAGAATTATCATCATCTTCTATGTCTGATATTTCTATAGCATGTAGGATATCTAATTCTTCTTGGTCTGCATAGTCTAATATTGTATTAATAATCTTAATACCTTTTTTATCTATCTTATTAGGGCAGTCTTTAGCAAAGTGTCCTTCTTTACCACAAGTCCAACATTCTTAGGAACCTTCTTATATTTACTAGTATTCTTCTTAAAGTATCGTCTATGGTTAAATCTATTTTTCTTAGTCTTAGAGTTCTTTTCTCTAAAGGTAGTAGATGGTCTAAATTTATATTTCTTTGGAAATCCTAAAGGTCTAGTTTTAAACTTCCTATGTTTCCATTCTAATTTCTTTTTGAATTTCTTATATTCACTTCCACATCCCCATTGGATTGGAGCGATGTCTCTTTCGTCTTTGATTGGAGGGATCTGCTTGAAAGTTTCTTTTATTAACTTTCCTTGAGTTAATCACGTCTCTTAGATATGATATAGTCTTTGGCAAAATTGATTCTTTCACCAAGGGAGTTATTCTCAACTCCAGCTACTCCTGGCCAATTCCTATATTCATTAATTAGGATTTGTCCTATGGCAGGTATCTTTCTAAAATATTCATCTTTTAAGGTCTCTCCAAATTCTTTAATTTGGTAATATAGTTGCTCATAATTATTGCTATATTCATTGATCTTATCTAGTTTGCAAATGCTAAGGAGGGCTAACTTAGTTTTTGCTAGGTCTTGTTCATTGATATGAGCTAAATGTCCAGCTCCAATGAATTCTGACGTGAATAATTGAATATATTCTTCAATTGATCTTTCTTCTAGGTTTTCCTTCATTTTCTCAATCTTAGCTAAGGAGTCTTCATCTGTAGCCTTTCTTAAACTATCTAAATAATCTTTTGCAATACCTCTAATGGATTGCTCAGCGTACTGCTTACATGAACTTACATCCCATTGTTCATTAGACGCAAAATACATGTTCATCTGATTATGCCATTCGTCTAAGGCGTTCTTCCTATCTTGGACATTATCTAAGTTAAGGTATATCTATGGCTTGACTTGCCATGGTCTTAACAGGAGTAAAACTCTTGTCACTAGTTGGAAAGTCTTTTATATAATCAGGTTTAGTCTAAATTAAAGTGTTAGAGTATATAGGAATATTTATTCTTATTGGTTTACTAAAAAGTCTAGGAGCATCTTCCAGCCTACTGATACTTGCTATCTTTTGTTTATTAGGACCTACTTGTGTAGCTGGCATTAGTCTTTCTTCTCCTTCTTCAATTAGTCTTAAGTTTTTAAGAAGTTCCTTATTATTCTTAGATTCTTTTAATTTTAATATACGGTCTTGAGCTATCATATTAAATCTTTCTCTTTCTTGAAATCTAACAGAATGACTTTTCTTAAGGTGATTTTTAAATGTCTTCATGTCCAATTCTGAGGGTTCATGTCCAAATTTTTGGATCCTAGCTTTTTCTCTAACTAAGTCTTTGTTTTCAAATGATCTTCTAGGTCTAATTACTAGGGCTTATCTTAGTAAACTAAAACTATTCTTACTACTACATTCTCCTTTTGAAGGATCATTGATTATGGCTTCTCCCATAGTCCTAAATCTAACTTCTTCAGTTTGGATATTCTTAGGAGGGCCAAATTGGATAGTAACATTTCCAGTGACATCGTCTTGATTAATAAACAAGGGTTTATTTTGTATAGTCTTAGTTTCTTGAAATTCTGGAAAGGGTCTTAGTTTTTCTTTCATAGGTCCAGTATTCCTAATACTGTAAGTATGATTACAGTCTGAAACATTGGTTCTAACTAAAATTTCTTCATTAAGTATTCCGCTAGGAATTCCCGATTGCATTCCTTCATAAGAAAATTGGTAGAACTTCACATAGCTTTGGAATTCTATATTTATATTAACATCTGGGATAATATAGTCTTCATAGCCACTAGCATATAAGATTAACTTAAAATGTTTGGCTGTGTCTACGGTTACTGTAAATGCCGGAATGACATTAAAGTATCCTATGTTGTCTGACATTTCTAATTGGGCTATCCCAATAAGGCTTTTCACAAAATCTTTCCATCTTTTATCTACTAAACAATATAATATATTGATATTGTTTTGAGATCTATGTAATCCCTGGATTCTTGCTTGAAAGAGTTCAAAGGTTAGGAATTGGAACTTTCTATCGGTTCCTCTAGATCTAAGCCATTCTGAGTCAAAAACTTGAAGCTCAGTGTAGGATTTGTCTAGCACATGATTTCTACAATGGTAAGTCATGTTATAATTAGGAGTCTTAGGAGTGACACCTTCTTTAAACAAGTTTATTTATCTAACGGCAGGAAGTTGTCCATTATGAATGGAATCTTCAACAATCTTCCAGTCAACTTCACCCCATTCTTTCCATTGGAGAGGATTGGTGAATTTTCTCGCCTTCCACCATGTTCTAACATTGAAGGATGAATCCTTGAGTCGTTGGAGCATACAATTACTCTGTCCAATATTTGGGATAGAGCTAACTATCTTACTAGTCTTATCTAATCCATCATTCATGATTCTTCTAGTTATGGTTTTTCCTTCTTTAGTTCCTACATAAGGAGATTCTTTAAATTTACATGTGATTACCTGTTTTTGTTCAAGTCTTTTTTTAATTCTTTCTAAAGAGTCTGAATAATCTTTTTGTCTTTTTATCTGCCTAAGGATTTCTTCATTAAACGTCTTATTTTCTTTTCTTGTATTATTGTTAATATCTTCATTATTTTTAACAAGAGAATTAGCGATCTTATTAATATAGTCTTTTACCTCATCTTCTTTTTCTTGTTTATGCACAGATTCGAGTGCTATCCTAGCTTCTATGGTTTCTACAGTTTTTTCTACTTTATCTAAACGAGTTAAAATAAACGGAGAGTCTAATTCGGCTTGGGAGGGTTTATTATATATAAACTTAATTCCCTTTATAATTTCTTCGTATTTTTCTTCTACTTGGACCATGTCTAGATTAAGTTCATTAATACTATCCATTTTGGATAGGTTATGGCTTTCCATATTATTAAGATAATTTGCTAAATTTTGTTAAAATTTAACGAAGTCTGTGTAGAAGGTGGTTAATCCTTCTGTCTTGTAAGTCTTTAACAAAGCTACTGTTATAGTCTTGGGTAGCTGCTATAGATGTAGAAATTAAATTTAATCTTTCTAATATGAGTCTAGTTGCTTTGGCAGCGTTGGTAATCTCATTTTCATTTATTTGATAATAAAATCTTTTATCTTTTCTAAAATTCTTTGGTAAAAGTCTGCTAGGGTCTGAATGGAAAGATTCCCAGTAACCTCATTCAAGTCTGATCTAGCTATCTCCATTGGGTAGATAATTGTCTAATCTAGGAATAAGCTTAGCTTGTTCTTTGGTAAGTTTAATTAACTCATTGTCTTGATTTTTAGTTAAAGTTTTAATTTCTAAAATGTCTTTGTTAAGGACTTCTATATGATTAGTCTTAATATTTATTTCTTGTAGAACTTGTACTAGGTCTATTGGGATTTGGTTATCTATTTCTAGTAGTCTTTTAGAGATATTTTTAATCTCCGTTTCTAGGGTTTGAGTGTCTTTTATTAATTGTCTTAATATAAGGAGTATACACTTATTTTGGTCTATTATGTTATTAATAGCACTGGCAGTAACTTGTCTACTATCTGCGTGTTTGGCTGGGATGTGTTCAGTATGTGAACAACCGTCTATGTAAGAGGTTAAACAACCTTCTGAGTCTAAATCAGTTATGGGTATAGGTTGGTAGTCTGGGTTTGCTCCCAAAATATCTTTGTAAATGCGGGGGATAAATCCCAAGGGCATTAAAGTCTTTTCACTATAAGTCTAAAAGGAGTGTCTTATGGCTCTGATACCAAAATTAGGGTTTTGGTCGAAATTTGGTGAGTTTCTAAAGCCTTTAAGGCCTTGATACCAATTTGGGTCTAAACTATAAATCTTTTAACTATATAGTCTTAAAATAAGGTTTTAATATAAGATAAAAGGGGGACCATCTAAGGAAAATAACAAAATGTCTTAGGGACCACGAGGGGACCAAGTGAGGAAGAGGACAAAGTCCGCACCGAGTACGCACGGTTTGGTCCGCACCAGAGAATATCTATCTATCTATCTATCTATCTATCTATCTATATAAATGTATGTATCTATATATATAAAGATAGAGAGAGAGAGAGAGAGAGAGAGAGAGAGAGAGAGAGAGAGAGAGAGAGAGAGAGCGAGCTTACAATATCAAGAAGATGAAAATGAATACTTGGATCAGTGAGTCTTTTAAGGAGTTCTGCAAGTCGCAGAAGATGATATGACTGTAAGAGAGGCTCAACGGAGTCTCCTAAAGATGGCTTTTGTGGTGATCCAATGCATCATCACACTCACATGCGCTTGAGGCCTTGATAGCAGACGCCTTGTCAGGTTTGCAACTGTTAAATGATGGGGACTCAAAACCATTGAAAGAGGGATCTTTATAGGGTTACCTACCCCATTCGTGCACATCTTTCGATGGGGGAGGAAGCGACGATGTGTTCAGATTGTAACACGTGTGAATCTCACGTGACCAGCCACGACTAATTTGTTTGGACTCGGATCTAGGGACAAGGAGATATGAATTTCTTGACCAACAGCGTGATGCCATGCGGATTCACCAAGGCCAGCCTCGTCTAACGAGGATGGTGACAACCTGCTGGAACTCAAAGGATTGTCGGCCTTGCCTGACCTGGGTAAAGTCAGTCAATGTGTCAATGACGAATCAGATAATGATAAGAATAGGGAGAAAACCTAATTCACTTTGGATTGAGCTCCTTTGAAGAAGCTAAACCCAATGGGGATTCTGAAACTGTCTCAGTAGTTTGAGAAGGACTCGGATTACTTGGTGTATTACACTTGTGACCCTTGTAATTTATAAATAAAGGCTTCCATCGGTTATTGGAGGCCATTGCATTCTTATACTCAGATTCTTGTCTCTCAGCTTGTAATTCTATCACTCGAGAGTCTTATTTTCAATAAAGAACATCCCAAACTCTTGGACGAAGGCAAGACCTGAACCACATAATCTTGTGCCCTGATATTTCTGTTTTTGCTACGTTCATATTGTTGTTTGGCTAGTTTTATTGTATTCATATTTGTTACCCACACTATCTTTTCAGCTTAAACGGCTTGGTAGAGGGCTTGTGTCAAGGGGTTCAACGGATTTTGGATGTGGACCCAGGCCATGGGGTTAGAAACCACAAGGGCGCACATAAATGACATTCTCCAGTGTCAGAAATCAAGCGCCACAAAAGAAAAGAAGGAAGAGTGAAAAGTATTTTTCATGGAGAAAAATCTAATTCCTATCAAATACAACCGTATTGGATATTTATGACTTGTTGAATGCTTATCATCAAGAAATTTAGAGAACCTTGCGAGGGGCCAGCTGTATTGACTTCTCTTGTAATTTATACGCTACAAGTACATTGATCTTTTGCAATTTAATATTTTTTCAGCTTAAAGGTTATAGAGAAGGCTATAGTCAGCTCTAATCTTGGTATGACTCCAAATAATGATGGAGACGTAATACGCTTATCCCTCCCTCAGCTCACTTCTGAGAGGCGAAAGGTATGATTTTTGTTATTTTGCTATGTAAATTCTAAATAGTGTTTTAGAACATAGCTGGCATTTCATCACTTTGTAGTTGGTTCTTTTTATGATCAAGTATGCTGATGTATAAAAGTCTTATGTGGCGAGTGATTTTTGGTTGTCTATATATATATGAACATGTATGTATCTCTGGTGAGTAGATTTTTTCATTTATGTATTCAAAATTGGTTTAAAGCCATCATTCCTATCCTAATCCAATGGATCAGTCATTCATATATTAGCAAATAAAAGCTAATTTGATGTTACTAATCTTTGATGAATCCTTTTCTAGTTTCTCATCTAGTTTCTTAATGAGGAGGTTTATCTCTAAGTAAGGAGGTTTATCTATAAGCCCCTACTACACACGTTGTTCAAACTCTTAATTGATATGTGTAGTTGGTATTAAAATTTTGGTCTCTCATTTTTCCATTTTATTGAGTGCAAAATTGGTACCTCTTTATATCTTGTACCGGATCCTGTTTTATGCCGAACATATTTTTAACATCATTTCATGTGAATATTTATTGTTGTTTTTTCCATTTAAAAATTGGATTTTGCATATATCATCCACAATGAACGTTTTTTAATTATTTTCCTTCCTGACATTAGCTAAACATGCTTTTATCAAGAAGGAATAGTGGACAAAGCATTGCTAAATTTGCGTTTACTTAATTGGGATATTATGTCATAGTAAAAGAAGAAACATGGAATGCCAAAAATGAGACTAACATAATGTGGAATAAGATGGCTACATACATTAAAGAACATCGAAAGACATTCTCTGAGAACTAAAATATAGGTGACACGATCTAATGAAACTTAATGGTGGAATGAAGAAGTACAAAATATAGTAAAAATCAAAAGGGAGTGCTTTAAAACGTGACGTACAACTCGAAACGAAGAAAATTTTGAGAAATATAAATGAGTTAGGAAAGAAGTTAAAAAATGGCAATGCTAAGTTTAAGGTGTATGATAATCTTTATACAAATTAGGAATGCCAGAAGGGTAAATAGTAGTTATAAGTTTGCTAAACTTACGGATAGAAAAACAAAAGACTTTAATAATGTTAAATGTATAAAAGGTGATGATTTGAGAGTTTTAATCAAGGATGAAAAGATTAAGAAAAGGTGAAAAAATTATTTTGAGAAATTATTGAATAAAGATAATGGGAGTAGATTGGTTATGGACGAACTTACAGAGAGTCGAGATAATATATTTTTTCGCAGAATGAAAATGCTAGAGGTTATGATTGCTTTAAAAAAGATGAAAAAATGGAGGGCTTTAGGACTAAATGGTATTCCTATTGAGGTTTGAAAATATTTAGGGGTAGGACTGTCTTGGCTAACAAAATTGTTCAATAATCTTATGATGACTAACACGTTGCCCGATATGTGGATAAAGAGTGTTTTAATACTATTATAAAAATAAAGGAGATAGATAATGTTGTTCAAATTATCGTGGTATTAAGTTAATGAGTCGTAGGATGAAAAGAGAGAGTGATAGAATCTAGATTGAGATTGTAAATATCAGTATTTGAGAATCAGTTTGAGTTATGCCTAATAAGTAAACAATGTAAGAATCGATTTACTGAGGAGATTAATGGAAGAGAAAAATAAGAATCTTCATATGTTTTTTTTATAGATCTGTAGAAGACGTAATACCTAGAAATATAATATGATGGGTTACATATAAAATGAGTGATTCATAAATATTTTGATGTGATTAAGGATATGTATGATGAATCCATAACTATAATAAGAACTACAATCGGAGAAAGTAGTTAATTTTCAATTACTGTAGGTTGGCAACAAGGTTCAACACTAAGTCCTTATCTTTTTTCTTTTATTATGGATGAATTGACTGAACATATACAAGTTTATATGCCACGATGTATGTTATTGGCAGATGATATTATTTTAGTGGATGAAACTAAGGCAGTAATTAATGCTAGATTGGAAGTGTGGAGAGATCCTAGAAACAAAAGGGTTCAAAATAAGTAAGAATAAAACTGAGTATGTGGATTGCAATTTTAGTAATAGTAGGTGGACAAATGGGGATTTGGTGAAACTTAAGGGTGAAGAGATATCTAAGCGTGATCATTTTCGTTATTTAGGCACAATTATCCAAAGTGATAGAGATATTAGTGATGATGGTACATACGGGATTATAGGAGTTTGGGTCTACTGGTGAAGTGCTACCGACGTGTGATGTGATCGACGTATAAAGTTAAAAGGGGAAGTTCTATAGGGTGGTCATTAAACCTGTTATGTTATATGGTACATAGTGTTGAACAACCAAGAAACAAAATGTGTTATAAATGAGCGTGACGGTGATGCGGATGTTGAGATGGATGTGTGGTAAAACTCGAAAGGATAAAATTAGAAATGAACATATTTGTAGTCAATAGAAGTAGCTCCCGTAAAAGATATATTGAGAGAAAACCGACTTGCCTGGTTTGGACACTTCAAAATGTAGACCAATAGATGCCCCCGAAGAGTGACTTTGTATTGATGGTAACAATAGGGGTAGGCCTAAACCGACTTGGTGGGATGAAAAGACCCATAGTATCATGTAGTTTAACTGAGGATATTGCAAGGATTCATCTAGTCGACCCCAAATAATTGGAAAAAGGCTGTGTTGTATTGTGTTGAGTATATGAGGTACAATTTCTTCAAGATTTAAATTAAGCTTTGCATCCCATGAGCATTTTTTATTTTGATTATTTATTTATTTGTTGATTCATGGACTGTATTCCTATTAAAAAAGTGTGGACGTTACATATATTCTTCCATGATGACGAATGAATGTGTTTTGATATTTCCCTACAAGAGTGGCAAGATATGCTTTTATCAAGATAGGGTAGTTGACAAAGCAGTGCTTTGTTTGATTATACTGAATTGGATATTATGTCACAGTATATTTGATACAATTTCTGAAGATTTAAATTAATTGTTGCATCCCTTAGAGCATGCTATAAAAGTTTTGATTTTGGATTATCTTTGTTCCTTGTTTGTTTCAGGAATTATCAAAAATTGTAGCTAAACAAGCTGAGGAAGGAAAGGTATAGATGTGTCTTAATTCTATTTCTCCAGATGGTTTGAGATGAGTCCATCATATATGTTTCTACCGATCTTGATTATGTGTATGCTAACTTTATTACTCTGGTTCAATTAAGATCTTTGTTTCTAAAATTAGTACACAAAATAGTGTGAAATTTCAACGATACAGAGGTAGTGGAAGCTCAACATTAGGTAATGTTAATGTTATTGATCTGATGTGCTAATAAAGTTGGGAGGTTAGAATTAAAAAAAAAAAGTTCTCCTTCAATTTGTAAATTTTAAGTAAAGACTCTGAATTTAGGATGGAAGTAATGTCATTTCTGAGACACCATAACAATGATTTAGTATATGAAATTCTAATTTCTCATTGATTATATTCTGTTTACAAACCTTTCTTTGAGCTTTTCAGATCTGCTTTTTGTAGGTAGCATTAAGGAATATCAGAAGAGATGCTATCAAATCTTATGAAAAACTTGAAAAGGTTTGAAATTTTAAATTCCTCCACTTATCCATTTCTCGGGTCAAGCTTCTATTATGATCATCACTATGTTTTGCAGGACAAAAAGCTCTCTGAAGATAACGTGAAGGACTTATCAAGTGATTTGCAGGTATGCAACATGATTATTAGTTTTGTGCAAACTCATCATCTTTGGGCGTGTTTGGTCTTTGATTATACTTCTGGGAAATAATGTTTTTTTCCTTCATTTTTATATTAATGGGACTGCAATTACTTGTGACGTCTATTCTTCATTTCTCTAAATCATCTAGATAGCAGTTTTGTGGGTGGGGGTTACAAATTTTGAAGTTACAATAGTGCCTGCTTGTTTTGGAAGAGGTGATATAGGCTTGACTGAGAGGTAGCAAGAGAATTATTTCCCATTTATTATTTCCCATGACAAAGGCTTTGGTAATTTTTTTTGTAAACTTTGGTACCTTTCTGGCGTCGAACGTTATCTTCAGTGACGGAAATTCTGTAATGAAAAGGGGAACCTATCTTAAAAAAAAAATAAAAGGTACAAAAGACTAGTTGCGCAATTTAGTGAAGTACCCAAGTATACTTGTGATTCTAGTCGTCATTTTTTAAAATCTTCTGGCAATCATTGTTGGGAGGAGATGTTTGAAAGTATACAGTACTACTGCCTGCTTGTTTTTGGAAGAGGTGAAATAGGCTTTGACTAAGGTTGCAGGAGATGTATTTCCTAGTTTTTTTTTCTTTGGGTACTTTGGTACCTCACTTATTTTTTATTTTTTATTTTTCTAGACTTTGGAACATTTTTGTTGTCGATTGTTATATCCAGTGAAGTAACTTTAGTCTAGTGACTAGTAAGGCACTGATAAAAAAGGATTGAAAAGGTATTAAAGTCTAGTTATGAAAATTATGGAGGTACTCAAGTCTGTTGGGTCTTATGCTAATTGTTTTGTTAACATTTGTGAGATACAGATTAAATCCTGATTTTCTTTTGGTTTTACAGGTTTCCCGAGTCCTTGTATTCTCGTTCTCGTTACTCTTGAAATTTAAACTGAGTTTTTGTTTAATTGCAGAAAGTTACAGATGAGTATATGAAAAAGGTTGAGTCCATCTACAAACAGAAAGAGAAGGTATTGTCAACGTCCAGAAGACTCTTGAAATATACGCCCTTTTTTGAAATGAAGGATATGGAAAAAAATGAACTTTATCAAAACTCAAGAAATAGTAAATATTTGAGTAGAAATGAATAATTGAGGACAACAAATAATCTACCCATTGAGTGCTTTCCTTTATCTTACAAAAACAGAAACAAGTAATCTACCCCGAGTGCTTTTTTTGTTGGGGCATATACTGAATAGTCACTCGACGTTTAGTTCAAACCTCCAAAAAGTCTTTTACCATGCCGCTGGCGCGGACCTTTACAAGTAAGAGAATAAGAGACTTATTGGTACAAAATAAAAGGTTTGGACTAAATGTGTATTAAAAAATGTTTGAGGGACTTTTTGGTATTTGATCCTTTTTTGTTTCCTTATAAAATAAAAATGAAGTCGCTAATGGTCAAAATCAGACTTATTATATATATATATATATATATATATATATATATATATATATAGGGAAATGATCAAGTGTGGTCCCAGTTTAAGGGTCCTGAATGAGGTCTATTTTTTTAAAATACTAAAAAAAATATTTTTGGGGTGATTTTTTTTATGGTTTTTAAACATTTCAGTAGGACCATAAAAAAGAATCAACTCAAAATGATTTTTTTTACTATTTTAAAAAAATCGGTCAAACTGTCAGTTTTAAAGTTATTTTTAAGCTTTTAAAAACTGACAAAGTTTGAACGATTTTTGTAAAATAGTAAAAAAATTCATTTTGAGCTGATTTTTTTATATGGTCCTACTACTGAAATGTTTAAAAATCATAAAAAGAAATCAGCCCCCAATTTTTTTTTTTTACTATTTTAAAAAAATGGACCTCATTTAGGACCTCAAACTGTAGGACCTCATGAGATCCTCTCTCTCTCTCTCTCTCTCTCTCTCTATATATATATATATATATATATATATAGTGAAATTACGGTACTTATTCGTCTCTATAAATGTCATTTTGAGTGCCGGAAATATTACATTGAACAACCAAAGATTCATCAAAGGTATCAAAGTCTAATTTTGACAATTAGCAAAATATCTTAGTCAAACAAACTGACAAAATATTATAAAAAATATCAACTAAAATTTTATATGCCCCTTTTGTCTTTCAGGAGTTGCTGACAGTCTAACAACATTATCTGTGCAATTGTAATGGGTGGCTCTGTATTGATCCTCAAAAAGTAATCTACGTCGTACTGTTTTCAGAGTATATGTACATTTCTCACCATTTTTTTGGTTGTTTGTTTGTGCAAATCGTTAAGGATGTAGTTGTGTACCTTTTGGAGGGCGGAGAAAAAAGGGGTAAGGAACTATGAGAAACAGCATATAAAAGTGATTTTTGAATGAGTTCCATGGTAAGGAAGTATGGATTCTTCGAAGAAGCCAACATGTTCATATCAAACACGAAACACAAAACACTTTGGATACCTAAACCACACTTTTCACTGAGGTAAAAAACATGACCCAGAAACATTGAATGTTCGAAAAAATTATTTTATGTTGTGAAATAAATATAATAGTTTATAGGAATCAAGTACGTTATCATGGGAGTTTGACACAAGTCCTATTCATACTTTTTCCTATTAGTCCTGGGTCCTATATTCTAATGATATCTATTGGATAAAAAATATTTTTTCTTGGAACGTTTTGGAGCAAAAAAAAAAAAAAAAAAAAAAAACGTGGGAACTTATTTGATTGCATACTTAGCAAATGAGAACAATTGGTAAAATATCCCGATAATATAGAATTATCAATTAACAATCTCGCTTTCTTTTTAAGTCCGTCCTAGGTTAATAATAGTCATGTTCCTAAATATAGTATATGACATTAGGTTCAATTACAAAGTTATCCTAACAATATCAATGAGAGAACAAATTCTTTTTCCTTTACTAATTATTTGTTTACCAAATCAACCCTGTTTAGAACTAAGCTATCATTTTTTTCCCCTTAAAATCTTGTTTTTCAATTTCAATGGATCATTTTTGAATCTCAAATCATCATTTGGGTTAGAAAAAGGGGATTGCTCATTCTTGAATCTCAACTCTTGAAACTGACCTCACAATCCATCGTGTTATCATCGAAGTCGTTGCACGAGGAATATGAATCATTACATGAGCAAGAATAAGCAAAATAGAAATTATAATTTTGATTTCTAGAAACTCCCTCTTAAACTTTATCCACAAGGCTTATGTTCTCAACCTCTTTATGTTGCATTTCATTCATTTGAGATGAGAACTTTGTGCAATCATTCAACAAATTTATCGTAGTTTCTTTCCTATCAAGGGTACTAACATTTTCCTCCATAAAAGTTTTCAAGAGCACACCAAATATCAATTGTATCTCAAAATAAATTATTTTAATCATAGATTTCAGTTAAGGCGACCAATCCCATATGCCGCGAGAAGCTTTAAACAATGTATATCATTCTAAGCATGAAGGAAAATAATAATGCTAAAGATATCCACAACAGTAAATATAATGAAGCCAAGATAACTAATATAAGTGTGAAGACAACTTGATAATGAACTCAATCAGCATAAGATAAATATTTCAACTGATCAAAACAAACCTATACTGAAATAAAATCCTTTGGATACCACCATAGGCCCATAATAAAAATAACACGTGACTTCTACTAAAATCCATAAATAGATTGATCTAATATAAAAATCACGAGAGTCAAACAACTAATAGCACTTTAAGCATAAACGAGATAAATAAAACGATATAAGTAAAGGTAATGCAAATAATAAAGTACTGAATAATTAAAATATCTTTGATACCATCCAAATAACAATAAAATATGGTTTCGTCACTGGAATAAAATAAATCTCGATACAAAATTCAACTCTGAATAATTACACCAATATAAATAGGGGATTTCTAAGGGCACCTTATATTTTACTTAAATATCACAACTTTGTTTTTATTACAAAATACCACTTAATTTTAATCAAGGTTCTAAAAAACGCGGGGCGTGATCGAGGCGTGGAGGCCAAGCCTTAAGCCTTAGAAGCCTAGGCGGGCCTTGGCGTAAAAAGGCGTGAAAAGGCGTTTAGGTCTTTTTAATATATTTTAATATTTTTTAACCATGATAAGGCTATTAAAATACTAAAATTGTACATATCATAAAAATATGTCTGAATATTTGTAAATAAAAATACTATTTGATTATTTTGGATGAGATAATGATCCGGTTTGTAAAAAAATCTTTAAAAGGCGATATCGTTTCACTAAGGCATTGTTGTTTTTAGAGAAAAAGTACGCCTTAAGGGTTTTATCAAGAATAAGGCGTCAAAATCTTAAGGCGGGGCGTTTCTCTCAAGCCTCAAGCCTAGGCGTGCCTAGGCGGGTTTTTTAGAACAGTGATTTTAATAGTTACTTTCAAATACCACATTAAGGCCAACCTTTCATCTTCAAATCCATTTTTCTTCAACTAAAGATTTAACATCAGGTTGGTATATTGAACATAGTACCCATTTGAATACCCAAAGTTTTAATGTATAAGGAACGACCCATTTGAACTTATATATATATATATATATTTCAAACATTTGCACGAACCATTTGAACTGAGCATTTGCACTGCCGTTTTAACCATTGAACCAAGCATTTGAACTGCCGATTGAAGCATTTGAATTGGTTCAGTGAATGGTTAAACATAATTCATGTAGTCATATTAACCCTGAAACATCAATGGATCGTTCGACTCTAATTTGAATTGGGTTCATATTTTTTGTTTATTAAAAAAAATCGAACATTATGATTATACTGAACTAGCATTCGAAACCCTCGTTTGGATTGTTGAAAAAATTTAATCTTATGAACTAGGGTTTCATTCCTTATGATTATACCGAATTAATTCTATTTATTCGATATTTTGTATGACGAATAAGTCTTTTTTGAACTAGGGTTTCATTCGTTATGATGACCCCGAATTAAATGTCTCACATCGGTATATTTATGCCGACTCAATGAATAATGTTACCCAATTTTCATTCCCTATTGTTACCCTGAATGCATTGGCACATGTCGGCATATTTATGCCGAATGAATCTAGGTTTAACCTAGATTCCATTCGCTGCATTCACCCCGACCTCATAGCTTCTCCTCGGTGTATACATAGCGAATGAAGACTTCTGTTCATGACTTATATTTACACGAATTATGTTTAACAATTTATACTTGTCTTATGGATAAACTATCATGCTACTTTGTTCATGACTTATATTTACATCAATACATGACTACATGAATTATGTCTAACAATGTATACTTGTCTTATGATTATTAACGAAAAATTGTGTATGATAAACAATTTTATACTTGACTTACATTTATAAATTCTATGTGAAATGTTGTTTTTCATTGTACTCATCATTGTAGTCTTTGTTTTAATATAGGTATTCTATAAATAAAGTACTATGCTACTCTCGCAAGAATAAAAATCCAGTTACTGCCTCAGAGAGGAAGTGTCGTGAAGAGATCCACCCTCAATTTGCTGTTGCTGCTACTCCTTTAGAGGGAGATGTCCCTGCTGTAGTGGAGGGAGATGTCCTTGTTGTGGAGATGGTTGAGGAGGTGTATGGGGTGGAGGAGGTTCATGAAGAGGAGGAGGATGAGGGTCATGTAAAAGAGGGGTTTCTTGAGAAGGAGGAGGAAGAGGGTCACGAGGAGGAGGAGGAGGAGGAGGAGGAGGAGGAGGAGGGTCATGACGCAGAGGATGGTCATGCTGAGGAGGAGGATGTTGCTCCCACTAAAGGGGGTGTATTACTCTTTCGGTCGTATAACCCGTTTAGCATGTTACACAAGACCGCTGCTGAGTACAGTAAGAAGAAGAAGGTTGCTGAAGGAAGCCCCTCGAGTGCGGCTTATGGGGGCCCCAACGATCTGAGACTATTGAAACATTTCAAGGATCACGTGGCTTACGACATTTGGACGAGTTCAATGGTAATTACATTTTTGAACTAAGTTATATCATTAATGTTTTATATAATTCATTAGTATGATATATTTTGATATAAATTGTGCTTATATTGTAGGTGGATTGGGTGCCTTTACTTTGCATTAATCATTGAACGAAGATTCGCGAGTGAGAATTCAATGATCTTAGTCATAATGTATAGAAGAGGGTAAAAATGACTAAGTTTAATGGACTTATAAAATATTTCTACCGTTACATAGACTACGCCCTTGTTTCTGCTTTTGTCGAGAGGTGGCATCCGGAGACCAACACATTTCACATGCCATTCGGGGGAGATGACTATAACCCTCGACGACGTAGCACGAATCTTGGGCGTTCCGCTAGTTGGTTTACCTCTTTTTAGCCCGCACCCCGAACTTAAGGAGGAGGAGGGGGATGTTGAGGTCCCGTCTGCTGTTGATATTCATATTATAACTAGCATACAACTCGTGCGATGCACGGACGATATACAATAAACAAATATAAAGATAATTAAAAAAATTAGTATATATCATAAATTCAATATCTTATTTTAAAGCCATTTACCGATACTTTATTTTTTTTCATCTGCTGCATGCTTAAAATAAACTACAAAATGTCATATTTTCAACAACTTTATATGCAACTAAAATACTATGATACAAACTTTGTTCAATGTTTTAAAGTTAAGCAATCAACCATTATTATACTAAATATAGAAAACTCATTCAAAATATAATATCTTATGCAATGAAATAAGACTCAAAGATGAAGCTAGGAAAACAACAAATATATCTAAAACAAATTGTTTTAAATTATTAACAAAACATATACTTTAATATTTTTTTCAAAAAGACACATCCTTTAATATTTTTCTCAAAAAAATATGTACTTTAATATATATATATATATATATATATACTACGGTGGATCTAATTTTGAAATATTTCTACTTTGAAGTAAAAAAAGGGGAAAAAACTAAATGTAAAAATTATATTTATATTTTAGAGAAAAATTTGATATGTACAAATTTATTCTACAGTTTGTCTTTATAAATTTTGTACATGTTGTCAATTTTATAAAATAACGCAAGTGCACGGGCTATTATAGAATAGCGAGTATAAGTACGGGTCGAACCCACAGAGATTTATCAAATTTTTTGTTCAAAATAATTGTGACTGTCCAACTAGACAAAATGGGTGTAGAGAAGATATGTAATGTTAAACTAAGCTAACACAATTAAAAAATGTGACTATGAAAGATATAAACTAGTGTGTGAGAAATTAGGGCATTGGATCCATTTATCACCTTTAACTAATACTATGTAATAATTTAAACTTGTCATTCTCAATTTTATAACTCAAATTAAATCGACTCTTGTCGCATTTAATTCGGAAAATAACCCGGTTAAAGTTCAAAATAAAATCCAACGTCTCTAAATTTAGACGGATAATTCCTATTCCCTTAAAAAGTTCACTTTTAAATTTCAAACTATAGTCTTTAAGCATGGACTATCAAAATAATCCAGTGCAAGCATAATACATAAAAAATTACTCACATTTAAAAATAAAAATATGATTTTTTTTCAAACAAAGTCGAAGGTTTAAAACACACTCTCGTGTCATTTTAAATGAATACCGAATTTTTAAAACCTTTAGCACATATCGGGAACAAAGACAAATTTAAATCACGCATAATATTAATCAAACAAGATAAATTTCACCTAGTCGTAGTAAAGAAATCAAGCTAGCATAATTGAAAATATAATAAAATTGCAAGAATGAATACTAGTTAATAAAACAAACTTACAATTGTTGTGTCTCACAAATATTCTTAACAAAATTTCGCCCATAAAGATACAATTATTGGCCCTCAAATACAAATAAAACTCTCAAATATAACTACCAAAAATTGTTCTCAAGTGGTTCTCTCCAATCATCCCCGAAAATAATGAGGCCAAGGGTCTTATTTATTGGCTTAGGAGTGAGGTATTAAGGTTTTGGTGGAACTCTACCTGATTGGTCGAAACGTGTTAAAACTTATCACTCCACCTCTTCAATCTTTAGATCAGGATAAGGGATCAAATTTTCCCCCACTCGAAAAAGTCTTAGATTTCCTTGCTGAACACGCATGCCAAATTTCGTCCAAATCGGTGAATAAAAATTCTCGACTTTAACAACTTTTTTCGAACGACCGTAAAAATCAGCTTTTCGCGCCTTTTTCGAGTTAATCATCTTGCACCAAATTTCATCAGTACCTGCAAATTTTCACAAGACAACTTTTTTCACAAATTAGCACAAGAATATTATAAAATTACCGAAGTGCCCATTTTTTACTTAAAATTGACATTTTCAATCCAAATTCAATCATTTTTGTATTTTTTTTCTTTTTTAATAATATGATCCTAAGAACTTATTAAATAAAATAAAATGAGACTAAAAAAGTATAAATTTGGGTATAAATTATACAAAATAATGCACTCATCAAATACCCCCCCAAGAACCTTATAAATCTGTCTTTGTAAATGATCCCTTTTCTATTATTTGTAAATTTTATACCTACCCAATTTTATATATTAGTTGAAAGTTCTCATCTAAGGCTCAACTATCGGGGTATATCCTGGAATATCTGGGATTTCAATAATGTCATCTTTTTCAATACATGTCATGGTTAGTACAAGTTTTTATGTGAAAAGTTTATATCCTGTAAAAGTTAAAATGATGGAATGGACGAGGTGACTTTTTTTTAGTGTTGCTCTCTATATCCTTAAAAATTATACCATATAAAAAGTTTATATCATATAAAAATTATATCATATTTTTACTGAACGATTGAAAGGTTCGGTAAAAACGTCACTTTTTCTTGATAAATTATGATATAGGTGCTCCCATCCTATTCAATAAATAAATGGGTGATAAGATAGGAGGCCATGTGGACAAATTAAAATTGAGGAAGTATTTAGTACATTGTATTCAATAAATAAATGGGTGATGAGATACACTCCATGTGGACAGATTAAAATCGAGAAAGCATTTAGTATATTAATTTTGATATTAATACCTCTAATACTACTGTATTAGAGGTACAATATAGATATCATTTTGTATGTTTTGTAGTCATGGATCTATGACA
This sequence comes from Sambucus nigra, assembly GCA_949130495.1. Classification (NCBI taxonomy): domain Eukaryota; kingdom Viridiplantae; phylum Streptophyta; class Magnoliopsida; order Dipsacales; family Adoxaceae; genus Sambucus; species Sambucus nigra. The sequence continues at coordinate 141,556,746 of OX422218.1, forward strand.
CTTTTTCAGGTTAGGCGAATGCATCGACATGGAGTTCGATGACACAATGCCCACGATTGCACATTGGTCATTGCAATCTGCCTCCCAGAAGAATGCGTTTCAAAATTTAATCAACTATTGTGAGTAGTTAGATGACATGACTGTTGGGAATGTAAATGATTTCTTATGTAAGTTTATTGACTTTTCTTTTAACTTGGATATTTTTTGAACTCAAATTATGTTTCGTTTGTTTGTAGGTACTTTGGGATCCCTATAGAGATGCTAGGGCAACTTATCCACTTTCCGAAGTATTATTTTATAGCGAAATTATGATATGTTTTGATGTTGGGGAGACCTATTACCCAAAACGCTGTTTGAGACAATTCGATCGACTCCAAATCATACCTCGCTAGCCCATGACACCTTTAAAGGACGAGAGGGGAAACAAAATTGCTCGATACAAGGTTAAATTTGATATGCAGAGATGGTACAACAAAACTTGCAAGACCACCTTTTATCGGAGAAGTCTAGGTCGGTGCCCGTATCGAGCCCCTGGGACTGTAGCAATGATTACACGGAGTGGTTCCTATCCAAATACCATCCCAAAGTCCAAAACCCCTCTTTTAAGTCCAAACAAACACAAATATCTTTGGTAAGTTTGATGTGTTTACTAATTTCAATAGTTTTAACTAATTTGTTTTTACTAATTTCATTACTAATTTTATGGTATGATCTTTTTGATAAGCGGATGAGGTACGAAAGGTTATGGAATTATTGAAGAATAACATGGACGATGGAATTTATGCAGATCCTGGTACACTGATTACACGCAATGTCCAAGCTTACAAATCGTTGTTGCATCTATTAAGGTCGGCCGACCGATTGTTAGTGAAAAGCGGGGTACAAAGTAAAGTAAGAGGAAGGGCAAAGGCAAGGAGAAAGTTGCTCAGGGATCCCAAAAAACGAAAAAGAAAATGATAGGATGCCAGTTTTATTTTTGAAAGTTGTAGTTGAAACTTGGTTGTAGTTGGTTTGCATATAAAACTTGATTGTGGTTGGTTTGAATATGAATCTTGGTTGAAATCGAACTTAATAGTGGTAACTCATTATTGTTGAAATATTTATTCTTGAAATTGTTTGAATTGAACTTTGACATATATATATATATATACACACACACACACTAATATAGTGGTAACTCAATATTGGTTGAAATTGGAGTTGGTTTAACTTTGGAGTTGGAACTCAATGTTGTTTGAAATTGGAGTTGGTTTAACCTTCATTCGCTACAAACATAGCGAATGGCCACAAAATAATCGCCATAAACATATCGAATGAGAGATGATTCGGGATAAACCTCCCAGGCAGTGTGTAATCCCTGTTGGTGGGAGGGGTTCTTTTGCTACCAACATAACGAGAGGATGTAAATATTTCATTATAAATCCCCCTAATGGGATTTGGTTTGGGATAAATGATGAGTGCATCATTTGATATAATTTATACCCAAATTTATACTTTGTTAGTCCCATTTTGTAAGGACATAGTCCGTCACACTTAGTATGTCGTATACCGCCACAAGTTTGTCGAAGCATTGAAGGTGCACATCTACAATTGACGATCCGAATTTCAAGTTAACTTCAACAATCATGCCCAACAAGGACGAACTCGGTAAATTGGTTATGTTCCATTTACATTTTGCATAAAAAAAATGTTGGGATTTTTTTATAAAAAATTAAAATATTTTTCCTTTTATGAAAAATGATTTTTGAAGTATTTTAAATGGATATTTATCTTTTCAAAAAACATTTTTATCATAAAAGTTTTTTGATAATTGTTCTCAGATTCGTAAGAGTGTTGTTTTCTAAGTCCCCATATATTTTAAAACTTTGTAAATCAAATCTAGAGATTTGTGCCTGGTCATTCAAACGAGATCCTATCTTGTTCGAACGAGACCAGACGTCGTTCGAACGACATGTCAGTTCGTTTCAACGAGATGTCTTTTTACCTGACATGTCACCGCCTTAAAAGTTTTTATAAATAAGGTGTCAGGGTTCTGTATTTCGTGTGGAGAAAATTTTATTTTGATATGAATACGTTTTTAAGAGTTTACCTTTTCTCCAACACAATTTTGAGGGTTCAAATTTTTTTTCACAATTCACAAATCCCAGAGAGTTTTTTTTTGTGAGTTGTTTTGTGGAACCCAAACCATACTTTGCCTAAATTTCAACCTTTGTGAGAATAACTCCGCAACTGAAGAGCCGAGAGCTATTGTGAAGGAAGATCTTACAAAGAATCAAGACTGCGTGTTCAAATTGGTACGGCTGCGAGTGAGCCACTACTAAGTTCTAGCTGAAGCTTTGAAGGTTTGACACAGACATTGTGCATTACGCTTGAGGGAAGTTGTATGTAAGTCAAAGGTCGTGTAACCGTGTCAAAGTTCTAGAATACAAAAGGTTTTGCCGTGAGGGGATTTTTTCCTGAATTACTCTATCACTTGCTTGCCTATTTTTATTTACAGTTGCATGAACATGGGCTGATTTTTCTTTGAATTTGGTTTTGTTAAATCTGAGTTACCTAATTAAATAAGTGAATTTGCGAATTAAATCAATTGGTATCACACCGCGTTTACAAACTGGTATCAGAGCGAGTTACCGTAAGTTATCGAGTGATCCTATGTTATAAAGTTTTTCCCTGATACTATTTTACTACTCACGTTTTCAAATTGGTATCAGAGCAGGTTACTCTAAGTTATTGAGTGATCCTCTGTTTTAAAGTTTTTTCCTCATACAATTTGACTACTCACGTTGTCAAATTGGTATCAGAGCGGGTATCGCTAATTTATCGCGTTTGATCCTCTTTTCCGAAAAATTGTGTTTGAACATGTGTTTCTTAAAAATTGATTTTGGATGTTTTAATGATTTTCGATGTCAAATTTTTGAAAAGTCTAATTGAAAAATTCACACGAACTCTTGTTTTATATCTTATGTTGAAAAGTGTTCTGACCGGTGTTCGGGTTGTGAGGGAATTGGTCACACGATATATGAGTGTCCCATAAATTTAAGGAAGCAATTGAAAAAATTGACGTCTCATGTTTCTACCCTTAGTGAAAGTGATTCAGAAGAAGAAGTTTTTATGCTTCTAGGCGAGAGTTTCCCACCCGTGTGATTATTGATGATAGTGAGGGCGATGAGAGTGAGAATGGAAGTGTAGATGAGCGTGACTTGCAAAAGGCTTTCAATGAAGCTTTGAAAATAAATAAAGAAAATTTGAAATTGAAAGCCCATTTTCAAGAGCGTTCCTTAAAAAATGATAATGATGTTTTAGTTGAAGATTCTTTGGATTGCACACCCTGATGAGAAAAGCTTGGAGATTTGAAAAATTGATTGTTGAAGCCAAGTTTGATTGAAGACTTGTTCAGTTTATCTTTCCACATTTTGAGTTTATGGGAAGGTAGATTTGTATAGGTTATTTGGAAAAGTTGATAATTCGAATTATTTTTATTTTGTACTGGCATAGTGTAAGCACATTTTTATCATGTCCGAAATGTTTCATTTATTTATGTCGTACGCCGTTACATTTGGCACGTGTCTACACGATCGCACACGACAGCCTCAATCCAAATTCCGGGAATCAAGCATTTATGATCTCCATCATGTGTCCCTCATCTGCCTCAACGACTTCACGTTCCATGATTTTAGGCACGTAAAGCAAGTGGTATGCAAGAGATTTCAAAACAGTGCAACAAGGCTTGATAGGGAAGTTCAAGGGCAATTTGGTAATTTTATAGCCACCGTCCGGAGGACTGGTTAACTGGAAAGTTGAAGAGCTTGCCGGAACAAAGATACTGGAAGAAACAGTACCTCAATCCGAGCTACGGTGAACAAGTTATGGCCTGTTGAAAATGGAGTTATTTCCAAGAAAAACCTTGGAATTTTTTTCAAGTGCTGAAAGCCCCTTTGACCAGCGAGTTTCCCAGAACCCAGCCCGAACCGGTTCGGTGGGGCGAACCGGTTCGCATGGTACCCAAACCGGTTCGGTGTCCCTGTACGCTGGATAGAATTTCAGAGTTTTAAAATCGTGGATCTCTTCATGTATTTTCCTATAAATACCAACTTCGGGGGAGCTGTTTCATAAGACTTAAAAAGACGAATTTGAGAGTCCAAATACCTCAAGTCTTTACCTTTTTGAGTCCCAAGACTCATGTTTTGATTCACACAACTCTTCCAATCCTTTGTGAATCCATTTGCAACCCAAGAACACATCCGTGTGTCTATTCATACCCTTGTGAAGAAGACCGTTCTTCTTCTTCATTGCTGCCCTTCTGGAAAGGGAAACTTCCAGCCGCTGACTACAGATCCGACGCCTGTGGGTAACTCTGTGTCACTGTATTTCATTGTAATCCGAAATTGTATGTTACAATATTATAATGAAAATAAATGGTTTTGCCCCTTTGGGGGATTTTTCCTCACATATATGTGTTTGAATGTTCTTACATGATTCATCATCATATTTAATCACATATAGATGCATGTTTTGGATTTTATTGATAAAAACTGTGTTTAATTAAATAATATCTCTATTTGAATGCAAGCGCCACTCTTCTCACATAGACATTGGGAGAGATTTGTAAGGACATAGTCTGTCACACTTAGTATGTCGTATACCGCTACAAGTTTATCGAATCATTGGAAAGTGCACATCTACAATCGACGATCCGAATTTCAAGTTAACTTCAACAATCATGCCCAACAAGGACGAACTCGATAAATTGGTTAAGTTCTATTTAGATCTTGCATAAAAAAATGTTGGGATTTTTTATAAAAAATTAAAATATTTTTGCTTTTATGAAAAATGATTTTTGAAGTATTTTAAATGGATCTTTATCTTTTTAATTTTTTTTTTATTATAAAAGTTTATTGATAATTGTTCTCAGATTCGTAAGAGTGTTTTTTTCTAAGTCCCCTTATATTTTAAAACTCTATAAATTGAATCTAGAGATTTGTGCCTGGTCATTTGAACGACATGTCAGTTCTATCGAACGGGATGCCTTTTTACCTGACACGTCACCGCCTTATAAGTTTTTATAAATAAGGTGTCAGGGATCTGTATTTCGTGTGGAGAATTTTTTTTTATCAGAATATATTTTTGAGAATTTACCTTTTCTCCAACACAATTTTGAGGGTTCAAATTTTTTTTCACAATTCACAAATCCCAGAGAGTTTTTTTTATGTGAGTTATTTTGAGGAACCCAAACCATACTTTGCCTAAAGTTCAATCTTTGTGAGAAGAACACTGCAATTGAAGAGCCGAGAGCTATTATTGAGGGATATCTTACAGAGAATCAAGACCGAGTGTCTGGGCTGTGTGTCAAAATTGGTACGACTGCGAGTGAGCCACCGCTAAGTTCTAGCCGAAGCTTTGAAGGTTTGACACACACATCGTGCATTACGCTTGAGGAAAGTTGTATGTAAGTCAAAGGTCGTGTAACCGTGTCAAAGTTCTAGAATACAAAAGGTTTTTTCCTGAATTACTATGTCACTTGCTTGCCTATATTTATTTACACTTGCACGAACATGGGCTGATTTTACTTTGAATTTGGTTTTGTTAAATCTGAGTTACCTAATTAAATAAGTGAATTTGCGAATTAAACCAATTGGTATCACACCGCGTTTATACATTTTAGTTTATTTAATAAGTTGTTAGGACTATTTGATTAAAACGAGGAAAAAATGCGAGAATGATTGAATTTGAATTAAAAATGGCAATTCTAAGTAAAAAATGGGCACTTAGATAAATTTATAATATTCTTGTGCTAATTTATGAAAAAAGTTACCCAGTGATTTTCTTGCAGGTAATGATGGAATTTGGTGCGAATTGATGATCAACTCGAAAAAGGCACGAAAAAGCTGATTTTTACGGTCGTTAAAAAAAGAAGTTGTTTTTACACTTGTGAAATCAGAAAAAAAAGTCGAAATTTTGTATTCCCCGATTTGGATGAAACTCAGTGTGCATGTTCAACAAGAAAAGATAAGAGTTTTTGAGTGGGAAAAAATTTGGTCACTTATCCTGATCCAAAGATTAAAGAGGTGGAGAGATAGCTACCAACACTATTCGACCAATCAGGGAGAGTCCCACCACAACTCAAATACCTCACACTTATCCAATAAAAAGGACCCTTAGGTTCAAAATTTTAGAGAGGGATTTCGGGAAGCAAATTTGAGTGATTGTACTCAATTTAAGGGCCAAGTTTTATCATTTTTTTAAGAGGATTGAAGATTATTGTGAGAGAACTTATTATAAGTTTGATTTATTAATGAAAATCTCCATTTATTCTTGTAATTTATCTCTCATTATGGTAGCTTGATTCTTATAGTAGGAGTAGGGTGAAGTTTATCGTAGTTAGCTAATATTGTCATGTTAATTTGATTGTTGTTCATTCCCTACTCATTCTAATTGTTATCAAAGATTTGGTATTCATTTTAAAACGACACGAGAGTGTGTTTTAAAAACTTAAAGATTGTTTTGCTCAAATCAAGTTTTGAGATTTAAAAATAGTAATTTTTGATAAATTATCCTTGCACTTTGATTGTTTTGATAGTCCATGCTTAAATACATTTGCGAATTTAAAACTTGTATTTTCTAAGGGAATAGGGATTTTAGCCGTCTATTAGAGACGTTAAAAATATTTCGAACATAACATTTTATTTTTTGAATTAAACGCGACGAGATTGAGCTTAATTTAAGTTATAAAAAGGGAATGACAACATTAAACTAGTGTGCAAAATTAGTTACGTGATAAATGGACCCCGAATCCTAATTATTTACAAATCTCTTGTGTTACTCTTATTTATCGTCATGATATTTATTTAGTTTAGTGCATAATTCTTCTCTACCCCATTTGGTCTAGTTGGAAAGTGGCAATTCTTTTAATAATTAAAATTGAAAAATCTTTGTGGGTTCGAACCGTACTTACACTCGCTATTCTATAATAACACGTGCACTTGCGGTATTTTATAAATTGTCAACAAGTTTTTGGCTCTGTTGTCGGGGATTTATTCTATTTCTTTTTTAAACAAGATGCGACTTTCGGACTAGTTTTTTAAACTTTTCGCATTTTCATTAGTAAAAATTTTAATAAAAGACAAAAAAAAATCCGTTTTTTTTTTCTTTTCGTAGTCGTTATGTTTTTTCCAGAATAGAAAAAATAAAAAATAAAAAAAATTGCTTCATAAGTGTGCTTTGTTATTGTTTTTGTGTTAAGTACCCCGCTAGTGCGCGTGTCGTATTATTTTTTTCTTTCCTTTATTTTTTTATGTGTCGCACATTACGTTTGGTGTAACTTATTTTTTTTTCCAGAAACACATTAAAAAAAAAAAACGAAGCAAAAGTGAAGAAAAATTTGAAAATATGTGCAACGATGCGCGAACATGTAGAAACTTTTGCAAACTTGCCACGAGCACAAGGAACTTTCGGGCACGACTGAAACGTAGGCAAATTTTCTCCCGATCGACATGAACTTAATCTTCAGTCCGGCGTAAATAAGTGACCGTATAAAGTCCACTCCAGAGGTACATTTTTGAATGCTCATATGTGGTTTAATTTCGCACTTAATTTAGCACGTTGCATAAATTGGCTTACAGGCAAAACCCGTGTGAAAGATAAGGTGGGAATTTCATCATCCTTCCTTGACCCAAAAATCACTAATTAACCAATCTCTTAACGACGCTAGAATTAAAAGCTACTCCAACTGGAACTTGTCAAATCGATTCCGTTTTACCTTGTCTAGTATCAATGGTTTTTAATGAGTCTTCGTACCGACCACCTACCTGGAGGTAAAATCGGAATTTGAGGCGATAACCATAGTTTGTCGTCTTTTAAATTCTCCATTGTCAAAGTGTAGAAGTTGTCTCATTAAATAAATCAAAATTGCTTTGTGTTAGTTTACATGTCTTTGAGTCAAGTATAATTGCTTTCGCATTCTCAAAAAAAAATTATTAAGAAATTACAATGGGTGATCCTCATATTATTATCCTGTCATCTTTCTCATATTCCTCGATTGATCCCGTGGACGTGTTTTTAAGAAATACTAAAAATTTAGATGACTACGTATTTAAATTTGAATCAGATGGGTCATTAACCATTTTAAAAATTAAAGAAGGTATGCATGAGAATTAAATTCATTGAATTACTATTTGCCCACCAAAGTGTATCAATTGGAAAGAGGTAAACAAACGGTATAATGATGCTATTTCTAAAAATAATCATGAATTAAATTAGAATAATCAATTTTGTGAGGTGAAAAAAATTGACATCTTGAAACACGTAATGATTATGATGATTTGGATGTTGATTCTTATCGAGATTTTTCTCCTAATTTAATTGAGAAAAATGCTGATGCTTTTTATACGTGGGAAAATTTATTTGAGGATTCGTCATCCGAATTTAGTGATACTTCAAGTATTTTTGACGGTCCTCCTATTTTTGATGAATAAAGTGTATGGCCACGTGATACCTCTTCTTCTCGTGCTTTTCATAAAGTCTCACATTTAGAAGTAAAGTATGCATCCCCAATTTTACGTGACTATTTTCGAAAAAGAGATAGTAAATATTTGGATTCTTATTGTAATTTGCTATCCCCATATGATGCATCAACCTATGATTCGTGTGATTTAAATGTGTTTATTATTGATGATGTCAGTGAACGCCATTATGACCATGTATTTATGCTTGAAATTTATATTGTGCGATTATACTCTCAAATTTATGATGTTTTGGAACTTTGTGCTATAAAGTTTATTAATTTGAATGATCCACAACTCTTTCGATTATTAATTTAGGGTGATGATGGTAATTTTCATGGGTTTGTATATTATTAGTTTAGTTTTTCCCACTTTTTTGCTATTTTTAATTTTTTTTTTGTTAACATACACTTGTTACTTTGGATGTTGGTAGTAAAGTGAAGTTCACTGGTAATATCGTCATTTCACTTCTTTACTTTAATTTATTTGTCCATATTTTTATTTGAGCATACATTGAGGACAACGTAAAATTTAGGTTTGGGCGTAAGGATGATATTTTCGAAAAAAAAATAGAAAAATTTTAAAAATCCAAAAATATTTTCAATATAATTGAGTTTTGAAACGATTTCTTAATATAGAATTAATTCATCGATTTCTCAACTTATGAAATTTTTTACACATTACCCATACATAATGATCGAAAATGGATATTGAGGCGAAAGTTAATATGCTTAATGAATAAATGTGGAGATTGTAACCCGACGAGATATTGTGCCATTCATCATTTTCGAGAGATTTAAATCAATCCGAGTTAAAATAACTCAAACTTTCCTGTTGATACCAAAATTAGTATGCTGATGTGGACGAATAATAAGAAGACACGTGTCAATCTACGTGGCACAATAGCAACGAGGAAGATTGTTTCCCCGACCAACATACTCACTCCGAGCAACAAGTATACTCCGAGGAAACGCCAGTCTTCCGAGGAACTTCCATGCTCCGAGGAACTCTTGGACGACGAGAAACTAAGGCGGTTCGAGCTGCACCTCGACCACAGCATTAATTGCCAGATAATCAACAGTTCAACTATTCATTGAATGCTTATCATCTTGACGCGCACGTTTGAAGAACATTAAATGAATTACCCTTTCATATGTGTATCATTTAATGTAACACCCTTTCATGTACATCCTAAGGGCTATAAATACCTTGTATCACCCTCATTCAAAGGGACCGGAATTTCTTGATAGCACTTGTAATCGAGAATTCTCAAACACTCAGTAATAACATAACAGTGGATGTAGGCCATTCATATAAGGCTGAACCACTTTAAAATCTTTGGTCTTATTTATTTATCTGTGATTAAATAATTAGAGTAATCTAGTTTTTTACATCAACAGATTGGCGCCGTCTGTGGGAATCGATTGTTATTATCGTTTTTCACCAAAAATCATTCATCATCAATGGCGGATAATCCAGAATCTAGCAATCGAAACGCTGGAAATGCTGGAAATCCTCCAAATCCCTCTGCACCTCCAGATCTGGCCGGGATTATGACGAATCTGGCTCAAGGATAAACCGCCATGCAAGACACAATGAGGCAACTCATACAAACCCTTCATGGCGGTGCACCTGCACGTTCAGGACAACGAAGTGGTCAGAGGCAAACTTATTTACTTTCTTCACGATCCAGGCATACTGAGTCATATCGTAATGAGGAGTCTGATGATTTCTCTTATCAACCTGGGCGAACTTTGTCAATAAGGGCTACAGATACTGATCAACGTATCACTCTCTCTCCAGAAAGACCCAGTGCCTTAGAAAGACTGAGTAGGGTGTCTCCTTTCAGTCGATTAGGCCCTAGGAGGAATTGGAGTCCACCTAAGACCATGTCGAGGAGTTTTCGACAACCATCAAATCTAAGAGAAGGATCAGCACAATCATGACCAGTTGCTCATCAAGATAGATCTCAAGAGGCTACTTCAGAACGATCTATTGCTCGAACCAATAGGCCCGAGGAAGGAAATGAAGCGTGGAAAGGGTCCCTTCAGCGATTGGAGGATAGATTGGGAGAAATGGCTAGGGCGAAGAATCCCCTACAACGAAATTTTGTTCAAGGGACACCTTTTGTCCAGGCCATTGTGAATTTTCCTACACCGTCAAAGTTTAAAGCACCAGTAGTGACCCCTAAATATGATGGAAAGACAGATCCTGTTCTTCATATAGAGCAATATCAAGCTGCCGCCGATATCTATGCTGTCCCCGACGAGATGAGATGCAGAGCGTTCTCAGGAACTCTTACTAGAGCTGCCCAAATATGGTACAACAATCTTCCTCGGGGTAAGATTTTAACTTTCTTTCAGTTGGCCGAGTTGTTCATCGACAATTTCTATTTCGGAGCAAAGCTAGTAAAACGAGTAGCACACTTGTTAAGTGTTAGACAAAAATTTGGTGAGAGTACTAGAGATTACATAACTCGTTTCAATAACAAGAAGTTGGAAGTCATAGATTACGAGGAGAAGACAACAATCACCGCCTTGATGAGTGGGTTGTTGCCTAATAAGTTGTATTACACCTTGGTGAAAGATCCACCTAAAACTATGTCAGAGTTGATGGCAAAAGCGGCCAAAATCATGAATGCCGAGGAAGCTATGGCTGCAAAGAAGAATATAGATAAAGACACCAAGGTGGACGTCGACAAGTCTAAAAATAAAGAGCACAAGGGCAATGGCGGTGACAAGCGTTCCAGAAATAATAAGTCATCATGGGAAGTCCTGAAGAAATTCGATAATTATACTCCCTTGAAAATGGGTATTAATCATGTCTTGGAAGAAATCAAGAATAGCGAGGAAGTAAAGTGGCCGAAGAAACTGAGGTCAGATCCTGATGCGAGGAACAGGGACAAATATTGCGAGTTCCACAAAGATCATGGCCATATGACTAAAAATTGCATAGCTCTTCAGAACGAGATTGAAACACTCATTCGAAGAGGAAAGCTAGCAAAGTATGTTGATCGGGGAGGTGAAAGAAGAAATAATGATCGAACTAGAGAAAGATCTAGATCTCCTCGTCGAGCAGAGGAGAAAAAGAAGAGAGGCCATGAAGATGATGCCGAGGATGACCCCGATTTTCCCAAGAAACCAAGGCAGCCAGAACGAGAGGTATTTTCCATACGTTTTGGATCATTTGATTGTAATGTTATTACAGGAGGAGATGCAGGAGGAGGAGACCTTACTGCAGAAAGAAAGGCTTACCTTGGAGAGGCTCAAGCTTGCTCATATATTCAGCGAATAAATTTGGCTGAGGAGGATCGCCCGAGGAAGGTAAACAAAGAGAAGCTGGTCATTGGCTTTTCAAAAAACGACTCGGCAGACATCATGTACTATTCATGCTTTGACAGTTTAAATTTGAAGTTATCTCAATTGGAGCCTTATCACAGACCTCTTCTGGGTTTCGTTGGCGAGAAAGTTTTTCCACTTGGGACGATCAAGTTGGATATATTCATTGGAACTTGGCCTGCTTGTCGAACAGAGAGAATACGCTTCTTTGTGATGGATAAGAATGTGCAGTCAGCCTACAACATCATGATGGGAAGAGTTGGTTTAAAGAACTTCGAAGCAGTCCCATCTACAGTACATCAATGTTTAAAATTCCCAACAAATTTCGGAGTGGGAGTGGTGCAAGGTGATCAAAAAGTAGCTCGAGAATGCTATTATTCATCTGCCGAGCAAGAGGAGCTTGAAGAATCAAGGAAAAAGACTACTACTTACCAGGTGGAGGAAAGTACGGAAATTGAAACACTTGATCCAAGAGATGAATCCCAACTTGTAAAAGGACAAGTGGTAGAATCTACAGAAAATGTTATTCTGGACGACGAACACCCTGAACGAGTAACCCAGATAGGTTCATCGTTGGATGCCTCAATAAAATAGGAATTGATAACTTTCTTGAGAAACAGAAAGAAAACTTTTGCGTGGAGTCATGAAGACATGCCAGGAATAGATCCAAACTTCTTGTGTCATGATCTCAATGTGAATAAGGAGATCAAGCCTGTAAAGCAGAGAAGAAGGGTATTTAGCCCCGAGAAGAATCAAGCTATTCAAGAGGAGGTCGACAAGCTCCAGAAAGCCCAATTCATTGAAGATGTGAAGTATTCGGACTGGTTGGTAAATGCGGTGATGGTAAAGAAGAAAAACAATAAATGGAGAATGTGTGTTGATTTCACTGATCTCAACAAGGCCTGCCCAAAGGATCACTTCCCATCGCCCAGAATTGACCAACTAGTGGATGCTATCTCGGGGCACGAGTTGCTCAGCTTCATGGATGCTTAATCTGGTTACAACCAGATCAAAATGAAACCTGAAGACAGGGAAAGCACTTCTTTTATTACCCCTAGGGGAACTTATTGTTATAATGTTATGCCTTTTGGTTTGAAAAATGCAGGAGCAACGTATCAACGGCTAATGAATAAGGTTTTTACCGAACAAATCAGTTGCAACATGGAAGTCTATGTCGACGATATGCTGACAAAGAGCAAGAAAGCTGCTGAGCATCTAGTTGACTTAGGTCAGACCTTTGATCAACTGGATAAATACCAGATGAAGCTCAATCCGACGAAGTGCACCTTTGGAGTACGAGAAGGAATGTTCCTCGGGTACATCGTCAACCAGCGAGGCATTGAGGAAAATCCAGCAAAGATCAAAGCTCTTTTAGGGTTGCGATCTCCAACGACGAAGAAAGAAGTGCAGAGTCTTACAGGACGAGTTGCAACGCTCAATAGATTTATGTCTCGAGCAACTGATAGGTGCCTTCCATTCTTCAAAACACTCCGAAAAACTTTCGAGTGGAATGATGAATGTGAAAAAGCCTTTCAAGACTTGAAGAAATATCTGGGAACACCTCCATTGCTGTCCAGACCAGTGATGGGAGAAAAGTTATACTTATACCTGGCAGTATCAGAAAATGCGGTCAGCTCGGCATTGATCAGATTGGAGAATGGAGTCCAGAAGCCAATTTATTACACAAGTAAGGCTTTCCGAGGTGCAGAGATTAGGTATCCAAAGTTGGAAAAATTGGCATTGGCATTAATTGAAGCAAGTAGAAGAATGAGGCCATATTTCCAGGCCCATACCATCATCGTGTATACCGACATGCCATTAAGACAAGCCCTTCATAAGCCAGAAAAGTCAGGGAGACTGATGTACTGGGCAATAGAGCTCGGTGAATATGATATTGTGTATAAACCCAGATCATCCTTAAAAGGGCAAGCTGTAGCAGACTTTATAGCAGAGTTTACATATCCTGATACCCCCGAGGAACAAAAGTTGCTCGCTGACCAACCTGTGGATGTTACAGGATCAACAGACATAAGTCCAGACCAACTCCGGTTGGTAAAAGGGCTTGTGGATGTAGAAAGATCATCAAATTCAAACCCAGACCAACTACGGTTGGTAAAAGGGCGAGAAGAGATGGTCGACGAGGAGCGAAAGATACTAGGGGAGGATGAAACAAAACAGCAATATTTCATCGAGGAACGCTGTCAGATAAGAATTTTGAAGACGAGTTACCTGCGTGGAGATTGTATGTAGATGGGTCATCTTGTACAACAGGTTATGGAGCATGGATTGTTTTGAACACTCCAGACGAGATTGACGTGGAATATGCCTTACGATTCCAATTCAAAGCTTCCAATAATGAGGTTGAGTATGAAGCCTTGATAGCAGGTCTTAATTTAGCAAAGATTATGGAAGCGCAACAAGTGATGATATTCAGTGATTCTCAATTAATTGTGAATTAGATGATGGGAACATATGCAATTAAAGGAGAATTAATGGTCAAGTATCATGCAAAGGCAATGGAGTTGTTGGCAGAATTTGATGCCATTCAGTTGATCAGAATACCAAGAATGGAGAATGCACAAGCAGACGCACTGGCACGACTAGCATCAGCTACTCGTACCGAGTTGCGAAGAACGATACCAATTGAGGTGTTAGAGAGTCGAAGCATAGATGAAAGCTTGACGATGAATGTTATTTCCCTTGATTTAGGACCATCTTGGATGGATCCCATCAGGGCATATGTCGAGGAAGGAGAATTACCGGAGGACAAAATCGCTGCCAAGAAATTGAAGTTTAAAGCTGCTCGGTATGTACTAACTAATGGTGTTTTGTATAGACGAGGAATTTTGGCAGGCTTGCAAAGATGTGTACATCCCTCCGAGGTGAAAGAATTGATTGAAGAAATCCATGAAGGGTCCTGTGGAGACCATGTAGCAGGTCGAACACTTTTGCAAAGGGTGATGACGCAAGGATACTACTGGCCAACGTTGAGAGCTGATTGTATAGCCTATGCTAAAAAATGTGATAAATGCCAACGTTTTTCTTCCATCCGACGTACTCCACAAGCATTATTGACACCCATAACTTCCCCTTGGCCATTTTCCATGTGGGGAATTGATCTGGTTGGACCACTGCCAACGACCCGAGGAAGATTCAAGTACCTCGTCGTCGCAGTGGATTATTTTACTAAATGGGTAGAAGCTGAGCCTCTGATTGATATGACGTACGAGAAGGTGTACCAATTCGTTTGGAAGAACATCATCTGCCGATATGGTCTCCCTCATGCCTTCATCACAGACCATGGAACACAATTCGATAACGAGGAGTTTGCCGCCTATTGTCATCAGTCAAACATTTTGAAGGTTCATTCCGCACCAGGCCATCCTCAAAGCAATGGACAGACTGAAGTGACGAGCAGAACATTATTAGATGGTTTGAAGAAGAGGTTAAATGAGGCTAAAGCAAATTGGATTAATGAGCTACAGTCAGTATTGTGGGCTTACCGAACAACTCCCCGAGCAGCAACTGGAGAGTCCCCATATATGCTGGCATTTGGAAGTGAGGCTGTAATACCTGCCGAGTTGGGTCTACCAACACACAGAGTGCTGAATTTCAATTCCCCAGTCAGTGATTTGATGAGAAGATTAGATTTGAACATGCTCGAGGAAGTTAGAGAAGAAGCAACCATTAGGAATGCTGCATATCAACAACGAACAGCTCTGTTTTACAACAAGAGGGTGAAAAAATGCGATTTAAAGGAAGGAGATTACGTGCTAAAGAAGGTCATTCAGAAGCACAATAAATTGGAAGAAAATTGGCATGGACCTTATCGAGTTACAGAAGTTGTTCGACCAGGAACTTACCGAATAGCAACTCTAGAAGGAGAGGAATTCAAGAATGCATGGAATGTTGAACACCTACACAAGTATTATCAGTAATGTAAAATGTAAAGCAGTTCTATCAATATGAATAAAACGATGATGTTTCACCATCTTCTCTCCTTTTGTTGAAAGTTTTTCGGGGAATACTAGTGTACAACACTACGCTGCTCGACAGCAAAAAGAAGACGATAGTTCAGACCCACGACCAACTCCGGTTGGTAAAAGGGCGAGAACAAACTATACTCCTTTGGTTAGGAGGCATACACTAGCGTGACCAACTCCGGTTGGTAAAATAACTAGTGGAAACTGATAGTTCGAGCGTGATCAACTTCGGTTGGTAAAATAGCGAGAACAAACTATACTCCTT
Source organism: Sambucus nigra (assembly GCA_949130495.1). Taxonomy (NCBI): domain Eukaryota; kingdom Viridiplantae; phylum Streptophyta; class Magnoliopsida; order Dipsacales; family Adoxaceae; genus Sambucus; species Sambucus nigra. The sequence goes on from OX422218.1 coordinate 141,572,830, forward strand.
TGGTTAGGAGGCATACACTAGCGTGACCAACTCCGGTTGGTAAAATAACTAGTGGACACTGATAGTTCGAGCGTGATCAACTTCGGTTGGTAAAATAGCGAGAACAAACTATACTCCTTTGGTTAGGAGGCATACACTAGCGTGATCAACTCCGGTTGGTAACATAACTAGTGGACATGATAGTTCAAACCCATGACCAACTCCGGTTGGTAAAAGGGCAAGAACAACATTCTTAAAAATGCCAATTTCGGCTGGTTAAGAAACAAAATATGCCAACTTATGTTGGTCGGAAGGTAAAACTATTCTAGAAAATACAAAATATTCCAAACTGAACCAAGTATGGTTGGTCGGGGATAAAAATCCACTAACTGTATTTGGTCGACGAGGATAAAATGATCGACCTTGGTTGGTCGGACACATTTTATGAAAAAAATTGCCAAGTATGGTTAGTCGGGGATAAAAACTCTCACTAATTATAATTGGTCGACGAGCACAATTTAACATCCTTGGTTGGTTGGAAAAGTTTTAAACATTTTTTATACTCATTACTTTGTTATTAAGTGATCGAGCAACATTTTTGATACTTGTAATCTTTTATTACTAGATTGGTCGATGAACCACAAAGAATTGTTATGCAATCACAAATATAAAAGTGCTAGACAAGTACAAAACAATAGCAATACAGATTTGCAAACATAAAATGAAAGTCTTTCATTAAAATTCAAAACGAATTACAAATTACATGTTTGCTAACTATTACATTGAGATTCCTACTCTATTGGTTTCTTTCCCTTAGCTTTTGAAACAGGCTCCTCGCCAGCAGGAGGATCTTCCAGGCAAAGAGGAGAATTAATGAAGTTAATATCTCTGAGCATTCCGACGTTCATCACAGAAGGTGTATCCAGTAGATGCTCGGGATGAGATACCTCGATTTGTGAATGAAGATTATAGTCGCCGAGGTATTTTGCAATTAAGCTCCGAGGAATGGCACGAGCTGGGATCCATTCCATGTCCAATTTATAAGGTGGCACAAGCAAGTCTAATAGCCCAGGAGTATGATAATCCCATAAATAATGCCCTTGCTCCAATTTTAATACACCCAGGGCGTTCAACCATCCCTGCTTATAACCTTCATTATTGGCATTTTCAATGCAAGCATCCAAGTGATAAAGGGCTTCATTGTAGCCTGCCATCCAGAACTCACGAGGTTGTTTGTGGAATTGGAAAGTTAATTTCTCTAACTGCTCATGAAAGTTCTTGGCAAGAGCATCCTTATTATCCAGAGCAGATTTGGTCGATGCAAGTTGATCCTCCAGAGTTAGGATTTTCTTGGACATTTCAGACAAAGCCCGATCTTTGGAATTCAGTTGGTACGCTTGGGTTTCCAATGTTGACAGAGTATGAGCTTCTTCAATACTACGAGGAGTTCTTGATAGATCCCGAGCAGATGGAGTACTTCGTTCCTCGTTAACATCCTGGGCAGCTCTTCCTCGCCCACGAGAACCTCTTCCTCGTCCCCGAGCAGAAGTAGAAGTACCAGATCTTTGCAGGACATCCAACTCTTGCCTTAATTTGGCATTTTCAACCTCTAAGAAGGAAAATCCCTCATCGGTCACTGGGATTACCGCTGTTGAAGAAGAGGCTGCAGACTTGTATTGTGCTAGTTCTTTCTGCAAATTATTATTCTCTTGCTCCAGCAGTTCAGCAATTTGTCTACAAGCTTCAACTTCTCCCTTTAGGGTTCTTTCCCTGACATCGTACCCAACAATGATCTTTTTGTGGCCTGTCTCGGAAGAAAGCTGTTAATACCTATTCTCATATCCCTCATGCAACAAGGCAATTGATTCATTGTGCTGATTATGAAGATCTTCTAGGGTACAATGAAGCTCCTCGATCAATTCGTAGTATTCCACATTATTGGCCACAACTCGGTCAAGTAAATCCTTCAGGTACCGATAAGCTTCAACTGCCTGTTCTGAAGCATCATGGCCAAGGATGTCAGCAATTTCTGATACACTCAGGTCTGTGTGACCAGCCTTATAATATTCATGGCATTGCTGCATCAGCTTTGTATCATTGGCAGATATCAGTTCCATTCTAGCCATAAACTAATAAAGGAGAGAAGGCAAGAGTTAATAAAAAAAGCAAACAGAGCATCAACAATGTAGAGGAACAAAAAGAACTCAAATTTTATTAGATCATAAGGCAAAGTTACAAAGATCTGAGATACAAAGTACAAGTAGAAGAAAAACAGAAAGAGAATACCGAACAACTTCACACCTTTTCCTTGTCTCCCAAGACTTTCTCGGGAGGCTGGGACGAGGAGCTTGGTTGCTCGGTGGAAATAAGGAGTTGGTCGGCGGGAGCTGGAACTTGTTCTGAAGGAGCTGACAGAGATGAAAACTCCTCGTCCGCAGGCTGGGTAAGGATGATATCACCCACGACCAATGAAGATTCTTCTGAGGCAGCTTCGTCCTCTTCTTCATCCTCGATAGCTGGAGGAGGACCAGGAAGATGCTGTTGAAATAGCTCGGAGTCCTCGCTCACTTTCAACTCTTGCAAAGCTGCAACCCAGCCATCTCGGAAGTACTTCAAACTTCCATATTGCACTTGAGTCATCATAGCAGCTACCCCCTATCCCATCCTTTGTCCCAACCAGTTCGGAAGGATTTCTGCACAGCTATTTTTCTCTTCATTTTCTCCGAGGAGAGCTTCTCGGATAGAAGATCCTCAGAGGCTTTCAACTTGGCCTCCAACTCCTCCTTCTGACGATTTGCTTCGCGCAGAAGGGTCAGCTCTTCCTCAGCTGATTTCAGCTTATTTTCAAGCTCCCCGAAGGTGGTGAGCTTCTCGGAGTATTTCTTATTTTCCCTCTCCAAGTCCTTCACTTTATTTCCCAACTGCACCTTCTCTGCTTCAGATGCAGCTAGTTTCTTCTCCCATTCACCTTTATCCTCGTCGTACTTCTGACGAGATTCCTTCAGAGATTGGGCCAAACCCTGGAATGCTTCCTCTACTCCAGACGAGGAGCTTTAAGCCTTGAGTGCTTCATCTTTCTTCACAATGGTGTTAAAGTAACTCACCAGCTGAAAAAGAAGGTAGTGATGAGTTAGTGCCGAGATACATATATTGATAGAAGGAAATAAGAGTTCAGGATAAGAAGAAACTTACTGAAGCGATGTGACGAGTAGCTAGGGATGTCAGCATATCCCTAGGCATGTTTTCCTCGATGACTTGGACTTCAGGAATGATCCAAGTCTTTACCGAGCTCATTGCAGAGCTCGGGGGAATAATGGTTGGAACACCAGCTCCACTAGTTTGGAGCTGGGGAATGACTTCAGAAAAACTAACCGAGGAAGACTTCTTCAATCTCCTCGGTGTCTTCTCAACAACCTCAACCAAAGAAGAATCTTTGGTTGGAGAGATAGTGATTACTTCCACTGGCGCATTCTTCTGTACAGGAGCCACAAGGGGCTTCTCGACGACTTTCTGAGGAGCAGCATCAACTTTCTTTGTCCCCTTTGGGACATCAGCTTTGCTTCTCTTTCCATCTCCAGCAGAGGAGGTCTCTTCAAAGAGAGCAGGAACTCTTCTCTTGCCCATCTTCTGACTGAGAGGAATGTGAGAGTCTGGTGAAGAATCTTCAGAAGCTGGCAATGGTTCACTAATGCTAGCCACAGGACGAGCAGTGTAAGAGGATGTGTAGCTCCTGTATTGCAGCAAGTATGAAGCAGACCTAATGTGCTCGTCTGCAACCTTCTGATGCAAACTCCAGATATGTTTTAAATGCTTGATATTAACTTCTGTTTCTTTTGGAGTTTTTCTCTTGCTGTCAACTGCAAATAAAGACATAGTGAAATATCAGTCATACATTTTGTCAAACACAATGAAATCATAATTTCAAAAAACAAAATAAGATGAAAATAACCTATCCCATTGCCATATGGAGGGCATTTGGGACCCTCATATACTTCGTCTCCAACCAGAGGGGCATGTTGCCAATTTTTTACAACTACTCCATGTTCAAAATAATCCCTGTTGGCATCAGGGAGGTTGACTACTAGAGCCCTATTCAAAAATCTAGTTTTTAAATAATAAACATTGTCTAAAATAGCCCATCTATAACACTACATAATCTCAGGAATTCCTATACGAGTTCCATGAGTTTGATTTAACCTATACACCCCATTAACTATTCTCCAGGTGTTGGGGGCTATTTTTGCAGGGACAACGTCGAAATACTGACAGAACTCTAATCATAAAGGGTTTGGTGGAAAAGAAAATCCACATTCAGCAATAAAGAGGCTAGGGAACCAATGTCCCTCAGCCAAATCAAAATAACTTGAAGGCTCAGAAAGAACCTCCAAAATTACCCAAGATGGAATAGAGAAATCAGAACGGAATTTCTCAAGAGACTCAATAATGTAAACCATGATGAATAAAAGAAGAGGGAAGAAGAGCTTACAGGGAAAAAAGGAGATCTGTTGACAAACAAACGAAGAAAAGGATGGACGCACAGGAGAGAGAAAAGCTATAGAAAACTCGAAAGCAGAAATTGAAAAGGTAGAAGACGATGGGATTGCCTCTGAAGCTTAAATACTTTGCCTTGGAAAATGGCGAAAGAAATGATTACAAAAAGGAAACTATTACGCTACCGGCGGCTAAAAGGACAAAAAGGGCACGAAGATCGAAGCGCCTATAAAAAGGCAAAAAGGCGGATTCTGCGAATTTGGAAGGAAATTCAAATATGAAGAAAAGGCTCCTAAAACCCAGGAAGGTCATTTAATATAGCCATATACTGAGAAAGAATGTTCCATACTCCTTAAAGTTCGAAATATGAAACATTGGGGGTTTCTGTTGATACCAAAATTAGTATGCTGATGTGGACGAATTATAAGAAGACACGTGTCAATCTACGTGGCACAATAGCAACGAGGAAGATTGTTTCCCCGACCAACATACTCACTCCGAGCAACAAGTATACTCCGAGGAAACGCCAGTCTTCCGAGGAACTCCAATGCTCCGAGGAACTCTTGGACGACGAGCAACTAAGGCGGTTCGAGCTGCACCTCGACCACAGCATTAATTGCCAGATAATCAACAGTTCAACTATTCATTGAATGCTTATCATCTTGACGCGCACGTTTGAAGAACATTAAATGAATTACCCTTTAATATGTGTATCATTTAATGTAACACCCTTTCATGTACAGCCTAAGGGCTATAAATACCTTGTATCACCCTCATTCAAAGGGATCGGAATTTCTTGATAGCACTTGTAATCGAGAATTCTCAAACACTCAGCAATAACATAACAGTGGATGTAGGCCATTCATATAAGGCGGAACCACTTTAAAATCTTTGATCTTATTTATTTATCTGTGATTAAATAATTAGAGTAATCTAGTTTTTTACATCAACACTTTAGTGATAAATTCGTTGATGATCAAATATTCTTTGTTTTGTTCGATTATTGAAAACAAACGGTCAAAAATGTGAATCTTAAGCACTAGAAGTCTTAGTAAGTCGTCTTGAGAAAATAATCAACTTAACGAAACTTGAGAAATGAGATTAGGCCATCGTTTGAAATCCCAATATTAAGCCTAACTCCATCATTTTTACATTATTCAGTTGCAAGCGCATTTAAGCCAAAAAGAAAATAAGCCTTTATTTGAAAATCCATTATCCTATCAACCTCCAATTGGGAGTTTAAAGACCATAAAAAGAAGCCATACCCATTTTCTGAGAATATTAGGATAAAATTACGGTTGAAAAAAGGCCAAAAAGAGAAAAGGTGGTTGCAAGAATGATGTGTGAAAAAAGGGAAGAACGAAAAAAAGATGAAAAAATGTGAGTCAAAAAGAAAAAGGAAAGAGAGAAGAAAAATGGAGGAGAGAAAATGTGCCTAAAGGTCAAAATACCGAAAAACCTCTATATTCTTAGAAATTTTGAACTCCAAAAACCGTACTTTCTATCCAAATTCGACCCTACATTATGACCAAAGAAAATCCTCGCCGATCTTAAGTAAAGTTGGTTATAGTGTGGAGAGAATATGAATATGATCTATAATGCGATTCAATATTTTCAATAAGTAATCGATTTTCCATTCATGAGATCATATTCATCCATTGTAGAAAAAGTCCATTTTTGATCATGTATATGTGAAATTTGCTCACCTAAACTTACTCTTTTATTCACATATACAGAGAGAAAATAACCCATTTCCTAGTATTCGATTGAGAGTGCATCCGGTGAGATTTTGAAATCAAAACAAACTTTCGGATAAGAAATGTAACGATCAAATCTTTTGAAATGGACGATTATATTAGCTATGCACACACTCATGATAAGTTGAGATTGAAAAATGAAGTTCTACTGTATATATGAAGTTTGCATTCATACTTGGTTATATTAATTTTGGGTCTTTTTTATCGAGTCAAGTTTTTGAATTTTGTGGGTATATTCATTGCAAATCCTCACGAGACAAAACTCGTCCAGTTGGATAAGCAAGGGGTTTAACGGCTTGTTGCACATGCAAAGTGCAATCGTGATTCCTACGAAAGTGAGTTAGATTTAAAAAAAAAGTTTTGCTCGAGGACTAGCAAAGTTTAGGTTTGGGAGTATTTGACGAGTACATTATTTGGTATATTTTATACCCGAAGTTATACTTTGTTAGTCCCATTTTAGTTTATTTAATAAGTTCTTAGGACTATTTGATTAAAAGGAGGAAAAATTGCGAGAATGACTGAATTTGAATTAAATATGGCAATTCTAAGTAAAAAATGGGCACTTCGATAAATTTATAATATTCTTGTGCTAATTTTTGAAAAAAGTTGCCTAGTTAAATTTTTGGAGGTAATGATGGAATTTGGTGCAAATTGATGATCAACTCGAAAAAGGCACGAAAAGCTGATTTTTACGGTCGTTAAAAAAAAATCTATTTTTACACCTATGAAATCGTAAAAAAAGTTGGAAATTTTTATTCCCCGATTCAGAATTTGGTCACTTATCCCGATCAAAGATTAAAGACGTGGAGAGATAGCTACCAATACTATTCGGCCAATCAGGGAGAGTCCTACCACAACTCAAATACCTCACACTTGTCCTATAAAAAGGTCCCTTAGGCTCACAATTTTAGAGAGGGATTTCGGGAAGCAACTTTGAGTGATTGTACTCAATTTGAGGGCCAATTTTTTATCATTTTTTTAAGAGGATTGAAGATTAATGTGAGAGAACTTATTGTAAGTTTGCTTTATTAATGAAAATCTCCATTTATTCTTGAAATTTCTCTTTCATTATGGTAGCTTGATTCTTATAGCAGGAGTAGGATGAAGTTTATCATAGTTAGCTAATATTGTTACATTACGTTAATTTGATTGTTGTTCATTCCCTACTCGTTCTAATTGTTATCAAAGATTTCGTATTCATTTTAAAACGAGACGATTGTGTGTTTTAAAACCTTAAAGATTGTTTTGCTCAAGTCAAGTTTTGAAATTTAAAAATAGTAATTTTTGATGAATTATGCTTGCACTTCGATTTTTTTATAGTCCATGCTTAAATACATTTGGGAACTTTAAACCTTGTATTTTCTAAGGGAATAAGGATTTTAGTCGTCTATTAGAGACGTTAAAAATATTTTGAACATAACTTTTTATTTTTCGAATTAAACGTGACGAGATTGAGCTTAATTTAAGTTATAAAAAGGGAATGACAACATTAAACTAGTGTGCAAAATTAGTTACATGATAAATGGACCCCGGACCCTAATTATTTACAAATCTCTTGTGTTACTCTTATTTATCGTCATTGTATTTATTTAGTTTAGTGCATAATTCTTCTCTACCCCATTTGGTCTAGTTGGAAAGTGGCAATTCTTTTAATAATTAAAATTGAAAAATCTTTTTGGGTTGGAACCGTACTTACACTCGCTATTCTATAATAACACGTGCACTTGCGGTATTTTATAAATTGTCAACAAGTTTTTGGCGCTGTTGTCGGGGATTTATTCTATTTATTTTTTAAACAAGATGAGACTTTCGGACTAGTTTTTTAAACTTTTCGCATTTTCATTAGTAAAAATTTCATAAAAGACAAACGAAAAAAATTCAAAAATAAAAATTCGAAAATTAAAAAAAAACTATATTTTTCTTTTCGTAGTCGTTCTGTTTTTTCCGGAATGAAAAAATAAAGAAGAAAAAAAAATTGTTTCATAAATGTGTTTTGTTATTTTTTTGTGTTAAATACCCCGCTAGTGCGCGTGTCGTATTATTTTTTTCTTTCCTTTCTTTTCTTTATTTTTTGTGTGTCGCACTTTACGTTTGGTGTATTTTTTTTTTGTTTTCAGAAACACATTCAAAAAAAAAAAGCAAAAGTGAAGAAAAATTCGAAAAAATGTGCAACGGTTCGTGAGCGTGAAGAAACTTTTGCAATTTTGCCATGAGCACAAGGAACTTTCGGGGACGACTGAAACGTAGGCAAATTTTCCCCCGATCGATGTGAACTTAATCTTCAGCCCGGCGTAAACAAGTGATCGTATAAAGTCCACTCCGGAGGTACGTTTTTGAATGCTCATACGTGGTTTAATTCTGCACTTAATTTCGCACATTGCATAAATCGGCTTAAAGGCAAAACCCGTGTGAAAGATAAGGTGGGGATTTCATCACCCTTCATTGGCCCGAAAATCACTAATTAACCAAGCTCTTAATGACGCTAGAATTAAAAGCTACTCCAACACAAACTTGTCAAATCGATTCCGTTTTACCTTATCTAGAATTGGTGGTTTTGAATGATTCTTCGCATCGACCACCTAACTGGAGGTAAAATCGGAATTTGAGGCGATAACCATAATTAGTCGTCTTTTAAATTCTTCCTTGTCAAAAAAGAGTATAAGTTGTCTCATTAAATAAATCAAAATTGCTTTGTGTTAATTTACGTGTTTTTGTGTTAAGTATAATTGCTTTTGCATTCTAAAAAAAAAATTATTTATAAATTAAATTGGGTGATCCTCATATTGTTATCCCGTCATCTTTCTCATATTCCTCTATTGATCCTGTGGACGTATTTTTACAAAATACTGAACATTTAGATGACTACTTATTTAAATTTGAGTCAGATGGGTCATTAACCATTTTAAAAATTAAAGAAGTTATGGATGAGAATTCAACACTTTTAATTACTATTTTCCCACCAAAATGTATCAATTGGAAAGAGGTAAACAAACAGGATAATGATGCTATTTCTAAAAATAATCATGAATTAACTGGGGATAATCAATTTTGTGAGGAGAAAAAAATTGACATATTGACACACGTAATGATTATGATATTTTGGATGTTAATTCTTGTCGAGATTTTTCTCCTAATTTAATGGAGAAAAATGCTGATTCTTTTTATATGTGGGAAAATTTATTTGAGGATTCGTCATTCGAATTTAATGATTCTTCGTGTATTTATGACGGTCCTCCTATTTTTGATGAAGAAAGTATATGGCCTAGTGATACCTCTTCTTCTCGTGCTTTTCATAAACTCTCACATTTAGGATTAGAGTATGCATCCCCAATTTTACGTGACTATTTTCAGAAAAGGGATAGTAAATATTTGGATTCTTATTGTAATTTGCTACCCCCATGTGATGCATCGATATATGATTCGTGTGATTCAAATGTGTTTATTATTGATGAGGTCGGTGAACACCATTATGACCATGGATTTATGCTTGAAATTTATATTGTGCGGTTATACTCTCAAATTTATGATGTTTTGGAACTTTGTGCAATAAAGTTTATTAATTGGAATGATCCACAACTCGTTCGATTATTAATTTAGGGTGATGATGGTAATTTTCATCGGTTTGTATATTATTAGTTTAGTTTTCCCCCCCTTTTTGTTATTTTTAATTTGTTTTTGTTAACATACACTTGTTACTTTGGATGTTGGTAGTAAAGTGAAGTTCACACGTAATATCGTCATTTCACTTCTTTACTTTAATTTCTTTGTCCATATTTTTATTTGAGCATACATTCAGGACAACATTAAATTTAGGTTTGGGCGTAAGGATGATAATTTTGAAAAAAAAATAGAAAAATTTTAAAAATCCAAAAAGATTTTCAATATAATTGTGTTTTGAAATAATTTCTAATTATAGGGTTAATTCATCGATCTCTCAACTTTTGAAATTTTTTACACATTAGCCATAGATTATGATCGAAAATGGATATTGAGGCCAAAGTTAATATGCTTAACGAATAAATGTGGAGATTTTAACCTGATGAGATATTGTGCCATTCATCATTTTCGAGAGATTTAAATCAATCCGAGTTAAAATAACTCAAACTTTCCTTTAGGGATAAATTCGTTGATGATCTCAAATTCTTTGTTTTGTTCGATTATTGAAAACAAACAGTAAAAAATGTGAATCTTAAGCACTAGAAGTCTTAATAAGTCGTCTTGAGACACAAATCAACTTAATGAAACTTGAGAAATGAGATTAGGCCATCGTTTGAAATCCCAATATTAAGCCTAACTCCATCATTTTTACATTATTCAGTTGCAAGCCCATTTGAGCCAAAAAGAAAATAAGCCTTTATTTGAAAATCCATTATCCTACCAACCTCCAACTGGGAGTTGAAATTCGATAAAAAGAAGCCATACTCATTTTCTGAAAATATTAGGGTAGAATTACGGTTGAAAAAAGGCCAAAAAAAGGAGGTTGCAAGAATGATGCGTGGAAAAAAGGGAAGAACGAAAAAAAAGATGAAAAAATGTGAGTCGAAAAGAAAAAGGAAAGAGAGAAGAAAAATGGAGGTGAGAAAAAGTGCCTAAAGGTCAAAATACCGAAAAACCTCTATATTCTCAGAAATTTTGAACTCCAAAAACCATTTTTTCTATCCAAATTCGAGCCTACAATATGACCAAAGAAAATCCTAGTCGATCTTAAGTAGAGTTAGTTATAGTGTGGAGAGAATATAAATATGATCTATTATGTGATTCAATGTTTTCACTAAGTAATCGATTTTCCATTCATGAGATCATATTCATCCATTATAAAAAAAAGTCCGTTTTTGATCATGTATATGTGAAATTTGCTCACCTAAATTTACTCTTTTATTCACATATGCCGAGAGAAAATAACCCATTTCCGAGTATTCGATTGAGAGTGCATTCGGTGAGATTTTGAAATCACAACGAACTTTCGGATAAGAATTGTAGCGATCAAATCTTTTGAAATGGTCGGTTATATTGGCAATGCATACACTCACGATAAGTTGAGATTGAAAAATGAAGTTCTACTGTATTTATGAAGTTTGCATTCATTCTTGGCTATTTTACTTTTAGGTCTTTTGTATTGGGTCAAGTTTTTGAATTTTGTGGGTATATTCATTGCAAATCCTCACTAGACAAAACTCGTCCAGTTGGATAAGCTAGGGGTTTAACAGCTTGTTTCACATGCTAAGTGCAATCGGGATTCCTACGAAAGTGAGTTAGATTTAAAAAAAAATAGTTTTGCTCGAGGACTAGCAAAGTTTAGGTTTGGGAGTATTTGATGAGTGCATTATTTGGTAAATTTTATACCCGAATTTATACTGTGTTAGTCCCATTTTAATTTATTTAATAAGTTCTTAGGATTATTTGATTAAAAAGAGGAAAAAAATACGAGAATGAGTGAATTTGAAATAAAAATGACAATTTTAATTAAAAAATGGGCACTTCAATAAGATTATAATATTCTTGTGCTAATTTTTGAAGAAAGTTGCCTCGCGAAATTTTTGCTGGTAATGATGGAATTTGGTGCAAATTGATGATCAACTCGAAAAGGCACGAAAAAGCTGATTTTTACGGTCGTTAAAAAAAATATATTTTTACACCTGTGTGAAATCGTAAAAAAAGACGGAAATTTTTATTCCCTGATTCAGATGAAACTCGGCGTGCGTGTTCAACAAGAAAAGATAAGAGTTTTTGAGGGGGGATTTGGTCACTTATCTCAATCAAAGATTAAAGAGGTGGGGAGATTGCTACCAACACTATTTGGCCAATTAGGGAGAATTTCATCACAACTCAAATACTTCACACTTGTCATATAAAAAGGATCCGTAGGCTCACAATTTTAGAGAGGGATTTCGGGAAGCAACTTTGAGTGATTGTACTCAATTTGGGGGCTAAGTTTTATCATTTTTTAAGAGGATTGAAGATTATTGTGAGAGAACTTATTCTAAGTTTGATTTATTAATTAAAATATCCATTTATTTTTGTAATTTCTCTTTCATTATGGTATCTTGATTCTTATATTAGGAGTATGGTGAAGTTTATCATAGTTAGCTAATATTGTCACGTTAATTTGATTGTTGTTCATTCCCTACTCGTTCTAATTGTTATCAAAGATTCGGTATTCATTTTAAAACGACATGAGAGTGTGTTTTAAAATCTTCAAGATTGTTTTTATCAAATCTAATTTTGAGATTTAAAAGTTGTAATTTTTGATGGATTAGGCTTGCACTTTGATTTTTTGATAGTTCATGCTTAAATACATTTGCGAACTTTAAAACTTGTATTTTTTAAGGTAATATGGATTTTAGCCGTATATTAAAGACGTTAAAAATATTTCAAACATAATGTTTTATATTTCGAATTAAACGCGGCGAGAGTCGGCATAATTTGAGTTATAAAAAGGGAATGCCAACAATAAATTAGTGTGCAAAATTAGTTACATGATAAATGCACTCCGAATCCTAATTATTTACAAATATCTTGTGTTACTCTCATTTATCGTCGTTATTTTTATTTAGTTTAGTGCATAATTCATCTCTACCCCATTTGGTCTAGTTGGACAGTGGCAATTCTTTTAATAATTAAAACTGACAAATCTACGTCGGTTCGACCCGTACTTGCACTCACTATTCTATAATAACCCGTTTACTTGCGTTAATTTATAAATTGACAACAAGTTTTTGGTACTGTTGTCGTGAATTTGTTCGATTTTTTTTAAACAAGCAGCGACTTTCGGACTAGTTTTTTTAACTTTTCGCATTTTCATTAGTAAAAATTTCATAAAAGACAAACAAAAAAAATTCAAAAAAAAAATCCGCAACTTAAAAAAAAATATGTTTTTCTTTTTGTAGTCGTTCTGTTTTTTCCGGAATAAAAAAAATAAATAATAATAAAAAATTGCTTCATAAATGTGCTTTGTTACTTTTTTGTGTTAAATACCCCGCTAGTGCGCGTGTCGTATTATTTTTTTCTTTCCTTTCTTTTCTTTATTTTTTGTGTGTCGCACTTAACGTTTTTTGAATTTTTTTTTAGAAACACATTCAAAAATAAAATAAAATTAATAGTGATGAATAATTCGAAAAAATGTGCAACGGTGCACGAACGTGAAGAAACTTTTGCAATCTTGCCACGAGCACAACGAACTTTCGGGGACGACTGAAACGTAGGTAAATTTTTCCCCGATCGACGTCAACTTAATCTTTATCCCGGCGTAAATAAGTGACCGTATAAAGTCCACGCCGGAGGTACGTTTTTGAATACTCATACGTGGTTTAATTTCGTACTTAATTTAGCAAGCTGCATAAATCGGCTTAAAGGCAAAACCCGTGTGAAAGATAAGGTGGAGAATTCATCACACTTCCTTGGCCTGAAAATCACTAATTAACCAAGCTCTTAACAACGCTAGAATTAAAAGCTACTACAACGTGAACTTGTCAAATAGATTCTGTTTTACCTTATCTAGGATTGGTATTTTTTAATGAGTCTTCGCACCGACCACCTACCTGGAGGTAAAATCGGAATTTGAGGCGATAACCTTAGTTGTTCGTCTTTTAAATTCTTCCTTGTCAAAGAGTAAAAACTATCTCATTAAATAAATCAAAATTGCTTTGTGTTAGTGTACGCGGTTTTGAGTCAAGTATAATTGCTTTTGCATTCCAAAAAAAAAAATTATTTGTAAATTACAATGGGTGATCCTCATATTGTTATCCCGTCATCTTTCTCATATTTCTCGATTGATCCCGTGGACGTGTTTTTACAAAATACTGAGAATTTAGATGACTATGTATTTAAATTTGAGTCAGATGGGTCATTAACCGTTTTAAAAATTAAAGAAGGTATGGATGAGAATTCAAAACCTTTAATTACTATTTGCCCACCAAAGTGTATCAATTGGAAAGAGGTAAACACACGGTATGATGATGCTATTTCTAAAAATAATCATGAATCAAATGGGGATAATCAATTGTGAGAGGAGAAGAAAATTGACATCTTGACACATGTAATGAGTATGATGATTTGGATATTGATTCTTGTCGAGATTTTTCTCCTAATTTAATTGAGAAAAATGCTGATTCTTTTTATATGTGGAAAAATTTATTTGAGGATTCGTCATCCGAATTTAGTGATACATCAAGTATTTATGACGGTCCTCTGATTTTTGATGAAAAAAGTGTATCGCCACGTGATACCTCTTCTTCTTGTGCTTTTCATAAAGTCTCACATTTAGGAGTAGAGTATGCGTCCCCAATTTTACGTGAGTATTTTTGAAAAAGGGATAGTGAATATTTAGATTCTTATGGTAATTTGCTACCCCCATGTGATGCATCGACATATGATTCGCGTGATTCAAATGTGTTTTTTATTGTTGATGTCGGTGAACACCATTATGACCATGAATTTATGCTTGCAATTTTTATTGTGCGGTTATACTCTCAAATTTATGATGTTTTGGAACTTTGTGCTATAAAGTTTATTAATTGGAATGATGTACAAATCTTTCGATTATTAATTTAGGGTGATGATGGTAATTTTCATGGGTTTGTATATTATTAGTTTAGCTTTTCCCCCTTTTTTGTTATTTTATTTTTGTTTTTGTTAACATACACTTGTTACTTTGGATGTGGGTAGCAAAGTGAAGTTCAGAGGTAATGTCGTCTTTTCACTTATTTACTCTATTTTCTTTGTCCATATTTTTATTTGTGCATACATTGAGGACAACATAAAATTTAGGTTTGGGGGTAAGGATGATATTTTTGAAAAAAAAAATTAGAAAAATTTTAAAAATCCATTTTTTTTCAATATAATTGAGTTTTGAAATAATTTCTTAATGTAGAATTAATTCATCGATCTCTCAACTTATGAAATTTTTTACACATTAGCCATACATTATGATCGAAAATGGATATTGAGGCGAAAGTTAATATCCTTAGCGAATAAATGTGGAGATTTTAACTCGGCGAGATATTGTGCCATTCATCATTTCCGAGAGATTTAAATCAATCCGAGTTAAAATAACTCAAACTTTCCTTGTGTGATAAATTCGTTGATGATCTCAAATTCTTTGTTTTGTTCAATTATTGAAAACAAACAGTAAAAAATGTGAATCTTAAGCACTAGAAGTATTAGTAAGTCATCTTGAGACACAAATCAACTTAACGAAACTTGAGAAATGAGATTAGGCCATCGTTTGAAACCTCAAAATTAAGCCAAACTTCATCATTTTTACATTATTCAGTTACAAGCCCATTTGAGCCAAAATGAAAATAAGCCTTTATATTAAAATCCATTATCCTACCAACTTCCAACGGGGAGTTTAAAGCCATAAAAAGAAGCCGATTTTTTGAAAATATTAGGGCAAAATTACGGTTGAAAAAAGGCCAAAAAAAAGAAAAGGAAGTTGTAAGAATGAGGTGTAAAAAAAAAGGGAAGAACGAAAAGAAAATTGAAAAAATGTGAGTCGAAAAGAAAAAGGAAAGAGAGAAGAAAAATAGAGGTGAGAGAAAGTGCCTAAAAGTCAAAATACCGAAAAACCTCTATATTCTCAGAAATTTTGAACTCTAGAAACCATTCGTTCTATCCAAATTCGAGCCTACAATATGTCCAAAGAAAATCCTAGTCGATCTCAAGTAAAGTTAGTTATAGTGTGGAGAGAAGATGAACATGATCTATTTTGCGATTCAATGTTTTCAATAAGTAATCGATTTTCCATTCATGAGATCATATTTATCCATTATAAAAAAGTTCATTTTTGATCATGTATATGTGAAAATTTGCTCACCTAAATTTACTCTTTTATTCATATATGCCGAGAGAAAATAACCCATTTCCGAGTGTTCGATTGAGAGTGCATCCGGGGAGATTTTGAAATCAAAACGAACTTTCGGATAGGAAATGTAACGATCAAATCTTTTGAAATTGACGATTATATTAGCTATGCACACACTCACGATAAGTTGAGATTGAAAAATGAAGTTCTACCATATTTAGGAAGTTTGCATTCATACTTGGTTATATATGACTTTTGTGTCTTTCGTATTGAGTCAAGTTTTTGAATTTTGTGGGTATATTCATTGTAAATCCTCACAAGACAAAACTTGTCCACAAGGGTAAGCTAGGGGTTTAACGGCTTGTTGCACATGCTAAGTGTAATAACGATTCCTACGAAAGTGAGTTAGATTTAAAAAAAATAGTTTTTCTCGAGTGCTAGCAAAGTTTATGTTTGAGGGTATTTGATGAGTGCATTATTTGGCATATTTTATACCCGGATTTATACTTTGTTAATCCCATTTTAATTTATTTAATAAGTTCTTAGGACTATTTGATTAAAAAGAGGAAGACATGCGAGAATGATTGAATTTGAGTTAAAAATGGCAATTCAGAGTAAAAAATGGTCACTTCGAAAAATTTATAATATTCTTATGCTTATTTTTAAAAAAAGTTGCCTAGTGAAATTTTTGCAGGTAATGATGGAATTTGGTGCAAATTGATGATCAACTCGAAAAAGGCAAGAAAAAGCTGATTTTTATGGTCGTTAAAAAAAGCTATTTTTACACTTGTGGAATCGGGAAAAAAGTCAAAATTTGTTATTCTCGGATTCAGATAAAACTCAGCGTGCGTGTTCAACAAGAAAAGATAAGAGTTTTCGAGAGGGGGGGAATTTGGGCACTTATCCCTATCCAAAGATTAAAGAGGTGGAGAGATAACTACCAACACTATTCGACCAATCAATGAGAGTTCCACCACAACTCAAATACCTCACACTTGTCCTATAAAAAGGACCCTTAGGCTCACAATTTTAGAGAGGGATTTAGGGAAGCAACTTTGAGCGATTGTACTCAATTTGTGGGCCAAGTTTTATCATTTTTTTAAGAGGATTGAAGATTATTGTGAGAGAACTTATTGTAAGTTCGATTTATTAATGAAAATCTCCATTTATTCTTGCAATTTCTCTTTCATTATGGTAGCTTGATTCTTATATTAGGAGTAGGGTGAAGTTTATCATAGTTAGCTAATATTATCACGTTAATTTGATTGTTGTTCATTCCTTATTCGTTCTAATTGTTATCAAAGATTCAGTATTCATTTTAAAACGACACGAGAGTGTGTTTTTTAAAACCTTAAAGATTGTTTTAGTTAAATCAAGTTTTGAGATTTAAAAATAGTAATTTTTGATGGATTATGCTTGCACTCTGATTGTTTTGATAGTCCATGCTTAAATACATTCGCGAACTTTAAAACTTGTATTTTCTAAGGGAATAGGGATTTTAGCCGTCTATTAGAGACGTTAAAAATATTTCGAACATAACGTTTTATTTTTCGAATTAAAAGCGACGAGAGTTGTCTTAATTTCAGTTATAAAAAGGGAATGACAATATTAAATTAGTGTGCAAAATTAGTTATGTGATAAATGGACCACGAATCCTAATTGTTTACAAATCTCTTATGTTACTCTCATTTATCGTCGTTATTTTTATTTAGTTTGGTGCATAATTTTTCTCTACCACATTTGGTCTAGTTGGACAGTGACAATTCTTTTAATAATTAAAACTGACAAATCTATGTGGGTTCGACCCGTACTCACACTCTCTATTCTATAATAACCCGTGCACTTGCCGTCTTTTATAAATTGACAACAAGTTTTTGGTGTCGTTGTCGGGGATTTGTTCGATTTCTTTTTTAAACAAGCTGCGACATTCAGACTAGTTTTTTAACTTTTCTCATTTTCATTAGTAACAATTTCATAAAAGACAAAAAAAAAATGAAAAAAAAAATGTTTTCCTTTTTGTAGTCGTTATGCTTTTTCTGGAATAAAAAAAATAAAGAACAATTTTTTTTTGCTTCATATGTGAGCTTTGCTATTTTTTTGTGTTAAATACCTCGCTAGTGTGCGTGTCGTATTAATTTTTTCTTTCCTTTCTTTTCATAATTTTTTGTGTGTCGCACTTTACGTTTGGTATAATTTTTTTTTCAGAAACACTTTAAAAAAAACAAAGCAACAGTGAAGAAAAATTTGAAAAAATGTGCAACGGTGTGCGTGAACGTGAACAAACTTTTGTAATCTAGCCACGAGCACAAGGAACTTTCGGGGATGACTGAAACGTAGGTAAATTTTCCCCCGATTGACGTCAACTTAATCTTCGGTCCAGCGTAAACAAGTAACCGTATAAAGTCCACTTCGGAGGTACGTTTTTGAATGCTCATACGTGGTTTAATTTTGCACTTATTTCGCACGTTGCATAAATTGGCTTAAAGGCAAAACCCGTGTGAAAGATAAGGTGGGGATTTCATCGCCCTTCCTTGGCCCGAAAATCACTAATTAACCAAGCTCTTAATGACGCTAGAATTAAAAGTTACTCCAACGCGAACTTGCCAAATCGATTCCGTTTTACCTTATCTAGAATTGGTGGTTTTGAATGATTCTTCGCATCGACCACCTAACTGGAGGTAAAATCGGAATTTGAGGCGATAATCATAATTAGTCGTCTTTTAAATTCTTCCTTGTCAAAAAAGAGTATAAGTTGCCTCATTAAATAAATCAAAATTGCTTTGTGTTAATTTACGTGTTTTTGTGTTAAGTATAATTGCTTTTGCATTCTCAAAAAAAAAAAAATTATTTATAAATTACATTGGGTGATACTCATATTGTTATCCCGTCAACTTTCTCATATTCCTCGATTGATCCCGTGGACGTGTTTTTACAAAATACTGAAAATTTAGATCACTGCGTATTTAAATTTGAGTCAGATGGGTCATTAATTATTTTAAAAATTAAAGAAGGTATGGATGAGAATTCAACATCTTTAATTACTATTTGCCCACCAAAGTGTATCAATTGGAAAGAGGTAAACAAACGGTATAATGATGCTATTTCTAAAAATAATCATGAATTAAATGGGGATAATGAACTTTGTGAGGAGAAAAAAATTGACATCTTGACACACGTAATCATTCTGATGATTTGGATGTTGATTCTTGTCGAGATTTTTCTCCTAATTTAATTGAGAAAAATGCTGATTCTTTTTATACGTGGGAAAATTTATTTGAGGATTCGCCATCCGAATTTAGTGATACTTCAAGGATTTATGACAGTCCTCCTATTTTTGATGAAGAAAGTGTATCGCCACAAAATACCTCTTCATCTTGTGCTTTTCATAAAGTCTCACATTTAGGAGTAGAGTATGCATCCCCAATTTTACATGACTATTTTCGAAAAAGGGATAGTAAATATTTGGATTCTTATTGTAATTTGCTACCCCCATGTGATGCATCGACATATGATTTGTGTTATTCAAATGTGTTTATTATTGATGATGTCGGTGAACACCATGACCATGGATTTATGCTTGAAATTTATATTGTGCGGTTGTACTCTCAAATTTATGATGTTTTGGAACTCTCTGCTATAAAGTTTATTAATTGGAATGATCCACAACTCTTTTGATTACTAATTTAGGGTGATGATGGTAATTTTTTTGGGTTTGTTTCATGGGTAATATTATTAGTTTAGCTTTTCCCCATTTTTTGTTATTTTTTTTATTTTTGTTAACATACACTTGTTACTTTGGATGTTGGAAGCAAAGTGAAGTTCACAGGTAATATCATAATTTCACTTCTTAACTTTATTTTCTTTGTCCATATTTTAATTTTAGCATACATTGAGAACAACGTAAAATTTAGGTTTGGGGGTAAGCATGATATTTTTGAAAAAAAAAATTAGTAAAATTTTAAAAATCCAAAAAGATTTTCAATATAATTGAGTTTTGAAACGATTTCTTAATATAGAATTAATTCATCGATCCCTCAACTTATGAAAATTTTTATACATTAGCCGTACAATATGATCGAAAAGGGATATTGAGGCAAAAGTTAATATGCTGTGGAGATTTTAACCCGGCGAGATATTGTGCCATTCATCATTTTCGAGAGATTTAAATCAATCCAAGTTAAAATAACTCAAACTTTCCTTTAGTGATAAATTCGTTGATGATCTCAAATTATTTGTTTTGTTTTATTATTGAAAATAAACAGTTAAAAATGTGAATCTTAAGCACTAGAAGTCTTAATAAGTCGTCTTGAGACACAATTCAAGTTAACGAAACTTGAGAAATGAGATTAGGCCATCGTTTGAAATCCCAAAATTAAGCCTAACTCCATTATTTTTACATTATTCAGTTGCAAGACCATTTGAGCCAAAAAGAAAACAAGCCTTTATTTGAAAATCCATTATCCTACCAACCTCCAACTAGCATTTGAAAGGCATAAAAAGAAGCCATACCCATTTTCTGAGAATATTAGGTTAAATTACGGTTGAAAAAAGGCCAAAAAAAGAAAAGGAGGTTGCGAGAATGATGCGTGAAAAAAAGGGAAGAACGAAAAAAAAGATGAAAAAATGCGAGTCGAAAATAAAAAGGAAAGAAAGAAGAAAAATGGAGGTGAGAAAGAGTGCCTAAAAATCAAAATACCGAAAAACCACTATATTCTCAGAAATTTTGAATGCCAAAAACCATTCTTTCTATCCAAATTTGGGCGTACAATATGACCAAAGAAAATCCTAGTCGATATCAAGTAAAGTTAGTTATAGTGTGGAGAGAAGAGGAATATGATCTATTGTGCGATTCAATATTTTCAATAAGTAATCGAATTTCCATTCATGAGATCATATTCATCCATTATAAAAAAAATATGTTTTTGATCATGTATATGTGGAATTCGCTCACCTAAATTTACTCTTTTATTCACATATGCCGAGAAAAAACAACCCATTTCCGAGTGTTCAATTGAAAGTGCATCCAATGAGATTTTGAAATCAAATGAACTTTCGGATAAGAAATGTAACGATCAAATCCTTTGAAATGGACGGTTATATTGGCTATGCAACACTCACGATAAGTTGAAATTGAAAAATGAAGTTTTACTATATTTATGAAGTTTGCATTCATACTTGGTTTTATTACTTTTGTGTCTTTTGTATTGAGTCAAGTTTTGAAATTTTGCAGGTATATTCATTGCAAATCCTCACGAGACAAAATTCATCCACAAGGGTAAGCTAGGGGTTTAACGACTAGTTGCACATGCTAAGTGCAATCGTGATTCCTACGAAAGTGAGTTAGGTTTAAAAAAAAATAGTTTTGCTCGAAGACTAGCAAAGTTTAGGTTTGGGGATATTTGATGAGTGCATTATTTGGTATATTTTATACCCGAATATATACTTTGCTAGTCCCATTTTAGTTTATTTAATAAGTTCTTGGGACTATTTGATTAAAAAGAGGATAAAGTGCGAGAATGATTGAATTTGAATTAAAAATGGCAATTCTAAGTAAAAAATGGGCACTTCGATAAATTTATAATATTCTTGTGCTAATTTTTGAAAAACGTTGACTATTAAAATTTTTACAGGAAATGATGGAATTTGGTGCAAATTGATGATTAACTCGAAAAAGGCACGAAAAAGCTGATTTTTACGGTCGTTAAAAAATAAGCTATTTTTACACCTGTGAAATCGTAAAAAAAGTCAAAAATTTTTATTCCCCGATTCGGATGAAACTCGGTGTTCGTGTTCAACAAGAAAAGATAAGAGTTTTTGAGTGGGGGGAAATTGGGTCACTTATCCCGATTCAAAGATAAAAGAGGTGGAGAGATAGCTACCAACACTATTCGGCCAATCAGGGAGAGTCCCACCATAACTCAAATGCCTCACACTTGTCCTATAAGAAGTACCTTTAGGCTCACAATTTTAGAGAGGGATTTCGGGAAGCAACTTTGAGTGATTGTACTCAATTTGAGGGCTAAGTTTTATCATTTTTTAAGAGGATTGAAGATTACTGTGAGAGAACTTATAGTAAGTTTGATTTATTAATGAAAATCTCCATTTATTTTTGCAATTTCTCTTTCATTATGATAGCTTGATTCTTATATTAGGAGTAGGGTGAAGTTTATCATAGTTAGCTAATATTGTCACATTAATTTGATTATTGTTCATTCCTTACTCGTCCTAATTGTTATCAAAGATTCGGTATTCATTTTAAAACGATACGGGAGTGTGTTTTAAAACCTTTAAGATTGTTTTTGTCAAATCAAGTTTTGAGATTTAAAAATAGTAATTTTTGATGGAATATGCTTGCACGTTGATTGTTTTATAGTCCATGCTTAAATACATTTGCGAACTTTAAAACTTGTATTTTCTAAGGGAATAGGGATTTTAGCCGTCTATTAGAGACGTTAAAAATATTTCGAACATAACGTTTTATTTTTCGAATTAAACGCGACGAGAGTTGGCTTAATTTAAGTTATAAAAAGGGAATGACAACATTAAATTAGTGTGCAAAATTAGTTACGTGATAAATGAACCCCGAATCCTAATTGTTTACAAATCTCTTGTGTTACTCTCATTTATCGTTGTTTTTTTCAGTTTAGTGCAGAATTCGTCTCTACCCCATTTGGTGTAGTTGGACAGTGGCAATTCTTTTAATAATTAAAACCCACAAATCTCTGTGGGTTCGACCTGTACTTACACTCGCAATTCTATTATAACCCATGCAGTTGCAGTATTTTATAAATTTACAACAATAAACCTGCTGACTCTGGGTAATCCATATTGATAGCAAGGGTTCGTTCTCTACAAACATGGCGACAAGATGTAAAATATTCGTGATAAAGGCCCCGATTGGGATTTGGTTCGGGATAAACCTCCATGACAGTGGGTATAGGTTGATGGGGAAATAATTCATTCGTTATAATCATATCGAATAATCCATAACTAGTCTCTATGTTTGTAGAAAATGAGACCATTTTTTTTTCGTTACAAGTTTGATAAGAAAATTCAAGTTTGAGAAGAAAATCAAGAACAAGTTTAACAAGTTTTATGATTGCAACAACTATCAATGCAATTTATATAAGACACTAAGTTTTACATTATTTCCAACAACTATCAATTCAAGTTTAATAATGCAACTTCATTTCATACAAATGCAACAACTTTCAATTCAACTTCATTTCATTATCAACAAGTTTAATACAAATACGTCACCAAAATTTACATGATTTAATAAAATAAATGACATCTACAACTAGTTGATCGATAGGTTGATCGTTGGTCGCTACATCCTTTGGGTAGATTTTTCGGAACCCTGATACTTGATCCACGTATTTATCAATCCAAGGTTTTGCTTCAGATAGTGAATAACTATGTCAGCGACTTGTTACCGGTGGAATCGGACAACCGTACTTCAACTTCAAAATTGCAAAGTGATTCCTGCAAACATGAGCAATATTTTTTAACATTGGATGCATGGTTCGTTCATGTCTTAATGGTAGAAATGCGAGACATTGCCTCTTTGAAATGAGGACGTACACACATTTGTAAGTTTCAGCCAAAAGATAACCACACTCTAGGATGATCATCCAAGACTTCGATGTACTAGTGCTTGTATAATCGTCTAACATATGTAGCATAGTGTCCGAAAACTAATCACCAAAATAGTGTGCATAGAAGTCATTATTTTCCATAACTTCTTCCATCAAGTCTTCTTTCATATGTTTCCATCCATCGGGTCCAAATCTTAGGCATTTAGTAACGCATCTAAACCCATAATTGCCGTAAGAATCAACCTCCATGATATCTTTTACAAAACCTTTATAAAAGTATGGTATCTCATTGATGTACTTTTTATATGTGGGAGAGTAGATAGGGCACCATGGGGCAGGGCGGGTGAACTCCGTGAAATTAATTTTCCTTTTAGGACTTTGGACCACAAGGTGTTCCTTTTTCGTTGGTTACTTACCAAGTTCGAAGCCCGAGGGATCCCTTTTAGTTGGTTTTTGAGCTCTCGATCGACCCTTGCCTTGCTTAAGAACGGATGGATAAAATAGCCTAGAAGTGGTGGGACAACCGATGTCCTTGAGTTTTCGTAACATGACCCTTTACTCATCGATAGTTGACTGCTCCCACCTCTATTTAAAAAGCATCATTTTTGGCTCATAATCAACCATGTGGTACTTCGCTAATTCGGGCACCATTGTTAATTTGCGTCAATGTGCATCGACACCGCCATAGTATTGCCCTATCCTCCATCCGATAGATGACCAATTTAAGAGCTCACGGTACATCATAGATATTACGTGCTAAGTGATAAAAAGCTTTTTTTTGTATGTGGTCGTTGTCTTCAAAAGCCAATCTCAAAATTTCCTTGAGTACCTACAAAACTTGTCTAAAACAACTCGTATTGCGGTAAGTACAGGTATCAATCCAACTTTCAAGGTGAAACAATTAATGTGAATACTTGTAAGTTTAGTTTTTTTCTTTTTCAAAATCTTTTTTAAAAAACAATTTCAAGGGAGAATTAACTAATAAATGCTAAAAATTATGAAATGACTAAATAAGGAAAAATAATATGCAATCAAATGTGAAAAATGTGAGAATGTCAAGAGATGGGATTACACCGCATTATCAATTATTTTAATTTCTCAATTTATTAATTTGATTTTTTTTGAGATAATATCAAATCGATAATATAACTCTCGTTACAATTAAAAATTTAATAATATCTTTTTCAGAAAACTAATTTAAAAATGTCACATGATGAAAAATTAAGAACTATAATGTGTTCAACAAAATTACCCGCTAGGATCAATTTAACAAAAATCGTATGAATTCTCAAATTTCAACACATAATTAAAATTCAAATTTCGAAAAAACTAATTTGTAGTTCGATCCCTAAATTCAAACATTAATTTGTACAATTAATTTTCTAACTCTTGTTACATAAATTAATTGGTGATAATTAAAAATTAATTTTCCTAGAATTATAACAATCAATAAAATTTATTAATTAAACTAACATCGTATGCAAGTTTCATTCCACCCTTTGAATAAGGTGATTAGCCAAACATATTTAAACAATTAATCACAGTCACAAATATGGAACAACAAATTAAAGAGTAGAGCAAGAAATACAATACACAACAGTCTCCCTTTGAATTGATTCCTTGAATCGCGTTCATGCACGTGTGTCCCAATGTTTTCACAAATCCAACACTTGATTACATAAAAATAATTAAAAACAAAACCTAAAATTATTCTAATGCTAATTTTTTTGTATTTTTTTGGAATTTTTTTATATACCTATTATGTACATAATAATATACACAATGTTCCTCTCCTTTCGTTCTCTCTCGTCTGTGTTCTTTCTGAAATCTGAGAGTCTGAGAGTCCCCCCATGAAGTGAGCCTTCCCCTTTTTTTTTATATCCCACGATACTTCTTTGTGGATGAGAGATTTTGGTGATTTACTTTGGCTAAGTCCAAATTTTGGCTTGAAAATGCACGTGTGGGTTTTGTTGTATGGGATAAGATTTCGATTTTTGGTGGGATTGGTTTGGATGGGTCTCGTATGGGGTTTGGCGAGTTGGGCGAACTCGGGTCCGTGGTCTGAGTTTCCTAGGTTGGATTGCTGTTCCGGTAAAGTGACGGTGGGTTCCGGGTATAAGAATCGGGTTTTTGAATCGGGTAAGGAGGGATGGTGGAATCGGGTCGGCAGGTCCGGTCAAGTGTGGCTCCGGGTTTGATGGTGGGTTAAGGCTTGAGGGATATGGGTATGGTAGAAGGTAGGTGGGTTTGTATTTGGTTACGGAGGTGAGAGAGAGTGTGTGGGTGAAAGGTTGAAGATGGGTTTGGGTGGTGTTATGGTGTGTGTGATTTAGGGAAGTTAGTGTGGGGTGTAAGGATGTGTGGTTGTGTTTGTACCTAAAAAACAAAGGAAGTAAAAATTAAAATTATCTAAACTAAAATAAGATAAAATAAAAGCTGAATAATAAAATGTAGAATCCTAACTAAAAAAGATCAAATTAAAAAGAAAATAAAAATAAAAACAATAGAACCTATTAAACTAAAAAGACTCTAAATAAAATAAAAAGAAATAAAAATTCAAAATCTAATAAAATTGGAAAAACTAAAATCCTAGGTAATAAAAATAAAAATAAAAATAAAAATAAAAATAAAAATAAAAATAAAAATAAAAATAAAAATAAAAATAAAAATAAAAATGAAAATGAAAATGAGAATGAGAATGAAAATAAAAATAAAAATAAAAATAAAAATAAAAATAAAAATAAAAATAAAAATAAAAATAAAAATAAAAATAAAAATAAAAATAAAAATAAAAATCTATGAAAACTAAAAAATTTAATCCTAATGAAATAAAACTATAGAAAGATACAATCTAATAAAACTAGAAAATAAATTCCTAAAAACTAATCCTAATAAAAATAAAATAAAATCAAAATCAATAATAAAAAATAAAATAAAAATTAAAATCAAAATAAAACACACTAATAAAAAAGAAATAAAAAAATAGAAAATAAAACCTAAAAATTCTAAATAAATCTAAAATAATTCCTAAAAATAGAAACGGCTCGAAATAAAAATCTAAAAAAATATAAAAATACAAACTCAACACACACATGCTCGGGTGATGGACTGGGCTTGGTTTAGGCTTAGGTTTGGTTCGGGGATAGGTTTAGGGGCATCGAAAATGATCTCGACAAGCTCAAATGAGACTTCTGACTTCACGATCTGTTTGATTTGTTCATTGAATGCTTTGAACTGCTATTGTGTCGCAACTGCACTGATTTAGCATCATTTAATACCGCGACTGCGTATTGACCTGCAAAATGATAAAATATGAACATAAGGCCGATTTTAATTAAAACGAGTGACTAAAATGCTTCTATTCGGGGAATAAAATAGACACTTTTGGGTGCTTATCACACCACCCCCAAACAGAACATTGCTAGTCCTCGAGCAAAAATAGAGAGAAAATAGAGATAAGTAACCAAGAGTGTGCCACTTTCGCAGGCGCTGACGATTGCACTTAGCATATGCGACAAGCCGTTAAACCTATAGGTTGCCCTATAGGACGAGTGGTGTCTCGTGAGGATTTGCAGTGAATATACCCACAAAATTCAAAATTTATTAAAATTGCAGTCTATTATTTTGACAATGAAACGCTATACAACCAACTAAAAACGACGTCAAGGAACACCATATTCAACTATCAAAATAAGATATGAAATTACTTAATACCAACTGCGTAATCCTTCCTAAAACTCAGCACGTGTGAGAGTAAAACAATCTTCAGTATCATTAGAGTCATTCTTAGATCGCCTCTATAGGATCAACGCTTTGACTTCAATTCTCACTAAATATATCTCTCTGAATCGAACTCTTTGAGAATTTGGTAAGTGTATCTCTCTAGTGTGTGAGGAAGTGAGTAAATGTAAGCAAGTTCAAACGTCTCACACACTTTATAGAAAATAACGGATATATGAAAAAAATTTGATCTCATGAACGAATGCTAACAACTATGTCGAGAATGTCGAGCTATTCACCATATAATCTTCTCGTTTGCCAGAACACTTTACCAAGGGTGAAAAATGTCATTTATGAAAGGTATGAGAAGATAATGAAATGAGAAAGATGAATGATAGGGTTTTTAAGAAGAGTGTGACACACTTTGAATAACTAATGTCTTTATTTTTTTGAATTTTTGATCGCATGATTCTTTTTCTTTGCTCATTTTTCTAATTTTAATAAAAAAAATTTGCGATGCATTTTTCTTTTCATAACGAAAATGAAGACAATTTAGATTGATGATTTCAATCACTTTTTTTTCTCAAAAATGATGGTAATGATGGATGGTATTTAGGACATATGGATAAGGGTAATATGGAAAATGATAGTGGGTGAATGATAATGTGATAAGGATAGAGATGAGTGTATGGTAAAAAATGGTTTAATGCTCGGGACAAACTACAAGACACATGTTTCTTACAACTCGAAAGTAATGTCATTCTCAGTGATTAAGCCAAATTTCAAAAAATAATGAGACCATGCAACGACTAAGTGCGGTATCCAAAGAAAGTTGTGTCAACTTGTGACTTAGAGATACGTAAAACCCTGAAAAAGATGAAAAGTTCAAATCTCACGGGTTTAAGTCGCAACTAGTGATCTTTTAAGGCTCTCTTGAGAATATAGTTACTCTTCAACTTTTGATTGTAAACGTGATAGTGCAAATTTTGTCGAGTTTAGGAATTCATAGTGAAAATACGCTTTAAGATGTATTAATTAATTAAAGGTTAAAAGCATAATTTTTGGGTCAAACACAGGTATTTCGAGATTTCTAAAAGAGGGATGATAGACAATTCATGTCATAAAAATTTAAATTTAACTGCACAAAATGATTAAAATCACTTGTTTATGAAAATTTTCAAAAGAGGTACGATTTTGATAAATTTGCCACCCCAAACAAAAGAGAACATCGTCCTCGATGTTTAAAACTATATAAAAAATCGAGAAGCACAAGGGAGGAAATATATTACCATAATGAACCGCTAATGAAAATGTACTGCATGATGGAGCAAAGATGAAACTTGAAGAACAAATGTGACACAAATATGTACAAGTCTATAAATCATGGGAAAATCAGTGGGTGATGTGAAACACCACCCCCAAACAGGATAAGGCTCATACTCAGAAACAATGAACGACGGGATGCCTCCCGGTAGTGCTAAGTTTAACGTCTTCAGCCAGACCGAACCAATCTCACCCTAAAGATAAAATCTGTGAAAGTACGGGGTGACAGAAAAATCGAGTGATGATAATCACCCCTAAACAAGACTGAAGTGTCAGTCTTGTTGGAAAAAGGCTACAAATGGTCAATGCACTTGTATAGCAAAGTGCATCACACGATGCAAAGCATCAGTGGACCACGGGGGTGGGGGGGGGGGTGGGGGGGGGGGGTATCAGGGTAGGGATGAGAAAGGTAAGGGAGAATAAGCATCGATCACAGGCCTTATTGAGCCGAAAGGTGAGGGCAACTAGGGCCCTGTAAGCATGATGCTAAAGCTGGATATGGAGGTGAAAGGGTGTAGAAATAGTGATGGGATGGGCCTCATAGAAATCACACGACCGTTCTATAAATGGACGATGATAATGGTCGCGTCGTGACATGCCAGGGAGCTGTCGATGGAAAAAATCAACACCACAAGGAGGTAGTGTGCATAGAGTAACAAGTTCAGTGTCACATATGGGGAGAGTAGCATAAATACTCACATGGATGGTGGGGTCGATAAAAAATGCACAAATGACATCGTGGAGCACTAGGGTGGAGGGACGGTGGAGGTGAGGACCTAAATGCTTAGATGTGAACAGGGAACGTATAATAGCAAGGTACAAATCAAGTGGTGGGGTGGTAGGGACAGTATGTGGGTCGAGTGGGGGAAAATTATCTAACTCAAGAGTGGGATAGATACACTCCTCATGAGGTTTGGAATGATCCTCAAGGGCACTCGTAGGAGGAGGTGTGAAAGGGAACGAGGGAGTGATCAACTTATCCACCCGAAAGGCACCATCCAAAGTGGTGGCAAAATCAAACGAGGCATCCAAATCTGAGATAGGATAATCAACATGTGAATATGACTCTACGGGAGACAAGCATGGTGGGATATGATCCAAATCCAGAGAGGTAGACACCATCTCAGACTCAATCTCAGGACAGTGGGAAGCAATCACAGCCGGAGCTAGCCTATAATGAGTTGGTTCCTCAGGAACACACATGAAAGGATCAAAAGGCGTAGGCTCGGGCATAAATAAGGATTCTATGGAAGGGGAAAACAGAACCTCAATGGTGGGTTCGAAAGGATAGGGCGGTGTGGGATCAGTCTAACAATCAATGGATACATCAACACAATTGTCAACTTGGGGCTCGGACCACGGGGTGGTCTCAACTTCGAGATTCTCAGGATAATAGGTTTGGTCACTCTCAAAATCAGTGGCACAAGACGACACATCATCGTCCCACGCGGGGGAAACAATGGGTGGACTTGGGGTGAAATCCGATTCGTGCACACACTCAAAATCATTTAACCGTTGTTCAAGCCTTTGAAGGGATTCATTTTGAGATTGAGGAGTGTGCGCAAACTTTTGCAAGAGGATTTCGAGAGCGGATGGGCATGGTGGCAGTGAAGTGTTGGTGGGTGGCGGTGGTGGTTGAGGTGGACACAACTCACTATAGACACCAGGATAGGGAAAATACTCCTCGAAAGTGTGTGGAGCAGGGTCAAGTGCAACATTCACGGGAGAAGCATCGCCGTGAGGGACAAAAGTGTGATCAGTATGAGGAGCATATGAAGGGGACTGATAGATATGAGGTGCACGAGGTGGCGATGATGACTGTTGGAAACCGTAAGGATCCACAACATGGCGTTGGGATTCATATTGCAAGGAAGGGTGATCAGGCCGCTATGAATAGCTTGGGTACTCATACTCCTCGACATTAGATATGTCGTGGCAATACGTCGAGGGTGGGTCCAAAACATTGTCATAGGGATACACATGTTCCAAGGTGGATTCAGATGGAGAGAATATAAATGGACACTCATGGAATAAGTGATCAATAAGAAGGCAGTGTGTGCATGACGAAGCATGGGATGGGTTGATACTCGTCACCGGAGGCGGTGGAGTAGGAGATGTGTGCGTGGACAACACATGAGTATCAACGGTGGGGGTTTGAGAGTTAAAGCCATGAATTAATGAATAGAGGTTCGAATCAGGCTTAACATCAAACAATGGGAAATGGCCAAAGTACTCCCGTAAAGGACGTTCTTCGGCCATGAGGAGAGAAATATTTTTTAAAAGAAAAGAAAATATTTTTGTGGTTGTTGAAAATAAGAAAGGGGAAATATTTTTGGCATTTTAAATATGAAAAAAAAATATTTTTGGGATTTTAGAAAATATTTAAAAAAAAGGAAAATATTTTTGGGATTTTTCAAAAAAGGGGAGAAAATGGACTCGTGATTTTGACGAACAAACTAAAACCGACTACCGAAAGAATTGAATTGGACACATGAGTAAAGAAAAAAATCCGAACAAGCATGTAGCCAATTATTATCTTCAAAATTAGTGAGAGGGGTAGTCAAATTTTAATTAAGTCCGCGGGCGACAAAAATCACGAAATTTATCTTTGTGATTTTCTGTTGCAAAAATGTGTTCCTATAGGGCTAGCTAGGTGATTGATTTTAAATTTAATGACAGTTAGGGTAGCACACAATGGATGAGCGAGTTAGTCGGGTGATGAAATCCTTTCTCGCTTTAATGACTGGGTCCAGGTCTTAGGTAAATTAATTCGTCAAAACATTCAATTTAAGTGTGATGCAGAAATTAAAAGTACACAGGAGCCAGTAGCACACAAAAATTGACTCGCTTGCAAGAGATTGGCGAGGGATAAAAAAAATACCTCCCACGAATTTTACACACGTGGGGTGAAGATCGATTTGAGTCGACCGGGGGAGATATCGCCTATCTCAGTCGTTCCCGGGAGTCCTACCGACCCAAAGTAGAGAGGCTATAAAATCCTCGCCTTGGCGCCCTCTCTCTACCTTATCCGGTTTCCCTTTTCACTTTTTAATTTTTATGAATAATTATTACAAATAAATCGGTGTCAAAATGCACCCAAATAAATATAAAGCTTCAAAAATCCTATACAACTAGTCTAAGAAGGGAGGAGGAATAATAATTATAACTAAAAAAATAAAAATTACAAGTCTTCAATTTGTCTCCACATCAAGAAAGCGATAACGACGTTATTTGATAAGTAGCTTTTTTTCGTATGTGGTCGTTGTCTTCAAAAGTCAATCTCAAAATTCCCTTGAGTACCTGCAAAACTTGTCTAAAACAACGCGTATTTTGGTAAGTACGAGAATCAATCCAACTTTTAAGGTGAAACAATTAATGTGAATACTTGTAATTTCAATTTTTTTTCTTTATTAAAATCTTTTTATTTTTTATTTTTTAAGAACAATTTCAAGGGAGAATTAACTAATAAATGCTAAAAATTATGAAATGACTAAATAAGGAAAAATAATGTGCAATCGAGTGTGAAAAAGGTGAGAATGTCAAGAGATGGGATTACGCCGCATTATCAATTATTTTAATTTCTCAATTTATTAATTTGAAATATTTTGAGATAATATTAAATCGACAATCTAACTCTCACTACAATTATAAATTTAATAACATCTTTTTCAGAAAACTAATTTAAAAATGTCACACGATGAAAAATTAAGAACTATATTGTTTTCAACAAAATTACCCGCTAGGATCAATTTAACAAAAATAGTATGAATTCTCAAATTTCAACAAACAATTAATATTCAAATTTCGAAAAAACCTATCTCTAGTTCGATCCCTAAATTCAAATATTAACTTGTACAATTAATTTACTAACTCTTGTTACATAAATTAATTGGTGACAATTAAAAAATAATTTTCCTAGAATTATAACAATCAATGAAATTTATTAATTAAACTAACATCATATGCAAGTTTCATCCCACCCCTTGAATAAGGTGACTAGCCAAACATATTTAAACAATTACTCACAGTCATAAATATGGAACAACAAATTAAAGAGTAGAGCAAGAAATACAATACATAAAAGTCTCCCTTTGAATTGATTTCTTGAATTGCGTTCATGCATGTGTGTCCCAATATTTTCACAAATCCAGTACTTGATTACATAAAAATAATTAAAAACTAAACCTAAAAAATTATTCTAATGCTAAACTAATTTTTTTGTATTTTTTTTGAATTTTTTTATATACCTATTATGTACATAATATACACAGTGTCCCTCTCTTTTTGTTCTCTCTCGTCTGTGTTCTTTATGATATCTGAGAGTCTGAGAGCCCCCCCATGAAGTGAGCCTTCCCCTTTTTTTATATCCCACGATGCTTCTTCGCGGATGAGAGATTTTTGGGATTTAGATTGGCTAAGTCCAAATTTTGGCTTGAAAATGCACGTGTGGGTTTTGTGGTATGGGATAAGATTTCGATTTTTGGTGGGATTGGTTTGGATAGGTCTCGTATGGGGTTTGGCGAGTTGGGTGAACTCGGGTCCGTGGTCTGAGTTTCCTGGGTCAGATTGCTGTTCAGGGAAAATGATGGTGGGTTCCGGGTATAAGAATCGGGTTTATGAATCGTGTAAGGAGGGATGGTGGAATCGGGTCAGCAGGTCCGGTTAAGTGTGGCTCCGGGTTTGATGGTGGGTTAAGGCTTGAGGGATATGGGTATGGTATAAGGTAGGTGGGTTTCTATTTTGGTTATGGAGGTGAAAGAGAGTGGGTGGGTGAAAGGTTGAAGATGGGTTTGGGTGGTGTTATGGTGTGTGTGATTTAGTGAAGTTAGTGTGGGGTGTAAGGATGTGTGGTTGTGTTTGTACCTAAAAAAAAAGGAAGTAAAAATTAAAATTATCTAAACTAAAAAAAATAAGAGATAATTATATTTAAGTCCTATTTATCGGGTCAACATTCATATAAGTCCTATTGACTTTTCAACAATCATATAGGTCCTATTCTAACTTTTTAGGGAATTTTTCACAATTTTACCCTTTTATAACTAATCATCCGTAACTTCCTTTAGGAAGTTACATAAGTGGTTGGACTTTTTTTCAATCTTTAAATGATCATAACTTTTGATTCACAAATCCGTTTTTCGCAAAATTACTATTTTTGAAATCTGCCCGACGAGATATATTAAATAAGGTCCATGAAGGTTATAAAATTCCAAAGAATTTTTTTTACACAAACAGTAAACTTTACTGTATACACTAGAATATGAAATACTTTTATATATGTGACATTTTCACAAACAGACAGTAACATTTACTGTGGTAATATTACACAATATATGTATATATATATATATATACGGTGGATCCAAACCCTCTTTTTTCAAAATTACCATATATTTAAAGGTTCGCGCTAGCGACATCCAATCCTTACCACCATTGTTGGAGCTTCAACGACCTTCGTCAGAGATCCAATTTGGGGTGGGTAAGGGTGGCATGTGGTGCCGTTGGTGCGGACCTTTGAAAATAAGAGACTTTTGAATAAATGGGTTTTGGATTGACCGGAGTGTCATGGGGTACCGCTGGCGTGGACCGTTGAAAATAAGATTGGATAAATGGGATCTGGATCCTCTTCAGCGCCAGTTTGGGGGTGAGTATGGGTGGCATTAGGTGCCGGTGGCGCAGAGCTTTAAAAAAAGGAGCATATTGGATATATATATAATGTGATAACACAGTAAATGCTATTGTTTGTAAAAATGTCATAGATATTAAACTTTATTATATACACCAGAAAATGAAATAGTTTTATATCTATGACATTTTCACAAACAATAACACTTACTGTGTTAATATATTTATGAAATAGTTTTATATATATAACATTTTCACAAACAGTAACATTTACTGAGTTAATATTACACAATATATATATATATACACACACGGTAGATCCAAACCTCTTTTTTTTTCAGAATTACCATATTTTTAAAGGTTTACGCTAGCAACATTCAATCTCCACCACTACCCACCCCCATTGTCGGAGCTTCAGCGACTTTCATCAGAGCTATGATTTGGGTGGGTAGTAGTGGCATAGGGTGCCGCTGGCGCGGACCTCTGAAATTAAGAGAATATTAGATAAATGGGGTTTGGATCCACCGGAGCTCCGATTTGGGATGAGTAGGGGTGGCATTGGGTTAGATTTATATCTATAACATTTTCACAAACATTAACATTTACTATGTTCATATAACACAGTATGTATATATATATATATATATATATATATATATATATATATATCCAAACCTCTTTTTCTGATATTATCTTGTTTTTAACGGTTCGCGCCAGCGGCATCCAATCCCCACCCCCACCCACCCTCTGTTTCGAAGCTCCAACAACCTTCATCAGAGCTCTGATTTGAGGTGGCATGGGATGCCGATGTAACATTTTCACAAACAGTAACATTTATTATTTGTGAAAACATTACAAATATAAGCCTAACCCAATGCTACCCCTACTCACCCCAAACTGGAGCTCCGGTGGATTCAAACCCTATTTATCCAATATTCTCTTATTTCCTAAGGTCCGCGCCAGCGGCACTCCATGTCACCCCAAATCAGAACTCTGATGAAGGTTGTTGGAGCTCCGATAATTGGGGTTGGTGGTGGCCGGGATTAGATACCGCTAGCGCGGGCGTTAAAAATAAGACAATATCAGAAAAAAGAGGTTTGGATCCACCGTATATATATATATATATACACTGTGTTATAACATAGTAAATGTTACCATTTGTGAAAATGTTATAGATATAAACCTAACCCAATGCCACCCCTACTCACCCCAAATCGGAGCTCCGGTAGATCCAAACCCCATTTATCTAATATTCTCCTAATTTTAGAGGTCCGCGTCAGCGGCACCCTATGCCACTACTACCCACCCAAATCATAGCTCTGATGAAAGTCGTTGAAGCTCCGACAATGGGGGTGGGTAGTGGTGGGGATTGAATGTAGCTAGCGTAAACCTTTAAAAATATGGTAATTTTTAAAAAAAAAGAGGTTTGGATCTACCGTGTGTATATATATATTGTGTAATATTAACTCAGTAAATGTTATTGTTTGTGAAAATGTTATAGATATATTGTGTAATATTAACTCAGTAAATGTTACTGTTTATGAAAATGTTATATATATAAAACTATTTCATAAATATATTAACACGGTAAGTGTTATTGTTTTTGAAAATGTCACAGATATAAAACTATTTCATTTTCTGGTGTATACAATAAAGTTTAATATCTATGACATTTTTACAAACAATAGCATTTACTGTGATATCACATTACATACATATATATATATATATATATATATATATATATATATATAAATGTTACTGTTTGTGAAAATGTTATATATATAAAACTATTTCATAAATATATTAACACAGTAAGTGTTATTGTTTGTGAAAATGTCACAGATATAAAACTATTTCATTTTCTGGTGTATACAATAAAGTTTAGTATCTATGACATTTTTACAAATAATAGCATTTACTGTGTTATCACATTATATATATATATATATATATATATATATATATATATATATATATATATATATATATATATATATATATATATATATATATATATATCCAATATGCTCCTATTTTTAAAGTTCTGCGCCACCGGCACCTAATGCGACCCCTACTCACTACAAACCGGCGCTCAAGAGGATCCAAATCTCATTTATCCAATCTTATTTTCAACGGTCCGCGCCAGGGGAACCCCATGACACTCCGGTCGATCCAAAACCCATTTATTCAAAAGTCTCTTATTTTCAAAGATCCGCGCCAGCGGCACCACATGCCACCCTTACCCACCCCAAATTGGAGCTCTGACAAAGGTCGTTGAAGCTCCAACAATGGTGGTAAGGATTGGATACCACTAGCGCGAACCTTTAAATATAAGGTAATTTTGAAAAAATAGGGTTTGGATCCACCGTATATATATATATATATATATATATATATATATATATATACTGTGTAATATTACCACAGTAAATGTTACTGTCTGTTTGTGAAAATGTCACATATATAAAACTATTTCATATTCTAGTGCATACAGTAAAGTTTACTGTTTGTGTAAATTTTTTTCTTTGGAATTTTATAGCCTTCATAGATCTTGTTTGATAGATCTCGTCGAGCAGATTTCAAAAATAGTAATTTTGCGAAAAACGGATTTGTGAATCAAAAGTTATGATCATTTGAAGATTAAAAAAAAAAGTTCAACCACTTATGTAACTTTCTCAAGGAAGTTACGGATGGTTTGTTTTAAAAGGGTAAAATTGTGAAAAAAAGTTCCAAAAAATTAGGTGTAGGACTTATATGTAAGGGGAAAACATGGTGGGACTAGAATGTCTAAAAGAAAGTTTAATATGATCTAAATGTGAATGCCTCAAAAAATAAAAATAAGATAAAATAAAAACTAAATAATAAAATGTAAAATCCTAACTAAAAAGATCAAATTAAAAAGAAAATAAAAATAAAAATAAAAATAATAGAACCTATTAAACTAAAAAGACTCTAAATAAAATGCAAAGAAATAAAAATTCAAAATCTAATAAAACTAGAAAAACTAAAATCCTAGATAAAAAAAATTAAAGACACAAAAAAAAAAATAAAAAAAAAATAAAAATCTATTAAAACTAAAAAATTTAATCCTAATGAAATAAAACTAAAGAAAGATACAATCTAATAAAACTAGAAAATAAATTCGTAAAAACTAGTCCTAATAAAAATAAAATCAAATCAAAATAAAAAATCAAATCAAATCAAAAATTAAAATCAAAATAAAACACACTAATCAAAAGAAAAAAAAAATAAAAATAAAACCTAAAAATATCTTAAAAAATCTAAAATAATTCCTAAAAATAGAAACGACTCGAAATAAAAATCTAAAAAAATCTAAAAATACAAACTCAACACACACAGCTCGAGTGGTGGACTGGGCTCGGTTTAGGCTTAGGTTTGGTTCGGGGATAGGGTTCGGTGTATCGAAAATGATCTCGGCAAGCTCAAATGAGACTTCTGAACTACTATTGTTTCGCAATTGCACTGATTTAACATCATTTAATATCGCGACTGCGTATGGACCTGTAAAATGATAAAATACGAACATAAGGCCAATTTTAATTCAGACTAGTGACTAAAATGCTTCTATTCGGAGTATAAAATAAACACTTTTGGGTGCTTTCACTAAGTGTAGGAATGATTGAACATCCATGCCAACATTATCACAAGTCTTTAGCTCCTCAACAATTAGGTCAATGGCATAATGAGAAACCCGATCGATGAGCTCACGCAAAATAGGAATATTATGGGGGTGATTTAATTGTTAAAAAGAATCCTCGAACTCCCTCTTAATCTCGGTCACTTGAAACTCAATGTGGTTGTGCAAGCCGAAAAAACCTTATGAAAAGGAAGTTGAGAACTTTCCAAGTGCCTCTTCAACTTACCGTGTGCTCCTTTACAATGGGTGATAGTTCAGTTACCCCGGTGCTTAATCATATTTGTTAAGTCATTAATGAAGCTATTATTTAGATTGTACCATTTTTTATCTATATAGTGCAACGTGTTTGGGTATGCAACCCAATCAAAGTGAAATGGCGTCCACATTTTATTAAAATCATTCTCGGTAGGGGATTCAACCAAATGCGTCCAATCCCTCATTAACTTTTTCAATGAATCCTCATCGTGGATATCTTTCCTAGCATGGAGTTCAACATTGCGATGAACGTGGACAGTGCAAACCATAGATCTTATCTCGGGGAACACAACCCGTAATGCGTTCATGCACGCGTACTCTCGATCTATGATGAAAATCGTGGAACATGCAAACGAATCGAATAGGGATTTTAAACATCCCAATGTCCACTGGTAGTTCTCTTCCTTCTCCGTTTCTAAAAATGTGAAGGCTATATTAAATGTCCTTCCTCATGACGTTATACCAACCATCTCGAATAAAGGAATCTTGTATCGATTGGTCTTGTACGAGCAATCAACAACGATAACAGACGAAAAACACTTGGCTAGTTTGATTGAGTTTGGATGAGCCCCAAAAATGTCTGCACCTCCATGGCAAACTCATTCGTTCTATAATAGACGTAGTGTTTATCCCCAAACAACTTCATTAACTTTTGCATCGCCGTTCTACCCTCTTGTTCGAAAATCCTCAACTTTCCCTTGGCATTATAAATGGTTTTTATGGTCGAAACATTAGTAACATTA
The DNA here is from genome assembly GCA_949130495.1 of Sambucus nigra. Classification (NCBI taxonomy): domain Eukaryota; kingdom Viridiplantae; phylum Streptophyta; class Magnoliopsida; order Dipsacales; family Adoxaceae; genus Sambucus; species Sambucus nigra. Next base: position 141,611,781 of record OX422218.1, read on the forward strand.
TGACTTTCTATCTTCATTACAATTATGACCGATTTTATCCTACTTAAGGACTTCTCTTCAACAATGTTTCTCTCCTCCAAAGTGAGTCAACAAACGCATGCATATCCAACTAATGTTTTCGGTAATTGGTGATTGTGAACATCGCTAATAGCTGACAACATCCACTTTCCATTGTCAAGTGGAATGACCTTTAACACAAATGGACAATTTCATTTTCGAGTGGCCACCCTCTTTCGAATTTTTCCCCTTGACTACTCCCTTCGTTCCCAACATCCTTCCCGTGATGATCACGGTACTCACCACCCCTCTCACAACCCATGTGTAGGCGCCCCTTATACGCTGTAGAAGGTGCCCATGAGTTGGTGATAACAACTGTTATTTTAACGGACTGGGCTCGCTCTTGAGCCCAAGCAACCAACGCTTGCCGAGTGGGAAATACCTTAGAATAAAGAATTTAAATAATCAATACACTGTATTTATAATATATAAATCTATAACATCACTAATCGATATTATAATTAATGCTCCGTAAGGAACATCACACTAACATCGAACCACCATCCATGTCATGGGGTATATCAATATTATCTAAAGCCTGATCAAATAACAGGGAGTTGAAATCCATGAAGGCGTCTTGCATAGGTAAAATTATTATTAGTACTCAATGAATGAAATCGAATAACAAATTTGAATAAAGATAGTGACAACAATTGAAATAATGAACAAACTTGAATGATATTACATTCGGCACGATTATGGAGAATATATTACGCTTATTCGGGGTGATTATACCGATTAAGGTTAGAATATTCGGGGTAATTATGCGAACATATCTAAATAAATATAAATTTCATTCAGGGTGATTATACCGATTAAGGTTTAGTATTCGTGATAACCATGCCGAATCATGTAACCTATTTCGGGGTGATTATATCGAATGGACCCTGTTCGAATAAAAAATAAATATAATGTTGATTCGGGAGGGTTATCTCGAAATTTGTCCTTCAGATCAGGGCCCCGACCCTGAATCACTAGAATATTTATGTGATTTTCATTGTTTTCAAACCCTTTGAATATACAAATATTTATATAATGGGACCTAAAGTTTACCTCATAAATGTCATTTGTGGAGATTTTATTTTCTTTGAATGTGTTGTCATCGTATTTGGTTGGATTATTCATTTGTATTTGTGTATTTACCAATATAAACTCTAGTTTAATAATGTGGTTGAAAATGGTTGGTGTGTTGGGGGACAAAAAAATTAATATTCAGGTTGATGATGATTGGTGGTGGGAACCAATGGAATAAAATTTAATAGTGTTAAAGATGGTTGGTTGAAGAAATTTTGTTTGATTAATGGATACAAAGTTGTCTTGAGTTTGGTGAAGAAGAAAAAGGTAGGGTTTGGAGTTTAGTGGGTAGAGGGAGAGAGAGATTGTGTGATATTTTGTGTGGAAATAATGTGTAAAAAAGATTATATCATGTGCTGGTCCTTAGTAAAAAAAATCATTTTTTTATCTTGTGGTATTTTGAAGTAAAAAAAGTGGTGCCCTTAGAAACCTCGTATGAATAAATGTATCTCATATAAATCTCTGACTTGAAAAAACTGAATAAAATTAAATTCAACTGTCTGAATAACTGAAATATACAAGAGTACATGAGTGTAATTGAGCTACGTGCTCGACACCTGCATTCTAGTAAATGATAAATGGAACCAACATTGGAAAAACTCTTCCATCTAATAACTCAAGTCTGCAGCGACGACTACATCCCAAGACTTGTAAAAATACTTCCCTAGAGAAGATTAAACCTAACAGGTCTATAGTGCATGTTAAGTTAAACTACCCATCTACTTAATAGAAGTAACCTAAATATAACCCACAAGCCAAGTTTTCCAGTTGAAGATATATATATATATTCAAAAGTCAATAATCATTAGGGACTATAGGAAATTAAAGTCGATTCACAGTTTACTTCACTCAATTAATCAATTGGGTGAAATACCATTTCAATGAGAACAGTTATAATCATAATAATAACAGTTCTAAGACCATCCTTCTGGGAGTCACCCCACTAGATGTTCCCCTAAATACTATCATCTTCCAAGGCCTATAACCAAGACCACCTGGGTATCCAAAATCGCAACACGTGGGAAGAGGCCATATTCCTTCGACAGTGAGTCATAACCATACCTGAAATTATCTCACTTCGAACCATACAATCATACAACGTAACAACTGGTATCATGGCCTGAGGACTGTACTCTCCCTGCATGATTAGCCAGAGGATTCACCTCTAATGCGTACTTCCCCTATGATAGTATTTAAAGAGGTATGTATAATTGTGCCATAGTTACAACTATATTAAGTTAAACATACAATCCTTAAATTCCAAAACCATAGGTACATACAAGTTTGTCTACAAGAGATAATTATTATAATTCGAGCCCTCGAAGGTCCATCACACACTACACGACTCTACACTGGTCCTACTCTCGTTTACTACACAAAATGAGACATTATACCCTTATAAATAGTCCTCAAAATAAGCCCGAACACTCTCGTACTATCCTAGAGTACCACTCTCCTTATATGAGGCCATATTACTTCTCAATACATCCTAAGAGAAGGTTCCTAAGCCTTAAACCCAAAAGAAAAGGAGTAGAAAGAGTCCAATTCTTGGGCTGGAAACAGAATACCGATCAACCGGCCCCTGACCCCCGGTCAACCGCGTAAATGAAATTTGCCTTGCGAGCCGACCAGTAGGCATTTCCCTTTAGGCCTGGTCGACCGACGTCTTGGGCGCGATCGACCGGTCGCACCAGATAATTCGGCCAACCCCTATTTTTCTTATAAAACCTAAATCTTCCAACTCTTCTTCTTCTTCTTCTTCTTCTTCCCTCTACATCAATTATCATCAACCAATATTATCAACAAATCATTTCTAAATGATCACCTAACAATATAAAACCTCAAATAATATCTAACTTATATAGGTGAAGGTTTGAACAACAAACTCAATCAAAACCCTAAATGGATTAAATTTTAAGAACAATAACTAATCACATAATTTATTCAACATAATCATAAGGTATTGCAAGTATAATACTTTCCTTGTCGTTGGAGTCTCAGATTCTTCTTCATAGCAATGATTTTTGAGCTAGAAATGGCAAAATCTCCTATTTCCCTTCTTTCTCTCAAGCTCTCACTTCTCTCTATACTTTCTAGGTTAAAAACATAAATGAGATATTAATGCTCTTGCAAGACTTAAATGCCCAAATGACTTAAGTCTAACATTAAATGCTACTACACACTTAAAATGACTCGTAACATCATATTTAAGTCATAACTAGCCAAAAGTACCCCCGGAACCCAACAACCACCCTGACACTTATTTTGACTATCTCGGCCCTTCCCGGAATAACCGTGCCTTCCAAACTGATATCCAAGATATCGTTCATTATTTTCTATTCCAACATCATATTAACATTTTAATAATAACTCGAATGGATTATAAATCATAACCGTCGTTTTAAAGCCCGACGACTTAACATAACATAATCTTACACTATTTACATTAGCGTAAAGGTAAATATGCAATACTCGTAAATATTAACTCTTAAATTACTGAAATTAATATTGACTTAAATTTCCTTTATTTTTTAATATAAAAATAATTACTCAAAAGTAAGGGGTATTACATACTCCCCCCCTTACAAGGGAATTTTGTCCTCAAAATTTAGGCATACCTGGTAAAAAGAGGTGTGGGTACTTTTCTCGGATATCCTCCTCTCATTCCCAAGTTGATTCATCAGCATTGTGGTGACCCCACTGGAATTGGACCAAGGGCACCACTTTCGATCTTAGTCTATGCTCACCGTAGTCTAAAATGGCAACCGACTGTTCCTCATATGAAACATCGGGTTGCAACTCAATATCGTCCAATGGAACATGAAAATGATCTTCCTCACATCTTTTATACTTCTTTAAAGATGAAACATGGAATACATCATGAATTTGACGTAGCTATTTCGGCAAAGCAAGTTGATATGCTACGGGGCCTACCTGTGTAATAATGGGAAAATGACCTACATTACGTGGCGCAAGTTTGCCCTTCTTCCCAAATTGCATCACACCCTTCATTGGGGAGACCCTTACTAAAACTTGATCCCCTACTTCCAGTTCTACATGCCTCTAATTTGAATCAACATAGATTTTCTAGCGATCCTGCGCAATCCGTATGTGATTTCGAATGAGCTCAATCTTCGAAGAGGTGTCTTGGATCATTTTTGGTCCAAGAAGCTTATTGTCTCCTACTTCCAACCAATAAGAAAGTGATCGACATGGTCGGCCATACAATGCCTCATATGGTGCCATACCTATTATGAATTGGTACGAATTATTGTATGCAAATTCGACTAATGGAAGGTTTTGCTCCCATCCTCCTTTAAAATCAAGTATGTACAAGCGAAGCATATCTTCTAACATTTGGTTAACCCTCTCTGTTTGTCTATCGGTTTCGGATGGTATGACGTGCTCAACCGCAATTCAGTCCCCATTGTCTCTTGGAAACTTCGCCAAAAATGGGATATGATAATATGCAAATATTGCGTATTTCATCTCTCGAACCTACGCATTTTAGCCCCCTTGGGTGCCTTAACCTATATATTTAAGTTCGTTAACCATACAACCTTGGTTTATATTATTAACATGATATATGAAGTATAATTGGGCTTTTGTAGGTATTTAGGTACTAAGTATGGAGTTCGGATGCATTCCGCTCAAGTTCTGTATGCAAACACACGTTCAAGGGCATTTTAGTCATTTCAAAGCTTGGGCACTGGCCCGACATCTCATGAAAGTTGTATCCCTCCTCGCTAGCTTTGCGTGGCCATGAACGGTGCACGATTCCGAGTCCGTATGAAGAAGTTACGATAATTTTAGCGTAGGGAAAAATAAGGAAAGCAAAAGAGGAGGAGAAAAGGGAAGAAAAGAATGCAGAAGCTGCTGCTTGGCTGACCCCTGCTTGATCGATCGATCGATCCTTTTGTATTGCCAAAATTTTGCCTTGATCGATCGATCGACCATTTTGGTCGATCGATCGATCTCCTGTTTTCAGGAGATATTTTGCCTTTTCTTTTCTTTTCTCTTTTCTTTTCTAATTTAATTCCAACTTACTATATAAAGCAATTTTGTTGTAATAAACAAGGATATACGATTTTAGCTTAGAATCGGTTAGGGTTTGGGTGATTTTGGTTAGTTCTTCTTCATTTCTCTTAGGATTGACACCCTTTTTGGTATGTAAGTTGACTATTCATTCATCCTCTCCATTAATTTAGTTGTTTTCACTTAATTCTTGCTTTGTTAATTAGGTTTACATGATTTTATAATTAGTTTACATGCTTTCTTCCTGTGCTTTCTAGTGTAGATTTATCGCGTTTCTTTACCGCTTTATTTATCGCGTTTTTATCATGCTTTCTAGGTAATTTAAATTAGGTTGTGTTTGAATGGAACTCACTCGGGTTAATGCGTTGCTTTGCTTTGGTGATGGTATTTATGAGTTTATTTCGGGTGCGTTGCCCTAGTTTTTACGCCTAGGAGATTTGACGGGGCATATCATGTATGTCCCGTGCTTACGACATTTCGCGCGTAATTTTTGGGGTATTTTTTGATGCCAAAATCTTATTAGGCTTTTATGATGATTTAGGGGCGTGACAACCCTTGATAACTGTCGAAACGAGACGCATTCTAAATAACTCGTCGACCCATGTAACCATTTTATACAAATTAACTCGGGTGACGGATATTCGACGCAACCTATAATTTTATCGCTTTGTTAATCTAGTTTAATTTACACTTGCCTAGTTAACCATTTCCCTTTTATGCATATTTTCTTTTTTAGTTTGTAATTCATGTTTTACTATTTTATTTCGGAATATTAAATCACTTAAATTCTAACAACTTGTCCTTGTGGATTTTCGATACTCGACTTACCGCTGTGCTTACCTCGCAAGTGTAGTAGTAAATTAGGTTTGTTTGTATAGTCACGGTGAGATAAAAACAACGACTGTGCACTTTACACCCGCACACCTCTCGCGCGCTATCAAAATGGCGCCGTTGCCGGGGAATAGTTTGTTTTCGACTTTATTTGATTTAGTATTTCATTGTATTTTCTTTCTATTTGTATTATTTGCTAATATTTTATAGGACTTCCACATTTGAGCACTTAGAAACGCTCGAATTCTTTCCGCGCGCACTTACTTCGAGCCATTTTTGGGGTAAGCATGTCTTATTCCAATTCTTTCGGTAATCCTTGTTATAATTCTCAAAATTCCCGCAAACCTATGACTTTCGGTGAATACTTAGAATCCCAAAGTATAACAAATTCAAATATGACTTTGGGCGAGTATAACGAAAGTCAAAACTTATGTTATTGGAATTTTGATGATGGTGACAATGATTTTGGGCCTTTACCTCCTTATAATAGGAATTTTGAAACAAATTTGAATAGTTTTCAAAATTCCTATCATAATGAGTTTTCGTTTAAGTCCGATGGTAATTTTCAAAGTTCCCATTTTCATGCATCCGCACCTCGACCTATGACATTCGGTGAGGGTTTGCGTATGTATGAAAATGAGAAACTTGAAAATCGTTATCGGGAAGAAAATCGTTTATGGGAACATGAGTTGGATTTATTATTTGAGTCTGACGACGATTTTGCTTTTGAGACTTTCGAGGTCGAGGAATGTTTTGAACCAAATGAGGTACTTGTGCCTACTTTGGAACAAGCCATTCTAGACTTTGCCCATTGCGTAATAGATATTGAAAGTGAGGATGATAATGATGTAATATCTATTTGCAATGAAATGATTTCTTCTTTGGCCCCCAAAGAAGAACATTTCATTGAAAATGATATTATTTCCTTTGAAGCTCAAACTTCATGCGACGATGATTCATCTCACGAGTTTGAATTTCTTTCATCCCCATTTTCATTCTCTATTATCCCATCAGAACAAGTACTCGATGATTCAGTTTCAAACTTTAATGTTTTAAACCTTTTCGCCGATGAGGAGTACTTGCTCGAGTCGCCCTCCACAATCGCATCTTTGCCTTTGTGTACGCCGCCTCCCATTCCAACTTCAAAATCCTTGGGAGAATATTCTTCTTTTCTCGGTCCCCACATGTTCTTATCACCCGTTCAATCCAAACCCCCCATCGTCCCAGTAAAAAATTTAATTGGCGATGGTTCATTTCTTCTGCCTTACACATGCCTTCCGTTGTTCAAACGGAATTCATATTTTTCGGAGGGAATGCTTGTATGTGAGGGTACACCGGTTATCCTCCAAAGTCAAATCATTCTTATGGTGGACCCTCAACTATTTCGACTTCTAGTGTATAGTTAGTATGAGGCCTAAATAGTAGGTTGTATATAGTTAGCTTTTTATTTCTTTCTTTTTGTTTTTTCCTCCTTTTTTAATTTAGTTTAGTGTAATTAGTTAACTTTTCGTTATTTGTTTTTGCTATGCTCGGTACTAACTTGTTTTGTAGATTCTTTGGACTTGTTCTTATGGGGATCGCTCCACTTTTGGGTAATATCGCTCTTTTCCTCTCTTAACTTGGTTCTTAATTCACATTGAGGACAATGCCAAGTTTTAAGTTAGAGGGTGTGAGATATTCTATCCATTTCTTTATTTTGTCCATATTTTTGCTCACATGTTAGTTACTTAGTATGCTTTTCTTTAGAAAAATTCAAAAATTTCAAAAAGATTTTCTTTCTTTTTTCTCCTTTTTTGGGCATTTTACCTTTATTTTCGATGATAAATGTCAATAATTGCCTGATCCAATAGACAACCCAATGATGCATGTTCTCGATTTTAGAAGTTATTAGACTTTAGTCCTCGATTATTGATATTTTGAATAACTTCATAAATTAAACTTTAATCCCGTGAGCACATGCACTTTTATGGTTATATTGATTTGGTTTAAGATTTTTATAACTCGGTAATCTTTTATTGCATTGTATATACTTACACCGAGTAAGCTTTGTACCTTTCAACGTTTGTGAGTGTATACACTATTCTTTTCTCATTGAAAACGTTGAATTCGTTGGTAATCTCACTATTCTTTCATTTGACCGTTCATTAATTGAGTTCATACTTGAAATGTGTTACTTGATCATGATTTTCATATATTGTTTTGATTCGAGAATTGCGTAAATTTTGTGAAATGATCATAGGCATTCTTTGTTATATCACCCATATTGGCCTTGACCTCACCCTTATATGTTTACCCTCGTTAACCCCTTTGAGCCTAAATATAGCCTTTCGTTTCATAACCCCATTCCCATAACCAACTCCAAATTGGAGTTTTAGCCCATACATACACTTTTCATACCTTTGTTTGGAATGTTACTTGGGATTGAATGATGATGTTATGATGTCAGTTGTTATTTAGGCATATGAGAGTTTGAAAAGTAAAGAAAAGAAAAAGTGAAAAAAGTGATGAAAAAGAGAAAGCAAAAAGAAAAAGTAAACAAAAGAAAAATGAGAAAAAGAAGAAAAGAAAAGAAAGAGAAAGTTGTAAATGTTGTATATAGTTCAATAAGCTTTGATTACTCCCCCGATGATATATCTAATGTCGTTTGGAACTTGTTTTCCAATTTTGATATTGCCCGCATTTTCCCATTATCTCGAGTTTTCATTCTGAACACTTTGAATCCGTACATACATTCCTTCATTTTGTACCCTAGCCTAGCCTACATTACAACCCTATAGTCCTATGTGATCTTAAATTAGATGTAATTTAAAAGTCATAATAGTTTTGATAATCTGTGAAAATGCATTTCGCCTCTTTTAGTGTGTGGTATCTTTCATTGAGATTACAGTTTTTTAGTTTATATATAGCGTTCTTCTTTTGTGACATGTGTGCGACCTGGTTTCCATTTACATTTACTCTTTAGCCCGCATGTTCCGTGTGTTAACTCCCTGTTTCGAGTGAATTCACTTGATGAGCGTAATGCCCGTGAGGATTGAATAAATGATTTCTTTAATGTTTATTCGGTTTATATAAGTTTTTCGCCAAATCACACTTTCATGTGCTCGCTCCCCTCCCACATTTTAAGGTTTCAATTCTATGAGGTGCATTCTATAATGTTAATGATTTGGACTTTTGTTTGAATTCATTCACTTTGTTAATAATGTGTATGAAATCCTTTTTGCCATTGTTGGGCTTGTCGCATGTTGGGTTGGTCATATTTTGAGGAAACCATGTGATTTTTGTGGGTACTATCCCTAAAAACCCTCACGAGATGACACTCGTCCACTAGGGTGACCTAGGGGTTTAACGGCTTATTGCAAACGCTAAATGCAATCGAATCGCCCGCAAAAGTGGCCTTTTGTTTTTATAACATACTTTTGTACTATCTCCTGCTTTTGGTTTGCTTGTAGTTCTTGTTGCATCCTATTTCATTGCTAGGGACTAGCAATGTGTAAGCTAGGGGGTGTGATAATATGCAAATATTACGTATTTCATCTCTCGAACCTACACATTTTAGCCCCATCGGGTGCCTTAATATCTATATTTAAGCCCATTAACAAGACAACCTCGATTTATATTGTTAACATGCTATATGAGGTATAATTGGGCTTTTGTAGGTATTTAGGTACTAAGTATGGAGTTCAGATGCATTCCGCTCAAGTTACATACACAATCGCACGTTTAAGGGCATTTTAGTCATTTCACAGCTTGGTCACCTGGCCTGAAATCTCACGAAAGTTGTAGCCCTCCTCGCTAGCTTCGCGTGTCAGCGAATGGTGTGCAATTACGAGTCCATATGAAGAAGTTACGTCAATTTTAGCGGAGGGAAAAATAAGGAAAGCAAAAGAGGAGGAGAAAAGGGAAGAAAATAATGCAGAAGCTGCTGCTTGGCTCACCCCTGCTTGATCAATTGATCGATGATTTTGATTGATCGATCGATCGATCCTTTTGCATTGCCGAAATTTTGCCTTGATCGATCGATCGACCATTTTGGTCGATCGATCGATCTCCTGTTTTCAGGAGATATTTTGCCTTTTCTTTTTCTTTTTTCTTTTCTTTTCTAATTTAATTCCAACTTACTATATAAAGCAATTTTGTTGTAATAAACAAGGATATATGATTTTAGCTTAGAATAGGTTAGGGTTTGGGTGATTTTGGTTAGTTCTTCTTCATTTCTCTTAGGATTGACACCCTTTTTGGTATGTAAGTTGACTATTCATTCATCATCTCCATTAATATAGTTGTTTTCCCTTAATTCTTGCTTTGTTAATTAGGTTTACATGCTTTTATAATTAGTTTACATGCTTTCTTCCCCTGCTTTCTAGTGTAGAGTTATCGCGTTTCTTTACCGCTTTATTTATCGCGTTTTTATCATGTTTTCTAGGTAATTTAAATTAGGTTGTGTTTGAATGAAACTCACTTGGGTTAACACATTGCTTTGCTTTGGTGATGGTGTTTACGGGTTTATTTCGGGTGAGTTGTCCTAGTTATTGCGCCTAGGAGATTTGACGGGGCATATCATGTATGTCCCGTGCTTATGACCTTTCGCGCGTAATTGCCGAGGTATTTGTTGAAGCCAAAATCATATTAGGATTTTATGCGGATTTAAGGGCGTGACAACCCTTGGTTCAATTAACTGTCAAAACGAGACGCATTCTAAATAACTCGTTGACCCATGTAACCATTTTATACAAATTAACTCGGGTGAGGGATATTCGATGCAACCTATAGTTTTACTCGCTTTCATAATCTAGTTTCATTACCTTGCCTAGATTAACATTTCCCTTTCATGCATCTTTTCTTTTAGTTTGTAATCACCTTTTACACTTTTATTTCAGAATATTAAATCATATAAATTCTAGCAACTTGTCCCTGTAGATTTTCGATACCCGACTTACCGCTGTGCTTGCCCCGCAAGTGTAGTAGTAATTTAGGTTTGTTTGTATAGTCGCCGCGAGACGAAAACAGCGTCTGTGGCCTTGCGCAACCACACCTCTCCCTCGCTATCAGGATACAAAAATTTTGTCTGGATCCGACACTATATTGATAGGCACCCTATGAAGCTTCACAATTTCCGCAATGAAGAGTTCGGCATAGCGTGCAGTATTGTAATCCATCCGTACCGATCGAAAGTGTGCCGATTTGGTTAAACGATAAAAAATTACCCAAATAGAGTCATGGCCTCTTTGTGACGCTGACAATCCCGTGATAAAATCCATTGAGATACTTTCCCATTTTCACATAGGTATTTCCAACAGTTACAACAATCCAGTCAGTTGCTGGTGGTCCACTTTTACTAATTGACAAGTGGCGCATTGAGAGACAAATTCAGAAATGTCCCTTTTCATTCCCGCCCACCAATATTGACGACGCATCTCTTGATACATTTTGTCTCCGCCTGGATGTACTGCAAATCTTGAACCATGGGATTCCGTCATGATAGTACGTCTCAAGTCTCCTTCGTTCGGGGCTATAAGTCTTCTGTGGAAACGTAACCCACCCTAAGAACTAATAGAGTAGGACTCTGCTCCCTCGGTTAGAAATTGACATTCTCGGTCTTTACAGTCTTTATTCCCTCATTACGCTTTTATGACTCGCATCACGATAGCAGGCATAACGGTTAAAATCAACATGCATGCTCTAGCTACAACATCATCCTGGACAAGTTCTTTCCACTTAGCTTTCCACATTTCCACTAGTTGCCCCATAGGTCTTCGACTGAGCGCATTAGCTACCATATTTTCTTTGCCTGGGAAATAGTGAATATCGAACTGATAGTCCTTTATGAACTCCAACCACCATCGTTGCCACATATTTAGATCTTTTTACGAGAATAAATATTGTAACGACTTGTGGTCCGTGAAAAGACCAAATTTCTCACCCAAGAGTTAGTGCCTCCATATCTTCAAGGCAAACACCACTGCGGCGAGCTCTAAGTCATGAGTGGGATAATTCTTTTTATGGGGCTTAAAATTGCGAGGCATGTTTGCAATGGCCCTATGCTCCTGCTGTAACACACCCCATAATCCTTATAGAGAAGAGTCTGTGAAGACTAAATAGTCTACTCCCGATTTTGGTAACGCAAGTACAGGACCACAAGTTAATTTATCCTTCAGCTAGTCAAAGCTAGCTGACAGGAGTCATCCTAAACAAATTGTACTCCCTTCTAGGTCAAGTTCATTAAAGGACCAACAATTTTGGAGAAACCCTTAATGAAACGGCGATAGTATCCCGCCAAACCCAGAAAGCTATGGATCTCCGTTGGCGTCGTGGGCTGACCCCATTCCCTCATCGTGGCAACCTTGCTCGGGTCTACGGAAGCACCTTCAACCGTCATGATATGCCCCAAAAACTTCACTTCCTGCAACCAAAAGATACATTTCTTGAACTTGGCATAAAGCTGATGATCCCGTAGGGTCTGCAGGACCAATCTCAAATGTTTGGCATAATCAGCTTAGTCTAGACTAGAATGTCATCGATAAACACAATAACAAATTGGTCTAGAAATTCCAGAAATACTTGATGCATAAGGTCCATAAATACTGTAGGATCATTGTTTAGTCCAAAAGGCATAACCAAAAACTCATAGGACCCATACCTGGTCAAGAATGCGGTTTTCAAAACGTCTTGCTCTCGAATCCGTAACTAGTGGTAACCTATCCTCAAATTTATTTTAGAGAAGTACGACGCTCCTCTTAATTGATCAAACAAATCATCTATTCGAGGTAACGGATATTTATTCCTGATGGTTACATTATTCAATTCACGGTAGTCGACACTAATTGGAGGGAACCATCTTGCTTTCTTATGAATAGTACAGGGGCACCCCATGGCGATGTACTACTTCGAATGAACCCTTGCCCCAACAGTTTCTGAATTTGATCCCTCAACGCCCTCATTTATAAAGGAGCCATACGGTATGGAGTTTGCACAATCGTCCTAGTTCCCGGTGCTAAGTCAATTATGAACTCAATCTCACGACTTGGAGGTAAGCCAGGGACCTCCTGAAAGACATCTTTAAATTCTCTAACAACAGGAATCGAGTCCAAGGAAATAACAACTTCTTGTAAGGTCTCCTCCTTCATACAATACAAGTGGGTGCTTGAACCTCCCTCCGGAAGAGGCATAGCCACTAAGAATATTTCTTGCCCTGGGATGGAAAAAACTATACTCCTCCCATAACAATTTACCATGGCCCGGTACTTTACTAACCAATCCATTCCCAAGATGACATCATACCCGACCATATCTAGGATGAGCAAATCGGCCTCAAAACGCAACCTATCAAGGTCTATTCCTACCCCCTTACAAATAAAAAGTATAAACGATCCATCTCCCGTAGAAGACTATACACTAGTAAAAGTAATTTTGGCAGACTTAAACAAACCCATTGAAAGAGAAAATTGCCTAACAATAAATGAGTGTGTAGCGCCAGTGTCAAATAACACTCGACCCACAAACCCCTATATGGGAAACTTACCCTCAATAGCTGGCGGTGCTGGAGGAAACAAAGCGTCTTGGATATTGTACATACATCCAAACTGAAGTTGTCCCTATTGCAATGGGACGACTAGAATAGGTGCTGGAGGTTGTTGCTATGCCCGCGGATTCTAAGGGCCTCCTGGCAATTTCCCCCAGTTCAAATGTGGACAAGCTCTCTTCATGTGACCTGTCTCACCACACTGAAAACAATGGCCCAAAAAACCCTCCAGATGTCGGCCTCAGTTGTTTTAAAACTTCCTCGCACCTTGGCCCTGCTGGACTCGACCCCCATTATTCCCTCTGCCAGCTTGGCCCGGTTGACCCAACTGCTGCTGTTGCTGAGCACCCTGTCCGTGCCTAAAACTACCTCCGCTAAAGTTGGAACCCTCAAAGCGTTGCTACTTAGCCGAGTCCTCTTTCTAGAGGTCCCATTCCTTCTGTATATTCCCAGACTGCGGTGGTGGTGGTAGAGATCCATCGGATCCATTCCCTCCTTCTTTACTAGATTGACCAAAATCTTCTACCTTTTACTCACCTTAAAATGAAGGCAGTGATCCTGGCAATGAAGTAAAGATGCATTCATCATATCGCCAAAAGTTTCCAAAGACGGGTTCCCCAACAGATGCTGCCTTATCCTCCAACTCAAACCCCCAATAAATTTTGAAATCCTTCTTTCTTCTGGATTTACCTCGTCTGGCACAAAGTTTGCTAAATGGGTAAATTCTTCTTCATATTCCGCCACCGTTTGCTCCCCTTGAGTTACATCCTCTAACTTCCTCCTCATCTCTTTTTGGAATGATGGAGGAAAGTACTTTCGATCAAATACGGCCCAAAATTTTGAGATTGTCATCATATCCCTCTGTTCTGGAGTGGTCATCGACTCCCACCATTGGAGAACTGCTCCCACAAGTTTAAAAGTGGCGAGAATCTATTTTCTCTCTTCGTTGCATTCCACCATGCGAAGATGGCATTGAACATACTTCTTCCATTGATTTGCGACAATGACATCAGCGCCACCCTGAAATTCTGGAGAGTGACCTTTCAGGAAGGATTCTATACCTCTTTCCCATACGGAAGGTCCCGTATGGGCTTGAGCCATTGGTGCTACCGGTTATCTAGCATAGGGAAATTGTTACGCCATAGCGGTCATTGTAGCGTTCACCGCCTGGGCCACAATATTAGCCACCTCTGTCGCATTTATAGTGTCATGCGCTGGTGGGGGCTCTACATCATCTTCTAATCGCTTTACCACTACCGGGCGACCTCGTCTAGGCGGCATCTGAGATAAAAAGCAACTTAATCAATATAAAGTTAAAGCAATTTATCCTTACGGGACAATCGTAAACGCAGATAAGCAAAACAGTCCTAATAATAGGGCTCTATATTAAAGAATGCGGTAGAATGTGATAATTCCGCATAGATCCTAAGGACTCTAGAACCTAATTCTCTGATACCATTTGTGACACCCCACTACTTCAATAGGTACAGGAGTCTCAAATGGTCCATTATTAGCATCACTGTCGCATAATTAATAATACGAGACAACCACCAAATTTTTTGAAAACAGATGTCATATATAATTTTGCAAATTTGATAAAAGAAATTACCATAAACCAGTTTATAACAAAAGGTTGATATTCATAAACACATAACAGTTTAATAACATTTCTACAAAATATAACCGAATAAGTTGTCGGTTAATAGACTGAATACAAAATATTTCACCAAGTATGACAGTATGTACTAATACTACACTTGGACAACACACCCGAATATACAGACGGACCATAGCTAGAGTATCAAAATAAATGATTCATCTACTACAAAAATCCTACAACGTCCACACAAATGTCGTAGCTCCTTGACTCTAGGAAAGAAAGTCACATCGGGCGCCCATGCGTCGGAGCATATAAGAACCACACCAGAAGAAGAATATAAATGGTCCAGGGCCCGGTTTGATATGATATACATGTGAATAAAAAGCATGACAATTATGAATGCTACTCTCATAAACAATTAAAGTTCGCTCTTCATTCAAGGACTTATCCTCACCTCTCTTCTAAGTGCACATCCTATCGCGTACAATGCATGTTAAGTTAAACTACCCATTTACTTAATACAAGTAACCTAACTATATTCCACAAGCCAAGTTTGCCAGTTGAAGATATATATATTCAAAAGTCAATAATAACGGTTCTAAGACCATCCTTCTGGGAGTCACCCCACTGGATGCGCCCCTAAATACTACCATCTTCTAAGGCCTATAACCAAGACCACCTGGGTATCCTAAATCGCAACACGTGGGAAACGTCCATATACCTTCGACAGTGAGTCATAACCATACCCGAAATTACCTCACTTCTAACCATGCAATCATACAACGTAACAACTGGTATCATGGCATGAGGACTGTACTCTCCCTGCATGATTAGCCACAGGATTCACCTTTAATGCGTACTTCCCCTATGATAGTATTTAGAGAGGTATGTATAGTTGTGCCATAGTTAGAACTATATTAAGTTAAACCTACGGTCCTTAAATTCCGAAACCATAGGTACATTCAAGTTTGTCTATAAGAGATAATTATTATCATTCTAGCCCTCGAAGGTCCATCACACACTACCTGAATCTACACTGGTCGTACTCTCATTTACTTGATGAAATGAAACATTATACCCTTATAAATAGTCCTCGAAATATGCCCGGACACACCCGTACTATCCTAGAGTACCACTCTCCTTATATGAGGCCATATTACTTCTCAATACATCCTAAGAGAAGGTTCCTAAGCCTTAAACCCAAAAGAAAAGGAGTAAAAAGAAAGTCCAATTCTTGGGCTAGAAATAGAATACCGATCGACCGACCCATGACCCCCGATCGACCGTGTAAATGAAATTTGCCTTGCGAGCCAACCAGTAGGCTTTTCCCTTTAAGCCCGGTCGACCATCATCTTGGGCGCGGTCGACTGATCGCACCAGATAATTTGGCCAACCCCCATTTTTCTTACAAAACCTAAATCTTCCAACTCTTCTTCTTCCCTCTACACTAACTATCATCAACCAATAGTATTAACAAATCATATCTAAATGATCACCTAACAATATACAACCTCAAAGCATATCTAATTTATATAGGTGAAGGTTTGAAAAACAAACTCAATCAAAACCCTAAATGGGTTAAATTTTAAGAACAATAACTAATCACACAATTTATTCAAACTATTCATAAGGTATTGCAAGTATAATACTTGCCTTGTTGTTGGAGTCTCGGATTCTTCTTCGTAGCAACGATTTTGGGGCTAGAAATGGCAAAATTTCCTCTTTCCCTTCTTTCTCTCAAGCTCTCATTTCTTTCTATACTTTCTAGGTTAAACACATAAATGAGCTATTAATGCTCTTGCAAGACTTAAATGCCCAAATGACTTAAGTTTAACATTAAATGCTACTACACACTTAAAATGACTCGTAACATCATATTTAAGTCATAACTAGCCAAAAGTACCCCCGGAACCCAACAACCACCCTGACACTTATTTTGACTATCTCGGCCCTTCCCGGACTAACCGTGCCTTCCAAACTGACATCCAAGATATCACTCATTATTTTCTATCCCAACGTCATATTAACATTTTAATAATAACTCGAATGGAATATAAATCATAACCGTCATTTTAAAGCCTGTCGACTTAACATAACATAATTTTACACTATTTACATTCGCGTAAAGGTAAATATGCAATACTCGTAAATATTAACTCTTAAATTACTGAAATTAATATTTACTTAAATTTCCTTTATTTTATGTAACTAGCCCACATGGTAATTTAATATAAAAATATTTACTCAAAAGTAAGGGGTATTACACCCCATTAATCATGACTATGTTTTAAAAGAAGCAGTCCCATCTCATCCATAAGCGGTGTAACTACCTTTGGTATCTCATTAACTAAAAGTTTGCGATCCTAAAGACCTTGAGTCCTAGGGCATCTCATAGCACCATGTTCTCTCTCCCTGCATGTATAACAAATACCTCTGAAATGGCCTAGCTGACTAATTGGAACTCGCTCCCCCTCTTGCAGTCCTCGATCTCTTCTCTAAAAAAATTATAGGCCCCTAACACTTTATTGCTGGTCATTTCCCATTTGGTGATTTTTCCCATACTATTATCCACGGGGGTCCTTATGACTCATTAACTTAACCCTAGCATCGCCTACTCTTACTTTGGTCACATTTGAACCACTCTTATCTAATCTATCCAAAACTCTTCTACTCCTTTACATAACCCTCCCAAAGTATAAAAAATCATTCACCACCTGAGAATAAGTGTTGTAAACCCAATTCCCCAATCCAGCCTTCTTAATTGACCAAGTCGAACCGTGGATAAAATAATTCTTCTTATTCTCCTCGGTGCCCATCTCATTTAGGACAAAGATAGATAGATTGTGAACTCCCGCTCATACTCGGACACGCTACGTCGACCTTTCTCCAAACAGAAAAAATTCCTCTTCTTATCAATCCTAATAGCACACAGAAAATACTTGTCATTAAACTTTGCCATATATTCCCCATAAATCAAATGATTCGTCTCCTCTGGTGTGGTCACACTCTTTCACTATTGCAAAGTAAAACTTTGACTCAAACTAATGTGGGTGCTCCCTAACTCTAAACCATTTGGAATTTAGTCCTCTAAATCCTTATTTCAACAACTCCCCTAGTTCCTCTCATCCTAATATTTTCTATTAAAAAATACAGGAAAAAGACGTACATTAAACTCATACACTAAGGAAGTATAAGTCATCAAGATGTATCAAAGAACGATAAATAAAAAGCAGCATAAGTCTATAACCCCTGAGAGCTAGGACTATGCTTTGATACCAATTGTAACACCTCACATATTTTAAAATTAAGATTAATTAATTCATAATATTAAAATATACAAGATGCTATAATTTAAAATATCATTCTTAGCATGTGTAAGAGGGTAGTTTAGATAAGAAGGAGGCGTAGCCGCTTTTGAGTACAACAATGATAAGTTAAATAGCAACACTATTGATTAACCAGAGGACATACAAACACTACTTAATGAAGATGAACTCAGTTTAAACTCCCAAATCTCTCGTGTATAACTTAGAAGGTAGTAATGAGCTTAGAAGCAACTTAGCTAGAGGGAGAGAGAAGTAAGCACCCTAGATACACCTTGGCAGGCAGCCAAAAACACCAACCACCCTCAATAATCTCTGTCAAGTATTAAAATCTTCATAAAAAATGACAATGGTGGGTGAGTAAGAAAACTCTCTCTAATGTATATTATCTCTAGTAATTACTTCTGAGATCTCAAAAGGATCTCTCTTCCTCAAAGGTGGTTGGGGTCCTTAAATAGCCCCCCACACCACCCCCGAGGCAACTTAGTCATCAATGCATGTGAAAGACCTCCCTCATACTTTATGTCACCCACATTAAATACCTGATGCACTAATTTTTCCCATGTCATAAACATTAAATGCCAAGACATGCCTTTTGCCTAACCACCGTGCGTTGGGGGCTGTTGTCACAGAAGTGACTCACCAATTGTCTGACAGCCCCAAATACCACGGTGGTTTACTCAAGTGCAGGTCTAACATTGTTTAGCTGGCTAGTGACATCACCTATAGTAGATGTGACATTAAGTAGAGGGCTGTTTGGTTCACAACTCAGCGCCCGATGGAACTCCAAGCTACTCCTCCCGAGGTTCCATGGTCAGGGTCCTTCGGTGTTTTACCAGGTGTATCTAAAATGATCAGGACAAACCCCAACGCTGACTCACTTATCAATCCTCCAAATCAAGTCCCTCTAAAGTTCCCACGGCGAGATCATTCGATAGAGCATGAAAGCTCTCCCAGGCCCTGCCAAGCCTGGTCTCTCACGAGTACCGTCTGACCTCACACTAACTCATTATTATTCTCGTTACATCATTACAATCGTTATAGCTCATAGTTAATATAAATAAAAATACAATATGACTGATACAACAAGCTAACATATAAGATGCCACGCTGAGCTGCCTCGTTGAGATTCCACGCTGAGATTCCACGCTGAGTTGCCATGCTAAGCTTCCTTAACCCCATATACCGTTGTAAATAGGGGAATTATTCCTAATCTCAGGATTACTTTTAAGCCCCCTATACATTTATCCCTTCGTGGAGAGATTTGTTATTGGAACAAGAAATGTTTGCACGAAAATGTCTCAATTCGATGAACCTTCTCCATGTGTAAAAATTCTGGCCTCCTTTCCTTCGTTAGAATTGCAGCGTTATAATGTCCAGGAAAAATTAAAATTATTCCCGATGTACCTGAGCCGAAGCGCTACGACTTGTTAGGGCTTTGACGAAGGGACATCGCCACTTTTTCCTTATACTCCGCTTCAACCGTTCTACCTTTATTATTTAAAATTCTCCCGAAAGGCCTGCTAACCTTCTCAAACACTCGTTTTGATTCTGTGTAAGTGAAATTATCCCTTATAATGCTTTGTTGTGTTCAAAAAAGAAGAAATCCTCCCCGATGTAGCGAAGTCATAATTAAATAGCATTTGGACTTGTGATGAGGAGACATCATAG
The DNA here is from genome assembly GCA_949130495.1 of Sambucus nigra. Classification (NCBI taxonomy): domain Eukaryota; kingdom Viridiplantae; phylum Streptophyta; class Magnoliopsida; order Dipsacales; family Adoxaceae; genus Sambucus; species Sambucus nigra. The sequence goes on from OX422218.1 coordinate 141,631,891, forward strand.
CTTTTTGAACCGTTGGGACACCTTTTTCATTGGGAGTAGTTGGATATGTCTGACAAAAAAAAAAATCTGGCGCCAAAACTCAAACTTGCTGAAGAAGGCAACCCTCTCTATTCCCCAGGTGTCGCTTCGTAAATGACGTGGCGCTATCTTTTAGCTCTCAAAACACTTCTCGAAGTGCCACGTGTCCATTTAAAATGATTATAGGCGGCCTTGCACGTGTGGTGGTGGGAAACTCAACAGACGAGTTCTTTAAAAGGTTTCAAACGTCTCTTCTCTCAAACCCTTCTCCTTCCTTATTCTTTTTCAAGCTCCCGTCTTCTATAGAGAGAGAAAAATGTGAGAAAACCTCCATTGTTTACCAAGCTCTTACCTAGCCTCTTCCTCCTCTCATCTTTTATGCCACCACCCGTGGTTGTGTTGCTCCACCTTCATTCCTAACCCTTCTTTTACCAAGATTTTTCCTTACCTCACTGTTGTCTGCAATGGCCTCCTCAAGCAACCCTACTACACCTGCCATCTCCGGCGCCACCGTTGTCCTTAGCGCCACTGCCCTAGATGCTGCTCGTCAAGAGCAACTATGCCTCTATCATCGAGCTCCCATCTTTGGCGAAGGTGATAAATTTTATGATGCATGCAAGGCTTGTCATTTCTCATCCAAGTTTGACCCTTTGTTGTTGGGTGATGAGGAAATGGATTCATCAAAGTGGGGTTATTTTCCACCCGAGGGGACTCTGCGTTTTCGTCTGGACCGTGGTGACTTCCCCTATTCCCAGATTGACTTCGAAGCACCTGGGGGGTCACCAACCCATTTCACATCCTAGTATACACATATGCAGAGTTCTAATGCTACTACTCTTGCAAAGGTTGGGCTTCATCGAGCCTACTGGTTTGGGGAGTTCACCCTCTCTAAGAACAACATGACGCTCCAAGTGCTAGTTTCCAGATGGAACATCATAACCCACACATTCTTTGTTGCGTGGAGAGATTTCACTATTACGTTGGAGGGCATCTGCGAACTCCTGGGGTTTGAGACAATGGGTGAGTTCACATATCACGATGAGGTCCTGGATGCCGAAGAGGCTGCTGATCGAGCTGAGCTGGATCGAATCTGCCACAGTTACATTGGTTCCTCGAATAAAGCCATATTTACTCCCCTCATCAACTATTTTTTCGAAGCTCCGACCCCGAAGGATGTCAATGATATAACGGGCCGAGGTAGAGGTACATCCCTGGAACTATCAACCTACATACTTGTGTTGCTTTCACGCTTCTTCCTGACTGGGAAACCCAATGATCAGCCCAGGAGGGACCTCATAAACATTTCCATTCATTTGGCCAGAGGTTTTAATATTCCTTAGGCCGCCATTGCCTTGGGGTCCCTCTATACCTGGTTGGATCGAACTCACATCGACATGGCACGATCGCTGGGTCATTACAACTGGGCAAATTTTGCCAATACCATCATTTTGACGGGCTTCCTCTACACCCATTTTCCTGCCATTGCTGCCAAGTCTATTTCTCTTCCTACGAGCCAAGGTATCAAGCCCCCACGCCTCCTATGTTTTCACAAAAAATAAAGTCAAAAGGAGATAATTGAAGTTTTTGATCTTTTAAACTCCTTTGTGATGAGGCCATACAGTGAGTCTATATTTGCCCATAGTTGGGATTTCTTTCCTTCTTCATCCATAACGGTCAAGTTCATTCCAGCTGTAGAAGATCCCTCATAAGCCGTGGTGCTTCTATTTACCCTCAGATTTCTTCCTTTTTATACTGAATGAGGGTACACCTCAGAGCCCTACAATCCTGACAGATGTAACAGGCAGTTCGGGTTTGATTAGGGGGCCCCTCGACCTGTGTTTCAACATAACCACCCAAGGGCCACTTTTACTGAAGCTTGTACCTTCTATACTGCATCCGCGGTACTTGGTATGACGTCCAACATCGATGGCCGTGTCACCCTTCCTAGTGCCACTAAGAAGGGAGACATATCCACCTCTTTTGCCACCAAGTTCCATTTGGGGCAGTTGGAAATGATCCGTGAGTACATTCAGTCCCCCCCCAATATCCCCCAGTACTTTATTTCTCTTCTTTTGAACTGGGTCTTAAGGGGAACTCCGTGCTTGGGGTTGAGTTTCCATTGAGTAAAACTATTACAGAATCTCCCCAGGAGCTACCCCCTCATTGCCCAATGATCCCAACCGCCGCCACGAGACCCAAGACCGTTGCAGCTCCCAAACAAACTACCCCTTCGACCAAAGATGCAACGGGAGAAGGGCCTTCTCAGCCACCTGCTAAGAAGGCCAAGAAGTCCAAGTCCTCAAAGTCTAAGCCCCAAGTTCAATCACAAACTCCTTTGGAGGCATTTTCTATTGCCTCCGTTCCCCCTCCCATGTCTACAGAGGTAGCTGAAGAGCTGAGGAGGCAGGTGCAAGCTGAGGTCGCAAGAATAAATTCTAAATTTCAACGACGCGCTATCGTCGTTCCTCCCTTGGCTGCTTTTCCCACAATCGTGGTTGATTCGACGGAGCCAACGACGAAGAGGAGGAAAGGGTCGAGGGTACCTGAAGGTGGTTATGTAACGAGCTCAAGGAAGAAAATGCTGGGTACCAAGTCCCAAAAGAAATGGATAGCCGAGGTACCTCCATACCCATCTCCTTCTTCTGTTGCCTCCTCACCACCTTCACCAGTGGTTATACCCCCTCATTCTCCCTCCGGATATCAGGTATGTGTGTATATTTTGTTCTTATTCCCCTTTTTCTACGACAAGCTGCATTCCTTATTTCTTTGATAACTTTGGTATAGGGAGTTGAAGAAGAAAGGCCCAGTCCCCCCAGTCCCCCTGTAAGCTGTTTCGTGGGGGCGGGGGCATTGCGGTATCTCTCCCGCAGACACTACCCTTCCCCGTTCCCCCTGATATGTCTTAATTACTCTCGCCGTTCATCCTCCCAACGGGCTAGAGATGCTACCGCGGGGGCTATTACCGCTGAATCTACTGAGGCCATGAGCCCACCCTCAGCTTTTTCTGAATTAGAACCTCAGCCTGAGGCTCTTCTCCCTCTTGTTCCAGTTACAAAGAGTTCCCCTGAGGTAATATATTATCAATTACCTGTTAGGTCTGGCAACATTTCTTTACTCCACCCCTTTTCTTTCTGTGTAATATGCTGAACCTTGACATGTTGGGGTGCCCCAGGTTGAGACGGCATCTCTGGTAGCCAGCATCCTTCTTCCCCCTGTACTGATCAGTACTCTAACTGCAATTCCACTCTTTAGTGCCATAACGGGGGTAAGTAACGTTTATAAGTATTTCTATCTTTTTGAGTACTAATTTTTTATTTCTAACACTTAGCTTTGTTGCTGCAGCTTTCTCCAAGTCTCTCTCCAGCCTTTGCTCTTAGTGGCCTTTTCCTTTCCAAGGCCCAGGTTGATGCTGCTGTCTCACATGGTGATTCTTCAGTGCCTGCCCATGCTGGGGCACCGCTTGGAGATTCCTCATGTTCTTTCGATGAGACTCCCTCATTAGCCCTGGTACCGTTTGTTGGCGAGGGAGCTTTGGCTACCATTGAGGCTTCTTCAACTAGGGGCCCCATTGAGGCTTCTAAGGCAATGAGCCTGCCTCCAACGGTTCCTGCCCCGATGTCCTCCACGGTGGCTCCCATCCCCGCCCTTACTATGACTGAGGTATTTTGCTATTTTCTCTGCATTTCTCAGTTCTCTAACTTCACCTATGTAGGTGACTTAATAAATGAAAACACTTTTTAAGGTTTTTTTCCATAAACTCCACCTATATCTGTGACTTAACAACGAAAATGCTTGTAAAGGTTTTTTCATAAACTCCACCTATATCGGTGACTTAACAATGAAAACTCTTGTTAAGTTTTTTCCATAAACTCCACCTATATCGATGACTTAACAACGGAAACACTTCTTAAGATTTTTCATAAACTCCACCTATATCTGTGACTTAACAACGAAAATGCTTGTTAAGGTTTTTTCCATAAACTCCACCTATATCGGTGACTTAACAACTAAAACACTTGTTAAGATTTTTCATAAACTCCACCTATATCGGTGACTTAACAACGAAATCACTTGTTAAGATTTTGCATAAACTCCACCTATATCGGTGACTTAACAACGAAATCACTTGTTAAGATTTTGCATAAACTCCACCTATATCGGTGACTTAACAACGAAAACACTTGTTAAAATTTTTCATAAACTCTTTATTTCCTCTAACTATTTTTAGGTTGCTCGGGAGGATTCTCCACCAGTTCTTTCGCCTATTGCTTCGCCCCATCAGGAACCTATCATTTCATAAGATTCTAGCCATAATGATCAAGGTTCCACGATCGGTGCTGCTGTGGAGAGCGAATCTGGATGTGATCCTCCTCTGCCCGACCTAGATCCCCACGCCTTCTGCCTAATGGTGCTTCAGATTCTCCTCAGATGCTTACCAACCATCGTCTGGTCGTTGAACAACTTGTAAAGCATTATCCTGAGACATTCACGGTGGATTACCTGCATTCAAACATCTCCATTATGGGTTACAAGCTTCAGGGCATGGCTACCGTCGTTGCTGAAATTGTCAACACTTTGACCTCAAACATTACCAGACCCCTCCTTAACCAATTTCTGGGTTATCTAAGGGAGTTGGGTCGTGACGGGTTCCATTTTGACTAGCTTATCACGCATTTAAAGACCTTAAAGAGCTGACAACTGGACAGCCAGAGGGAACTGCTATGGAAACATCAGGAGGATCAACGGGCCGAGGAAGCTAAATTGGCCGAGTTAGCACCTCTTCTAGAAGCTGTGGATAAAGAGGTGGAGGACATCGAAAATCTTTGCGTCTGGTGAAGCTGAAATGAGAGAAATTCTTGATTGAGCGCACACAAGCGCAAACAAGGTTGGAGGTCTCTATCGATGCTCAACGATCTTGCCAAGCAGCTTCTTCGAGCCTCCCTGGAGATTTTTTCTCTTCTCCAGATCTGTGGTTCCTCTTAGGCGAATGAACTTGTATATATATTTTTTCTTTTCTTCTCATGTAATTCTTGGGCAATAGCTCCCAATTTTGTAATGCCCCAAAGTTTATGAATGGAAAAATATATTTATTTTCTCATGCCATCATTTCTTTGTGTTACAACTGTCTACATAGGTTGTGAAGTGTGAAGTTCTGTAATTCTTTCATCTCTACTTGAATTATAATAAAAAGAACTTGTATACTTGTCATGAAAATAACTTGTATATTCATAATCAATTAGATACATCGGTGGCCCAAACATAATTGCTTACACATGATAAACCTTCAACCATTTATTATTGATTTTGAATGGTTTGTCTTCTTCCATCTTAGAAATTAAACAATAACCTGAGTTATGAGCTTCCTTTACAATGAAAGGTTCTTCCCAATCTGCTGCAAACTTGGGTAGAGGAATCCCCCTGATGTGTTTCACTGCTGCTTTCAATACAAGTTCTCCCTCCACGAACTTCTTTGGTCTTACTAAGTTATCATATGCCCTAGAGAGCTATTTTGTATACATTTGAAAGTGTTGCATTGCATTATCTCTGTATTCATCCAACGCTTCCAACTGCACATGTCTATTCTGAGGGAGCACGCTACTTCGCAAAGTATATCGAGCAGAGGGAATTTCTAACTATACTTGGAGAATCACCTCGACCCCATAAATAAGAGAGAACGGTGTATACCCTGTGGTCTTCCTCTTAGTTATTCGATAGGCCCATAATACGGCTGGTATCTTATCGTCCCATGATCCTGGGAAATCCTCCATTATTTTAGCCAAGATATTAACCAAAGTTTTGTTAGTTTCTTCGACCTCACCGTTTCCCTTTGGGTATGCCACCGTCGAAGTATGATGGACAATGGAGTATTTGTCTGTGAGCATTGTTACTTCTGAATTCACGGAAGGGGTTCCATTATCTGAAAGGATAACCTTTGGGATCCTAAAGCAACAAATGATGTATTCTCTAATAAAGTTACTCACCACCCCCGCTATTTCCCTTCTCAGTGGTATCGCTTCATCCCACTTTGTGAAGCACTCTGTTGCTACTAATATCCATATCTTCCCCCTCGAAGAAGGATGTATTTCCCCTACCAGGTCGAACGCCCAAGTGTGAAAAGGATATGGCGTTGTCAGGGAGTATAAGTCCACTAATGGGGAATGGAGCATGTTTTCATGAAGTTATCAAGCCTTGCACCTTCGAACGAACTCAACAGAATCTTTCTTCATCATTGGCCAATAGTATCCCAAAGTCATCAACTGGTCATATAACTTGGCCCCTCCTATGTGAGCTGGATCGTACGCCTGTTTGAGGACATCGACTGCCTCTTCCTTCGTGATGAAACGCAACGGCCTGTTGAAGTATCCCCTTTAATAAAGCTGCCCCTCCTAAACGTAGAATCTCGGGGCCCTTCATCGGAGTTCCATCGCATCAATTTTCTCTGTCAGGATAACTCCATCTTTAATGAAGTTAATATAGGGCTGTCTCCAGTCAGCCTGAGCCTCCACCAAATGACATTCAGTTGCCTCGAAGAATAATTAGCATTTGTCGCATTTTCGTTGTAGCTCCTCAGCGTCCTGTTTCATTCTTGGCCAAAAATACCCCTCTCTTTGCATTCTTCGGTATAGGGGTATCTCAGTTGTCTCGCAGTGCTCCTCATGTGTTCTCTTCAATCTCTGCTCCACCTCTTCTAGACCGATGCACCTCGATAACCATCCTCCTACATTTTTATAGTAAAGGTTTCCCTGGTTCGTGAAGTATTGGGCTAATTCTCTCAGCCCCATCGCTCCTTCCCCAGATTCCAGTTGCGCTTTAATCTCTTCCCTCCAGTTTGCGCCCTTTTCCATTTGTAAAATTGACTGTACTATCGAAGGAGTTGTTCTTCGTTGGATCACGACGGTAGTTGTATCGTTCCTCATGACCATCTTCTGGGCAATGGTGGCATATGCATCTGGGTAGCAGTTCATCATTCTGGGCTGCCTCTTGATCTTGGTTCGATGGAACTGGCAAAGGAGCCTCTGAATGATGGTTCTGTATGGTGCCAGGCTCATTTATTTCAACGAGTACTCTCCATTCACTTGCTAAATCACCAAGTTTGAATCCCCTTTGATGCAAAGTGAACGAATCCCCCTTTGAAGAGCCTCTAGCAATCCCAAGACCAATGCTTCATATTCTGCCTCGTTGTTAGAACAAGAGAAATCTAACTCGTAGGAAAGGCAAATCTCCTCCATTCCTCGTGAAAGAATAAACCCTGCTCCTCCTTTATTTTGTGTCGATGATCCATCGAACTGCATTGTCCATTTCTCATCTATTGCGTCTAGGTGATTGGCCTGAAAATCATCTCCTATAATACTTTCTTTGGGTGGCTCAAACGTTCTTGAGGGGAAAATAGACAATAGATCAGCGTACGCCTGGCTTTTGATTGTGCAAGGAACCACGCACTTCAAGTCATACTCGGATAGTATGAGGAACCACCTAGTTGCTCTACCAATCAATATAGTTCTTACTAACAAATACTTAATAGGATCACATCTAGTTACAATATATATTGTAAAAGACAACATATAATGTCTAAGTTTTTGTGCTACAAAGACGAAGGCTAAATAATGCCTTTCCAAGCTACTATATCTGACTTCTGGCCCATGGATGATCCTGCTGAGGTAGTAGACTGGCCGTTCTTTCCCATCAATCTCTTGTGCCATCAAATCTCCCATGGACCTCGTGGTGGATGTGAGATACATCTGCAATGGTATTCCTACCTTTGGTGGAACCATGGTCTGTGGTGAAACGAGTAATTTCTTCAATCCGTCGAGAGACTCCTGGTGAATCTCCTCCCACCTGAATTTCGTGTTCTTCTGTAATAGCTGCATCAACAGGTGTGTTATTTCGACCAATCCAGGCACAAATCTCCTAAGGTAAGAGACTTTATCGAGGAAACTCTTCAGCTCCTTCGCCGTTCTTGGGCATGGCATTTCCAAGATTTCCCGCTGTTTGTCCTGGTCCATCTGCACCCTTTGTCGATCAACCACAAAGCCTAGGAATTTCCCACTTGTCACTCCAAAAACACACTTTACTGGGTTTATCTTCAATTTATACTTCCTGCAACGGGAAAACAGCTTCCTCAAATTGCTCAGATGGGACTCCTCCTTCCTCGATTTGATGACCAAATCATCCACATAAAATTCCACAAATTTATGAAAGAAATCATGAAAAATGGCCATCATTGTTCTTTGGTAAGTCGCCCCAACATTCTTGAGTCCAAACAGCATCACCTTATACATAAAGTTGCCCAACGATGTTCTAAACGCTGTCTTCTCTACGTCCATGGGGTCCATCTTGATCTGGTTGTACCCTATATACCCATCCATGAAGTTTTACATCTCATGACCAACCTTTGCATCTATCAGGCTATCGATGGAGGGCAGAGGGAACTCATCTTTGGGACAAGCTTTGTTTAAATTTTTGAAATCCACACAGATCCTTATTTGGTTTTTGTCTTTCTTTCCCACTGGGTCAATGCTAGATAGCCAGAGTGGGTTCTGTATCAGTGTGATGATCCCTACCGTTAGTAAGCGTTGAACCTCTTCCTTGATCTTCAAATCTAGCTCAGGCTTGTACATTCTCGTAGCTTATTTCACTGGGATGGCTGAAGGCATTATATTCAACTTGTGGCAACTTACTTCCTCATCCAGCCCCTCTATCTCTGTGTATTTCCATGCGAAGACGTCTATAAACTCCTGAATCAAGTCAACCAAGGCCTCACATTTCTCCTTACTGAGATCCTTCGAGATGAAGATAGGCATTGGATATTCCTCTTCTTTTGCCAGGTTCAACTGCTCTAGTTCTTATGCCTAGGGTTTCGGTCGATCCGCCATGTAATCTGGTTCCTCATTGACTTCCTCCACCAATTCTTGTATGATGGAGTTGTCTATCACCATGCATTGTCCCTATTAATCCACTAGAAAGCATTCATATATCAGGTCAACCTCATTATCAACTTCTTCGTTCGCTCGTTCACACCGTTGCAATTGATATACCACCTTTCCTTCTTTGGTAATGACCTTCTTGTATTATCTGCTGGTAATGGTGACTGCCTTTCTCTTCTTCTCTCTAAAAGCCTCGACCACTCTTTATCCTGGGAACCGGCTCAGCATGCTTTATCGTTGGACCTCATGCTCCATTGGATCCGCTCAGGGCCTCATCCTGTCTTTGAGCTTCTTCGAGATGCTTTGGGGCTGAGGGATCGCCTGGTGAGCTTATTCGGTCATCAATCTTGCGCTGCTTGCAACCTCTCTACTCTGCTCATTCAAGGGTCCCATCCTTTCTCTGATCGAGGGAACCCATGCTCCCTCCATTCTTCTCGTTAGGACCCAAACATCCTCCTCTAACTCAGGGTAAAATACCGCGTCTACCAGGTGAGCTTCCTTAACAGCGAAGGGACTCTTCGTAGCCCTAATGGTCACCTTTGTTCCCTTGATATTCGCTTTAGCACATTGGTGGTACATTGAAGGAACTAGCCCTTGGTTGTGCATCCATACCCTTCCTATTAGCAGATGATGGGAAGTTGCACTCTCTATTACGTGGAACTTGATATGGGAACTCAGATTTCCCATTACAATCCCAACATTGATGTACCCAATGGATTTGGAAGATTGGTTATCATACTCCGAAATCACCAAAGGCACGGGGACCAACCTTTCTTCTGGGATATTGGCTTCGTGGAAGGAGTTGATTGGCATGATATTGATGGAAGCTCCCCCATCTATAAGAGTCCTTGCGAAACTAATTCCGTTGACGCTGGCAGTAACATACAATGGCATGTTATGAGGGAACCTTACAACCCTATCTGCATTGCTGAAGGTTACTTCTGACAGAAACCTCCTCACCAACCTGGCCATGGGTCCTTTCCATCTCAGCGAAGGGACTGCGTTCTTCCTCGCAATATCAAGTATTGCCTGGGTTATCTCCAACCTACTCTCCTTCAGTATCCCCACTTGGTTAAAGAACTAGGTGAACTTTGGGGATCTTGAAATTACGTAGTATTCTAGGACTGGGTCTGCTTCCTTACCTTCAACGTTGTATACATCCTCCACGTCCTTAGCACTTGCTTCATCATAGGCCAACACTATATTATCCATTCCATTCGTACAATCTTCCAGAGCTTCCTCGAACTCCTCCTGCTTCGACATTGTCTCTCTTCTTTCTTTTTCAGCCTCCTCATCATAGGCCACCACCAGATTGGCCCCATGTGCTAGGAGTGGGTTGTTATTAATGTTCTACAGAGGGATTTACAACGTCCCTGCCTTTACGTACTTGTTGATGATTCTCCTCAGCGTGAAACAACTCTCTGTTGGGTGTTGGATCTTCCAATGGACCTGGAAATACTTAGGATCTGCCCTGGTTGCCACATCGGGTTCCCTAATGGGAATGCCCTTTGGTTTGTAGACCGTTCCTCCTTGGACCATTACGTTGTAACAGCTAACAACCTCATATACTGTACAAGGCAATGGTGGTGGATCCTCCCTGTCTCTTCCAAACTTCCTCTTATTGTCCTTATTCGGCACCTTGCCCCCATCTCCTCCCTCAGTGTACCCTACCCGTGGGGGATGATACCTCCCCCCCACAGGTTGTATTGACTGCTTAAACATCATGGGCACCACCACCGGATTTGGTCGTACCACCAAGGAGATATTTCTTGCTGCTTTTAAGAACGTCAAAAAAGTCCCCTCACATATTTCATTAATAAGATGACAGATGTACTCTGGAAGCAGTCCCTCCGCACAGATCTGTAATAACTTGGACTCTTTGGCCTCCTCCCTCACATGGAGGGACCTTTACCTGAACCTTCGAACATATTCTACCACTTCTTCCCCGGGTCGCTGCTTCTCCCTCCCTAGTTGGGTCAAAGTAAATTCATCTTCCACTAGAAAGAACTTCTGGACGAACAAAACATGCATCTCCTCCCACGTAGAAACGCTCTTGGGAGCTAAGTGATAATACCAGGTATATGCTTTATCTGTTAAGGATTTAGAGAACTCCCTCAACCTGAGCTTCTTATTGTTGCAATGCACCCCCAAATGTTCAATAAAGCGCTTAATATTCTCCTTCAGATTCCCCCCTTTCCCTGTGTATTTTTCAAAAATAAGAGGAATATAGTCCTTTGGGTAGGGCTCATCATTGTATTCTTGGGGATAAGGTGTTTGAAAGTCATCATAGACCGAAGCTACCTCACCAGCAGATTGCGAGGAGGCTTACATGAACTTTAGCATCTCTTTTTGCATCTCCTTTCTCATTTCCTCCATGGGTGATGCTACTGGGGCAACAACCAACGGAACCATGGGCTGAGTGCCCATTGCAGCTGGAGCAGTCATCATAGTTGGGGCCGTTGATACTCCTTATGTTCTCATGGATGGATTCACAACAGAGGGTATACTCACTGGGACTGTTCCCGTTACACCTGCACTCGGTGAGGCCGTTGGGGCTACCCCTGGTGTTACGAAGAAATTGGCTTCAAATCCCCCCAATACCGTTGAAGCTACCAGAGTTTGCAAAAGCTCATAAAATTTCTCATGAGGAGTGCCACCTGAGTGGGTCCCAATCCTACACTTGTGGAAGCTTGTGTCACCCCTGGAACGCCTGAACTGGAGGTACCTCTATTCAAGGAGCTCCATCCCTTAGAGCCTCCAGTTCTCTTGCAACTTGTTCTTCATTGTGTTGTATGTCATCAAAGTTGAGCCTTCAATTAACGTTATCTTGTGCCATACTCCTTTCTTAGAAGAATGCCTCCCCAGCAGAGTCGCCAAATGTAAGAGGGTAGTTTAGATAAGATGGAGGCGTAACCCCTTTTGAGTACAATAATGATAAGTTAAATAGAAACACTATTGATTAACTAGAGGATATACAAACACTACTTAATGAAGATGAACTCAGTTTAAACTCCTAAATCTCTCGTGTATAACTCAGAAGGTATTAATTAACTTAGAAGTAACTTAGCTAGAGGGAGAGAGAAGTAAGAACCATAGATACACCTTGGCAGGCAGCCAAAAACACCAACCACCCTCAATAATCTCTGTCAAGTATTAAAAGCTTTGTAATAAATGACAATGGTGTGTGAGTAATAAAACTCTCTCTAATGTATATTATCTCGAGTAATAACTTCTGAGGTCTCAAAAGGATCTTTCTTCCTCAAAGGTGGTCGAGGTCCTTAAATAGCCCCCCACACCACCCCCGAGGCAACTTAGTCATCAATGCATGTGAAAGACCTCCCTCATACTTTATGTCACCCACATTAAATACCTGATGCACTAATTTTTCCCACATCATAAACATTAAATGCCAAAACATGCCTTTTGCCTAACCACCGTGTGTCAGGGGGCTGTTGTCACAGAGGTGGCTCACCAACTGTCTGACAAACCTAAATACCATGGTGGTTTACTCAAGTTCAGGTCTGACATTATTTAGCTGGCTGGTGACATCCCTTAGAGTAGATGTGACATTAAGTAGAGGGATGTTTGGTTCACAACTCAATGCCCGATGGAACTCCAAGCTGCTCCGCCCGAGGTTCCACAGTCAGGGTCCTTCGGTGTTTTACCAGGTTTATCTAAATTGGTCAGGACAAACACCAACGCTGCCTCACTTCTCAATCCTCCAAACCAAGTCCTTCTAAAGTTCTCACGACGAGGTCATTCGATAGAGCATGAAAGCTCTCCCAGGCCCTGCCAAGCCTGGTCTCTCGCGACCTCACACTAACTCATTATTATTCTCGTTACATCATTACAACCGTTGTAGCTCATGGTTAATATAAACAAAAATACAATATGATTGATACAACAAGCTAAAATATAAGTTGCTACGCTGAGCTGCCTTGCTGAGATGCCACGCTGAGATGCCATGCTGAGTGGCCACGCTAAGTTACCTTAACCCCATATACTGTTGTAAATAGGGGAATTATCCCTATTATCAGGATTACCTTCAAGCCCCCTCTACATCATGTGACTTAAATATAATACATTTAGAAAATTTTCCAATAATATAATATGCAAGAGATAACAATAAGAATCCTCACCAAGATATATAGTCCCACTACAACATCCTCTAATAGTCCAATATTATAAAAGTCTCAGTACATCATCCCAAGTACAATTGTAGAGTCATAAGCGACTCAAGAATATGAATGCTATCTCATATGAAAAAAATAAAACGTAAATAAAACTAAACCATACATAAAATCAATCTCCAAGGTTGGTCCAGCTATCCAAGATCCAATCCGCTCTTAAATTCTCAAACCTAACCTAATAGGTTGGTCAACGCAATGGTTCAGGGCCTACTATAAGAATACTAGACACATTTTCCAAAATAAGAACGTAACCCAACATAAGTACTAAACGCAATAAGTACCATACTTGAGTCTTTTGAATAACATTAATAATTAATCTCAATATTTTTAACACGGTTCACCAAATAATATAAGAGGATTATCTATTTGGATCACAATAGGATTTATCAATGTTTCATAAAATCAATAGTATAAAGAACTAATCAGTCATGAAATGCAGTGTAAAAATTATCCATATAATATGGAGTCAATCTCTACTCTTTAATCAGTGTTAATAACATCTCCTTATAAATGAAGGTCTAAACAAACTATCAAATTATCAACCAATACAAAAAGGCAACCTGTAATGTTCAACTTATCGATATCAGTATAAGTGTTTTATCCACTTTTTAGTTTTACATTATGTTAATTTCATTCTTTCAATTTCTATGAACCGATTTTTTTAATTATTCATATCTATGCTAGACAAACAGTCTTATCAACACCACATTTAAAGAAAACACTAACCACTTATCTCTTTCTGATTCGATTTATAGAATTTATATCTCGTTAGATTCATTCTAATTATCTAGCCTCCCTCATGGCCTAAAATATCACAATAGAATCTTTTATCTCATTAGTTTCATCAATTAATTAACATCTTAATTAATAATGATGTACCAACATGTGCCCCTTCTCCTCAAGCATCTCAAGAAACATGCGGTACACCCATACAAAATTGTTATACAAATTTAGCCACCTGCTGTATAGCACCGGAAATACCGTAACCAACTTGTTGCCCAGTGTTGGATTTCCATGTGATGTACCGAAAGTCCATATCAAACAACACTCCATGAAAAATTGTCACACTAATCGTAGCCACTCAATGTGCTAGAAAACTCATCTCCACCCTATTACGCAGTGCCGTATTTACACCACAGCGTGTGACGCACAAACATCCCATTACTCATCTTATCGCCCCCTTTTTTCACATGGACGGATTGCACAACTTGTATAATAAACCAAAATTTCACATATAATCATACTCCCCGAGTACGCCAACATAAGAATGTTCTCTCAAATAACATACTCTCCACACTTTTATTCACAGATTAGACAAGACACATTTAACAATCCCTAAAATCCTAACTCCTACCTTTCTCTAAACTCCATGCGTGAAACGTCTAATAAATTAAATTCAAATAAGGAACTCCCCAATACACTTCTGTCCAGACTAGGAAATTTTCAAGAGCAAACAACTACCAACTCACAAATCTGAATACCAAGGAATCTAACTCAATTCATCAATTTTATATTATGCGAAAACCACAAAAGAATCACTTTATTACATTATCTCCTTATTTACGAGCAAAATATTTCACACGTTCCTTAGATAACTTATCATTTATGAACAAAGTCTACTCCCAAGTCATACTTTTCAGTATCAAATCCACAAGTCATACATTTCAATAGCAACTCACAAGTCTTACATTTCAATAACTAGTTATCCAATACTCATAACCTCAATATTAAAATTACATACAAGACTTACTAATCCTAAATTCAAAGCACCTACCTTCTCTAGACTCCGTGAGTGGGATGTCTCATAAATTAAATTCAAATAAGGTACCCCCTATACAGTTCTATCTAGATATGGTAGTTGTTAAGAGTGGATGACACTAAACCTAACCTAACCATACGTCCTTAGCTCCAATCAATCTAAAAAATACATCAATCACATCAAGCGCCCAACTCTATTTATGATTACCAAAGAACCTCATTACATATACTAACAATCATCATAAATAGTCTCATATCCGCTCTTTATTATACATAAATACACTAAAATACCATTTCATTCATTTTAATAACTATATGTACATAACTCAATTACCATAATCGCAAATCTCAATCATAAGTAATACTAAAGATCTTAAACCTCATATCAACGTCATATACCCATTAACTTACACCGTAAAACATAATTTCACTAACGACTAATTTACAAATCACATACCCCAAAGTTTTACCCAACAACCCATTTTTATCACAATAGCATACCCAACATCCCATCAATAATCAATGGCACCAAATGATCAACTATTAATATACCTATGATAACACCAATAACTTAGGATAAAGGACTAACAATATATATCCTCCATTCAACAATCCCCACAAATCCCAATTTTACTGAAAATAAAAACTAACACAATTTCAATACTCCAAGACATCAAATTACAGATAAATAGTCCTTGGAAGAAAATTCAATAACTCACAATAGAACTTTCAACAATCAACACCAACGTTTCAATACTAACAACATAGGGCTAAAATAAGAATACCATCAATAAACACATACAATTCACAATCTAGAATAACATCTTATTTTATTGATAAAGTTTGTTATCGCCAATACCAATATGGATTTTTCCCATTTCCAATGGTACAACTACAATTTCTCACATAATGATTTATGCAAATTTAAAGAGGGGCTCACAACGTTTTTTCGACAATTAAAATATCACAGACAAGTATACCCATATCGTATTTTTCAACTCTTAAAGTACATAAGGAATATAATTTAACTATTTGTGAGTTAACATATTAATATTATCATCTTTATAACAATCACATTACATAATTAACATGGGCATTTTCTAAAAATTTCTCATTTTAAGAATGGGTTCAATCAAATTAAACACCACATAAAAACAATAGGAAATTATTTAGGTCTTTCTTTCCCTAATGAAATCTTTAATCACTTTTATATAACAATAAAAATAGTTTAGGTAATATTTAAAACATTAAGCACTAAAGGGGAAAGTAGAGTACTCTTGCCTTTTAACCATTTCTGAAATCTGACTTGAGTTCCTTGATTTCTTAAAAAATGTGAGCCACCTTTTGTCTTGAAGAGCTCTAAAATTTCAAGCTTAAGGTCTTCAAATGAAGGTTTGAAGGTTGAGCTTTAATGGGGTTTATGGTTTGTGAGGTCAAGGATGAAGAGAAAATAAGATTGGGTATTTTGGTTTGAGAGGGAAGTGAAAACACCAATAATAATTTGTCCAAATGAAATAAATAGGGTTCCAATCAATACAACCTGCACCCGGGCTACATATATCACTGGTAGTGGTTGCATCCTTCTCACTTGGGGTCACAAGGCCCCAAGCCGAGTTCACGGGTCCCCTCCTAGAGTTAGCCACCAAAGAAAATTCCTTCCCCCCTCTCTTATATTTACACACTACCAATTGATTTAATCAATTTGATTTCCACTAAAATTGTAAAAATTCTATAAATTAAAAATTCGGCCATTTAATAAAATCTCTTCCATAATAATCAACCTGATTCAAATATTCTCAATTAATAATTAATAATTAAAATCGAATTAAGTAAGTTAATTTACCAATTAAAATTTGGATTATCATAGTCTTCTTTCACTAAACCATAAAACGTTATAACTATTGGGGCATGCTTCTATAGCGGCCCCGTAAGGGCACTATAGCAGGACTCAACACCGCTATGGCGGGGTTTTTCCTGTTTCCCAAATCTCTTCACTTTCCTCTATTTCAAACCAGATTTTAACACCCACCATTAATGACACATTGCACCTTAGTTATAACTCCTAATTAAGTTCCGATCATTCATACAGAATCTAATAAAATTCCTCGCATGATTATGTTTAAACCCAAATAGAATCATCATGCCCAAAAATCCAAGCTTTTAACATATCAAAATATGTATTAATATTCATATTTAGTTACACTATTAATTAAGTTTCTTTCATGGCAAGATGTTATCGACATATAAATATCACTTTTACACCCGAGTTCTAAGATCATAATCATATACCAACACTGATCGGGCATAAATATTGTATATTTATCCTCTTAATTTTGGAACCTTTGTGAATCCGAGCGGTGCAATTGATATGGATTTAACTCGTAATTATGATATTAACTTTCTTTGGAAAGTAGTTCGTGTTTTGTGTTTCTCTTATGTGCTTTACAGGTAAATTATGCAAATGGTGCGAAAGAGAAATCGAAACAATGAAAGAAAGGCTAGGAAGGCAAGTTCAAGGGCAATTTGGTAATTATGCAGCCTGATCCTGGAGAAGGAGCCTACTGAAAATTTGAAAAGATCGAAACAACAATAACACTCGAAGAAATAGCACCTAAATCCTAGCTACGGTGAAAGAGTTATGATCCCTTGAAGTTGAAGAAAAATCCTAGAAAGAAAAGAAGAAAGCTTGAAAATTTTCCAAGTGTGGAAATGAAGAAAAGAAGTCTCCAAACCAACAAGATTTCCCGAACCACAATGTGAAGCGATTCGAGGTACTTGCAAACCGGTTCGAGGTGCCTGATGCGCAAAATTCCAATTGAAAGCTGATTGGTCCAAAGAGTCTTATAATGTACAAACTCTTCTAAAATGTACATGTATCATTGTATTGGCTTAGAAAACATAGTTTTGAATAGTTTTTGATAGAGAGACAAGTAGGAGAATACCCTAGGAACATAGCTTTGATTTGGTGATTCAAGATTGATTATTTTCGGGTTTGATCTCAAGTTTTAATTCAAGTTTTGTTCTCTCGATTATTGTTTTGCATGTTATTCTTCTTGCAC
This sequence comes from Sambucus nigra, assembly GCA_949130495.1. Taxonomy (NCBI): domain Eukaryota; kingdom Viridiplantae; phylum Streptophyta; class Magnoliopsida; order Dipsacales; family Adoxaceae; genus Sambucus; species Sambucus nigra. The sequence continues at coordinate 141,649,840 of OX422218.1, forward strand.
GATTCAATTTGTTTCTAAGTTCATAATAATTCCTTGCATGTTTTAGTACACTTTCATCATGATTTCTTTCACATGCAACGTAGTTAATTCATGCACAGTTAGGTTCAACATGTCCGACTGGATTTTTTAGGCTTGGGATGCATGAACTCAACCCGATGTGATAATTGCATGTGTATAAAATTAATCCTCTAAACTTAAGGATTTATTATGACCGTATTGTGTAGCGAACACAACTATTGTAGATCTTTGGATATCGATTGCTCCAGGATAATCGGGATGCCTTAGACTGCAAAGCGAGTGTAGCTATCATGTTACCGCTTTACTCGTCCTCTGATTACGTATGGTGCGGGCTTGAACATCATATACATAATGCTTGGGAGTACTAAAGTCTGGGTCTGATTAATCACTTAAATTTACGATTAGTTTTATACCAACAATACACTAGGGTTAAGGGATTGTATTCCTAGCCTGTTTGTCTCATCATATAGTTCAAGTTTTAGTTCAATCACCATCAGTCTTTTAGGTAATTTAGAGTAATTTCATTCCATTCATTCCCGATTTCATTAATTAATCATTTTCAAAATTGCATCTAGTTGTAGCTGTTTCACCATTCAAATCACTTTTTCCCTCTTTTTAGAGTCAAAGTTAGGTTAACCGTCTGTCCTTCTGTCGTCACAATTTTCTCGTCCTATTTCCCTGTAGAGACGAACCCGACTTACCGGGTTTATTACTAACGCGACAAGCTTGCACTTGAGCCTAGAGAGTACGCACTTTAGAGAAACATTCTTAGTTGCGTTAAGTTTTTTGCAACGTTGTCGGGGACTTAGGTAGACGTAGGTTAGATTCCGTTTATCTAAAGCTTCGACCAAAAAAAATAAATAAATCAAAAGGCACAAAAAGATACTTCGTCTCTCAAAAGTCTCTTGATGCAAAATCCTGAACTCACTCTAACTCCCCAAAATACTCTAACTAGCATTCACGAAAATCCGATAGTTGAGTACGACCCCGATAGCCCTCACACTCCAAACGTTCCACAATTCTGGGTTCCACCTCCCACACCTCAACACTCAATTGCAAGTAACACTTTGACATCCCTCTTATGACACACCACAGAGCCCGCTCCGAGCATACCAAGTGAGGATATAGAGTCATTAAGTGAGAGAGCCATATCACAACACGGTAGTGTAGCCGCAGGTGAGGAAGAGGTCCCGTACTTCCCTTTGAGAGAAATCTTATATCCCGAGCGAACAGTCACTCTGGGATGCATTTTACTCCCGTATAATGCAGGGCAATTTCACTTTAGGAATGGGATGATTCAGATACTTCCCAACCACCATGGAATGGAATCAGAAAAGCCATATCTCCACATCCGGTAATTTGAGGAGGCGTGCGAGACCCTCAGTGATCAAACTTGCACAAAGATGTGATACGCCTCAAACTCTTCCCATTCTCGCTAAAGGATAAGGCTAAGACCTGGCTATGGTCTTTACCTCCAAACTCGATTGCATCATGGCACGACTTGCAATCTAAATTCCTTAAGAAATTCTTTCCTCCACATCGAACGAACTCCATCAAGTCTCAAATTCAAACCTTCCGACAATCCGAAAATGAGTCGTTTGATCGATGTTATGAGCGTTTTAACGAGTTAATCACTTTATGCCCTCATAATGGATTTGATAAATTGCAAATAATTTCATTCCTCCATAATGGGCTTAATATAAATTCCAAGCAACTCGTTGAAACCAACGATGCTGAGCTTCACCTAAGGTATGTTGCCGAGACAATCCAAGCATGGGATACATATGACTCTAGTGCTCATACTCGAACGTGCCAAATGACCACCACTCCATCGGCAGACGGCCTATTTCACGTAGAAAAGATACCATGACGGCCAGTAGACTCGATCTACTTGAGAAAAGAATGCGAGAAGTACTTGAGATATGTGCAAGAGGACCAACTGGCTCCATCCGAACCCCAGTGAGAGGGTGTGTGCTATTTATGAGGCGATCCATTCAACAGAGGAATGCTCGACGATGCCCGCCTAAAAGTTATGCTTCAAGAGCAAGTGAGTGGTGTAGGAGGATTTAAGGGTAATTTCGGTGCGCCGCACGGGAATTCTTACAACCCTTCATGGAAAAACCACCCTGGTTTTAGCTATGGGCAACAAAATGCTGCGATAAATCCTAATTCACATGTTGCCCCTCCCCCACCATCACACTTTCAACAAGCACCTCACATGCAGGGACATGTGCAAGCACCACCACCTACAGAGCCATATATCACTCCACTGCGAAGAAGTCTAGAGGATATGATAAACTAATTTATCAATGCCCAGAATGCAACCACTGCTAGACATGAGCGCATGATCAATGATATAAATGCGACTATTTCAAAGATGCAATCATTGTTGAGTATCCAAAAGAAGGGAAAGTTTCCTGCCCAGGGCCAAAGGCCTCCCCAAGGTCAAACTAGTGTTAGCTCCACCTCTACGGAACATCAGGAGAAATGTCAAACTGTGACCACTCTTCGTAGTGGGAGAGTCATTGATTTATCACCTCCTCCACACGATGCGACCAAAGACAAGGAGATTTCGGCCGGCACGAAAGAGGCCGAAGATTATAATACCCCGTAATTTTGAGGGCTTTATTTATGAATATGGTATATAATTTTAATAATATTATTATTTTATTAATCAAAATATTGATATTATATTTATTTTTATTTGAAATGAATCTTATATTTAAATTCAAATTTAATTGGCTTTTGGACATTTTGTAATGGTTTAAATATATAAAGTTGATAATTTTGAATTAAAGGGCAATATAGTAATATGAGCTAGTTTAGTCTCCAAGCTAGGGTTTGAGAGAGGGGTTATATAAGGAATATTATGGGTGATTATAAGGAAATGGAGATGAAAAGGAGAGGCCAACAACGAAATCCAAAGAGGCAAAAACGAGTGAAATGGGAAGAGCCAATTTAGAATGTTTAGATCTTCTTTTTGAGTGCATTCGAATGAGATTTGAGAAAAATCCATAACACATACCTGACTCAATTTTTTGTGTAGAATCCAAATCTGAAGTCGGATTAGAGATCTGAATAACTTTTGGATCTGATTTTTCAGGGTTTTTAAAATAGGACTATTTGGGGTTATCTCGTGTTGGAGCTAGAACATGATTTGATTATTTTTGTGAGAGGAACATGAGGGTGCAATCAGATTTTGAGGCTGAATTTATTTGACGATTCATGCAATGATTTTAAGGTATGGGGTTTTACATAATATGCTCCTTTAAATCTCACGAAAGTTTATTCTGTTGATTTCTTATTAATTGAACTCATATTTCAATTGATAAATTCATTAAAATATGGAAAAATAATTGTTGAATTATTTTGATTCATGTGGTATCATTATATTGTTGTTGAGCACGTTGTCTTGAGATTTTAATATGGAACGGAGGTTGGGAACCCACCAAAATTCCTGCTTCCCGGGGCTATCTCTTGATAAAGCATATGCGGATGGGGTGAGGCCTGGTGACCCATTGATGTGATGTTGAGAAATTATATTGATAAAATGATATTGAGATTTGCATTTGATTTGAATATTCATACTCGTGTTGGTACGCTTTATACATCGCTAACATATATTTGTTGAGCATCGATTCCTGTCGTATTGTGTACTTCCCCATATTTTCTTTGAGTGGCAAGTTGGCGAGGATTTTGGGCGCTTTGAATTTGATTGGGATTATTTATAGCGAGGATTATTTTGGGAAGATTTTAATGTAAGAGAGAAGACTTGTATTAATTTATTTTGATGTATAGAGCATTGGAGATTTATTTTAGTTGTTGTATTTTTTATTTGAGAGACTTGTTGTATTTATTTGAAGAGATTTGAGATTAGTGGTTTCTCTTTTGTTGTTGTGGAATTTAGATGCTCTATATCTTGTTATATTGTGAATTTGGCTAGTTTTATCGATAGTGGCGCTCCGTTCGCTCTCCCCGGGCGGGCGGGGTGTTACAAAGATGTCCCTTTGAAAGAGAGTGATAAAGAAGACACTAGTGAGCCTGAGGTAGTAGTGAAACCACCCTCCGCGGAACCGTTTACTCAAAGACTAGTTACTTCCCATAAAAGAAACCCCCACGATGAAGTGCTAGACGTGCTAAAGCAAGTACAGTTAAATTTACCTTTCCTCGATGCCATCAAGCAGATTCCATCTTATGCAAAAGTCATCAAGGACTTGTTAACAGTGAAGAGGAAGATGAAGGTAAAGAAAAATATATTTCTAGCATAGAATGTGAGCTCCATTCTACATAATGATCTCCCACCAAAATTCAAAGATCCCGATGCACCCACCATTTCTTGCATCATTGGAGAAAATAAAATTAAAAAAGCCTTACTTGACTTGGGAGCAAGTGTCAATATTCTCCCTTACGCCATTTATAGGCAACTCGATCTGGGCGACCTCAAGCCCACAAAGATCACTCTCCAATTGGCAGATCGAACCATAAAGATCCCAAGAGGTATAATTGAGGGCGTGATCGTCCAAGTTGACATTTTCTACTTCCCAGTAGATTGTGTCATTTGGGACACGAAACCCTTCTTCGCCTCGAGCAATCATGTTCCCATTATTCTCGAGCGCCCATTCTTAGCTATGACTAATGCAATAATCAATACTCGAAAGGGGCAGATGCAACTCACCTTTGGGAATACGACCTTAGAGACTAACATCTTCCATATAGCCCAACATACAGGGGACGAAGATGATCTTCGCGCGGTGAGCTTAATCGACGAGATCGTAGAGGAGTAATTTGAGGAAAAATATTATGGAGATGCCCTAGGGACTTGATTAGTGTCGAGACACGAGAGTGAGGAGGAATATACTGAATTCGAGAAGGAAGTTGAGGAGTTGAGAGAATTACTTTATGAGAGAGCGTCGAACGAGGACTCGTGAGATGTAAGTTGGGTTTCTTGATTCGAGGAGTTATCACCAAGGGAGGCTCGCATGGTTCCCTCCAGTGATAAATTTCCAAACCTCGAATTGAAGAAACTCCCCTCCCATGTTAAATATGCATATCTAGGAAAGGACGAGACATTTCCTGTTATTATCTCCTCTAGCCTAGATGAAGAGAAGGAGGGTAAGCTATTAGAGATTCTGAGGAAGCACGAAAGTGCTTTTGGTTGGTGTATTGCTAATTTGAAGGGGATAAGTCCTTTGATTTGCAACCACAAGATCCACCTTGAAGAGGATGTAAAGCCCTCTAGAGAAATGCAAAAAAGGCTAAACCCCAATATGAAAGAAGTGGAGAGAAACGAAATCATTAAGTTATTGGATGCCGGGATTATCTACCCAATCTCGGATAGCAAGTGGATAATCCCTATTCAAGTTGTCCTGAAGAAATCGAGCATGACAGTGATTGAAAATGCTAAAGGAGAGCTAGTTCCCCAACGTACCACCACCCGGTGGCGCGTTTGCATCGATTACCAGAAACTCAATGCAGGAACTAGGAAAGACCACTTCCCCTTGCCATTTATTGATCAGATGCTTGAGAGAGTAGCGGGCCACCCTTACTAGTGCTTCCTTAATGGTTACTCCGACTATAACCAGATTGAGGTAGATATACTTGACCAGGAGAAAACGACTTTCACTTGCCCCTTTGGTACGTTTGCTTACAAACGTATGCCATTCATCTTGTGAAATAAACCCGTGACCTTTCAAAGGTGCATGCTGAGTTTATTTAGTGACATGATTGAGAGAGGACTCGAAGTGTTCATGGACGACTTTAGCATTTTTAGCACCTCTTTCGATCGTTGTCTGGCAAATCTGGAAAAAGTACTTACCCGATGTGTGGAGAAGAACTTAGTGCTAAATTGGGAGAAATGCCATTTTATGGTCACTGAGGGAATAGTTCTTGGCCACATAGTTTCATCCAAAGGGATTGAAGTTGATAGAGTTAAGATAGATGTCATAGCCGATCTACCCACACCAAAATTGCTCAAGGACGTGCGCTCCTTCTTGGGCCACGCAGGGTTTTATCAAAGGTTCATTAAGGACTTTAGTGCCTTTGCTAGGACCTTAAGTAACCTCCTTATGAATGATACCCCATTCGAGTGGAATGAAGCATGTCAAAGTGCATTTGAAAAATTAAAAAGAATGCTTGTTTCCGCTCCCATCATGCAAGCATCGGATTGGTCCTTACGATTCGAGCTCATGTGTGATGCAAGTGATTTTGCAATAGGAGTTGTTTTGGGCCAACGGAAGGATAAAAGGGCTCATGTCATCTACTACGCTAGCCTAACTCTTACCGGACCACAACTCAATTACTCCACTACGGGGAAGGAATTGCTAGCCATAATATTTTCTCTAGAAAAATTTTGAACCTATCTCATTGGGCCACCCATAACTTGTTTCACCGACCACGCAGCTCTCAAGTATCTACTTGCGAAGAAGGATGCAAAGTCGCGCCTCATAAGGTGGATCCTACTCCTACAAGAGTTCAATCTCTCCATCAAAGACAAAAAAAGAGTAAAAAACATCGTTGCCGACCATTTATCACGACTTTCGTCCAACGTACTTAGCGATCTGATACACATAGACGAATATTTTTTAGATGAGTAACTCTTTGCTACCTCTTCTTTGCCCTGGTTTGCGGACATAGTGAACTATCTTGTCACGAGAGCCATCCCTATCGAGTGGACACCGCAAGATAAGAAGAGGTTCGTGAACTGGTTGCGCATGTTTTTCTATGACGATCCCTTCCTTTTTAAATATTACGCTAACCAAATCATCCGACAGTGTGTACCGGATGACGAGATACCTAAAGTTATCCCATTCTGTCATTTAGAAGCTTATGGAGGTCACTTTTCGACAAAAAAGACGGACACTAAGATTCTTCAAAGTGGTTTCTGTTGGCCCATAATATTCCGGGATATGAGCAATTATTGTAAATCTTGCGATAGGTGTCAAAGGATGGGAGCGATAACCCGACGAGACATGATGCCATTAACCCCGATACTCATTATTAAGATCTTTGACTGCTGGGGTATTGACTTCATCGGCCCTTTTCCCCCATCTTTTGGTTTCCTATACATCTTTATCGCGGCAGACTATGTTTCTAAATGGGTGGAAGCCATAGCTACCAAGACAAATGACAACAAAGTGGCGATTAGGTTCCTATAGGAACACATACTTTCCCGCTTCGGTGCTTCGAAAGTGATAATTAGTGATAATGGCACGCACTTTTGCAACAGTCCATTCGAGAAACTCATGGGAAAGTATGGCGTCGTTCACAAGGTTGGAACGACATATCACCCACAAACGAATGGGTAGGCCGAATTAGCGAATCGAGAAATTAAGCACATCCTCGAGAATACCGTTAATCTCGACCAAAAATATTGGTCACTTCGATTGAAAGATTCACTATGGGCCTATCATATTGCATACAGGAACCCACTCGGCATGTCCCCATTCCGCTTTCTGTATGGCAAACTTTGCCATCTTCCCGTTGAGTTAGAGCACAAGGCGTATTGGTCCATTAAGAGATTAAATTATGATATGGACAAAACCGGTGAAGTTAGCAAGCTTAAACTTAATGAGTTAGGGGAGATACGCAATGACACGTATGAGAATGCCAAGATTGCAAAAGCCCGGATGAAACTAGCACATGATAAGATTATTTGATGAAAAGAGTTTCAACCGGGACAAAATGTGCTCCTCTATAACTCCCGGCTTCATTTATTTTCGGGTAAATTGCGGTCTCGATGGATTGGCCCATTAGTTGTGAAGAGCGTATTCCCCCACGGAGCAGTAGAAGTGGAAGATCCTAAAGGGGGAGACGGGTTAAAAGTCAATGGACAGCGCCTAAAGCTATATATTGAGGCGTACGTAGAAGAGATCGATACCATTTGGTTGTCGAACCCTGTTTATGGGGTCGAGTGAGCTCAAAATGAGAGGTCGTTGCACCCTCGACGCGTATGGGGTGAAAGCTTGTGTACAGTAGTAGTGTTTGAGTTAGGATAGCTACGAGTTCGGAAGCACGGGTCATAATAGGGATTTAGGTAGCACACTTTTTGAGAGAGCTTGCACGCATTTCGAGGGCTTGGTAGAGGCTTTTTAGGGAACTCGAGAGTCTAGGATATCTTAAGGGGCCATAAGCAAGTGATGAGGCACGAGAGAACACTTAGATTTTGAGATATGAGAGAAACCAAGCTTCCAGGCCATCAAGGTGCCCCGAACCACAGAGTGAACCGGCTTGGGGGGAGAACTGGTTCGGGGTATAGGCGAACCGGTTCGGGGGTCCTGGCAGATTCTTCCCCCTATTTTCCAAATTCATTCTCTTTTCGCCCTTCCCTCCATTCATTTTCCCTACGAAATTACACCCTCTAAAACTTTCGTCCTAAAAAATATGATGACACTACCATCCTGATGACGAGGGTGCGGGAGTATTTCAGTCCGTCTAAGAACGTCATTGGGCTGAGCGCTATTTCTCGGCCACTCGCTCAATTCATATCAAGCGTTTTGTTAATTGGGATCAGCTTCTCGGTGAAGTCACCACCATTTTCAACCGCCGGGGGTGGTGCTCATTTCTATCCCCCACGACCAACCAAGTTTTCAAATCTGCAATTCACCAATTCTATGCGACGCTCGTGCGTAAATCCTCCACTCTTCATGCGACATATCTTGATGGCATTCGGATTCCTTTCTCCGCCGCCATCATTGTACGCAAAATGCAAGAAAAAGGGGTTGTCCTCCCCGTGCCCTTCATGTATCCCACCAATGGTTCCCCCCGCACCAAAGATGAATGTGTGGTTGCGTGACTCATTTTCGATAGAAATTCATTCGTACACGGTGCATTTCACGCACCTCATTGCATGTGGAGCAATCCACCAAACCACCAATGATTCGGTGGTCAGGTTGCGTCACACCAAACCACCATTTCCTCGACTCTGAGAGCACAATTAATCTGGCCCAAATCTTCTACGCGGACATCCTCTATGCAGCCTGTGACGAGTGGGGAAAAGCAGCGCTCCCCTACGCTCGCCTTATCACTGAACTTCTGATTGATGCCGGGGTTGACGATCCGGGGCAGCAAGTCCGACTTCCCCGCCTAATTGGAGCCACTTCCACCACCCGTAGTGAACGCCAAATGAGGGTGGCCCATCCCGACCATCCTATTCTCGATGAGGGTGCGGGGGAGGAAGAACATAACGCCCCAATGATGAATGTGGGGGAAGAAGAAGAGTATGATGAAGACGAGGACGACAACTCCGATTTTGAGCCCCCGGGTGCAAATTTCGATAGGCGCCTTTTGGCAGTGGAAACCCGTTTGGACGGTTTCCTCACCCAATACAATCGAGACCAAGTGGCCTATCAACGGGATCAAGAGGCCTACCGAAGATATACGAGCATGATGCATCATCTCCAAGCCCATTTATACGAGCTCAACTTCGGTGGACCCCCTCCAACTTTCTTCTATGATCCATATGATCCCAACGCACCCGGCCCTTCCAATCCACCTCCCTAGTGAAGCCCTTGTCTTCTGTTGATGTTTATTTTTGTTGGTTGCGATGTGATTAGCTGTTTAAAAATGTTGATTGTTTAATTCTCCTATCACCCATGTAACATAGGCTCTCAATATCTATAAAAAAACCCTGCATTTCTGTTTTATTTGTTCATTTTATTTTCTCGCACTTTTAATTCACTTTGAGTTAGATTTTAGTCCTTTTTGCTTGAGTACAATGCAAAAGTCTAAGTTGGGGGGGGGGGGTCACCAGTGCATCTTTCTAAAACTTCACAAATTTTCAAAAATGCCCCCCCCCAAAAAAAAATTCCAAGTAAAAATCATAAAATTTTGAAAAATCGAAAAATATTTTGCTTCAAAATAAATAAAAATTAGAATTTAAATTTTTCAAAAAATATCACCTTTATTCTATTTGAAGTCTCAAATTTTTAAATCTATATTGCACTAAGCCAAAATTGACCAAAGATGGAAACTGTACGAAAATTGACGACTTAACGAATAAGTGTGGAGATTAACAAAACCCGGTGAGATTTCGAGCATATCGATCCTTTTGAGTTTTTAAATCAATCCGAGTTAATGGTTAACTCATGGTTCTATTTCAGCATTTTAAATAAGTCATTGATGATCTCAATTCTTTGTTTTGATCGGTTAAGGGAAATGGAATGTTATCTCAAAAAGCGCGCTACAAATCTCTAAATTAAATTAATCTCATTACGCATATGGTAAATTAATAAGTAATTCAGACAATGGAGTAGGCCATCGTTTGTTACCCAAAAACATTAGCCATAAAAATATGTGAAAATTATCCTTTTGTTAACCCAATTGAGCCGAATAAAATTTTTCCTTTTCGTTTGGCAACCCGAAAAAAAAACAAGTAGCCCGGAATTGTGAAAATTGGTAACTTCATCAAATAAAGTCCGAAAAGTGCATAAAAAGTGGCAAGAAAAAAAATAGTAGAAAAATGCTCAACAAAAATAGCAAGTAGAGAAAAAGAAGAGAAAATGAGCAATTGCCCGAAAAAGCACTAAGGGACATCATAAGAAATTTTTTCCAATTCCGAAGTTCTCAACCATTCCCATATTACCCAATACACCTTTAACCTGAAAAGTCCTAACTAAGTTCGAATTACGAAATTGATTATCGCGTGGAGAGGTAGATATAATACGATAATATGAGAGATTAAACGGTGTGAATTTGAGGCAATGTTTTTCGTTTTCTAACTACGGTAATCCGATGAAGAGATCATTTCACTAAATAATTCCGTCTTTCATAATTGTGTGCGTGAACTTGCGTTCCATTAAATTTACTCTTATAAATCACGCATACCGAGAGAATAGCCACACTTTCGAGTGATTCGTTTGTGAGTGTATCGATGAGATTTTTAAATCAAAGCTAATTTTTGGAAAGTAACGTAATGATCAATCGGTGGAAATTAGCGGTTCGATTTTTGGCTTCGCACACACACACGACAACTTAAGACTCTTATGAATATGAATTTATGGTGACTATTTTTCGGAAGGTTTAAATTGTACAATTTTTAAGTATTTTGATTTTTCTTTGAGTCAATAACGAATTTTGTGGATATATTCACTGCAAACCCTCACGAGACAACACTCGTCCTACTAGGGTAACCTAGGGGTTTAACGGCTTGTTGCATACGCTAAATGCAATCGCTTGCCTGCGAAAAAGGTATTATATCCCAATAAAGTGTTTATAAGAGTTGTGACGTTATTCTTTTTTTTTACATTGCTCGGGACGCGCAAATTTCTAAGTTAGGTGGGTTTGATCGGGAATAAATATTGTATATTTATCAAATTAATTTTGAAACCTTTGTGAACCCGATCGGTGCAATTGATATGGATTTAACTCGTAATTATGATACTAACCTTCGTTGGTGAGTATTTCATGTTTTATGTTTTTCTTATGTGTTTTACAGGTAAATTATTCAAACGGCACGAAAGAGAAATTGAAACAATAAAAGAAAGACTAGGAAGGCAAGTTCAAGGGCAATTTGGTAATTTTGTAGCCTGATCCCGGAGATGGATCCAATCGGAAATTTGAAAAGCTCGAAACAACGATAACACCGGAAGAAACGACACCTAAATCCGAGCTACGGTGAAAGAGTTATGATCCCTTGAAGTTGAAGAAAAATCCTAGAAAGAAAAGAAGAAAGCTTGAAAATTTTCCAAGTGTGGAAATGAAGAAAAGAAGTCTCCAAACCAGCAAGATTTTCCGAACCACAATGTGAAGCGATTCGAGGTACCTGCAAACCGATTCGAGGTGCCTAATGCGCAAAATTCAGATGGAAAGGTGATTGGTCCAAAGAGTCCTATAATGTAAAAACTCTTCTAAATCGTACATGTATCATTGTATTGGCTTAGAAAACATAGTTTTGAATAGTTTTTATAGAGAGACAAGTAGGAGAATACCCTAGGAACATAGCTTTGATTTGGTGATTCAAGATTGATTATTTTTGTGTTTGATCTCAAGTTTTAATTCAAGTTTCGTTCTCTCTATTATTGTTTTGCATGTTATTCTTCTTGCACGATTCAATTTGTTTCTAAGTTCATAATAATTCCTTGCATGTTTCAGTACACTTTCATCATGATTTCTTTCACATACAATGTAGTTAATTCATGCACAGTTAGGTTCAACATGTCCGACTAGATTTTTTAGGGTTGGGATGCATGAACTCAACCCGATGTGATAGTTACATGTGTATAAAATTAATCCTCTAAACTTAAGGATTTATTATGACCGTATTGCGTAGCGAACACAACTATTGTAGATCTTTGGATCTCGATTGCTCCAGGATAATCGGGATGCTTTAGACTGCAAAGCGAGTGTAGCTATCATGTTACCGCTTTACTCGTCCTCTGATTACGTATGGTGCGGGCTTGAACATCATATACATAATGCTTGGGAGTACTAAAGTCTGGGTCTGATTAATCACTTAAATTTACGATTAGTTTTATACCAACAATACACTAGGGTTAAGGGATTGTATTCCCTGCCTATTTGTCTCATCATATAGTTCAAGGTTTGCTTCAATCATCATCAGCATTTTAAGCAATTTAGAGTAATTGCATTCCATTCATTCTTGATTCAATAATTAATCATTTTCAAAATTGCATCTAGTTGTAGCTATTTCACCATTCAAATCACTTTTTCCCTCTTTTTAGAGTCAAAGTTAGGTTAATCGTCTATCCTTCTGCCGTCACGATTTTCTCGTCATATTTCTCTTTGGAGACGATCCTGACTTACCGGGTTTATTACTAACGCGACAGGCTTGCACTTGAGCCTAAAGAGTACGCACTTTAGAGACATTCTTAGTCGCGTCAAACACATATTATTAAAGGTTTTCATTATATATCCTTACAAAATTAGATTTAACACCCCAAAACGATTTGCAACACTATTTCATATTAACTCAATGTGAACATGATTAAAAAACATAGTTTCTATCAATCTTAAATCCGTTTAATAGTAATTAAATCATAAATAAGTTACAAATTATATGATGATATAACAAGAGATTTCTTACCTGAAAATAAAGTTGATTATTATCTTTATTTGATCTCTTAGATACTCTCCAAAGATATTCTCAATCTCTCCTAATACTCTTAGGTTGCTTAGGTTTATATTTTGTTTGTAAAATAATTAATTAATGAGGGTTAACACCCCTTAAATAATCTTAATCTAAAAAGTCCTTAAAAGGACTGATTTTGCGCCTCCATATGAGCCCAAAATATTACCCAAACTAGTCTAAATATTAGCCTAAAGCTATACCTACCCTTTGGGCCCATTCCAAAGAATTGAAAATACATCTCTGGGCCTCCTTATCACTCTAGAGCCTCGTCCAAATGGTAATACCTCATGTCACTTGGTAATACCTCACAACGTGAAATAAAATACACAATTTAATTATTTTATAAGTAATCGGACATAGTTAATTCTCATATAATTAATATCACCGATTAATTAATTTATAACATGCGGTATGAAAATCACATAACATGCAAAATTTATTTGTCATCTAAATTACGCATTTTATTATTAACATATCACACAAGTAATAATTATTTGTATTTATTAATTTATTTTCCAATTAATAAACAATAACTAAATACCACAAAATACGGGATATACATAGTGTTGATGGCAAATTATGAATTATTTCCATTTAATATAATCTCATAGTTTAAACAAAATCACAAGATATAATCACTTTATTAATAGATAAATAGAGAGCGAATAGGGATTTGTAAATCAAGGTTCATTATGGTTCGGTGACCCTTCACATACGTCACCTATTCAAGACTCCGCTCGAGTCAATTCACTATTTCATCCTTCTTTAGGCGAATACCAAACTATTACTAGAATTTCATCCATGCTAGAACACCTTTTAGCTTTATGTATGTTGTGCAAACTTTAAGTGTGTTACAGGATATATAATAAGCAAACACTATGAAGTTGCTGCAAAATATTATCCAGTTTGGCACAATTTATAAATGTTGAGAATTTCCAAATTGGTTTAATAAATGATCCTCTCTAATTTGATAATATATATGAGGAAATTTTAATACTACCAAGTGAGTTTTGAGAGTATTTAAGTATTTAAATATTACTATGTAGTTTGTTATGAGAAGGGAATGTGTATATGTAGTTTGTATTAGTTATTTTTCGTTGAAAACCATATAATAGTCATATTCCTTTAGATGGCTGATGGTCATATAACTTGTGAGGGATGATTTCTACACCATCTAATGGCTTCTCACAATGCACACTAGACATTAAATCCAATAGACATAAACCCCTCTAGTCAACTGTCTACTTTGTCGAATATGGGGCTCTTAGTTAGTTTCCTTTTCACCCATAAAAGTATCGGAGTTAGACCTCGGGACCTTAATAATTTTGTGTTATTTATGTGATGTATGATTTATTGAGCCACATAAGATTAAGACTTGGGAGCAACTAACATCTTTGATACTATTTACATAAAACTTCATTCTTTAAGCATTGACCTCAGTATCATTATGCTTAATCAGTCCCTTCATTTTCTTCGTCTTCTTGATTGACACCTCTATCTTCAATCTATCTTTATCTCAACACATTCGTCCATCCATCCATACATCCATCCTCTTCTCATAATGCATACTAGAAACTATAAACCAATAGACACATGAACCCCTCTAGTCAGTTGTCTACTTTTGTTGAACAAGGGGTAGATAATTCATAAATGGTTTTGATACTCTGTTTAACATATGGCCTAAACTCTTATTTAGTTTCCTTTTTACCCTCAAAAGTATAAGAGTTAGAACTTGGGACCTTAATACGTTTGTGTAAATTATGTGATGCATGATATATTGAGCCACATAAGATTAAGACTTAGGAACAAGTAATACCTTTGATACTATTTACTTAAATCTTTATTCTTTAAGCTTTGACCTCAGTATAATTATACTTAATCTATCCCCTTTATTTTCCTCCGTCTTCCTTATTGGCACTTCTATTTTTAATCTATATATATCTCAATATCTACCTATCTATATCACTCCCCCCCTGCACCATCCATCCATCCATCCATCCATCCATCCATCCATCCATCCATCCATCCATCCATCCATCCATCCATCCATCCATCATATATGTAAAATGGAACATATGGTTTAGATAATGATACTTATGTTTCATAAATGCATACAAATCCCTCCCTCCCTCCCTCCTTCCCTCCATCTATATTATACCTATAATACGATAACATTAGAGGTATAAATGATAATTAATACTCTCTAATTGAATACGTCTCCCTCCTCCTAAAATTAATACTTCCTTTCATCTAAATGAATTAATCAAAAATCTTGATGGAACAAAATAAATAAATAAATTAAAAATCTCTTGAAAACTAAAAAGATGATCCATTCTAGATTCCATTAATTAATCTCTCGATCCAATATAATCTAGATTCAATTAATCTTTTTCTTCATTCTTCGCTCAAATTACATTACACATGCTTCTAATACTAGTAAATCTATATAACGTTTTATTTCTCGAAAAAAAGTTTAAAAAAATATTTTTAATATTTCAAAATTATTTTTTATATATAAAAAAAGTTTTTGGTTATAAAAACATTTTTAACATTGTATTTATAGAAAATACTTTAAGTTTTTATTTATAAATGACATAAAGTTTTTTAAACTAAAAATAAATAAAAATATGTATACTTTTTTTTAATATAAAATACGTTCAGTTTTTTTTGAAGTTTTTATTTATAAAAAATATTTTTTAAGTTAAAAAAAGTTTTCAAAATTTCGAAATTGTATTTAATATAAATAAAAAAAAGTTTTTGGTTACAAAAATATTTTAGCGTTTTATTTATAGAAAAAAACTTTAAGTTTTTTAAACTAAAAACAAATAAAAATACGCATATTTTTTTATAGAAAAGACGTACAGCTGTTTTGAAGTTTTTATTTATAAAAAATATTTTTTATATAATAAAAATATTTAAAAATAATAGATAAGTTTTATTTATGAAAAAATTAACCTTTTATAATGATTTTAAAATAAGATATTGAATTTATGATATAGACTCATTTTTATAATTATTATATATATTTATCACATATGGTCCCCAGGTTGTATATTAATTATCTCTACTACTTAAAAAGAGCAAGATTCTTTTGAAATGAACAATTGTCCCAAATACCCTCAGACAATTTAAAATTCCACTTATACCCTACATCCCTCATTTGCAGTTACATTTCTCAATCTTGTTGTCATTAGCCTATTCCTCTTTTCTCTCTCGCTGTAAAAGAAATCTAAAGGACACCTAATAAACTTGCCTGAAGAAAAAAACAGAACGCTTGAAAAAACCAAACGACGACAAAATAAAAACCACCGCTTCGATATTTTCTAAATTTAAAACCCAAGGTTACCCTCCCTCGCAATTCCATCACTGTCGACCACAGCCTCTCCCATGATATTCACCATCACATACCGCCCCATGCCTGTCATCGCAGGTCCTCCAGCAGTCAGCGCATTGTACACTCATTGTCCCACCGGGACGTTTCTCCCTTAAACCGAAAAAGATGAACATGTGAGGTACGAATCCGATATATAGTCTTTCTTATTTTCATAACCTCTATTGTCTTTCAAATTTCTAATCCGATGAAAGAACGTTTGTTTTTAGTACATAAACTTTCTATTTTATCGTATTAAAGTAAAATACATATAATATTTGTTTATTTATTTTTTAAATATATGTTAGTTGTGAATTTTATTTCTTATATAATGGTGTAATTTGTACTAATCCATATAACAATACAATATTTTACACAACAGTGTGATATATAATTATTCTCATATGTTTTCTAGACACATTCATAATTTATACATGATGATGTATTTGTTTTGTTTGATTTTTAATATTGAGTTTTGTTAACTTGACTTCAAACCATAAATTTTCTTTTTGTGGAGTCTATTTGGAAGATAAAGGTCCAACTAATCTTGATTATACCACCTCTGGTGTGTTTTGTTAAAGGATTATAGACTTCCCCAATTGTAGTCAGAGTCCTATGAGTAATCTGATTACATTAAGGGTGTGTTTGATAAATAAGATGGAAAATAAGCGCCAAGAGTTAATTTTCATGGAATTAAAAACTTGGAAATATTTTCCATGGAAAAAATTTGTTGGTGTTCTTTGATTGCAATTATTTTCCAGGTGAAAAATGTTCTACTTTCCATCTTTTGTGTTTGGTTCTCCATATTTTTCATGGAAAAAAAGTATAAAATATATATATATATATAATAGAAAAATAATAAATATCCCAGAAAATTAATGAAAATCCCAAAGAATAAATAAATAAATCTAAAATGTGAATAAAACCCCAAAAATAAGGACAAAAATCCATAAAATGAATAAAAATCCAAAAATAATGAAAAAAATTCAGAAAGTGAATAAAACCCCAAAATAATGTGAAAAAAATCCAGAAAGTGAAAAAAATCCAAAAAATAATGCAAAAAAATACAAAAAATGAATAAAAACTCAAAAATAATGAAAAAAGTACATAAAGTGAATAAAAACCCAAACCCAAAAATAATGAAAAAATACAGAAATAGAATAAAACTCCAAAAATAATGAAAAAAATCCAGGAAATGAATAAAAACTCAAAAGTAATGGAAAATAATCCAGCTAAGTGAATAAAAACCCAAAAAAATGAAAAAAAAATCCAAAAAGTGAATAAAATCCCCAAAATAATGGAAAAAATCCAAAAAATGAATTTAAATAATAAAAAAAAATTAATAACCCCCCCCCAAAAAAAGGATGAATATGACCCCAAAAATAATGAAAAAAAATCCAAAAAATGAATAAAAACCCAAAAATAATGAAATCAAAATCCAGAAAGTGAATAAAAATCCAAAAATAATGAAAAAAAGTACAGAAAGTGAATAAAATCCCAAAAATAATGGAAAAAAAATCCAGATTGTGAACACAAACCCAAAAATAACGAAAAAATATAGAAAGTGAATAAAACCAATAAAATAATATTAAAAAAATCCGAAAAGGAATAAAATTCCAAAAAATAAAAAATATAGAAAATTAATAAAAAACAAGAAAATAAATATTAACCTCATAATAAATTTCTGGATTTTCTTCATGATTTCTTGATTTTTATTCAACATCTTGATTTTTTTTATTTTTTTTTTCTGGATTTTTATTCATCTTGTGAATTTTTTTCAATATTTTTGTTTTTTTTTTCATTTTCTGTATTTTTTCCATTATTTTTGGATTTTTATTCACTTTATGTATTTTTATTATTATTTTTCAGTTTCTTTTTCATTTTTCGTATTTTTTCGTTATTTTTGGAGTTTTATTCTCTTCCGGTATTTTTACATTGTTTTTGGGTTTTTTCATTTTTTTGGCGTTTTATTCACTTTCTGTATTATTTCATTAATTTTTGGATTTTATTCATTTTCTTAATTTTTTTCATTATTTTTGAGGTTTTATCCACTTTATTTATTTTTTTCATTATATTTGGGGTTTTAGTCACTTTCTGAATTTTTTTCGTTATTTTTGGATTTTTATTCACGATCTCGTTTTTTTTTCATTATTTTGGGGGTTTTAGTCACTTTCTCTAGTTTTTTTCATTATTTTTGGGTTTTATTCACGTTCTGGATTTTTTTCATTATTTTTGGTTTTTTATTCATTTTTTGTATTTTTGGAGTTTTATTCACTTTATGTAATTTTTTTCATTATTTTTGGTGTTTTTTTTCGTTTTTTGGACTGTTTTCATTATTTTGGGGGTTTTATTCACTTTCTGTATTTTTTTCATTATTTTTGGGTTTTTATTCACTTTATGGATTTTTTTTCATTATTTTCGGATTTTTATTCTTTTTCTGGATTTTTTTCATTATTTGTGGGGATCATTTTCTGGATTTTTTCCATTATTTTTGGGTTTTTATTTACGTTCTCAATTTTTTTTTTTTTTGTGATTATTCATTTATTGTATTTTTTTCATTATTTTTGAAGTTTTATTCACTTTCTGTATTTTTTCATTATTTTTGGATTTTTATTCATTTTCTGGATTTTTTTCATTTTTTGGGGGGTTTGATTCACTTTTTGGATTTTTTTCATTATTTTTGAATTTTTATTCATTTTCTGTATTTTTGGAGTGTTATTCAGTGTCTGTATTTTTTACATTATTTTTGTTTTTTTTTTCATTTTTTGCTTTTTTTTCATTATTTTTTTATTTTTATTCATTTTCTGGATTTTTTCATTATTTCTGGCGTTTTAATCACTTTCTGGGTTTTTTCATTATTTTTTGTTTTTATTCACGTTCTCGAATTTTTTTAATTTTTATTCATTTTCTGTATTTTTTTCATTATTTTTGGAGTTATTCACTTTCTGTAGTTTTTCATTATTTTTAGGTTTTTATTCATTTTATGGATTTTTTTCATTATTTTTGGGGGTTTATTTACTTTGTGGATTTTTTTTCATTATTTTTGGGTTTTTATTCACTTTGTGGATTTTTTTTCATTATTTTTGGGTTTTTATTCATATTTTGGATTTTTTAAAATTATTTATGGGGTTTTAATAAGATTCTAGATTTTTTTTTCATTATTTTTGGGTTTTTATTCATTTTGTGAATTTTTTTCATTATTTTTGGACTTTTTATTTATTTTTGTATTTTTTTAATTATTTTTGGGGTTTTATTCACTTTCTGTGTTTTTTTCATTATTTTTGGGTTTTTAATCATTTTCTGGATGTTTTTCATTATTTTTAGGGACATATACCAAATAGTCCCTCAAACATTTTTTAATACTCATTTAGTCCAAGCCTTTTTATTTTGCCTCAAAAAGTCCTTTGCCACATATTTTGGAAAGGGAGTGCCGCTGGCGCGGACCTCTAAAAATAAGTGAATATTGAGTGCTTGAGGGACTAAATGTGTTAAACTAAAAATATGTGTCCTTTTTAAAAAATGTATATTTATAGTAGGGCTATTAAATAATTGACCCTTATTTTTAAGGTTTTATTCACTTTCTGCATTTTTTTTCATTATTTTTGGGTTTTTCTTCATTTTATAAGTTCTTTATCAAATTTTTTGGTGTGGTAAGTCTTTTTCCTGAAAAATGAATAACAGGGTGGGATGAGGTTTTTTAATTCCATCTTTTGTGGAAAAAGTGGTTACGTGATTTGTTTTAAAGAAACCAATTCCATAGAAAATTTTGTTTATCAAACATCCAAAAGATGAAAAATAACTCCATATATTGCATTTTCCATGAAAAATTAGTGTTATCAAACACACCCTAATATCAATGGCAATAGCTCAATTGGCTCTGTTTTAGTCCTTATTACTCACACGACATTTGGGGAAGTTATTGGAATTTTCTGATAGCTTTAACAAATCTGAGGACTTATCTAGATGTTCCTTTGCATTTAATGTGTAAAATGGTTTCAAACAAAGATTATATTGTAATGATAATGATTTGAACCAACAAGATTGTCCCTCAACTGAGTCAGTGTTGAGCTTTGATTATTCATCTTCTCAAACTTTTTCTCTTAAGAATTTGTCATTTTGTTGTTGATCTCGGATTTGTTGTATGATTTATTTATACTTCAATTTCTGAAAATTTCATTTCCATTACAGTTGTTTTTTGACATCTATTCGTTATTTGTGGTTCTATTTTTATTATTAATATGTGCCTTAGATATTGTTGTCAATTTCGTATTTGTTGAGTTAGAAAAATGTGTCTCCAGTTGTAGTTATATTAAGTTTGAATTGAATATGATTATTCTTTTACTATGAAAAATGTCACTTTTCATGTGTTTATGTATAATTTTTCGTACCGGGGTGCTTTACCGACTCTCTTTAATTTCATGTTTTCTTGACTTTCTGCGCCCTATTTTTTAATCCAACACTTTCCAGTGACATATTTTGTTTTGATCTTCTATTGAACTCATTATATGAGCTAAAAAAAAGACTTAGTCATTTTTTTTTATTATATTAGTCATTTTCTTTATTATATTCCCTTATAATGGAATCGTCTGTATTTATAATTTTTTATCTTAGATTTTTTGTGTAGTTTACTTAAACTTCGAGAGGCGAAAGTTCTGTTTCACTTTCGGTTGCAGTTTGACAACTGAGTACAATTTTTTTTACTATTCTATAAATTTTGTATTGCTCTTACTTAATTTTTATCTTTCTATATTGTATTTGTTGCTTGAATATGTTAAGTGGATATTCGGCCTTAACCTTTACAAGTATGATACTTGTATTAAAAGGTGACTGAATAGTTTCTTCTTCTGATCATTTAAAATAATATCCTAAAAACAATTCAAAACAAAAATATATTTTAGTTAAACCCATACAAATATTGTGGCAACTGAAAAAAAGAGCCCATACCATATTTTCACAACTGTAACAATTCAGGCACATATTTTTGGAGAACACATGTAATTCGACTAAATGTATATTCATGTGTTTTATATTTCACTTTAAACTTCAATGTTCCTATAATATAATTATTTGAATCTCATTGAAGTGTTTATACAAATGACATATTTTATTATTACCGAGTGTAATTCAATAAAGTTCGAGTTTGATTGATGGGTATGCTTACTGGTTTATTAATCAATCAAGTTATAGCCTTCAATTACTATTCATGACATTCTTAGATATTTGATAAGAAAAAAAAGATTCCTAGATCAACTTATATTAGGCTAAATTGATTTTCGATGTGTGACTTCAATCATATTTGGAAATTCTTTTGTAGGTCGAATGATATGACAAATCTATTTGGAGCCAGATTTCTTTGAAAAATATGGTAGAATATGATTTAGCCATTATTCTGTTACATGATGGTAATTAGTCTCTGTTGTGTTTGGTTTCATGGTAAGAATATGGAACGGAGTCTTCGTTATTTTTTTTCTCACACAACTGCCATTAATAAAGTGAATGTATTTGAACGATTTCTTAACTAGGTTGGATTTTGATCTACAAATTTTCATTACCTTTACGCATTTTATTCTTGCATGGGTTTGTTTGATTTTATATCTAATTAGATTCATATATTTAGTCATTATTCTTTTATATGATGGCAATTAGTCTTTGTTGTGATTGGTTTTATGGTTAGAATATGGTATGGGGGCTTTGTTATTTTTGTCCCACATAACTGTCATTAATAAAGTGAGTGTAGTTGAACGATTTCTCAACTACATTGGATTTTGATCTACAAATTTTCATTACTTTTATACATTTTAATCTTGCATGGGTCTAATGGATTTTATGTCTAATTAGTTTCATATATTTGCAGCCTTTGTTTATTTAAAGACCATATGTTATTTCATAATTCTAAAAACAATTCAAATTTATTAGACTTATGTTGGGTTCCCCCCGTTATATTGATATTTCTATTTACATGGATTGATTATAACATGGATTTACAATAGCTTCAGTACGAACAACTGATAAGTTACTTTTACCTCATTTATTAAGTTGTGTTATATGATTATATCTGCATATCACCATTACTAATGTCATTACTTGGGTTGTCACATTAACGATAGTCCAGTCCTCTTATCTTTTATTAAAGGCTTTGCTTTCATCTTATGGGGAGTTCCATTAATAACATTGTTACTTAGATATGGATATATAAAATTTTGGCCAATTGAAGATAAAGATACAACGATTCATGGACACGAGGACTTCAATTTCATACTGTTCCAGAACACTTGACTAATCAATCACCCAAATTTTAGAGCGCTTGAAATTTTGTATTTTGTTGATCTTCCGCATTATTTGTTTTTTATGACTTTTTCCCCGCTTAAGTATTGAAATTATTTCATGTTATTTACCAATAACACGTACAATTGATATGGATTTCTTAGGTGGTAATGAAAATACTTAAATTGACTACTCAGATATGATCGCACGTGCAACGTACATGGACACACCTAGTATAAGTAAAACGAAACCTTTGGTTTGAAGAATGAAATGTGTTTCATGAATGCTTACAAATATCAATCAATTCAATCTCCAAAGATGGGTTTCTTATCTAATAATTTATACTACATCTCATATGGACTCGCACAAGCTTGTCACAAGATGCTCCGTGGAGTGAACCACCGATCTTGTGTGCATTATCTGCGATTGACTTACTGACAAGATTGGTCTCGTGTGCACGATCTTCTTATAAGAATCTCATGTTTTATTTTGTAAATCTACATTCATTGAATAAATATTTTTTAGAGTAAAGTACCCCATAGGTTCTTTACCTTTCCGCTTGTTTCAATTTCGTCCTTGTCCTTTTTTTTGTTTCAATTTCATCCTGAATCTTTCATTGTCTCAATTTCGTCCCTGTTCTTTTTTTGTTTCAATTTCATTCTCAGCCTTTCATTTTGTTTCAATTTAATCCATCTGTTAACTATTTTTTATACAATTGACTATTTTACCTCACTTTATTGAATAATAATAAAATGGATGTTATAAAATTTGAAAAATAAACTATTTTATTATTATTTGGGGATAAAAAATAGTTCTTTATTTGAGAATATAATAAAAAAATAGTTGCTATTTTCACTTTATCCCAGTTGTTTTTAATTTTTTTAAAAAAATTGGAATAATAATTTTAATAGTCAACATAGTTTTTTTATTTATAAGAAAAATCTTTTTTTTTAAAATTTTAATTAAAAATGTTTAATTTGATGTCTTAGATTTACGATTGATTAGTGCCACTGACGCGGACCCACATCACATGAATTTTTTTATTTATCAATTATATTACATAGATGGGGGAAACATTGATGTCTTAGATTCGCGATTGGGTAGTTCCTTGGATCGGACCCACATTCAATAAATAATGTGGGTCCGCGCCAGCGACACTAATCAATCGTGAATCTAAGACATCAAATTAAATATTTTTAATTAAAATTAAAAAAAGAGTTTTTTATAAATAAAAAAATATGTTGACTATTAAAATGATTATTTAAGTTTTAAAAAAAATTTAAAAACAACTGAGATAAAATAAAATAAAAATTATTTATTATAATTATTCTTGCATAAAAAACTTTTTTTTATCCCCAAATAATAATAAATAGTTTATTTAAAATTATATACATTCATTTTACTATTTTTCAATAAAGAAAGAGGGATAAAATAGTCAATTGTATCCAAAATAGTTAGCAGATGGACTAAATTGAGACAAAATGAAAGGTTGATGATGAAATTGAAACAAAAAAAAGGACAGGGATGAAATTGAAACAAAATGAAAGGTTGAGGATGAAATTGAAAAAAAAAAGAATAAGAATGAAATTGCAATAAGTGGAAAGGTAAGTGACCTATGGGATAGTTTACTCTATTTTCAATTCAATTCAGGTTGTGCGAACTACCTCAACATCGCGAGAACGATAAATTTGACATACATATTTTTATCTCCAAAAACTAATTTTAACCAAATAAAAACATTTTACTTGCCTTTTTGTTAGTACATTGTAATGTGTGCAACAATGTAAAGAATTCGAATCCAAAAATCTTGTGAGTGCAGAGTCAAATGAACTTGAGTCACACACTTGACTAAAACTATAAAGTAAATCGTTTGGAAAATGTGCTTTATTGTAAATTCATTAACACGGTCTCTATAACCCTCACACATTAACACACCAGTGATGAACGAGAGAATAATATTAAATAAATAATGAAAAAAATTAAGGCTTACTGAAATTGTTTATTCATTTCATACTCAATATGCTTTAAAGGCATTGTACTCTGGTGTGTCTCGCCAGGGTACAAACCCTTAAGCATATTAAGTATGAAATGAATAAATAATTTCGGTAAAAATAGCATTACTCGTAAATAAAAGGCAAGTAAAACTCCAAAACTCCCTTAAAAGTCGCTAGACTTCTCCTCATTTTCCCCTAAATTTGAAAATATGAAACGTTAAGATTTATAGGCGGCAATTTGCTACAATAGAAGGTTAAAGTGATGAAAACTATGATGAAAACATAAATCTCATTGGATGAATATAATAATAAAATATGTAGCACAAAGATGACTAAAAAACATTAAATGGATAATAAACATAAAATATGATAAGTATAGCAAGAGTTAAGTACATCCCATATATATCCAAAGTTATAGAAAGGGTCATGTTTCTAAGGGTACACACTAAAAACTTAAAATTATTAAGGATACATCATTGACATATAATTAATAAGACATTTATTTTCATGCTGATATACATTATACTTATATGCTGAACTATTATACTTATTATTTTGAAACTCAAAACATATTAGGTAAGGTAATTGATATCATTTTCCTTATAGAAAATGTAAAGAGAGAGTGAACAACTAAAACTGATAAGAAATGAACTCAGAGCTTAGGGAAAAATCAAGCATCTCTCTCTCTCTATCAAAACATAGAATAATATATATGTCCCTCTTTCTTTCAAAAGCAAAAAACTGTTCTCTTCTCTTAGCATCAACAACGCTAGACTAAGGTAAAGAAGGTGAAACAGTAGAAGGACCCCTCCCCTTCCTCATAACACTTTTAACTAAAAAAAGTGCAGCTCATACAAAGACATCGTGCGATCTTCTCGAGCCTTCGAACACTCCAATGCCTATAGCAACTGAGCATGCACCCATCGACATAAATGTTTTCAGCTGAGTATGCTTTATCCTTATATCCATCATCTAAAATGGGCTGATAAAATTTGAAGTCAAATTTTCAAACTAACGCTCGAAGGATGTTCCTTCTACTATTGAAGGAGTAGGTTTGGAAGTGCTCGTGGTAGAGGTATATAATGAAACGGAAGGATGGGGAACTTGAATGCCTATGAAACAATCCTATGGACTCTCGCAGACCATGCCTTACTACAAGAAAAAAAACATTTAGTTGCCAAATAAAATTGGGACTAATCATTAAAATTTTGTCACTAAATCATATAATGGCAATTTTTTTTTTGTCATCACTTTGCTACTAAAGACCTGCTGCTAATACCTTTAGTGACAATATTTTGGCGTTTGCTACTAAATTTTACAAATTTATTGGCAAACAAATTTTGTTACTAAATAATGTACTTTTAGTGACAAATTAATTGCTATAAAAAACGATCAACATTGCCACCAAAAGACATGTTATTTGCCACTAAAAGTTTTTTTTCCTACAAATATAAGATTTTCTACCAAGACAGTTTTTGCTTAAGATCAAGATAAGTATGTGACAATTCAGATTGACAACTAAAAATATTAATAGTATTTAATGCATTTCACCACCTATCTACCTATTTATATAAAACAGATTGTCTATGCATTTAGCCCCTTTCTATTCCATACCCATAACATTTCATCTCCCCAAAAAAACTTTATTCCTTCATCTTCTCCCAACAGTAAATATATATAAAATGGAACGTCTCTTTCTTTTGATATATCGCTCCCCGTTCTTTTTTGTCGCCATCTCTTTGGTCCACCCCCCTCACCAGTCAAAGAATCCAACAGTGGTGAAGGCGATTTCTACTGCACAAACAGTAATAAACCCATGAACAGTTTTGACCAAATGGGGACAATAGGAGATCTGACATATATGAATGGTATATTGGAATTTCTTTGTTGTGTACAGGATAACGGTCTTACATGATGATCAGGTTGACAATAAGAGTCTTTCCTTTTGTTTTTTTTACAAAATCTCAATGAGATTCTATCATGATGCGTACACCATCTTAATTTTATTGCAGTTTATTTGTTGAGTATGATTGAAAATTCAATAATGTTAGTACTATTTTAGTCTGTTCTAAGTTATTTAGGGATGTATTTAGTTTATATTTCATCAAAATACTTATTTGATATGTTATAAATTTAGTTTCTCTTATCAAATACTAACCATTAAGGCATGTGTAATGTTTTAAGTACCTTTCGATCATATTAGAATTTCTATTGTTTAGGCAGAAAAAGTGAAATTAGACGAACTAACTGACGATTAGTTTTCTATACTAGGAGCAAATGGTAAACCGTCAAAACAAGGTGTGGATATTTTTTTACAAATGATATTTCTACAATGAAGTATTTATGTAATATTGTTTGATTTTAGATTAATTCTTTTTCTACTTAAGCTTGGTGGTTTGGTTACATTATTTAGGACACATTTTCCATATGGAATGTTTTCTAAGATTAAATTGTGTGACAATAATTTTTTTTACGCCTGAGAACTGTTTGCAGGATATTTTATCTTATTGCACCTACATATTAAAGCAGAGGAGGATAAGCCACCTTTTATGCTTCTTAACTCTACTATTTGGTTAAGATGAACTTAAAATTATTCAGATCAGGGCCGGCCCCATAGTTTTTGGGGCTCAAGGCAAACTTGTAAAATGGGGCCTTTTATATAATAATTTTTTTATGCAAAATATATATTTTTGTATTTTTACAAGATAATAGGAAATGACTCAAATATATAAGCTGTCAGAATACTAATGATAAATATAATGTATCATTTTTAAACAACCCACCATGGTCAAAAGCCCTACAATTATCACTCAAGTACTCTTCCTCCTCCCCCCTAAAAAAAAAAGTAAACAAAACAAGGATAATAAACTGAAAATATTAATTAAAATATGATCTTCTCGCCTTTTTTGTTGCAAAATCACTAATCAAGCTTGGATAATCAAGTTTTTTCACCATATCCTTTTCAATTGATAATAATGCTAGTCCATTCAACCTCTCTTGTGACATTGTTGATCAAAGGTAAGATTTGATTAATTTCAACTTTGAAAAGCTTCTTTCTGCAGTTGCAACGGTGACTGGTATAGTCAATAATATTCTATAAGCTATCCACGCATTTGGAAAAGTCCCATCCATTGTATGCAAATAATTCAACACATCAACGGCTTTTTTCGCTTCCTTTGGCAAGTATTCTCTCAACAATTTTAACTCCAAAAATAAGTCCTTACCATCAATATCATAATGGCTTCCATGCTTGAGTTTTTCTTCAAGGTTGTCACACTGAGTCTTCAAACTATCATTATCCATGGACTTAAGCTTCTTCAAATCAAATAAAAACCCAAAAAACCCTTCATAACATTCGAATTGTTCAAACCTACTCTTGAGTGAAGAAATAGCTTGATCCACTACATGTAAAAAGTAATTGATTCGAAATGATTCTTCGCCTGAAAGTTCCACCTCTTTAGTAACACTCTCATCAAATTGCTTCTTTCTTTGAATGACTCGTTTTTCACGAAACACCGCTTCAATTTCCATATCCATTGCTAATTGTTGTGCTTCAATCATGGCTTTTTTGAACCCATTCTCTCTGTAGTCCTGAAAGTATTTAATTAGTCCTTTCAATTGATCAATGGCAATATCAATTTGCATATCTTCTTTTTGTAGAAATTTACTAACAGTGTTGACAGCAAACAATAAATTATGCCAAATAACCATACTTAATAAAAACTCAAAATTCTCCATGTCATTAATTGCCAATGATTCGGCTTCGCTTTTTGTTTTCGGTTCCCGATCCACATTTGCTAAGTGAATTAACGCATCTCTTAATTTTCTAGCTTGAAATCTTATCGCTTTAACACTGTCAATGCGACTCTCCCATCGTGTTTGTGACAAAGACTTCAGAATTAAACCTTCAACATGTTCTTTCAAAATATCCCATCTTTTGGTAGAAGAAGAAAATAAAGTATAAAGTCGTTGTACCACACCAAAAAAAGAAACAGCTTTAGAACAAGAGTTTGCCATATCACAAAGTGCAAGGTTAAGACAATGACAACCACACGGAGTGTAAAATGCTCTTGGATTTACTTCGAGTAACCTATTCTGAACACCTTTATTTTTTCCTTTCATATTAGATCCATTATCATAACCCTGTCCTCTTACATCACAAATATTAAGTCCCAAAGTTGCCAAGACTTCTTCAAGCTCATTAAAAAGCCCTAATCCCGATGTATCATCTACCTTTAGAAATCCTAGAAAAAACTCCTCCACATTAATTTGACCTTTTGAAATATCAACACAACGTATAATTAAAGTCATTTGTTCCTCGTGACTTGCATCTGGAGTACAATCTAGTATGACAGAGAAATATTTAGCTTCTTTGATTGTGTTAATGATTTCACGTTTGATCTCACCCGCTAATAATTCAATAATTTCATTTTGGATTTTGTGGCTAAGATAATGGTTGTGGATTTCACCACTTTGATAACGTCGAATATGCTCTTTCATTATTGGATCAAACTCCACAATCATTTCAATTAAACCTAAGAAATTTC
The DNA here is from genome assembly GCA_949130495.1 of Sambucus nigra. Taxonomy (NCBI): domain Eukaryota; kingdom Viridiplantae; phylum Streptophyta; class Magnoliopsida; order Dipsacales; family Adoxaceae; genus Sambucus; species Sambucus nigra. Next base: position 141,679,117 of record OX422218.1, read on the forward strand.
CATTATTTTCTTGATATATCTTCTCATTATCTCCTCGAAAAGCCAAACTGTTCTTGGCTAGTGCTTTAACAACAGAAATTATCCTCACTAACACTTCTTTCCAATGCTCTCTCTCTTTATTTATCATTTGTTGTACCTCTGAATCAATTGTTTCATTCTTTTTCAATCTCATTTCTAAATCAAGCCAACTTTTCATGCAAGAAATATGTTCATTACCCCCCTCGTGACTTAAAAGCCTCTGACTAATATTTTTCCAATTGTTAAATCCGTCAGTAGCCAATTGAGTCTTGTTCTCATCCGACCTAAACAATTTACAACAAAAGCAAAATACCCTATTTAAAAAAAGTGAATATACCAGCCATCTTCTATCACGCTTCTCTCCATTCAACCATTGTCGAGTGTAGTGCACTCGAGAGAAATGTCTACCATCATTATCTTTAGGAAAATCAACAATAACTCTTATGGGCCCTCGTTCCACTAAAAGCTCTCTATGGTTTCTACCAATCTTATCCCAATTTCCAGGATCATAAATATTTAACGGTCCATATTCATTACTAGATTCTTCATTCACCAAATTTTCATGCTCTTTGTTTAAACCTTCTTCATTATCGTTCTCATTAATATCGTCTTGATGCACCAAATTTTCATCTTCAATCAAAGCTTCTTCTTCTTCATTTTCATTCTCATGTTCATTTCCCGTTTCATTCAATTTAAAAATAAATTTATCAAGAGCTCCCGTTTGGGATTGCATAAATTTTTCTATCTTTTGCTTCTTCTTTAATTTTTCCCATCCAGAAACATACTTTCTAGGAGGCATGGTATAAATACACAATAATTCAACAATCAATCTAAAAAATTCCAACCGCAACCAAATAAAGGAACAATGGAACCTGATTTGCTGAATTTGTAAATCAAACTTGAAAGCCTTTCCTCGCTAAAAAAATCCTGAAAATACATTAAAAAAATTAACATCATGAACTTATTACACAAAAAACATTAACATTTAGGACAAACATAACAGCATTTAGAACAAAAAATAAATAATAATAAACAACATTTAGAACAAAAAACAAACATAAATCAGGCTGTACTCTTTTTTAATGTTATTAGTTTTTTAATGTTTTTTCTTTTAATAAATTAGGTTGCAATTTTTTTTTTAGTTAACTTTAAAAATATTACTAATCAGGTTGTACTCTTTTTTAATATTTTTTTTAGTTAATTACATATTAATAACAGATTTTATTAAATAAGGCCGGATAAAAAAAAAGTAACTAAAAAACGCAACCTAATTTTATTAATAGATTTTATTAAGTTAACTAAAAAAAAAAAAACGCAACCTAATGTTATTAACAGATTTTATTAATAACAGATTTTATTAAGTTAACTAAAAAAAAAAAAAAAGCAACCTAATTTTATTAACAGATTTTATTAAGTTAACTATAAAAAAACGCAACTTAATTTTATTAACAGATTTTATTAAGTTAACTAAAAAAAAAAAAATGCAACCTAATTTTATTAACAGATTTTATTAAGTTAACTAAAAAAAAAAACGCAACCTAATGTTAATAACAGATTTTATTAAGTTAACTAAAAAAAAAAAAACGCAACCTAATTTTATTAACAGATTTTATTAAGTTAACTATAAAAAAAAAACGCAACCTAATTTTATTAAGTTAACTAAAAAAAAACGCAATTTAATTTTATTAACAGATTTTATTAAGTTAACTAAAAAAAAAAAACGCAACCTAATGTTATTAATAGATTTTATTAATAACAGATTTTATTAAGTTAACTAAAAAAAAAAACGCAACCTAATTTTATTAACAGATTTTATTAAGTTAACTAATTTATTAAAAGACAAAACATAAAAAAATTAACAACATTATATGGAAAAAAAACTAACCTCTTGAGAGAATGAGAGAAGAGAGAGACGGCTGCCAAGAGAATGAGAAAATGGTAGGTAGGGTTTATTTTGGGTATAAAGAATAAAGGGGTGTTAATGGGCTTTTAGTTTAAGGAGTTTTGGGCCTAAAAATTTATACAGCATATTAATAAAAAATTTGGGCCTAAAAATTTATACAGCATACTAATAAAAATTTTGGAGCCTAAAAATTTATGTCAAATTTGGGGGCCCAAGGCGGTTGCCTCATTAGCCTACCCCTTGGGCCGGCCCTGATTCAGATGTGGGTCTTAAGAAGATTTTTAAATTGTTTGCCTTGCTGTAGATTTGACATTGGCTATTAGATTTTGAATGGGTTTTATGGATCATTTATTCAATTAATTTAAGATGGTTAGAGCAACCCTTATGGGTAATGCAAACGGGTATATTTGGGGTTTTTAGGTTTGCTGTGCGCAGGGTAAAAGTGCAAATTTAGACTCCGGTAAGCTAAAAAATAACAAATTTAGAATTGCCCTAGTTGGTTTTTTGTGGGACCCACTGCCTAAACGGAACATCATGTTCCACGCAACAAATAAAAAAGAAAAAAAGGTAACGCGGAACATCATGTTCCGCGGAAGCCCTTTACCTATTTTTCCTATTTCAACTTTCCCCCCCAATTATTCCAACAACTATATTTAATAAGATAACGAATCGAAAATTTATTAAAAAATATTCTATGCTAAATGTTTATTAATAAATATTCTATGCTAAATTTATTAAAAAACATAACGAATCGATAATTTATTAAATAATTTTTTATACACATTCACTATTTTTTTTATAAACATCCACTTAAATAGTTTCTTAAAAACATAAACATAAAATAAACATAACCGAACCGTTTAATATTTACTAAATTTACTAAATTTACACATCTGCTAATTACTAAATTTTTTATACACATCAGCTAATTACTAAATTTACATGATAATTACTAAATACGTAATAAAAATGACAGTTACAAATACACAACTAGATATTATTTAAAAAACATAAAAAGAAGATATTATTTAAAAAATATAAAAACATATTATTTTTGTAAATTCACTTAAATAATTTTTAAAATATAGGACCGTAAAAAAACCTAACATTGAATTAAAGATTTACTAATTTATTTACTATAACAAATATAGCAGACAAATATATCAAAAATAATTTCATATTTCATATATCACAAAAAACCTAACATATTTCACTTATATGAAATTATTTCACAAATATTATTTATAAATAATATTTATAAATAATTACTGATATTCTTTATAAATAATTTACAAAAAAATAATTTACAAAAATTAATTTACAACTAAATAATTTACAAAAGAAAACAAACAGAGGATTTACCTTGTATTGGCCGGATTACTTGCTGTTGTTATTTTTTTTGAAGTGATAAAGATTATTTACGGTGGTTGGATTTAAATAGACTCTTGGATTTAATTTGAGTAGTTGAAATGTATGTGGCAGTTGAGGATATTAATTCGGGGGTCGAAGATTAAAGGGTTAAGAGATTTGGGGGGTGAAAATTGAATTTGGGATAACCTTACGCGGAACATGATGTTCCGCGCAAGGTTTGTATTTTCAATCACCAAAACGACGTCGTTTTGGCATAATCCGGCGTCATTTTGGCTTATTTCTGTTTTTTTTTTTTTTACCCTTTTCAAATGATCGCGCGTAGCAGTTTCGTTCCTTTTTGTACTGCAAATTTAGACTACTCATTTCCAAATTTGAGGTACCCATAAGGGTTACTCTTACACACGGTTTCACATGAGATCTGATACAATGGAGAATTGTTATATCTGTTTAAAAATAATAGACAAATTTGGTTTAGGAATATTAATTTTTATAATTATCACCTCTCCAAAAAATGACTGTTGAGTGTCCATCTATTTTGGTTCGCTTCACCTCTACCCATTCTGAAAAACTCTTCATTTACTCTCCCAGTTCTATCCACACCTATATTATATTAGAATATGTAAAGGCTCTTTCAACCTTTATATAAGAAAGGTTGGATGAAACCTAGCAGCACTGACACATTTGTTTTTCTATTTCATCAGTGGTTGGGTTACCTTTAGAATCTTAAAGAGTTAGCATTGAGTTACAGTTTTTTAATGGTCAAATTCATGTTTCTTTGGGGACATTGCAACAACTGACTACTGCGGGACTAGCTCAAAATGCACTAAATGGGACTCTCCCCACGAGTTTTATGAATAGACTATCTTTGATGTTTCTTTCAATTAATTGGTTAGTATTGTATCTGAAGACCATTTAGATGATGGAAACATAGTGTATAAGTTTAATCGGTCCGGGTTTTTCTATTTCATCAGTGGGAAAAATGGTCACTGCAAAGCTGGTCAAAAACTGATTATACATGTACTACACCCGTCTGAAGTTGAGCCACCGCAGACTGCACTATCGCCTAAATTCGGGGATATTTAATTCTGCTATTAAATCGCTAAGATTTATTCACTCCAAAGATGGCTCTGCTGTTATTTATTCACTTCAAAGATGGCTCGATTTCTGATAACTGGGGCCTGGCAGGGCTTGGGCTTAGCTTTGTTGTTAAATTGTCTTCTACTTCTTATTTCATGGTCTGTTGCTCATTTTCTATTAGTTCATTCAGAAGAAAAAAATGTTTTAGTAATTATTTTTATTTGTTAGGTAGAATATGTTTTTTTAGTATTTTTTATTTTTTATGGCACTGTGTAGTTATTTCATTTTTTATGCGATTAAAATTATATGCATTAATTATTTTTTATATATTTTGTTCTATACATGTACCCCTGCGCATCGCGTGGGGAACATGCTAGTAATTAACCTATAATATTAAATGCATTCAATTTTCATATTTAATACTTACGATAATTAAGACAATCTAGTATGAACTTTTAAGCTTTTTTGTTTCACAAAACAGTCAAAACATATTTATAATATTATATACTCATTGTGGCAGCCAATATTTGAACTATTCCACATCAAAATCAAGTCAAATACACCAATTTCATAAAGCATTTCACCGTTCACAAAAATAACAAAAAATAAATAAGTATAAATGAAATAGATATAAGACGATTGGCCCTTTATACTTCATAAACCTTTTCTTCTACTCATGTATTATTATGGATTACGCGATTAGATAACTCAAAATTTTCAAAAAGTTCATCCATTCGTTCTTTGATTACATCGTTCTCCCTTCAAGCTTCATTTTTTTCTCGCATCGCCTCGTCTCTTCTCTTCTCTCCTCATCAGCTTCTTTCATGGCCTTAGCAACTTGTCTATCCCTTTCAATATCTTTCTCCCTTTGCATAGCTTCAGGTTTTTTGGTCATAGAACTTACCCCTCGTCCACATACATAGCCAGAGTGATACCCTAAAAAATTTTGAAATGCTTCTACATTATCCAACTCCACACCATCTTCAGATTGTGCTTCAAGTATTTCTTTCACCTCATCCTATTACTAGGTTAAACAATGTATAATTTAACATAATGTTATTATAAAAAAATGTAGTAAAAAAGCTTGAAAAGATCTTACATATACACTATAACCTTTGGAGTAATAACCCATTTGTTCTTTCTTTTGCTCCAATGAGACATTTTTCATAGGCACGGGATCTCCAGTTTCCTTATTACTCTATACAAATTTTAATATAAATAAAGTATCATAGCCAATAACAAAGAAAAGTTAAATAATTACGAAACATAACGTTTTCAAGAAATGTATGGTACCATCTCATACCCCACTTGACGAAATCCTTTAGTTCCACTACAATGCAGAATCTGCTGTTTAGATCGATTGATAGAGCTAATTTCACTTCTTTTCTGAAAATAACATAAACCATTTATTTTCAATAAAACATTAAAATAATTTGCATGAAAAAAGAAGTACTTAAAAATTTAATATAACCTTGTACTTTGCGTCAACAAATTCCCCACAAAGATCAATCCATTTATCATCTGATGATAATTCTGGTGGACGACACTCAAGAGCTCGTTATAAAGAGCCGTGTGCTTTGAAGATGAACCTATTAAAAGGTAAATACAATGAAAATATCACCCAATAGAAGATTATTTAGTAGTTACTCAATATATTAAAGTTAATTACTCTATATATAACAAATAACAGAGCCTAATATGTGAAAGCTAATTGCTCAATACATGAAAGTTAATTACTCATTTAACTGGATGATTGTCTCCTAACATGGCCTTACTCGTTTCATGCTCAGTTTTCATCACGGAATGTTCAGCAGATCTGTTTTAATCTAAAACTTTGGTACCTGTCTAACTTTGGTATCTATTTTATAACTTTGGTACATGTTAAAAAACTGCTCAGTTCATTTGAAACCCACTTTTTCCTTTTCTTTTTTCCTTTTTATGTGTTTTCTCAGTTTTTGCAATGTGATTTTTTGGGGCCTTGTCGAAAGGGAACCAACAACAACATAGAACATTACAATATGAAAATATTCATCTAATTTGCTAGGAACAGGTAAGGCCCGAAAGTATTCATCTAATGGTATGTTGTAAGGCCCGAAACGACTACATACATAATGTTCAAATCCTTACTCAAATGGATACCCATAGAAATTAGGAGCTTGAATATGATATTCAGAAAGATTAAACTCCGTGAATAACCATTTAAATACAAGAGATCAGCAGTGTAGCAAGAATAATAAGAAGGAACTGAATAAACTAATAGTCTATGTGTCCCCTAATAGAATATATGTCCTAAGCCTATACTATAGCAAAATAAACCCTAAGAGTTACTCTTGCTTCCCACAATAATTTCTAACTGGAATTATATCCCATACTAGAAATAGAAAAAATGAGAGGCCTAAAATAATTTCCAATATAGTTCCAAAACACCAGTTTACAAAAACTCGTGAAAACAATGAGAAATTATAATTTGGTGAACTCCAGCAAGGCTATGATCAGTAGTGTAGCAAGAATAATATGAAGGAACTTAACAAACTAATCGTTGAAGTGTTCTCTCATGGTATAGGTTGTAACACCCCACGATTTTGGGACAGAGAAATTTAAATTTTGGGAAAAATACAATTTATTTAAATCGGTGAATTTTAGAATTTGGAAATTGAAGTCCAAAAATTGAGGGCGTTTTAAAGTTTGTCAAATGAGAATTTCGAGTGTACCATTGGTTCCGGATGGGTCGAGATAGTCGAAATGACTGTCATTGGGTTTTATTTCGGTTCTGAATTATTTTTAAGTATGTTTGACTCGAATTAGCGTAAACGAGTCATTTAAAGTGTGTATTAACATTTAAAACTGGATTTATTGTTTTAAGGGATTTAAGAGGCTTACGGATCAAGCCTTCTCATTTAAAGAAAGAGAAAGGAAGAAAGAAAGAAGAAGAAAGGAAGAGAGAGAGAGGAAGAAAACTTGGAGATTTTCGGCCCAAACGCGATCTCGAGGACGGATCAACCTCTACAACTTCGAGGCAAGTGTTTAATCTTGCTAAATAAGTCATTTGTGTATTTTATTTCGTAATTTATGGGTTAAAGAATTGGATTTTGGGTATTAATAACAAAACCTAGATTTTGAAGATCAAATCTTGAAATTGATGTTTATATATGAGTTGATGGTGTAGAAATGGTGGGGATCAACTTTGGGGTTGATTTATTAGCCTAGAATCATGATTTGATGAAGGTTTAGGGGTTAGAAGTGAGAACTTAGGGTTTTAAATTCATGGGTTTCATGAAGAAGAAGAGCCCCTTTTTGGTTCTACAGACCCGAATCGATTCGCCCCCTAAGCGAATCGATTCGGTTTAGGAAAATGTGGCAGGTCTGCATGACCAAATCGATTCGGACCCAAGGCGAATCGATTCGGTTTGAGGCAGAGTCCCAGGTCCTTTGGACCGAATCGATTCGAAGTTGGAGCGAATCGATTCGCCCTTGAGACCGAATTGATTCGGGCCAGGCCGAATCGATTAGAAAACATGGCTATTTTGTGGCATTTTTCTAGAATGATTTCTAACCCTTTTTGATTGGGTTTATTGATTCGGGACCTTCTCTTATGATGAAAGAGATATGTTTTGGAGACATATAAGGGGTTTCTCACATGTTATGATTATGGGGGCTTCTTGAAATAATTTTGGAAAATATATATATATGTATGCATTGGAGTTGTGTATAGAGATAGTGAGAAACCTCATTGGGGATGGGAATCCTAATTATAGATCAAAAGTGAGCCTAGTTATGATGTAAGGTTAAGGTCCCTTTGAGAGAGAGAGTTGTGAGGGTACGACATGAAATCGTAGGCCGAGGTTGTGCCGAATCCTTATAGTGATAGGATTCTATTTAGATTGAGATTGGGGACCGACGAGAGAGAGTGGTCGCGTATCCTTAGAAATGTTTAATTTAAGGAATAGATTGCAAGAACAATAAGGTTTAAGGGTTCATAGGAGTAATTGAACCGTATTTGGGATAGCGGGTATATATCAGGGTGTTATTTCCCTAAGAGATGGGATTATGGGAGGAATTTAAGATTGAGGTTTATAGACTATTAGTTATATGCATACCAATAGTCAAAATTAGTACTAGAGGTATTGATGTACTTTTGGGATATAGATGAGATGTGTAGTAATTGTTACCTAGACTAAACTTTGGGTGATAACCTTAATGTTGGAGATATATCTATGTTGAAAGATTATGTATATCATAGGAGAAATGGATGAATATGCTTCGAGTGAGAGATCGTATTCATATAACGAATTGAGCTATTATGATTGGAGTTATGGCTAGTATATTGAGGATTTTGGGATGCTAATAGTCGAGTTGGTAAGCTTTATACGTACTAATGAGAGATAGTATGTATATATGTATGCATATATATTTGTATAGTTATGAATATATGTGTATACTCATGGCGTGAATAGCTAAACCGTATATGAAGGTTTAGTTATATGATGAAATTATTTGGATGTATATATATTGTGCATGTGAATGATATATATACTTGTATGGTTAAGCATACCCCGCACATGCTATCATTGGGAAGTTGCGCGATGAGGGTGATCACCCTGGCTCGAGGAGCAGAGTGTGGATATTCCCCAGGTCATAGTCGTCCATTATGTTATTATGTGATTTACATTTCTTTGGGGTGAGACGTTGTGGGTATGTTTCGTCTCATTGACCGGTTAGGAACTATGACCGCTTCCCGGACGTGGGTGTGTGTGTTGATCACGAGGTAGGTGTCGTTTAGTCCTACAGGTGGCCCCAGTATGCTACGTGAGATGGGCACTGGAAGATGATAACATGGTGCAGTATATTGGTGATATATATAGCCGGTTATATTATGTGTATGGCCATTGTACATCATATGTGGTATGTACACTTGGTTATGGGAATGAATGGTTGTATATATATATATATATGTTTAGAGTAAATATATATATATTTATTATATCCTATAGGTGAAAGGATATGAAATTTCTATGGTGTACATCTTGGGTGATTAGGGTGTACTAAAATGTTGGGGGTTGATGTATCGCATTTAAGAAAAATTTCGGTTATATCAACCCAAGGATTTAGTGGAGATTTTGAGGTTACTCTTAGGTAGTAATCCAAATTTGAGAAGTTGAAGAAATAGAGATTGTGTGATGACATAATGGATCCCTACAATCAACATGGTTAAGAAGTAGTGTATTGGGGGGTTCCTTGTTTGGATTTCACTTTGCGAGACGCCTCATGCACGAAACACAGTGCCATATTGAGAGTAGAGAGAAGTTATGTCCTTTGTAATTATAGGTAGTTGTAGTAGTAGAATTGTGTGTATGACATAATGGATCGCTACCATCAACATTTCCCAGAAGTAGTGTATTGGGAGGTTCCTTGTTTGGATTTCGCTTCGCGAGACGCCCCACGCACGAAACACAGTGAAATGTTGAGTGTAGTGAGAAGTTTTATCCTTGGAACTTGTATGTATCAGTAATATGATTGTGTAGTTGACATAATGGATCCCCACGATCGATGTTGTCAAGGAGTAGTGTATTGGGGGGTTCCTTGTTTGGATTTCTCTTTGCGAGACGCTCCACGCACGAAACATAGTGCAATGTTGAGAGTGGAGAAAAGTTTTGTCCTTATTAAACTGTATGCATGTTATTTGGAGATTAAATTATATTATTGAAGCCTAATGTTAATGGGTAACGTATTAAAACTTATAACTAGTATAAGTTAATAAATCGAAATCAATTAAGCCTAGTATGGCATCTATATGTGTATATACATTTAAGTGTGGTTAGAAGGGGAAGGATTCTAGGGTTATGATAGAATGGAAGGTCTTGCGGGTATAGGTCGTGCCTATAGTAAGCTAGGTTGTCCTTATAGGTGGGGTAACTTAATTAAAATTTCAGGATGCGAACAGGTGCGCGCTGTTAGATGAAAGGTGAGCTTGGGGTTTCACGAGAGTGAGACTCCACTTTAATTATGAAATAAGTGCATTTATATTTATTATGCACGATTAACACACTTGCTAAACATTTTTACACCTCGGGCTCTCACTCGTTTATATTTTCTCTCCTGCTATATATATATATATATATATATATATATAGTCCCACTATTCCCACTCAAAATTTACATTCTCCCACTCCACCTTTTTGCTAAAAAACTCTACTACCCTTAATAATTATTTTTCACATATTTGTCTTCTTCTCACTCCAACTTTTATTGCTAACAACTCAATTGAGAATACAAATTGAAGGAGGAGAGATCTTCTAATATTTACAAAAAAAAAATGCAAATAAATAGCCAGATAAAGAATAAATTTCCAAAAAAAATTATTAACACATTTACTTATAAAAAAAAATTAGTTTGAACAAATATAATATTTTGTCAAAAATCTATTATTTATTTTAAAATACAAAATATTTTGAAAATAAAAAACATAATATTTTGAATATAAACAAATCTAATATTCTGGAAAATAATTTGTAAATATTCTGAAAATACATAATATTCCGGGAAAAAAATATTATTATTTATTATAGAAATGGAAGTTAATCAAAAAACTGTTTTTAAATACGTAATATTTTAGAAATAAAAACATAATGTTTTGAATATAAACATCCTGGTATTCCGGAAAATAATTTTTTTAACATTCTAAAAATATAAAAATCACAAAAGTCTGTTTTCATTTAAAAAAACATTCGGTTATTTATAAAAAAACGTATTATTATTTTTTTATTGAAACGATCGTTAATAAAAAACTGTTTTGTTATTTATATAAAAAAATACATTCTTTTTATAAAAAAAATGTTGGCGATAATTATATCAAATAAAAAATGGACATCATTTTTATAAATAAAAACTGGACGAAACTTTTATTATAAAACATAACTTTTTCAAAAAACTTTTTTTTTTTTGTAAAAAACTATGTTGTGATTTTTATAAATTACTATTTTACGCATTTTATACTTTAATGCACCACACGACACGAATAGCGTGATTTATAATTTTCACGCCAAAATGAATACAATATGACACGAATAATTTGTTGTGAGTGACACAATATTAGATTAATAAGTTTACTCGTGTTATTCAAGCCATGTTGCATTTAATGTGGCGGAAAAATTATAAATCACGCTATTTGTGTTTTGTCGTGTATTAAAGTATAAAATACAAAATTAGTAATGTGTCAAAGTCATGACTTAATTTTTTTACAAAAAAATACAATTTTATTAAAATAGTTGTGTTTTATAATAAAAGTTTCGTCCAGTTTTTCTTTATAAAATTGATGTCCATTTTTTATTTGATATAATTATAGTCAACATTTTTTTTATAAAAAGAATGTCCATTTTTTATATAAATAACAAAACAGTTTTTTATTAACGCTCGTTTCGATAAAAATATAATAATACATTTTTTTTATAAATAATCGAATGTTTTTTTTAAATAAAAATGGACTTTTGTGATTTTTATATTTTTGGAATATTAAAAAAATTATTTTCCGGAATACTAGGATGTTTATATTCAAAACATTATGTTTTTTATTTCTAATATATTATGTATTTAGAAACAGTTTTTTGATTAACTTCCATTTCTATAATAAATAATAATAATTTTTTCCCAGAATATTATGTATTTTCAAAATATTTAAAAATTATTTTCCAGAATATTATATTTGTTTATATTCAAAATATTATGTTTTTTTATTTTCAGAATATTTATTATTTTAAAATAAATAATAGACTTTTGACAAAATATTATATTTGTTCAGACTAATTTTTTTTTATATGCAAATGTATTAATAATTTTTTTTGGAAATTTGTTCTTTATGTGGCTATTTATTTGCATTTTTTTTGTAAATATTAGAAGATCTCTCATCCTTCAATTTGTACTCTCAATTGAGTTGTTAGCAATAAAAATTGGAGTGAGATGAAGAGAAATATGTGAAAAGTAATTATTAAGAGTAGTAGAGTCTTTTAGCAAAAAGGTAGAGTGGGGGAATGTAAATTTGGAGTGGGAATAGTGGGACTATATATATATATATATATATATATATATTACTACAGGTGTCCTACCGCATGGATACCAGATGCTTTTCTATCCAGAGTCTTGGGAGCCGTAACAGGTGCGGACTGTTGTGGGACTTAGATTTTAGTCGCTTCCTATTTCTTTGTGAATCTAGATAGGAATCAGTTTGTACATCCGGATTATACTTTAGAGTTATTTATAATTGTTTATATTTTTCTTCCCATGAATGTTGTATTGTCTGTGACCCGACAGCTTATTCAGGTATATTCATTTATATATACTCATTTCATTTTATTCTAGCACTTTCTTTCATCATCATACTTGTGTATTCTATCTCACATAATAGCTATTAGTGTTGGTTTGCTGTCTGTTGCATATTTTATTTAGTTTTTGGCATCCTCTTTTAATAGTTTCGGGTAGTTAGCCTTATATTATTTTAGTATTGTCAGTTGATGTTGAGACTGAGCCATCTGAGATACCTGATTTAATATAGTATAGGGCTGGCCACCCGTTATTATTTTGAGCGGGTTGTCACATATGTGTCCCAAGCCTATGCTATAACAAAATAAATCCCAAGAGTTACTCCTTCTTCCCACAACAATAGCCAACTTGAATTAAAATATCATACTGGGAAAAGAAAAACGAGATGCCTAAAATAATTTACAGTATAGTTCCAAAACACCGTTCTTCTTATCCGCTATCTTGATGTTTTCCATAATTTGGGCTTTATTGAGGGTTCACCACTTGACCAAATATGTGTTAAGTCAAATCGGCTTTGGGTAATAAGTCATCCAATTATGCACCTTGATTTATGAGAATGCCGTGTGATACTGATTTAATCAAATTCACAAATTTCCAATTTAATCTTATTTAATTGGAGTCAATTTTTAAATCGTTTTAATTCAACCCTAAAACATGCATCTACGTGGGTGAAATCAAACCATCACAAACAAAATTGCTGACACACAAATTTTAGGAAAAAGCCCTTTCGGGTAAAATCTTTTATTTCACTATGAATAATAAATTGCAACTTACATACACAATGAAATCCGCAGTGAATACAATAATGTAAACATGATAGTAAAATAATGTCCTCACAAATCTCCCCATATGTCTATGGGGATACAAAATAAAAACATCTGAATTATCAAACCAAAATGCCTGTACAAATCTAATGCCCTCCCATGAACCAAAATTGAAAAGGTACAAAAAATGCAAGTATCAAACTTTTCTTCAAAAAATCTTCAACATTAAATCTTCAAATCTTTACGCTTTTCTCATCAGGGTGTGAAATATATGATCATCAATATTTGTACCTACACACATGAGACAAAGAAAATACCTTCGTGACGTATCGAGTTTGAAATGAGATAAACATAACATCAAAATAAATATCGAATCTCAAATCTCCCTCATAATGTAAAACTCCCCCATAAAATCATAATTCGTTCTCCCCCTTTTTATTTGTCCGAAATAGACAAGGACAACACTAAACAAAATAAGCATGGAGTGTCACGATAAATATGCATATCAAACGTGGATCAAACTACGATCATGCAAAGGAATCCTCAAAGGCATCCACAAACTATTTTTGAGTTTTCAAAATTTTCTAGAAAAATAATTTTATAAAAACCACACACCATGAATTTACACTAAGATAACCAAATCATGGAAACATAATGAATGGGTGTGAACATATTCGATAAGCAAATCAATGCTATCAAACATAAAAAAAATTTCACGATGAATATGTGTACTCCTAACGAATGAACATCAAAATCATCCTTAGGTGTCGAAAATGTGAATTTAGATGACATCATCTTAATCTAATGGACAAATCAAAGTCAGACATAATTTTCACGCCAATAACTTCTAAAACTATGTAACATTTTTTCATGACTTTTCAAGGACGTGCAAACCTGTTTTTATATTTCATCCAAACTCCCTCATAAATAATAATGCTTTTATTTTTTCTTTTGAGGTGATGAAACTAAATCCTATTGGCCCACCTTTTTGACATATTTTTCGATCTCTTTTCTACCTCTTTGGACCTTGGCTTCTGTTTTGTGCCATGCATTTTCTAGGTCCGATTTAAACGGTGGATTAATCGCAAAAGATAAATGAGTACCTTTCATAGCCCTTCCCCGTTTTTCATAAATATCACACAAACTCACATCAACAGTTTTTAAATGCACTACTTTCATTGTCAAGTTTTATCGCATTTGGTTCATTTTAAAGACAAAATTGAGATGAAAACACATCGACCAACACGTGATATACAAGAACAATAGTCAAACAAATCCGTGCCAGTGTGCAATAAACGAACTCATGAGTCAAATAGGTAGGTAGTAACTAGTCACATTTCAATGACTCCAAACATTGTAAAGAACATAAATGAAGTGATGACACATATCAAAACTCTATCAAATAGTCACATGGATATCGAATGAAATTGTGACTTGGTCATCCTAAATGTCCATTCATAAACGGTGCAAAAAGAATACAAAAATCTTTTTGTCTTTTTCCAAAATTTTTATCAAAAAAAAATCTAATACAAAAAGTACACAAGTCGTAACACTAGCAAGAATATATCATGAAGCACAACTAGCGTATGATAAAAAAACGATGCAAGTTGTCATCGATATGAAATATCATGTGATGCATCATGTGCAAGCATGTGAGACTCAAATAATCTAGCATTTAGCGTCTCCAAAAGTGATTTCCTAACCCAAACAAGTGTGTACCTAACTTGAGGGATTATGGGAACCGACGGGACACTATCCTTAAACATCATAGTACCTCTTCCAAGATAAAAAAAAAAAACGTCTAAGGTGACCTTTCCTACCACACTGTGAACATGTGAAAACGGGTGGAACGACACCTATAGGTTGACCTTTTCTAACATCATTTGTATTTGTTGACCCTCTAAAACAAATAATGGTCTTGGATTTAACAACAGAAGCATTAGAACACGATGAGCCACTACCATTGCTACCAACACTACTCGAGTCTGTCAAATCATTTTTCAACTCCAAAATTTTTTACTCAAGCAAATAATTAGACTCTTCCAATTTTAAGGAATCCTTTTCTAAATTTTCAATTATTCCTATAAAGTTATCACGTTCTCCTTTAAAATATACACACTTATCCCTAAGAATCTCTTCACGTGGCACAAATTCATCGATTAAAATACTTTATCATCTTTGGCACAAACATAAATCCTAGACTGTTTAAAGTCCTCTAATTCTTTTTCTAAAAATATGAGTCTATCCTCACTCTCCTTTTTGGACAATTCTAATTTTCTAAAGTCATGGTCCAAGGCAACAAATTTCTCACGATAAAAATCTCTTTGATTTTGAACCGTTCGCAAAAGATCCATAGCGGATTTAAAATGATAATTTTCTTCTTCCAAAACTTTAATTTTGTTCGTAAATGTCAAATTCAAACTATTTAGATCATCAAAACTATGATTTGTGCCATCCAAAATAGGCATTAGATTATATAAGTTCTCATTCGAAAACATCAGAAAAAAATTTCAAAATTAGAATTTAAAAAAAAAAGCTTTGATACCAATTTGAGAATGCAGTGAGATACTGATTTAATCAAATTCGCAAATTTCCAATTTAATCTTATTTAATTGGAGTCAATTTTTAAACCAATTTAATTCAGACCTTAAACATGCATCTATGTGGGTCAAATCAAACCATCACAGACAAAATTGCTGACACACAGATTTCAGAAAAAAATCCTTTTAGGTAAAACCTTTTATTTCACTATGAATAATAAATCGCAACTTATATACACAATGAAATCCGCAATAAATATCATGCACATATTGACATAGATAAGTATCCTAGAGTCAGCAATGGAGAAATCATAGCAGCCCACAAGAACACACAGTCCCAATTCAGCCAGGAACACGAGCACTCCCAATTGACACGCAGCCGTAGTCAGCCATAGAGATAACACTCCACAAAGAAATAACTTCACCAAAGTTGAATCTTGGGTTCCAAAACAATTCACTAAAGCATATGGGATTTTTGTGAATTGAAAATAAAAAAGGATTAAACCCTTAAATGAAGAAGACAAATGTGACACCCCGACTAATTAAATACCGGGTAGCTACTCCTTTATTAAATTAATTCAAAATGCCAAGTTGGCTCAGTTAATAGCATCACTATCGAAAACATTTTTATTATTACTAACCACCTAGTATTTAAAAAGTAAGTGCCAAATTTTATTTAAAGTCTGATTAACATGAAACAAGTGTAATAAAGAATAATAACACCATTCACCATAATGAAGTAAATAGAATAACCATCACATAATGTAAATAAAGTCTGGAGGAAAACTCCTCACTACAAATCCCACAACTGATATAAGTAAACTGAATACTAAATCAATACATGCCAAAGTCTGAAAACTGTAATGGAAATGTAACTCTAATAGAAATGGGCAACATGCCCTACAACTGATAGATAATGAATCTGGAATCCAAGTGATAGAGGCGTCTACAAGCAAATCCCTGTAGCTTCCACAAACAGCTACAACTCGTCACCAGAATGAGTATCCTATGCATGGTGTCCTTGTGGCTGGGCACCTAAAATGGTTTTACAAGGAAAATAGATTTGAAAGCAAACGGGTCAGAGCCCGAATGTGGAGATATTTTAAAAAAACCCTGTAAGTGCTTTAAAATCATTTAAAACATTAAATGCAAAGTACATGTTAGGACGTGCACTCACATGATATTCTCACCTCTCGTCTAACTGTGCACTCCTAACGTAAGTACCCATCTACAACGACATAAACCACTAGCGAAGTGACGTCATATCTAGCTAGACTGTCATAGGTCCTACCCTTATTACTCGGTTCTATTAACATTATAACGCTCGTAATTAAATAGGGGTTTAACGTAAACTCAGATGCTCAATATGCAATATATTTCACTAACAGCTAACCCGTTATGTTTCTCGAAACAATACCGTAATTATTTTCACAACATTAACATGAAGGTTCCCATTAATTAAGTGTATATTATTCACAACATAAATATACAATACAAGCACCCCGAGAACTAAGCTGCGGTGCACACATACTCTGCTATCCATCCCGGTACATCACGTACATAAGGATTACATATTCCGAATCTCTCAGGAATAGTTCACAAATAACAACATCACAAATAATGGAGGCGAACACAGTCACATCACATGGGTCACGCACATACCTACGCTCCCACGATCAACGGACTTATTAATATCCCAATAAGTCTTTCTATGACCTATGTTCATCAAGGTAACCAGTCTAAATCCGGGCAACACAAGGATTAGAGGGCCCTAAGCGAACGCAAACCTCCCGTGATAGCAAGTATGGTAGGTATGTCATACACACAATTCATATACCAATACTAAGTAAACACACGTCTTAGTAATCTCGTAGTTTAATTGTAGTACTATTCTCATTCTAGTACCAATATATAATTTACACACTTTATACGATTCCGGTTTATAATCATACGCGCCGTAATCTGTTCTCACGTCGTAGTAGACACTCACGTCTCAACCCAAACGGTTCATTGATTTAAATCACTCGTATATAATTTACTCCTCATAATAACCCAAAAGTCCCAAATCTATCAATACATCATCCACGGAATGTTATCTCTACCCTCGAACAAGTTTACGGGACTCCCAAAATCAAAACAGGCCAAAAAGGCCTAAACTGCCAGCTCGTTAGAAGTCTCGTTCGAACGAGGCTGTTCGAACGAGACTCCAGTTCGTTCGAACGAACTGTACCTTCTAACGACATCTCGTTCGAACGAATGTATCGAACGAAATACAGTTCGTTCGAACGAAGTCTCCCTTCGTTAGAAGCGACTGGTCAACTCGTTCGAACGAGCTCGTTCGAACGACCTGGGAAGGTCTTCTAACGAGGGACCAGTTTCGGCCCAGAATTTTCCCAATCTCGTTTTTCACCATTTCTACTCCTCAAATCTCCTCTAAAATTAGTCCCAACGATGTTTTAAGGTCTCTAATCAATCCTAAACATATTATAGTCACATCCTAACACGTTTTAAAGGATTAATCCATCCTAACATCAATTAAATTTACAAATCTTTACACTTTTTCCCCAATTTTTCAAGAACATAAACCCTAAACTTTTAAGTCCTCAATTAGTCCAATCTAAATCCGTTTTTTTTACATCCAACGCATATTAATACTAGAATAATCATCTCTATATGATTCTACATGTAATTTGTCCTCAATATTCAAGTTCTATGTCCAAACAACATGGGTTTTCATTTATCTTTCAAGAACAATTGTAAATCTTCAAATTATCTAACATGGAGGAAACATTCTCTGAATTGAAAGAAATTAATTCACTTGCCTCGATTGTCTCTGAATTTGGTGTTGATTTTGTAAGGATTTTTTGCAGAATTCCTTCTCCTTCTCTCCCTCTCTAAGCTTTCTTCTCCAAAGGTGGCTATGGTGGCTAGGGTTTTCTTTGGGAAAGTTGGAAACCTAATTGATAACCTCCGTAGCTTATTGGGTCATTAAG
The DNA here is from genome assembly GCA_949130495.1 of Sambucus nigra. Lineage (NCBI taxonomy): Eukaryota > Viridiplantae > Streptophyta > Magnoliopsida > Dipsacales > Adoxaceae > Sambucus > Sambucus nigra. The sequence goes on from OX422218.1 coordinate 141,698,096, forward strand.
GGTTGGTTAGTGGGTTTAGTGGGTCTATTCTCAATCAGATTTACTTCTCTAATTTTCGTCATTTTTAATTCCTAAAAATACGAAATTACCAAAATACCCTTTATATTGTCGGTATGGCCTAAAAATACCCCGAAACCCAAACTACATCCCCGGCTAGTGTTTTCTGACTATCTCAACCCTTCCGGACGCGTTGGCGCACTCAAAACGACCATACGGATGATAGAAATAAAAATCACTTTTATAATTAAAATAATATACCATGACGCGGCGGTCACACGCGTCTCAACAAAATTTCCAAATTGCCGTATATAATTCTCACGACAAATTTCATAATTCCAGATTCGTATATAATCATATATACTCAATATAGTCAAATACCAACTCACAACTCGCTAGTATTTTACCCGGATTAATTCCCAATTAATACGCATTTAATTAATTAATCCCAAAAATAAATATAGCCAAAAGTACGGGGTATTACATACTCCCCACCTAATAACTGAATTTCGTCCCGAAATTCGAAACTAGAAAGTACCTGCTAAAAACAACTCTGGATAACGTTCGCGCATCTCATCCTCGCGCTCCCATGTGGACTCCTCGACATTGTGATGTCGCCACTGAACACGCACTAACGGAACTATCTTTGACCGCAGTTTCCTCTCGCTTCGGTCCAAAATAGCAATCGGCCCCTCCTCGTAGGAACTATCCGGCTGGAGATCGATGTCCTCCACAGCAATGTGAGAATGAGCCAAATTATCTCTAAGGTATTTCCTCAGCGAGGAAATATGGAACACATCGTGAATCCGATGCAAATGCTCCGGTAGTCCAAGTCTATACGCAACCGGTCCGATTCGCTCAATAATAGGGAACGGCCCCATATATCTCGGTGCCAATTTCCCCTTCTTCCCGAAACGCATAATCCCCTTCATAGGAGATACTCTGAGCAAAACCTGGTCCCCCACTTGGAACTCTCTGAAAAATCTCTTCGCATCAGCATAACTCTTCTGCCTGTCTTGAGCTACCCGAATGCGACTCCGAATCAACTCAATCCTTGCCGAAGTATCCTGAATTACTTCCAGTCCAAGTAGTTTGTTGTCCCCCACATCTAACCAACATGCTGGAGAACGACAAGGCCTACCGTACAATGCTTCAAACGGAGCCATGCCAATAGTGAACTGATAGGAGTTGTTGTAAGCAAACTCCACCAGTGGAAGGTACTGCTCCCATCCACCCCCAAAGTCAATAATGCACATGCGCAGCATGTCCTCCAACATCTGATTTGTGCGCTCGGTCTGCCCATCGGTCTGCGGATGATAAGCTGTACTCAACCGCAATTCCGTGCCCATGGCATCCTGGAAACTCTCCCAAAACCTCGAAACAAATATCTTATCTCTGTCAGACACGATATTTAGGGGCACACCGTGAAGTCTCACAACCTCTGAAATGAAGAGCTGGGCATACTGTCCCGTAGTGTAGTCAGTCCTTACGGGTAAAAAGTGAGCGACTTTGGACAACCTGTCCACAATTACCCAAACGGAGTCGTGACCCCTCTGCGACGTAGGCAACCCCGTGATAAAGTCCATGGATATGCTCTCCCACATTCACACCGGGACCTCCAACGGCTGTAGCAGTCCTGCCGGTCTCTGATGATCCACTTTTACAAGCTGACAAGTGGCGCATTTCGAAACAAACTCAGCGATATCTCTCTTCATACCGCTCCACCAATACTGTCGTCTCATGTCTTGGTACATTTTGTCCCCTCCGGGATGTACCGCGAATCGCGAGCCGTGCGACTCTGCCATCACATCATGTCGAAATTCCTCCCCTTATGGAACTACCAATCTCCCATTGAAGCGTAATACCCCGTCTGAGCTAACGGTAAAGGACTCGGCTCCCTCTGCTAGTAATCGAACTATCTGTTCCTGACAGAACGAGTCATTAGCCTGTGACCGTACTACCTTCGTGTCAATCTGCGGTGTAATAGTCATCACAGACATGAAAGATCGGGCCACTGCATCCTGGTGTCCCAATTCCTTCCACTTTGCCTTCCACACCTCTGCCACCTCATCTGCTGGCCTACGGCTCAACGCGTCTGCTACCACGTTAGCCTTACCTAGGTGATACTGGATATCGAACTGGCAGTCTTTCATAAATTCAAGCCACCTACGCTGCCGCATATTCAACTCTTTCTGCGTGAACAGGTATTGTAGGGACTTATGATCCGTGAACAGTTGGAACTTCTCCCCCAAAAGATAGTGCCTCCAAATCCGTAGGGCAAATACCACTGCCGCCAACTCCAAATCATGCGTGGGGTAATTCTTCTCATGAGGCTTAAGTTTACGGGAAGCATAAGCTATGGCCTGCCTCTCCTGCTGTAATACACCTCCAAGCCCTTGCAAAGACGCATCGGTGTAAACCAAATACTCAACTCCCGGTCTCGGCAATGCTAACACAGGTGCTGAGGTCAATTTGTCCTTCAATTCACCGAATGCCAGCTGACAGGCATCACTCCAGATGTATGGCACACCCTTACGAGTCAGATGTGTCAAAGGACTTGCTATCTCTGAGAAACCCCGAATGAACCTCCTGTAGTATCCTGCTAGACCCAAGAAACTACGAATCTCAGTCGGTGTCGTGGGCTGTCCCCACTCCCTCACCGCTGATACTTTCCCCGGATCAACAGATATTACCCGGTCGGAAATGATATGTCCCAAAAACTGGACCTCCTTCAACCAAAACCCGCATTTCTCATATTTTGCATACAACTCGTTCTGACGAAGTGTCTGCAAAACCTGCCTCAAATGCTCGGCGTGCTCCTCCTCTGTCTGGAAGTAAACCAGTATATCATCAATAAAGACAATGACAAACTGATCTAGGAAATCCCTGAACACTCTGTTCATCAAGTCCATAAATACTGTTGGAGCGTTGGTCAAACCGAAAGGCATAACCCGAAACTCGTAAGAACCATATCTCGACAAGAACGCAGTCTTCGAGACATCCTCCTCCCTGATACGCAACTGATGGTATCCCGATCTCAAATCAATCTTCAAGAAGAAAGAAGCTCCTCTCAACTGGTCGAATAAGTCATCGATTCGAGGTAACGGATACTTATTCTGTATCGTGACCTTATTCAACTCTCGGTAGTCCACACACAATCTCAGTGAACCGTCCCTCTTCTTCACAAATAAAACTGGAGCGCCCCAAGGTGAGGTACTCCTGCGAATAAAGCCCTGACCTAACAGCTGCTCTATCTGATCTCGTAGCTCTCGCATCTCTGCCGGAGCCATACGGTACGGTGCGCATGCTATAGGCCTCGTATCTGGCAATAGGTCTATAATAAAATCTATCTCTCGACTGGGGGGTAGGCCTGGTATCTCCTGAAACACATCTGAATACTCCCTGACTACTGGAATAAAATCTAAAGGAATCACTACCTCCTTAGAGGTATCCTCCTCAATGTAATACAGATGAGCGGTCGATCCTCCCTCTGGGCGAGGCATCGCCACTACAAACATCTCTTGCCCCGGAATGACAAAAAAAATGCTCCCGCTGAAGCAATCAATCATGGCCCTATAAGCTACGAGCCAATCCATACCGATAATCACATCGTGAACATGCATATCTAATACCAACATATCTGCAGGTAATACCAGACTACCAATCCCTACTCCCACTCCCCGACATATAAAGAAGATAAGTGACCCACTCCCCAATGGTGAGTCGACACACATCACTGTGCTCTCTGCCGTAGCTAACAATCCTAAAGCTTTCGCGAAGTGTGTAGCTATAAAATAATGTGTAGCCCCCGTATCAAATAATACCCGACCCATAGTGCCATGGATAGGAAACGTACCCTCAATCGCGGGAGGTGCCTGAGGAAATGCATCCTGGTGAACGTTGTAGACACGTCCATACTGTAGCTGCCCCTGCTGAACTGGGACTGCTGGAATGGGTGGCAATGCTGCCATCTGTGGCGGTGCGGGAAGAGCGGCGGGAAACATAGGCCTCTGTGGCTCCTGGCGAGCACCCTGCTGCTGCTGCTGTGGGGCCCTGCCCCTATCAGGACAATCCTGTCGTTTATGGCCAGTCTTGCCACAAACAACACACTTCCCTGGGAAGTTTCCTCCTCTCTGCCCCTGCTGTCCCCGGCCCTAGTGGCCGTTACCGTTCCTCCCTTGGCCCTGCTGGCCCTGGTGAAACTGCTGCCCATTCTGCCCCTGTTGGCCCTGATGGCCGTTTGGACCTTGATGGCCCTGACGGAAACCTCCCTGTCCCTGTCTGTAGTTCCCTGATCGGAACCTCTTCTGATCCCCCTGTTGCGAACCTTGCTCACCCTGTCTCTGCCCCTGAACAGATTGTGCCCCACCGGCACCATGTCCTCCAGTCCTGCCCTGATGGCTAGACTCTCCCGACCTCTTGCCCTCAGCCATATGAAAGCGGTGGTCCTGGCAGTGTAACAAAGCAGCGTTAACCACATCAGAATACGTGGCCAACGAAAGGTTCCCTAACAGATGCTGACGGATCCTCCAAGTCAACCCGTCGGTGAATTTCTCAATCTTCTTCTTCTCTGTTGGTATCTCATCTGGAACGATATTCAACAGATTTGTGAACTCGGCCTCATACTCGGCCACAGTCTTACCCTCCTGCTTCAGACTCATCAATTTCCTCCTCATTTCCGTGTGAACAGCCGACAGAAAGTACTTGTGGTCAAACCGCACCCAGAAGTCCTGAATAGTGAGAGTATCCCTCTCCTCCACGGTGGTAATAGACTCCCACCACTGCAGTGCAGATCCAACTAGCTTAAAAGTAGCTAGCACCTGCTTCTGAACGTCCGTGCACTCATACATTCTCAAGTGCCTCTGCATATCCTTCCTCCACTGGCTCGAGACTACCACATCTGAGCTACCTGCAAACTCTGGCGGATGCGCTTTCTGAAAAGCGTCACGTACACGTTCCCAAGCAGACGGGAATGCATTTGCCTGTACTGGCGCGACAACCGGCGCCTGAGGTGGTGCCTGCTGAACAACGGAAATTGTGGCATTTATCGCTTGGGCTACTATAGCTGCAACCTCAGCGGCGTTCATCATGCCCTGAACTGGAGCGGGCTGGGGTTCGGGCGTTGCATCCATGGGAACTCGTCGTGCACGTCGTGGAGGCATCTGAAATAAGAACGAAGTTTATAAGTTCGCTGTTTATAAACTTAAAATAGCTGAAGAACGAAGCATACACAAAAAGAGTACAACAGTCCTAAAATATAGGGCTCTATATCAAAGAAACTTAGCGGAAACATAATAGCCGTACAGATCCTAAAGGACACTAGAACCTGATGCTCTGATACCACCTGTGATACCCCGACTAATTAAATACCGGGTAGCTACTCCTTTATTAAATTAATTCAAAATGCCAAGTTGGCTCAGTTAATAACATCACTGTTGAAAACATTTTTATTATTACTAACCACCTAGTATTTAAAAAGTAAGTGCCAAATTTTATTTAAAGTCTGATTAAAGTGTAATAAAGAATAATAACACCATTCACCATAATGAAGTAAATAGAATAACCATCACATAATGTAAATTAAGTCTGGAGGAAAACTCCTCACTACAAATCCCACAACTGATATAAGTAAACTGAATACTAAATCAATACATGCCAAAGTCTGAAAACTGTAATGGAAATGTAACTCTAATAGAAATGGGCAACATGCCCTACAACTGATAGATAATGAATCTGGAATCCAAGTGATAGAGGCGTCTACAAGCAAATCCCTGTAGCTTCCACAAACAGCTACAGCTCGTCACCAGAATGAGTATCCTATGCATGGTGTCCTTGTGGCTGGGCACCTAAAATGGTTTTACAAGGAAAATAGATTTGAAAGCAAACGGGTCAGAGCCCGAATGTGGAGATATTTTAAAAAAAAACCTGCAAGTGCTTTAAAATCATTTAAAACATTAAATGCAAAGTACATGTTAGGACGTGCACTCACATGATATTCTCACCTCTCGTCTAACTGTGCACTCCTAACGTAAGTACCCATCTACAACGACATAAACCACTAGCGAAGTGACGTCATATCTAGCTAGACTGTCATAGGTCCTACCCTTATTACTCGGTTCTATTAACATTATAACGCTCGTAATTAAATAGGGGTTTAACGTAAACTCAGATGCTCAATATGCAATATATTTCACTAATAGCTAACCCGTTATGTTTCTCGAAACAATACCGTAATTATTTTCACAACATTAACATGAAGGTTCCCATTAATTAAGTGTATATTATTCACAACATAAATATACAATACAAGCACCCCGAGAACTAAGCTGCGGTGCACACATACTCTGCTATCCATCCCGGTACATCACGTACATAAGGATTACATATTCCGAATCTCTTAGGAATAGTTCACAAATAACAACATCACAAATAATGGAGGCGAACACAGTCACATCACATGGGTCACGCACATACCTACGCTCCCACGATCAACGGACTTATTAATATCCCAATAAGTCTTTCTATGACCTATGTTCATCAAGGTAACCAGTCTAAATCCGGGCAACACAAGGATTAGAGGGCCCTAAGCGAACGCAAACCTCCCGTGATAGCAAGTATGGTAGGTATGTCATACACACAATTCATATACCAATACTAAGTAAACACACGTCTTAGTAATCTCGTAGTTTAATTGTAGTACTATTCTCATTCTAGTACCAATATATAATTTACACACTTTATACGATTCCGGTTTATAATCATACGCGCCATAATCTGTTCTCACGTCGTAGTAGACACTCACGTCTCAACCCAAACGGTTCATTGATTTAAATCACTCGTATATAATTTACTCCTCATAATAACCCAAAAGTCCCAAATCTATCAATACATCATCCACGGAATGTTATCTCTACCCTCGAACAAGTTTACGGGACTCCCAAAATCAAAATAGGCCAAAAAGGCCTAAACTGCCAGCTCGTTAGAAGTCTCGTTTGAACGAGATTCCAGTTCGTTCGAACGAACTGTACCTTCTAACGACATCTCGTTCGAACGAATGTATCGAACGAAATACAGTTCGTTCGAACGAAGGTATCGAACGAAGTCTCCCTTCGTTAGAAGAGACTGGTCAACTCGTTAGAAGCTCGTTCGAACGAGCTCGTTCGAACGACCTGGGAAGGTCTTCTAACGAGGGACCAGTTTCGGCCCAGAATTTTCCCAATCTCGTTTTTCACCATTTCTACTCCTCAAATCTCCTCTAAAATTAGTCCCAACGATGTTTTAAGGTCTCTAATCAATCCTAAACATATTATAGTCACATCCTAACACGTTTTAAAGGATTAATCCATCCTAACATCAATTAAATTTACAAATCTTTACACTTTTTCCCCAATTTTTCAAGAACATGAACCCTAAACTTTTAAGTCCTCAATTAGTCCAATCTAAATCCGTTTTTCTTACATCCAACGCATATTAATACTAGAATAATCATCTCTATATGATTCTACATATAATTTGTCCTCAATATTCAATTTCTATGTCCAAACAACATGGGTTTTCATTTATCTTTCAAGAACAATTGTAAATCTTCAAATTATCTAACATGGAGGAAACATTCTCTGAATTGAAAGAAATTAAATCACTTGCCTCGATTGTCTCTGAATTTGGTGTTGATTTTGTAAGGATTTTCTGCAGAATTCCTTCTCCTTCTCTCCCTCTCTAAGCTTTCTTCTCCAAAGGTGGCTATGGTGGCTAGGGTTTTCTTTGGGAAAGTTGGAAACCTAATTGATAACCTCCGTAGCAAATTGGGTCATTAAGGGTTGGTTAGTGGGTTTAGTGAGTCTATTTCCAATCAGATTTACTTCTCTAATTTTCGTCATTTTTAATTCCTAAAAATACGAAATTACCAAAATACCCTTTATATTGCCGGTATGGCCTAAAAATACCCCGGAACCCAAACTACATCCCCGGCTAGTGTTTTCTGACTATCTCGACCCTTCTGGACGCGTTGGCGCACTCAAAACGACCATATGGATGATAGAAATAAAAATCACTTTTATAATTAAAATAATATACCATGACGCGGCGGTCACACGCGTCTCAACAAAATTTCCAAATTACCGTATATAATTCTCACGACAAATTTCATAATTCCAGATTCGTATATAATCATATATACTCAATATAGTCAAATACCAACTCACAACTCGCTAGTATTTTACCCGGATTAATTCCCAATTAATACGCATTTAATTAATTAATCCCAAAAATAAATATAGCCAAAAGTACGGGGTATTACAACAAAGTGTTCTATATAATGAAGTTTACTGGTATCGAAATTCGTCAGGTCTTCTTAATGATAACGCAGTGATTTAACACGCTTTATATAAAAAATTAAGTCGGTAGATCGCTCGAACGAGATCAGGCTGTCGCTCAAATGAGTACACATGTCGGTCGAACGAGGCTTCACACGACAAGGCAATGTCGCTTGAACGACATACATGTGTCGCTCGAACGACCTTAATAAAAAATAAAAAAATTTATTTCGTTAAAAACTCTGCCTCAATGCTTAGAAAAAAATCTTTGACGGAAAACAATGCCTCAAGTGTTTGAAAATATTTTAGAAAAATTATCCCAACACTTATAATGAACCATTAAGGTACTTAAACACAACCTTATTAAAATTAAACTCGCGGAGGCATATTTGTTGAAGAACGTTGATATTCGGATCCGTCTTGATGCATGATTGAACTTGAATAAGTCTTCGACAGTTGTAGCGGTGATATTCGGATCCGTCTTGATGTATGATTGAACTTGAATAAGTCTTCGACGGTTGAAGTGGAATACGACATACAATAATGTAAACACGACGATAAAATAATGTCCTTATAATTTATGGGGAAAGAAGACTTGGTCAAAGCATTGGATCAATCAAATAAAATAAATGAAACAGCACTGGGTACTCCCAAGGTTCCTAATTGTAATACCCTCCCACTTTTAGGGATATTTAAATTACATAAATGGGTGTAATTTGGAAATTTGAGGAATTCCTCTGAATAATAATTTTTGGAGTTTATGAGGGTTAGATGATTTCCAATGTGTGTTACATTTACTTTTGGGATTAAGTAAATAAGTTGGATTATTTTATTACCTGTCGCGTTTGGGTAAAGGATAATATTTTTAATTGGAAAACCCGTGGTGAGATGTGTTGGGTTTAATTAGTGAATTGTAGTTAAGTGACTCGGATGGAGATTTCGAGTGCGCGGTTAGTTTTGAAATGGCCGAGATAGTCAGAATAGAGTATCCAAGAATATTATTTAAGTTTCGGAGATTTTTGGACTATTAGGGACTCGCAATCGAGTAAACGAGTCATTTTTGGGTTTATAAGGGATAAAAACTTATTTCTATCCTTATAAAAGGCACGAGAGAGTGGGAGAAGAAAGAAAAGAGAGAAAATAAGAGGAGAAGAGAGAAAGGAAGAGAGGGAGAAGAAAAAGGAGATTCCGGCCAAACTCCGCGGGATTCGACTCGAGGTCGTCGAATTTTATCCACGAGGCAAGTGTTTGCTTGCTTTATTTCTTTTAAGCTTAAATCTCATATCATAGTTGGTAATTACAAACTCTAAAGTTTTTGGGTTGAGTTTTCGTGAATCAAATGGGCGTTTTGGAAGATTAAAAGGATAAAACTCGGTTAATATCCAATTTGAGGAATTTAGAAATTTACTATAATTAGTTGTTGATTTTGGTTCTAGGATAATTAGGACCTATTTCTCTTGAGTTTATATAGTTGGTTGTGGTTTAAGGAGCTTGGGAGATGAGATAAAAATCTTGGGGGAAGATTTAATGGCCGACAGATCGATCGATCGACGGCCAAGGGTCGATCGATCGACCCTACAGATATTTTGACAGTTTTGATTGGTGTTGTGTATATGGGATAAATTTAACAAATTAATAAATCCTAGCCTATTAATTTGAGGAAATAAATATCCAATTAGGGGAAATTCATACCTAGCCCATTTAAGGGAATTTATTTGAGGACTAGGAGGGTGCAAAATTTGTGTGGCATTAAATGTGTATTTTGGGAAAAAATAAAATTATGGAGATAGACAATTGGGGTTCCCAAAAATAGAGTGGGACTTATAAATTATTATTGGAGTGAGATGTATACCTTGTATTAATTGAGTAAAATCCAGGACTCACTAATTTAAGGGTGTTCCGGATGAGTAACACTCGGGGAATTATTTCGGCGGGAGATTATATATATATATATATTATAAGCATAAAAAATATGGTTATATGCCGACTATGGTTGGAATAAATCCTAGGATGCGAGTAGGATGGAAATTGAGGGCAGAAGCTAGAGATGCATGAGCGGCTATCCGGGGTCGGTTGACGACTAGGATTATAGGTAACGAGATGCATATAGGATTTAAAATAGGTTGAGAGTATACTTAGTTAATAAGGATGAATTGATATATTCGAAGGTATATATAAATCCTTAAAAGTGATTAAGGTACGAGTTATATATGAAGTGAGAGAATACTCATGGGATTAGTATTTTAAGTGTGTGAATACTTAAATATTAATATGAATGGGAACATTCGGGATTATTGGCTATCGCTATGAGAGTTTGGCAATTATAGCCATATATATTAAGGAGTGATATAGGTTATATTTACGACGTTGTTATAGTATATATAATATGATACGGGAATACATATATATCTGTGCATGATTGGTATATTTGTACTTTAGAGGTTGATTCCACGGGCTTTCCTTTGGCGTAGGGTTGGAACAACCAGATTATATATTTATCTCTAGTGCGATCCAGGGTGGTTGCACGATGTGGTTGAATCTCCTGGCTTGAGGAGCAGGGAGAGTATATCCCCAAGTCATATCGTCCCGCGTTCAAGTGCGGTGTGTGTACTCCACTTACAGAGGGAACATGACCGCCTCCACCATTGTGTATTTTTACCATGACCATGAGAGAGTCTGGCTTGGTACCGTGGTATGGTGAGTAAACCTAGATTTGGATAGGCACTATGAGACTGCATCCTCAAGTTATAGCTCGGTAGGATGGTTATTGTACTTATGATATGTGATAGGTATAATTATATACTTGTTGCGTATAGTATATTTGCTTGTATATGAAGACGAGATAATCATAAAGTAAATATATATAAAATGAGTAGATTGAATAAGAATGATTACCCTTTTGGTAGATTTATATCCGGATTTATTTGAATGTGAACTATAGGTTCCAGTGAGAACTATCTATATTTATATACGAGTTTTTGTATATACGTTATGTGCTGAGGGCCTAATGAATCTCGATGATCAACATTTCCAGGTAGTAGTCTATCGGGGGGTTCCTTGTTTGGATTTCGCTTCGCGAGACACCCCAGCACGAATGTAGATCAATGTTGGGAATGGGGAGAAGTTTATCCCTTAGTACTCGGGTTTAGAGGATGGGTGATAGCGTTTAGTTAGGCAGGGTAGCTTAACTAGTAGGTTTAAACATATGCGGTAGGTGTGCACTATTAGAAGTGGGGTGAGGGGTATCTCATGGGAGTGCGATACCAATTTAAATATGAGATAAATTATATTTTAAAAATATAGCATTTATGCACTTGCAAAATATTTTCCAAACTCGGGCTCTGACCCGTTTTCTCTATTTTTCCTCTCTTGCTATATATTATATGTATATATGTAGGTGTCCAGACATAGGGATGCCTGGATGATGATTCTTTCGAGTCAGACGTTGCTACAGCAGTGGTGGATGCATGCATGTTTATTTTTAGACGATTCTCTTCTTGTGATCTAGATAGGAAGTATTGTAGTCTCACTCGGGCCGAAAGCCCAATTGTATTTACTTATTCTTTTTCTGCCTTTTTAGTTCTGTTAAACCGAATGTTTGGTCATTTTATTTCATTTGAGTTTTGTATATAAACTGTGTGGATGTTTTATGTAAATGGGTTGATAAAAAGATTAGTTAAATAAAATTTTGACGCCAGCCTAATAGGTTATTAGTAATTAAATTGCTTTTTGACAGTGATGCTGAGAATGAACCATATGAGACTCCTGTTTTAATTTGGTATAGGATTGATCACCCGATATTTTATTAGGTGGTGGGTCACAGATGGTATCAGAGCATCAGCTTCTAGTGTCCTTAGGAATCTGTGCAGACGTATTGCAATTTTAGCATTGCTCTCGATTTCATATAGAGCCTTACGATTAGGATTGTTGATTCCTCTTGTGAGATTTTGTTCTCCTGCTAGGATGTAAAATTATAGTAAATCTTTTGCGTGCTCGTTTGAGATTCGTGTGCGGATCGATGAAGAGCTACCACAGAAGGCAGCAGGAGGCGGGGCTTAGCTAGAGATGTAAATTGAAGTTGAGGATGAGGACCACAGTAGAGGTCACTCTCCTTATGTTATTTATCGAGGATTGTTGCATCGACTACTAAAGTATAGTAGTTATGAGTATCTACGTACCTCTATAGTAGAGAGTGGTGCTAAAAGCTGAATTACTTCGTGAAGTTAAGTTGGAGAAAAAGGTTCGAAAGATTTTTAATAAGGACCATACGTCGAAGTTAAGTTATACGGAGTCAGTGTCATGTGATTCAGCGGAAGTAGAAGGCTCAGAAGCTTTATCTTAGAGCAGGGCATGGAAATACCCAGATGTGAAAATTTAAGGGAAAATTTTTCACTCGTGGGAGCAATATTGCAATGGTGGTAACAGTGGTCACCATGTTAGAGGGAGCAGGATGTTTTGCTCATCGAGGGATCTTACGGATGGGTATAACTGTTAGTTCCTTTAATTTATCAGAAATGAAGAGAATGCAGTTCCTGAATTATTCACATGAATATCGGTCAGAGGCCGACAGTGAATAAAGAGGGATAAGGATAAGTAAACTTTGCACCGAATTAAAGTAGGTACAATGAAGAGAGAGTCCTTAAGAAGTATGATAGGTTCACTAGAAAAGTGTTACTAACACTTATGAAGAATGTGTGTGTTCGTGGAACCCCATTGGTGGACATCCACCTGGGGAGTTCATTGAAATAGGGTAGTGGAGGTCGGTGGTGTGTTCCCTTTTGGTCGAAGGAGTTGAGGGAACTACTAAGGTGCTTATCACGATAGAGACTATAGAGTCTGAGATACTGATAACCTTAGCATGGTTAGGGTGGCCGAAGATGGGGAATGGGGCGATGTGGAGTGTTGAACCACACGGTTGGTCCTTTCCCGGTAGGAGTTAAAGTATAAGAATAGGGTGTCGAGGTGGAGCATCGATTAAAGTAGCTTTGTTTCGGTTAGAGCAAGTGTATCATGTCCAGGGACCATTGGGAGTATCCAGGTTAATTGGCGAAGTTATTGTTATGATTTTAACCTCGGATGAAGGAGGTATATTCCGTGTGGCAAGACTGAGTCACAGTATTTCGTGTGTGTGATTCGAGTTTATTGGTAGTATCAATAACATTATATAGGGCATATCTATATATTTTTTGTGATAGCGGGGTCCTATTTTGAATTTGTATCTGGTTTGTATTGCTCATTTTGTATATGATATACGAGTATGTTATTATTATAAGAGTAATGTTATCGTATTATTGAAGCGATAACAGTCTAATGATTGCAAGACTATCGTATCCGCGGTTCCAGGGTAGAACGGGATGTTGTTATGATATCTCACCGGGATATAGGTCAAGCTTGCCTTTATTATATGTATAGATGGAACCTCGATGAGTAGATGTTTCATTATCGTAGCTTTAGTGCATGGGGATCTTATAGATACGATTTAAGGTATGCAAGAATTCTTGTTAAGCTGTGAGTTTAAGCCCATTGTTGTTTGCACGAAGGACTTAGTGTTAGTACAAGCACTGGGTGGTGTGGCTCCTGGAAAGAAGTAGGAGTTCTGACCACATTTTTGTTGATAGGTAGGATGGTATTATCCCGGTTGCATATTTGAAACTAACGGACCTCCACAATCGAAAAAGTTAAGCAGTAGTGTATAGGAGGGATTCCTTGTTTGGATTTCTCTTGCAAGACACTCCATGCATGAACCTTAATGACATCAGGAGTGAAGAAATGTTATGGGATGCAAGGATATTGGTTTTGATGATAAGTTACCTAGAGTGGAGAAAACACTACGGACTGAGAGTCGTGTGATGATTGCATGCTTATGGAGATAGAAGTGCTATGGAAAAATCACTGAAATGGTTCTCTCAACGCAAGTATATGAGCGAGGTAGGAGTTAGAGAAATTGATTTGAGGATTATAGCCAGGCCTTGAATAGAAGTCTAATTCAGAGGAAGTATGTTTTGGGTAGACTGTTCGTAACACCTTTGCAGAGATTAGCTACCTTGATTAGTTAGACTTTCCATTTTGCCAAAATGGAAGGATATAGTGGTAGAAGTACATTAGTAGGTTAGCGAGGTAGTATTTAGAATTCCCCGCTGGTGTGCCTTAGGCGGTTATATCTCGATGACCAATGATGTAATGAACTAGTTTAATGGGAGGGTTCCTTGTCTGGATTTCACTTTGCGAGACGTCCCACGTATGAACCCGAGCAAATGTCAGAAATTGAGAGAGGTCTTGGGCACTAGGGACATAGTTAATATAGTACCCATTTTACGTGTGTAGGAAACACATAGATCTTAGATTTATTGGGAAGTAAGGTCAGAAGGACTAGTGGCGCCGATGTAAGGAGATAGTTGTGAGTTAACGATGAGAAAATTGGTGGGTTAACTTTATGAAGGATTGTATTTCTAGGTATATGAAAGATTGGATTTTGAAGTATTCGTGTTAGGAATACCCAGGGGTGCTTCTGGAGACTCGAGGGGTGTTATGGATTGTGTTGTTTCCTAGATGCTTGCAGAGGCTGATGGCCCGAATGACTCTTACCAAGACTTATTTATAATAGGAGCAAGTAACAGTCCAGATCTTCTTGATCCTGCGCTTCTAAGGCCTTGCAGATTTGATAAGATCCTTTGCATTGGTGTTAATTCAGATGCATCTAATAAGGAAAAGGTACTTAAAGAACTAACTCAGAAGTTTAAATTGCATCAAAATGTATCACTTTACTCAATAATGACGAAATGCCCTCCAAACTTCACTTGTGCATACATGTATTCCTTGCGTGCAGATGCTTGGTTTCATGCTGTAAAGTGAAAGGTTTTATCACCTCATTCAGATTCAAGTTGCTCAGATGAACAAGATGCTCAATTATTATTGAGTATCAAGATTTTGTGAAGATAGTAGGAGAGTTGTCTCCATCTTTCTTAATAGTGGAACTCAAGAAGTATGAGTTATTGCGTGATCGGTTTGAACGAGCTTCAAGATGAGTATCATTTGTGTAGCGTGAATATTTGCAAGAACACTTAAGATACCCAATAATCTTATCTTCATAAATAATTTATTAGGGACCAAAAACTTTTATTTAAATATTTTTATAGTAGTTACTAGTTTGGATTCAAAATTGTTAGATGTATTCTTGGTCAGATTTATCACTAATATATTTTAGTTAAATAAAGATTTTTGCAAACAATATATCACCTGAATAGATTACAAAAAAAAGGCCACACATAAATTAAATCTTTATTCAAGAATAATGCAAATATTTCCAGCCATGAGGATATCCAATAGACAAATTAACTCAAAACTAAAGATACCCATAAATTCCAGAAAGAACAAACTAAAACATGGGTAGAAAGGTAGTTCAAATATCCTCCTAAGACAGTCATAACAATTATCAATTTAGAGAAAGCCAACAATATCAATACCTAAGTAAAAATAGAGGTACATGGCAATCAAATAACTATAACAACTCTGATCAATATTAACAATGATTAAGTCCTAGATATAATAGAGCCACCTGAAGAAGAACCATGCAATCTAAAAGAAATTGAAACAAATATCTAAAGAATCATGAAGATACAAATCATCCTCAAGATAGTCTTCAACTAGGAGAGATAAAGGAATATGACCAAGAGATTAATCTAACAGCCACAACTAATAGTAACAAAGCTCAAGACTCAGAAATGAAGAAGAAGAAGAAGAAGAAGAAGAAGAAGAAGAAGAAGAAGAAGAAGAAGAAGAAGAAGAAGAAGAAGAAAAAGAAGAACTCGGATGAACAAGCTGACTCAGTTATTATTGAGTATCAAGATTTTGTGAAGGTAGTAAGAGAGTTGTCTCCATCACTCTCAATAGAGAAACTCAAGAAGTATGCGTTATTACATGATCAGTTCGAAGGAGCTTCAAGATGAGTATCATTTGTATAGCGTGAATGTTTGCAAGAACACTTAAGATACCCAATAATCTTATCTTCATCAATAATTTAGCAGTGACCAAAAACTTTTATTTAAATATTTTTATAGCAGTTACTAGTTTGAATTCAAAATTGTTAGATGTATTGTTGGCCAGATTTATCACTAATATATTCTAATTAGATAAAGATTTTTGTAAATAATATATCACTTGAATAGATTACCAAAAAAAAGGCCATACATAAATTGAATCTTTTTTCAAGCTCAGAAATTACAGTTCATCCAGGGAAACTGGGTTAGTAATAAGAAATTGAAGAAGAAGAAGAAGAAATTGAAGAAGAATAAGAAATTAAACCCCAATCCCAATTTCAATCCCTCAATGCCTAACTTATTTAGGTTCCATGAAAGTAAGAGAGGAGGTAATTGATCCTATCAAGCATCCAAATAAATTGGCGACCTCCCAAAGTAATAATATTAATAATTAGCAGACAAAGTCTATGGCTCATCAAAGACTTCTAAGATCCAATACAAAGGCTCAGTAGCAATACGCCAAAAAACTTAAATAATAAATCTCCTCATTTGGAATGTTAGAGATCTCCAAAAGAGGTAATCTCAGAAGACTTAAGAGGCTTACTAAAATGCACCATATTAGTGTTTTAGCAATTCTAAAACATAAGCATGACAGAGATAAAATTAATGCATATTTGCTTAAACTACGGTTCAATTCAGCAGAGAGCAATTGCAGTAGAAAATTTGGGGTATTCATTAAATAAAGAATCAAGTGTATCATTGTCTCTAAAATGGATCGATGCATATCACTAAGTTGTACCATTTCCAATTAGACAAATAAGTTCAATGCAATTTTGTCTATGCCAAATGTACTAAACATAAAAGAAGAGAACTTTGGGATTATCTGTACTCTATTTGTACTTCTGATACTTAGTTATTTGGAGGGAATTTTAATATTGTTTTTAATTCCAAGGAAAAGGTCAGAGGGCCCTATTAATATGCATGCTTCTCTTGAATTTAAACCAAAAATGCTTTGATGGATTTGGGATTCTCTGGATCCCAATATACATGGATTAATAAATGGGAAAGAACAACCACAATTTGGTGTAGACTAGTTCATATTATTTGCAACCAAATTTTACTAGACGCTTATAACTCTACCCATGTTACTCATTTGAATGATCATTCCCTCTATTGTTTCAGCTTCAAGTTAGTTCATATATTCCCCCCAAAACTTTTAGATTATTAAATTTTTGTACTAACTCCACCTCTTTTAAATAATTAATTAAGGTTTATTATAAGGTTTGTATCGGAGATTCCCCAATCTACATTGTTTCTCTAAATATCAAAAACCTTAGCATAATGTTGTCCCTACGGAGTAGAAGTAATTTTGGTCAAATTTTCTAATATGTGAAGGATGCGAAAGATTCTCTACTTTCCAAGTAAATTGACTTTGAGAATGATGCTTTTGAGAAAAATCGAGAATCTATTCCCTTGCCTCTGCCCGGTATAATTCCAAATGTGAAATTGAAGATAAAGTTTGGAGGCAATAGAAAGATGGGCTAATTAAGGGGATAGGAATACCAGATTCTTTCACAACTGTTTAAAGTCCTAAAAGAAAATGTTACATATTCCCAACATTCAAAATGAAGTTGGTTATTGGATCAATGTTAGCAATTGACATAAAATCCCAAAATTTTAAAAATAATTATAATTGAGCAGCTACTATAGGATCGAAGACATACTTATTGTGGAAAGTCTTATAAACGTCAGTCAGTTAATTGCACCAATCTTTCGATTATCCCAACAAAGAAAATCATCACAGAAAATAATTGAAGTTATATAGGATTCAATATGCACCATTGACAGTCGTGTATGATTCAATATGCACCATTGCAAGTCATCTATGATTCAATAGGCAACAGTTACAGTCATGTATGATTCAATATGGAATTGATGATTCAATTTTATGAACAAAATTAGATACTGAAATATCAGGCAAGGGATAGCATTATAAATCAAATACCTTTTGTATTAACACCAGATATGATTGTGTTAGGCATGTTGGAGACATTTGAAACAATTGACAGGGAAGAAGGATGCATGGGAACCTGTGCATTTCCTTGATAAACGAAAGATCTTGGGGATGCATGATCAGATGAAACATAACTATTTCGTGTAAATAAGTGTTCAAGTAAAGTTACAAAATAATTGATTCATACCTTCGCCAATGTTAACACCCGATGAAACAGTGTCAAGAGAGTTGCCTACCAATGGATGATTAGATTGAAAAGGAGATTGATTAGACTCTGTGATAGATCGTGGCATGTGTGTTCTTCTATTACCTATAATAAGCATGATATGGATTAACATAATAACAAATAACTAAACAACAATATAAAAATCATACCATCATTGTTAACATAAGATGCAATGGTGGCGGAAGTGTTGGAGACATTTGGAATAGTTTACTGGGAAAGAGGATGTATGGGTTCACGTGCATATCCTTGGCTAATAAAAGATTTCGAACCATGTGCACGACTAGGTTCTCCAAGAATTTTTTGAAATAGAGAGAGAAATACCAACAAAAACTATGATTCCCAAAAGATGATTCCCATGTGAGGTATGTATGACACATACACACACTAATTAGGAAAGGAATTGACATTATGTGATTCACACACTTAGCATGAATTGAGACTCCATATAAGATTTTACCAACCTAGAATTTCTAAAATCATAAAAAACCCGTACCAAACAAGCATTAAATGCTACTTAGATATAAAATATACTAAATCAAAGAATAATAGTTGTACACGAGAGCGGGATTGTAATACCCCGTACTTTTATAGATATTTATATTACATAAGTGGGTGTAATTTGGTAATAAGAGGAATTATTGTGAATAGTAATTTGGGAATTATTAAGTGTTAGATAATTACCAATGTGTGTTACATTTACTTTGGGGACTAAGTAAATGAGTTGGAGTATTTTTATGTCATGTCGCAGTAAGGTAAAGCGACGGATAAACGAGTGTTGAGAAGTGTTGGGTCCGATTAGTGAATTTTAATTAAGTGATTCGGATGGAGATTTTGAGTGCACGGTTGTTTTCGGAATGGCCAAGATAGTCAAAATAGAGTATTCGGGGTAGTGTTTAGTATCCGGGGACTTTTGGACTAGTAGGGACTCGGATTTGAGTGTACAAGTAAAAAATTGGGTTTTATAAGGGATAACCCTTATTTCTCTCTTATAAGTCACGAGAGAGAGGAAGAGAAGAAAGAAGAATGAAAGAAATGAAGAAGGAAAAGAGGAGAGAAAAGGGGATTTCGGGCCAAACTCCGTGGGATTCAACTCGAGGTCGTAGGATTTTATCCACGAGGCAAGTGTTTGATTGCTTTATTCATTTGAGTGTGTATCTCATATTATAGTTGGTAAACTATATAATTTTTGGGTTGAAACCGTTGGAATAAATTTGGGGAAAATTGATTTTGAGTTTACAAATTGATGTATTCTTAACTCTTGATGAATTCTAGCGTTAAACCCATGTTAATGGTGTATATATACGGGTAGAAATGGGATGAAATGAGAAATGAGAGTTTAAATGGGTTTAGGGCTTAAATTCAAGAGAAATGGTTCTATCGCATAAATTAATTGATGTGTTAATTATAAATTAGTGTTTGGATGATTATAGTGTTGTTGGTTGAGATTAGAAACCACAAAATGGAGGTTGGGATGATTTTTGGGTTTTGGAGAAGATGATAATCCGTAGCAGATTTTGAATTTTTGCAGGGTGAATCGATTCGAACAAGCCGAATCGATTTGGTCGTAAACAGTAGGAAAGTAAAACTTTTTTGAATCAATTTGTTAAGGGCCAATCTATTAGAAAAGAGGCAAATCGATTCGGTCCTTAACGAATTCTAGACGTGATTCTAAATCAGAAATTAAATCAGAAATTGGAGATTATTGTAGGGGAATCTAGACGTGATATTAGGACTCCTAGATAATGGAATTTATGGTGAGTAAACCTTGGGATGAAAGAGGGAAGCTTGGATTAGTTAAGGGTACAATCTGGGGTGTGGACCTAATGAATGGTTGGGATGCGTAACATTCGAGAGAGAGGTCTTCAACAAGTGTGTATAGATATATTTACACGGTTAGAATAAATATGGGCCGATTAGATTTGAGTAAATCCTAGGATGCGAGTATGATGTAATTTAGGATATGGATTAAAGAGGATTGAGCGGGTATCCGGTACGTCTATTGACGACTATTATTATAGGTGATGCGATACCTATGGAATTAAGATAAGTAGCTAGTATACTTATTTAATTATTACGAATTGGTACAGTCGGGTTTATATAAATCTTTAAAAGTGAATCTTAAGTAAAAGAATGCTTATAGGTTTAGTATTTTAAGTGTGTAAATACTTATATACTATTACGAATGGGAACATTCGGGATATTTTGGCCATCACTATAAGAGTTCGGCAATTATAGCTAGGGCATATTGAGAAGTGATAAATATTATGTATACGGGTGTTGTTACACTATATATATATATATATATATATATATATATATATATATATGTGTGTGTGTGTGTGTGTGTGTGTGTGTGTGTGATTTAGTTATAAATATATCGGTATGTGAACGATATATTTATGTATACATATATCTCTAGTGCTACCCAGGGAGGTTGCACGATGTGGGTGAATCCCCTAGCTTGTGGAGTAGGGAGAGTATATCCCCAGGTCATATCGTCTCGCATATGGGTGCTATAATGATTCCACTTTCAGAAGGGAATATGACCGCCTCCACCATTTAGTATTTCTACCATGATCATGAGTAAGTCTGACTGGGTACCTGGGTTAAGTTGAGCATACTCGGATGATGATAGCACTTTGAGATTGCATCCTCGAGTTATAGCTTGGTGGGATGGTTATTATACTTATGATTATAATATAGGTATGAATATACTTGTTGTATATAGTATATTGCTCGTATATGAAGATGAGATATCATATAACTTAGACTTGTGTAAAGTGTAAAAATGAATAAGGGTTTATTGTTCTTCCGGGAGATTTATATCCGGATTTATACAAATGTGAATCGTATATTAAAATGAGAATTAAATATACGGGATTTTTATAAGCTCAAGTGAAATTGGTATTTTAAATTAGTGAAAGTTTTGAAGAATGAACGGTGTGTGTGTATATATACACACACACTACACCAAAATGGTCAAATTGACACCCTTTAACCGGCCAGCCTTGTCACGATCATTGACCGTGACAAAAAAAATAGACATTTTTTGTCATGGTCATTGACCGTGACAAACCTTATAAACTTGTCATGGTCAAATTTGATGGCCAGCGGATAGGGCGGGGGTTGAGGGACCTGAATACCGTCCAGGGTATGCCAGTTCATGGACGTTGTCCTTAAGACATCGAGGCCAAGGTGCTCGTCACGCATGTGATACCCGAGAAGGAGAACTCCCCATTGTAGTTGCGCGAACAATGCGGGACGATGCATATTCAAGGGTGTATCAATTCTTATATCGTGTGGCCTACTCATCTCCTCAGACCTACCCCAGACATGTAGTGACATTATGTGAATTGAATTGTTTTAAGTTGTTACATTTGAATTATATTTGGATTACATCGTGATGCATATTATTTTGAATGTATTTTTGCATTATCTCTATTTTATTGGGATATATGATGTTTGAACAGGTACAACGTTGCTATAAGAGGTACAAATATATTGCTGGGCAGTGGCAGTGGCCATACTGCCGAGCAGATTTTTTTTCAATTCTACACAGAATTGTCACGGTCATTGATCGTGACAATTTTTTATAAAATGTCACGGGCTTGTCACGGTTATTAACTGTAACTAAGCTTGTCAAGGACATTGATTGTGACATGATCGTGACAAGTCTAACGAATTGTCATCGTCAATGATCGTGATAAGTCCGTGACAACAAATGTTGTCACCCCTAGACTTGTCACAGTCAATGACTGTGACAATCCGGCAGATTTGGTGTGTGTGTATATATATATATATATATATATATATATATATATATATATATATATATATATATCAAATCGATGAATATGTTAACTAAAGCTTTGGTGAAAGCTTACGGTATAAAGTATATTATATCACGCAGGGTAGGTGATAGTTATGAGGACTTAGAGGATGGATGAAAGAGATTAGTTAGGCAGGGTAGCTTAACTGGGTTGTTTAAAATGTATGCGATAGGTGTGCACTATTAGAGGAGGGGTGAGGTGTATCTCATGAGAGTGCGATACCAGTTTAAATATGATAGATTTCGTATTTAAAAAATATAGCATTTGATGCACTTGCTAAATATTTCAAAATTCCGACTCTGACCCGTTTCTTTATTTTCCCTCTCTATTGCTATATATGTATATATATAAGGTGTCCAGACACAAGGATGACTGGATGATGATTCTTTTGAGTCAGACGTTGGATGCAGCAGCTGTGGATGCTAGAAGGTTTATTTTAGACTCTTCTATCCTTGTGATCTAGATAGGAGGTATTGTAGAAACACTCGGGCTGATAGATCATCTGTATTCATTTATTCTTTTACCGCATTTTAGTTTGCGGCAATTCGATTTGATTGTATTATGTTGTACCGAGAGTTCGGTTACCTTATTTCATTTCAGTTGTGGTATATAAACTGTGTGATTGTTTTACTTAATTGGTTTATTTAAAAAGATTAGTTAAATAAAATTTTAATGTTAGCCTAATAAGTTATTAGTAATTAAATTGGTTTTCGACAGTGATGCTGAGAATGAACCATATGAGATTCCTATTTTAATCTGGTATAGGATTGATCACCCAGTATTTTATTTGGCGGGGTGTCACAGATGGTATCAGAGCATCAGGTTCTAGTGTCCTTAGGAATCTTTACGGACGTACTACGCTTTCAGCATTGCTTTCTATTTGATATAGGACCTTGTCATTAGGATTGTTGATTCCTATTATGAGATTTCGTTCTCTTGCTATTATATAAGATTATAGTAAATCTTTTGCACGCTCGTGTGAGATTCATGTGCTGATCAATGAAGGTCGGCTAGGGAAGGTCGTTACGAGGGTAGTAGGAGGTGGGGCTCATCCGGAGTTGTTAGTTAAAGTTGGGAATGAGGGCCACAGTTGAGGTCACTTTCTTTGTGGCATTTTCATGTATTGCTGCAACGATTACTAGATTATAGTAGTTATATTTATCCACGTATCACTATAGCAGAGAGTAGTGCTAAACACAAATTACCGAGTGAAGTTGAATTGGGAAAAAGTCTGAAAGGTCTTTGATAAGGACCATAATTTAAAGTTTAGGTTATGCGAAGGAATTGTAACGCTATCCAACAGAAGTAGAAGGCTCAGAAGCTCTGGCTTATAGCAGGGTATAGAAATGCCCAGATGTGAAAATTTGAGTAGATTTTTTTTCACTCGTTAGAGAAATGTTGGAATCGTGGGAACGGTGGTCACCATATTTGGGGGAGCGGAATGTTTTTCTTATAAAGGAATCTTACGGATGGATTTAACCGCGAGTTCCTTCAATTTATCATAAATGAAGAAAATGTAGTTTCTGAATTACTCACATAAGGATCGATCAGGGGCTGGCGGTGAACAAAGAGTAATATAAATAAGTGAACCTTGTACCTAATAAGGTTGGTACAATGAAGATAGAGTCCTTCAATGGAATGATAGGCTCACTAGTAAGTGTTGCTAACACTTATAGCTATTTTACTCGGATTCCATATGCATATGATGGTAGTCTTGTACCCTTTATACTAGGAATGTTAATGCTTTCATGAGAGAGGACCTGGATGAGTTGAAGAATTAAATCCAAAGGTAAAGACTGAAAGTGTTTATGTTCATAAGACTCCGCCGGTGGAAATCCGCCCGAGGATTCATTGAAACAGGGTTGTTGAGGCCAGTAGCGTATTTCCTTTTAGATAGAAGAGCTAAGCGAACTATGAGGGTGATTGTCAGGATTGAGGCTATAGAGTCTAGGATACTGATAACCTTAACATGGTCGCGGACAGGGATGGGGAATATGGTGATGTGGAGCGTACAACCACATGCTATGATCTTTCCCGGTATGACTTAAATGACAAGAGTAGGGTGCCTAGATAGGGCTTTGATTAAAGTAGTTTTTGGTTCGGTTAAGACAAATGTAATACGTCTGGGAACCATTTAGAGCTGTTTATGAGTTTCACTTGGATAAAGGAAGTATATTTTGCATGGCAAGATTGAGTCACAATATTTTGATTAACCTTAGATTCGTGTGTGTGATTCGAGTTTATTGGTAGTATCGGTAATATTATAAAGGGTATATCTATATGTTTTTCGATGATAGTGGGGTTCCATTTTTCTTCATTCATTGTGGAAGCGGGTGTTGGTATTTTTGAGCTTATATTTGGTTTTCACTACTCATTTTGTGTGTGTGGTAGTATAATATGTTCTTGTATGATCAGAGCGATAGTAGGCTAATGATTGCAAGGATATCGTATACACAGTTCCAGGGTGGAACTGATTATTTTGCGATATCTATCCTGGATATGGGTTGAGCTTGCCTTTATTATATGTTTAGATGGAACTTAGATCAGTAGATGTTTCATTATCAAGATTATATTGCGTGGGGACCTTATAGATGTGATTTAAGGTATGCATGATTTATAGTTAAGCTGTGAGTTTAAGCTCATTGTTGTTTACGCAAAGGACTTAGTGTTAGTACAAGCGCTTATGGTATGGCTCCTTGACAGAAGTAGGAGTTCTGACCATATTTTGTTGGTGGATGGGATAGGAATATGTCGGTTGCATGTGTTAAGCTAACAGACCTCTATGACCGACAAAGTTAAGTGGTAGTGTATCAGAGGGGTTTCTTGTTTGGATTTCCCTTGCGAGACACTCCACGCATGGACCTTAACGACATTAGGAGTGGAGAGATGTTATTGAGATGCTAGGATATTGGTTTTGATGATAAATTGGTTGAGAGTCGTGTGATGATTAGAGGCTAATAGAAACAGAAGTGCTGTGGAAAAGCACTAAAATGTTTCTCACATCGTAAGTAAATGGGTGAGGCAAGGTTAAGGGAATTTATTTTAGGCTTATAGCCATGCCGTGATTAGGAGGATAATTCGGAGGTAGCATGTTTGTGTATGATGATCGTAACACTTGTGTAGAATATAGACTCCCCGATTAGTTATACTTTCCATTTCACCAAAATGGATGGACATAGAGGTAGAAGTGCGCTAGTATGGTTGTGAGATAGGATTTTGGAAGTCCCGATTGTGTGCCTTAAACCGTTATATATTGATGACCGACGATACGAGGTAGTAGTGTTACGTGAGGGTTCCTTATTTGGATTTTTCTTTGTGAGACGTCCTAGGTATGAAATTGAGCTAATGTCGGGAGTTAGGAAAGGTCTTGGCCATTAGGGATATAGTTAGTATAGTACTTATTTTACGTGTGCAGGAAAACACATCGATCTTAGGACTACCATGAAGTAAGGCTAGTGGGGCCAATGGCGCTGATATAAGAAAATTATAGTGAGTTAACCACGAGAAGATTGATGGGTTAACCTTGAGAAGGATTAAATTTCCAGGTATAGGAAGAATTGAATTTTGAGTTATTCGGGTTGAGAGTACCCAAGCGTTAGCACCAGGCCGAGAAGAAAGTAAGGCCCATTTTTAGAGAGAGTGTTACGTGTGTGACTTTTACAAAAGTGGTGCAGATAGGCACGAATTATAGGGTGTGTACGCACCTTGGTAAGTTGATTTTATATATCGTCCGAAATAGAGGGGGGACATAGTATATAAAGCTGAAGATTATGCTTGGGGGCAGTTATAAATGGAATTGGAACGTTCTGGATGGAATGTCATAGGAGGTATGAAATAATCCAATTATATAGGTGCAAAAAGAGTTAGCACACCCGAGATAAGATGTAAGACTGACGGGAGTAGTCAAGCGTTAGTGTTGTTTCCTATTGAGGGGAATTCGATGTCATGATGTAGACGAACGGATGCTTAGAGTAGCGATTTTAGGATGGGATCGATATGTTAGAAAAGTTATTATAGGCTCATTGTTAGAAGCACTAGGTGCGATTTATCGTTGTTAGAGTTAACATTATGATCGAGATAGTGTGTTAGCATTTAGAGATTTAGTCAAGCTTATTTTTAAGGTAGTGCGTTAGAGTATAAGCCTTGAGATAGGTGGGTGCTGTGAACGAGTATATGGTAGGGTACCATTGTGTTATTTCCATTAGACTTCGGGGTACAAGTCGTATTTGAATTTTGAGGATGGAATTCCTTTGTGAGGGGGAGTATGTAATACCCCAGAATTTTATAGATATTTAAATTACATAAGTGGGTGTAATTTGGTAATTAGAGGAATTACTGTGAATAGTAATTTGGGAATTATTAAGTGTTAGATAATTACCAATGTTTGTTACATTTACTTTGGGGACTAAGTAAATGAGTCGGAATATTTTTATGTTATGTCGCAGTAAGATAAAGCGACGGATAAACGCGTGTTGAGAAGTGTTGGGTCCGATTAGTAAATTTTAGTTAAGTGACTCAGATGGAGATTTCTAGTGCATGGTTGGTTTCAGAATGGCCAAGATAGTCAGAATAGAGTATCTGGGGGTAGTGTTTAGGTTCTGGGGAATTTTGGACTAGTAGGGACTCGCAGTTGAGTATACGAGTCAAAAATTGGGTTTTATAAGGGATAACGCTTATTTCTCTCTTCTCTTATAAGGCACGAGAGAGAGAGGAAGAGAAGAAATAAGAAGGAAAGAAAGGAAGAAGGAAAAGAGGATAGAAAAGGGGATTCCGAGACAAACTCCGCGGGATTCGACTCGAGGTCGTTGGATTTTATCCATGAGGCAAGTGTTTACTTGCTTTATTTATTTGTGTGTATCTCATATTACAGTTGGTAAACTATATGATTTTGGGGTTGAAACCCTTGAAATAAATTTGGGGAAAACTGATTTTGGGTTTACAAATTGATGAATTCTTAACTCTTGATGAATTCTGGTGTTAAACCCATGTTAGTGGTGTATATATATGGGTAGAAATGGGATGAAATGAGAAATGGGAGTTTAAATGGGTTTAGGGATTAAATCCAAGAGAAATGGTTATACCCCATAAATTAACTGATGTGTTAGTTATAAATCAGTGTTAGGATGATTATAGTGTTGTTGGTTGAGATTAGAAACAACAAAAATGGAGGTTGGGATGATTATTGGGTTTTGGAGAAGATGATAACCCATAGCAGATTTTGAATTTTCGCAGGGCGAATCGATTCGGACAAGCCAAATGGATTCGATCTTAAACAGTAGGAAAGTATAAAACTTTCAAATGAATTCGGTAAGGGCGACTCGATTCGAAAAGAGGCGAATCGATTCTGTCCAAGCGAATCGATTCGGCCCTATCATATTTTTGAAAGTTTTCTTCCTTACGTTTAGGAGGAAATTAAATATGAAATTGGAGATTATTGTAGGGGATTCTAGACATGATATTAGGACTCCTAGATAGTGGAATTTAGGGTGAGAAAATATTGGGATGAAAGAAGGAATTTTGGATTAGTTAAGGGTACAATCCGGGGAGTGGACCTAATGGATGGTTAGGATGCGTAACATTCGAGAGAGTTATTTGGCAAGTGTGTATAGATATATTTATGCGGTTAGAATAAATATGGGTCGATTGAATTTGATTAAATCCTAGGATGCGAATAGGATGGAATTTGGATATGGATTAAATAGGATTGAGCGGCTATCCGGTACGTCTATTGACGACTATTATTATAGGTGATGCGATACCTATGGAATTAAGAAAAGTAGCTAGTATACTTATTTAATTATTACGAATATGTGCAGTCAGGTTTATATAAATCTTTAAAAGTGAATCTTAAGTAAAAGAATGCCTATAGGTTTAGTATTTTAACTGTGTAAATACTTATATACTATTACGAATGGGAACATTCGGGATATTTTGGCCATCACTATAAGAGTTCAACAATTATAGCCAGGGCATATTGAGAAGTGATAAATATTATGTATACGGGTGTTGTTACGGTATATATATGTGATTTGGTTATACATATTTTGGTTTGTGAATGATATATTTATATATACATACATCTCTAGTGCTATCCGGGGAGGTTGCACGATGTGGGTGAATCCCCTTGCATTCGGAGTAGGGAGAGTATATCCTCAGATCATATCGTCCCGCATATGGGTGCGATAATGATTCCACTTTCAGGAGGAAATATGACCGCCTCGACCCTTTAGTACTACTACCATGATCATGAGTAAGTTTGACTTGGTACATGGGTTAAGTTGAGCATACCCGGATGATGATAGGACTTTGAGACTGCATCCTCGAGAGTTAGCTTGGTGGGATGGTTATTTATACTTATGATTGTTATATAGGTATGAATATACTTGTTGTATATAGGATATTGCTCATATATGAAGATGAGATATCATATAACTTAGGCTTGTGTAAAAATGAATAAAGGTTTATTCTTCTTCGGGGAGATTTATATTCGGATTTATACAAATGTGAATCGTATATTGAAATGAAAATTAAATATACGGGATTTTTATATGCTCAAGTGAAGTTGGTATTTTAAACTAGTGAAAGTTTCGGAGAATGAATGGTATATATATATATATACACACACACTAGGGTGTACCCATGACGATGGCACGGCGAAAAATTTGTTCCCATCATATTTTGTACCCGTTTCGCCAATTACATATACATTTTTAATTTAAGGTCATTTAAATTAATTATTCGACGCCGAAAATGTTGGACGATTTTCCAAACCCATTAGTTTATTTCACCTACTACCTAAAGTGCCCTTATAACTTTATAAAAATTAGAGTTGAGTCTAAATACGATTTTCCTATAAATATTTTGTAATACAATTTATTTTATATTTAAAAAAAAAAGTTAATGGTTGCAGGTTTTTTTACAAATAAAAAATATTATAAAAAAGTTAAAATAAAACTTTTTTATAAATATACACTTTTTTTCATAAAAATAAAAATATTTAACTTGAATCAAGTGGAACCTTTGTACATTGAGGGCCCTCAATGTTAAGAATGAAAAGAATTTCAATTTAGGTAACTATAAATTCAACAATAAAAAAAACTTTGTTTTCAATAGTGGTCATTGAGCCATGTGCTAATATCCAATCTATTCTCGTAGAGATCATCATTCTCTGACATAAGTTTGAAACCATCACCACCTAATTCGATCTTTCACAAATTTTAAATTAAACACTGAAAATTTTCTAAAATCTTTAAATTTCATAACTATTTTTTAAACTCCTCCAAATATCATGTAATATTATAACCTAGCTGAAATTTTTTTGAGGTTTTTTTAATTAATATTTAAATTTTTCCAAAATTAGGTAATCCATCAAACCAAGTTCAAGAAGTTTAAAAAGTTTATAAAATTATTTTTCACATTACCAAATGTTCAGTTATCCATATACACATGTGTATCAAATTTTAGCCACAAAGACTATCAAAATAACTTACAAAAACATATATAAACTAATACCTCATATTAGCACTAATAATATTCCCTAATCTAACTTGATTAAACTTTGAAAACAATGAGTTATTTTAGTCGTTTAATGTTTAATGTTTAATGTGTTTCTACATTAAAAAATAAAATAAAAAATACCAAAACCAAATTTTCATTCATAGAAATCGACGAAGTCCCAATGTTATGCGGTGGATTCTAGAGAGCCCTATGATGTAGCATGCTTTGCTATTATTTGACTATTGTTTCATTATTTTTTGCTTGGCCTCAATGGCTTATGTTTCTTTATGATGTGAAACCCCCGTAACCATTTCTATTTCACTATTTACCAAAAAAATATAAATTATGCACTTTTAGGACTTAATATTATGGATATAGAACAACAAACATTTTTTTTTCATTTTTAATCCCTATTTTCAAATTACCGACTGACGTTGCATTCTATGATTGATTGACGTTTTATAAATATGGGTCCGTGACAACAATTTTATTCAAAAATTGGGTCTAACATTATAAATAAAATATTTGT
Organism: Sambucus nigra; assembly: GCA_949130495.1. NCBI lineage: Eukaryota > Viridiplantae > Streptophyta > Magnoliopsida > Dipsacales > Adoxaceae > Sambucus > Sambucus nigra. The sequence continues at coordinate 141,728,477 of OX422218.1, forward strand.
TGTCCTATTTACAAAATACATATTACAATAAGTTCTAAATTTACAAAATCCCCAAAAAATAAGGGTTGCTCCAAAAAGTACTACATTAATTAAAAAGTAGTGGGGTTAGGTTCAACTTCTTAAAATCGTCACTTAACATTTTTTCTAAATACGAACTTCGTTAGTATCTTAATTCATTAAACCCACCCACTTCTCATATATAGTTGTACTGTACTATAATGTTTCTCGAAACACTCAATCTTCACGAACTGACGGTGATTTTGGTGATAGCTTGTGGTGTAGCTGGTGGTGGAAATCGGAGTGTTAAAGTTCAAGCAATCAAAATATAACCCTAACAATGTTACCATTCCTCTCTACATAAACAAAAATTAGGACATAACATATCTAAACACCTAAAAAAATCAAGCAATCATATTGAGATATTTAAAAAAGGCATTCAAGCAATCATTTTCATATTCTAAGGTCACCATACAACATACGCATCTAAAATAGTAGATACATGAAGTGAAATGCAACTAAATTAAACATAATTAACCTTTTCAAAACCCATTCTTAAACATGTAGATTTTTCCTGAAATATAACATAATAAAAAAAAAGCATTAAGTGAACTTTCTTTTATTATTAACACAGAGTCAGACAACACATAAAAATGGCATTTTTTGCCTAATGAAAAACACAAATTATAGAGGAGTTAATTAAATAATTTAAACATTATATCTTTATCCTTATCTTCATTTGACAAGCCGCTAGCTCAGGCCTGTAGAATGGCTGAAAAAACATCCATGACTGGTATCTATTTTGACTAACCTATGGACAGAGGAAATGAGACAACCTGTGGAGAGATAGAGTAATCTGTGTATCTATTTTGACTAACCTGCGGATAGAGACAAAAGATACTCAAAATGAAAATAATGGGTTTGGGGGATGAGTTTTCTTAAAAAATGAGTGTTTGGTGAGAGAAGGCTAACGATGAAGAGAGTAGCATTTTATTTCCTATTAAGACAGTACCATTTTCACCGCCCTTCCCAATGTCTTTTGAGCCACAGAACTTTGGTTTGGCGTGTGTATCAATTTAAGATCCATCTTTAGAGGAAGAGAATCTTGTACGTGTCACTTAATTTCATCGTTAGATACAAACCACAAAAGTCCCTCGAGCTCCGACACCGGTTTGATCAGCCATGACCCCTTCCATTATCAGTCCCAAAATTTATCGTCTCTCTAACACCATCAACAACCACAAAGTACCTACAATAATCAAGTTAGAAAAATTAACTTATAAATAGATAATATAAAGGGTAAAACATTTCAGATCAATATCTAAATCAACCTCGCCAAAAAACATTTTACCCTAAACTGGCAGCCTTAACCTCGTCCAAAAACCTCCATGAGCCTCCGGCGAGACCCAGACAGCTTATCATAGCGGATCTGAACAAAAAACAGAGTCTGAAAAAAAAATATTAACAAAAAAAATACCACAAACCCACTACAATAAATCATCTCTTAGAAGATTTGAACAAAAAAAATGACTAAATAAAAAATAACATCAGAAATACATCGCATTTTACCCAGTTTGCTATCCGAAATACACCCCAAACCAATGATCTCTGTGAAGGCGTTAAAAAATAACATCAGAAATGTTACACGAACCTTCATCGATGGAGGTCATGAAAAAAAAATGAACAAAAGTTGAGGTGATACCTGTGAGAGTGCGAGAGCTGGAGGTAGCAGGAGTGAGAGGGCACGGTGAGAAGAGAGAGAGAGAAGGAGAGTCACCCAAATAAGAGTAGATGATGTGTTGTTAAACGTGTAAATTGAGAGGTCATGTGTTGAGAGGTTTGAGGCTTATTAATTTTTGTACTTAGTTGCAGTGAGACATGTCTACTTCAGCCAAAGGTTTTTAAATACTCAAAGGGTTTAAGGGGTGTAAAACACTGACATCGTTCCAAGGTGTTTTTTAGGAATCTAAGTCATGGGATACAAACTCCTAAGATTTCATCATAACGATTTCATCTTAACCATCAGTGGATAAAGATCAAATTTATTAACTTTCGATCTCAACCGTGAGTTAGCCAAGACCGAAGGTCCCTCCTCCTTTATATATATATACATATATGAGGATTATACATATCAAATCAATGAATATGTTAACTAAAGTTTAGGTGATAGCTTACGGTATAAAGTATATGATATCACGCAGGGTAGGTGATAGTTATGAGGACTTAGAGGATGGGTGAAAGAGATTAGTTTGGTAGGGTAGCTTAACTGGGTTGTTTAAAATGTATGCGATAGGTGTGCACTATTAGAGGAGGGGTGAGGTGTATCTAATGAGAGTGCGATACCAGTTTAAATATGAGAGATTTCATATTTTAAAAATGTACATTTGATGCACTTGCTAAATATTTCAAAACTCCAGCTCTGACTCGTTTCTCTATTTTCCTTGTCTCTTGCTATATATGTAAATATATTAGGTGTCCAGACACAGGGACGACTGAATGATGATTCTTTCGAGTCAGACGTTGGCTGCAGCAGCTGTGGATGCAGGCAGGTTTATTTTAGACGCTTCTACCCTTGTGATCTAGATAGGAGGTATTGTAGAAACACTCGGGTTGATAGCCCGTCTGTATTCATTTATTCTTTTACTGCATTTTAGTTTGCGACAACTCGATTTGGTTGTATTATGTTATACCGAGAGTTCGGTTACCTTATTTCATTTCAGTTATGGTATATAAACTGTGTGATTGTTTTACTTGGTTGGTTTGGTTAAAAAGATCAGTTGAATAAAATTTTGATGCCAGCCTAATAAGTTATTTGTAATTAAATTGGTTTTCTACTGTTATGCTGAGAATGAACCATATGAGATTCCTGTTTTAATCTGGTATAGGATTGATCACCCGGTATTTGATTAGGTGGGGTATTACAGGGATATTAATAGTAAGTAATAAAGATTTAAAACATACCTATCAAAAACAGAGCCAATGACTTCAAGTTCACGAGATAGAAAATGGTATGGATTCGTTTCACCCTCACAACACCAATCTCGATTTTTGAAACACGTTTTCGCCACACTAAATAGAAATATAATTACATAAGATTAAAATTAGCTAAATTAGCATCCCAAAATAAGCCTATACCAAATGTTACCATGAAACTAAACATTTGATCCTAAACTAATTTACCTGTGAGGAACAACAACAACAACAATGGTGTGTAACCATCAATATGTGTAATCAACAATGATGCGTAATGACGAGTAATCAATAATGATACCTAGAAATTGAAAAACAGTGGAATACAATATGCGTAATCAACCAAGATGCCAAATAATTCGAAATTGAATTATTTGGCAGACGAGCAAAATAATTCGAAGTAGAACATGTCTACTCCAAGTTTGAGAGGTTGTGGATCAAAATCTTTTTCGATAGTTTAGAATGGAAAGCACTTCAGGCCAGGTCTTTAAAATAATGCTAATATAATTTCAGAATGCTAATATACTACTGCAAGAAAAATGGTTCTGGTAGTTGAATATTATTAGTTTTGGCTTCCACGTAAGAGATTGGAGCAAACATTTATTGGTTTTTCATTTCCCATTTTCAAGTATTTGAATATAAACATTAGAAATACTACCACAAATTGAAGAAAGAATCCATCTTTAAAACATTCTAAACTGTTCTTGTCAGAAAACAGTAATGAAAAGTCATAACATACAAACAATTGTAAGAAAATTCCATTTAGTTATATATTCGCTTCCAAAAAATCTTCAAAGGGGAAAGTGACTTAAAAACAAATATCGATAAGAAAAGGGGCTTTGTAAATTTAGGACCTATTGTAATATGTATTTTTGAAATAGGACAGCAACATTTCATTTAAAATTTTCGTCCCTATTTTTTAATAAAGTCATTGACATGGACCCACATCCATAAAATGTCAACCAATCACATTATGCCACGTCAATCGATAATTTGAAAATAGAGACTAAAAATGGAAACCAAATGTTTGTTGTCCTATATCCATAACTGATATTATTTTAGATCCTAAAAATATATAAACTAAAAAAAATTAACAAATCTTTCTTGCATCCCAACATCCATAGAAACGAGATTCAGTATAAAGTGCGACATATGAGCATTCACCTAAAAAGTAAGAATAATATACACCAATATGCACTCTTATTCCGAAAAAAACTTCAGAAAAAAAATACATGCCAAAATTTATTGCCAGCGTTTTACATTCGCTTACACATGATGCGTAATCACCCAAGATTGGTCAACAAAAGATCTAAAACCCCAAGACAAATGATGCGCAATCACCCAAGATGCGTAATCACCCAAGATGTCAAAAAATTTATATAAAAACGCATCAATATGCGTACAAATTTTGGGGGAATGAATCAACCAAGGATACGTAACAAGGATGAATGGGAGATGAATGGGTTTGGGGGAATTGATTTTGGGGGGGGGGGGGGGGGGGGGAATCGTGAGTGTTTTGGGGAATGAATCAATAATTTTTTTTTATGTTTAGTAGACACTAATTTTAGGGGGTAATTATTTGTTTTTAGGTATTTTTGTGACAAGCTAATATATTTTGCTACTAATGAATTTTTATTAGTGGCAAACTAATATATTTTCCTACTAATGAATCCGTATTAGTGGCAAACAATTTAAATTTGTAGCTAATTAGAATTTTGGGTTCCCGCTAAGTGTGTAATTTTTCCCTCCTTAAATTTAGTGGCAAAATTAGTGGCGATTTTAATTTGTTGCCATTAATAGATTATTTTTTAATGGAAAACATTGATTTTGCCATAAATTATACGTTTTAGTGGTAATAAATGATTAGCCACTAAAAAAATTGCCATGAAATAATATTTTTCTTGTAGTGCGGGTTGTCAAAGGAAGATAAGACTCAAAGTGGTTCATGATCGTCTCATTCATAGCCTTAGGTGAGGACATTAGTAACTCATTTTTAAACACATAAACTCTAATATCGATAAAAAGAGTAGTGGTATAACACTATGGAGGAGTGATATCCTAATCTTCTTCTACCATTCATTAGGGATATTGTATTTGTGATCGAGTATGAAAAAGCAAGATGAGTTGGTTGATCTTTGTTTATTTCATAAATAATATGATTGTTTTTTTTAAATACGCCCATAAATACTTTGTTTTGAGTTTGGTAGCTTTTTCAAAAGCCACTCTCAAAATTCCCTTGAGTACCTACAAAAATTGTCTAAAAATAACACGTGTTGCGGTAAGTACAGGTATCAATCCAACATCCAAGGTGAAACAATTAATGTGAATACTTGAAATTTCAACTTTTTTTTATTAAAATCTTTTTTTTAAAAAAACAATTTCAAGGGAGAATGAACTAATAAATGCTAAAAATTATGAAATGACTAAATAAGGAAAACTAATGTGCAAGCGATTGTGAAATATGTGAGAAGGTCAAGAGATGGGATTACACTGCATTTTTAATTATTTTAATTTCTCAATTTATTAATTTAAAATATTTAGAGATAATATTAAATTGATAATCTAACTCTCGTTAAAATTATAAATTTAATAAAATCTTTTTCAGAAAATTAATTTAAAAATGTCACACGATGAAAAATTTGGACTACACTATTTTAAGAAAATTACCCGCTACGATCAATTTAACAAAAAAAATATCAATCCTCAAATTTCAACACCGAATTAATATTCAAATATAGGAAAGACCTATCTCTAGTTCGATTCCTAAATTCAAACATTAATTTGTTCAATTAATTTACTAACTCTCATTACATAAATTAATTGGCGACAGTTAAAATTATTTTACCTAGAAATATAAAATTAATTAAATCAATTAATTAAATTAACAGCATTCGCAGTGCATCCCACCCCACGGGGTGTTTAGCCAAACATTATCATGTTAGAATAAACAACATTCAATAATATAGCAAGAATGAAAAGGAAAGGGAAAGAAATTCAATACGCAAAATGTCCTTGTCGAACTTGTTCATGAAAGTGCGTCTCAATCTTCTCACAAATCCAACACTTGATTACACCAAAAAGAATAAAAACAAACCTACAAATTTATTCTAAACTAAACTAATTTTTTTTTGTATTTTTCTGATTTTTTTTATGACCCTAAACTGTACATAAAATACACCCCTTTTCTCTCTCCTGCGTCTCTCGTTTTTTATTCTGTTCTGAGAGTTCTCCTTTTATAATGAGATGATACCTTTTTTTTCATAATCATACCCACGATGTTTGTTTGTTTGGATATTTTGTTGGGATTTCTTTTTGATTGTTCAAAGAATGTTTGGGTTTATCTTTAGAAGCATGGCAGGTGGCTCGAGATTGGTGTCCGGGTTTTTGTGTTTCGGATCATGGAAGTTGAGTCCGAATTTTGGCTTAGGCGTTGTTGGGTACTGTCTTGGGTCGCCGGATTTGTAGGCTGCCATGGCAATGGGTAAGGGCTTGTAGTTTTCGGGGTAGCAGGTCGCGGGAGTTGGGTTAAAATCGGTGATGGGTTCGACAGGGTCGAGGTTAAGAAGTGGGGCTGGGCCAAAATTGGTTTCGAATTTGTGAGGGGAGCACGAGCAGATGGTGGTACCCGGTTTGATGGGTTGGCTCCAGGTTCGAATATGGGGTTTCATTTTTAGGGGGGATTTCGGGTTTGGCTAAGGTGGAGGTCGGGTGTTGATTTTTTATTTATTTGGTCTTTGGCAGGTAGATTTTGAATATGAGGTTATGGTGTTGGGGGTTATTTTAGAATGGTTGTTGAGTTTAGATGTTAATGGAGGAAAGGGAAAGAAATTTGTGGTGTTTGTTTTAATGGAGGAGAGAGAGTAAGTATAGTTGACGAAGATGAATAGTAAGTGGGGTATTAGAGTGTGGTGAGGTATATGGTATTGGTGTGGGGGTGAGGGGCTAGTTTGGTGTGTTTTAGGTGTATGGGATAAGGGTGTGAGTGGGTTTAATGTGTGTGTTTAAGTTGGACCCTTAAAAAAATGACACTACCAAAAAATAAAACTAGAACTAAAATAAAAATAAAAATCTAAAATTAAAATTCTAATTTATTACTAAGAGACTCAAAAATAAAAAATAAATAAATAAATAAAACTCTATAAAAACTACAAATCCTAATCAATAAATTAAAACTAAAAACTAAAAAAAACAAAATAAATTCCTAAAAACTAATCCTCAGAAAAATAATAAAATAAAATAAAAATTAAAAACTAATAAAAATCAAAATCAGAATAAAGAAATATAATAATAGAAAATAAATCCTAGAAAATGCTAAATAATTCCTAAAAATAAAGACGACACAAGATAAAAATATAAAAATTCTAAAAATAAAAAATGACTCAAATAAAAAATCTAAAAATAATATAATGAGCGACTAAAATGCATCTATCCGGGGCTTAAATTAGACACTTTTGGGTGTTTATCACACCACCCCCAAACAGAATATTGCTAGTCCTTGAGCAAAAATTGAGAGAAAACAGAGATAAGTAACCAAAAGTGTGCCACTTTCGCAGGCACTGTCGATTGCACTTAGCATGTGCAATAAGCCGTTAAACCTATAGGTTGCCCTATAGGACGAGTGGTGTCTCGTGAGGGTTTGTAGTGAATGTACCCACACAATTCGAAAACTTATTTAAATGCAGTATCTGAGTAGATGATAAAACGCTATACAACCCAACTAAAAAGGACGTCAAGGAACACCATATTCAACTATCAAAATAAGATATGAAATTACTTAATACCAAAAAGTGTAATCCTTCCTAAAACTCAGCATGTGTTAATGTGAACCAATCTTAAGTGTCATTAGAGTAATTCTTAGATCACCTATATAGGATCAACGCTTTGACTTCAATTCTCACCGGATATATCTCTCTGAATCAAACTCTCTGAGAATTGGGTAAGTGTATCTCTATAGTGTGTGAGGATGTTAGTAAATGTAAATAAGTTCAAACGTCTCACGTACTTTATAAGAAAGAACGGATACATGAAAAAAATCTAATCTCATGAAGGAATGCTAACCACTATGTCGAGAATGTCGAGTTATTCATCATATAATCTTCTTATTTGCCCGGACACTTTACCAAGGGTGAAAATGGGGTTTATGTAAGGTATGAAGGAAAAATTAAGAAGATGAACGATATAGTGGAAATGTTTTGAGAAGAGTGTGACGCAAGAATAACTAATGTCTTCATTTTTCGAATTTTTGATCGCATGCTTTCTTTTTCTTCTTATCTAAATTTTTTTCCTTTTTTTTTCTACTTTTTTTAATTGGTTTTTCTCCTTTTTCTATTTTTTATTGCGATGCATTTTTTTTTCATAAGGAAAATGAAGACAATTTACATTGATAATTTCAAACACTCTTTTTCTAAAAAATAATGGCAATGATGGATGGTATTTGGGAAGAGATGAGTGTATGGAAAAATCGGTTTAGTGCTCGGGACAGACTACAAGACACATGTTTCTTACAACTCGAAAGTAATGTCATTCTGAATGATTAAGCCAATTATGAAAAAAAAATAATGAGATCATGCAACGACTAAGTGCAGTATCCAAAGAAAGTTGAGTCAACTCGTGACTCGAAGATACGTAAAATACCTCAAAAAGGTGAAAAGCTCAAATCTCACGGGTTTAAGTCACCACTAGTGATCTTTTAAGTATCTCTTGAGAATATAACTACTCTTTAACTTTTGATTGTAAACGTTATAGTGTAAAAGTTCCGAGTTTAGGAATTCATAGTGCAAATACGCTTTAATAGGTATTAATTAATTTAAGGTTAAAAGCGTAATTTTTGGGTCAAACACAGGTATTCCGAGATTTCTAAAAGAGGGATGATAGATAAATCATATCATAAAAAATTATTTTTAACTAAAGAAAAAGTTTAAAATTACTTGTTTCTAAATTTTTTTCAAAATTGATACGATTTTGATAAATTTCCCACCCCTAAACAAAAGAGAACATCGCCCTCGATGTTTAAAACCATATATAAAAATAAAAGCACAAGGGAGGAAAGACATTACCATAATGAACCGCAAATGAAAATGTACCGCATGGTGGAGTAGAGATAGAACCTGAAGAACAAATGCGATATAAAAATATGTACAAGTCTATAAAGCATTGAAAAAGCATTGGGTGGTGTGAAACAGCACCCCCAAATATGATAAACTCATACTCAGAAACAATAAACGACGGGCTGCCTCCCGGTAGTGCTAAGTTTAACGTCTTCAGCCAGACTGAACTAATATCACCCTAAGGATAGGAACTATGAACGTGCGGGGTGACAAAAAAATGGGGTGATGATACGCACCCCCAAACAAGACTAAAGTGTTAGTCTTGTTGGATAAAGGTGAAAACGGGTCAATGCACTTGTATGGCAAAGTGCATCACACGATGCAAAGCATCGGTGGGCCACGGGTGGGTGGGTATCAGGGTATGGAGACGATGGGCAAGGGTGAGGGTGAACAGACATTTATCACAAGCCTTATTGAGCCGAAAGGTGAGGGAAACAAGGACCCTATAAGCGTGGTGCTCAAACTGGATGATGAGGCAAAATGGTTTGGAAATAATAATGGGGTGAGCCTCATAGAAAGCGCACGGCCGTTCTATAAATGGACGATGATAATGATCGCTCTGTGACATGCCAGTGAGCTGTAAATGGAAAAAATAAACACCACAAGGAAGTGGTGTGTAGAGAGTAACAAGCTCGGTGTCACAAATGGGTAGAGTAGCATACATACTCACAGGGATGGTGGGGTCGATGAAAAGTGCACAAATGGGATCGTGGAGTACTAGGGCCGAGGGTAGGTGTAGGTGAGGACCTAAATACGTAGATGGGAACAAGTGAGGTGAAATAACAAGGTCCAAACCAAGTGGTGGGGTAGAAGGGACAGTGGGTGGATCAGGTGGGACAAAGGGTGGGGGAAGATGATCTAACTCATGAGTAGGAGAAACACACTCCTCATAAGGCACAGAGTGATCCTTAAGGGCACTAGTAGGAGGAAGTGTGAAAGTAAACGAGGGAGTGGTTAACTTAGCCACCATTACGTCACCATCCGAGGTGGTGAAAGGATCTAACGAGGCTTTAAGATCCGAGATAGATGAATCTACATCAATATTCGTCTCAAGGGGAGCCAAATATGATGGGGTAGGATCCATATCAAGAGAGGTGGGGACCATCTCTGATGCTATTTCGAGACATTGGTGAGCACTCATAGCCGGAGCTAACCTAAAAGATAGGGGCATGGCAGAGACATATGCAATTGGGGCATAAGGTAAAATCTCAGGCGTAATGAAGGATTCTATGGAAGGGGAAAAGAGAACCTCAATGTTGGGTTCGAAAGGACGGGTCCGTGTAGGATCAGTTTCACAGACAGTGGATAGGTCAACACAATTGTCAACTTGGGGTTTGAACCACTAGGTGGTCTCAACTGCAAGATTCTCAGGATGATAGGGTTGGTCACACTCAAAATCCGTGGCACAAGATGACACATCATCATTCCACGTAGGTGTAATAAAGGGTCGACTTGGGGTGGAATTCGTCTCTTTCGCACACTCAAAATCATATAATCGTTGTTCAAGCCTTTGAAGTGATTCAGTTTGAGATTGAAGTGTGCGCGCGAACTTGTGCAAGAGACTTTCGAGGGCAGATGTGTAAGGTGGTGGTGAAGTGTTAGCGGGTGGCGGCGGTGGTTGACGTGGACACAACTCGCTATGGATAGGAATAAACGGAGAATACTCGAATGAAGTGTGTGGAGTGGGGCCAAGTTCATCATACACGAAAGGAACGCCTTCGTGATGGACAAATGGTTGATGCTCATTGGGTGCGTAGTGAGAGAACTGATCGTGAATGGGTGAACAAGGTAATGATGACGACTGTTGGAAACCATAAGGATCCATAACATGGCATTGGGATTCATATTGCATGGAAGGGTGATCAGGACGCCATGAATAGCTTGGGTATACATACCCCTCGGCATTGGATAGTTCGTGAGAATACGACGAGCGTGTTTCCAAAATAGTATCATATGGACGCACATGTTCCATGTTGGGGTCAGATGGAGAGATTATAAATGGATACTCATGGGACAAGTGATCAAGAAGAAAGCAGTGTGTGCACGACGAAGCATGGGATGTGTTGACACTCAACACTGGAGGCGGTGGAGTAGGACATGTGTGCGTGGATGACACACGAGTATCAACAATGGGTGTTTGAAAGTTAAAGCCATCAATTAATGAATAAAGGTTCGATTCGGGCTTATCATCAAACAAACTTCGAGAGAATGTGAAATGACCAAAGTATTCCCGTAAAGGACGTTCTTCAGCCATGACAAGAGGAATATTTTTGGGTTTTTAAATATTTTTCAAAAGAAAAGAAAATCTTTTTGTGCTTTTTGAAAATAAGAAAAGGAAAATCTTTTTCGTATTTTAAATATGGAAAAAAATGAAAATCTTTTTGGGATTTTTGAAAATATTTAAAAAAGAAAGAAAATATTTTTGGTATTTTTCGAAAAATGGGAAAAATTGGACTCTTGATTTGGTCGAACTAACTAAAACCGACTACTTAAAGAATGAAATTGGACACACACAGTCAAGAAAAAATCTTAACGTGCACGTAGCCATTTATTATCTTCAAAATTAGTGAAAGGGGTAGTCAAATTTTAATTAAGCCCGCGGGCGACAAAATCACGGAATTTATCTTTGTGATCGCCTGTTGTCAAAAGGTGTTCTTACGGGGCTAGCTAGTTGATTGGTGTTAAATTTAATGACATCTAGGGTAGCACACAATGGATAAGCGAGTCAGTCGGGTGATGAAATCCCTTCTCGTTTCAATGATCGGGTGCAGGTCTTAGTTAAATTAATTCATCAAACCATTCAATTTAAGTGCGATGCAGAAATTAAAAGCACACAGGAGCAATTAATCACACAAAAAATGAACTCTTTTGCAGGAGATTCACGAGGGATAAAAAAATGTACCTCCCATGGTTTTTACACACGTGGGGTGAAGACCAAGCTGAGTCGACCCGGGGGAGATCTCGCATATCTCAGTCGACCCCGGGAGTCCTACCGATCCAAAGTAGAGAGGCTTCAAAATCCTCACCCTTGGACGCCCTCTCTCTACCTTGTCCGGTTTCCCTTTTCGCTTTTTTTTATGGAAGAATTATTACAAAAATAAATCGGTGTCAAAATGTACCAAATAAATACAAACCTTCAAAAATCCTATACAACCAGTCTAATGAGGAGGGAGGAGGAAGAATTACAACGAAATAAAAATAAAAATTACAAGTATTCAATTTCTCTCCACGTCAAGAAAGCGGCAACGACGCCATTTGATAATAGGCTCTTTGGGTATATCGTTGTTTTCAAAAGCCACTCTTAAAATTTCCTTGAGTACCTATAAAACTTGTCTAAAAATAACTCGTATTGCGGTAAGTACGGGTATCAATCCAACTTCCAAGGTGAAACAATTAATGTGAATACTTGCAATTTCAACTTTTTTTTTATTAAAATCTTTTTTTTAAAACAATTTCAAGGGAGAATGAACTAATAAATGCTAAAAATTATGAAATGACTAAATAAGGAAAACTAATGTGCAAGCGAGTGTGAAATATGTGAGGAGGTCAAGAGATGGGATTACACTACATTTTCAATTGTTTTAATTTCTCAATTTATTAATTTGAAATATTTCGAGATAATATTAAATCGATAATCTAACTCTTATTAATATTATAAATTTAATAAATCTTTTTCAGAAAATTAATTTAAAAATGTCACACGATGAAAAATTAGGACTACACTATTTTCAAAAAATTACTCGCTAGGATCAATTTAACGAAAAAAATATCAATCCTCAAATTTCAACACCGAATTAATATTCAAATATAGGAAAGACATATCTCTAGTTCGATTCCTAAATTCAAACATTAAATTGTTTAATTAATTTACTAACTCTTGTTACATAAATTAATTGGCGACAGTTAAAATTAATTTACCTAGAAATATAAAATTAATGAAATCAATTAATTAAATTAACATCATTCGCAGTGCATCCCACCCCTTGAACCCAAACATTCTCATGTTACAATAAAAAACATTCAATAATATAGCAAGAATGAAAAGGAAAGGGAAAGAAATTCAATATGCAAAATTTCCTTGTCAAACTTGTTCATGAAAGTGCGTCTCAATCTTCTCACAAATCCAGCACCTGATTACACCAAAAAGAATAAAAACAAACCTACAAATTTATTCTAAGCTAAACTAATTTTTTTTTGTATTTTTCTGAATTTTTTTATGACCCTAAACTGTACATAATATACACCCTTTTTCTCTCTCTTGCGTCTCTCATTTTTTATTATGTTCTGAGAGTCCTCCTTTTATAATAAGGTGATACTTTTTTTTATAATCATACCCACAATGTTTGTTTGTTTGGAGATTTTTTTGGGATTTCTTTTTGATTGGTCAAAGAGTGTTTGGGTTTATCATTAGAAGCATGGCAGGTGGCTCGAGATTGGTGTCCGGGTTTTTGTGTTTCGTATCATGGAAGTTGAGTCCGGATTTTGGCTCAGGCATTGCTGGGTACCGTCTTGGGTTGTCGGATTTGTAGGCTTCCATGGCAATGGGTAAGGGATTGTAGTTTCCGGGGTAGCCGGTCGCGGTAGTTGGGTTAAAATCGGAGATGGGTTCGACATGGTCGGGGCAAAGAAATGGGGTTGGGCCGAAATTGGTCTCAGATTTGTGGGGGGAGCACGAGCAGATGGTGGTACCCGGTTTGATGGGTTGGCTCCGGGTTCGGATATGGGCTTTCATTTTTAGGGGGGATTTCGGGTTTGGCTAAGGTGGAGGTCGGGTGTTGATTTATTTTATTTTATTTGGTCTTTGGCAGGTAGATTTTGAATATGGGGTTATGGTATTCGGGGTTATTTTGGAATGGTTGTTGAGTTTAGATGTTAATGGAGGAAAGGGAGAGAAATTTGTGGTGTTTGTTTTAATGGAGGAGAGAGAGTAAGTATGGTTGAAGAAGATGAATAGTAAGTGGGTATTAGAGTGTGGTGAGGTATACGGTATTGGTGTGTGGGTGAGGGGCTAGTTTGGTGTGTTTTAGGTGTATGGGATAAGGGTGTGAGTGGGTTTAATGTGTGTGTTTAAGTTGGACGCTTAATAAAATGACACTACCAAAAAATAAAACTAGAACTAAAATAAAAATAAAAATAAAAATCTAAAATTAAAATTCTAATTTATTACTGAGAGACTCAAAAATAATAAATAAATAAAACTCTATAAAAACTACAAATCCTAACTAAGTAAATTAAAACTAAAAACTAAAAAAAAAACAAAATAAATTCCTAAAAACTAATCCTCAGAAACATAATAATATAAAATAAAGATTAAAAACTAATCAAAATCAAACTCAGAATAAAGAAATATAATAATAGAAAATAAATCCTAGAAAATTCTAAATAAGTCATAAAAATAAAGACGACACAAAATAAAAATATAAAAATTAAAAATGACTCAAATAAAAAATCTAAAAACAATATAAAATACAAACTAAACACACACAGAGCTCGGGGAAATGTCTTGGTTCGATTTAGGATTAGGTTAGGTTTCGGGACTGGGTTCAGGACATCAGAACTCATCAGGGCATGCTCAAATATGACTTCAGTCTTCACGGTCTTTTTGATTTCTTCATTAATTGCTTTTAACCGCTACTTTGTCGCAATTACGTCGATTTAGCATCATTAAACACTGCGACTGCGTATTGACCTGTAAAATATATAAATACAAATATAAGGCCATTTTTAATTAAAATGAGCGACTAAAATGCATCGATTCGGGGCTTAAATTATACACTTTTGGGTGCTTATCAGCTTTCACCAAATTTTGCTGACTTTTGTACATTTTTTGTCACTAAATATCATCACATATAACTGTAATACCCCATATTTTTGATGATTTAAATAATTATGGGATTAATTATTATGGAGGAATTAAGTGAATTTAAATGTGAGAATTAAATTATTAATCAATCCGGATCTAATAAAAATAAATATTAACTAGCGTGCCAAGGGTTAATACTTATTAAATTAATATTACTGTGCGATATGTAATATGGAAATTATTAATTTAATATTACTGTGCGATATGTAATATGGAACTATACACTTTGATAAATTGTCGAGAGAGAGAATAATACGAAAGTTTAGTGAATTGAGTCAGACGCGCGTGTGAGTCGTGTCAGGACTAATTTAGTGGAATAAATATATAAATTATTTTTAGTAACTCGTATGATCATTTCGTGTGTACCGTTGAGTCCGGAAGGGTCGAGATAGTCAAAATAGTATACCCGGGTGTTTAGTTTGGGTCCCGGGACAATTTTAGGCCTAACCGGCACCCCGAGAGGGCATTATAGTAAATTGGATTTTTAGGCTAAATTAATGGACGAAAATTAAGAGTTGAATTATCAGCCAAAGGAAGTACATTAGGGTTAGAAATCTACAGGAAGTAAGAACGGCCATAGGAAGTGTGAGGGAAAGCTATTGCCAAGAGAAGAGGGGATCGGGACAAGGGAACACACCCATACCAACAAAGTCAAGAAATCAGACGACTAATTCAAGGCAAGTGTTTATAACTTATTGTATTTCGGTATTTATCATACTCATGTTAGTATAGGACTGTTAGAAATATGTTTGGTTCATAAAAATGATGAAATTGAGAATTTTTGGGTATGTAAATGGATTCTAAAATTTGTTAAATTGAAACCCTTCATGTTTGTAGACTAAAAATCATGTTTTGAGGAACTTATGTGTAGAAAAAATCTGGAAATTATGGGTTCTTGAATATGAATTGGAAGAACTAGGGTTTTGATAAATTAAATTGGGGATTTCATGTTTTATGGATGATTCGTAATGAATTGATGATTCTCGGATGTTATAATTCATATATTATTGATGGGGTTCGAATTAGAACTGATTGGTTGGAGTTTGGGATGTTGAATTAGAGGTTTTAGGTTTAAAAATGGTGGGAAAATGATGAAAAATCTGGGTAGGAGACGAACAACGCAATCTCGCGCGAAGTCTCGAAGTCGTTCGAGCGAGATTCCATTTCGCGCGAAGTCGTTCGAGCGACATGTGGCAGTCGTTCAAACGACATGCCATCTGGTTCGAGTGACAGAGTGAAATTTTGGGAATTACTTAGAATCTAGTTTTGAGTTTATTGGTTAATGGAAGAGAGATAAATTTCCTAGTAATAAACTTAAGTAAGGCAGAATTTCGGAATAAAGTATGAGCGACTAAATACTTTAATGAATTCGGCATGGAGAGAATGTACCTTAGAGATTACGAGAGGGATAATAATCTCAATAACTGTATTATGAAATGTTGAAATATAAATACGTAAGAGAAGTATATATGTAGGTGAGGGAAATACCTATAAATTATAATAGGACGTGTGTATGCGTATTATGTATTATTAATATATAAGGCACTAATGGGTGATAGCCCGGGGGTGTAAGAATCTTATTATTAAGTGTACTAATGGTTGATAACCCGGGGTTACAAGAATGAATTATAAATGTGCTAATGGGTGATAACCCAGGGGTACAAGATGATTTAAATAAGAGTAACAATGGGTGATAACCCGGGGGTACAACATTTTGGTTAGGTGCGCTAATGGGTCTTAGCTCGGGTATATATATATATATGTGTGTGTGTGTGTGTGTGTGTGTGTGTGTGTGTGTGTGAGTTTGTGAATCAACCTAGTGTTTATAGCTTGTAGAGATGGGCATATAAATTTGTTAAGATAATCTTAAGGGTATAATCGATTTATTATGGAAACGGGAAAACATATTAATTAACTATTCGACATAGGCTAATTTGATAACGTATTGTATGGGGGATACGGGTTTACTAATAGTGAGGATAAATACTAATAGGATGAATTCAGACTAGTTATATAGGGTGGTATAACTAAGGAGAAATTAGGTACTCTTTAGACGTGCACAATAGAAGAGAAGTGAGAATCTCATGTGAGAGTCCGAACTAACATGCAATTGATACTTGCTTAACTGCAAATTTTAAATACTTGCTTAAACAAATATTTTTTACACATCGGGCTCTGACCCGTTTCTTGCATCTCTTCTCTCTCGTGCTATATGTATGTATTATATCAGGTGCTCAGCCATAGGGACATCAGGCTTAGAGACTCGGATTGCTTGGCGTGCTGCAGTTGTTGTGGAAGCTGTAGGACTTTGTATTAGACGCCTTGATTATTTCATTTCCACTCTCTATACACATTCTCTTTAGGGCATATGTCGCCCATTCCTTGGACAGCTTTTAGAGATTATGTTCACTTTATTTCTCATTCATTTTCATTTGGATTGATGGTTACTATTGTTTTGGTTTAGAGTTTTGAACTGGAATGTTTTATCAAGTCATATTTATTTCAGCATGTGGTTCTGATTCAGTATTTATATCAATTAATTATGCGTGGATGGTTTATATTAAATTTCTTGGTTTGGTAATTAAATGGTTTTAATTAATAAGAAATGTTTTGAAACTTAGCTTAATTATATTAGGTGATTTAATAAGTTATTGTGTTTTCGACAGTGATGCTAAGAATTAACCAACCGAACATTCTGTTTTAAATTTTATAAAGAACTGATCACCCGATATTTAATTGGGCGGGGTGTCACAGGTGGTATTAGAGCATTAGGTTCTAGTGTTTTTTAGGATCTGTACGGCTTACTATGTTTCCAACTTTGCGCCTTTGATATAGAGACCTATTTTTAGGATTGTTGTGATCTTATATTTTTACGATTACGTCTTCAGCTATTTGAGCTTTAGTAATAACTGTAAACTAATAGTATATTTTTTTCTCATCTCAGATGCCTCCTCGACATGCACCAAGAGACCGACAGGCCCAGCTAGAGTAGCCGGCTGCACAGGCTCAGGGGACAATGAACGCAACAGAGGTTGCCGCAATTATTGCACAAGTGGTGAATGCAACCTTAGCGGTGGTGCAGTAGGCCCCACCCCAGGTTCAGGCAATGGCACCAGTTCCAGTGCATCCATTTCCCACTGCATGGAAAATAGTTAGAGAGTCCTTTCAAAGGGCTTGCCCCCCAGAGTTCATGTGCAGTTCAGATGTGGTTATCGCTAGTCAGTGGAAGAAGGACATACATCGACACCTTCGTATATATGAGTGCACTGAGGTTCAGAGGAAAGTTCTGGCTACCTTCAAACTGAGAGGGGCAGCCTTACAGTGGTGGGAGTCCACTACTACTACAGAGGAGAGATATTTTATGACTATCAGTTATTTCTAGGTCCGGTTCGATCGCAAGTACTTTCCTTCCGCCGTCAAGACTGAGATGAGGCGAAAACTTTTAAACCTCACCCAGGAAGGGAGGACAGTGGCAAAATAGAGGAGGAATTCACACGATTGACAAACATGGTGCCAGAGGAGGTGCCTACTGAGGATAAGCGCATTCAGATGTTCATGGATGGCTTGACTTGGAGGATACGACATAATCTATTGGGTAACCTTTCCCTACACTCATATACCGACGTTCTGAATGCAGCCTTATTGCATTGTCAGGACAACCGCTTCCATTTTAAGGGAAGCAAGCGAGGGGGAGATAGTGTCAGTGGGGTACCAGTTGAGCAGAGTGAGAGGCAGGGTTCCCAGCAGTGGGAGTCTGCTAAGAGGTTTCGTTCTGGAGGATTCAGGCATGGTCATGGGGGTTGGAGATAGGGCCACCAGGGCCAACCACAGGGCCAGCCACAGAATCAACAGCAGGGTCAATAGCAGGGAGGAAAACAGGGCTAACAGGGCCAAGGTAGAGGTGGTAACGGCCAACCGGCCCGAGGCTATCAGGGACAAAGAGGAGGAAACTTCATCGGGAAATGTTATACTTGTGGAAAGACTTGCCATAAGAAACAGGAGTGCCCCGATAAGGACAGAGTTCCTAGGCAGCAGGGTGCTCACCAGGAGCCCTAGAGACCTATTTTCCCGCCTCCCTAGCAGCGCCAGCTCCAGTTCCAGCCTTACCCATAGTTCCGATACAGCAGGGGCAGTTGCAGTATGGACGTGTCTATAACGTCCACCAGGCCGCAGTTTCGCAGGCACCACCCACAGTGGAGGGTAAGTTTTCTATCCATGGTACTTTGGGTCGTATCTTATTTGACACGGGAGCATCACACTCCTTTATAGCCACTAGCTTTGCACGGGCCACTGGGTTGTTAAGCACGACAAAGAGTACAGTGACTTGTGTAGACTCACCGCTAGGTAATGGGTCGATGATTTTATTCATATGCTGGGGAGTAGGCATAGAGATTGGCAGCTTGATTTTACCGGCTGATATGCTAGTGTTAGATATGTCTGAGTATGAAACCATTATTGGCATGGATTGGCTAGTCGAGTATAGGTCCATGATTGATTGCTTCATTAGGAGTATTGTGTTCGCCAAGATGTTCTTAGTGGCGATGCCTCGTTTCGAGGGAGGGTCATCCACCCACTTATTTTATATAGAGGATGAGACCTCTGCAGTAGTGGTTCCACTCGATTCAATTTCGATCGTCTGCGAGTTTGCTGATGTATTTCAGGATACACCGGGGTTGCCTCCGAGTAGGGAGATTGAGTTTGTGATAGACTTAGCACCAGACACTCGTTTGATAGCACGTGCGCCTTACCATATGGCTTCGGTAGAGATGAGGGAGTTACGGGATCAGATAGAACAGTTGTTGGGATAGGGCTTCATCCGTAGGAGTACCTCGCCTTGGGGTGCCCCAGTTCTATTTTTAAAGAAGAGGGATGGGTCCCTACGACTTTGTATTGATTATCGGGATCTTAACAAAGTCATGATACGGAATAAGTATACGTTGCCTCGCATCGATGACTTGTTTGATCAGCTGAGAGAAGCGGCCCACTTCTCGAAGATAGACTTGAGATTCGGGTACCATCTGCTACGCATCAGGGAGCAGGACGTGGCTAAGACTGCTATTCTAGCGGGGTATGGGTCGTATGAATTCAGAGTTATGCCATTTGGGCTAACCAATGCCCCAGCAGTATTTACGGACTTAATGAACAGAGTATTCAGAGAGTTCCTAGATCAGTTTGTCATTGTCTTCATAGATGACATCCTGAATTATTCTCGCACTGAGGAAGAGCATGTCGAACACTTACATATGGTCCTACAGACCTTACAAGAACATGAGTTGTATGCCAAGTATGAAAAGTGTGAATTTTAATAGCGGGAAGTACAGTTTTTGGGATACATTGTATCAGAGAAAGGGATATCTGTGGACCCTAGTAAGGTGTCAGCGGTGAGGGAGTGGGGATAGCCCACGACGCCGACTGAGGTACAAGGTTTTTTAGGATTAGCCGGATACTACAGACGGTTTATTCGGGGAATCTCTAAGATTGCAGGTCCGATGACAAATCTGACTCGTAAGGGCGTGTCGTTTGTTTGGGATGATGCGTGTTAGTTGGCGTTTGATGAGCTGAAGGATGAGTTAACTTCAGCACCAGTACTAGCCCTCCCCAGGGCGGGAGTGGAATACCTGGTTTATAATGATGCATCCCTACAGGGGCTTAGGGGAGTACTTCATCAAGAGGAGCATGCCATAGTTTTTGCTTCCCGAAAGCTTAAGCCTCACGAGAAGAATTACCCCACCCACGACTTAGATCTGGTACCAGTCGTGTTTGTGCTTCGAATTTGGAGGCATTACTTATTGGGGGAACAGTTTCACTTATTTACAGACCACAAGTCATTGCATTACTTGTTCACACAGAAAGATTTGAATATGTGTCAACGCAGGTGGCTTGAGTTTGTAAAAGATTATCAGTTTGAAATACACTATCACCCGGGGAAGGCTAATGTAGTCGTTGATGCATTGAGCCGTAGGCCAGTAGATGACACGGTCGAGATGTGGAAAGCAAAATGCAAGGAATTGGGACTTCAGGATGCCGTGGACTGATCATTTATGTCTGCGATGAAAATTACGCCTCAGATTGTTACGCGAGTAGTACAGGCACAAGCAACAGATTCGTTCTGTAAAGATCGAATTAGGCAGCTCTTAGCCGGGGGAGCCGAGTCTTATTCAGTAAGTTTCGAGGGTGGTTTACTCTTTAATGGGAGATTAGTTGTTCCAGAGGGGGAGGACCTTCGACATGCAGTAATGACGAAGTCACATGGGACCCAATTTGCGGTACATCCCGGTGGGGACAAAATGTACAAGGATATGAGGCGACAGTATTGGTGGAGCGGGATGAAAAAGGATATCGCAGAGTTCGTATCCAAGTGTACGACTTGCCAGTTAGTGAAAGTGGACCATCAGAGACCACCAGATTTGCTTCAGCCGTTGGAGATTCCTATGTGGAAATGGGAAGGCATTTCCATGGATTTTATCACTGGGTTGCCAATTTCACAGAGGGGGCATGATTCTATATGGGTTATTTTGGATCAGTTGACGAAAGTAGCCCACATTTTGCCCGTCAGGACAGATTACACAGCGGGACAGTATGCTCAGTTATTTATTGCGGAGATAGTGAGATTGCATGGTGTGCCTCTTAACATCGTGTCGGATAGAGACAAGACATTTGCATCTCATTTTTGGGAGAACTTCCAGGAGGCTATGGATACCGAGTTTCGGTTGAGTACAACGTATCACCCGCAAACTGATGGGCAGACTGAACGCACTAATCAGATGCTCGAGGACATGTTGCGCATGTGTATCCTTGATTTCGGGGAGGTTGGGAGCAGTATCTTCCACTGGTGGAGTTTGCTTATAACAACTCCTATCAGTTTACTATTGGTATGGACCCGTTTGAGGCATTGTATGGTCGTCCTTGTCGTTCCCCAGCTTGTTGGCTAGAAGTGGGAGACAACAAGCTACTCGGGCCAGAGATAATTCAGGATACGTCAAGCAGGATCGAGATGATTCGGGATCGCATATGGGTAGCCCAGGACAGATAGAAAAGCTACACCGATGCTAAAAGGTTCTTCCGAGAGTTCGCAGTGGGGGACCAGGTTTTGTTGAGAGTATCTCCGATGAAGGGAGTAATGAGATTTAGGAAGAAAGGGAAGTTAACTCCGAGATATGTAGGACCATTCCCTATTATAGAGAGGATCGGACCAGTGGCTTACAGAGTTGGGTTATCGGAGCACTTGCATCGTATCCATGACGTGTTCCACATTTCGTCACTGAGGTGATACCTTTGGGATGAGTTGGCACTCACTCATATTGTGATTGAGGAGATTGAGTTACATCCAGATAGTTCGTATGAGGAGAGACTGGCGGCTATTCTAGATTACAGTGAGAGGAGGCTGAGGTTAAAGGTAGTTCCACTTGTTCGGGTGCAGTGGCAGCATCACAATGTGGAGGAATCTACTTGGGAGCGTGAGGCGGATATGCGTGAGAAATATCAAGATTTATTCATACCAGGTATGCCTTATTTTTCCGAATTTCGAGACGAAATTCCTTTATTAGGGGGGAAGTATGTAATACCCCATATTTGTTATGATTTAAATAATTATGGGATTAATTATTACGGAGGGATTAAGTGAATTTAAATGTGAGAATTAAATTATTAATCAATCCGGATCTAATAAAAATAAATATTAACTAGCGTGCCAAGGGTTAATACTTATTAATTTAATATTACTGTGCGATATGTAATATGGAACTTATTAATTTAATATTACTGTGCGATATGTAATATGGAACTATACACTTTGATAAATTGTCGAGAGAGAGAATAATACGACAGTTTAGTGAATTGAGTTAGACGCGCGTGTGAGTCGTGTCGGGACTAATTTAGTGGAATAAATATAGCAATTATTTTTAGTAACTCGTATGGTCATTTTGAGTGTATCGTTGAGTCCGGAAGGATCGAGATAGTCAAAATAGTATACCCGGGTGTTTAGTTTGGGTCCCGGGGCAATTTTAGGCCTAACCGGCACCCCGAGAGGGCATTATGGTAAATTGGATTTTTAGGCTAAATTAATGGACGAAAATTAAGAGTTAAATTATTAGCCAAAGGAAGTACATTAGGGTTAGAAATCTACAGGAAGTAAGAACGGCCATAGGAAGTGTGAGGGAAAGCTATTGCCAAGAGAAAATGGCCTAATTGACACCACTTGGCACAACCACCACCACCACCGTGTTGATCGGGACAAGGAGAACACACCCATACCAACAAAGTCAAGAAATCAGACGACTAATTCAAGGCAAATGTCTATAACTTGCTGTATTTCGGTATTTATCATACTCATGTCAGTATAGGACTGTTAGAAATATGTTTGGTTCATGAAAATGATGAAATTGAGAATTTTGGGTAAGTAAATGGATTCTGAAATTTGTTAAATTGAAACCCTTCATGTATGTAAACTGGAAATAACGTTTTGAGGAACTTATGTGTAGAACAAATCTGGAAATTATGGGTTCTTGAATATGAATTGGAAGAACTAGGGTTTTGATAAATTAAATTTGGGATTTCATGTTTTATGGATGATTCGTAATGAATTGATGATTCTCGGATGTTAGAATTCATATATTATTGATGGGGTTCGAATTATAACTGTTTGGTTGGAGTTTGGGATGTTGAATTAGAGGTTTTAGGTTTGAAAATGGTGGGAAAAGGCTAAAATATCTGGGTAGGAGACGAACAGCGCAATCTCGCGCGAAGTCGCTCGAAGTCATTCGAGCGAGATTCCATCTCGCGCGAAGTCGTTCGAGCGACATGTGGCAGTTGTTCAAACGACATGCCATCTGGTTCGAGCGACAGAGTGAAATTTTGGGAATTTCTTAGAATCCAGTTTTGAGTTTATTGGTTCATGGAAGAGAGATAAATTTCCTAGTAATAAACTTAAGTAAGGCAGAATTTCGGAATAAAGTATGAGCGACTAAATAATTTAATGAATTCATTAGGGAGAGAATGTACCTTAGAGATTACATGAGGGATAATAATCTCAATAACTGTATTATGAAATGTTGAAATCAAAATACGTAAGAGAAGTATATATGTAGGTGAGGGAAATACCTATAAATTATAATAGGATGTGTGTATGCCTATTATGTATTATTATTATATAAGGCACTAATGGGTGATAACCCGGGGGTGTAAGAATCTTATTATTAAGTGTACTAATGGGTGATAACCCGAGGGTACAAGAATGAATTATAAGTGTACTAATGGGTGATAACCCGGGGGTGTAAGAATCTTATTATTAAGTGTACTAATGGGTGATAACCCTAGGGTACAAGAATGAATTATAAGTGTACTAATGGGTGATAACCCGAGGGTACAAGATGATTTAAATAAGAGTACTAATGGGTGATAACCCGGGGGTAGAAGATGATTTAAATAAGTGTACTAATGGGTGATAACCCGGGGGTACAACATTTTGGTTAGGTGCGCTAATGGGTCTTAGCCCGGGGGTGCAGTATTATAATATATATATAGGGAACATATGACTATATATATATGTGTGTACGTGAGTTTATGAATCAACCTACTGTGTATAGCTTGTAGATATGGGCATGTAAATTTGTTAAGATAATCTTAAGAGTATAATCGATTTATTATGGAAACGGGAAAACATATTAATTAGCTATTCGACATCGGCTAATTTGATAACGTATTGTATGGGTGATACGGGTTTACTAATAATGAGGATAAATACTATTAGGATGAATTCGGACTAGTTATATGGGGTGGTATTGCTAAGGATAAAATTAGGTACTCGTTAGGCGTGCACAATAGAAGAGAGGTGAGAATCTCATGTGAGAGTCCGAACTAACATGCACTTGATACTTGCTTAACTGCAAATTTTAATTATTTGCTTAAACAAATATTTTTTACACATCGGTCTCTGACCCGTTTCTTGCATCTCTTCTCTCTCTTGATATATGTATATATTATATCAGGTGCTCAGCCACATGGACATCATGCTTAGAGGCTCGAATTGCTTGGCGTGCTGCAGCTGTTGTGGAAGCTGTAGGACTTTGTATTAGACGCCTCGATTATTTCATTTCCACTCTCTATAGACATTCTCTTTAGGGCATATGTCTCCCATTCCTTGGACAACTTTCAGAGATTATGTTCACTTTATTTCTCATTCATTTTCATTTGGATTTATGGTTACTATTGTTTTGGTTTAGAGTTTTGAACTGGAATGTTTTATCTAGTCATATTTATTTCAGCATGTGGTTCTGATTCAGTATTTATATCAATTAATTATGCGTGGATGGTTTATATTAAATTTCTTGTTTGGTAATTAAATGGTTTTAATTAATACGAAATGTTTTGACACTTTGCTTAATTATATTAGGTGATTTAATAAGTTATTATGTTTTCGACAGTGATGCTAAGAATGAACTAACCGAACATTCTGTTTTAAATTTTATAAAGGACTGATCACCCGATATTTAATTAGGCGAGGTGTCACAGGTGGTATCAGAGCATCAGGTTCTAGTGTTCTTTAGGATCTGTACGGCTTACTATGTTTCCAGCTTTGCACCTTTTGATATAGAGCCCTATTTTTAGGACTGTTGTGATCTTATATTTTTACGATTACGTCTTCAGCTTTTTGAGCTTTAGTTATAACTTTAGACTAATAATATATTTTTTTCTCGTCTCCGATGCCTCCTCGACGTGCACCAAGAGACCGACAGGCCTAGCCAGAGCAGCCGGCCGCACAGGCTCAAGGGATAATGAACGCAACAGAGGTTGCTGCGATTGTTGCATAAGCGGTGAATACAGCCTTAGCGGTGGTGCAGCAGGCCCCACCCTAGGTTCAGGAAGTGGCACCAGTTCTAGTGCATCTGTTTCCCACTTCATGGGAAAGAGTTAGAGAGTCCTTTCAGAGGGATTGTCCCCCAGAGTTCATAGGCAGTTCAGATGTGGTTATCGCTAGTCAGTGGAAGAAGGACATACAGTGACACCTTCGTATGTATGAGTGCACGGAGGTTCAGAGGCAAGTTTTGGCTACCTTCAAACTGAGAGTGGCAGCCTTACAGTGGTGGGAGTCCATTACTACTACAGAGGAGCGAGATTTGATGACTATCTGTGATTTCTAGGTGCGGTTCAACCGCAAGTACTTCCTTCCGCCGTCAAGACTGAGATGAGGCGGAAACTTTTAGACCTCACCCGGGAAGGGAGGATAGTGGCGGAATACGAGGAGGAATTCACACGATTGACAAACATGGTGTCGGTGGAGGTGCCTACTGAAGACAGGCGTATTGAGATGTTCATGGATGGCTTGACTTGGAGTATACGAAAGCATCTATTGGGTAACCTTTCCCTACACTAATATACCGACGTTCTGAATGCAACCTTATTTCATTGTCAGGACAACCGCTTCCATGCTAAGCAAGAGATGGGGAGAGCCCAGCCATTTGGGAAAGACAGGGGGAGGTAGTGTCAGTGTGGTACCAGTTGAGCAGAGTCAAAGGCAGAGAAGTGCGAGACAGAGATGCTACTCATCTCCAAGAAGAAACTAAGAAAGGACATATCCTCTTTGCCTTTCAGCAGACCTTTTGCATAGAGTCTTAAGGTATCCTTTATTTAATTTTCAACTTATTTTGACTACTTACTAGTTATTCTGCACACTAACTCCTTTATTAACAACCATAAGTGCGATGTCTGCATAGACAAATTTTTGAAACGAGTCAATTTGTATATTTTGGCTTATTCCATGTTTGGATAAAACCTTTGAGTCATAGGTTAAGACTTGAGTCTATTTACCTTTCAATCTTGTGGTGTGTTTGTTTGAACACCGTAGCGGTTAAGTTAGAGTGCCTACATTATCGTGCCACATTTCGTTTTCAATGTTTCTGGATCTCACAGGTATGAATGCATATATTTTTAATCCTTGAATATTTATAATTGGGTGTTGTTTTTAAAGTGTTTTATAAAATATTATTTGAGGGATGTTTTGAAAATATTTTAAAAGAAAAATAAATTTTTATTTTTAGTTGTTCGAATGACTTTATACAGTTCATTCGAACGAGATGCTTATGTCGTTTGAACGACATTCAAATGAACATTAAACTAGGAATTTTTTTATCTCAGACTAATATCGTTTGAAGATCATTCAAAGTGTGATCGAATGACAAAAGCATGTTCGTTCAAATGAGGTTTAGTTTGGCTCGAACGAGATACACTGTTTCGTTCAAGAACGAGATATGCTATTTAATTCAAATAACCTCTTGTTTTCATTCAAATGAACCCTCAAAAAATTCGTCGCCTCCAAAAATGTGTTTTATATGTAAAGGAATGTTGGCATCACTTTCTTTGGGACTTTTGGCAAAAATAAGTTTTATATATACACATCCAAAAGCCTCTAAACCCTACTTTTCACCCATCTAGTTTAAGATCCAAGTTTCAATTCATATATGCTTTGAGGTCTTTTTTTGGACACCTTGTTCTAATACTCTTCACATCTGAGCATTCGTTTCTTGATGTGAAATCCGTACTTGCTATTGTTTCACACGGTGGCCTCCGTATTATGGTGTTGCGATGAAGAATTGGTGGACTTCATGTTCAAATTCGTAGACTGTTGCTGGCTTGTTCGGTCGATATCGAGGCGTGTGTGAACTCACATGTTGTGGCAGCTTCACGGGTGGTCTCCCACATGTCACTATGCAGAGGTAGAAGGAACAAAGAGCGTCAAACATTACGAGGGTGTTGAGTCGGTTATATAAGTCTACTGTCGTGTCCTTTTGTAATTTTGTACATAGTGAATTTGCATGTCTAGTCCATTCGAGATTTTTCCCATTGTGGGTTTTTCTCGTACATCGGGCGTTATATGTGATTGATTTATTTTATCTTTCTACTCACCTATATGGATATTTTGTTTAAGTTTAATTTTAATTAAAAAAATTTAAAATAGTGGTTTCCTTATTTTTACCCTATCCATGTAGAAAATTTTAGTGTTAGTTGCACTTTCAAGTGGTATCAGAGCGGGTGTCTATAATTTGTTTAGGTATGAATTTGGGTGGTTTTTATATGGAGGGTCAGTCACTTTCTAGGCCACCGATGTTTGATGGGTATAATTACACATACTGGAAAGTGTGTAGGAAATCAATACTCAGGACAATAGATGAACGAGTATGGTTAGATATTTTTAAAGGATGGTCCCCACCCACAACCTTAGTAGGTGAATATAAAATCCCCAAACCCATCAAAACTTGGAGTGAGGATAAGCATAAATTTTCTAACTATAATTCATGTGACCTGAATGCTTTGTTTTGTGCGGTCACATCGGAGGATTTTTGTCGTATTATGACATGTGAAATGGTTAAAGAGGCATGGGACAAACACCAACTCACTCATGAGGTTACTAGTACTGTTAAAGCTTTAAAATCTAAAACCTCACTAGTTAGTTTGAAACGATTAGGATGGAGGAAAATAAAACTTTTGATGACTTCTACGTTAGATTATCTGATATTATGAACTCGTCTTTTAACTTGGGCGAGAGAATACCCAAACCTAGTCAAGAAAATATTAAGGTCCTCACATGCAAGATTTAATTCTAAAGTGACTGCATTAAATTCCTTGGGTACTCTAGACTCTGAGAACTACGCATCGTATGCCTTCGGCCTTTTCCCCTCCTTCCTTAGATTAGTGGGACACTCTATTACCCTATGGCCATAAACCTCACACCAAAGCATCTATCTGACTCATACATCTTAAAAATATCATTATGATTTTTAGGGAATTTTACAACATTATTAAACTTGTTTTTCTCAAACTTCTTTTCATCTTTCAATTGTTTTTCAAAATTGAGAAATTTCTTCGTAAACATGGCCATATCAACGGAATCGAGGTCAAACTCATCATCTAAAATAAGTGTTTCCTCCTTTCGTACTTTTAAAGAAATGCCCTTATCTTTCTTATTCTTTTTAGAAGAAAACATGTCGAGTTCATAGGTTTTAAGATCACCCATAAGCTCTTCGACACTACACCATAATGGTTATTTTGCAACTATTGTTTAATTTGTAAGTGTTTATAACACTTACAAAATTTACAATGGTTTTGGACACTTAAAAAATTTGTAAGTGTTCTGAACCGTTGTAATATTTGTGGTAGTTATTTAATTTGTAAGTGGGATAACCTAAAAGGGTTACATAGTAAAAAATATGTCAAAATTGCCTCACTAAATTTACCCTCTAAAACCTTCCCACCAAGTGTTCCAATTCGACATTCGTGCAAAATCCCATCCCTCCAATCCTTCGTGCCTCCGAACCTTCGTGCGATCTTTTGATTTGATCTTTTCTTTGCAAAATCAGAAGGTAACCGTGTATTAGGTTGTTAATTTGTATTTGTGTTCATGTATTCGTTTGATCTTTTCATTACTGTGTATTCGTGTTCGATTTGTCTTTTCGATTTCGATTTTACTGTGTATTCGTGTAATAGTTGTTAATATACTATGTTACCTCTCTCCTTTGTTCTGCGAAATCAGAAGGCAACTGTTAATTTGTATGTTTTATTCTCTTAGGGATTTAAATACCAAATGATTACTGTGATTCTAAATTCTCGATACGAAACTAAAATTTGTTTTTATTTTCTTTTTATGAACCAAGAATTAACTCCATTTATATCCTGTTTTGTTAGGGATTTAAATCCCCAATTGTTGTAATTTGGTTCGAGACACCAGAAACTTACATTTGTTTTGCTTTTGTTTTGTATATGCCGAACAAATTTAATTTATTATCCATATTGGTCACAGATGGAGATATTGAGGCCATTTATGTCTTACTTTATTAGGGATTTTAATCTTTAATGGTTGTATTGTGATTCGGGATTGATATACTAATTTTTTTTTCCTGTGGTATTTGGAAGAAAAACCATGACAGATAGTATTATGAATCAATTGGGATGAAGGTGCTAGATAACTTTACAACATTCATCATTATAATACCTAATTTTCCTTGAATTTACAATTATAATACCAACGAGTCACAGTACCCAAATCCATGTTTACATACTTAATATGTTATTAGATTGAGAAAACATAAGTCGTACATGGGAATCGCAATCAAATCAATGACATAATAATAAAAATACCATTAATCATATTGTCGATCTCTTCCTATGATAAATACCAGTCGATCTCAAGGTCAAAGGCCAGGTCTCTCATTAATTGGTTAATTTGTTTGTTTAATTTTGTTTAGGGATGTGGGGTGGGGGTGGGTAATGGATTTATCATTAGTTAGAATGGGATTAGATTGCCAAATATTCTTACATTTCTTTTTTGAAATCGAACTCTCAAATATAGAGAAGATTATTTCTAGTTTCAACCATAAAGATATTTAATTTATACTTCGTTTGGTTATAAATTCTATTTTATGAGATTTTAAGATCATGTTATATATGTTGATAAAAAAATTTGTACCAAAATAGGGGTTGTCGGATTGAGTGACTATTAAGTTGTAAACTAGTTCATGTTTATTTTAATTATCCACTTGTAATCACCTCTTTACTTCATTAAACATTAATCAAAGATTGTGAACAATAGACTATTGCTTTGCCTGCTACCGGACCCTTAGATATTAAATAGTATATATTAATTTTTTACAAACGTATCTCAACATACAAAATGTCATCAGAAGTTAGTAAAGAGTGGATGAAGGAACGTGAAAGAGGAAGTGCAAAATACATTAATGGGGTTGCTACATTAATTGATTTTATAAAGAACAACGGTGGTGGTGAAACCTTATTTTCATGCCCACGCATAAAATGTGAAAGTGGAAAGTTGTTGGATCTTAAAGACGTCCATTTTCATTTACTTTGTTATGGTATATCCAAGTCTTAACCGTTTTGTCATTTTCATGGCAAAAATAAAGTTGTTAAAAGAAAAGAAAAAGAATCTAGTGAAAGTGTTGAATGCAATGACCATGTCCTCGATAATCTAAGAATGGAAGAGCTTGTTTATGACGTATTCAAAATGTTTAATTGTGAAGTATATATATATTATCAAGTGAGCATATTAGAATGGGGGCGGTGACAATCATGACAAGACTAATTAGGAGTTAAAATACGAAACGTTATGTGGCAAGGCGAGTGAAGCGTTGTACCCGTCAAGTCCTGAGAAACATACTACGCTATATTTTCTAATCAAATTGAATAATGTAAAGACAAGATATGGTTTGTCAGATAATAGTGTTAGGAAAATTTTGGGGTTGTTTAAAGAGTTTTTGCCGAAAGGAAATACAGTACCATCCAAGTATCCATGAAGAAGATAATTAGAGAAGTTGGTCTGGATTATAATATAATTCATGCATACAAAAATGATTGTATTTTATATAGAAAAGAAATGCAATGAAGGTAAAATGCCCAGTATGTAACCTACCCAGGTATAGGTTGGGAATAAATGGGGAGGGTAAAGTACCTTTGAAGACAATTAGACATTTCCCCCTGATTCCAAAGTTGAACAGATTATTCACCATACCATGGATTGCAAATGAGATGGCTTGACATGCTAGAGCATAGTGTAGCACAAATATCATGCACCATCCTGTTGATTAGTCTATTTGGAAATCTGCTGATGTGATGTGGCCAGACTTTGAGGCTGAAATACATAATGTCCGTCTTAGTATAGCCACTGATGGCTTTAATCCATGAGAGAATCTCTTTCGTTCGTATTTACATTAAGACTCAGTTTATGGTTTTATTGGACCATTCGGTTCCAAAGTTGTATGGGTTTTATTCAGATATTTCATTATGGATTCAGTTGGAGTTTATTCAATTTTATACTATTCGATATTAGTTTTTTATTGGGAGTTTAGAATGGTGATGGATCTTTTATCGCATAGTTGGTTATTATCATTTGGGATTGATTAAATTATTTATCTTGTGGATTGATTTTTTTAAATGTCTCATATCTGTAACATGCTAAGAATGGATTTTATTTACTTGCACCCAGCTTAGTTTTGGTGGCGGTCGAAGCTAGAATTAAGCGTGGTGTGATAGATGGTATCAGAGCATGGTCTTAGGTCTCGTAGGTTATGAGTCCGTCTTAGTTTCCGCGTCGCTTATCTTTGATTCCTTTTGATGATTTGTACTTTTAGTCATTCCGAGTCTGATGTTATTTTGTTCCTATCTTTTCAGATGGCGAACACAAGGAGAACTGGGAGCAGGAGAGAGAGTTCAATTTCAGGACCCGAAGCTTAGGAGAGGCAGCGGAAGGTTGTTTTGGATGTCGAGGAGTTAACGGCTATCATTAGGGAGGCCAAGACGACCGGTCTGGAGATGGGAAGATAGAGACGGTTGACCTTACAGGGGCAGGAGCATGAGCAGGAGCAGGGTACACCCGTTTCGGCTTGGGATAGGGCGAGAGAAAATTTTCCTAAGGGCAATCCTCCCCCCTTTGGAGGGGGATCTGACCCAACGGTTACTCACCAATGTAGGAGAGATATGGAGAGGCACTTGAGAATGGTGGACTGCATAGCTGTGCAGAAGCATATGTTGGCGTCGTTTAAGTTGATAGGAGATGCATTACAATGGTGGGAAAGTGCCACCACGCCAGAGGAGAGTTATAGATTGAGTTATGCGAACTTTCAGATAAGGCTCAATAATAAATATTTTCCATATGCTATTAGGTGTGTGAAAAAGAGGGAATTTATAGATTTGGAACAAGAATCGAAGTCGATTGTAGAGTATGAGAAGGAGTTCACTAATTTATCTATATTTGTACCTGAAGAGGTTGATACTGAGAGGAAGAAGATGGAGTGCTTCATTAAGGGATTGTCATGGTCGAATAGGCATATAGTGTTGGGGAACCAGGCATACACTACTTATGCTCAGGTGGTGGATGTCGCAATGTTGCTATGGCAATAGAAAGCTAATTATCAAAAGAAGTTGGGAAAAAGACAAGAGTCAAACGGATAAGGAAGTGAGAATATGGGTCGCAATGATCAAGCATGGAAGAAACGGAGAACCAATCAGGAACAACAAGGTCAAGGGGAGGAGAGAGCGACTACTAGGCGTTACGAACCTTTTAAGGGTGAATGCTTTATCTGTGGGAAAGTAGGACATCAAGCGGTTAGGTGTTACAAGAGACTAGGCCAACAAGGCCAAGCGACACTGGCCCAACAAGGTCAAGTCACACAAGGGACACAAGGTCAAGGAGTACAGAGACATCAAGGACTGAGGCCTCCAGTTCTTGCACCAGTAGGTGTTCAGGGAGCACCAGCAGCACCGGCAGCGCCAGATGGTCAGGGAGTAACCATAGCACCAACTAATACCGATTATGGGAGGTGCTACTTACTTCAGCCTCGAAATGAGCAGGCGTCGCAGGATCCACGACGTGTCTAGTAAGGTATCACGGTACACAATTATTTTTTATAGTTATATATATATATATTGTATTTTTATCGAGGGATTACGTGCGGGTAGAATTGGGTGTATGGGCGCCTAATCATAGTACTCTATGGGCAGGCGTATGTGAGGCTTATTTTATATTTTGCGATTTATGTTTGATGTTTATGCTTCATCTAATTTCGAGGATGAAATTTCTTTGCTAGTGGGGAAGTATGTAACACCCCATGTTCTATTAATTAATGATTTTAATTAATTTGGAGAAAAACAGAGTGAAATAAAATTTTGGATTTAATGGTTTTTAATAATTAAACATGTTGGTTTTTATATTTGAGTAGTAAAGTCGGAGTTTTGAAGCTTTTATTTTGAAGTTTGGGGTGTTCAAATGACACAGTATGTTATTTGAACGACATCGCATGTCATTCAAATGACATGTGTCAGTCGTTCGAGCGACAAGTGAGGCGGTGGATTAATTAGAGTCCTACTTGTATTCTAACTCTTAAACCCTTTAAATACCAAAACTAATACAGGGCTAGGACTTTTAAAACACTTTTCTCTCAAACTTTTCTCTAGTAATGTTCTCCAAACTTATTTCCCCTCATCTTCAACCCCTCGACCCAACTTTTAACAAGTTTTAACTCAAGAATTGAAGAATCAATTGGTGTTTTCTCAAGAGGGTCCAAGAACACTTATTTGCTAATATTTCAAGAGGAATGCAACCGTCTATGGTTTTGGGTGTAGGCTCTCATGTAGAATTTTATGTGGGTTATTTATATGGTTTTTGGGACGCGCTCGCACTTATAAAAGAAAACAATTATGTCACATTGAAATTATTGAATGTTATTTAATTTAACACTTTTGGAATCAAAGACGATATTATGAATTGGTTTAAATTAAATTGGGCCCCTTATGATTGAATTGCTATGTTGTGCATAGGCGTGCGCAAAAAAACCGACAACCCGAAGAACCGAACCAAACCGACCTTCGTGGGTTGGGTTGGTTCGGGTTTTTTTCTCCACGGGTTGGTTTTGGTTCCAAAAAATTAAGAACCGAAGTGTTCGGTTCGGTTCTCGATTTTATACCTGAACCAAACCAAACCAAACCAAACCAAACCAAACCAAACCGAGAACCGAACCGAAAAACTGAACTGAAGAGCCAAACCAAAGAACCGACCCCGAGAACCAACCCATGAACCTGAAAAAATTAACCAGAACCATTAACCAACTTGAGAACCAGAACCACGAGCCAGAACTGCAAACCAGAACCATGACCCAAACCGCGAACCAGAACCGCAAACCAGAACCATGAACCGACCTGAACCAAACCGAGAACCGATGGTTTGGTTCTGAACCGAACCGACCAATTTTGGTTCTGTTTCTTGTTCCAAAACCACGGAACCGATCAATTTCGGTTCTGGTTCTGGTTCCGTAGTGGAACCGAACCGAACCATGTGCACCCCTAGTTGTGCATATTGAATTGTGATTTGTGTGATTTGTTTTAGTCACTTTTGCCATCGCGGGGATGGGGGCATTTTGGGTAGTATATTGCTCACCCCTGTTTTAGGATTGTTACTAGGTATGGGACGAGTGGGTAGGACTTGGTTAAAATTTATACTTACTAGGTATGGAACTAGTTAGTGTAAATTCATGGAGATTTTATATTTTGGGGGTGGGCTGATTTTTATGTTTTATTATCGTTGTGTTATCCTAGGCATGAGACTAGGACGTGTTTTATATTGGTAATCCATCCTATATGTAGGATAGGCTGCATGTGTACTTGAGGACCCTTAGGTATGGGAATAAGGGATATATTGAAGATTTCACATCGATTAAAAGGGTGGGGTAATTTGTTAATAGTGAAATTGAGAAATTGAGAATTAATGCGTAAGATAAAAATGGGTATTAAAATTTATGGCGACATAATGTGCAGGAGCTGACAGTTTAAACGGGTCAGTTGGAAATTTATGTCGCGTCGTGTGTGGAAGCTTGTCAAATTGTGCGGGATCGACAGTTTAAACGGATTCGACTGGCGTTTTGGCAAGGGGAAGTGTAAAACTTTGATGGAAATTACAACTCAGGGGCGGGAGGACCGCCATAATAAAAAGTGAGAATAACTTTAGATCACTGATGCTGATGGATCTGAGGTGAGTTTTGGGAGTGAGCTCATGCCCTCTATTTATAGGGTTAGGGGGTGGTGCCGATCGGCATGGTCGCATACCTGCCAATCAGCATGGTCCCATCCTTTCCAATCGACAGGTAACCCTTCGCACAGTGTCGATAGGTAGGGAAACGGACCTGCCAATTGGCAGTCTCGTGCAGAGTTTTTTGAAATAAAAGTCGTAGAACACAATTCGTTAATCTAAATTATGCACATGATATACCGTTAGAAATATAATTGAGAGACCTTCAAGAGTCCTTTGGGCCGCTCCCGGGTCCGGGAGTTGACTTTGGGTCAAATATGGCCTGAAAGTGCACGTCGGTCCTTTGGACGGGAGATAATTGAATGGAAATGGATCGTTCGTCTGAAAGGTAAGTCAGAATCGCGCACGAGGAAAACGATTGGAAATTTTAGGAGATGTACTTAGACATTTCAAAGAGTTTCGCTCGGTTTGGAAAGTTAACCTCGGTCAACCGAGGCCCGGAAGCACCCGGTGACCTCTCAGAGTAAAACGAATCGTTCGTCTGTATCGTAAGTCAGAATCATGTACAGGGCAAAATTTTGGAAAGGGTATTCAATTCCCTTCATAGATTCATTCACTCTCATTCGAATTGAAGAGTTGTCCTTGGTCAAACGGAGTCTGGGAGCGCTCGGTGGCCTTCAGGTCAGTTTTTAGTGGAAAACGGATCGTTCATCCGAATGTTTATACTTCTTTGCACACAGGGCGGACAGTTGGAAAGGGGTTTAAGCTCCCTTTTAATATTTAAAGAGCTTTCTCTCTGACGATGAAGTTGATTGGGGGTAAATCGGGGCCCGGGATCGCCCGGTGACCTCCAAAATGATTTTCGGTAGTAAAATGGTCCTTTTTTTTGAAATATTATTCCAATTCGTACACATGGTGGACCGTTTGAATGGGGATTCAGATCCCTTTGAGTATTCAATGATCTTTCTCTCTGACGATATAGTTGATCGGAGTCAAACAGGGCTTGGGAGCACCCGATGGCCTCTAGATCGGTACTCAGAGTAAAACTTAGGGTTTGTAGTAAAATGGGGAGGTGCTAGGGAACTAAGGAGAGACTTAGGGGGGTCCTATCATGTGGTGTATACAAGTAGGTTACACGTGCGTTAGTGAGGGTCAAACCAGTTGCGTGAATTATTTGACTTAGCACGTGAGGGCACGTCTCTAATTAGAAAAATCTGATTTTTTTCCAAAAAAAATATCTTTTTAATTTTGAACAATATGGAATATTACATCACCCTATTTGTATCCCAGGAAAGTATTTTCTCAAAAAAAGCAGTTTTAAAGTTTAAACTCAAGTTTTAGTTTTACACATAACCCCTGACCAATTTTCCAAGTATTTCAAAACACCCCCAAACTTGTTCTACAAATTCTTAGTTAAAATAAAGTTATTTCATCTCTTGTCACTAAATCCAAAATCCAAATATAAATAAAGAAAAACATTATTCTAAAAACTTTTAAAAACTATATATTATAGCCTATTAATTATTCCAACACTAAAACTTCTTACAATTTAGCATCCTACTGCATCATATAAGCATTCTTTTAGGCCTATATGAACTACTTATACTCTCCATGATTTAAGGCTATCCAGTCATCCCCAGTGAATTAGACGCATAAATCCAGAATTCAAAAATTCAAAGTATGTGATTTTAATTTCAGTATTAAAGAAATTAACCTTATGCCTTTCAAAAATACTAATTGTTATATTACTTTGTGATAATTTTTAACTCATGTTTCAATTATGAACTCATTTGTGTAGTTCATATTTATTCCATATATTGATTCTCTTGATATTTCAGTTATCTCTAAACCTGATAAACCGTTATAGCCTACAACGTCATACAACTTACATAATAATTACATATCACCCTGTAACTTATGACCATTGTCAGTGAAATTCCTAGTAGCATATCGTACGATTCAGGGTTTAGACCCCGGTATACCACGGTTATTCTAATTGGCCTGTAGGACATTGATATTGAGTGACTTTTTTTTATTTGCTACACACATATGAGTGCCACTCTAGCTAAGTGCACCAAGACTTTATTATTATTGTTGTTCCCCAATAGTTTTGGGATTGCCTGTCCAAGTGTATTATATGCATTGGATGATATTGTAATGGTATGTTTTTACACTTAAAGACCCTATAACTGATGATTTATGGGTTATCTTATTATAGTGTGAACCCTTATCTTGGTAACTTGATACACAACTTATCCGGTTACACTCCACTATAGTATTCATTTACATATCATTAGACTCTAGTATAGCCCTGACAGTTCTATGATATTTCAATTTTTCCCCAGATTTTTATGATATCAATATTAAATTCAGTTACTCTCTAACAATACATTTTCTCCCTACCTTATATAGAAATAAAAATTATCTACTTGGCATGTCTGCTTAATTGTTTTCCTTCCAGATGGATAATGAACCTGAGGAAGATGAGATACCTCCCTCACTTTTGAACTTTTATTTTATACTACCTCGAAAAATCTTTTTAGTTGCGTACGTATGGGTGGTAGAAGACAAGGATGGTAGTCCCCGATGGAATATTTACACCGCTACTTATCAGTTCTTATGACTATCGAATATTTTCTACAAGTTTTACCTTATATATGGCATGTAAAAATAATTATGTATTTCCGTTTATTTCAAGACTCAGCTATGTAATAAAATGTTAGATATCCCTAATAATAAAAATCTTTTAATTTCTGTTGCCTTTAATTTATTTGTTATATTTATTTTACTCCTTACTTACCATTAAAAACATAGAATTCGCGGATGCGATAGCATGTATCAGAGCGTCACCAGGTTTTATGCCTAGACGGGACCAAATACATGAATCTTTCGCCTATGACTTATACGACTATTACTATGAATATTTCCTTTATCACATTCTGTTACTCATATTATTTTGCGATAATGAATATATGGGACGATATCTATATATTCGTGATTCGACTCACGAAAGGTTTGAACGAGAAATTAAAGAGGTTGTTTACGCAAAGCTTTGTCAATGCAGAAGGAGGATTGATCATTACTGGATCAAATACAGTCTACTTATTGGTCGCCTTATGGGAGAGGCTTAAGTAACCCGATAGGCTAAGAGATTCTTTGAAGACCCTAACACTCTTCAACAAACAATTCATCTCGCATGGGACGTCTTAGAACTTAATTAAGTCATAATTACTCCCACTGACTTGTCAATCGATTATGGTTCTCTTCCTATCACCACTACTATCTTTAACCCCATGGATACGAGTACTTCCCTAGATGATTCAGATCCATCCGAAGTTGATCCGGATCTCGAGTTTGACCGAACGGTTCCTCAAATGGCTAAAGATTATCATTAGAATATGGTCATAAATAAATAAAATCTATAGGTATGTGTGTGCAAGTAGATGAACCCCGTATTCCCGAATGACTACAGTGGTTTAAACTAATAGTTTTTTTTGTATTAGTTAAGAGTTATTTCGTTAGCTTGTATAATACTATGTAACCCAATGTGATATAATAGAACATGTATGTTTCTATACCTCTACTTGCAATTTATCCCCTGATACATTATTTGTATAGGATGGTTAATACTCGAGAAACTACAATTGGAACTCAAAAGGAATGATGTATTCCACAAATACCTAATCCAATTACTACCAATGAAGGAATTTTACGTTATCACTAATAACCCAGTGACAACAAAATATGCCTCCACCCCTCATCAATAATGACCTATCAGAAGAAACTCGTAAAATGAACGCCCTGAAGGAATTTTTGAGACCAAAACCCCCATCATTCTTTGGGAAGCCCAGTGCGGTTGAAGAAGAAAGATGAATCATCAAACACTTAAAGTATTTAATGGGGTAGGCATTAGCCATGAACTTTTAGGGATTGGCTTCATACTTATTCGAAGGATAAGAAGATTTATGTTGGTAGTCTATTTTACGTTCCCGAAACTTGAATGAACTAACTTGGTAGCAGTTTGAAAAAATATTCTTCAACAAGTACTTTTTTGAATTCGTAAGAGATCAAATGACTATAGATTTCCTAAGCCTATAACAATAATAAATTAATACACCCCAGTATGAGGCTAAGTTCACCGAATTATCCCGATATGTTAGGAATACGTTGACACCTAACCCAAAAGGTTAAAGTGTTTTGAACGAGGATTACGACGGAACATGAAATCCACCATCATTCCTTTATAAGTTTGAGAATCTAACCGAATGATCGAAATAGCCTCCTTTATAGAAAAACATACTTATTCTACCAAAATAACATGTCCTTTATAAGTTCGATAATCCAACCGAATGATCGAAATAGACTCCTTTATAGAAAAACATCCTTACTCTACCAAAACAACCTAAATCTATACTCCTCCCCGAAATCCCTATGTTATTAGGAACCAACCTAATCAACGAGATGTGATACCCTGCCTAATTAAATATTGGATGATCAGTCCTTTATTAAATTAAAATAAAGGTGAATGGTTGGTTCATTCTTAGCCTCACTGTCGCAAAATAAAACTTCCAATTTAAACACCCTAAATAATTAAGCTAAGTGTCAAAACAATTTAAACCCTTATTGACATTTCATTAAATTCCAATATGAAAACGTTTTTAATAATAACAGTTTAAGAGTCACATAAATAATAAGGATGACAATTATTACACAAGAATTAAACCATCTAGATAAACCAAACCAGGTTATGAACTATAAATGAAATCATCCTGACAAGAGTTAACTCCCAAAGAGTACCAAATATTGGAAATATAAATAAACATAAATCTCTGAAAAATCCAAACGAAATAGGAAATCGGGCGACACATACCCTAACTAAACAGAACTAAAGTAAGAACATAATCAATGAAGAGGTCATCTAAAGCAAGGGCCTGCAACTCCCACATAAGCTGCAACACGTCCAATCCAAAGAACCTATGCATAACGCCCCTGTGGCTGGGCACCTGTAATACATACATATATATATATATATACAAGAGAGTGAAATGACATAAAACGGGTTGAGGCCCAAGTGTAAAACAGTTTAAAATAGTTTAGCAAGTATTTAAAATACTTACCGGCTAATGTAACAACCATGTTAGTAGGCGACACTCTCTTGAGAATTCTCAACTCTCATCTAGTGTGCACGCCTACCGTATTACTAAACTCATAAGTATATCTAACTTATTCTTCCATAAAGTTTTATCCCGAGAAGTACTAAGGCTATGATATTTAGTTTTAGAAAATTAATCTGTTCCATTTTCTTACGTTACTTAGAACCACTCATTATTGTTACAAAATCCACGAACATTTGTTATAAAGCTGGAGCATTTATTCATTACTTAACTACTTATACACACAGTAGACAGTTTCCATATATTTAAGTATATATATTTTTGTCACTCATATAATATATATATATATATATATATATATATATATATATATATATATATATATATATATATATATATATATATATATATATACTTTTGGCACCCCACATAAAATCTATGGTGCTGGCATACTCTGCTATCAAGTCCCCGTATCACTCGTACTAAGGGAAATACTAGTTCGGAATCACTCTCGAACTGTATTAACACAATGGACACAAAATGGAGGCGAAGCATAATTCCAAGTCACTAAGAGGTCAGCACATACACCTCACGTCTCTTAGGATCGTCTGACTATCATTCTCAGATAGCCTGTACCAAGGAATCCTATGTTCAAGGGTACAAGTAAATATCTCCCCATAAAGTACCATCGAGATAAGACTGTCCCGACGCGGCAACCTCCGTGTAGCAAGTAGCGCGGGTATAATTATTAAAAAACATAATACTTAATATATGTACACAATCACACGATCATTTATATAGATATTCACATTTTCCAAATTAGGTTTGCCAATAACCCACAATTATTATTATCCATTCTTAGCACAAATTTTACTCAATAATCTCGCATACCGGATTCATCTCTTTTATTCTCACTAATAATTTATTTCATACTTACTTCTCATCTCTTGAAGTATTCTCTCTTGCTAAATATAATTTCAGTAGGCACACCCTCTTTAACCTTCTGGTCTAAGTCTTTCATGAGTCTCAGTTCTTTAGTGAACGTACGCACAATTTCTAATGTGTGACGAAACCCCCCCTTAACCCACAATTTCATCCCATATTAAATTTCACTCAACGGAGTCTACTTTGACCCTACTGGCCCTCTTCATAACCCATTATACTCTATAAATAATAATCAAGGGTTCCTACATATTTAAACCGGATTAAACAAAAAGGGGAAAAATATGCAATTTTCCAGGAGGGGTCAATCGATCGAGGAAAGGGGTCGAACGATCGATTGATGCTCTTGGTCGATCGATCGATCAAGCAATTCTTGCCCAGAATCTGCAAATTCGACCTACGGGTTTCATCCAATAATTTTCTCCAAAATGCCATTAATGACCCCCAAACTCCCAAACAAGATTACTACTGGTTATATATACCTATATACATGATTTCCTACGTGAAACATGTCCAAATTCATCAAAGGTATTGAATTAATGGGGTAAATTAACATAATTATCAAGAACCCTAATTTTTTCATGAAACTTCCATTCTTCTAATTCTTTTCCAGATTTCTTGCTTCTCAATCCATACAATTTCGTGGGTAATCCTCTACATATGATTGAGATGTCCAGAATATATCTATTTCCTCTAAAACATATGATTTAAATTCTTTAAGTTATCAAATTCTTCCATGAAACATGCTTTTATCAATCCTAATCTAACATGGGTGAGACATTAACTAAAAACAAAGCAAGATAGATACTTGCCTGGAATTCAAGGGTCTGATTTGTTGATGAAAAAGATATGGTTGCGTTCCTTGTCGTGCGATCTACGTTTTGGCGGTGGTGGCGGTGCAATTGAGTGAGTTCTAGGCCTTTGATTTCTTGGAAAGCTCTCTACCTTATTCTCTAATGTTCGTTCTTTTGTTCTGTGTTTGTTAATCCTAAAAGACAACTCCTAATGGCTGATATATCTTAGGGAAATTCGTGGGTTTAATTACCCAAAAATACAAATTGTCCATAATACCCTCCCGAGATGTCAATTAGGCCCAAAAATGCCCCGAGACCCAAACTAAACCCTTGGGTACACTTTTTTGTCTATCTCGACCCTTCCGGACACTTTGGCGCACTCAAAATGACCATATGGGCGACATATAATTTATTTACTTTTATAACAATAATTTAGTCCCGACACGACACAATTGCGTCCAGATTTAATTTTCATAATTGCCATTTTATTCACTCGTGACACATCTAATAAAACCAATCTTATATATTACTTTACTCATCTAGTAATATTCAACAAATTCTCAATAATTACTAACTCTCATCACGCTAGTAAATATTAAAAATAAATTTCCGAATTAATATTAAATTAATATCTCAAATTAAATTTAATAAATCCTCAAATTTAAAACCCATAAAAATACAGGTTATTACACGAGATCATCCTTATAACAAGCCCAAGGATGTTCGAATATTCAGTCAGATTCATCACAGTCATAGTAGATCTTTGATGCATTGTCATGAATATAACCAGGTAGGACATCTTAAACCATAATGCCCTACTCTACACATACCTCCTCCTTCTACTTCCCCCAACTTTATCAAATCTCCTATCAAGAATCCAACCATTAACTCTCACCCTTGACTAGAACAAAATCACACCGTGAAATAAATCAAGAACCACTCAATAGGAACCAAGGTCGGAATTTCTCCTTTCTCACAGCGAAAAATCCAAATTACCACGGTGTGGTTGAAGGTAATCTTCCTTTTTA
Organism: Sambucus nigra; assembly: GCA_949130495.1. Classification (NCBI taxonomy): domain Eukaryota; kingdom Viridiplantae; phylum Streptophyta; class Magnoliopsida; order Dipsacales; family Adoxaceae; genus Sambucus; species Sambucus nigra. The sequence goes on from OX422218.1 coordinate 141,771,813, forward strand.
TAATATTTCTTCACATATATCATTTGATTCTGGATCTACACATTCTTTTATTAGTCATTCATGTATGAATCAGTTGAAATTATCCTTAAGTCCATTAGCTCACCCTTTTACTCTGGAATGCCAACCGAAAATATGGCCATTACCAATAGGATTTGCAAACGTCGCACTTTACATTTTGGAATATGGATATTAACCATAGATTTAATAGTCATCGATTTAACGGAGTCCAATTTAATAATAGGAATGGCCGTTTCATATCCGAACTTTACTTACATTGACTGTCATGCAAAGACGGTGACATTCAAACCACCCCATCAAACTTCATTTCATTTCGAAGGACAAAATTCCCATCAGCCTCTACTTTTTCAGATAAGTGAAAAAGAAACCTCCTCCCTTTTTAACATCTTTATCAGTTACAAAGATGTGTTTTTCGAAGATTTACCTTGAATACTCCTACTTCAAAAAATTGATTTTTTTATCAATCTGTTGACAAATACCTCCCCTATCTCAATACCCCTTATCTCAATATCTCCCCAATCTCAATACCTCCCCTATCTCAATACCCCTTATCGAACAAAACTGGATGACCTACTCAATAAAGGATTTATATGCCCCAGTACATCACCTTGGGGAGCTCCAGTTATATTCGTGCGAAAGAAAGATGAATATTTTCGATTATGTATCGATTATCGAAAATTAAACCAAGTGATCATCAAGAATAAATATCCATTGCCTAGTATAAGTGGTTTCTTTGACCAATTGCGAGGGTCAAAGATATTTTCAAATATTGATTCAAGATCTAAATATCACCAACTTCGTGTTAAGGAAGCAGATATACCCAAAACTACTTTTTGGACAGGATATGGCCATTTTGAATACTTAGTCATGTCTTTTGGATTAATTAATGCCCCCGCCACTTTCATGGAACTAATGCATAGAATATTTTCCCCTTTCCTAGATCAATTTTTTATCGTCTTTATATATGACATATTAATTTATTCCAAGACTAAGACAAACCACGAAAAGCACCTATGTATAGTATTGGAATTCATAAACATCAGATTTGCGCAAAACAGAGTAAGTGCTATTTCCTCATGAAAGAGGTAAAGTTCCTTGGACATGTAGTCACAAAAGTAGGTATACAAGTGGACCCAGCCTAAACCACAACAGCACTTAAATGGCCTCAACTTACCACCAACACAAAACTACGTATCTTTCTAGGACTTGCCGAATATTATAGACGCTTTGTGGAAGGATTTTCCCAAATTGCCCTACCTCTAATGAAGTTGACCAAAAAGGATGTTTTATTTATATGGACCACCGAATAAGAACAAGCCTTTTGTACCTTAAAGGAAAAATTAACCATCGCCCCTGTCCTAACCATTCCTTCCAGTAACAGCAGCTACGATGTTTACATTGATGTTTCTTTACAAGGGCTCGGTTGTGTATTGATGCAACAAAGGAAATTGATCAAGTATGAATCATGACAATTGAAAATTCATGAGCGTAACTATCCAGTACATGACTTGGAATTAGCATCAATAGTCTTTGCTCTAAAATTTGGAGATGTTATCTACATGGAGAAGAATTTCAGGTATTTTCTGATCATAAGAGTTTTAAGTACATCTTCACGCAAAAGGATCCCAACCTTTGGAAAATACGTTGGATAGAATTCTTAGAGGATAATAAATTTAACTTACTCTACGATTCCAAAAAGGTAATGTAGTTGTTGATGCCCTACGTCATAAATCCCAGGGAAGCCTCCATAGTATGTTTGAAATCTAGAAACCATTAGAAATTACAATCTACAATGAAACCCCTCCAAGAACTAAGTTGTTATACGAAACATTGTATCTCACCCCATTCTGCATAAGAAAAGAATTGACCTCCAAGACCAGGATGAATTTTTGCGTTCCTAGAAGCAAAAACTTCAAAACAACCTCCCCGAAAAAGATTGGACTTTAGACCCCGAGCGTGGGTTAAAATTCAGAAATAGAGTATGTGTTCCTTTCATATCCTCATACGAGAAGAAATCCTGTAGGAAGTTCACCATTATAAATTCATAATTCACCCTGGAATAAACAAAATGTATCAAAGCCTCAAGAAAGATTATATTAAACACTTTGTAGCAAAGTGTCTAACTTTCCAAGAAGTGAAGATTGAACATCAACACCTAAGCAGTTTACTCCAACCACTCCCCATGCTAGAATGGAAATGGAATCATATATCCATGGGCTTTGTCAGTAGATTGCCCCGAACTTCTCAAGGATACAATAAGATAGGGGTTATCATCGATCATCTTACGAAATCTTCCCATTTTCAACCAACCAAATCCATCTATCCCTTCCAACGACTAAGTGAACTTTACATCAAGGAAATTTTTAGACTTCATGGTGTACCTATTTCCATTGTGTCCGAGGACCCCAAATTTATCGGAAGATTTTGGAAAGCCTTATAAATCTGTTTAGGAACTAAACTCTACCTAAGCACTACATTTCATCCACAAGAAGATGGGCAATCTGAACGAGTAATTTAAACTCTAGAAGATATGTTATGAGCCTGCACGTTAGACTTTTTCGGTTCATGGAATAATCATCTTTCCTTGATTGAATTATTCTATAATAACATTACTCAGACCAGCATTCAGACCATTCCCAATGAAGCCCTTTATGGATGACTCTACCATTCCCCTTATGCAAGAATGAATCAAGAGAAAATCACAAACTTGGACCCGAGATCATAACTGAAATCACAGAAAAGATACACCTTGTTCGGGAAAGATTACATTCATCCCTAAGTCAATAAAAGAGTTACACTTACACTCGTCGAAAGCCCTTAAAACTCCAAATAAATAACCAAGTGTTCTTACGTGTATCTCCAAGGAAGGAGACAATTCGAGTTGGAAAAAGAGGAAAATTACGCTGATCCCTTTAGAATCATCGAACGTATTGGACCAGTAGCATATCATCTAGAATTACCACCCGAACTATCTAATATCCACGACATGTTTCATGTTTCACAATTGCAAAATTATATCTCTAACCTGAGTCACATCATTACTTAGAAGGATGTGACAGTTAAATCCAACCATGAATTTGAGGAATTTCCTATTTAGATTGTCAATCGAAAAGAAAAGGTTCCCCGACGTGAAACCATCCCACTAGTGAAAGTTCTTTGGCGACACCACGTAGCTGGAGAAGCAATATGGGAAACAAAAGACATTATGAGACAATAATACCCCATGCTTTTTTTAGGTAATTTTGAGGACGAATTTTTTTTAGGGGGAGAGAATGTAACAAACCACTCTAAATATATCTTTCGCCCCACTAGAAAGGAACAATTCCAAATAAACCTTAGATTTTTATCAAATTACCAAAATACCCTAAAAGGAATATTTAAGTTAACTTACACTTTTATATACCAATTAAAACCCAAATTTCACTCAAAGTTTGACCAAATGACTAATATTTTCTAGGAATATCATAACCAAATCCTTTAGGTTTGAATAATTACACATGAACCCTAATATTTTATAAAGTCACTTAAAAGCCCTTAATTCTATACAAAAACTATCCAAGGACCTAAACCATAGCCAAAACTTATTTAAACTTACTCCCCTGCTGACAGGGCCCAACATGACTGCCAATATGGCATGTGCCATGTGGAGTATCATGGGTACCCATTTGACATCCACATAAGCTTTGATGAAACTTGTGCAAAATCAACCCTATCTTCACCTCCAAAACCACCATTTAAATCCTCTAGACGAATCTTATAAATACCCTCATTCACCTCAATAAAAATTCATCCCAGTTGAGAGCTTTTCCAATGTAAAATTTTGAGTGTTTTTGCATTTCTATTATTTTACGCATGAATGCTTGTCTCTTCAATATGGTTATGTTTCTTCATGTATACAGAATAGAATTAGGAGTGTACATGTGTTATTTAACGTGTGTATGAACTGAAATAACTCAAAAACTAGAAAACTCCATTAAAGCTTAAGCTTCAATGGTGGATTCTGCTTCCATGACTTCGAACCAATTTTAAAGTGAAGTAAGTTGAGCTTAGATTATCCGAAACCTAGATGGAATGTTTAATTGAACCCAGAACAGGTTTTGATACCTCAAATCAAAGCTTGAATTTTTCAGGCCTGGAATTTTTAGAAAACAAATTCAAGAGTTTTACTTGACCAAAATCCCTCAAACCGGGCTTGTTTTGATACATTATCAATATATAGAAATACCCTTATAATGTCGGAATGAGAATTATAGCTTTCAGTCACTTATGTTTAGTCAAATTTTTGTTATTTTTATAAAAACTTAATAGCTCAATTTAGCCCACTCTTAAAAAATTATGCAATTTTTATTCAAGAACTACTCAAATGGATACCTAAAATGTCTCAAATTTAAGGTAAAAGTTCCAAAAACCTAGAGTCAAATGGTCAAAGATTGAAGATGAGTGGGTTACACACGCGCGAGTAAGGGTCAAACCAGGCGCTTGAATTTTTTGGCTTAGCGCATCTCCAATCAGAAAAATCTAAATTTTTTATCAAAATATTTATTTTTTAATTCTAAGCAAAATGGTATATTACATCATCCTGTTTGGATCCCAGCAAATCATTTTCTCGAGAAAACCAGTTTTAAAATTTAAACTCAAGTTTTAATTTTTTTTCTAAAATTCTTTAGTTAAAATAAAGTTATTTTGTCTCTTGTCACTAAATCAAAATCTAAACAAAATAAATAAAAACATTATTCTAAAAACTTTTAAAAACTATATATTATAGCCTTTTAATTATTCTTACACCGAAACTCTTTACAATTTAGTATCCTACAACATCATATAAGCATTCTTTTAGGCCCATATGACCTACTTATACTCTTCATGATTTCAGACTATCCAGTCAACCCCAGTGAATTAGACGCACAAACCCAAAATTTGAAAATTCAAAGTAGGTAATTTTAATTTCACTATTAAACAAATTGAGCTTATTTCTTTCAAAATTATTGATTGTTATATCACTCTGTGATAATTTTGAACTCATGAGTCAATTATGAACTCATTTGTGTAGTTTATATATATTTCATTTATTGATTCTCTTGATATTTCAGTCATCCCTAAACTCAGTAAACTGTTACAGCCGACGACTTCAGTAATAGCCACTGAACTCTTTTTACCCTTAATTGTGTTATAGCCCTGTAACTTACTACAACAATTGCATACAACCCTTCAATTTATGACCATTGTCAGTGAAAGATCTAGTAGCATAACTTACGATTCAGGGATTAGACCCCAGTATACCACGATTGTTCTGATTGGCCTGTAGGACTCCGATGTTGAGTGCTTAGTTTTTATTTGCTAAGTACGTATGAGATCCATTCTATAAAAGTGTTCCAAGCCTTTATTATTATCGTTGTTCCCCAACATTTTTGGGATTTCCTATCCAAGTGTATGATACGCTTTGGATGATATTGTAATGGTATGTCTATACATTTGAAGACCCTATAGCTGATAATTTATGGGTTATCTTGTTATAGTGTGCACCCTTATCTTAGTAACTTGATATGAAACTTATCCGGTTACACTCCACCATAGTATTCATTTACATATCATTAGACTCTAGTATACCCCTGACAATTCTATAATATTTTAGTTTGTCTCCAGATTTTTATGATATCATTATTAAATCCAGTTACTCTCTAACAACACATTTTCTCATGTACCTTGTATAGAAATAAAAATTATCTACTTGGCATGTCTGCTCAATTATTTTCTTCCAGATGGACGACGAACCTGAGTAAGATGAGATACCTCTCGTACTTTTGGACTTTTATTCTGTATTACCTCAAAAAATATTTTCATTTATGTACGTATGGGTGGTAGCAGACAAGGATGGTAGTCCTTGTTGGAACATCTACAATGCAACTTATCAGCTCTTATAATTCTTGAATGTTTTCTAAAAGTTTTACCTTATATATGGCACGTACGAATAATTATGTATTTCCATTTATTTCAAGACTCAGCTATGTAATAAGATGTTAGGCATCCCCAATAATAAAAATCTTTTGATTTACACTGCCTTTAAGTGAATTACCTCTTTATTTCTCATGATTGCTGGTGACCACCCCTTAACAACAGCTAACCACACCCTCTCATCTGCAGCCTCAATGCTGACTTCATACGCATTTTTGAGTAAGCATAATTCGACCCATCAAACATAGGGAATTTAAAAACATCAAAACCTCTAAAATTCATGCTTAAAGAAACAGGATCACAAACAACAAAAACTAAATATTCTAGTTTTGATACCAATTTGTGAGTGCACAGCGGTCCCTAATGTGTACTCTAATGCAAGGATGGTTCGAATAAACACAAGTTCAATATTTTTATACTTTTCCAATTTTAAAGATTTAACATTTAAAAAAAATCAGCCCAAATAAACTTAGCATCGAAAGTGATATCAGATAAATTAAATAAATCATAGCACAAGACGCCGATGTACGAGGAAAACCACAAAGGGAAAAAAACCTCGGATGACCCAGCCAACAGGGCACTATAATATGGTTTTGAAAAGCATAGATAGTAACTTACACAATGACGTGATCCCCTAGAATCCTTAACGCTCTTATATATTCAACCACTCCTCCACAGCGCAACGTATGAGTCTACCCACATAAGCTGGCACAACACATGAATCAATACGCGCCTTAGTATCCACCGATGAGGCTCAATAATCATAAAAAAACAATCAACACATACGGAGTCCACCGTAAGGAAACACGTTCTCTCAAGATGAAAGAAACAAACTCGGTGCCCCCAAACAAGATCTCAAAGCATATGAATTATGAATCTTGGATCTTGAAATGCAATGGGTGAAACTTAGGGATTGGAACTTTTATAAACAAGTGCATAAACATTTTTGTCAAAAGTTCTTAAAAAATCTTATTCCAACATGCCTTAAATAGGAAATTAGGAATTTTGAGGCAGTGAAGGCATTAAAATTAAAACCAAGCTCGTTCGAACGAGAATCACATCTTATTTGAACAAAAAACTAACTCCGTTTGAACGAGATTTCATTCTCGTTTGAACCAGCATCAAACAAGCTCCTAACGAATTCCAACAGTGGGGCATCGTTTTATATTCGTTTGAATCCTGCTTCAAATGAAAAAATCATTCTAATGACTTATAAGTTCGTTCGAATGATAATTCAATTTTGTTCTAAAGACCTTATATATCGTTCCAACAAAACAAAACTCAAAAATTATTTTCCTAAAAAATATATTAAAAAAATGTTCCAAATGAATTTAAAAAAAAAACATAACACCTTTAATAAAAATTCCAATGACTCATAAATTATATGCATTCATGCCTACGAGACCCTAAGTAAGCGTGAAGACAAACTTGGCTCGATAAACACGACACAACATATCCAATCTTTGAAGATTGGTCGTCACGTCTTTATCAAACATCATTGTAGGCTTATGGGATCACAAACTCAAAGTCTATCCTATGACTCAAATGTTTTGTCCATAATTAAGCCAACTACATACAAATTGACTCGATTAGAAATTTGTCTTCACAAAAAGGGGAGAGGGGAGTAATATATTACTTTTTAAAAATATTATATAATTAGTATGTTTAGTCTTATATATTTTTTTACCCTCCCCCATGTCTTTATATTGTAGCCTCAAGAGTTAACCCTAATGGAAAAATATATAATTAATTCTTGACGTGGTTGCAGACATGTCTAGCTCCAAGCTAGAACATCATTTCCCACGGTTCCTTTAAACCATGTGGAATAGGATGCAATTTTGATACTAAATTAATAGAGGTGTAGAGATCCCGATCTCCGCTGTAGTATAATAGTTCATGTGCATTACTCCTTCCACTGAGACCAATACCTACCTCACTTGTGTGTTCGTAGAAATAGAATATGGTCAATTAGTCTCTACATAGAAGACAAGAAATCCTCAATTATGAAAGATTCGTTATCTATTGTTTGAACCCAAAAAGTTCGCTGACCCAAATTGCCATCATCTCCTTCCCCAAAATCTCTTTGTGTGCATTGTACAAAAACTAAAGGATTAGTCTAGGATTAAATAGAGCTCACTCAATCATCTCATTTTTTCCCTAGCGACGGCACTTAGGTTTTACGTCAAATGAGTTATGCACGATAAAAAAGGACCCATTTTCTATGTGCATGTGGGTGAAATTAGCTCCCCCACATGTTGTGTCTACGAGTGATAAATCAGCTTTTTATCTTCACGTATAATATTTCCCTTCTCCTTCCTTATCGTTTTTTCCATTATCCATTTTAAAGTACCTTTGATATTTCAAAAATAAGTTTTTTTATCATCCTTTTCCTCTTGGCCCATAACCTCACTACTTCCTCTCGACCACCATTTCTTACTTCTTTGTTGACATTGAGATTTTATTTATTTTTCGATACTCTTTTCTCTTCCATTACAATTTATCTTCCCATTTTTTCTTTTCAAGTCTGGAATCTCATGATTTAGATTTTGGCTTTTTTTTCACAAGAATCAACATCCACATCTCTCATTTCCTAGAAGGTAACACCTCTCCGTTAAACTTCATCCCCGATGATTTTCTATTAGCTAAATAAATAGAGTATCTCAAACCCTTTAGCCTTAGACTTATTTCATCCCATTTTGAGCGAGAAAGAGAGTTAAAGGAGACACTACACCAAAATGGTCAAAATGTCACCTTTCAGCCGGCCACCCTTGTCACGGTCATTGACCGTGACAACAAACACGTGTTTTGTGTCGCGGTCAATGACCCTGACAAGGCCGTGACAAAGTAATGTCACGGTCTATGACCGTGACAAGTCCGTGATAAGAATATTTGTCACGGGCTTGTCACGGTCATAGATCGTGACAATACTTAAAATAATTGTCACGGTCAAGGACCTTGACACGACTGTGACAATCTCTTCAGTAAAAAAATCCCTAGGCTTTTTTTCCCAACCGTTTTTTGGTTTCCCTCTCTCTCTCTCTCTCTCTAAGCGATTTCATCTCTCTCTCTCTCTCTAAGGTATATTTTTTTCCTCTCTTTCTCTTTCATTTCTATATGTGTGTGTATGCGTGTATATATATGTGTGTATATATATGTGTGTATATGTATGTGTATATATGTGTGTGGTGGGGTGTGGTGGGGGAGGGGGTGGTGGGTGGTGAGTTGTGTGTGTGTGCAGTTGTGGTGGGGGTGGGGGGCAGGTGGTGGGGTGGGGGGTAGGTGGTGTATGTGTACGTGTGTGTGTGTGTGGTGGGGGAGGGGGTGGGGTGGGGGGGTAGGGGGTTGCGTGTGTGTCTATGTGTGTGTGTGCGTAGTGTCCCTTATAAAAGAATTGATTGATTATTAATTCTTTTTGTAAATTAATATATGATTGCCCCTTATTATAAATTAGTAAATTAATATAGGATTAATTATGAAAGTAGGATTGCCCTTCATTGTAAATTAGTAAATTAATAATTGAGTAGATGAATTAGAAGGAGTATGAGATACACATTTGTTGTTGACATTGCTGTTGGATTATTTTGTTTAGTAAATGTTGGGTTGGTTAGTTTTAAAAGTGGCATGACCAGTGGATTATTGTCCATATGGGGGTGGGATTTTTCAACTTTTGAATAATTGAATTTGAATATAAATAAGACATAATTAAATGAAACATACTATATATAATTATTAATAATTGAATTTGATTATAAATAAGACATAATTAAATGAAACATAGTATATATAATTATTAATCATTATTGGATTATTGTGTGTGTGGTGGGGGACAGGGGTGGTGTGTGTACGTGTATGTGTGCGTGTGTGTGGTGGGGGAGGGGGTGGGGGTGGGGGCAGGGTGGGGCAAGGTGGGGGGGAGGGGACAGGGATGGGGGAAGGGGGTGGGGCAAGGTTGTTTAATTGATGAAATAAATTAATTGAGTAGATGAATTATAAGGAGTACGGGATACACATTTGTTGTTGACATTGCTATTGGAATATTTTGTTTAGTAAATGTTGGGTTGGTTAGTTTTAAAAGTGGCATGACCACTGGATTATTGTCCATATGGGGGTGTAATTTTTCAACTTTTGAATAATTGAATTTGAATATAAATAAGACATAATTAAATAAAATATACTATATATAATTATTAATAATTGAATTTGAATATAAATAAGAGATAATTAAATGAAACATGGTATATATAATTATTAATCATTATTGGATTATTGTGTGTGTGGTGGGGGGCAGGGGGTGGTGTGTGTACGTGTACGTGTGCGTGTGTGTGGTGGGGGAGGGGTGGGGGTGGGGGAAGGGTAGGGGAAGGGGGTGGGGCAAGGTGGGGGGGAGGGCGCAGGGATGGGGGAACGGGGTGGGGCAAGGTAGTTTAATTGATGAAATGAATTAATTGAGTAGATGAATTAGAAGGAGTACGGGATACACATTTGTTGTTGACATTGTTGTTGGATTATTTTATTTAGTATATGTTGGGTTGGTTAGTTTTAAAAGTGGCATGACCACTGGATTATTGTCCATATGGGGGTGGGATTTTTCAACTTTTGAATAATTGAATTTTAATATAAATAAGACATAATTATATGAAACATACTATATAATTATGTCCAAGTATAACCTCGACCCAAGGACACCTACCTCGGCCGAGATGATGGCCGAAACATTGATCGACCCTATGAAGGCCAGGGGCCCGCGATACCATCCCTCGGCCAGACCTACCTCGGCTCAGGCCGACACTGCCATCTACACTGCCAAGGGGCACTGCGCGCATCACAGGCATCTACAGCACTCGGGGTATGGCAACCTCGGCTGGGGCCGAGGTGACAGGGAGCCGACCCTCAACTTGGAACCGGTTCAACCCCGGCTTGGGACGAGGTCACAAGAGGCCTTAGTAATCACCAGCATGGGACTATCCCTACCTCGGCTGGGCCGACCTAGCATAATGTCTCGGCTGAGATCAGGCCGAGACTCCTTATGACACCTCGGATTGAACGGACATCAAGCCTTTACATCTCGGCCTCTCCCAGGCCGAGGTCATTCACCAATATGACTGCCGAGCATCTGTTGACATTTGGATTAGGACACCTGGGCACAAATCAGTTGTAACAAGATTATTCTCCACATGTGGGAGAATATTTCATCATCATTACTTGCATGTGACAGTGATAGATGGCATTCCCACATTGGTGAGGATATCACACACATGCTCATTGCATGCATGGGGGGGTACATTACACCCCCTAGACACTATATATAGGGGTCATCCCCTACCTTGCAAAGGGAGCCAGTTATTAAAACCTTAGCTAAAACTGTCTAAATATACAGTAGAGAGAGAGAGCTTGAGAGGTTGTATCCATGGCCATTATTGCCTTCTTTCAGTGATATTACTCACACACTCATAGTGGACGTAGGCCAGATTGGCTGAACCACTTATATTTCGGTGTGTTACCCTCTTCTCCTCACCACCTTCTATTATCTTCTTTATATAGCTGTGCTGCCATTGTTATACTTCTATTGAGCTTGGAAACACCATACCTGGTGGTGCTAAATCTTAGCATCATTATTTTGGCGCCGTCTGTGGGAATCGAGAGGCTATCTCTCCCTCTTTTTCTGCTTTACCTCACCGGAGACTCTGGTGGTGAAGCAGGAACCACCCCTTGTGTGGAGTTGTTTCACCATTGAAAGAGGTCCTTTAAGGTATTAAGCTCACTTGCTGTTCAAGCTCTTTATTGTTAATACATGGCACCAGAATTGCCACCGCCTCTTCCGCCGCTGGAGGTGGAGGGGCTAGTTCCAGTCAGGCTCCTCCCCAGTCTGAAATGGCGGAGGTGGCAGCAGCTTTGAATCTTTAGCTGCAACACAACAAGCCATGAAGGAGCAATTTGCCCAGCTCAGCCAAACCATGATGATGAGGCCACCTGGAGTCTCCCCGGACATGATAACTCCGGCGGCAGTTCAACCTCATCCTGACGCCAGGGGACCACCCCAGGCGCCCATGAAGGACCAACCTGCACCCCAGTGGAGGAGGGACGTTGCTGACCCTAGGCGCTTGCGCCTGGGGAGGCAAGGAAACCCTTGCCCAGAGGACAGGTATGATGACCTAGAAGCTGAAGAGGCCCCGGAAGACTGCTGGGAGCCGTATGAGGTGTCAGATAACACCGTACGACCTCTTAGGCAGATCCAAGGATGTGTCTGCCAAAGAAGAGACGAGGCCCAACAAAGAGGGTCGGCCATTAATAGGCAGAGTCAAGGATGTGTCGGCCGAAGAAGAGATGAGGCCCAGCAAAGAGGGTCGGCCTTTAACAGGTTGATCAGAGGGTCGGCCTTCGAGAGGCTGGGCCCAGTCAATGACCTGAGACAGAGGCTATCAAGGTCAAGGAGCGCGGCAGGCTCTCAAAGAGGGAATAGGCAGGCTCGGCCAGATCAAGGCCGACCCTTGGAGAGAAGAGCCAGGGAGCAGGAAGAGGTCAACAGTCAACGGGTCGTGGCTGGGGAACCCTCTGTCCATCGCAGAGAGGTAGAAGGGGATAACCTCGGCCAAGTTGATGAGAGACAACCCTGGAATGACTCAATTCAACGTCTCGAGGAGAAAATAGGGGACCTCATAAAGAGCAAGGATCCGTTACAGAGGGGCTACTCGAAGGGCTCCCCGTTTGTAGCTAGGATAGTGGGGTTCCCAACCCCAGCTAAGTTCAAGCCTCCTACAGTGACTCCTAAGTATGATGGAAGCACTAAACCAGTACACCATATCGAGATGTATCAGTCGGCGGCTGATATTTAGTCGATACCCGATGAGATGAAGTGCAGGGCCTTCTCGGGAACTTTGACAGGGGCTGCACACAGCTGGTTCACCTCTCTTCCGAAGAACTCGATCGAGAACTTCAAAGGCTTAGCGGAGCAGTTCATCCACAACTTCTGCTTTAGGGTAAGACCTCAAAAGAAGACTACCCACCTCCTATATGTCAAACAGGCTAAGGGTGAAAGCCTAAGAGACTACATAGCAAGATTCAACAAGGAGAAGTTGGAGGTGGACGATTACGAAGAGAGCATAGCCATGACCTCCCTTATAGGAGGCCTCCAGAAGGGAAAGCTACTGTGGAAACTGGCGGAAGACCCTCCTAAGTCTATGGAAGAGCTGCTGGAAACCGCGGGGAAAGTGATGAATGCGGAAGAGGCAATGGCCGCCAAATATGAGGAGGAAAACCGTGGTAGCACTGGGAGGTCCCAGGGGAAGAAGAGGTCAGCAGATGACAAGTTCGCTCATTACACTCCTCTGACTGTGAGTTGTGAGCACATCCTTAATGAGATCAAGACTGACCGGACTCTGAGGTGGCCAGAGAAATTGAAGGCCCCACCACATAAGAGGAATAAAAACCTCTGGGGTGAGTTCCATCAGGATCACGGCCATGTCACAAATAGATGCTTCGCTCTGAAGGATGAGATTGAGAAGATGCTGAAATCCGGGAAGCTCAGAAAGTATGTGGATGGCAAGGCCCCAAAGGGTGGAAGAGAAGACCCGAAGAAGAGAAGAAATGACAGGTGCCGTGGCGATGTCCTGGCTAGAAGGCATGATGATTCAGAGGGTGATGATGGAGATGACCCGGATCTCCCACCAAAGGATGACAACACCCCAGTGAAGAGGGTTGGAATGATCTCCTTTGGTGTTAGAACCATATGTGGGGGATTCGCAGGAGGTGACTCTGAGGTAGCCGATAGGAAGGCTCATGTAGTGGAGGCCAAGTCAGTGGTCAAGCCTGAGGTTGTGAATCTAACGTCTTCTGACGCAGTGCAGAAGAGGAAGAAGGTGGACATGGACACCCTCATAGTGGGGTTCTCTAGACTCGACTTCAAGGGCATCTTAGCCCCCCATGATGATCCTTTAGTGATAACAACAAGGGTGCATGGGTGCGATGTAGGGAGAATCCTCATAGATGGGGGAAGCTCAGCAGATGTGATGTTCTGGCCTTGTTTCAAGAGCTTGGGTCTTAGCAGGGCAAGGCTGATGCCCTACCATCACCCATTGATAGGCTTCAGTGGTGAGAAGGTACACCCATTGGGCATGTATAAAATGGATGTACGGATGGGAGATGAATGGCCTAAGAGGCTGACCAAGAAGATAAATTTTTTGTTATGGACGAAAATGTCTTCTCGGCCTACAACCTCATCATCGGAAGAGTGGCCCTCAAAGAGTTTGAAGCCGTGCCGTCAACGGTCCACCAGATGCTAAAATTCCCGACTCCTTATGGGGTAGGGGAAGTGCAGGGGGACCAGACCACGGCGCGGGAATGTTATTTCAACTCGGCCGAAGAGAGAGAGGCCCATAAGAGAGTAACCGCCACTTACAGCATTGACACTCTTGATCCCAGAGACGAAACAAAATTGAAGAAGGGCGAGGCCGAGAAAAGGTAGAATCCATCTTCCGCAATGAGGACGAGCCGGAAAAAACCATCCAGGTCGGCAAGGCCCTGGAGCAAGGGATCAAGGAAGAGCTGATAAACTTCCTCAGGAGGAGGCAGAGTGTCTTCGCATGGAGTCACGCAGACATGCCTGGTATCGACCCTGAGATCATGACCCACAAGCTCAACATGGACAGAGATGCCAGGCTTATAAAGCAGAGGCGAAGAGTCTACTCCAGGGAGAAGTATGAAGTCATCCGGGAAGAGGTGAAGAAGTTGGAAGAGGCCGAGTTCATAAGAGAGGTTACTTATCCAGAGTGGCTCTCAAATGCAGTCATCGTGCCTAAGGCCAATGGAAAGTGGCGAATGTGTGTAGATTTCACAGACCTGAACAGGTCTTGCCCGAAAGACAGCTATCCCTTACCTAGGATAGACCAGATGGTGGATGTAACGGCAGGGCACGAGCTCATGAGTTTCATGGATTCTTATTCAGGTTATAACCAAATCTTCATGGATGCCGAAGACTCTGAGAAGACAGCCTTTATTACTGATAAGGGGACGTACTGTTACAAGGTGATGCCCTTTGGTTTGAAAAATGCGGGTGCGACCTATCAACGTCTTGTCAATAAGATGTTCGAGGAGCAGATAGGTAAGACCATGGAGGTGTATGTGGACGATATGCTAACGAAGAGCCTGAAAGCATGTACTCACGTGGCAGACCTTGAGAAGACCTTCAACGTCATGGACTCGTACAGAATGAAGCTCAACCCGGCGAAGTGTGTCTTCGGGGTAGGAGCCGGGAAACTCCTGGGGTTCATCGTTAATCAGAGGGGGATTGAAGCAAACCCTGAGAAAATTAAGTCCTTGCTCGACATGAAGACTCCTAGGAGTATCAAGGATGTCCAGAGACTCACGGGAAGAGTGGCATCCCTTAACAGGTTTGTTTCTAGGGCAACGGACAAGTGTCTTCCGTTCTTTAAAGTTCTAAGAAAGGCCTTCCAGTGGGACGAAGAGTGTGAAAAAGCCTTTGACCAACTCAAGTCCTACTTGGGGTCTCCCTTGTTGCTGTCTCGGCCCATCACGGGGGAGAGGTTATTTGTATATCTAGCGGTCTCTGAGTCAGCCATCAGTGCAGCTATTGTACGGGAAGAGGACGGAATCCAGAGGCCTGTGTATTTCAACAGTAAGGCCCATCAAGGGTCTGAACAAAACTATCCCCGGATGGAGAAACTGGCTTATGCCCTGATGCATGCCTCAAGGAAGATGAAGCCTTAATTCCAAGCTCATTCCATGGTAATCCTCACTGACTCCCCACTAAGGCAGGTTCTTCACAAGCCTGAGAAGTCCGGAAGACTGATGACCTGGGCCATCGAGCTAGGAGAGTATGATCTTACCTACCAGCCCAGGACAGCCATTAAGGGGCAGGCCCTCGCAGACTTCGTTGCAGAGTTCACTTGGGAAGAGGGCGAGACAGAGAAAGGTTCAGATAACGACGAAGAGACGAACCAAAGTGTCTTCCGAGATTCGGAAGAGACTGCCTCGTACGTCTTCCGAGGCCGAGAAGAGGTTGTCCCGGGAAAAACTCAGAGCAGAGTAGAAGAAAATGAAGAGGATCGATACCTCTTCGAAAAGGAGGTTATGAGAGAAGGGGTCTTCTCATAGGATGCAGACGTATGGAGCCTCTTCGTTGATGGCTCTTCCTGTGACAGTGGAAGCGACGCGGGGCTAATACTCTCGGCTCCAGATGGCGCCAACATTGAGTATGCCTTGAGATTCAACTTCCAGACCTCCAACAACGAGTCTGAGTATGAGGCCATGATAGCAGGTCTCTTATTGGCAATAACTCTTCAAGTAAAGCGACTCCTACTCCATAGTGACTCAAGGTTGGTTGTCAACCAAGTGTTTGGGGCATACGAGGCCAAAGATGAAAGGATGGCCAAATACCTAATGAAGTTAAGAGGGTTGCTAGAGTATTTTGAAGAAGCAAAGTTGAAGAGAGTACCTCGGCTGAGCAACAACCATGCTGATGCATTGGCAAGACTGGCCTCGGCAATGAAGACAGATTTGGGAAGGACCATTCCAATCGAGGTCTTAGGAAAAGCAAGCATCGAGGAGGATGAGGTATGTAGCCCTTGTCACAATGTGAACCTAGGAGACTCGTGGATTGACCCGCTTGTCAGATACCTAAGAAAGGGGGAGCTACCCGAGTCCAAGATTTAAAGAAGAAAGTTGAGATACAGGGCTGCAAAGTTCTCATTGGTAGGAGACGTCTTGTACAAAAAGGGGTTTCTACTGCCTCTCCTCAGATGTGTTCACCCTGCGGAAGTACCCCAGGTCTTAAGGGAGGTTCATGAGGGTTCTTGCTCTAGCCACATTGGGGGAAGACCCTTAGCCAAGAGGATCATCACTCAGGGATACTGGTGGCCTACCCTGTCTAAGGACGCAGCAGACTATGTGAAGAGGTGCGACAAATGTCAAAGGTTCGCCACCATCCCTCACCAACCTCATCAGCCTATGACGTCGATCTCTTCTCCATGGCCATTTGCGGTATGGGGAATTGACTTAGTAGGACCTTTGCCAAGAGCTGTCAACAACTATAGATTCTTGATAGTTGCCATTGACTACTTTTCAAAATGGGTAGAGGCAGAGCCGATGATAACCATTACAGAGCAGAAGACTTTCCAGTTCATCTGGAAGAACATCATATGTAGATATGGCCTCCCGAATACGCTCATCTCGGACAATGGGACCCAGTTCAAGAATGCCTCCTTGGAGAAGTATTGCCAAAGTGTGGGGATCAAACAGTTCTTCTCATTTCCTGGTCGACCTCAGGCAAACGGCCAGACCGAGGTCACGAATAGAACCATCTTGGATGGAATCAAGAAGAGGTTAGAAGACACGAAGGGGAGATGGATAGAAGAGGTCTACGCTGTGCTATGGGCTTATAGAACTACGGCAAGGACACCCACAGGAGAAACCCCATTCATGTTGGCACATGGCTCAGAGGCTGTCATACCAACGGAGGTAGGACTGCCAACTCATCGGATTCAGACCTACGACCCTGACAGCAATGAAGAGAAGAGAAGGCTCGACCTGGATCTCATCGAAGAAAGAAGGGAAGACGCAGAGGTCAGAAAAGCAGCCTACCAGCATAGGGCAGCAAAATTCTACAACCAGAGGGTGAAGTCAAGACCCATTGCAGTGGGAGACCTAGTTCTAAAGAAGACACTACATAAGGCAAACAAGCTACACCCAAACTGGCATGGCCCCTACAAGGTGACGGAAGAGGTTGTGCCTGGCACTTACAGGCTAGAAAACCTAGAAGGAGAACCTTTCACTAACTTGTGGAATGCTGACCATCTCAAGAGATATTACATATGATGTATAGAATTTTATGAAAATGTACTATCTTACTGAGAGGAGGATATTAATAAAGATCAGTTTCCATATCAAGTTCTTGTTTCGTTCTTTAGACCAGAAGTTTATTATGAGGCTAACCTCTTAGGTGATGACCTCAGACCCTCATAACATCACTCGGTGGTGACGAGGTCTGAGCTCAGACACCTGGGTTAGATGACCTCAGACCCTTAACATCATTAATTTGGTAACTATTATGAGGCTAACCTCTTAGGTGATGACCTCAGACCTTCATAACATCACTCAGTGGTGACGAGGTCTAAGCTCAGACACCTGGGTTAGATGACCTCAGACCCTTAACATCATTAATTTGGTGACTATTATGAGGCTAACCTCTTAGGTGATGACCTCAGACCCTCATAACATCACTCGGTGGTGACGAGGTCTGAGCTCAGACACCTGGGTTAGATGACCTCATACCCTTAACATCATTAATTTGATGACTATTATGAGGCTAACCTCTTAGGTGATGACCTCAGACCCTCATAACATCACTCGGTGGTGACGAGGTCTGAGCTCAGACACCTTAGCAGAGGACCTCAGACTCTTAACATCATTAGTTTGGTGACTATTATGAGGTTAACCTCTTGGGTGACGACCTCAGACCCTCATAACATCACTCGGCGGTAACGAGGTTTGAGCTCAGACATCTGGGTTAGATGACCTCAGACCCTTAACATCATTAATTTGGTGACTATTATGAGGCTAACCTCTTGGGTGATGACCTCAGACCCTCATAACATCACTCGGTGGTGACGAGGTTTGAGCTCAGACATCTGGGTTAGATGACCTCAGACCCTTAACATCATTAATTTGGTGACACTTATTATTGTGAGGCTAACCTCTTAGGTGATGACCTCAGACCCTCATAACATCACTCGGTGGTGACGAGGTCTGAGCTCAGACACCGTAGCAGAGGACCTCAGACTCTTAACATCATTAGTTTGGTGATATCATTATGATGCTAACCTCTTAGGTGATGACCTCAGACCCTCATAACATCACTCGGTGGTGACGAGGTCTGAGCTCAGACACCTGGGTTAGATGACCTCAGACCCTTAACATCATTAATTTGGTAACACTTATTATGAGGCTAACCTCTTAGGTGATGACCTCAGACCCTCATAACATCACTCGGTGGTGACGAGGTCTGAGCTCAGACACCTGGGTTAGACGACCTCAGACCCTTGACCATTAATTTGGTGATATTTATTATGAGGCTAACCTCTTAGCATTCAGAGGTCATATAGCATTCAGAGATCATATAGCATTCAGAGACATTCAGAGGTCAAAATAAAGGAAGAGGTTGGCATTCAGTAAAAATAAGAGATTACAAATATTCATTACAAAGTACTGATGTTACAAATTACAAGCTCAGTTACAAGTCAAAAATTACAAATTACAACTTAAAGGTCTGAGGGGGGAGCATTGACAGTATCGACTGGGTTGACCTGATCAGCATTGGTCACCTCAGCCACATCATCAGCAGGGTCAGTCCCTCCGAGATCAGTCCCTTCCAGAGTAACAGTCTGACCAGGGGCAGCAGCCTCGTCTTCTACCTCTTGCAGTGCCTGGGCAAACTGAGGGTCAGCGAAGCCGAGGCCCACAAAGTCGGAGGCCTTTATAGTACCAACCTCCTTCTCTCTGACCTCGGCCCATTTGGTGGTGGCTTTGATACCTCTTTCGAGGTATTCAAAACCAAAACCCACGAACTCCTCAGAGACTTTCTAGTCAGAAATTATTCTCTCTGAGGCATCTGCAAGGGCAGCCTTCACAGCCGCGTTGACCTTCCGCTGCAGGGCATCATCCTTATCCTTCAGGGCCTGGGCGTGGTTTTGGACGAGCGCAGATATATCTTTTTCCAAACCCTGGGCCTTATTTTCAGAGTTCTTGGCCTTATTCTCGGCATTCTGTAACTCTGAACTCAAACGGTCAACCTCGGCCTTCAGGGCGCTCTCGACCTTCTCAGCCTCCTGCCCCTTCTGAATGAGAGGTAATTTTCTAATGGCCTGGTTAGATAGCTGGTACATGGTAGTCACACCCTGCACAGATAATGAAGAGGTTAGAGGGGAGTAAAATCAGACGTTGCACTTGTAAAATTATTGGCAAAAGGAACAAGTTATACCTGGACGGCTCTGTGGAGGCCGAACTCAAACATCATGGAGGTGTCCATGGCCCTGTAAAAAGGCTTGTCAACCTCGGTCATCATGTTGGCAAGTGCATCCATGGCCTGTCTGTTGTGGCCGACCACGCTATCGGTAAGTTTCATCTGGTCTAGACGAGCCGACAGGGTGTCGGCTGAGATAGGGATGGCAGCGTCTGAGGTCCTATTTTGCCTTGAAGTCGGCCTCTGATCCTCAGAGGCCGGGACCTCAGGGGACCTCTTCTTGGATTTGGATGTTGAGGGAGCTGGAGGAGGAGCGTTCAAACCAGTCTTCTTTGCAAGTCTGGCCAAACTCGGAGCTGCCATCTCCCACAGTTCATCTGGGACACCTGGTGGTCTCTCTACAAAAGTGAAAAGATAAGAGTTAGAAATTAAACATGAATGATCAGGGGTTAAACTTGAAATAAAAAGGAAAATCCTTACCAAAGTCAACAAGGGGACCTCCACCTAGGCTCGTCCCCGAGAGATACTGGGGGGTCAGCAGATGTTCGAATTTGACAAACAGACCATGTGCTCCTTGGACTTGCAAGGCCTTCACCTTTTTGATATTTTGAAGACTTAGGCCAGGATCGGCCCTGGAAGACATGGTGACTTTACCCCATCTGAGGGGTATCCTCGGCTCAAAAGTGGAAAAGGGAACAGATGAGCCAAATTCCCATGGCCCTGACGCAAAAAAAATACCGGGGCTTCCAATTGTGATTCGAGGTCTGAGTGACCTGAAGCATCTTCTTCTCAGGCCTCCGAGCCACGAAGTGATAGTAGCTCGGATGGTTTTTGGCTGAGGTAGGGATGTAACAACCAGCAAAGACCTGAACTGGGAGGTCAGAGTGGTGGACTGCCCTCCACAAGATGATGGATCCAATAATGACTCTCCAAGCATTGGGAGAGAGCTGCGAGGGGGACAAGTTGATAAAGGAAAGAATGGACCTGATGACGGGATGAATGGGTAGACGAAACCCTAACTTAAACATCTGCTCATACAAGCAGATTTCTCCATCTCGGCCGTGGTAGGCCCTCTCTTCCCTCAGAGGTCTCCTTAATTTGATTGAGGGACTGATGGAGTATAAGTATCTGAACTGCAACAGATCCACCTCAGTGACTGTGCTCTCGTACTCGGCCGCCTCAGAGACGTCAACATCACTTTTAGCATCCTCATCATCATCGTCAAGTTCAACATTGGCTGGAGCAGACGTAGACGAGTGACCAGGGAACCTCTGAGCAAACTCAGCCCCAGTAACGGCCGACAGAGGGATGGCATATAGAATGGGTGGCACAGCCACACTTGGCACAACAAGTTCGACCTCAGAAGAAGAATTGGAGGTGCTTGAGCCATTCTGAGATGAGGCTCGACTGGAGACCTCGGCCTGGTCAGGGGCCTGACCAGGCCGAGGTGTAAAGTCCATGGCTTCTTGGAAAGAGTCCACGGACATGGGGTCTGAGGTAGAGGACTCAGACTCAGACATCGGCAATTGGTTAGCAGAGACGTCTGTCTGATAGAATTTCTCAGGAGGATCAGGGTATACCACCTTGAGAGGTGGGGGAAAGATAAGTCTGACAGGGAACTCCTGTGACCTACGAGCTTCTTCCTGAGCTCTCTCTATTTGCCTAATTTTCTCTAAAGTCTTCTCTCTGAGAGAAGGGAAGTCATCAAGAAACTGGTACAGGGGTCTGAGCATCAGAGGACGACCCTAAACTTGAGAAATCTCTAAAAGCAACAAACACATTTGGCTTATGAAATGAGGAAGCCTAAAGATCAAACTAAGAAGTTTTTAAGAAAATCTAGTTCACCTGAGTTAATAGAGCTCGCCGGAAATGTGAAGGAACCGCCGAAAAACTCAAAACAAAACGCCGGAAAATGCAAACAAAGTATGAAAAACAGAGGAAATAGAAAAGGAGAGGTACCTGGAAGTGAATCGACGAACGAAACAAAGAGACTTGCAAGAAAATTGATGAAATCCTCTGATTTAGGGCGATGGGCGAAGAATCTTTAGAGAGAAGAAATTTGAAGAAGCTTTAGAGAGAAAAAATTTGCAGAAGCTGCATACGCGGGAAAGAAATGAGAAAGAAGAAAGAGAAAGGAAGGGTTTAACCCCTTAAATACTTGGGCACACCTCCCAAGGCCCATCATTGCCTTGGGAAAACCCAAAGGACAACTACTGACAGCACACGCCAGCCAAGTTGGCACGCCCTAAATTGGGACAGGTGTCATACAGGTATTAGCCTTGGGATGGACAGGCCTCTGAGGTGAAGCAATCCCCTAACCACTTGCTCCCGCATATGACTAAGGGCTGGGGGGTGATTGATATGCCCAAGTATAACCTCGGCCCAAGGACACCTACCTCGGCCGAGATGATGGCCGAAACATTGATCGACCCTATGAAGGCCAGGGGCCCGCGATACCATCCCTAGGCCAGACCTACCTCGGCTCAGGCCGACACTGCCAAGGGGCACTGCGCGCCTCACAGGCATCAACAGCACTCGGGGTATGGCAACCTCGGCTGGGACCGAGGTGACAGGGAGCTGGCCCCCAACTTGGAACCGGTTCAACCTCGGCTTGGGACGAGGTCACAAGAGGCCTTAGTAATCACCAGCATGGGACTATCCCTACCTCGACTGGGCCGACCGAGCATAATGTCTCGGCTGAGATCAGGCCGAGACTCCTTATGACACCTCGGATTGAACGGACATCAAGCCTTTATAGCTCGGCCTCTCCCAGGCCGAGGTCATTCACCAACATGACTGCCGAGCATCTGTTGACATTTGGATAAGGACACCTGGGCACAAATCAGTTGTAACAAGATTATTCTCCACATGTGGGAGAATATTTCATCATCATTACTTGCATGTGACAGTGACAGATGGCATTCCCACATTGGTGAGGATATCACACATGCTCATTGCATGCATGGGGGGGGGGGGGTACATTACACCCCCTAGACACTATATATAGGGGTCATCCCCTACCTTGCAAAGGGAGCCAGTTATTAAAACCCTAGCTAAAACTGTCTAAATATACAGTAGAGAGAGAGAGAGCTTGAGAGGTTGTATCCATGGCCATTAGTGCTTTCTTTTAGTGATATTACTCACACACTCATAGTGGACGTAGGCCAGATTGGCTGAACCACTTATATTTCGGTGTGTTGCCCTCTTCTCCTCACCACCTTCTATTATCTTCTTTATATAGCTGTGCTGCCATTGTTATACTTCTATTGAGCTTGGAAACACCATACCTGGGGGTGCTAAATCTTAGCATCATCAATAATTATTAATCATTATTGGATTATTGTGTGTGTGGTGGGGGGCAGGGGGTGGTGTGTGTACGTGTACGTGTGCGTGTGTGTGGTGGGGGAGGGGGTGGGGGTGGGGGCAGGAGGTGGTTTGTAGTAATTGTTCATATTTGCATGTCTTCTTCTAATTTTTTTTATCTGTACTAATAATATTTTTTTTACAGCAAATGTCTCCTTCAGGTATTAAGGCGTGGATGATGATGCGGGTTATGATGATGTCGTCTGGGCTCGGTGGTAGCGGAGGCAACGAGGGATCCTCGGCCCCTAGGCTCCCCAAATATGGCAAATTTGGGATTACCATCGAGAAAAAGTCAGAGCTATTAGCGAGATCCCTTGAGCTGCTAAAGACGGTCATCGTCCTGGGGTTTATGAGTTGGAAGGAGGTGCCATATGAGCTCAAGTTAGCTGTTTGGGAGCACTACAGGTAATATATTTATATTTATATGAATATTTCAATTTCAATTTCAATTTTGATTTCAATTTTATTTTATATTTATATTTATATTTATTCGCAACTAACATTGTATTTGTTGGACAGGAACAATTCAACTTGGGTCCAAAGCTACGCGATTCCATCTTGGAGCAGTTGAGAGAGCAACACAAGACGTGGAAGAAAAATATGCAGACACAGTACTTTGGAAAAACACGAGAGTCCATTATCCAATGGCGTGAATCCGTCCCGCCCAAGGAGCCGATCTCATTGGCACAATGGCAAAAGTTCATTGACAGTGAGATCGGGGAGCGACAATTGTCATCTCGCCAATCGGGGAGGGAAAATCGGGCAAAAAAGACGGACGTGCACTACTCCGGCCGGACGTCTTACGCCGAGGTGGAGCATAGGATGAAGGTAAGATTTAATTTTTCTATAACTAGAGAAATATATTATTCTTCATTATTGTACTTTGCTGGGCCGATACTAATTTTACTTTATTTTATTTCAGGGGGTAGGTAGTGGCCCTGGGGGTAAGCCACATAGGCTCGATACTTATGTGGCTCTTCGGACGAAGAAGGGGAAGGACAAGGAGGTGTCCCCGAGCGTCGCGATCACGGTTGTAAGTAATCCGACAGTTTAATTTTTGTTAATTACGTTATAATTTTTTAGTTTACTTATTTTACTAATCATGTGCTTTTTGTCGTTTCAGGCAAAGCTTAAGGAAGTGCATGAGTCGCAGTCTGATGCGGACAAGGCTTCTTTGTCCACAAATGCACTCAGCCAAGTGCTTGGCTCTGATCGCAAGGGGAGGACAAGGGGGTGAGCTCGCAGGTGGCCAAATCTAGGATCATCGGATTGGAGACGAGCGACACCGGGTTGGCTCGAACAGTGGATTCACATGACACGAAGCTGTACCGTTTGGAGGCGACGATCCAAGATATGTACTCATTCATGAAGCGTACGTTGGGCAGAGACCGTAAGGGGAAAGGGAAGGAGAAGGCGGTGGAGGAGGAGGAGGTGCGGGAGGACAAGGCGCAGGATGACGAGGATGTGGACCTCGCTGCTTCATCACCGACACGTGCATACTTCGATGATCCACTTCCTTATTTGTCTCCCTTCCCCAGACCGATGTCGATAATTGGTAGGCCGAGCGTGTTCATATTGGACATATTTGATGGCCAGCGGATAGGGAGGGGGTTGAGGGACCCGAATATCGTCCAGGGTGGAATAGTTTATGGACGTGCGCTTCAAGAGATCAAGTCTAAAGTGCTCGTCACGCATGTGATACCCGGGAAGGAGAACTCCCTATTGTGGTTGCGCGAACAATGCGGCACAATGTATATTAGTGGGTGTGTCAATTCGTATATCGTGTGGCCTACTCACCTCCTCACATTTACCCCACACATGTAGTAATATTATTTTTAAGTTGGTACATTTGAATTATATTTGGATTATATCGTCATGTACATTGTTTATATTTTGAATATATATTTGCATTATCTTTAGTTTATTTGGATATATGATGTTTGAACAGGTACAACGTTGCTATAACAGGTACAAATATACTGCTGGGCAGTGGCAGTGGCCATACCGCCCAACAGAATTTTCTTAAATTCTGCCCAGAATTGTCACGGTTATTGACCGTGATAATTTTTTAAAAAGGGTCAAGGCTTTATCAAGGTTATTAACCGTGACTAAACGTGTCACGATCAGGGACCATGACACAACCGTGACAATTCTAACGAACTTGTCACGATCAATGACCGTGACACGTCCGTGACAATTCTAACGAACTTATCATAATCAATGACCGTGACACGTCCGTGACAAAAAAAGTTGTCTCGCCCCGAATTATCACGGTCATTGACCTTGACAAGTCCCACTTTTGAAGGTCAATGACCGTGACAATTAGGCAGATTTGGTGTAGTGAGAGGTATATAAGTCAAGTTGACTTAGAAGGTATGGTTGAGATAGAAGATACCTTTGTCCCTAAGCATAAAGAATGAAGAGGTGAGGCTCAGGTGGCTTCTTCGTTAACAGTTAGGAGGTCGTTTAGGTATTCTACAGGTGCTCAAACTGCTCTTTCCATTATTCCTCCAACCCTTTGTTCTCCATGTCACGGAATACCCCTCATGGAATGTGGGAGGATGTTAATTTCCTTTTTGAGACATTTGCAACTGAATGAGGAGAGAACCTAGTTCTTTTCTGATCATTTTGTAATAACCCAAGAGGCAAAACTGATTAGGAACCCCCCCCCCCCAATGAGGGTGAGGATTTCTTTTATGAGCATTGTTTCCAAGTAGGTCTTGGTATTCCATTGACGAATCATATCCAAGATATCATTTCTTTCATATACGTGTCCCCTTCTCAACTTATACTGAGTGATTGGTTCTCTTAGGTGTTAGTCTCCTGCTTCTCTTGGTTCCTATTTACTTGGAGAAAAGGTCATATTTAACAATAAAATAAGATTTATTGAAAGGTTAAAATGCAACATGATCAACGAAGTTTAATATCCACAACATGGTGAATTGTTAGAGGGAGATCCGTTCTTGCCCTTACAATCACATAGTTGAAAATTTTAGTTGTGGAGGTTGTTCACAATTTATTCTAGGACAAATTTAAGCTTGAAAGTCATTTATCCCTTCTTGTAACATTAACCTATATACGTGCAAGGTGTCAGTTTGGCCCTAGATTTTTACCGTTTATGGGCCTTTCCTCGTATAAATCATTGTCTCAAGTTTATTATTTACTATTCTGCATTTTTATTTCTTTATATTCTTAGTGATCAAATGTTAATAAAAGAATCATATTGGTAAATCAAATTTTTTTACTTAGAAATTAGGATTATCTTTTACCCGAATTTGGATTTAAGGAAAATATTTATTTTTAATTAGAAAGAATTCTAGTTGGGTAGCTATCTTCGAGAGATACACTCTCTCAATTGGTATCAAAGCGGGTCCCCTTGTTTTAGGTTTTTCTCAACTAGTGTAGATATTTTAGTATGCACAATGGATGAAAGTTCTTCAAACTAACTACCACTATTTCATGATAGTGACTATTCATATTGGAAATCTAGATTGATGACTCAATTATAGTCCATAAATGAAATAATATGTTATAGTGTAGAAGTGGGTTAGGAATACCCCATTGTATTTATCAATGGAGTCTGAATGAAAAAAAGAAATTTATTTATGAAAGAATACTGAAATATTAAAGGCTTAAATCTATATTCGAAACTGTTAGTATTGGTTATTTTAGATGGATAACAAATTATAAACATCTAAGCAAACATGGGATGTTTTGGAGATTACCCGTGTAGGTATCATGATTATAAAGTGCATTAATATTCAATCGTTGACCACATCTTTCAAAGTTTAGATCATGAAAGAATGTAAATAAAAAATTGAGTTTTATTCACATTTGATTGATAGAGTGAACTCTTCATTTTACTAGGTCAAAGAGATACCAGAGATAGTTGATGTTGATGTTGATAAAATATTACAATCTATAACCATGAGGTTTGATGTAAAGGTTGATGTCATAAATGAAGTTAGATTCGCTAACAATATCCTTTTACATGGGGATGAGTAAATTGGGTTCACTTCAAATTTACAAGGATAATTTTGATCACCATCAAGGGTCAAAGTAAGAAAAAAAGAATGCTTTCAAAGACAACTGCAAAAATGTTTTAATCCATTACTTTTGACTTTGACAGAGAATATGTGTCTTAATTCCTCAAGACGTTCAGCAAATATAGAGACCAAAAAATTAAAAAAAGGTCAATGTTAAGTTTAAGTCAAAAAAATTTAAATTGATTCAAAGAAGTTTAGTTAGTAAGGTTGAATTCCAAGCGAGTCATTGGCATGTTTTAATTGTGGAGGTAGAGGACATGTGTCTGACCAATTCACTTATGTTCCAATTGAGTGTAGAGGTGATAGAATACCAAGATCCATAATGAGCAATATGAGTTTGTAATTGGATAATGAAACGTCTCCAAAAGAGGGAATTTTTGACAAATATTATTTCTAATAAAAGTCATTCAATTTTTTATGACACTCGTTGTTGAGCAAACCCAAATATATGATCATTTGTCCTTCTCTGGTGATAGTGAAGTTGATGATTCTAAGACCTCGTACTATTTCTACTAAGGTAATCTCTAGACCTTGGGATTATAAACCGTGATCTTTCCACCCAATTTTCTCTTATTACAAAACAAAGAGACGAAGGGATAATGGATAGTGATTTGTTGTGCAAAGTAGTTACTCAAAAAGATATTATTAAGGAAAATCTCATTTGTTTGGAGAGTGAGAGAGGCACTCTAAATGTTGTGAAAGAAACTATATGTGTTGAGTTAAAAAATGCATTAGAAGATTCTACAAAAACTAATAATGCCTTATATATTAAGTTCTTATTCCCTAAAGAAAATTCGATCTCGATGACCACTTTGAAAGTGGAGATGAAGAAAGAGAGAAGAAGTTAGGGAATATGTTGATGGAATAAACTTAATGAGGCAATGATAAATTGGGTTGGGATTTAAAAAGTTTAAGGTGAATAGTTATAATGTGTCCACGATTTTTGCTAAATCATATACCATAAATGATAGTGCTCCAAATCTTACTACTACTTATACTAAGATTGAAAATATGAAAAAATGGAAGTTTGTAAGAAGATGCCTATCTATGTTTTCTCCTTTTTCAAAAAGAAAGGTCATTTGTAAGAATTTTTCTCTAAGTCAAAGATAATTTAACACCATCCCTATGTTGTTTCTAGGACACCACTTAAAGTGAATATGATTAAGACTTACTCTTTCACTAATTACAAAAGAGATGATCACTTAGTGGAGTTTTGTTAATTTCTTAGGATTCCTCCTCTACATTTTAATGGTAAGGAGATACGCATATTGGTTGTTAGATGGGGAAGAAAAAACAAAGAACCTGATAGATAAAGTTTCATAAGAATGGAGGAAAAGAAAAACCTGTTGTACCTCCCAATAAACGATCCAACACCTTCGCACTATAAGGACATATTTTTTATCCTTCCTTTGATTTGTATAATTTTGTATTGATAAGACATAATAATGTAGGTTTAAGTGTGTTTATATGTCTTGAATATGTCGTGCGCTTACCTACACCATGTTACCAAACAACACCGTTGCATTGATGCTCACATATAGGGGTATTGGTAAATTTGGTAAGTAGTTATTTTGATTTATTTTATATCTTCAGTTGATTTTGTTTCATGTGAATTATTACAAGTGAGTAAAAACATTTTTTGACATTGTGGATAGTTTTTAAATTAGAAAATAGTTTTAGCAAACTTTGAGGATATTTTGGAAAATAAAATATTGTAATTTCAAACCTCTAAAATCATGAAAATTTTAATAATCTTGAGTATGTTTTACAATGTAAAAAATCGTGCATCATTTCGACATCTGAGTCAAAAGTTATGTTTAAAGCAGTGAGCCTCATCCAAAGATGTTGTGCAGGTTTAAAATCTCGTTTATGCCCTCGATCGAAGCTCGATCAAAAAGTGATTCAAATGAGGAAACCAAAATAGAGGATTAAAGTCTTGCTTGAAAGATTTTTCAAATGAGAAGACCTTTGTTTGAACCATACCTCATTAAAACGAGGTCTCTTTGGTTCAAATTCATTAGAACGAGGGCTAACATTGCAAATGTGTTTTTTGACATCTTTTCACAGACAATGTAATGAACCTAAAACTAGTAAAGGTCGCGGACATATAAGAAGCCACGATCATGACCATGGACTAGGATAAAGGTCATAGCCTAGAGCAAAGGCCATGGAGGTATATAGAAGTCCTAGACTTATAGAAAGGTCATGGAGTTTGGTGATGTGAGATGATGATGTGTCCTAATTAGGTTATAACTTGAGAGCCAAGTTTAGAGGGTTATAGAAGCCTTTTTATAAGGGTATGTATGGAAAAGAAAGGTAAAAACAGGATTCCCAAGGTTCCCTAGCCTTTCCTATAAATAACATTTATTGGCACACTTCCCACAGTTGTTAAAACCTTACTTTCCCACTTTAGAGAGAGAAAGTGAGATTTTGAGAGAGGAATAGGTGATGCCAGATTTGAGGCAATGGAAACTTAGTGTTAAGCAGAGGAAGAGGTATTTTAAGGCGACAGGCATGCATTGTTTATCCGACCAATTCCAATGAGGTAATGGACATGTCCTTATCCTCTCTTTCCTTATTAAAACCCTAGTTTCCATGTTTTCTATTGAATAAGATGATCCCTTGCATGTAATATAAGTTTCCTATGTTTCAAGACATGGAGGTTTACTATTCATTATATTCTAGATTTAAAGGCCATAGCCACTTACTGTTCATTAAGGTTTTAAGGCCAGGGACTGTTACTATTCATTTAACTCCATTTTTAGAGGTTTTCCATTTAGGGTTCTTAATCAAAGACAATGAGTTTGTGACTATGAGGTTTTGAGAATATTCTTTTTTATCTTATAAGATTTTGTTTAGGGTTTTCCATTGATTTGTGAGGATTTGAGTTATGAGACAGTTAGGATTTAAAAAATTTATTTTACAAAAATACGTTTACCATTTAAAAATCATTTCTTTGAGGCCACCGACTTTTGGGCAGTATTATATTATTCCTATTGGGTGATTGAGAAGGGATTTGATGCCAAGGAGACGTCATTATTTTTCCAGGTTGAGGTATCATTATCTGGTTAGGTCATTATGCTTAGTGCTTGAGGTTAAAATTGGTTAGCCCTAGGGAGATTGATCCTAGGTTAACTATGTGGATTACTCCTTAGAAGAGCTCAACCAAGGTTATGGAGTTAACAGAATACCGCAGATCTGTTATTCCGGAATTTGGAAGGAGGGGAGACCATGGCCTGTGGCATGACCTGGTCAAAGACAATTGGAGAAAAAGGTTGAAGAGAATAAGATGTCCAAGGTAATAGCTAAATATCGAGGACTATGAGAATGAACCAAGGTAGATTGATCCTTTGGGGAAGCCAAAGTGAACTAAGGGAGAATGAGCC
The DNA here is from genome assembly GCA_949130495.1 of Sambucus nigra. NCBI lineage: Eukaryota > Viridiplantae > Streptophyta > Magnoliopsida > Dipsacales > Adoxaceae > Sambucus > Sambucus nigra. The sequence goes on from OX422218.1 coordinate 141,802,550, forward strand.
TTGGGGGAAGACGAGAGAGATGCACTAAGGGAGATTGAGCCTTAGGTCATCAGGATAATCTTAGGGGTTGGTAAATAGAATTCTTTCATTCCTAATTGCTTTTATTTCATACTTCTTCTTCTTTGTACTATTTTACTTCGCCTTATTAGTATATATATCATTTCCATAAATACTAACATTGACAAGTGGTTGAGGAATTTTTAGTTAACCCTTCCTGAGCTATTTGAGCCCATACCTTCTATATTTCTTGTTTTCTCTGGATGAGTGATCACGAATTATGTAGTGGCTAAGGAGTAGGGTTTTAGAGGATGCGGAGTATAGTTAGAGGATGTGGATATTATTGTTTTTTGGATTTTTAAGAAGGTCGTTTATATATATATATATATATATATACGAGTTGTAATCAACTTTAAGTTTTATAAAAAAGGATTGTATGAGAGCACAATTTATTATCCTTTATGATTGTATTAGAGATATTGGTGTTTATCAATGGAATACAGTTTTGGTTCAATGCTCCTTATATTATGCACTATTAAACCATGATGACTTACTAAGCTTCCAACTCTGATTATGAGGCTGAGGCCTCTTTATAGGCCTTGACATAGCAAGGGCACCCTAAAATTAAAGTTTTAAATTTTAGCCATGCGAGATCAAGCGATATGGCATCATGGACTAATAGGGTAAGGTTGTGGGGCATTATATAGAAACTATAAATAGGACTCTAGTTTTTATCCAAACCATGCTATCCGAATATTATAGCCTTTGACTACCATAAGACAAATCCTTTTAAACGGTATCAGAGCGGGAATTTACTATGTATCCATGGGGTTTGTCTATCGAGAGTAGTTTGTTTGATCATCCAAATTTATTTCATGGTTTTGGTGATGTTTCAAGTCCTCAGAAATTTAGGAAAAGCATCTCCTAATCCTTTTAGATTGGTGATGCTTTTAATGTCAAGGTGTTGGTCACAAATCATTTGAATGTCCCACTAAACGCGAGAGTAAGGTTAAGAAGAAGTTTAATGCCACTACTAGTGATAGTAAATTAGTCTCCACGAGTGAGTATTAATTTGAATGCAACATTATCGCATTTACCACCCTCAAGGTTGTGTTTAGTCCCATGTCTTACCTTGTTAAAGAAAATGTTGAAGATGATGGATAGAGTCCCATTCTAATAGATCCCAAGATTAAGAAGAAGATTTTGTGAAGATGGAACAAGAGAGAAAGGTTGACATTTGAAAAGGCTTGATCCGATCTTTATTATTTATCCATCAAGATACAAAAAGTATATGATAAGATTACTACTAAACTGAGTAAGTGTGAGGAGGAGATTTGTTCCATGACGAAAGGCGAGGAACTTGTGAGCCATTCAAAAACTTGAGAAGATAATATTGCTGAGAAGGTGTTGCACGACAAGGCTGCTAGCTTAAAGAAGTCACTTCTTTAGTCTTCTCAGACTCGAAGCTCATTATAGGAGGTGAATTATATTCTAAAGATGGATCGAGGAGTATAAGAAGGTGAATTTTGAACCTAAAGAGAGATCCAAGACGTTAAGGAATATGCTACTATCACCTTCCCAATCCTAGAAGGAAAGTACTGAGCTTGAATATAACCATTCAAATGGTCTACTCCTAAAGTCAAAATTATCTTTGTAAAAATGTAAAACAAGACTCTCATGTGTACCTAACCTAAGGACACTCCCAAACATAAGAGGATAAACACCCCCAAAAACCTACATTTGCACCAATTTCCATAGTAAAGATCACCTTAGAACCTTGTTTTAATCTTGGGAGAGTGCCTACGATCCCTATAAGAACCCTATTTCACTAGCATAAACTTTGAATCAAACCACATAGGTAAAAGGATTAGAAACCTCATTAGAGAAGTCAATGATGTGTCTAAATCTATTTAGTTTATAAGTCCAAATTCTAAAACCAAGACACCTCCTAGGGCTAGAACCAAACTAAATACCAAACGCCATGTTCCCATTATTACATATATTTTGGTTAGGAAATCGGACTAGATTGCTCAATTGGCTTATAGTCGTGAATTTTCTCATGACGTTTGTTTAAATACACATAGTTTCAAACCTTTAGCCGGTGAGGAGTTTTTTCCTTATGGTTGAGTTGTATTATTCTTTCCATAGATTACGTGTGCATATTGTTGATTCTTTCCCTTTATTGGTGTAATTTTTATTCTAGTCATGGATTTTTTTTAATGAATTATTATATGTATCCTTGATTGGATGTGTATCATTTTATTTCTCTAGAAAAATAAAATAATAAAGAACAAAAATATTATTACTTAAATTTTCTCTTATTTTGTTTTGGTTTTATAAATGAAAAATACAAAAGATTTTATTTCTTTCTAGTCATTTAACACTAGATATCCACCGAAAAAAAAGATCTTGTTTTAATAAAAAATTTAAGAAAATACAAAATGATTTTGTATTTTTCTCTGTGGATATCCAGTGTTAAGATGATTGGAAACTTTTAGAGAACACCATGATATCTATTTACCTATTCTTGGATTAGAAACATAGGAATGTAGTTAAAACCTATGCATGTATTTTTCTTAATCATTCCTATGAAGTTCTCTGAGAACGATGCATGTTGACTATGATGTGGTCATTTTTATGCTTCACACATGTACACAAGTTGACTGGGGTTATTTTTAATTTTGAACCAAAAATTTACTTGCAATTTTTATCAATCGGGTCATATTTTCTTCGCTATATTTTTTTGTTGTTCTTGTATAAATCATAGCTTGAGCTAAATTAAAAATAATGAGAAATTTTTTAGTGAGTTCTATCGAAAGGGTTGTTAGCAATCATTGATAAGAAACTTATTTTTACGTGCTAATGAAAGAAAAGGCAAAATAAAAAAATTATGCAAATGAATACTCTCAATAAATAAAAATAAAAAACTAAAAACACATGTTTGATGGAGTTATAAGTTGAGCTTCAATAGGTTTTCACATTCTAATATGTGATTTTTAGGTCTTAATCGACATGAACCTATAAACCACTCAATTTCTTTGTATGGTTAACCTGTAATGATTTCCAATTATGAGTTTAATCAAAGGTTTGATACATAACATAAGTGTGGTTAATCTACTTTTTTGGGTTTCGAGTCTATTCATTTTCCAATTTATAGCCTGAGTGGGATTTCATAGATTTGAAGTTGTCTTGCTTTTGATATTTACTTATGTTTGTTTATTTTATTTGTCTCTGGTCATGTTGGGATATGGATATTTGGAGTTTATGGATATATATTGTTGATATTCATTTTTCCAAGTTTTATATGTCACTTATCTCATTGATTATATGTTATAATTGTTGATGATTATTTACTTGATTTGATAAATTTGTGATATATCTCAACAAAAACACAAGAAGGAGAAAGACGTGGATCAATGTGTTGAAGTGTTAATTATTTAGGGTTCATGTGTATGGACAAAGATGTGGATCAAAGATTTTAAGCTTATTTAGATATTGAGTCTCGTGGGATTTGGAACTGATAGTTTTGATGTATAAGCGCATTTATATTCGTCCATTGTTTAGATCTTTTTCCAACTTTAGCCAAATGGGGAGATTTGTAAAGACATACTTTGACATCCTTCCTTTGGTTTATCTTATTCCGGATTGACAAAACATAAAAACACAGGTCCATATGTGTATTTGTGTCTTAAAGATGCGGCATGCCTACCTACAGCATCTCACTAGACAACACCATTGCATTGATCCAAACATCTCGAGGTATTAGTAAGTTTGGTAAGTTGTGATTTTGGTTTATGTTGTGTCCTCGCTTGATTTATTTTGGAATGAATTTTAACAAGTGATGAATTTTTTTATGTTCCAAAAAGTTTTTAACTTAGAAAAAATAATTTTTATAAACTTTGAGGGCATTTATGGCAAAATTAAATGTTAGAATCATAGACCTCTTAAACCATTAAAATCATAGAGTTTCGAGTAATCTATAGAATGAAAAGAACCATACTTCATTTCGATATCCGAGTCAAAAGTTATGCTCAAAATAGTGAACCTCATACAAAGTTATTGCCCAAGTTTGAAGGCCTCGTTTAAGCCCTCGATCGAAGCACGATCGACAGGTGTTTCAAACGAGGGTCCCATAGTTGGGTCAAAAAGGCTCTTTTGAAAAAAAGTCAAATTATAAGAATCTAATTTGAACCAAACCTAGTTCAAATAGGGTCTAACTTTGCAAAACATCTTTTCACATTGAAAATATAAATAAGACTCTTTTTAGATCCAGAACAAACTCTCCGACTGTTGTAACCTTTCAAAAACTTAAGTGTTTTTGAGTTTTGATTTGATTATTCATAAGATATATTATCAAACTAATCATAATATGAACACATAACAACAAATCACCATTATATACATCAAATTTAGTTGTGCTTTGAGTTTTTAGTAGATTCAAGGCTAAGTTTGTTAAATACTGGTGCACCAGGAATTTAGATCCATAGTTCAAATTTAGATAGACAATCTTCTACAAAAGATATCAACACAGGTGATCATATTGGCTTATAGTGCTCCTTGTTAAGATCGGTGGATACCGAGACTTGTGGGTTGTGCAAGTTGTGTCGATCGCGAGCAGTTGATTGCTAATATAGGTAGAGGCATTAAAGAAGAATGCAAGGGAGATACTTCACAATGTATATCGTTATCTTATATGTAAGTCATGTATGTTCTCTATAAAAATGTTAAACATTATTAGTAACAATGGACTTGATTGGGCTGGGGCGCGATGGTGGTTTTTCCTGCAAGGGTTTCCACTTTAAATACATATTTTCATTGTGTGCGCTTGCTTTTAAAATTTCTATCATCATTTAATTTGCAATCACCACATATCATAATTGAATATTAATAATTCTAAGGAAAATTTTCGATCATTGCCTTTAGCTTCAAGGACTTGTCCATAGAGTCTAGTTTATGTTAAGTATGGTGTATCCCTTTACATCCGTCAAGCCAATTCAAGTTCACAAGTTCAAGAAGACGGATCCGAATATCAATCATCTTCAACATGTTCTATGACTTGAAATTATATTTGGTATAGATTTTATTTTGTGTTTCGTAGATTTTTTACTGAGTATGAGGATATTTTTCTAAACTATTTTTTATCAAAACGAGACATTTTCAAACAGTTTTTGAACAGCGTTTTAAAACTTAAAAATTTGTTTTTATTTTAGACATCTTGTTCAAATGAGATTTTGATCTCGTTGAACGACTTGCTCATGTCGTTTGATATGTCATTTAATAGCCTAAATCTAATATGGGTCAAATGAAGGCGTACTATTTTAGTTTTTAAAGGTCATTTGATGGGTCGTTAGATGGTTGCTTCTAACGAGATAGACATCTCGTTTGAACGAGATGATGATCTCGTTCTAATGACTTTTTGCCGCCTTAAAATTTGTGTCCTCCTATAAATACATGTTTCGTGAATATTTTTCTTTAAGACTTTTGATTGACGAAAATTGTGAAACAACTGCAAATAGTCTACACTCTTTATTAGGGCAAAACACTTTTTGATTAATACAGACTATCCCAAATACTTTTGTGAATCATATTTGGAACCCAAATCACTTCTATATCGAAGTTATTATTGTGGAGAGCTTTCTTCAATGCTGATCTTGTGAAACTCAAGGGTATTAACTGCTGAAGGAGGAGGACTAAAGTTCTTGTGATTCTCGAGGGAATCATTGTTGATTGCACGTTGCGGTCTTTGTGAGTTCTCATGGGAATTCATTGCTTTATTTCTCTGTTGTGTTGTAAGTTGCGATTTTTAAACTTTACTGAGACAAAAGGTTTTGCCCTGTGTGGATTTTTCCTCAAACTAATATTTTTTTACATGCTTGATTTAAATCACATAGTTGAATGTTCCAGGGTTAAAAAAAATTTGTATTTATTTGTGGGATTGACATCTAATAAAATAAGTTTCCTCAGTCAGAGAATAATGCGCACTCCTCAAATTGGTATCAGAGCCGATATTAGTAAATTATCAGGAAATCCTTTTTTCGCAATTTTTTTCTTAGATATCAATTGTTTTGAAAAATCACAAAATTTCTAATGGAGAACTTATATAATATGATGCCAATTTTCGATGGATCAAATTATGCCAATTGGAAAGCCTGTATGAGATCCACTTTAAAGGAAATTGATGAAAGAGTCTGGCTCGTATGTGAAAGAGGGTGGACTCCTCCCATTATCACCGTTGGTAATGTCACGAATCCCAAACCTATTTCTGATAGAACTGATGATGAGTTTAAGTGGAGTACATACAACTCCCGCGGGCTTTGTGCTATTTCTGGAGCCGTCACCCCTAACAAGTTCCGCTGCATCATGACGTGCATTATGTCTAAGGAAGCATGATATATCCTCCAGCTGACACATGAGAGCACCAATTCTTTTAAGGCGTCTAAGCTTAAAAATTTGACCACCCAGTTTGAGACTATCACTATGTTAGATTCCGAGAGTTTCGATGAGTTTTATGCTAGGTTGTCAGGCGTTATTAACATGAGTTTTAATTTGAGTAAGAAAATTTATTATTAGAGAGTTGTGAAAAATATTTTGAGGTAACTCCCATCCCGATTTATTCCTAAGGTCACCGTGCTTAACTCTTTAGGGGTCCTAGACACTCTTAGGTTAGAAGAACCCGTAGGAGACCTTCAAACTTATGAGATCGACATGTTTCCCCAAACCATTAAGCTTAAGGATAAAGGGATAGCTTTAAAGACTCATATTAAGAAAAAGAAAAAAGAGAGAGTTTGTGAGAGTGATTCTGACGGAGATTATGATTTTGATGATTTGTCCTTATTTGCGAATTTTTTTTTTAAAAATTTCTCAAATTTTGAAAAGATAATTCTTTCAATAAAAAGATTTTTGAGAAAATAAAAAAGAAAGACGAGGTCAAGGATAACGGTGAGAAAGAATAAGATAGAAGGTGTTTTGAGTGTGAGGGCAAAGGGTATAAATCTTTCGAGTGTCCCACTATGCTAAAAAGAAAGGGCAAGATACTTGCTAATATGGCCACTCTTAGCGATATTGACATCTAGCTGGATGATTCGGGGGGAGAATCATCACATGAAAAGTGTGTTGCTTTCATGGCTTGTCATGTGAGCACATCTAGTTTGTCCCACGATGGTGAGGACACTTGTAGACATGAGAGACTCAGTGATGTTTCAATCCATTTGGGAGATAGTGAGTGTGATGATGAGATTGTAAGTGAGGGAGGACGGGATCTCTAAAAAGCATTTAGTGATTTGTGCACCGAGACTTTGAAGACAAAAAAGGTGAATAAGAAGTTGTCTCTTAGGGTGATAGATTTGGAGAGATAGATAGAAGTTTTTAGGGTTTGTGAGGCGTTGGCGAGTCAACTCGAGAAGGTGAGAGTTTCTTTGTGTGAGTAGTTGATCGTCTTATGTCGGGGAAAAGAGTGAATTGACCAACACCGTGGCTAGTCGTACAAGAGATTTTCAATATTCATTAGAGACTCGTGAGAAACCTGAAGCCCGTGTATCCCAACTCAAGAGAGATCTCGAATGTGCCCGGGAGGTCAAGGTAACTTTAGAGGACACATATAAGAAGGTTGGAAAGATGATCCCCAGTCACGCTTTGGGTAATGTTGAGAGACTAGGAATAGGTTATGACGGTGCGTCCACTTCCCATGTTTCACCTAAGCTGGTTCCCAAGTTTATTATAGATCCATATGTCTCTTGACCTAACCCACCTAGGTATTTGTTTCCCCATAGGAGAGCGCATCCTAGACCTTTTGAGAGAGGTGTTCCTAAGCTCATGTATATTTGTTCCCATTGCAAAAAAAGAGGACACCTTGGGGAATTTTATTTTAAATTGGGTAGTGTGTATCATAGGTAATTACCTCATTATGCTACTCGACGTGTTCCCAAACGCACTCCCACACATTCTACTCTGCATGCTCCCACACATCACATGAGAGATTTTGAGTGTTTTCAAGAGCAAGTTGAGTATTTGGTCAAAACTTCACATGATTTGATGGATTTTTTCATAGGATGTCACATTCTTTTGAGAACACCTCCGGACCAAATGATTGAGGTTTAGACTTGTTTGCTAGCATAGGATGCTTTTCATGTTCATATCTTTATGCCTATTGCTAGTATGCACTACCATTTTATTTATTTTTTCCATTTTGATACATTTTTTGAAAAATCCAAAAAGAGTTTTGCTTTTCTTGAAAATTTTTGGAAAAATACAAAAAGATTTTCAATTTCTTTTTAGAAAAAAGTGAAAAAGGCAAAAAGATTTTCTTCTTATAATTTTTTTATTAAAAAACGCAAAAAGATTTTTGTATTTCTTTTTACACCATATATGGATGGACATTTAGGATAACCAAGTCACAATACCATTCCATTATCCACGTGACTTTTTATAGTTTTTTGAGACACAACATCATTTCATTCATGTACTTTAGAATGTTTAGAGTCATTGAGATATGACTACTGATTACTTTCTACATGTTTGACTCATTATAACCTTTACTACACACATGCATAGATTTATGTGAGCATTGCACTTGTTTGTCACATGTTGGTCAAAGTGTTTTCATCTCAATCCTATCTTTAAATCAAACAAAATGCGATAAAATAAGACAATGAAAGTAGTGCTTGTAAGAACCATTGACCGCATTGGAAAAATTGAAATTTATATCTTCGGTAAATGTGTTAATTTAAATGGAATGGTTTGTGGTGCAAAAGTAAAAATATCTTTGCGTGAATAGCCACCATTTGCAAAAAGAAAAGAGCCTAAAATATTAAAAGCACTCAAAAGAAAAAATATTCAGTGCTAGGCCAAATTCAAAAGAACATTGATGCTTTGCTACATATGAGCATTGATTTCTTCAAAACAAAAGAGTTGAGTGAAATATTCTATATGTGAGTTATGAGGGAGTTCATTTGAAGATCAATGGGTTTACACGTCCTGAAAAGGTTTCATAAAAGCATTACATAGTTTTGGACATTATTGGTGTGAAAATTATTTTAGACTTTGATTTGTTGATTAGATTGAGTTGATATCATATGAATTCAACATTTTTACACCTAAGGACGATTTTGAGTTCATTCATTAGGAGTATCCAAAATTCATCGTGCACATATGTTATGATTGTTTGACTTGATTTTCCTATCAAATTTGTTCACACCCATTCATTCTGTTTCCATGATTTGCTTATCTTAGTGTTAGTTCATGGTGTGTTATTTTTGTAAAAAAATATTTTCTCTTGAAAAATATTTTAAAAATAAAAAATAGTTTGTGGAGCCTTTTGAGATTATCCTTTCATGAGCTTATTTGATATATGTATGTGATTATTTTCTATGCTTGTTATGACCCACTCTGGTTTATTATTATTTTTTATTCTTTTCTCTGTCTATTTTGGACAAATAAGAAGGGGGAGAACAAATTATGAATTATGGGGGAGAGATCTATTCATTAATAAGAAAAAGAAAAACTATGAACGAGGATTGGATTAATGATAAAATAGAATCAAGGGTCGCAAATAATGATTCGATTGATGATGAAGAAAGAGAATACTTGTTGATTTGATTTAATCTTATGATTTATTATTTTATTTCAAACTCGATACGTCACGAAGGTATTTTTTGTCTATTGTGTGTTGGTACACTTTGATGAGGAATTAAAAAGAACACATTTTACAAAGTTCTCAAAAAGAAGATCAAGATAAAGCAGTGAGATTTAAATATTTGAAAGTTGAAGCTTTTTGAAGACTTGTACATATTTAGTATCTTTCCATTTTTGGGTTTCTAGGAGGGTATTAGATTTGTATAAATTTGTTGGATAATTCGAATTTTTTATTTTGTACTGGAGTAGCCATAAGGGGAGATTTGAAAGAGAAAATTTTCCATAATTTCCCTAAGCTTCTAGGACTTGTCCATAGAGTCTAGTTTGCATTAAGTATGGCGTATCCCATTACATCCGTCAAGCCAATTCAAGTTCACAAGTTCAAGAAGACGGATCCAAATATTAACCATCTTCAACATGTTCTATGACTTCACGTAATATTTGGTATGGATTTTGTTTTTTGTTTTTTGTGTTTCGTAGATTTTTACTGAGTATTGGGATATTTTTCTAAACTAATTTTTATCAAAACGAGGCATTTTCAAACAGTTTTTGAACAACGTTTCAAAACTTAAAAAACTAATTTTATTTTAGACATCTCGTTCAAACGAGATTTTGATCTCATTAGAATGACTTGGTTATGTCATTTGATATGTCCTTTAATAGACTATATTTAATATGGGTCAAACAAAGGCATACTATTTTATTTTTTGAAGGTCATTTGATGGGGCGTTAGATGGTCGCTTCTAACGAGATAAGCATCTCATTCGAACGACCTGATGATCACATTCTAATGACTTTCTGCCGCCTCAAAATTTGTTTCCACCTACAAATACCTGTTTTGTGAAGATTTTCCTTTAAGACTTTTGATTTACGAAAACTGCGAAACAGATGCAAATAGTCTGCACTTTTCATTAGGGCCAAACACTTTTTGATTAATACAAACTATCCCAAATACTTTTGTGAATCATCTTTGGAACCCAAATCACTTCTATATTGAAGTTATTATTGTGTAGAGATCTTTCTTCACTCCTGAACTTGTGAAACTCGAGGGTATTCACTCCTGAAGGAGGAGGAGGACTGGTGTTCTTGTGGTTCTCGAGGGAATCATTATTGATTGATGGATGCGGTCTTTGTGAGTTCTCGTGGGAATTCATTGCTTTATTTATCTATTATGTTGTAATTTGCGATTTGCAAACTTTGGTGAAATAAAAGGTTTTGATCTGCAGGGATTTTTCCTCAAATTGATATTTCTATACATACTTGATTTGAATATCATAGTTTTATATTCTAGGGTTAATAAAATTTGGTATTTGTTTGTGGGATTGACATCTAATTGAATAAGTTTGCTCCATCATAGAATAACGTGCACTTTTCATTAATTAATTGCGTAAATTTTGAAATTGAGCATAATTACATTAATTGGATTTATTGAATAGGTAATTTTATTTCTTTTGTCACATTGGATAAAAATATTTTTCTTAGTAAAATTAAAATTTGGTATCAATTCAATTGTTTCGAGTCGCAAAGGATAAATATTCAACAAAATTCAATTAGTTTTTTTTGAAAAAATTAAAATTTGAAATTAATTAAGTAACCAGACTTAAATACTATTGGATAAATCATTTTCAAATCGGCATCTTAGAAATATTTTACTATATATCAAAGGGGGTTTGTCTATGGAGGGCAGTTTAATTTATCATCCAAATTTTTTTGATGGGTTTGCGATGTTTCACGTCTAATAAAGTTAGGAAACACCATGTCACTAGGATATAAAAGGATTCAAAGAGATGCTTCAAATGTCAAGGTGTTGGTCACAAGTCAATCGAGTGTACCACAAAATGAAGGAGTAAGGGTAAGAAGTTGAATTTCCACCACTAGTGATAATGACTTGAGCTCCATGAGTTAGTCATCAATTGAATGCAACATTAGCGCAATGACCGCCATCAAGGATGTGTTTAGACCTAATTCTTTCCTTATTGAACACAAGGTTGAGGATGGTAGCGGATAGTCCCATTCCGATAGCTCCCAAGGGAAAGAGAAAGAGGTTGACATTGGAAAGTCTTACTCCAAACTTAATGATATGTACCTTAAGTTAGAGAAGGTAAATTTCAAGCTTATTGTCAAGATTAAGAAGTGTTAGGAGGAGATTTGTGCTATGAAATTGAAATAAGCTAATCTGGTTAAGAATCTGAACGAGGAGATTCCAGAGTGTGAGATTTTTCATTATAAGATTGCTAACCTAAATAAGGAAATTCTTGAGTCTTCTTAGACTTGACGCTTTCTAGAAGAGGATAATTTTAGGCTAAAGAATGATCTTAAGGAGTCTAAGAAAGGGAAGTCTAACCTTAAAAGTGAGAGCTGAGAAGTTACGGAAGATACAACTAATACCATCCAGTGAGTGCCTAGGATATTTTTATATTTCTTATGTTGTGTCCTTAGGCCTTTCGGGATTCTTTTCGGGGTTTGTCTTTTGTTTGTTTTTCATTGTTGGTATATTTTGAAATCCCCAAAATGATTTTTTTTTGTAACCTTGTTAGATTTTCATATCATATTATATACATTTAATGATAGGTTATTTGCTTTTAATTCATTTATGATCTTTGTATATGATGATTATATTTTTTTATATATCATATTTAGGATTATCTTGAAAATGATCTTTTAGTTTGGTTATTTCAATCATATGTTATTAGGACTATCGCATCAAGTTATTCTTTTGTTGATCCACGTTTTTTATAATTCTTTGAATAGTATATTATTGTAATACTTACCTATATTTATACAGTATTTTGACTTTACCCACCATGTAGTTGTCATTATTTTATTTTACCAACCATTTTCTATTTCTTCAGAATTTGCCACCCATTTTGACATTCAGCAACATAAAAAAGTGTTGCAAAAAGTGAAAAAATGTGTTGCTAAATGTCAAAATGGGGGGGGGGGGGGGGGAGGCAAAGTCTAAAGAAAAATAAAATGGGGTCTAAAGTCAATGATGATAACTATAGGGTGGGTAAATTCAAAATACCCTTTTGTATTTTGGATTTGCAAGATTTTATAGCCTTAATCCTTACGAATGCTTTAGATTTTATTATCTTAGGACTTCATTGGTTATTTGTATGATTGAGCTTGTACTCACTTGTCAAGAATTTTGAGTTTTTATTGTGAAATTATTATATTCTTTAATTAGTCTGTCATGGTTGTACATATTTTTTATTTTACAATTTAAAAAGAAATTTTTAAACAATCATGTGTATGGCTTCTTAATGATATACTCGATCACATATTTTTATTTATCAAAATGGTTAGATTGACCGTTTTTCCATTTATTTGGGAGTAACACACATGTGCTTCCTGAGATGGATTCTATTTTCTTTAAAGTTTACAAATTTTGAATTTTTTTTTGCTTTGAGCATACATGTTCATATATTTTTCACGTTAATGACGAGAGAAGAAGTGTTTATGACTGCAACATTGGAGTGAAAAAACTTCCCTTTGAAAATTAGAAATAGTATCCCGTTTATGTTTTTAAGTGAAAGTTGCCACTTCAAAAACAATTTGAATAAATTAAATGTCTCAAATATTTACATATACCCAAAATTAAGTAACATCAATGATATAAGACAAAAAGGTTGTAACCAAAATTTCTTATCAAGGGAAAATAATTGTAGTTTGAAATGATGTTAAAAAGGATATTGGAGATTTCACTTGAGTCGAAGCTTTAAGTCTTTTGTTGTATAATTCTTATATATTTATTGAACTTGTGCCTCTATCTCTATGGTGTTAATTATTTATTTTCTGGGCAAAAATGAGATAAGATATTTTGTTCATGGTAAACCATCTCATCTTGTCATTAACCTTTTATCACTGTTCTAAAAAAACCGCCTAGGCTCCGCCTAGGCTTAAGGCTTGGAAGAAACGCCTCGACTTACGCTTTTCACGCCTTATTCTTGGAATAACCCTTAAGGCGCACTTTTTTCTAAAAACAACAATGATTTAGTGAAATGATGTCGCCTTTTAAAGAATTTGTTTACAAACCGGACCATTATCTCATCCAAAAATAATCAAATAGTATTTTAATTTGCAGATATTCAGACATATTTTTATGATTTGTACAATTTTTGTATTTTAATAGCCTTGTTATGGTTAAAAAATATTAAAATATATTAAGAAGGCCTAAACGCCTTTTCACGCCTTTTTACGATTAGGCCCGCCTAGGCTTCTAAGGCTTAAGGCTTGGCCTCCAAGCCTCAATCACGCCCCGCGTTTTTTAGAACCTTGCCTTTTATAGATAATATTTTCTTGATTTTGAACATTTCATAAACTCAAAATTTTTAGCTATGTTAATATTGCTTATTTTACTTATCAAATTTGGTCTAGGATTATTCTCATTTGATAGAAATATACTTGTGCGTCCTTGTAAAATCATTTTTGAGTTAGGATTTGATTTTTAAAAGATTTATCTAGTTACATATCAGTTAGTGTCTTTTACATATCAGTTAGTGTCTTTTAGTAAGGTTGCCCCCGCTGTGACCTGAGGTCACGGGTTCGATTCACGGAAACAGCCTCTCTGCGCAAGCAGGGGTAAGGCTGCGTACATCCAGCCCCCCCAGTACCCCGCAGTGGCGGGAGCCTCGTGCACTGGGTTTGCCCTTTACTCTTCGTAGTACTTATTTTGGTGTTGAGTATATTTCTTCATTTATGCTATATATTGATGATGGTGTTCATATGTTTCGATTGTATATAATTATTGATCATTTATGCCTTTATATTATATACCACGTGATTCCTATAATACTTTTTTTCTCCTTTTGTTTATTATTATTATTAATATCATGTTTTATTCTTAAGCTTGGTTTCATTCCTATTAACACGCAGTTTACTTTCTCATATTCTTATTCATTCCTTTTATTTATTAATTCTTTCATATTTCCTTTCTCAATTTCATAAAAAGAAGGTTTGGGGGGAATTCCTAAGGGATAGAAGTTATGATTAAGGAGGAGAATCAATTTGTGATAAAATAGAGATAACTTCTTGTTTGGTAGGGGGTGTGGGGGGTGAGAAGCTTGTGTTCGTAGGTTGTACTCTCACATTATACTTCATAGGGAAAGGGAGTTTCATGCTAACATGTTGGGGGAGAGCTTAGTAGGGGGAGTAGAATTAATATTTTATGACTTGATGAAAGATTTACATTTCCATATCTTGTGTTTCATTGTTTCATCCTATTGCTTATGTTTTCACTGTCTTTAGATTACATATTGGTATCTTGATTCGTTTTCTAGTGCGTGATAAGGAAATAGGTGCAAGTGTTCTTTTAAGATTGTTTTGAGCATCTAATGTCATTTGATTCTTGTAAATGTTATTTCTATCTTTTGTGCCTTTGACCAACTACTGACCCAATTCTTTTCGTCCAATTCATTGAATCGATTTGGTATGCCCATGAATCGATTCCCTATGTAACTTTCCTAAAGCTTCAAACCTAAAAAATGGCATCCATCCCAATACCTAATTCATCATAACAACCTCTAACATCAATAATAAGTCCTATCCAACAACTGTAAGTGGTATACTACCATTATAAGTCTACACTTAAATGTTTCAATTCAAAATAATAAGATTTAGGTGTTTAATTTCATATTTTCATTCAAGAACCCTAGTTTTCTAAATTGTCAAATTGAGTTCAATTTTAGTTATATTCGTGAATAAAACAATGGGCTTTTCAATGTTATATGATTATGATTATATATCTAACAAAAGTATTCCCTAAACTAATCTAATTTCAAGCTACACAACAATAATATTCTTATTATCTTAAAAATGATTTAATATTAAACTCCTAGATTAATTAGATACTAAATCCCTTACCATTCCATAGTCTCCCATAATACATAGTAATTTCAAATATTTATTTACTGAATTACCGTGAATTAAGTCAGATTTCAATCATCGCTGGAAAATATAACAATTTACAATTTAATTTAATCCAATTAAAATGTGGTGCATTACAATACTAAAGGTGTTCTAAATATCATGGGGTCAAGGTAAATACCATGAAATATTTTTAACAAATAATATTTTTTTTAAATATTCAAATTACAAGAGTTTCCTAAAGATCAAGGATAAGACGTTCTTCAATTGGTCAAGAAATATGGCTAGCAAATCGACCAAATGTAATTCATCACTATTGATATGCCCTGAATGTACCTCCTCGGCTCAGAGACATCAACCTCGGCCCATGAGGATGGCCGAGGTTGGAGGGATCCCATCTCATTAACCAGCGGTCTCGTCCCAAGAAAGGTCGGCTATGGACCAACCGACGTTCCTGCTACCTCGGCAAGTGAGGTCATTTATAATCCACAAAGGCAGGTTATTCACCAGTTCATCCATCCGGGCATCTAAATTTTGCAACCTCGACTTGGGAAATGCCGAGGTGGTAAACGAGTCAACCTCGGTTGAGGATCAGTCGACATTCGTGCTGCTCCACCATTACCTCGGCCCAGGCCGACGTCACAGCTCAACACACTTTACCTCGGCTCTTCCACTAAGCCAAGGTCACCACCTCGTCCTATTCCAGGCCGGGGTTTGTGACCAATCGCAGATGGCCAAGCTCTTATGCGCATATGTGTGGATGGGAACACGTGGATAAGTCTGTTATAATGAATCATTCCCCCCACGTGAGGGAAAATTGAGGTCATCATTAATTAGTTGAGATCAACCAGGTGTCACCCTTGTATTGGATATCTCAACACACACATGCTAATTGCATGCATAGGGGGTGCATTACACCCTCTACATATTATATATACTTGTCTTCTCCTTCTGGGAGAGGACCCCGAAATTGGCAACCCTAGCTGAAACTCTGTCTAAATATACAGTAGAGAGAGAAAGCTTGAGAGTTTTGTATCTATGTCCATTAGAGCCCTCATACAGTGATATTAATCACACACACTTGCACAGTGGACGTAGGCCTGATTGGTTGAACCACTTATATTCTGGTGTGAATCCTCTTCTCCTCACCTCCTTCTACTATATACCCTTATACTGCCATTGTTGACATTAAATTGAGCTCACGAACACCTTGAAGGGTGGTGCTGTTTCCAGCATCATCATTTTGGTGCCGTCTATGGGAACAAGAAGTTGTCTCTTCCTCTTTATTCACTTAAACTCACCGGAGACTCTGGTGGTGAACCAGGCCTCCCCCCTTGCGCGGAGCTGTTTCACCATTGAAAGAGGTCATGTAAGGTATTAAGCTCATTTACTACACCAATTTTTTTGTGTAAACACATGGCACTGGAATTACCACCACCTCTTCCGCCGCCTGGTGCGGGAGGGCCTAGCTCTAGCCAGGCACCGCCCCAATCCGAAATAGCGGAGGTGGCCGCAGCCTTGAGGTCTTTGGCTGCGACGGAACAAGCAATACAGGAGCAATTTGCACAGCTCTGCCAAAATATGATGAGGCCACCTGGAGTCTCACCGGAAATGATCACCCCGACGGCTGTTCAGCCCTATCCTGATGCCAGGGGACCACCCCAGGTACCGCAGAAAGACCATCCTACCCCACAGTGGAGGAGGGACGTTGCTGACCCTAGGCGCTTGCGCCTGGGGAGGCAAGGAAGACCTTGCCCAGTGGACCGGTATGATGATCTAGAGGCGAAAGATGTCCCAGAAGACTGTTGGGAGCCATATGAAGTTTCGAACAACACAGTTCATCCTGCCAACCAGAGCCAAGGTTGTGGAGGCCGAAGGGGTGACGAAGCCCAACAACGAGGATCAGCTTTTGATTGACTGAGCAGAAGATAAACTTTTGTAAGGCTAGTCCCGATAAATGACCTAAGACAGAGGTTATCAAGGTCGAGAATTTCAACTGGCTCACAAAGGGAAGAGGGAAAATATCGGCCTCATCAAGGCCAACCCCATACAGGAAGAGGTAGAGACCAGGAAGAGGTCAACAGCTAACGTTGTGCTGTGGTTGGGGAACCCTCGGTCCACCCCTTGGAGGTGGATGGGGACAACCTCGGCTAGGCCGACGTTGTAAGACCATGGAACGACTCTATTCAACATCTTGAAGAAAAGATAGGAGATCTCATCAAAAGCCGAGACCATTGCAAAGAGGTTTCTCGGAAGGCTCCCCCTTTGTGGCCACGATAGTAAACTTTCCAACCCCCGCTAAGTTCAAACCGCCTGTGTTCTCTCCCAAGTATGACGGTAGCACCAACCCTGTACATCACATTGAGATGTATCAGTCGGCGGTGGACATCTATTCGATACCATATGAGATGAAGTGTCGTGCCTTCTCCGGGACTTTGACAGGAGCAGCGCACATCTGGTTTACTTCCCTTTCAAAGAATTCAATTGAGAACTTTAAGGTATTGGCTGAACGATTCATCCACAACTTATGCTTTGGGGTAAGACCTCAAAAGAGGACCACCCATCTGTTGTATGTCAAGCAGGGGAATAACGAGAGCCTAAGAGACTACATCGCCAGGTTCAACAAAGAAAAACTTGAGGTAGAGGATTACGAAGAGAGTATAGCTATGAACGCCCTCATAGGAGGTCTCCAGAAATGGAAATTGTTATGGAAACTTGCCGAAGATCCTCCCAGGTCCATGGCGGAGCTATTGGCCACAGCAGGAAAGGTTATGAACGCCAAAGAGGCCATGGACGCAAAATATGAGGACGAGAATGGTGGTAGCAGCGGGAAGTTCCAAAGAAAAAAGGACGGAAAGAAGAGACCAGCTGATGACATGTTCGCACACTATACCCCTCTTACGGTGAGCTGCGAGCATATCCTCAATGAGATAAAAAATGACAGGTCTCTAAGATGGCCGGAGAAACTGAAGGTTCCTCCGCATAAGAGGAATAAGAACCTGTGGTGCGAGTTCCACCAAGACCATGGCCATGTTACTAACAAGTGCTTCTCCTTGAAGGATGAGATCGAAAAGATGTTAAAATCTAGAAAGCTGAGGAAATATGTTGATGATAAGGCTCCTAAAAGCGGAAGAGATGACCCTAAAAAGAAGATAAATGACAGATGTCGTGATAATATCCCAGCAAGAAGAGACGGTGATTCATATGGAGATGATGAAGATGATCCGGACCTCCCGCCAAAAGATGACAACACCCTAGTGAAGAGGGTTGGTATGATCTCCTTTGGTGTTAACACCATATGCGAAGGACTTGCGGGGGGTGGCTCTGAAGTGGCTGACTGAAAAGCTCATGTGGCAGAGGCCAAATCAGTGGCCAAACTTGAAGTGGTAAACCTAACGTCTTCCGATACTACGCAGAAGAGAAATAAGGTAGACATGGATACTCTCGTAGTTGGGTTCTCCCGACTCGACTTCAAAGGCATCCTAGCTCCACACGATGACCCTTTGGTGATCACAACAAGAGTTCATGGATGTGAGGTGCAGAGAATTCTTGTAGACGGAGGAAGCTCAGCAGATGTGATGTTTTGGCCTTGCTTCAAAAGCCTAGGTCTTAACAGAGCTATACTGGTACCCTATCATCATCCGTTAATGGGCTTCAGCGGTGAAAAGGTCCATCCATTGGGCATGTATGAGATGGACGTCCGGATGGGTGATGAGTTGCCTAAGAGGTTAACCCGAAAGATCAATTTTTTCGTTATGGCCAAAAACGTCTTCTCGGCCTATAACCTCATCATAGGAAGAGTAGACCTTAAGGAGTTTGAGGGCGTGCCATCAACGGTCCATCAGATGCTAAAATTCCCGACCCCCTATGGGCTAGGGGAAGTGCAAGGTGACCAGAACATAGCACGAGAATGCTACTTCAACTCGGCTGAAGAGAGAGAGGCCCATAAGAGGGCAACCACCACTTATAACATTGACACACTTGACCCAAGAGATGAAACAAAATTGAAGAAGGGAGAGGCCGCAGAAGAGGTAGAATCCATCGTCCTCAATGAGGATGAACCGAAAAAAAATTATCCAAGTCGGTACAGCCTTAAAAGTAGAAATTAAGGAAGAGCTGATAAACTTCCTGAGGAAGATACAGAGTGTCTTCGCTTGGAGTCACGCAGACATGCCTGGCATCAACCCTGAGGTTATGTGTCATAAACTCAACGTGACTAAGGATGCTAAGCCAATCAAACAAAGACGAAGAGTTTACTCCAGGGAGAAGTATGATGTCATACGGGAAGAAGTCAGGAAGTTGGAAGAGGCTAAGTTTATCAGGGAGGTCATATATCCGGAGTATCTATCAAACGCAGTCATTGTGCCCAAAGCCAATAGAAAATGGAGAATGTGCGTAGATTTTATTGACTTGAACAAGTCTTGCCCAAAAGACAGCTATCCCTTACCTCGAATAAATCAGATGGTAGATGCTACTACAGGGCATGAATTCATGAGCTTTGTGGACGCGTATTCAGGCTATAATCAGATCTTTATGGATGCTAAAGACTCAGAAAAGAAGGCCCTTATTACTGACAAATGGACATATTGCTACAAGGTGATGCCCTTCGGTCTGAAAAATGCTGGGGTGACGTATCAACGTCTTGTGAATAAGATGTTTGAAGACCAAATAGGCAAAACTATGGAGGTGTATGTAGACGATATGTTGACGAAGAGCTTAAAGGTCTGCACTCATGTGGCTGACCTGGAAAAGACCTTCAATACCATGGACCTATACGGCATGAAACTCAACCCGGCGAAGTGTGTCTTCAGGGTAGGAGTCGGGAAATTTCTTGGATTCATTGTCAATCAGAGGGGAATAGAGGCGAACCCAGAGAAAACCAAGGTTTTGCTCGATATGAAGACACCAAGGAGTATCAATGACGTTCAAAGGCTCACGGGAAGAGTGACCGCACTCAACAGATTTGTTTCCAGAGTGACAGACAAGTGCCTTCCGTTCTTTAAGGTTCTCAGAAAGGCCTTCCAATGGGATGAAGAGTGTGACGAGGATTTTAACCAACTCAAGTCCTACCTCGGGTCTCCCTTGCTCTTATCTCGGCCTATAGTAGGAGAAAAATTGTATGTTTATCTGGTAGTCTATGAATCAGCTATAAGTGTAGCCATAGTACGGGAAGACGTTGGGATCCAAAGGCCCGTATACTTCAACAGTATAGCCCTTCAAGGGGCTGAGCAGAATTATCCTCGGATGGAAAAGTTGGCATACGCCTTGATACACGCTTCAAGGAAGATGAAGCCCTACTTTCAATCCCATACCATGGTCATTCTCACCGACTCCCCGTTAAGACATGTCCTCCATAAACCTGAGAAGTCGGGTAGATTGATGACCTGGGCCATTGAATTGGGGGAATATGACCTTACTTATCAGCCTAGGGTGGCCATCAAAGGGCAGGCGCTTGCAAACTTTGTTGCTGAGTTCACATGGGAAGAGACCAAGATTGAGAATAACTCAGAGACTACAGAGGGGTCAAACGTGAACGTCTTTCGAGCGCCGGAAGAGGTTATATCCAGAGAGACCGAGATTAAGAACAGATCAGAGACTACAGAAGGGTCAAACGTGAACATCTTCCGAGATCCAGAAGAGGTTGTATCCAGGGGGACCGGGAACAGAATGGCCAAGAATGAGTAAGACCGGTACCTCTTCAGACAAGGAATAATGTTAGAAGGTGGCTTCTCATCAGATAGAGACATCTGGAACCTCTTTGTCGACGGGTCCTCTTGCGAAAGTGGGAGCGGTGCGGGGTTGATACTCTCAGCCCCGGATGGCACTAACATCGAATATTCCCTAAGGTTTAACTTCAAGGCGTCAAACAACGAATCAGAATACGAGGCCATGATAGCAGGCCTCTCCTTGGCAAGGACCATTGGTACAAGATGACTCCTCCTTCACAGTGACTCAAGGTTGGTTATTAATCAAGTATTGGGAGTTTATGAGGCTAAGGATGAAAGGATGGCCAAATACCTGAAGAGGGTGAGAACGATACTGCAAGGCTTCGAAGAGGTAAAGATGAAGAGAATACCTAGGCAAAACAACAGTCATGTAGACGCATTAGCAAGGCTAGCTTCGGCAACGAGGATAGATATCAGAAGGACGGTCCCTGTTGAGATCTTGCCCAGAGCAACCATCGAAGAAGAAGAGGTCAGTAACCCTTGCCTCAATTTGAACCTAGGGGACTCATGGATGGATCCCCTTATCAGATACATCAGAGAGGGGGTGTTACCGGAGTCAAAGTTAGAGAGGAGAAAATTGAGGTATAGAGCTGCAAAGTTCTCAATTGTAGGAGATGTCATGTATAGGAAGGGATTCCTATTACCTCTCCTCAGATGCGTTCATCCCACCGAAGTTCCCTACGTCCTACAGGAGGTACATGAGGGTTCTTGCTCCAGTCACATCGGAGGGAGACCTTTGTCCAAGAGGATTCTCACGCAAGGATATTGGTGGCCGACCTTAGCAAAAGATGTTGTAGCTTACGTGAAGAGGTGCGATAAATGTCAAAGATTCTCCTCAATCCCCCATCAACCTCATCAGCCTATGACGTCCATCAGTTCCCCTTGGCCATCGCAGTATGGGGGATTGACTTAGTAGGTCCTCTGCCAAGGGCGACAAATAATTACCGATTTTTGATAGTTGCCATTGATTACTTCTCCACGTGGGTAGAGGCAGAGCCGATGATCACGATTACAGAGTAGAAGAC
Organism: Sambucus nigra; assembly: GCA_949130495.1. NCBI lineage: Eukaryota > Viridiplantae > Streptophyta > Magnoliopsida > Dipsacales > Adoxaceae > Sambucus > Sambucus nigra. The sequence continues at coordinate 141,824,793 of OX422218.1, forward strand.
CTTTAAATTTATTTGGAAGAACATCATATGCAGACATGGCCTCCCAAATACCCTCATTTCGGACAACGGAACCTAGTTCAAGAATTCTTCCCTAGAAAAATACTGCGAAAGAGTTGGGATAAAGCAATTTTTCTCTTCTCCTGGCCGACCTCAGGCAACCGCTCAGACCGAAGTCACCAACAGAACAATCCTCGACGGGATCAAGAAGAGGTTGGAAGAGGCTAAGGGAAGATGGACTGAAGAGGTTTATGTTGTTCTGTGGGCTTATAGAACGATGGCTAGGACACCTACGGGGGAGACCCCATTTATGTTATCACATGGCTCAGAGGCCGTCATACCCAAAGAGGTAGGATTCCCTACTCATAGGGTTCAGACCTACGACCCCGAGAAGAATGGAGAGGAAAGAAGACTCGACCTAGACTTGATTGAAGAGAAAAGGGAAGACGCAGAAGTCAGGCAAGCAGCTTACCAGCACAGAATAACAAAGTTCTACAATCAAAGGGTAAAATCAAGGCCCATAGCTATAGGGGACCTGGTGCTGAAGAAGACGTTACGAAGGCGAATAAGCTCCACCCAAATTGGCATGGTCCTTACAGAGTACTTGAGGAGGTTGTACCCGGAACCTACAGGCTAGAAAACCTCGAGGGGGAACCTTTCTCCAACGCATGGAACGCTGATAATCTAAAAAAGTATTACATATGATGTTGCAAGAGTTTGTGTATATGTATCATCTTTGAAGGGATTGTCAATGAGAAGATCAATTTCCATGTCAATTCTTGGTTCATTGTGCTCTTTGGTGAAAATTATTTATGGGGATAACATCTTAGTTGATGACCTCAGACCTTATAACATCATGATTTGGTGACAAGGTCTGAGGTCAGACATCATACTTAGATGACCTCAGACCCTTAACATCATTAATTTGGTGCAAATTATTTATGGGGATAACATCTTAGTTGATGACCTCAGACCTTATAACATCATGATTTGGTGACAAGGTCTGAGGTCAGACATCATACTTGGATGACCTCAGACCCTTAACATCATTAATTTGGTGCAAATTATTTATGGGGATAACATCTTAGTTGATGACCTCAGACCTTATAACATCATGATTTGGTGACAAGGTCTAAGGTCAGACATCATACTTGGATGACCTCAGACCCTTAACATTAATAATTTGGTGTAAATTATTTATGGGGATAACATCTTAGTTGATGACCTCAGACCTTATAACATCATGATTTGGTGATAAGGTCTGAGGTTAGACATCATACTTGGATGACCTCAGACCCTTAACATCATTAATTTGGTGCAAATTATTTATGGGGATAACATCTTAGTTGATGACCTCAGACCTTATAACATCATGATTTGGTGACAAGGTATGAGGTCAGACATTATACTTGGTTGATGACCTCAGACCCTTAACATCATTAATTTGGTGCAAATTATTTATGGGGATAACATCTTAGTTGATGACCTCAGACCTTATAACATCATGATTTGGTGACAAGGTCTGAGGTCAGACATCATACTTGGATGACCTCAGACCCTTAACATCATTAATTTGGTGCAAATTATTTATGGGGATAACATCTTAGTTGATGACCTCAGACCTTATAACATAATGATTTGGTGACAAGGTCTGAGGTCAGACATCATATTTAGATGACCTCAGACCCTTAACATCATTAATTTAGTGAGACCTTATTGCATGGCAAAGAAAATCATCCAATAAACCATTCATAAAAAGAAGAGCAAAAGCCCTCCTCAAAGGTTGACAGACTAAGTTATAAAATGCAAAGATATAAAGTAATAGTGTTTATCAGAGGTTACAATAAAGACTTACAAAAAATTGCTTAAAGCTTCACAAAAATTTAAGTGTTCGCAGCCTCAGGGTTATTGGTCACGTCTGCATTTCCTTAGCCGAGGGTGTCTACTTCCACCCCATCGTCTTGAGAACTACCATCTTCAGTCATGGTGTCTCCTTAAGGGGTGATCTCGGTGGGTGCAGAACCTCCCTCCTCTTCAACCTCCTGCAGGGCCTGAGCAAACTTGGGGTTGGCATAACCCAGGCCGATGAAGTCAGTGACTGCAAGGCTTCCTGACTCCTTTTCCTTCATGGCAGCCCATTTACCAGTGGCCTTGACCCCTCTCTCCAGATATTTAAAGCCGAATCTGGCAAACTCATCAGAGACCTTGTACTCCTCCAAGATCTTCTCGGAGGCATCATCTAAGGCAGCCTTGACAACCACATCGACTATATGCTGAAGAGAGTCAGCCTGAGTCTTCATGGCAGTATTATGATCTTCCCTCTGCTTGTCCATATCCTTTTGCAATCCCTTCACCTTGTTCTCGGCCTTCTTTAGAGCAGCCTTCAGACATTCCACTTCGGCGTTTAAGGTGGATTCAGTCTTCTCGGCCTCTTGGCCCTTCTCAATCAGAGTAAGTTTTCCCAAGGTCCAGTTGACATAATGATGCATGGTGAGAAGACCCAGTAGAACATATGCAAAGATATCAGTCTAAGGTCTAATATAGTCCAAATGACGATGTCAGACATTCAGAAGCAAATAGTTAAAGGCCTTACCTGGATGGTACGGTGAAGAAAGAATTCAACCAGCAGGGGCTTATCCAGGGACCGACAAAAGTGCTTGTCAGACTCGGTCATGACACCGCCGATAGCATCCAAGGCCTTCAAACTTTGGCCAATGACACTATCACCAATCTTTAATTGCTCAAGACGAGCAATCAAGGCATCCTCAGAAGAAATAGGGATGGCACGATCCCCCCTTTCTTCTTCTGCCTCTGATCCTCAGGGGCAGGGTCGGCAACCTTCCTCTTCTTTGTGGTCTCAGCCCTCGAGGTATAAGGAGGGGGATGAGGATCAATCAAACCTGATTGTTTGACGAGCTTCGTTAGACTTGGAGCTGCGATCTCCCACAACTCGTCAGATATTCCTTTTGGGCGCTCTACAGGATGGAAAGGTCTGAGTTAGAGAATCAGATATACATAAATTCAGAGGTATAACTTGTTGAAATAAAAGGCACTTACCAAGATCTGTCAAAGGACTTCCCCCTAGACCCGTCTCAGAGAGGTAATAGGGGGTCATCAGGTGCTCGAATTTAACAAGCAGACCATGCTCCCCCTGATCTTGAAGATCTTTAACCTTCTGAAGATTGTGTTGGCTTAGACTAGGGTCGACCCTAGCAGCCATTGTAACCTTTCCCCATCTCAGGGGTATTCTCGTCTCTAATAAAGAAGAGGGGGCATATGGACCAAATTCCCATGGCCCTGATGCAAAGAAGTAACGTGGCTTCCAGTTATGGTTTGAGGTTTGGGTAATTTGAAGCATCTTTTTGTTTGACTTTTGAGCTAAGAAATGATAATAGCTCGGATGGTTTCTGGCAGATGAAGGGACATAGCACCCTGTAAAGACTTGGACAGGAAGGTCTGAGTGATGGACAGCACTCTATAGGACAATGGCTCCAATTATCACCCTCCAAGCATTGGGTGACAACTGGGAAGGAGCCAAGTTGATGTAGGCCAATATAGCCCTGATGATGGGATGGATGGGCAGACGAAATCCCAACTTGAACATCTGCTCATATAGGCATATCTCACCATCTCGGCCGTCATAATCCCTCTCTTCCCTCAGAGGTCTCCTGAGTTTTATAGAGGGACTTATGGAATATAGATGTCTGAAGGCCATAAGGTCAACCTCACTGTACTCTCAATCTCGACCGCCTCAGAGGTGTCAACATCACTCTCAACACCATAATCATCATCTAGCTCAACGTCGGCCCGAGCAGACGATGGGGCACCACCTGGAAACCTCTGAACGAACTCAGCCCCTATGACTGCCGATAGAGGAATGGCTTCAAGAATCGGTGGAACAGCCACACTTGGTCCAATAATTTCAACCTCTGAGGAAGAGGTTGATGTGCTTGAACTTTTGTGAGACGAGGCCCGACTGGGAACCTCTGCCTGATTAGGGACCTGATCTTGTTGATTTAAGAAGTCCATGGCCTCTTGGAAGGAGTCCACAGACATAAGGTATGAGGTGGATGACTCAGACTCTGACATTGGAGAGGGTTCAACTGGGACCTCTGCTTGGTTAACTGGTTCGGTTAGTTCAGGGCATATGACCTTCAGAGGTGGTAGAAAGATAGGTCTGGGGGGAACTCCTCTGCCCTACGAGCTTCCTCTTGCGCTCTTTCTATTTGCCTATTTTTCTCTAAGGTCTTCTCTCTAAGAGAGGGGAATTCCTCTAAGAGTTGGTAAAGGGGTCTGAGCATATAAGGCAGACCCTACACTTACAACTCTCCTAAATAACAAACAGGATTGGAAAATGGGATTAAAGATCAAACTATCAAACTTTGAACAAAAACTACTAAGAACAATAAGAACAGTGTCGCCGAAAAACTAATAATCTCACCGGAACCCTCTTGAAGCTCACCGAAAAATGCAAAAACAAGAAGAATGCAAGAAAAATGAAGAAGAAATGATGGTAAAAGATACCTGAAGAAAAGTGGTAAGGAGGAAGGTAGAGATTGCAAGGAATAACCACCCAATGCTACTTCAAACCAGAGCTCTTCTAGAGAGAGAGAGTTGCAGAGATTCCAAACGAAGAAATAAAGAAGTGGGAAGAAAGAGAGAGGAAATGAGGGAACCCTCAAATAGCCCCACACGCTTCCCAAGGCCCATCATTGCCTTGGGAACCCAAAAGTCTACAATCATTACACTTGCCAAGCATGCTATCCACTTCAGTTGCTGACACTTGTCAAAAAGTTTCAACACCTACAGAAATTCAACCTCGGATAAACATACCCCTTAGGCACCTGATCACACAGGTAACTAAGGCCTAGGTGGTGATTGATATGCCCTGAATGTACCCCCTCGGCTCAGAGACATCAACCTCGGCCCATGAGGATGGCCGAGGTTGGAGGGATCCCATCTCATTAACCAGCGGTCTCGTCCCAAGAAAGGTCGGCTATGGACCAACCGACGTTCCTGCTACCTCGGCAAGTGAGGTCATTTAAGATCCACAAAGGCAGGTTATTCACCAGGTCATCCATCCGGGCATCTAAAGTTTGCAACCTCGGCTTGAGAAAGGCCGAGGTGGTAAACGAGTCAACCTCGGTTGAGGATCAGTCGACATTCGTGCTGCTCCACCATTACCTCGGCCCAGGACGACGTCACAGCTCAACACACTTTACCTCGGCTCTTCCGCTAAGCCAAGGTCACCACCTCGTCCTATTCCAGGCCGGGGTTTGTGACCAATCGCAGATGGCCGAGCTCTTATGCGCATATGTGTGGATGGGAACACGTGGATAAGTCTGTTATAACTGAATCATTCCCCCCATGTAAGGGAATATTGAGGTCATCATTAATTAGTTGAGATCAGCCACACACACATGCTAATTTCATGCATAGGGGGTGCATTACACCCTCTACATATTATATATACTTGTCTTCTCCTTCTGGGAGAGGACCCCAAAATTGGCAACCCTAGCTGAAACTCTGTCTAAATATACAGTAGAGAGAGAAAGCTTGAGAGTTTTGTATCTATGGCCATTAGAGCCCTCATACAGTGATATTAATCACACACACTTGCACAGTGGACGTAGGCCTGATTGGTTGAACCACTTATATTCTGGTGTGAATCCTCTTCTCCTCACCTCCTTCTACTATATACCCTTATACTACCATTGTTGACATTAAATTGAGCTCACGAACACCTTAAAGGGTGGTGCTGTTTCCAGCATCATCATTTTGGTGTCGTCTATGGGAACGAGAAGCTATCTCTTCCTCTTTATTCGCTTAACCTCACCGGAGACTCTGGTGGTGAACCAGGCCTCCCCCCTTGCGCGGAGCTGTTTCACTATTGAAAGAGGTCATGTAAGGTATTAAGCTCATTTACTACACCAGCTCTTTTGTGTTAACACATGGCACTGGAATTACCACCACCTCTTTCGCCGCCTGGTGCGAGAGGGCCTAGCTCTAGCCAGGCACTGCCCCAATCCGAAATATCGAAGGTGGCCGCAGCCTTGAGGTCTTTGGCTGCGACGCAACAAGCAATACAGGAGCAATTTGCACAGCTCTGCCAAAATATGATGAGGCCACCTGGAGTCTCACCGAAAATGATCACCCCGACGGTTGTTCAGCCCTATCCTGATGCCAGGGGACCACCCCAGGCACCGCAGAAAGACCATCCTACCCCACAGCGGAAGAGGGACGTTGCAGACCCTAGGCGCTTGCGCCTGGGGAGGCAAGAAAGACCTTGCCCAGTGAACTGGTATGATGATCTAGAGGCGAAAGATGTCCCAGAAGACTGTTGGGAGCCATATGAAGTTTCGAACAACACAGTTCATCCTGCCAACCGGAGCCAAGGTTGTGGAGGCCGAAGGGGTGACGAAGCCCAACAATGAGGATCAGCTTTTGATTGACTGAGCAGAGGATAAACTTTTGTAAGGCTAGGCCCGGTAAATGACCTAAGACAGAGGTTATCAAGTTCGAGAATTTCAACTGGCTCACAAAGGGAAGAGGGAAAATATCGGCCTCATCAAGGCCAACCCCATGTAGGAAGAGGTAGATACCAGGAAGAGGTCAATAGCTAACGTTGTGCTGTGGCTGGGGAACCCTCGGTCCACCCCTTGGAGGTGGATGGGGACAACCTCGTCCAGGCCGACGTTGCAAGACCATGGAACGACTCTATTCAACATCTTAAAGAAAATATAGGAGATCTCATCAAAAGCCGAGACCATTGCAAAGAGGTTTCTCGGAAGGCTCCCCCTTTGTGGCCACGATAGTAAACTTTCCAACCCCCGCTAAGTTCAAACCGCCTGTGGTCTCTCCCAAGTATGACGGTAGCACCAACCCTGTACATCACATTGAGATGTATCAGTCGACGGCGGACATCTATTCGATACCAGATAAGATGAAGTGTCGTGCCTTCTCCGGGATTTTGACAGGAGCAGCGCACATCTGATTCTTATACCATAAGTACGATGGGAAATAAACATAGAATTTCAAAACTTTCTATTCCCACCTTAAGGGTTTGTTACGAGTTGGGAATTTAGATGATTACTCAAAAAAGAAGAAGGTAATGACAAATCCATGGATTCACGATGTGCTCAATGGTGCTAAGAATGACCATATGTTCAACGTCATTCATGGGTCATGCGTCCCCAACCAAATCAATGGTAATGACCCTAGAATAGTGATGAAGAATGTAACATAATTTATTTTAGAACTTTTATATCATTGCAAACCAACAATCGTAAAGCGTCTCTAATATAAAGAAGTCGATCATAACCTATGTATAAGCTTCACAGAGGATGACTTAGTCGGAGTGAGAACCCCTATTACAATAACCTAGATATATCGATGTTCATAGGAAATTAGTATGAAGATATGCTCTTAATTGACCATAGGGTTCATTTGACATAATGTATCTAAAGCAGTTCAAATAGATGAACTTAAGTATAAATGATCCTTAGGAAGCCATAGGCCCTGTTATATCATAAATATGAGATGGATCGTGGACAATTAAAATAGAACACTCGGACTCACACATCATTTGGAATGAGGTCAGCCTCAGCTAGCAACCTGGTCGGTCCCCAAATGAGGTATGCTCGACTAAACTTACAGATCATTTAAACCCATTAGTTAACAGTCATCTAACACTGTTAATTTACTTTATTATAGCGAGCATGTACTATGTGACTGGATGACGCCAACATCATTTATTGCACTCGCACACGGAGGAGATATGCAAATATTTTCCCACATGTGCCAATAACTAACTTTATGATTGTTCTCTCACATTTATGTCAAGTGTGTATTCACTTATCCTACAAAGGTGAGCTATGTGGCACTCTATTATATCTTTCTTCTAACAACTTATAAATATCTCACACCACCTACATTTAGGGGGATCCGAGATTTTACTAACTGTTGTGCTACCAAATTCTAAAGAGAACTTGAGAGCTTTACTATTGTTCTGAACCATGGCTTTTGCTTAGTAATTCAATACAGGAAACAATGCACCTATGGACATAGGTACATTTTAGGCCGAGTAACGTAAATCCGGTTATATGTATCTTTCTCTCACCTATCTACTAATTTCTTCAGTTTGTGTTTTAGTAATTAGCTCTCTTATATGTTATGTGCTTATAATTAGTACATTTAAGATAAGATAATCAATGTACTAATTTTAGGCGATAATATATTGGCACCGTCTGCGGAAAATGACATAGCCATTATGTATTTATACCATTTTCATTTGTTAGGGATCAAGGATACCCAAATTCAATGAACTAGTGAATTGCAAACCAAATCAACTTGGTTTCATAGGGTTACAGCTCTCCAATAAGAAATTTTCATTTGATTCTCATTGATTCCTTGAACTCTCCTTTAAATCTATATATTTTGGCTTTAGATTAAATTTCCCGGTAATTCAACTTGCTTATTGTTGTGATACTCTATTTTATGCACATTCTCTTTAAAAATGTCTGAAACACATAAAGCAGTAGGGAAAAAGAGGGGGTTATGCCATCTACTCTAATTAGTATGGGAGATTCGAAGGAATCCTGCAAAGCCTAGCTAAGAGTCAGGAAGTTATGCAGATGAATAAGAAACACTTGACGTAGATCATCTTGGTTGGACAAAATAGGCCGAAAATGAAGCCAATCATTCCTATAGTTGGGGAGAACTCAAATAGGAGGCATGAAATGCCACCTCCATCCCCATACAGGGACAGAAGGCAGCCTCACCACGAGCGAGTAGTGGAAAACCCTAAGAAGTAGGCTTTGGGTTCGCTAGGTGAAGAAAGAAAGTGTAGAAGGACAGAATTAGATCGGAGTGAACGATCTTATAGGCCAGGAGAAACTTCCACCATTCGATCAATTAGGTATGGTGATTATCAGACTTATTCAGAGGAGGGACCAAGTGTACTAGAGAGGCTCAGTAGAGCTTCATCTTTTGATCGACTGGGACTAAGAGCTACATGAGCACATCTGTGCAAAGAGACTAGAGAACATAGGGAAGAGTCCAAGAGATCTGATACTACGAGGGTCGAATGCTCGGCCAGGTCTGGGAAGATCGTGCGAGGGTTAGCTAGATTCAATCACACTTTAAGGAAATAGGAGAGCTAAATTAAGAGTTACGGATGAGACGAAAAGGTTATTAAAGCTTACAAGAAATAGGAGAACCCCTATAAGGGATCAATCCAATGATTGGAAGATCAACTGAGTGATCTCATAAAAATAAATAACCCTTTACAGAGGGGTTAGGTTCAAAGGTCTCCATTCATAGTGTTAGTAGTGAGTTATTTGATACTGGCTAAGTTCAATCCTCCAGTTATCACCCCCAGATATGGTGGAAAGTCCGATCCGATGCTGAATGTAGAACAGTATCAGGATGCTTCAGATATTTACTCCATCCCAGATGAGATGAGATGCAAGACTTTTTCTAGTACTATAACTGGATCGGCCCAAGTTTGGTATAATGGGCTCTTTAGGGGGAATATCTCCAAATTTAAGAAACTAGCCGACCTGTTTGTGAACAAATTATGTTTCGACACCAAATCAGGAAAAGGGTGGATCACTTGTTAAGCGTTCGCCAACTGGCAGATGAAATGACAAGAGAGTTTATCACCAGGTTTAACAAAGAGAAACTGGAGGTCATAGATTATGATGAAAATATTGAAATTACTTCCATTATGAGTGGATTGTTACTCAATAATCTCTATTAGGACCTGGAAAAAGAATTACCAAACACAATGGCCGAGCTCTTATCGAGGAGGAAATAATAGAAAATGATTCCAGTAATGCGAAGTTAGATGCTAGTAAGAGATTACACGGGAAGGAAAAATCCAAAGAATCTAAGAAGTTAGGGTTGGAGAAGCCAAAGATATTTGACGAATACACACTTCTCACTGTGTGTGTTCATCATATCTTCGACGGTATCCAAGCAAGTAAAAACCTTAAGTGGATAGTAAAGTTAAAGTCACCTCCAGAAAGGAGGGATAAAAGAAAATAATGTGAGATCCACAAGGATCATGACCATACTACCGATAAATGCTTAGATTTGAAGAATAAAATCAAAGTCTTGATCCAAAAAGGCACCCTGAAGAAATATGTGCACAAGTCTGGCCTAGTAGTTGAACCTGGAGACGATCAGAAACCTATGAGATGATCAAAGTCTCCTTGCAAGGGTAAAGACGAGAATAAGCGAGCCCAAGACGATGGAACCAATCCTAATTTGCCAAAGAAGCCCAATGAATTAGTGGATAATTTTAGCATGATTTCATTTGGATGTCATTTCATTAATGGCGAATGTGATGGTGGTGATGATGAACCAGTGGAAAGGAAGGCATACCTAAATGAGGCAAAGGCTTGTGCACACGTCAACAAAGTGCGCATGGATTAATCGGTGAACTCACAACCTCGTAAGGTTATAAATATCTATTAATAGTTGGTTTTTGCAGGGATGATTTATCTGGTTTATTTTAGCCACATGATGACCCTCTGGTTGTCACCACGATGTTTAATGAGAGTTAAATTATAAGGACCTTCTCTTTCTCACTTCTTTCTTTGGCCTCTTTATTTTTCTCAAAAAATATCTTATTGGAATAATTATTTTTGTTCATGTTGAGAAATTTTTTAAAATTTTTCGCAAACAAGGCCATATCTTTAAAATCAAAATCTTCGTCAGAATCGGACTCACAAACTTTTTCTTTCTTTTTCTTAAAATGAGTCTTTAAAGCAATGCTTTTATCCTTAACCTTAATGGTTTGGGGAAACATGTCAATCTCATAGGTTTGAAGATCTCCTACAAGTTCTTCCAACTTAAGTGATTTCAAATTTTCTAAAGAGTTCAAAACAGTGATTTTAGGAATAAAGCATTTTGTGAGAGATCTCAAAATCTTTTTAATGACACGCGTATTAACAATCACCTCACCCAAATTAAAACTGGTGTTTACAATGTCCGACAAACGTGCATAAAAATCATCAAAGCATTCAGACTCAGACATGGTGAAGTCTCAAATTGGGGGGTCAAATTTTATAATTTTGATTCTTTAACCGCGTTCGTACCCTCATGTGTCAATTTCAAAACATACCATGCCTCTTTGACGTGGTGCACGTCATAATTCGGCGAAACTCGTCGGGAGTGACGGCTCCAGAAATAGCACTCAAACCACACGAATTAAAATTAGACATTTTAAAATCATCTTCAGTCCAGGCCGACACGGGTTTTAAAGAGGTGATATTTTCAATGATGACAGTGGGAGGATTCCATCCATTTTCACAAAGCAACCAAACACGCTCGTCAATGGCTTTTAAACTAGATTGCATGCTAGCTTTACAATAGGCATAATTTGTCCCATAAAAAATAGGCACCTTATTAAATGAATGTTCCATAGAAAAAATTGTAATTTTTCACAAAACTGATTTTTAAAAAAAATCAATATCACACGATTTTATGGAAAATAGGAATACGCGATAAATTAGCGCAACCTGCTCTGATACCAATTTAACGAAGTGAGAAGTCAAATTGTGTCAAAAAAAGTTAAATCCTTGAAAAATCAGGATCACACGATAAATTAGTGTAACCCGCTCTGATACCAATTTGTAAAATACGACGATGGTGTATGATACCGATTTAAATTAATTCGCAAGTTTCCAATTAAACCTAACTTAATTAGAGTCTATTTTTAAACCAAATTAATTTAGCCCCTAAACATGCAACTACGTGTGTGCGTGTGTCAACCCATAAATAAATAAAGCATGCGACACAAATTTCAGGAAAAATTCCCGCAAGGCAAAACCTTTTATTTCTAGAACTTTGACAAGTTTACAAAACCATTGACTTACATACCGTCTTGCTTTCGCCCACAAGAGTAACGCACGGTACCTTCCTCAAACCTCCAAAGCAACTGCTAGAAATAAATCAGTTGTGGTTCACACGCAGCTATACCACAAGGACATGCAGTCCAGACACGCAGTCTAAAATCTTCACAAGGACCCCCTCCACAATAGCACGCAGTCTAAAATCTTCACAAGGACCCCCTCCACAATAGCACGCAACTCTCCGATTGTAGAGTTCTCCCCACAAAGAATGAACAAAAGCAAAGTGTATTCTTGAACACCAAAACAATTCACCAAAGCATATGGAATTTTTGTGAATTGAAAACAAAAGGGATAAAAACCCTAAAAGAAGAAGTCAAAAAAAATTCTGCAGATTCGCAGTTTTCTATCTTTCAAAACGCTGGGACTTCTTAATGAAAACGAAATCATTTAATGAGTATTTATAGAAAATCGCGCCGCCTCGATCATTAGAACAAAAAAGGGATCTCGCTCGAATGAAGTACACGTGTCATTTGAACGACATCGCGTGACATCTTAATGTCGCTTGAACGACCTGAGCGTCAAAATTGAGGAACGCTACAGGCCTTAGAAAAATTACTCATTCTCAAATTTTGACGAAAAAATCCGCTCCAACACTTAGAAAATATTTTGAAAAAAATATCCCAAAGCTCTAAGTGCAAAGTTAAGGTATTTAAAACATAACCTTACCAAAGTAAACTTTGCGGAGGCTTTTTGATGAAGAACCTTGATATATTCGGATTTGTCTTGATGTAGATTTCTATTGAACTTCTTCGACGGTTGTAACGGTATACGACATAATTAATTGTGACGGACATTTATAAAAATATGTCCTTACAAAATTCAAAGGTTTACAACTCGTGTGTGATGGCTCTCGTGATCATTAAACTAATAAAAAAAGGAGTTCGCAAACAAAAGGAGTTTTCTAGGAATAAGAAAGTCCAAACAAAAAACTTAAAACCATAAGTAAATGTCATCTTATCAAGGTTTGGGTTGGACATGAGGCCATCTTTTCGTAATGAGTTTAGTGAACTTGACCATGTACTTTACAAGTCATAGTCCTTTCAAGAGCTCAAAGGAAAACTTTAAAGAAGTCACTCCCGAGGCATTGACCATGACCAATTTTCCATTTTCCATGGTAAACTTGAGCTAAAAGTCCATGGTCTCCTTGCCCTTGCCTTAGCCCTCCTGATGTACAAGAGCATGGCAGATGCCAAGAGCGTAATTTTGGATTTTATGGAGGCAGGGGACTCTTTGTTCTTAACCTTGTGAGGACAGTCTTCGATGTTGATGGGGGGTGGGTGATTGAAATAGATTTTTTTCACCGTCGATGGGTTTCCCTTGAGAGGAACACATACATGTCTTCCCTTAGGGGTTGGAGAGGAGATTGGGTATCGATTGGTGGGGTTCCATAGTCTCTAATTCATCTTCATGGTCCTCGGCAAACAAAAACAAAAGCGTGATCAGTAAAAGCCTCAAGGATGATCTTGTTCATGTCTAAGGGCTCAAAGGAATCAGAGTTTGGCTAGAGTTGTGAAGTTCTAGTAATTGAAGCTAAGAAGGGGATGTCAAAATGGATTTGGGGGTTGTTGTCTTCAAATCCGGAGGGAATTTTTAGATCTCTTAGAAATTAGTGAGCAGGAAGGTATTATCAAGAGAGTATAGGAAAATAAAATTCTAGCGAACTTATGATGGTCGAATCCCAATGTCCCCTAGATTAGCCAGATCTTCTTGAGGTTAGGAAAATTTATGAATTGAGAAGGATGAATTTTCTTTTTTGGATTAGCTACAAACCCAAATAAGAAATGAAAAAGATGAATGTAACACTGAAATAAGAAGATGAAAGAAAATACCTGGGAGAAGATAACTTAGAGAGAGAGAGAGAGAGAGAGAGAGAGAGAGAGATCTATGTACCATGAGAAGTTGAAGAAGAAGAGAATAAGGATTTGAGAGAGTTGTTGAAGCGCTAAATGCATTTGGTTTCGATACAGAGGAGATTCATGAATATCAAGGGTCATCTCTCAACATTAAATCTCACTTTCCTAGGCAAAAAGCTTCGACGCGAGTGTCCACATCATCGAGGATCATGCAACCATCACACTATACCCTTGCAAAAAGACATTTTTAGCCCCGAATACCAATTTTTTGCTCTTTTCTCCTTATTCATTAAAAACGATGAATTTGGGGGAATTGTGGGCGTTAATTTATCACATTAATGGGCATGTCCCAATGAAGACGCCAATAAAAGAATCGTTGATGAGGTACATTAAATGCATTAAGCCCAAATATACTTCTAAAGAAACAGTGTAAATATATTCTCCTTTGCTTGATGAGGCACATTAAATGCATCTAATCTTGTGGATTGGTGGGAAATGACACGTTTGTCTGCTCCAACAGTGGATGACTATATTCCCTTAGGCCTCATTTGATGCACGGGATAAATAGGTGGGATAGGATAAGAGTTGTCCCATCCTAACGGGATAAAATAATCCCACCTCATAAGTAGGATGGTTTTATCCCACACCTAGTGGGACCAAAGGCTTACTTGATATAACTTATCTCGCTTGAAATCCTATCGCATCTAACACCAAATATGATATTGGATAACTCATCCCATTTTAAATATTATCCCATAACACATCAAACATGTGATGAGATAGTATTACCCTATCTCACCTCCTTATCATGCGCATCAAACGAGACCTTAAGCCCCATTTGATGTGCTGGATAAAAGAGTGGGATATAATAAGAGTCATCCTATCCCAAAGGGATAAAATAATCTCACTCCATAGGTGGGATGATTTTATCCCACACCTAATGGGTTAAGAGCCTTACTCGGGGTTATTTATCTCACTTGAAATTCTATCTCTTTCAACACCAAACATGGGATGTGATAACTTATCCCACATAGAGTTCTATCTCATTCAATACAAAACATAGGATAAAACCCATCCCACCTCTTTATCCTGCTCATCATCAGACGCAATATTAGTTCTTTAGAGGTCTATAAGGTCGAGATCCTTTGAACACCAAGGCCATCTTGAGGCTTTTGTAAATATGAGGTCTTTTGAATTGAGTTGGCATAAATATTTATTTACGATTAAGTTATATAACTGAACGCAAATACTACCTACCTTTCAAATGAAGAATTTTGTTTTCCTCTTTCGATTCGTCTTGGATAAAAAGTTCCGTTTCTAAAAATAATATATCAAACTAGGTGAGATTTCAAGGTTATCGATCTCAGAAGTATCCATATGAAAGAAACAGTCCAAATGCACATGTTGCAATTAAAAATATTCAGAAGTCGTAGGAAGACGAAAAGTAATCTTTTAATTAAATATTTTGACTTCCAAATAGCAACTCTTCATTTGGGACATCCGGAGTAACTTTAAAAGTAAAAGGTTGACAAATCAAATCTGGCAATTGAGAAGTATAATCCAACCACCTTCCCTCAGAAGATTTTGGTATCAGAATTATTGCAAGGGAAATATGCAAAAAAGAAAAAAGAAACTTAAATTATGCAGTGGTCACAGATACAATTTGGTGTTGCAATAACCACATAAACTATAGTTTCATTTGTTCTTTTCTTTTCTTTTTGATTTCTTTTTGATTGGATAGTTCATTTGATTTTTAGGAAAATGGTTTAGCTATATCTGCAAAAGGTGTAACAGTTGACGTTTCTTGCAATTTACACTAGTTCTAATTAAGCAATTGAAGAAACTAACGTCATTATCCAGCAAAACATCATCACACCTAAAAATGATGAACCACATATATATTACTAATCATGGACTTAAAGAGAAACTTCTTAAATATAAATCTTGTACATATAATCACTCGAAATTTACCAAGAGAAGATAATACCATAACCGACATAATAGTCAAATGGATTGGGAAAACTACTATTTCTCAAGGAGAGAAGCCAAGTTGACCTCAACATTTTCTTTGGCTTGTGGATCAAACGGATCATCACCAATATACAGATCTAGAATAGATCGACACAGGAGCTTGCTTTGGATACTTCCCACTTCCTTTCCATCAACTACACAATAAAACAATCAATAAAATGTTATGAGATCACTCGAAAAAAAGGGGTGTACAACCAGATAATATATTTACTGGTTATATGGTTGAGCACATTGAAATTAAAACTTAGGGCCCGTATGATTGATATGGAATTGTTTTCTATGGAAAATAGTAATTTTAGTTCCATTTTTACTTTTGCAATGCTTGATTTCAATTCATTTTATAAAAACAATGGCCATAAATACGAATAGTGTTCCATAGTTTTATCATTTTCCTTGAAAACAGTTTTTACCCAAACCCCAAAGAATTGATTTCCATAAAAAAAACTCCAAAAGTAAGACATCTCGCTCTTGTTTTTTTCCACTCATTTTCCAACTTCTCGTGAAACTATACTAATTTAGAGTTATTTTCCACCTTTGTTACCAAACACACCCTTAGATTTCTTGGAGGTGAATAATTAATGGTCTCTCCTTCAGTTAACCCCCCCCCCAATTTGTAATTTCTTGTTAGACATTATCCGTTGTTTCAACAATAATTATATATAATCCCTCCTCTTCTTCCTTTGTCACCTAACTAAGAAAGAAAATCCAAACTATTTCTTACCATAACCACTACCACACCCCATCGGCAAATTGGAGGAGCCTGCAACCAATGAATCCCATTTCTCTATCACAATAATAATTTCAAATCACAACATCAAACCTATCATGGACACTGAATTTGTATGTGTATACATATGTCTATACGGTATTGGTCTTATGGGGACTTCCCGCATAAAGACTTTGCATAACGTAAACGAACTGTGTTTTCGGGCCACTTTTTCCCCTCTTTCCTTTATTTCCTCTTTGTTTTTCTGCTTGCTCTCTCTCAAATCTCAAGTGTCCTGAAATTTAGCTCCCTCAGATTTGTCGCTAAGGGTGATTTTCCTCCAAATATGGGGGTGGGGGTTTGGATAATGTTGGTTCGCATTTCTCTTCTGCAGCAAGTCCGCACAAAAGACTTTTCGTGTGTCTATATACATATATATGTATGAATATATGCAGAATCGGGGAGTTCACTTATTTATTGAGTTCAATGTAACACCCCGTGTTTTATTAATTAATGATTTTAATTAATTTGAAGAAAAACGGAGTGAAATAAAATTTTGGGATTTAATGGTTTTTAATAATTAAACATGTGGGTTTTTATATTTGAGTAGTAAATTTTCAACCGGATTTAAATTGGAGTTAAAATAAAAGGTTATAATGATTTCTAAAATGTTTTATCAAGCAGGTACGTTTTTGTTGAGTTAAAGAATATTTATTCCAAGTGTAAAGGTGGTGTTTTAAAGCTTTTGATCTGATGTTTGGGTCGTTCAAACGACAACGTATGTCGTTCGAATGACGTAGCATCTCGTTTAAATGACAGGTATCAGTCGTTCGAGCGACAGGTGAGGCGGTGGGTTAATTAGAGTCATAATTGTATTCTAACTCTTAAACCCTTTAAATATCAAAACTGATACGGGACTGGGACTTTTAAAACACTTTTCTCTCAAACTTCTCTCCAGTAAGGTTCTCCAAACATATTTCCTCTCATCTCCAACCCTTAGCCCCAACTTTTAACAAGTTTTAATTCTAGAATTGAAGATTCAATTGATGTTTTCTCAATTAGTGTTTTCCCAAGAGGAATCCAACCGTCTACTCAGATTTTTATCCAACTAATTCTAGGCATGAATACTATATTCCTTTCTTTTAGTATTATGCGTTTTAAGTGTCGCCTAAATCCTTAATCACGTGTTTTTGATTAAAATCAATTAGCAACTTAATTAGAGAAAGTGGACACTAAATTTTGGGTTGTTTTGATGAAACTTTTTAATATGATTTAATCCTTGAAACCCTTGGGTGCGTAAGTTAGATTAATTGGGTTTTTAGGGGTTTTGGGGTGTAGGTTCGCATGTAGAAGTTATGAGATTATTTATATGTTATGTGGGACGCGAGCACACTTATAAAAATTAGAAGATTTATAAAAGAGAACGATTATGTCATATTGAATAATATCGCATGTTAAATTAATTAACAAGTATTGGACGAAAATAATTATGTTGAAAACGATGACTGTATTATTAATGGAATTAAATTTGGATTGTGACATTTGTGATTAAAGTGACATGTTGTGATTATGATTTGTGATATTGTGTGAATTGGTTTATTCACTTTTGCCATCGCGGGGACGAGGGGCTTTTGGATAGTATATTATTAAAGGAAATAAATTTGGATTGTGACATTTGTGATTAAAGTGCCATGTTGTGATTATGAGTTGAGATATTGTGTGAATTAGTTTATTTACTTTTGCCATCGCGGGAACGAGGGGCTTTTGGATAGTATATTGCTCACCTTGATTATAGGATGCTTACTAGGTATGGGACTAGTGGGTAAGCCTTGGTTATAATTTATGCTTGCTAGGTATGGGACTAGTTAGTGTAGATTCGTGCAGGTTTCATATTCTTGGGGTGGGCTGATTTTTATATTTTATTATCGTTGTACTAGTCTAGGATGTTATTGTTAAAAAAAATTCCTATTCATAGGGTAGGACGTATGTGTAAACTGGGGACCCTTAGGTATGGGACTAAGGGATATTTTGAGGATTTCACATTGATAATAATGGTGGGATAATTTGATAAATGAGCAATTGAGAAAATGAGAATTAATACCTAAGATAAAAATGAGTATTAAAATTTGTGGCGACATAATGTGTCAGGGACCAACAGTTTAAACGGGTCAGCTTGGGCCATTTATGTCGTGTCGTGTGTGGAACCTTGTCATATTACGAGGGATCAACAGTTTAAACGGATTCGGCTGGCTATTGACAAGGGGAAATGTGACACTTTGGTGGATTACCACCCGGAGCGGGAGGACCGCCATAATAAAAAGTAAGAACAATAATAAATTTGGGTTAATTTAATTAAATTAACGCTTTGGGGCTGTGGGATGATTAAAATGATATTGGTGTATTTTTATCAGAATTTTTGGATGTGGTTAGTATTTTATCTTTCCCGCGTTTAATTATATGCGTAATTAAAATATTCTATTGTGATATTTATTGCGTATAATGCTATTGTCTGGATTCACGGATCCTATTTGAGAGTAGTGTGTATTCATGCTCGGGGCTCTGACCTCGGGCGTTGACTAACATTTTCAGGTACTAGTGATGGAATAGCTGCATAGGATTTATTGGATATCATTTGGAGGTGCACCTGGAGTTTATTCTTTTTATTGTTTTATTTAAATAGACTTTCTTTTCAGTCGTAATTTATTATGAGACTTCATTTGGGCTTTTATTGGACCATTCGGGTCCAAAGTTGTTAGAGGATTTCAGTTGATTATTATTCAGCTTTTAATAAATCATTATTGGAGATTGGATTCCTTCGAAGTTTTAGCATGTGATGGATCTTTTATTGCTCAGTTGTTATTATCATTTGGGATTAATTCAATTATTTATCTGGTAGATTGATTTATTTATGTCTCATATCTGTCTCATGCTAAGAATGATATTTTAATTAGTTCACGCCCGGCATAGTTTTGATGGCGGCTGACGCCAAAATTACGCGGGGTGTGACACTCAAATCCAAAATTTCACTCTAAAGTTCAAAGACGAGCAGAAGAGTAGGAAAATGTTTTGTTTCTTTAAAAGACGGATCTTCACGCAACAATGCTATTAGGAGGCAATTGCTCCCTTAAACTTCTGAAAATAGTAAAACAAATGTATGTAAAATGACATTTCAGTTACCCACTTTGGGCAATTTTGTGAAGCGGGTGGTAATGATTGTTATCCACGGTGTGTAACTAGTTGTTGGTCTTCCTTTAATCCGGAAAACTGAAAAAAGATGCAGGTTACCGATCTCTCTCTCTCTCTCTCTAGTGTGTGTGTGTGTATATATATATATATATATATATAAGGTCACTAATATGCAAGAACTTGATTAATTGAAAAAATTTAAAATTCCAATCATCTTACTTGTAGTCCGAAGTACGTGGCCTTCTTCCCTTGAGAGATCTATAATAGATCCCCGGGGTAATTTATATTCATCTTTAAACTGGGACGTAAACCTGTGATTAGATTGTTGGTTAGGCTTTGAAGTAACAATAACAACATGAAATAGCAGGGAAATTTACCTTGAAGCTTTAAAAAAAATTTAATCACATTTTTCAGAAAATATTTTCCAAACTTTTATTAAAAAACCAGAACATAAGCAGCTTCAATAACCAACAAGAGCAAAAAGTAGTTATAGTGAAGAGTAGTGAGTGGCCTATAAATAATAGATAAAAAAGAAGGAAAATAGAGGGAAGTTTTCACAAATAACCCCCTATATGCTCAAATAACCCCCCTGAGTTATGTATTTATTTTTACAAAGACCCCAGAAGGGAGACCTTTCGTAACGTGTTTTTAGTGGCATAGGGTGTATTTGCAACAAATGCATAGTTCAGGGGAATTCTTGCAAAATCTGCTTCGTTCAGTTTTTTTTAACAATTTACCCAAAATCTGACAAGAGAGGCCCGTAAAACCCTGTTAGTCGTGAATGAATTCTACAGATAAACTAGTATATTATGTCAATGAAGCATACGATGCACATAAGAGCTGAAGAGACAAAATGAATATATTAACATGCAAATAAAAAACTGTGGAACTTCACACTATGTCAAATAAATTATTTTCTTAAAAAATAGTCTTTTAATATATACTGTCTAAATGGTGGAGGTAGAAGTGAGTAAATGAATAACTTGCCTTTGAAGCAACTCCTTGTTATCGGATCCCCCAAATTTTTGTAGTCTGTTTCCAACAGAATCTTCAAATGCATTACGTACAGAACGAATACTTAATCTGCCATAAACTATTTGAAGTCTAACAGTCATGCAGATATCACTTTCCATGAGACTTTCATTGACCTCCTTGCTTTCCTTCAATTTCTCACTCAGAAATTTTTTTATATGATCGTCATTGGCATAAACACCTATAGAATGCCATAGTTTCGTTTCAGATGGGATTTTTAAATACAATTGTGTTCTAAACTGGTGATAACAAGAATAGAGCAAAATTAAATTGTAAATATAGCTGCTACTTGAATAAACACAAAACATATACTATATTGGTATGTTGTGTGAAGTGAGTCCTGCATAACAAGACTCAAAAGTTTAACGGTGAAATTAAGTCACAGACAGACATTTTATTATAGTAAATAAAAAACAATTTAACATATGTAACGTGACCCCCCCCCCCCCCCCCCTCAATACTTTGTCAACCCGTATTAACTCAATGAGAACGGTGCTACTTTATAAAAGGGTATTTTTAAATAAACCCAAGTTTGCAATCTACAACCCCCAGTTTTTTTAAGCCCGCAGCAATGGGCTTAAACCCATTTATCACCCCCCTTACCTGCAGTTTATAGAATAAAAATAAAACCTTCAACATTTGAAAACCCATTTTCAGACAAGAATCCTATCTAGTATCCTCCTTCAAAATTGTTGCTTGTCATCACCTTTCTCACAGCCAAAGGAAAATGATTGCCGTGAACCCGAGGATGAACTCGGAATTAGACCGAAGGATGAAATCGGCAATGAAGACAGCTGGTAAGTGACACTAGCTCTCTTGCCCTCATCATGAATTTTGACTGATAAAAGACATTTACCATTACAAAAAATTTATGGTGCAAACAAAAGCATTAAAATTGGGAGCAAGAATTCTCTTAAGATACCTGAAACCCCTCAATAATGGCTTTTTATGTTTCTTGTTTGAAAACGGTGATCTAAAATTTGAAATTGATATTTCTATTGTTGTGAGAGAAATTAAATTATGGGATACTTACTAAAGAAAGAGACTTGTTAACTTTTATGGGATACTTAACTGTTGCTTTGATTGGGTTGTGCAATTTTTTTTCTTTCTAATAAAACTCAGGCAATTCTTTGAAGAATCCCTGTGGTCGGGGGCTTCCTAGTTAAGATTCCTTGTGATCGGTATCTAAGGTATTTTATAAGTTTTGTAATTTAAGAATTGAAACAAATTGACGGGGGATGTTTACGGGATACCATGGTTTATAAAAAAAACACCCTTATAAAATCCCCATCCTTGTCTTAATAATCTAGGTCTATGTAGTTTAATTCAGAAAAAATTTAAAAGCGTTTGCAAATTCCCTTGATAATATTCATATAGCATCAATAACCACTAACAACGGATTGAGTGTAGTATCTTATCTTTTACTATCCACTCTCTCTTTCTGGAGTCAATGTTTGCTTTTCAAGTCATTCAAATTGAAAGTCACATTTTGGAAATCAATGTGTCAAGTTCCACAATGGATGAACAAGATTTCATTTTGATATTTCATACTTTAGAAGCTTACATATTGATTACACTAAAATTAGTAATGTTTCAAAATTTGACTTTCAAATAGAGGGAGGGAGGGAGGGAGGGAGTATTCAACAATGCACACAAAATCTAATGCCCCACCATTTGGGAATACTTGACAGTGCTGCAACTGATCTTTTCTCTTGTAGCTCAAGAAAATTTACACAAGTATATTTGAGATAACCGACTTTAAATTGAATTGACTGCATGCATGATTCCAATTAACATTTTTCGTAACAAGTATTTGAATTAGCATCAAAACAAGAAAAAGGGCTTAGAGGGAGATTGTTGGGAGCAAATATTCCAATTAATATGAAAAGAAGAAAAAGATTCCCGATTTAAAAAATTTATTACTAGTCAATCTCAAGTTGTTACATATATAGTTGTTGCCTAGGACAATTGTCGTTGTTTACCTAAATGAGGACGGTTTACAAATTGAAAAATATATGGGATGGGGTTTTGCACCAAAATCCCAACAAACTTTAAGAATAAAATGCACAAGCAAAGGAAGAAATGTGGTACCGAAGGCGTAAACATCGATGTTCTTCAAGCCAAAAAGGGTCTTTTTCCGCAGCCCAACTCCGAGAAGTCGCTGAGAATGTTTTAGAAGCGAGGGAAATGAGACAGCTGTCTTGGATTCGGTGATGGTATCCGATAGAGAGATTGAACCCCAAATGGGAGAGGAGTTATTGTTGTTACCTGACATAGAATTCAATGCGTTTTGTAAGAATGGGTTACTGGAGTTTTGGGCGATGGCAACGGCAAATGCGATGGCTGGGGAGGACAAGAAATTGGGAAGCTTCAAGTTTGAGGGCGGAGAAAACAACAATGGAAATCCCACACAAAACATCGTATTAATTTTATCACTCAACTAACCAGCTTGGGTCATTGTATTGTCCACTCCCGGCCGGACCCCAACCATAAGCTAAAAGTTTCGGTGCCAATTTATGTAACAATCAATTAAAATAGGTAAATCAACACTTGGTGCTTATTGAATATAAGTTATATTTTGTATTTAATCTTACCTTATTATTATTGGATAATATGAATGCAAATATAAAAATAGAATTTTTTATATATCACAGTAATGTCAATTTCAATACAATAATGTAACTTCTGAATAGATACTAGAAAGCTTCGAGGCGTGATGTCACTTTCCTAAATACAGTATTTGCCCCGCACAAATAACTTCGGTATATAAACGGGAATCCGCAAATCCGTACTCAAGATACAATGAAGCAACTTGCACTGCCTGCAACTTGTATATTTGAAAACAGGCTTTGGATGCAGCAGCGAAGAACAGTCAATCAAGTTCTTATTCTGTTTATGTGCACAAAACAGAATAAGATAATTTATATCTCCTTGAAAATTGTAAGAGAGTAATAGCAAGGGTTGGAAATTTCGGAACTGTGTAATATTTGTTATATCTGCAATTTCGTTTTAGGGAGCCTTTATTTATAGATTATGTAAAACTTTGTCTTCAAGAGTCATAACTGTTGGATTAACAGTCTTAATGAATTCCGAGATGGTATGACTGTTAATTACCAACAGTCTTAAGTCATTTTCGAACAGGTACAATTAATACCGAATCGGTTTTTCACGGGGAACCAAAAAGTGCCCGCGCCCAAGCCGGAGGAATCCCGACAACCCGCTACCACTGCGGAGACGCGAAGTGCAAAGTGCTCCACTAGCGCCTCTACAGCCCACTGCCCCGCACCCGCGCGCGCGCGCGTGGGCGTGTGCGTGTGCGTACGGTACTTCGCACCGTATTGAGGTCTCTTGAATAGCCTCTTAAATGCTAAATGAATTAACTCTTCATCTTCCATTTGTACTTATTAAGTGCACAAATTCCTAATATTTTTCCAATGTGGGTCTCAAAGGTTGCCCACTCCTTTTATAGCTTAATGGTGACACTTAGCTTTGTACATTTTTCAATGTGGGACACTATCTCTTTTTATATTTGGGTTAGCTTCCCACCTCTTCCACACACTTCCAATGTGGGACAAGCTCTTTAAGCTCTTACACCCAAAAACTCTTACTCGCTTATTTTAAAAATCACCAACAATTATTTTGAGTAATGATATTCTTACCGCGTCCGAGTACCGGTTTAGTACCAAATGCGCTTTATTTTATTGTACATTGATAGAACCTACAGCATTTTCTGACGGGACTCACACCATAGTACAAATAAATAAAGCAGTACCGGTACTACCACCCGGTGTGTATAACATTTTCCTATTATTTTATGTTTCAAAGTATCTTGTCAATTTTTTAGGATTTAGGACAAGAGAAAAAATATTGTTTATTTATATGGTAGTGAATTTTTTGGAATAAAACAAAAAAATTAATTTATTTTGGAGCGCGGGAACGACTTCAATTGCAGCACCAAAAGGAGCAAAAAAGTAAGATGGTGAGAAAGAGTAGGGATATGGGTGTGAGAAGAGAGAGCACAAAAGTTGAATTTATTCATAATCAAATGTCGTGTATGATCCAAAGAAGTAGTATTCTTGCACTTGTACCTTTACCTTTTTATGTATTTTACAAAGAAAACAAGACAATGTTGGTATATTTTGGGTATTAAAAAAAATATCTTAGTAAAACACTCGATTTTGATAGACTAAAGTATGGCAAACCGTTCAATCCTTGTCACCTTCCTCTCCTCATGGACTTGTTATATATATATATATATATATATACTAAGTTTGCTTACATGCTGGCGCACATAAATTTTTTTTAAATACTTGAAAAACGTTGCTAATGTCGTTTAATACAAAAATTAAACTGTATAAGCAACTCCGAGATGTTTGTTGAAGAAACCCTTTTCTTTTGAAAATAAAAATGATAAACAACAAGATGTGTTTACAAAAAACTTATGTACGAGAATAACCAAGACTTTGTAATCAGTTTTTAAAACTAAGATAGTTTCAAAAAAAATCAGCACACTATAGAATGAGATGAGGAGATGAAGATAATCAGAACACACTATTTTTAACGTGGTAAAACCTCTCCCAATAGAGGAAACATCCACGGTGACTTCTAAGTCACGAAAGTAAAAATCCACTAAAAACAAATAACAGTTACAAACAATACAACATACATGGACACAACTCAGCCTATTCTAAGTTTAGGAATATACCCCACTTGGTGTCCTTCTAACTTCTTGTAGATCTGATTGTTGATGATGTTCTTCCAGTTTGATAACTTCCTTTGCTTTAGCTTTCCTTGCGTCGACTCAATAATCTTTGATCTTATACCCAACACTTTCAGTGTGGTAGTGTGTCAAGTGTTTGTGATGTGATTTCTAAACACATGCATGAACTCACACACACTTAGTTTTTACAGACAGTCCTAGAAAATTACATATAAAGACTATATACTGTGATTTTCTTTTCTTTCTTTCTTACAGAACTTAAAACCTTTTTGACCTTTTAATCTATCCCAGATTCCACGGATATCTTGCTTCAAAATCGGTCAAGATCTTAATCAATCTCAGTTTTAAAAATATTTTCGAGATCGAAAATCTCCAAGTGAGAATCCAACTAGGTCAAGGTTTAGTTTCGTGAGAACAGAAAACATAAAACATTTAGAGATCTAAATCAGCAAAGATTTTCTTAAAATGAGAAACAAATATGCAGATCTAGTGATATGTGACATGCAAAGTGTAGATCTAAGATTTCTATGATAAAGAAATACAGATCTCACCAAAAATGTCTAAGTTGGTAACAAGATCACAGTTCAAGAGGTTACAGCTACAAACGATCAAACCAGTAACACGAATCTCTCTCAAACACTCAAGGTTGTGTTTGGGGTTTTGAATATACGAAGGTTTGAAGATGGTTTGAAGTTGTTTAGGGTTAGGGTTAGGGTTTCTCTAACACAATTTCCCTTTCTCTCTCTTCTCTCTTTTCTTTTCTCTCTTCTCTCTCACTTCTCTCTTCTCTCTTTTTTTTCTCTCAATTTGGACGACTGCCAAAAGTTCCAAAAGGTTGAGAATAAGAGGGTTTATATAGGAGCCAAGGAAGGTTCTGGATTGCTGATCGAAATCAACGGTTGAGATTCAGTCTTCCTAATATTGACTTGATCCAAGGGTGGTAAAACAGCGGTGGTTAAAACGTAGGTGATTGATCCAAAGGATATCACATGGATAGACTTAAAACACATGCAGACCATAGATAAGGTTTGATCTAACGATCCATAACACACCAGGCAGTTCTCTCACAAAACAAACACAAAATGAGATAACAGGAAGATGACAAGTGTTGGCATTCCATTGGCTGGCAACGCGCGTCCTAAAATAATTACAGGCAACACCCTGAAGTCTCTAGCGCATTGATATTCTACCCAATCAAACATTTTAATGAAAAACAAAGTTTTCATAATAGCATTTTAACCCCCACAAAGTTTATAAAAACACTTTTATTTAAGAAATCATTATTTTAAAAATGTTTAAAAAATTCCCAAAAATTATTAAAACATTTTAAGGGGAATTTAACACACAATCAATTATGAGCAATATATACACATGTATGCACTTCTAATGTGTGTAGTGTGATTCAATTTATACCTTGTTTGCATCATTGAAGAGGATTAGAGAGAATAATTATGAGGTTCTTTTGATTCTAGGTTAGACAACCAATTTTGTCACTATTTCCAAATTAGTTGAACACTTATACAATATAGACTTAAGTAAGTCAAAGGTATAAGGTGCTTCAATATCCCCCTTTGGAAATATGAGACAAAATCTCCTTTGAGTTAGCTTAAACTCTTAGGGAACCAAAAAAAATAAAACCTAGTCCTATACAAAAGATATTATTTACCCATATCCTAGAAAGTCAAAAATTACAAAACTCAACTATTTACAAATTTGTACACTAGAAGGAAATGGTAGAAAACCAGTAGAAACGGTTCCTACAAATATGCACTAAGATCAAGGAGTTTAGATGAAATGTGAACAAAACATTGAACCCGTAAGACTCAAATTTCTCCCCCATTTTGTCTCAAATGGACAAAGGGTAAAAATTAAGGTCTTAAGAGATTAATCAGCACATACCATACCTATAGAATTACGCAAATACAAAAATCTGTTATAGTCTAGAGGTTTAGTGAACATGTCTGCAAGTTGCAGATCAGTAGGCAGGTAATGGATTTCTAACTCCTTAGTCTCAACAAGTTCGCGTATAAAGTGATGTCTTATTTTAATATGCTTAGTTCGCGAGTGTTGAACCGGGTTTTTAGATATGTTAATGGCGCTTTGATTGTCACAATACAATTGTAACTGATCTTCTTTAATCCCATAGTCGCTTAACATTTGTTTTATCCATAACAATTGAGCACAACAACTTCCTGCTGCTATATATTCGGACTCAGCCGTAGATAAAGATGTGCAATTCTATTTTTTGCTACTCCAACCTACTAAATTATTTCCGACATAATAACAGGCACCTGATGTACTTTTACTGTCATCAGTACAACCGGCCCAATCAGCATCAGTATACCTATGATGGTGCTGCAGGTATCATTAGTGTACCTAAGTCCAAGATTAAGAGTGCCCTTTATGTACTTTATTATACGTTTTACACAAGATAAATGGCTCTCTTTAGGATTATTCTAGTAACGAGCACACAGACATACAGCATACATTATATATGGTCGTAAGGCAGTTAGATAGAGTAGGCTACCAATCATACTACGATAAAGTGTGGAATCAACTGACTTCCCATTTTCATCTTTACATAATTTAACAGTAGTACTCATAGGCGTTTTGGCAACTTTAGCATTATCTAAACCAAATTTCTTAACAAGATCTAAGGCATACTTAGTTTGAGAGACAAATAATCCATCAGAATTCTGTTTCACTTGAAATCCTAAGAAAAGTTGTAGCTCCCCCATAAGGGACATGTGAAACTCCTTATGCATAATAGCAGAAAAGGATTTAACTTCAGATGTTGAAGTAGACCCAAAGATGATGTCGTCTACATAGACTTAGGCTATAATAATGTGTTTGTCAAAATGTTTGACAAAAAGGGTCTGGTCATTTCCTCCTCTCTTAAAACCCTTATCCAACAAAAAGTTGGATAGGCGTTCATACCAAGCTCTAGGAGCTTGTTTTAAGCCATACAAAGCCTTTTTTAGACGAAAGACATGGTCAGGGTATTTTGGGTCAATGAACCCTTTGGGTTGTTCTACATACGTCTCTTCGGATAGAATGCCATTGAGGAAGGCAGACTTGGCATCCATTTGATAAAGTGTAAATTTTAAGTGACACGCTATGGCGAAAAGAAGTCGAACAGATTCAAGACGAGTGACTGGGGCAACTGTCTCTCTAAAATCTATCCCTTCTATTTGTGAGTAACCTTGAGCAACTAGTCTAGCTTTGTTTCTAAGGATTACCCCATTTTCGTCAGATTTGTTCTTAAAGATCCAACGTGTCCCAATAACATTTTTGTTTTGAGGCCGTGGTACAAGATACCAGACATCGTGAATGACAAATTGTAAAAGTTCTTCCTGCATAGCAGAAATCCAGTGTGTGTCATTCAATGCTTCGTTAACATTTTTCGGTTCCACAAGGGAGACGAAACATGCATAATTAGCATAATTTCTTAACTGGGATCTAGTACGAACTGGCTCATTAAGATTACTGACCACGTTGTCAATGGGATGATCTTTAGAGACCCAGCCAGGTACTTCTGGACTCTCAATAGGTAATGAGTCATCTATTTCTGGTGAATCATTTTTTAAATCATTTTCAGATTCAACCACAATAGGTGATTCAGATATCTTATTTTCAACAATAGTGTCGCTTACAATTACATTTATCGACTCCATGGTCTTAGTATGCAGATTGTATATACGATAAGCACGACTGTTTGGTGAGTAACCTAAAAAGATGGCTTTATCACCACGCGTCTCAAATTTAGACAAATGTTCTCTGTCTTTACAGACATAACACTGACTTCCGAAAGTTCTTTGATATTTCAGATTAGGCTTCTTACCGCACCACAAATCATAAGGGGTTTGTTTAGTGTTTTTCCTAAGGTAAACCCGATTAATGATATGACATGCAGTTCTAATAGATTCTACCCAGAAGTACTTAGGTAGAGATTTGGCATGCAGCATGACACGTGCCATCTCTTGAAGAGTTCGGTTTTTCCTTTCGGCAACACCGTTCTGCTGAGGAGTCTTAGGGGCACTGAATTCGTGTTTGTAACCGTTGTAGTCACAATATTCAACTATACCCGTGTCTATGAACTCTCCCCCTCTATCACTACGAATGCGATTGACTTGTGTGTCCTTCTCATTTTCAATTCTTAGTAAAATTTTCAAAAATTTCTGAAACGTGTCAGATTTATGTTTCAAGAAGGCAACCCAAGTGAATCATGTAAAATCATCAACCATGACTAGGATATAACTGTGTCCACAAAGACTAACAGTTCTAGAGGGACCAATAAGGTCCATATGGATGAGATCTAAAGGTCTAGAGGTGAGAATGTCTTTAACTTTTTTATGCGAAGTCTTAACTATTTTTCCTTCCTGGCAATGACCACAAACAACACTGAAAATAGGTTTAATTTTGGGAATTCCTCTAACAATCTCTTGACTAGACAATCTACCAAGGATATCATAACTTAGGTGACCCATACGATTATGCCAGATTTCATTGTCATCCATTCTGACAATGTTACAGGTTTCAGAACTAGTCTTGACAGTATAGCAATTGTCAGGTGTTCTAAATACGGTAATAATGCATTCACCTTTATCATTTAGAATTTTGCAATTGTTCTTTGAAAAGGTAACTGTATGGTCTGAGTCACAAAATTGTGATATACTTAGGAGGTTGGCTTTAAGGCCTTTAACTAAAAGTACATTTTCCAAAATAGGCATTCCCTCTTATTTTAGGATTCCTTTACCTATGATCTGGGATGAAACTCTGTCACCAAAAACTACTTTACCTCCAGCAAATCTGGTTTTGTTTAAGAGTTTGGTTTCATCTCCTGTCATATGTTTGGAGCATCCTGAATCTAAGTACCAACCAGATGAAGTGTGTTCAGCCTTTAAGGCAGTGATAACAATGATACACTTCATTTGGGGTACAAGATCATCTTTTCTAACCCAAATAGCTCTAGTTTTAATTTTGCGCAAGTTTGCTCTCATTTGATAAAATTTTCGAGAAGCAGCTTTTTGTCGAAAAACATTTGGAGCAACAAACTGATTTTTGTGGAAAAGTTGAGCTTTTGGTTTAGGAAAGTTTCTGGGAGCCTTTCTCTTAAATGAACTCTTAATTTTGGTCTTTCTATTCCTGTAGTTAGAGTTCTTGTCAGGTCTTGGAAGGACATAATGGTTACGATTTTGCCTAGAATAGTTAAAGTTCTTGTAAACAGGAGTGTTGTACACAGGGGTGTTTAGACGCCTAGCATAACAACCTTCAAAAGAATGACCATAAACGTCACAGTAGGAGCAATATTGATTGCTTGAGGGATGTACTTCCTTAGGGAAACTTCTAAAGATGGGTTTAACAGGATTCTGTTCAGAAGTCTTATTCCTAGGAGGTATGGTGTGTTCTGATTATCTTCATCTCCTCATCTCATTCTATAGTGTGCTGATTTTTTTTGAAACTATCTTAGTTTTAAAAACTGATTACAAAGTCTTGGTTATTCTCGTACATAAGTTTTTTGTAAACACATCTTGTTGTTTATCATTTTTATTTTCAAAAGAAAAGGATTTCTTCAACAAACACCTCGGAGTTGCTTATACAGTTTAATTTTTGTATTAAACAGCATTAGCAACGTTTTTCAATTGGTATCAGAGCAATATATACACATGTATGCACTTCTAATGTGTGTAGTGTGATTCAATTTATACCTTGTTTGGATCATTGAAGAGGATTAGAGAGAATAATTCTGAGGTTCTTTGGATTCTAGGTTAGACAACCAATTTTGTCACTATTTCCAAATTAGTTGAACACTTATACAATATAGACTTAAGTAAGTCAAAGGTATAAGGTGCTTCAATACTAAATAAATATTTTTGAGTTATTTTTTATGTGATATTTAAACATTTCAACGGACCCATATAAAAAAATCAACTAAAAAAAACTTTTTTTGCTATTTCTAAAAAATCGGTCAAACTTTCGCAACTTTTAAAGTGCTTAAAAGCAGCGGAAGTTTGACCGATTTTTTAAAAATAGCAAAAAAAAAAAATTGAACTCGTTTTTTTTATATGGGTTTCTCGAAATATTTAAACATCACACAAAAGAAATAGCTCAAAAATATTTTTTTTACTATTTAAAAAACTTAGTGTGCACACGAGTCTGCATCTCTCTCTCTCTCTCTCAATGACTATACTTATTTTCCAACCTGCTAGGTTGGAGAAAATGGATATCCTTATCTTTCAAAGCCTAACCTTGGTCGTTAAGGATGCATGAGTTTCCCAAGGATACGAGTATGAAATATGGGTAAACCCTAATAGCACTCGCTGAGATTTATGAAGTATAGCTAAGGTTGGTCGTTGAACTTTGTTGAACCTCGAGGGAATGACTTTCAAATGGCTTGATTTCTCTGAGTATCTAGCATCTCTAATCTTACTGAAGGATCGAAAGACCTTGGAAGGTCTTTTTCAATAAAGTTAAGGTTTATTATTTGGTTAAAGACATTAACTAAGCTTGTGGACATCCTGGTCACATTCGAGGTACTCCTTTGGAGTATAGAGGCTTTATTTTTTACATGTAGGTAAATGTTGAGGCATGAGAGAAATTAAGTAAAGTATAACCAAAGTAAAAAAGACCCCAAACTCTATATGTGGGGGTTTGCATGATCCAAAGGACTATTAAGTGGTCTAAGAACTTAGAATATCTTAAAACATTACCAGTATGCCTATTATACCCCATAATATTTGTAAATAAATAAAACATAACGTAATCGGGAAAGTAAATTTATAAATGGATTAATTAAATTAAAAGAGAATTTAATTAATCAATTAATCACGTGTTAAGGGATTAAAATTTGAATTAAGCATTTTTCTGCAATTTAGTTATTATTATTTAATGGCTGCGTAAATGGGAAAGTTGTGCTAATTGGAATAGTTATCTTATGTTAATGGAATAATGTTAGTTAGGCTAATGAGTTACTTGGATTAATTGGGCTATAGGAGTAGGGCAAAAATATTGATCAAATCCAAAGGGTAGCTTTATCTTTTGACAATTACTTGGTGGGCGAGATTAGATCAAGCTAAGTATTGATTAGATAAGCATGTGATGAATTAGATGTCACCGGTAATTATTAATTCAATCATTTTCTAATGAATTAAAATAAAATAAAAAAATAAAATAAAACCATGTGTTACCTAAACTGGGCCGCAACTTTGGGTTTGGCAGCCACGATCACGGCTAACCACCCTGCGAGTGTGGGTTAGTTAGACCGTGGGTGGCTCTGATTGGTTTCTTTGTAAACCCAATTTTTCTAACGAATTTCACCACTTTTCAACTATATTTTACAACCAACACACCTCCCTCTCCTTAAACCAACCCTAAGGATTTTCTCTTCACTTTCCCTACAACCAAGCATTTTCCCAATACCCTTAAATATATATTTTCTTATACAATTTGAATAATAAGAATTTAGAGTTTTAAAGCAATTCGGAAAAATAAGTTTTTTGGAATCATTTTTTAGGATCAAAGTCGTAGGAGAAATTCTACACATTGGGAGCAATTTTCTTCATACAAAATTTATTTTGTGGGTTTACTTTAAGGCAAAGTTAACAAACTATCCTTCCCCTTTTATATATGTAAACTGTAATTTTCATCTAAACTTAATATAATGATTAAAATCAATTAGGGATAAATAGGTTGATACATATATGCTTTGGAATCATATTATTAATCAAGTATTTTTTTTCAAGTGGCTAAGTAAAATTTAATTATATAAAATTTATAGAGTACTGATCTTTATACATGTAGAATTCATGATAGAAAGTTGTGTGTTAAATTATGAATATCAAATTAATCCTCCTTTAAATTGATTCATGGACTAAAATTATCTATATAAATTCTTAAGGAAATTGGGCATCTGAAAATACAATTCCAACTTATTTTACATCGAAATTCACAAACCTTGGTAATAAAATTTAGTGCATTTAAATTGTTAGATTACCATGTTGGTAGTTTATTAATCATTGTCTTGACCTTAACATATAGAATTGTTATACTTATTTAATAAAACTCTTGAGTAGTGATAATGAAATTGACTTAGAAATAACGTTCCTCCCTAATCCTCCATTATTACGTCATTTTCATAAATAATAAATTAACGTAATGTTATTATAATGTCAGAGTGATGAAGACAGAAAAAGTCACAAACTTATTAAATTAATGAATACTCTAGGTTTCATACGTTGTTAGATAATGGGCTCATATTTACCTGAACACTTATGTAAGATAATTAGTTGGGGTGCTACTACAATTATGGTTACAAGCCTTGGCAAAAAGAATTTGTAATAAAACAATTAAAGAATAAATGTAATTAAAAAGATTAAATAGATAGGGGTTTGAGATAAATTTCATAATAAGATGAGGATAGAATGAAAAATGGTAAAATAATTAGTGGGGTTGGAATATATATTTAAGGTGTGTAAGCGTGGACATTATGATTATTTGTGAATGACCTAGATTAAAGGGGGGCCATGGCTAATTATTTATTTTGTGGAGTGTTCATGGGGTGCATATTGTGGAGGTTGATTGTAACGCCTCGCCCCGAATTTATGGATTACCCGTGGTCAACCCGGTCAGACCCGGGCATTAAGTGTAAAGTGCAATGAAACAACCTACATAGTGTTGCTAGTCGAGTTTTATTTAATTAGCATTTCACTTGTTTAGCATTTAAATCAAGCTACGTGAGGGACCCGTGAAAAGCATCTACGGAATCCAAGCATACAGAGTTACTAACAAAAAATTAAAAAAAATACTTACCTGTATAATGCCCTCAAAATGCGGTACCGCGCCCAACCTGCCGTAACAAAGACGAGGGAATGAGCCGAATGCCCAGTGAAAAATTACAATAATACAATGTAGAATCGAATGAAAGAAAGGAGACTCTAACACGTTATTTTTACGTGCACATGCAACTACCATATATATATATATATATTTGTGTTCTAAAAGGTGGGCCTTGGCTTAAGCACATTAATCAATTTTCACATTTACTTGTCCACTTTATCCTTTACTGGAATATATATTGTTTCATTCAAGTTAGGTTGTATTTTCACATATTCATCACACAACCCATTTCTTGAAATTTTCTATTTTCATTATCTTTTATCAGAATCTCCCAATATCCACATACTTTAACGGGTTCCACACCGCCGACTATGCTACTATATGCTCTGGCTAGTAATTTTGGGTCTTTCGTCCCAGGGCCCTAGGCCCTCCTTAATTATCCCGGTGTCATCCGAGTTCTTATTAATATGTTTTAATATTTTGTAAATTTTCAAATTATTCCACTTTTTTCCTTTTTTCGGTCGAAGTCAAAACCAAGGATTTTCACCCCAATTTGTGTTACACTTTAAAAATCATCATTTCTTGTGATTTTTACTCTGACGTTGATTTTATCCCAAAATCATGTTCATTTAGGACCATTTCGTGTAACACCTTTTCAATATTTCTATTTCATAAAATTGTTCCACTTTACATAAAATTACCATTTTACCCATTTGTTTTCTAACTTCTCCTTTTCTCCATTTTCACTAGTGTTATTTCCCAAAACACCCTTCAGTTACCCACACTAACTTATTAAGTGTTTTTAACTCGTTAACACTTCTTTAACATTTTCGAATAACATTCCTTTTAAGTGTAAAACATGTTTATTTCATTACTTTCTTTTCTAAGAAATCATTGAATATATATAAGACTACTTTGTAAGAAAAATATCATTTTCTTTATTATTTAATGTAGTCTTAAAATTATACACTTATCACCTTTTTAACACATTTTTTACATACCTTAAGGGGTTGAAATTCCTAATTTCGTTAGTTCATGTTTAAACCCAATAAAACCCTCATTAAACTTTTTTATATGTTCAACCTCAAAATACTACAAGTTTATGTGCATAAGAAGATGGATTTTAAGCCCAAAAATCCTATCAAATGGGTCTAACATGTAATTTATTCTAGGAATTTCATAATATTTGCAAAAATACATTTTTCAAGATTAAAGGATGTTTTTATTCTTCAAAACTTCAACAAATGTCCAATTATATAAAATCTTCATTTTTGCAAGTTCAAAACATAGATCACCCAAAACATCTTTAGCAAGATAATTATCATTTTCAAACATTTTATTCCATAAAATTTTTAATACCAATTTTCTTAAAATACACCATTTGTTCAACATTCTTGAATCATAGTATTTTTCTCAAAACCTTTGAAACATTTATACTAAACCTTATGAAATCAACTTCTTAATCATGTATGCATTATGCTCTAACAATTCTAGTTACAAGACTACTAATATGCAAATATAGTCTTAAACTAAGAGTAAAGTTTTTCCATCTCAATTGGATCTCCCAAAATGATTGGATGAAAGAGAATAGGATGGCAACCCCCCACCTCCTAAGGTGTCATGAAGGAGGTTGCTATGACACCCCGACTAATTAAATACCGGGTAGCTACTCCTTTATTAAATTAATACAAAATGCCAAGTTGGTTCAGTTAATAGCATCACTGTCGAAAACATTTTAATGATTACTAACCACCTAGTATTTAAAAAGTGAGTTGTCAAATTTAAATTAAATCTGATTAACATGCAATAAATGAATTATAGAAATGTAGCACAACCATTCACGATAAAGTCTCAATAGAGTAACCAACAAATAATAATGAGTCTGGAGGAAATACTCCTCACAACAATCCCAATATGGAAATAAATAAAACAAGTCTGCATCCTGAATTAATAACAAACCAAAGTCTGAATAACTGAAATATAAAATGTCTCAAAAGGAAATGGGCAACATGCCCTATAAATGATGAAACTGAATATGGAGTCAAGACTAGAAAGGAGGCGTCTACTGTCAAGGCCCTGTAACCTCCACAACAGCTACAACTCGGCACCTGAATAGAATTCCTATGCATGGTGTCCTTGTGGCTGGGCACCTAAAAAGGTTTTTACAAAAAGATAGATTTGAAAGCAAACGGGTCAGAGCCCGAATGTGGAGAATAGTTTTAAAAACAGCAAGTGCTTTAATAACATTAAAACAATGAATGCAAAATACATGTTAGGACGTGCTCTCGCATGAAATACTCACCTCTCAACTAATTGTGCACTCCTAATGTACCGTACCCATTCAAGTGATTCTCCTGTCTATCTAGACCAAAATAACTTCTAACCTTTCTACTCGATTCTCATTATAAATTCCAACGTTATCAATCAAATGGAGAGTTTTACTTTAATTCTCGGATTCTCAATTATTAGCAATACAATTTTCTAGAGGTTATCTCCCTTATTATCTTCTCAATGCGTTACTATAATTATTCTCACAATTCCAACACGACAATTCTTTCATTTAACCGTATATTATTCTCAACATAAATATACAATACTAGCACCCCAAGACTAAGCTGCGGTGCACACATACTCTGCTATCCATCCCGGTACATCACGTACATAAGGATCACGCATTCCGAATCTCTCGCGAATCGTTCTCAGATAACAACAATCACAAACAATGGAGGCGAACACAGTCACATCACATGGGTCACGCACATACCTACGCTCCCATGATCAGCAGACTTATTAACTTCACAATAAGTCCTTCTCTGACCTATGTCCTCGAGGTACCAATCTATATCCCCCCGTAGGCACACAAAGATTAGATGGTCCTAAACGAACGCAAACCTCCCGTGATAGCAAGTATGGTAGGTATGTCATACACATAAAATCATACATACTAAGCATGCACACATCTTAGTAATTACCATATTTTATTAGTGGTATACTTCTTATTCTCATACCAACTGTTAATGTCACACAAATCATATGCCCCCGGTTTATATATATTTAAGTCATTAATTATCCTCGCATCGTGATTAGTCGCTCGCGTCCTAATACACAAATATCATTTGGTTCAAACCATTCTTCTATATTTTACTCCTCAATATATCCCAAATCTCCCAACTATATCAATTAGTTAACACGGGAAAGATATCTCTACAATTAAACAAGGTTACGGGACCCTAGAAATCAAATCAGGCCAAAAAGGCCATTATGTCAACTCGTTAGAAGTCTCGTTCGAACGAGAGTTCGTTCGAACGAAAGGGGTATCTAACGAACATCCAACTCGTTAGAAGGCAAATTGTCACCTCGTTAGAAGCTCGTTCGAACGAGCTCGTTCGAACGACCTGGGCAAGCCTTCTAACGAGATGCCAGTTTCGAGCCCAGAATTTCTAAATCGTTTTTCCTCAAACTTTCTCTTCTCAAAACTCATCCAAAAATTATCCCAATAGTATTTTAATGTTCCTAATCATTCCTAAACATACTTAGGTCGTATCTCAACATATTTAGGGGTCAAATCTTCCTAAACAACATGAAATTATCATCAATCCCCAATTTTCCCAAAACCATATGAGTATGAACCCTAGAAATTTAAAGTCATCAATTCCCATAAATAAATCCGTTTTTGCATCATAAAAGTCATATTTCTTTTAGTATAATCACCCAATAACAATTCTACATGCAAGCCCTATATCAAAACCTGACTTTCTAACTCAAATTTTATGGGTTTTTATAAATCTCCCAAAACAATGCGATTATATAAATTTCTAAGCATGGAGGAAACATTCACTTGAAATTAACGTAATTAAACCACTTGCCTTAGATGTTCTGATTTGATGTTGAAGAATTGAATGTTAATTCTCCTCCCTCTCTCTACAAATTTCTTCCAAAGATGGTGATGGTGGCTAGGGTTTCCTCTTTGGAACTTCTTCTAACTTCTCCTATAACTCCCGTAGCCCTCTAATTAGTTAAGTGCTGGTAATGGATTAGTGGGTTACTAAACACCCTATTTTTAATTCCCAAAATTCGTTGGTTATGAATCCCAAAATTCCAAAATTACCAAAATACCCTTTTAAGTTGCCGGTATGCCCTAAAAATGCCCCGAGACCCAAACTAAACTCCCGGCTAGTATTTTCTGACTATTTTGACCCTTCCGGACTCGTTGGCGCACTCAAAATGACCATACGGTTGGTAAAAATGAAATTCACTTTTTAATTTAAATAATTACATTCCTGACGCGACTGTCACGCGCGTCCCAACAAAATTTCCCAAATTGCCGTATTTCAGTCTCGCGATAATTTTAATATTTTCAATATTCATATACTACCATATATGCACATTATGATCAAATACCAACTCACATCTCGTTAGTATTTTATCCAGATTAATTCTCAATTAATTCACATTTAATTTTATTAATCCCGTAAATAAATATCAATAAAAGTACGGGGTATTACAGTTGCCTAGCTCCATAAAAGCTCCAAACAAAATCGCCTTCAAACTCCATGAATCTTCCATCTTTATGTAATACCCCGCATTTTTATCGATATTTATTTATGGGATTAATTGAATTAAATGTGAATTAATTGAGAATTAATCCGGATAAAATATTAACGAGATGTGAGTTAGTATTTGATTATAATGTGTATATATGGCAATATACGAATATTGTAACTATTGAAATTGTCGCGAGATTGAAATACGGCAATTTGGGAAATTTTGTTGAGACGCGTGTGACAGTCGCGTCAGGAAAGAAATTATTTAATTAAAAAGTGAATTTTATTTTTATTAACCGTATGGTCATTTTGAGTGCGCCAACGTGTCCGGAAGGGTCGAAATAGTCAGAAAACACTAGCCGGGGATTAAGTTTGGGTCTCGGGGCATTATTGGGCCATACCGGTAACTTAAAAGGGCATTTTGGTAATTTCAGAAATTTGGGAATTAAAACCCACGAAAATTAGAAATAAAAATCTGACTTATTCTTTATCCACTAAACCCACTAACTACACTAAGGGACTTAATGGGCTACGGGAGAAGTTAAGAAATAGTTTTAACTTGCCAAAAAAACCAACCCCCACCTCCATTGTCATCATCCTTAGAGAAGAACTTGTAGAGAGAGAGAGAGAGAGAAGAGAATTCTGCAGAGAGAGAGAGAGAGAACAACTCAGCCTTTAAGATTCAACATCAAATTCAGAGAAAGATTAGAGGCAAGTGGTTTAATTATAATTGATTCAATGCTATGCTTTTCCATGTTTACGATAATCATCAAATTTATCTTGGAAGATTGATTAGACCCATGAATTTGAGGATTAAAACTATGAACTATGGTAGGAATTGCATGTAGAAACATTCTGGACGAATTATGTATTCAAAACAGAACCATTGATGATCTAAAAACGGATTTTAGAAGAAGTTTATTAATGTTCTTGAAAGAAATAGGAAACTGGAATTCTTGATGAAGTTTTGATCCAAACAAAGCCCTTGAATGATGAATTATTGGTTTTAGAACGTTAATACTGTTGTAGGATGATTGTATGATGATATTATAACGTTATCTTAGAGTTTCATGCTTGTTAATGGTGTTTTGAGATGATTTGAAAACTGCAAATCGAAGCAGTCCGCAGCCTACCTGGTGCGTTCGATCGATCGACATTCATCAGTCGATCGATCGACCACTATCGATCGATCGAAGGTCAAGGTCGATCGATCGAACTTCCCAGAAAGAGTAAAATTTCCCCTAGTTAAATTTTAATGATGTTAACCCTTGGAAAATATTATTGGAGTCCTTATGAATATCTTTAGACTTAAGGAAGACCAGTAGGTATGGTTATGAAGTTTGGACCTTAATTAGAATTTAAATAGAGGAATTATTCTAAAAGCTAATGAAGCTCGATGAGTGAGATAATATTAGGGTTAAAAGAGTAATTTTGAAAATTGATGAATTGAGGTTTGGAGCAGAAGTAAGGACCTTAAGAATAATGATGTAATATGTGGGAATAATAGGAAACTTAATAACCCCTTTGAGATAGGTTTTAAGTATAAGAATCTATGACGTGAGATGTGTCGACAGTCTACATTATATATTATCGGAAGACTAAAAATGTATACAATTAGAATAATGGTATAAGGATGTAGAAAATACCTTTATTAATATTGAGATATCTAAGATGTGTGCATGCTTAGTATATAATCTTACGTGTATGACATACCTACCATACTTGCTATCACGGGAGGTTTACGTTCGCTTAGGGCCTTCTAATCCTTGTGTGCCCGGATTTAGTTTGGTACCTAGAGGACATAGTTCAAGGGAATGACTTAATTGTGAGTTATTAAGCCAGCTGACTATGGAGCGTAGGTATGTACGTGACCATGGATATGTTGAATTATGTTCGCCCCCATTTTTGTGTGTTGTGCTTATTCTAACAATTCCTGAGAGATTCAGAATTTGTAATCCTTATGTACGTGATGTACCGGGATGGATAGCAGAGTATGTGTGCACCGCAACTTAGCCTCGGGGTGCTTATATTATATATTTATGTTGTGAATAATATACGGTGGAATGAAAAGGAATTGTGATGTTTAACTCCATGAGAAGATAAATAAGGGGATAACCTCCAGTAAACGGTAATGCTAACTATTGAGAATCCGAGTTCAAGTAAAGCTATCTATTTAAGTAATAACATTGGGAATTCATATTGTGAATCGAGTAGTTGGGTTAGAACTTATGATGGTTTAGCTAGATAAATAACACATGAATGGGTATAGGAACGTTAGGAGTGCACTGTTAGACGAGAGGTGAGTATTTCATGTGAGAGCACGTCCTAACATGTATCTTGCATTCATTGTTTTAATTGTTATTAAAGCACTTGCTGTTTTTAAAATACTCTCCACATTCGGGCTCTGACCCGTTTGCTTTCAAATCTATCTTTTTGTAAAAACCATTTTTAGGTGCCCAGCCACAAGGACACCATGCATAGTATTTCCAGTCAGGTGACGAGCTGTAGCTGTTGTGGAAGTTACAGGGCCTTGCTAGTAGACGCTTCATTTGCCTTGACTCTATATTCAGATTTCATCAGTTGTAGGGCATGTCACCCATTTCTTTTAGAGACATTTCATTTTATATTTCAGTTTTTCAGACTTTGGTTTGTAATTAATTCAGGATGCAGACTTGTTTTATTTCATTTCATATTGGGATTGTTGTGAGGAGTATTTCCTCGAGACTCATCTTTACTTGTTGATTGATTATAGTTGGACTTTATCGTGAATGGTTGTGTTACATTTTTATATTTCATTTATTGCATGTTAATCAGATTTAATTTAAAATTTGACAACTCACTTTTAAATACTAGGTGGTTAGTAATCATTAAAAATGTTTTCGACAGTGATGCTATTAACTGGACCAACTTAGCATTTTGTATTGATTTAATAAAGGAGTAGCTACCCGATATTTAATTAGTCGGGGTGTCACAGGTGGTATCAGAGCATCAGGATCTAGTGTCCTTTAGGATCTGTACGGCTTATTATGTTTCCGCTGAGCTTTCTTTGATATAGAGCCCTATATTTTAGGATTGTTGTATTCTTTTATGTATGCTTCGCTCTTCAGCTATATTAAGTTTATGACTGCGAACTTATAAACTTTATTCTCATTTCAGATGCCTCCACGACATGCGCAGCGAGTTCCTAGGGATGCACAGCCCGAGCCACAGCCATCTCCAGTACAGGGCACCATGAATGCCGCCGAGGTTGCAGCCATTGTAGCCCAAGCGGTAAATGCCGCTCTCGCCGTTGTACAGCAGGCACCACCCCAGGCGCTGGTAGTCGCGCCAGTTCAGGCATATGCATTCCCGTCTACTTGGGAACGAGTTTGAGATGCTTTTCAGAAAGCACACCCTCCGGAGTTCGCAGGTAGCTCCGATGTTGTGGTATCTAGTCAGTGGAGGAAGAATATTCAGAGGCACTTGAGGATGTATGAGTGCACCGATGTTCAGAGGCAGATACTAGCTACTTTCAAGCTAGTAGGAGCTGCATTGCAGTGGTAGGAGTCTATTACCACCGCAGAGGAGAGAGATACTCTCACTATACAGGAGTTCTGGGTGCGGTTCGACCGTAAATATTTTCCGTCAGTTGTTCACACTGAAATGAGGAGGAAGTTGATGAGCCTTAGACAGGAGGGTAAGACTGTGGCCGAGTATGAGGCCGAATTCACAAATTTGCTTAAAATTGTACCGGATGAGATACCGACGGAAGAGAAGAAGATTCATAAATTCATAGATGGATTGACTTGGAGGATCCGTCAGCATTTATTGGGGAACCTCTCGTTGGCCACTTATTCTGACGTGGTTAACGCTGCATTGCTCCATTGCCAGGACCACCGCTTTCACTTGACAGAGGGGAAGCGATCAGGAGAGTCCAGCCATCAGGGCAGGACAGGGGGAAATGGTGCCAGCGGGGCACAATCAGCTCAGGGTCAGTATAAGCAGAGTGATCAGGGTTCCCAGCAGGGGGGTCATAAGAGATTCCGACCAGGGGGTTTCAGGAACGGTCAGGGAGGATTCCGGAATGGCCAGCAGGGTCATAACGGCCAGCAGGGTCAAAATGGTCAACAACAGCAGTTTCACCAGGGCCAGCAAGGCCAGGGCAGAAATGGTAACGGCCACCAGGGCCGAGGGCAGCAGGGACAGTGAGGGGGAAACTTCCCGGGGAAGTGTTTCATTTATGGTAAGATTGGCCACAAACGTCAGGATTGTCCTAATAAGGGCAGGGCCCCACAGCAGCAGCAGTAGGGTGCTCGACACGAGCCACAGAGGCCTATGTTTCCCGCCGCCCTCCCAGCACCACCGCAGATGGCAGCATTACCACCCATTCCAGCGGTCCCAGTTCAGCAAGGACAACTTCAGTATTGGAGAGTGTATCAGCTTCAACAGGCCGCAGCCCCACAGAATCCGCCAGCTATTGAGGGTATGTTCTTTATTCGGGGGACTCTGGGGCGCATTTTATTTGACACAGGGGCTACACACTGTTTTATTGCTATGGGATTTGCACGCACCATTGGGTTGTTAGACACCGCAGAGAGCACCGCTACTTATGTAGACTCACCGTTGAGTAGGGGTTCCATGATTTCGCTTATGTGTAGAGGTGTGGGTATAGAGATCGGGAGGTTTACTTTACCCGCCGATATGTTAGTGTTAGAGATGACCGAGTATGATGCCATTATTGGTATGGA
The DNA here is from genome assembly GCA_949130495.1 of Sambucus nigra. Taxonomy (NCBI): domain Eukaryota; kingdom Viridiplantae; phylum Streptophyta; class Magnoliopsida; order Dipsacales; family Adoxaceae; genus Sambucus; species Sambucus nigra. The sequence continues at coordinate 141,868,342 of OX422218.1, forward strand.
TTGGCTAGTAGCGTACCGAGCCATGATTGACTGTTTTAGTAGGAGTATTATCTTTGCCATTCCCGGGCAGGAGATGTTTTTAGTGGTGATGCCTCGTCCTGAGGGAGGATCGTCCACTCATTTGTACTACATAGAGGAGGAGACCTCTAAGGAAGTGGTGATACCACTTGATTCGATTCCGATTGTTCGAGAGTTTGCCGATGTATTTCAGGATATACCTGGATTACCTCCGAGTAGAGAGATAGATTTCGTGATTGATTTGATGCCGGGCACTCGGCCTATTGCCCGCGCACCTTACCGTATGGCTCCAGCTGAGATGAGAGAGTTACGGGATCAGATTGAGCAGTTGTTGGGTCAGGGGTTCATCCGGAGGAGTACTTCGTCGTGGGGTTCCCCTGTGTTGTTCGTTAAGAAGAGGGATGGATCATTGAGGTTGTGTGTGGATTACCGGGAGTTGAATAAGGTCACGATACGGAATAAGTATCCGTTTCCCCGAATCGATGACTTATTCGACCAGTTGAGAGGAGCTTCTTTCTTCTCGAAGATTGATTTGCGATCTTGTTACCATCAGTTGCGTATCAGGGAGGAGGACGTCTCGAAGACTGCTTTCTTAACGAGATATGGTTCCTAAGAGTTTCGGGTTATGCCTTTTGGTTTGACCAATGCTCCAGCCGTGTTTATGGGCTTGATGAATAGGGTGTTCAGAGAGTTCCTAGATCAGTTCGTCATTATCTTCATTGATGATATTCTGGTTTACTCCCAGACAGAGGAGGAGCACACCGAGCATTTGAGGCAGGTTTTGCAGACGCTACGTCAGAACGAGCTGTATGAAAAGTATGAGAAGTGCGAGTTTTGGCTGAAAGAGGTTCAGTTTTTGGGGCATATTATTTCCGACAGGGGGATATCTGTTGATCCGGGGAAGGTATCCGCGGTGAGGGAGTGGGGACAGCCCACGACACCGACTGAGATCCGTAGTTTCTTGGGCTTAGCAGGATACTACAGGAGGTTTATTCGGGGTTTCTCCAAGATAGCGGGTCTCGTGACACATCTGACTCGTAAAGGTGTGCCGTTCATTTGGAGTGATGACTGTCAGTTGGCATTCGATGAGTTGAAGGACAAGTTAACCTCAGCACCTGTGTTAGCATTGCCGAGACCGGGAGTTGAGTATCTTGTTTACACCGATGCGTCCTTACAAGGACTTGGAGGTGTACTGCAGCAGGAGAGTCAGGCCATAGCTTATCCTTCCCGTAAGCTTAAGCCTCGCGAGAAGAATTACCCTACCCATGAATTGGAGTTAGCGGCAGTGGTATTTGCCCTTCGGATTTGGAGACATTATCTTTTGGGGGAGAAGTTTTGATTGTTCACAGACCATAAGTCCCTACAGTACCTATTCACGCAGAAGGAGCTGAATATGAGGCAGCGAAGGTGGCTTGAGTTTGTGAAGGACTATCAGTTTGATATCCAATATCACTCGGGGAAGGCTAACGTGGTAGCAGACGCGTTGAGCCGTAGGCCAGTAGATGAGGTGGCAGGGGTGTGGAAGGCAAATTGGAAGGAGTTGGGACACCAGGATGCAGTGGCCCGATCATTCATGTCAGTGATGACTGTTACGCCGCAGATTGTCACGAAAGTAGTAAAGGCACAAGCAGATGACTCGTTCTGTCAGGAGCAGATAGTTCGATTATTAACAGAGGGAGCCGAGTCCTATACCGTTAGCTCAGATGGGGAATTACGCTTCAATGGGAGACTGGTAGTTCCGGAAGGGGAGGAATTCTGACACGAGGTGATGGCAGAGTCGCATGGCTCACGGTTCGCGGTACATCCCGGTGGGGACAAAATGTACCAGGACATGAGACGTCAGTATTGGTGGAGCGGGATGAAAAGAGATATTGTCGTGTTTGTTTCTAAATGCGCCACTTGTCAACTGGTAAAAGTGGACCATCAGAGATCGGCAGGACTTCTACAACCATTAGAGGTCCCGATGTGGATGTGGGAGAGCATCTCCATGGACTTTATCACGGGGTTGCCTACGTCACAGAGAGGTCACGACTCTATTTGGGTAATTGTGGACAGGTTGACCAAAGTCGCTCATTTTCTACCCGTAAGGACAGACTACACTACGGGACAGTATGCCCAGCTCTTTATTGCAGAGATAGTGAGACTTCACGGGGTGCCCCTAAATATCGTGTCTGACCGAGACAAGATATTTGTTTCACGGTTTTGGGAAAGTTTTCAGGAGGCCATGGGCACGGAATTGCGGTTGAGTACGGCTTATCATCCGCAGACCGATGGGCAAACCGAGCGTACAAATCAGATGTTGGAAGACATGTTGCTGATGTGCATCATTGACTTCGGGGGTGGATGGGAGCAGTATCTTCCACTGGTGGAGTTTGCTTACAACAACTCCTACCAGTTCACCATTGGTATGGCTCCATTTGAGGCGTTGTACGGTAGACCTTGTCGTTCCCCAGCATGTTGGTTGGAGGTGGGGGACAACAAACTACTTGGGCCAAAAGTGATTCAGGATACTTCGGCGAGGATAGAATTGATACGGAGTCGCATTCAGGTAACTCAGGATCGGCAGAAGAGCTATGCTGATGCGAAGAGGTTCTTTAGGGAGTTCCAAGTGGGGGACCAAGTTTTACTCAGAGTATCTCCTATGAAGGGGATTATGCGATTTGGGAAGAAGGGAAAGCTGGCACCGAGATATGTGGGACCATTTCCTATCATCGAGCGAATTGGGTCTGTTGCATATAGACTTGGGTTACCGGAGCATTTGCATCAGATTCATGATGTGTTTCATATTTCCTCGCTAAGGAAATATCTTAGAGATGATTTGGCTCATTCTCACATTGCTTTGGAGGACATCGATCTCCAGCCCTATAGCTCCTACGAGGAGGGGCCGATTGCTATTTTGGACCGAAGTGAGCGGAAACTGCGGTCAAAGATAGTCCCGTTAGTGCGTGTTCAGTGGCGACATCATAATGTCGAGGAGTCCACATGGGAGCGCGAGGATGAGATGCGCAAACTTTATCCAGAGTTGTTTTTACCAGGTACTTTTTAGTTTCGAATTTCGGGACGAAATTCTGTTATTAGGGTGGCAGTATGTAATACCCCGCATTTTTATCGATATTTATTTATGGGATTAATTGAATTAAATGTGAATTAATTGAGAATTAATCCGGATAAAATATTAATGAGATGTGAGTTAGTATTTGATTATAATTTGTATATATGGCAATATACGAATATTGTAACTATTGAAATTGTCGCGAGATTGAAATACGGCAATTTGGGAAATTTTGTTGAGACGCATGTGACAGTCGCGTCAGGAAAGAAATTATTTAATTAAAAAGTGAATTTTATTTTTATTAATCGTATGGTCATTTTGAGTGCGCCAACGTGTCCGGAAGGGTCGAAATAGTCAGAAAACACTAGCCGGGGGTTAAGTTTGGGTCCCGGAACATTATTGGGCCATACCGGTAACTTAAAAGGGCATTTTGGTAATTTCAGAAATTTGGGAATTAATACCCACGAAAATTAGAAATAAAAATCTGACTTATTCTTTATCCACTAAACCCACTAACTACACTAAGGGACTTAATGAGCTACGGGAGAAGTTAAGAAATAGTTTTAACTTGCCAAAAAAACCAACCCCCACCTCCATTGTCATCATCCTTAGAGAAGAACTTGTAGAGAGAGAGAGAGAAGAGAATTCTGTAGAGAGAGAGAGAGAGAACAACTCAGCCTTCAAGATTCAACATCAAATTCAGAGAAAGATTAGAGGCAAGTGGTTTAATTATAATTGATTCAATGCTATGCTTTTCCATGTTTAGGATAATCATCAAATTTATCTTGGAAGATTGATTAGACCCATGAATTTGAGGATTAAAACTATGAACTATGGTAGGAATTGCATGTAGAAACATTCTGGACGAATTATGTATTTAAAACAGAACCATTGATGATCTAAAAATGGATTTTAGAAGAAGTTTATTAATGTTCTTGAAAGAAATAGGAAACTGGAATTCTTGATGAAGTTTTGATCCAAACAAAGCCCTTGAATGATGAATTATTGGTTTTAGAACGTTACTACTGTTGTAGGATGATTGTATGATGATATTATAACGTTATCTTAGAGTTTCATGCTTGTTAATGGTGTTTTGAGATGATTTGAAAACTGCAAATCGAAGCAGTCCGCAGCCTACCTGGTGCGTTCGATCGATCGACATCCATCAGTCGATCGATCGACCACTATCGATCGATCGAAGGTCAAGGTCGATCGATCGACCTTCCCAGAAAGAGTAAAATTTCCCCTAGTTAAATTATAATGATGTTAACCCTTGAAAAATATTATTGGAGACCTTATGAATATCCTTAGACTCAAGGAAGACCAGTAGGTATGGTTATGAAGTTTGGACCTTAATTAGAATTTAAATAGAGGAATTATTCTAAAAGATAATGAAGCTCGATGAGTGAGATAATATTAGGGTTAAAAGAGTAATTTTGAAAATTGATGAATTGAGGTTTGGGGCAGAAGTAAGGACCTTAAGAATAATGATGTAATATGTGGGAATAATAGGAAACTTAATAACCCATTTGGGATAGGTTTTAAGTATAAGAATGTATGACGTGAGATGTGTCGACAGTCTACATTATATATTATCGAAAGACTAAAAATGTATACAATTGGAATAATGGTATAAGGATGTAGAAAATACCTTTATTAATATTGAGATATCTAAGATGTGTGCATGCTTAGTATATAATCTTACGTGTATGACATACCTACCATACTTGCTATCACGGGAGGTTTACGTTCGCTTAGGGCCTTCTAATCCTTGTGTGCCCGGATTTAGTTTGGTACCTAGAGGACATAGTTCAAGGGAATGACTTAATTGTGAGTTATTAAGCCAGTTGACTATGGAGCGTAGGTATGTACGTGACCATGGATATGTTGAATTATGTTCGCCCCCATTTTTGTGTGTTGTGCTTATTCTAAAAATTCCTGAGAGATTCAGAATTTGTAATCCTTATGTACGTGATGTACCGGGATGGATAACAGAGTATGTGTGCACCGCAGCTTAGCCTCGGGGTGCTTATATTGTATATTTATGTTGTGAATAATATACGGTGGAATGAAAAGGAATTGTGATGTTTAACTCCATGAGAAGATAAATAAGGGGATAACCTCCAGTAAACGGTAATGCTAACAATTGAGAATCCGAGTTCAAGTAAAGCTATCTATTTAAGTAATAACATTGGGAATTCATATTGTGAATCGAGTAGTTGGGTTAGAACTTATGATGGTTTAGTTAGATAAATAACACATGAATGGGTACAGGAACGTTAGGAGTGCACTATTAGACGAGAGGTGAGTATTTCATGTGAGAGCACGTCCTAACATGTATCTTGCATTCATTGTTTTAATTGTTATTAAAGCACTTGCTGTTTTTAAAATACTCTCCACATTCGGGCTCTGACCCGTTTGCTTTCAAATCTATCTTTTTGTAAAAATCATTTTTAGGTGCCCAGCCACAAGGACACCATGCATAGTATTTCCAGTCAGGTGACGAGCTGTAGCTGTTGTGGAAGTTACAGGGCCTTGCTAGTAGACGCTTCATTTGCCTTGACTCTATATTCAGATTTCATCAGTTGTAGGGCATGTCGCCCATTTCTTTTAGAGACATTTCATTTTATATTTCAGTTTTTCAGACTTTGGTTTGTAATTAATTCAGGATGCAGACTTGTTTTATTTCATTTCATATTGGGATTGTTGTGAGGAGTATTTCCTCGAGACTCATCTTTACTTGTTGATTCATTATAGTTGGACTTTATCGTGAATGGTTGTGTTACGTTTCTATATTTCATTTATTGCATGTTAATCAGATTTAATTTAAAATTTGACAACTCACTTTTAAATACTAGGTGGTTAGTAATCATTAAAAATGTTTTCGATGGTGATGCTATTAACTGGACCAACTTGGCATTTTGTATTGATTTAATAAAGGAGTAGCTACCCGGTATTTAATTAGTCGGGGTGTCACAGGTGGTATCAGAGCATCAGGTTCTAGTGTCCTTTAGGATCTGTACGGCTTATTATGTTTCCGCTGAGCTTTCTTTGATATAGAGCCCTATATTTTAGGACTGTTGTATTCTTTTATGTATGCTTCGCTCTTCAGCTATATTAAGTTTATGACTGCGAACTTATAAACTTTATTCTCATTTCAGATGCCTCCACGACGTGCGCAGCGAGTTCCTAGGGATGCACAGCCCGAGCCACAGCCAGCTCCAGTACAGGGCACCATGAATGCCGCCGAGGTTGCAGCCATAAAATGGTGGGGAGACCCACCCCCACTCTCTCTATTCTTTAAACTCAAATAAACCCATAAACAACCCAAACCCACCCTAACTTTAAAATTACATTTTTTCCAATTCGGGTTCACCATAACTCGACACGTCATCAATCCAACAGTCTAAAACGTGACAACACACAAGGGCACCCAATTTAAAAGTTCTTGGGCAAGCTCGTTCGAACAAAAATGGGTCTCGTTCGAACGAGAGAGGGGCTTTATTCGAATGACCATCGGACGACCTTCTAACAAATTCACACAGTGGAACCTTGTTCAATCCTCGTTAGAACCCACCTTTGAACAACCATTAATTCTCGTTCGAACGACCTAATTCTCATTCGAATTAGTGAGAATCTCGTTCGAACTACCTCCAAGTCGTTTGATCTTACCAGGTTTCCTTAAATCTTCTATTTTTACCCACAGTCTTCTAACAATTACCATGAAAGTCGAGAAATAGTCAAATGTAGAAACAGAGACATATTAATGATCCAAATCCCAAGGGTTTTACATTATTACTATTTGTACGGGAAAGATAAATGTTGGGCACGAGTATTTCATTGTTTTTATTTTAATGATGTGTTTTCGGGTGTATATGGTGGAAGTGGGATATTATTTTGGTTCTATGACTAGATAATGATGGACATTATGGTTTTTTAATGATGTTTTTTTGGTGTATATGATGGACGTTGGATATTGTGATAATGGGGATTTATTTATTTATCCGAGTTATTTTGTGTGCGCGAGTCATGAAATTAGTGACCTCGATGGGGATTGCGGGGTTAGACACAATCATGGTTATTTAAACTAAAGACGTTTATTAAATAATGGAAATTTATTCGTTAATTAATGAACATCGATGAACGTTCATACGCAAAGAATTGCGTAGAATAATAATTGTGATTTTATTATTTACTTATGTAACTACTTTAGGCTGCGTAGCTTTGTAAGCTTGTGATGGGTCTGACCCATCGCTATTGAACTCACGTTTTAGGTGCTCATGATATTCCCACTTAGCTTTCCTATTTTAGAGCATTGAGTTCTTATTCAAGTCTCACCACCTGTGTAATGCCCCGACTGATTTTTTGGTTACCCGTGAGTCAACCCGACCCGAATCGAGTCGTTGGGTGTGAAGTGAAATGAAATAACTTAGATAATGTTACTAGTCTAGTTTTATTTTAATTAACATTTCATTGTTAGCATGCGATTCCAGTTTCAAGATAAACTATTTGAGGGACCCATGGGGAGCACCCCAAAGTCCAAGTAAAAAGAGCTTCTAACGTAAACATAAATAAAATATACTTACCTATGAACACCCTCAAAATACGGAACCACTCCTAACCTGTCGTAACAAAGTGGGGATGTGAGCCTATGCCTAGTGGGATTTATACGATCAGTATAAAAACGAATGTCATAAAGGAATACTCACACATTACAACTCCATGCATGCCAAAATATGTATATATCTACATACGTATACCTTTGGAAAATACACATGCCAACGTATTTACTGTTTTATTTTCAAAAACCTTATTTTCCCAAATTAATAGACCTTAATCTTATTAAAGGTTTTCATTATTCATATTTAGCAATTCCCACTTCATTTAACACACTCAGTTCAACACTCGAAACCATTACACTTTATTTGATTCGATTCCATTCCTTTATCGGAATTTAACCATTTTATTTATTTGATCGTACTTTAATATTTTCATTAAAAATCACCATTTCAACACACATTTTCATCGTGTTAGAAATACTTATTTACTTTTCAAAAATACCCTTTTATAACACATTCTTGTGTTAAATACGAGTTTAACTATTTAGGTTGCATAACCACCCATTTATCCACTTCCTTTAACCCTTTTCCATTCCTTTATGGACATTAATAGATTTACGCATTTACTTGTCCATTTCACCTTTACTGGAACATTTATTACATTCATTCAAGTTAGGTTGCTTCAACACATTTACCACACAATCCATTTCTTGACATGCTCCATATTTCCGTTAACATTCTCGAAATCTTCTTACACCGCATACTTACACGGGCTCTACATCGACAACTATGCGCACCATATGCTCTGGCCAGTGGTTTGGAGCTTTTCACCCAAGGGCTTCGGGCCCTTCTTGCTTTATCCCGGTGCCATCCGAGTATCTTTCTATGTATTTTAATATTTTATAAATGTCCGTATTATACCATTTATTTTTATTCGTCCGAAGCCAAAATCCGGGACTTTACCGTCCCAACTTGTGTTACAATTAAAAATTTACCATTTTGTGTGTCCTTTATACTTTAAGCTTGATTTTTATTCAAAAAATCATATGTAATACCCCGTGATTTTTGGACTAATAATTTAATTAATTTGGAAGAAATAAATATTTATTTTTATTGGAGAATTTTAGATTTGGTAACTGAGGTTAAAATTTGAGGATGTTAGAAAGTATTTTGAATGATGATTCTGAGTGTGCGGTTGATCCCGGATGGGTCGAGATAGTCAAATTGACTGTACTTGGGTCTTATTTGGGTTCCGAAATATTTTTAAGTTCGTTAGGAACCGAGTCATTTAAAGTGTGTATTATCGTTTAAAGTTGGGTATCTTGGAGATAAGGCTTAAAAAGGCTCCGTGAGATAACAATCTCATTCTTGAGATTGAGAAAGCCCTAGAGAGAGAGAGAGAGAGAGAGAGAGAGAGAGAGAGATAAGAGTAAAGGAAGAAGAGTAAGAAGAAAAGCTTGGAGATTCAGGCCAATACACGATTTCAAGGAAGATTCAACCTCTACAACTTTGAGGCAAGTGATTAAACTTGCTAAATAATTTATGTGTGTCATTTATTTCATGATTTGTGGATAAAATTATGGATTTTGGTTTAGTATGTTAAAACCTAGATTTTTTGGGTTAAATCTTACATTTGATGTTTATACATGGATTTGAGGTTGTAAATTAGTTGGGTTTATATATTTGATGAGATTGGGTTGAAGATTGGTGATTAGAAGTTGGAATTTTTGGGTTTTTGAAAAGTTGCAGTTATTCTAAAATGAGGAATGGCCAAGTTATCGGCTATGCCCGGTCTACCGCTCCCAGAGGGCCGGTCGACCGTGCCTCAAGGAAAAATCCTACTGCCTTCTTCTTAAGGTAAAATTTAAAAACGCGATCGATTGGGGGTCAGGGGATGGTCGACCGGTCCTCTGTTTTTGGTCCAAGTTTGGGATTTAAATTTTACCCTCTTTCTTTTGGGACTAAAGTTTGTAGACCTTCTTAGTTATTGAATCATAGAGGGTTAGATGAGTATATCAAGAGATTGATGAACTTAGGATGGTGAGGAGTTGTTTGGGGTCTATTTTTTAATTGAATTGAGTGTGTGGTGCCTCTCTCATTAAGAAAATGAGAGTAGAACTAGTAGATAACTGGATGATATTAATTTGGGTGTTGTACACTTTCGGTTCAAATTATAATTCCTATTGTTGTTTAAAGTGGGAGACTACTCATATCATGGGTATGTTGGATGAGAAAACTTCAAGTGAGAGATCCCATTACAAGATAAAATGGGAAGGAATGCGAGTTAGCAATGGTTAGTATAATGAGATTAATATACTTATAAATGAATTTACTTCTTCCATACATATGGACTTAAAAGAGTATATATACCTATATGGCGTAATTTTAAATACCTTATGTAATGGTTTGCACATATATTGATGTGATTGCATATATATCTAGTGTGAATGATATATATATATATATATATATATATATATATATATATATATATATATATATATATATATATATATATATATATATATATATATATATATATATATATATATATATATATATATATATATATATGTTTATTGTGTGAGCATACCCTCTAGTGCTATCATGGGAAGTTGCGCGATGTGGGTAAGGCCCCTGGCTTGAGGAGCAGGGTGCGTATAGTCCCCAAGTCATAGTCGTCCTTTATTTATTGTGTGATTTTATTCTGGGTGAGAAGTCTTGGGTATGATTCGTTCTCACTTTCAGGTTCGGAACTATGACCGCTTCCTATACGTTGTGATTTGTTTTATTACCATGGTGGTGTGATAATAATTCGATAAATGGTAACCCGAGATAAAGCGAGTGATTCCTGGAAGATAATCGCATTATGAAGTATTTTAAATCCATAAGTGATTGTATATTGGATATTTATTCGTACGCTAAGTGTGTTATGTGTACTTATTTGTTGGGGTTAAATGTTTGTGCTTTGTAACTAGAGTAATGTTATAGACCCTAAAGGTTCGGAGCATTATCATATTTATGTGATTAGAGAGTATTGCTCCTCATAAGTAGTCGAAGTTTTGTGTTGAGTACCGAGGGCGTAATGGATCCCGATGACCAACATTGTCAAGGAGTAGTATATCGGGGGGGGGGGGGGGGTTCCTTGTTTAGATTTCGCTTTGCGAGATGTCCCACGCACGAAATGCAGTGCAATGTTGGGAGTGGGGAAAAGTTTAGTCCTTAGTACTCAGATTTATATTTTATAGTGAAACAATGCTTTTTGAGAATAAACTGGAGAAATATTTTAAATGAGTAGTTGATGTTATATGCGTTGTGCATTGAGGTCATAATGAATCTCGACAATCAACAGTGCCAAGGAGTAGTGTATCGGGGGGGTCCTTATTTGGATTTCGCTTTGCGAGATGTCCCACGCACGAAACGCAGTGCAATGTTGAGAGTTGGGAGAAGTTTGGTCCTTAGCATTTAAATGCTAATAACTCGTGTAAGTTTATAATTAGAATCCGATGAATTCTAGTAACAGATATGTATATGTATATGTATGTATATATTTATATGTTAAATAAGTTTAGATGCATATTTGGGTTATGGTAGGATCGGAAGTTATGGTTATGTTTAGATGGTGGGTTATGCGGGGGTGGATTTGGTGTAGGTTTGATTGGGTTGTCCCTAGTTAGTGGTGGGTAATTAGTGGAGGACCATGTGCATACGTTTAGGTGCACACACTAGTTGAGGGGTGAGTTGGATTTCCAAGAGAGTGCGACTCCACTTTAATCATGTTATAGTGCATTTTAATGCACTTGCTAAAATATTTTCACACCTTGGGCTTTGACCCGTTTATATTTTCCTCTTGTTATACATATATTATATTATATTAGGCGTTCCTCCACAAGGATGCCAGTGATGCTTTTTTATCCTGTATTCGTGGAGCCATAGCAGATGTGGACTGTTGCGGGATTTTTGTTATAGCCGTTTCCTATCTTTTGTAAATCTAGTTAGGATTCAGTTTGTATATCGGGTTTGCACCAAAGAGTTGTGGTTGTAGCACTTTAATATTTCTTTTCTCAGATTGTTGTATTGTCTGTGACCCGATAGCATATTCGGGTATTTTCTTTTATATATTTCTGGCACTATAGAACTATTCTCTTTTATCTTAGCATGTGTGTGTTAATTATCATGTTCTGTAGCCATTATGTTGCTGGTTGGTTAATGCATTGTATGTTTTAAATTTTTTTCACCCTCTTTTTATAGTACTGGGTAGTTAGCTATGTTTATTTTAGTATCGTCAGTAGATGCTGAGAATGATCCACTTGAGATTCCTGATTAATTATAGTATAGGGTTGGCCACCTGTTATTATTTTAAGCGGGGTGTCACATCATATTCATTTAGGACCACTTTGTGTAACACCCCTTCCAACATTTTTATTTCATACAAATGTTCCACTTAAAGTAAAATTACCATTTTACCCATTTATTTCCAAAATCACTTTTTACTCCATTTCACAAGTGTTAATTTCACCCAAAAATACTATTAAGTTATGTACACCAACTTCTTAAGTGTTTTAACCTTTTTACACTTGGAGTAATCTCTTTACTTGATTGAAAACACTTTTACAGCTTTAATTTCATAAGTGTTAATATTTCACAACATTAGTAGGTTGCACTCACTAACTATTCTATGTTCACCCATTAACACTTAATTAGTACTTTTTACAAACATTCATATTTATTTACACCCTTTAGTCTCAATTTCATACACTTTGAAGACTAAATTTCTAGCTCTTCTCATTTCTTGTTTAAACCCAACCAAACCTTCTTTTAAAATTGTTTATACATTCTACGTCAAAATACTACGAGTTTATATGCATGAGAGGATGGATTTTAAATCCAAAAACCCTACTACATGGTTTAAACATATTTTTCATCAATTATTTATCAAATAATTGTTTTATGTCCAAATATTTTATTTCATAAAATATTCAACACCATTATTTCTAGAAATGCCCATTTCTACCAGAATATATTATCCTTCGATATTCCAAAACCTTGAAATATTTACTTATTCTTCATTTCCCACAAAAGATCATTTTTCAACAAAATAACATTTATTTGTCAACATTTTATTCCATAAAATGTTTCTCATCAAAATTACTAGAAAATACACCATTTCCATAAAATATTAACTTTTATTATTTTATAACCTTAAAATAATTATCCATGCATTATTTTAACAAAATGACCCTTTTCTTAACATTTTATTCCATAATAATGTTTATTTTCATATTTACTAGAAAACACAAAATAATAATATTTTCTAGCATTTTTATTCCATAAAAAATGCACATTCTCAGATTTACTATAAAATACACAAAAACTAATATTTTCTAACATTTTATCCCACAAAATGTCTATTTCAGATTTATTAGTAAATACACAAAATAATATTTTCTAGCATTTTTATTCCATAAAAATGTCTAATTTCATATTACTAAGAACCCAGCATTTTTCTTATATTCCTACTCCTAATCTTACACAACAATAATACTACAACATTATCAAAAGGAGTCCCAAATGCAATAAGAGTATGTTACCCACCTAAATGGTCCCAAGCGGTGGTGGTGAAGAAGATGGGCGACTCCCCCACCTCCAAAGGTGGCCCTAAAGTGAGTCACAAAAGCCCACCAAATAGACTCCATGAAATCTCCAAAAAATCCCACCAAAGGCCCTCTACAAAACCTCCAATATCACATACACCTTCTTCTGATAATACCTCCTCAAACACCTAATAAAAAAAACCAACAACTATATGTATGCTTCGTAGTTACACCTCAATAGTGGGGAGGTTGGGTATTTAGTGGAGAGGGTATAATCTCTACACTTAATAGAAAATAGTGGGGGGCTATCTACGAAAAGGGGGTATCAAATTTTCGTCTAGACTCTAATATCCATCTCTCTCACTTATACACAAAAAAAACTCATCTACCCTTCATCAGGTTGATCCCATGGTCCCCATTTCGACAGTACAAGTGATCAAAGGAGTGTGGTTGAGACAGCACATAGAACGGAACTCGAAGTGGCAGGGCTGACATTTTTGCGTCGCTCGAATGGCTTTCTGGTCTTTCAAGGGATATCCTCCCCTCGCTCAAACCACATCCACGGTCGTTTGAGCGACCAACTAGAAATTTTTGAATTTTTCTTATATTTTTCCTATCTTCTCAATCAGCACATTAGCTCCCAACAGTTCTGAAATATAAGGAAGCGCATATATATATATATATATGATTCAATTAATTTATAGGGGTGGGGTATTACAAACTTCCATCCTTAGGGAATTTTGTCATCAAAATTATAGTTCCATTAATATCCAAACTCATGACCAACTTCCATCCTAAGTCCTAGAAATCCTCCAAGACAAAATCATCGATGTCCTCAACGCTACTATCACCAAACATCTAGCATGCCTCATGCCCTAATGATCATCATTTCATCAACTATGACGCTACATACTCGACCCCAGGTTTCCATCGCCTTATGCATGAGTCTTAACCCGAACCTATCACTACATGTGCTAGTAACTAAGGCATACCGGAGCCTCTATGGGAAAACCATTCCTAGCAATCAACGTCCACCTCAAACAAATCATTACACAACCAATTGTCATATCTATCATGTCATTCTCTCACTCAAAGGAGGAATAATTTCACTAAACCACTATTGCACACTCAGATTACACCTTTCGCTACACACTTTAATGAACCTAACACTACCTTAGGTGTCTTATCCTTGAGTACTCATTCGTGTCTAAATTCAATCCACTCACTGTGGCAAATCAATATCGTATGCCAAGTTTTCACTTGATTCACAACACTATACTGTATCCTCAAACCATTATTTTGCTCATCACAACCTGAGCCACTGACTACGGGAGATTGATACTACAAACAAACTGATTATCCGAAAGAATTTCTACCCATACGCAAAAATTTTATACAATGACAAGATTACCTCAGATGAGCGCACCCAGTTACAGAGTTGCATTGGCCAAACTCGACCCACCCCACTCTCCCGAGCTTAGCCGCACCGTGCCAAGATGTGGCACTAATCTGAGTCACCACGCAGGTGAGAAAACTAAATTCCGATTACCGAAACCGATAGGATCACGCTTGAGTTAGAGGGACTAGCAATCATCCTGTGGAATTTCACCCCTAAGAACCCGATTCTGATTTATGGAAGAGAATCTACATCATATACTTGAAGTCATACTACTCATTCACACAACTCTCACTTAGTACTTCTTTTGGCCACACACCCTGGTCTGGTTCACTGGTCGTGATGAATTGAACTTCGACTATTTATTCTCTTAATGTGAATGTGAAATACAAATCAGTAGTCCTTGAGGAAGTTAATGCCCAACTTCCCCCTTTGGGAGCAAGGCCCTACCTTTCACACCCTTGGCGGAAATGAATCATTTTGATTGGTGAATACCTCGTGCCTCGTCTATATTGACCTCATCCAAAAACTAGTGATGACATCACCAACCTATTACACCTATGTTATCGTCTTCTTTAATATATCGCTATCAGATTCTAAATTCTGCAGACATTACGTGGTTTAATTGAAGCGCTCACCTAACTATGTTTTTTTTACCACGAGAGACTTCCACCGGTCCACCTTTGATTTTTCACCCAGGAAGTATTCACGCGACGACCATACCCGCCGTCATTGGCACCCTAAGGGTAACTAATATCACACTGGGCCACATTTTCTATCCCATGTCAGCTTGGCAATGCATGACAATAACTAATATGTGCATTGCTAAGGCTATTCTATCATATACTATCGACACCCCGACATAACAATTGTGTTTCAATGCTACCTCACCTTAGTCGCCACTTGCAAGTCGCCACATGGCGTCGTCACTCTAACCTCGAATACATTTTCTAGTGTGTCTTCAAACCGAATATCACCACATTCGTACTGATAATTCCATCACATTTGAGCATCACTCATAAGAGAATACCATTATCACCCTGCCTTAGGGGTTACACCACCCATCGATGCCGATTGGAAGGCCATACCTAGCACGTACACTATACAGCTGTTAAACTAGATCATCACCTGACCTCAATACTATCATTACTATAATGCTATTGCCTCTTCCCACCAGACTTAATTGTTTTCCTAAGAACAACAAACACATTTCATGTGAAAAGTCCATATTTGAAGAGATTTCATCATCTATGTCTTTATCATCTTAGGTGTACTCTTCAAACCTTTAGATACCCACATCAATATTACTTGGTGCTCACAAGGACACTAGTGTATGAGCTTTTAACCATAATGCACCTAAATCCTCGAACACCTCAAGACATCAAAAAGTTTTATCTTTATACTTAATGATGCCACACACAAAATTTTCTTATGGGAACCTCCACGTTCCTATGAATTATCCACACACCAAGATTTCCTCGCACCTAGCCCTTACCTCGGCGGCTAAAACGAATTTCAATGCTTAGATATGAATCTTACATGCTCCCAAATGGCTATGACTATAAGTCATGTATAAACTATAATTAAGGCTACCACCAATTATGGCAGAACACTGACGTCGCCTGCAGTCTATAAACCTCAAGGTCTACCTCACCCAAATTCCTCGATGACTTCTCAACTATGGCAATGGAATTGCCTTGCTATGTGAATATTACACTATGTGACTGTCCTCAAGTTAACACAACTCTTCTAATATTAGTAGGATGTGGACATCGGGTATTGTCTTTGAACACCAAGGTCCTCACCACAGACGCCGCACGAGATCCTATTCCTCAATACCACACCACAATCATCAACCTATAAATTTATACCATCTAGGGTTTTGGTAGGACAAGGGACCTTGGGTATCGCCCAAGAGGAGGCCCACCCTAACAACGCCGCAAGAAGCCCTATTCTAGAACATCATAACTTAATTACTGAACACCAAGTCACCATGGTTATCTAGGTTAACTCTTAGGTTACCTCAATCATCAGGATTATCTAAATCCATATTACAGTTAAGGTACATAAATTGAGATTCACTAAACCCAAGTTTCCCCAATGAATGGACCTAGTACTTCCTCACCCGGAACTAACACATGTAATTACATTCACTGACTAACAATCCACTAAAGCGTTCACCCATAAGGATATCATTCTATCAACTAAGACTGACTTATCCTCTAGTGTTGGCCTACATAAATTTATAAACTCATTGACCTTATCATCAATCATGGTATTACCCCAAGGATCAAAATTTCCTAATTAATAACATTATATTGACCTCTCATATATATGTGTCGCACCCAATATTACATATAATTCAAATCATGATTTCCCATTACATAATTATGACTCTCTAACTATCAATCTCTACCATTAATTGTAAAAAATTCGGTGCCACTTGCCCCATGGGCGTCATTTCAATCTATCAACATCTCACATGATTCTAAGCCATTAAATTTTTAACGAAATCATCTCACATTAACAATTATGGTGTCACCACTATAGGTTTGCATGGACACCCGTAAATTACTACAATTCTAATAAAAAAATGCATAAGCGATTAATAACCATCCATCTAATCGTGTGCCACTAGGAATTAATCTTACTTGTCATGTTAACCTCTTAGATTTTATCGTCGAGGACACGAACTAAATCTTCATCAAACTAGCATGATCAACCCGAACCATACCGACGTCGAAAGATCCAATACCGACCTCACCACGTCACACCCAAAAGGACCCTTGAACCTAGAGCTCTGATACCATTTGTAACACCCCAACCCGAATTTGCAGATTACCTATGTGTCAACCCAACCCGAATCAAGTCATTAGGTGTTAAGTGCAATGAAAGAACCTAGATAATGTTACTAGTCCAGTTTTATTTTAATTAACATTTCACTTGTTTGCATGCGATTACAGTTTTAAGATAAACTACGTAAGGGACACATGGGGAACATCCCAAAGTCCAAGTAAACAGAGCTGCTAAAGTAAACATAAATAAAATATATTTACATGTGAAATTCCCTCAAAATACAAAACCTCTCCCAACCTGCCGTAACAAAGTGGGGATGTGAGCCTATACCCAGTTGGATTTATACGAGCAGTATAGAAACAAATGGATGAAAGGAAACTTACACGCTATAACCACATGCATGCGAAAATATGTATATATTTACATACGTATACCTTTGGAAAATGTAACACCCCGTATTTTTGGTGCATTAAATATTTAATTAATTCAAAAATTCTAAATTACTAGTGTGTCGTAATTTAAAATGAATTAATTATGGCAAAATATATTTAAATATTAATCGGGGAGTAAATGGTTAATATTTAGGGGAATTTATTTACTAAGCGAATAGTAATTATTTATTTAAGTCATTTCGAGTATTAATGACAGGGTATGCACTTATCTCAATCGGGAGTCGATATAGACTAAAGGGGTGGGAGGATAAGTATTTTTATAAATTAATTTGGATGCCAATTCTGAGTGGACGGTTGAGTTCGGATGGGTAGAGATAGTCGGAAAAGTATACCCAGGGGTAGTAAACGGGTCACGGGGCGTTTTTAGACATAGCCGGGCCCACATGGGGGCATTTGGGTCACTTGAGCTTGGCCCATTAGGCAAAAAACGGGATTTAGGTAAATTGTTAAATGAGAAGAAATAAGAAAACGGCTGATGTGAGTTTCAAAAAGGCTAAGTGTGTTAAGGAAACCTAGTATGAGTTAAAGGCAGTTTTGGGATCACTAGAGGGCCAACAAGGGTCATCTTTAACCTTGGAATTCATCTCCAAATCAGACACTACGAAATCTAAGGCAAGTGGATAACTTGCAATAGTGTTGAATCTATTTTTAAATTCATATTCATGTGATGTGATTGATTGAAATTCGTTTTGGGTGTTCGTGGCATAAATATGGGATTTTTGAAAGACAATAATCTGATCTACGAATTTGAATGAGGATTTATATAAAATCTGATAGTTATAAGTTGATGCATATCTGGTAGGATGATATATGGACAATTAAAAATGGATTTGATGATGGAACTTGGGTTGTAAATGGGTTAAGGTTTAAAGATGAACTTTTTCCCAAATTTAGAAATTGTAGTTAATGGACGAATTAATAATGTTGGTGGACATTTTGGAGATCCCTAATAAGTTGTCTAACATGTACTAAGGTTAAGAGGGCTTCAGGTTGCTGGTAGAAGAAACTAGGGTTTGAGAAATTTTATCCATGGCTGATTCTGTCTTCGCGAAGAAGACGAAGACCTGCTCGATCGATCGATCGAAGGTCTGGGGTCGATCGATCGAAGGTCGGCAGAATCTGGAAGATTCGCCCAGTTATGTATATAAGAGAAAAATTATATAAAAATCTTTATGTAATTAATTATTGAGAGATTAATACATGAGTTTAAATCTAATTAATCGTGAATAAAGTTAAATAGACTTTGAGGGAATTTTTTGGGTGATACGCCAGGCTTATAAATTCGGGAGTCGGGAATTTAGACTCGGGTGAGGTTATTTGGGGCTATGAGAGTAAGTCCAAATTTATGGTGGGGGCGACACCAAAGGTGACTAAATTAATTAATGTGCAAATTAATTAATAATTAGGGTTGGACCATAAACTCTTAGTAAATTAAATAGGCTTGTGTTACGGATTTAGTACATGGTGTAGCCGGGACATTTTATATTTTTATATATATATATACGGTGTGTGATGGAATATATATATAGTATGTGCATTAATATTAGAGATTGAATATTATTAGTATACACTCTAGTGCTATAGGGGGAGGTTGCGCGTAGTGGATGAATCCCCTAGCTTGAGGAGTAGAGCGAGTATATTCCCAGGTCATAGCGTCCGTTATATGGGGTGAGGGGCATCTCACTTTCAGGGAAGGAATATGACCGCCTATAATCGTATGCAAAACTAAGTTAGTGAGCGAATCTGACTTGGGTAACTAGGTTATGTGAATACACCTAGTGGGATAGCACTTTAGAGAAATTATATTTTTGAGTATTTTTACTCGGTGGGATATTAGTATTAAATGTTGTTTCAAGTATGGTTGTGAATACTGCAATATGATTAAATATATAATTAGGTAAATAATTATATATGGGATAATTAATACATAATGTGAAATGTATTATGTGCATAACAGGTGTGAATGTTATATGAAATTAAAAAGGGTAATGATTTAATTAAGTTGACGTTTATAATAATTTAAAAGTCATGATTAAGGCATACTCGGTTAGAGTAGGTTAATTGCAAGAGTTGACATAAGTATTGGGTCAGGAGCGTAGGACCTAGGTAAGTTAAATGGAAGCGTTAGTAGTGCACATTAGAGGAGGGGTAAGGAAGTCCTCAAGAGAGTGCGGCACTAGCTAAAATATGAAGAGCATGCATATTTATTTATTACTGCAAGTTAATCATTTGTTAAATGTTTTTAAATGTTTTTGGGTACTAACCCTTGCTATAAAAAAAATTTAAAACCTTTTAGGTGTCCAGCCACAGGGACGCCAGGCTTGACTCTATTCCAGGTATCCGTTGCTGCAGTACATGTGGATGTTGCGGGGTTTTCGATAGACGCCTCCTTCTTTCATTCGTGTAGAGTCTCTCTAGTAGTTATTTGAGCATGTCGCTCGCAGTTCATTTATTTGTATTAGACTTGTTGAGATTGTCTTCTTGTCTTTACTTGTATTGGATATTTGGACCGATGGTTTATTCGGGTAGGTATTTTATTTGTGGATGGTTATTTCAATTAACTGTGATTGTGTATCATTTTATGTTTCGCATGAGTTTCATTTAATTAATTGAAAGATAAAAATTGGCACCAGTCTACTTTTCTCACTTAGGCGGTTAGTAATTAAAAAGACGACAGTCATGCTAAGAATGAACCAACTAAGAAACCTGTTCTAACTTGATTTAGGACTGATCACCCAGAATTAATTAGGCGGTGTGCCACAGATGGTATCAGAGCATCAGGTTCTAGTGTCCTTAGGATCTGTACGACTTTCTACGCTTCAGCGTAGCACTCGGTTGTTATAGAGCCCTATTATTAGGACTGTTGATTTATTTTCCGCTTATGAGATATCGTATTTCTGCTGTGAGTATTTTTGTGTAAACTGTGTACTTATGTGATTCAATCTATTCGGATGCCACCGAGGAGACTGAGAGCGGAGAGGGGTGAGGCTAGGGATGAGATCAGGGAGGCTCACCAGGAGCCACAAGTACCGCCACCCCCACCCCCACCCGAGTTGATTTCCACTACTCATGTGGCAGTGATAGTGGCCCAGGCGGTCGAGACAGCAATGCGAGCTATGGCAACTCACTTTCCACAGCCCCAAGCACCGCCTCCAGTGGCACTAGCAGTTCAGGCTCTAGTGGGGCCACCATCTTGGCAAAGAGTTAGGGAGACCTTCCACAAGGGTCACCCACCTGAGTTTCGGGGTAGCACAGATGTAGTAGAGGCTTGTGACTGGAAGAAGAACATTCAACGCCATCTGCGCATGCTGGAGTGTACCGAGGTACAAAAGAAGATGCTTGCTACCTTTTGTTTGTCGGGGGCAGCCTTACAGTGGTGGGAGTCAGTTACCACCGCCGAGGAGCGAGACTTGATGCCGATATCAGAGTTTTGGGTGCGGTTTGACCGCAAATACTTTCCACCAGTAGTAGAGGCTGAGATGAGAAAAAAATTCAGTGATTTAGTACAGGGTGACCGATCAGTGGCAGACTATGAGGAAGAGTTCACCCATTTGGAAAAATTTGTGCCAAATGAGGTGACCGATGAGGAACGAAAGAAATCGAGGTTTATGGACGATTTAGCCTGGCAGATCAGGCAACATTTGATTGGGAATCTGGCATTAGTGACGTATACAGATGTCGTTAACGCCGCACTTGTACACTACCAGGATCATCTCTTCCATACGAAGGGAAGCAAGAGAACAGGGGAGCCGAGCCAATAGGGAAAGGCAGTTACTAGTGGTGACACAAGTGGTGCTCAGCAGCAAACGGGCAGTCAACAAGGGAATCAGGCTAAGAAGTTTAAGCCTGGTGGGTTCCGATCGGGAGGACAGGGGTTCAGGCAGGGATAGCCGGGCCCAAATCAGCAGCAGCAGGTTACGCAGGGCCGTCAGGGCCAAGGGAACAATGGGGGAGGCCAACAGGGCCAAGGCGAGACACGCCAGGGCCAACGACCGGGGGATGGTTAGAGACGCTGTTTTGTCTGTGGCCAGCTAGGACATTTCAAGAGGGAGTGCCCACAGAGGGACAGAGGTCAACAGCAGGAGGCCCAACAGGGGCAACGGGAGCAGATGCCGCCAGCAGCAGCAGCAGCACCCGCTCCACCGCAGCAAGGACAGATGCACTACGGACGCGTGTATAACGTCCGTGATGTTCCCAATCCTCCAACGCAGCAAGCACCGCCAATAGTTGAGGGTATGTTTCTCATTCATGGTTATAAGGGTAGTATTCTTTTCGATACGGGAGCATCACATTCATTTATTAAATATAATTTTGCTAAACGAGCTGGACTACTAGAGACCGCGGGTAGTCTCCGGATGTGTATAGAGTCGCCGGTAGGCAGCGGGGCTACGATCCACTCGATTTGTCAGGGTGTGGACGTTTGTATTGGGAGACTTAGTTTAGCAACGGACCTCTTGGTGTTAGATATGGAGGGATACGATGTCATCTTGGGTATGGATTGGTTGGCAGGTTATCGGGCGACGGTGGATTGCTACGAGAGGACCATCGTGTTCTCCATTCCCGGAAAGGAGATGTTTTTGATAGCAATGCCACTACCTGAGGGAGGGTCACGCACACACTTGTATTACATTGAGGAGGAAACCTCACAGGAGGTGGCTATTCCGTTGGACTCAATCCCAGTGGTGAGAGACTTTGAGGATGTGTTTCAGGAGATACCCGGGTTGCCACCTAGCAGGGAAATCGAATTTGTAATTGATTTAGCCCCGGGGACGAGGCCAATTGCTCGGGCCCCATACCGTATCGAATAAAAAGGGGAGAAGTCTAACTTAAGGTGGAGTAGTATTCTATAAGGGTGAGGGATTTTTTTTTCAATTTGTTGGTTATATATTTCTTGTTCTTTTTGCATTTAAAAGTGTTTTAAGTGTTCATGTTTCACAACGATGAAAAAAAAATTCATAAGAGAAAAGCTACTCAAGAGTTTGTGATGGTCAAGTATCAGTGTGTACCTTTTCCTTTAGGGGTTGGGATTGAGTGTTTAGAGAGATTGATGACCTAGTAGTTTTATTTTTGGTTTTATCCCATAATAGCCAAAGGGGGATATTTGTAAGGGAAAATTTCATTACGAGTCAATTTGTAACATTTAATGTAAAATTTGTAAGTTTAACTTTATTCCGTTTGGACAAAACTATTTGAGTCATAGGTTAGGGTTTGAGATAGTTTGTCCTTCAAGCTTATGATGCATATTGAAGACCGTAATGACCAAGTAAAGAGACGTCAATATCATTATAAGTTTCTTCCTTAGTTTCGTCTTCAATATCCCTGAGATGTTGATAAGGTACATATACATATTATGTTTGATCCTAGATTCAGTTTGGGTGTTTATTATTTTTTATTGAGGCTATTTTTAAAAAATAATTTTTTAAGAAAAAATATTTCTGATTTTTAAAATTGTTCAAAATACATTAGTTAGTCGTTCAAACGAGACGCGATTTGTCTTACAAATGAAGTGGCACACGTCGTTCAAACGAGCTTTGGACGAGCATCAAACGCATTAATTCCATTTTGGCAGAAACTTTTCATTGGAAGATCGTTGGATCCTCATTTAAACGAGTTTTTCATTGTGGTTGAAATGACTATTTTTTGTTCAAATAATAATGCATAACTCATTCAAAGGACATGCCATGTTTAGTTTGAATGAGTTTTCTTGTATTGCGTGCTACCATTTTTTCATGTTATTCTATAAATTAAGGGCATTGCAATGAGTTTTAAAACGGAGGGATTACGAAAATATATTTCCAAGAACATATCTAAGCCTCCAAACCCTAGTTTACACCCATAAGTTTGAGATCCAAGATTCAACATCATATGTCTGTTTTAGATCTCGTGTGTTTTTCACCAAGAACATTTATTTTACATCGTTAAGAGTGTTTTAAGTGGTGGATTCTATGTTTCGCGTTGCACAGTGAATGGACTAGTCTTTAGCAAGTAATATTGGTGGTTACCGAGATATAGAAGGTGCGTACGTTGTGATTTCATTTGGAAGGAGTATAGTGGTGCATGTGAACAAGGTAACAAGGATCAAAGAATCGCATCAAGGCTTGAAGCCATGAGTTTGTGATTAATTCTAATTCGTCCTTGTATTGAGACCTATATCATAGTGGAGTTGTATGGCTAGTCCATTCGAGGTATTTTCCATTGTGAGTTTTTCCCATAAATATGACGTTGTGGCTTATTGCTTTAATTTTACTCTTGTTATATCACCTAGATGCATGCTTAGGGAAAGATAAAATTTGGTAGGTAGTATACACAACATTTTATTTAATTGATGCATGTTTAAAATTTGATTAATTGTTTATTCAATTAATTTTATTGGAGAATTAAAATTTTGTATACTCCGAGCACTATACGAATTTTTCAAGTACATTGTCCACACAAATCAATATCCATCATGAGGTAAACCTCAACTACGACCATTTCAGCAAAAAGGCTGACCATTTCCAAGAGTGATACCCAAACTCCTTAAGTTAATCGATTTAATAACATTCCAAAAGTAAAAATCATGGTTTTCCCAAGCATGTTTAACCACTTATATACCTCCAAACATATAGCCATTCCAAAAAGGGTCGACTATCACCAGTCATCCTGACAGTGTCACTATGTTATCGCCATATGTGACCATACACAACTCCATGTAATTGAGGCCATCCCTAGCCATGCAATTCTCAAAATACCTAAATTCTTCACATTATAAATTCTTCACATCACGTGTATCCTCATATGCTAAGAGAAATTGACTAACTAACCCATATATTCATCCTATAAAGCATGAAACCATCAACATATAACTCATTTGATAACTCCGAACTCAATAGTCATATCCTATAGGCACTCTCACACCAAAATTAAAATCTCATTATAATTTCACTCTATGAATTCATAATAGGGCATTGCCACTGCCCAAGAGTAACTAACAAAGCTCAAAAGGTGTTCACAGAATCCGCAACCACTAGGGCCCTACCATAATTCATAACTAAGTAACACAAATTAGGGGATGCTCACATGTGAAAAAATATAAAATATACGTGGAAACACATATAATATACTCATACACATTAAATTGCATAGTCACTTCCATATGGGAGGGCGTCACTCACTGCCAAATCCATATCCTAATGAACACAAAAATAATTGCTCACAGGATTACGTCAATAGCCAATATCCACATCAAGAGATAATTCTTGGCAAAAAAAATATGCCCAAATAAAATGTATTATCATACAATATATTGGTATTATGAATTGCACTCTTCATTATATCCTAGATAAAAGAACTGCATTAATATCCAGTCTAGAATCTCCACAGGCCAGATGTACTCTCTCAACCTATGCAACCAAAAATGACGGATACAAAAATAGGTTTACTCAAAGCCCATATCTCCACACAGTAGCTTCACATATTTAGCTATATACCCGCAAAACCAAATATCATCAATTTATGCCTCAAACTACGTAACAGTAGGTGCACTTAACCATTCATCCACATCGAGTGGTGGGTTGAATACACTCCCACACTTTAAACAAAGCTAAATCATAACATTCCGACCTTGGTGTACTCCCAATCTACGCAGCACAGAACCCCACTATCCCACGAGTGTGTAACACCCCGTAATTTTATTGATTTTTATATTGGGAATTAATTAGGATTAATTAAATTTTATTTGGAAAATTAATCTGGTAAAATAAATATTAATTAGAAAGATAAGGGTTAATATGTATTTATATTGAATATTACTTAGTAAATGATTTAATGATAATAAAATATTATGATTGTCGTGAGTGAGAAATACGATAGTTACGATAAATTTAGTCGGGACGCACGTGTCAATCGTGTCGGGACTGAATTTGGGAAATAAAATGTATTTCACTTTTTATATTCCATATAGTCATTTCAAGTGCGCCAGTGTGTTTGAAAGGGTCAAAATAGTCAGAAAATCCTACCCGGGGGTTTAGTTTGGGTCCCTGGCACTTTTAGGCCAAACTGGCACCCCGGAGAGGTATTTTGGTCGTTTGAAATTTTGGAAAAAATAAACCCAGGAAGATTTGAGAGTTATATCTTCTATTACATAAAGGGAATTGGGGTTATCAGTTACCAAGCCAAGGGGAGAGTCACAGGAGGGAGAAGGAGAGGTGTACCTAGGGTTCCAAGGCCAAAACCCACCTTCTTTCACCACTACTGCCACCGGATTGTGGATCAGGAAGAGAGAACACAAATTCCACCATTACTTATGCATAAATCAAATTTTCGAATAAAATAAGTGTTTATCTTGCTAATTTATGATTTGATATACCATCCATATTAGATTAGGATGATTACTTTATGAATTTCATGACTTTTGGGCTTGAATTTGAGGATATAAATCATATTCTTGGGTAGGAATGTTGATAGAATTGATCACTTATACATATAGGATGAATTTGATTATAAATATCATGAATTGGTGAAGAAATCTTAAATTATATTGAATTTCTTGAATAAAAATGATAATCTAGGGTTTTTAGAGATTAATCTTGATTTAATCCGATTTGCAGCTGTTCTTCATAGATTTAATGATCCCATTACGTTAAAAATAATTTAAACATGTTACTATTATGTTTGAGACCTTTGGTTGGGAGTTTGGGATAGTGTAATGGTGGTTTAGAGGGTTAAAAATGGTAAATTCCCGTAACTATTTAATGGAGAACATGATACCTATTATAGCAAATCGATTTGGCTCTTGGCCGAATCGATTCGAAAAAGAAAATCGATTCGGACCAAGGCCGAATCAATTTGTTTTCCCAAAATTAAATAGCTTTTCCCCTTTTTGCTTAGAACTCATGGGGAACGATTGGGTTGACCATTGAATTAATTTTAAATCCTAATGATAGATGTTTTATTTACCAGTAGGTTAATGTTGGGTTTCAGGCTAGTCACACGAGAAGAGCTTAAGGCTATAAATTAATTAAGTTTATAGGGTGATAAAAGCTTATTCGGATAATGATTTTGTGTCACAGAAAATTATGAGAATGCAGGACCGTGACCAGTAGGCCTTGAGTGAGATACCTACTATATTTACTTAAGGGACAATTGGCAACCATTTGGCATTAGGAAACTCTCGGGATTATACAATGATAAGTATTATGCAACGTCGAATATTCGAGAGTTACTATACTATGTACGGGTGAAAAAGGTGCAACGACCCCCAATTTTAAAATATTTAAATATAATTTCCTTTTAAATGCAGAATAAAGATGGTTCAACAAAACAAAATAATTTTCCAAATTTAATTGATTTTATTTTCTTAAAAGGATGAAAAATTAAATTAAACACAAATTTTAATTTCCAAAAACAAAATTAAAATTAAACATAATTAAGTGAATTAAAGTAAACACACACATACATTAAATTCACTCAAACCATATTAATTTAATTATCAAGTTAAAAGGATAGGCAAGAGAATTATCCCATTAATTTAGTGCCCACTTAAAATAAATTAACTTAAACTAAGTTTACCCAAATGATTAAACATGCACCATTTTAAACAAGATTGTGAATTAAACCCAATTTTATCTTTTTACCCTAAGCATGCGTTCTAGGTGATTTTTGTAAGGTAAAATAAATTCACAACCACTACGCTGCGATGTACGAGGAAAAACTCACAATGGGAAAAGACCTCGAACGGACCTAGCCTTAAGTCCACTAAGTACGGAATTACAATTACAAGACAGACGACTTACTACACTCGACTAGACTCCTTCAAGCCCCGACTCGTCTTCTTGCAACTACCTTTGCTTAGCCGACAATCCTGAAATCCACCGAGAGCTTGGAATCCACCAATGAATCTTTAGGAACCCATCAATGGGTCTTCTTATATCAACCTATGCTTAGATGACAATCCTGAACTTCACAGGAACCTTGGAATCCATCAATGAAGCTTTTGGAACCCATCAACCACACACGGTGACTTTCACCGTATGAGAATGCTGCAGCCAAAAACAAAAACTTCTTCTTTGAGGGATGTAGAAGTAAACCCAAACGTTTCTTCTTTAAATTGTAGAGAAAACCCCTGTGCCAAAACCCTCTCCAAGAAAGATATACATATTTAAGAACTTGGAATAAACATAAACTGATTTTATGGGTGAAAACACGCGTGTATAAGAGAATTTCTAATTAATTTTGACAGATGAAAACTGGGACTTTTGTTATGAAATATTTTCTCTCAAAAAGCTCTCAAGTAGATTGCAAAAGTCTTATAAAATGCCTGTCCCAAAGTTGCCTTTAAAACTGTCAAGAGATAGTGGGACAAAGTAGTAGAAAAATGGGTTAAAAGTGCCAAAAAATTTCCCGCCCAGAAATCTCGTTCGAACGAGATTTTCGTTCGAACGAAGTCTCGTTCGAACGACCCCTTCTAACGAAGTTCCAGTGGCCAAGTGGGAAAAGTCATTGGCAAACGTTCGAATGACAAATTCATTCGAATGACATTCTCGTTCGAACGACAATATCGAATGAACTGCCAGAATGTCATTTTTCAATATTAAGCCCCAAAACTTTTTATTCAAAGTTATAAAATGACCTTCTGAAAATAAAATTCATTTTAAAATAAAATTACACCCAATGCAAAAATGTTCCAAGCTCCTATATATAATGTAATACATTCATACCTTAGGAGGGATTGGAACTAAGTTGATGACGTGAAACGAGGCATATGTAAACCGGTAATGAGGTTCTCTTGATAAGCACTCCGCATCGTCTCAACTTTAACATATCATAGGCTTGAAGGATACACAAGAACACTATCCTATGACTCAAATGTTTTTGTCCGGAATTGAGCCAACACTACATTAAGACTCAATCGGAGACTTGTGTCCTTACAATGGGGTATATGATGTAGGTCACGTGTGTACCTATAATGATTATATGTATATATATATATATATATATATATATATATATATATATATATATATATATATATATAATAAAGTAGAAAACTTATGTATGTCATAAGCTTAGTTGATGAAGTCATCAATATGCATTTTTTTCCTGCAATACCCATTTTACCCTCAATTCTTTGATTTCCCCCTCTTTTTTTACTTACCAAATTTACACTTCAATTCAAAATTAGGGGTACTCTGGTCAAAATTACTTCAAGAATCCCCCCCCCCAGATTCCCTACTCCTCTCCCGTTCTCTCATCATCGACTCAAAAGAACCCTACCCCAAACATCAACCCATTCTCTCCCTCTATCCAATCCACCGTGGCCCCTACTCTCAGCCTACTCCTCCCCGCCCTTATCCCATCACCCCTTCTGCCCCGCTTCCTTAACTTCTAGCCATCATAACTCTCATGTCGCCACCTTCTTTCCATGATGCCTTACCACTATCCATGTCGCTGATCCTCTCAGGTAAGTTTCAAATGGATTAACTTTCTATCTGTCTGGTTTAAACTTGTCTTTAAGTTTCACATCAGAAGAAACAAAACAAAGACTAGGGTTTATTTAGGTATTGTACATATTTGAACTTTGTGTAATGCAACATTTGAGCTCTATTTTCACTGTGTCTATCTTTTGGATTTCATATTTTTAAATTTATGATTTCACACTCTAGATTTTTGGGTTAGATTGTTTGGACTGATAAATTGCTAATTGACTTTTGGGGAATCTGTTTTTTCATATTTGATGTTTCTTCTTCTTTTTTTTAATAAAAAAGAATTTATTGAGATAACAGAGAATAGCCATCTCAAGTGGCAGTACAAAAGATGACAAGCTTATCTAATAAAAAACCTTGGAGCATCTAGACTAATAGACTTATTTAAGAGAGAATGAGTGTCCTCAATATGATGAAATGTATGGAAACCTTTATGATTGATAGCAAAGGAAGATAAGATCACAGTTGATTTGTTCAATTCTCTAGGGCACAACTTGATTGATGTTTGGAGATGATGAGAAAGGGCTTCAATTTCTTTGAAAGCTTACTTATATTGACAAGGAATACATCTGAGATAAGAAGAGAGTCCATTGAATATAATATTGGAATCAATTTAAATTTCAACTTGAGGGATATTGGTATCTGAACAAAACTTTAGACTTTCCTTAATCACCTGAAGTTGAACTCTATAAGAGACCCTCGATAACCATACATGGAAGTCGCCCTTAAAAGTCTACCTATATCATCTCTCATTATAGCACATGCTCCATAACTGTTACTAGCCTACTCTGTACCAGCACAATTAATTTTAAAACTACTTGAAATAGGAGGGATCCATCTTTTGATGTTTCTTCTTTCAGATGGTGGTTGGGATTAAATCACGTTCTGAGCATATGCCCAATTTGACCAGGTAATTTTTCTTGTCTTAACATCACTGTACATTATTTAGTTTTTTTAATGTAAATAAAAGGCATATATTCACTTTGAACTCATCTGATTGGGCCTTATCGTGCGTTAGGATGGGAATTCTACTAACCATAAATATTTAGAGTTGGACTTTGAATCCAAACCCGATTTTTAAATTCATATATGTCGAATGCATTGTTGTGGTTGAATGTGAAGGTCCTTATCTAGAGAACTCCTAGGATTTGTGTTCTGTGCTTTAGCTATATAGGACTTCATCTAGTTGGACTTCGATTTTGACAAAATTATTCGTGTAATTAGGGTGAGTGTCGTTGCCTCCGCCAAGCTCCTACTGATATCTACATCATATCGGTAATCAATTATGTCCGTCAATCTTGCATAAGGTTGTTTCTCTCACCCTTAAATTATGGCTCATAGGATTGATTCTGTCATGTAGGACACAATACTGCATTTGACTTTCATTTTATTATTACGTTTGTGTCTAAAAAGTTTTTTTTCAAAACTGTTAAGAAATTAATTTTGGAAGTTATAAATTTATTTTAATATATCTCAGAAATAATTTTTCTAGAAAAATCTTTTAATATCTCGTGTATTTTATGTTAAAAGATATTGTCACAAAATTTATTTTGAGATTTATTAGATTGATTTTATAAAATCTAGAATTAATTTTATTTGGAACTGGAAATAAATTTTTATTGTAGCATTATGTTAGTATGTATGCGTGTAATACATTTTGTATTCTTGATAAGTTTTCAAGCACGAGTAGTATTATTTTAATATATATGCATGCTTGCATGTAATATTATAAATATATATATATATAATATTCATATGGTGTTGTGCACATGTCCTTATATGTTATTATATGCATGCGTGTCATATTTTTTTAGGTGACAATATCTATTGCTTTGTCCCCTCCTTTGTCGTTAAGACCATACTTGACCACTAGCCTTAGCAGGCCTATTACCTTTGTTACCCTTAGCTATTAATTTCTTAGATGGTATAGCCTTGTTTATTACCCGTTTGCGTGTTCCCTTTTGTTAAGATCGATTTGACCCTCTGTTGACAGCACTTGACTTGTCCTTTTGTTGTATTCTCGGCCCACGGTATTATAACAAAGCCGGAAATAATTTTTGGTGTTTCTTCTCCAAAACGATGTCGTCAGTACCCCATATTGTCCCTTCATTTTAAAAATATGTTATCGTTGTATTTAGTTGGAGAGAAAAACGTTTTTTATTACTTGTTTTGTTAAAACGACACCGTATGTGGAGTGTGTTACAATGGTAACATCTTTAGTGATCTACAGTTGGCTTCCAATTATTTTAACCGTGATTATTCCGCCCACGGTTTTGATAAAAAAAACTAGAACTCGTATTCAATGTTTTATTAAAACGACGTCGGATGGTTCAACGGTAATATTAATTGTTTTGCGTATTTGTTACGCTAGTAGTTGGTTGCAACTGTGGTGTCACGTGTCTTTTTTTTAAACTCAACATTTTGTGATTCTTTTACAACCACTAGATTATATTTAACCAACGACTGAAAATATTTTTATGTCAATCCTTGTGACATTATTTTAACCCAATCAGCATTCACCTTATTTGGCTATAAATACACACCTTAGGTCTTCATATTTTTTAATCGAGAAAAATTATTTTTACGCCAAAGCTCTGCCAAAATTTGCTAGAGAGATATAGAGATTTTATACACCAATATTTTCAGAGATATATCTGTTGTGTATTTTTCAAAAGCCATTGTTGAGTCTCAAAGTCTACTTGTGGATTCAAGTTTGGACGATTTTATTTTCAGAACCTCTTCATCTCCGATTTTGTTGATTTTTCATTTTGAAAAATATTTTTATGAGTATCTCTTTTTGTAGTGCCTATTTTAATTGTCCATTCAAATATGTTTTGTGTATAAAGCTTGCTAATCTTATTTGTGTTAAAACTTAAAATAAAAACTCATTATTTTTTTTAAAGGGCTTATTCAGATCTGAAATTAAAACAAACTATCGTGTTCTGTTTGTTGGCCGACTTTTCGATATATATATATATATATATATATATATATATATATATATATATATATATATATATATATATATATATATATATATAGAGAGAGAGAGAGAGAGAGAGAGAGAGAGGCTATAGTACATCATGCTTTATACATCACCCGTGCATCACACCTAATTCTAAACCCTAAAAAACTTTTTTTTTTTCAAATTTTATATTTTTCCCTTGAAATTAACCTTCCAATCAACTCATATGAAAACAATTAGGTCAAAATACATTTTGTATCTATTTTTAAAAAATCCACAAAAACTGCTAAAAATACCTTATTTATAAGGGTCTGTGCCAGCAGTTTTTTGTGAATTTTTTAAAAATAGCTACAAAATGTATTTTGGCCTAATTTTTTCATATGGGTTGATTGGAAGGTTAATTTCAAGGGAAAATATAAAATTTGAAAAAAATATTTTCTAGGGCCTAGAATTAGGTGTGATGTACGGTGTGATGTATAGTGCATGATGTAGGTGAGCCTTCCCCTCTCTCTCTCTCTCTCTCTCTCTCTATATATATATATATATATATATATATATATATATATATATATATATATATATATCATTTTGATTAGCCATGTTCCTATTTTAAAACGGTTTGTTTTAACAACTTGAGAATTTTTTTTAAAAAATAAAGTTAAGATTTCAAGAGGTTTAAAAAGTTTGGACCTAATTTTAAAAGACTGAAATTTATAGAAATTATCTTGACTGTCCTAATATTCGAATTGAATCTTATTCATTGACTGTATGCTTAACTTCATTATATTTTCAGTCATACTTTGTAGATATGATTTATTGATTGTTTAAGTGATTTTCAGGAACTGTTTTCATCTCATATCACTTACATATATTCACTCACGTTGTATTCACGTAGACACATTTATTTGTGTAAATATTTGAACAAGTCTAGTGTTCAAAATTTAAAAAGGAAAAGAAATATTTTCAAAACCATCTTGAAAGTCAAGAAGACTTGACTTGAGTTGACACAAGACTTACGAATATATATATATATAGGAGAAATAATGTGTTGCATAGCATTCGGTGTGTATCATTTAAGTGTGGGTGTGTCATCTAGGATTGTACACCACACACAAATACTTCACTAGAAAATAACACAATAGGCACTGAGCTAATCTTGAGCTAGAAGAGAAAAAAGGGAGACGCTGCGAAGTGTAGAACGCAATATCAAATAAGGACCGACTTAAAGAGAGAGAGCAGAATAAGCAACCAGGGAGGAGTCTTGGTCGTGTGAGGTAATAGCTACATCTATCTTCTTTAGTTGTCGTGTTTGTTGATTGTAACTCGTTCCTGTTGTTTTTATTATTTTAGTTGAAGTAGATTAGGTGACTCCTAGAGGGGTCCGTCGTTTTTCCCGGGGAAGGGTTTTTGCGACGTAAAATAAATACCTTGTGCTTTACTTTACAAATTTGCAATATCTCTCCACATACGAAAAAGTAGGTTTAATACTAGAAACGCACCTAATTAATTGAATCATATAATATCTGTTTTGACACCTAGTTAACTGAAGACAATAAATAGGACTATTTATTGACTTGTCAAACTAAAAACTATTTTTAGCAAAGTTAGCAATTTAAGAAAATTTTGAATTGGTCCCCTCTTGAATAACATAGTTAACTTGTAGGTAATTGGAGTTTATTTCGGAAAATTATTTCACTTCCGTATTATAGTCTATCGTAAGTCGCACGCTCAAGTGGTATCAGAGCTAGACTTTAAAAAGATCATTTTCCAAAACTTCTGTCAAACTCGTTTTACCTTGTTTTCAATGGATGATTCAAGTCAATTACTTAGGCTTGAAAATTTTAGTAGACCTCCTATTTTCGATGGCTCAAATTTTTCATACTAGAAAATTAGAATGGTTGCATTTATTCAAGGAACTTTAGGAGATGACGTGTGGGATTTGATTGAAAATGGTTATAGGCACCCTACTACTCCATTAGAAACAGGAAACACTATCTTTAGAAAACTTAAAACTAATGAATTAAGTGTTGATAAAAAAAAGATAAGCAATTTCAATAATAAGGGAAAAAATGCGATTTTCATGAGTGTGAGCGAGAATGAATTGAAACGTATATGTCACTGCACTACTAGCAAGGATGCTTGGGACACTTTAGTAATAGAACACAAAGGCGATGCTAGGGTAAAGAAGTGTAAAACTCAAATGCTTGTTCAACAATACAATATGCTAGTTATGAAAGATAACGAACCAAGTGATGATTTTTATATGCGTTTGACTGATATTATTACCCAACTGCATGCAAATGATATAGAGTATACTGATCAGGAAGTATGTGCTGAGATTTTAAGGTCCCTTGCCCATAGGTTTGACCATAAACATTATATCATTGAAGAAATGAATGATCCATCTCTCACTCCTGAATTGCTAAGCTCTAAATTGAGAACTATGGAACTTAAAACAGCCTTTAGAAAGACTTTAATTCTTATGTTAAAAATGATCTGACCAACTCTTCTAAAGTTGCGTTCAAAATTGCATGTCCTAATAAAATCAAACATGAGGTAGTTAAGCAATAATCTGAGTCGGATAATGATTCTGATGAGGAGTCGGATGAACTTGATAAGATTGACAATCAACTTGCACTTATGTCCCAATTTAAGAAACTTTAGAAGCATAGATTATCTATTGCTAAAAGATGTATGCAAGAGAATAATCTGTCTCGTCAGTTCAATCGAACCCATAACAGAAATTCTAAACCAAAGTCTGATTATGATAGTTCTAGTAGTAAGATTGATAAATCGAAATTGGCTTCACAATTGTGGGAAACTCGGGCATTTCATTACTGAATATAGATCCAAAGAACAGTACAAGTATCCTAAGACACACAAGGCTAACATTACTAAAACTTGGGATGATTCCTTTGATTCTGAATCATAAGAAGATCAAGCAGAATTTGAATGAAACTACCTTGCATTTTTAGGAGAAATTTACAACTGTTGTGAAAATGTATATATAGCTGGAATGTCTAATTCCGAAGATGAATGTGAATATGATGAAGTGCTTGATTTAATTGATGCTTCTAAATCTTTGTTAGCTAGTCATCCTTCTATGCTTGAATTAACTGCTCGATTTGATGCTAAACGTGCATATTGGTGTGACACTAATTCTGAAGATTGCAACAATTTGCACACCGACACGTAGAATAATGAAAATTTTGTTTCCTATGATGATTATGCTGAATTGTATGTGAGGACTTTGCAGAATAGACAAGAAATATCTAACCTGGTTAAATTTCTTAGTGAGTCCCTAGAAAATCAATATAAGATAATTTAACAAAATTTAGTTGAAATGATCAATGTCAAAATTGATTTTGAAAAACAGTCACTTGACTTTAAATTTTAGATTACGACTTAAAATGAAAACTTGATTTCTTTAGAAGAAAAATATAATGCTGCACTTTTACAAGTCGAAAAATCTAAAGAAGTTTGTGAAACTACTTTCAAAATGCGTCATAGTGGGGATATAAAATCCTTTGACCTTAAGGAATTGATAGTTGTCTAGCGTTATCATGGAGATACTAGAGGTTTTGGTTATGAAGGTCCTATTTCGAAAAAAAATGATCTAACCAGGCCAGTCCTATTTGTAAAAGCCGAAAAAGAAATAGATCTTCAGTTGGAAAGCAAGTCGTATGAAAAGGTCAAAGGAAAACAAGCTTTAATTGAAAAAGATTATGAAAGTGACATTGATACTTTCATTAAAAATTTTGCTGGGCCATCTACGTCTAGATATTGTCCCCCGTTTAAGAGACTCTCTGGACCTTTTATATCTAATGCCCGTAAGAAATTTGAAACGGGTTTTGTTAGAAAACTTCACAATTCAGTCCTTCCTACGTTTAGTAAATTCTGTACTAAATGTGATGTTTTTGAACACCAAAACTGTGACTGCCAAAGGTTTCCAAAGAAAAATGACCATTTTTACTCTAACCCAATAGTTAGGATATTTGGTAATAAAACCTCGAACTATAATGGATCATTTCATTATTTTAATAAGCTAAAACTTGGACTAATCGCAAATCAAAACCATTAGGAAAATCATTTTTTAGATCTTATTTAATGGCTGAAAAAAATTTAAAACTGTGTCTATATGGATCAGATCTGACGATCTAAGGCCCCAGCTAAATCATTTAAATTTGAAATATTTTGTAGTCTTAACAGCCCTACGTTGTGAGATGCATAGTGTTGGTTGGTACTTAGATAGTGGATGCTCGCGCCATATGATAGGGGATATTACCAAACTAAAGGATGTTGTTCATTGTAAAGGTGGCAACGTTACCTTTGGAGATGGTAAGACCTCCCAAATCATTGGTAAATGTATTCTTAATGAAGAGGGTTTACCAAATGTCAATAATGTGTTGTTAGTTCATGGAATGAGAGCTAATTTTCTTTCCATCAGTCAGTTTTATGATAACGGTTGCCAAGTTAAATTCTCAAAAACCTCCTACGATATTTTAACTGAATCAGGAGAAGATTATATTAAAGGCAATCGTACCACAAACAACTATTACAAAGCTTCTGGCTACTTGTCTTGTAATGTGACTCTTTTAGATGATTCTGACTTATGGCACAATAGGTTGGGACACATCAGTTATGAAACCTTAAATCGGTTGTCATCTCAATACCTTGTTAGAGGCTTACCTAAAATAAAGAAATGCCCCTCTGCTGTTTGTGGTCCATGTCAAGTGGGTAAGATTACTAAATCCACTCACAAAAAGGTTAAAGATGTTAACACTACTGCACCTCTTGAACTTCTCCACATGGATTTAATGGGTCTAACTAGGACTATCAGTTTAAATGAAAATTCTCATATCCTAGTCATTATGGATGATTTTTCTCGGTTTACTTGGGTAGCTTTCATGAAAGCTAAGTCAGAAACATTTAACAATTTTATGAAAATACTGACTAGAATAGAAAATGAGAAGGACACCCAACTAACCCGGATTCGAAGTGATAGATGTGGTGAATTTAAAAAAATAGGTGTCATTGAATATTGTGAAGCTAGTGGTTACTCTCATCAGTTTACTGCTCCGAAAACTCCTCAACAAAATGGAGTTGTTGAACGGAAAAATAGAGTCATACAGGAAATGGCTAGAGACCTTATACATGCTAAAAATTTACCGTTATATTTTTGGGAGGAAGCTTGTATTAGTGTCGTTCACATTATTAATCATGTATATCTTAGGAAGAATACCAAAATGACCCCTTATGAGTTTTGGTTCAACAAAAAGCCCAATGTAAAGTATTTTCAAACCTTTGGCTCTATTTGTTATGTTTGCAATGATCACGAAAACCTTTCTAAATTTGAAGCCAGAGGTGATAAATCAATTTTTCTTGGCTATTCACAAAATAGAAGGGCTTTTAGAGTTTACAACTTGAGAACTAAATCCATTATAGAGTCCATTAATGTCGTTGTAATTGACAACACTGTTAAGCCTATTAGTAAATATCCACCTGTTAAAATTGATTTGGATACAAATATTTTAAATGATTTAGTTTTGATAGAAGATGAATCTTTACCAGCATCAATCCTTGTCATGCCTAACTAGGTTACAAAAGATCATCCCTCCGCAGAAGTTATGGGTGATATTCGTGCGCTAGTGAGGACTAGAAATCAATTACGTCAAGTATCTCAAATGGATGCTTTTGTATCCCTTATGGAACCAAAATAAGTAGATGAGGAACTTTGTGATTCGTATTGGATTGATGCGATGCAAGAGGAGCTAGCTCAGTTCATGGATCATGACGTTTGGTATTTAGTCCCGAGGCCCAAAGATATCAAAGTAATCGGTACAAAATGGATTTTAAAAAATAAGACCAATGAATAAGGGATAGTCATTTGAAATAAGGCTAGACTAGTGGCACATGGTTATTCTCAAATCGAAGGAATAGACTGTGATGAGACATTTGCCCCGATAACTCGTCTTGAATCGGTGAGATTACTTCTAGCTGTTTCTTATCACTTACAATTTAAGCTTTTCCAAATGGATGTAAAATCGTCTTTTCTTAATGGTATTCTTTCTGAAGAAGTTTACGTTGAGCAGCCCAAAGGATTTCATGATCCCAAACTCCCCAATCATGTTTGTAGACTTAAAAAGGCTTTATATGGTTTAAAATAAGCCCCTCGTGCTTGGTATGAATGTTTGACTGCTTTTTTATCTTCACATGGCTTTGTTAGAGGAGGAGTTGACCAAACTCTATTTGTTAAAAAATGTAATAAAAATGATATCTTAATTGCTCAAATTTATGTAGATGACATTATTTTTGGGTCAACCTCTCCAGATGAAGTTAAAAAGTTTACAAAAGACATGAGTAGTGAATTTAAAATGTCACTTATGGGGGAGTTACAGTATTTTCTAGGACTTCAAATGAGACAACGAAGTGATGGACTTTTTTATATCGCAATCTAAGTATGCTATGGATTTACTTGTTAAATTTGGACTTGAAAATGCTAAAATATCATCTACACCAAAGGCTATAAAAACCAAATTATCAAAATCTGAAAGTGGCCCTGATGTGGATCCTACTTTATACCGTATCATTAATGGTAGTTTATTATACTTAACTACTTCTAGACCTGATATTCAATATGTTGTTTGTATTTGTGCGCGATTTCAATCCAGTCCAAAAGAGTCTAACCTTACTTGTGCTAAAAATATTTTGAAATATGTTAAAGGCACAATTGAGTTTGTACTTTGGTATACCAATGACTCCTCATGTGAGATAATTGGGCACTCGGATGCGGATTGGGGTGGTAGCACAGATGATTGTTGTTCCACCTCGGGTGGTTTCTATTATTTAGGGCAGAACCTAGTTTGATGGTCTAGTAAAAATCAAACCAGTGTAACTTTGTCAACTATCGAATCTGAATATATTGCTGCTGGTGCATGTTGTGCTCAACTAATTTGGATTAAACAGATGTTATCTAATTATGGTATAATTCAGTCTAAAGTTCACCTTTATTGTGATAATGAGAGTGCTATTTTCATTGCTAAAAATCATGTCCAGCATAGTAGGACTAAGCACATTAATATTAGGCATCATTTCATTAGAGAGTGTAATACCCCGTACTTTTCTAGATATTTATTTATGGGATTAATTAAATTAAAAGTGAATTAATTGAGAATTAATTCGGATAAAATACTAACAAGATGTGAGTTGGTATTTGATTATAATGTGTGCATATGACGTTATATGAATATTGAAAACATTGAAATTGTCGCGAGTTTGAAATACGGAAATTTGGAAAATTTTGTTGGGACGCGCGTGACAGTCGCGTCAGGAATGTAATTATTTTAATTAAAAAGTGAATTTTATTTTTATCAACCATATGGTCATTTTGAGTGCGCCAACGTGTCCGGAAGGGTCAAAATAGTCAGAAAACACTAGCCGGGGGTTTAGTTTGGGTCCCGAGGAATTATTGGGCCATACCGGCAACTTAAAAGGGTATTTTGGTAATTTTGAAAATTGGGGATTTATGACCAACGAATTTTGGGAATTAAAAATAGGGAATTTAATAACCCACTAAGCCATTACCAGCAATTAAGTGATTAGAGGGCAACGAGAGTTAGAGGAGGAAGTTAGGAAAAGTTCCAAAGAGAAAACACAACCTCCATCTTCAACCTTCAACCTTGGGAGAAAAAGAGAGAGTGCAACCTTCATCATTCTACACCAAATTCAGATAATAATCCAAGGCAAGTGGTTTAATTTCGTTAATTTCAAGCGAATGTTTCTTCCATTCTTAGAAAATTGATATATTTGTATTGTATTGGGAGATTTATAAAAACCCATGAAATTGGACTTATAAATTCAGATTTTGATATAGGTTTGCATGTAGCATTGTTATTGGGTGATTAGACTAAAAGAATTACTACTTTTAATGTTACAAAAACGGATTTATTTATGGAAATTGATGACTTTAAATTTCTAGGGTTCATGTTCATAAGATTTGGGGAAAAGTGGGGAGTTATGATAATTAGATGATGTTTAGGAAGATTTGGCCCCATATAAATGTTATATTATGACCTACGAATGTTTAGTGATGATTAGAGACATTAAAATACTGTTGGGACGACTTTTAGATGAGATTAAAGGTGAAGAAAATTGAGAAAAAATGTGATAGGAAAATTCTGGGCTCGGAACTGTCACCTCGTTAGAAGACCTGCCCAGGTCGTTCGAACGAGCTCGTTCGAATGAGCTTCTAACGAGCTGACAGTTTGCCTTCTAACGAGTTGGATGTTCGTTCGATGCCTTTCGTTCGAACGAGATCTCGTTAGATGCCCACTTCGTTCGAACGAACTCTCGTTCGAACGACCTCGTTCGAACGAGACTTCTAACGAGTTGACAGATTGGCCTGATTTGATTTCTAGTGTCCCGTAGACTTGTTTAAATGTAGAGATAACTTTCCCATGTTAACTAATTGGTATAATTGGGAGATTTGGGATATATTGAGGAGTAAAATATAGGAGTGTGATTGGAACTAAAAAATATTCGTGGATTAGGACGCGAGGGACTAGTCACGTGGTGAGAATAATTAATGACTTAAATACATATCAACCGGACATATGATTTTTTTTTGTGACATTAAAACTTGGTATGAGAATAAGAAGTATACCACTAATAAATTATGGTAATTACTAAGATGTGTGCATGCTTAGTATATATGATTTTATGTGTATGACATACCTACCATACTTGCTATCACGGGAGGTTTGCGTTCGCTTAGGGCCATCTAATCTTTGTGTGCCTACGGGGGGGATTTAGATTGGTACCTCGAGGACATAGGTCAGAGAAGGACTTATTGAGAAGTTAATAAGTCTGCTCATCATGGGAGTGTAGGTATGTGCGTGACCCATGTGATGTGACTGTGTTCGCCTCCATTGTTTGTGATTGTTGTTATTTGAGAACGATTCCTGAGAGATTCGGAATGCGTGATCCTTATGTACGTGATGTACCGGGATGGATAGCAGAGTATGTGTGCACCGCAGCTTAGTCTCGGGGTGCTAATATTGTATATTTATGTGGAGAATAATATACGGTTAAAGGAAAAGAACTTGTCATGTTTATATTATGAGAATGATTATGGTAACGCATTGAAAAGATAAATAAGGGGATAACCTCCAGTAAATTTGTATTTCTAATAATTGGGAATTCGAGAATTTAAGTAACGCTCTCTATGTAATTGGTAACGTTGGAACTTATAGTACGAATCGAGTAGAAATGTTAGAAGTTATTTTGGTCTAGATAGGTATGAGAATCACGTGTATGGGTACGGTACGTTAGGAGTGCATAATTAGTCGAGAGGTGAGTATTTCATGTGAGAGCACGTCCTAACATGTATTTTGCATTCATTGTTTTAATGTTATTAAAGCACTTGCTGTTTTTAAAATACTCTCCACTTTCGGGCTCTGACCCGTTTACTTTCAAATCTATTTTGGTAAAAACCTTTTTAGGTGCCCAGCCACAAGGACACCATGCATAGGAATTCTATTCAGGTGACGAGCTGTAGCTGTTGTGGAAGTTACAGAGCCTTGACAGTAGACGCTTCCTTTTCTAGTATTGACTCCATATTCAGTTTCATCATTTGTAGGGCATGTCGACCATTTCCTTTAGACATTTTACATTTCAGTTATTCAGATTATGGGTTGTAATTAATTCAGGATTCAGACTTGTTTTAT
This sequence comes from Sambucus nigra, assembly GCA_949130495.1. Lineage (NCBI taxonomy): Eukaryota > Viridiplantae > Streptophyta > Magnoliopsida > Dipsacales > Adoxaceae > Sambucus > Sambucus nigra. Next base: position 141,910,361 of record OX422218.1, read on the forward strand.
TTTTATTTAGTTGTGGGATTGTTGTGAGGAGTATTACCTCCAGACTCTTTATTATTTGTTGATTACACTATTGGGACTTTATTGTGTATGGTTATGTTATTCTTTTATTCTTCACATGTTACATGTATATCAGATTTAATTTAAAATTGGCAACTTACTTTTTAAATACTAGGTGGTTAGTAATTATTAAAAATGTTTTCTACAGTGATGCTATTAACTGAACCAACTTGGCATTTTGTATTAATTTAATAAAGGAGTAGCTACCCGGTATTTAATTAGTCGGGGTGTCACAGGTGGTATCAGAGCATCAGGTTCTAGTGTCCTTTAGGATCTGTACGTCTTATTATGTTTCCGCTGAGCTTTCTTTGATGTAGAGTCCTATATTTTTGGACTGTTGTATTCCTTTATGTATGTTTCGCCCTTCAGCTATTTTAAGTTTATAACTGCAAACTTATAGACTTTACTCTTATTTCAGATGCCTCCACGACGTGCACCACGGGTTCCTAGGAATGCACAGGCAGAGCCCCAGCCAGCACCAGTACAGGGCACCCTAAATGCCGCCGAGGTTGCAGCTATTGTAGCCCAAGCGGTGAATGCCGCTCTAGCAGTTGTACAGCAGGCACCACCCCAGGCGCCAGTAGTCGCGCCAGTTCAGGTACATGTATTCCCGTCTACTTGGGAACGCGTACGTGATGCTTTTCAGAAAGCACACCCTCCGGAGTTCGCAGGTAGCTCCGATGTTGTGGTTTCAAGTCAGTGGAGGAAAGACATTCAGAGGCACTTGAGGATGTATGAGTGCACCGATGTTCAGAAGCAGGTACTAGCTACTTTCAAGCTAGTGGGGTCTGCATTGCAGTGGTGGGAGTCTATTACCACTATGGAGGAGAGAGATACTCTCACGATACAGGAGTTTTGGGTGCGGTTCGACCGCAAGTATTTTCCGTCAGCTGTTCACACGAAAATGAGAAGGAAGTTAATGAATCTCAGACAGGAGGGAAGGACTGTGGCCGAGTATGAGGCCGAATTCACCAATCTACCGAATATTGTTCCGGATGAGATACCGACAGAAGAGAAAAAGATTCAGAAGTTTACAGATGGATTGACTTGGAGGATCCGTCAGCATTTGTTGGGGAATCTCTCGTTAGCCACTAATTCTGATGTGGTTAACGCTGCACTACTACACTGCCAGGATCACCGCTTTCACATGGCTGAGAGCAAGAGATCAGGAGAGTCCAGCCATCAGGGCAGGACTGGGGGAAACGGTGCCAGTGGGGCACAATCTGCTCAGGGACAGAGGCAGGGTGACCAGGGTTCCCAGCAGGGGGATCATAAGAGATTCAGATCTGGAGGTTTTAGGAGTGGACAGGGAGGTTTCAGGCAGGGCCATCAGGGTCCGAACGGCCATCAGGGCCAGCAGGGTCAAAATGGTCAGCAGCAGCAGATTTAGCAGGGCCAGCATGGCCAGGGGAGGAATGGTAACGGCCACCAGGGCCGAGGGCAGCAGGGACAACGAGGGGGAAACTTCCCGGGGAAGTGTTATGTTTGTGGCAAAACTGGCCATAAACGCCAGGATTGTCCTGATAGGGGCAGGGCCCCGCAACAGCAGCAGCAGGGTGCTCGCCAGGAGCTGCAGAGACCTATATTTCCCACCACCCTCCCAGCACCACCACAGATGGCAGCACTACCACCCATTCCAGCGGTCCCAGTTCAGCATGGACAGCTTCAGTATGGGAGAGTGTATCAGCTTCAGCATGTCGCAGCCCCACAAGATCCACCGGCCATTGAGGGTATGTTCTCTATTCAGGGGACTATGGGCGTATTTTATTTGACACGGGGGGATACACATTGTTTCATTGCTATGAAATTTGCACGCACCATTGGGTTGTTAGACACCGCCGAGAGCACGGTTACTTGTGTAGATTCACCGTTGAGTAGGGGTTCCGTGATTTCACTTGTATGTAGAGGCGTGGGTATAGAGATCGGGAGGTTTACATTACCTACAGATATGTTAGTGTTAGAGATGACCTAATATGATGTCATTATTGGTATGGATTGGCTAGTTGCGTACCGAGCCATGATTGACTGTTTTAGTAGGAGTATTATCTTTGCCATTCCCGGGCAGGAGGTGTTTTTAGTGGCGATGCCTCGTCCCGAGGGAGGATCGTCCACTCACTTGTACTATATAGAGGAGGAGACCTCTAAGGAAGTGGTGATACCACTTGATTCGATTCCGGTTGTTCGAGAGTTTGCCGACGTATTTCAGGATATACCTGGATTACCTCCGAGTAGAGAGATAGATTTTGTGATCGATTTGACGCCGGGCACTCGGACTATTGCCCGCGCACCTTATCGTATGGCTCCTACTGAGATGAGAGAGTTACGGGATCAGATTGAGCAGTTGTTGGGTCAGGGGTTTATCCGGAGGAGTACTTCACCTTGGGGTGCCCCTGTATTGTTCGTAAAGAAGAGGGATGGATCGTTGAGATTGTGTGTGGATTACCGGGAGTTGAATAAGGTCACGATACGGAATAAGTATCCGTTGCCCCGAATCGATGACTTATTCGACTAGCTGAGAGGAGCTTCTTTCTTCTCAAAGATTGATTTGCGATCTGGTTATCATCAGTTGCGTATCAGGGAAGAGGACGTCTCAAAGACTGCTTTCTTAACGAGATATGGTTCCTACGAGTTTCGGGTTATGCCTTTTGGCTTGACCAATGCTCCAGCCGTGTTTATGGACTTGATGAATAGGGTGTTCAGAGAGTTCCTAGATCAGTTCGTCATTGTCTTAATCGATGACATTCTGGTTTACTCCCAGACAGAGGAGGAGCACGCCGAGCATTTGAGGCAGGTTTTGCAGACGCTACGTCAGAATGAGCTGTATGCAAAGTATCAGAAGTGCGGGTTTTGGTTGAAGGAGGTTCAATTTTTGGGGCATATTATTTCCGACCGGGGGATATCTGTTGATCCGGGGAAGGTATCCGCGGTGAGAGAGTGGGGACAGCCCACGACACCGACTGAGATCCGTAGTTTCTTGGGCCTAGCAGGATACTACAGGAGGTTTATTCGGGGTTTCTAAAAAATAGCTGGTCCTTTGACACATCTGACTCGTAAAGGTGTGCCATTCATTTGGAGTGATGCCTGTCAGTTGGCATTCGATGAGTTGAAGTACAAGTTAACCTTAGCACCTGTGTTAGCATTGCCGATATCGGGAGTTGAGTATCTTGTTTACACCGATGCGTCCTTACAAGGACTTGGAGGTGTACTGCAGCAGGAAAGTCAAGCCATAGCTTATGCTTCCCGTAAGCTTAAGCCTCACGAGAAGAATTACCCCACCCATGACTTGGAGTTAGCGGCAGTTGTATTTGCCCTTCGGATTTGGAGACATTATCTTCTTAGGGAGAAGTTTCGATTGTTCACGGACCATAAGTCCCTACAGTACCTATTCACGCAGAAGGAGTTGAATATGCGGCAACGGAGGTGGCTTGAGTTTGTGAAGGATTATCAATTTGATATCCAATATCACCCGGGGAAGGCTAACGTGGTAGCTGACGCGTTGAGCCGTAGGCCAGTAGATGAGGTGGTCGAGGTATGGAAGGCTAAGTGGAAGGAGTTGGGACACCAGGATGCAGTGGCCCGATCATTCATGTCTGTGATGACTGTTACACCGCAGATTGTCACGAGAGTGGTAAAGGCACAGGCAAATGACTCGTTCTGTCAGGAGCAGATAGTTCGATTACTAGCAGAGGGAGCCGAGTCCTATACCGTTAGCTCAGACGGGGGATTACGCTTCAATGGGAGACAAGTAGTTCCGGAAGGGGAGGAATTGCAACACGAGGTGATGGCAGAGTCGCACGGTTCACGGTTCGCGGTACATCCCAGTGGGGACAAAATGTACCAAGATATGAGACGTCAGTATTGGTGGAGTGGGATGAAGAGAGATATCGCCGTGTTTGTTTCTAAATGCGCCACTTGTCAGCTGGTAAAAGTGGATCATCAGAGACCGACAGGACTTCTACAGCCATTAGAGGTCCCAATGTGGATGTGGGAGAGCACCTCCATGGACTTTATCACGAAGTTTCCTATGTCACAGAGGGGTCACGACTCCATTTGGGTAATTGTGGACAGGTTGACCAAAGTCGCTCATTTTCTACCCGTAAGGACGGACTACACTTCGGGACAGTATGCCCAGCTTTTTATTTCAGAGATAGAAAGACTTCACGGTGTGCCCCTAAATATCGTGTCTGACAGAGACAAGATATTTGTTTCACGGTTTTGGGAGAGTTTTTAGGAGGCCATGGGCACGGAATTGCGGTTGAGTACGGCATATCACCCACAGACCGATGGGCAAATCGAGCGTACAAACCAGATGTTGGAGGACATGTTGCGTATGTGCGTCATTGATTTTGGGGGTGGATGGGAGCAGTATCTTCCACTAGTGGAGTTTGCTTACAACAACTCCGACCAGTTCACCATTGGCATGGCTCCATTTGAGGCGTTGTACGGTAGACCTTGTCGTTCCCCAGCATGTTGGTTGGAGGTGGGGGACAACAAACTACTTGGGCCGGAAGTGATTCAGGATACTTCAACGAGGATAGAAATGATACGGAGTCGCATTCGGGTAGCTCAGGATCGGCAGAAGAGCTATGCTGATGCGAAGAGGTTCTTCAGGGAGTTCTAAGTGGGGGACCAGGTTTTACTCAGAGTATCTCCTATTGAAGGGGATTATGCGATTTGGGAAGAAGGGGAAGTTGGTACCGAGATATGTGGGTCCACTTCCTATCATCGAGCGGATTGGGTCTATTGCATATAGACTTGGGTTACCGGAGCATTTTGCACAGGATTCATGATGTGTTTCATATTTCCTCGCTAAGGAAATATCTTAGAGACGATTTGGCTCATACTCACATTGCTTTGGAGGACATCGATCTCCAGCCCGATAGCTCCTACGAGGAGGGGCCGATTGCTATTTTGGACCGAAGTGAGCGGAAACTGCGGTCAAAGATAGTCCCGTTAGTACATGTGCAGTGGCGGCATCATAATGCCGAGGAGTCCACATGGGAGCCCGAGGATGAGATGCGCGAACGTTATCCAGAGTTGTTTTTACCAGGTACTTTCTAGTTCTGAATTTCGGGACGAAATTCTGTTATTAGGGGGGAAGTATGTAATACCCCGTACTTTTATAGATATTTATTTATGGGATTAATTAAATTAAAAGTGAATTAATTGAGAATTAATCCGGATAAAATACTAACGAGATGTGAGTTGGTATTTGATTATAATGTGTGCATATGACGTTATATATGAATATTGAAAACATTGAAATTGTCGCGAGTTTGAAATACGGAAATTTGGAAAATTTTGTTGGGACGCGCGTGACAGTCGCGTCAAGAATGTAATTATTTTAATTAAAAAGTGAATTTTATTTTTATCAACCATATGGTCATTTTGAGTGCGCCAACGTGTCCGGAAGGGTCAAAATAGTCAGAAAACACTAGCCGGGGGTTTAGTTTGGGTCCCGAGGAATTATTGGGCCATACCGGCAACTTAAAAGGGTATTTTGGTAATTTTGAAAATTGAGGATTTATGACCAACGAATTTTGGGAATTAAAAATAGGGAATTTAATAACCCACTAAGCCGTTACCAGCAATTAAGTGATTAGAGGGCAACGGGAGTTAGAGGAGGAAGTTAGGAAAAGTTCCAAAGAGAAAACACAACCTCCATCTTCAACCTTCAACCTTGGGAGAAAAAGAGAGAGTGCAACCTTCATCATTCTACACCAAATTCAGATAATAATCCAAGGCAAGTGGTTTAATTTCGTTAATTTCAAGCAAATGCTTCTTCCATGCTTAGAAAATTGATATATTTGTATTGTATTGGGAGATTTATAAAAACCCATGAAATTGGAGTTATAAATTCAGATTTTGATATAGGTTTGCATGTAGAATTGTTATTGGGTGATTAGACTAAAAGAATTACTACTTTTTATGTTACAAAAACGGATTTATTTATGAAAATTGATGACTTTAAATTTCTAGGGTTCATGTTCATAAGATTTGGGGAAAAGTGGGGAGTTATGATAATTAGATGATGTTTAGGAAGATTTGGCCCCATATAAATGTTATATTATGACCTACGAATGTTTAGTGATGATTAGAGACATTAAAATACTGTTGGGACGACTTTTAGATGAGATTAAAGGTGAAGAAAATTGAGAAAAAACGTGATAGGAAAATTCTGGGCTCGGAACTGCCACCTCGTTAGAAGACCTGCCCAGGTCGTTCGAACGAGCTTCTAACAAGCTGACAGTTTGCCTTCTAACGAGTTGGATGTTCGTTCGATGCCTTTCGTTCGAACGAGATCTCGTTAGATGCCCACTTCGTTCGAACGAACTCTCGTTCGAACGAGACTTCTAACGAGTTGACAACTTGGCCTGATTTGATTTCTAGTGTCCCGTAGCCTTGTTTAAATGTAGAGATAACTTTCCCATGTTAACTAATTGGTATAGTTGGGAGATTTGGGTAGTCACGTGGTGAGAATAATTAATGACTTAAATACATATCAACCGGACATATGATTTTTTTTTTGTGACATTAAAAGTTGGTATGAAAATAAGAAATATACCATTAATAAATTATGGTAATTACTAAGATGTGTGCATGCTTAGTATATATGATTTTATGTGTATGACATACCTACCATACTTGCTATCACGGGAGGTTTGCGTTCGCTTAGGGCCATCTAATCTTTGTGTGCCTACGGGGGGATTTAGATTGGTACCTCGAGGACATAGGTCAGAGAAGGACTTATTGAGAAGTTAATAAGTCTGCTCATCATGGGAGCGTAGGTATGTGCGTGACCCATGTGATGTGACTGTGTTCGCCTCCATTGTTTGTGATTGTTGTTATATGAGAACGATTCTGAGAGATTCGGAATGCGTGATCCTTATGTACGTGATGTACCGGGATGGATAGCAGAGTATGTGTGCTCCGCAGCTTAGTCTCGGGGTGCTAATATTGTATATTTATGTGGAGAATAATATACGGTTAAAGGTAAAGAACTTGTCATGTTTATATTGTGAGAATGATTATGGTAATGCATTGAGAAGACAAATAAGGGGATAACCTCCAGTAAATTTGTATTGTTAATAATTGGGAATTCGAGAATTTAAGTAACGCTCTCTATGTAATTGGTAACGTTGGAACTTATAGTACGAATCGAGTAGAAATGTTTGAAGTTATTTTGGTCTAGATAGGTATGAGAATCACGTGTATGGGTACGGTACGTTAGGAGTGCACAATTAGTCGAGAGGTGAGTATTTCATGTGAGAGCACGTCCTAACATGTATTTTGCATTCATTGTTTTAATGTTATTAAAGCACTTGCTGTTTTTAAAATACTCTCCACTTTCGGGCTCTGACCCGTTTGCTTTCAAATCTATTTTGGTAAAAACCTTTTTAGGTGCCCAGCCACAAGGACACCATGCATAGGAATTCTATTCAGGTGACGAGCTGTAGCTGTTGTGGAAGTTACAGAGCCTTGACAGTAGACGCTTCCTTTTCTAGTATTGACTCCATATTCAGTTTCATCATTTGTAGGGCATGTCGACCATTTCCTTTAGACATTTTACATTTCAGTTATTCAGATTATGGGTTGTAATTAATTCAGGATTCAGACTTGTTTTATTTTTATTTAGTTGTGGGATTGTTGTGAGGAGTATTACCTCCAGACTCTTTATTATTTGTTGATTACACTATTGGGACTTTATTGTGTATGGTTATGTTATTCTTTTATTCTTCACATGTTACATGTATATCAGATTTAATTTAAAATTGGCAACTTACTTTTTAAATACTAGGTGGTTAGTAATTATTAAAAATATTTTCGACAGTGATGCTATTAACTGAACCAACTTGGCATTTTGTATTAATTTAATAAAGGAGTAGCTACCCGGTATTTAATTAGTCGGGGTGTCACAGAGAGTTGGGTTAATCTAAAGAGCTTGTAATAGAACATATTTCTACCGAAAATCAACTTGTTGATTTGCTTACAAAATCGTTAGATAAACCTCGCTTTGAAAGATTGAGACATATGATAGGAATGACCGTACTTGATAACTAGTTTGTGCTTAATCTGCATCCTGTTTACCAGATCTCTGAGATTTTAAGATAAAGATATCTTCTAACAACCGGTATCTCTTAAAATCATGTTTTATGTAAGAGACATTTATTCTGCCGTTTTTAAACATCCTTCTATGTTAATTTCTTCCATTGTCCTATTTAGTCAAAATGGGGGAGAGTTGAGTACATCATTCAGTTTTATTTGTTGATTATTCTTTCATGAATATTGGCCCAAAACACATATTCCTATGCAAGTATTTTTGTTGTATTATTTTGGTAGAGCGTATGCTTTTAACTTTGATCTTGGCAGAAAGGTATTCAGGTTTTGCAAGTTTTCATCAACTGTGCATCTGAGTCGTGTGTCTTTTCTTTTTTAGGATGGGTGGGTAGTTAGATACTCTTTTGTATAGTAAATTTTAGGATTTAATTTTTTTCTTAGTATATCATTTGATGTCCTCAAGGATTTTGTCAAAATAAGTCCAATGGGGGAGTTTGAAGGTCCCTATATAGAGCACTCCTAGGATTTTTTTTTCATGCGCTATATAGGACTTCATCTAGTTGGACTTCTATTTTGACAAAAATATTCATGTAATTAGGGTGAGTGTCATTGCCTCCGCCAAGCTACTACTGATATCTACATCATCTCGGTAATCAATTCAGTCCGTCAATCTTGCATAAGGTTGTTTCTCGCACCCTTAAATTATGGCTCATAGGATTGATTATGTCACATAGGACACAACACTGTATTTGACTTTCATTTTATTATTACGCGTGTGTATAAAAAGTTTATTTTCAAAACTGTTAAGAAATTGATTTTGGAAGTTATAAATTTATTTTAATATATCTCAGAAATAATTTTTCTAGCAAAATCTATTCATATCTCGCGTATTGTATGTTAAAAGATATTGTCACAAAATTTAGTTTGAGATTTATTAGATTGATTTTATAAAATCTAGAATTAATTTTATTTGGAACTGGAAATAAATTTTTATTGTAGCATTATGTTAGTAGTATGCGTGTAATACATTATGTATTCTTGATAAGTTTGTAAGCGTGAGTAGTATTATTTTAATATATATGCATGCCTGCGTGTAACATATTATATATATATATATATATATATATATATATATATATATATGGTGTTGTGCATATGTCCTTATATGTTATTATATGCATGCGTGTCATATTTTTTTAGCTGACAATATCTTTTGCTTTGTCCCCTCCATTGTCGTTAAGACCATACTTGACCACTAGCCTTAGCAGGCTTATTACCGTTATGACCCTTATTTGTCAATTTCTTAGCTGGTATAGCCTTGGTTATTACCCGTCTGCATGTTCCCTTTTGTTAAGATTTATTTGACCCTCTGTTAACAGCCCTTGACTTGTCGTTTTGTTGTATTCTCTGCCCACGGTTTTGTAACAAAACCGGAAATAATTTTTTGTATTTCTTCTCCAAAACGATATCGGCAGTACCCCATACTGTCCCTTCATTTTCAAAAGATGTTATCATTGTATTTAGTTGGAGAGAAAAATGTTTTTTTATTACTTTATTTGTTAAAACGATACCGTGTGTGGAGTGTGTTACAACGGTAACATCTTTAGTGATCTACAGTTGGCTTCTACTTCTTTTAACCATGATGATTCCACCTACGATTTTGAAAAAAAAAACTAGAACTGGTATTCAATATTTTATTAAAATGACGTCGGATGGTTCAACGGTAATATTAATTATTTTGCGTATTTGTTACGCTAGTAGTTGGTTACAGCTGTGGCGTCACGTGTCTCTTTTTTCAAACTCAACATTTTGTGTTTCTTTTACAACCACTAGATTATATGTAATCAACGACTGAAAATATTTTTATGTCAATCCTTGTGACATTATTTTAACCCAATCAGCAGTCGCCTTATTTGGCTATAAATACACACCTTGGGTCGTCATATTGTTTAATCGAGAAAATGTAGCTTTAAGCCAAAGCTCTGCCAAAATTTTCTAGAGAGAGAGATGTTATACACCAATATTTTCACAGATATATCTGTTGTGTATTTTCAAAAGCCATTTTTGAGTCTCAAAGTCTCCTTGTGGATTCAAGCTTGGATGGTTTTATTTTCAAAACCTCCTCATATCCGATTCTGTTGATTTTTCATTTTGAAAAATCTTTTTGTGAGTATCTCTTTTTGTAGTGCCTATTTTAATTGTCCATTCAGATTTGTTTTGTGTATAGAGCTTGCTAATCTTGTTTGTGTTAAAACTTACAAGAAAAACTCATTTTTTTTTAAAGGGCTTATTCAAATCTGAAATTAAAACAAGCTATCTTGTTCTATTTGTTGGTGTACTTTTCTATTTAGATATATGTATTATTTTGATTAGTCATGTTCCTATTTTAAAACGTTTTGTTTTAAAAACTTGAGAATCTTTTTTGAAAATAACGTTAAGATTTAAAGAGGTTTAAAAAGTTGGAACCTAATTTTAAAAGACTGAAATTTGTAGAAATTATCTTGACTATCCTGATATTCGAATTGAATCTTAATAATCATTGACTGTATGCTTAACTTCATTATATTTTTAGTCATACTTTGTGGATATGATTTCTTGATTGTTTAAGTGATTTTCAGAAACTGTTTTCATCTCATATCACTTACATATATTCACTCACGTTGTATTCACGTAGACACATTTATTTGTGTAAATATTTGAACAAGTCTAGTGTTCAAAATTTAAAAAGGAAAAGAAAGATTTTCAAAACTGTTTTGAAAGTCAAGAAGACTTGACTTGAGTTGACACAATACTTGCGAAGATATATATAGGAGATATAATCTGTTGCATAGCATTCGGTGTGTATTATTTAAGTGTGGGTGTGTCATCTAGGATAATACACCATACACAAATACTTAACTAGAAAATAACACAATAGGCACTGAGCTAATCTTGAGCTAGAAGAGCAAAATGGAGAAGCTGTGAAGTGTAGAACGCAATATCAAACAAAGACGGACTTAAAGAGAGAGCAGATGCAACCAGGGAGGAGTCTTGGTCGTGTGAGGTAATAGCTACATCTATCTTCTTTAGTTGTCCTGTTTTTTTATTGTAACTCGTTTTATTGTTTTAGTGGAAGTAGATTAGGTGACTCCTAGAGGGGTCCGTCATTTTTCCAGGGGAAGGGTTTTTGCGACGTAAAATAAATAACTTGTGCTTTACTTTACAAATTTGCAATATCTCGCCACATACGAAAAAGTAGGTTTAATACTAGAAACGCGCCTAATTAATTGAATCATATATTATCTGTTTTGACACCTAGTTAACTCAAGATAATAAATAGGACTATTAATTGACTTGGCAAACTAAAACCTATTTTTAGCAAAGTTAGCAATTCAAGAAAAGTTTGAGTTGGTACCCTCTTGAATAGCATAGTTAACTTGTAGGTAATTGGATTTTATTTCGAAAAATTGTTTTAGTTCTGCATTATAGTCTATCGTAAGTTGCACGCTCATAATGTATCAGTATCGAAGTGGTTATTGACGCTTATTTTGCAGTGTCTTGCTGTGGATCATGCGTCCAAGTAAAGCCTTGATGAATATTGGTGCGCTGTAAAAAAGCTCATTTCCAATCTGCCCAACGCTTGCTTAAAACCACCCCTCGCATATTGTGATCTTTGTGTTGGTCAAGAGATGGAGTTATGCATATATATGTCAAAGTCGATGAATATTAATGATATTTTCGTTGTTAACCTTATGCCAAATTACATATATTTTAACATACTATTAAATTTTGTCAATAAATCAATTTATTAACTTTCTTATCCAATCCTCTACTATTTTGATGTAATATATTTTGAGTGATTTTAGTTTGGTAATTGGGTGTTTATGCAGAGTATTTAGCTAACTAGATTTTTATGATTCAATATGGTGTTACATATAAGGATTGATGTCGAGATTCACTGTCTTTGTCCCTATTATTATAAAACCCAATGAGCTTGACCTTTTTTGTAAAGGTGATTCAAATTCCATACTCTCAAAGTTTCCAGAATGCTACATAACTAGACATGTTTTGCTTTTCAATAATCCTAAAACCAACACCTCGAGTAAAATCATTGCTTAAATAGTATTGATGTTATAAATTAGGTCTTTTTGAGATTTTGAATTGGCTACATAGTTACACATCTGCACGAGAATCATTAATTCTGCATTTTGTTTTAATACTCAAATCAATACTCATGTTAATGATGATGTATTCTTAGAATTTCAGGTCATTATTGCATTTTGTTTTTAATTATTAATTATTAGATTTTACCATTCACCAACCTCAAGTCCACCTCAGCCTTCCTCGTGACCCACAAGCTTAGCAAGGACTTTACTTCAATTGCTACCAAGGATGGAAGAGTTCAGGGAATGAAGGTAATATATGCATATATATAAACTAAGATAAATTATTTTATTGATATTTCCACTCAAATATCTCTATATATAAGTTTATGTTTTAGTGTTGTGTTTATTATGATATTGGGTAACTGGAGATGGCCACCAATTGGAACGAAGAAGTTTGAGTGCTATATGTCACATTTGTGACATCGACAATAATGACCATGATGTCACGGATGACTATATCTCGCAACGAGGACACTAACTGAGTGTTATATGTCACATTTGTCTTTGCTTTAGGTCACATTATATTTGGGATCATGTTATGCCTGACCACCATAAGATGGGGAATCTTTGCTCTTTCAATGTAATTATGCAATCTTCTTCGATCAAACAGTATGTTTTGCTAATCGAATCTCATGATAAAGCACTTCGAATTTATTTTTATGTTCCATCAACAAATTTGGAGACCCAAATCTAATGCTAAAGCGGTCTATATTTGTAATGGCTTGGTCTATAGATGGAATTATTATCAATGGCATATGTATAATTGCATCCGCCACAATGAAGAGTATACGTGTATTTAGGTGCCTAATGGTATTTTTGTTTACAATACTTATTGATTTTGTAGGCTATGTGATTATCTCAGTATCACTGTAATTGGCAACATTATCAGTCCAATATATTTGTTCATTTATTCGTTCTTATGCTATAAAGAAAAGTGTATTGTTGTATTTTTAGTCCTTAGATTGATACGTGATGATCCACTTTATTGGGATTCGAGGTTAGTTTGTGATGATTAGTCATACTATGTTGGAGATGTTAGAAATATACTTGGAACTGATTTGGAATTTCTTTTTAATTTTTTGTTATGTGAATACAAACTTTAAGCTTTTACACTTCCTATACAGATATACTCTATGAATGTGACGAAGGTATGAATGAGGGGTTATTACTCGCTTCCTATAGAGGAAGACGGTCCCCCTTTTGCATTAGATTGGGTAAAAACTTATGAATGATTAATTGTGGAAACATGAGGTCAAGAATCAAGATTATGTTGAAGTAAGTCTAATTTAATTTTTCTGGTTTTCATTGGAGTTAAACTAAAAAGAGAACTTTATTTTTACATAAATAATGAAGTTGAAATTGTTAAAACATGAATTGAAATGATAACTTCATTGGAGTTTATGATTTGGTTGCGTGTCATTGGGCCTAACTAAATTATGGAATTCATCATCTACTATAGAGTGGTATTCACTTTTTTTAAGTCGTGTTGGGAACATGCATTCCTACTCGGTCAATAGTTGCATTTCTCACTTGTTAATCTCGATTATGTTCCAATAGTGACTACTCCCAGATTAAATAAATATATTAATATACATCTATGCATATTTAATTGATTTTAATTCCATGCATATACCGTGATGTGTTTTAATTTCTTTTCAGCTCATAATTTTTGTATTTTGTATATAGTTTTCAATTTCGTTTCCTTTTTCAGTTGAAGGTGAGAATTGATTTGAAATTTGCACAATACAAGTTATTTCTTAGTTTTAGAAATTTCCTCAGTACATTTGAAATTTTCACAGTACAGAGACATAGATTTTACTTCAGAGGTCTTAAATCTATCATATCGTAACAATTTGGCTATATTGATTGAAATTTTCACAGTAGATCATTATAGATTTTACATAGTTATATTGATTTCACAGTAGACCCTAACAGTTGGGTTATATTGATGCGAACGTATTAAATATTTCAAGTCAGGTATCTTATATTTCAAGTCAGGTTTTAAATAGAGAACTAAGCTAGCTGACACTTTATTAAACACTTAGGCATGCTATGTGCTTTTTTGTCTAAATGGAACTGGAATTTGAAGTAATATTAGCTCAATAATATGCACTTGGTGCAAGAAAAAATTATTCCAGTACTATATTTTTTTAATCCAATAAAGTGTGTTTAATTCGACAAACATAAAGTATTAACATATGACATATTGGGGGTTCAATTTCAGTATATGATATTTTTGTACAGATTTCATATAAAATATGTATATCATATTAGAGCGCCTCAATGTTTATTTCAACAAATCCAAATGCGGTAGGTTTGTCCCACGTGCCATCATCGTGGACCTCATGCCCCATACCATGTAACACATTTGATTAGGCCCTTACAGCCAGATATTCATTCCTTGTTAACTTTATTTTTTTATCAGTCCGCTACTGGAAATAATTGGGCCAAAGGACATTACACCAAGGGCATTAAGCTTATTGATTCTGTTCTTTGATGTTGTTCCTAAAGAAGCCGAGAATTTTCACTGTCTTCAAGGTATTGTCTTTTTTGGTGCATCTTCCCACACCATTTTCTTATTTGTTTACATCGTCTCTATTTACTTAACACGTGTCACTCTTATTTTTTATTTTTAATGTTTATTTTCCAACACTTGGACGAATGTGGGGATGTTACTATAAGTACGTGGAAGCAATCTCATATATGCTTGTTATTGTTTATACGGATTTCATTTCCCAGTGCAATCTCATAGTGTTGGTGAGTGAGGAGTTTAAAACTCCACATTAAGGTGCTTGGTAGAAGTAAAGATGGACAAATTTGAGGCCGAGCCCTACGGGAAAACTCTATGTGAAGTTGGATTGAAAAACCCGATCAGTCATGTAGGGGACATCAGGTACTGAAGGATTTCGGGTAGCAGCAGGGGAAGCTGTGATTGCAATCGGAGTCAGAAGTGTCCTGTTCACAGCCTACCTCATTTTAAGGTCTCTGCTATTCAACACTGTGAGTATTGTTTCTTGAACCTTCAAAATCTGATTTTGTTGCTCAGCCTGTTTCCTGATCAAGGCGTTATCTTCTGCCATCTTTACTGATCATATCTTGTAACTGCATGAGAATACTTGCCCTTTCTATTTGCATTGCATCCATTTGGTTAAGCTTTATGGTGCGGGTTGCTTGGGTCATTTCAATCGTTGCTAGGTGGTTTTTTTATCTCGGCCAAATCTATGATATGTTGCTGGAAAATAGTTGTCTCTTATGATCTGGACACTACCTGTGTCAATTTGCGCCAGAAGGTGCTCATTCGATCGTTGCCTTGCATCAGTTTGTTGAAGAGTCACGCTAGGTGAAGACTGATCCTGAACCGGAGGTGCTCGAGTATATAATTGTCGTTAGGTGAGATTTGCCTAAGAGTATGTGGATGATGGTTAAAAATTGAAGCTTTGATAACGATATTGAAGCTTTGGGCCTTGTTATTATTTGTCATTTAGGTGGATAGCAGTTTATAATTGTCGTTAAAAGAAATTTGGACAAAAAATAAAATTCTTATCTCAACCAAAAATGCAAATTGGTAGGCAATTGTGTGGGTAATAGAATATCAATTAGAGAATGCTAAATCACCATTACATTGAAGACCATACCTTGGATATTTGTGTTGGATGTTCTTATATAGGTTATGTATATTTTTATGATTTGTGTTTCATTTCACTCGAATTTTTTTTGTGGTATACATCCATATGACATATATACCATTATTAGATTTTTCAGTTGGTTCGTTATAATTTCAAAGAAGTACATTATTTGTTGATTTAAGTTCATGCATGAATGATTATGATGGTTTATATATTGCGTGTGGGTTCATTTATTTTTATTTGATTTCTATAATTGTTCGAACTTGATTTATTACATATTTTTGATGATTTGTATGTTCTGGATTTGGATTTGATTTATTACAGAATTTTGATGATTATGGTCATGGATGCATTTTGAATATGATAAGTGAGTTCTCAATTATTACATATAGTACATTGGAATTCTCACTGATTATATTTGCTAATTTATTTTTAATGGATTTGGAATTGTTCTGATAGTTCATTTACATTTTTTGCAGGGCTAATTTGGGTTTGATGAATTCACAACCGTATATTGGAAATAACAACCAGTGCATACGACACTATCACAGCTAAATTAAAGCATAATAGCATGCCACTGGCGATCGTCCGCAATAGTATATTCTCACAAATATTTTGGTCAGCAATCTAGGATGAGGACTTAGTATGACAGACCAAAGGCTTGACAACGCACTAAACTCTATTTTGGTTAAAGAAGATTATTGTTTGAGATATGGGATTATGGTTTTGTGAATTTATTTGTTTAATTTGTTTTTGTTAGATGAAGGTCCCGGAGACTATGTCCATAATTTTTATAGTATTTCCTTAATAGATATAATTTTCTTTTGTTACCCCTCAAGCGGGGTGGATAGTCCAATAAACAAAGGAGATTATGTCCATTTTTTATAGAATTGATATTTTGTTAATTTGAGGCACAATATGAATTGGATTGATGAATATTGTATATTTAATGTTATATGTGAGTTCATTCGATGAATTTGGACTATTTGAACGTTGTTGGGCTATTTGTTATTTGTTAAGCAGGGTGGATAGTCTTACAAATAAAGGAGATTATAGCTATTTTTTTAAATTACATTTTTTGTTAGGGAACAAAAATTGTCTTTTTGCAATGACATACTTTGAAAATTTTCACCGTTTTGTGATTATCAGCGTGCCTTCAGGCGTGGGCATACCCTAGTGTGTGTATATATATATGTGGGTGGGTGGGTGGGTGGTGTGTATACCTATTTTTTTATTTTTATGTGTAATCACACCTAGGCTACTTGCTATCACGGGATGTTTTCCGTCATGGACAGATTTATTATGATGAGCCCAATTGGGGGGATATTACCTTGTACCTGAGCAAATAGAAATTAGGGATTGAGCACCACTTGTGTGAATAAGGGTGTGATCGGTCATTTGGGTGCGTTAGCTATGAGCGTATCGCAAGGGCTTAGAACTATATTCGCCTCCAATATTGTGTGAATTAATTTATGGTTTGAGGGAGACTATCCGAACCGGTGTCCTCATGTAGTATGTGATGTACCAGGACTTGATAGCAGAGTATGATCGCACCTCAGTTCTCCACCTAGGGGTGTTGTATGCATGTATATATTTATATGAGTGATGGAAGTGTACATACGTGTGATTGATCCTACTATGAATTTGTTAGTCGATAAGATAGATAGTGATATCTAAATTAGCCAAAGTGTATGAGAACTAAATAATTTATGTGTAATTTCGAATGAATATAAAGAATTAGAAAAGGTAGTATCGTATTGTATGGGCACTATAAATGATTAGACACGAAGAGATGTAAGTCAGACTAGTTAGGCGGGTACTATAAATAGGTGGGTCAGAGTAGTACGTTAGGTCTGCACATTAGTTGAGGGGTGAGGATCTCAAGCGAGGTCACGCGGTACTAATGTGTATTTAATACTTATCTTGATGCATTTTAAACACCTGCTAAACTTTTTCAAACTGTTTTACTTAAGCTCTGGCCCATTTCAAATCTTTTTTAAAAATAATATTAGGTGCCCAACCACATGGACGTTAGGCATAGGAGTTCCTACATTTGACGCGCTGCAGGTGCTGTGGAAGTTGTAGGACCTTGCTATTAGATGCCTCCACATTTATTCATCTTTGAGTTGTTCTTGTTTATTTCAGTCGCACATGTCTCCCATTCTTAGTTGGATATTATTTTCAGAGACTTTATATTTCCCATTATTTTCAGTATTGATTTAGACTTTACTTATGAATGATTGTATTGAGATTTTATCTGGAGTGTTATTGCAGACTCAATTATTTATTTATGTTGTTATCTCATTATTCATTGTTATGTACATGGAAATGGCGAATGATATATTTTATCCAATTATATTATTGCATGTTAAGGATAAAGATTAAATTTTGACACCAGGCCATTAGGGTATTAGTAAAATAAATTGAACTTCGACAGTGATGCTAAGAATGACACCTTTAATGATTCCTGTTTAATTTAATAATGGACTGATCACCTAATATTAGAAGAGGCGGGGTGTCACAGATGGTATCAGAGCATCCGATTCTAGTATCTTTATGATCTGTATGGCTTACTACGATTTTCAGCGTAGCGTCCTTTGATATAGAGCCCTATTATTAGGACGGTTGTGTTCTTTATTACGCATTTACGTCTTTAGTTATTTTAAGACATATTGAATTATTGACTTATGGAAAATTCTTTCTCGTTTTAGATGCCTCCTCGACGTGCACCACGAGGCACCCCATAGGCACAACCCGAGACACTGCCAGTCCAACCCAGGTCCCTGACTACTTTAGCTTAACAGGCATGACATGTGCCACTCCAGCCTCAAGTGGTTTCTCCATCTCCTTCCCACTCATTTCCTTCTTCTTGGGAGCGAGTCCAAATGCCTTTCAGTAGGCACATCCTCCAGAGTTTCAGGGGAGCCATAATGTAGTTGTAGCATGCCAGTGGAAGAAGGATATCCAGAGGCATTTGAGGATGTATGAGTTCACAGAGGTACAAAAGCAGACAATTCCTACCTTTAAGATAGTAGAGGTAGCATTACAGTGGTGGGAGTCCATCACCACTGCACAGGAGAGAGACATCTTGCCTATCTAGGAATTTTTGGAGCGTTTTGACTGCAAATACTTCCCTTTCGCTATCCAGACTGAGATGAGGCAGAAAATTTTGGATGTTTCTCAAGAGGGGAGGACCTTAGCAGAGTAAGAGGAGGAGTTTACCAGACTGAAAAATTTTGTTCCAGATGAGGTGCCGACGGAAGAGAAGAGGATTAAGTTATTTGTGGATGATCTTTTCTAGGGGATCCGACAGCATTTGTTGGGTAATCCAACCCTGAAGACTTATACGAAGGTGTTGAATCCATTGCTACTACACGGTCGGGACCACCGTTTCCATGTTAAGGTAAGAAAGCGCTCAAGAGAGTCTAGCCAGCAGGGCTGGACTGGGGGTAGCCGTGCCGGTGGCTCACTGTTGACTCAGAGTCATCCGAGACAGGGTGGGCAGGGTCCCCACCAGGGGATGCTGCTAAGAGGTTCCATTTAGGGGATTACAGACAGGGACTAGGTGGATTCAAGTAGAGCCATTAGGGGTTTTATTACTGGAATTTGAATAAAGTCATAATACGGAATAAGTATATGTTGCCCCGAATTGATGAATTTTTCAACCAGTTGAGAGGAGCCGCCTACTTCTTTAAGATAGATTTGAGATCTGAGTATCACCATTTACACATCCGGGAGCCGAACGTATATAAGACTGATTTCTTGACAAGATATGGGTCTTACGAATTTTGGGTTATGCTGTTTAGGCTAACCATCAAGATAGATATATTTATGGTCTTGATGAGTATGGTGTTCAGAGAGTTCTTGGATCAGTTTGTTATCGTCTTCATTGATGACATCCTGATTTATTCCCGGATTGAGGATGAGCATGCCGAGCATTAGCGTTGGTTTTACAAACACTGCGTCAGCATTAGTTGTATGCGAAGTATGAAAAATATGGGTCCTGGATGCATGAGGTACAATTTTTTAGGCATATAGTTTCTAAGTTGGGGATATCGATGGACCCTAGTAAGGTGTTAGCGGTGAGGGAGTGGGGACAATCCATGACAACGACAGAGGTGCGTAGTTTCTTGGGGTTATCTACGGTCGGTTTATTTGGGTATTCTTGAAGATTGCAGGTCCATTGAACCTCAAATCCTCTCACTTGCTATTTAAACAGAAAGGGGAATGACACATAGAGGTGTCTTATGTGTAAAGAGTAGGAACACATGTGTGGATATTTTCCGCGGTGAATTGGGGGAGAGGAATGGGATGCCCAGTAGGGGAAATAGTTATAAGAAGTTTTTTGTTCAGTTGAGACGGGATTGTTATGTCCAGGAACCATTTGAAAGTATGAATTTTATCCTGGAGTGATTGGGGTCTATTTTGTGTGGCATGAGCGAGTCACAATAATTTTATTAGTACTAGATTAGCATGAGAAATGGGTTTATTAGAGTTATCATTAATACCAATATAGTTTGTGTATATTCACCGTTGAGTCAGTGAACTTCTCTTTAGTTCCATCTTTAGGGGAGCAGGTGTGGACACCGAGAGGATAATAACTCCTACCACTTCACGATTGGCATGTAACCATTTGAGGCATTGTATGGTAGGCCTTATCGTTCGCCCGCTTATTGGTTAGAGGTGGGGGAAAACAAGCTTCTCAGAACGGAGTTGATTCAGGGTACGTCAGCCAAAATTGAGTTTATCCAGAGTCACATACGGAGAGCCCAAGACCAATAGAAAAGTTGGTTGGGATGGGAGTGTTATGTCCAAGAACCATTTGAAAGTATGAGTTTTATCCTAGGGTGATTAAGGTCTATTTTGTGTGGCACGAGCGAGTCACATTAATTTTATTAGTATTTGATTCGCATGAGAAATGGGTTTAGTAGAGGTATCGTTAATATCATTATAGTGTGTGTATATTCACCAATTAGTTAGCGGAGATCTCTTTAGTTCCACCTACAGGGGAGAAGGTGTGGACACCGAGTGGATATATTTTATGAGGATAGATCATTTTGAGAGGTGATATTCGAGATATGATTTTTTCCTGGGTAAAAACTGTTAAGCGACGGTGGGCGGTTACAGAAAAACTATTGTGTTCATTTTTTCGGGACAGGATGTATATTTTTGTGATGTCTCACTTGAAAGAGATTCGATCTCGCGGCAATATTTTTATAAAGTACACTTCAGAGAGTGCAGTTGCCTAGTTACATTTGATCCCGGTGCGTAAGGTCTTTTACTGATGAGATTCAGGGTATAGCGGGTTCACCATTGAGCAGAGAGTTTTTAGCTCCTTATTGTTTACGTGCTGAGAACTTAGTGATAATGAGAGCATTATGTCGTGTGATTCCTTGAGAGATTCATAGACGATTTGATTTATGTGTCGGGACACATAATTTGTGATCTCTTAGTTATGTGCTTTGGACCAACGGATTGCATTGATCGATAATGTTAGGGAATAATGCATTGGGGAAAGTTCTTTTGAGCTTCATTGTGGGATGTTAGACGCATGGACCTTAATAAACATTGGGAGTAGTGAGACTTTGTTGAATGTTAATGCATCGATTTTAAATGTTTAATTATTGAATGTGTAGAGGAACCACTTGTAGTTGAGAGCTATTAAGACATATGGCCAGTGGAGCGCAGTGCTGCGAAGGAAGCATTGAGAAAAAAATTTACACCACAAGTTAATAGGTGGGGCAGTAACGAGAAGAATTAAATTGCAATTAATGGGGTAATTGAGAATACCTGTATTTTATAGCCACACTGAGAGTATGGAGTTGATATTGAGATAAACATGTTATGTATGAGACGTAGTGATAATTATACTGGGTTGTGTGGGCTATAGTATATGGTATGGTGAGATTTTGTGTTCGTTGTTCAAGAAATGATTTACTTGTTCTAGTTATCACCTGAAAGAGGGTATAGTCTATATATACAAGTATATATGTTACCGTGTGTTGCATAACAGACTTATAAGAACATGTTTGTACTGTTATATTTGATCCCGGTGAGTAAGGACGGTTACTGATGGGATTCAAGGTGGATAGGTTTATTATCGAGCGGGGAGATATATCTCATGATTGATTTGACCTAAGAGTGGACGGGTATACTTTTATGTTAGGAGACGGGAATTTGGGGGTACATGTTATGGACTGAGGGCCTAACGGATCTCAAAAACTGCTAAGTTAGGTAGTAGTGTTTCAGGGTGGTTACTTGTTTGGATTTCACTTTTCGATACATCCCACCCATGAAACTTAGCGCAACATTGGAAGTGGTGAGATTTTTGGTCATTTGGAAATGGGTTTGGTACCTTGGTTATTATACATATATGTAGTTATAACTGTGAATTGAAAGTTATATTACAATTTAAGGCTAGTAGATCCGGGTAACATTCGTGCGGATGATCATGGGTACAGGGTGTATGGGCACCCTGGGTTAATTTAATATTTAATAAAATCCGTGATTAGAATGGGTAGATATATGTGTAGAGATCTTAGAGGCATGTGAGTAGGGAAGTATTCGAGGCTTGGAGTACTAGACTTATCTTAATTTCGAGGAGGAAATTCATTTGTAAGGGGGGAAGTGTGTTATACCCCGTATTTTTGAGGATTTAGAATTTAATTAATTCGGTGATATAGGAATTAATTTATCTTGAAGATTTAATTAAATTAGTGAATTGAGATTTAAATAATTTGGGTTATTTTAAAATTTACCTGTGTCGTAAATTTAAGGATGAGGATGGAGATTTTAGTTAAGTAACTCGAATGACGATTGTGAGTGCGCGGTTGATTCCGAAGAGGTCGAGATAGTTGGAAAATATTACTCGGGGTAGTAATTAGGTCTCGGGGCATTTTTTAGGCATGATCGGGCTCACACGAGGTGTTCAGGTCACTAAGGCTTGGCCCATAGGCTTAATTTCGGTATTAGAAAAATAAAACCAATATTAGGGAGTTTGTGGAAGACACAACTCAATAAGAAAACTCTAGTTTTGCAGAGGAGAAAAGACAGAGAAATTGGGAGAGCTTTTGGGAGCCAAACCAAGAAGAGGGATATGTTCCTCATCAAATATTCATCTACAAAAAAGGAAATCAGACCGTATGAATTTATTCGGGCAAGTTGTTAAACTTGCTTTCATTCAAATTGCAGTATTGTGATTCATATCATGGTGGGTGTAAACCATATTCATTTTTAGGATTGGGACCGTCAGTAGAGGCTCTAGATATTTATTTTAAAAATGTATTTCTATCATTTTGTTTATTGTAAATTGTTTTGTAAAAGGACATATGAGATCTAATAAAATTGAGAAGTTTTATTCAGCCGATTTATTATTTATGCTTCCACAAATTTATTCTCAATCTAAATGGTGTTGTTTTATATAAAATTCTCTAATTTATCAACATTTTTCAGTAGCACCTATCATGGGTGTTACAAAATGGTATCCGAGCATCAAGTTCTAAAGTCCTTAGGATCTATGTGGCTTATTACGTATCAGCATAGTGTTCTAAAAAAATACGAGGTGTTACATACTTCTCCCCTTACAAAGGAATTTCGTCTTCGAAATCAAGATAAGTCAAGTGCTCCATGCCTCGGATAATTCCTTAATTGCATGCCTCTAAGATCATAACACATATCTCGACCCCTTCCAATCACGAATTCTATTAAAATCTAATTAATTACTAAGGGAGCCCATACACCTTGTACCCATGCTCATCTGCACGAATGTTACCCGGCTCTAGTAGCCTAAAATTATAATATAACTTCCAACTCACAGTTATAACCACATATGTGTATATTAACCAAGGTACCAAACCCATGTCCTAATGACCAAACATCTCCCCACTCCTAATGTTGTGATAAGTTTCATGCGCGGGATGTCTCACAAAGTGAAATCCAAACAAGGAACCCCCCGATACACTACTACCTAACTTTCCAGTCATTGAGATTCACTAGGCCCTCAGTCCATAGCACGTACCCCCGAATTCTCGTCTCTTGGAATAAAAGTATACTCGTCCACTCTCATATTACAAAAGACATCATGCAATATGGCGCCCCTTATTATCACTAGTTTCTTAGCATGAATCAATCATGATTAATATCTCTTAGCTCGATAATAAACCTATCCACCCTAAATCCCATCAGTAACCATCCCTACTCACCGGGAGTAAATATAACAATACAAACACTTTCTTATCAGTTTATTATGAAACACACAATAACTAATTAATATATATATATATATATATATATATATATATATATATATATATATGCTAGACCATCTTTCAGGTAATAATTAGCACAAGTAAATCATACCTTGGAACAGCGAACACAAAGTCTCATCGTACTATACACCATAGCCCAAACATCGCAACATAATTATCACTAACGTCTGGTACGTAACATATTTATCTCAAGCTCAGCTCTGCACTCTCGGCGTGGCTATATCATACAGGTATTCTAGATTACCCCACAAATTGCAATTTAATTATTCTCAATACTATCCCACCCATTAACTTGTGGTGCAAAAGTTTTCCCAATGCTTCCTTCGCAGTACTACCCAGCTCCATTGTCCATATATTGTAATAGCTCTCAGCTTAAAGTGTTTCCTATACACTTTCAATAATTGAACATTCAAAATCAATGCACTAACATCCAACAATGTCTCACCACTACCAATATTTATTAAGGTCCATTTGTATAACATCCCGCAATGAAGCCCAAAATAACTTTCCCCAATGAACTACTCCTAGCATTGGCGGTCATCAAAATCTGTGGGTCTAAATCACATAACTAAGACATCCAAAACTCTACCTCTTGATACATAAATCAAATTGTCTATGCCCATGTCTCTCAAGGAGTAACATGATACGATGCTCTCATTATCACTAAGTTCTCAGCACCTAAACAACGATGAGCAAAAAACTCTTTGTTGAACGGTAAACCCGATATACCTTGAATCACATCATTAAAAGTTCCTACACACTGAGATCCAATATAACTAGACAACTATACTCTCTGAAGTCTACTTCATAAAAATATTTCTGCGAGCTCGACCCTCTTTCAAGTGAGAACGCAAAAATATACATCCTATCCCGGAATAACGAACATGATAGTCTTGCTGTAAACACCCACCATTACTTAACAGTCCATACCCAGGATAAAAGCATACCTCTAATATCACCTCACAAAACGATCTATCCTCATAAAATATATCCTCCCAGTATCCACACCTTCCCCCATGCAAATGGAACAAAAGAGAGCCTCACTTACTCAACGGTGCATATACACAATTTTAGTAATATTAACGATACCTCTATTAAACCCGTTTCTCATGTGAATGTGACATCCCATTTATTCTAATCCTAGGTGATTAGTGCATTATTAAATTAAATAGGAATCATTAATGGTTTCATTCTTAGCATCACTCTCGAAGTTCAATTTATTTTACTAATACTCTAATGGTCTGGTGTCAAAATTTTAGTCTTTATCATTAACATGCAATAATATAATCCAATAAAATATATAATTTGCCATTTCCATGCACATAACAACGAATAATGAGATAACGACATAAACAAATAACCGAGTCAGGAATAACACTCAAGATAAAATCCCAATATATTCATCCATAAGTAAAGTCTAAATCAATATCGAAAATAATGGGAAATACAAAGTCCCTGAAAATAATATCCAAATAAGAATGGGCGACATGCCCGACTGGAGTAAATAACAACAAGCAATAACATAATAAATGTGGGAGCATATAATAGCAAGGTCCTGCAACTTCCATAGCAGCTGCAGCACATCAAATGTAGGAACTCCTATGCCTGGCATACCTATGGCTCGGCACCTGAAATTATTTTTACAAAAAGGATTTGAAACGGGTATGAGCCTAAGTTAAACAATTTGAAAAAGTTTAGCAAGTGTTTAAAATGCATCAAGATGAGATATTAAATACATGTTAGTAACGCATGCCCTCCCTTGAGATCCTCGCCCCTCAAATAATATGCATGACTAACGTATTACGCTAACCCACCTAGTTATGCTACCTGCCTAACTAGTCTGGCTTACATCTCTTCGCGTCTAATCATTTATAGTGCCCACACGTATTGTCCATACAATACGATTCTACCTTTTCTTATTCTTTATATTCATTAGGAATTACCCGTAAATTATTTAGTTCTCATACACTTTGGTTAATTTAGATATCACTATCTATCTTATCTACTAATACATTCATAGTAGGATCAATCACACGTATATACACTTCCATCACTCTTATCATATATATATATAGGTGGAGATGTGTGGTGCAGGCATACTCAGTTGTGAAGTCATGGTACATTACATACTACATAAGGACACTCAATCTGATAGTCTCCCTCGAACCATAATTTAAATCACACAATATTGGAGGCAAATTATATACATGACAGTTGGCGAAAGTGGACCATTAGAAGCCGACAACCGTTAGAGATCCCGATGTGGAAATGGGAGAGCATTTCCATGGATTTTATTAATAGGTTGCCTACTTAACAGATAGGTCCTGATTCTATATGGATGATAATGGATCGATTGACCAAGGTGGCCCACTTCCTCACAGTTCGGACTGATTATACTACGGGGTAGTATGCCTAGATTTTCTTTACGAAGAGAGTGAGATTCCATGGGATACCATTACATATTGTGTCCAACAAGGACAAGATTTTTGTGTCTCAATTTTGGGAGAGTTTCCAGGAGTCCATGGGTGCCGAGTTACGGTTGAGTATGACTTATCACCCGTAGACAAACGGGTAGACGCATGCAATAACTACTACCTGTTCAGGATTGGCATGGCACCATTTAAGGAGTTGTACGATAGGCCTTGTCGTTCACCCAGTTTTTGGTTGGAGGTGGGGGATAAAAATCTTCTCGGATTGAAGTTGATTCAGGATACTTCGACCAAAATTTAGTTGATTCAAAGTCGTATATAGTTAGACCAAGACCGACAAAAGAGTTACGCCAATGATAAGTGATTCTTCCTGGAGTTTAATGTGGGGGATCGGGTGTTGCTACGTGTATCTCGTATGAAGGGGATAATGAGGTTCGTGAATAAAGGGAAGTTGGCACTACGGTATGTTGGTCCAGTCTTTATCATTGAGTAGATTGGTTCAGTTGCATACAGACTTGGATTGTCAGAGCACCAACATCGAATTCATGATGTATTTCATAGTTCTTCGCTGAGGCAATATCTCCAGGATGAGTTGGGGCACACCCACATTTTTTCGGAGGATATTATTTTGCAGCCTGATATTTTTTATGAGGAGAAATGCTTGATATCTTCAACCATATCGAAAGGAGATTGAGGTAAAAGGTAGTTCCACTTATACGGTTCAGTAGGGGCATCATAATGCCGATGAGTCCACTTGGGAGCGCGAGGATAAGATGCGCGAAAAGTATATCGAGTTATTTATAATAGATATTTCCTTTTCTCGAATTTTTAGGACGAAATTTCATTATTATGGGGGAAGTATGTAACACCCCGTAATTTTATTGATTTTTACATCCGGAATTAATTGGGATTGATTATATTGTATTTGGAAAATTAATCTGGTAAAATAAATCTTAATTAGCGAGATAAGGGTTAATATTTTATTTATATTGAATATTACTTAGTAATGAGTAATAATAATGATAAGAAAATATTATGATTATCGTGAGTGAGAAATACGACAGTTACAATAAATTAAGTCCGGACGCGCGTGTCAGTCGTGTTGGGACTGAATTTGGGAAATAAAATGTAATTTCACTTTTGATATTCCATATAGTCATTTTGAGTGTGCCAGTGTGTCCGAAAGGGTCAAAATTGTCAAAAAAGTCTACTAGGGGGTTTAGTTTAGGTCCTGGGGAACTTTTAGGTCAAACTGACACCCCGAAGGGGTATTTTGGTCTTTTGAAATTTTGGAGAAAATAAACCCACGAAAATTAGAGATTTATATCTCCTATCACGTAAAGGTAATTGGGGTTATCAATTATCAAACCAAGGGGAGAGTCACAGGAGGGAGAATGAGAGGTCTTCTCCAAGGACAAAAACCACCTTCTTGCACCACCACCGCCATCGGATTATAGATCGGGAAGAGGAGAAAACAAATCCCACCATCATTTCTGCATAGATCAGACTTCCGAATTAAGGCAAGTGTTTATCTTTCTTATTTATGATTTGATATACCATCCATATCAGATTAGGATGACTACTTTATGAATTTCATGACTTTTGGACTAGAATTTGAGGATATAAATCATATTCTTGGGTAGGAATGTTGATAGACTTGATCCCTTATACATGTAGGATGAATTTGATGAGAAATAGCATGAACTGGTGAAGAAATCGAGAATTATATTGAAGTTCTTGAATAAAAATGATAATCTAGGGTTTTTAGAGATTAATCTTGCTTTAATCCAATTTGAAGTTGTTCTTTATAGATTTAATGATCCTATTGCGTTAAAAATCATTTAGACATGTTATTATTATTTTTGAGACCTTTAGTTGGGAGTTTGGGATAGTGTAAAGGCGATTTAGAGGATTAAAAATCGTGAATTCCCGTAACAGTTTAATGGACAAGATGATACCTGTTACAGCAAATCGATTCGGCTCCTTGGCCAAATCGATTCAAAAAAGAAAATCGATTCGAATCAAAGCCAAATTGATTCGTTTTCCCAAAATTGAACAACTTTTCCCCTTTTTTCTTACAACTCATGGGGAACGATTGGGTTGACCATTGAATTAATGTTAAATCCTAATGAGAGATGTTCAATTTACCAGTAGGTTAATGTTGGGTTCGAGGTTAGTCACATGAGGAGAGCTTAAGACTATAAATTAATTAAGTTTAACGGGGTAATAAAAGCTTATTCGGATAATGACTTTGTGTCATGGAAAATTATGAGAATGTAGGACCGTGACCAGTACCTAAGGGAACCATTTGGGCATTGAGAAACGCTCTGGATTATAGAATGAGAAGTATTATGCTACATAGAATATTCGAGAGTTACTATACTACGTATAGGGTATATGATGTAGGCCACATGTTTACCTCTAATAATTGTATATATGTGGGTGGTGTGTATACCTATTGTTTGATTTGTATGTGTAATGATACCTAGGCTACTTGCTATCATGGGAGGTTTTGCATCGTGGATAGTCTTATTCTAATGATCCCAATTTGGGGGTATTGACTTGTACCTCAGGACATAGAACTTAGGGATTGAGCACCACTTGTGTGAATAAGGGCGTGACTGATTCGTATTGAATCCTGCACATTATTACCCTTGAACTTCGGCATTTTAACCCCCGAGGGTACCGTAATTGCTATAATTATGCTTGATAACTAGACAACCTCCGTTTTATATGCTAACATGTTATTTGAGGTATTATTGAGCTTTTATATGTGTTACGGTGCTTAGTATGAAGCTTGAGCGCATTCTGGTTAAGTTTCGTCGCGATTCGCACGTTTGGGGGCATTTCGGTAATTTTACGCTTCGGGATTTTTGCCCGAAGTCTTCACGGAAGTTGTAGCCATTGGGCCAAGCTTCGTGTGTCCGTGAACGGTGCGCGAATAGCAGTTTGAACGAAGGAAACACGGACCTTTAATCAGAAAGAATTATAAGAGATTCATTAACAATTTATGTAATTCCCCTTGTGTCCCTTTTCTTCTTTATTAACAATTTCATAAATGATATTCAAGTCCCTAACATGATTTTGGCAGCAAACTCCATTGGCGATTTTTGTCCAAGCTCGGGTTTTGGGCTCGTCCCAAATTGAGGACTTTTGTCCGAAATTGGAGCTCGATTTTGGTCCACACGCACATTTGGGTCTTGTGTGCTTTGTCGAAATGGGTCTTCATTTGGTGTATGCCACCATTGATGGTGATGGTGGGTTTTGGCCATTTTTGATTGGAAGAAATTTTGTTTTTTGGTGGAGCTCGCAGTTAGGTCTTGCACAAAAATGGTAGCAGCTCTCGGGTTTGATGATTGCGATTATGGAGGTCCCTATGTGGTGCTTCCATGTATGAAGTGGTGGCTTTGGCAGCCACGGATTTATGCGAGAAGGTATCGGGTTGGTGGTCTCTTAGGAAAGTGGGTTTTGGTTTGCTAAAATGCGAGTTCCTTGGCAAATGGGTTTGGTCTCGTTTTGATGCCATGGCTGTGAAATGGGTGCTGCAGAGTGCTGCGTGGGTTGTGCCAGTAGAGTCGATCGATCGGTTTCTGCCATGCGGTCGATCGGGAAATCCATTTTTGTCGTGGTTGTTTGACAGTGTGCCTCCCTCATTTTCGCACTCGACCGGTCACCACCCCCGGTCGACCGGTGTTCTTTTTCCTCGATATTTTTTGCCAGCTATTCCATTTTTCCCTTTTTATTTATTTTTTTCTTTTTCTTTCTTTCTTTAATTAGGAGACTTTTCTTCTTTTATTTTCTTTTATCTTTTTCTTTTATTCCTTTTTCCCACTTGGTATAAAAGGAAGCTTTTGTTTATTTTTGTAAGGAAGGATTAATTTTTAGATAGTTTTAGGTAAGGGTTAGGGTTTTGGGGAGCTCATTTATTTCTCCACATTTGGTGTTCCTCACTTTTGGATTGTAAGTGCACTTTTAATTATCCCAACCAATTAATATAGTTGCTCTTCTTTTATTACCAAGCTTTGTATTAATTTAATTTCCATGCTTATTTATTTCATGCCTAGTTAAAATTTGTGTATTTATTTATTTCTTGTCTAACTTATTAATTAGTTTAATCATGTGTGTTGAGTAGTTAAATAGGGTTTGGGTCGTGTGTCCGCCATTGATGGGCGTCAAGCTCCGAAAATTAGGTTTCCTGTAAAATTGTATTTAATTGAAACCTCGCGAATTAAAATGGGATTATTATGCGTTTAACTTTCATTGTCACGCAACGTTAGTATTTAAAGCGATAGTCCGATTTTCATCCGCGTGTGACCATTTTTTTTATTAAATATTTAATCTCTCATCGTTGGCTTAAATTCCTTCATGTGTGATGATTATGAATAATTAAAGTTTCTCGATTAAATGCTTTCGAACCGAAATTCTAATTTCGCGTGTTTAGCCCATGGCGGGTACGTGATCCCGACCCTCATTTTATTAATTATTATTTATATTTAACTTCTTATTTTCCCTTTTATTTAAAACAACACATCACCTTTTACAATTTTATTCCTGAAATAATAAACCTATTAAAATCTATCGAACACTTCCTGTGGATTTGATACCCGACTTTCCGCTATACTTGTATCGTAAGTGCAGTCATAATTTAGGTTTTTGTATTAATACGATGAAACAAATACAACGATTCGCGTGCTAACGACGTGCTACCTTTCACACACTTGATCAAAATGGCACCGTTGTCGGGGACTGTTTTGTTATAGATTGTAATTGTCTTATTATTTCGTAGTATTTTCTTTTTTATTTGTATTTTTTATTTTAACCTTTTTTACATGATTTGCACATTTGAGCACCAAGAAACGCTTGAATTTTTCCGTTTGCACATCATCTTCGTGGAATTTTCCACTTAAGCCTTTGTTGGGGGTAAGCATGTCTTATTCAAATTTTTCTGGTAATCTTAATGATAATTCTCAAAGTCATGTAAACCTATGACTTTTGGTCAATAATTACAAGTCCAAAAAATTGCAATATCTAAAATGACATTGGGTGAGTATTACGAAAGTCAAAGCATGGATTACATCAATTTTGGGAATGATCAACTCGTTTTTGGATCGCAAGATCCTTATGATAAGAATTTTGAAATGAATTTCAATCATTTTCAAAGTACTTATGTTAATGATTTTAATAGTCGTTCCGATGATAATTTTCAAAGTTCTCATTTGCAAAAATCCGCTCCTTTCCCTATGACTTTCGATGAGGTCTTGCACATGCTTGAAAATGAGAGAATTGAAAACCGTTATCGGGAAGAAAATCGTTGTTGGGAACATGAGTTGTAGTTATTATTCGAATCCGACGACGATTTCTCTTCCGAGACTTTTGAAATCAAGGAATGTTTTGAACCAAATGAGGACTTTGTGCTTACTTTGGAACAAATCATTCTTGACTTAACCCATGGTATAGTAGAGAATAAAAACGACGAAGAAATGGGCGTAGTATCCATTTTCAATGAACTCGTTTCTTCTTTGATTCTCAAAGAAGAAAGTTTCATTGCAAATGATCCTATTTCTTTAGAAATTCAATCTTCAAGCGATGATAACTCATCGCCTGAGATTGAATTTCTTTCATCCCCATCTTTATTCTATACTATCACACCAATTTTAGTACCCGATGAATCGGTTCAAAACTTTATAGTTCCAAACCTTTTCACCGATGAGGAGTACTCTCTCGAGTCGCCTTCCATGAAGGCATCTTTGCCCTCATGTGCGCCACCTCCCATTCCAATTGAAAAATATTTGAGAGGACATTCAATTTTTTTTGTAACCCATGTGTACCTATCCCCCTTGTTATCCAAATCCCCCATTGTCCCTCCCAAAATTTTAATGGAAAATGGTTCGCTTTATTCGCCCCATGCATGCCTTCCATTGTTCAAACGAAATTCTTATCTTTCGGGAGGCATGTTTGCTTGGGAGGTTCCACCATTGATCTTTCAAAGTCACATCCCTTTTTGTGTGGATCCTAAAAAATTTAGACTTCTAGCGTATAGTTAGTTAGAAGTCCAAATGGTAGGTTGTACATAGTTAGCTTTTTATTCTTTCTTTCTTTTTAGTTTTTCTTTCCTTTTAGTTTAGTCGAGTGTAATTAGTTAAAGTTTTTTTTCTTCTTTTCGTTATGCTTGGTACCAACATATTTTGTAGAATCATTTGACATGTTCTTTTCAGAGATCGCTCCATTGTGGGTAACATCGTTATTTTCCTCTCTTTAACTTGGTTCTTAATTCACATTGATGACAATGTCAGGTTTTAAGTTAGGGGTGTGGGATATTCTATCCATGCATTGGTAGTTTCCATGATCTGATTATATGTTAATTCCAAGCATGCTTTTTTTTTTCAAAAATTAAAATTTTCAAAAAGATTTTATTTCTTTTTTCTCTTTCTTGGGCATTTTGCCTTAATTTCCTATGGTAAATTTAATAATTGCCCTATCAAATTGCTAACTCAATGATGTATTTTCTATTTTTCATGTTATTAAACTTTAATCCTCAAATTATTCAATATTGGGAATAAATGCATGAATTAAACCTTGAAACCCCATGAGCACGTGAGCATATTTTATAAAATCATTCGGTAGGAAAATTATGGCTTGGTATCTTTTTGTTGCTTTGTGTACCCTAAAAACCTAGCGATCTTCGTACTTTTCTTCATTTCTGAGTGCTTATACATTACTCTTTCTCTTTTTTGAAAAATGTATCTTGTTGATCATCTCATTTTCTTTTCATTGATTAGATGTTAATTGAATTATCACTTGAGCATGATTTTCAATGGTGTTGAGTCCCTAGAATCACATGAAACTTTAGGAAGGGATCATAGTCCCTAGTTAATGTTTAACTCTTATGACCTTACCCTTACCCTTATACAAGTCCCTAATCAACCCCGTTGAGCCCTATTATGACCTTTCTTTTCGTCCCAAATCCTTTAACCACTCCATATTGGAGTTTTACACCATACATTTCACCTTTCTTACCTACATTTGGAATGATATTTGGGATTGAATAATGTTGTGTAGTGTGGTTGCAATTTAAGCATGAAAAGAGTGAGAAAGGAAGAAAGTGTAGTGAAAAAGAGAAGAAAATGAGAAAGTTTAAAACAAAAGAAAACAAAAGAAAAGGTGAGAAAAAGAATAAAAGAGAATTGTAATAAAATAAAATAAACTTCAACCCTTGAATGAGAAGCATACAACCCTCCAATTGAGAATCCAAGTAATAGAGAATTGTAGAGAAAAACACCATTTGTAAATAGTTTTTGTTTTATTCTTTTTTATTTTTTTAGATATTTGTGAGGTTAAATATTGATTGAGATTTAATTGAGTGTTGATTTAAATTTCATATTACTTGGATTTTGAATTGGAGGGTTGTATGCTTCTCATTCAAGGGTTGAAGTTTATTGAATTCAAGAGATTGGTTTGATTATTCTTCTCTCTACTCTTTTATATTAAATGCCTATTGAATATTTGTTTATTATGTTTGATACCATGTTAGGCTAAATCCCCTTTCAAGGGGTGGGGTAAAACCCTTATTTGATGTTATTTTATTTTAATTAGTTTAATTACTTGAAAAATCCTTTTGAATGTTAATTTTAATCCCTCGCCCTTAAATTTACGCCTCGAGAGAGGGTAAATGATTTTCGAGAGAAAATCAAAATTCTAATTATAATACCCATTTTAGATTCGAACTAGAGATAGGTGCTTCTTAAGTGGGGTATTATAACTTGAATTTTAACTCTAAATTTATTTTCTAAGATTAACATAAATTTTAATTGATCGATCCTAGCGGGTGATTAATTAAAAGGAGTGTAGATCTAATTTTCTAGAGTTGTGGGGTGTTAAACTTAATATTCTAAAAGGTTACTATTAAAATTACATTTGCAATGAGATTTGATTTGTAATTTTGATATTAATTTGGGAGAATTAAAATAA
Source organism: Sambucus nigra (assembly GCA_949130495.1). Lineage (NCBI taxonomy): Eukaryota > Viridiplantae > Streptophyta > Magnoliopsida > Dipsacales > Adoxaceae > Sambucus > Sambucus nigra. The sequence goes on from OX422218.1 coordinate 141,944,911, forward strand.
TTAAATTAATTAATTAGAATAACTAAAATTTGTGGTGTAAACCCACTCTTTGATTGTTCTCACAATTATTTACCTCACTTTATCTCTTATTCTAGTGTTAGACTTTATTTTCCATTTTAGTAATTTTCTAGTTAGTTGTTATCATATAACATTTAGTTTAGTTTAGTTTAAACCTCACCTCACCCTATTGTTTTAATATTGAAAAAAGCTAAAAAAATTAGAAAAGTGAAAAAGCACAAAAGGAAAATAAAAAGTGAATTACAATTGAATTTGTCTCTAGCTTACTCCCTTGGAAGTGGATTGATATCCTTACTTACCTCTACACTTGAGTTTGTTTTATTTTTGTAGGTATTTGAGGTTTTAATTAGAAGAGCTTGTACAACAACGACAAAAATATACGCAAAAGTTCTTTCTATCACTTTCTTTAATTAGGAGACTTGTCTTCTTTTATTTTCTTTTTTATTTTCTTTTATTCTTTTTTCCCACTTGGTATAAAAGTAAGCTTTTCTTTATTTTTGTAAGTGAGGGTTAGTTTTTAGATAGTTTTAGGCAAGGATTAGGGTTTTGGGGAGCTCATTTCTTTCTCCACATTGGGTGTTCCTCATTTGTGGATTGTAAGTGCACTTTTAATTATCCCAACCAATTAATATAGTTGTTCTTCCTTTTATTTCCAAGCTTTGTATTAATTTAATTTCCATGCTTATTTATTTCATGCCTAGTTAAAATTTGTGTATTTATTTATTTCTTGTCTAACTTATTAATTAGTTTAATCATGTGTGTTGAGTAGTTAAATAGGGTTTGCGTCGTGTGTCCGCCATTGATGGGCGTCGAGCTCCGAAAATTAGGTTTCGTGTAAAATTGTATTTAATTAAAACCTCGCGAATTAAAATGGGATTATTATGCGTTTAACTTTCATTGTCACGCAACGTTAGTATTAAAACGATAGCCCGATTTTAATCCGCGTGTGACCATTTTTTATTAAATATTTAATCTCGCTTCGTTGGATTAAATTCCTTCATGTGTGATGTTTATGATTAATTAAAAATGCTCGATTAAATTTTTTCGAATCGAAATTCTAATTCCGCGTGTTTGGCCCTTGGTGGATATGTGATCCCGACCCTCGTTTTATTAATTATTGCTCAGACTTAACTTCTTATTTTTCCCTTTTATTTAAAACAGCCCATCACCTTTTACAATTTTATTCCTGAAATAATAAACCGAACACTCCCTGTGGATTCGCTACCCGCCTTACCGCGATACTTGTATTGCAAGTACAGTCGTAATTTAGGTTTTTGTATTAACGCGGTGAAACATATACAACGATTAGCGTGCTGATGATGCGCTACCTTTCACATGCTTGATCAGTGACCTGTCATTTGGGTGTGTTAGGTATGAGCGTATCCCAATGGCTTAGAACTATGTTCGCCTCCAATATAGTGTGATTTGATTTATGGTTCGAGGGAGACTATTTGAACTAGTGTCCTTATGTAGTACTTGCTGTACTAGAACTTAATAACAGAGTATGCTTGCACCGCATGTCACACCCCCAAACCCAAATTCCCTACTAATCATTTATTATTGGAATAATTAGATCATAATCTTGAGCCCATTGGAAATATGATTCATTCATCAATGATTTCCTACATAATGTGAATCATGAACATAATATTATTCTTGTACCATATAAAAATCAATATGAGAGTCATAATTAAGTGGACATACAATACTGTGATTAATTATGATCAACTCAATCCATACTAAATCAATATATACAATGTGTGAGTATATTAAAATTTTCAGTGTGACAACGATAAAATCCCCATTTTTAAACCCCAGCTCTCTCCAACGATTTAACTCTCAAAGTTACCGGTCATATGGTATCCTAGCTGGCAGTGTACGAACCTAAAATTGTTAAAATATAAACAGTAAGCATTAAGCTTAGTGAGGTACACCTTCCCTGCAATGGAATAACAATTCTATATCGAATCTGTGGATATAAAACTGAAAAATCCTGCCCATTGGCAATAACAAATCCTGGATCATAAGATCCAAATAATTCTGCCCATTGGCAATAACAAATCCTGGATCATAAGATCCAAATAATTCTTCCCGTTGGCAATAACAAATCTTGGATATTTGAATATCCAAACAAATCCTGAATACCGAAGTATTCAAACAAATCCTGCTCTTAGAGCTATATTTATATATATGTGTATACGAAACAATCACAAGTACACTCACCTTGACAATTTAACTAGCTTTTCCCTTGCCTTTAGCCGGTACTTATTCAATCAGCTCTTCTTCCCTTCCTATCATTCTTAAAGTATTAGTATCATCATAAGAATATTAATAATCCAAAGAATAACTTCAACATAACTCAATTCATAAGCATCATATGATTCAATTCAAATCATTCATCATAAATGAAGTCTCATCTAGACTCAGGTTATGATATCTAACATATTCAAATTACAGCCCAAACCCACTTAAATTCTTCTCGATAATCCAATCCTTATCATATTATGTTTCCAACACAAAATACAACACATCATTCCAGTGTTTCCTAGAGCAAGATATGCCCATTTCTTTACTACATAGCAAATCTCCCCTATAGGCTCTTTTATCGTTCATTCAACTTCCAAGAATTTTCATAATTTTTTATACATCATAAATTTCTATGATATTTCACCCAACATCAGTAAACATATTGAACAATACAAAATTAAAGTTTCATATTTTTTAAGGTTCGTTTTCTATGTCAAGCAAAAAATCGAACACGTGGAGGGCATACTTTCACCCTTAGGGCAGATTTCATACCCGAACTTCAAACTCTCACCACGGACTCATTTCTTGGTATTTTCGTATGATTTTCGGATATCTCACACAATATGAGTCCATGTTAATCTCCAATTGGAATTAATCAATTCGATTAAGTATACAAAAAGATATGGAAGTTTGAATAAACAAGGTTTCTAAACAAACAATTTCAAGGGTTTACACATTCAAGTTTTCTTAAACTTGCATTTATCCATAAGTACACATCAAGACATGGAATTTCAGTAAACAAATGATTATTTCAATCATTTAAATAAGTAATACAAAAAAATAAACAAGATTTATGGATGGAAATACCTTTGGGGCTTTTACGTAATTTTCTATGATTTTTTCTTCAATTTCTCCTTACACTTTCTTCCTAAACTTCAAAATTCTCTTTCCTTAGGTTAAAACTCTTCCATGGCTGAAAAATGATGAAGGGAGAGATTAATTCAAGGGTTTTAAGTCGGCATAAGGGCACTCCCTCTTGGTCCAATCAAAATATAACATGTGGTTCCATATAAGACAACATATAATTTAAGGCTAAATGACTACTTTACCCCCTATTCGTAAAAAGATGATGTATTCTCTCTCGAATGTACGTTTGATGCACCGTTTATTGTGCTACAAACCTAACTCATATATATATAACTATATAGTTTATAACTCAAGTCAATTATTATATTATAATGGTCAAAACTAGCCTTGAACATGAACATTCCTACCGAAAACTTCAAAATTTCATATTTGTAACTAATTCGATATTTCATGCTTTATGAAGGTAGGTTTAGACTAAACATAATGACTTAACATTATTTATACTAATAACATATTATCCATATCACATAAGTTAATCATTATTTAAACATAATTTATCATAATTATATTCGGGTTGTCACAATTCTCCCCCTGTTAGGAAATTTCATCCCCGAAATTGACATACTTTGGTTGTCCGAATCAAAAAAATACGGATAAAGAATCTTCATGCTATGCTCACTCTCCCATGTAGCTGATTACATGGAATTCCTTCTCCACACGACCTTTACAAGTGGGATCACTTTTGATCTCAATATTTGTTATTTCCTATTGACGATTGCAAGTGGTTCTTCCACATAGCTCAAATCTTCCTTCAACGCAATAGGTTGTTCCACCAACACATGTGAAGGATCCACTACATATTTCCTCAACATAGAAACATGGAAAACATCATGTAATCGAACTGACTCTTGTGGTAATGCTAACTTATAGGCAACCATCCCGACATTCTCAAGAATTTCATAAGGTCCAATGTAGCGTGGACTTAATTTCCCTTTCTTTCCATATCTCATAACTCCTTTCCATGGCGATATCCGAAGAAACACATAATCCCCTTTCTGGAATTCCAATTCTTTTCGTCGTTTATCCGCATAACTTTTTTGTCTATATTGAGCTGTTCTTATTATATCTTGAATAATATTCACTTTTTCAGTGGTGACTTCAATCAATTCTGGACCCTCTATCTTCCTTTCACCAGCTTCACCCCAACATATCGGTGTACGACATCGTCTACCGTACAATGCTTCATATGGAGCCATACCAATAGTAGACTGAAAACTATTGTTATATGCAAATTCTATCAAAGGAAAATATTGATCCCAATTACCTTTGAAATCAAGCACACAAGCTCTAAGCATAACTTCCAAGATTTGTATTGTCCTTTTAGACTGCCCATCTGTCTGGGGATGGAAAGCCGTACTAAACTTTAAGTTGGTACCCATAGCATACTGTAAACTATCCCAAAATCTGGATGTAAAAGTAGGGTCCCTATCTGAAACAATAGAAATAGGTGCTCCATGAATCAAATAATTTCATTAACATACAATCTAGCATACCTATCAACTTTATACGTAGTCTTGACTGCTAGAAAGTGAGCTGACTTGGTTAACCTGTCTACTACTACCCAAATTGAATCTGACCCCTTCTGAGATTGAGGAAGCCCAACCCAAAATCCATCGTTACATGATCCCATTTCCACTCCGGTATTGGCAAAGGTTAAAGCAAACTAGTAGGTTTCTGATGCTCCACTTTCACTTGCTGACATATAAGGCACCTAGAAACGAATCAGCTATTTCCTTCTTCATATTATTCCACCAATAATGCTCCTTCAAATCCCTGTACATTTTAGTACTACCATGATGCATAGTATAAATGGAATTATGAGCCTCATCTAAAATTTCCTCTTTCAATTCACCCACATTGGGCACACATAACTGCTGCTTATACAATAAAGTGCCATCATTAACAATACAAAAATCGTCAAACTTTCCATCTCGAACATCTTTTCGTTTATTCCCAAGAAAAGGATCCTGACTTTGCGAATCACGAATACGGGTAGCTAACAAAGGCCTCACTCTTACATTAGCCAAGAACCTATCCCCGTCTGCTAGCTTCAATTCTACTCCCATCAATCTTAACTCCATGATGTGGGAAACTCTATTACACCGAATACAAGATAACCTACCCGAAGCCTTTCTACTCAGAGCATCTGCAACTACATTTGCCTTCCTTAGGTGGTAGTGAATTGTACAATCATAGTCTTTAATTAACTCCATCCACCACCTCTGTTTCAAATTCAACTCCTTTTGAGTAAATAAATACTTAAGGCTTTGATTGTCAGTAAAAATTTCACATACCTCACCATATAGATAATGACGCCATAATTTCAAAGCAAACATAATAGCAGCAAGTTCTAAATCATGTGTAGTATAATTACATTCATGTGTACACAACTGCCTAGAAGCATAAGCAATAACTTTACCATGCTACATAAAAAAACAACCCAACCCCTGATGTGAAGCATCGGTATAAATAACAAAACCATCTTCACTATGCGGAATAGTAAGAACAAGTACAGTTACCAACCTCTTTTTCAATTCATCAAAACTATTTTCATAATCTGAATTCCATTCAAACTTAATATCTTTCCGGGTCAATTTAGTCATTGGCAAGGCAATTGAAGAAAATCCTTTAATAAACCTTCTATAATACCTAGCTAAACCCAGAAAACTCCTCACCTCTGTCACATTATTGTGCTTCTCCCAATTTACAATAGCTTCTACCTTCTTGGGATCAACACATATACCATCTCCAGAAATAACATGGCCTAAAAATACAATTTTTGATAGACAAAATTCACATTTGCTAAACTTAGCATACAATTGCTTATCTTTAAACACATTCAAAATAGTTCTGAGATGCGTTTCATGTTCAACCATATCACGTGAATAAATCAGAATATCATCAATAAAAACTATCACAAATGAATCAACAAAAGGATGCAGTACTCGGTTCATAAGATCCATAAATACAGCTGGAGCATTAGTCACCCCAAAAGGCATCACCAAAAACTCAAAATGACCATACCGAGTGCGAAAAGCAGTTTTAGAAATATCACTCTCCTTCACCCTCAATTGATGATACCCTGATCACAAGTCTATCTTTGAAAACACTTTAGCACCCTGTAACTGATCAAACAAATCATCTATACGAGGTAAAGGATATTTGTTCTTAATTTTAGCTTTATTCGATTGCCTATAATCAATACACAAAGGCATAGTACCATCTTTCTTTTTCACAAATAAAACTGGTGCACCCCATGGAGATACACTAGGTTATATAAACCCCCTATCAAGTAAATCCTGCAACTGGATCTTAAGTTCTTTCAATTCAACAGGTGACATTCTATATGATGCCATAGAAATAGGGTCTGTCCCCGATGCTACTTCAATACTAAATTCAACCTCTCTTTCTGGAGGTAACCCGAGCAACTCACTAGTAAACACTTCTGGAAAATCCCGTACAATAGGAACATCAACTAACTGTAAATCCCCCTTCCCTGTGTCAAGAACATATGCAATAAAACCCTCACAACCCTTACTCAATAATTTCCTCATCTGAATAGCAGAAATGATGCAACTGGGAACAATTTTCCTTTCCCCCAAAAATTTGAATTCAGGCTCACCAGGCATATTAAAAACAACTTCCTTACAGAAACAATCCATAGATGCATGATATTTAGATAACTAATCCATTCCCATAATTGTATCATAATAAGAAATATACAATGGAAGTAAATTTATAACTGTATCTCTAACCCCCACAGTCAAAACACAATCACGAAAAACATATTCGGCTACAACCATATCCCCCATAAGAATATAAATACCCGATCCCACATCTAAACGAGTACATGGTCTATTCAGGTATACAGCAAAAGCATAGGACACAAAAGAATGTGTGGAACCAGGATCAATCAAAACATAAGCACTTTTATCAGTAATAGAAAGTGTACATGTCACCACATCCGGGGTAATATGAGCCTCTTTCATCGTAAAGACTCGTCCACCTGGCCTGGAACCACTAGCTTGTCCTTTGCCCATACTTTTCACTGCACTGCCTGGAGATAACACTCTACTTGCTACTTCACTAGGTGCTGCTGGAGTCTCTGCCAACTGCGGACAATTCTTCTTAACATCCCCACTTGATGACAATGGTAGCATTCCACTCCTTTAAGCCTAGGACACTCGGATTTATAATGCCCCTCCTCTTTACAAAAAAATATGTAACTTAAGTCAACATATTTTCAAATTGTAGTCGTATTCTCAAACTGGGAGTCCCATGACTGTGTGGTCAGTTCCTATGAGTTACATTGGTCCCGTGTGAGGTGTTGGTACCTCTCACGGGTTGTACGAGGGATGTTTCATGTTTTCACCCTTTAATGCTTTTTTTTAAGCTCAAGTACTCATATTTTCAACTTATCATCATCTTTTCATACCGGGAGTCCCGAGACTGCGTGGTCAGTTCCTACGAGTTACATTGGTCCCGTGTGAGGTGTTGGTACCTCTCACGGGACCTTACGAGGGTTATTTCGTGTTTTCACCCTCTAACCCCTTATTTTTAAGCTTAAGTGCCATTATTTTTAAATTATCGTCGTATTCTCAAATCGGGAGTCCCATGATCGCGTGGTCAATTCCTACGAGTTACATTGGTCTCGTGTGAGGTGTTGGTACCTCTCACGGGGCCGTTCGGGGCTATTTTGGGTTTTTATGTTGTAACGCCTTATTTTTAAGCTTAACTCCTCATATTTTTGAAATTATAGTTGTATTCCCAAATTGGGAGTCTCGTGACCGCGCGGTTAGTTCCTACGAGTTACATTGGTCCCATGTGAGGTGTTGGTGCCTCTCACGGGCCGTATGGGGGCTTTTTTGAGTTTTTACCTTCGAACGCTTTATTTTTAAGCTTAAGTCCTCATATTTTCAATTTTTTGTCGTATTATCAAATTGGGAGTCCCGTGATCGCGCGGTCTGTTCCTATGGTTACATTGGTCCCGTGTGAGGAGTAGCTGCCTCTCACGGGACCAATTCGGGGATGTTTAGAGCTTTTACCATCTAATACCTTGGTTTTAAGCTTAAGTCCTCATATTTTAAAATTATAATCGTATTCTCAAACCGGGAGTCCCGTGACTGCGCGGTTCGTTCCTATGAGTTACATTGGTCCCCTGTGAGTTCCTTCATGTTTTCACCTTCTAATGCTTTTTTTTAAGCTCAAGTCCACATATTTTCAACTTATCATCATCTTCTCAAATCGGGAGTCCCGTGACTGCGCAGTCAGTTCCTACGAGTTACATTGGTCCCGTGTGAGGTGTTGGTGCCTCTCACGAGACCTTACGGGGCCAGTTTCGTATGTTCATCCTCTAACGCCTTGTTTTTAAGCTTAAGTGCTCATATTTTCAAATTATAGTCGTATTCTCAAACTGGGAGTCCCGTGACTGTGCGGTCAGTTACTACGAGTTACATTGGTCCCGTGTGATGTGTTGGTGCCTCTCACGGGCCGTACGGGGGTTGTTTCATGTTTTCACCCTCTAATGATTTTTTTAAGCTCAATTCCACATATTTATAGCTTATTGTCGTATTCTCAAATCGAAAGTCCCATGACTGTGCGGTCAGTTCCTATGAGTTATATTGGTCCCGTGTGTTGGTGCCTCTCACGGGACCGTATGGGGGCTATTTCATGTTTTCGCCCTCTAATGCCTGGTTTTTAAGCTTAAGTGCTCATATTTTCAAATTATCATCGTATTCTCAAATTGGGAATCTCGTGATTGCGCAGTCAGTTCCTACGAGTTACATTGGTCCTGTATGAGGTGATGGTGCCTCTCACAGGGCAGTTCGGGGTCTATTTCAGTTTTTTACCTTCTAATGCCTTGTTTTTAAGCTTAACTCCACGTATTTTTGAAATTATAGTCGTATTCTCAAATCGGGAGTCCCGTGTCTGAACGGTTAGTTCCTACGAGTTACATTGGCCCCGTGTGAGGTGTTGGTGCTTCTCACGGGGCCTTACGGGGGTTGTTTCATATTTTCACCATCTAACGCCATATTTTTAAGCTTAAGTCCTCGTATTTTCAAATTATAGTCGTATTCTCAAACCGAGAGTCCCGTGATCACACGATCAGTTCCTACGTGTTACATTGGTCCTGTGAGAGGTGTTGGTGCCACTTACTGGGATGTACGTGGGCTATTTTGGGTGTTTACCTTTTCATGCCTTGTTTTTAATCTTAAGTCCTCATATTTTCAAATTACAGTCGTATTATCAAATCGAGAGTCCCGTGACTATGGGGTCAATTCCTACGAGTCACATTGGTCCTGTGTTAGGTGTTGGTGCCTCTCATGGGGCCTTAAGGGGGTTGTTTCATATTTTCACTCTCTAATGCCTCGTTTTTAAGCTCAAGTCCTCATATTTTCAAATTATCATCGTATTCTCAAATTCGTAATCCCATGATCGCGCGATCACTTCTTACGAGTTACATTGGTCCTGTGAGAGGTGTTGGTGCCACTCACAGGGCCGTACGGGGGTCGTTTCGGGTTTTTACCTTCTCACGCCTTATTTTTAAGCTTGAGTCCTCATATTTTCAAATTATACTCATATTCTCAATCCGAGAGTCTCGTGATAGCGCGATCAGTTCCTATGAGTTACATTGGTCCCGTGTGAGCTGTTGGTGCCTCCCACGAGGACTTAAGGGGGTTGTTCATGTTTTCACCCTCTATTGCCTTACTTTTAAGCTCAATTCCTCATATTTTCAAATCATCATCGTATTCTCAAATCGGGAGTCCCGTGATCGCACCGTCAGTTCCTACGATATACATTTGTCCCGTGAGAGGTGTTGGTGCCTCTCACGAGACAGTATGGGGGCTCTTTTATGTTTTCACCCTCTAACGCCTTCTTTTTAAGCTGAAGTCCTTGTATTTTACAATTTTCATCGTATTATTAAATCGGGAGTCTCGTGATCGCACGGTTAGTTCCTATGAGTTACATTGGTCACGTGTGAGGTGTTGGTGCCTCTCACGGGGCCGTTCGGGGGTTCTTTTGGGTTTTTGCCTTCTAACGCCTTATTTTTAAGCTTAAGTCCTCATATTTTAAAATTATAGTCATATTCTCAAACTGGGAGTACTCGGACTGGGTGATCAGTTCCTACGAGCCACATTGGCCCCGTGTGAGGTGTAACTGCCTCTCACAGGGGCGTTCCGGGGCTGTTTAGTGTTTTTACCTTCTAACGCCTTGGTTTTAAGTTTAAGTCCTCATATTTTCAAATTTTAGTCATATTCTCAAACCGGGTGTCCCGTGACTGGGCGATCAGTTCCTATGAGTTACATTGGTCCCGTGTGAGGTGTTTGTGCTTCTCACGTGCCGTACGGGGGTTGTTTCATGTTTTCACCCTCTAGTGCTTTTTTTAACCTCAAGTCCTCATTATTTCAACTTATCATCATATTCTCAAATTCGGAGTCCCGTGATTACGCAGTCAGTTCCTACGAGTTACGTTGGTCCCGTGTGAGGTGTTGGTGCCTCTCACGGGATCGTACGAGGGCTATTTCGTGTTTGCACCCGCTAACGCCTTGTTTTTAAGCTTAAGTGCTCATATTTTGAAATTATAGTCGTATTCTTGAACCGGGAGTCCCGCGATTGCGCAATCAGTTCCTTTGAGTTACATTGGTCCCGTGCGAGGTGTTGGTGCCTCTCAAGGGCCGTATGGGGGTTGTTTCAAGTTTTCACCCTCTAATGCTTTTTTTTAAGCTCAAGTCCTCATATTTTCAACTTATAATCGTATTCTCAAACCAGGAGTCCCGTGATCGCGCGGATAGTTCCTGCGTGTTACATAGGTCCCGTGAGAGTTGGTGGTGCCCCTTACAGGACCGTACAGGGGCTATTTCATGTTTTCACCCTCTAACGCCTTATATTTAAGTTTAAGTCCTTATATTTTCAAATCATCGTCATATTATCAAATCGTGAGTCCCGTGAACGCGCGGTCAATTACTATGAGTTATGGGGCCGTTCGGGGGTTGTTTCGAGTTTTTACCATCTAACACCTTTTTTTTAAGCTTAAGTCATCATATTTTCAAAAACTAGTCGTATTCTCAAACCTAGAGTCCCGTGATCGCGCAATCAGTTCCTACGTGTTACATTGGTCCCATGAGAGGTGTAGGTGCCACTCACGGGGCCGTACAGGGGTTATTTCGGGTTTTTACCTTCTAACATCTTATTTTTAAGCTTAAGTCTTCATATTTTCAAATTAAAGTCGTATTCTCGAATAGAGAGTCCCGTGACTGGGCGATCAGTTCTTACGAGTTACATTGGTCCCGTGTGAGGTGTTAGTGCCTCTCACGGGGACTTACGAGGGTTATTTCATGTTTTCAACCTCTAATTCCTTGTTTTCAAGCTCAAGTCCTCAAAATTTTAAATTATCATCGTATTCTCATACTGAAAGTCCCGTAATCGCGTGGCCAGTTCCTACGTGTTACATGGGTCCCGTGAGAGGTGTTGGTGCCTCTCACGGGACCGTACGGGGGCTCTTTCTTATTTTCACCATCTAACGCCTTGTTTTTAAGCTTAAGTCCTCATATTTTTAAATTATCATCGTATTCAAAATCGGTAGTCCCGTGATCATGCCGTCAGTTCCTACGAGTTACATTAGTCCCATGAGCGTTGTTGGTGCCTCTCATGGGACCGTACGGTTGCTGTTTTGGGTTTTTACCTTCTAATGCCTTGTTTTTAAGCTCAAGTTCTCATATTTTCAAATTATCATCATATTCTCAAATTGGGAGTCCCATGATCGCGTGGTCATTTCCTACGAGTTACATTGGTCCCGTGAGAGGTGTTGGTGCCACTCACGGGGCCGTACGGGGATTTTTTTGGGTTTTTACCTTCTAATGTCTTATTTTTAAGCTTAATTCCTCATATTTTCAAATTGTAGTTGTATTCTCAAACCGAGAGTCCCGGGACAATGTGGTCAGTTCCTACGAGTTACATTGGTCCCGTGTGAGGTGTTGGTGCCTCTCACGGGGCCTTAAGGGGGTTGTTCTTATTTTCACCCTCTAATTCCTTGCTTTTAAGCTCAAGTCCCCATATTTTCAAATCATCATCGTATCCTCAAATTTGGATTCCCGTGATCGCATCGTCAGTTCCTGCGAGTTACGTTCGTCCCGTGAGAGGTGTTGGTGCCTCTCATGGGACTATACGGGGGATGTTTCGGGTTTGTACCTTCTAACGCCTTGTTTTTAAGCTTAAGTGCTCATATTTTATAATTAAAGTTGTATTCTCAAACCGGGAGTCCCGTGATTGCAAGGTCAGTACTTATATTTTACATTGGTCCCGTGAGAGGTGTTGGTGCCACTCACGAGGCCGTACGGGGGTTGTTTTGGGTTTTCACGCTCTAATGCCTTATTTTTAAGCTCAAGTCCTCAAATTTTCAAATTAGCATTGTACTCAAAAACCGGTAGTCCCGTTATTGTGCGGTCAGTTGCTACATGTTACATTGGTCTCTTAGAGGTGTTGGTGCATCTCATGGGACCGTACGGGGCCTCTTTCTTATTTTCACCATCTAACGCCTTATTTTTATACTTAGGTCCTCATATTTTCAAATTATCGTTGTATTCAAAATTGGGAGTCCCGTGATCGCGCGGTGTGTTCTTTTGAGTTAACTTGGTCCTGTGTGAGCTGTAGCTGCCTCTCATGGGGCCATTCGGCAGCTGTTTCGGATTTTTACCTTCTAATGCCTTGTTTTTAAGCTTTAGACATCATATTTTCAAATTATAGTGATATTCTCGAACTGGGAGTTCTGTGACTACGCGGTCAGTTTCAACGAGTTACATCGGTCCCGTGTGAGATGTTGGTGCTTCTCACGGGCCTTACGGGGGTTATTTCATGTTTTCACCCTCTAACGCCTTGTTTTTAAGCTTAAGTACTCATATTTTTAAATTATAGACGTATTCTCAAATTGAATGTCCCGTGATCGTGCGGTCTGTTCCTACGAGTTACATTAGTCCCGTGTGAGGTCTAGCTGCCTCTCATGCGGCCGTTTGGTGGCAGTTTGGGGTTTTACTTTCTAATGCCTTGGTTTTAATCTTAAGTCCTCATATTTTCAAATTATAGTTGTATTCTCAAACCGGGAGTCCCGCGACTGCTCGGTCAGTTTTGACGAGTTACGTGGGTCCCATGTGAGTTGTTGGTGCCTCTCACGGGGCCGTATGGGGGTTGTTTAATGTTTTCACCCTCTAATGCCTTTTTTTTAAGCTTAAGTCCTCATATTTTCAATTTATTGTCATTTTCTAAAGCTGGGAGTCCCGTGACTGCGCGGTCAGTTCCTACGAGTTACATTTTTCCCGTGTGAGGTGTTGGTGCCTCTAACGGGGCCGTACGGGGGTTGTTTCATGTTTTCACCCTCTAATGCCTTATTTTTATGCTTAAGTCCTCGTATTTTACAATTTTTGTCGTATTGTCAAGTCGAGAGTCCCGTGATCATGCGGTCAGTTCCTACGGGCTACATTGCTATCGTGTGAGGAGTTGGTGCCTCTCACGGGGCCGTTCGGGGATTGTTTCGGGTTTTTACCTTCCAACGCCTTGTTTTTACACTTAAGTCCTCATATTTTCAAATTATAGTCATATTCTCAGATTCGGAGTCCCGTGACTGCGCGGTCAGTTCCAATGTGTTACATTAGTGTCTGTGATGTGTTGGTAACTCTCACGGGTCGTACGTGGGCTATTTCGTGTTTTCACCCTCTAATGCTTTTTTTTAAGCTCAAGTCATCATATTTTTAACTTATCGTCGTATTCTCAAATTGAGAGTCCGGTGACTTCGCGGTTAGTTCCTACGTATTACATTGGTCCCGTGAGAGGTGTTGGGGCCTCTCACGGGACCGTACAGGGGTTCTTTCAAGTTTTCATGCTCTAACGCCTTCTTTTTATGCTTAAGACCTCGTATTTTACAACTATTGTCGTATTATCAAATTGGGACTCCCGTAAATGTGCGGTCAGTTCCTACGAGTTACATTGGTCGCGTGTGAGGTGTAGGTGCCTCTCACGGGGCCATTCGGGGGCTGTTTAGGGTTTTTACCTTCTAACGCCTTATTTTTAAGCATCATCCTCATATTTTCAAATTTTCATCGTATTATCAAATCAGGAGTCCCGTGATCGCGCGGTCTATTCCTACGAGTTACATTGGTCCCGTGTGAGGTGTATCTGCCTCTCACGGGGCCGTTCGACGGCTATTTTGGGTTTTTACCTTCTCACACCTTGGTTTTAAGCTTAAGTCATCATATTTTCAAATTATAGTCGTATTCTCAAACTGGTAGTCCCGTGACTGCGCGGTCAGTTCCTACGAGTTACATTTGTCCCATGTCAGGTGTTGGTGCCTCTCACGGACCTTACGGGGTTTATTTCGTGCTTTCACCCTCTAATGCTTTTTTTTAAGCTCAACTTCTCATATTTTCAACTTATCATCGTATTCTCAAACTGGGAGTCCTGTGACTGCGTAGTCAGTTCCTACGATTTACATTGGTCCCGTGTGAGGTGTTGGTGCATCTTACGGCGCCGTACGAGGGTTGTTTCATGTTTTCACCCTCTAATGCTTTTTTTAAGCTCAAGTCCTCATATTTTCAACTTATCGTCGTATTCTCAAATCGGGAGTCCCGTGACTACACGATCAGTTCCTACGAGTTACATTCGTCCCGTGTGACGTGTAAGTGCCTCTCATGGGACTGTACGGGGGTTATTTCGTGTTTTCACCCTCTAACGCCTTATTTTTACGCTTAAGTGCTCATATTTTAAAATTATCATCGTATTCTCAAATCGAGAGTCTCGTGATCGCGCGGTCAGTTTCTACGAGTTACATTGGTCCCGTGTGAGTGTTAGTGCCTCTCACGGGGCCGTTCGGGGGCTGTTTCGAGTTTTTACCTTCTAACGCCTTGTTTTTAATATTAAGACCTCATATTTTCAAATTATAGTGGTATTCTCAAATCGGGAGTCCCGTGACTGCGAGGTCAGTTACTATGAGTTACATTGGTCCCGTGTGAGGTGTTGGTGCTTCTCACGGGGCCTCATAGAGGCTGTTTCATGTTTTCACCCTCTAACGCCTTGTTTTTCAGCTTAAGTCCTCATATTTTAAAATTATAGTCGTATTCTCAGACCGAGAGTCCTTTGATCACGTGGTCAGTGCCTATGTGTAACATTGGTCCCATGAGAGGTGTTAGTGCCACTCACGGGGCCATACGGGGGCTGTTTCGAGTTTTTCCCTTCTAACGTCTTAGTTTTAAGCTTAAGTCCTCCTATTTTCAAATTATGGTCATATTCTCAAATCGGGAGTCCCGTGACTACGCGGTCAGTTCTTACGAGTTACATTGGTCCCGTGTGAGGTGTTGGAGCATCTTACGGCGTCGTACAGGGGTTGTCTCATATTTTCACCCTCTAATGCTTTTTTTATGCTCAAGTCCTCATATTTTCAACTTATCATCGTATTCTCGAACTAATAGTCCCGTGACTGCGCGGCCAGTTCCTACGGGTTACATTTGTCCCATGTGAGGTGCAAGTGCCTCTCACCCGTACGGGGGTTATTTCGTGTTTTCACCCTCTAACGCCTTGTTTTTAAGCTTAAGTGCTCATATTTTCAAATTATCGTCATATTCTCAAATCAGGAGTCTCTTGATCGCGCGATCAGTTTCTCGAGTTACATTGGTCCCGTGTGAGGTTTTGGTGCCTCTCACGAGACGTTCGGGGGCTTTTTTTGAGTTTTACCTTCTAACGCCTTGTTTTTAAGCTTAAGACCTCATATTTTCAAATTATACTAGTATTCTCAAACCGGGAGTCCTGTGACTGCACAGTCAGTTCCTACGAGTTACATTAGTCCCGTGTGAGGTTTCGGTGCTTCTAACGGGGGTTGTTTCATGTTTTCACCCTCTAACGCCTTGTTTTTAAGCTTAAGTCCTCATATTTTCAAATTATAGTCATATTCTCAAACCGAGAGTCATGTCATCATGCGGTTAGTGCCTACGTGTTATATTGGTCTCCTGAGAGGTGTTGGTGCCACTCACGGGGACGTACGGGGCCCTTTCAAGTTTTCACCATCTAACTCCTTATTTTTAAGCTTAAGTCCTCATATTTTCAAATTATCATCGTATTCTCAAACCGGGAGTCCCGTGATCGCAAGGTCTGTTCCTACGAGTTACATTGGTCTCGTGTGAGGTGTAGCTGCCTCTCATGGGGCCATTCGGGGGCTGTTTGGGGTTTTTACATTCTCATGCCTTGGTTTTAAGCTTAAGTCCTCATATTTTCAAATTATACTTATATTCTCAAACCACGAGTCCCGTGACTGCGCGAACAATTTCCACGTGTTACATTGGTCCCGTGTGAGTTGTTGGTGCCTCTCACGGGGCCGTACGGGGGTTGTTTCATGTTTTCACCCTCTAACGGCTTTTTTAAGCTTAGGTCCTCATATTTTCAACTTATGGTCGTATTCTCAAATAGGGAGTCCCGTGACTGCGCGATCAGGTCCTACGAGTTACATTGTTCCCGTGTGAGGTGGTGGGACCTCTCATGGGGCCGTACGAGGGTTGTTTCATGTTTTCACCCTCTAATGCATTGTTTTTAAGCTTAAGTGCTCGTATTTTACCATTTTCGTCGTATTATCAAATCGGAGTCCCGTGATCACGCGGTCAGTTCCTACGGGTTACATTGCTATCATGTGAGGAGTTGGTGCCTCTGACGGGGCCATTCGGGGGTTGTTTTGGGTTTTTACCCTCTAACGCCTTATTTTTACGCTTAAGTCTTCATATTTTCAAATTATAGTCATATTCTCAAACAGGGAGTCCTGTGACTGTGCCGTCATTTCCTACGAGTTACATTGGTCCCGTGTGAGGCGTTGGTAACTCTCACGGGCCGTACGGGGGCTATTTCGTCTTTTCACCCTCTAATTCTTTTTTTAAGCTCAAGTTGTCATATTTTCAACTTGTCATCGTATTCTCAAATCGGGAGTCCCGTGACTGCGCGGTTAGTTCCTACGTATTACATTGGTCTCGTGAGAGGTGTTGGTGGCTATCACGAGGCCGTACGGAAGCTCTTTCGTGTTTTCACCCTCTAACGCCTTCTTTTTAAGCTGAAGTCCTTGTATTTTACAACTATCATCATATTATCAAATTAGGAGTCCCGTGATCGTGCGGTCAGTTCCTACGAGTTATATTGATCGCGTGTGAGGTGTTGGTGCCTCTCACGGGGCCGTTCGGGGGCTGTTTCAGGTTTTTACCTTCTAACGCCTTATTTTTAAGCTTCAGTCCTCATATTTTCAAATTTTTGTCATATAATCAAATTGGTAGTCCCGTGATCACGCGATCTGTTCCTACGAGTTACATTGGTCCCGTGTGAGGTGTATCTGCCTCTCACGGGGCAGTTCGGGGGTTGCTTCGGGTTTTTACCTTCTACGCCTTGGTTTGAAGCTTAAGTCGTCATATTTTCAAATTATAATCGTATTCTCAAACTGGGAGTCCCGTGACTGAACGGTCAGTTCCTATGAGTTACATTTGTCCCGTGTGAGGTGTTGGTGCCTCTCACGGGCAGTACAGGGTCTATTTCGTGTTTTCACCCTCTAATGCTTTTTTTTAGCTCAAGTGCTCATATTTTCAACTTAACGTCGTATTCACAAACCGGGAGTCCTGTGACTGCGCGGTCAGTTCCTACGAGTTACATTGGTCCCGTGTGAGGTGTTGGTGCATCTTACGGTGTCGTACCAGGGTTGTTTCTTAGTTTCACCCTCTAATGCTTTTTTTAAGCTCAAGTCCTCATATTTTCAACTTGTCATCGTATTCTCAAACTAGGAGTCCCGTGATTGCGCGGTCAGTTCCTACGAGTTACATTCGTCCCGTGTGAGGTGTAAGTGCCTCTCATGGCACCGTACGGGGGTTATTTCGTGTTTTCACACTCTAACACCTTGTTTTTAAGCTTAAGTGCTCATATTTTTGTAATATCGTCATATTCTCAAATTGGGAGTCTCGTGATCATGCGGTCAGTTTCTACGAGTTACATTGGTCCCGTGTGAGGTGTTGGTGCCTCTCACGGGGCCGTTCAGTGGCTGTTTTGAGTTTTTACCTTTTAACGCCTTGTTTTTAAGCTTAAGACCTCATATTTTCAAATCATTGTGGTATTCTCAAACTGGGAGTCCCGTGACTTTGCGATCAGTTCCTACGAGTTACATTGGTTCCGTGTGAAGTGTTGGTGCTTCTCACGGGGCCTCATGGGGCTGTTTCATGTTTTCACCCTCTAACGCCTTATTTTTAAGCTTAAGTCCTCATATTTTCAAATTATAGTTGTATTCTCAAACTGGGAGTCCCATGATCGCGCAGTCAGTGCCTACGTGTTACACTAGTCCCGTGAGAGGTGCTAGTGCCACTCACGGGGCCATACGGGGGCTGTTTCAGGTTTTGCCCTTCTAACGCCTTGGTTTTAAGCTTAAGTCCTCCTATTTTCAAATTATAGTCATATTCTCAAATCGAGAGTCCCGTGACTGAGCGACCTATTCCTACGAGTTACATTGGTCCCATGTGAGGTGTTGGTGCATCTTACGGAGCCGTACGGGGGTTGTTTCATATTTTCACCCTCTAATGCTTTTTTTTAAGATCAAGTCCTCATATTTTCAACTTATCGTCATTTCTCAAACCGAGAGTCCCGTGACTGCGCGGTCAGTTCCTACAGGTTACATTCATCCCGTGTGATGTGTAAGTGCATCTCACAGGACCGTATGGAGGTTATTTCGTGTTTTCACCCTCTAACGCCTTGTTTTTAAGCTTAAGTGCTCATGTTTTCAAATTATCGTCATATTCTCAAATCGGGAGTCTCGTGATCGCGCGATCAGTTTCTACGAGTTACATTGGTCCCGTGTGAGGTTTTGGTGCCTCTCACGAGACGTTCGGGGGCTTTTTTGAGTTTTACCTTCTAATGCCTTGTTTTTAATCTTAAGACCTCATATTTTCAAATTATACTAGTATTCTCAAACCGGGAGTCCTGTGACTGCACAGTCAGTTCCTACGAGTTACATTAGTCCCGTGTGAGGTTTCGGTGCTTCTCACGGGGGTTGTTTCATGTTTTCACCCTCTAACGCCTTGTTTTTAAGATTAAGTCCTCATATTTTCAAATTATAGTCGTATTCTCAGACCAGGAGTATCGTGATCGCGCGATCAGTGCCTACGTGTCACATTGGTCCCGTGAGAGATGTTGGTTCCACTCACGAGGTTGTATGGGGGCTATTTCTGGTTTTTTCCTTCTAATGTCTTGTTTTTAAGCTTAAGTCCTCATATTTTCAAATTATAGTCGTATTCTCAAAACGGAAGTCCTGTGATCGCGCGGTCAGTTCCTACATGTTACATTGGTCCTGTAAGAGGTGTTGGTGCCTCTCACCGGACCGTATGGGGGATCTTTTGTGTTTTCACCATCTAACGCCTTATTTTTAAGCTTAAGTCCTCATATTTTCAAATTATCGTCGTATTCTCAAATCGGGAGTCCCATGATCGCAAGGTCTATTCCTACGACTTACATTGGTCCCGTGTGAGGTGTAGCTGCCTCTCATGGGGCCGTTCGGGGGCTGTTTGGGATTTTTACCTTCTCATGCCTTTGTTTTAAGCTTAAGTCCTCATTTTTTCAAATTATAGTCATATTCTCAAACCAGGAGTCCCGTGACTGCGCGATCAATTTTGACGAGTTACATTGGTCCCGTGTGAGTTATTGGTGCCTCTCACGGGGCCTTTCGGGGGTTGTTTCATATTTTCACCCTCTAATGCCTTTTTTTAAGCTTAAATCCTCATATTTTCAACTTATAGTCGTATTTTTAAATCGGGAGTCTCTTAACTGCGCGATCAGTTCCTACGAGTTACATTGGTCCCGTGTGAGGTGTTGGTGCCTCTAACAGGGCCGTACGGGAGTTATTTCACATTTTCACCCTCTAATGCCTTATTTTTAAGCTTAAGTCCTCGTATTTTACAATTTTCATCATATTATCAAATCGGGACTCCCGTGATCACATGGCCAATTCCTACGGGTTACATTGCTATCATGTGAGGAGTTGGTGCCTCTCACGGGGCCGTTCGGGGCTATTTCGAGTTTTTACCTTCTAACGCCTTATTTTTAAACTTAAGTCCTCATATTTTCAAATTATAGTCATATTCTTAAACAAGGAGTCCCGTGACTACGCGATCAGTTCCTACAAGTAACATTAGTCCCGTGTGAGGTGTTGGTAACTCTCCCGGGCTGTACGGGGGCTATTTCATGTTTTCACCCTCTAACGCCTTCTGTCCTCGTATTTTACAATTATCATTATATTATCAAATTGGGAGTCTCGTGATTGTGCGGTCAGTTCCTACGAGTTACATTGGTTGCGTGTGAGGTGTTGGTGCCTCTCACGGGGCCATTCGGGGGCTATTTCAGATTTTTACATTCTAATGCCTTATTTTTAAGCTGAAGTCCTAATAATTTCAAATTTTCATCGTATTATGAAATCGGGAGTCCCGTGATTGAGCGGTCTATTCCTACGAGCTACATTTGTCCCGTGTGAGGTGTATCTACCTCTCACCGGGCCGTTCGGGGGCTATTTTTTGGGTTTTTACCTTCTAACACCTTAGTTTTAAGCTTAAGTCGTCATATTTTCAAATTATAGTTGTATTCTCAAACTGAGAGTTCCGCGGCTGCGCGGCTAGTTCCGACGAGTTACATATGTCCCGTGTGAGGTGTTGGTGCCTCTCACGGGCCGTATGGGGTCTATTTCGTGTTTTCACCCTCTAATGCTTTTTTTTAAGATCAAGTTCTCATACTTTCAACTTATCGTCATATTCTGAAATTGAGAGTCCTGTGACCGCACAACCAGTTCCTACGAGTTACATTGGTCCCATGGGAGCTGTTGGTGCCTCTTATGGGACCGTACGGGGTTTATTTCATGTTTTCACCCTCTAATGCCTTGTTTTTAAATTTCGTGATCATATTTTCAAATTATCATCGTATTCTCAAATCGGGAGTCCCATGATCACGCGGTCAGTTCCTACGAGTTACATTGGTCCATGTGAGGTGTTGGTGCCTCTCATGGGGCCGTTCGGAGGCTATTTTGGGTTTTTTCCTTCTAACGCCTTGTTTTTAAGCTTAACTCCTCATATTTTTGAAATTATAGTCGTATTCTCAAATCGAGAGTCCCGGGACTACGCGATTAGTTCCTACGAGTTATATTGGTCCCGTGTGAGGTGTTGGTGCCTCTCACGGGGCCTTACGGGGGTTGTTTCATGTTTTTAAGCTTAAGTCCTCATATTTTGAAATTATGGTCGTATTCTCAAATCGGGAGTCTCGTGATCGCGCAGTCAGTTCCTACGTGTTACATTGGTCCCGTGAGAGGTGTTGGTGCCACTCACGGGGCCGTACGTGGGCAGGTTTAGGGTTTTACCTTCTAACGCCTCGTTTTTAATCTTAAGTCCTCATATTTTCAAATTACAGTCGTATTCTCAAATCGATAGTCTCGTGACTACGCGGTCAATTCTTACGAGTTGCATTGGTCCCATGTGAGTTGTTGGTGCCACTCACGGGACCGTACGGGGGATTTTTTGGGTTTTTACCTTCTAACGTCTTGTTTTTAATCTCAAGTCCTCATATTTTCAACTTATCGTCGTATTCTCAAATCGGGAGTCCCGTGATCATGCGGTCAGTTCCTACGAGTTACATTGGTCCCGTGAGAGGTGGTGGTGCCACTCACGGGGACGTAAGGGGGTTGTTTCGGGTTTTCACCTTCTGATGCCTTATTTTTAAGCTTATGTCCTCATATTTTCAAATTATAGTCATATTCTCAAACCGAGAGTCCTGTGATGGCGCGGTAAGTTCTTATGAGTTACAATGGTTTCGTGAGAGGTGTTAGTGCCTCTCATTGGACCATACGGGGGTTGTTTAGGGTTCTTACCTTCTAACACCTTTTTTTAAGTATTAGTGCTCATATTTTGAAATTATCGTCGTATTATCAAATTGGGAGTCCCCTTATCGCGTTGTCAGTTCCTACGAGTTACATTGGTCCCGTATGAGGTGTTGGTACCTCTCATGGGGCCATTAGGTGGCTATTTTGGTTTTTTACCTTTTAACGCCTTGTTTTTAGGCTTAACTCCTCATATTTTTGAAATTATAGTCGTATTTTCAAATCGGGAGTTTCGTGACTCCGCAGTTAGTTCCTTGGAGTTATATTGGTCCCGTGTGAGGTGTTGGTGCCTCTCACGGGGCCTTACGGGGGTATTTCATATTTTCACCCACTAATGCCATGTTTTGAAGCTTAAGCCCTCATATTTTCAAATTACAGTCGTATTCTCAAGTTGGGAGTCCTGTGATCGCGCAGTCAGATCTTACATGTTACATTGGTGCAGTGAGAGGTGTTGGTGCCACTCACGGGGCCGTACGTGGGTTGTTTCAGGTTTTTACCTTCTAATGCTTTTTTTTAATCATAAGTCCTCATATTTTCAAATTACAGTCATATTCTCAAACTAAGAGTCCCATGACTGTGCGGTCAATGCCGTGAGGTGTGGGCGCCTCTAACGGGGCCTTAGGGGGATTATTTCATGTTTTCACTCTCTAATGTCTTGTTTTTACCTTCTAACGCCTTGTTTAATAGCTTAAGTCCTCATATTTTCAAACTATAGTCGTATTCTCAAATCGAGATTCCCGTGATCACGCGATCAGTTCCTACGTGTCACATTGGTCCCATGAGAGGTGTTGGTGCCACTCACGGGGTTGTATGGGGGTTGTTTTGAGTTTTTACCTTCTAACGCCTTGTTTTTATGCTTAAGTCCTCATCAAATTATATTCGTATTCTCAAATCGAGAGTTTCGTGACTGCGCGGTCAGTTCCTACGAGTTACATTGGTACCGTGTGAGGTGTTGGTGCCACTCACGGGACCTTAAGGGGGGATGTTCATGTTTTCAACCTCTAATGCCTTGTTTTTAAGCACAAGTCCTCATATTTTCAAATCATCATCATATTCTCAAATCGAGAGTCCCGTGATCGCGCCATCAGTTCCTGAGAGTTACATTGGTCCCGTGAGAGGTGTTGGGGCCTCTCATGGGACCGTAAGGGGGCTGTTTCAGATTTTTAACTTCTAACGCCTTGTTTTTAAGCTTAGGTCCTCATATTTTCAAATTATAGTCATATTCTCAAACTGGGAGTCCCGTGATCGCGCGGTCCGTTCCTACCTGTTACATTGGTCCTGTGAGAGGTGTTGGTGCCACTCACGGGGCCGTACGGGGGTTGTTTTATGTTTTCACCCTCTAATGCCTTTTTTTAAGCTTAAGTCCTCATATTTTCAACTTATAGTCGTATTCTCAAATCAGGAGTCCCGTGACTGCACGGTCAGTTCCTAAAAGTTACATTGGTCTCGTGTGAGGTGTTGGTGCCTCTCAAGGGGCCGTTTGGGGGCTATTTCGAGTTTTTCCCTTCTAACACCTTGGTTTAAAGCTTGAGTCCTCCTATTTTCACATTATAGTCATATTCTCAAATCGGGAGTCTCATGACTGCGCGATCAGTTCCTACGAGTTACATTGGTCCCGTGTGAGGAGTTGGTACGTCTTACGGCGTCGTGCGGGGATTGTTTCATGTTTTCACCCTATAATGCTTTTTTTAAACTGAAGTCCTCATATTTTCAACTTATCACCGTATTCTCAAATCGGGAGTCCCATGACTACGCGGTCAGTTCCTATGAGTTACATTCATCCCGTGTGAGGTGTAAGTGCCTCTCACAGGACCGTACGGGGGTTATTTCATGTTTTCACCCTCAAATGCCTTGTTTTTAAGCTTAAGTGCTCATATTTTCAAATTATCATCGTATTATCAAATTGGGAGTCTTATGATCACGCGGTCACTTTCTACGAGTTACATTGGTCCCATGTGAGGTGTGGGTGCCTCTCACGGGGCTGTTCGAGGGCTGTTTCGAGTTTTTACCTTCTAATGCCTTTTTTTTAGGCTTAAGACCTCATATTTTCAAATTATAGTGTTATTCTCCAATTGGGAGTTTCGGGATTGTGAGGTCAGTTTGTACGAGTTACATTGGTCCCGTGTGAGGTGTTGGTGCGTCTCACGGGACCTTACGGGGGCTGTTTCATGTTTTCACCCTCTAACGCCTTATTTTTAAGCTTAAGTCCTCATATTTTTAAATTATAGTCATATTCTCAAACCGGGAGTCCCGTGATAGGGCGATCAGTGCCTACGTGTTACATTGGTCCCGTGAGAGGCCTTGGTGCCACTCACGGGGCCATACATGGGATTTTTAGTGTTTTTACCTTCTAACGTCTTATTTTTAAGCTTAAGTCCTCATATTTTCAAATTATAGTCGTATTCTCAAAACGGAAGTCTTGTGATCACCCGGTTAGTTCCTACGTGTTTCATTGGTTCTGTGAGAGGTGTTGGTGCCTCTCATCGGACCGTACGGGGGCTCTTTCGTGTTTTCACCAGCTAATGGCTTGTTTTTAAGCTTAAGTCCTCAAATTTTCAAATTTTTGTCATATTCTCAAATCGGGAGTCCAGTGATCACGCGGTCTGTTCCTACGAGTTACATTGGTCCCGTGTTAGGTGTAGCTGCCTCTCATGGGGCCGTTCGGGGGCTGTTTGGGGTTTTTACCTTCTAATGCCTTGGTTTTAAGCTTAAGTCCTCATATTTTGAAATTATAGTCATATTCTCAAACCGGGAGTCCCGTGACTATGCGGTCAATTTTGATGAGTTATATTGGTCCCGTGTGAGTTATTGGTGCCTCTCACGGGGCCGTACGAGGGTTGTTTTATGTTTTCACCCTCTAATGCCTTTTTTTTAAGCTTAAGTCCTCATATTTTCAACTTATAGTCATTTTCTAAAACCAGGAGTCCTGTGACTACGCGGTCAGTTCCTACGATTTACATTGGTCCCGTGAGAGGTGTTGGTGCCTCTCACGGGACCGTACGAGGGCTCTTTCGTGTTTTAACCCTCTAATGCCTTCTTTTTAAGCTGAAGTCCTTGTATTTTACAACTATCATCGTATTATCAAATTGGGAGTCCTGTGATCATGCGGTCAGTTCCTACGAGTTACATTAGTCGCGTGTGAGGTGTTGGCGCCTCTCACGGGGCCATTCGGGGGTTGTTTTGGGTTTTTACCTTCTAACGCCTTATTTTTAAGCTGAAGTCCTCATATTTTTAAATTTTCGTCGTATTGTCAAATCGGGAGTCCCGTGATTGCGTGGTCTGTTCCTACGAGTTACATTGGTCCCATGTGAGGTGTATTTGCCTCTTATGGGGCCGTTCGGGGGCTGTTTCGGGTTTTTACCTTCTAACGCCTTGGTTTTAGGCTTAAGTCGTTAGATTTTCAAATTATAGTCGTATTCTCAAACTGGGAGTCCCGCGACTGCGCGGCCAGTTCCTATGAGTTACATTGGTCCCGGGTGAGGTGTTGGTGCCTCTCACGGGCCGTACGAGGTCTATTTCTTATTTTCACCCTCTAATGCCTTGTTTTTAAGAGTAAGTGATCATATTTTCAAATTATAGTCATATTCTCAAATTGGGAGTCCCGTGATCGCGCGGTCAGTTCCTACGTGTTACATTGGTCCCGTGAGAGGTGCTGGTGCCACTCATGGGGCCATACGTGGGCAGTTTTGGGTTTTTACCTTCTAACCCCTTACTTTTAATCTTAAGTCCTCATATTTTCAAATTACAGTTGTATTCTCGAACTGATAGTTTCGTGACTACGCGATCAATTCCTACGAGTTATATTGGTCCCGTTTGAGGTGTTGGTGCCTCTCACGGGGCCATACCGGGGTTATTTCATGTTTTCACTCTCTAATGCTTTGTTTTTAAGCTCAAGTCCTCATATTTTCAACTTATCAACGTATTCTCAAATTAGGAGTCCTGTGACTATGCGGTCAGTTCCTACGAGTTAAATTGGTCTCGTGTGAGCTGTTGGTACCTCTCACGAGACCGTACGGGGGTTATTTTGTGTTTTCACCCTCTAATGCCTTGTTTTTAAGAGTAAGTGACCATATTTTCAAATTATAGTCGTATTCTCAAATCGGGATTCCTGTGATTGCGCGGTCAGTTCCTACGTGTTACACTAGTCTCGTGAGAGGTGTTGGTGCCACTCACGGGGCTGTACGTGGGCAGTTTCGGGTTTTTACCTTCTAACACCTTGTTTTTAATCTTAAGTCCTCATATTTTCAAATTACAGTCATATTCTCAAACCGATAGTCCCATGACTGCATGATCAATTCCTACAAGTTACATTGGTTATGTGTGAGGTGTTGGTGCCACTCACGGGGCCGTACGGGAGATTTTTTGGGATTTTACCTTCTAACGTCTTGTTTTTAAGCTTAAGTCCTCATATTTTCAAATTATAGTCGTATTCTCAAAATGAAAAAACTCGTGATCGCGCGATCAGTTCCTACACGTTACATTGGTCCTGTGAGAGGTGTTGGTTCCTCTCACCGGACCGTACGGGGGCTCTTTCGTGTTTTCACCAGCTAACGCCCTGTTTTTAAGCTTAAGTCTTCAAATTTTAAAATTATCATTGTATTCTCAAATCGGGAGTCCCGTGGCTGGGCGGTCAATTTCGATGAGTTACATTGGTCCCGTGTGAGTTATTGGTGCCTCTCACGGGACCTTACGGGGGTTGTTTCATATTTTCACCCTCTAATGCCTTTTTTTTTAAGCTTGAGTCCTCATATTTTCAACTTTATAGTCATTTTCTAAAATCGGGAGTCCCGTGGTTGCGCGGTCAGTTCCTACGGGTTACATTGGTCCCGTGAGATGTGTTGGTGCCTCTCACAGGATCGTACGGGGGCTCTTTCATTTTTTCACCATCTAACGTCTTCTTTTTTAGCTGAAGTCCTCGTATATTACAACTATCATCATATTATCAAATCGGGAGTCCCGTGATCGTCCGGTCAGTTCCTACGAGTTACATTGGTCGCGTGTGAGGTGTTGGTGCCTCTCACGGGGCCGTTCGGGGGATGTTTCGGATTTTTACCTTCTAAAGCCTTGTTTTTAAGTTTAACAGCTCATATTTTTTAAATTATAGTCGTATTCTCAAATCGGGAGTCCCGTGACTGCGCGATTAGTTCCTACGAGTTACATTGGTCCCGTGTGAGGTGTTAGTACCTCTCACGGGTTCTTACGGGGGCTATTTCATGTTTTCACTCTCTAATGCTTTGTTTTTAAGCTCAAGTCCTCATGTTTTCAAATTATCGTTGTATTCTCCAATCGGGAGTCCCTTGATTACGCAGTGAGTTCCTACGAGTTACATTGGTCCCGTGAGAGGTGTTAGTGCCACTCACGAAGCCGTACGGGGGTTGTTTCAGGTTTTTAGCTTCTAACACCTTGTTTTAAGCTTAATTCTTCATATTTTCAAATTATAGTCGTATTCTCAAACCGAGAGTCCCGTGACGGCGTGGTCAATTCCTATGAGTTACATTGGTCCTGTGTGAGGTGTTGGTGCCTCTCACGGGGCCTTAAGGGGGATGTTCATGTTTTCACCCTCTAATGCCTTGTTTTCAAGCTCAAGTCCTAATATTTTCAAATCATCGTCATATTCTCAAATTGGAAGTCCCGTGATCGCACCGTCAGGTCCTACGAGTTACATTGGTCCCGTGAGATGTTTTGGTGCCTCTCATGGGACCGTTCGGCGGCTGTTTTGGGTTTTTACCTTCTAATGCATTGTTTTTAAGCTTAAGTCCTCGTATTTTCAAATTATAGAGTTATTCTCAAACTGGGAGTCTCGTGACTGCGCGGTCAGTTCCTACGAGTTACATTAGTCCCGTGTGAGGTGTCTGTGCCTCTCCAGGGCCTTACGGGGGCAGTTTGAAGTTTTCACCCTCCAATGCCTTGTTTTTAAGCTTAATTCCTCATATTTTCAAATTATATTCATATTCTCAAATCGGGAGTCCCATGACTTCGCGGTCAAATCCTACATGTTACATTGGTCCCGGGTGAGGTGTTGGTGCCTTTCACGGAGCTCTACGGGGGTTATTTCATGTTTTCACCCTCTAATGCCTTTTTTTAAGCTTAAGTCCTCATATTTTCAACTTATAGTCGTATTCTCAAACCGAGAGTCCCGTGACTGCGCGGTCAGTTCCTACGAGTTACATTGGTCCTGTTTGAGGTGTTGGTGCCGTTCACGGGGCCGTATGGGGGTTGTTTCATATTTTCACCCTCTAATACTCTTTTTTAAGCTTAAGTTCTCGTATTTTAGAATTTTTGTCATCTTATCAAATCGGGAGTCCCGTGATCGCGCAGTCAGTTACTACGGGTTACATTGTTAGAGTGTGAGATGTTGGTGCCTCTCACGGGGCCGTTCGGGGGATGTTTCGGGTTTTTACCTTCTAACACCTTATTTTTAATCTTAAGTCCTCATATTTTTAAATTATAGTTGTATTCTCAAATCGAGAGTCCCGTGACTGCGCGACCAGTTCCCATGAGTCACATTGGTCCCGTGTGAGGTGTTAGTGCCTCTCACGGGACCATACGGGGGCTATTTTGTGTTTTTACCCTCTAACGCCTTATTTTTAATCTAAATGCTCATATTTTCAAATTATCGTCATATTCTCAAATCGGGAGTCCCGTGATCGCACGGTCAGTTCCTATGAGTTACACTGGTCCCGTGTGAGCTGTAGCTGCCTCTCATGGGGCCGTTTGGGGGCTTTTTGGGATTTTTACCTTCTAATGCCTTGATTTTAAGCTTAAGTCCTCATATTTTCAAATTATAGTCGTATTCTGAAACCGGGAGTCCCGTGACTGCGCGGTCAATCCCTACGAGTTACGTTGGTCTCGTGTGAGTTGTTGTTGCCTCTCACGGGGCCGTACGGGGGTTGTTTCATGTTTTCACCCTATAATGTCTTTTTTTAGTCTTAAGTCCTCATATTTTCAACTTATAGTCGTATTCTCAAACTGAGAGTCCCGTGACTACGCGGTCAGTTCCTACGAGTTACATTGGTCCCATGTGAGGTGTTGGTGCCTCTCACCGGGCCTTATGAGGGTTGTTTCATGTTTTCACCCTCTAATGCCTTATTTTTAAGCTCGATTACTCAAATTTTGAAATTATCATGTATTCTCAAATCGAAAGTCCCGAGATCGCAAGGTAAGTTCCTACATGTTACATTAGTCCCGTGAGAGGTGTTGGTGCCTCTCATAGGACCGTACGGGGGCTCTTTCGTGTTTTCACCATCTAACTCCTTATTTTTTAGCTTAATTCCTCATATTTTTAAAGTATCATCGTATTCTAAAATCGGCAGTCCCGTGATCACGCGGTCTATTCCTACAAGTTACAGTGGTCCCGTGTGAGGTGTAGCTGCCTCTCACGGGGCCGTACGGGGACTGTTTCGGGTTTTAACCTTCCAACGCCTTGATTTTATGTTTAAGTCCTCACATTTTCAAATTATAGTCGTATTCTCAAATCGGGAGTCCCGTGACTGCGCGGTCAATTCCTACGAGTTACATTGGTCCCGTGTGAGGTGTTGGTGCCTCTCCCGGGGCCGTAAGGGGATTGTTTCATATTTTCACCATCTAATGCCTTATTTTTAATCTTAAGTCCTCGTATTTCACGATCTTCATCTCATTATAAAATCGGGAGTCCCGTGATCGCGTGGCCAGTTCCTACGGGCTACATTGCTAGCGTGTGAGGTGTTGGTGCCTCTCGCGTGGCCGTTCGGGGAATGTTTCGGGTTTTTACCTTCTAACGCCATGTTTTTAAGCTTGAGTCCTCATATTTTCAAATTATAGTCGTATTCTCAAACTGGGAGTCCCGTGACTGTGCGGTCAGTTCTATGAGTTACATTCGTCCCGTGTGAGGTGTTGGTGCCTCGCACGGGGCTTTCAGGGGGTTGTTCCTGTTTTCACCCCATAATGCCTTATTTTTTAGCTTAAGTCCTCCTATTTTCAAATCATCGCCGTATTCTCAAATCAGGAGTTTCGTGATCGCGCGATCAGTTCCTGCGAGTTACATTGGTCCCGTGAGAGGTGTTGGTGCCTCTCATGGTACCGTATGGGGCCTATTTCGGGTTTTTACCTTCTAACACCTTATTTTTAAGATTAATTCCTCATATTTTCAAATTACAATCGTATTCTCAAACCAAGAGTCTCCTGATTGCGCGCTCAGTTCCTATGTGTTACATTGGTCCCGTGTGAGGTGTTGGCGCCTCTCACCGGGCCATTCGGGGGTTATTTTGGGTTTTTTCCTACGAACGCCTTATTTTTAATCTTAAGTCCTCATACTTTCAAATTATAGTCTTATTCTCAAACTGAGAGTCACGTGACTCAAATGCCTTGTTTTTAAGCTCAAGTCCTCAAATTATAGTCATATTCTCAAATTATAGTCATGTTTTCACCTTCTAATGCCTTGTTTTTAAGCTCAAGTCCTCAAATTTTCAAATTATCATCGTATTCTCAAATCAGAAGTCCCGTGATTGCGCGGTAAGTTCCTATGTGTTACATAGGTCCCGTGAGAAGTGTTGGTGCCTCTCAGAGGACCGAACGGGGGGGCCTTTCATTTTTTCACCGTCTAACGCCTTGTTTTTAAGCTTAAGTCCTCATAGTTTTAAATTATAGTCATATTCTCAAACCGAGAGTCCCGTGACTCTAATGCCTTGTTTCTAAGCTCAAGTCCTCAAATTATAGTCATAGTCTCAAATTATAGTCATGTTTTCACCCTCTAATGCCTTGTTTTTAAGCTCAAGTCCTCAAATTTTCAAATTATCGTCGTATTCTCAAATCAGAAGTCCCGTGATCGCGCGGTAAGTTCCTACATGTTACATAGGTCCTGTGAGAGGTGTTGGTGCCTCTCAGAGGACCATACAGGGGCTCTTTCATTTTTTCACCGTCTAACGCGTTTTTTAAGCTTAAGTCCTCATATTTTAAAATTATCGTCGTATTCTCAAATCAAGAGTACCGTGACCGCGCGGTTTGTTCCTACGAGTTACATTTGTCCCGTGTGAGGTGTAGCTGCCTCTCACGGGGCCGTTCGGGGGCTGTTTTGGGTTTTTACCTTCTAACGCCTTGATTTTAAGCTTAAGTCCTCACATTTTCAAATTATAGTCGTATTGTAAAACCGGGAGTCCCGTGACTGCACGGTCAATTCCTATGAGTTACATTGCTCCCATGTGAGTGTAATACCCCGTATTTTAATAGCTTTTAAATTATGGGATTTTTAAATTTAATTGAGATAAATTAATTTAATCTTAATCCGGAATGTTGCTTTAAATATTTACTAGCGTGACGAGAGTTAGTAATTATTGGAAATTGTTATTTGTTGAATATTACTGGATGAGTATAGTAATATATGAGATTTATTTTTATAATATTGTCACGTGTGAATAAAATGGCAATTATGGAAATTTGAGTCGGGACGCGCCCGTGTCGCGTCGGGACTAAATATTGATAAATAAAAGTGAATATTTTATAAGTTATTTGTATGGTCGTTTTGAGTGCGCCAAAGTGTCCGAAGGGTCGAGATAGTCAGAAAAGTGTACCCGGGGGTTTATTTTGGGTCTCGGGGCGTTTTTAGGCCTAATTAGTACCCCGGGAGGGCGTTTTGGACATTTCGCAATTATGGGTAATTAAACCCACGAAATTCTAAGGGTTATATCAGATGTCTAAGGTTTCCTTCTAGGTTTAGAACAACCAAAGACAAATGACGGCCATTGGAGAGGAAGAGGAGAAGCTCTCCAAGGAGTTCTAGGCCAAGAACACTTCTGATTGCACCGCCGTCACCACCAACGCGTAGATCGCGCGATGGGGAACACAACCACACCAAAATCATCTGCAAACCAGAACACCAAAAATCCCAGGCAAGTGTTTATCTTGCTTATTTCGTTGATGCATCTTTCATATTAGTTTAGGAGTAATTAGAATGAGTTTTTATGGAAGAAAACCAAAGATTTGAGATAGGAATTGCATGTAGTGATGGATAAATTGATAATTTTGGAAACCCTTGCCACGTAGAGGAATTACCCATGAAATTATGATGTTTATAAGAAGAAATTTATGGGAATACTTGTTAGAACCATGTTTAAGAGAATTTTAGGGTTCTTGATAATTATGATAATTTTTGGGCTGTTAATCCATGTATAATGATAGAAATCCACATGCTTTACGTTGAAAATACCTAATATGGAGATATAATGTTAGTAGTATGAATCTTTGGACGTTTGGGAATGTAAAACTTGAATTTGGATGAAGATATGTGTTAGAACCCGTAACTGCAAAACTGCAGAAATCGCAATACCTGCTTGATCGATCGATCGAGCCCAGAGCTTCGATCGATCGAAGGTTCGATCGATCGAGCCCCAGACCTCGATCGATTGACCCCTCCTGGCAGACTCCTATTTCCCTTTCTAAATTAGTTAAGTTCAATTTATTGTGAAATAATTCTTGGGCATCCTTAATAAAATGTTTTGGGGGATAGGGAAGACCAGTAGGACATGTGAATAAAGTTTGGGACCCTTGATGTCGGGCAAAGATTGTATTTTGGGATAATTACATAAGGGTCGGTGAATTTATGATTTAAAGAGAGAGACACGTAAGAGAGTTACTTTGGGACAAATGTGTATAACTACTGAATTTTATAATTTGGAGAATAAAGCCATGAGAGTTGTGTGGTACGTTGGAATAATACCGAATCAAGGTTAGAAACGAACCGTTATAAGTGTTTACTAAAATATGATAATATGGATAAAAGTCGTAACTATGGGATTTGGGAACATACCCAATATTGACCTGGTAATATTAGTATAGTTATATGATTGTGTATGCATATGCTATCTATGTGTGAAAGCATGCCCACGCTACTTGCTATCCCTGAGGTTATCGCGCTGGGACAGTCTTATCTCGATGGGACCTTTATAGGGGATATTGACTTGTACCCTAGAAGCTAGATATCCTTGGTACAGGCTATCGAATCGATAGTTCAGACGGTCCTAAGAGACGTGGGTATGTGCCATCCTCTTAGAGACTTGGAATCTATGCTTCGCCTCAATATTGTTTGTGTATGTGTTAATACAATTTGAGAGTGATTTCGAATTTGTATACCCCTTAATATGAGTGATACGGGGTTTGGATAGTAGAGTATGCCCGCACCATAGTTTTTATTTGGGGTGATGTTTTGATATATATATATTTTACGAGTAGTTAATATATATATGAAATTCTGAAATCTGGAACTGCCTACTGTGATTTGATATGTAGGACATGGTTGATGACTCAAATTGTAAATACTTGGTTTGCGAAAGTATAATATGACACTGGAAAACTTTATTGATTAATAAAGTTAAAATGAGAACTTTGGTTACTAATTGAAATATTCTTTTCAAACAATTGAATCGTTCAGTTTTAAATCCAGTGAATAACCTAAGATAACTTATTGGTGAAAGATAGTGTGATATATGATGAGATAGACCCTTGGGAAGGTTAGTGCGATAGGTGTGCACATTAGAAGAGAGGTGAGAATTTCTCAAGAGAGTGTCGCACTAATATGTTGTTGCATTGGCCTGTATCAATTTAAATACTTGCTAAACAATTTTTAAATCATATACACTATCGGGCTCTGACCCGTTTCTATTTCTTTTTCTCTCTTGTATATATATGTATGTATTACAAGTGCCCAGCCACAGGGGCATCTTACTTAGGATCCTTTGGAAGGAACGTGTTGCAGCTTAGGTGGGAGTTGCAGGCCATTGATTAGACGACTTATTATTGACTCTACTCTTAGTTCAGTTTTATCCAGCAGGGGCATGTGTCGCCCTCTTCCTATCATTTAGTTGATATTGTCAGAGATTGTAATTTTTACTTTCAGTACCTTTATTTTGGGATTTATTACTGTCAGGATGTTTTCCTTTAGTGTTGTAAATGCTGGGATTTATTATTGATGATTAAATTCGTGTGTGTTCATTTCTATTTTTATTCTTAATGTGTGACTCTTAAAAATGTAAATGGTTGAAGGTTTTATAATTGGATTTAATATATTGGAAAAGATTTTTATTAACGACAGTGATGCTGAGAATGAACCAACTGTTCACCTTGATTTTAATTTAATAAAGGAGTGATCGCCCGATATTTAATTAGGCGGGGTATCACAGTGATGTGTTGGTGCCTCTCACGGGGCCGTTTGTTTCATGTTTACACCATCTAATACCTTATTTTTAAGCTTAAGTCCTCATATTTTACAATTTTCATCTTATTATCAGATTCGGAGTCCCGTGATTGCACGATCAGTTCCTACAGGTTACATTGCTAGCGTGTGAGGTGTTGGTGCCTCTCACAGGGCCGTTCGAGGGTTGTTTCAGTTTTATACCATCTAACGCCTTATTTTTAAACTTAAGTCATCATATTTTCAAATTATAGTCGTATTCTCAAATCGGGAGTCCCGTGACTACGCGGTCAGTTCCTACAAGTTACACTGGTCCCGTGTTAGGTGTTAGTGCTTCTCATAGGGCCGTACGGGGGTTATTTCATGTTTTCACCCTCTAATGCCTTGTTTTTAAGCTCAAGTTCTCATATTTTCAAATTATCAACGTATTCTCAAACCGGGAGTCCCGTGATCACGCGGTCAGTTCCTACGTATTACATTGGTCCCATGAGAGGTGTTGGTTCCTCTCACGGGACTGTACGGGGGCTCTTTTGTGTTTTCACCCTCTAACGCCTTCTTTTTAAGCTAAAGACCTCGTATTTTACAATTATTATCGTATTATCAAATCGGGAGTCCCGTGATCGCGCGGTCAGTTCTTACGAGTTACATTGGTCGCGTGTGAGGTTTTGGTGCCTCTCACGTTACCGTTCGGGGTCTGTTTTGGGTTCCAGTCCTCATATTTTTAAATTTTCAACGTATTAGCAAATCGGGAGTTCCGTGATCGCGCGGTATATTCCTACTAGTTACATTGGTCCCATGTGAGGTGTAGCTGCCTCTCCCGGGGCCATTCGGGGGGTATTTTGGGTTTTTACCTTCTAATGCCTTGGTTTTACGCTTAAGTCCTCATATTTTCAACTTAAGATCGTATTCTCAAACCCAAAGTCCCGTGATGGCACGGTCAGTTCTTACGAGTTAAATTGGTCCCGTGAGAGGTGTTTGTGCCTCTCACGGGGCCTTATGGGGGTTGTTTGATGATTTCACCCTCTAACGCCTAATTTTTAAGCTTAAGTCCTCATATTTTCAATTTACTATTATATTCTCAAACCAGGAGACCCATGATTGTGTGGTCAGTTCTTACGAGGTGCATTGCTCCTGTGTGAGGTGTTGGTTCCTCTCGTGGGGCATTATGGTGGTTGTTTCATATTTTCACCCTCTAATGCCTTGTTTTTAAGCTCAAGTTATCATATTTTAAAATTATCATTGTATTCTCAAATCGAAAGTGCCATGATCGCGCAATCAGTTCCTATGTGTTACATTGGTCCCGTGAGAGGTGTTGGTGCCTCTCACGGGACAGTACGGGGGCTCTTTCATGTTTTCACTCTCTAACGCCTTCTTTTTAAGCTTAAGTCCTCATATTTTCAAATTATCATCGTATCCTCAAATCGGGAGTCCCATGATCGCGCGGTCTGTTCCTACGAGTTACATTGGTCCCGTGTGAGGTGTAGCTGCCTCTCACGGGGCCGTTCAGCGGTTAGTTCGGGTTTTTTACTTCTAACGCCTTGGTTTTAAGCTTAATTCCTCATATTTTCAAATTATCATCGTATTCTAAAATCGGGAGTCCCGTGACTACACGGTCAGTTCCTACAAGTTACATTGGCCCCGTGTGAGGTGTTAGTGCCTCTCACGGGGCCGTATGGGGGCTATTTCATGTTTTCACCCTCTACTGCTTTTTTTTAAGCTCAAGTCTTCATATTTTCAAATTATCATCATATTCTCAAACTGATGTAACAACCTGCGTAATTTTCGGGGTATTTTCGAAATAAAGAGGAAAAATAAAGTTTTTCATAAAATTATTTTTATTGGCAAAATATGTTGGTTATGATTTTAGAAGAATAAAACTTCAAGCGGAATTAAAATTGGAGTTAAAACGGATTTTATATTGATTTAACAATATTTTGCCTTATGGCATTTTTTTGGGGCGAACTGTCAGTTTTTCGGGGTGATGGATCGATCGACCCTCCCAGAAAACGTGCGCTGCAAGCAGTTTTCAGTGTTTGTTTTGGTTACAACTCTATTATTTTTGCCTTATTTAAAGGGGTCGTGAGTTACTATTTTTGAAGCATCTTTTGGCACAAAAATATGCAGCAAACATATTTTCTTTTCCTCTCTTTTATACACAAACAAGCCCTTTGATTTATGCATTCAGCCTTAGGTTTTTAGAGGTGTTCTTGGGGCTGTTTTGAGGTTATTCTTGGAGGAACTTTTGGTGATCTTTGGAGCAGATTTTTGATGGTGTTATCTGCTATTTCTGGGCAGAATTACTGTTGGTCCTTTTGGTGGTTTGAGGTATGGGGTTTTACACAATATGCTCCTGAAATCTCTCGAGTGTTTATTCCGTTGAATTCTTGTTAATTGAACTCATATTTTGAATTGTTAAATTCTTGGAAATCTGGAAAAATAATTGTTGGAATTATCTTCATTCACGAGGTATTATTCATTTGTTTTGAGCACGCTGTCATGAGATTTTAATATGGCACTGATGTTGGGCACCCGCCAAGACTCCTTTTTCGGCTACTTGATAAAGTATGGCGCGGTATGGTGAGGCCTGGTGACTCCGGTTAATGTGTTGTTGAGAAATTTATTGATAAAATGCTATTGAGATTTGCATTATTTGATTTGAGTATTCGTAGTCGTATTGTTACGCTTTGTTCATCGCTAACATCTTTGTTGAGCATATTCCTGTCGTATTGTGTACTTCCCCATCTTTTTCTTAGTTGGCAGGTGAGCACGGATTTGAGTGCTATGGACCAATTGGGATGATTTTAGCGAGGATTATTTGGGAAGAATTTTTAATACAAGAGATGAGAAGACTTTTATTTATTTTGATGTATAGAGCATTTGGAGATTTATTTTTTTTCGAGATAGTTAGATTGTTGTAATTATTTCGAGAGATTTGTTGTATTAATTTGAAGATGGGAATAGTGGTTTCTTGTTTTATTGTGGGATTTAGATGCTCTATACCTTGTTATTTGTGGATTAGTTTAGTTTTATCGATAGTAGCACTCCGTTCGCTCTCCCCGGGCGGGCGGGGTGTTACAGAATGGTATCAGAGCTTAGGTATACGACCACCCTCGGGTCTTGGGTTTTGGGTCTCTTGCGTTTTTGTGGCGCATATTTTTGGAGATAGATTATTTTAGATAATCGTTTCGCGTTAGGCATCTAGATTAGATGTGAGGAATTTATTTTCGGAGATTGTGGCCTGATTTTTTAGAGTTAGGTATTCGGCGAATTTCGAGGGCGAAATTCCATTGTTAGTGGGGAAGTGTAACAACCTGCGTAATTTTTGGGGTATTTTCGAAATAAAGAGGAAAAATAAAGTTTTTCATAAAATTATTTTTATTGGCAAAATATGTTGGTTATGATTTTAGAAGAATAAAACTTCAAGCGGAATTAAAATCGGAGTTAAAACGGATTTTAGATTGATTTTACAATATTTTGCCTTATGGCATTTTTTTTGGGCGAACTGTCAGTTTTTCGGGGTGATGGATCGATCGACCCTCCCAGAAAACGTGCGCTGCAAGCAGTTTTCAGTGTTTGTTTCGGTTACAACTCTATTATTTTTGCCTTATTTAAAGGGGTCGTGGGTGACTATTTTTGAAGCATCTTTTGGCACAAAAATATGCAGCAAACATATTTTCTTTTCCTCTCTTTTATACACAAACAAGCCCTTTGATTTATGCATTCAGCCTTAGGTTTTTATAGGTGTTCCTTGGGCTGTTTTGAGGTTATTCTTGGAGGAACTTTTGGTGATCTTTGGAGCAGATTTTTGATGGTGTTATCTGCTATTTCTGGGCAGAATTACTGTTGGTCCTTTTGGTGGTTTGAGGTATGGGGTTTTACACAATATGCTCCTGAAATCTCGCGAGTGTTTATTCCGTTGAAATCTTGTTAATTGAACTCATATTTTGAATTGTTAAATTCTTGGAAATCTGGAAAAATAATTGTTGGAATTATCTTCATTCACGAGGTATTATTCATGTTGTTTTAAGCACGCTGTCATGAGATTTTAATATGGCACTGATGTTGGGCACCCGCCAAGACTCCTTTTCTGGCTACTTGATAAAGTATGGCGCGGTATGGTGAGGCCTGGTGACTCCGGTTAATGTGTTGTTGAGAAATTTATTGATAAAATGCTATTGAGATTTGCATTATTTGATTTGAGTATTCGTAGTCGTATTGTTGCGCTTTGTTCATCGCTAACATCTTTGTTGAGCATATTCCTGTCGTATTGTGTACTTCCCCATCTTTTTCTTAGTTGGCAGGTGAGCACGGATTTGAGTGCTATGGACCAATTGGGATGATTTTAGCGAGGATTATTTGGGAAGAATTTTTAATACAAGAGATGAGAAGACTTTTATTTATTTTGATGTATAGAGCATTTGGAGATTTATTTTTTTTCGAGATAGTTAGATTGTTGTAATTATTTCGAGAGATTTGTTGTATTAATTTGAAGATGAGAATAGTGGTTTCTTGTTTTATTGTGGGATTTAGATGCTCTATACCTTGTTATTTGTGGATTAGTTTAGTTTTATCGATAGTAGCGCTCCGTTCGCTCTCCCCGGGCGGGCGGGGTATTACAGAATGGTATCAGAGCTTAGGTATACGACCACCCTCGGGTCTTGGGTTTTGGGTCTGTTGCGTTTTTGTGGCGCATATTTTTGGAGATAGATTATTTTAGATAATCGTTTCGCGTTAGGCATCTAGATTAGATGTGAGGAATTTATTTTCGGAGATTGTGGCCTGATTTTTTAGAGTTAGGTATTCGGCGAATTTCGAGGGCGAAATTCCATTGTTAGTGGGGAAGTGTAACAACCTGCGTAATTTTTGGGGTATTTTCGAAATAAAGAGGAAAAATAAAGTTTTTCATAAAATTATTTTTATTGGCAAAATATGTTGGTTATGATTTTAGAAGAATAAAACTTCAAGCGGAATTAAAATCGGAGTTAAAACGGATTTTAGATTGATTTTACAATATTTTGCCTTATGGCATTTTTTTTGGGCGAACTGTCAGTTTTTCGGGGTGATGGATCGATCGACCCTCCCAGAAAACGTGCGCTGCAAGCAGTTTTCAGTGTTTGTTTCGGTTACAACTCTATTATTTTTGCCTTATTTAAAGGGGTCGTGGGTGACTATTTTTGAAGCATCTTTTGGCACAAAAATATGCAGCAAACATATTTTCTTTTCCTCTCTTTTATACACAAACAAGCCCTTTGATTTATGCATTCAGCCTTAGGTTTTTATAGGTGTTCCTTGGGCTGTTTTGAGGTTATTCTTGGAGGAACTTTTGGTGATCTTTGGAGCAGATTTTTGATGGTGTTATCTGCTATTTCTGGGCAGAATTACTGTTGGTCCTTTTGGTGGTTTGAGGTATGGGGTTTTACACAATATGCTCCTGAAATCTCGCGAGTGTTTATTCCGTTGAAATCTTGTTAATTGAACTCATATTTTGAATTGTTAAATTCTTGGAAATCTGGAAAAATAATTGTTGGAATTATCTTCATTCACGAGGTATTATTCATGTTGTTTTAAGCACGCTGTCATGAGATTTTAATATGGCACTGATGTTGGGCACCCGCCAAGACTCCTTTTCTGGCTACTTGATAAAGTATGGCGCGGTATGGTGAGGCCTGGTGACTCCGGTTAATGTGTTGTTGAGAAATTTATTGATAAAATGCTATTGAGATTTGCATTATTTGATTTGAGTATTCGTAGTCGTATTGTTGCGCTTTGTTCATCGCTAACATCTTTGTTGAGCATATTCCTGTCGTATTGTGTACTTCCCCATCTTTTTCTTAGTTGGCAGGTGAGAACGGATTTGAGTGCTATGGACCAATTGGGATGATTTTAGCGAGGATTATTTGGGAAGAATTTTTAATACAAGAGATGAGAAGACTTTTATTTATTTTGATGTATAGAGCATTTGGAGATTTTTTTTTTTTCGAGATAGTTAGATTGTTGTAATTATTTCGAGAGATTTGTTGTATTAATTTGAAGATGAGAATAGTAGTTTCTTGTTTTATTGTGGGATTTAGATGCTCTATACCTTGTTATTTGTGGATTAGTTTAGTTTTATCGATAGTAGCGCTCCGTTCGCTCTCCCCGGGCGGGCGGGGTATTACAGAATGGTATCAGAGCTTAGGTATACGACCACCCTCGGGTCTTGGGTTTTGGGTCTGTTGCGTTTTTGTGGCGCATATTTTTGGAGATAGATTATTTTAGATAATCGTTTCGCGTTAGGCATCTAGATTAGATGTGAGGAATTTATTTTCGGAGATTGTGGCCTGATTTTTGAGAGTTAGGTATTCGGCGAATTTCGAGGGCGAAATTCCATTGTTAGTGGGGAAGTGTAACAACCTGCGTAATTTTTGGGGTATTTTCGAAATAAAGAGGAAAAATAAAGCTTTTCATAAAATTATTTTTATTGGCAAAATATGTTGGTTATGATTTTAGAAGAATAAAACTTCAAGCGGAATTAAAATCGGAGTTAAAACGGATTTTAGATTGATTTTACAATATTTTGCCTTATGGCATTTTTTTTGGGCGAACTGTCAGTTTTTCGGGGTGATGGATCGATCGACCCTCCCAGAAAACGTGCGCTGCAAGCAGTTTTCAGTGTTTGTTTTGGTTACAACTCTATTATTTTTGCCTTATTTAAAGGGGTCGTGGGTGACTATTTTTGAAGCATCTTTTGGCACAAAAATATGCAGCAAACATATTTTCTTTTCCTCTCTTTTATACACAAACAAGCCCTTTGATTTATGCATTCAGCCTTAGGTTTTTAGAGGTGTTCTTGGGGCTGTTTTGAGGTTATTCTTGGAGGAACTTTTGGTGATCTTTGGAGCAGATTTTTGATGGTGTTATCTGCTATTTCTGGGCAGAATTACTGTTGGTCCTTTTGGTGGTTTGAGGTATGGGGTTTTACACAATATGCTCCTGAAATCTCGCGAGTGTTTATTCCGTTGAATTCTTGTTAATTGAACTCATATTTTGAATTGTTAAATTCTTGGAAATCTGGAAAAATAATTGTTGGAATTATCTTCATTCACGAGGTATTATTCATGTTGTTTTAAGCACGCTGT
Source organism: Sambucus nigra (assembly GCA_949130495.1). Classification (NCBI taxonomy): domain Eukaryota; kingdom Viridiplantae; phylum Streptophyta; class Magnoliopsida; order Dipsacales; family Adoxaceae; genus Sambucus; species Sambucus nigra. The sequence goes on from OX422218.1 coordinate 141,986,285, forward strand.
CATGAGATTTTAATATGGCACTGATGTTGGGCACCCGCCAAGACTCCTTTTCCGGCTACTTGATAAAGTATGGCGCGGTATGGTGAGGCCTGGTGACTCCGATTAATGTGTTGTTGAGAAATTTATTGATAAAATGCTATTGAGATTTGCATTATTTGATTTGAGTATTCGTAGTCGTATTGTTGCGCTTTGTTCATCGCTAACATCTTTGTTGAGCATATTCCTGTCGTATTGTGTACTTCCCCATCTTTTTCTTAGTTGGCAGGTGAGCACGGATTTGAGTGCTATGGACCAATTGGGATGATTTTAGCGAGGATTATTTGGGAAGAATTTTTAATACAAGAGATGAGAAGACTTTTATTTATTTTGATGTATAGAGCATTTGGAGATTTATTTTTTTTTCGAGATAGTTAGATTGTTGTAATTATTTCGAGAGATTTGTTGTATTAATTTGAAGATGAGAATAGTGGTTTCTTATTTTATTGTGGGATTTAGATGCTCTATACCTTGTTAATTGTGGATTAGTTTAGTTTTATCGATAGTAGCGCTCCGTTCGCTCTCCCCGGGCGGGCGGGGTATTACAGAATGGTATCAGAGCTTAGGTATACGACCACCCTCGGGACTTGGGTTTTGGGTCTGTTGCGTTTTTGTGGCGCATATTTTTGGAGATAGATTATTTTAGATAATCGTTTCGCGTTAGGCATCTAGATTAGATGTGAGGAATTTATTTTCGGAGATTGTGGCCTGATTTTTGAGAGTTAGGTATTCGGCGAATTTCGAGGGCGAAATTCCATTGTTAGTGGGGAAGTGTAACAACCTGCGTAATTTTTGGGGTATTTTCGAAATAAAGAGGAAAAATAAAGTTTTTCATAAAATTATTTTTATTGGCAAAATATGTTGGTTATGATTTTAGAAGAATAAAACTTCGAGCGGAATTAAAATCGGAGTTAAAACGGATTTTAGATTGATTTTACAATATTTTGCCTTATGGCATTTTTTTTGGGCGAACTGTCAGTTTTTCGGCGTGATGGATCGATCGACCCTCCCAGAAAACGTGCGCTGCAAGCAGTTTTCAGTGTTTGTTTTGGTTACAACTCTATTATTTTTGCCTTATTTAAAGGGGTCGTGGGTGACTATTTTTGAAGCATCTTTTGGCACAAAAATATGCAGCAAACATATTTTCTTTTCCTCTCTTTTATACACAAACAAGCCCTTTGATTTATGCATCCAGCCTTAGGTTTTTAGAGGTGTTCTTGGGGCTGTTTTTAGGTTATTCTTGGAGGAACTTTTGGTGATCTTTGGAGCAGATTTTTGATGGTGTTATCTGCTATTTCTGGGCAAAATTACTGTTGGTCCTTTTGGTGGTTTGAGGTATGGGGTTTTACACAATATGCTCCTGAAATCTCGCGAGTGTTTATTCCGTTGAATTCTTGTTAATTGAACTCATATTTTGAATTGTTAAATTCTTGGAAATCTGGAAAAATAATTGTTGGAATTATCTTCATTCACGAGGTATTATTCATGTTGTTTTAAGCACGCTGTCATGAGATTTTAATATGGCACTGATGTTGGGCACCCGCCAAGACTCCTTTTCCGGCTACTTGATAAAGTATGGCGCGGTATGGTGAGGCCTGGTGACTCCGGTTAATGTGTTGTTGAGAAATTTATTGATAAAATGCTATTGAGATTTGCATTATTTGATTTGAGTATTCGTAGTCGTATTGTTGCGCTTTGTTCATCGCTAACATCTTTGTTGAGCATATTCCTGTCGTATTGTGTACTTCCCCATCTTTTTCTTAGTTGGCAGGTGAGCACGGATTTGAGTGCTATGGACCAATTGGGATGATTTTAGCGAGGATTATTTGGGAAGATTTTTTAATACAAGAGATGAGAAGACTTGTATTTATTTTGATGTATAGAGCATTTGGAGATTTTTTTTTTTTCGAGATAGTTAGATTGTTGTAATTATTTCGAGAGATTTGTTGTATTAATTTGAAGATGAGAATAGTGGTTTCTTGTTTTATTGTGGGATTTAGATGCTCTATACCTTGTTATTTGTGGATTAGTTTAGTTTTATCGATAGTAGCGCTCCGTTCGCTCTCCCCGTGTGGGCGGGGTGTTACAACCGAGAGTCTCGTGACTACGCGGTTAGTTCCTACAAGTTACATTGGTACCGTGTGAGGTCTTGGTGCCTCTCACGAGACCGTACGGGGGTCATTTCGTCTTTTCACCCTCTAATGCCTTATTTTTAAGCTTAAGTGCTCATATTTTTAAATTATCATTATATTCTCAAATTGGGAGTCCCATGATTGCGCGATCAGTTCCTACGAGTTACATCAGTCCCGTGTGAGGTGTTGGTGCCTCTCACGGGGCCGTTCGTGGGCTGTTTTGGGTTTTTACCTTCTAACGCTTTATTTTTAAGCTTAACTCCTCATATTTTCAAATTATAGTCGTATTCTCAAATTAGGAGTCCCGTGACTACGCGGTCAATTCCTATGAGTTACATTGGCCTCGTGTCAGGTGTTGGGGCCTCTCACTGGGCCTTACGGGGGTTGTTTCATGTTTTCACTTCTAATGCCTTGTTTTTAAGCTCAAGTCCTCTTATTTTCAAATTATCGTCCTATTCTCAAATCGAGAATCTCGTGATCATACGATCAGTTCCTACGAGTTATGTTGGTCCCGTGAGAGGTGTTGCGCCTCTCACAGAATCGTATGGGGGGTTTTTCAGGTTTTTACCTTCTAAAGCCTTATTTTTAAGCTTAAGTCCTCATATTTTAAAATTATAGTCGTATTCTCAAATCGGGAGTCCCGTGATCGCGCGGCTAGTTCCTACGTGTTTCATTGGTCCCGTGAGAGGTGTTGGTGCCTCTCACGGGACCGTACGGGGGCTGTTTAAGATTTGTACCATCTAACGCCTTGTTTTTAAGCTTAAGTCCTCATATTTTAAAATTATAGTCGTATTTTCAAATCGAGAGTCCCGTTATTATGCGTTCAGTTCCTATGAGTTACATTGGTCCCGTGTGAGGTGTTGGTGGGGCCGTACGGGGGTTGTTTCATGTTTTCACCCTCTAATTCCTCGTTTTTAAGCTCAAGACCTCATATTTTCAAATTATCACCATATTCTCAAATTGGGAGTCCCGTGATCTCATGGTCAGTTCCTATGTGTTACATTGGTCCCTTGAGAGGTGTTGGTGAATCTCACGGGACCGTACGGGGGCTCTTTTGTGTTTTCACACTCTATCGCCTTGTTTTTAAGCTTAAGTCCTCATATTTTCAAATTATCATCGTATTCTCAAATCAGGAGTCCCGTGATATCGCAGTCAGTTCCTAAGAGTTACATTGATCCTGTGTGAGGTATTGGTGCCTCTCACGGGGCCATTCGGGGGTTGTTTCATGTTTTCACCCTCTAATGCCGTGTTTTTAAGCTCAAGTCCTCATATTTTTAAAATATCGTCGTATTCTCAAACCAAGAGTCCCGTGATTGCGCGATCAGTTCCTATATGTTACATTTGTCCTTAGAGATGTGTTGGTGCCTCTCACAGGACCGTACGGGGGCTAGTTCATGTTTTCACCCTCTAACGCCTTGTTTTTAAGCTTAAGTCCTCATATTTTTAAATTATTGTCGTATTCTGAAATCGGGGCTCCCGTGATCGGGCAGTCAATTCCTACGTGTTACATTGGTCCCATGAGAGGTGTTGGTGCCACTCACGGGGCCGTACGGAGGCTGTTTCGGGTTTTTACCTTCTAACGCCTTATTTTTAAGCTTAAGTCCTCATATTTTCAAATTATAGTCTTATTCCAAAATTGAGAGTCCCGTGATTGCGCGGTCAGTTTCTACGAGTTACATGGGTCCCATGTGAGGTGTTGGTACCTCTCACGAGGCCTTACGGGGGTGGTTTCATATTTTCACCCTTTAATGCCTTGTTTTTAAACTTAAGTCCTCATATTTTCAAATTATCGTCGTATTCTCAAATCGAGAGTAATGTGATTGCGCGGTCAGTTCCTACGTGTTACATTGGTCCCGTGAGAGGTGTTGGTGCCTCTCACGGGACCGTACGGGGGTTCTTTCGTGTTTTCACCCTCTAACGCCTTCTTTTTAAGCTTAAGTCCTCATATTTTCAAATTATCATCGTATTCTCAAACGGGAGTTTCGTGATAGCGCGTTCTGTTCTTGCGAGTTACATTGGTCCCGTGAGAGGTGTTGGTGCCTCTCACGAGGCCGTACGGGTGCTTTTTTGTGTTTTCACCCTCTAACGCCATGTTTTTAAGCCTATGTCTAGATATTTTCAAATTATCCTCATATTATCAATTCGGGAGTCCCATGATGGTGCCGTCAGTTCTTATGAGTTACATCGGTCCCGTGCGAGGTGTCGGTGCCTCTTATGGGGCCATTTGGGGAATGTTTAGGGTCATGCCAAAAATTGAGATGGTCACAGCCCAAGTCCGCAACCAGTTGGTCATGGACTTAGGCCGTGACCATTCGCTAGATTTGGTGTAGTGAGAAAATGAGCTTCCTTGGTCAACCGATCCACTATGACCCATATGGAATCGTTACCCCATTGTGATGTTGGCAACCCAGTAATGAAGTCCATGAAAATACTCTCCCATTTCCACGTGGGTATCTCCAACGGCTGAAGTAACCCTGGCGGTCTCTTGTGGTCCACCTTTAGCATCTGACAAGTGACGCACTTGTACATGAACTCTTCAATGTCCTTCTCCATCCCACTCCATCAGTACTTCTGCCTCATATCCTGGGACATCTTATCCCCTTCAGAATGTACCGTAAATCTAGACCCGTGCGACTAATTCATCACTGCATGACGTAAATCATCTCCCTCCGGGACCACCAATCTCCCATTAAACCACAAACCCCCATCAGAACTCACTGAATAGGATTCAACACCCTCAGCTAAAAACCGTACAATCTGATCCTGACAAAAAGTATCCGCTGCTTATGCATGTATCACCCTCGTAACAATCTCGGGTGTGACTGACATAACAGATATAAAGGAACGGGCTATCGCATCCTTGTGTTCTAACTCTTTCCACTTCTCTCTCCATACTTACGCTATGTCACCTGCCGATCTACGGCTTAACGCATCAGCAACCACGTTAGCCTTCCCCGGATGGTACTGTATCTCGAATTGGTAGTCTTTCACAAACTCCAGCCACCTGCGCTGGCGCATGTTTAACTCTCGCTGAGTGAACAAGTATTGCAGTGGCTTGTGGTCTGTGAACAAGCGAAACTTCTCCCCCAACAAGTAATGTATCCAAATCCGCATTGCAAACACGATCGCGGCTAGCTCCAGGTCGTGGGTGGGGTAATTCCTTCGTGAGGCTTGAGCTTGTTGGAGGCAAAAGCTATAGTTTACTCCTCCTGCTGAAGTACTCCACCGAGTCCCTAGAAAGAGGCGTCAGTATACACCAGGTACTCCACTCCCGGCCTGGGAAAAGGAAGGACTGGGGCCGAAGTCAGCTTATCTTTTAGCTCATCAAAAGCTAATTGATAAGCATTATCCCATACATACGGTACTCCCTTTTGAATCAAATTCGTCAGTGGACACGCTATCTTCGAAAAGCCTCGAATGAACCTCCTGTAGTACCCGGTTAACCCCAAGAAACTACACACCTCTATCGATGTCGTGGGCTATCCCCACTCCCTCACTGCCGACACTTTGCTCGAGTCAACCGATATCCCCAATTCCGATACGACATGCCCCAAAAATTGTACCTCCCGTAACCATAACCTGCACTTCTCATACTTAGCATACAGCTGATGCTCTCGTAGAGTCTGAAGAACTTGTCTCAAGTGCTCGACATGCTCCTCCTCAGTCTGTGAATAAATCAGGATGTCATCTATGAAGACGATGATAAACTGATCTAAGAACTCTCTGAACACTCGGTTTATCAAGTCCATGAATACGATGGGAGTATTCGTTATCCCAAACGGAAAGACTTTGAACTCATAGGACTCATCTCTCGTCAAGAAAGCAATCTTCCACACATCCTTCTCACTAATCCGTAGCTGATAGTATCCTGATCTCAAATATATCTTCGAAAAGAAGGCTGCTCCTCTCAGTTGGTCGATCATGTCATCGATTAGAGGCAACGGGTACTTATTCCGTATCATGACCTTGTTCAAATCTCTGTAGTCCATGCACAACCTCAGTGAACCATCTCTTTTCTTCACAAATAACGAGTTCCCCAAGGTGAGGTGCTCCTATGAATGAAGCTCTGTCCAAACAGCTGCTCTATCTAATCTCGTAACTCCCTCATCTCATCTAGAGCCATACAGTACGGTGCACGTGCTATCGGCCTAGTGCCCGGCATCAAGTCTATGACAAAGTCTATATCTCGACTGGGAGGTAGGCCCGGTATTTCCTGGAATATATTCAAAAACTCACGAACAACTTGAATTGAATCCATGGGAATCATAATCTCCTTAGAGGTATCCTCCTCTATGTAATACAAATGGGTGGAAGATCCTCCCTCTGGGCGAGGCATCGCCACCAAAAACATCTCCTGAATCGAAATGGTAAAGATAATACTCCTACAGAAACAATCTATCATGGCTCTATACGCAGCGAGCCAATCCATACCAATAATGGCGTTGTGCCCATGCATATTTAAAACTAGCATGTTCGCAGGTAAAATCAAGCTACTAATCTATATACCTACACCCCGGCATATAAATAAAATCAAAGACCCATTCCCCAGTGGTGAGTCTACACATGTCACTATACTCTCAACCGTTTCTAATAACCCTAAGGCCCATGTAAATTGAGTAGCTATAAAATAGTGCGACACCCCATTATCAAATAAGACTCGACCCATAGTGCATGTATAGGAAACTTACCCTCTATCGCGGGTGGCGCGTGAGGTGCTGTGGCCTATTGGACATTATAGACACGCCCATACTATAATTGCCCCTGCTGAACTGGGGTTGTTGGGATGGCTGGTAGGGATGGCATCTAAGCTAGCACTGGGAGGGAGACTGGAAAGAGTGGCCTTTACAGATCATTACGGGCACCCTGCTGCTGTGGGTCCCTATCCCCCTCTGGGCAATCCTGATGCCTATGGCCCTTTTTGCCACATCCAAAACACATGCCCCTGAAGTTTCTTCCCCTCTGTCCCTGCTAATCACGACTATGTTGGCCATTACCACCCCGCCACTGGCCCTACTAAAAACGTTATTGGCCCTGATGGACCTGCTCATAACCCTGCTGCTGACGATGTCGACCCTGTTGGCCATGCTGACTGGAGTGGCTCAGTGGCCCTGTCTATAGCCCCCAAATCCCTACCTGGAATCATGGGATCGGAATCACTTGGCAAGGTCCCCCTGATGGGAACTCTGCTCAGTATGAAGGGTTTACCCCTGTGATGATGGTGCTCCACTGGCACTACTACCTCTTGTCCGGTCCTGCTGGTTGGACTCCCCTGCTCGTTTTCTCCCCTGTTGATGGAAGCGGTGATCCTGATAGTGCAACAGAGCAGCGTTGAGTACGTCAGTGTAAGTACCCAACGATAGGTTACCTATGAGGTGTTGGTGAATCCTTCAGGCCAATCCATCTAAAAATAACAATATATTCTTCTCCTCAGTGGGTGACTCATCCGAAACTATAGTGAGAAGTCTCGTGAACTCCTCCTCATACTCAATAACGGTCATACTCTCCTGCTTAATATTCAGTAACCTCCGCCTCATTTTAGTCTGCACGGCAGATGGGAAATATTTACGATCAAATCGTACCCAAAATGAATGAATCGATATGATATCCCTCTCCTCCAAGGTGGTGGTGGACTCCCACCACTTCAAAGTGGCCCCCACTAGCTTGAAGGAAGCCAGTAACTGTCTATGCACATCGGTGAACTCATACATGCGCAGATGCCTCTGGATATCCTTATTCCATTGGCTGGCGATCACAATGTCTGAACTACCTGAGAACTCCAGGGGATGCGCCTTCTGAAAGGCATCCCTGACCCGTTCCCATGCAGTGGGAAGCTGTACTGGTACTGGCGCTACTGCCTGAACCTTAGGTGGAGTCTATTGCACCACCTCTATGCGGCATTCACCGCCTGAGCAACAATAGCGGCTACTTCAGTTGCATTCATCATTCCCTGAGCCGGAGCTGCTGGTTGCTCAGTCTGTGCATTCATGTCTCAGGGTGCTCGTCTCGGAGGCATCTGAAACAAGAAAGAAGTTTATTAGTCTACAGTTATTATTAAATCCCAAATAGCTGAAGACGTAAGCGTAAACACAAGAATACAACAGTCCTAAAAATAGGGCTCTATATCAAAGACACGAAGCTAAAAGAGAAATAAACCGTACAGATCCTAAACTACACTAGAACCTGATGCTCTGATACCACCTGTAACACCACGCCTAATTAAATACCGGGTGATCAGTCCTTTATTAAATTAAAATCAAGGTGAACGGTGTGGTTCATTCTTAGCATCACTGTCGAAAATAATTTTTCCGTTTTGATCACCCTAATTAATTAAGCTAAGTGTCAAAACATTTAGAATATTATTTCATTTATTAAATCCCATCATAAAAACCTTGTTTTAAGTATAAATCAGATTAAGAATAACATAAATACTAAGGATAGCAATCATCCAAAAGAAACATGCCAACTAGATTATCCAAACCAAGTCAATAATCATCAGTAAAATCATCACGACATGAAATAACTCCCAATTGAGTCTGAATACTGAAAACATAAATAAATACAAAATCTCTAATAAGTCTAAAATGAAACAGGAAATCGGGCGACACATGCCCTAGCTATGAAGTACTAAATCAAGAGTTGAATCAAGGAAGAGGTCGTTTAAAGAAAGGGCCTGCAACTCCCATATAAGTCGCATCACGTCCAATCCAAAGACCTATGCCTGACTCCCCTATGGCTGGGCACCTGAAATATATACATATAAATACAAGAGAGAGAAAAATGGCAGGAAACGGGTCAGAGCCCGAGTGTAAAACAGTTTTAAAAATAGTTTAGCAAGTATTTAAAATGCATACCGGCTAATATAATAACCATGTTAGTACGCGACACTCTCTTGAGAGTTCTCACCTATCATCTAGTGTGCACCCCTACCGTACTACTAAATGCCTCAAGTCTATCTAACTCATCTCCCATAAATTTTATTTCGAGAAGTCACAAGACTATGATTTTAGCTTAGAGATTCATGTCTTAATGATTTCTTACGTTATTTATGTATTTCTCAATACTGTTATAAAGTTCCCGAACACTTACTATAATTCTGGAGCATTTATTCAATATTTATCTACTTATACGCACAGTAGAAGAATTCCATATATACGTATTTATATATTAATCACTCATAATATATATATATACACACACTATAGTCACCCCACATAAAATCGTACTAAGGGAAATACTAGTTTGAAATCACTCTGGAACTGTATTAACACAATACACACAAAAATGGAGGCGAAGCATAGTTCCAAGTCACTAAGAGGTCAGCACATACCCCTCACGTCTCTTAGGACCGTGTGCCTATCATTCTCAGATAGCCTGTACCAAGGAATCCTATGTTCTAGGGTACAAGTCAATATCCCCCATAGAGGTCCCATCGAGATAAGACTGTCCCAGTACGGCAACCTCCATGATAGCAAGTAGCGCGGGTATGATTATACACAAATATATTATAGATATATACACATGCACTCAGTCATATATGTAAATATCCTCATTTTCCAATTAGGTTCGCCCACGACCCATAATAATATTTTAACCGTAATAATACAATTTTACCCAATTCTTACGCATGAAGAACTCATCTCTATTTATTCTCAGTTATAAAAATTTCATAATTACCTCTCGTCCCTCGAAGTATTCTCTCCTCCTAAAGGAAGATTCAGTAGGTACACCCTCTCTAACATACTGGTCTAAGTCATTCACGAATCTCTCAATTCCTTAGTTAACATACGCATGGTTTCTAATATGTGTCAAACCCCCTGTTCACCCATGGTTACATCCCATATAAAATTTCATTCAACAGAATCTACTTAGACCCTACTGGTCCTCTTCATGGCCCATTATTCTCTTTAAATGATATTCAAGGGTTCCTACGCATTTTATCCGAATTAAAAAAAAAGAGGAAAAACATGCAGATTACAGGAGGGGTCGATCAATCGATGAAAGGGGATCAGTCGATCGATCGATCGACATTCTTGGGTCGATCGATCGTTCGATCAGGTATAGCCTAGATTCTGCCATTGTTAACTACAGGTTTCCTTATTAAAACTCAACCAAAACTCCATAATGAGTCCCAAACTCCCAACCAATTAAACCAATGATTATATATACATATCTACGTGATTTTCTACGTAAAGCATGTACGAATTTCATCAAAGACATAGGATTAAAGGGCTAATTCACCATATTTGTCAAGAAACCTAGTTTCATCATAATTTCCAACATTCTAACTCTTTTTCTAGATTTTTTTTCTTCTAAAACCATTATAATTTCCTGGGTAATCCTATACATATGACAAGGCTTCCAAATTACATGAATTACTTCTAAAACATGTGATTCAAATCTCCTAATTCATGAAATTCTTCAATAAAACATATATTTATCAATCCTATTCTAACATGGGTGAAATATCAACTAGAAAAATATCAAGATAAATACTTGCCTTAAGATAGTAGGTCTGATTTCACAAGTTTGACAGGTATAGGCTTGATCCCCTCGCTCCGATTTACGTTTTGGTGGTGGTGGTGGTGGTGGTGCAATTCGGTTGGTTCTTAGCCTTGGATTCTTGGAAAGATTTTCCTTCCTTCCTCTCACTACCGTTCTAAAATTTTGAGAATGTTAACCCTAGAAGACTCTCTTAATATCATATATTAATTTCCCAATTTTTGTCATTTAACTAAGGCCTAATTTGTAAATGACTAAATCGCCTTCTCGGGGTGCCGGTTAGGCCTAATAACGCCCCGAGACCCAAACTAAACCCCCGGGTACACTTTTCTGACTATCTCAACCCTTCCGGACATGTTGGCGCACTTGAAATGACCATATGGATGACTTATAATTTATTCACTTTATATTATAATAATAATAATAATAATAATAATAATAATAATAATAATAATAATAATAATAATAATAATAATAATAATAATAATAATAATAATAATAATAATAATAATAATAATAATAATAATAATAATAATAATAATAATAATATAGTCACGACACGATACAGGCGCATCCCGAGTTAATTTTCATAATTTTCATATTATTCTCTAGTGACAATTTTTAATAATTTCAACTCTACATATTACTTTACTCATTAAGTAATATTCAACCAATTTCCAATAATTACTAACTCTCGTTAGCTAGTAAATATTTAAAATAAATTCTCGGATTAATATTAAATTAATTTCTCAATTACATTTGATAAATCCCCAACTTAAAATCCATAAAAATACGGGGTATTACAAATATCTCTCTCTAATTGTGACACACGGGCTATAAGTTCACTCTTCTCCCGATTCACGATGATCAACTGCTCACTTAAATAAACCTTCACCTTGTCTAGTTGACTCGCCGACGCCTCAAATCCCCTCAAACTCTCAATATATCTCTCCAAATTCTCTCACCCTCATATCTAACTCCTTACTCAATTTCTTAGTCTTTAAGGTCTCGGTATACAAATCTCTAAACAAAATTGTGAGCTCACTTTCACCTTCGCTCCCACACTCACTTTTTGCCTCACTCAAAACACCCAAACTGTCATCCTCCTCGAGGGTCTCACGTGCACAAGTATCCTCATCATCGTGGGACAAACTAGGTGTGCTCTCATGAATAGCTAAAAAGGCAACAAACTTCCCATGTGAAGACTCGTCCCGGAATCCTTCACCTCTTCCTTACTACTGCTATGAGTGGCTGGCATGGCAATCTGTTTTCCCTTTCTCTTTAGCCTAGTTGGACATTCAAAAGATATATTCACCCTACCGTCGAACTCAAAACATCTATCTTCTTCCTCCTTCTCTTTCTCGCACTCTTTCTCACCGCTCTCTTTGTCCTCATCTTTCTTTTTATTTTTCTCAAAAAATCTTTTATTGGAAGAATTTTCTTTGGAAAATTTGAGAAACTTTTTAATATTTTTTGCAAGCATGGCCATATCAAAATCAACCTCACCCTCGGAGTCAAACTCATAAACTCTCACTTTCTTTTTCTTCTACCTCTTGGACACTTCCTCTCCCTTCCTTGACTAGGCTCTAAGTGTTATCCCTCTATCCTTAGGTTTGACAGTGTTGGGGAACATGTCAATCTCAAATGTATGGAGGTCTCTTACCAGCTCTTCCAATTTTAAATTGCTTAAATTACCTAAGGAATTCAAAACGATCAATTTAGGGATAAAACGTTTAGGTAACGATCTCAAAATCATTTTAACTACCCGTGCATTAGGAATGTGCTCACCAAGATTGAAATTCATGTTAACTATGTCAGACAAATGTGCATAGAACTCATCAAAACACTCAGTTTCAAGCATGGTAATTATTACAAATTGAGTAGTTAAATTTTGAATTTTAGACTCTTTGACCGCACTTGTGCCTTTGTGGGTAAGTTTTAAAATGTCCCATGCTTCTTTTGACGTGGTGCACATCATAATACGTTGGAACTCCTCAGGAGTGACGGAACTAGAAATTGTACTTAGCGCACATGAATTAAAGGTGCTCCATTTAAATTCGTCCTCAGTCCAGTCTGTCACGGGTTTTAAAGTAGTGACATTATTTGCGGTGACAGTAGGAGTCTAGCCTCTTTCATAAACAACCCAAATGCGCTCATCAATGTCCTTTAACTGTGATTTCATACGTGATTTCTAGTAGGCGTAATTAGACCCATAAAAAATGGGCATTCGATTATATAAGTGCTCCATTTGAAAAATTACGATTTTTCATAAAACAGATTTTTCAAAAAAAATCAATATCACACAAATTTTGCGAAAAACAAGGATCACTCGATAAATTATAAAAGCCCGCTCTGATACCAATTTGAGAAAGTGGTGATCGCTTAAATAAGCTCTGATACCAAATTGTATCTGCGCAGTGTGATATTGATTTAATCAAATTTGCAATTTCAAGTAAACCCTTGTTTAATCAAATGTTAATTTTAAACCAAATTAATTAACTCCAACTTTAATTAAACCCTAAAAAAACATCTAGGTGTAGTGGATCATACCAACACAAACAAATATGAATTGTTGACTCATAGATTTCAGGAAGAATCCCCTAAGGGCAAAACCTTTTTATTTCACTAATAATACTCACAATGTTTACAAGCGAAATCTGCAAAGAATTTATCGCAACAAACTCTCATAGGCCGTAACCTAAATAAATAATGAAGTAACCTCAAAAGATCCACAAAGACATGCAGTCCAGTCAACCCAAGAACACCCACGAGTACTCCCTATGACACGCAGTCAAGTCAGCCCAACACCTCCCTCAAATGGCACCTAGATCAACAATAGGCTATCCTCCCTACAAGAGAAACTCCAGCAAAACCGTATCTTGGGTTCCAAAACAATTAACTAAAGGCAATTGGGATTTGTGAATTGAAAATAAAATGATTTGAACACTAAATGAAGAAGACAAAAGTAATATGTTGTTTGCAATTTTTGCAGAAAGAAATTTGTCAGGTCTTCTTTTTAAAAACGGAGTGGTTTAACACACTTTATATAGAAAACATAAGTCAGCACGTCGCTCGAACGAAATAGAAAAATTGCTTGAACGATGCCACGTGTCTCGCGAACGAGCTTTGCGCAACATACCAATGTCGTTTGAACGACATACAGGTGTCGCTCGAACAACCAGCGTAAAAAATAAAAAATAAATATTTCATCAAAAACTCCACCTCAACACTTAGAAAATATTTTAGAAAAATATCCCAACACTTTTAAATGAATCATAAAGTAACCAAAACACAACCTTACCAAAATTCATCTCGTGGAGGCTTGAAGGTTGAAGAACTTTGAGATTCAGGTCCGTCTTCATGTATCTTCAAACTTGAACTTTTTCTTCGACGGTTTGTAGCAGTATACGACATACACTAATGTAAACAGGATAAAAAAATAATGTCCATACAGAATCAATGAATTTTATGCAACCAAACTTAAGATCCCTGAAATTCGTTATTGTTACACATGGCTAAAATCAAATGAGGGCATTTCCTACTTGAAGGAGAGGATGGATGAGAGGTTCCTTGTAGTAAACTTGTCGAACTCCAATAAATACTATTAGTCGCATATTTTTTTATAAGGAATTGGAAGAAATTGCCCATCCTAAAAGGTGGTGAACCCTATAAGGGGCCTAGGTGCCCCGTAGAGGGTTTTTGAGAGAGGTCTAGCCTAAATTTGACATATTTCTTTCTGATTTCTCTAACTATTAACTTTTCAAATGTTATAATTTCTATTATGAAAATCACGGCAAGAAGAAAGAACCTAAACCCATAGACAATAATTTTGCATAATTGAAGAAATCTTGGTCACTCAAGTAACCTTTGACCGTTGTCGAACACCCAAGGTCAGCTTCACTGTTATTGTCGACACCTCTACCACCACATCATATATTGCTCGCCCAGTGGACAACGAACTTTAAATCCCTAAGGGTTTTGATGATCAAGATCCCTCGTGCATGAGAACTTTGGGCTCATTTGAGCTTGTCGACATTTACACCATCCTCACACTCACTCCCACAACTTAGACGAAAAACTAGGTCTGAGGAGAAGAAGAATCTCAAACTTGATGGATGGGGACTTTTCCCCCACTTCACTAACTACCCAACCCTACAAAAGGAAGGGGGTCAGGGGTCCATCCAACCCCATAACTTTAGGGAATTCCCAACAAAGTGGGTTGTGGTGATATCAAAATTTTCACCTATTTGTATCCATTTATGACCAGTCTGCTAATCTCGGTGTTCCTTTTCCATTAGGGGTTACCTTTTGGTTACTAACTGATTTCTTACTTCAAAATGTTTTGTAATGGGTTTGAGGTAAGATAAAAGCTCATAATAGAAATAAGAGCAAGACCAACTCCAGTCTTACAATCAATATACCGACCCAAAAGATGGTGAATTCTCCCAACAACAAGGGAAAGGGACCTGCTGAAGAGTTAGTGTCCAAACAACTAGACTTGGATCTTGCTTTGCTGAGGGGAAATTTCCTCCCTGCCAACCAGGCTTTGGTCGGAAGCATTTTCTAATAGGATAGTTTTTCATGCTGCCCAAATATAATACCACGTAGTTTTACATAGATATATTTAATTTGAATATTTAAATTATGCGGATGACACATAATTTAATTTATGAAATGATGAGAATTAAATAGATATTAATTTAGAGTGAAACGAATTAATATTTATGTGATTATTTATTTACTAGTGTACTATAGTAAATGAAATTGGATTAAGTCGTAAGTGAGTAAATGTGACGAAAATTAATACTATCTCAATCGGGACACGCGTGATTAAATTAAAATAGGTTGAGATGGGAAAATATTGTTAAGTGACTCGAGTGATGATTTTAAGTACACGATTGATTCGGAATGGGTTAAAATAGTCATAATTGAGTATCCAGGGGTTGTGTTCGGGTCTCGAGGACTTTTTAAATTAATCAGGACTTATTTAGGTACTTTTGGGCTCCATAAAGGAATATGAAAAGACAAAAATGGAATTTCAATTATAAAATGAAAGGTTTAAGGCCAAGGGAAGAGTCATTTCACAAATCCAAAGGTTAAGAGAGTTATACTAAGAGTTAGAGTGAAAGTGAAAAGAATTAAGAAGAAAATTCAAGAGTCTAAAGGAGAAATTGAAGAGCTTTGTAAGAATACTCTAGGATTGAAGAAGTGAAGAGAAAATTCTTGAAGGATTAAGCGACATCTTCGTTAAATAAGACTCTACGAATCATAAGGCAAGTAATTATCTTGCTTTTTAATTTGTATATACAATTTTAGTCATATCATAGTTGGAAAATGATATTTTGGAGATGATTTGACATATATACAAACTATGGGATTTTGGGAAATAAATTATATTTTGGGAAATGATTTATATTTGGGAAATGATATATTATACATCTTTAAAGAATTAATGTGGATTGAAAATTTTGAAATTTGAGGACGATTATTTGAATGAAGAAATTCTTGACATTAGTTATAATCCCATGAAATGATTATTTATTTTTTGAATTGATGTGATTACTAGATGTTAGAATCATAGTAGAAATGTCCCTTATGCTCTCTATGAATTGGGTAGTGTATGATATTGGATTGAGGATCATTGGGACTGAATTGGGGAAGAAAATAAGGATGAGGTTCGCTGACTGGAAATGCGAATCGGTTGACGTTTGGACCGAACCGGTTAGGATTTATAAAGAGCAGAACCAGTTCGCTTTGAGATAAAACCAGTTTAGAATTCTATAATTTTCATATTTGAGGCTATTTATTTAATTAAGAACAAATTAAATAATTAAGGGGATGAGAAAACCTAAAGTTGATATTTTATATTTCTGAAAATTCAATTAAGTTAGTATGTGGACCTTAAGTTAAAAAGGGACTTCTAGTTGGGATGTGAAACTAAAATATTTGTGGAAAATAGTTGAATATGAATAATTGTGACGGGAAATGCAGGAATTGGGATACGAGCTGAGTGATGTAGACACGTGTCCAGAATTAGTATCGCAAAATAAATGAATTAATTAATTAAGTGAATAATTAATTAATTGAATATAAAATGGAGCATTGGGTGAAAATGCATATTGTGCCATTTATGATAGACATAATTAAATAAATTATTATTGAATACATACATGTGTGAAAATTGTGTATATAGATATTAAATCGGTGTGAAAGATATAATAATATGGATATAATGGCATGCCCCTATAAGGGCTATCATCAGAGGTTGCGCGAGTGAGTGGTCTTCCATGCCTAGCGAATGCAGGGTTAGTATTATTCACATGTCATAATCGCCACGCATCTTCCCGAGGTGAGGTAATTATGGGTATGGTTATTACTCACTAATCAGGGAACTTATGACCGCCTCCAACGTCGTTTGTTGTTTTTTATCGTAGTTCGGTGTGAGATTCCGACGCAATAACGAGGATGATGAGATTATTCCCTGGATGATGATAGCATTACAGACCCGCATCCGAGGAAGTTATAATTGTTATTATGGATGGCGATTATACATGTATAGTGAGATATATATATATATATATATATATATATATATATATATATATATATATATATATATATATATATATATATATATATATAGTGAAAGTTATAATTAGTGAAAGTTATTGGAAATGGTTCAATAAATTATAATTGAGAATACAATTAGCGAATGTGAATGCTAAATAAATAAGTTACACAGTATAGGATAACGTATGGACTTTAAGGACACTTAAGATCTAGTTAGGTAGGTAGCATAACTAGGTAAAATGCATACATTAGGTGCGCACTTTAGATGAGAGGTGAGTAATGTCTCAGAGAGAGTGACGTACCAATTCAAATATGAGTAAATGGATATACATTTATTTATGCATTTTAATTACTTGGAAAATATTTTCAAAAGATTTTGGGCTTTGACTCGTGTCAAAATATATTTTCAAAACCTTTTAGGTGTCCAGCCACAGGGACGCCAGGCATAATCATTCCCAGGTACTGGAGTTACGACAACTGTGGATGTTGCAGAGCTTTGTTTAGATGCTTTTATTTCTATATATTCACGACTCTCTCTTTTCCTATTTAGTCAGGTGGCCTAAAACAGTTAGTTTATTCCCATTTATGTTTATATCATTCTGAGTGTTATTGTACGGAGATTTATTCCAATGATTTAATCGGAACAGTTTGGCTTGTAATGAATTTACAGTTTTGATATATTTGTGATTAGGGATTGTAATTCAAGTGATTTAGATAATTGTGGTTGATTATTATACTGTCGTGTCACATTAAATGAGATTAAAATTGATATGCGGCTTAATTTAGGTGGTTAGTAATTAATTGAATTCGACAGTGATACTAAGAATGAGCCAATGAGATTTATGTCTTATTTTAGTATAGGGTTGGCCACCTGTTATTTTAATAAGTGGGGTGTCACATATGGTAGAAGATCATCAGGTTCTAGAGTCTTTAAGATCTATGCGAACTTATTCCGTTTCTACCGTAGCGTTCTTTGGTATAGAGCCCTATCAATAGGACTATTGCATTCATTATACATTTTCAGTCTTCTACTAAAATTTTGATATTAACTATGGACTTATATACATTTGGTTTAGTTTAAGATGCCACCTAAGAGAGCACGTCAGACTAGGGCCGATGGTGGACAAGCCCAGCCAAAGCCATAGGGGATTGTGACCGCCACAGAGGTGGCTAATATTATCGCTCAAGCGGTTAATGCCACAATGACACATATGGCTCATCAGTTGCCTCGGGTACATCCATATAAGCCGACAGTTCCAGGCATACCATCCCACCTTGGGCCTTCAGTTTAGGAACGAGTTAGAGAGACCTTCTAAAATGGGCATCCGTGGGAATTTAAGGGTAGTTCGGATCTTATAATAGCAGGCCGATGGAAGAAATACATAAGGCGACATCTTTGTATGGTGGAGTGTAGTGAAGAACATAAACAAATGCTTATGACATTCAAACTCGTAGGTGCAGTATTGC
Organism: Sambucus nigra; assembly: GCA_949130495.1. NCBI lineage: Eukaryota > Viridiplantae > Streptophyta > Magnoliopsida > Dipsacales > Adoxaceae > Sambucus > Sambucus nigra. The sequence continues at coordinate 142,004,989 of OX422218.1, forward strand.
AGTGGTAGGAATCAGTCACCACAGTAGAGGAGCGTGATATGATGCCTATTACTGAATTCTGGGTGCGGTATGACCGTAAATATTTTTCGTTGACTGTTCAGACAGGGATGAGAAAGAACCTACAAGATTTGGAACAAGGGGATCGTTTTGTCACAGAATACGAGGAAGAGTTCACTCGACTAGAAAATTATCTGCCTAACGAGGTGAATACTAAAGAGAAAAGAATTAAGAGGTTTATGGATGGACTAAACTGGAGGATCAGGCAGCATTTATTGGCGAACCCAACATTGCACACATAACCCATTTTCATTAATGCCGCACTTTTTCACTGTCAGGATCATCGCTTCCACTTGAAGGGGATCAAGAAATTAGGGGATTCTACCTAGTCAGGTAAGACAGTGGGAAATGGTTTTAGTGGGACATAATAGTCTCAAAATTTTGGAAAATCGCAAGAGCAGAGTTTTCAGCAAGGGAATCTAATAAATAGATTTCATTCTGGGGGCTTTAGGACTAATGGCAATGGATTTAGGCAAGGCCAGTAGGTCCCACAACAGTAGCAGCAATAGTATACTCATCAAGGCCAGCAGGGCTAGGGGAATAATAGGGATGACCAGTAGGGTCGAGGTCATTAGGGCCAACGAGCAGGACAACCTCTTATCTATTCACGCTAAGGGAATACGGTAGGACGTTGTTATTAGTGTGGGGTAGTAGGACACATGATGAGAGAGTGCCCGCAGCTTGGTCAGGCGTAGTAGTAGGGAGCTTAGCAGGGGCAGCAGCCACAGGTAGCACCTACAGCACCAGCAGTAGCAACCCAGCTAAAGTAAGGGCAGATGCAGTATGGCCGTGTTTGTAACACCCGTAATGCACAGGCTCCCCAAGCACCACCTGCAATAGAGGGTATTTTTCCTATCTATGGGCATATGGGTCGGGTATTATTTGATACAGGAGCATCGCATTCATTTATTACTACTAAATTTGCACGTACAGTCAGTTTATTAGAGAGAGACAATAGTATTATTATGTGTGTAGACTCACCCTTGGGTAATGGGTCACTTATTCACTCCGTATGTAGAGGGGTGTGGATAGACATTGGAAAACTGAGTTTAGTAGCCAACTTACTTGTGTCAGATATGACTGGGTATGATATTATCTTGGTCACGGACTGGTTATCAGAGTATCGGGCAATGAAGGATTATTTTGGGAGGACCATTATATCTTCTATCCTAGGGCAGGAGATGTTTTTGGTTGCGGTGCCTCTTCCTGAGGGAGAATCAACCACACATCTTTATTATATTGAGGTAGAGACCTCACAAGAGACAATTAGGTCCTTAGACTCGATTCTAGTAATGAGGGAATTTACGAATATATTTCATGATATACTGGGTTTATTGCCGAGTCAGGAGATTGAGTTTGTTATAGACTTAGCACCAAGGATGTAACACCCCGTATTTTTTATGATTTAAATAATTTGTGATTAATTATTATTGTTGGATTAATTAAATTAAAATGCGACAAATTAATTATTTATTAATCCTGATTAAAATAATTATTAATTAGCGTGACAAGGGTTAATACTTATTATTGAGAATCATTGAATATTACTGTGTGAATACGTGATTTGAATTATGCAAATTTGATAAATTGTCGAAAGTGAGAAATACGATAATTTGGTATATTAAGTTGGGACGAGTCTGTGAGTCGTGTCGGAACTAATTAAATGGGATAAAAAAGTAAATTATTTTTAAGTAACTCTTATGATCATTTTGAGTGCACCGTTGAGTTCGGGAGGGTCGAGATAGTCAGAAAACTCAACCCGGGTATTTTATTTGGACCCCGGGATATTTTAGGCCAAATCGGCATCCCGTAGGGGTAATTTTGTAATTTTGATTTTTGGAGGAATTAAATGGATGAAAATTGGGAGTTTATTATATCAGACACGAGAGGTTCATTAGGGTTAGAAATACAAAAGTAAGGAACGGCCACAGAGTGTGAGGTAGAACAAATTCTAAGGAGGAAGGGCCCAATTAACACCTCCTTGCACAACCACCACCACCATCGCGTAGATCGGAACAAGAGGAACACACCCATACCAACAATATCAAGAGATCAGACATTTAATTCGAGGTAAGTGTTTATTACTTTCGTTCCTTTAGCAATAATCATGTTCATGTTAGTATAAGTAAATTTTATAATGTATTACTTTGAAATTGGGTGAAAATTTGGACAACTACTTTATGATTATGGACAGATGGTTCAGTAGTTAATTCCTTCATGTATGCCAGAGAATTTAATACGAAATTGGAGTACAAATTGATGAATAAATCTGGGTTAATTAAGTTCTATAATGGGAAATTGAGAAACTAGGGTTCTTATGATATAAATTGGGGATTTCGTTTTTACCATATGATTTATAACGATTGAATGATCCTAGGATGTTAGAAATTGTGTAAACATGTTGGGTTATCAATCAAAATAGTTACATTGAAGATTGGGTATGAACTATGAGGTTTTGGGTGCAAAAATGGTAAAAACGTAGTTATTGAAGAACAAGTCTGACATGACAGAATCGATTCTTTTTTTTAAATAGGATCCGTTAATTTTTCTGATAGGATCGGTTCGTTTTCTTGAGGATCGGTTCGGTTCGTTTTTCTGTAGACTTTTAGTGTTGCTGCAGAACCTTGGAGAACCTTTCAAATCTTAGATTGTGAGGTTAGGGAAGAATGATATCCTGGACCAGTAGAGTGTAGGGACCTTATCTACTATCCTGATATGAAAATGTAGTGGTACCTTTCGAGTGAGGAGAAATACTCGTGAGCGCTCAGTGATGAATATAGCTATGAATTACTACTACGTAGAATATTTGGGATAAAATAAATATACTATACGTAGTTATGAGAGAATAATACGTATATAAATATATGTTTGGGTTGGGTGAATACCTATGAATTTTTAATAGGATGTGTGTATGCCTATTATATGATATTTTTGTTAAGTGCACTAATGGGTGATAACCCGAGGGTGCAAGGTTGTGCTGTTAAGTACACTAAAGGGTGATTACCTGGGGGTGTAAAGTTATTTATAAAATGCACTAAAGGTTGATAACCCAGGGTGAAAGAAAATTTTATTGAGTGTGCTAATGGGTGACCCAAGAGTGCAGGGATATTTTTGTAAGTGCACTAATGGGTGACAACCCGGGGGTGCCGGATCTTTTTATTTATAGCACTAATGGGGCTTAAACCAGGGGTGTAGGACTGAAATATATATGTATAGGGATGATATGACTATATATATATATGTGTGTGTATTTATGAGAAGTTCTACTAAGAGAAACTATTAGTTATGGCAATGAGGACAAATGAAATAATCTTAATGAGATAAAGATTTAAATGCTCTAATAGTGAACATGAACGGTAGTAAAAGGTGATGGACTACTTATTAGGTATTGTATGGGCGATACGGGAATACTACTATTGAATGTAGATAGTGTTACGTTAACTTTGAACTAGTTAACTTGGGTAGAATTACTAGTACTAGATAGAAGATGCGATAGTAGTGCACAATAGAAGAGAGGTGAGAACTTCATGTGAGAGTACGAATCTAACATGCACATAATACTTGCTTTAAGGAAGTTTTAAATACTTGCTAAAACATATTTTTACACATCGGTCTCTGACCCGTCTCTTGCATCTCTTTTCTCTCTTGCTATATATATATATGTATTATATCAGGTGCTCAGCCACAGGGACACCAGAACTAGAGATTTGGATTGCTTTACGTGCTGCAGCTATTGTGGAAGCTGTAGGCCCTTGCATTAGACGCATCCATCATTATCATTATGTTTTATCTAGACACCTCAGTTGGGACATGTGTCACTCATTCCTAATTTTTATCAGAGTTATTATTCAGTTTACTTTACCGTTCTTTTAGTTGGATGGATTTTACTATGAGTCTGTGAATTGGAGATTTGAACGGGGAGGTTTTACCTAGATTTATTTATTTCAGTGTTTGATTCATATTCAGTATTTAGTATATTCTTGTGTATGATGAATGGTTTATATTTTAATAATTAAATTGAGAAATGGTTTTATTTGGTTATATGTAAAAAGGAAAAGGTTTTGACGCCTAGCTTAATTCTATATTAGGTGATTAATATGTTTATAAGTTTTTCGATAGTGATGCTAAGAATGAACCAACTGAACATTCTATTTTAAATTAGTAAAGGACTGATCACCCTATATTTAATTAGGCGGGGTGTCACAGGTGGTATCAGAGCATCAGGTTCTAGAGCCTTTTAGGATCTATGCGGCTTATTATGTTTCAGCGTAGCGTTCTTTGATGTGGAGCCTTATGATAGGATTGTTGTGTTCCCTTACGTATGCGACTTACTTTCTCCTGCTATGAATTATAATGGATGTGACTCATTATACACAATTTTGTGTGATTCGAACACCGAACATTTTAGGACGACCAGTGAGGGCTGTAAGAAGGACTGCAGGAGAAGAAACACGACAGAAGACATAAAGTAATTTGAGAATGGTGATCGTGACAAATGTCACCATGAGTACTACTTAAGCAAGTGATAATGAGATCGTCACTCAGGAACAGTATATTCCCAGGGCACAGTCGTAGATAACAGTGGAGTGATTTCAGGACCACATAGCATAGTCAACAAGGGAGAAATCAGAGGGACTCTTTTGAAAACCATCAGTGAAGGTGCGGAGATGAAAGAGAGAAAGTGTAAAAGTCCAAAGAAAGTAGAAAATCCGAAGGCAATTGTGTATAGTAAAGTGTAACGACACTCGGAATTAAATTTGGAATTAAATTGGTAGCTCTTGGGAGCGACATATAGTGATTAGAATCAATCACCATGTGTAAAAAAGTGTGTTTGAAATTTAAACAAAAAACAATTGGGTAAGAGTTGACCGTGAGGTCTCTCATTCGATGTTGTAATAGAGATGCCAGTGAAATTTTGAAACTTAGCACAGTGGGTAAGCTAGAGACCAATCATGAGAAAAGGTTGAATTGCATAACGAACTTAATACCTGGAAAGGGTACATATAATTATAAAAGGGTTTATAGTTAAAGAATGACCATGTATAGAATGCGAGCATGGATGAGAAATCCATCTAGAATGACTAATGTTGATGTCGTCAAGGTTATACGATGGCAAGTTATTTTAGCATTTATAGAAGAAGTGAGCCAGGAGGGTTAGAGAATCTGGCCGAAGGGCAGAAGTGAACTTAGCAGTGTTAGTGAGACACTACATAAGAGTATACCCAATAGGGAACTCAGTTAGATAATTTTGAGTGATTAACTTCCTATAAGGTGACGATGAATTCAATCAGGGCCGGGGAGGCCAACCATAGTTTTGAAAGGCCAGCGTAGCCAGTGAGTTAAGATTACTCGGTCCGAGAGAATGACATTTCAAAATGGCCAGTGGGACTAGTGACGGGTAATTGGCTCGTGAATTTTCCCTATGAGAAGAGAGTAAGACTACAAGTGTTGAATGTGTTCATAATTGAGAAGTGAGGCTGATGAGATTGGAAATGGAAAATCATGCCAGTTAGGGATAACAACTAGAGGAGTGAGACTTCCAGCTAAGGAATTTGTGTCAAGAAAATTAGGCCAAGGAAATTTACAAACCGAGAGTGATGGGTTCAGGCTGGACCAGTGGAGTCCTCATTAAGAGTAGCTTATGGTATGTCAGGGTCGATGGAGCTCGGGATGTAAATGGGAGGTCAGTAAAGCCATAATTAAGGCCTAGAGATTTTTGGCCAACGTTTCAATAATGGGCGTGAAATCAACATGATGGAATAAATGGTCCCCAATGTGAGGGGACAACTTTTGGATGAAATCCTAGATGTATCACGATTGCAGATGTTCATAGGTCATGTTAGCAGCCACGTGATGGGACCCTATAATTTGGCGAGACTGGTGAGGTTTTGCTTCATCATTGTGAGTAAAGGACTAATTCTAGTGACATGGATGTGTCACAACATATATATATTTAAAATCCAAAAAATTGAGTGCGGGTCGAGTTTAGTGGGAACGTTAGTTTTAACAGTCTTATTACAAACGTATTTCTCGTTGATAGCAGGGCAATTTGATGTCGCCCGTGAGTGAACCGGGTGGGCCCTAAGAGTATATGTTGTTGTAATTTACTAACTACATTGAGTTAGCATTAGTAGAGTATAGTATGGTAATGTGTAGCGATTAAGTACTGTATGTTTGAACGATAGTAAATTTAGTGATATGACTATCGTGTCGGGTACTCCGAGGGGGAGTAATCTTTGTTTTGTGCGGCGCCACCTAAAATAGGGTTAGGCCCAGATATATGTATACATGAAACTTTCATTGTATTATAGACCTCAGCGAGTATGTTGTCTAGTTATATGTGATTCCGGTGCGTAGGAATTTATTTGACTGATAAGACTCAGTATACATTGTGTTCTTTGTCGAACAACGAGATATAGCTCGTTAGATAAATGTAGCGCCAAGTACTTGGGGTAGTGAGAGATCCATGCTTCATGTTATTATTAGGGACATGAGAGTGGACGAACAAACTTTTATGTACACATGCGAAGATTGTGGGAAGGTACATAGTATGGACTGAGGGCCTTACGGACCTCGACAATCGACTAGGTTAGATAGTAGTGCATCGGCGGGGTTCCTTGTTTGGATTTTGCTTTGCGAGACATCCCACGCATGAAACTACCGAACGTCGGGAGTTGGAGAGAAGTTTGGCCGATAGTACATGAGTTCGTACGTGGGTTATTGTACCTATACAAGAATATATTTGAGAGTTGATAATTCCATTATGACTTAAGGCCAGTAGAGTCGCCTAGTCTTAGTATCATTCTGAATAGAGCAATGATGCCGCTGAAGGAGTGATTGAGTGCACCCCTACTATATCATCACGTCAAGTGTGAGAGGACCGATTTAAGAGAAATACATGTCATTCATGCAATAATGTGCAAGACATAGGGTGTATGGGTGCCCTAGGTGATTGAATCAAGCAGTGGATTATGATTGTCATGTGAATTCGATAACATTTAGTCGGGTAAGACGAAGTTTATTCGGTAAGAATTGTTAGAGACTTACGTTTCACGATATACTGAAATTTTTGAGCGAAAAAAAAATGTATCAGGTTACAAATAACAGTGGTGATGGGTTATAATATAGAGTAATATTGTCAAGTTCGTCTTGTAGTGGGTCACCTGCCTGTTGAAAAAAGGGTGGACAATCCGAAACTAGTAGGGGTTTCTTCCACTAGTGAATAGGAGAGTATTCATATGGATCTTCTCATGTAATTAAGATGGTGATACCATCGGCACCTAGATGCGATTGAGTACGGCCTACCATCCGCAGAAGGATGGGCAGGACAAGCAGACTAATCAGATGCTGGAGAGCAAATTTTATGTGCACCCTTAAATCTTTGGGGATGACGAGAGCAGTACCTTCCACTAGTGGAATTTGTGTTCAATAACTCCTATGAGTTCACGTTTAGGCAGAGTGCCAGTAGAGGTATGGCACGGTAATATTTGTTGTTGTCCTACTTGATAGTTAGAGGTGGGGGACCAACTATAATTGCAAATATCGGAGAAGAATTGTTATTATCGTGTATATTGTGTGTGAAATATAAATGGCGCAACCAACTTACTCGTACAAATGACACGAGATGAGGTCGTATGTATCTGAAAGGATGATAAATCTACTAACGTGCAAATAGTAAAAGGCTAGATAGTGAATATCTAAAATAAAGTTTAAGTAGTGGAATTTAATCTGTAAGGCTTGGGTAAGAGCCTATATGACAGGGTAACCTGGAGTTTAAAACAAACACATGTGTAGTGTTCACCAATTAAGGGTATTCGGTAGCGTACTATATGGGTGATATGGAGTAGTTTACTTGGGAGCGCAAGAACGCGATGCGCAACTTATGCACAACGTTGTCTGTACCTGCTACACTTTTTCCGAATTTCGGGACGAAATTCCGTTGTAAGGGGAAAATTATATAACACCCCGTATTTTTTATGATTTAAATAATTATGTGATTAATTATTATTGTTGGATTAATTAAATTAAAATGCGAGAAATTAATTATTTATTAATCCGGATTAAAATAATTATTAACTAGCGTGACATGGGTTAATACTTATTGTTGAGAATCATTGAATATTACTGTGAGAATACGTAATATGGAATTATGCAAATTTGATAAATTATCGAAAGTGAGAAATATGACAGTTTGGTATATTAAGTCGGGACGCGCGTGTGAGTCGTGTCGGGACTAATTAAATGGAATAAAAAAGTAACTTATTTTTAAGTAACTCGTATGATCATTTTGAGTGCTCCGTTGAGTCCGGGAGGGTCGAGATAGTCAAAAAACTCTACCCAGATATTTTATTTGGACCCCGGGATATTTTAGGCCAAATCGGCATCCCGTAGGGGTAATTTTGTAATTTTAATTTTTGGAGGAATTAAATGGACGAAAATTGGGAGTTTATTATATCAGCCATGAGAGGTTCATTAGGGTTAGAAAATACAAAAGTAAGGAACGGCCACAGAGTGTGTAAGGTAGAACAAATTCTAAGGAGGAAGGCCCAATTAACACCTCCTTGCACAACCACCACCACCATCGCGTAGATCGGAACAAGAGGAACACACTCATACCAACAACATCTAGAGATCAGAAATTTAATTCGAGACAAGTGTTTATTACTTTCATTCCTTTAGCAGTAATCATGTTCATGTTAGTATAAGTAAATTTGATAATGAATTACTTTGAAATTGGGTGAAAATTTGGAGAAGTACTTTATGATTATGGACAAATGGTTCGGTAGTTAATTCCTTCATGTATTCAAGAGAATTTAATACGAAATTGGAGTACAAATTGATGAATAAATCTAGGTTAATTAAGTTCTTTAATGGAAAATTGTGAAACTAGGGTTCTTATGATATAAATTGGGGATTTCGTTTTTACCTTATGATTTATAATGATTGAATGATCCTAGGATGTTAGAAATTGTGTAAACATGTTGGGCTATCAATCAAAATAGTTACATTGAAGATTGGGTATGATTTATGAGGTTTTGAGTGCAAAAATGGTAAAAACGTAACTATTGAAGAACAAGTCTGACATGACAGGATCGGTTCTTTTTTTTTAAATAGGATCGGTTCATTTTTATGATAGGATCGGTTCGTTTTTATTCAAATAGGATCGGTTTATTTTCTTAAGGATCGGTTCGGTTCATTTTTCTGCAGACTTCTAGTGTTGCTACAGAACCTTAGAGAACCTTTCGAATCTTAAATTGTGAGGTTAGGGAAGAATGATATCCTGGACCAGTAGAGTGTAGGGACCTTATCTACTGTCTTGATATGTAAATGCAGTGGTACCCTTTGAGTGAGGAAAAATACTCGTGAGAGCTCAGTGATGAATATAGCTATGAATTACTACTACGTAGATTATTCGGGATAAAATAAATATACTATACGTAGTTATGAGAGAATGATACGTATATAAATATATGTTTGGGTTGGGTGAATACCCATGAATTTTTAATAGGATGTGTGTGTGCCTATTATATGATATCTTTGTTAAGTGCACTAATGGGTGATAACCCGGGGGTGCAAGGTTGTGTTGTTAAGTACACTAAAGGATGATAACCCGGGGGTGTAAAGTTATTTATTAAGTGCACTAATGGGTGATAACCCGGGGGTGCAAGAATATTTTATTGAGTGCGCTAAACGGTGATAACCCGGGGGCGCAGGGATAGTTTTGTAAGTGCACTAATGGCTGACAACCCGATGGTGCAAGATCATTTTATTTATTGCACTAATGGGGCTTAAACTGGGGGTGCAGGACTGAAATATATATGTATAAGGATGATATGACTATATATATATATATATATATATATATATATATATATATATATATATATATAGGTGCAAGAATATTCTATTGAGTGCGCTAAAGGGTGATAACCCGGGGGCGCAGGGATAGTTTTGTAAGTGCACTAATGGGTGACAACCCGGGGGTGCAGGATCATTTTATTTATTGCACTAATGGGGCTTAAACTGGGGGTGCAAGACTGAAATATATGTGTATAGGGATGATATGACTATATATATATATATATATATATATGTGTGTGTGTGTGTGTGTGTGTGTGTGTGTGTGTGTGTGTGTGTGTGTGTGTGTGTGTGTGTGTGTGTGTATTTATGAGAAGTTCTACTAAGAGAAACTAGTAGTTATGCCAATGAGGACAAATGAAATAATCTTAATGAGATAAAGATTAAAATGCTCTAATAGTGAACATGAACGGTAGTAAAAGGTGATGGACTGCTTTTTAGGTATTGCATGGGAGATACGGGAATACTACTGTTGAATGTAGATAGTGTTACGTTAACTTTGAACTAGTTAACTTGGGTAGAATTACTAGTACTAGATAGAAGATGCGATAGGAGTGCCCAATAGAAGAGAGGTGAGAACTTCATGTGAGAGTACGAATCTAACATGCACATAATACTTGATTTGAAGAAGTTTTAAATACTTGCTAAAACTTATTTTTACACATCGGGCTCTGACCCGCCTCTTGCATATCTTTTCTCTCATGCTATATATATGTGTATTATATCAGGTGCTCAGCCACATGGACACCAGAACTAGAGATTTGGATTGCTTTATGTGCTGCATCTGTTGTGGAAGCTGTAGGCCCTTGCATTAGACGCATCCAGCATTTCCATTTAGTTTTATCTAGACACCTCAGTTGGGGCATGTGTCGCCCATTCCTAGTTTTTATAAGAGTTATTATTCAGTTTACTTTACCGTTCTTTTAGTTGGATGGATTTTACTATGAGTCTATGAATTCGAGATTTTAACTGGGAGGTTTTACCCGGTCTTATTTATTTCAGTGTTTGATTCATGTTCAGTATTTAGTATATTCTTGTGTGTGATGAATGGTTTATATTTTAATAATTAAATTTGAGAAATGGTTTTATTTGGTTATATGTAAGAAGGAAAAGGTTTTGACGCCTAGCTTAATTCTATATTAGGTTATTAATATGTTTATAAGTTTTTCGATAATGATGCTAAGAATGAACCAACTGAACATTATGTTTTAAATTGGTAAAGGAATGATAACCCTATAATTAATTGGGCGGGGTGTCACAGGGACGAGACCGATGGTGCGTGTACCATACCGTATGGCTACGTTGTAGATAAAAGAGTTGCGAGAACATATTCAGCAACTCTTAGGGAAGGGTTTTATTAGACATCGTGGGAGACTCCAGTGCTTTTTGTAAAGAAGAAGGATGGATCACTTCGTCTTTGTATTGATTACAGGGACCTGAATAACGTGAAAATTAGGAACAAATATTCGCTACCTCGGATCGATGACTTGTTTGATCATCTTCGAGGAGCAACGTACTTCTTAAAGATTGATTTGAGATCTGAATATCACCAGTTGTGTATTAGGGAGCAGGATGTTCCTAAGACTACATTCCTAACACATTACAGGTTGTATGAATTTAGGGTTATGCCTTTTGGGTTGACTAATGCTCCCACATTATTCATGGATATCATGAATAGGGCGTTCAAAGATTTCTTTGAACAGTTTATAATTGTGTTTATTGATGACATTCTTGTGTATTCTCGGACTGAGAGTGAGCATGTCAAACATTTACGTTTGGTTCTTCAGATATTGAGGGACCATCAGCTTTATGCCAAGTTCAAGAAGTGTGGTTTCTGGTTACGTGAAGTGTAATTTTTGGGTCACGTGGTGACTAATAAAGGACTCACGATGAACCCAAGTAAAGTAGCAGCAACGATAGAGTGGGGACAACCCATGACACCGATAAAAGTTCATAGTTTCTTAGGATTGGTAGGATATTATCGCCTGTTCATCAAGGGATTTGAAGATTACGGGTCCATTGAAAAATTTGACTTGTAAAGGGGTACCATTTATGTGGGTTGACCATTGTCAGTTGGCTTTTGATGAGTTAAAAGACAAGATTACTTCAACACCTATACTTGCACTACCTAGAGGAAGAGTAGAGTATCTGTTATATACGGACGCATCCTTGTAGGGACTTGGGGGTGTTTTGAAGCAAGAGGATCGGGATATAGTATATGATTCATGCAAGCTTAAGCCCCATGAGAAGAAATATCCCACTCATGACTTGGAGTTGGTTGTAGTTGTTTTTGCCTTAAGGATTTGGAGGCATTACCTCCTGGGGAGAAATTTAGACTCTTCACGAATCATTAAACATTGTAGTATTTGTTTATGCAAAAGGATCTTAATATGCAACAACGTAGGTGGTTATAATTCATGAAAGACTATCAGTTCGACATTCAGTATCACCCATGTAAGGCTAACGTTGTGGCAGATGCATTAACGAAAGACCTACATTAGAGTTGGCAGCAGTGTGGAAGGCTAAGTGGGGTGAGCTTTGTTAAGCTAATTCATTTGCAAGGGATTATATGGAAATGTTTACTGTCACACTTGAGATTGTGTTACGGGTTGTAAAAGTGCAGGTAGGAGATCGATTTTTCTAGGATAAGGTGAAACAGCTTTTGGCAGGGGGGCGTAATCCTACTTAATCAGTTCTGAGGGAGGTTTATGCTTCAATGGGAGACTCGTGGTCCTAGATGATAGAGACTTGAAACATGCCGTTATGACAGAGTCCCATGGGTCGATATTTTTGGTACATGCAGGTGGAGATAAGATGTATGAGGATATGCATTGATAGTATTGGTGGACAGGTATGAAGCGGGATATTGCTGAGTTTGTCTCGCAGTGTGCCACATGTCAACTAGTAAAGATAGACCACCAGAGGTTATACAAAAAGTTACAGCCATTGGAAATTTCGGTATCGAAATGGGAAAGCCTATTGATAGATTTTATTACAGGGCTACCGACTACATAGAGGGGTCATGATTCTTTATGGGTTATAGTGGATCGGTTGACCAAGGTGGCTCACTTTTTGTCGGTTCGGACAGATTATACGACGGAACAGTACGTCCAACTTTTCATAGCTGAGATTGTCAGGTCACATGGGGTACCAATTAATCTTGTGTCCGACAGGGACAAAATATTTGTGTCGCATTTTAGCATAGTTTCCAGGAGGCTTTAAGAATTGAACTACGATTGAGTACATCCTATCATCCATAGACGGATGGGATGACTGAACGTATGAATCAAATGTTGGAAGATATGCTCAAAATCTGTATACTTAATTTTAAAGGAAGTTGGGAGCGATACCTTCCACTGGTAGAATTTTCGTATAATAATTCCTACCAGTTTACTATCGAGATGGCGCCCTATGAGTCTTTATATGGTAGACCTTATCATTCTCCCGCTTGTTGGTTAAAGGTGGGCTCCTTGGACCTGAAATGATCCAAGATACTTCTACTAAGATCGAGTTGATTTGGGATCATATACGAATAGCTCAAGATATACATAAAAGTTATGTAGATGCAAATATGAGACATGTAGAGTTGGAGGTAGGTGACCAGGTATTACTGCGGGTGTCTCCTATGAAAGGAGTTATGAGATTCGAAAATAAAGGGAAGATTGCACCGCAATATGAGGGACCTTTTTGGACAATTGAGAGGGTAGGGACGTTGGCTTATAGACTAGCTTTACTAGAGCATCTACAGAGGATTCACGATGTATTTCATGTATCGTCGTTGAAAAAGTATAAGCAGAGTGAGATGGATTATTGGCTTATTCCCTTATAGGAGATTGACTTGCAGCCTGATATCTCATATGAGGAGAGACCGATTGTTATTCTAGATCACAGTGAGTGTAAGTTGTGTTCTAAGGTGGTTCTATTGGTTCATGTATAGTGGGGACATCACAACGCCGATGAGTCAATGTGGGAAAGGGAGGAGGATATGCGTGAGAGGTATCCAGAGCTCTTTATTTCAAGTATACCCGAATTTCGGGGACGAAATTCCTTTTCAGGGGGGAAGTATGTAATACCCCGTATATATATATATATATATATATATATATATATATATATATATATATATATATATATATATATATATATATATATACTAGGATGTACCTGTGTCGATAGCACGGTGGTAAATTTTCTCCCGAGTATTTATTGTTATAGCATACCCATATAAAACGTGCCATTTTTTCTTTTAAAAAACTTTGCAATGTCATGTATGATTTTATTCATTTGATATCTTTGTAACACTACACATCAACATGTTATGTCACTTTAAAAAAGACTTAAAAAGTCAATTAAAATTTCATCTTATTTAATAACGATGTTACACACGTTTTATAACACTATATAATCTACCTAACAATGTTTAATCCATGTATGTCACTTATATCACTAAGTCACGTTTCAATTTAGACTACTTGTATCATTAAAGTCACGTTTCACTTATATCGAAAATGTCACTTGTACTTCATCTCGGTTGTAAAAGGCATGATATCTCAACTATGTGTCTATAAAAGTTCACATAACCTATAGAGTAAATCATTTTTGTTTATTATTTAAATAATTAGTTAATTTTTTTCTAATAAATTTGTTTTTAAACTCAATTTTTTTGCCATTTCACATTCTTTGGTCGTTTGAATAAACCAATTTGGTTAATTAATTTGTTCACCTACTTTATTGGACCTTTTGAATTGGCCATAAGGTTCACGTACCAACATTATAATTTGTTCGACCACCTAATCTTAACATGAAAGTGGAAATCTATTTTGAATGAATATCAAGTGATCATCTATTAAGAAACATAACATTATGTAGTGAAATTTTTTCAACAAATATTTTCCTTCAAATTTCAACAATAGGACAGAGACGTTAAGATTAATCCACTAATCAAATTAGAGAAAAATCCCAACATTCCACCTTTTGAAAACATTGAACATATTGCAGTATGGACAAAATTAATTATATACCTTAGTATTCCCACATGAACTTAAAGGAAAATTTAATACAATTTGAAGTTCAGTATTCTAGAGGAACACAACTTGGTCGATGGAGTAATTTGTCATTAGAGTCAAATTTTGTTAGCTATGAATCTTCATACACCATGTGTCAGCAAAACTATGTTAATATAATATACCGAGGGGCGAAGCCACCCCATGGCAGGGGTGGGCCACGGCCCAGTCCAAGGTTTTGAAAAAAAATAGCCTATATGTGTTATATCTCACCCCAAAAGCCCAACTCCAACCCATTTATTCACTTCAACCTAATTTACCCTAACTCTTTCTTGCCTTGTAAAATCACGACTGCTGCTAGCACTGCACTAGCAGCCAACAAAAAAGAAAGGTTCTCATCTATCTTCATTTTCAAAGCCAAATCAAAGCCAAACCAAGACTTCTTCATTTTTAAAGGTATATCTCTTCTCTATCCATGTTATTACTCAAAGTAGTATTAATTAGTTTAATAATAATTAATAATAACTGTAATTAATAAATATAGTAAATTTTAATTAGTTAATTATTGGTTAATTTAATAGTTAATTTTAAGTGTTCTACTAAATTAGTTTAGTAATTAATTTGCCTACATGATTTAATTGTTCTAGTTTAGTAGTTAATTTTTATTAATTGTTAAAGTAGTTAATTATTAATTGTTATTAACTGTTATTAATTAATATATGGTAATTAACTTGTCTAGGAAAAATGACAATTTTTAATTGTTTTATGTTTGTGTTGTAGAAATATGGGAAAATCAAAGACCCTTGATTCATTTTTCAAGAGAAAACAAGTTGAAAGTGAAAATGTCGGCGAGTCTTCGATTTCCCCCGAGTCTAATGTTCAAAATTCGGTACGTGAAACACTTGAACAACGAACTTTAAAATCTCCAAGAATTGAAGTTGAGGGGTTTGATATTGACAATTTAGAGCGTGATCCGGGAAAACGTATAGAAATATGGAGGTATCCCGATAAGGTAATTAATGATGTTCGGCGGGCGTACATTAACTTTGGTCCATATCAATTTATTCTTCCAAAGTACCCTTTATCTATTCATGAAAAACATCCTCGTCGTTTTCAAGCATCATGGTTCAATATATTTCCGTCTTGGTTAGAGTATTCCCCGACAAAGGATATGGCATTTTGTTTACCTTGTTATCTCTTTAACAAGGAAGGGGCCCATCATGGGCAATATACTTTTTCACGAGATGGGTTTAATGGTTGGAAAAGAGTAAGGAATGGGATGAATTGTGCATTTTTAAATCATGTAGGGAAAGATCCCAATTCACTACACAAAATTGC
This sequence comes from Sambucus nigra, assembly GCA_949130495.1. Taxonomy (NCBI): domain Eukaryota; kingdom Viridiplantae; phylum Streptophyta; class Magnoliopsida; order Dipsacales; family Adoxaceae; genus Sambucus; species Sambucus nigra. The sequence continues at coordinate 142,021,245 of OX422218.1, forward strand.
TCAAAAATCATGTGATGATTTAATGAATCAATCTCAACATATTGACAAAGTTTTTGAGAAACAAAGTTGTGAAGAAATTGCAAATAATCGGATACGACTTAAAGCCTCGATTACATCGGTTCGTTATCTTACACTTCAAGGTTTGCCCTTAAGAGCTCACGATGAAAGTAAAAGTTCTATCAACCGAGGTAATTTTCTTGAGTTAATTAAGGTTTTGACGGATTATAATAAAGATGTTGCAAATGTTGTGTTGGAAAATGCTCCTCAAAATGCCTCATATATATCTTCTGATGTCCAAAAAGAGATCTTATTTGTTTATGCCATGAAAATTAGAAAGGTCATATGTGAGGAAATTGGTGATTCAAAGTTTTGTATTCTTGTTGATGAATCTCAAGATATTGCAAAAAAGGAGCAAATGGCCATTGTCTTGAGATTTGTTGACAAAAATGGTATTGTTCGGGAGCGTTTCTTTGGTGTTGTACATGTATCGGATACTAAGGCATTAACTCTAAAAAATGAGATTTTTTCCATACTTTCTCGTTATGATCTTGGGAAACAAAATATTCGAGGTCAAGGGTATGATGGGGCAAGTAATATGCGAGGTGAATGGAAAGGACTACAAGCCTTAGTTTCAAAAGATTGTCCATATGCATACTATGTCCATTGTTTTGCTCATCGTTTACAATTGGCATTAGTTGCAACATCTCGAAAAGTTTCTCATGTACACCAATTTTTTTTCAAAATTGAGTTTCATTATTAATATGGTGGGGGCTTCTTGTAAACGTAATGATGAACTGAAACTTGCACATGCCTCTGATATTGCTTATTTGATTTCCATTGAAGAGCTTGAGACTGGAACAGGATTGAATCAAGTTGGTAATTTACAAAAGGCTGGAGAAACACGATGGAGTTCTCATATGAGATCTCTTCGTAGCTTAATAAATATGTTTAGTGCTACTTGTCAGGTTTTATTAAACATCATTGATGATGGAGGCGGGGAACAAAGTGGAGATGCTGATACAGCTTATAGTTTTTTGACTACTTTCGAGTTCGTGTTCATCTTGCATCTTATGAAAGACATTTTTGAAATCACCGATATGCTTTCCCAAGCGCTGCAAATAAAATCTCAAGACATTTTGAATGCAATGCAACTTGTGAAGACCACAAAGACACTCATACAGAAGTTAAGAGATGATGGGTGTGACACTTTGATTGGGAAGGTGAAGTCTTTTTGTGAAAAACGTGCAATCGAGGTACCAGATATGAATGCTTTATATATTGATAGACGGGGCCGAGCTCGACATCAACAAGATAATTTTACAATTACTGAGCATTATCGGATTGACATATTTAATGCTACAATTGATTCTCAATTGCATGAGCTAAATTACAGATTTAATGATCATACAGTGAGGTTACTTGTTCTTAGCTCTTCATTAGATCCTCAAAATGGGCATACTACTTTTAATGTTGATGATATCTGCAAGCTTGTTGATGAGTTTTATCCTGGAGACTTCAGTGAGCATGAAAGAGATGACTTAAAAATACAATTGCGACATTATGAGGTTGATGTTCTCCCACATTTGGAATTTCAAAAGTTATCCACTCTTTCCGATTTATGTCAGTGGTTGGTAAAAACAAGAAAGTCGAGTTTTTATCCACTAGTTGATAGATTGATTAGGCTTGTGCTAACTCTTCCGGTATCAACTGCAACTACCGAACATGCATTTTCGGCAATGAGTCATGTCAAATCCGAGCTTCGAAACAAGATGGAGAATGATTATCTCACAAATTCTCTTATTATCTACATTGAAAAAGATATTGCGACACAGTTTAGTGCGGAATCAATCATAGATGGATTTCGCGATTTGAAAGATCGTCGTGTGCGATTCTGATACATCTCAGCATATGATTTGCTAGAATTTTGTATTATATTCCAACAATTACTTTATAATATTGGATCTTAGTTATGGAGAAAATATGTGTTTTGTATGTGGTGCAACTTTTGTATTTTGATGGTGTATAAATAAGTTATTGTTAGAAAAAATGCTTATCGTTAATATATTTTTAGTGCTAAAATATTGCATAAAAATACAAGTAACTCTAAAAAAAATCGCCTCGGGGGCTCCCGCCCCCGAACCCCCGATAAATTGTGGTCCCCCCCAACATACAATCCTGGCTTCGCCCCTGAATATACCTAAAATATCTATGGTGCCTTCTAATGGAAAAAAATTGTTGGCGTAGTAGGTGCAAATATAAATGTTATGTATCTAAACATCAGACCAATGGAAAAAAAAATAGGCAGTTCAAACTTGTAAAAAGTAATCAAAAAACATAAAAAAAATTCAATTCTAGCACATCAAAGTTTTATTTCTTCAAATTTGATGAAGAAATTTGTTTAGGATTCTTGGCTTATTCCCCCTGTGCCTATGAGTTTAGAAATTTGTTTAGAAATTTCTTCATTAGGTTGATATGTAGGTCTGTCGGAAATCCTGCACATTAAATAGCATCAGAAAATGAGTTTAGTTGTCATGTTTAGGGGCATTAAATTTACAGGCTGCTTTAGGCAGACATGTGACTCAAGACTTGAAACAATGTTCCTACAATTCTGTTTTGTCTATTGATTGCCATTATTATGAGCTAAAAATATATTGATACGATAATGGTCAAGAAAGTCATAGTTTAATTACTAAGGCCCCGTTTGGTTGTCCCAAAATTGTAAATTGGATCATTAATAAATTGTCATATTTACAAATTGACTCATTAATTGTGTTTGGTTTCATTAATGAAATGATTCATTAATTGCCCCATTTTAACTCATGTGCAAAATCTGAAATTGGATCATTTCACAAAAAATGTGAAATGAATCCATTTGAAATAGAAGTCACATTAAGTGCATGTCCCTTCTCCCTCTTCCTCTCTCTCTCTCTCTCTCTCTCTCTTGATTTGTTTTTATCTTTATTTCATAGAATCTTAACATCAATTTCAAATTACCAAACATCGTGTAAAATTGGATTTAACTCATTTCAAATTCACTCATTTATAATTCTTTAATTCACAATGAACCAATTTACATAATCAAACAATTTGCGCAATCAAACTGGGCCTAAGTAAATGTCTAAAATAGCTTTTATTTTTTTATAAAATACGCACACTTGTTTGAACATACTAACATATTAGAGTTAACTCTAAAGTTGAAAAATGAAACATATCCCCCCATGTATGCATTTATGATGCTTCCAAATTAGGTACGTCTGTCAATGCCCAAGTATGAAATTATCTCAAGAGTAGAGGTATTACTATCAAGGGTAACTTCAAACATAAAACTCCCCATATATGAAGCCCAACTCCTGTAACTTTTATTGTAATAAAAAAAGTAAAAAAATAGACTATGAAAATAAATTGAAATGACAGAACTTCACCCATGGAACATAACTTCACCCATAACTTCACCCATGGAACATAACTTCACCCATGGAACTTCACCCATGCATAGTCTCACAAAGGCCAGTCAGAACTCATTATTCAGTTAGTAATTAAGCCATCAATCAAAATCAAATTAGCGAAATGTACAAACTGCTCAAAGCAAATTAAATAGATTCAAACATTTTTATTTTAAATAACATACAAAGAACAACCCCACAAAACCTCACTATAAATATATAAGAGCGGTTCTACATGCGCAATGGGACCGCTTTTTTGTTTTTTTCCTTTTTTTTTTTGTTCTTTTGTTTTAAACAGTTTTTTATATATAAAAATAAACAGTTTTTTTTTTTAAATTAAAAAAAAGTCTTTTATAAAATTTAAAAAAAAATAGTTTTTATATATATAAAAAAAAGCAGTTCTCCTATTAATATTAAAAAAAAATTATTAAAATTAAATAACTGATGTGGGTCCGAGTCAGCGGCAGTAATTAATTGCGATATTTTATTGAAAAAAATATTGCGATTAATTAGTGCCACTGACGCGGATCCATATTCAACAAATGATTTTGGTCCGGAAATGTGGGTCCGTGCCAGCGGCACAAATTAATCGCGATATTTTTTTCAATAAAATATCGCAATTAATTTGTGCCACATTTAACAAATGATTTTGGCCCGGGAATGTGAGTCCGCGCCAGCGGCACTAATTAATCGCGATATTTTATTGAAAAAAATATCGCGATTAATTAGTGCCGCTGACGCGGACCCACATTCAACAAATGATGCGAGTCTGGGAATGTGAGTACGCGTCAGCGACACTAATTAATCACGATATTTTTTCAATAAAATATCGCAATTAATTAGTGCCGGTGGCGCGGAACCACATTCAACAAATGATGTGGATTCGAGAATGTAGGTCTGCCCCAGCGACATTAATCAATCGCGATATTTTACCAACGTCACTGATTAATCGCGATATTATGAAAAAATATTTTTTTAATTTTAATTTTTATAAAAAAACTGTTTGATTTTAATTTTAAAAACTGTTCGATTTTAATTGAAAAAAAAGATTTTTTTTAATATAAAAAAAACTGTTTTTTTAATATAAAAAACTGTATTTATATTAAAAGTAAAGGACAAAAAAAAAAGGACAATGCGGTCCACAGGCGATCCCCATGCGGGACAGATAGAATTTCTCAATATATAATTGGGCATAAACACATCCACAATCCAAAATTCAGCAAAACCCTGCAAAAGAAAAACAAACATTTATAGTTGAAAGATTTAAATTAACAGTGAAATAAAATCATCCCCGTTGATTGAAATCTTGTTGCCGACTCCAATTTAGTATCCCAAAAAAAACACAAATTAGAAAACTATAAAATACAACTTCAGAATACCCTAAAATACAACAACCGTAATATACAACTTCATGATATGTGGATCTACACAACAGAGCAAAAATAAATTAGATCCATAAATCATAACAGAAACACCAGTCAGGCTCCCGTGCGGGAGCCCAAAATGAGGGACCCGTGCGAGATATTTTTTAGAAAAAAAAAATGTTTTTTTTTTTTTTTTTTTGTGTGGGTTATAAACATTTCAATGCGCCTATGTAAAAAAAATCAGCTCAAAATAACATTTTTTTGTATTTTAAAAAAAATGGGTCAAATTTTGACACAAAAGGATTTCTTTATCAGCTGGAGAGAGATGTACGCTAGCAATGAAAGAAGGGTGTGAACAAAAGTCATTGGATTCTCAGTCGTTAGATTCAAACTCTTGTAATAGATACACATCCTGTTTATATGGGTTTTGTATATAAATTGTATGATGGGGGGAAAAAACCCTTATCCTTTATATATAGATTAGGGTGTATTCGTGTCGATGGCACAGTAATAAATTTGTCCCCGTGTTATTTTATACCCTGATCCATGGCACGACTATAAATTTATTCCCGTGATAAATATGTTCCCGTGTCGTAAACAGTTCACATTCCCTATCGATGGAACTATCTTAAATCCATATGAAGTTGAACACATCACAACCATATAATTTTATCATCATTAAATTTTAAGGGGTGAGAATATGATATTTCAAATACACGAGTCCAAGGGAGATTGCTGGATTAAAGTTTTAAACAATTACCACTTATAACAAAAAAAAATATCTAAATTATAACAATTGAATACAATGGGTATCAACAATGATCACTCACACTATTTATTATACTTTTTATCCACATAATTAATATTAACATATTAAAATATACAAAAAAAAATTACTAATAATATAGTCAAATAGTTTGTATTGGTTAGGGACATATTACCCATGTCAATGGTAGTGTCCTAAATATCTTTGTACATAAAGCTTTATTGCAAGACAATCATGTGACACCATATCAACAAAATATTTTTTTCCAGACCAACTAAAGAAGCGTCAGTTCAATGTAGACCTGACAAAGAAATAGGGGCAGACCCTATGACAGGTTGGTGAAGACTTGTAGCCCCGTGTAATGTCTCATCAAATATTTGATGAGAAAACCCATCAGTCGAATTTGTGGACTTGTTCAAATCCCCTTAAATGTGCCTTGAGGATAGGTTGCATCTTCTGTCAAAAAGACAAAGAGTTGTTGCATTGGTCTCTTCTGCCAAAAGGACAAAAGTCCTTCCAAAGCTTTAAGCTTTTTTCTTCCACTTGCTCTGACCTTTAGCAGTAGCCTCACGCTAGTTTGATTGAGAGATGTTATGAATTAATTGGATGCCAACCTTAGCTGTTAGAGTAGATATAGGCTTTTACCTATTAGGACCTTAAGGCCATCTCCAATGGGAGATGCAAATGTATACATTTGCATTGCATTCTCTCACACTGGGTTCCGGATTGTGCACATTTAGGAGAGAGAAAGTGTAACGGGTGTGTAAACTTACACGGTCGGAGGACATTGTGTAGGACGGGGCCCACATCTGGGCGGGTAAAAGACATCCGCCCAGAATGTGGGCGGCTAAAACACATCCGCCCAGAATATTTACACACCTCGCGCGGTAACCTTTCATCCGCCCAGAATTTACCCAGGGATAAAAAAAAAATTAATTACGCAAACGGTTTGAGGACAAGTGTCACACGCCCAGCTCTTGGGCGGATAAAAGTCACACGCCCAGCTCTTGAGCGGATAAAAGTCACACGCCCAGATTGATTTTGCACTTTCCCCACTGTGACAACCGCACTCCACAACCAACCCAAAAAATCTAAATTTACATTGTTTGTGCATCTTCCATTGGAGATGGCCTAAGGGTGGTGATATAGGCTTTCACTTTTGAGTATATATTATTTGGTCCTATTATCAACTTATTAGTTAAATAGGTTTGTGTTTTACCATATTAGATTAATGGTTAAATAGGTTTTGTTTTACCAGCTTATTGCGTGCTATTACCCCCAGTAGATTTCATCCTATTACCACATTAACTATTGGTTAAATAGGTTTTGTTTAGGATATTAGCTATAGGTTTGTGTATATATCCTTTTACCATTTGTTTTTGTATAGGTTTAAATGTAATCTTCAGCCTTGTTCATGATTCTCCTGCACCTGCTCTTTCCCAAACAGAATAAACTTTAAGAAACTCACTTTTTTCACTATCAATAAACTAATAAAGTAAACTTTGAGAGTTTATATAAAAAAGGCAGAGAAATTGTTATTCACACATGAGGTAAAAACAACAATTATTTGCTAAAATATTTGTTTATGAGCTTATCAAAGACTTCCACTTCGGCCACAACCACCATATCCCTTGCCCAAGAAAATGAGTTGCCGGAGAAAACACCACACAAAAAACATTGAGCTCTGTAAATAAGAAAAACAAATAGAGAGAGAGAGAGAGAGAGAGAGAGAGAGAGAGAGAGAACGGACATTTTTAGATCTGCGTAAGACAAAAAAATGTGTCGTATATATATGAGATTAGTGATTTCAACAGTACTACACGTTCACAAAGATAATAAGAAACCCAAAAATAAAAATAAAAGGCAAGACTACTCAAATTATTCTAACTTTCTATTTATTTTAACTTGTGTATTTATACTAACTGTGTATTTCAGTTTCAACTTTAAAGGAAGCAGTTAGAATGGAACAAACCAAAAGAACAACTTGGGTTCATAGATACTTAAAGAAGATAAATGAATTTATTGTATCAAAACTTTCATAAAACAAAATTAAAGGAGTCAGAGAAAAAAATGGACATAAAAAACTGAAAAACAAAAGAGACAATGGTTATAGAGGCTTTCTCTGAGCATTACCTATAGATATCATACCGTGAAAGAGGATTTTTCTGAGCATTTCACCAAATCAGGGATTATGCCATTGGTTGAGTACCACAAAAATAAGATATTTAAGGTGAAGCTGAAGGAAATGAAAACAACTTTAACAATACAGATAATAGAGGAAAATGAGCTGAAAATGAAAATTATATAGAGGAAATGAAAATAAAGTTAACACAGTTACAAACTCAAACAATGTATAACCCTTCAACACTCACCAAATGAGGATGATTACATACCAAACAATTGCATTAAAAAAAACTCAAACACGTGCATCTAAAAATACTCAGTTTAATTTAAAAATAATCAAAGAAAAAAAAGGAAAGATACACTTTTTTCTCATATGTTAAATCTGCAAATTGAAACAAAAAACAAACCCACAGCTAAAAAACTAGAACTACACATACGTACCTGATCAGATACCATAGGAACCCCCGTACCTGATCAGATACCATAGGAACCCCCATACCTGATCAGACCCGATATCCTGTTTTGAAACAAAAAATACAATCTCATGAGAACAGAAGAGAGACCCTGTATCGAAACCAAAAATTACGGTCAGAATCAGAAGAGTAGAAGTCAAGACCTTCAAAAACGAAGCCCAAAGCTCACCCAAATCTCAACCAAAAAATCGTATGCGTTCAGATCTGCTGTAACCTATATCAATTAGAGAAAAACTAAGTTCTAGTGATAACCTATATCTCCTACCTGATACAAAGTAACCCCAAGTGAAAAGTCATCAAAAAATTAACCCCAAGAAAGTGAAAACTCACCCTATCTCAACCAAAAAATCGTATGCGTTCAGATCATTGAGAAAAAAAAAAGTTCTAGGGATAACCTATAACTCCTACCTGATACAAATTAACCACAAGTGGAAAGTCACCAAGAAATTAACCCTAAGAATGTGAAAACTCACCCAAATCTCAGATCTATGGCTTCAGATCTACGGCTTCATATCTTCGGCTTCAGATCCTACCTGATACAAAGTAACCCCAAGTGAAAAATCACCAAAAAATTAACCCCAAGAAAGTGAAAACTCACCCAAATCTCAACCAAAAAATAGTATGCGTTCAGATCATTGAGAGAAAAAAAAGTTCTGGGATAACCTATAACTCCTACCTGATACAAATTAACCCCAAGAAAGTGGAAAGTCACCAAAAAATTAACCCCAAGAATGTGAAAACTCACCCAAATCTCAGATCTATGGGTTAATATCTACGGCTTTAGATCTTCGGCGTGAGAGAGAGGAGTAGAAGCTTCAAATCTATAGCTTCGGATCTACCAGAACAAAGCTTTAAGTTATCAAAGCTAAGGTTATCTAAGCTTCGTAGAGAAATTTTCGGCTGTAGAGAGAGAAGTAGCAGCAGGGTAGATGGTTGCAATATTCGATGGGAGAGAGAGAGAAGTGGAAGAAGTTATGAGAGAGAGTGAGAGAAGTGTTGAAATTTGGGAGTGTATAGTTCAAGTTAAAGTAAGAGAGGAGAAAAAAGTGTCGGCAAAGAACAGTAGGGTACAGTTAGCATGTCTTGGCATGTACAACATTTTTAACCCTTAGATACAGGTCAAGCGTGTCAAATTGTGCCGATGGATCGATGACAAATTTGCTCCCGATTATTTGTAATTATAGCGGATGGCACGATTGCACATTCGTTACAGTGTATTTGTCTCTCAGACAAATCAATATATATTTTTTACAACTCGAGATAATTGACCAATAAATTTTAAAATGAAAAATTATATTCTTGCTCAAGTTTATTCGTAATTGTGACAAACACATACTCTATTTACCGCATGCTCATAGTATCGCGACATGGCATACTTTATATTTTTGGCACATTACATAATTACTGGCTACAATACAATGGCACAATAAGAATATCATTCTCAATGTACTACTATGTTATGTTTTATTACCACATACAATGCACAAGTTACTTTTTATTTATAAAAATTTGTCAAAGAAAAATGTATTTTTGTACAATATACACTTAGACTTAGGGATCATAAGCCTGTATTTTTTTTTTGTTATATAAAATTATTTATATGTTATGTATATAGTTTTATATGCATTTTTTGTCCGAACATTTTTTATAGCATATACAATCTTGCAAAGACCTCTCTTATCAATGCAGATATTTTTTTGTATATCTTCATAATAAATATTTACACCCGGACATACTATACCTTTCTTATGTAAAACTACACACACACACATATATATTTGTGTGTGTGTGTGTGTGTGTGTGTGTGTGTTTGCGTGTTTATTCTATTTGTGTTGATTGTGTTAAATTCTTGTGGGGTTGGAATAAGCCGATAAGGTAACTAAAATATACAACTATAAAAATAAAAATGGATCCTACCAAACATCTATTTCGTGAATAAAGATTAGAAAAAAAAAATACCTTCTATAAATAAATATAAATAATGCAACGCCTATTAATCTTTTATCAAACAAATATTGTTGTGATCAATAATGACAGTTAAAAAATAAATAAAGTAAGAAAATAATAACTTGATTTTTCTTTATTGGGTGAAAAAACAAATGGAAAAGAAGAAAGTGAAAAACTACTCTCAATTCCAAATGAAGAAACTAATAACTTGAGTTTTCTTTATCGGATGAAAAAACAAATGAAAAAGAAGAAAGTGACGAAAAAAAGTGATTAAAAAAACCGATAAAAATAGGGCGGTCCGGTTCGGTCCACCGGTCCAATTGGTTTTTTTAACACCCGCAATATTTAGTAACATAAAAAAATTAATGAAAAAAGCATTACCTTTTTGGACGAAAAAGTTAGATTTCCAAACAATAGTAATTATAAGTTAAGGGGAAATAAAAGAGTTTGGGTTACTCTCGAGGAATCAAAGACCTCCATTTGTTAACTGTAATTATAAATTAGACGTTTAATATAACAAAATATTAAATTCAACCTTATTAAATTTCACAAACAAAAATATAAAAAACTAAATCTAAACAATTGAACAATACTTACCAAAGAGTCTATATATCAAAGTTCGGTTTCAAGTTACATACATTGACATTGTGTATCAAAAACATTTTTTTCAGTCTATAACAGTTAATGATTTAAAAATGTTTTAAATTTTAGCAATAATAAAAATGAATAACAAAACCCTTTTACTGTATTTTTAACTATCCATACTTATACATGTCTTTTAGTTCTTTCAAGCATAGCTGATGTGACCCTTTAATAGTAAATAGTATGGCACCACTGTGTCGTTCTTTCCCTGCAGTGAAAATAGCTTTTAGTCATCCCTTTCATGTCTAGCCGTCCCTTTCCTGCATTTGGAGATTTTTTTTTTAATTCTTTTTAGGCTCGAGGAGGATAAAAAGCTTTAATGATAAAAAATATAATAAAGCTTGCCAAAAATAACATGAAATTCTTTTTAGAAAAAAATTAACCCAAAAATACGGAACTTCAAATAAAATTTACCCAATAAATTATTTGCTCAATTAGAAGGTGGAAAGCAAACATAAGATAATGGATGCCATGTTTTTGTATAGTTTAGTTTGGAAATTTTAGGTACTTAATAAACATTCTAAATTACCTCAAAAATATATAATCAAAGTATAGCGGAAAAAAAAAACGAATAGACCCAAGATTAGATATTCATATTGAAACATTACATGATCACTATAAAAAAACTGATAAAAGGTAGTTCCTCATATTCGTTTGTATCTGCATTGTACCTAACAACTTAAACATGATAAGAATACCTGGAAAACGAACAACCAAGAAAATAATACCAGTAATAAAGTCAAAACTAAAACTATTACAACAACAAAAATCAGATTTGAAAAGGGCACAAACTATAACAACTACAAAAGTCAGATTCCTCAGTTTTGAATAATAGAGAAATCCAGAAGCCCCCATCGCTTGTGCATTACCTCAGTTTTAATACTTGTGCATTTTAATTAAAAAAACTAAACAATTTCAAATAACCACAAAACCCACAATACTGAAATATTCTCAGTGTAAGTTACTGAATAAAAACAATTTTTCATATAGACAAATGCATTGTGTTTGTATTTATAAAAATTAATTTTCAAAAAACTATTTTTTTTTTTAAGTTAAAACTACAGTTAAAAAATTATTTTATGTTTATATTTTTATGAAAATAGTTTATGTTTATATTTTTTATGAAAATAGTTTATGTTTATATTTATAAAAAGAACTTTTAAATAACATATATTTTCTATAGAGAATTAAGGTAAATGTCATGTTTCTTCTCATATTTGGATTTTTAGGACAATGCTTTTCAAGTTTATAAATTTAGTCCCTGTGGTACAATAGCATTTATTTGTGTGGTCCCTTTAGAGTTACGAGTTCATTATTTTGTCCGCGCCAGCGTCACTATTTTCCACCATTTCTCATGATGTTTTTATATACAGGGACTAAATTTATAAAATTATTTGGAGTGTTCTATTTTTATACACTTTGAGGATTAGGAGGACCTTTCCCCAAAACCCCCTATTTTCTAATAAAAGCTTCTGTTTCAAAGGTTGGTGAGAGAGATTGCTCTGGATTGTCCCTAAACATAAGAGAGAGGATAAAAATTTAGGAATAAAAAAAGAACATTAGAAGTTAACTTGATCGTGATTTCAGCACAAATTTGAACAAACAAACAACTCAAATAAAGTAAAAAAAAAAACAGATCTACTTTGTGTAGTGGAAACCCTGTGACGGAGTAAAAGTATCCGACAAATACACAAAGCACAATAGATATGGAAACTTCACAGTTGAAAAATTGAAAGAGAGTTCACAGTACGCAAATCACATCAAATCTAACCTGAATGTTGACTTTGGCCACCAATTTAGATTTGCATTTGTAGCCTCCGAGAGCGAGAGAAAAAAAACTTCGGATTAGAAATTTCAAACTTAAAAAAGGAAGAGGACTGTGAAGTTATATTGCGTTTTGAGTAGCCTGTACCATCACCTCTGTCACATCAAAAAAAGGAAAAATATTACGTCTGTAAAAAGTTAGTAACAGCAAAGAAAGGAAAAATAACATGAATTTATGTCTTGAGTAGCCACTTTTTTAATCCAACCAAAACTAAAAATTAATACTTACGTCTTTGGCTTTCTCTCACAAAACCTGCATCAAACAAGAAAATCTTGATAATAAACCTTACACATCAGAACCTCATTGATTCGCACTTAAACCTGTAAATTCAACCAAACAAAAGAAACAAAAGAAATTACATACGAAAAAGTCTTTATCCGTAGGTAAATGAAACAAAGATCTATAAAACTGAGAAATAAAAAACTCAAAGATTTTTTTGCATCATTACCAGTTTTGGAGCACTGAAAGAGAAAAAGAGAAAGAGAAAAGAGAAGGCAACAGCTTCTCAGCGATAACCACAAAAAATTTAGAGAGTGATAACCACCAAAAATTTATTTCAAAATAAAAAAAAATATTTAGAGAGAGAAAGAAAAACGTATACCCACAACGTAACGCATCTCCTTCACCTACGCTGCGACGGAGAACGATCAGCGGTGACGGAGATGGATCCGGCAGATCTCGTCACCTCCTTCACCTACGCTCCTTTACCTACACCACATGCACTCTTCAAACCTCGAACTAAAAGAAAATCAACGGTTCTTCAAACCCAAAAGGATATCATAGGGTTTGAAACTGTTTAAGTGTATGTTGAGAGCAAGTGACGGATCTGGGAGCTCGTATCTTTGCTTCCATTTTTTGCAAGTCACGGATGAAGGAACATACAACTCCTGTAGTTGAAACCCACTCAAATCGCAACCCCCATACCATACCCATTTTAGCTTCAACAAAGTAACTTCAGATCGAAAACCAACACATGAACTGAACATAAATGAATATAAATCCCAATTATCTACACATGAATATAAAAATATAAGAAAGTAACCAAGTATCTACACATGAATATAAATCCCATTCCTGAATAAAATTCTCACAGCATAAATGAAACTTGATCAAAGATGGAAACTTGAAAGGAACAAATTTCCGTGGAGAGAGAAAAATACCCTCAGCAACATAGACCTTTGGTTTACAGATTGAGAGTGATTTAGAAAGATATTTTTTAGATTGAGAGGTCCTTTCTCTCGAGCCTTGGGCTCTGTAAAAAACAAACCATGACCTCGAGCCTTGTGCGTGTAAAGTTTTGTATATAAAATTTTATATGACATGGCATGAACAGGATGGTGAGTTGATAAGATGATAACGTGTGTAGGCGTATACATAAAAAAATCCAGATAGATACAAACATGTTTATATAGGTTTGGTAAAAGTTGTATGATGGGGCAAAAGTTGTATGATGTGGCTATATGATGTGGCAAATGTTGTAAGATGTGGCACAAAGTCCCTCCTCCTTTATTTTATATATATATATATACACACACACACACACACACACACACACACACACGAACGCACACAATCAAGCTCTCCAATATACCTACGAACATACCCATTTTTCAAAATAATAAAAAAAATATTTTGTGATAATATTTTTTATATGGGTTCATGATATTTCAGTGTGCCCCTGTAAAAAATCAATTGAAAATTATATCTTTTGTTATTTTTTAAAAAAAGGTGAAAAAACTAACTGTTTTTACCCTTTAAAACTGTCAATTTTTTTTACCTATTTTTTAAAAATAACAAAATACATTATTTTGAGCTGAATATTGTTATAGGGACACGCTGAAATATCATTAATCCATATAAAAAAATATCACCTCAAAATTATTATTTTTTACTATTTTAAAAAATAGGTATGTTCATAGGTAAGTTTAATGAGGTATGTTAGAAAGTCTCACTATATATATATATATATATATATATATATATATGCACACACATTATAAGAGTGACATGATTTAATTTACGAAATAATGAGAATTAAATAGATATTAATTTAGAGTGTAACGAATTAATATTTATGTGATTATTTATTTATTAGTGTACTATAGTAAATAAAATTGGATTAAGTCGTAAGTGAGTAAACGCAACGGAATTTAATATTATCTCAATCGGAACACGCATGATCAAATCAAAATGGGTTGAGATGGAAAAATATTGTTAAGTGACTTGGGTGACGATTTCAAGTACATGGTTGATTTATAATAGGTCAAAATAGTCAAAACTGAGTACCCGGGAGTTGTGTTCGGGCCTCAAGGGCTTTTTAAATTAATCGGGACTTATTTGGGTGACTTTTGGGCTCCTTAAAGGCATATGAAAAGCCATAACGGGATTTCAATTATAAAATGAAAGGTTTAAGGCCTAGGGAGGAGTCATTTTACAAATCCAAAGGTTAAAAGAGTTATACAAAGAGTTGGAGTGAAAGTGAAAAGAACTGGAAAAAAATTCAAGAGTCTAAGGGAGAAATTGAAAGAACTTTGCAAGAACACTCTAGGATTGAAGAAGTGAAAGGAAAATTCTAGAAGGATTAAGTGACATCTTCATCAAATCAAACTCTACGAATCATAACACAAGTAATTATCTTGCTATTTAATTTGTATATACAATTTTAGTCATATCATAGTCGGGAAATGATATATTGGAGATGATTTCACATATATACAAACTATGGGATTTGGGAAAATAAATAAGATTTTTGGAAATAATTTATTTTGGTTAATGATTTATATTGGGGAAATGATAAATTATGCATCTTTAAAGAATTAAGATGGATGGAAAATTCTGAAATTTAAGGACGATTATTAGAATGATGAAATTCTTGACTCCAGTTATAATCCCATGAAATGATTTATCTTTTGAATTGATGTAATTACTAGATGTTAGAATCATATTAGAAATGTCCCTTATACTCTATATGAATTGGGTAATGTATGATATTGGGTTTAGGATCAATGGAACTGAATTGGGGAAGAAAACAGGAATAAGGTTCATTAACTGGAAACACGAACCAGTTCACGTTTAGACCAAACCGCTTCGGATTTCTGGAAAGCAAACTGGTTCATTTTGAGATTAAATTGATTCGGAATTCTGGAATTTTCAGATTTGGGGCTATTCTATTTAATTATAGACAAATTAAATAATTAAGGGGATGAGAAAACCTAAAGTTGATATTTTATATTTCTTAAAATTCAATTAAGTTAGTATGTGGATCGTGAGTTAAAAAGGGACTTTTAGTTGGGATGTGAAATTTAAATATTTGAGGAAAATAGTTAAATATGAATAATTGTGATGGAAAATGCGAGAATTGGGATACGTGCTGAGTGATGTAGACACGTGTCCAGAATTAGTATAAAAAATAAATGAGTGAATTTATTAAGTGAATAATTAATTAATTGAATATAAAATGGAACATTGGGTGAAAATGCATTTTTGTGCCATTTGTGATAAGCATAATAAAATAAATTATTATTGAATATATGCATGTGTGAAAATTGTATATATATATATATATTATATCGGTGTGAAAGATATAATTATATGTATAGAATGACATACCCCTCTAAGGGCTATCATCAGAGGTTGCACGAGTGAGTGATCTTCCCTGGCTAGCGAATGCAGGGTTAGTATTATTCATAGGTCATAATCGCCACCCATGTGCCTAATACGGTTGAGTTCGAGGTGAGGTAATTATGGGTATGGTTATTACTCACTAATCGGGGAACTTATGACCGCCTCCAACGTCATTTTTTATTTTCTATTGTAGTTCGGCGTGAGATTCCGACGCGGTAGCCATGATGATGAGAGTATTCCCTGGATGATGATAGCTTTAGAGACCCACATCCGAGGAACTTATTATTGTTATTACTAATAGCGGGTATACATATATAGTGAGTAATATATATGTATGCATGATGTGATAATAAAATACGTATGTATATATATATATATATATATATATATATATATATATATATATATATATATATATATATATATATATATATATATATATATATATATATATATATATATATATATAGGCATATTGAATTAAATGGGAAAGTTGATAACTAGTGAAAGTCATTGAAAATGATTTAATAAATTATAATTGAGAATTACAATTAGAGATGTGAAAGCTAAACAAATAAATTACACAGTATAGGATAGCGTATGGACTTTAAGGACACTTGGGAACTAGTTAGGCGGGTAGTATAACTAGGTAATTAAAATGTATACATTAAGTGCTCACTTTAGATGAGAGGTGACTAATGTCACATGAGAGAGTGCGGTACCAATTTAAATATGAGTAAATGGATATACATTTATTTATGCATTTTAATAACTTGTAAAATATTTTCAAATGGTTTTGGGATCTAACTTGTGTTAAAATATTTTTTCAAAACCTTTTAGGTGTCCAACCACATGGACACCAGGCGTGATAATTCCCAGGTACCGGAGTTGCGACAGCTGTGGGTGTTGTAGAGTTTTGTTTAGACGCTTCTATTTCTATATTCTAGTTAGAGACTCTCCCTTTTTCCTATTCAGTCAGTTTATTCATGTTTATGTTTATATCATTCTAAGTATTATTGTATGGAGATTTATTCCAATGATTTAATCGGAACAGTTTGGCATGTAATAACTTTACAGTTTTGATATATTTGTGATTGTGGATTGTAATTCAGGTTATTTAGATAATTATGGTGTATAATTATATTGTTGCATCACATTAAATTAGATTAAAATTGACACACGACTTAATTTGATAATATGTGGTTAGTAATTAATTGAATTCGACAGTGATGCTAAGAATGAGCCAATGATATTCCTATTTTATTTTAGTAGAGGGTTGTCCACCCATTATTTTAATAAGCAGGGTGTCACACCAAACTCTTTCTCTAGTAAGTGGTAGCTTTACTCATTAGAACTCTTGCAGCCTTGAACTTTCTTGTATTAACTATTTTCATTTTTCTTTGATCTGTAGTCTTTGCTGGATTTACTTGTTCAAACTATTACACCGCAATTGTTCTCTTGAGGTCAGAGTGGATAGGCGAAGCAAAAGTAGCTAAGGCATCTGTGTGACTATTATTTCCTCGAGGAAATTTTGGACTTGGACGTACTTAAATTTAGCGATCAAGTCTTGGGTGATCTGGAGGTATGTCGACATGCATTCATCTATGACATTATAGTCTCCTTATATTTGTTTAGATATCAGCCTTGAATCATAGTAAACATTTAGGTGACTAGGCCTAAGGGGCAAAGCGTTCCAATCCACAAATGAGGGCCTCATATTTGGCCTCATTGTTGGACGCTTTGAATTTAAGTCGTGTGAGCGCAGTTTATTCTAGAGTTATCAAGACAATTACCACCCCTGATCCTTTTGAATTGGATGTTCCGTAAGCATAGAATGTCCATTTGTTGAGTTAATCAGGTTCTCTAGTGGTCACTTGATCGATGAATTAACTTTTTACTGGTTGATGCCCTTCCACAAATTCGACAATGAAGTCTGTTAAAAATTGTCCTTTGATAGCAGTTTTGGGTCGATAATGGATATTAAACCTCCTTAGTTACACTAACCACTTGGATATCCGTCCAGACAGGTCGACATTTCTAAGGATTGCTTTTAATGAAAGGAAGTGATAATTGTGATGTGTGCACTTCAAAGTAATGCTTCAACTTGTGTGAAAGGGGGTATCATTTCTCGGTGTCCAATAATATATTGCTAACATAATAAATTGGGTCCCGGTGCCCCCCTTCTCATATACCATGGCTGAGCTGACTACGTGGTTGGATACCAAGAGATACATGTTGATTGGATCCCTCGAGTTTGGGACCACGAATAGAGGGGGTCGGCTTAGGTACAGATGTATTTCCTCATGTGCCCTTGTACATTCTTCATTCCAAACCTGGTTCTTCTCTTTTCTTAGAAGTTGAAATAAACATCGACACTTTTTAGTAGATCTTGAGATGAACTGTTTGAGTGCTGCCAATATCCCGATCAGATTTTACATGTCCCTAACTATTTTAGGTGCATGGATATTTTTTATTTACTTGATCTGGTCAAGATTTTCTTTTATTCCCATTTGACTTAATAGGTAACCTAAAAACTTATCGGGAAAAAATCCAAAAGATCACTTGTTTGCATTGAGGCACCATGGATAATCACAAACTAGTGTCCCACCTCATCTTTTCCATTCTTCTTTTCTATTTTATATAAATATCTCGGGGAAGTATTCCTCTTCGATGGGTCTCCTTCCATATTCTTCAGCCATTTGAAATATTATTTATCTTTAATCGTGTTTAAGATTTTGTATATCGGATCCTTGAAAATAATGTTGATGGCACGATAGGCTTTGCTAGGATATGTTTTTTCGTTGAGCTTAGATCCTCCGTTTCAATTGTTACCCACTTTTTAGGAGCACTATCCTTATATCCATTATTGTTCGCATTTGGCAAACCATTATCTTGCTGAGTACCTATCACCACATCTTCTACCTTGGCATACTTATTGATTTTGTACATCTAGTCATTTATAGTGATGGCCTCCTTTTTGTTAAGAGACTAGTGCAATATAGAATTATTTGGAAGGTCGATCTTAAATAAGGCAACAACCACCTTCTCGGAGCAGTCCTCTACCTCATTCTATATTTCCTAATATCATGGAGCATACTCAGGTAATGTTTCAGGGGCCTTATTCATTATGAGAAGGGATTCCATCCTTTTTAGGTGCATGCTACTGGTGATGAATCTTGCACTGAAGTCCTTTACGAGCTGCTTGAAGTTAGCGATAGATCGATGTGGTACTTTTTCAAACAAATTCTATGCAATGTCCACTATAGTGAAAGGGAAGAAATAACACATGAGAGACTCATTATTGTTCCAGAGGGTCATTAACGAACATGATCGGTGGGATCATTTTCCCCGACGTAAACCTTGAACCTGGGAGGGGCGTAGGAGGCTCGGAGTCTTTGATCATTCGGGAAAAATGAGACTTCATATGGAAAACGAGGGACATTTTAGACAACTCTTTAGTGGTTTTGTCTCCTTGATGCACAAAGTGATTGTCCATCTCTCTTTTTATAAGGTTACGAAGGTTATTCTTATCATGATAGCTGTTGTGCGATCCCTTACATCTAGTGATTGTCGATGATATGAATGATCTTGATTGCGTGACAAACTCCTTCCTTGGCTATGAGTTTTACTCGCCTAAGGGCTAGGGGTACAGGCGATCTCATGACATTTTTGCTTATCCTCATGGAGCTCATCCTAAATCCTCTCTAAGCGGCATCGAAGACATGAATTTTCCTCCTGCTGATGACGTGTGGTCGCATCTTACTACCGAAGATGTTGCACATAGGCGTCCACGAGCCTAAAGATTTGGTTGGACCGTGGTAGCTCATTTCTTTCCACATTTTAATCATCCTATGGGCAGTAATGCGAGATATGAGTATTGCAACTCCTATTTGGTTGGATTTCACACCTAACTCTGGGAGCCTCAAAGCCGCTTTGATCATTCTATTAATTACCATGAGATGGCAAGTTTTGGTTGTGTAAGTGAGACATGGTTACTCGTTGGCTTTGTTTGGCTGAGAAAAGGAAATCAATTCCCATAAACGATGCTAATTATAGGCGATAAAAATCTTACTGATATTTGGTCAACACAATTAAATCCGAGCAGAATATAAACATGAATAATCATACACAAAAACAATATGTACGTGGTTCCATAATGTGCCTACCTCCACGGGATGTCACTCTCTCTTTATTGATCATCTCTCGATAACAAATATTACATGCCCCTTTTCATAATGAGGGTTACATATATAGAGAAAAGAAAATGGTTGATCTGTGCTTGATCGATTCGAGATTTTGACTGATCGGCCTCAACCATCCTTATCCCCTTAAAGAGAGATCATTGATAGGATTAATGGACACATGTCTCTTCCTTGAGTGTGGCCGAATAATCACCCACAATATATATATATATATATATATATATATATATATATATATATATATATATATATATATATATATATATATATATTTTTTTTTTTTTTGTGTGTGTGTGTGTACAAACCAAAGCATAAGGTACAACACCCCAATGCAACCAACTGCACTCCAACTACCCTAAATAAACTGCGTGGTCACATCGAGTATCTAAATCCCACCATGTAAAATACATACATATACATATCATAGTTAACACATAGGATATAACATACACTAATATAACCATGTCGTTCAAAACACCAAAACTGAATTACAATAATAATTATAGGTTTAATAAACTCGAATCTAAATAAAACCCCACATTTTATCTTTTAGTTTAATCTGTTTTAACATATATATATATATATATATATATATATATATATATAAACACCCAACTCTTTATCCCAAATGAATACAGCGTAAAACCCAACAAAAATTATTAACCAAAAATTTGTGCACTGTTGGGAAAATATTTATAAGATATTCTGAAAGCTTGGAAAATTACGAAACCAATGAGCATGCATTCCTAATTCAATTGTATACGACTTAAATGGGTCATATCGATCCGAACCTTGGTCAGATCGATCCAACGGGTCCAGTAGCCTAACTTTTCCCAACAGTTATTCTATGGTAGCCCCAAATTTTTCAAATTTATCCTAGGGTTTCTATAGCCACTAAAACACAATATTTCATACATTTTAACCATAAATTGATGTATATAACAAGTTTCCTTTGATATTTAACATGATTCTAACATATTTAAGGGTTTAATTACAAATCTTGACATTCAAACCCTAGTTTCACCTTCTTCATTAAATTAGGCCACATTCTCATATTTACAACATTAGATGATAAAAACATATAAATCAATGGTTTCTCACAATATAATCCATTAAACCTTAAGTTAATTATGCATTTTAACTTAACACATGTGTGTAATCGATTAGTCAATTCGATTATACATTAAATATGTTTAGAAATCAGATTATACAATTAAAAATCCGATTTTAAACTCTAATAATATGTTCCTACGCAACGATGAAATCATAAATAGATTACACTAATACGATAATCAAGGCAGTATTTTTTTCCTTAAACGAAGTTTGATTCTTGATTAGTTCCTCTTGAATGTTTTTCCTCTTCTCCAAAATCTTGCCTCTTAATGTTAGGGAATTAATTATGATGTTTAATGAGAGTTACTATTTAAAATCCTAAATTTGTTGGTTTACTATAGGCACATATTTAAACCCCTAAATAAGTCCAAACTGCTAATCGGATACTCTTAAAAGTTGGCCCAAAGGTGTACTAACCCCTAGGACCCAATTTTCAACATTAAAAATATCATTCTGGGCATTCGTACACCACTAGAGTCTCGTTCAAATGTACCAATCTGAAATATTAAATTAATTACAACAAAGTTAATATAATTTATAAGTCGTTCACAAATTATTTAAAATTTTCATTATAAATTCTGATTAATAATCCAAACCAATTAAACCTAATAAATTACCCGTTAATTCATCCGAGTAAATAATAACTATCAATTAAATAATCATTTAATTAATTCCCAAAAATACATGGTATTACATCTTTATCACAAGTGCGTATTGGGTTTAGATCTTTGGCTAAATAAGGTTTGAGGAAGAATCTTAATCTCAAATGGGCTTCTGGTTAGAGAATTCCTTTAATAATGTTTGGGGTTTGAAACACTCAATCTGGAAATGCATTTTGGGACTTAGGTTCTCTTTATAGAAAACTTAAGTATATGGATAAAAGCTATTAATTGGATCTTTTATCTTTGGTTAATATTGTATAAAACGCGGGTATTTAAATAAGGAAGGTAAAGGGTCCTTTTATAGGCTTTTTCATAAACTAGCTGTTGGGTACTTGGGTAAATTCTAGGTCTTTTGGAATTTGAATTTTGAAAACTAGCCAATGATATTTTGAGCCACTTAGGCACTTTGAGTCGACTGAAAGTAGTTTGAAATTTTCCAAAACCTTCATTCCTTACTAAAATTTGAGACATATCAATTTGGGCAGATTAAGTCGACTTAATGTCCACTATGAGTCAACTTAAAGTGACTGACTTGATGTTCAGACCATTTTGGGTTTATCCTGGGTTTGGGGAAGGTTTGGTTGGTTGATTTGAGAAAGTATATGATCATACAAGTTCATTTACACTATTACAATTATTCCTTAATCACTCAAATCTCTGAGAGGGTCTTTTGAAGTTGAATCACTTCATTTGAGTGCATGGAACTTATGACTTTTCTTTTAGTAAACTCTGGTGACCATGATCTTTGATTGAGATTTGTCATATATAATTTGATGAGATGAAGTTCATTATGCCTTGAAGGTGACATTATTGGAATGGGAATATACTATCTTGACTGGTTCGGCTTGTCATGCATTAAGTGAACTTATGGTTGTGTTGAGTATGAATGGATCTTAATCTTCCTTCCAGGGTTGTTTACTTCTTCACGGGATTGAAATCATGACTTGTATGGGTGTTGTGGATATGATGATCTCTTGCCTTTCTTCTACTTTGGTACTTACTATTGTGGATATGGCGATTTCTTGACTTTGTCCTCAATTGGGACATGATATTATGGATATGATGAACTCCTAATGTTGTCCTTCTTTTGTGCATGCCTTATTCTTCATAATTATTGATTGATACTTGGTAGAATTGATTGCTATGAATTATTGTGAATCATGATCTTTTTTGGTGGGGAGAGGTCTTTGATTGTTCTTGGTGACTTAGATTATGCATTTATTGTATCTTGGTGAAATGATTATTCTCTTATGGTTCTAGTTGCTTGGTTGGTACAAGTTTGGAGATATGTATCGTTATGTCTTGAGTGCTTATTTTTATCTAAAAATTATTAGAGAGAAGATAGTGAAGTGATGTTGTATATCAACTGGATTGTTGTCATACAAAATCTTTGTACATGAAAATACTTTTATTTTAATAATAGTGTCTCCTGAGATATGTAGTTATGATTAGGGAAGTACTTTGGGTGAAATGATTACAGGTTAGTGATCGAGGTCCAACAACCATTAGATGTCAACGACCAAATAATATAGACAAAAGTGTATAAGGGGGATCATTGTTTGGATTTGTATTCCCCAAGCATGGAGTTTAGTGCTACTTGGTAGTTGGGAGATGATATGATGATGTGACACTTAATTGTAAACGTAATTTTAATATTACTTGATTGAGATAGATGTATATAGATAAGTAAAGGTTTGGTTTTTAATGTTCGAGTATGAGATAGGTTATGGTAGTCCTAATAGCTCGTATAAAGAATATAATTTCTTATGATTGAAGGTAGTTAGTAGTGATTAACTTAAAGTTATGTATTACTATATGATCGAGGCTTCATATATTATAATTGTGTTACTTTGTACTTATGATATATTGAGATATTATATACATGTCATTGCTTATTTATTTGAAGACTCGTATTTTGTGAAACTTCAGGATCCAATAAATTTAATACACTTTATTCTTACTTCTATTGGGTTTAGTAGAATATTTCTTTAAGTGGGTTTTAAGTTGCTTTGGTTAATTAACAATTTCAAGTTTTGATGCGGGGACCATATAATGTGGCTAACAACGTTGATTCCTCAACATGGATCACAACTAAGGATATGTTTAGTGCTTTATATTTTAGTCGCAAGGTACTTTGTATACTCAGTTGTACAGTTTTCTTTTATTCAAAGGATTGCATCTATTAGTCAGTTCCTTTATCTGTATCCAAATGAGTTATAATGATAAATTCGTTGTATCCATTTATTTATATTTAATTTTATATCGTACACATGTGGATATTCAGGTTTTAATTTATTGGCATATTCATATGTTTTGAGTTTATCGTCATTCATTTTCACTCTTACGTTATTCCACATGATAGGAAGGTTATTAATTTCTTGATTCTCATAAATTACGTATTTAATACTAATCACCCTAAATATGGAATTTACGGGGTGTTAGTAGTTCATTGCTGATTAGGTTAAAATTTATATTCATGTTGGTAGAACAATATACATAAATTAATATTAAAATAGAGGTATAAAAGCGTCGTAAATAATATATGTATGAAGTTATTGACCCAATTAAAGTACAAGTATAATATTTTATGATATATGAAGATTATCATGTTTATTACATGCCCATTAGTTAATGGTAATCATTTAGTGAATGTCGAGTATCACAAAGTTTTATTGTTGAATGTTAGCCCATCAACTCAATATTGGATGCGAATTGCTGTCCTTAGTTTATTTCCTGACAAGCAATTAAAAAACATATTAAATTGTTAGCCCCTTTTGTTTATTACTTTATAAATTGAAAATACATATCGAATATGAATTACATAACATTTGCTTCCCAATATAGGCATTTAGATGGAACGTGACCGTGTGGCATTTATGTGCTATTAGGGTGTCCTAGTGTTTGATGATTCAACATATGGCCTAATTTATGAGGGTTATTGATTCGTATCGAATATTGCATATTTCTGCCCGTTATCTTTATGCATTCTAGCACTTTTATGGTCCTAAATGCCTATAATTATGCTCATTAACCAGACAACCTTGGATTTGGATATATACATGCTTTGCAGAGGTTATTTGTACTTTTGTAGGTATTGGAACGCTAAAAGTGAGGTTCGGTTGCATTTCGGAGAAGTTCCGTCGTTGAATGCTACTAAAAGGGCAATTTGGTATTTTCAAACTCACTATTTTTTATTGAATGAAGTTACCAACATGTAGATCATCAAATTATCTTTCCATGGACACTGACCGTGCGTCATTCTGACTCCGTATGTGGAAGTTATGCCCATTTCCGAAAGGTTTCGGTATTTTCTTCTACTTCAAGGGCATTTTGGTAATTTCATACTTCATAATTTGGAGGGTTTCAAAACAGAATCATGTACAGAATTGAATTATCTTCGCGTCGGTTCCGACCACGCCTCACTTCGATTCCGTATGAGGGAGTTATAGTCGTTTCCGTGCAACGCGTCAAAATTGGTTCAAAGTGGAAAAGTGGGCTGTGTCCAGCCCAAGGCAAATTCCAAAAGTGCGGTCGACCGGTCCCAAAATAGAGGTCGACCGGTCCTATCAGATATGGACGAAAATTGACTTATTTTGGGTTTTTTAGCTTGGTTTTATTGGGGGTTTGTTTTGGGGTATAAATAGAATGTTGTAGGCTTTTCTTTAGAGGATATAATTCATTTTAGGTTAGAAGAGGGGATTTTGGTGGTAGAGCTTCTCTCTCTAGGGTTTGCACCATTTGGGTTTGTAAGTAACACTATTGATCTTCTTCTCCATTAATATAGTTGTATTTCCTTTTCTTGCTTTATTTCCATTGATGTCATTCCATTTCTTGCCTAGATAATTAGTTGTAGTTATTTAGTTCTTACTTTAATTAGTTAATTAGTTGTTTAAAGTAGTTTAATCCATGTATTGTCCGTAGATAATGGGTTGGGATTACGTTTCCACCATTAATGGGCGTCGAGCTCCGAAAGTTAGGTTTTGGGGAAAATTGCATTTAATTGAAACCTCGCGTATTAAAGTCGGATTATTATGCGTTTAACTTTCTTTGTCACGCAACGTTAGTGTTTATAGCGGTAATCCGAATTTAAGATGCGTGTGACCATTTTCTGTTAAATGTTTAATCTCGCAACTTTGGGTTAAATTCCTTATTGTGTGATGTTTATACTTAATTGAAAATGCTTGATTAAATGTTTTCGAACCGAAATTCTAATTGTTAGTTGTTTAGCCCATGGTGGGGACACGATCCCGACTCTCGTTTTATTAATTCTAGTTTAGACTTAACTTCTTATTTTTTTCCCTTTTCTTTATTTCCAACCTATCACCTTTTACACTTTAATTTTAGGAGTATTAAATCCTATAAATTCTAGCAACTCGTCTCTGTAGATTTTCGATACCCGGACTTGGCCGCTATACTCCCTTTTTGAGTGTAGTCATAAGTTTAGGTTTTTGTATTGAGGAGGTGAAATGAAAACAACGATTAGCGTCTTGACACGCGCTACTTTTCACCCTTAATCAAAATGGCGCCGTTGCCGGGGACTAGTTTGTTTTAGACTTTATTTGATTTAGTATTTCATATTATTTCTTTCTATTTGTATTATTTGCTAACCTTTTTACAGGACTTCCACATTTGAGCACTTAGAAACGCTCGAATTTTTCCCGCGCGCACCTATTTTGTGGAATTCGCCACTTGAGCCATTATTGGGATAAGTATGTCTTATTCCAATTCTTTCGGTAATCCTTGTTATAATTCTCAAAATTCTAGGCCTATGACTTTCGGTGAATACTTAGCATCCCAAAGTAAAACAAATTCAAATATTACTTTGGGCGAGTATAACGAAAGTCAAAACTTAGGTTATTGGAATTTTGATGATGATGATAATGATTTTGGGCCTTTACCTCCTTATAATAGGAATTTTGAAACGAATTGCAATAGTTTTCAAAATTCCTATAATAATGAGTTTTCGTTTAAGTCCGATGGTAATTTTCAAAGTTCCCATTCTAATGCATCCGCACCTCGACCTATGACATTCGGTGAGGGCTTGCGTATGTATGAGAATGAGAAAATTGAAAATCGTTATCGGGAAGAAAATCGTTCGTGGGAACATGAGTTGGATTTATTATTTGAGTCCGACGACGATTTTTCTTCCGAGACTTTCGAAGTCGAGGAATGTTTTGAACCAAATGAGGTACTTGTGCCTACTTTGGAACAAACCATTCTAGACGTTGCCCATCGCGTAATAGATATTGAAAGTGAGGATGAAAATGACGTAATATCTATTTGCAATGAAATGATTTCTTCTTTGGCCCCCAAAGAAGAACATTTCATTGAAAATGATATTATTTCCTTTGAAATTCCAACTTCATCCGATGATGATTCAGCTTATGAGTTTGAATTTCATTCATCCCCGTTTTCATTCTCTATTACCCCACCGGAACAAGTACCCGATGATTCGGTTTCGAACTTTAATGTTTTAAACCCTATCGCCGATGAGGAGTACTTGCTCGAGTCGCCCTCCACGATCGCATCTTTGCCTTTGTGTGCGCCGCCTCCCATTCCAACTTCAAAATCTTTGGGAGGATTTTCGGCTTTTCTCGGTCCCCGCTTGTTTTTGTAATCCGTTCAATCCAAACCCCCCATCGTCCCACCAAAACTTTTAATTGGCAATGGTTCATTTCTTCCGCCTTACACATGCCTTCCGTTGTTAAAACGGAATCCATATTTTTCGGAGGGCATGCTTGTATGTGAGGGTACACCGGTTATCCTCCAAAGTCAAATCGTTTTTATGGTGGACCCTCACCTATTTAGACTTCTAGTGTACACTTAGTGTGGAGTCTAAATAGTAGATTGTATATAGTTAGCTTTTTATTCTTTCTTTATTTTTAATTTAGTCTAGTGTACTTAGTTAACTTTTTATTATTTGTTTTTGCTATGCTCGGTACTAACTTGTTTTGTAGATTCTTTGGACTTGTTCTTATGGGGATCGCTCCATTTTTGGGTAATATCACTCTTTTCCTCTCTTTGACTTGGTTCTTAATTTACATTGAGGACAATGTCAAGTTTTAAGTTAGGGGGTGTGGGATATTCTATCCATTTCTTTATTTAGTCCATGTTTTTGCTCACATGTTAGTTACTTAGTATGCTTTTCTTAGAAAAATTCAAAAATTTCAAAAAGATTTTCTTTATTTTTTCTCCTTTTTTGGGCATTTTGCCTTTGTTTCCGATGATAAATTTCAATAATTGCCCGATCCAATAGACAACCCAATGATGCATGTTCTCGATTTTAGAAGTTATTAGACTTTAGTCTCAATTATTGATATGATGAATAACTTCATGAATTAAACTTTAATCCCATGAGCACATGCACTTTTATTGTTATATTGATTTGGTTTAAGATTTTTATAAATCGGTAATCTTTTGTTGAATTGTATATACTTACACCGAGTAAGCTTTGTACCTTTCGTCGTTTGTGAGTGTTATACACTATTCTTTCCTCTTTGAAAACGTTGAATTCGTCGGTAATCTCACTATTCTTTCATTTGACCGTTCATTAATTGAGTTCATACTTGCAATGTGTTACTTGAGCATGATTTTCATATATTGTTTTGATTCGAGAATTGCGTAAACTTTAGGAAATGATCATAGGCCATCTTTGTTATATCACCCATATTGACCTTGACCTCACCCTTATATGTTTACCCTTGTTAACCCCTTTGAGACTAAATATAGCGTTTCGTTTCATAACCCCTGTTGATACCAAAATTAATATGCTGATGTGGACGAATAATACGAAGACACGTGTCAATCTACGTGGCACAATAGCAGCGAGGAAGATCATTTCCCGACCAACCATGCTTCTTTCCGAGCAACGAGAATACGCCGAGGAACTCTATCACACCGAGGAACTCTATCGCACCGAGGTACTCTAATGTTCCGAGGAACTCCTGATCAGCGAACAGCTATGGCGGTCCGAGCTGCATCTCGGTCGTATCATTAATTGCCAGATCATCAACAGTTCAGATATTCATTGAATGCTTATATTCTTGGCACGCACTCTGCATTAAATGTATTACCCTTTCATATGTATGTCATTTAATGTATCGAACCTTTCATGTACAGCCTCAAGGCTATAAATACCTTGTATCATCCTCATTCAAAGGGGACCGGAATTTCTTGAGAGATCTTATAATCAAGAATTCCACAAACACTCAGCAATAACATAACAGTGGACGTAGGCTTTATTCCTAGCCGAACCACTTTAAAAATCTTTGTCTTATTTATTTATCTGTGATTGAATAATTAGAGCAATCTAATTTTTTACATCAACAGATTGGCGCCGTCTGTGGGAAACGACTGTTATTATCGTTTTTCATAAAAATCATTTATCACCAATGGCAGATAATCCAGAATCCAGTAATCGAAATGTTGGAAATACTGGAAATCTTCCAAATCCATCTGCATCCCCAGATCTGGCTGGAATTATGACGAATCTGGCTCAAGGACAAACCGCCATGCAAGAATCTATGAGGCAACTCATTCAAACTCTTCAGGGCGGTGCACCTACCTATTCAGGGCAAAGGAGTGATCATAGGCAATCGCAATCTAGACGTACTGGGTCATATCGCAATGAGGAGTCTAATGATTCTTCTTATCAACCTGGGCGAACTTCATCGATACGGGCTACGGATACAGATCAACGTATCACTCTTTCTCCGGAGAGAACTAGCGCTTTGGAAAGATTAAGCAGGGTGTCTCCTTTCAGTCGGTTAGGACCAAGGAGGAACATGAGTCCACCTAGGGCTCCATCAAGAAGTTTTCGACCACCACCAGGTTTGAGAGAAGGATCTGCACAATCGCGACCAACTACTCGTCGAGATAAATCTCAGGAAGCTACGTCAGAGCAATCAGTTGCTCGGACTAAGCGGCCCGAGGAAGGGAATGAAGCATGGAAAGGTTCCATTCAACGGTTGGAAGATAGATTGGGAGAAATGGCTAAGGCGAGGAACCCCTTACAGAGAACTTTTGTTCAAGGAACACCTTTTGTGCAAGCCATTGTGGATTTCCCTACACCGTCAAAATTCAAAGCACCCGTAGTGACCCCCAAGTACGATGGAAAGACAGATCTCGTACTTCATATAGAACAATACCAAGCTGCTGCAGATATCTACGCTGTCCCCGACGAGATGAGGTGTAGAGCATTCTCGGGAACTCTTACCGGATCTGCACAGATATGGTACAATAATCTTCCTCGGGGTAAGATTTCAACTTTTGTTCAGTTAACCGAATTGTTTATTGGCAATTTTTGTTTTGGAGCAAAGCCGGTAAAGCGAGTAGCACACTTGCTAAGTGTTAGACAAAAATCAGGTGAAAGTACTAGAGATTACATAACTCGTTTCAATAACGAGAAGTTGGAAGTCATAGATTATGAAGAAAAGACAGCAATCACTGCTCTGATGAGTGGTTTGCTGCCTAACAAGCTGTACTACACTTTGGCCAAAGATCCACCTAAAAATATGTCGGAGTTGATGGCAAAGGCGGCCAAAATCATGAATGCCGAGGAGGCTATGACTGCGAAGAAGAATATGGATAAAGAAGTTAAAGTTGAGGTCGACAATTCTAAGAAGAAAGATCAGAAAGGTAATGGTGGTGACAAACATTCCAGGAATAACAGGATGAAGTTGGAAGTCCTAAAGAAGTATGATAATTATACTCCATTGAAAATGGGTATTAATCATGTTTTGGAAGAAATCGGGAATAACGAGGAAATCAAGTGGCCAGAGAAACTGAAGACAAATCCCGACCTGAGGAATAAAGACAAGTATTGCGAGTTTCACAAAGATCATGGCCATATGACAAAAAATTGTATAGCCCTTCAGAACGAGATTGGAACACTCATCCGAAGAGGAAAATTATCAAAGTATGTAGATCGCAGAGGTGAAAGGAAGAATGATGATAGAACTAGAGAGAGATCTAGATCTCCTCGTCGTGCAGAGGATAAAAAGAAGAGGGACCATGAAGAGGATCCAGATGATGACCCCGATCTTCCCAAGAAACCAAGGAAACCTGAACGAGAGGTATTTTCCATACGTTTTGGGTCATTTGATTGTAATGTTATTACAGGAGGAGATGCAGGAGGAGGAGACCTTACTGCAGAAAGAAAAGCTTACCTCGGAGAGGCTCAAGCTTGTTCATACATTCAGCGAATAAACCTGGCCGAGGATGATCGTCCGAGGAAGGTAAACAAAGAGAAGCTAGTGATTGGTTTTTTAAAAAATGACCTGGCAGGTGTTCTTTACCCTCATGATGATCCTTTGGTGATCAAAATAAGGATGAAGGATGTGATCATTTCAAGGGTGTTAGTAGACAATGGTAGTTCGGCAGACATCATGTACTATTCATGCTTTGATAGCTTGAATTTAAAATTATCTCAATTGGAACCTTATCACAGACCCCTTCTGGGTTTTTCTGGCGAGAAAGTTTTTCCACTTGGGACGATCAAGTTAGATATACTCATTGGAACTTGGCCTACTTGTCGAACAGAAAGAATACGCTTTTTTGTGATGGATAAGAATGTGCAGTCAGCCTACAACATCATCATGGGAAGAGTTGGATTGAAGAAGTTCGAAGCAGTTCCATCTACAGTACATCAGTGTTTGAAATTCCCAACGAATTTTGGAGTAGGAATTATGAAAGGTGATCAAAAAGTAGCTCGGGAATGCTATTATTCGTCTGCCGAGCAAGAGGAACTTGAAGAGTCAAAGAAAAAGACTACTACTTACCAAGTGGAGGAAGGCACAGAAATTGAAACTCTTGACCCTAGGGATGAATCTCAACTCGTAAAAGGGCAGGTTGTGGAATCTACAGAAATTGTTATCCTGGACGACGAGCATCCTGAACGAGTAACTCAGATAGGATCGTCGTTGGATGTTTCAATAAAACAGGAATTGATAACTTTCTTGAGAAACAGGAAGAATACTTTTGCTTGGAGTCATGAAGACATGCCAGGTATAGATCCAAATTTTTTATGTCACGAACTTAATGTGAATAAAGAGATCAAGCCTGTGAAGCAAAGAAGAAGAGTGTTTAGTCCCGAGAAGAACCAGGCCATACAAGAGGAGGTCGAGAAACTCCAGAAAGCCCAATTCATTGAAGATGTGAAATATCCAGATTGGTTGGCGAATGTGGTGATGGTAAAGAAGAAGAACAACAAATGGAGAATGTGTGTTGATTTTACTGATCTCAACAAGGCATGTCCAAAAGATCATTTTCCATTGCCCAGAATTGATCAACTAGTGGATGCTACCTCGGGACATGAGCTACTCAGCTTCATGGATGCTTATTCGGGCTACAACCAGATCAAAATGAAACCAGAAGACAGGGAAAGTACTTCTTTTATTACCCCAAGGGGAACTTATTGTTATAATGTTATGCCTTTTGGTTTAAAAAATGCAGGTGCAACATATCAGCGGTTGATGAACACGGTTTTTACCGAACAAATCAGCCGCAATATGGAGGTCTATGTCGACGACATGCTCACCAAAAGCAAGAGAGCTGCAAATCATTTGGTTGACTTGAGTCAAACTTTTGATCAACTGGATAAATACCAGATGAAGCTTAACCCGACGAAGTATACCTTTGGAGTACGAGAAGGAATGTTCCTCGGATACATCGTCAACCAACGAGGTATTGAGGCAAATCCAGAAAAGATCAAAGCTCTTTTAGGGCTGCGATCCCCGACGACAAGGAAAGAAGTGCAGAGTCTTACCGGACGGGTTGCAGCACTCAACAGATTTGTATCCCGAGCAACTGATAAATGCCTCCCATTCTTCAAAACACTACGAAAAAGTTTTGAGTGGACTGATGAATGTGAGAAAGCATTTCAAGATTTGAAGAAGTATTTGGGAGCCCCACCATTGTTGTCTAGGCCAATAACTGGAGAGACGCTGTACTTGTATTTGGCAGTATCAAAAAATGCAGTTAGCTCGGCATTGATCAGATTGGAGAATAGAGTCCAGAAGCCAATTTATTACACAAGCAAGGCCTTCCGAGGTGCGGAAATCAGATATCCAAAGCTGGAAAAATTGGCACTGGCATTAATTGAAGCAAGTAGAAGAATGAGGCCATACTTCCAGGCCCATACCATCATTGTGTATACCGACATGCCGTTAAGACAAGCCCTTCACAAGCCAGAAAAATCAGGAAGATTGATGTACTGGGCAATAGAGCTCGGTGAATATGATATTGTGTATGAACCCAGATCATCGTTGAAGGGGCAAGCCGTGGCAGATTTTATAGCAGAGTTCACATACCCTGATACCCCCGAGGAGCAAAAGGTGCTTGCTGACCTACCTGTGGACGATACAGGATCAACAGACACAGATCCAGACCAACCAAGGTTGGTAAAAGGACTTGTGGATGTAGAAAAATCATCATATTCAAACCCCGACCAACTCCGGTTGGTAGAAGGGCGCGAACAAATGACCAACGAGGAACGAAGGATACCCGGGGATGATGAAAGAAAACAGATGATATTTCACCGAGGAACTCTAACAGATAAGAAATTTGAAGACGAGTTACATACATGGAGATTATATGTAGATGGATCATCTTGCACGGCTGGTTGTGGAGCAGGGATTGTTTTAAACTCTCCAGACGATATTGACATGGAGTATGCCTTGAGATTCCAATTTAAAGCTTCCAATAATGAGGCTGAATATGAGGCTATGATAGCAGGTTTTCATTTGGCGAAAGTTATGGAGGCACGACAAGTAATTGTTTTCAGTGATTCTCAATTAATTATGAATCAAATGATGGGAATATATGCAGTGAAGGGAGAGTTAATGGTGAAGTACCATGCAAAAGTGATGGAGTTATTAACAGAATTTGATGCTATTCAATTGGTAAGGATACCGAGAATGGAGAATGCTAGAGCAGACGCATTGGCCCGACTAGCGTCAGCTACGCGCACCGAGCTGCGAAGAACAATACCAATTGAAGTATTAGAAAATCGGAGCATAGAAGAAGATCTGACGGTGAAGATTATTACCCTTGATTTAGAACCATCTTGGATGGATCCTATCAGAGCATACATTGAAGAAGGAGAATTGCCGGAGGACAAACTAGCTGCCAAGAAATTGAAGTATAAAGTTGCTCGGTATGTGTTAACTAATGGTGTTTTGTACAGACGAGGAATTATGGCAGGTTTGCAGAGATGTGTGCATCCATCAGAAGTCAAAGAATTGATTGAAGAAATTCATGAAGGATCTTGTGGAGCTCATGTGGCAGGTCGGACACTTTTGCAAAGGGTAATGACACAGGGATACTACTGGCCGACGATGAGGGCTGATTGTATAGCCTATGCTAAGAAGTGTGACAAATGCCAACGTTTTTCCTCCATCCGAAGAACTCCATAGGCATTGTTGACACCCATAACATCACCTTGGCCATTTTCCATGTGGGGAATTGATCTGGTTGGACCACTGCCGATGACCCGAGGAAGGTTCAAGTATCTCGTCGTGGCAGTAGACTATTTTACTAAGTGGGTGGAAGCTGAACCACTAATTGATATGACGTACGAGAAGGTGTATCAGTTCATATGGAAGAATATCATTTGTCGATATGGTCTCCCCCACGCTTTCATCACAGACCATGGAACGCAATTTGATAATGAAGAATTTGCTGCCTATTGTCATCAGTCAAACGTCTTGAAGTTTTATTCAGCACCAGGCCATCCCCAAAGCAATGGACAGACTGAAGTGACGAACAGAACATTACTAAATGGGTTGAAGAAGAGGTTAAGTGAGGCTAAAGCAAATTGGATTAATGAGCTACAGTCAGTTTTGTGGGCTTACCGAACAACTCCCCGAGCAGCAACAGGAGAATCACCATATATGCTAGCATTTGGAAGTGAGGCTGTGATACCTGCCGAGTTGGGCCTACCAACACACAGGGTGTTAAATTTCAATTCTCCGATCAGTGATTTGATGAGAAGGCTGGATTTGGATATGCTCGAGGAAGTCAGAGAAGAGGCAGCCATTAGGAATGCTGCTTATCAACAACGAACAGCTCTGTTTTACAACAAAAGGGTAAAGAAATGTGATCTAAAAGAGGGGGATTATGTGCTAAAGAAGGTCATTCAGAAGCAGAATAAACTGGAAGCAAACTGGCATGGACCTTACCGAGTTACAGAGGTTGTTCGACCAGGAACTTACAGAATAGCAACTCTAGAAGGAGAGGAATTTAAGAACGCATGGAATGCTGAACACCTGCGCAAGTATTATCAGTGATGTCAAATGTAAAGCATTTCTTTCATTATGAATAAAACGAGGATGTTTCGCCATTTTCTTTCTGGTTGAAAATTTTTCGGGGAATACTAGTGTAATACACTACGGAGCAAAAGTGCTATAAGTAGCCAACCTCCTCTGGTTAGGAGGACAGCTCTACGGAGCAAAAGTGCTATAAGTAGCCAACCTCCTTTGGTTAGGAGGACAGCTCTACGGAGCAAAAGTGCTATAAGTAGCCAACCTCCTTTGGTTAGGAGGACAGCTCTACGGAGCAAAAGTGCTATAAGTAGCCAACCTCCTTTGGTTAGGAGGACAGCTCTACGGAGCAAAAGTGCTATAAGTAGCCAACCCCCTTTGGTTAGGAGGACATGCTCTAAGGAGCCAAAAAATGCTCTAAGGAGCCAAAAGCTTTAAGGAGCCAAAAAGTGTACACCAGCATGATCAACTACGGTTGGTAAGATAAAAATATACTCTCATATTACAACTTATGTTGGTCGGGAGGTAATATTATTACAATGAGTTCTTTGAAGAACAAAATGTTCAAAAAATACACCAAGTATAGTTGGTCGGGGATAAAAACCCAATAACTGTAGTTGGTCGGCGAGGACAAATTATTGATCTTAGTTGGTCGGACGCAATTTTATAATTAAACCAAGTATAGCTGGTCGGGGATAAAAAACCCATCAGCTGTAATTGGTCGACAAACATTATTCAACTACCTTGGTTGGTTGGAAACAGTTTGAACAATTTACATTCATTACTTTATTGATAAACCTTGATACTTGTAAATTTTTAAGTTGGTTGATAAATAGCACGATATTGCCATCCTTTTAAATACATAGATACATATGTACAAATATAAAGGTGTTTGATAAACACAAGACTAACAAAATTGGCAAACAGAAAATGAAAATCTTTTCATTAATCTAGAATAAATTACAAGTTACAAGAATGTACTAAATTGTTACATGGATATTACTATTCTATTGGTTTTTTGCCCTGTGCTTTAGAAACAGGTTCCTCGCCGGCAGGAGGGTCTTCTAGGCAAAGGGGAGAATTGATGAAATTAACATCTCTGAGCATTCTGACGTTCATAACAGAAGGTGTATCCAAAAGATGCTCAGGACGAGATAATTCAACTTGGGAGTGAAGGCTATAATCACCAAGGTATTTTGAAATTAGGCTGCGAGGAATGGAACGAGCTGGGATCCATGCCATATCCAATTTGAAAGGTGGTACAGGCAGGTCTAATAATGATGGAGCATGATAGTCCCATAAAAAATGCCCTTGCTCCAACTTTAACACACCCAATGCATTTAACCATCCTTGCTTGTAACCTTCATTGTTAGCATGTTCAATACGAGCATCCAGGTGAACAAGGGCTTCATTGTATCCTGCCATCCAGAATTCCCTTGGCTGTTTATGGGATTGGAAGGTTAATCTATCCAATTGTTCATGAAGGCTTTTGGCAAAAAGATCCTTATTATGCAAGGCAGATTTCGTCGATGCCAGCTGATCTTCCAGAGACAGATTTTTATTGGACATTTCAGTCAGAGCACGGTCTTTTACTTTTAACTGGAATGCTTGAGTTTCCAGAGTAGACTGAGTGCGAGCCTCTTCAACATTTTGGCTGAGGATTCTTCCTCGCCCCCGAGAACCTCTTCCTCGTCCCCGAGCAGTTCCAGAAATGGCAGATCTTCTTAAGTCCTCCAGCTCTTGCCTTAGTTTGGCGTTTTCGACCTCTAAGAACGAGAAGCCTTCATCAGTAACTGGTATTAATGCAGTAGAAGATGAAGCAGCAGATTCATATTGAGCCAATTTTTTCTGCAAATTATTATTTTCTTGTTCCAGGATCTCGGCAATTTGTCTGCAGGCTTCAACTTCACCTTTTAGGGTCCTTTCCCTAATATCATATGCAGCAATGATCTTCTTATGGCCTGTTTCAGAAGAAAGTTGTTGGTATCTATTTTCATAATCTTTGTGTAATAAAGCCATTGATTCATTGTGCTGACCTTGAAGATCCTCTATGGAACCATGAAGTTCCTCGATCAGTTCATAATACGCGACATTGTTGGCCACTGCTCGGTCAAGGAAAGCTTTCAAGTACTGATAAGCTTCAATTGCCTGCTCTGAGGCACCATGTCCAAGAATATCAGCAATTTCTGATGTACTAAGGATTGTATGACCAGCCTTATAGTATTGGTGACATTGCTGCATCAGCTCGGTATCATATGAAGAGATCAATTCCATTCTAGCAACAAACTAAAGATGAGAAAAAGACAACAATCAACAAAAATAAGTTATCAACAACAGAGATGAGCAAAGATATATTTTATTAGATCATCAAAAAGTTACATTGTTCGATTACAAGGAAATATAGAAATGATACCGAACAACTTCACACCTTTTCCTTGTCTCCCAAGACTTTCTCGGGAGGCTGGGACGAGGAGCTCGGTTGCTCGGTGGTAACAACAGCTTGATCGGTAGGAATCTTCTCGGGAGGAGGAGGCATGGAAGAAACGTCCTCGGTGGCAGAGGGTTGAGAGGCAGAAACTTGATCGCCCATAGCCATAGAAGACTCATCCGAGGCAGGCTCATCTTCTTCTTCTTCCACAATTGGTGGAGGAGGACCAGGGAGATGCTGTTGGAATAACTCAGAATCGTCTTGGACCTTTAGCTCTTGCAGAGCAGCTACCCAGCCATCATGGAAGTATTTCAACTCCCCATATTGAACTTGGGATGTCATTGCAGCTATCCCTCTCTCCCATCCTTTCTCCCAACCAACGCTGAAATGTTTCTTGATTGCAACTTTTCTCCTCGACTTCTCCGAGGAGAGCTTCACCTCCAAATCCTCTTTCTTGACTTTGATATCTCGCAGAGTAGATAATTCTTCCTCTGCCTTTTTCAACTTATCATCAGAATCCTGATGTTTAACCTCCAAAACTTTAACTTTCTCCTCCAAATTCTTGGAGGTTTCAGCCATCCTTATCTTATCAGCCTCAGCCACAGCCAACTTTTTCTCCCAAACAGTTTTCTCCTCGATGTACTGTTGGCGAGATTCCTTCTCAGATTGGGCTAGACCCAACAAAGCATCGTCAACATCGGACGAGGAACTGGAAGCTTTAATAACTTGATCTTTCTTCACGATGGTATTGAAGCAGTTCACCAGCTGAAAGATAAGAAAAACAATAAAGTCAACACAAATACAAGAATTCAAAAAAAAAGAAAGAAAGACCAAAGGTATGAGAAATTTACTGAAGAAAGATGACGAGCAGCTAGGGATGTCAGTGTATCCCTAGGAATTTTTTCATCAACCCCGAGAACCTCGGGTATAACTGAGCTCATTGAAGAACTCGGAAGAATGATGTTTGAAACACTACTACCACCAGCGGGTAGAGAAGATGCAGTTCCAGCAAGATTAACTGAGGATGATTTCCTCAATCTCTTCAAAGGAAGGTCAGCAGCATCAACCAAGGAAGAAGTCTTGGTCGGAGAGATTGTAATTACATCAGCAGGAGCATTTTTCTTGCTCGGGGCCACTGGGGGCTTCTCGGCAACTTTGGAGGAACCAGCATCTACTTTTTTAGTCCCCTCTGGGACATCAATTTTGCCTTTCTGGGCTCCAACAGCAGAAGAAATTTCACCAAATAGAGCAGGAGGAGCTCTTTTCTTGCCCATTCTCTGAGATAAAGGGATATGAGAATCTGAAGATGAACTTTCTGGTGTTGAAGCTGGTTCAACAGGGCGAGCAGTATAAGAGGTTGTGTAACTCTTATACTGTAGTAAATATGAAGCAGATCTAATATGCTCGTCAGCAATGTTCTTATGCAAACCCCAGATAAGTTTCAGATGTTTAATATTCACTTCTGATTCTTTTGGAGTTTTTCTTTTGCTATCAACTGCAAATAAATACATGTCGAGATATCGGTCATACATTTTGTCAAACATGATGAAAGCATAATTTCATAAGTAAAATAAAATGAAAAATAAACCTATCCCATTGCCGTATGGGGGGCATCTGGGACCGTTGTATACTTCATTCCCAGATAAAGGCGCATGTTGCCAATTTTTTTATGACCAACCCATGCTCAAAATAATCCCTATTTGAGTCAGGGAGATTAACTACAAGAGCCCTATTCAAATACCTAGTTTTTAAATAATAAATATTATCTAGAACAGCCCATTTATAACAAAACATAATTTCAGGGATCCCAATACGAGTCCCATGAGTTAGATTTAATTTATGCACCCCGTTAATTATTCTCCACTAATTGGGGGCTATTTTTGCAGGAGCAAGATCAAAATATTGACAAAACTCAAGACATAATGGGTTTGGTGGAAAGGAAAAACCGCATTCAGCAACAAAAAGACTGAGGAACCAATGTCCCTCAGCCAATCGAAAGTAATCTAAAGGCTCAGAAAGAACCTCTAGGGTTACCCACGAAGGAATGGAAAAATCAGAACGGAATTTCTCAATAGACTCCACAATATAAACCATATTGAATAAAAGAGATACAGAAGAAAGAAAGAAGATCTTACAGAAAGAAAGGAGATGTGTTGACAACGAACGAAAACAAGGATGAACGCACAAGAGAAGAAGAGAATAGAAAGCTTGAATGCAGAAAATGAAAAACGTAGACGACGGTATGGTTACCAAAGAAGTTTAAATACTTTGCATTGGGAAGCGGCGAAAGAAATGATTACCAAAAAGAAACTACTAAACTTCCGGCGGCTAAGAGGACAAAATTTGCACGAAGATCGAAGCGCTTATAAAAAAGGCGGAAACTGCGAAATAAGAAGGAAATTTGAATACAATGTTCCTGAAACCCAGGAAGGACATCTAATATTGCCATATACCGAGAAAGAATGTTCCATACTCCTCAAAGTTCGAAATATGAAACATTGGGGGCTTCTGTTGATACCAAAATTAATATGCTGATGTGGACGAATAATACGAAGACACGTGTCAATCTACGTGGCACAATAGCAGCGAGGAAGATCATTTCCCGACCAACCATGCTTCTTTCCGAGCAACGAGAATACGCCGAGGAACTCTATCACACCGAGGAACTCTATCGTACCGAGGTACTCTAATGTTCCGAGGAACTCCTGATCAGCGAACAGCTATGGCGGTCCGAGCTGCATCTCGGTCGTATCATTAATTGCCAGATCATCAACAGTTCAGATATTCATTGAATGCTTATATTCTTGGCACGCACTCTGCATTAAATGTATTACCCTTTCATATGTATGTCATTTAATGTATCGAACCTTTCATGTACAGCCTCAAGGCTATAAATACCTTGTATCATCCTCATTCAAAGGGGACCGGAATTTCTTGAGAGATCTTGTAATCAAGAATTCCACAAACACTCAGCAATAACATAACAGTGGACGTGGGCTTTATTCCTAGCCGAACCACTTTAAAAATCTTTGTCTTATTTATTTATCTGTGATTGAATAATTAGAGCAATCTAATTTTTTACATCAACAACCCCAAATCCCATAACCAACTCCAAATTGGAGTTTGAACCCATACATACACTTTCCATACCTTTGTTTGGAATGTTACTTGGGATTGAATGTTGTTGTTATGATGTCGGTTGCAATTTGGGCATATGAGAGTTTGAAAAGTAAATAAAAGAGAAGTGAAGAAAAAGAGTGAAAAAGAAGAAAACAAAAGAAAGAGAAAGTTGTAAATATTGTGTATATAGTTCAATAAGCTTTTATTGCTCTCCCCGATGATATATTCGATGCCTTTTGGAACTTGTTTTCCAATTTTGATATTGCCCGCGTCGTCCTATTATCCCTAGTTTTCATTTCGAACACTTTGAATCCGTACATACATTCCCTCGTTCCGTACTCTAAGCATAGCCTACATTATAACCCTATACAAGTCCTATGTGATCTTAGGTTGATGTAATTTAAAAGTCATAATAGTTGTGATAATCTGTGAAAATGCATTTCGCCTCTTTTAGTGTGCGGTATCCTTTCATTGAGATTACATTTTTCAGTTTATATACAGCGTTCTTCTTTTGTGACATGTGCGCGGCCTAGTTTCCATTTACAATTACTCTTTAGCCCGCATGTTCCGTGGTAACCCTCCCTGTTTCAAGTGAATTCGTTTGATGAGCGTAATGCCCGTGAGGATTGAATATATGCTTGCTTTAATGTTTATCCGGTTTATATAAGTTTTTGCCAAATCACACTTTGCATGTGCTCGCTCCCCTCCCACATTTTAAGGTTTCAATTCTATGAGGTGCATTCTATAATGTTAATGATTCGAACTTTTGTGTGAATTCATTCACTTTGCTAATAATGCATATGAAATCTTTTTCGCTTTTGTTGGGCTTGTCGCATGTTGGTTTGGGCATATTTTGAGGAAACCATATGATGTTTGTGGGTATCATCCCTGAAAACCCTCACGAGACGACACTCGTCCACTAGGGTAACCTAGGGGTTTAACGGCTTATTGCATATGCTAAATGCAATCGCGTTCCCTATGAAAGTGGCAATTATATTTCGATGCATATATACGTTTTGTATTTCCTTCTGTGGACTGGTTTTGCTTGTTTCATCACTAGGGACTAGTAATGTTTAAGTTAGGGGGTGTGATTCGTATCGAATATTGCATATTTCTGCCCGTTATCTTTATGCATTCTAGCACTTTTATGGTCCTAAATGCCTATAATTATGCTCATTAACCAGACAACCTTGGATTTGGATATATACATACTTTGCAGAGGTTATTTGTACTTTTGTAGGTATTGGAACGCTAAAAGTGAGGTTCGGTTGCATTTCGGAGAAGTTCCGTCGTTGAATGCTACTACAAGGGCAATTTGGTCTTTTCAAACTCACTATTTTTTATTGAATGAAGTTACCAACATGTAGATCATCAAATTATCTTTCCATGGACACTGACCGTGCGTCATTCTGACTCCGTATGTGGAAGTTATGCCCATTTCCGAAAGGTTTCGGTATTTTCTTCTACTTCAAGGGCATTTTGGTAATTTCATACTGAATAATTTGGAGGGTTTCAAAACAGAATCATGTAGAGAATTGAATTAGCTTCGCGTCGGTTCCGACCACGCCTCATTTCGATTCCGTATGAGGGAGTTATAG
Organism: Sambucus nigra; assembly: GCA_949130495.1. Lineage (NCBI taxonomy): Eukaryota > Viridiplantae > Streptophyta > Magnoliopsida > Dipsacales > Adoxaceae > Sambucus > Sambucus nigra. The sequence continues at coordinate 142,063,835 of OX422218.1, forward strand.
TCGTTTCCGTGCAACGCGTCAAAATTGGTTCAAAGTGGAAAAGTGGGCTGTGTCCAGCCCAAGGCAAATTCCAAAAGTGCGGTCGACCGGCCCCAAAATAGAGGTCGACCGGTCCTATCAGATATGGACGAAAATTGACTTATTTTGGGTTTTTTGGCTTGGTTTTATTGGGGGTTTGTTTTGGGGTATAAATAGAATGTTGTAGGCTTTTCTTTAGAGGATATAATTCATTTTAGGTTAGAAGAGGGGATTTTGGTGGTAGAGCTTCTCTCTCTAGGGTTTGCACCATTTGGCTTTGTAAGTAACACTATTGATCTTCTTCTCCATTAATATAGTTGTATTTCCTTTTCTTGCTTTATTTCCATTGATGTCATTCCATTTCTTGCCTAGATAATTAGTTGTAGTTATCTAGTTCTTACTTTAATTAGTTAATTATTTGTTTAAAGTAGTTTAATCCATGTATTGTCCGTAGATAACGGGTTGGGATTACGTTTCCACCATTAATGGGCGTCGAGCTCCGAAAGTTAGGTTTTGGGGAAAATTGCATTTAATTGAAACCTCGCGTATTAAAGTCGGATTATTATGCGTTTAACTTTCTTTGTCACGCAACGTTAGTGTTTATAGCGGTAATCCGAATTTAAGATGCGTGTGACCATTTTCTGTTAAATGTTTAATCTCGCAACTTTGGGTTAAATTCCTTATTGTGTGATGTTTATACTTAATTGAAAATGCTTGATTAAATGTTTTCGAACCGAAATTCTAATTGTTAGTTGTTTAGCCCATGGTGGGGACACGATCCCGACTCTCGTTTTATTAATTCTAGTTTAGACTTAACTTCTTATTTTTTTCCCTTTTCTATATTTCCAACCTATCACCTTTTACACTTTAATTTTAGGAGTATTAAATCCTATAAATTCTAGCAACTCGTCTCTGTGGATTTTCGATACCCGGACTTGGCCGCTATACTCCCTTTTTGAGTGTAGTCATAAGTTTAGGTTTTTGTATTGAGGAGGTGAAATGAAAACAACGATTAGCGTCTTGACACGCGCTACTTTTCACCCTTAATCAAAATGGCGCCGTTGCCGGGGACTAGTTTGTTTTAGACTTTATTTGATTTAGTATTTCATATTATTTCTTTCTATTTGTATTATTTGCTAACCTTTTTACAGGACTTCCACATTTGAGCACTTAGAAACGCTCGAATTTTTCCCGCGCGCACCTATTTTGTGGAATTCGCCACTTGAGCCATTATTGGGGTAAGTATGTCTTATTCCAATTCTTTCGGTAATCCTTGTTATAATTCTCAAAATTCTAGGCCTATGACTTTCGGTGAATACTTAGCATCCCAAAGTAAAACAAATTCAAATATTACTTTGGGCGAGTATAACGAAAGTCAAAACTTAGGTTATTGGAATTTTGATGATGATGATAATGATTTTGGGCCTTTACCTCCTTATAATAGGAATTTTGAAACGAATTGCAATAGTTTTCAAAATTCCTATAATAATGAGTTTTCGTTTAAGTCCGATGGTAATTTTCAAAGTTCCCATTCTAATGCATCCGCACCTCGACCTTTGACATTCGGTGAGGGCTTGCGTATGTATGAGAATGAGAAAATTGAAAATCGTTATCGGGAAGAAAATCGAAAATCGTTATCGGGAAGAAAATTTCAAAGTTCCCGTTCAGAGTGCTTGTTCGGTTCTTTAAATTCATGATTATATTACCCAACACTTTGGGTTTGAGTAACTTAATCATTGCAACTACCTGTTACAAAAAATTGGTTAGTTTTTTTTAAAAAATTAAATTGTTAACGATTAATATTCAATTAGATAACCATCAAACAATTAACAAGATGTTTACATATTGAACTTTGCAACTATGCATTGGAAGACTGTGTATTTCAGTTAGAGTTGTGTGCCCTGATGAAAAGTACCCATTGTCTTCAGTCGTAGTCTAGGGCTTTGGGGAAAAAAATCATCATCGTATGCTAGCTCATCAAGATGACATGTTATGATATTTTGTGTGGGGAGGAGATTTGATGGTTTCACCCACCTCGATATCTCCCACTGCCTTTTAAACCACACTAGTTGGTCTAGTTATAATTTGGTCAAAGGAAACGATTGGTTTTCGAGGTGGTTGCTCTAGGCACTGTTGGATAATATTGTTTGGGCGGGTGCAACCGATACGGGTTTTTACCGTACCGTACCGTTTTGGTCCGAAAAAAATTGGTTTTGGTTTCATATTATGAAATACTGAAAACTGATTTTACCAAAATCGAAAATACCGCAAAAAAATGGTTGGTTTTGGTTTTTAGATATAAAAAACCGATTTACCGAATTTACCGTACCGATTTTGTCGTACTGAATTTACCATACCCAAATTATCGAATTTACCATACCGACCAAAATTGGCATGCAATTAACCCGAAATCATCCTGTTATAACTCGATTATAACACGATATCAAGGATTTATAATCCAATTAAAACCCATTTAAACTCGCGCTGTCCCATGCTCTTTTTTTACATGGTCAACTCAACTAGTAAGTTATTAACCTAACCTAACCTAAAGTAACCCACATCCACATCTGACATAATACAAAACCCTCTCTCTCTAGACTCTACCTCACGCCCACGTTCTACTCAACAAAACCCTCCCTAACACTGGTGCCGCTGCTCAACCATTTTGGCTACGCCGCCGCTGCTCAATCGTTAGTACAGCAGCGTTGTTCATCCATTTCGATTATTTTGAATAACTGTGAATATTTTATTTTAAACAACTGGTATCAACGGCGCCACCTCCTTTTTCTCTACTAGATTTTCGATGCCTCCTCTGTCTCTTCCTCTCACTTCGTTTTAGTACCATGGACAGAGAAAAAATGGCATACCCATATCAAACCCTCATCAAAACTAACCAAAGTAACTGTGAGAAAGAAGGCATCTTTTCTGAAATACCAAACATTTGTGTCATTTGCTCTTGTATTATGTGTTTAAGGATTTGTGGAGGATATGTTTGTGTTCAATGTTGTGTTCTGTTTGTGTCCAATGTTGTGTTAGTTTTTGTGATGTGTTGATGACTATTTTGTAAACTGAAAAACTATACTGTGTTAGAAGTATCATTGAAAATGAATTTTTATTATTAAATGATTTTTTCCAACAAATCACAGAAAATGATGTAAAAACAATTTTTCTGAAATATTTTCACAGTCTCAGATGTCGAAATTAGGATTCACAGTCCAAACAAATAAAGCAAAATCAGTTCTAACCGTACTGTACCAGGAAAAAACCGAATTGAAACCGAAATTACCGAAACAAAAAAACCCAAAAATACCGAAAAAACGGTCGGTTTGGTTTTTGTTTTTGTTTTGATGTACCGGTCGGTAAATTGGTACGGTACGATTTTACCATTTAGATTGTGATTTTGGTATTGGTAAGGGGTCATTACCGACCGATCCGTACCGGTTGCACCCATAGGTGTGGGGCTTTCTCAGTGAACTTCACCTTCTTACTCGAAGATTTACCTTTATATATTTCATATTAATGAATATTTTTTTTTTAAACAAGAAAAAGAGAAATGCAAAGAATAATCAATGTAGATTATTTTAACCAAATTAGATGCGCTTTAAATTATTTTATCACGGATTTGAAGAAAGATAGATGTGTTTGGCTAAATAATCCTAAATCCAATTTCACAATGTCCATCTTTAAATAATTACACTAATAACTCATAATGTAAAAAACATATCATATGTATACTCATCAACACTTGCAAATTTAAGAAAATATAGAGCAACTATTTATAAAGTAAATTGGGACGCATATAGATTAAATGCCATAAAAGAAGATGGCGAGAGGAAGGATCAATCGCTGGATCGATCTCTTTAGAGAAGATCGAAATGGGTTGAGCCAAGAAAAGTTTATAAGTCTTTAGAAGAGATGTCATAATTTAATACAATTGAATTTGCACATAAGAGGTGCAAATTTAATTCATATAAAATTTCAGCGAATTCGCATATTTTTGGCACAAGTTTACTAAAATTTATTTTTAAGTGAATTCACATCTTAGAGTTTAACTAAAATATCATTAAACTTCGTATCGTTGATTGAAATCGAATTCTTAGTTGAAAATGCGATCAAATACAAAAAAATTATTAATACGGTTTATAATAGATTATTTTTGTAAACGTTGGTCGTGTACGACGAACCGTTTTGGATTGGAACAATGATAATTCTAGGTCGACTCACAAAAACGACTCATTTTTTATTACTCACTGACGTGTTATGTTTGTATTCGTTCATTTTGTGGGTCCTAGGCGTGGATCTCGTCAGGATCCAAAAAATAGACCAATATAGAGACAACATGTTAGTACGTCGCACAAAATGAGTCGAATTTATACATTAATGTAGGAGGACTCTCGAAACAATCCCTGAAAAGTTAAGTCGTACTAAACGTTGTCAAATGCCTCAAAGTTTTAGCAATCAAAAATACTTGTTACTGAATTTTTGACACAATTTTTTTAATACATATTTTAGACGGAGTGGCCCAGCATCTGCCACCACTAAACTCGTATGTTTTAAAACTTGTTCGAGTCTCCACTCTTGAACTCACTTTTTGTGTCATTACAACAATGCCGGACCAAATCTCCCCCAAACCCATACAACTTCTTTTTCTTCTCCCTCTATCTACCTCTCTGTCTACCCTTCGTATTGAGATTTAGGTCTTGTTGCTCCAATCACAAAAGACTAGTCAACCAACCAATACACAATTTCAGTTTACCTAAAAACCCACCAAGTTACTCCTCCACCTTGGTTCACTGTAACCAAAACTAAACTACACTTCCTCTACTAATCATTCCTTCTCCTGCGATTCCCCCCTTCGTCCTTCCCGCCTTTGCTCCAACAACTCTTGCGTTCTTTCCCCTGATACTCTCTCTCTTTACCCACCCCACCACTGACGGTCGAAACCCCCTTCTCCAACAACACCTCTTTAATCAACGCCATACTTAATGGTGTCATCGGTTTCGGTCGCTCCAATATTTCACTTCCGGCGCAGGTTACCACCCTCCTCTCATCTCCCTACTTGTTTGCACTGTGTTTATCCCTCGGCTCCTGGCGTGGCCTTCTTCACCACTCTAAATCGCTTATTTACACACCACTCATTTCCAAACCTGATGGCAATTTTTATTTTATTGGGGTCACCTCAATAAAAGTTAACGGGAAGGCCTTACAGTTAAATCTGACGATCATGGCCGGTGAAACCATGATCAGCACCGTTGATCCTTACACTGTGTTACACACCTCAATATATAAAGCCTTTACTGAGGCGTTCGTGGAAGAATCAGCTGCGCTCAACCTCACCGTAACGGCTCCGGTGATGCCATTCGGGGTGTGTTACCCTGCTGATGATGTTATCAGCACGCGCGTGGGACCGGCTGTACCGACCGTTGATTTGGTGATGGAGAGTGATGATGTGTTTTGGAGGGTGTTTGGATCCAATTCGATGGTTAGGATTTTTGGGGATAATGCGGACGTTTGGTGTTTAGGATTCGTGGATGGTGGGGTCGAGGGGAGGGCGTCAATTGTGATCGGAGGGCATCAGATGGAGGATAATCTGCTGCAATTTGATTTAGAGTTGGAGAGATTTGGGTTTTTACTTCTTCGGTGTTAGTACACAATACCACATGTGCTAACTTCAATTTCACCGCTAATTCTAATCTCCAATAACAAAATATATGGTACCTACCGCTAGCCTGTTAATGGATCGGATTTTATCCGAATCCAAATTCGAATTCGAATCCGAATCCGAATTCGATCCGTTTAAGCGGATATGGATCATACTTAAAATTCGATTATCCGATTACCCGATTATCCGTTTATTAAATGGAGCGAATTTGAATTCATATACTCCGATTCGTTAATAATCCGATCCGATTAATATTTTTAATATATATATATATATAAATTATATATAATATATTTTTAATCAATAGATATTGTATTTAATAATATTTTAAATATATATTTTAAATATTTATTATAATAGTTCTTTATTTCATTATGTGTTTTTTTGGAACATTTACAAAATTAATTAAGGAAATAAGAGTTGAAAATAAAAATGTTGCAAATCAAGTTTAACATAAACGGATAATCGGATAATCGGATCCGTTCCGAATTCGTTTAACATAAACGGATATGGATTTGGATTTGCCTGATCCGATCCGATGAATAAACGGATCTGATCCGAATCTGATCCGTTTACAAGCCTACCTATCGCCTCCAATAATTACATCTTTTTGTCTTGGTTGTAAGTTATAACATAGGGACAAAATCCAAAACATCAAACTTCTATTCCAGATTTATAAAAGCGGAAGTAGATCACTTGGTAAATGGTTGAACTATGCTCTTTTTTTTTTTTTGGGGAGAGTTGTTCAATGGTCTAAGCCAAACCTATCCTACCCGCTTAAGTGATTGGTTCGTGGGTTTTCATGGGCCTATTTGATCCGATTATCCGTTTATGTTAAACTTGATTTGCAATATTTTTATTTTCAACTCTTCATAAATTTATTTTTCAAATGTTCCACAAAAAATAGATAATAAAATAAAGAACTATTATAATAAATATATAAAATATATATATTTAAAATATTATTAAATATAATATATATTAAAAATATTAATCGGATCGGATTATTAACGGATCGGAGTATATGAATTCAAATCCGCTTCATTTAATAAACGGGTAATCGAGTAATCGGGTAATTGGATAATCGGATTTTATGCATGATCCATACCCGCTTAAATGGATTGGATTTAGATTCGGATTCAGATAAAATTCGATTCATTAACATGCCTAAATGGGCCAACCTTGACAGTTAGTGGCTCGTAAAAACCGTGTCCATCTTGATCCGAACATCTATGTATATAAATAAAATTGTAGCGTTAAACCTTTTTACATGAAAACGTGCCAACATCATTTAATAAGTCTATTTGTTTCTTTACTTCCCTAATTTTTATCTCTTTAATTGCCACAAATTCAAAGCTCCTAACCCAATTAGAGTCTGGCTTTTCATTTTCCTTACTTTTCACTCGTTCACAAGATTTTCTTTTATTTATTTTTTTAAAAATAAATTTGGATCTATTTAATTGAGCTTTTGGATTTCATTCATGCTGTTATATAATATGAGCAACTTAAGGAGACTGCAACTTGAACCTAAGGGATGATTGGGTGTGTTTTTTCGGTATGGGGGTGAAATTAATGTCTAGGAAACAGTCTATGTTTTTCTTTGTTTTGGTAAAAGGTCAAGTGTCGAGTAGCGCTGTAAATCGAGCTGGGTGAGCCGGACTTGAGGTTGCTTAGGCTCGGCCCGAACTACTTTACCCATGCTCAACTCCGAACTAAGCCCGAACTTGGCTCATTAATATTTCGGGCTCTGGGCTCGATTTCGGGCAGCCCGAATTCATTTTTTTTTGTTAAAAAAAGTTTGAATTAGTGTTTTTTTCTTGTGTTTTCATGATGGAGAAAATATATACACCAAAATCTAATTGATATTTCATAAAATAACTAGTATATAATTATGAAATGTATTAAACTAAAATAAGGAAGGTAAGAATGAAAACCTACAATGACTAATTATCTTTCATACATTAAAAATTAGTTAACATAAATATGTTATATTTTATAAATAATTTATTTATTTATTTATATATTCAAAGTTCGGGCTTCAGGCTCAATACGGGCTTGGCAAAGTTCAGCTCAAGCTCGTCCCGAAATTCATTCGGGCTTGAAATATTGGCTCAAGCTCGGCTCGACTCAAACTCAAATAAAGCTCGACCCGAAAATAGCGGGCCGAATGGGCGGACTTCGGGGTTGCCCGACTCAATTTACAGGCCTAGTGTCGTGTTTACCCCAAAAGATGGTTAAGGTCATGTATCCTTGATGTCTTTTGTATTGTGGATGTAGTCTCTCAAATTGCAAATATATTTTTTTATGATTCGTCTCTGTGGGATCAAAGTTCCATCTTAAGACTGTAAACATTAAAGTCACTTGACGTTGCAGCATATTATTCTTATGGAATTATATATATGATATTTCATGCATGATATTTTCATAAAATATCATGCATGCATATCATACATGCATACATGATATCATGACATACATGGGCTAATTGGGTTGGGATGAAAACAATTGGGTCGGGCTTTTAATTGCGCTGGGCTGAAAAAAATTGGGATATCATGCATGCATACATGATATCATGACATACACGAGCTAATTGGACTGGGCTGAAAACAATTGAGTCGGGCTTTTAATTGTGTTGGGCCGAAAAAAGATGGACTGGGCTTTAATTGGGCTGGGTTGAAAAAAATTGGACTGCGCTAGAACAAAATGAGCTGGACTTTTAATTGGGCTGGATTTTTAATATTGGGCTGGGCTTTTAATAATTTTTTTTCGTGCCATCGGTACGGGACAGGCAATACTAGTATATATATAGTGTTTGTTCTCCAATTGACTGATTTGAGCTTCCATTTTTTTTATATATATGGTATTGGGATATTATTGTTAATTTATTTGCGAAATTTGTTTTTCCTAAGTTTCTTTTGTAGATTGGCTGATTGGGGTTTGGTTGCTTAGATCGAACCATCTTCTCTGCTAGATGTGACACCTCGACTAATTAAATACCGGGTAGCTACTCCTTTATTAAAATTAATACAAAATGCCAAGTTGGTTCAGTTAATAGCATCACTGTCGAAAACATTTTAATGATTACTAACCACTTAGTATTTAAAAAAGTGAGTTGCCAAATTTTAAGTTAACTCTGATTAACATGCAATAAGAGGATAATGAAAGAATAACAACCATTCACCATAACGAAGCAATAGAATAACCAACAAAATAATAATAAGTCCGGAGGAAAAACTCCTCACAACAATCCCACAACTGAACTACGTAAAACAATGTAACCTGAATTAATTACATGCCAAAAGTCTGAAAATCTGAAATAGGAAATGTTTCTAATAGAAATGGGCGACATGCCCTACAACTGATGAAAGCTGAATATAGAGTCAAGATAGATGAAGCGTCTACTAGCAAAGTCCTGTAACTTCCACAAACAGCTACAGCTCGTCACCTGAATGAGGATCCTAAGCATGGTGTCCTTGTGGCTGGGTACCTAAAATGGTTTTTACAAAAATAGATTTGAAAGCAAACGGGTCAGAGCCCGAAAGTGGAGAGTAATTTAAAAATAGCAAGTGCTTTAATGACATTAAAACAATGAATGGAAAATACATGTTAGGACGTGCACTCGCATGAAATTCTCACATCTCAACTGATTGTGCACTCCTAACGAATAGCACCCATCTAAGTGATATTTTTATCTAACTAAACTAACATGAGCTCTATCCTTTCTACTCGGTTCTCATTATACATTCTAACGTCATCAATTAATTAGAGGGCTTTACTTAAACTCAGATTCTCAATTATTAGCAATGCAATTCATTACAGGTTATCCCTTTATAGTTATTCAAAGCGTTTCCGTATTTATACTCACAATACCAACATGAAAGTTCTCATTAGTTTAAGTGTATATTATTCACGTCATAAATATACAATACAAGCACCCCGAGACTAAGCTGCGGTGCACACATACTCTGCTATCCATCCCGGTACATCACGTACATAAGGATCACGCATTCCGAATCTCTCAGGAATCGTTCTCAGATAATAGCAAATCATAAACAATGGAGGCGAACACAGTCACATCACATGGGTCACGCACATACCTACGCTCCCACAATCAGCAGACTTATTAACTTCCCAATAAGTCCTTCTCTGACCTATGTTCTTGAGGTACCAATCTATATCCCCTCGTAGGCACACAAAGATTAGATGGCCCTAAACGAACGCAAACCTCCCGTGATAGCAAGTATGGTAGGTATGTCATACACATCAAATCATATATACTAAGCATGCACACATCTTAGCTATTACCATATTTATTTTAGTGGTATACTTCTCGTTCTTATACCCACACGCTTGTCCCCGGTTTATACGTCACCCAATATCCTCACGTCGTAATTAGTACTCATGTTCTAACCCATAAATATCATTTGGTTCAAACCGCACTTCTATATTTTACTCCCTAATATATCCCAAATGTCCCAACTATGTCAATTAATCGTCAAGGAAATGTCAACTCTACCATTTAATAAGGTTACGGAACACTCGAAATCAAATCAGGCCAAAAAGGCCAAACTGTCCTCTCGTTAGAAGTCTCGTTCGAACGAGAGTTCGTTCGAACGAACTGGGCATCTAACGAGATCTCGTTCGAACGAAAGACATCGAACGAACATCCCTCTCGTTAGAAGGCAAACTGTCAACTCGTTAGAAGCTCGTTCGAACGACCTGGGCAGGTCTTCTAACGAGGTGACAGTTTGAGCCCAGAAAATTCCTATTACGATTTTCCAACTTTTCTTCACCTCTAATCTTATCTAAATGTCATTCCAACAAGGTTTCAAGGTTTCTAATCATCCCTAAACATATTAAATTCGTATAACAACATTTATATGGGGTCTAATCATCCCAAACCACGTCTAATCATCAAATCTCTCCAATTTCCCCCAATTTTCAAGAACATGAACCCTAGAAATTTAAAGTCTTCCATAGTTATAATTAAATCCGTTTTTGCATATAAAAAGTAATAATTCTCTTAGTTCAATCATCCAATAACAGTTCTACATGCAATCCTACATTAAAATCTGAATTCACAACTCCAATTTCATGGGTTTTTTATAGATCTCCTAAAAACAATACAACTATATGAATTTCCTACACATGGAAGAAGCATTCTTTGCAAAAACGAAATTAAACCACTTGCCTTATGTCTTTCTCTGATTTTGATGTCGAATCTTGAAGGTTGAATTGTCCTCTCTCTCTCTCTCTCTCTCTGCAGAATTCTCTTCTCTTTCTCTCTCTACAAATTTCTTCTCTCAGGATGACAATGGAGATGAAGGTTGGTTTGGCAAGTTTAAGGTTTCTAAACTTCTCCCGTAGCCCACTACCTAGATTGGGGTTGGAAATGGCTTAGTGGGTTAAGACTAAGTCAGATTTTTAACTTTAATTTTCGTGGGTTTTAATTCCCCAAATTCTAAAATTACCAAACTACCCTTTTACGTTGTCGGTATGGCCTAAAAATGCCCCGGGACCCAAACTAAACCCCCGGCTAGTGTTTTTTGACTATTTTGACCCTTCCGGACGCGTCGGCGCACTCAAAACGACCATACGGTTAATAAAAATAAAATTCACTTTTTAATTAAAATAATTATATTCCTGACGCGACTGTCACACACGTCCCTACAAAATTTCCAAATTGCCGTATTTCAATCTCACGACAAATTTCATGATTCAATATTCATATATAGCCATATATACTCATTAAAATCAAATACCAACTCGCATCTCGCTAGTATTTTTATCCGGATTAATTTCCAATTAATACACTTTTAATTCCATTAATCCCATAAATAAATATCATAAAAATACGGGGTATTACATACTCCCCCCCTAATAACAGAATTTCGTCCCGAAATTCGGAACTAGAAAGTACCTGGTAAAAACAACTCTGGATAACGTTCGCGCATCTCATCTTCGCCCTCCCATGTGGACTCCTCGACATTATGATGTCGCCACTGAACACGCATTAACGGAACTATCTTTGACCGCAGTTTCCGCTCACTCCGGTCCAAAATAGCAATCGGCACCTCCTCGTAGGAGCTATCGGGCTGGAGATCTATGTCCTCCAAAGCAATGAGAGAATGAGCCAAATCGTCTCTAAGATATTTCCTTAGCGAGGAAATATGAAACACATCATGAATTCGATGCAAATGCTCCGGTAACCCAAATCTATATGCAACAGACCCAATCCGCTCGATGATAGGGAATGGCCCCACATATCTCGGTGCCAACTTCCCCTTCTTCCCAAATCGCATAATCCCCTTCATAGGAGATACTCTGAGTAAAACTTGGTCCCCCACTTGGAACTTCCTGAAGAACCTCTTCGCATCAGCATAGCTGTTCTGCCGATCCTGAGCTACCCGAATGTGACTCCGTATCAATTCTATCCTCGCCAAAGTATCCTGAATTACTTCCGGTCCAAGTAGTTTGTTGTTCCCCACCTCCAACGAACATGCTGGGGAACGAAAAGGTCTACCGTACAACGCCTCAAATGGATCCATGCCAATGGTGAACTGGTAGGAGTTATTGTAAGCAAACTCCACCAGTGGAAGATACTGCTCCCATCCACCCCCGAAATCAATGATGCACATACGCAACATGTCCTCCAACATCTGGTTTGTACGCTCGGTTTGCCCATCGGTCTGTGGGTGATACGCCGTACTCAATCGCAATTCCGTGCCCATGGCCTCCTGAAAACTTTCCCAAAACCGTGAAACAAATATCTTGTCTCGGTCAGACACGATATTTAGGGGCACACCGTGAAGTCTCACTATCTCTGCAATAAAGAGCTGGGCATACTGTCCCGTAGTGTAATCTGTCCTTACGGGTAGAAAATGAGCGACTTTGGTCAACCTGTCCACAATTACCCAAATGGAGTCGTGACCTCTCTGTGACGTAGGCAACCCCGTGATAAAATCCATGGATATGCTCTCCCACATCCACATCGGGACCTCAAATAGCTGTAGAAGTCCTGCCGGTCTCTGATGATCCACTTTTACTAGTTGACAAGTGGCGCATTTAGAAACAAACACGGCAATATCTCTCTTCATCCCGCTCCACCAATACTGGCGTCTCATGTCTTGGTACATTTTGTCCCCACCGGGATGTACCGCGAACCGTGAGCCGTGCGACTCTGCCATCACCTCGTGTCACAATTCCTCCCCTTCCAGAACTACCAGTCTACCATTGAAGCGTAATCCCCCGTCTGAGCTAACGGTATATGACTCGGCTCCCTCTGCTAATAATCGAACTATCTGCTCCTGACAGAACGAGTCATCTGCTTGTGCCTTTACCACTCTCGTGACAATCTGCGGTGTAACAGTCATCACCGACATGAATGATCGGGCCACTGCATCCTGGTGTCTCAACTCTTTCCACTTAGCCTTCCACACCCCTGCCACCTCATCTACTGGCCTACGACTCAACGCGTCTGCTACCACGTTAGCCTTCCCCGGGTGATATTGGATATCAAACTGATAATCCTTCACAAACTCAAGCCACCTTCTTTGCCGCATATTCAACTCATTCTGCGTGAATAGGTACTGTAGGGACTTGTGGTCCGTGAACAATCGAAACTTCTCCCCCAAAAGGTAGTGTCTCCAAATCCGAAGGGCAAATACCACTGCCGCTAACTCCAAGTCATGGGTGGGGTAATTCTTCTCATGAGGCTTAAGCTTACGGGAAGCATAAGCTATGGCCGGACTCTCCTGCTGTAATACACCTCCAAGTCCTTGTAAGGACGCATCGGTGTAAACAAGATACTCAACTCCCGGTCTCGGCAATGCTAACACAGGTGCTGAGGTTAACTTGTCCTTCAACTCATCGAATGCCAACTGACAGGCATCACTCCAAATGAACGACACACCTTTACGAGTCAGATGTTTCATGGGACCCGCTATCTTGGAGAAACCCCGAATAAACCTCTTGTAGTATCCTGTTAAGCCCAAGAAACTACGGATATCAGTCGGTGTCGTGGGCTGTCCCCACTCCCTCACCGCGGATACCTTCCCCGGATCAACAGATATCGCCCGGTCGGAAATAATGTACCCCAAAAACTGAACCTCCTTCAGCCAAAACTCGCACTTCTCATACTTTGCATACAGCTCGTTCTGACGTAGCGTCTGCAAAACCTGCCTCAAATGCTCGGCGTGCTCCTCCTCTGTCTGGGAGTAAACCAGAATGTCATCAATGAAAACAATGACGAACTGGTCCAGGAACTCTCTGAACACCCTATTCATCAAGTCCATAAACACGGCTGGAGCATTGGTCAAACTAAAAGGCATAACCCGAAACTCGTAGGAACCATATCTCGTTAAGAAAGCAGTCTTCGAGATGTCCTCTTCCCTGATACGCAACTGATGGTAACCAGATCGCAAATCAATCTTGAAGAAGAAAGAAGCTCCCCTCAACTGGTCGAATAAGTCATCGATTCGGGGCAACGGATATTTATTCCGTATCGTGACCTTATTCAACTCTCGGTAATCCACACACAACCTCAACGATCCATCCCTCTTCTTCACGAATAACACAGGGGCACCCCACGGCGAAGTAATCCTCCGTATAAACCCCTGACCCAACAACTGCTCAATCTGATCCCGTAACTCTCTCATCTCAGCTGGAGCCATACGGTAAGGTGCGCGGGCAATAGTCCGAGTGCCCGGCGTCAAGTCGATCATAAAATCTATCTCTCTACTCGGAGGTAATCCAGGTATATCTTGAAATACATCGGCAAACTCTCGAACAACCGGAATCGAATCAAGTGGTATCACCACTTCCTTAGAGGTCTCCTCCTCTATGTAATACAAGTGAGTGGACGATCCTCCCTCAGGACGAGGCATCGCCACCAAAAACATCTCCTGCCCGGGAATGGCAAAGATAATACCCCTACTGAAATAGTCAATCATGGCTCGGTACGCAACAAGCCAATCCATACCAATAATGGCATCATACTCGGTCATCTCTAATACTAACATATCCGCGGGTAAAGTAAACCTCCCGATCTCTATACCCACGCCTCTACATACACGTGAAATCACGGAACCCCTACTCAACGACGAATATACACATGTAACCGTGCTCTCGACGGTGTCTAACAACCCAATGGTGCGTGCAAATCTCATAGCAATAAAATAGTGTGTAGCCCCCGTGTCAAACAAAATACGCCCCATAGTCCCCTGAATAGAGAACATACCCTCAATGGCTGGTGGATCCTGTGGGACTGCGGCCTGCTGAAGCTGATATACTCTCCTATACTGCAGCTACCCCTGCTGAACTGGGACCGCTGGAATGGGTGGTAATGCTGCCATCTGTTGTGGCGCCGGGAGGGCGGCGGGAAACATAGGTCTCTGCGGCTCCTGTCGAGCACCCTGCTGCTGCTGCGGGGCCCTGCCCCTATCAGGACAGTCCTGGCGTTTATGGCCAGTCTTGCCACAAACGTAACACTTCCCCGGGAAGTTCCCCCCTCTCTGTCCCTGCTGCCCCCGGCCCTGGTGGCCGTTACCGTTCCTCCCCTGGCCCTGCTGAAACTGTTGTTGTCCATTCTGACCCTGCTGGCCCTGATGGCCGTTCGGTCCCTGATGGCCCTATCGGAAACCTCCCTGTCCGTGCCTGAAATTTCCCGATCTGAACCTCTTGTGATCCCCTTGCTGGGAACCCTGGTCACCCTGTCTCTGCCCCTGAACAGATTGTGCCCCACTGGCACTATGTCCTCCCGTCCTGCCCTGATGGCTGGACTCTCCCGATCTCTTGCCCTCAGCCATGTGAAAGCAGTGATCCTGGCAGTGTAAAAGTGCAGCGTTAACCACATCAGAGTAAGTGGCCAATGATAGATTCCCCAACAAATGCTGACGGATCCTCCAAGTCAACCCGTTTGTAAATTTCTGTATCTTCTTCTCTTCTGTCGGTATCTCATCCGGAACAATATTCAACAGATTGGTGAATTCAGCCTCATACTCGGCCACAGTCTTACCTTCCTGCCTAAGATTCATCAACTTCCTCCTCATTTCCGTGTGAACAGCTGACGGAAAGTACTTGCGGTCAAACCGCACCCAAAACTCCTGGATCGTGAGAGTATCTCTCTCCTCCACGGTGATAATGGACTCCCACCACTGCAGTGCAGACCCCACTAGCTTAAAGGTAGCTAGTATCTGCTTCTGGACATCGGTGCACTCATACATCCTCAGGTGCCGCTGAATGTCCTTCCTCCACTGAGTCGAAACCACAATATCGGAGCTACCTGCGAACTCCGGTGGGTGTGCTTTCTGAAAAGCATCTCGAACACGTTCCCAAGCAGACGGGAATTCATGTACATGGACTGGCGCGGCAACTGGCGCCTGAGGTGGTGCCTGCTGAACCACGGCTAGTGAGGCATTTACCGCTTGGGCTACAATGGCTGCAACCTCGGCGGCGTTCATCGTGCCCTGAACTGGTGCGGGCTGTGGTTCTGGCGTTGCATCCCTGGGAACCCGTTGTGCACGTCGTGGAGGCATCTGAAACAAGAATAAAGTATATAAGTTCGCAGTTATAAACTTAAAATAGCTGAAGAGTGAAGCATACATAAAGGAATACAACAGTCCTAAAATATAGGGCTCTACATCAAAGAAAGCTCAGCGGAAACATAATAAGCCGTACAGATCCTAAAGGACACTAGAACCTGATGCTCTGATACCACCTGTGACACCTCGACTAATTAAATACCGGGTAGCTACTCCTTTATTAAAATTAATACAAAATGCCAAGTTGGTTCAGTTAATAGCATCACTGTCAAAAACATTTTAATGATTACTAACCACCTAGTATTTAAAAAAGTGAGTTGCCAAATTTTAAGTTAACTCTGATTAACATGCAATAAGAGGATAATGAAAGAATAACAACCATTCACCATAACGAAGCAATAGAATAACCAACAAAATAATAATAAGTCCAGAGGAAAAACTCCTCACAACAATCCCACAACTGAACTACGTAAACTAATGTAACCTGAATTAATTACATGCCAAAAGTTTAAAAATCTGAAATAGGAAATGTTTCTAATAGAAATGGGCGACATGCCCTACAACTGATGAAAGCTGAATATAGAGTCAAGATAGATGAAGCGTCTACTAGCAAAGTCCTGTAACTTCCACAAACAGCTACAGCTCGTCACCTGAATGAGGATCCTAAGCATGGTGTCCTTGTGGCTGGGCACCTAAAATGATTTTTACAATAATAGATTTGAAAGCAAACGGGTCAGAGCCCGAAAGTGGAGAGTAATTTAAAAATAGCAAGTGCTTTAATGACATTAAAACAATGAATGCAAAATACATGTTAGGACGTGTACTCGCATGAAATACTCACATCTCAACTGATTGTGCATTCCTAACGAATAGCACCCATCTAAGTGATATTTTTATCTAACTAAACTAACATGAGTTCTATCCTTTCTACTCGGTTCTCATTATACATTCTAACGTCATCAATTAAGTAGAGGGCTTTACTTAAACTCAGATTCTCAATTATTAGCAATACAATTCATTACAGGTTATCCCTTTATAGTTACTCAAAGCGTTTCCATATTTATACTCACAATACCAGCATGAAAGTTCTCATTAGTTTAAGTGTATATTATTCACGTCATAAATATACAATACAAGCACCCCAAGACTAAGCTGCGGTGCACACATACTCTGCTATCCATCCCGGTACATCACGTACATAAGGATCACGCATTCCGAATCTCTCAAGAATCGTTCTCAGATAATAGCAAATCACAAACAATGGAGGCGAACACAGTCACATCACATGGGTCACGCACATACCTACACTCCCACGATCAACAGACTTATTAACTTCCCAATAAGTCCTTCTCTGACCTATGTTCTCGAGGTACCAATCTATATCCCCCCGTAGGCACACAAAGATTAGATGGCCCTAAACGAACGCAAACCTCCCGTGATAGCAAGTATGGTAGGTATGTCATACACATCAAATCATATATACTAAGCATGCACACATCTTAGCTATTACCATATTTATTTTAGTGGTATACTTCTCGTTCTTATACCCACACGCTTGCCCCCGGTTTATACGTCACCCAATATCCTCACGTCGTAATTAGTACTCATGTTCTAACCTATAAATATCATTTGGTTCAAACCGCACTTCTATATTTTACTCCCTAATATATCCCAAATGTCCCAACTATGTCAATTAATCGTCAAGGAAATGTCAACTCTACCATTTAATAAGGTTACGGAATACTCGAAATCAAATCAGGCCAAAAAGGCCAAACTGTCCTCTCGTTAGAAGTCTCGTTCGAACGAGGCTGGTTCGAACGAGAGTTCGTTCGAACGAACTGGGCATCTAACGAGATCTCGTTCGAACGAAAGACATCGAACGAACATCCCTCTCGTTAGAAGGCAAACTGTCAACTCGTTAGAAGCTCGTTCGAACGACCTGGGCAGGTCTTCTAACGAGGTGACAGTTTGAGCCCAGAAAATTCCTATTACGATTTTCCAACTTTTCTTCACCTCTAATCTTATCTAAATGTCATTCCAACAAGGTTTCAAGGTTTCTAATCATCCCTAAACATATTAAATTCGTATAACAACATTTATATGGGGTCTAATCATCCCAAACCACATCTAATCATCAAATCTCTCCAATTTTCCCCAATTTTCAAGAACATGAACCCTAGAAATTTAAAGTCTTCCATAGTTATAATTAAATCCGTTTTTGCATATAAAAA
Source organism: Sambucus nigra (assembly GCA_949130495.1). Lineage (NCBI taxonomy): Eukaryota > Viridiplantae > Streptophyta > Magnoliopsida > Dipsacales > Adoxaceae > Sambucus > Sambucus nigra. The sequence continues at coordinate 142,082,287 of OX422218.1, forward strand.
GTAATAATTCTCTTAGTTCAATCATCCAATAACAGTTCTACATGCAATCCTACATTAAAATCTGAATTCACAACTCCAATTTCATGGGTTTTTTATAGATCTCCCAAAAACAATACAACTATATGAATTTCCTACACATGGAAGAAACATTCTTTGCAAAAACAAAATTAAACCACTTGCCTTATGTCTTTCTCTGATTTTGATGTCGAATCTTGAAGGTTGAATTGTCCTCTCTTTCTCTCTCTGCAAAATTCTCTTCTCTTTCTCTCTCTACAAATTTCTTCTCTGAGGATGACAATGGAGATGGAGGTTGGTTTGGCAAGTTTAAGGTTTCTAAAATTCTCCCGTAGCCCACTACCTAGATTGGGGTTGGAAATGGCTTAGTGGGTTAAGACTAAGTCAGATTTTTAACTTTAATTTTCGTGGGTTTTAATTCCCCAAATTCTAAAATTACCAAACTACTTTTTTACGTTGTCGGTATGGCCTAAAAATGCCCCGGGACCCAAACTAAACCCCCGGCTTGTGTTTTCTGACTATTTCGACCCTTCCGAACGCGTTGGCGCACTCAAAACGACCATACGGTTAATAAAAATAAAATTCACTTTTTAATTAAAATAATTATATTCCTGACGCGACTGTCACACGCGTCCCAACAAAATTTCCAAATTGCCGTATTTCAATCTCACGACAAATTTCTTGATTCAATATTCATATATAGCCATATATACTCATTAAAATCAAATACCAACTCGCATCTCGCTAGTATTTTTATCCGGATTAATTTCCAATTAATACACATTTAATTCCATTAATCCCATAAATAAATATCATAAAAATACGGGGTATTACACTAGAATTCTGTGACGAAATAGTAAAAAGTTCTTAAAAGTCAAGAACTTTGGGTATATAGTTTTAATTATTATATTGAACCAATTCAATTATTGAAAGTAATTATTTTCTTTATTTAGTGATCATAAAATTGAATGAAAATTGTGTTATAATGTATTCTCAAAGTTAAAAATATCAGTTGCACTTGTTGAATGTCATTCATATGACTTTTGATGTTAATTTAAAATTCGATCTTCTTTCATTCGTAGAGTAGTATATTGTGTGAAACAGGCTACAACAACAAAACAATACAGTTTAGATAAATTCGGCCACGCATCGCGTGGCCTGCATGCTAGTCTAACTAAATATATGTGTGTGTGTGTGTATATATATATAGCCTTAAACCCATACTAAACCACCACGTGTCAACAACATTAACTGAACTTTGATTCACATTCATACTTTCACGTCTCACCAGATTTGATACCCCATTTTTAGTTTTCCAAGGGCCACCATTGAAATTTGATATACCATTGCCCCTCTCTCTCACTCTCTCTCTCCCCCTTTTAATATATGAACCATCCGCCTCTTATTTTTTGTCTCTAAAAGACGGTACCGTACTTGCTCAGTTAAAGGTTCCAAAAGCTTATCCCAATCTCCAGAGCATTTAACTAGCTTTAGACTTTTCAAATTTTTAGAGGCTATAAGTAAAGGTCCGAAACATTGTGCATTGTGAAGCTCTTTTAAACGTATGGTTTTAAGCCCTCTTAATTTATATTCTGGGGCTTTCAATTCTAGGGTTTCAGTTCGGGGTTTTATATGGTCATAACAACATTTTTTTACATTTTTTGTAGCTACACTTTATTTCTATAATTTTTTTCAATAAGGTTTTGTGCCTCTATCCAATTTGTTGCACTCCCACTCCTTTATGATATTTTGCAGGCCGATTTAGGTTTCTAAATAATATTTCGTCTTATATTTGTTCTCCTGCTAAATTTAATCATTCAAATTATGAATTAGCACCACAGGTATAACTCTTGAAAGAGTTGGCGCTTGCGTTCAATTAAGAAATAATATAATAAATACCATTTTTAACCCAAATTAATCCTAAGCATGCAACTAGGTGTGATTGAAATAATATGAAATCATGCACAAGATATTCAACACACAAAGTTTAAGGAAAAATCCCCCACAGGGGCAAAACCATATGTATATTCACTATAATTTGTAAAAGACGGTTTACAATCGGATTACAATGAAATACAGGTTGACTAAGAATTACCCTCGGGTATCGGATTCTGTAGTCGCGGCTGGAATATCCCTTTCCAGTAGGGTTGGCGGCTGGAACTATCCCTGTCCAGTAGGGCTGCAATGAAGAGGAAGAAGCGGTCCACTTCACAAGGGTTGAACAACAGCAATGGTGTTCTTGGGTTACCAAACTTTGATTCACATAGATATGGAAGATGTGTGAATCTAAAAACCTAGAATCATAAGACTCAATAGGTGAAGACTTTTAGGGTTGATATGCTCTGATAATCGTGGAAAGTCTTGATAAAACCAACTGCTGATCGTGGTTTAAATAAGGGATCGAAAACCCTAAAAAATCTGCTGCACGATCTGGCAGTGATTATCCTCGCCGGATCGGTCCGGTCGATTAGGCGGATCGGTCCGGTTAAGTCGAATCGGTTCTTTTTCTGAACTCGGATCGGTCTGGTTGGCATCGGATCGGTCCGGGACTTTTGCCTTCATCGGTTCGCTATGGATCCGGGGTATACTGGCTTCACCTCAGCAAGCGGATCGGTCCGGTACCTTTAGCCGGATCGGTCCGGTGAACCGGATCGGTTCTGTTATTTGGACCGGATCGGTCCGGTCTGTTCCCTTGATTTCTTTTCTCCTTTTGATATTCGGATCCGTTGATGAGCATATGGACATGAATTTCTTCAACGGTGTTACGGCTAATGACATATACAAGTATGTTGGACAAAATGTCCTTACAAATCTCCCCCTATGTCTATGCCGGAACAAACATAAAAAATCCGAATTATCAAGTATGAACAATGCCTATACAAATCTACCCTTCCATGAACCCAAAACTGAAAGAGGTACAAATGATTAAGGCTGCATCGTTTGTTCAGCAAATCTTCAGATCAGAAATCTCAACGCTTTTCTCATCAGGGTGTGCAACATGGGATTTATCAAGGATGGACCTACACACATGAGATAAAGCAAATACCAAGTGACGTATCGAGTTTGAAATGAGATAAACATAAGCATATATATCAATTTAAGATGATATTCTCAGAATTTTAAAACACTCCCCCATAATCAGATAATTCATTCTCCCCCTTTTTATGATGTCCCCAAATAGACAAATGAGAGAAATAAATCAAGCAATCAAGTACCAGGGTGACACAAGGCATGAAATCACACCATGAATGAACATAAAACAACCAAGTCGGTGATGGCGTAAATGAATGGGTGTGATCAAAATTCGATAGGAAAATCAATGCATACAAACATGACATATGTGCACGATGAATATTGGATATTCCTAACGAATGAACTCAAATGCTTCCTTTGGTGTAAAAGATTGGAAATATAAGATATTGACTATATCAAATCTACAAATCAAAGCACAAAGTGATTTCTACACCAATAACGTCCAAAATGATTTTCATGCTTTTTCAGGACTTTCAAGGAAGTGCAAACCCGTTATCAATCTCCAACCAAACTCCCTCAGATTTATATTATTAATAGAGGTATACTAAATTCTCAAACTTTGGAGAATTGATGGTGAAAACCTAAATGGCCCATATATGGCATGTATTGCTTTTTATTGCCTTTTCAATTTTTTTCGGGCTCTTTTAACCTCTTAGGACATCGGATATTAAAATTCCTCCATTTTTTAGGTCCTTTGTAACGGTGGCTTTTGCGCAAAGGATAAGAATCAACTTTCCCAGCCCCTCTCCGTTATGAAAATGTACACACAGTCTCACCAAAACGGTTTTTACATGCAATCCAATCTTGTCAAGTTTTATCGCATTTTATACATGGTATAGACAGGATTGAGATGGAAACACTCAAGCCAACATGAGATAGATAAGTGCAATAATCAAATATAGCCGTGCATGTGTGCATTAAAGGATATAGGAGTCAAACATGTAGGAAGATATCACTAATTACATCTCAAGGACTCCAATCAATGTTAAGCACATGGATGAAATGATGTAGCGTCTCAAATCTCTACCAAACAGTCACATGGATATATGAAATGAAGGTGTGACTTGGCTATCTTAAATGCTCATCCATAAACGGCAAATCTCTTTTTGAATTTTTTCAAAAATTTTATCAAAACAAAATCTTTTTGTGCTTTCTCTCAAAATTTTTCTTAAAGGAAAATCTTTTTGTATTTTTCAAAAGAAATATAAAAAGCAACTAGAATAAAACAAAACTGTACAACTAAGCAATGGTACATATAAACAGACTAGCAATAGGAAGCATATGATATGAACATGAAGAAGCATCCTATTCTAGACATAGACCAACCCCTCAGTCAACTGTGTAAATCCCTAAAGATTTCTTAAGACTCTCAAATCTAAGGGCATCTAAAGGTTTCGTGAAAATATCGGCTAACTGACGGTCGGTAGGAACAAAACTCAGGTTTACGACCTTCTCCTCAACTAACTGACGTATAAAGTGCTCGCGTAACCTGATGTGCTTTGTGCGCGAATGTTGGACAGGATTACGGGATATGTGTATCGCGCTCGTGTTATCACAGGAAATGAACATGGTGTCCTGTGAAATCCCATAATCCTCCAACATTTGCTTCATCCACATGAGTTGCGTGCAACAACTCCCGGCGGCGATGTACTCAGCCTCCGCAGTGGACAAAGAGATGGAGTTTTGCTTCTTGCTCAACCAAGAGACAAGAGCAGAACCAAAGTAGAAACACCCACCCGAAGTGCTCTTACATCCATCTACGTCCCCGGCCCAATCGGCATCCGAATAGGCGGACAAACGATCATCGGTATCAAAGGAATACCAAATACCGTATGAGAGAGTCCCACTCACGTATTTGATAATACGTTTTAGAGCAAGTAAGTGTGACTCTTTAGGAGACGCCTGATAACGCGCACAGACTCCAACACTAAAGGCAATGTCGGGACGACTAGCAGTCAAGTAGAGAATACTGCCTATCATACTCCGATACAAGGTTTGCTCTACGTCCTTGCCTGACGTGTCCTTACTAAGCTTGGTAGAAGTACTCATAGGTGTACGTGCATGCTTAGCGGAGTCTAAACCAAATTTCTTCACTAGGTCTCTAGCATACTTGGATTGGGAGATGAACATCCCATCCTCTAGCTGACGAACCTGGAGACCAAGGAAGAATGTAAGCTCACCAACCATGCTCATCTCAAACTCACTTTTCATCTCCTCCTCAAAGTGGTGAGCATGCTGGGAGCATGTGGATCCAAAGACTATGTCGTCCACATAGACCTGGGCAACCAAAATAGCACCGTCATCTCTCCTGACGAACAACGTCATATCTACTCCCCCTCTCTTGAAGCCACGAGCTAAGAGATAGGAAGTAAGCCTCTCGTACCAAGCACGGGGTGCTTGCTTCAAACCATACAAGGCTTTCCTCAGATAGTAGACGTGCTCAGGGTGCTGAGGGTCTTCAAACCCTTTTGGTTGTTCCACATAAACCTCCTCCTGTAGAATGCCATTCAGAAAGGCACTCTTGACATCCATCTGATATACCTTGAAGCGCAGATGACATGCGATGGCGAGTAGAAGACGGACGGACTCAAGCCTCGCAACAGGAGCAAATGTCTCCCCAAAGTCTACACCCTCTATCTGTGTGTAGCCTTGAGCGACCAACCTAGCCTTATTTCTGATTATGGTACCATTTTCATCCATTTTGTTCTTGAAAATCCACCGGGTACCAATAACATTAGTATTACTAGGTCGGGGGACAAGTTCCCAGACATTGTTCTTCTTAAACTGAAGCAACTCATCCTGCATAGCAGATATCCAGTGTTCATCTTTGAGTGCTTCTTTGTGGTTCTTGGGCTCGACTTTGGATGTGTAGCAATGATGACTAACAACGTTCTCTAGTTGAGCACGAGTCTTGACCCCTAGAGTGGGATCGCCAACAATGGATGAAGGATCATGACTCTTGCGAACCCAAGCAGGTGTGTCCCCTAACACAGGAATAGGGTCCACAGAGTGTGGGAGAGGAACAGGAAAATCACTGTCAGAACAATCCTTATCCTCACACTGAAGGTTGGGATCAATAACCGTCGGAGGTTCGTCATCTTGCACAGTGACGTTTATTGATTCCATAACCTTAGAGCTCTTCAGGTTAAAAACCCGGTACGCTCTACTGTTTGATGAATATCCTAGCAATATTCCCTCGTCGCTCCGGGAGTCAAACTTTCCTAATTGCTCTCTATCCCGTAGAATGTAGCATTTACTCCCAAAAACACGGAAATATGCCAAGTTGGGTTTCTTGCCAGTCCACAATTCATAAGGCGTCTTAAGTGTGTGTGGACGAAGATAAACCCTATTCACCGTGTGGCATGCAGTAGACACTGCCTCTGCCCAAAATCTCCTAGAAATTTTATGACCTAGAAGCATAGATCTAGCCATCTCTTGGATCGTTCTATTCTTCCTCTCAACAATCCCATTTTGCTGAGGAGTTCTCACAGCAGAAAACTCATGTTTGATCCCAAGGCTATCACAGTACAGATCCACCTTTGCTTCCTTAAATTCAGTGCCGTTGTCACTACGTATTCTGTTAATAGTGACCCCGAGTTGATTTTGCAGGACACGGCACTTGGTCGTTAAAAATTCTACAGCATCAGATTTCACTCTTAGAAAACCTACAATAGAGTATCTAGAGAAATCGTCTACCATCACGAGAATGTATCTCTTACCACCTAGATTCAAATTGTGTTTTTTCTTCTTTTTCAAATTAAGATTAGAATGGGTCTTAGTTGTTCTTTGTTTATCTTAATTCTTTTAAAAAACATTCCATTGCGTTTTTACTTCTAATTTATTTTTAATTTCAATTCTCTATAAAAATATTAAACATTCACACAAATTTTCTTATTGTCGATTAAAAAAATATTATATGTAGGTATCCAAAAATATTATAATAAGTTTAACTATTTTGTATATGTAGGTATCCAAATATATTGTTAGGCGTTAATGTATTTCCCCAAATTATAACCCTAGATTGGATGCTCTTTTTAATAATGAAATATTATGGTTCGATTTGCTTTATTTTATGGCTATTAATGTTTATTTGTTACGATTTATTTGGTTCTAGGGATTTGCAATTTGTCGTGGAGGATTTCGACATTCGACATTCGACATTTTTTCCTTGATGCTATTGAGGTATTTGCAATATGTTTATCTCTTTTAGTGGACTGGTCCTATTATTTTTAGGAATTTGCAATATGTTTAACTCTTTTTTAGTATTGAGTTATTATTGCATAATTGTTTGCGTTTTTTTGTTGGGTTTGTACTTTGAATTTTTTTACTTTGATTATAAACTAATGTTAACCTACGAAGCCAAATGGTTGGGTTCTAATGAATTGAGTTTGATTTCGGCCACGCATCACGGGGTCTGCATGCTAGTACTAATCTAAAATGCTATAGAAGCAATTAAATGTTCTCAATATTAAGGGTGTCCACGTGGACATCCATTGAAACTTTCTCTTCCCATTTCATTTAATCTCTTTCACTTCTTTCTCCGTCTCTTTGTTTTTCTTCTTTTACAAAGGTGAACGTCCCTTTATTTTCCACAAACTTGGCCTCTTCTTATACCCCCTCCAGCTCTAATCCCATAAGTCCCAAAAACCTCTTCCATCCCTGCCACCTACTTCACCGACGTGGTTCAGGTTAAACAAATAGACCCCAACAGGGCCAACAGACGAACCCAAAATCGAACCTATTCTGCCCAACCCCATTTATGCTCAGAAACCCATCATCAGCAACCCCATAAAATAGCGGTCCTACAAAACTCCATCCGACGAGACACAAATTCGGAAAATCCTAACCCACCCGATCTCCACGCTGCAATCTTAAACCTCCGACCCGTGTAATTTAACCCACAACCAATCGATCCTGAAAACCCATCGGGCCTAACTCCGGCCATGGCAGCAACCTCCATACCCGGCGTCCCAAACTCGGACCTGCTTACCTCTGGCTTGAACTCTATAAAACCTGAGCTCCAACTCCAACTACTCCTGACCCAACTCGAAACCATTTCAACCAACCAAGCTTCTTAACCAGTAATCAAGTTTCTGAGAGGTATTGTAGGATCCATGACCAGCGTGTGACATAAGCATCTTCTTCTCCATTGAATGATGATGATGAGTTTGTTGAAGGAATGGGCTACAAATCTGTGCAGAAAACAAGAATTGTTGATAGTAAAAAGGCTAGGAATGGCTATGGGAAGATCTTTAAAGCCTGTAAAAGGTTTCTTGGACTTTAATTTTTGGTATTATTGTTTATTGAATGAGTGAATATGTAGTTATTTGATATTGTGCCAATATCAAATATCAAATGTTCCATCGACTATTTTTCTTTATCCAGGTCAGAGGGAGTGCGATGGAGTCGATTATCGATTCTTCTAGATACTTCGTGTTGAGGATCGAGGATGGGATGGGGAAGCATGCCTTTGTTAAATTTTCATTTTCATCCGTATGGCTCTCATTTCTATCAAATACAGTGTGTTTGGTTTATAATCTAAGGAAAATGTTTAATCAACTTCTTCTATGATAATACGTGTATTCATCTTCTAACACTATATTTTAGTGTTTTAGGTGCGTCAAAGATTTTTTAAGTTGAACCTTTTTGTTCCGCCCTATTTGTTTGACAAGATTGACAAGTGACCATTCTATTTTTTGACATAATTTTTTTGTCTAAATTTTTGTATCAAATATGTACCGTTCTTTTTTAAATGTGCATTTTCATATGAGCAGTTTAATTTATTTACCTTACTGATGTTCTTATCACTTTCTCTCCCTATCCCTGAAAATCTTCCTTGAAATGATTTGTAAATACATAGGTTCACTTAAAATGATTGTTGAATACTATGTCTTTTTTAAGATGTGGCTATTGCGAAGTGAAATTTGTATCAGATTTTTGGCATATAGGTTTTAAATGTTGATCTCTATAATTCACTTTTTTATTTAAATCAAATAACTTCTTCAATGTGTGTTTGTATTGAATGAATTTAAAGTGTTAATTGATTCCCTGTTCTTTATTAGTTAGTGTTTAGTTTCTTTAAAAAATAATATTTGTATTTAGTTAAATATTTTATGCTCCCATTATCACCATCAATTTATGCCTTATTCACCTTTTATGATTGATGAATAAGCAGTTGTTTATAGGTCTTTGGAGGATGAGATAAATTGTAATTATTGTGAAGTTGTTTGTTTTGAAAGATATTTTCATGTATATTGATCGATTGGGTTTCGTCGCGGCGCGAGAGTCACCTACGCTCTGGTCGTGTTGTTTTCGGCTCACCAACTCTATACAAAAACGTAAATTATGACTACACTCTTTTAAGGGAGTATAGCGGCCAGTCCGGGTATCGAATCCACAGAGACGAGTTGCTAGAATTTAATTGGTTTATTACTTCTCAATAAAAGTGTAAAAGGTAATGCTAACAAAAAGGAAAAGATAACAAAAGGAAAGGATTAATTTAGACGTGGGAATATTAAACTATGTTAACAAAGGAATAAAAACTATAGGTTGCGTCGGATATCCCTCACCCCGAGTTAATTAGTATAAAATGGTTACATGGGTTCACGAATTATTAAGATTGCGTCTCATTTCATCAATTAATTAAATCAAGAGTTTTCACACCCCTAAAATTACATAAAAGACTAATATGATTTTTGCGTCAATAAATACCCCGAAAATTACGCACACAAGGTCGTAAATACGGGACATACATGATATACCCCGTTAAATCTCCTAGGCGTAATAACTAGGACAACACAATCGAAATAAACATGTAAAACTCCATCACCAACGCAAAGCAACCATTCAACACTAGGTGAGTTTAATCCAACACAACCGAGATTAAACTAGCTGGAAAGCATTGTAAATGACATGTATTTAAAGAAAGCAAGTAAAGAAAGCATGTAAATCTACACTAGAAAGCAACAAAGCTAATTAACAAAGCAAGAAAACAATAAATACAAGCTATATTAATGAAGGAGATGATGAATAGTGCTTACAATACCCAAATGGGAGCAAAGCCTAGGAAGAGAAGCTCCACCCAAGAATCCCCTATCTCTAACCTAAAATGAAACCTCCCAAGTCTAAAAATGATATATTAACTTAAAAGAATGTTTACAAATAAATACCCCACCAAAAACCAACTTAAAATTACAAATTTGCGGACTTTCTGCGCAAGGCGAATCGATTTGCCCCTGGGAGAATCGATTCACCCCTACAGGGCAGCAATTCTGCAGCTTTGTCCAACTTTACTGAAAATGCCGTAACTTCTTCGTTATAACTCGTAATTAGGCATGGTCGGAGGATACGCGAAGATAACTCAGAGGAATACAACATCCAAGAAGATATTAGGCCAAAAAACCAAAATATGAAATGACTAAAATGTCCTTGAATGTGCCATCGACTGCAAATTTGAAGTAAAAACCATCCTAAAAATGTCATAACTCCTTCATTATACATCGGAATCATGCACCATCGACGGCCACGCGAAGAGAAATCAATGGGATTCAACTTCCGTGAGGGGTTCAGTATTAAAACCTGAATGCTGAAATTACTAAAATGCCCCCGAAGCTGTAATAATCAACGGAACTTTTTCGAAAAGCGACCAAACTTCACGCCAAGAACCTAAATACCTACAAAGGCCCAATTATACCTCATATAGCATGTTAACATATAAAACGGAGGTTGTATGGTTAACGAGCATATATATAGGAATTAAGATACTCGAGGGGGCTAAAATGCATAAGTTCGAGGGTAATTAAATGCAATATTCGATACGAATCATATATACGCCAAGTCATGCAAATAAAGTTTCAACTAAATTGTTGTTTAACTTTTCCCTATAGTATTCATAAATGTTATTAACATGCAATACACCTTACTTAATTGCAGGAACGTTGATGAAAGGAAAAAAAGATGCTTTAGATTCAAAATCTGGCTCGTCAGCTTGATCGTGAAATGACGCCTTCATCCACTACAACAAAATTTTCACATTACTGTTTCTCTCTATATTGTGAACCCTAAATTTTTAGTTATCACAAATACTCTGAATTTTTTTTTCTATTACTAAGTTTCTTTTACCATTTCTTCCTATTGCCAATGGCTTTTATTATTTTGTATACAATAATATATAACTCGCGCATCGCGCGGGTTTTCAACTAGTAAATATTAAAGTCCAAGTCTTTTTCGGTATTCGGGCTATACAAAGTTAAATGGACATGTCCGGCATAAATGGGCACCACAAATCGAGCTTAATGGTCGGAAAAATATTATATTTTATATGTTTGTATTACAAACATGTATATTAAATATCTTTATGAATAAATAAAAGAGTAATTATACACTAATCCCCTAAAGTGTTGAGATTTGGTCAATTTAGTCCTTAAAATATAAATCGTGTTCATTAAACTCCTAAAATTAATAAGTATGCTGTAATACCCCGTATTTCTGAGGATATAGAATTTAATTAAATTGGCGATTTATGATTTAATTAAATTGATGAATTGAGATTTATTTAATTCAAAGAACTTATTTAATTTGGTGATTTAGAATTTAAATTAATTCGGGAAATGTTAATTTTAAGCGTGCCGTATTTTAAGGTGAAAATAAGAGGATTTTATAAAGTGACTTGAATGGTGATTTTGAGGTCACGATTGATTCCGAAATGGTCGAAATAGTCAGAATAGTATACCCGGGCATTTATTTTAGGTCACGGGATGATTTTAGACCAACCCGACACCGTTTAAGGGCGTTTTGGTCATTCGAGAGTTGGTGGTTTAGAGAACTCCGAAAATTGTAGGTTTATATCTACCCATTAGAGAGAGGGTCTAGGGTTAACACAAAGCTAAAGGGAAAAATGCCATAAGAGAGGTGGAGGAGGAGATAACCAAGCTTCCTACACTATTTTTCGCCCCGAACGCAATGGAATCGAGATCGGAGCGAGGGGAGAACAACCATAGCATAACATAAACAAATTTTAGACCTGCTATTGAGAGGCAAGTATTTATATTGCAATTTAGATTAAGCATGTTATAATACCCATGTAGAATAGGGTGTGATTTACATGGTTTGGAAGATTTAATGTGAATTTGGTTGGGTGTAATCCATGAATTGAATAGGAATGCATGTAAGGTATATTCCTTAATATTGATAACACAAAATCAAAGGGGTTGGGATGATTCATGACAAGAAAATCCGGATTCTTGATGTATATAAATGAAGAACATGAGAAAACTAGGGTTTTAAGTTATTTGAAGAAAATTTAATTCTTGGATTGAATCAGTGATGTTTTTGTGCAAACTTTTCATTGGAAATCATCCTTATGTACTAGAATAAGGTGTGGTAAATTTGGTTTAAAGTTTGGTAAAGAATCATGAGGTTTTGGTTGATGAAAACTTGGAAAAACGAAACAGCGTACACGAACTAGGATTTTGCAAATTTTCGAATCGATTCGGGTCAAGGCCTAATTGATTCAATTGGGACAGAATGGTGAAATTCCCTCCCTTAAGCCCTTAAAATGTAATTTATTAATTGGGAACCTTTTGAGACATCCTTATAATATTATGAAGGATATATTGGATGGCAGTAGGCCCTGGTAGGTTTGAGACTTAGTCACATTCGTGAGAATTTAAGGCTAAGACTAGATGGCCTTAATGGTTAATGTAAGGATTTGAGTGAATGAAAATGGATCATGGAAAGGATAAGGGAAACTATGATTTAGACCAGTAGGACAATTGTGGATTAGCTACTGAATTAACTTAGGGGGTAACAACGGGCACTTCGAGTAGAGAATAATACTCAAAAATATATGATAGAGAGTATATTATGAATAAATGACACGGTGAGTATTCAAGAAATAAATACTACGTACGGGTGGTTTTTATAGGTTGAGTGTATACTTATACGGGTATTATAGGCTGAGTGTATACCTATACGGATTAATATTATAGGTTGAGTGTATACCTATACGGATTGACATTATAGGTTGAGTGTATACCTATATGAATTATGTTTATAGGTTGAGTGTACACCTATACGGATTATTATTATATGTTAAGCGTATACCTATACGGATTATTATAGGTTAAATGTATACATATATAGATTTATGTTTATAGGTGGAGTGCAAACATATATAGATGATATTCATGGGTTGTGTGTATGCCTATGTGCGACATGTGGATTAGGTTGTGTGTATACCTATTATGTTCTTTAATATTTGTGTGAATATACCTACGCTACTTGCTATCACGGAGGTTCCCGTGCAGTGGGCGATCCCACCTTGTCGATTCCAGGGAGGTCTGGATTTGTGTCCCATGACATAAAACTTAGGGCGACTCATTATGTGTTGTGTATTAGTGTGTCCGGTATGTCGTTTGGTTACGTTAGTTATGTGAGTAGCCCAAAGGCTTAGAACTATGTTCACCTCTACTGATTATTATTTGATTTTTGGGTTCGAGGAGATTTACCGAACCAATAGTCCCTATTTGGTACGAGAGGTACTTGGACTGATAGCATAGTATGCGAGTGTGCATCGATATGACGAGTTAGGGAGATCCTATATATATATATATATATATATATATATATATATATATATATATATATATATATATATATATACTCTTTGATGTTTAATCTACTTATGTGTGATTGTAAGGAGATTATATATGTATATCTAAAGTGACGTTTGACCTACTTATGCTTGATAGTACTGAGACTAGATAGTGTATATCTAAACAATAATTAATCTAGTTATGTATAATAGTAGTGAGATTGGATATTGTATATCTAAAACGGAAATTAAGTAGAGAAACTTAATGAAAAGGCTTGAATGATAACATATGTGAAATGTTAACATTGGTTTAATAATAACATAAGCGAGATGTTAATTATTAATTAACTCGATAGAGTAATGTACGGGAGGTAAGTTAAGGAGAAACATAACTAAGGACTTAATGGTAATTAAGGGTATACATGAGCGTACTGTATGAGTGGTACGAGTGACCTAGATTGATTGGGAGTTTATTAGATACTTGTGCCCTAGTTGGATTGGGTAGAATGACTAGGCGGGTTGAGTAGGAAACGTTAGGTACGCACTATAGAAGAGAGGTGAGGAACTCAAGGGAGTGTTCGTAACCTAACATGTATATCTAATAACTGTTCATTTAAACTACAATTTAAATCCTTGCTAAATATTTTCAAAAGAACTTGGGCTCTGACCCGTACTTGCAAAAGTTTTTCCAAAACCTCTTAGGTGTCCAGCCACAGGGACGCCAAGCAGGATGATCTGTTCTAGGGATGCGGAGCTGCAACACTTGTGTAAGCTTGTAGGTTTTTGGACTTAGTCGCTTCAGTGATTTCATTCCTAGATTAAGATGCAGTTCAATATTTCATTTGGACGTGTTGCCCCAACATTATTTTATTTCAGTCAGACTCTGCATTCCGTTGTATTCAATTGGACTTTATATCAGACTTGGGAACCGATGGTTTATTCAATATTGTTTTATTCATTATTCATCTTGTGTTGGGTTTGTATTATTACTTAGTGGATGGTTAGTGATTATAATTATCTTCCACATGTTGTTGTGTTAATAAAAGTTAAAATTTGGCATTAGTTTTTTGAATACTAGGTGGTTAGTTAAATTTAAAAAGTTTTCGACAGTGATGCTAAGAATCAACCAGATGCGACTCTTGTTTTATTTTTATGAAGGACTGATCACCTGGTATTTAAATAGGTGGAGTGTCACATATGTTCAATGGGTGAGTGAAGTATTTAAAATGTATCCAATACCTTGTTTAGTTTAAAATAATACTAGTTGGCACTCTCGTGCCTTGCACGTATTACCTACGTTGGATGAATGTGCTGTAATTAGTGACTCAATTGATGTAAGACTTAACTGACGTTAAGAATGTGTGTATGAGTATCATTTTTCATTCAAATGAAACATTTTTTTTGTGTATTTAGTTACTTTTCTATCGTTATACCAATTTAAATAAATATATAAGATGTGCATGTAATTCGTGACTCATTTGATGTAAGACTTTGTATGAATATCATTTTATCATTCAAATGTAATAATTTTTTTGTTTGTTAAGTTAATTTGATATCGTAATATCAATTTAAATACATTTACAATGGAGTGACTATTTAAAGCTCAAAGAAATGACCCAATATCATGTAAGATTCATAGCATATGGAAGGGGGGGGGGGGGGGGGGGAGACTATTCTTCTATTCGTGATCTCCAACATGACAAATTTGATGACAAAATATCACACCCTAGTAATTTAATTGAGTATCACCAGTAAACATGAAATAGATGTATATTGAAGATATTATAATTTATATTTCACAGAATTGTATAGACCCCAATTGAGCAACCAAAAAAAGAAGAAATGGATAGTGAGTTGTAAATATTAAATTTTACTAGACATTTAGGTAATTAAGAAAGAAGAGAGAATTTTGACATATTGAAGGAAAGACGTTATTTTATGAGATTCTTCTTCGATAAAATTTTGTAATGGAAAACAATTCAAATTAAAGTAAAAGTACTCCCCCCACCCACCCAAAATAAAACTGAACAAGTTAAATCTCAAACTAAAAAAGGACCCAATGAATGTAAAATTAGAGAACATCTAACCCAAATAATTTCATTAAACACTGTTATGACTTTTGTATCTAGTTTCATTCTCTGACTTACAGAAAAGTAACAATATCAAAATTGATTTAAAATTATTTAAGAAAAAAACTTTGGTAAGACGAATGTGACACCCCACCCAATTAAATATCGGGTGATCAGTCATTTATAAAATTTATAACAAAATGTTCGGCTAGTTCATTCTTAGCATCACTGTCGAAAACTTAAATCCAATTAATTACCTAACATTTAATTAAGCTAGTGTCAAAATATTTCCCAATTCAACTTGAAACCAATTAATTCAATAAATTTCTGAACATTTAATTAAAAATCATACATAAGAAATGAATACTGACTGAATCAAATACTGAATAATTAAGACTGGATAAAACCTTCCAGTTCAAAGTCACAAACCAAACCATAATAAATACTCAATCCAACTGAAAAGAACTACAAAGAAAACTGAGTACAACCCCGGTAATGAGAATGGGCGACACATGCCCGAGCTGAAATATCTGAACTAAGAACTGAATGAAATGAGAGAAGCGTCTAATCTCAATGACCCACAACTTCCACAACACCTGCAGCTCGACAAACCATCCAAGTATCTAGAATCGGTGTCCCTGTGGCTGGGCACCTGTACTAATACATATATATATAGCAAAAGAGAGAAGAAATGCAATAGACGGGTCAGAGCCCGATGTTTTAAAAAGATTTATTAGCAAGTATTTAAAACTGCATTAAAGCAAGTATTATATGCATGTTAGTTCGAACTCTCACATGAGATTATCACCTCTCGACTAGTGTGCACGCCTAACGTGCATCTAATCCAACCTAGCCATCTGACACACTCCTAACTAGGAAAAAGGCTTATCCTTATAGTTACCCTTCGTAGTAGTATTCCGTATTTGGTCTCAACATTTATCATTTTAAATAAGTGTTATCAAACTAAAGTTAAGTAGTTACTATTTATGTTATTGAAGATTTCACTATCTTAATAGTCTTCAATTATCTCATTGTAGATATACCATAAGCATATATATATATATATATATATATATGTATTAACATAAAGCCTACAAATAACACATTGTAAGTATAACACAAGTATACATATATATCCACAACTATTATATATATATACTAACACAGCACCCCAAGGATACACCTGTAGTGCATTGCATACTCTACTATCATCTCTCGGTACATCTCGCAATCAAACAAGGACTATCGGTTCAGAAATATCCCACGAACCATATAAACAAATCACAAATATTGGCGGCGAACATAGTTCACATACCTATGGGTCACGCACATACCTACACTCCCATAGTCAGCTAACTTATCAATTCACAAATAAGTCTTCACAGTCCTATGTTTTGAGATACAAGTCAAATATCCCCCCGAAGGTCACCCAGGATAAGACCGTCTCTACACAACCCCCCGCGATAGCAAGCAGATAGGTATGTCGTACACATAATATCAAATATAGGTATACACACAACCAAATGTCATATTCTATACATAGTATTTTCATCACTAAATACTATCAACGTATTTTTAAATTACGATATTTCCTCTCTCGTAATATTTATAAGGATAATATGTCACCCGAAAATCCTTAATACCTAATCATAAGAAGTCCCACAAGTAACCACTAATTTTTATTCTTATAAGTTCCATATCTTCAGAACTAATACCGTAAGTATTTATCGCGTAATACTCTCGACGCATTTACAATTTCGATTATCTCTCTCTCAAAATCTTCAAGGTAAACTCACCGTCCCAAATATTTGAATCATTCCACCTAAACAACACCCTATAATTATGCACTACTTTGGGTTCATCGAACACTAGTTTTCCTCACTCAAATTGACTGTTTACCCAAATAGGGGAAAAATAGGAAATTCTTCAAAAATTAGAAATCTCGCTCGAACCAGAATAAGATCTCGCTCGAACGACATACACGTCTCGCTCGATCCAGCTTCGCGCGACAACTCTATCTCGCTCGAACGACTTCGCGCGACTTACTGATCTCGCTCGAATGACCCACTTCGTGCGACTTCGCGCTACATCACGCGACCTGGGTTGTTTCGTCCCCTACCTCCAGATTCAGCGTTTTCCCACCATTTTTACTCCTAAAACCTCTAAAGATCAAGCCCAAACTTCCAACAATCAATACCAAACATTATTCTAACATGTATATGTGATTTCCCATAACCTAACATCATTAAATCATCTATATAATTCAAAATCCCCAATTTATTATCAAGAACCCTAGTTCTTAAATTGATATGCATAACTTCTAAATTAAACCCAGATTTGTTCATAGAAATCATCATAATTTCGTAGGCATCATCTTATTTATATATGGGATTCAAATTCTTATTAAATTAGCCCTAGTTTATGATATAGTTCTCCAATTTCACCCAAATTAACTTTGATAACAAAGGTTTATTAACTTAGACTAACATGAACACAATTATCGCTAAAGAAAGCAAGCAATAAACACTTGCCTCGATTTCGAAGGTCTGATCCGTTGGTGTTGTTGGTATGGATGCGCCCCTCGCGTTCCGATCTACATGATGGTGGTGGTGGTTGTGAAAGGTGGTGTAAATTGACTCTACTCCTTTGGAATTTGCTCTCCCTCACCCACTGTGGCTCTCTCTTGATTTTGGTGTATCCTAACCCTAATTGTCCCCAATTATCTTTTGAAAGGTCAAATAAGCAAAACTTGTTGGCCTTTGTCAGTTTTCTATTTTGATTGCATATAATCTTTTCATTAGGCTCTTGCCAACGGTGGTTTTCCCACAAAGAATATTTGTTCTTTTCGTAGCCCTTTCTCGTGCACCCTTATATTTTTTTAAATACTAATCAAACAAGCTCACGGGCAATAGTTCTTACATCCACAAATCCCCCATAGTCACAAAATATGTAGATGACAAGATTGATGATAGAACATCTCATATAGCTCAAATATACATGTGAAGTTAACATTCAAAAAGCTTGTGCATGTGTCTGTGAAGGCATATATAAAGTTGAATCCATAAAGAAAATCAAGTTCGAAACTACTCCATACAATCATAATTAAGAAAAATCTAAGTATTAGAAGTCATAACTAAATGTCCTAGTCACATGGATAGCAGAGAATGAATGGGATGTCACACCAAATGTAAAACTAAAATATACAAAAACCAAAAATCTTTTTGAGTTTTTCTAAAAATTTTCAAAAGAAAATACTAATATTTGAAAACAGACTCTAACTCAAAAGACAAACAAAATCTTTTTGTATTTTTCAACATGACTTAATATCAGAAAAATCAAAATACAAAAGATACATACAACATACAACTAGAAAACATATATCATTAAGAACAAACTAGTGTATGAAAAATATACGAACACAATCAACCATTAGTATAACATAGGAAGTATCATGTGCAAGCAAACTAGAATCAACAAGCCTAATATGTACAACCTCCAAATCCAATTTCCTAACTCGTGTAGGTACAATGTGACACTCTCGGGATATGGGAACCTTGGTGACTCTATTCTTAGACTTTCTACGACTGTTTTTAAAATCACAACAAAACCTCCTAAGGTGACCTTTCCTACCACAATGAGTGAAAGTGTAAACATGAAAAGGGATGTTACTTAAGGGTTAACATTTCCTAACGTTCTTAGTCAACTCGTTAACATTTCTTAATGTTTTTAGTCAACTCTGTCAAACACATGGTCTTGGCTTTGGTAGCGAAAGCATTATGATCATCGAAGCCAATTTGACACTTGTCATCTTTTATTTGGACGGTGCCTAACATTTTATCCAACTTTTTTTACCTAGACTCCAAATCAAATTTGACCTTACTTGAATCTCACAATCTTTCCTCTATCCTCGACTCAAGTAAATGACTAGACTCCTTAAACTCAAGAAGGTATTTCTTCATAGCCTCTATCGAACCATAAATACTATCTATCTCACCCTCAACGTATTTTCATTATCTCGAAGAGTCCTCTCACGTGACCTATGTTCCTTAATTAAAACACTGTCATCTTTCACTACGACACGGTCTTTTAACTTAGCTTCTAACTTCAAGTTATCCTTATTTAATTTCAATGTTTTTTCATACAACTCACGGAAGACAACTTGGAGTTCACTCTCATCCTCCTCTTCTTCATCCTCACTCTCATCTCCATTCCCTCTATGATCACTCACTTGGGATTAAAAACTATGGCCTCAAAAATGTCATGTATAGAAATGCCTTGATGGGAAGATGTCTCATGAAAGCTCTGAAACTAATTTGATAATGCAAAGAGCGCGCATGCTAGTAGGAAAGGAATGGTAAGAACAAACAAAAAGTTTATTTTTATGTTTTTCAAATTTTAAAGTTTAAAACTTAAAACAGATTAAACCCAATTAAACTTTGCACCAATTTTAAACCTTTGTTGTGAAAATCCCGATTGATCTAATTTTAGCTTTTTTTAACGTAAAATGTACATCTAGGTGATAACCAAATAAAATAAATAAATCCAACACAACACGCCGATGTAGGAGGAAAATCACAAAGGGAAAAATCTCGAACGGCCTAACAAATAGATCATTATGATACAAAATTACAAAAGTTGATACTAGACTTACTCAACGACTCTATCCCCATGAGCCTTGAAGTTGTTCAATCTTCGATTGCTCCTCCACAGTACAATGCAGGAGTCCACCCACGCAAGATGCCATAACGTACGAGTCCACGCATGCCTCAGTATACACCAATGAGGCTCAGTAAACATCTACAAAATTGGAACACAAAATCTACCACTTCTTCACCACAACACCATAAACACGGCATCCATCGTGTGTAAATAGCAATTACGAAATCCACTACATGAAATATGTTCTCTTTAGGTGTGAAGAAACAAATCTTGGTGCCCAAACTAAATATCTCAATACATATGAATATGAAAAATTTGGATCTTTATATACAAAGGGTGAAACTAGGGTTTTGAAATTTTGGTAAACAGGTAAGGAATTAATTTTCACAAAAAGTTCTTTAAAAATCTGAGTCCAACATGCCTATAAATAATGCAACACGAATTTTGAGGCGGTGAACTCGTTCGAACAAAAACATAGGTTGTTCGAACAAGATTAGTATTTTGTTCTAATGAAACTCCAATTCGTTCAAACGAAGAAACTTTCTTGTTCGATCGCCCTTCTAACGAGATTCCAATGAGATGTGCACCGCTTGATAGAGACCCCTTCATTTGATGTTCATTAGGATGATCGTTCCAACGAGATTCGAATGTCTTTCTAACGAGACCAACTTCGTTTGAATGAAAACTCAATTTTTTTCTAATGAGTTACAAATTTTTGTCTAACGAGATAAGAATCAAAAAATATTTTTCTTCAAAAAAATAGTTCCAAACAATTTTATTAAAAAACAAACACCCTAAAAAAATCCAAGGACCATGTTCAAACTGCATTCATACCTACGAGATCCTCGGTAAACATGAAAACACACTTGGAACGATAAACGCAGCACGATGTGTACAACTTTGAAGCTTTACCACTACGTTTTCATCAAAACACGTCATAGGCTTATGAGATCGACAATACAACGTCTAACCTAAGACTTAAATGTTTTGTCCAGAATCAATTCAATTACAAACAAATTGACTCAATTGGAAATTTGTCCTTACAAATTATTTTCTAAAAATTTGCGTTACATCCCTACTAGAGTACTTCGTTAGTGAAAATTATGTTACATTTTGAATATATTAATTTTATAGTTTTTTGTTTTCTTTTTATCCATACAAATAAAAATAAAATTGAAGAAGCACATTGATAAATTAATAGTATTTACAAATGTATCATTAATAGAAAAAAAATAAAACATATGGTTCATGTTTTTCAATGAGAATTTCAAGATTTAAAACCTAGGAAAATGACAAAATATCGTTT
Source organism: Sambucus nigra (assembly GCA_949130495.1). Lineage (NCBI taxonomy): Eukaryota > Viridiplantae > Streptophyta > Magnoliopsida > Dipsacales > Adoxaceae > Sambucus > Sambucus nigra. The sequence continues at coordinate 142,103,963 of OX422218.1, forward strand.
ATAAATATTTCATAATTATAAATTACTTGTGTGCATAAAATGTAATTATGATTTTTTTTACTTTGGCCCATATTTTTTGGGTACTAACTAATATTACATTTTTAGAATTAAAACCTTTCATCTTTATTTTTATTTAAATACTAATTTTTGTATTTAACTAAAAATGCTTAATAAGTTGGATACTTAATAATTTTTTGTATATCAATTTTATTTTTTTAATTTTTTTTGTATTTTTATTGATCAAAAAAATCTTTAAGAGTAACATGGTAAATTATTAAAGTTATAGTTAGACTAATAATAGTTATAAAGAAATAAAAAAAGTCAGGTTTCTTTCTTTCTTTCTTTCTTTCTTTCTTTCTTCATATTCATTATTTTATTTGTTTGTTTTACATCAAATTCTTTGCAAAATTCTAAGAGCATGGATGTACAGGTAATAACACAACATACAAGTAAAAAAATTATACATCCTGTAAACATGAGTAAATATGGCAACAAACAAAAGTAATCCATTTTGATACAAATCGATAATTATCTGACTATGCCCATATACGCACTCATTATTTGGTACACAAATAATACAACACACAACCCATTAGGACTATGATCATACGCTACCAGTATATGTGGAAACGAGCAAAAGTAATCCATTTTGATACAAATTGGTAATTATCTTATTATGCCCATATATGCAATCATTATTTGGTACATGAATAATACAACACACAACCCGTTAGGACTATGGTCCTATGCTACCTACATCTCTCGGATAATAAACCACACATAACACCCATATATTGTCAACCCCTGCTTTTTGGTATGAATGCACAAGAGAGTATATATAAAGCAAGGAATTAAAGTTAAGGCGGAATAACATAAGTTTATTCATTATTATAATAGTTTACGTAGGGTAGTACCACCGCAGGGGTGAGTTACATTTTTTAACACGGACTATAAAGTAAAAAATCAAAAAGTGTCACTCCTTTCTCCCATCTGGATTAGTCTCTGCCCACACGATCACGTATGCAAACAGATGACTGATATCTATCTCTAAAAGGGAAGAGATATTATCCTCTTTCTCCTGGTTCATCTGGAGGAAATAAAATTAGCACAAATATGCTAAGTAGACTTTACCAGTCCTATAATAAGAATATGTATAGATGAGAGTTGGAGTGTGTATATAATTCAGTGTATAGCAATGCTAAAAGATTAAAGCTGATAATCCCATACTTATCAGTTTAATATGGGTTACATAAAGGAAATTAAGGATATTTAAACTATTAATCCCATATGTTGATACCAAATTTAATCTGCTGACGTGGGCCAATAATAAGAAGACACGTGTCAATCTACATGGCACAATAACAACGAGGAAGTTTATTTCCCCCGACCAAGTCATGTTCGCTCCGAGCAACAAGGATACCCCGAGGAACTACAACACTCCGAGGAACTCCAGCGCTCCGATGAACTCCTGAACGACGAGCAACTAAGGCGGTTCGAGCTGCATCTCGACCACAGCATTGATTGCCAGATAACCAACAGTTCAAAACTGTTCATTGACTGCTTATCATCTTGACGCACACGCTTGAAGAACATTAAATGAGTTACCCTTTCATATGTATATCATTTAATGTATCACCCTTTCAGATGATAGCCTCAAGGACCTTTCATATGTATATCATTTAATGCACCACCCTTTCATATGTAAGCCTCAGGGCTATAAATACATTGTATCTCCCTCATTCAAAGGGACCGGAATTTCTTGAGAGAATTTGTAATCAAGAATTCCACAAACACTCAGAAATAACATAACAGTGGACGTAGGCTTTATTCGTAGCCGAACCACTTTAAAAATCTTTGTCTTATATATTTATCTGTGATTGAATAATTAGAGCGATCTAGTTTTTTACATCAACAGATTGGCGCCGTCTGTGGGAACGTGTTACAAGCGTTGTTCTCCACCAAAAGCTAAGTTTTTATTTTCTCTACGTATAATCAATTATACATACATCTTTTGATTCAATCATGATTTTTATGTTTATATACATAAATTAATTGTCCAATTTTTATCTGCAAATTGTTGCATTTCATGATTTTTAAAATCATAACTGTTAGATTTATCCTTATTTAGAAATCTGAAAAATAATGGATTTCATAAATCATAAATTTTTGCTTGATTCTCAAGTAGCTATTTTATATCATGGAATAAATATTGTAAATGATTACATATGCCAATATATATGACGGTGGTAAGATTTAATCATTTTCATTGTTGATTTTGAAATAAATTTTGTAAGATCTTTGATGTCTATTCAAATTCCCATCATATTTTTAATAAAAGAATGGGAAAAGGTTAAAGACAATGAAAAGTCTTCTCATGAAAATCATGACCCAGATCTATTTTCTCTCTCTTCAAGTTTGAGTCTCTTTGCATTCACAAGTTTAAGTCTCTTTGTATTCATTTTTATGAACTATATACTTAATTTGGTTCATCTTCCATCTATGTCAATAAAGTCAAATTGATTGATTTTTTTTTATAAATTTGGTAATAACTTTAATCATTCACCATATTTTTATCTCTCCAAATTGGGAATAGGAAGGGATCAATATAAAAAAATAATTTTCTCTCACCTGAAAAATCATTACTCACCTCTTGTAAAAGAGGATCAGTAAAACAATCATGACCATATCAAGACTTTGGGCACAAATTTGATATGTTGGCCCCTCGTTCATCACATCACAAGGTTTCTTTGTCGAAATCACACGATCTAGTGGATTATATATTTATTCATTTAATTAACATTCTTAAGGCTTAAATTTAACATTGAATGTTATTTTTTGATCTAAAGATTCGAGATATTCTGGTCATCCAACCATATATTCTATAATTTGAGATATCCTTAAATGTTGGTCGGCAACATCCATGTTGTTTGTCGGCAGCAGTAGAATCTTGGGGTATTTAAAAATGCTAAGCACCCCTGATATTTTGAAATTAATATTTTTATTTCTCAAGCATATACATATCATATATTGATTGGATGAGTAAATTATTCTCATGACTAATCAATTCAGCCTACACAAATGGTAGAGCAAGATATTAATTTTTACAGGTACAAGATTCAACTCCGACGAATGCTCGGAAATAATCTTACTCTTCTGAAATATATTATCATAGCTCGGCAGTATGAAATTTCACCTCAGCGAGGAACTATTGATTTTATTATTGCTATGATATCTGCTCCAGCACAAATGATTATATATATCCATTGGGATTCATATTCTATATTCATCTCAACATGGAGCACGGCGAGATACTTATTATCATATTCAGCTCTGAGGAGAACTATAACATTTATTATATTTCACCCCCAACGGATAGTTGGTCGGGGTAACTCTTATTTATATGCAGGCCCATCAAAGTTCTCGGCCATATTCTTATGTTCTGGAAAATATTATTCTTATTCGACATTCTGCAATTATGCCTCGACAAGATACTTATTCAGCTTTAAGGAGAATTACAACATTCGTTCGGATAATTCTTATTTATATTCAGGCCTGACAACGTTCTCGGCCATATTCTTATGTTCTGAAAGATCTTATTCTTGTTCGGCATTATATGATTCTACCTCGACTGATCGGCGAGGCACTTTATTATTTTTAATTATTCTTTATATCTATTTGGATGCATATTCTATTCTCATTTCAGCAAGGAGCTCGACAAGCATTTATTATATCTTATTTAGCTCCAAGGATGTCTCCAGCATTTATTATATCTTATTCAGCTCCAAGGATGTCTCCAGCATTTATTATATCTTATTCCCAACAATCTGTTGGTCATCGCCGAGGAGGTATCCTGCATTTATATTATATCTTATTCCCAACAATCTGTTGGTCATCGCCGAGGAGGTATCCTGCATTTATATTATATCTTATTCCCAACAATCTGTTGGTCATCGCCGAGGAGGCATCCTGCATTTATATTATCTTATTCCCAACAAATCTGTTGGTCAGCGCCGAGGAGGTCTCCAGCATTTATATTATCTTATTCCCAACAAATCTGTTGGTCAGCGCCGAGGAGGTCTCCAGCATTTATATTATCTTATTCCCAACAATCTGTTGGTCAGATCCGAGGAAGTCTTCATCATTTATTATCAATTACCACCAACTCCGATTGGTAGATAAAATCCAACTCCGGTTAGTAGACAAAATCCAACTCCGGTTGGTAGATAAAATCCAACTCCGGCTGGTATTGGTCGATAAATCTCATTCAAAGTTCACATTCCACAGTTGGGGGCTTCTATTACAGATATATTTGTTCATTTGGTGGCACATTCTTATATCATCATGCAGTCGAGCATCAAATTTAACCCCGACTAATCACTTTCTCAGGAATTACTTTTGATATTGAAGTTCAGGAGGAATATTGAAGTTCAGGAGGTATATTGAAGTTCAGGAGGAATATTGAAGTTCAGGAGGTATATTGAAATTCAAGAGGTGTATTCAGAAGTATCAGGACATGATGAAAGAAAGCGAAAAGTATTCCACCGAGGAACTCTGTCAGACCAGAAATTAGAAGACAAGTTGCCTATATGGAGGCTATATGTAGATGGATCATCTTTCACTACAGGCTGTGGGGCAGGGATCGTTTTGAACAGCCCAGATGAGGTCGACAGGGAATACGCCCTACGTTTCTAATTCAAAGCTTCTAATAATGAGGTTGAGTATGAGGCCATGATTGCAGGTCTTAATTTGTCAAATACTATGGAGGCACAGCAGGTTATTGTCTTCAGTGATTCTCAATTGATCGTAAATAAAATGTTGGGAATATATGCAACCAAAGGAGAATTGATGATCAAGTATCAAGCAAAGGTGATGGAGTTGGTATCAGAGTTTGTTGCTGTTCAACTGGTAAGAATATCAAGAATGGAGAATGTGAGAGCATACGCCTTGGCCCGATTAGCATCAGCTACTCGTACCGAGCTGCGAAGAACGATACCAATTGAAGTATTAGAAAGTCGGAGCATAGATGAAGACCTGACGATGAATATTATTACCCTTGATTTAGGACCATCTTGGATGGATCCCATCAGAGCATATATTGAGGAGGAACAATTACCGGAGGATAAGCTCGCCGCCAAGAAATGGAAGTTTAAAGCTGCTCGGTATGTACTAATTAATGGTATTTTATATAGACGAGGAATTATGGCAGGTTTGCAAAGATGTGTACATCCCTCTGAGATGAAAGAATTGATTAAAGAGATACATGAAGGGTCCTGTGGAGCCTATGTAGCAGGTCGAACACTTTTGCAAAAGGTAATAACGCAAGGATACTACTGGTCGACGATGAAAGCTAACTATATAAGCCTATGCCAAGAAATATGACAAGTGCCAACGCTTTTCCTCCATCCGAAGAACTCTATAAGCATTATTGACACCCATAAATTTGCCATGGGGGATTGATTTGGTTAGACCATTGCCGACGACTCGAGGAAGATTCAAATACCTCATCATCGCAGTAGATTATTTTACTAAATGGATAGAAGTTGAGCCACTTATTGACATGACATACGAGAAGGAAGGTGTACCAGTTTGTTTGGAAGAACATCATCTGCCGATATGGTCTCCCTCATGCCTTCATCACAGACCATGGAACACAATTTGATAACGAGGAGTTTGCTGCCTATTATCATCAGTCAAACATTTTGAAGGTTCACTCAGCGCCAGGATATCCTCAGAGCTAAAGGACCTGATAGTTCAAACCCACGACCAACTCCGGTTGGTAAAAGGGCAAGAACAAAAAAAATACTCCTTTGGTTAGGAGGCGCTCTAAGGAGCCAAAAGCTCTAAGGAGCCAAAAAGTGCTCTAAGGAGCCAAAAGCTCTAAGGAGCCAAAAAGCGCTCTAAGGAGCCAAAAGCTCTAAGGAGCCAAAAAGTGCTCTAAGGAGCCAAAAGCTCTAAGGAGCCAAAAAGCGCTCTAAGGAGCCAAAAGCTCTAAGGAGCCAAAAAATGCTCTAAGGAGCCAAAAGCTCTAAGGAGCCAAAAAAATACTCCTTTGGTTAGGAGGCGACACTAGTGTGACCAACTACGGTTGGTAAGATATCTAGTGGACAGCTCGAATGAGCCAAAAAGTTCGAAAGAACCACTCCTCCTCCTTTGGTTAGGAGGTGTACACCAGCATGATCAACTACGGTTGGTAAGATAAAAATATATTCTCACATTACAACTTATGTTGGTCGGGAGGTAATATTATTACAAAAAGTTCTTTGAAGAACAAAATATTCCAAAATACACCAAGTATAGTTGGTCGGGGATAAAAACCCACTAACTGTAGTTGGTCGACGAGGACAAATTATTGACCTTAGCTGGTCGGACACATTTTATGAAAAAGACAAAAGTCTACCAAGTATGGCTAGTCGAGGATAAAAGCCCACTAACTATACTTGGTCGACAAGCATAATTTAACAACCTTGGTAGGTTGGAAAATTTTTAAACATTTTTATACTCATTACTTTATTATTAAGTGATCGAGCAACATTATTGATACTTGTAACTTTTTATTACTAAGTTGGTCGATGAACAACACAATATTGTTATCTTTTTAACTTATACATAAGCGCAGATGTAAAGTATTTTACAAGACAATAGCAATTAAGATTGCGAATAAAAATGAAAGTCTTTCATCCAAAAAACAAAATACATTGAGAATGAAAATGTATACTAACTATTACATTGAGATTCCTATTCTATTGGTTTCTTTCCCTCTGCTTTTAAAACAGGTTCCTCACCAGCAGGAGGATCATCTAAAATATAAGGGGAGTTTATGAAGTTAAGATCTTTCAACATTCTGATATTCATCACAGATGATCTATCCGAGAAGCATTAGCTCATTCCCGAGAAGCACTTGCTCGTCCCTGAGAATCACTTGTTCATCCCCGAGAAACTCTTGCTCGTCCCCGAGCAGAGGTAGAAGTCAAAATCAACATCTATAGCACTGAGATCTTTGCTAATACTGTCTCGACCAACATTGAAGAAGAAGTTGTGTGAAAATGTTTCCAAGTCTGCCACCTGCTTGGTACTAATCAGATTGAAGAGTTGGGTTCAAAAGCTAGTATGTTACTCGACAAAGTATTCAGAGAATCATAAATCAGAAGAATCAAGCACGTGAAGTTAGCATTCAGTTGCTCGACACAGGAAGCAGTTGGTCGGATGGCAAACCAATCAACATACTTGAAGATTATGACAAGCTACAAGTTTCATACTATGGCATGGCTGCATCCAAATTCCCAGGGGTGATACATAGCACACGGAGTTCCTCTAAAGAAAGATTAGCAACCATCGATCAGCCTGCATCATACTTCGTCCAGGAGATAATGAATTTTATGTTGAACAAATCAAGAAGGTAGATCAAGAATTTCACGAGCACCGAGCAACATTGCAGAATAAATACTCCATCCTTTCAAGTAACCCATCAAGCATGAAGCATTGGGGGCTTCTGTTGATACCAAATTTAATCTGCTGACGTGGGCCAATAATAAGAAGACACGTGTCAATCTACATGGCACAATAACAACGAGGAAGTTTATTTCCCCCGACCAAGTCATGTTCGCTCCGAGCAACAAGGATACCCCGAGGAACTACAACACTCCGAGGAACTCCAGCGCTCCGATGAACTCCTGAACGACGAGCAACTAAGGCGGTTCGAGCTGCATCTCGACCACAGCATTGATTGCCAGATAACCAACAGTTCAAAACTGTTCATTGACTGCTTATCATCTTGACGCACACGCTTGAAGAACATTAAATGAGTTACCCTTTCATATGTATATCATTTAATGTATCACCCTTTCAGATGATAGCCTCAAGGACCTTTCATATGTATATCATTTAATGCACCACCCTTTCATATGTAAGCCTCAGGGCTATAAATACATTGTATCTCCCTCATTCAAAGGGACCGGAATTTCTTGAGAGAATTTGTAATCAAGAATTCCACAAACACTCAGCAATAACATAACAGTGGACGTAGGCTTTATTCCTAGCCGAACCACTTTAAAAATCTTTGTCTTATTAATTTATCTGTGATTGAATAATTAGAGCGATCTAGTTTTTTACATCAACACCATACTTACCAGTTCATTAAGGATTATATAAAGAAAGTCAAGGATCTTTGAACTAATAATCCCATACTTAACAGTTCACTAAGGGGTATAGAAATAATTAAGCCATTAGTAAAACCAAATAATAATCAACCTAAAACCTTTGGGGAAAAGTAACCGTCTAGGCACACAATTAAAGTGGCAATCATATGTATGTAGTAATAATCAAGGCTCTCAATCATATGAGACCATTAGGCCAAGCAAAAAGTTTCGTGGGATAACACGTCAGTCCTCTTTCTAGTTAATACCGACGCTCATAATATAAATATTTGCACAAAGGTGCAGGGGTAAACTAATTCAATAGGGAACATAACATAAGTTATTAGGTGAGAATGGTTAAATTGATCCATATTGAAACTTAAATATCAATGATATTCAATATTATATGTAGTATGACAGTATTATAACATGCACATACTAAGAGTAAATAGGAGCTATCACATAGTGATATCAATAGCTCAAATACACAAAGTTTACTATTGAAGAGGTAAAAAAACCTACTTGCTCGGTATTTCGTACAACTTTATGGATCAGAAGAGGATATTGGGAGGACCTGGTACTTGATTCTCTGTATACAATGTTTAGGTATATAAGTATTTATTGGAATTGGGATTGGGTTGGTCAGTTTATACAAAAAAATGTATCTTTTAAAGTTCCGAGAGTTTTTTGTAAATAATTTTTTACTTTAAAATCTTTGACTTAAGCTCATATTTGAACTTAGGTGTAAGTGACTTTTTGTCCTAAAATATTTTAAAGTATTCATAGACAAAGTTTGGGGTTCAAAATCATAAATTGAAAAAGTCACGAGGGGGAAAATTTTAATATAGGAAAAATATTTCAAAGTTAAAACCTCATTTTTCCCTAACTTAGGCTAGGATGAACCAAACATTGCCTTACTATATATCATTGAGCAGAAAAATAAAATAAAAATATTGGAAAAAAATTCAGAAAATTCTGATGGGCCACGCATCCTCACTCGCGAAGTTAAAGTTTTTGGTAAAAAAGTTCATCTTCTTCCCCTCGACAGTTGACTTTAGGGTTTTTGATTTTTGACCTGAAAATTTTCCTTCATTTCTAAACCATTTGAGATGATTTCTTAACAAAATCAACCTAAAATTTCATAAGGGATCCAAATATATAGGTTTTGTGGATTAAGACGCAATATATCTCAAGTTCAATAACTGTCTTTTTTATTGAAAATTTGACCTAACATTCGTGGCTTTCAAGGATATATCAAGGATGTTTTGAACATAGTTTGGTTTCTGCTATGTTGAGGAGTAGTTTGGTTTTGATTTCAAGGTTTGAGATGGATTATACAGATAGAATTTAAGATATTTAATTTTCTGGTTCAAAGTATATTTTTAATTAATTAGAGCTCATTATGAACATTCATGGAATTTGATCATTACACTCGAGTTGATGAGGTTCCAATGAAGAGATTCAAAGCTTCAAACGTGAGTTTTGATAATTTTTTGGAAGTTCACCATTAATGCTCAAGCTTTAATGGTGGAAACTTCATGTTCTTCACCTAAGGCCTTTTTTTCTACGTAAGAATTTTACTGTTTTGATATATTCTAGAATTATAAAAACATAAATATCGATTGAGACTAAAAAAATTGAATATAGTACATAAAATCATAGTGTACCTGTTTGGAGGGAAAAATTCGAGTTTTAAAACTGCTATTGGGGTAAGTTTGAACTGAGGAAATCGTGGGGTATTTATAGTGTTTGATCAGGAATGTTCATTGGTGGAGAAGGGGGGTGGATTTAAACTGAAATTGTGAAGTTTTCTATATTGATATATTGTCCCCACATGTGTGCATGGTGTATACATGTGATTTTTGGCTTCTTGTGCAGATGCGTAGGCTTATTTGGACAGGGTGTAATGTGAAATTATTAAAACTTTGGTATTTGGGCCTTAGTTGGTCAAGTATATGCATATGTAGCCCTAAAAGTGTACTTTTGATGAAGTCTAGGGGTATTTTTGTAATTTTAGAAAGTTTTAAGGGTTGAAACTATAATTTTGTGTTAGTTTATGTCTAGAGAATTTTGTGTTAAGTATAAATCAAGTTATGTTGGTTTGAAGTTTTTAGGGGCTAGTTTGTAATTATTAAAGCTTCAGGGTGTCTAGGTTAATTTAGTAAAGTTGTTGGTCATCAAGGACAGTTTCATTCTTCGTAGGAGAATTTTGAATTTGAATACTTTATGAGGGTTACAACTATGAATGTAGGTGATTAGGGTCAGTTGATAGATTTGAAAGTCCGGGTTACTAAAGTCTACCTACCTAAAACAAATTTCATCCTTAAATTTAACTTGAAATAAGTCGAGATATTAAATTTTCATAGCTTGTTCTGGTTCCTATGTTGCTTCTTTCCGATTTTGATTTTCCCAAAGTACTTTAACTAGGGGGATTTCCTTATTTTCGAGATGCTTCACTTGGCGATCTAGAATTTGAATATGGCGTACTTCAAATTCATGGTTTGGTTCGATAGAGATGTCTTGCCACATAATGGTATGAGAGGGACCAAAAATATACTGGCGTAACTGAGACACATGAAATTCATTGTGAATATTGGATAATTCCATAGGTAATTCTAATTGATAGGCTACAGAGCCAACTCGTTTAAAAATTATGAAAGGTCCAATATATCTAGGGGCTAATTATCGGGCATATCTTACGTATAAGCGCGTAGCATATCTTCTAATGTTTGGATTGTACATTCTGATTGTCCATTCATTTGTGGGTGGAATGCGATGCTTAAATGAAGTTTAGTACCCATTGCAGTTTGCCATGCTTGCCAAAACTTTCCTACAAAAAGGGAATCTCTGTCTAATACGATGGATAAAGGAATTCCATGTAATTGAATAATTTCTGGAATGTAGAGCTTGATCTTCTGAAATGAGTCGGTGGTCTTCGTTGGTAGAAAATGAGCATATTTGGTGAGTCAGTATACTATTACCCAAATGGAATTATATCCTTAGGACGTACGAGGTAGTCCGTTGACAAAATCCTTCGTAATATGATCCCATTTTCATTCTGGAATTGGTAAGGGTTGGAGGAGTCCACTAGGGTGTTGGTGTTCTATATTTAGTTGTTGACATGTAAGACATTTCCTTACAAAATTCTCGATATCATTTTCTCATATTTGGCTACTATTATTGCTTCGTTAGGGCGTGGTGCATTTTCGAACTTTCGGGGTGAATCATAAATTTAGAACGACGGACTTCTTGCATAACTTCTTCTCGAAGAGATGAATCATCGATACATAAAATTTCTTACTAAATCATAAACATGTTTCCTTATCGTATGATAAGTCAGGCTTTTTATCTCAAAAAGTTTGTACAAAAGAATCTTGGGTTTGTTGAACTAAGATTTTCTCTCTCAATTCGGGATATGCAATGATATTGGAAAATTTTGAAAAAGGGAATATCAATCGAAGGTCATATTTCTCTATAGTAGCAGTAATATCGTAAGAACTTAAAGTGTGAAGTCTTCTTGCTGGATTTCGACTTAAAGCATCGGCTACTACATTGCCTTTGGCTGGCTGGTAATTTAATTTAAATCTCTAATCTTCCAAAAATTCCATCCAACGTCTTTGTCTTAAATTCAAGTCCTTTTAAGTAAAAATATATTTCAAAATTTTGTGATCAGAAAAGACTTGAAATTTTTTATCGTAAAGGTAACAACGCCAAATTTTCAACGCAAAAACTGTAGCTGCTAGCTCAAGATCATGGACAGGGTAATTACGTTCATGAGTTTTAAGTTTTCGTGACACATACTCTATAACTTTCTCATTCTGCATTAACACACACCCTAACCCTTACAATGAGGCATAGGTATATACATCGTAGCTTGCATCACTAGAAGGACTGGTGAGGATATGAGAGTAATGCGAGAAAATCCTTCCACGAAATTTTGATAATACCAAACTCTTTATCTCGTTAATATTGGTAGGATTTTTCCATTCTAAAATGGATGAGATTTTGGCTCGATCGATTTGGATTCCATTTTCATAAATCACATGTCCTAAAAAATTTATTTCCTACATTGAAAAATCACATTTGCCTTTTTAGCATATAACCGATGGTTTTTTAGAGTACTTAAAACTGCTTCTAATTGCTTGGCATGTTCTACTGGATTTTGAGAATAAATAAGAATATCATTAATAAAAATGATAACGAATTGGTCAAGAAAAGGCCTAAAGATTATATGCATTAGATCCATAGAATTTGCATGTGCATTGGTTAACCCAAATGACATTATAGTGAACTCGAAATATCTATAACGAGTTCGAAAAGAAATTTTCAAAATATCTTCTTCTCTAGCTCGTAATTGATGGTAACCAGATCATAAGTCTATTTTATAAAAGACCCTTACTCCTCGAAGTTTATCAAATAGATCTCCTATTCGGAATAAAGGATACTTATTCTTAATAGTGTGACACCCCGCCTAATAAAATAGCGGGTGATCAGTCCTATATCAAATTAAACAGGAATCTTAAATGGTTTCATTCTCAGCATCACTGTCGAAAAATCAATTAATTACTAATAACCTATTAGGATTGGCGTCAAATTTTATACCTTCTAATCTTTTTAAACTTAATGCACAATTAAAACCATTCACGCAAGAATATAATCAACAAATGGAATAAATGATTAAATAACCGATAACTCTCGGTAAACATTTATTACAACCAAATCGAGTAGGTGTAAAATAAAATCGCTGAAAATAAAATAAATAACATCAGTTGGGAAACATGCCTGATTATCAATTTCAATACCTCCTATCTAGAACTCAAAGAAGGAAGCATCTAAAATAATCCATACCAAGATCCACAGCTGCGGCAGCTACGTCTGACATGAAAGAATAGTCATCCAGGCGCCCCTGTGTCTGGATATCTAAAAAGTATACAAAGAGGAAGAAAAAGGAAAATAGATACGGGTCAGACCTTGGGTTTTAAAATTATTTTAGCAAGTGCTTAACATACTTTAATATTTAAAATATGCTACTCTCCATAATTAAACTGGTGTCGCACTCACGTGAGATACCCCTCACCTCTCATCCAACAATGCGCACCTAACGCATATATTTTAAAACACCCTAGTTAAGCTACCCCGCCTAACTAATTTCTCACAGAAACTAAATCATCACACTATCTAATGCCCTGCGTATATAATAATGTTAAGTTCTCGCATTAACTTACTTTTTATACTATGTCACGTATAATTTATTCATTCATAATTAATAACTTTCACTAGTTATTATACACTATTCACATCTTGGTGTTATCATCTTGTGTATAATATTCTCATCATTATATACGTATATTACATTTTATATTCCGGATTTTATACTCTCAGATAAACAAGAAATTAACTCACATTTCTTTCCTTGTTTTAGTCCATATGTATATATGTATTCTCATCTCATATATATATATATATATATATATATATATATATATATATATATATATATATTATCCTATACACATCTAGTATATCCATACTACATTCTTTATCTTATTCCACGTATATATATGTTTTCACATCCCATATATATAAATGATATACTATACACATCAAGTATATCTATACATATATAACACACACTATATAAGTATAATAAGCATCCCTCAGAGCTATAACTCAATGGATGTAGTCTCTCAATGCTATCATCTTCCAGGGAATTACTCACACATCATCCTGGGTACCAGCGGTCGAACTCTCACACCGACTTGGTAAAAACCAAATCACAACGTAGGGGAAGCAGTCATAGTTTCTCACTGGAAAAAAGACGAATCATACCCAAGATGTCTTACCCCTGAAACTCACACACGGTTAATACTGGTGTGACACCCCTCTAATTAAAATAAGAGGTGGCCAACCTGATATTCCAATAAATATAGGAATCATAGATGGCCCATTCTTAGCATCACTGTCGTGAAAATAATAATACGAGATAACCACCAATTATTTTAGAAAACGGATGCCAAATTATTTTATAAGTATAAAGAAAACCATTTAGACAATCCAATTTGAAAAAGAAGGTGGATATAAATAAAGACAGATAACAGTTTAGCCATCGTACACAACATAATAACCGAATAAGCTTTCGATTAACAGACCAATACAAGCGGTTACACTGAGTATTACAATTAAATATCATAATATATAAGCAAATATAAAACTTGGTCAACACACTCGAATGTTTATACTGATCATAACTAGAATATACAAAAGATAGAGGCGTCTATAACAATTATCCTATAACATCCACAAAAATGTTATAGCTCCTGGACACTGGGATGGAAGGGTCAACACGGGCGTCCTTGCGGCGGAGCACCTGGACGTAAATAGAATCCTCAAAAAACAAAGAGATAGAAATGGGTCAGGGCACGATTTGATATGATAAACATGTGAATAAAATGTATGAAAGTTATGAATATAAAACAACATGAACAAACCTATCTCGTTCTTCATTTTAAGAATAAACCTCACCTCTCAACTAAAAGGCACAACCTAGCGTAACATCATATATGGTGTTGATTATGCATTAATGCAAGAGAAATAACTCAGTTTCAACTTAAATAACTTACCATACAGTTTTGCACAATATGACGTCACAAGTCCATTCCTCATTAGGAAACTTATTTCAACAGTCAATTTATAAAATGCTTTAGTCATTTATAAAGTGTCACATTCGGGAGAATAATTATAATCATAATATATAACGATTCTAAGACCATCCTTCCGGGAGTCACCCTACTGGATACGTCCCCTAAATAGCTATCATCTTCCAAGGCCTATCACTAAGACAACCTGGGATCCTAAATCGCGTCGCGTGGGAAGCGGCCATATACCTTCGACAGTGAGTCATAACCATACCTAAAATTACCTCACTTTGAATAAAATAACATCACAATATAACAACCTGTCCTATGGCCGAGGACTATTATCACCCTGTATTTACTAGCCATGGGACTTCACCTCATGCGCGTAACTTCCCTTATGATAGCATTTAGAGAGGTATGCATATGCAAATCATCATTCATAAGATATGCCAATTTAAAAAGTGCAATATGTTTTATCCGGAGCCATAAGTGTTTAATGGCATAGTTATAAACCTTAATGTTTAATGGTCTCCATATTAGCCTCCAAGAATTAACAACAACTCTATAAACCATCATGAATGATATTACTTCAACCCAATTCTAAAAGTCCACAATTATATTACTCTATTTCCCCTTGGACCTAGACTAGCTCATGATGTAAAAAGAACCCTTACCTTCTTCTAACAACTAGCTAAATTAATTCCCGGTCTAAGCCCTAAACTCTCACTTCTAACCTAGGCTCTTGATTTCCTTAATACTAGACTATAATACTCTAGTTTTACTTCATTCGAGAAGGTTCCTAGATCTAAACCTTAAAAGAAAGGAGCTAGAGAAAATTAAGGATTTCAGGGTGAAAAATAGGGGACCGATCAACCGGCCCCTGACCCCCGGTCGACCGCGCCTATAAGGTTTTGTCTAGGAAGAAATGCAGTAAGCCTAATTTATCAATGCCTGGTCAACCGTCCAGTAGACCGTGGTCAACCGCGCTTCTAAAGATTTCCTATCGAGAGAAGCAATAAGCTTTTTGCTTTAGTCCCGGTCGATCGGGCTATGGACCGCAGTCGACCACGCTCATCAGACCTCACGGCCAAACCCCTCTTTCAACAAGCTAAACCCAAATCTCTAACCCTAATTTCTTCTCATCTCATAATCCCATCAACTAACAACATTACCACAACATTTCTACACAACAATAAACCAATATAATCAACTCAACTCTTACAAACAACAAGATCTAAGGGTTAAACACCAAGATTCATCAAAACCCACAATTTGTTCAATTCTTCCAATTACACAACTATCACTACAATTTATCCACATAAAATCATACATTTTCAAGTTAGAAACTTGCCTTAGGATTATTGTCTCAAGTTTTTTCCTGGTAGCAACAAATTCAAGCTCCAATATTCAATTCTCTTCCTTTTCTCTTCCTTTCTCCCAAATTCTCTCTCTCTAAGTTTAGAAGATATAAATGAAAGTAAATGTGGTTGGAAGACTTAAATGCCCCTTTAACATTAAATTCTATCTTTAAATGTTACTACACCATTAAAATGACTCATAACTACATAATTAAGTCATAACCTATCAAAAGTGCCTGGAACCCAAAAATACAACATGGCACTTATTTTGACTATCTCAACCATTTTCGGACTAACCGCTCCCTCTAAATTGGTATCCGAGATAACATAAATCATTTCATGCTCCAATATCATTTTAAATCATGACCATCGCTTTAAGCACCACGACGAAATAAAACATAACATGATGCTATTTACATTCACTTAACAGTAAATATGCAAAACTCAGTAAATATTATCTCTTAAATCACTTAAAATAATATTTAATCGAACTCCCTTTATTTTATGTAATTAACCCACATGTACAAATAATATAAAAACACTCACTCAAAAACAAGGGGTATTACAACTGGACGCTATGACCTGGGGACTATACGCTCCTTCTCCTCAAGCCAGGGCCTCACCCACATCGCGCAACTCCCCATTATATAACTAGAGGGGTATGCTTCACATAAATATATCATTCACACACATATATATTTAAAATAATATCATATATATATTCTCTCTCTCTCTCTCTCTCTCTCTCTCTCTCTCTCTCTCTCTTTATATATATATATATATATATATATATATATATATATATATATATCATATCCGGCTATCCATGACTATCTCTCGTGGCATTAGCCTATAATCCCGAATATATCAATTCGTATAGCTTAATAAGTATACACACAAATTATTTTAATCCCATAAGTATTCACTCACTTATGATACAATTCTCACGTTCATTATTTTTGAATAGCTCATCACTCTAGCTAGTATTTTTATATCATTCTATTCGCACCTTAGGATATTACTCATACATATTCGGCATATATATATATATATATATTCCATGCGCATAAATATATATGTAGGAACCCGCCGAATAATTCCTCGAAAGTCGTTCGTCCCAGACATTCCTAAATTTAAACCCCGGATCTTTCCCCCTAACCCAAGACTTATATATATCACCCATTTACTCTTTTAAAGGTCCTCGTAGTCTATTTAGGATCCCCTAACATTTATCCCCAAAAGGAATTCGTCTCCAATCCTTTTTAGGCTTTAGAAAACCCTTTCTGATTTTCTGTCAAAGCCGGACTGATCCGGTGGCCAAGAAAAATGAACTGGTCCGATGATAAACGAACTGATCCGGTAACGCCCCCCAAAATGAACCGGTTTGGTCCCTACAGTCTCAGAAGTTCATCTTCTCCAACTCAAAAAATTCATTCTAAAACTCATCCTACTCAATTTCTAGGGTTACACACTATGATTTACCCAACACACCAATTAATTTAAGGGATTACTCAATTTATTCAAGAATTAAATCCTAATTCTTATTAAACCCACCATTTCCATTTCTTCCAACTTTCTCACCAAGGATTATACCATTAACATGGATTTTAGCTCAGATTTCATGTAGGATTATCATCTCATCAAAATCATATGAAATCATTTCCCAAAAACCCATTTTGTGTAAGAATCCCAAACCCAAAATCTTATTATTTTTACACCAACTATAATATGGATCATAAACACACTACAATAATTAAATCAAGTTAAACACTTGCCTGGTTGGATAAATCCGATGATCTTGTGCCGGAATCCGCCGGGGCTTGGCCCGAGTCTCCTCTTTTTCTCCATTTTCTTACTTCTTTCTTCTTTGTTTATTTTCTTTCTCTCTCTCTCTCTCTCTCTCTCTCTCTCTCTCTCTCTCTCTCTCTCTCTCTCTCGTGGCTTATAAGAGAGAAATGAGGGTTTATCTCTTATTAAACCTAAAATTGACTCGTATACACCAATGTGAGTCCCTACTAATCCAAAAAAGCCTCGGAACCCAAACACTACCCCCAGGTACTATAATCTGACTATCTCGGCCCTTCCATGACCAACCGTGCACTTAAAATTCCCATCCGAGTCACTTAACAAAATTTACATCTTAAACCCAACACATCTCCACACGTGTTTTTTGCATGAAAATAACATCACCTGTCGCTTTTATTCACATGCAACATGAAATATAATTACTCCATCTCATTTACTTTAAATTCTCAAATTATTAAATTACACCCACTCATGTAATTTAATTATCCATAAAAGTACGCGGTATTACAAATAGATACTGAGTTTAGTTTACGACAGTCTATGCATAATCTAATGCTTCCATCATGTTTCTTGACAAATAATACTGAAGCTCTCCAAGGAGATGAACTTAGCCAAATAAAACATTTTTTTAAGAAGGTCATCTTATTGGGTACGGGGTTATCTAAGTTCTAAATAATCCATTCAAAACGGAGGTATCGAAATAGGAAATTTATTAGGATAAAGATTGACACTAAACTTGATTTCTCGGGAAGGGGGTAATCCTGTTAATTCTTCGGGAAAAATATCTTTGAATTCTTCCAAAATGTTTGGAATTAAAGAAGAGATTTGAATTTGGAAAATTGATGGTTAAGATGTTCCAAATACTTGAAATACAAAAGAACAATTGTCTTCATTTCAAAAATAAATTTTCTTGGCATAACAATCGATATAAGCATGATGTCTTGACAGAACATCCATTCCGATAATAATATTGAAAACACAAATATCTAAAATTATAAAATTAACAAGGAGTGTCCCTAAACCAAGTTGAATTCTACAATTACTATAACCTTGTGTTGGTGTACTGATTTCACCTATCATTAATTCAATATCCAATGGAGGAGTTAAAGTTGTAGGTAGTAATTGCAATAATTTAACTAGTCTAAGACTGATAAAGGAATATATTGAACCTGAATTAAATAAAACATGTGCAGGAAGATGTTGGAAAATATCATACCTTCTATCACATCATGGCAGTTTCGTGCAAGCAATATTGCATAATTCTTTCCACGAATCGAGATTGGCACAATTTCTTTAACAAGATTGGGCTTAGGTTGATTTTGGATGGGACGGGATTTTGAATTTTGTGAGAGTTTGTTTTACTGACGACGGATCAAAATAGATCTTAACTTAGGACACTGTGGCCGGATGTGCCCTACTTCATGACATTCATGGCAACGAATAAATGAATGCGTTATGTTATGACAGATATGAGAGTAAGCTTGTCTACTCGAGTTTGGATAGGGTTGAGGTTGAGATTGAGGTGGGATTCTAATAACATGATTATTTCTAGTAACGAGGGGATAAAATCATATTATGGTGGAAGAATTTCATTTTACAATTTTTGCAATGTCGAGAAGTTAAGAATAATCACGGATTTGTAAAGGAGTGATCGAATTCTTAACTCTTGGATGTAGTCCTGTTTCAAATTTCCTACGCTTCTTTATCTCAGTATCTATATACTCAAGGGCATAACGAGATAACTCGGTAGATTTGGCTTCGTATTGGGATACAGATAGATTGGCTTGTTGTAATTTTAAGAAATTAACAGTTCATTGATCTTGTTCAGCCTCGGAAATAGTTTTTGAAGAAAATCTCTTCAAATTTCTCCCAAGTAAAATTAACAACATTCTTGTAATGTGACACCGTTTGCCACTAGAAATAAACTTCACCTTCAAACATATAGGCTGATAAAGTTACTCGAAGATTGGTAGCTATACATACTCCATTCAGAATTTTCACCATCTGATGTATCCATTTCTCAGCTTCACTGCACCTGGCTTTCTAAGTAAAGATGGAGGTTGTTGTCTCAAAAATTCTTTGAGGGAATTCATCCTACGAATTTCTTCAAAAATGTCCTTTGGAGTAGAACGAGAAGTTTATTATTATCTTGATAAAGAAGTGAGTTCCTGAAGACATCGCATGATTCCTTTAATTTGCGTCTATTCGGTTTGAGTTGCAGCGAAGGGAATCCGAGTACTAACCATCCTAAAATATGATATAACAGTTATAATAATAACAATCATAAAATAAGGATATGTCACAAGCCTATTATATTATAAAAAATGAGTTCTATGATACATGAAAATTATATATCACAGACTAATTCTACATTAGTGCTTAACTATCGCAATTAGTTAATCTCCTAAGGCTTAGTATGGCACACTATTTACAATACTTTATTATGCTATTTACATTAGGTGACAACTTTAACCTTGGATTTTACGTAGGAACAACAACCTCGTCATTAGAAACAAATTCTAGACTAATTAGGTAATCGCCCTGGTCTGGGGAATCATCAGACGAGTCATTACGGGTTGATAACTTGAAGTTTTTGTATGTTGAGTCGTTGTTGTCAAAATCCAAGCTAATCAACTCCTTCCATTTACCTACAAAAAAATATAACACAAACTCGTATAAAGGTAAGCAAGGGTATCAATCCACCTCTAATGAGTGAAACATAAGAAAAGTCATGTAATTCATTTTTCTAATTATTTTCGTTTCTTGATTTTTTTTTTCTATTAAAATAATTTTGTGATGATCGTGAATTAATAAAACTAAGTGGCTAAAAACGATGAACAAAATAAAACTAGAGATAAAGTGAAGTAAATAAATGTGAGAACAATCAAGGAATGAGACTACACCACATATTCTAGTTAATCTAAGTAATCAATTCACTCATTTGAAATCTCCCAAGTTAGTAACTAAATTACAATTCACTCTCCTCACAAATGCAATTTTAACACTAACCTTTTAGAAAATTAAATTCAAACCCCACAACTCTAGAAAATAGATTTACACCCCTTTTGATAAATTACCCACTAGGATCGATTCATCAAAATTTATATAAATCATAGAAAATAGAATTTAGAGTAGAAATTCAAGGTATAATACCACACTTGATAAATCCTATCTCTAGTTCGATTCTAAATGAGTATTATATCTCGAATTCTTATTTTCTCCTAAAAATCATTTACCCTCCCTCGAGGCATAAATTAAAAGGTGAAGGATCAAAATTAACATTCAAAGGGAACTTCAAAATCATCATCATCATCATCGTCATCATCATCATCATCATCATCATCATCATCATCATCATCATCATCATCATCATCATCATCATCATTGCCTTGATCCCATCATACGGGATCACCACATGGATTCTCCTTTTCCATTCTAATATATTATATGCATTATTATCATTCAAGTTTAATTCCTTAAGGTCTCTCCTAAAAATTTCCTCCCACGATAGCTTCGGGCGACCACCTTTTCTTTTACCCTTTATTTATAACAATCTTCCTCTTGTTATAGGGGCATCTACTTGTCTAAGCAACACATGACTGTACCACCTAAGTCTACTTTCTCTTAATTTACCGCTAATGGGATCTACTCCTAACTTTTCTCTCATGTATTGGTTTTTAATTTTGTCCTTTTAAGCAATTCCTATCATCCACCGGAGCATCCTCATCTCACTAACATGGAGACTTTATTTATGTTTTTTCTTTAACGCCCGACACTCCGCTTCATACAGTATCGCTGGCCTAATAACTGTTTTATAAAATTTTCCTTTTCATTTATTAGCTATCCTCTTATTTCATTACACCCCACTCACTTGTTTCCATTTCATCCAACCAGTTGATATTCTACTCGTAAAAACCTCATTAATATCCCCATTACTTTGTAACATTGAACGTAGATAACGAAATTTATTTGTTTGGTTTATCACTTTTTCTTCAATTTTTAACATTATGTTACTCGACGCCTCATTAATAAATTTACATTCCATAAATTTCATTTTATTTCTACTGATTCTTAGACCCTTAGATTCTAAGGCTTTTCTCCAAGTATCTACTATCATCGCTAAGCTTTCCTTTGAAATGTCTACTAACACTATATCATCCGCAACCAATATACACCATGGGATATCTTCTTGTATGTCCTTAGTAATCTCATCCAAGACTACGGGAAATAAATAAGGACTTAAGGCCGATCCTTGATGTAAACCCGCTTTAATCGTAAAGTCATTAGTTTCTACACATATAGTCCTTACTCTAGTTGTTGTGTTATCATACATATCTTCAATAACTTTAATATAACTTATAGGTATTCTTTTCCTCCTTAAATCCCACCAAATTATATCCCTAGGTACTCTATCATAGCCTTATTAGATCTATAAAGACCATATATAAATTTTTATTCTCACTTTTACATTTCTCCATTAATTAGCTTAATAAATAAATAGCTTCTGCGATTAATCTCCCTAGCATAAATCCAAATTGATTGTCCAAAATAGTTGACTCATTCTTAATATTTGTTCTATAATCTTTTCCCATAATTTCATAGCGTGACTCATCAATTTGATTCCTTTATAATTATCGCAGTCTTGTATATCCCCTCTATTTTTATACAACGGTATTATGGTGCTTTTCTTCCACCCACCTGGCATGTTTCCTTGTGTTAAAATTTTATTAAATAAACGTGTTAACCATTCAACCCCTAGACTTTTAAGGGTTCTCCAAACCTCTATGGGTATTTTATCCGGGTCAACCGCCTTATTCTTTCCCATTTTTCTTATTAATATATCCACTTCTTTTCCAGTAATCGGACATACCATTATTATATTCTGCTCAACGTTCTCGACATCTTTTTTTGGATATTCTTCATTCAATAATCACTGAAAATACTCTTCCTATCTATCTAAAATTTCTTTATGGTTAATTAATATATTTTGATTTATGTATTTAATACACTTAACTAGACCTATATCCTTTATCAATCTATCTATTTTCTTTGCCAATTTATATATTTACTTTTCACCTTCCTTGGTACCTAGTTTATTATAAAGATTATATAGTGTGTTTTGTTGCACATTTCTAATAATATTTTTCATTTCACTTTTTAACTTCTTATACTTTTCTAAATCTTCTTGATTTTTACTCTTTTGTCGTTCTTTAAAACTTACTCGTTTCTTTTGTATTATCTTTTGCACTTCCTCATTCTACCACCAAGTCTCTTTTTATGAATATTTTTCCTTTAGTCTTACCTAAAACTTTCTTACCTATTTCCTCAATATCATTCTTTGGTTTTGACCAAATGTTGTTAACATTGTGATCGGTCATAAATATTGTATATTTATCCCCTTAATTTCGGTACCTTTGTAAACCCGAGTGGTGCAATTAATATGGATTTAACTTGTAATTATGATACTAACCTTCGTTGGCAAGTATTTTGTATTTTTTGTTTCTCTTATGTGCTTTACATATAAATTATGCAAGCGAATCGAAATAATGAAAGAAAGGTTATGAAGGCAGGTTCAGAGGAAATTTGGTAATTCTGTAGCCTGATCCCGGAGGAAGGGCCAACTGTAAAGCTTAAGAGCTCGAAACAACAATAACACTGGAAAAGACGGCACCCAAATCCGAGCTAAGGTGAAAGAGTTATGACCCCTTGAAGTTGAAGAAAAATCCACAGAAGAAAGGAAGAAAAATGAAAATTTTCTAAGTTTGGAAATGAAGGAAAGAAGGCTCCACACCAGCGAATTTCCCCGAACCATAGAGTGAACTGGTTCGGGGTACCTACGAACCGATTCGAGGTGCCTGAGTCATGAAATTCTCCTCAATTGCTGATTGGTCCAAAGAGTCCTATTATGTTACAAACTCTTCTAAAACGTATTTGTGTCTTTGTATTGACTTAGAAAACACAGTTTTGAATAGTTTTTGACAGAGAAAAAAGTAGGATATTACCCTAGGAACATAACTTTGATTTGGTACTTCAAGATTTTATTTTCAGGTTTGATTGCAAGTTTTAATTCAATTTTCATTCTCTCTATTATTGTTCTTGCATGTTTCAGTATACTTTCATTATGATTTCTTTCACATGCAACGTAGTTAATTTATGCATAGTTAGGTTCAATATGTCCAGCTATATTTTTTTGGGTTGGGATGCATGAACTCAACCCGATGTGATCGTTTCATGTGTATAAAATTAATCCTCTAAAATTAAGGATTTATTAGACCGTATTGCGTAGCGAACACAACCATTGTAGATCTTTGGATCTCGTTTGCTTCAGGGTAACCAGGATGCTTTAGAATGCAATGCGAGTGTATCTATTGCATTATCGCTTTACTCGTCCTCTGATTACGTATGGTGCGGTCTTGAACCTCATATACGTAATGCTTGGGAGTACTAAAGACTGGGCCTGATTAATCACTTAAATTTACGATTAATTTTACACTAGCAATACACTAGGGTTGAGGGATTGTATTCCCGGCCTATTTTTCTCTTCATACTTATTAATTCATTCTTATTTATTAATCCTTGATCAATTCATTAGTTCCATAGTCTTAATCTAGTTTCCTTTTACTTAGTAGGATTACTTGCAAATCAATCATTTTTTCCTTCCTTTTAGAGTTGAATTAGGTTGACCCTCTGTCCTTCCGTCGTTACGATTTTCTCGTCCTATTTTCCTGTGGAGACGATTCCGACTTATCGGGTTTATTACTAATGCAACAGGCTTGCAATTGATCTTAGAGAGTACGCACTTTAGAGACACATTCTTAGTCGTGTCTAGTTTTTAGCGCCGTTACCGGGGACTTAGGTAGACGTAGGTTAGATTCCGTTAATCTAAAACTTCGAGAAAAAAAAAAGATAAAAAAAATAAAAATAAAAAAGCACAAAAAGATACTCCATCTCTCAAAAGCCCGTAAATGCAAAATCCTGAACTCACTCTAACTCCCCAAAATACTCCAACCAACATTCTCGAAAACCCGATAGTTGAGTACGACCTCGATAGCCCTCACACTCCAAACGTTCCACAATTCTGGGTTCCATCTCCCACGCCTCCATGCTCAATTGCAAGTAACACTCCAAAGTCCCTCTTAGGACACACTACAGAGCACGCTCCAAGCATACCAAGTGAGGATACAGAGTCATCAAGTGAGAGAGCCATGCCACAACACGGTAGTGTAGCCGCAGGTGAGGAAGAGGTCCTGTACCGCCCTTTGAGAGAAATCTTATATCCCGAGCGAACTGTCACTCCGGGATGCATTTTACTCCCGTATAATGCAGGGAAATTTCACCTTAGGAATGGGATGATCCAGATACTTCCCAACTACCATGGAATGGAATCATAAAATCCATATCTCCACATCCGGGAATTTGAGGAGGCATGAGATACCCTCAGCGATCAAACTTGCACAAAAGATGTGATCTGCCTCAAACTCTTCCCATTCTTGCAAAAAGACAAGGCTAAGACCTAGCTATGGTCTTTACCTCCGAACTTGATTGCATCATGGAATGACTTGCAATCTAAATTCATCGAGAAATTCTTTCCCCCACATCGAACGAACTCTACTAAGGCTTAAATTCAAACCTTTCGATAATCGGAAAATGTGTCGTTTGATAGATGTTACGAACGTTTTAATGAGTTAATAACTTCGTGCCCTCATCATGTATTTAATAAATTGAAAATAATTTCCTTCTTCCATAATGGGATGAATATAAATTCCAAACAACTCGTTGAAACCATGTGTGATGGCCCCTCTGTCAACTTAGACGCCAACGATGCTGAGCTTCACCTGAGGTATGTCGCCGAGACTACCCAAGCATGGGATACATCTGACCCTAGTGCTCATAATCGAACTCGCCAAATGACCACCACTCCATCAGCGACCTGCCTATTTCACATAGAAAAGGATACTATGACGTCCAGTCGACTCGATCTACTTGAGAAAGGAATGCCAGAAATACTTGAGATATGTGCAAGAGGACCAACTGGCTCCATCTCGAATCCCATTGAGAAGGTGTGTGCTATTTGTTAGGCGGGACATTCAACTGAGGAATGTGATAAACTTTTTGCGTGACTTTTGGGTAGGTCGTTGTTGAAAGCCAAGTTAATCAAAACCTCAAATACCTACAAATAATAATAAACTCAAGTGTAGAGGTAAGTAAGGGTATCAATCCACTTTCTAGGGAGTAAAGCACATGGAACAAATTCAATTGTAATTCACTTTTTAGTTTCTTTTTGTGCTTTTTCACTTTTCTAAATTTTTTTTTTAGCTTTTTCAATATTAAAACAATAGGGTGAGGTGAGATCTAAACTAAACTAAACTAAATGAAAATAACTAACTAGAAATTTACTAAAATGAAAAATAAAGTCTAACACTAAAATAAAAGATAAAGTGAGGAAAATAATTGTGAGAACAATCAAGGAGTGGGATTACACCACAAATTTTAGTTATTCTAATTAATTAATTTAATTATTTGAATTCTCCCAAATTAATATTAAAATTACAAATCAACTCTCGTGGCAAGTGTAATTAGAATAGTAATCTTTTAGAAAGTTAAAATTAACACCCCACAACTCTAGAAAATTAGATCTACACTCCTTTTAATTAATCACCCGCTAGGATCGATCAATTAGAATTTATGTCAATCTTAGAAATTAAATTTAGAGTTGAAATTCAAATGATAATACCCCACTTAAGAAACCCCTATCTCTAGTTCGAATCTAAAATGGGTATTATCACTAGAATTTCGATTTTCTCTCGAAAATCATTTACCCTCTCTCGAGGCGTAAATCTAAGGGTGAGGGATCAAATTTAACATTCAAAGGGAAATTTCAAGCAAGCAAACTAATTAAACTAAAATAATATCAAATAAGGGTTTCACCCCACCCCTTGAAAGGGGTTTTAGCCTACCATGGTATAAAATATGACAAATTAATATTCAAAGGCATAAAATAATAAAAGAAGGGAAGAGAACAATCAAACCAAATCTCTTTGCTTATGTTGAACTCCAATCCTTGAAATTGAAGCATACACCTCTTAATTGATCTTCCAAATGATATGAAATTAACTATCCACTCAATTAATTCTCTAACAATATTTAATCTCACAAATATCTAAAAATAAAAAATGAAAAACTATTTACAAGGGAAAATTTTCTAAACTAAACTATCTCTCTCTCTAGAATTTTCTCTCTACAAAGCTCTCTATTTGATGATGATCCATTTTGAGTCTTCATCTCTCTTTAAATATGCAATGGAGCAAAGGGGTATAAGTGGGAATTGGCTAGAGGTGCATGTGTATAAGGTGAGAGCACATGTGGGTGGTGAGGTAAGAATAAATTCAGATTTAGTTTGAGGGGTATTTTGGGTGTTTGGTTAGAAGAGGTTAGTTGGGGGGTATAATAGGTAAAATGGTTAAAAGGTTTAATGGGTTTATTGGCACATGGGGTTTTTGTCTTTTGGTTTGCTTTGGCAGGTAAGATAAACGTTTAAGGCTTGGGAAGGGGAGAAATGGGTTTTAAGTGGGTTTAAGGGTATATTAGGTAAAATTGGCACATGGGGTAATTTGTTGGCATTTGGTTTATGTTTTATGCAGGTCACGTTTTTGTAGAAATGGGAATGGGGTCTTTGCAAAATGGGTTTATGGGATATAGGTATTGGGTTTGACATGGGTGTTGGGTTTGAAGAAGGAAAGGGTTGGACTAAGGGGTAACTGCAGTCGCGACTGAAAGTCACCGGAGTGGGGGGTGAGTTGGTCGGAGGCAGTCGATGGAGGCGAAGTCGGAAGAAGGGGGTCAGGCCGGTGCGAAAATTCCGGCGTTGGGTGTGGTGTTCAGCTCGCGGGTTTCGATCGCCGGAGGCTGCTGGCCGGGAAAGGTATAGGACGCGATCGGGTAGGGGAAAGGTTAGGTGCGCCTGGGCCGTCGCGGGCAGGGCTGCGTGGCTGGAAAGGGGGTAAGGCGATAGTGGTCCGGTGGCAGGGGCAAGCGGCGGGGGTGTGCGATCAGAGTTTGGAGGTGGAGTCGCAGTTGGTTATGTGGGTTTTAATGGGGGTAAGCAGGTGGTTGGGTTTGATGAGAGAGAGTGGTGGGGTTAATGGTATGGGTTGGTTATGGAGGTAGAGGAGAGAGAGGGTGGTTGGAGGTTGAAGAAGATGTGGGGGTGATAGGGTGTAGGTGGGTGTAGGATGTTAGGTAGGGGTGAGGGGTGTAGGATAAGGTGTGTTGTGTGTGTGTTTAATTTATGACCCTACTAAAATAATAAAAAGACTAAAATCTAACTAAAAATAAAACAAATTAAAAATAATAAAATCCTATTCCTATATAAAAATTAAATTAAAACAAAAGAAATAAAAACTTAAAATCTAAATGAAAAATTAAAGTCCTAAAAAAAAAATATAAAATATAGTAAACTAAAAAATAAACTACTAAAACTAATCTTAATAAAATAAGACTAAACTAAAAACTAATCAAAATCAAAATGAAGTAAAATTATATTAATAAAAATAAAATAGAAAAATAGAAAATAAAATCTAAAAATTCTAAAATAAATCCTAAAAATAGAAAAGACTCAAACTAAAAATCTAAAAAATAATAAAAGGGCACAAACTAAACACACACGGTTTTGGGATAAGTTTGGGCTAGGTTAAGGCTCGGGTGAGGTTACGGGATTGGTAATTAGCTCCATAGAATGCACAATTGCCTTGAAATACGCGTTTGAACACCGCAACGTGCATTAAACCTGCATATTAAACATTTAAGCGCATAAGACCCATATTGTCGAGAAATAGCAACTAAAATACAACTATTCGGGGTATAAAATGTACAGTTTTGGGTGCTTATCAGAATGCCTGACGATACCCGCCTACAAAGTTATGCTTCAAGAGCAAGTGAGTGGTGTAGGAGGATTTAAGGGAAATTTCGGTGCACTGCACGGGAATTCTTATAACCCTTCATGGAAAAACCACCCTAGTTTTAGCTATGAGCAACAGGATGCTGCGATGAATCCTAATTCACATGTTTCCCCCCCCTCAACATCACACTTTCAACAAGAACCTCACATGCAGGGACATGTCCAAACACCACCACCTCCAGGGCCATATATCACTCCACCACGGAGAAGTCTCAAGGATATGATAAACCAATTCATCACTGCCCAGAACGCAACCACTGCTAGACATGAGCGCATGATCAACGATATAAATGCGACCATTTCAAAGATGCAATCATCGTTGAGTATTAAAAAGAAGGGGCAAGTTTCCTGCCCAGGAAAAAAGACCTCACCAAGGTCAAACTAGTGTTAGATCCACCTCTACGGAACATCAAGAAATATGTCAAGCTGTGACCACTCTTCGTAGTGGGAGAGTCGTTGATTTATCACCTCCTCCATATGACGTAACCAAAGACAAGGAGATTTCGCCCAGCACGAAAGAGGCCAAAGATGTCCCCTTCAAAAAGAGTGATAAAGAAGACACTAGTGAGCCCGAGGTAGTAGTGAAACCACCCTCCACGACCCCGTTTCCTCAAAGGCTAGTTCCTTCCCACAAAGTAAATCCCCGTGATGAAGTACTAGACGTGCTAAAGCAAGGAAAGTTAAATTTACCTTTCCTCGATGACATTAAGCAAATTCCATCTTATGAAAAAGTCATCAAGGACTTGTTAACAGTGAAGAGGAGGATGAAGGTAAAGAAAAATCTATTTCTAGCACAGAACGTGAGCTCCATTCTACTTAATGATCTCCCGCCAAAATTTAAAGATCCCGGTGCACCCACCATTTCCAGCATCATTAGAGAAAATAAAATTGAAAAAGCCTTACTTGACTTGGGAGCAAGTGTCAATATCCTCCCTTATTCCATTTATAGGCAAATTGAGCTGGGCGACCTCAAGCCCACAAAGATCACTCTCCAATTGACGGATTGAACCGTGAAGATCCCTAGAGGTATAGTTGAGGATGTGATCGTCCAAGTTGACACTTTTTACTTCCCGGTAGACTTTGTCATTTGGGACATGAATCCCTCCTTCACCTCTAACAATCATGTTCCCATCATTCTCGGGTGCCCATTCTTAGCTACGGCTAACGCAATAATCAATACTCGAAATGGGCATATGCAACTCACCTTTGGGATTATATAACCTTAGAGACTAACATCTTCCATATAGCCCAACATATAGGGGAAGAAGATGATCTTCACGCGTTGAGCTTAATCGACGAGATCGTAGAGGATTACTTTGAAGAAAAATATTTTGGAGATTCCCTAGGGAATTGCTTAGTGTCGAGTCACGAGAGTGAGGGGGCGTATATTGAATTTGAGAAAGAAGTTGAGGATTTGAGAGAATTACTTGATGAGAGAGCGTCAAATGAGGACGCGAGAGATGTAAGTTGGGTTTCTTAATTCGAGGAGTTACCTCCAAGGGAGGCACACATGGTTCCCTCCAGCGATAAATTTCCAACCCTCAAATTGAAGAAACTACCCTCCCATGTTAAATATGCATATCTAGGAAATGACGAGACATTTCCTGTTATTGTCTCCTCTAGCCTAAATGAAGAGCATGAGGTTAAGCTATTAAAGATTCTGAGGAAGCACCAAAGTGCTTTTGGTTGGTGTATTACTGATTTGAAGGGGATAAGTCCTTTGATTTTCACCCACAAGATCCACCTCGAGGAGGATGTAAAGCTCTCGAGAGAAATGAAAAGAAGGCTAAACCCCAATATGAAAGAGTGATGAGGATCAAAATCATTAAGTTATTGGATACCAAGATTATCTACCCAATCTCGGATTGCAAGTGGGTGAGACCTATTCAAGTTGTCTCGAAGAAGTCGGGCATGACAGTGATTGAAAATGATAAGGGAGAGCTGGTTCCCCAACGTACCACCACCGGGTGGCGCATTTGCATTGATTATCGAAAACTCAATGCAGGAACTAGGAAAGACCACTTACCCTTGCCATTTATTAATCAGATGCTCTAGAGAGTAATGGGCCACCCTACTACAACTTCCTTGATGGTTACTCCGGATACAACCAAATTAGGGTAGATATACTTGACCAGGAAAAAATGACCTTCACTTTCCCCTTTGGTACGTTTGCCTACAAACGTATGCCATTCGGCTTTTGTACTGTACCCGCGACCTTTTAAAGGTGCATGTTGAGTCTGTTTAGTGACATGATTGAGAGAGGACTTGAAGTGTTCATGGATGACTTTAGAATTTTTGGCACCTCTTCTGATCTTTGTCTGACGAATCTGGAAAAAGTACTTACCCGGTGTGTGGAGAAGAACTTAGTGCTAAATTGGGAGAAATGCCATTTTATGGTCACTGAGGGAATAGTTCTTGGCCACATAGTTTCATCCAAAGGGATTGGAGTTGATAGAGCTAAGATAGATGTCGTAGATGATCTACCCACACCAAAATTGCTCAAAGACGTGCGCTCCTTCTTGGGCCACGCGGGGTTTTATCAAAGGTTCATTAAGGACTTTAGCACCATTGCTAGGCCCTTAAGCAACCTCCTTATGAAGGATACCCCATTCGAGTGGAATGAAGAATGCTAAAGTGATTTTGAAAAATTGAAAAGCATGCTTGTTTTCGCTCCCATCATGCAAGCGTCGGATTAGTCCTTACCATTCAAGCCCATGTATGATGCAAGTGATCTTACAATAGGGGCTGTTTTGGGCCAACGAAAGGATAAAAAGGCTCATGTTATCTACTACGCTAGTCGGACTCTTACCAGAGCACAACTCAATTACTCCACTACGGAGAAGGAATTGCTATCCGTAGTATTTGCTCTAGACAAATTTTGATCCTATCTCATTGGGTCACCCATCACTTGTTTCACCGACCACACGGCTTTAAAATACCTTCTTGCAAAGAAAGACGCAAAGCCGTGCCTCATTAGGTGGATCCTACTCATATAAGAATTTAATCTCTCCATTAGAGATAAAAAAGGAGTAGAAAACGTCATCGCCGATCATCTATCTCAATTTTTGTCTGACGTACCTAGCGATCCGATACCCATAGATGAATATTTTTTTTATGAGTAATTCTTTGCTACCTCTTCTTTGCCCTGGTTTGCGGATATAGTGAATTATCTTATCACAGGAGCCGTCCCTCCCGAGGGGACACCGCAAGATGAGAAGAGGTTCATTACTTGGTCGAGCATATTTTTCTATGGCGATCCCTTCGTTTTTAAATATTACACTGACCAAATCATCCGACGGTGCATACCAGATGATGAGATACCGAAAGTCATCCAATTCTATCATTCGGAAGCTTGTGGAGGTCACTTTTCGATGAAAAAGACAGCCGCTAGGATTCTTCAAAGCGGTTTCTATTGGCCCACAATATTCTGGGATGTGAGAAATGCTTTCAAATCTTGCGATAGGTGTCAAAGGATGGGAGCAATTAACCGATGAGAAATGGTGCCATTAACCCCAATACTCATTATTGAGATATTTAACTGTTGGGGTATTGATTTCATGGGCCCTTTTCCCCTATCTTTTTGTTTCCTATACATCGTTGTCGTGGTAGACTACGTTTCTAAATGGGTGGAAGACATAGCTACTACGATAAATGACCACAAGGTGGTGATTAGGTTCCTACAGGAACACATACTTTCCCGCTTGGGTGCTCCGAAAGCGTTAATTAGTGATAATGGCACGCACTTTTGTAACAGGCCATTCGAGAAACTCATGGTAAAGTATGGCATCGTTCACAAGGTTGGAATGACCTATCACCCACAGACAAATGGGCAGGCCAAATTAGCAAATGGGGAAATCAAGCACATCTTCGAGAAGATGGTCAATCCCAACAAAAAAGATTGGTCACTCCGAATGAATGATTCACTATGGGCCTATCGTACCGCATATAAAAACCCACTCGGCATGTCCCCATTCCTCTTTGTGTATGGAAAACCTTGCCATCTTCCCGTTGAATTAGAGCACAAGGCATATTTGGCGATTAAAAAGGTGAATTATGACATGGATAAAGCCGGTGAAGCTCGCAAGCTTCAATTAAATGAGTTAGAAGAGATACGCAATGACGCGTATGAGAACGCAAAAATTTCCAAAGAAAAGATAAAACCCGCCCGCAATAAGATTATTCGACGCAAAGAGTTTCTTCCCGGGCAAAAAGTGATTCTCTATAACTCTCGGCTTCATCTATTTTCGAGAAAGTTGCGGTCTTGATGGGCTGGCCCGTTCGTTGTGAAGAATGTATTCCCTTATGGAGCTGTGGAATTTGAAGATTTAAAAGGGGGAATACGTTGAAGGTGAATGGACAACGCCTAAAGCCATATCTAGAGGCGTGTGTGGAAGAAGTTGACACCATTTGGTTGTTGGACCCCTTTTACGGGGTAGATTGAGCTAAAAATGAGAGGTTGTCGCACCCCCGACGCGTATGGGGTGAATTCTTATGTACAGTAGTAGTGTATGAGTTAGGATAGTTACGAGTCTGGAGGCACAATTCATGATAGGGCTCAAGGTAGCACACTTTTTGAGAGAGCTTTCACGCATTTCGAGGGTGTGGTAGAGGATTTTCCTTAAACCCGAGGGTCTAGGATATCTTAAGGGGCCGTATTCAAGTGTTGAGGCATAAGAGAACACTTAGATTTTGATAGATGAGAGAAACAAGTTTTCCAGGACAACAAGTTCCCCCAAACCACAGGGCGAACCGGTTCGGGGGCGAACTGGTTCGGGGTACAGTGCGAACCAGTTCGGGGGTCCTGGCAGATTCTTCCCCCCTCTTTTCCAAATTCATTCTGTTCTCCTTTTCCCTCCATTCATTTTACCCACGAATTCTTACCCTCTAAAACTTCCCCCTACCACTTTCAACTCCAAATTCAACTCCCACATTAATCTCCCTCTATACCTATTCCCATTTCCCACCAAAAGTCCTCCCCACACACCTATAAATTCACCATCCACCCCCCTCAATCTCTCACACTTTCACTACTCCATTTCACTCTCTCCCCTCAACACCGTATCCCCCCCTCTCTCTCTCTCTCTCTCTCTCTCTCATAATTTCGTGCCCCGCCAAGCAAACTTCCATCCTCAAAATACGATGACACAACCATTTTTGATGACGAGGGTGTGGGAGCATTTCGATCCATCCAAGAACGTCATTGGACCAAATGCTATTTCTTGGCCACTCGCACCATTCATATTGAGCGATTTGTTAATTGGGAGTAGTTGCTCGACGAAGTCACCGCCCTTTTCCACCATCGGGGGTGGTGCTCATTTCTCTCCCCTACGAGCAAAAAAGTTTTCGAATTTGAAATTTGCCAGTTCTACGCGACGCTCGTGCGCAAATCCTCCACTCTTCATGAGGCATATCTTGACGGCATTCAGATTCCTTTCTCTGTCGCCATTATTGCGCGAAAAATGCGAGAAAAAGGGGTTGTCCTCCCCGTGCCTTTCATGTATCCCACCAATGGTGCCCCCGCCCTAAAGTTGAATGTGTCGCCCGAATGGAACCGGGGGAGGAATGGCTGCGTGACTCATTTCCGATAGGAAGTCTTTCGAACACGGTGCGATTCACGCACCTCATTGCATGTGGAGCAATCCACCCAACCACCAACGATTCGGTGGTCAGGAAGCGTCACGCCAACTTTTTATACCATTTCCTTGACCCCGAGAGCACTATTAATCTGGCCCAACTTTTCTATGTGGATATCATCCATGCAGCCTGTGACGAGTGGGGAAAAGTAGCGCTCTCGTACGCCCGCCTTATCACTGAAATTCTAATTGATGCTGGGGTTGACGATCCGGAGAAGCAAGTCAAACTCCCCCGCCCAATTGGATGTACTTCTACCACCCGTAGTGAACGCTAAATGAGGGTGGCCCATCCCGACAGTCCTATTCTCGATGATGATCCCGATGAGGGTGTAGGGAATGAGGGTAATGACGCCCCAATGATGGATGTGGAGGACGAAGGAGAGTATGATGAAGATGAGGATTACGACAACACGCCGGAACCTGTGGACCTTGCAAATCGTATCACCTCCCTGGAGTCTTGTTTCGATGGGTTCGTAAATGAGTAACGACACGACACTAGCATGATGGTGCGTCTACAAGCCGATCTCTATCGCCTTCAAGTGCGTCCGAACGCTCCTCTCCCTATATACTTTTATGACCCTTATGATCCCAATGCGCCCGGTAGCTCATACCCACCCCCGCACCTTAAACCCATGCTGTCAAGCTCCTATTTTTTTCGCATTATTAGGATGTGTGCATCACTTTCGATGTTTCATCATTGTAACCCATGCCTCTTTAATGAATAAAATCTGCATTTCTCTTTATTTGCTTGTTTTATTTCTTGCACTCATTATTTCGTCTTCCTTAGATTTTAGTCCTTTTGATTGAGGTCAATGCAAAAGTCTAAGTTAGGAGGGGTGATAAGTGTGTGTTTCTTAAACTTTGCAAATTTTTCAAAAGGCCCAAAAATATTTACTAAAAAAAAAAATTGAAAAATTAAAAAATTTTGAAAAACCAAAAATATTTTTTTTCAAAATAAATAAAAATTGGAATTTAAATTTTTCAAAAATATCACCTTTATTCTATTTGAACGCTCAAATTGTTAAATCTCAATTGCACTAAGCCGAAATTGACCAAAGATGGAAATTGTGTGAAAATTGACGACTTAACGAATAAGTATGGAGATTAACAAAACCTCGTGAGGTTTTGAGCCTATCAATCTTTTTAGTTTTTTTTAAATCAATTCGAGATAATGGTTAACTCATAGTTCGGATTCAGTATTTTAAAGAAGTCGTTGATGATCTCAATTCTTTGTTTTGATCGGTTACGAGAAACACTTGTGATGTTGCCTCGAAAAGTGCGCTACAAATCTCTAAATTAATTAATCTCGAGACGCATATGGTAAATTAATAAGTAATTCGGACAATGAAGTAGGCCATCGGTTGTTACCCAAAAACATTAGCCATAAAAAGATGTGAAAAATTATCCTTTTGATAACCCAATTGAGCCGAATAAAATTTTTCCTTTTCGTTTGGTAACCCGAAAACCCAAGTAGCCCGGAATTGTGAAAATTGGTAATGTCATCAAGTAAGTACAAATAGTGCAATAAAAAGGGGCAAGAAAAAGAAAAAAAAAGATTGATAGAAAAATGCTCAACAAAAATCACCAGAAAAAGAATAGAAAATGAGCAAAATCCCGAAAAAGCACTAAGGGACATCATAAGAAAATTTTCCAATTACAGATTTCCCAACCATTTCCATGTTACCCAATACACCTTTAACCTGAAGAGTCATACCGAGTCCAAAATGCTAAATTAATTATCGCGTGGAGAGCTAAGACACTAAAAGATAATATAAGAGATTAAATGGTGTGAACTAGAGGCAATGTTTCTGTTTTTCAAAAACCGTATTCCGATGAAGAGATCATTTCACCATATATTTCCATCCTTTTAAAATAGTATACATAAATTTGTGTTTCAATGCATTTACTCTTTATGATACGCATACCGAGAGAATAGCCACAATTAGAGTGATTTGTTTGTGAGAGCATCCCATGAGCATTTGAATCAAAGCGACTTTTCGGAAAGCAACGTAATGATTAATCGGTGGAAATTTGAGGTTAATTTTTGGATTCGCACACACACACACACGACAAATTGAGACTCTTTTCAACATGAAATTATGGTGATTATTTTTCAAAAAGTTTAAATTGTACAATTTTTAAGTATTTTGATTTTTCATTGAGTCTAAGTCGAATTTTGTGGGTATCTTCACTGCAAACCCTCATGAGACAACACTCGTCCTACTAGGGTAAGCTAGGGGTTTAACGACTTGTTGCATACGCTAAATGCAATCGCTTGCCCGTGACCAAGGAATTATATCCCAATAAAGTGTTTAGAAGAGTTATGACGTTATTCCTTTTCTTTTACATTAATCGGGACGTGCAAAGTTCTAAGTTAGGGTGATTTGATCGGGCATAAATATTATATATTTATCCCCTTAATTTTGGTACCTTTGTGACCCGAGTGGTGCAATTGATATGGATTTAGCTCGTAATTATGCTACGAACCTTCGTTGGCAACTATTTTGTGTTTTGTGTTTCTCTTATGTGCTTTACAGGTAAATTATGCAAGCGGTGCGAAAGAGAAATCGAAATAATGAAAGAAAGACTAAGAAGGCAAGTTCAGGGGCAATTTGTTAATTCTACAGCCTGATCTCGAAGGAAGGTAAAATTGGAAAGTTGAAGAGTTCGGAACAATGATAACATTGAAAAGACGTCACCCAAATCTAAGCTAAGGCGAAAGAGTTATGACCCCTTGAAGTTGAAGAAAAATCCACAGAAGAATGGAAGAACATAAAAATTTTCTAAGTGTGGAAATGAAGGAAAGAAGGCTTCACACCAGCGAATTTCCCCTAACCACAGAGTGAACTGGTTCAGGGGTGAACCGATTCGGGGTACCTGTGAAACGATTCGAGGTGCCTGAGTCACGAATTTCTCCTCAATTGCTGATTGGTTCAAAGAGTCCTATTATGTTACAAACTCTTCTAAAACATATTTGTGTCTTTGTATTGACTTAGAAAACACAGTTTTGAATAGTTTTTGATAGAGAAAAAAGTAGGAGATTACCCTACGAGCATAACTTTGATTTGGTGCTTCAAGATTTTATTTTCGGGTTTGATTGCAAGTTTTAATTCAATATTCATTCTCTCTATTATTGTTCTTGCATGTTTCAGTATACTTTCATCATGATTTCTTTCACATGCAACGTAGTTAATTTATGCATAGTTAGGTTCAATATGTCCAGCTAGATTTTTTTGGGTTAGGATGCATGAACTTAACCCGATGTGAGCGTTGCATGTGTATAAAATTTGTGGGTACCCGGAATTGGCATTACAGGCCTAAACGAGTAGTCCAATTAAAACGGCCCAAAGTCCAAGCCCTTCGCACCTTAACATAAATTTAGTTGTAACTTAGTCTTCTCCCATGTTCTCAAATAGAGATATTCCAGGAGAAGATGGTAAACGTGGGGGAGTCCAACACCCCCACTCCCCAAAGACATATATGTATATAATAAACCCTAGGTCTGGGGCAAAAGACACGCACTGTATTCTCTGTAAACACTCCCCGGAGTACATAGAAATAATACTGACTGCACCACCATGGACGTAGGCATTCTTTCTGAACCACGTACATCTCCTATTGTGTGATTGGAATTTTATGTTTCTTAGTTTACTTGGTGATTGCGCTGTTCTCATCTATTTGTGTTGCAAATAATTATCACCACAATTGGCGCCGTCTGTGGGAACGTTAATCGTCCCTGAGAAAGCCCACACCAACAAAGAAGTTTGAAATGTCTGGTCACAGTAGTAATGCTCCTCAGGCAGGAGATATCCAAGAACAACCTGCTCCTCGCAGGATCAGATCTGAAGTTCGGCGTTCAGATCAGAGGGCTCGCCTAGAGAGTCCAGCCTCAGAAGAAAGCCAAGGACCAGCGAGGTCCACGCAAATATCCAGGTTGATTGATGCCTATGAGGCGAGGATCCAAGAGAAGAGGGAGTCTTCTCGCAAGCACGAAGCGGAGAATGCTCACGTCAAAAGAAGATTAGAAAGAATGGATATTGAGCTCCATCGTGGCACCAGGAGACGTCCGTACTGCACTCCTAGCCCTTAGGGGAGCAAGTCTCGCAGCCGAGGAAGGAGCCCTAGATGCGGGTCCCAAAAAGTTGAGGGAAACGAGTCAGAGGATGACCTGATCGAGCAACTATGACTAGCTCGCAATTATAGGAGCCCAGCACGCAGCAACGAGAACATACGGAGTCTCATTCGAAGAGATATGGACCAACACCCCGCGCATCACGGTACCATATTGACTCGAGAGCTCACTAGGCGAGCTCTCAAAACTCAGATGACATCACCTTTCTCAAGGGAAATAGAGGAAGAGGAATCCCTCAAGAAATTTGCTATTCCGAGGTTCAAGATTCATGATGGTAAAACTGATCACATTGATCACGTCAGATATTACAGGTAAGCCATGACCCTCTGGAACCATCGAGACGCACTGATGTGCAAAATTTTTTCCTCGAGCCTGCATGACGTGGCATAAAAATGGTTCGAAAGGCTCCCCCATAGGTCCACCAGAAGCTTCAAGTCTCTGGCCTAACTCTTTATAGACCGCTTCATTACTAGTTGCTCCCATCCCAAAAGGATGAATGCTTTGTTAACAATGAAAAAGACACCTCAAGAGACCCTCTGAGACTACGCAAAGAGGTACTGGGAGTTATTCAACGAGGTCGAGGACTGCTCGGAGCAAGTGGAAGTGGCCTCTTTCAAAATTGGGCTACCCAACTCTTCCTTCCTGTACCAGTCCCTGACAAAAAAAGAGGACATGACCATCGATGACCTGATGGCTCGCATCGAGAAATATGCCAAGGTGGAGGATGTGACCCACCTCAGCACAGGGGAAAACGATCGAACTAAGCTCGCTGCCAAAAGCAGTGACAAAACTATGAACCAGAAGAAAGGAGGAAAGAATGGGGACAAGAATGGCTCCAAGAACGGAGGCAACAACGATGTGGCAAAAGCATTTCAGGACGTCAACACTGTCTTCAGAGAACCAATTTACAAAATTCTCACAAAAATTAAAGACGAGCCATTTATTAAGTGGCCCAGAAAGATGGGAGGAGATCCCTCAAAGAGAAACAACGCGCTAAGATGCGCTTTTCATAAAGAAGGAGGACATAAGACTGAGCATTGCAAGGCTCTTAAGTCCCACCTCGAAGAGTTGGCCCAGTCCGGGCTCGGATTTGGGTGCCGTTTCTTCCAGTGTTCTCGTTGTTCCGAGCTCTTCAACTTTCCAGTTGACTCCTCCTTCGGGATCTGGCTGAAGAATTACCAAAATGCCCTTGAAATTGCCTTCTTAGCTTTTCTTTCATTGTCTCGCTTTCTCTTTTGCGCTGCTTGCATAATTAACCTGTAAAACCAATAAGAGAAGCACGAAACACGAAATACTTGCCAATGAAGATTAGTAGCATAAATGTGCATCAAATCCATATAGTTTACATCACTCGGGTTCACAAATGCACTGAAATTAGGGGAATAAATATACAATATTTATGTCCAATCACGTAGTAAGTTGGAAAAACCCTTCGAATTAAAGTTTGAAACGAACCATTATACTTGATATATAATAATGGGAAAATAAGGATAAATGTTGTGAATGTGGGTTATGGGATAAACCTAAATTGATATAATAAAAGTGGTATATTTATATGATTGTGTATGCATATATTATATACTTGTGAAAATCATGCCCGCGCTACTTGCTATCCCTGAGGTTTCCGCGCTGGGGCGATCTTATCTCGTGTGCCTTATGGGGGATATTGACTCGTACCCTAGAAGATAGAAATCCTAGGTACAGGCTATCGAATCGGTAGTCACGGTCCTAAGAGACGTGAGGGTATGTACTGACCTCTTGGACTTGGAACCTATGCTTCGCCTCAATATTGTTTGTGTATGTATTTATACAGTTCGAGAGTGATTCCAAACTTATATTCCCTTTAGTACGATTGATACGGGGATTGGATAGCAGAGTATGCCCGCACCATAATTTTTATGTGAGGTGCTGTTAGAATATATATATTATACGAGTATTTAATATATATATATATATGAACTTTTGAAATTTGGGAAACTGCCTACTGTGGTATGGTAAGTAAGACATGTGAAATGACTCAAATTGGAAATACTTGTTTCGAAAAGTATAATATGATATTGAAAAACTTTATGAATCAATAAAGTTAAAATGAGCGTTTTGTATTAAATGAAATTATCCTTTTAAACCATGATGTTGTTAAATCATAAATCTTGAGAGTCACCTAAGATAAGTTAAATCCTTGGGGAAAGATAGTGTGATATACGATGAGATAAACCATTGGGAAGGTTAGTGCGATAGGAGTGCACATTAGAAGAGAGGTGAGAATTTCTCAAGAGAGTGTCGCACTAATATGTTGTTGCATTGGCCTGTATCAATTTAAATACTTGCTAAACGAATTTTTAAATCATATACACTATCGGGCTCTGAACCGTTTCTATTCCTCTTTCTCTCTTGTATATATATGTATATATTACAGGTGCCCAGCCACAGGGGCGTCTTGCTTAGGATCCCTTGGAAGGAACGTGCTGCAGCTTAGGTGGGAGTCGCAGGCCACTTGATTAGACGATTTCATTTACTTGATTCCACTTCTATCATTCTCAGTTATTGGGGCATGTGTCGCCCTTTCCACTATTTAGCTGTTTTATTGGGACAATTGTATTTCAGTTATTTCTGGTACTGTTACTTTGGGATTTATTCAGCATGCATGTTTTACTTTAAGTTTTAAATGCTTGGATTTAGTTGTTGAATGTTTAAATTAATTGGATTTTATGTTCCAGGATTATTGTGGTGTGATTCTTTAAATATTAAATTATTGTAGATAATTAAATCTTTATTTTCAAAATAAAATTTGGAAAGAAATGGTTAAAATTGGTTTTGACACTTAGCTTAATTAAATAGGGTGTTAAATTTGGAAAAGTTATTTTTACGACAGTGATGCTAAGAATGAACCAACTGTTCACCTTGATTTTAATTTAATAATGGAGTGATCGCCCGGTATTTAATTAGGCGGGGTGTCACAGGTGGTATCAGAGCATCAGGTTCTAGTATCCATAGGATCTGTACGGCTTATTTTCGCTTTCAGCTTAACGTTTTTACTATAGAGCCCTATTTTTAGGATTGTTGTATTTCTGCTTTTACGTTTACGTCTTCAGCCATTTGGGATTTGATAATGACTGTAGACTAATAAACTTCTTCACGTTTCAGATGCCTCCGAGATGTGCACCGAAGGATAGGCGTTCCCAGGCCGAGCAGCCAGCAGCTCCGGCACAAGGCACTATGAATGCTAATGAAGTAGCCGCCATTGTTGCTCAGGCGGTGAATACCGCGCTAGCGGTGGTTCAGCAGGCTCCACCCCAGATTCAGGCAGTGGCGCCAGTACCAGCATATCTTCCATCTGCATGGGAGAGGGTTAGGGATGCTTTTCAGATGGTGCATCCCCCTGAGTTCTCTGGTAGCTCAGATATCGTCACAGTCAGCCAATAGAAGAAAGACATCCAGCGGCATCTTCATATGTATGAGTGCACCGACGTGCAAAGGCAATAATTGGCTTCCTTTAAGCTGGTGGGGGCTGCTTTGCAGTGGTGGGAGTCCACTACCACCTTGGAGGAGAGGGACACGATCCCTATTCAGTCGTTCTGGGAGCGGTTTGACCGCAAGTAGTTTCCACCCACCGTGCAGACTGAGATAAGGCAAAAATTACAGAATTTGAAACAGGAGAACTCTACCATTGCTGAGTATGAGGAGGAGTTCACGAGACTTCTCACCATAGTGCCAGATGAGGCACCTACTGAGAGTAAGAAAATTATGTTGTTTGTCGACGGGTTAGCTTGGAGGATCCGTCCGCATCTTATAGGGAATCTATCTCTGAGTACTTTCACTGATGTACTCAATGCTGCGTTACTACATTGCCAGGATCACCGCTTCCATCTGCAAGGAAGCAAGAGAGCAAGAGAGTCCAGCCAGCAGGGCAGGACCGGGGGTAGTAGTGCTAGTGCGGTACCATCTCATGGACAGACTCGTCAGCACGAGCAAAGTTCCCATCAGGGGGACCCTGCTAAGCGATTCTGTTCAGGTGATTCTAGACAGGGATTTGGGGGTTATAGGCAGGGCCAGCAGGGCCAGCCTAATCAACAGGGCCAACAGCGTGCTAATCAGGGCCAATAGGGCCAGTGGCGGGGAGGTAAAGGCCAGCAGGGCCGTGGTCAGCAGGGTCAGAGGGGAGGTAACTTCAGAGGCCGGTGTTTTGTATGCGACAAGCATGGTCATAAGCGCTAGGATTGCCCAGAGGGTAATAGGGCCCCACAGCAACAGGGTGCCCGTAATGAGCCGCAGAGACCATTTTTTCCACCTGCCCTCCCAGCTCTAGCCCAGGTGCCAGCCCTCCCAGCCATTCCAATAGCTCCAGTGCAGCAGGGGCAGTTACAGTACGGACGTGTCTATAACGTCCACCAGGCAGCAGCTCCACAAGCACCACCCGCGATTAAGGGTATATTTCCTATCCATGGTACTATGGGTCGGGTTTTGTTTGATACTTGGGCGACGTATTATTTTATAGATACGCATTTTACGAAGGCCTTAGGGTTGTTAGCCATAACAGAGAGCACAGTGATGTGTGTAGACCCACCACTGGGGAGTGGGTCACTTATCTTCTTTATATGCCAGGGAGTGGGGGTAGAGATTGGTAGTTTGGTATTACCTGCAGACATGTTAGTCTTAGATATGCATGAGCATTATGTTATTATCAGTATGGATTGGCTCGCAGCTTATAGAGCGATGATTGATTGCT
The DNA here is from genome assembly GCA_949130495.1 of Sambucus nigra. NCBI lineage: Eukaryota > Viridiplantae > Streptophyta > Magnoliopsida > Dipsacales > Adoxaceae > Sambucus > Sambucus nigra. The sequence continues at coordinate 142,147,342 of OX422218.1, forward strand.
TCGGTGGGAGCATTGTTTTTGCCATTCCGGGGCAAGATATGTTTGTAGTGGCGATGCCTCGCCCAGAGGGAGGCTCGACTGCTCATTTGTATTATATAGAGAAGGATACCTCTAAGGAGGTTGTGATTCCGTTAGACTCGATTCCAGTTGTCCGTGAGTATTCCGATGTGTTTAAGGAGATACCAGGCCTACCCCCCAGTCGAGAGATAGACTTTGTCATAGATTTATTGCCAGATACGAGACCTATAGCACGCGCTCCATACCGTATGGCTCCGGCGGAGATGCGAGAGTTACGAGATCAAATAGAGCAGCTGTTAGGTCAGGGCTTCATTCGCAGGAGTATCTCACCTTGGGGCGCTCCAGTCTTGTTTATGAAGAAGAGAGATGGTTCACTGAGGTTATGTGTGGACTACCGGGAGTTGAACAAGGTCATGATACAGAATAAGTATCCGTTGCCTCGAATCGATGATCTGTTCGACCAGCTGAAGGGAGCAACTTTCTTTTCGAAGATAGACCTGAGGTCGGGGTACCATCAGCTACGTATTAGAGAGCAGGATGTTTCAAAGACTGCCTTCTTGACGAGATATGGGTCTTACGAGTTCAGAGTGATGCCATTTGGTCTCACAAATGCTCCAGCCGTATTCATGGACTTAATGAACCGAGTATTCAGAGAGTTCTTGGATCAGTTTGTCATCATCTTCATAGATGACATTTTGATATATTCACACTCCGAGGAGGAGCATGCCGAGCACTTGAGGCAGGTTCTTCAGACTTTACGAGAGCATCAGTTGTATGCTAAGTACGAGAAGTGTGGATTCTGGTTGCGAGAGGTACAATTCTTGGGGCATGTTGTTTCTGAATGGGGGATAGCAGTTGACCCGAGTAAAGTGTCAGCGGTGAGGGAGTGGGGACAGCCCACGACACTGACAGAAGTGCATAGTTTCTTGGGGTTAGCCGGATACTACAGGAGATTCATTCGGGGATTCTCCAAAATAGCGGGTCCATTGACGAACCTAACTCGCAAAGGGGTACCATATGTTTGGGATGATGCTTGTCAATTGTTTTTCGACGAGCTGAAAGACAAGCTTACTTCAACACCAGTCCTTGCTTTACGGAAGCCGGGTGTGGAGTACCTGGTTTACACCGATGCCTCTTTACGGGGACTTAGGGGAGTACTTCAGCAGGAAGAGAAGGCTATAGCTTTTGACTCCCGCAAGCTTAAGCCGCATGAGAAGAAATACCCCACCCACGACCTGGAGTTAGCGGCGGTCGTCTTTGCATTAAGGATATGGAGACACTATTTATTGGGGGAGAAGTTCCGTTTGTTCACAGACCACAAATCACTGTAGTACTTGTAAACTCAGCGAGAGCTGAATATGCGTCAGCGCAGATGGTTAGAGTTTGTGAAGGACTATCAGTTCGACATACAGTATCATTCGGGGAAGGCCAACGTAGTTGCTGATGCGTTGAGTCGTAGACCGGTAAAAAAGGTAGCGGACGTATGGAAAGCGAAGTGGAAGGAGTTGGGTCACCAGGACGCAGTAGCCCGTTCCTTCATATCTGTTATGACAGTCACACCCGAGATTTTTACGAGGGTAATACAGGCCCAAACCACAGACCCATTTTGCCAGGAGCAGATTGTACGACTTTTAGCCGAGGGTGCTGAGTCCTATTCTGTTAGTTCTGATGGGGGTTTGAGGTTTAATGGGAGGTTAGTGGTTCCAGAAGGAGCAGAATTGCGTCATGAAGTGATGACCCAATCTCATGGGTCCCGATTTGCGGTACATCAGGATATGAGGAGGCAATACTGGTGGAGTGGGATGAAGAAGGACATTGCTGAGTTCGTGTCCAAGTGTTCTACCTGCCAGCGAGTGAAGGTGGACCATCAGAAACCTTTAGGATTGCTTCAGCCATTGGAAGTACCCGCGTGGAAGTGGGAGAGTATTTCCATGGATTTTATTACATGGTTGCCTACATAACAGCGGGGCCACGACTCTATCTGGGTGATTGTAGACCGTTTGACCAAGGTGGCTCATTTTCTGCCGGTGCGGACAGATTATACCACGGGTCAGTATGCTCAGTTGTTCATTTCTGAGATTGTCAGATTACATGGGGTGCCCCTGAATATTGTGTCAGATAGAGACAAGATTTTCGTGTCACGTTTCTGGGAAAGCTATCAGGAGGCTATGGGTACTGAGTTGAGGCTGAGTTCAGCTTATCACCCACAGACAGATGGACAAACATAGCGTACTAATCAGATGTTAGAGGATATGCTACGCATGTGTGTTCTTGATTTTGGAGGAGGTTGGGAACCACATCTTCCACTGGTAGAGTTTGTTTATAATAACTCTTATCAGTTTACGATTGGTATGGCTCCATGTGAGGCTTTGTATGGCAGGCCTTGTCGTTCTCCAACTTGTTGGCTCGAGGTGGGGGATAACAAGTTGCTAGGACCAGAGGTAATTCAGGAAACCTCCGCGAGGATTGAGATGATTAGGAGTCGCATTCGAGTAGCCCAGGACAGGCAGAAGAGCTACGCCGATGCGAAACGGTTCTTCCGGGAGTTTAATGTGGGGGACGAAGTGTTACTGCGTGTATCTCCTATGAAAGGAATGATGAGGTTCGGGAAGAAAGGGAAATTGGCCCCGAGGTACGTGGGACCATTTCCCATTATCGAGAGGATTGGGCCGGTAGGATACAGATTGGGACTACCAGAGCATTTACATCGCATTCACGATGTATTCCACATCTCGTCGTTGAGACGGTATCTTCGGGATGATATTGCCCATACTCACATCGCGATAGATGAGATAGACTTACAGCCTGACAACTCTTACGAGGAGAGACCGGTGGCTATCCTAGACTATAGTGAGAGGAGATTGAGGTCGAAGATAGTTCCACTTGTACGGGTCCCGTGGGAGCATCATAATGTGGAGGAATCCACTTGGGAGCGCGAGGCCGATATGCGCGAGAGATATCCAGATTTGTTCGTACCAGGTATGCCTTATTTTCCGAATTTCGGGACGAAATTCCGTTATTAGGGGGGAAGTATGTAATACCCCGTATTTTTATGCTATATTAATTTGGGGATTTATTAAATTTAATGTGAATTAATTATTTAATAAAAATCCGAAAATTAATTATGTTATAATTATTAACGTGATGAGAGTTAGTAATTATGGGAAAATTTGTTGAATATTACTAATGAGAAAAGTAATATATAATAGTGGTCATATTAAATGTCACGAGTGAATAAAATGCCAATTTTAGAAATTTGAGTCGGGACGCGCCTGTGTCGCGTCGGGACTAAATATTGATAAATAAAAGTAAATATTTTATAAGTTATCCGTATGGTCATTTTGAGTGCACCAACGCGTCCGTAAGGGTCAAGATAGTCAGAAAAGTATACCCGGGGGTTTGATTTGGGTCTCAGAGCGTTTTTAGGCCTAATTAGTACCTCGGGAGGGCATTTTAGTCATTTTGTATTTTTGGGTAATTAAACCCACGAAAATTAAAGGGGTTATATCAGATGTTTAGGTTATCTCCTAGGGTTAGATAACTCAAAACACTAGAACGACCATTGGAGAGGAGATGCGAGAGCTCTCAAGGCATTCCAAGGCTCAAAACTCAACCGTTTGCACCACCGCCAACGCGTAGATCGCGAGACGGGGAACGCAACCACACCAAATTCAACACCAAACCAGATTTCTGAAAATTCCAGGCAAGTGTTTATCTTGATTATTTCATTGATACATCTTTCATATTGGTTTAGGAATGATTAGGATGAATTGTATGGAAGAAAAACCCAATTTGAGATGGGAAATTGCATGTAGTGATGACTTAAATGATATTCTGGAAATCTTTTGTGATGTAGAGGATTAAACCACGAAATTTTGAGGTTGTATAAGAAGGAAACCTTAGAGCCAATCAGAATAAAGGAGGCAGATTCGCGCATCAGGCCCCCCGAATCGGTTCGCATGTACCCCGAACCGGTTCGCCCCTGGGTTCGCGAATGTTTGCTGGTCTGGGGTGCTTTTTCTTCCATTCAACACTTAGAATTTTTTTCTTGTTTTCTTTCCTTTCTTCCTTGGATTTTTCTTCAACTTCAACGGGTCATAACTCATTAACCGTAGCTCGGATTTGGGTGCCGTTTCTTCCAGTGTTCTCGTTGTTCCGAGCTCTTCAACTTTCCAGTTGACTCCTCCTTCGGGATCTGGCTGAAGAATTATGAAAATGCCCTTGAACTTGCCTTCTTAGCTTTTCTTTCATTGTCTCGCTTTCTCTTTTGCGCTGCTTGCATAATTAACCTGTAAAACCAATAAGAGAAGCACGAAACACGAAATACTTGCCAACGAAGATTAGTAGCATAAATGTGCGTCAAATCCATATAGGTTACATCACACGGGTTCACAAATGTACTAATAAATATACAATATTTATGTCCAATCACGTAGTAAGTTGGAAAAACCCTTCGAATTAAAGTTTGAAACGAACCATTATACTTGATATATAATAATGGGAAAATAAAGATAAATGTTGTGAATGTGGGTTATGGGATAAACCTAAATTGATATAATAAAAGTGGTATATTTATATGATTGTGTATGCATATATTATATACTTGTGAAAATCATGCCCGCGCTACTTGCTATCCCTGAGGTTTCCGCGCTGGGACGATCTTATCTCGCGTGCCTTATGGGGGATATTGACTCGTACCCTAGAAGATAGAAATCCTAGGTACAGGCTATCGAATCGGTAGTCACGGTCCTAAGAGACGTGAGGGTATGTACTGACCTCTTGGACTTGGAAACTATGCTTCGCCTCAATAGTGTTTGTGTATGTATTTATACAGTTCGAGAGTAATTCCGAACTTGTATTCCCTTTAGTACGATTGATACGGGGATTGGATAGCAGAGTATGCCCGCACCATAATTTTTATGTGGGGTGCTGTTAGAATATATATATTATACGAGTATTTAATATATATATATGAACTTCTGAAATTTGGGAAACTGCCTACTGTGTTATGGTAAGTAAGACATGTGAAATGACTCAAATTGGAAATACTTGTTTTGAAAAGTATAATATGATATTGAAAAACTTTATGAATCAATAAAGTTAAAATGAGCGTTTTGTATTAAATGAAATTATCCTTTTAAACCATGATGTTGTTAAATCATAAATCTTGAGAGTCACCTAAGATAAGTTAAATCCTTGGGGATAGTGTGATATATGATGAGATAAACCATTGGGAAGGTTAGTGCGATAGGAGTGCACATTAGAAGAGAGGTGAGAATTTCTCAAGAGAGTGTCGCACTAATATGTTGTTGCATTGGCCTGTATCAATTTAAATACTTGCTAAACGAATTTTTAAATCATATACACTATCGGGCTCTGAACCGTTTCTATTCCTCTTTCTCTCTTGTATATATATGTATATATTACAGGTGCCCAGCCACAGGGGCGTCTTGCTTAGGATCCCTTGGAAGGAACGTGCTGCAGCTTAGGTGGGAGTCGCAGGCCACTTGATTAGACGATTTCATTTACTTGATTCCACTTCTATCATTCTCAGTTATTGGGGCATGTGTCGCCCTTTCCACTATTTAGCTGTTTTATTGGGACAATTGTATTTCAGTTATTTCTAGTACTGTTACTTTGGGATTTATTCAACATGCATGTTTTACTTTAAGTTTTAAATGCTGGGATTTAGTTGTTGAATGTTTAAATTAATTGGATTTTATGTTCCAGGATTATTGTGGTGTGATTCTTTAAATATTAAACTGTTGTAGATAATTAAATCTTTATTTTCAAAATAAAATTTGGAAAGAAATGGTTAAAATTGGTTTTGACACTTCGCTTAATTAAATAGGGTGTTAAATTTGGAAAAGTTATTTTTACGACAGTGATGCTAAGAATGAACCAACTGTTCACCTTGATTTTAATTTAATAAAGGAGTGATCGCCCGGTATTTAATTAGGCGGGGTGTCACACGCGCGAGCACTTTTAATATTCAATATTGTTTTTATCTAACACGATCTTAATACTCATTAATCTATCTTCCCATCGTTTAACATCCATGACTTTATCTTTCATATAGTGATAAAAAGTAATATCCACCCCATTTTTACGATTATAAAATCCCTCCCGACTAAAATAATTTATAACCTTCTCCTATCTCTCAAACCTTTTCACCCTACCATTTAGTTTTTTGCACACATGCTATGTTGACTTTCCTCCATTTTAAGGTATCCCTAAATTCTTTACACTTGCCAGTTAGTGTTCCTAAATTCCACATACCAAATCTGATTTTATGTTTGTTATTTTTATTTACATTTCTTATTTTAATTAGAGAATCCATCACAAGATTTGACATAGATTTTACAGTCGGCTGTCAACCCGAGACTAACCCACCTCGTTTCACATCTAGAATTGGGCACCGACAATGGTAAAGCTAAAGAGATTAAATGATTATTTATTTATTTAATAAATTAACTACTCTTATAGATAAAAATGCAAAATAAAAGTGCTACCCAATAAAACAACAGTACAATATATATACCAACAATAATTATACAACACAAATATAACATATCTAGGTAAAAAAATCATACAAATTAACTAGAATAGTAAATAATGGAAATACCACACCTGGGTAATGAAAATCTCCCTGCAATGAGTCATCTTGCAATGTTACTCTCACAAATATACTTGAAAGAAAAACATCCCCGTTACAGATTATACAACCTTAGTTCGATCGATCACAACTCTATTATACTTTGAGATGAAAGTATTTGGCCGACGAAATTGTTTCTCTCACAATATACTTGAAAGACAAACAACCCTGTTATACAATTTCACAACTCTCACTTATGCGATTTTCTCAAGTGGAAACAACCCTTATTAAGAAATTCAATCTAAATACAGAATACAAATTTCCACCAACCCAGATCAAGAATCGCCTAAGCCCCAAACTTTTTTTTTTTTTTGATAAATGACCTGTTTTAATATATCTAATTCTATAACACAACGGAGAATTAAAGCATTTGTCTGAATAAAATTTGACAGCAGTACTTGACAAACTCAAATGGTGAATCGATTGAAATAAATGATGTACACTAGGACCTTGATTCTAAGCTTCGTTCTTGACCAGCAGAATTAAATTTTCTGCGTGGTCGATTTGACCGATTAAATCTGAAGTCCATGTCCCGTTCTTGATTCTCTACCTCATATAATTTGTCTTCAAAAGGATAGATCCAAGACTCGGTACTCAAATCAGAAAAAACAATAGTCCAGCCAAAAAATAACACTCCGACCCAAAAAATAACAGAGAGTGGAGAAAATCGGAGATGGCGATCGAAAGTGGCTATCCGAAAAGAAAAATACAGCCCAAGGCTTATTTTGTTGAGTTCTGACAATGAGCCCGTGATGGGTAAAAATCTGGTGAGAATGAATTGTGTATAACGGCAGGGGTTGTGTGAGAAATGGGTTCATCCCACCCCCTGAAAGGTTTTTTTTAGCCTAACATGATATGAAATATGATAAACAAATAATCAAAGGCATTAAAATATAAGAGTAGAGAAAAGAACAATCAAACCAAATCTCATTACATCCAATTGAAATCCAATCTTGAATGAGAAGCATACAATCCTCAATTTGAGTGATCAGGAAAAATATAAATGAAAATATCACACTCAATTTGAAACTCACTACAATTTATTCCCCTCAATTTAAATAAAAAATAAAATAACTACTAAAATTTATTTCAACCTAAAAATATCTCTTTACTTTCTCTCCACAACTCTTCTCTTTTTTCCCTCAAATGGGCATGGTCTTCATTTATACATGCCAAAATTTGGAGCTAGAGGCAAAGTTGGAAGAATAAAGGCGCATGAGGCGTGTGAGGTAATTATGGGCAATATGGGGATTGGTAAGATGTCATGTGGGAAGTGGGGGTGTGAGGTATTTTTGGAAAGGGGGCATAAGGCACTTATGGGGTTATTGTTTTGGTTTGGTTATGGCAGGTGGAAATCGGGTAAGGCATTTAGTGGGTTTAAAGGGTTTATGGTCGTATAAAGGTCAAATGGTTTTGGAATAAAGAATGGGAGACGGGGTATGGAGGTAAGGTGGGTATATGGGTATGGGTAGATGGCAACGATTATGGAGCATAGGATTCTGGGTTTGGAATGGTTCAGGTCAAGATGGGGTTGGAGTGCTTCCGGTTTGGACGAAAGTTGGGGCTTGGGAAAATAGAAGGTATGGGATCGGGTCTTTTGGTTTAGGAGGACTCCGGTCGAATTTCGGGTATAACCGGGTTGAGACCGGGTATGGCAGTGAGAGGGGTCAAACAGGGTTATGGCAGGGTGGATAAGGTTTGGTCGAAGATGGGTTTGAACAGTTCCGGATGGGTGAACGGGTTAAAAGGGTCACGAGTTCGTTGTTGTTTGGGTTTGTTGGTTAGAATCAATTTTGTAGGGTTAGAAATGGGAGTGTAAGGTTGATTTGATGGAGGTGAATGTCGAGTTGGTTATGGAGGAGGAGAGAGAGAGAATGGGTTAGAGGAAGAAGATGATGGGTGTAGTAAGGTGTAGGATAGTTAGTGTGTGGGTGAGGTGTATGGGGTAGTGTGTGTGTTTAGTTATTAAATAAAAAAAAATATTAAATCCTAAAAATAAAATCTAAGACTAAAAAAAAATAAAACCTATTGAAAATTAAACTCCTAACATTATTTAGAAATTTAAAAAATAAAATCAATTGAAAAAATTAATTCCCTAATCTAAAAATAAAAAGACTTAAAATAATACTAATAAACCTATCCTAATAAAAATAAAATATTAATAAAACTAAACAAATAATAAAAACTAAAAATCAAATAAAAATAAAACTTACACCTAAATATGTAAGACACGCATGATACGGACTCTAATATATATAACTATACGTACAAATAAATCCTAAAAATATACACGACTCGAAATAAAATATAAAATAAATTCTGAAAATTATAAACGACACAAATAAAAATCTAAAAAATCTATAATGTGCATACTAAACACGCACAAGGCTTAGGATAGAATTAGGGAGGCTTGGGCTCGGTTAAGGGACATGTTAGAGTGGTTTGACAACATCTTTGCCACATTTTGGCTTGATTTTATGCTTTAAACTCTGCAACATGCATTTAACCTACAAAATAAATATATATGCGCATAAGACCCATGTTATAGAGAATTAGCAATTAATAACTGTCTATTTGGAATTTTATTCAAACACTTTTGGGTGATTATCACATCACCCCCAAACAGAACATGGTTAATCCTCGATCAAAAATAGAGAGAAATAAAGATAAGAAACCAAAGGGTCGCAACTTTCGCGGACACTTGCGATTGCACTTAGCATGTGCAACATACCTTTAAATCTATTGGTTACCCTACAGGATGAGTTTTGTCTTGTGAGGGTTTGCAGGGAATATACCCACAAAATTCTTTATTTGCAAACGACAGTCAATCTTTTATTAGATATAGAATAATCGCACAATCCATAAAGAATTTTGAGGAATACAAGCTAGAAGTGTATAAAATTTAGCTAAGTGAATACACAAGGAACATCCTTCCTAAAACTCAATGTGTGTGGTGTGAATCAGTCAAAACGGGTTGAATATCATGAGAGTAATTCCTAGATCGCCGTTTTGGAATCAATGCTTCAACGTCAAAATCTCACAGATATAGCTCTCTCAAACGAACTCATGATATTTGAGTGAGTGTATCGCACTTGTGTGTGAGGATGTGAGTAAATGTAAGTAAGGTCAAATGTCTCACACACGTATAAGAAAGAACGAACAGTTTAGATAGAAAAATGATCTAATGAAAGAATGCTAATCACTATAGTGAGAACGTGGAGTGATTCAACACATAGACTTATCATTTGCTTGAACACCTAACCAAGAATGAAAAAATGGGGTAAGTGTAAGGACTGATGGGAAAATGAAATGAAGAAGATGGATGACATGACGGTAGGGTTTTTGAGAAGAGTGGAACATAATTTGAATAACTAATATCTTCATTTTATAAAACTATGATCGCATGTTTTTTTTTTGCTTTTCTAATTTTCTGTATTCTTTCTTTTCTTTTTTCACATTTTTTTTATTGTGATGCATTTTTCTTTTCAAACCAACAATGAAGACATTTTACATTGGGACTTTCAAACACTATTTTTCAAAAACAAATTGATGGATGAAAGTGATTGGATATGATATATGGATCGTGTGGGGAATGCATATGGACAAGAAAAATATGAAAATATAACGGGTGAAGTGAATGGTAAAGCGATATAGTAAAGAATGGTTTGGTGCTCGAGAAAAACTACTAGACACAATTTTCTTACGAATCAAGAGTGATTCTCAGTGATCAAACCAAAAATTTAGTGAAGAATAATGAGATCATAAAACAATTTTAGTGCGGACCCAAAGGATGTTGAATCAACTTGTGACTCGGAGATTGCGTAAAACTCCCTAAAAGGTGAAAGGCACGAATTTCACAAGCTAAAGTCTCCACTGGTGATCCTTAAGGTTTTATTAAGAATTGTAATACTCTTCAACTCTAACCTGTAGTTACGTGATAAGTGCACAAATTTTATTTAGTTTAGAAATTCATGGTGCAAAATTCCATGGTACGTATTACATAAGCTATTTAGAAAGAATATCCTCTAGCTTGATCCCTAGACTTAAAGGATGGATGATAGAAAATTCATGTCAATGATTGAGATGAAAGAAACTACACAAAAATTTTAAAAATCAAGTCTTGAATTTTTTTCAAAAGAGGTACGATTTTGATAAAATTCCCCACCCCAAACAAAAAGGAACATTGTCCACGATGTTAAATAAAATTATTTATAAAATTGATAGAAGAAGGGAGGAAAGAGATTACCACAATCAATCGCTAATGAAATTGACCATACGTATCCAAGATGAACCTAAATAAGTAATGAGATAAAAAAAATGCGTACAAGTCTTTAAACATGGTAAAGCATTGGGTGGTATAAAACACCACCCCAAAATAGGTGTGTACTGATAATGCTAAGTTTAATGTCTTTAGCCAGATTGAATGAAACTCACCCAAAACAAGATAAAACTAGGATAGAACTGGGTGATAGAAAAATTGGGACTGAAGTGTCAGTCTTATTGGATAAAGTCTAAAGGGTCAATGCACTTGTCTGGCAAAGTTCTTCACGCGATGCAAAGCATCGGTGGACCAAGGGTTGGTGGAGAGAAGGGTAGATGGAGGAAAGGCAAGGGTGAGGGTGAAGTGGAACTGATCACGGGCTTTATTAAGACGAAAGGTGAGGGAAGCAAGGGCCTTATAAGAATGGTGCTCTAATTGGATAGGAAGGCAAAATGGTTTATAAATCGGGATGTGATGGGTTTCATTGAAAGCAAACGACCGTTATATAAATGGACGATGATAATGGTCGCTCCGTGACATATTGATGAGCTGACAATGTGAACATCAACACCATATGTAAGTGGTGTGCATGAAGTAACAAGCTCAATGTCACATGTGAGAGTGGAACCACATATACTCTCGTAAATGGTGGAGGGATAGAGGAAGAACCCACGAGTGGGATTGCGGAGTTCATGTGTGTGTGGAAGTTTTAAGTAAGGACCTAACTGGTTAGATGACAATGGTAAGGGAGTAAGGTCCAAACATGGTTGAGTGTCGGGTGCGAAAATGGGTGGATCGGGTGGGATAAGGGGGGGGGGGGGGGGAGATGATCCAACTCAAGAGTAGGAGACACATAATCCTCATGGGACTCGAAGTGATCCTCGAGGGCACTCGTAGGAGGAAGAGTGGTAGTAAATGATTGAGTGATCAAGTTATCCACCCGTAAGTCATCATCTGAGGTGGTGGAAAAATCTATGGAGGCATCAAAATCCGAGATATAAGAATCAACATTAATATATGACTTAGAGTGATCCAAGAATGGTGGAATATGATCCATATCTAGAGAGGTAGAAAACGTATCGGATTTAATCTCAGGACAGGGGTGAGAACTCGTAGCCAGAGCTAACCTATAATGAATTAGTTTCTCGAGAAAACACAGGGTGGGATCAATAGGTGTAGACTCGGATGTATTTTTGGATTCATCGGGAAGGGTAATGTGAACATCAATGGTGGGTTCCTTGAATGTGATAAGGTCGGGATCAGTCTCACAATCGATGGATAAGTCAACACAATTATTAACTTGGGGTTCGGACCACTGGGTTGACTTGGGGTGAAATCCTACTCGTTCGCACACTCAATTTCATTTAATTTTTGTTCAAGACATTGAAGGGATTCATTTTGATATTGAGTAGCTTGTTCTTGCTCGATGATGAAATTTTGCAAGATATTTTCGAGAGAGGATGTGGATGATGGTGGGGAAGTGATGGCGGGTGGTGGTAGTGGTTGAGGTGGACACTACTCACTATTACAAGGACTATATGGAAAATACTCGTATGAAATGTGTGGAGCAAGGTCAAGTGTGTCATACACGAGAGAAGAATTTCTGTGAGAGATAAAAGGTTGATAGTCATGGGGAGCATAGTGAGAGGACTGGATGGTATGGGGTGCACCAGGTTGCCATGAAGACTCTAGGAACATGTGAGAATCCATAACATGGGGTTATGATTCGTATTGCGTGGGAGGGTGATCAATTCGCCACGAATAATTTGGTTACTCACACCACTTGGCATTAGATATGTCATGATAATAATCCGAAGTGGGTTCCGAAACAGTGTCATATGAATACACATGTTCCAGGGTTGGTTCAGATGGATAAGTAAGGTATGGGCACTCATAGGACAAGTGGTCGACGTGAAAGCAACAGGTGCACGACGAAACATTGGATGCATTGACACTCATCATATGAGGCGATATAATGTGAGATGCATGCGTGGACGACGCAAGAGTATCAATGGTGTGCGTGAGAGAGTTAAAGCCACTAAGTATAGTATGGGGGTTGAACACGGGCTCAACTTCAAACATGCTTCGTGATGATGGGAAATGACCAAAGTACTCCCATAAAGGATGTTCTTCATCCATGACAAGAGAAATATTTTTTTTGGATTTTTAAATGTTTTTAGAATTTTTGGAAGAAAAAATGGGAGTAAAATATTTGTACTCTTGGATTGAACGAACTCACTAAAACCAACTACTAAAAGATTGAATTAGACACACACAAGTAAAGGATAAATCCTAACTAACACATAGACAATTTTTGTGTTCAAAATTATTGAAAGGGTAGTCAAATTTTAGTTAATTTTGCGAGCGACAAAAATCACGGAATTTATCTTGGTGATCGCCTTTGCAAAAATTGTGTTCCTACTGGGCTAGTTAGTTGATTGATTTTAAAGTTAATGACGGCTACTAAAATTTATTTCTACCTAAAAATATCTCTATATTTTCTCTCTATAACTCTTATATTTTTTTTTCTCAAATGGGCATGGTCTTCATTTATACATGGCAAAATTCGGAGCTAGGGGCCAAGTTGGAAGAATAAAGGTACATGAGGTGTGTGAGGTAATGAGGGGCAATATGGGGATTAATAAGTGTGCATGTGGGGAAGTGGGGGTGTGAGGGTATATTTGGAAAGGGGGCATAAAGCACTTGTGGGATTCTTGTTTTGGTTTGGTTTTGGCAGGTGGAATAGGGTAAGGCATTTAGTGGGTTTAAAGGGTTTATGGTCTTATAAAGGTCAATGGGTGTTGGGTTAAAGAATGGGAGACGGGGTATGGAGGTAAGGTGGGTATATGGGAATGGATAGATGGCAGTGGGTATGGAGCATAGGATTCCGGGTTTGGTTCAGGCCGAGATGGGGTTGGAGTGCTTCAGGTTGGATGAGGAGTTTGGCCGGAAGTTGGGGCTTGGGAAAATAACAAGTATGGGATCGGATCTTTTGGTTTAGGAGGATTCCGACCGGATTTTGGGTATAACGGGGATGATACCGGGTATGGCAGTGAGAAGGGTAAAAAAAGGTTATGGCGGGGTGTATAGGGTTTGTTCGGAGATGGGTTTGAATAGGTCCAGATGGGTGAAGGGGTTAAAAGGGTCCCGGGTTCGTTGGTGTTTGGGTTTGCTGGTTGGAATCGGTTTTGTAGGGTTAGAATTAGGAGTGTAATGTTGGTTTGATGGAGGTGAAGGTTGAGTTGGTTATGGAGGAAAAGAGAGAGAGAATGGCTGAGAGGAAGAAGATGATGAGTGTTGTGTTTGGGTGTAGTAAGGTGTAGGTTAGTTAATGTGTGTGTGAGGTGTCTGGGGTAGTGTGTGTGTTTAGTTTGCAAATAAAATAAAATAAAAAGAAAATATTTACAACCTGAAAATAAAGTCTAAGACTAAAAAAAATAAAACCTATTGAAAATTAATCTCCTAAAATTATTTACAAATCTAAAAATAAAATAAATTAAAAAAAATTAATTCCCTAATCTAAAAATAAAAAGACTTAAAATAATACTAATAAACCTATCCTAATAAATTAAAATATATATAACTATATGCACAAATAAATCCTAAAAATATACACGACTCAAAATAAAATATAAATTAAATTATAAAAATTATAAATGACACAAATAAAAATCTAAAAGGTGAAAAATAAACACACACAAGGCTCGGGACAAGATCTGGGAGGCTTGGGCTCGGTTAAGGGACATGTTAGATTGGTTTAACAACATTTTTGCTACATTTTGACTTGATTTTATGTTTTAAACTCCGCAACCGTCATTTGACCTACAAAATAAATATATATGCGCATAAGACCCATTTTACCGAGAATTAACAAATAAAACTATCCATTTGGGATTTTATTCAAACACTTTTGGGTGCTTATCACTGGTGTCAGGAGAGTAATCACCATGCACTTACCCATTTGACATCGCATCTGGATAAATAGGTGGGCTCGGTGGAGTATCTATGAGTGCAAGATTGATAACTTCTTGAAATATCACTGATCGTTTACGTAGTCATCTACCTTTATCATAACTTACATTTCACCTAAAATTCTATTAGTCAGTACTAACCACTTGACATCGCTACTAGCACCTGCCCAATCTTCTTCTACTGAACGAATTATTTCCCGTAGCGTTGCTAATACTTCTTCTCAGATTCTAGTTTCCCAACGATTATTCGGATCAATATCCAGATTGAAAAGAAATGTTTCCCAAGTATCCATACTGAAAAATGGAATTACCATATAATAGTAACAAAAGAAGTTACAAAAAGATAAAATAACTAATGTATTATAAATTTCTTTTCCCTTTTAAAATGTTAACCCCACGATATGTGAAATTTAAAATATGCCTTGATCCCAACTAGTTACACCCTGCGTTTTGGTATGAATGCACAAGAGAGTATATATAAAGAAAGGAATTAATGGTAAGGCGGAATAAAAGAACTTTATTCATTATTAAAATAGTTTACATAGGGTAGTACCACCAAAAGGGTGAGTTACTTTTTTTAACACGGACTATAAAGTAAAAAATCAAAAAGCACCACTCCTTTGTCCCATCTGGCTTAGTCTCTGCCCACACAGTCACATATGAACATAGATTACCGGTATCTGTCTCTAAAAGGGAAGAGATATTATCCTCTTTCTCTTGGTTCATATGGAGAAAAAATGAATTAGCACAAATATGGTAAGTATGCTTTACTAGTTCTATAACAAGTATATGTATAGATGGGAGTTGGAATGTGTATAGAATTCAGTGTATAGCAATGCTAAAAAATTAAAGCTGATAATCCCATACTTATGAGTTTAATAAGGGTTACATAAAGAAAATTAAAGATCTTTTAACCAATAATCCCATACTTACCAGTTCATTAACGATCATATAAAGAAAGTCATGGATCTTTGATCTAATAATCCCATACTTACCAGTTCACTAAGGGGTATAGAAATAATTAAGCCATCAGTAAAACCAAATAATAATCAACCCAAAACCTTTGGGAAAAAGTAACCAGCTAGGCACACAATTAAAGTAGTACTCATACGTATGTAGCAATAATCAAGGCTCTCAATCATCTGAGACCATTTGGTAAAACAGAAAGTTTCGTGGGATAACATGTCAGTATACTTTCTAGTTAATACTAATGCTCATAATATAAATATTTGCATAAAGGTGAAGGTGTAAACTGATTCAATAGGGAACATGACATAAGTTATTAGGTGAGAAGGGTTAAATTGATCCATATTCAAATTCAAATATCAATGATATTCAATAAAATATGGAGTATGGCAGTATTATAACATGCAAATACTAAGAGTATATAGGAGCTATTACATAGTGATATCAATAACAGGTATCAAATACACAAAGTTCATATTAAAGAGGTAAAAAACCTACTTTCTCAGTATTTCGTACGACTTTATAGATCAAACAAGGATAGTGGGAGGAGTTGGTACTTTATTCTCTGTATATAATGTTTAATTATATAAGTATTTGTTGGAATTAGTACTGGATTGGTCAGTTTTTAGAAAAAATAGTATCTTTTAAAGTTTCGGGGTTTTATTATAAAACAATTAGAACTTTAAAATTTCGAACTTATGGTCATATTTGAAATTTAGTGTAAGAGAGTTTTTGTCCTAAAATATTTGAAGTATTCATAGATAAAGTTTGGGTTCAAATTCATAAGTTAGAACTATTAGGAGGGGTCAAATTGTAATTTAGGAAAGATATTTCAAATTTAAAACCTCATATTTCCATAACTTAGTCTAGGCCGAACCCAACATGGCCTTAGCTTATATCATTTTGACCAGAAAAATAAAATAAAACTATTGGAAATAATTTTAGAAAATTTTGATTGGTCATGCTCCCTCACTCGCGAGGTTAATGTTTCTAGTAAAAAAGATCTTATTCTTCCCCTCGACAGTTGATTTAGGGTTTCTGATTTTTGACCTGAGATTTCTCCTTCATTTCTAAACCATTGAGATTATTTCTTAACAAACCGAATCTAAAATTTCATAAGGAATCCAAATATATTGGTTTTGTGGATTGAGATGCATTATATCTCAAGTTCTATAACTGTGAGTTTTACTAAAAACTTGACCTAACGTTCGTGGCTTTCAAGGATATGGCACAGATTATTATGAACATAGTTTAGTTTCTTCTATGTGTAGGAGTAATTTGGTTTTGATTTCAAGGTTTGATATGGATTATACAAGGAGAATTTAATATTTTCAATTTTCTAGTTCAAAATACACTTTCAATCAATTAGAGATTATTATGAAGATTCATGGCATTTGATCATTACAATCAAGTTCTTGAGGTTCTAATGAAGACATTCAAAGCTTTGAACCTGTGTTCTGATCATTATTTGTAAGTTCACCATTAAAGCTCAAGCTTTTATGGAGGAAACCTCATGTTCTTCACCTAGGGCATGTTTTCTACGTAAGAATTTTTCTATTTTGATATATTCTAGCATTATAACAACACAGAAATCGATTGAAACTAAAAGAATTTAATATAGTACATAAAATCATAATGTACCTGTTTGGAGTGAAAAAAAATGAGTTTTGAAACTGTTGTTGGGGTGTGTTTGAACGTAGGAAATCGTGGGGTATTTATAGTGTTTGATAAAGAGAGTTCATCAGTGGAGAAGGGAGGTGGATTTGAACTAAAATTATGAAGTTTTCTATCTTGGTTAATGTTCCTCACATGTGTGCATGGTGTACACATGTGATTTTTGGCCTCTTGTGATGATGTGAAGGATTACTTGGACAGGGGGTAATGTGAAATTATTAGAATTTTGGTGTTTGGTCCTTGGTTGGTCAAGTATATGAATATATAGCTCTAAAAGTGTACTTTTGATGAAGTTTAGGGGTATTTTTATAATATCAAAATTTTCAAGGGATGAAACTGTAATTTTGTGTTAGTTAAGTCTAGAGGATTATTTTGAAATAAATTTGGGTTTAGGGTTGTGACGCCCCGCTTAAAATAATAACGGGTGGCCAGCCCTATACTAAATTAAATCAGGAATCTCAAGTGGATCATTCTCAGCATCAACTATCGATACTAAAAAAAAACTAGCTAACTACCTAGAACTATAAAAAGCGAATGCCAATTTTTTTTAAAACAAGCAATGAACGTCATGCCAATAATAATATTGCTACTGAACATGATAAAAGGTACACATCTACTACGATAAAAAAGAGTACTCAAATAATACATCGTAATTACATAAAGAAAGTATACCCGAATATGCTGTCGAGTCACAGATACTACAACAATCTCGAGAAAGAAATATAAAAGTACTATATAAATAAACCTTCAGTATAGACCCGATACACAAAATGAATCCTGTCTAGAATAACAAACGCTAGGAGGCGGCTACAACAAGAATCTCGCAACAGTCCGCATGTCCTACATCTCCCAAGACACTAGATAAAAAAGCATCATCGGTATCCTTGCGGTGGGACACCTGTAGTATATATATATATATATATATATATATATATATATATATATATAGAGAGAGAGAGAGAGAGAGAGAGAGAGAGAGAGCAAGGAGGAAATATAAACGGGTCACAGCCCGAGGTGTGAAAGCATTTATAGCAAGTGCATTAAAATGCATAATAATTAATAAATGCACAATTTCATGATTTATGTGGAGTCGCACTCTCGTGAAATCCCAAACTTGCCCCTCAACTAAAGAGCGCACCTAAACGTATGCATATGAACCTTAATTAAGCTACCCGACATAACATAAGGGCAATCCAATCTCAATCTACATATGGACTACACCCGCGATATTCTCCATCTCAAGTATAACCCCAAAAATCTCTCCATTCTATCATACCCTGAGTTTACGCCCAAACTTATTGGTTAACGTATATATATACATACACATATCCTACTAGAATTTATACGTTTCTAGTTATTAACCTCAGAATGTTCACACATTACTTATATACTTATATAATATTCTTTCACCAATTAACCTAACCCGAGTTCTAAGGACTAAACTTCTCCACACTCCCAACATTGTGGTACGGTTAGTGTGTGGGACATCTCGCAAAGCAAAATCCAAACAAGGAGCCCCCCCGATACACTACTCCTTGACAATGTTGATCGTTGAGATCCATTATGCCCTCAACACACAACCTATAACCTCAGCTACTTACTATGAACAACTATCTCTAAGTACTTAAGTAAGATACCCACCAGAATCCTTAGGGTCTATATAACGTGATTCTAGTTACTAAACACGATCGTTTAACACTAAGAAGCAAGTACACCTAACACATAAAATGTACATCTTAGAATACCCATATCACATTCACCTATAGGATATATATCATTTCTCTAGATATACAACACAATCATTCAATCCTATAACCATGTACACATACCACACATAATGCGCACTTTAAAAATACTCATAACATATCCGGTTATAGGATACAAATATACTACACAATGCTATCATCTTCCAGGAATTGCTCACTTTATCACGGGTTACCATTTATCAGATTATTATCACACTGCCATGGTAACAAAATAAACACAACGTATGGGAAGCGATCATAGTTTCGAACCTGAAAGTGAGAAAGAATCATACCCAAGACTTCTCACCTAAAATAAAATCACACAATAAATAATGGACGACTACGACCTAAGGAATATATACGCACCCTGATCCTCAAGCCATGGGTCTCACCCACATCGCGCAACCTCTCATGATAGCATGTGCTGGGTATGCCCACACAATAAGTATACATATCATTAACTCTCTCTCTATATATACAATCACATCATATATATACACACCATCACACAAGGTATACACATTTAAGCTATATGTACACACACACACACACACACACACACACACACACACACACACACACACACACACACATATATATATATATATATATATATATGTGTGTGTGTGCACACTATCCAAATTCATTATATAACACGATCCCTCACTTGAAACATGTTCATCCATTTCACCTATGATATGAATAGTCTCCCAATATATTCAACATTAGGGATACACTCTCAAAATTGAACATCAGTATTAATAACTATACACACACCATCTATATTCGAAAGCACACCGATATATAATAGTAATTATCCCGGCTATAAGTATACCCTTAACTATTAGTCGGTAACCTATTTATTCCTTCCAAACTAAGATTTCGGTTCAGTTACTCATATGAACCTATAACATCATCGCACTTATGACTAAATCCCTAAGTTTATCGTCCCTAAGGATATGCTACCTCTCTCTCATTGGTCCACCAATCATATATAGATAAAATCATATCGCTAGAAGGATTCAACATTAAAGTCGGCATACCAATTTCACGTCATACCTTCATAACTCCCTCGAAGGTCCTCCACCTTACATAATAAACTAACTAACATCTAATATCCAAATAGGACTCCTATCCCTAATGAGATTCCTCACTACATCGATGCAATAATTCTAATGCATATGTGTATCTATGTTCCCAACCTTACTCGATATGTCCCCATGATCACATTATGTGAGAAAATCCCAATAAATCTCCAAAACATATCTCTCGCATCATATAGGAAGGTTCCTAATCGATAAATCCAATCGAAATGGAGTAGAATTCATTCTAGAAAACCTCCGTGAAACAGCCCTGTTTCCAAATCAATTCGGCCTGTCCCGAATCGATTCGGTTCCAAAGGCGAATCGATTCGCCCCTTATGCGAATCGATTCGATCCAAAGGACCTGTGAGTCTGTCTCAGGCTGAATTGATTCGGTTTGAGTTCAAATCGATTCGGTCACTAAGACCTGGTACTTTTGCCTAAGCTGAATCGATTTTCTTAAGGAGCGAATCGATTCGGGTCTGCAAAAATTCTAAGGTTTCTTCTTCTGTACAAAACCTACGAATTATAAACCCTAAAATCATCGATTCTAACCCTCAAACCTTAATCAAAGCATGATTGTAATCTTATAAATCAACTCAACTATGATCCCAACCATCACTACACCATCAAACTCATATATAAACACCAAATGAAAGATTTAATAAAAAATTCTAGGTTTTGATATATATATATATATATATATTCAAAATCCATATTTTTTCCACAATTCATGAAATAAAATACACACATGAATTATTTAGCAAGATTAATCACTTGCCTCAAAGTCATAGAGGTTGAATCTTCCTCGAAGTCGGGCATTGGCCGGAAATCTCTAAGATTCTCCTATTCCTCTTCTTCTTTACCTCTTCTCTCTCTCTCTAGCTCTCTCTCTTTCTCACAAATGAGATTGGTTATTTCGTAAGCCTCTTAAGCCTTTAAATCCTAAATCCCAACTTTAAATGATAATACACACTTTAAATGACTCGTTTACTCTAATTCGAGTCAAATTAACTTAAAATATTCTGGAACTGAAATAAAACCCAAGGATAGTCATTTTGACTATCTCGACCCATCCAGAATCAACCGCATACTCATAATCATCATCCGAAATACTTTATAACATCTCCAAATTTTGACCCCATTTGCCCAATTTAAAATCCTCCAAATTAAATAAATTAAATTCTCAGTCCTAAAAATCACGGGGTATTACAGACTCCCCCCTTACTAGAATTTCATCCTCGAAATTAAGTTAAGACTTGGACTCCGAACCTCAACTAGTTCTTACGTCATCTACCCTTTAGATTACCATACCTATTTCTCCCACTTCTCACGGTGAATAACTCTAACTAAAATTTAATTAGCTAACCAGGGTGCCCATACACCCTGCACCCGAGTTTAACTCGTATAAGCATTACCCGGCTCCACTTAGCCTCAAATCGTAGTACAACTCTCAATAAAGAAATCTATAATAGCATACTAAGTATATAAAATTTTGAAATTTCTAATGGCTGAACTCTTCTTAATTCCTGACATTCGCCACTTTCATGTGGGGGAGGTCTCGCAAGCGAAATCCAAATAAGGAACCCTCCTAATACACTACTGTGTAGCTCTGTCGGGAATTGAGATCAGTTAAATCAGGACTAAGGTTTTATAAAAGATTTTCAAATTATAGATATTGCTTGAAGGCCTATAAAATAATATAATATAAAATAGTTTTATGTCTTTCGACACACAGATCAAACACCTTATGTTCAAGACGTTGGACATCCACAAATACAACACTCTCACTAAAACCTAGTTCTCAAAACTAACACAACCATGAGCTAAAATCCCTTGCTCAACGACGATCTCGTTAAACCCTGAATCTCTTCAGTAATAAAAAAAATCCTTTACATCACGCCCAAGCATCGCCATAAAATAGCCCCCTCCGTAACTAGAACAATACACTCACGCGCATCTAGCCTAACTATAAAATGATATCCTTACCGATTACCACCCAACACGTTTTAACAGTTCACACTTCCAAAAACCAAAATCATAACTCTCTACTAGCCCATCGCAAAACGATCTATTATCCCGAAAGATATCATCCAACTGCCACACTTGCTCACTCCTCCCTTCATGGTAATTCCATATAAAATATGGTTATAACAACCAACCACTCACCTAAACCTTACATGCTATGATACCAATAACGCTCAAAGCATGACCTAAGAGAAAAGGGAAATAATTTACATATTACTTCCATACTTCAACTTCCTCGCTTCATCGATGGGTTCCTACTCGAAGTTCTTTTGACCAACTGGCCTATGAACTGTTGTAGGGGTTGCACATCCAGAACCTCCTCAAAAAGTTACTCGCTACCTCTTACAGGAAAATCCCTCTTCCTAAGGTCCATTTCTCCACAAAAGAAACATCTCCTCAAAAATCCTTCCTATCCATCCTGAGGGACAAAATGCTATTGCGGCCCTCAATAATCTTGCCTATAACCCTGTCGCAACGATGATCTTGCTCCGCTGGTATCAACCCCTTTGGTCCTACTTGATGGATCCGAGTCTCCGAATTTCTCACTCCCTTTTAAATGAAGGTGATACTCCTAACAATGTGACAACGCCGCAAACATCACATTGGTAAAAGTCGTCAATGCCAGGTTCTCTAACTAATGTTGATGAATTCTCCAATCTTAACCTCCCAAGAACTTCACTATTCGCTTCTCTTCCGTTTTTACCTTATCGGGCACAAAATTCACCATTCGAGTAAATTTTTCTTCGTGCTCAGCCACCGTTCAATCACCTTGAATCACATCCAATAATCTTCTCATCATTCCCGTCTGAGTTGTGGAAAATACTTCCGATCAAAACGTACCCAAAAATCTTCTATGAGCTTTACATATCTCTGCTCTGATGTGGTGACTAACTCCCACTATTGGAGAGCTACACCTATTAGTTTAAAGGTGGTGAGTACTTGATTCTGCACCTCCCTGCATTCAACCATCCAAAGGTGCCTTGTATGTTCTTTTTCCACTAACTTGCAACAATTGCATCAGCTCCCCTCCCCCGAAATCTCTAGAGGATGTTCTTTCTCAAAGGCTTCTCGTACTCTTTCCCACGCAGGTGGCCTTGGGTGGTCTTAAGCCATCGAAAATTCCAGATGATGTGTCATCGCAGCAATGGCAGCATCTACTGCTTGTGCCACCATAATGGCAACTTCGGGTGCAGTCACAGTCCTTAGAGGCATTTGGGGTTCCATGTTCTCAGCCCCTCAAGTTGCCCTGCCTGAACGACTTCTTCTCGGCGACATCTGAGACGAAAGCAACTGTATCAGAACATCGTTCAAGTGATTACACATCACAGAAGAAGATATAGGCATAGTGAATATAACAATCCTAATAATAGGGCTCTACATCAAGAACGCTTATGGAAGAACACAAAAAACCCACACAGACCCTAAGAAACTAGAACCTGATTCTCTAATGCCACTTGTGACATCTCGCTTAAAATAATAATGGGTGGCCAACCTTATACTAAATTAAATTAGGAATCTCAAGTGGATCATTTTCAACATCAACTATCGATACTAAAAAAAAACTAGCTAACTACCTAGATCTATAAAAAGCGGATGCCAATTTTTTTTAAAAATGCAATGAGCATCATGCCAATAATAAAATAGCTACTGAACATGATAAAAGGTACACATCTACTACGATAAAACGGAGTACTCAAATAATACATCATAATAACATAAAGAAAGTATACCCGAATATGCCGTCGAGTCACAGATACTACAACAATCCCAAGAAAGAAATATAAAAGTGCTATATAAATAAACCTTGGGTATAGACCCGATACAAAAAATGAATCATGTCTAGATTTACAAATGGTAGGAGACGGCTATAACAAAAATCCCACAACAGTCCGCATCTCCTACGACTCCCAAGACACTGGATAAAAAAGCATCATCGATATCCTTGCGGTGGGACACCTATAGTATACAATATATATATATATATATATATATATATATATATATATATATATATATATATAGAGAGAGAGAGAGAGAGAGAGAGAGAGAGAGAGAGAGAGAGAAAGAAGGAAATATAAATGGCTCACATCCCGAGGTGTGGAAGCATTTATAACAAGTGCATTAAAATGAATAATAATTAATAAATGCACAATTTCATGATTTAAGTGGAGTCGCACTCTCGTGAATCCCAAACTCGCCCCTCAACTAAAGAGCGCACCTAAACGTATGCACATGAAGCTTAATTAAACTACCCCACATAACCTAAGTGCAATTCAATCTCAATCTACATATGGACTACACCAGCGATATTCGCCATCTCAATTATAACCCCCAAAAGCTCTCCATTCTATCATACCCTAAGTTTATGCCCAAACTTATAGGTTAACGTATATATATATACATACACATATCCTACTAGAATTTATCTGTTTCTAGTTATTAACCTCAGAATGTTCACACATTACTTATATACTTATAAAGTATTCTTTCACCAAAGGACTAAACTTCTCCCCACTCCCAACATTGTGCTACGATTTGTGCATGGGACGTCTCGCAAAGCGAAATCCAAACAAGGAACCCCCCGATACACTACTCCTTGGCAATGTTATTCGTTGAGATCCATTATGCCCTCAACACACAACCTATAACCTCTGCTACTTATTATGAGCAACTATCTCTAAGTACTTAAGTAACCCCCTAGAATCCTTAGGGTCTATATAACACGATTCTAGTTACTAAACACGATCGTTTAACCCTAACAAGCAAGTAAACCTAAAACATAAAATGTACATCTTAGAATACCCATATCACATTCACCTATAGGATATATATCATTTCTCTAGATATACAACACAATCATTCAATCCTATAACCATGTACACATACCACACATAATGCGCACTTTAAAAATACTCATAACATATCCGATTATAGGATACAAACATACTACACAATGTTATCATCTTCTAGGAATTGCTCACTTTATCCCGGGTTACCATTTATCGGATTATTATCACACCGCCATGGTAACAAAACAAACACAACGTATGGGAAGCGGTCATAGTTCCGAACCTGAAAGTGAGAACGAATCGTACCATGGACTTCTCACCCAGAATAAAATCATAAAATAAATAATGGATGACTTTGACATGGGGACTATATGCACCCTGCTCCTCAAGCCAGGGGCCTCACCCACATCGCGCAACCTCCCATGATAGCATGTGCTGGG
This sequence comes from Sambucus nigra, assembly GCA_949130495.1. Lineage (NCBI taxonomy): Eukaryota > Viridiplantae > Streptophyta > Magnoliopsida > Dipsacales > Adoxaceae > Sambucus > Sambucus nigra. The sequence continues at coordinate 142,172,971 of OX422218.1, forward strand.
TATGCCCACACAATAAGTATATATATAATTCACTCTCTCTATATATACAATCACATCATATATATACACACCATCACAGAAGGTATACACATTTAAGCTATATGTATATACACACACATATATATATGTGCACACTATCCAAATTCATTATATAGCACAATCCCTCACTTGAAACATGTTCATCCATTTCACCTATGATATGAATAGTCTCTCGATATATTCAACATTAATGATACACTCTCAAAATCAAGCGTATGTATTAATCACTATACACACACCATGTATATCCGAAAGCACACCGATATATAATAGTAATTATCCCGGCTATAAGTATACCCTTAACTATTAGTCGGTGATCTATTTATTCCCTCTAAACTAAGATTTTGGTTGAGTTACTCATATGAACCTATAACATCATCGCACTTATGACTAAATCCCTAAGTTTATCATCATTATGGATATGATACATCTCTCTCATTGGTCCCCCAATCATATATAGTTAAAATCATATCGCTAGAAGGATTCGACATAAAAGTCGGCATACCAATTTCACGTCATACCTTTGTAACTCCCTCGAAGGTCCTCCACCGTACATCATAAACTAACTAAAATCTAATCTCCAAATAGGAATCCTATCCCTAATGTGATTCCCCACTACATCGATGCAAAAATTCCAATGTATATGTGTCTATATGTTCCCAACCTTACTCGATATGTCCCCACGATCACATTATGTGAGAAACTCCTAATAAATCTCTAAACATATCTCTCGTATCATATAGGAAGGTTCCTAATCTATAAATCCAATCGAAATGGAGTAGAATTCATTCTAGAAAAACTCTGCGAAACAACCATGTTTTCGAATCGATTCGGTTCCAAAGGCGAATCGATTCGCCACTTATGCGAATTGATTTGTTCCAAAGGACCTGTGAGTCTGTCTCAGGATGAATTGATTCAGTTTGGGTCCAAATCAATTCGGTCACTCAGACCTGAAACTTTTGCCTAAACTGAATCGATTCGCTCCTTAAGCGAATCGATTCGGGTCTGTAGAACTTTGAAGGTTTCTTCTTCGGTACAAAACCTACGAATTATAGACCCTAAAATCATCGATTCTAACCCTCAAACCTTCATCAAAGCATGATTCTAATCTTATAAATCATTTCAACTATGATCCCAACATTCACTACACCATAAAACTCATATATAAACCCCAAATGCAAGATTTAATCTACAAAATCTAGGTTTTGATATATATACTCAAAATCCATATTTTTCTCCACAATTCATGAAATAAAATACACACATGAATTATTTAGCAAGATTAATCACTTGCCTCAAAGTCGTTGAGGTTGAATCTTCCTTGAAGTCGCGCATTGACTGGAAATCTCCAAGCTTCTCCTCTTTCTCTTCTTCTTTACCTATTCTCTCTCTCTCTCTCTCTCTCTCTCTCTCTCTAGCTAGCTATCTCTCTTTCTCACCAATGAAGTTGGCTGATTTCGTAAGCCTCTTAGGGCTTTAAATCCTAAATCCCAACTTTAAATGATAATACACACTTTAAATGACTCGTTTACTCCAATTCGAGTCAAATTAACTTAAAATATTTCGGAACCGAAATAAAACCAATGACAGTCATTTTGACTATCTCCACCCATCCAAAATCAACCGCGCACTCAGAATCGTTATCTGAAATAGTTTATAACATCTTCAAATTTTGACCCCATTTGCCAAATTTAAAATCCTACAATTTAAATCAATTAAATTCTCAGTCCCAAACATCATGGGGTATTACAAGGGGTTAAGTATCAGTCAAGTTATGTTAGTTTGAAGTTTTTAGGGGCTAGTTTATAATTATTGAAAATTCAGGGTGTCCAGGTTCATTTAGTAAAGTTGTAGGGCATCAAGGATAGTTTCATTCTTCTTAGAATACTTTTGAATTTGAATACTTTACGAGGGTTAAAACTATGAATGTAGGTGATTAGGGTTGGTTGATAGATTTGAATGTCCCGATATTACAGAAATACTTACAATGAAAGAGTGAGGGCATATAACTTACTCCATAGAAAAACAATTTATAAATATATCCAAATGACTAAGACAGAGATATATATAATATATGTGGAATGAGATAAAAATTAGAAGAAAGGATCTTTCAAAATCTTAATACAAAACCAGAACACATTTCCAATGAATAATCAAAATGAATCACATATCAAAAACCAAAATTAAAATAAGAATGCGATGAAAATTGAAGAGAAAAACCCAATACGAAAAACAAATTAGTCAAATAAAAAATAAAAATGATTTGAATCTAATTTTTAGTGACTCAAAGAGATCAAGCTGAGAATCAGATTAGATAACGGTATAAAAAAAGAAATAAAAATGTTTAACATAAGAACATTAAGGAAACTGTAAATCTGGGAGTCAATTTACACATAAAGTTGTTTGCACAGGAAGGGATTTAATTGTAGAATTGGGAGATGAGAAGAAATAATGCCTTATGAGAGAGAGAGAGAGAGAGATAGAGTAAAGGATGGATTGTAGTGATGTGGGGGGAGATAGATTCTTAGACTTGAGGAAAATAAGGGTAAATGGTAGATTTGTAATTCATTTAACTCGTGGGGGTATAAGGGTCCAAAGGAGTCAATTGTGTTTTACACACTTTTTAAGTTAGTATAAGATATAAGATTAGAGTACACTAGTTTATCTTCTAAGTTTTAATTTCGTACATATTACCTTTGTATTTTGAGTTGCACAATTTTTTTTTTATAAATTGGTATCAAAGTCAAGTTTGCAAGTCATTTCTACCTGTGCCCCTAGCTCAAATATATATGAGTATAAGGTACACTGAAAAACTCACTCAGACAATTCAAACAACACTACGTTGCCTTAAATATTTATAGAACAAAAGATACCTTGATAAGGTTACTAAAAGATAGGGTTTTGACTTAACCCCTGCAATAATAACATACCAGGGTATTCTTGTGCCTACAGGCATGAAGATAATTTTACTCTATATTATGTCGTGTATAACTTACGTTAGTTTTTTTTTATATAACACAAATAATTATAAATAATTTAAAATTTTGGGCAGAATTAGATATGTTTATAGGACTATCCACTCTCTTTAAGAAATAAATAGTCCAACAAAGATACTAATAGTTCGCCCTCTACCTTGTAATAATTGTAAATTATTATATAACCCAAATAATTATAAACGATTTAAAATTTTGGGCAAAATATTCTTCGTTTATAGGTTTATCCACCCTGTTTAAGAAAAGAAAATAGTCCAACAACAATACTAATAATCTGTCCTGGACCTCATATAGTAATTTGATCATAGCCCACAAATATTACCATTTTGTGTTCAAATAAACACATCCAAAAGCTTGTACACCATAAATGTACGCATTTACATATCCCTAATGACTACACATTTTCAATGTGAAGATTTATAAACAATGAATAAATTCCATTGATAATTACAAAGCTTATAAAGTTGCATTCAAATAAAATTATCCAAATGCTTGAGATCCATAGATTTACACATTGGGATATCATAGGCCCTGTAAACAAACCATAAAAGCCTCCATTATACCTGGAAAAATGTATAAAAGAGTGAAAAAAATCAGCATGAAAATTACATTAACTAGATAATGCATCTGAGCACAAAATTAATAGCAAAATCTTATACCACTTTGAATTAACAAAGTTCACGAAACTTGCAAAATAGTTCAATGATTTAGTAATGTGAATGGTTTTTAATATAATAGAAGATTGAAAACTTGCTAAGCTATAAAGATAAAGTCGAATAGAATAAGTTTAACTGCTAACCTAAACCACTTCCTAAAAAGTATAATAAATTTATCTATATAAACTAAGAGAATGGGATAACATATCTTACATTACACTGAAGTTTCCAATTTATTTATCCATCTGTATAAAGAGGAAACACATGTTAACAAATTATTAAATGCATATATAACCTCAAGAACCTAAGTTGTACATAGTGACATCAATAATGCATATATAATCTCATTTATCATGCATCACTAACAAATATGACTACAATAACACCATATAGGCAACCCAATATTGAAAATAAATGGATCATAATCCAAAGATTAATATAGCCATTCCAGTACATACCCATAAGAGTATAAGACATTGCAAACACAGAAATCGGTGAGAGAAGATATATGCCTAGTGAGAGACTATTAGTCCAAAGTAGAGAAGTAGATTAAATGATGGATAACAAAAAAGTTTAGAATTCAATATAAAAATACTTTGGTTTACAATTGCCAATTTGAAACAAAAATTTAACCCTCTACTCAGATTCCTATATTTAAGATCCCACTTTATAAATGTAAATCAATATCCAAAAGAACAAAACTAGTAAATAACAATTACAATGTAATGAATGACAAATGGAAGCATATTCATTTCAACAAAATTAAATACGCATCACTATAGGAGAAATATTAAGAATTACAATGGGAAATGGTAGGTATTTTTAGAAAACAGGTTCATAGATGTAAAATCTCAATGCAACCCAACTATTGCATAAATGTTAGAACTGTAAACATAAGTTAAACACCGTCAAAAGAACAATGAATGAGTTAAGGTGTAAAAAAAGGACAATACAAAATATTAATTGAACCACAAAAGTACGCATGGAAGTATGGTACAACAAATGCTTTAATATTGAAATATAACAAATCTAAGATCATGACACTTGTAGAAGATTTTAAAATCACTATGAAACTAATAAGTTATGCCTATTAGTATATAAAATTGATAAAAAAATATAGGCCAAATTGGCACCTTTAGCGGGCCAGACTTGTCACGGTCATTGATCGTGACAAAAAAACATGCGTTTTTTTGTCACAGTCAATGACCGTGACAAGTCTGTGACAAGTACAGTTGTGCCAGGATTATCACGATCAATGACAGTGACAATTCTTATAATATTGTCACGATCAAAGACCGTGACATGTCCGTGACAAGTTTAGCAGTAAAAAACCCTTTCCCCTGCTTTTTTTCTCACTACTTTGTTTCCCTCCACTCTCTCTCTCTCTCTCTCTCTTCCATTTATATATGTGTGTGTGTGTATATCTGTGTGTGTGTGTGTGGTGGGTGGGGGCTGGGGGTGGGGAGTGGGTGTATGTGTGTGTGTGTGTGTGTGGTGGGGAGGGGGTGGGGCTGTGTGTGTGTCTGTGTGGTGGGGGAAGGGGGTGGGGCAGGGCTGGGGTAGGGGTGTGGGGGGAGGGGAAGGGGGGGCTGCGCGCGCGTGTGTGTGCGCACATGTGTACGTGCACGTGTATTTATATGTGTGTAGTGTGCGTGTATGTGCATGTTTATGCGTATGTGCAGGAGGGGGAAATGATGCGGGGGTGTGACGGGGGGTGGGGCTGCGTGCGTTTGTGGGGAGGGGGGGATGGGGGTGGGGCAAGGGGAAATGAGGCGGGGGTGGGTCTTGTTAATTTTTTTTATTAAATTTTTATTGGTTTATTAGATATTTTCCCTCATATGCAAGTAGTTTCCCTTGTAAACGAATTGATTGATTATTAATTTTTTTAGTAAATTAATATATGAAAGTAGGATTGCCTCTCATTTTGAATTAGTAAATTAATAATTGTATACTTTAATTGTTAGTTTAATTGATGAAAATAATTAATTGAGTAGATGAATTAGAAGGGGTATGGGAATACACATTTGTTGTTGCTATTGCGGTTGGATTATAGTGGATCGATGTTGGGTTGGTTAATTTTAAAAGTGGCATGACCACTGAATTATTGTCCATATGGGGGTGGGATTTTCAACTTTTTTTGAAAATTACTTTGTATAACGAACAATATATATATACTTGAAATTACATATAGTGCGCATAGATATAGCCTATCAGTTCTTATGCGTACGCATTCAATAGCCCTTAGACCCGTTCGAGAGTCATTACCCCTGTAATGAGATCTCTCGAATTGTCCCATTTGGACAGTTTGGGACTGCATAATTTCTGCATAATAATATTCTTAGTGGTTTAAATTTGTTACTTTTGGAGGAAGTTCTGTAGTTGTATCCTAATGATCTCCGGTTACATATTAGATTGGCAAGTGTGACTGTTATTTCAATTGATCAATTGAAATAACTCTCACACTTCCCAATCTACGTCTTGTACTTGGATAACTACAGGGATATGCTGTCGAATTTTTCTCAAATCGTAACAATGTGCATGAGCTGTTAAGTATATTACAGAAATATGCGGTCTTGAATGGGATAGGACCACTCACCCTTTAGAGGAGATGGAGGAAATAGGAATTTCTGTTATCAATTGAATTTAAATTTGAAATTTAAGAATCGAAGACATAATTAAATAAAACATACTATAAATCTAAGTTTTGTTTATACTAATCCATGAATATACGCTTCTTACCTTTAATTGGTGATTAGTTGTGGTAGCTGTGATGGGATATCCGAAATACAAAGAGTGGATGGGTGAGACAAATAGAATGGGGAATGTGTTTCGTAGAGGTGCTAATGAATTTGTGAAATACACAAAGAGATGTCATAATGATGACAAGTTTTCGTGTACGTGTGCTAGGTGTAAGAATGGTAAGGTGTTTGAGTGAAAAACAGTTAAACTACATTTGTAAAGATCGGGTATGTAAGATAGTTATCGATTTTAGAGTTTTCACTGTGAATTAAAAGTTCCTATTGTCCCCGAACAACCTTCACAACAACATTCAACAAGTAGGATAGATGTAGAAGGGGACAACGTAGATCATAATATGTTAGAGGATTTAGTTGATGATGCGTACGGAGTTTATAAAGCAGAGGAGAATGAGGTTACTAATGATGTACAAGGTTCAAGTGTTTGTGAAGATATCACGATAAATCTTGACGATGACTACCAAAGTTTAAAATTTAAGGTGACCCAACTGTTATACTCAGGCTGTGAGAAAGATCAAAAAACTTTACATGCCATGGTTGGTCTGCACAATTAGAAGACGCAGTACGATTTGTCTAGCAATAGCATGACAGGAATTCTGAAATGGGTGAAGGGGTTACTACCCAAGGAGAATACGCTTCCAAATAGCTATCCTGTTATGAAGAACAGTTTGAAAGGTTTAGGAATAAAGTATAAATCGATTCATGCTTGTGTGTATGACTGCATACTATACCGAAAGGAGTATGAAAATCTTGATTGTTGTTCGGTATGCGATGAACATAGATATGTCCAATATACTAGTAAGGAAGGCACAAGCTCAAAAGTGCCTAAAAAGTATTGAAATATTTTCCCATTGGGCCTAGATTAAAGCGATTTTTCACAGTACCATGGATAGCGGAGGCAATGACTTGGCATACTAGGGCAGAAGTAGGGGTAATCTCATGCGTCATCCTATTGATTCTATAGCCTGGAGGAGGATGAATTATGAGTATCTCGATTTTCCTCGAGAACAACACAACATTCATTTGGCTATATCAACAGATGGTTTCAATCCATTTGGAAATCTAAGCACCAACCAGAGTGTATGGCCAGTGATCCTAACCCCACTCAACTTCCATCCTTCACAGTGTATGAGACCTGAATTTTCGATGATATCTTTGTTGATACCTGGGCCAAAGGCACCAAGCGATGACATCGACGTCTACCTGGCTCCTTTGGTAGAAGAATTAAATGAGTTATGGGAAGAGGGTGTGCAATTATTTGACTCTTTTAGAAAATAAGAGTTTACGCTGAAAGTTATTATGCATAAGGATTTGCAGAGGGCTATTATGCTTGTAAAGTTGATCATGTCACCAATTTGATCATGGTTGACTTGTCCAAGTTGAAGAGCAATGACCACGTGAGCGATGAGTCGTTTGTTTGTGCATTTCAAAAGGTTAACCAAGTGTTTTACTCGGAGTATATCAACAACGAGTCATGGTCAATTGTCCTACATGCGTCAAAGCGTCTAAATAGTAGTGTGGATGACTTGGCTGCTCCTACCGAATATCAATCCATTTTTTATGATAACCCAAATTTGAAACAATTTTTCAATTTGTAATAAATATTCCAATTTGTACTTTATCAATCCATTTTTAATGCTTTTAATTGATTTTCACTTTATCATTTTCTCTCTTGTCAAGTGTGCGTGTGTGTGGGAAGTAGGGGCGGGGATGTTTCGGATTTGTAGTAATTGTACATATTATGAGCTAGATGTTGTTGTCTTGGAATTCAGAATTGAGGTGTTAAACAGTAACAATTCATTTGGATTTGTAGTAATTGTACATATTTGCATGTCTTCTTCTAATTCATTTTGATTTGTACTAATAACAACATTTTTTACAGCAAATGTCTCCTTCAGGTATTAAGGCGAGGATGATGATGCTGGTTATGATGATGTCATCTAGGCACGGTGGTAGCGGAGGCGACGAGGGATCCTCGGCCCATAGGCTCCCAAAATATGGAAAATTAGGGATGGTCGTCGAGAACAATACGGGGCTATTAGCGAGATCCCTCGACCTGGTAAAGATGATCATCGTCCCGGGGTACACTAGTTGGAGGGAGGTGGAAAATGAGCTCAGGTTAGCTGTTTGAGTGGCACTACAGGTAATGCATTTATATTTATTTTTGTATGAATATTTTAATTTCAATTTCAATTTCGATTTTAATTTCATTTTATATTTATATTTATATTTATATTTATATTTATATTTATATTTATATTTATATTTATATTTATATTTATATTTATATTTATATTTATTCGCAACTAACATTGTATTTGTTGGATAGGAACAATTCACCCTGGATCCAAAGCTACGCGATTCCGTCTTGGAGCAGTTGAGGGATCAACACAAGACGTGGAAGAAAAATATGCGGACTCGATACTTTGGGAAGACCCAAGAGTCCGTTATTTGAATGCGTGAATCCGTCCCGCTGAAGGAGCCGATCTCATTGGCAAAATGGCAATAGTTCATTGACAATGAGATTGGGGAGCGACAATTGGCATCTCAAAAATTAGGGAGGGAAAACCGGGAAAAAATGATGGACGTGCACTACTCCGGCCGGACGTCTTACGCCGAGGTGGATCATAGGATGATGGTAAGATTTAATTTTTCTATAACTACATGAATATATTATTCTGCATTATTTTACTTTGCGGGGCCGATAATAATTTTACTTTATTTTATTTCAGGTGACAGGGAGTGTCCCTAGGGGTAGGCCACATAAGCTCGATACTTATGTGTCTATTCAGACGAAGAAGGGGAAGGATAAAGAGGTGTTCCCGAGCGTCGCGGCCACGATTGTAAGTAATTCGATAATTTACTTTTTGTTAATAACGTTATAATTTTTTTATTTACTTATTTTACTAATCATGTGCTTTTTGTCGTTTCAGGCAAAACTTAAGGAAGTGCATGAGTCGCAATCTGATGCCGACAAGGCATCTTTGTCCACAGACGCACTCAACCAAGTGCTTGGCGCTGATCGCAAGGGGAGGACAAGGGGTTGCGCTTGCGGGTGGCCAAATCTAGGATCATCGGATTGGAGACGAGCGACACCGAGTTGGATCGAACGGTGGACTCGCATGACACGAATACCGTCCAGGGTATGCCAGTTCATGGATGTTTGCTTCAAGACATCGAGTCCAAGGTGCTCGTCACACATGTGATACCTGGGAAGCAGAACTCCCCCTTGTGGTTGCGGGAACAATGAGGCACGATGTATATTGGTGGGTGTGTTAATTCGTATATCGTGTGGCCTACTCACATCCTCAGAGTTAACCTTACCCCAGACATTTAGTGACATTATTTGAATTGAATTGTGTAACACCCCGCGACTTTGGGACTGAGAAATTAAATTTTTGAGAGAAATAAAATATATTTAAATTGGAGAATTTTAGAATTTGGAAATTGAGGTCCAAAAATTGAGGATGTTATTAAGTGTTTCGGATGATGATTTTGAGTGAGCTATTGTTTCCGGTTGGGTCGAGATAGTCGAAATGACTATCCTTGGGATTTATTTCGGTTCCGAAATATTTTTAAGTTAGTTTGACTCGAATTGGAGTAAATGAGTCATTTAAAGTGTGTATTATCATTTAAAATTGGGATTTTTGTTTTAAATGCTTAAGAGGCTTACGGATCAGCCTATCTCATTTATGAGAAAGAGAGAAAGAGAAAGAAAGAGAGAGAGAAGAAGAAAGGAAGAAGGGAGAGGAGAAAGCTTGGAGATTTCCTGCCAATACGCGTTTTCGAGGATGATTCAATCCCTACAATTTCGAGCCAAGTGTTTAATCTTCCTAAATAATTCATATGTGTATCTGATTTCATGAATTGTGGGAAAAATATGGATTTTGGGTATACATATCAAAACCTTGATTTTGTGGGTTAAATCTTGCATTTGAGTTTTATAAATGGATTTGAGGTTGTATTATGTGTAAGGATGATTTGTATAATTATTTTTTATGTTAGAAAACATGTTGGGGTTGAAGATTGAGGCTTGGAAGATAATAAATTTGATATTTGGGAAATTAGGTTTTGGAGAAAATGCCCATTTCGTAGCCTGCTGAACAGGACGAATCGATTCACCCCCCTTTCGAATCGATTTAGAATGTTACAGCCATACAGGTCTTTATGATCGAATCGATTCGGACCCAAGGAAAATTGATTCAGCTTAAGACAGACTTACAGGTCCTTTGGACTGAATCTATTTGCATAAGGGGCAAATCGATTCGCATAAGGGGCAAATCGATTCGCCCTTGAGACCGAATCGATTCGAAAACAGGGCTGTTTTGATGGATTTTTCTAAAATAACTTTTACTCCATTTCGACCGGGTTTCCCGAATTGGAACATCCTATTATGGTACGAGAAGTACGTTTTAGAGATTCATTGGGAGTTTCGCCCATGTTTTGATTATGGGGAAATATCGAGCTAGTTTGGGGAAATATACGTTCGTATGCACTGGAGATTATCGCGTCGATGTAGTGGGAAATTATTTGGGATGGGAGTCCTATTTGGAGATTAGAGGCGAGTTAATCTATGGTGCAAGGTTGAGGATTCTTCGAGGTGGTTATGAAGTTATGGCATGGAATTATTAGGATGACTTTTGCGCCAAATCCTCTTAGTGATAAGATCCTATTTAGTTATGATTTGGGGACCAATGAGAGAGAGAGGTCGCGTATCCCTAGTAATGTTTAACTTATGGAATAAATCATAAATGCATTAATGCTAAGGGTTCATAGGAGGAACTGAACCGCAGGCTGAATTTAGAATGAGCGGATTTTACTATCGACTAGAATAGGATTCTGTTAAATTGTAGTCGGAGCAGTCACTACCTATCTACATGTGATTAACGATGGGTATTTCACTGCATGATGAAATCATAAAATGAATTTAATATTAAGATTGAGGTTTGAAGACTATTAGTTAGGTGTATACATATAGTCGAGATTATTATTAGATATATCAATGTGCATTCGGATATAGATCGGATGTATAATGATGGTTACATGCGTTAAACTTTGGGTTAGTAACCTTAATGTTCGATATATTGGAAGAGTATTCATATCATAGGGGCAATGGATGAATATGCTTCAAGTGAGGGATCGTATTTACATAACTAATTAGGTTAGTACGCTTGGAAGGACGGCTAGTATAATGAGGATTTTGTAAACTTATAGCCAAGTTTATAAATTTCATACATACGGACGAGAGATAGTATATATATATGGCGTGAATATATATATCGTGTGTGAAGGTTTGTATATATGATGTGATCATATGTATGTATATATATAGTGTGAATGATATATATACTTATTGTGTGAGCATACCCGGCACATGATATCATGGGAAGTTGCGCGATGTGGGTGAGGCCCCTGGCTTGAGGAGCAGGGTGCGTATAGTCCCCAGGTCATAGTCATCCATTGTTATTTGTGTGATTTTGTTTTTGGGGGTGAGAAGTCTTAGATATGAGTCATTCTCACTTTTCGGTTAGGAACTATGACCACTTCCCATACGTTAGGATTGATTTTGTTACCATGGCAGTGTGATAATAGTCCGATATGTGGTAACCCGGGAGAAAGTGAGTAATTCCTGGAAGATGATAGCATGGTCCAGTATTTTGTATCCTATAACCGTTTATGTTATGAGAATTTCAAAGCGTGCTTTATGTGCGTTATGTATATGTGGTTATAGGATTGAATGATTGGGTATATATAGTTAGAGTATATATCTATACATCATATAGGTGAAGGTGATATGAGTTTTCTAAGATGTGCATCTTGTGTGATTTTGGTGTACTAGTTTATCAGGGTCGAACGATCGTACTTAGAGATAATTACTGATATATCAACCCCAAGGATTTAAATAGAGATTCTAATTGTGTACTTAGAGAGGGTACTCAACATTTAAGTAGTTGGTGTAGTAGGATATGTGTGGAGGACATAATGGATCCCTACGATCAACATTATCAAGGAGTAGTGTATCGGGGGGGGGTTCCTTATTTGGATTTCGCTTTGCAAGACGTCCCACGCACGAAACGCCGCGCAATGTTGGGAGTAGGGAGAAGTTTAGTACTTAGTACTTGTGTGTATGTTGTTTAGAGATAAAAGTTTTATAAAAGTAGGATGTAATGTGTGCTTATTCTATCGTTAAGGACTTGCATAAGTTATATATTAAATTGGATGAACTCTATTAAGGTACATATGTGTGTGCTTATGTGATTTATATATATACATATAGTTTTGGTGTAAACTTAAGGTATGATAGGATGGGAGGATTTTTGGATTATCCTTAGAAGATAACGGGTAGATAAACTTAAGTATATGTACATACGTTTAGGTGCGTGCTTTATTGATGGGTGAGTTTGGGAGTTCCAAGGGAGTGCTACTCCACTTTATTTGTGAAATTGTGCATTTATAATTATTATGCAATGTTATGCACTTGCTATAAACATTTTTACACCTCGGGCTCTGACCCGTTTATTTTCTATCTTGCTATATATATATTGTACTACAGGTTTCCCACCTCAAGGATACCGTTGATGCTATTCTATCCAGTATCTTGGGAGTCGTAGCAGACGCAGACTGTTGTGGGATTTTGTTATAGTCGCTTCATACGGTTTGTAAATCTAGATAAGATTCATTTTGGTGTATCGAGTTTATACTCTAAAGTTGCTTTTAGCATTTTTATACTTCTCTTCTTTGGATTGTTGTACTATCTGTTACCCGACAGGATATTCGGGTATAATTCTTTTATTTGCACTTGTTACATTTTTATGAGCACATCCTTTTGTAGTTGTGCGTGAGTGAATTTCTTTTTATCTTACTTCTTAGTCATTTTAGTGTTGGCATGATGTTCTTCACATGTTTTAAAATTTTTTTGGCTTCCGCTTATTATGGATTTGGGTAGCTAGCAGATGTTAATTTAGTATCGACAGTTGATGCTAAGAATGATCCATTTGAGGTTCCTATTTTAATTTAGTATAGGTCTGGCCACCTGTTATTATTTTAACCGGGTTGTCATAGATGGTATCAGAGCATCAGGTTCTAGTGTCTTTAGGATCTGTGCAGGTTCTCTGCGTTCTCCCGTAAGCGTTCTTGATATAGAGCCCTACTATTCGGATTATTGTGTTCACTACGTTTATCTTCTTCCGCGAGGTGTACTCACTTAAACGATGTTTTGACACAGTTGCTCTCGTCTCAGACGTTGCCAATATTTAGTCGTCCATGTATGGAAAATATAGGGGCTGATAGTGTGGAACCCCAAATGCCCATATGGACTGTGACCGTAACTGAAGTTGCTAATAGTGTGGCATGAATGATGGATGATGCCATTATTGTGATGGCACATCATCTTGCAGTTTCAATAAGCTCAAGACCACCCATGACCATCTGCGTGGGAATGAGTACTAGAAGCCTTTAGGAAATGACATCCTTTAGGCTCTTCGAAGGGAGATGATGCAATAGTTGCAAATCAGTGAAAGAAGGATTCATAAGGCACGTTTGAATGGATGCATGCAGAGTGATGCAATGCCCGTAACGGATTTTTGGGTACGCTTTGACTAGAAGTATTTTCTTTCCTTAATTCAGGAGAAAATAAGGAGGAGACTATTAGATATGACTCACGGTGATTGATTATTGGTGAGTACAAATAAGAATCTACTCGATTGGCGAACTTTGCACCCGAAAAGGTACATATGGAGAAGAAACGAATAGTGAATTCCTTGGGAGGTTTAGATTGAGAAATTCGTCAACAATTGTTAGGAAACCTGGTGTTGCTGAATCTTACCGATGAAAGGTATGTGGTATTGTCCCATTATCGGGAGTATCGTCTTCATTTAAGAAGAGAGTAAGAAATTTAGAGACTTGGATTCATTGAGTTGGACTGAAAGAGTTGTCGAGGGTCTCGCAATAGCGCTTTATCCTCCAGGATGGTTAGGAAGGGTTTTCGGGAGGACGTTTCTTTGAGGAAAATTAGGCCTTAAGAAGAAGGGCTTGTCCCGAAAGGACTAGAGGGACCCAGGGATGAAGTGAAACAATTGAATTATGGAAATATAAGGTAGAATACCTTTCTATGGGTTTATGTCACGCTTTACATGGTATTGGGAACGTCGCATGTAAGGTATAATGAGTGGTTAGCCGCCATAACCATAGTGTGTATAGAATTTCCTTGGAGGAAGGAGTGAGTAAGTGCGGCCTTTGTATGCCATCTTTAGGGATAATATATCATTTTGCAATGATCTAGTATAGAGCTATGCTATTAATTTCCGTGAGTGCGGACTATTAAGGCTTATTGAGTAGTGACTAAGAGGTTATCGTTTTATAGTTAGGTTAGGTGCAGGTAATTGTAGTGTTCCAATGAGGGAATGACTTACTTTGCGGAAATTCTTTAATGTGATGCTAAGGATTAGTATAATTGAGGAGGTTCAGAGTTTAGCGGATTCATTGTTGAGCATGGAATTTAGCTCAGGGTTGGGCTAGTATTGAGATCTAGGTGTTGGTGAGAGTATTGTATTTGTTGGGACCTTGTGTCTTGAACATAAGGCGTTTGATAGATGTGTCGAAAGACATGAAATTATTTTATATTCTATTGCTATATAGGCCTTCGGGCAATATCTATGACTCGGAAATATTTTATAAAACCTTAACCTAGTTCAACTGATCTAAATCCCCGACATAGCTACACAGTAGTGTATTGGGAGGGTTCCTTATTTAGATTTCTCTTGCGAGACCTCCCCCGCATGAAAGCAGCGAATGTCAGGAATTGAGAAGAGTTTAACCATTGGAAATTTCAAACTTTTATATACTTAATACGCTATTATAGACAAATTTGTTGAGAATTATATTACGATTTGAGGCTAGTGGAGCTGGGTTATGTTTTTACTAGTTGAGCTCGGGAACAGGGTGTATGTGTGCCCTGGTTAGCTAGTTTGACTTCAAAGTTTAAATGATTCGATGTGAGAAGTGGGAGAGATAGTTATAGTGATCTTGAGGGTAGATGTAAGAACTAGATGAGGTTTGGAGTACTAGGCATAACTTAAATTTCTAGGATGAAATTTTTGTAAAGGGGGAAGTCTGTAATACCCCGCGGCTTTGGGACTGAGAAATTAATTTTTTGGGAGAAATAAAATATATTTAAATTGGAGAATTTTATAATTTTGAAATTGAGGATGTTATAAAGTGCTTCGGATGATGATTTTGAGTGCGCTATTGATTCTGGTTGGGTCGAGATAGTCGAAATGACTGTCCTTGGGATTTATTTCGGTTCCGGAATATTTTTAAGTTAGTTTGACTCGAATTGGAGTAAACGAGTCATTTAAAGTGTGTATTATCATTTAAAACTGGGATTTACGTTTTAAAGGCTTAAGAGGCTTATGGATCAGCCTATCTCATTTGTGAGAAAGAGAGAAAGAGAAAGAAAGAGAGAGAGAAGAAGAAAGGAAGAAGAGAAAGGAGAAATATTAGAGATTTCCCACCAATACGCGATTTCGAGGATGATTCAACCCCTACAATTTTGAGGCAAATGTTTAATCTTGCTAAATAATTCATATGTGTATTTGATTTCATGAATTGTGGGAAAAAAATATGGATCTTGGGTATATATATCAAAACCTTGATTTTGTGGGTTAAATCTTGCATTTGAGTTTTATAAATGGATTTGAGGTTGTATTATATGTAGGGATGATTTGTATAATGATTTTCTATGTTAGAAAACATGTTGTGTTTGAAGATTGAGGCTTGAAAGATGATAAATTTTATTTTTTGGAAATTAGGTTTTGGAGAAAATGCCTATTTCGTAGCCTACTGAACAGGCCGAATCGATTCAGCCCCCTTCTGAATTGATTCAGAATGTTGCAGCCATACAGGTCTTTATGACCGAATTGATTTACACCCAAGGCGAATCAATTTGGCTTAAGACATACTTACAAGTCCTTTGGACCGAATCGATTCGCATAAGGGGCGAATAGATTCACCCTTGAGACCGAATCGATTCGGCCCAGACCAAATCAATTCGGAAACCGAACTGTTTTGATGGATTTTTCTAGAATAAGTTTTACTCCATTTTGATTGGGTTTATCGAATTGAAACATCCTATTATGGTACGAGAAGTACATTTTGGAGATTCATTGGGAGTTTCTCCCTTGTTTTGATTATGGGGAAATATCGAGCTAGTTTGGGGAAACATACATTCGTATGCATTGGAGATTGTCACATCGATGTAGTGGGAAATTATTAGGGATGGGAGTCCTATTTGGATATTAGAGGCGAGTTAATCTCTAATGCAAGGTTGAGATTTCTTCGAGGTGATTGTGAAGGTATGGGATGAAATTTTTAGGATGACTTTTGCGCTAAATCCTCTTAGTGACAAGATCCTATTTAGTTATGATTTGGGGACCAATGAGAGAGAGAGGTCGCGTATCCCTAGAAATGTTTAACTTATGGAATAAATCGTAAACGCAGTAATGCTAACGGTTCATAGGAGCAACTGAACCGTAGGTTGAATTGAGAATGAGTGGATTTTACTATCGACTAGAATAGGATTGTGTTAAATTGTAGTCAGAGCAGTCACTACCTATCTATGTGTGATTAACGAAGGGTATTTCACTACATGATGAAATCATAAAATGAATTTAAGATAAATATTTAGGTTTGCAGACTATTAGTTAGGTGTTTACCTATAGTCGGGATTATTATTAGATATATCGATGTGCATTCGAATATAAATGGGATGTATCGTGATGGTTACATGCGTTAAACTTTGGGTTAGTAACCTTAATGTTGGATATATTGGAAGACTATTCATATCATAGGGGCAATGGATAAAAATGCTTCAAGTGAGGGATCGTATTGTATAACAAATTAGGTTAGTACGCTTGGAACGACGGCTAGTATAATGAGGATTATGTACACTTATAGCCGAGTTTATAAATTTCATACATATAGATGAAAGATAGTATATATATATATATATATATATAAATGTCTATATGTGTGTATATATGGCGTGAATATATATACCGTGTGTGAAGGTTTGTATATATGATGTGATCATATGTATGTATATATATTGTGTGAATGATATATATACTTATTGTGTGAGCATACCCGACACATTCTATCATGAGAAGTTACGTAATGTGGATGAGGCCCCTAACTTGAGGAGCAGGGTGCGTATAGTCCCCAGGTCATAGTCGTCCATTATTATTTGTGTGATTTTATTTTTGGGGGTGAGAAGTCTTGGATATGAGTCGTTCTCACTTTTATGTTAGGAACTATGACCACTTCCCATACGTTAGGATTGATTTTGTTACCATGGCGGTGTGATAATAGTCCGATATGTGGTAACCCGGGAGAAAGTGAGTAGTTACTGGAAGATGATAGCATGGTGCAGTATTTTGTATCCTATAACCGTTTATGTTATGAGAATTGCAAAGTGTGCTTTATGTGTGTTATGTATATGTGGTTATAGGATTGAATGATTGGGTATATATATATATATATATATATATATATACATCCTATAGGTGAAGGTGATATGAGTTTTCTGAGATGTGCATCTTGTGTGATTTTGGTGTACTAGATTATCAGGGTCGAACGATCGTACTTAGAGACAATTGCTGATATATCGACCCCAAGGATTTAAATAGAGATTCTAATTGTGTACTTAGAGAGGTTACTCAACATTTAAGTAGTTAATATAGTAGGATATGTGTGTAGGACATAATGGATCCCTACGATCAACATTGTGTAGGAGTAGTGTATCGGGGGGGTTCCCTGTTTGGATTTCACTTTCCGAGACGTCCCACGCACGAAACGCCACGCAATGTTGGGAGTAGGGAGAAGTTTCGTCCTTAGTACTTGTGTGTATGTTGTTTAATGATAGAAGTTTTATAAAAGTAGTATGTAATGTGTGCTTATTCTATCATTAAGGACTTACATAAGTTATATATTAAATTGGATGAACTCTAGTAAGGTACATATGTGTGCGCTTATGTAATTTATATATATACATATAGTTTGGGTGTAAACTTAAGGTATGACAGGATGGGAGTATTTTTTGATTATCCTTAGAAGATATCGGGTAGATGCACTTAAGTTTATGTACATACGTTTAGGTGCACACTTTAGTTGAGGGGTGAGTTTGGGAGTTCCAAGGGAGTGCTACACCACTTTATTTGTGAAATTGTGCATTTATAATTATTATGCACTTGCTATAAACATTTTTACACCTCGGGCTCTGACCCATTTATTTTCTCTCTTGCTATATATATATATATATATATTGTACTACAGGTGTCCCACCGCATGGATACCGATGATGATATTCTATCCAGTATCTTGGGAGTCGTAGCAGACAAGGACTGTTGTGGGATTTTGTTATAGTCGATTCATACCATTTGTAAATCTAGATAGGATTCATTTTGGTGTATCGAGTTTATACTCTAAAGTTTCTTTTAGCATTTTTATACTTCTCTCCTCTGGATTGTTGTACTATCTGTTACCCGACAACATATTCGAGTATAATTTTTTTATTTGCACTTGTTACATTTTTATGAGTACAGCCTTTTGTAGTTGTGCGTGAGTGCATTTCTTTTTATCTTACTTCTTAGTCATTTTAGTGTTGGCATGATGCTCTTCACATGTTTTTAAAAAATTTTGGCTTCCGCTTATTATGGTTTTGGGTAGCTAGCAGATGTTAATTTAGTATCGACAGTTGATGCTAAGAATGATCCATTTTAGATTCCTATTTTAATTTAGTAAAGGGCTGGCCACTCGTTATTATTTGAACCGGGTTGTCACAAATTGTTGTTTCAAGTTGTTATATTTGAATTCTATTCGTATTATATCGTGATGCATATTGTTTTGAATGTATATTTGCATTATCTATATTTTATTTGGATATATTATGTTTAAACAGGTACGACGTTGCTATAACAGGTACAAATATACCGCTGGGCAATGGCCATATTGCCCAGTAGATTTTTTTCAATTCTGCCCAGAATTGTCACGGTTATTGACCGTAACAATTATTTATTAAATGTCATGGGTTTGTCACGGTCCTTAACCGTGACAAAACTTGTCAAGGTCAAGGATCGTGACATGATCGCGACAAGTCTGTGACAACAAAATTTATCACCCCCATAATTGTCACGGCCATTGACCGTAACAATTCGACAGATTTGGTGTAGTGCCTAATCCGAATCGATTCGCTTAAGGAGCGAATCGATTCGGGTCTGTAGAACTTCGAAGGTTTCTTCTTCTGTACAAAACCTACGTGTATATATTGTGTGTGATATTAAATATCAGTGATTAGATATTTATTAAATTTATATACTCTAATGCTATCAAGGGAGGTTGCGCGATGTGGGTGAATCCCCTAGCTTGAGGAGTAGGGTGAGTATATCCCCAGGTTATAGCGTCCGGTATATATGGGTGAGGGATTTATCTCACTTTCAGGGAAGGAATATGACGGCCTCCACTACGTTTGTATTTTGGACCAAGTTGGTGAACGGTTCCAACTTGGGGAACTTGGTTTTGTGAGCACACCTAGTGAGATAGTATTTTAGAGGGAATCATCCGGTGAGGGTATACTCGGAAGGATGGATACACGTATGATATATGTGTGGATGTTAGTAAAGGTACGTATAATATGGTAGTAAATATTATATGTAGGTGATAATACAGTGTGTGATGTATTTACCTTATATAACTCGGGTTACAGTTATATGTTGTTAATTAATGAGAAATTAATTGAGTTAATCATTTGTAGGTGATAATACAGTGTGTGATGTATTTACTTTATATAACTTGTGACACGGTTATATGCTACTATTTAAGAGGAATTAATTAAGTTAATTGTGAAATAACTTATAATTCAAGAATCATTATACTCGGGTTAGAGTAGTATGGCAAGGGAAGGTTATACCAGAACTAGTTGGACGGGGTAGTACAACTAGGTGGGGTTAAGGTAACCATTAGGTGTGCACAATAGTGGAGGGGTGAGAATGTCCACAAGGGAGTGCGACACTAACTTAAATATGAAGCGCATTCATGCATTTTAAATTACTGCAGTTAATTCACTTGCTAAATATTTTCAAAACGTTTTGGGTTATAACCCTTGCTATAAAAATATTTTCAAAACCTTTTAGGTGTCCAGCCACAGGGACGCCAGGATTGATATTCTATTCCAGGGACACGGAGCTGCGGCATATGTGGATGCTAGCAGGAGTTTGGATTAGACGTATCATTCATTCATTCCTAGAGTAGGAATCACTCATCAGTTCCAGTTTTATTTAGGGCATGTCGCCCAGACTTTCAGTTCAGTTTTTCAGATTTGTTTTATTCCGATGTTGAATATTGTATTGGATTATTTCACTTGGGTGGCCGATGGTTTATTCGGCAAGTTGTGTAATTAATTATTTCAGTTGAGTTTTGTTCAGTTGTGTGAATGGTTTATATTTTAATTCCGCATGTACTGTTTTGTTTAATTAAAAGTTAAAATTTGCACCAGCTTTTGGAATACTAGGTGGTTAGTAAGTTTTAAAAAGTTTTCGACAGTGATGCTAAGGATGATCCAACTGGGATTCCTGTTTTAATTTGGTATAGGACTGATCACCCGTTGTTTTATTAGGCGGTGTATCACAAATACCTAAGCCCAAAATCTTTAGGGTTTGTTATTACCAACGATGATATGAGATAATTGCACAAAATGAAATAAAGCAAGTAAACACTAGCCTGGAGGATGAAATTCGACGACCTCAAGTCGAATCCGGCGGAGTTTGGACGAAATCCCCCATTTTTCTATTCTTTTCTCCTCTTCCTTTCTTCCTTTCTCTCTTTCTTTATTCTTTTTTTTCTTTCTTTCTTACTCTCTCGTGTCTCTTATAAGAGAGAAAAGGGTTTATCCCTTAATAAACCCCAAAATGACTCGTTTACTAAATTACGAGTTTCTATGGGTCCAAAAATTCCCGGAGTCCAAATAATACCCCCGGATACTCTATTCTGACTTTCTCGGCCTTTTCGAAACCAATTGCGCAATCGGAATTTCCATCCGAGGTACTTGACCGCAATTCACTATTTAAACCCAGCACAAATAAATGCGGTATTCCCATTAAAATATTATCCTCTGTCGCTTTACCCAACTGCGACATATAATTAAAATACTCCAGTTCATTTACTTAATCCCAAAAGTAAATATAACACTCATCGAAAATCATTAAATCCTTGAAAACCTCAAGAATTACTATTCATGATAATTTGTTAAATTCCCAATTTACTCTTAATTATTAAATTCAATTGGCCATAAAAGTGCAGGTTGTTACAATCATAAAGTGCAAAACTACTTTGAGTATCAAAGAGGTATCACTACAAGAAGAAATTTAAGAAAATCAAGAAAAGACATGTAAAAAATTGTATAATGAGGATCCATTAATTTTTTGGGATAAAAATAAGAGTATGGTAAAAATAAAGTTAATAAATCCTAATAAAATAATAAATGTAAAATAAATGGTGTATACATATGAAGATATAAAGCATTTAAAGTACAAATAAAAGAATTAAGAGATAAAAAGTTAATTAGAGATAGTCAAAGTCCTCATAATATTCCAACCTTAATGATTAGGACTCATTCATAAGAAAAAAGAGAAAAAACTAGAATGGATATTAATTATAAGAAATTAAAAATTAACACCAATATTGATGGTTTTTCCATTCCAAATAAAAAGTCATTTTTAACAAAATACAGAGTGCCTTTTGTTCTTAAAAATGGACTGTAAAAGTGGACATTGACAAATAAAAGTGGAAGATGAGATTATCTCACTCATAATGTCTAGTGCTTCTCAAGGGTAATATGAGTTGTTAGTAATGCCATTTAGTTCAAAAAATGCACCATATATATTTCAGATAACAATGGAAAATATGTTTAAAATTATTAGTAAAATTTGTCTTGTATATACAAATGGTGTTCTTATATTCTCTAGGACGTTAAATCAGAATACGATAGATATAAATGAAATAACTAATATATGTTTAGAATATGGTATTGTCTTCGGAAGAAAGAAATGAACTTATGAACAACATGAGATTAAGTTCTGAGGATTAAAAAAATAAAAAAATAAATGATAATAATGTAAAAACATGTTTTAGAAAAAATGATATATTTTCAAATAAAATAACAGATAGAAATAATTAGAAAGATTTTTAGGCCATTTAATCAATGCATTCGATTTTATAAAAGATTTAGAAAATTAAGAAAATCATTTCAAAAGAAATTAAAGGAAGATGAGAGTTGGACATGAAACTCTACAAACTATGCATTGGTAAAACTGTTAAAAGAACAATGTGAATATCTTCCAACATTAATGTTATCAAACGAGGAAGACGACCTAGTTATAGAAATAAATGAAAGTAATAGTCTTTTGATTGGATTATTAAAAATAAAAGAATAACATAAATTGTATAGACCCTGCAATGGAGTTTTAATCAAGCTGAATGTAATTACCCCACTATGGAAACAAATTATTTATAATAATTATAGAAATTGAAAAGTTTTTAATATTCTTAGCGTCAAAAACATTTTTAATACAAACAAACGACAAATTCCTAATAGGTTTTATGAATTAAAATATATCTAACATGCATACACAAGTCAAACTCCTGATACCATGGTTAAAACATTTTACATTTATTATAGCACATATAAAGTGAAGCTTTTTTTTACTATCTGATAATCTAACAGGAGAATTTCTAGATTAACAAGAATTAAATCTCTCTCAACTAGATAAGGAAGCACTTTTAGCAAAAACATAACAAATGTTAAAGTTGGTATCATAATAAAATCACTATACGACAACTGCAATTTTCTAGAAAGAACCATTTTACGAACGAGCTACTTTAGGCAACAAATAATATTTCACTAACCTTATTAACATTTGAATTAAAAACTTTTATTCTCCTCCTTTTAACCGATATACAAGAAAGGATTGAAAATAAAATTTTCATTAACGTATTTAGAAGATAGTATGGGTTCGTGTATAATCATAAAACGAGGAGAAAAATGCCTCATTGAAATTTGAAAGCCTAGATAAAAACTCGTTATAATATAATATATTGTAGTTAAAGTCATCATTGATCCCAAATTTGTCTTCTATGAAGTTCCAATAACATCTATGTGGAGAATAGTTAGAAGTCTTAAAGCTCCTCCTCATCTAAAAGGTTATTTATTTTCCATGTTCAATAAGTTTGAGCAATATATGTTCAGAAGAATATATAAACTTTGTAAGCTTGGGAACAAAGTGTGTCTATGCTTCGAGACTGCTCAATCAGAACCCAATTGGAGATCATCTTAGTGCATTTCATTATTTAGTAATAATCCATGAACAAGAAAATTATATATCTTATCGGTCTCAATGGATGTACGACGGTCTTAAAGAAACTATAAATGATCCTATAAAATGTAAAATGTCGTGCGTGATACCGATTCTAAATAAATTCGCAAATTCCAATCACAAACTTATTTAATTATAGTCAATTTTTTAAATCAAATTAAAGTAACCCTTAAACATGCAACTACGTGTGTGAGTGTGTGTCAAATAATCACAAACAAAATTGCTAACTCGCAGATTTTAGGAAAAAAAATCTTTCGGGTAAAACCTTTATTTCACTATAATACTTACAATTACAATGGAATCTATAATGATTTAACAGCAGAAAACCCACATAGACCACAGCCTAAAGTAATCCAAAACCACATCTCCAATTCAGCCCAGGAATACCCACGAGTACTCCCTATTGACACGCAGTCGTCGTCAGCCCAGTACTCCCCTCATGAGCACCTAGATCAGCAGTAGAGATCCTATCTACAAGAGAAACTTGACACAAGATGTGTTCTTGGGTTCCAAAATAATTCACAAAAACTATTGGGATGATTTATGAATTGAAACCAAAGGATTAATACCTTAAAACTGAGAAGACAATGTATTCTGCCAAAGCAGTTTCGTGTCTTGAAAATTCTCAGGTCTTCTGATTAAAAATGAAGTCGGAAAAACCTTTTTATAGAAAATCTAAGGCGACGTATCGCTGGAATAAAAAAGCTATCTCACTCGAACGAGGAAACGCGTCGCTCGAACGAGCTTCACGCGACAAGGCTATGTTGCTTGAACGACAACCACTGTCTCTCGAATGAGCAACGCGAAAATAAATACATTTTTTATTTCTAAAAATTCGCCTTAGCATTTAGAAAAAAACTTAAAAACTCCGCTCCAACACTTAGAAAATATTTGATGAAAAATATCCTAACACTTTAAGTGAATTATTAAGGACTTAAAACACAACCTTACCAAAGTTAAACTTGCAGAGGCTTGAATGTTGAAGAAAAATTGATATTCGGATCCTTCTTGATGCATATGTGATCTTGAACATTCTTCGACGTTTGTAGCGGTATACGACATACCTTAAAGGTAATGGACAATGTCCTTGAAAATCTCCCCCTATATCTTTGCCGGTACAAAATAAAAACATTCGAATTATCAAATAAAAATACCTATACAAATATAATACCCTCCTATGAACCCAAAACTGAAAAGTTACTAAACATGCAAGTATCAAACTTTTCTTTAAAAATCTTCAACATCAAATCTTCAAATCTTTGAGCTTTTCTCATCAGGGTGTGCAAAAAAAATGATCTTCAATTTTGTACCTACACACATGAGACAAAGCAAATACCTTCATGACACATCGACTTTGAAATGATATAAGAATAAATCAATCAATATAATAAAATCTCCCCCATAATGCAAAAAAAATCCCCATTATTCGTTCTCCTCCTTTTTATTTGTCCGAAATAGACAAGGAAACAAATAAACAAAATACACGTGGAGTTGTCACGACAAAAATGCATAGCAAATATGGATCAAACGACACTCATGCAAAGGAGAACTCAAAATCTTACACAAACTATTTTTCATTTTCCAATTTTTTCAAATAAAAATGCGAAAATAATTACACAAAAATCACCCACCATGAATCTATAGTAAGACAACCAAATCATGGGAACGGAGTGAATGGGTGTGAACATATTCAATAGGTAAATCAACGCAATCAAACATAACATATGTGCACGATGAATACGTGTACTCCTAAAGAATGAATCTCAAAATCGTCCTTAGGTGTCAAAAATGTTGAATTTAAATGACATCGAGTCAATGCATCAACACATCAAAGTCAAGAATGATTCCCACACGAATAACGTCTAAAACTATATAATGATTTTTCATGATGCTGTTAGGACGTGCAAACCTGTTGATTTATTTCCATCCAAACTCCCTCATAAATAATAAATCTTCATTTTTTATTGAGGTGATCTAAACTAAATGACCCCTTTTTGGCATATTTATCTTTTTATTGCCTCTTATTTTTTTCACGCTCTTTTCAAATGGTGTTTTTAACGATGAGTCAATTTTACACTCTCGCAGCCTTTCCCGTGTTTCACTCATCAGTTTTTCAAATGAAAAAATTCCTCAAGTGCAACGGTTGTTACATGCACTATTTTCATTGTCAAGTTTTATCGCATACGGTTCATTTTAAAGACAGAATTGAGATGACAACACTCCGACCAATATGTGATAGACAAGTACAATAATAAAAAAAATTGGTGCAAGTGTGCATTAAAGGCAAATATGAGTCAAACATGTAGGAAGATATCACAAATTACATCTTAATGACTCCTCACATTATAAAGCACAAAACTGAAATGATGACGCATATCAAAACACTGTCGAACAGTCACATGGATATGGAATGATGTCATGACTCGGTCATCATAAATGTCCATTCATATATGGTGTAAAAATAAAATACAAAACTCTTTTTGTCTTTTTAAAAAATTGTATCAAAATAAAATCTTTTGGTATTTTTCAAAAGCAAAAAAAAAATAATACAAAAAAATACATACTAGAAATAGGCATAAAATATCAACATGCAAATCAACCTATGCTAAAAGACAAGTCTAACCTCAACCGTTAGGTACGGTAGAGTTTTCCAAAGGTGGTGACATCCTATAAAAATCCTCCATCAAATCATGTGAAGTCTTGACTAAAAACTGTACCTGCTCCCTAATATGTGCAAACTCTCTCGGTTAATCATCCGGAGCGTCAGGTGTGGGTGCATGTGTATCAACACGTGTAGTAGTAAAACGTGACACATGACCTAACTTAAAACAAAACTCTCTAAGGTGTCATCTCTTCTTGCAATGTGTGCAAACATAAACAAGCCTAGGTACACCTCTATAAGGTTTCTTAGATGCGTTCTCTAAAGGGACTATGACCTCCCGGGAACGTTCGAGATCACTCTCGAGTTATGATACACGTGTCGTCAAACTAGACACCGTGTTGGTCAAATCACTCTTTTGCCAGCCTAAAGCTATCAACTGTTCACTCAAAGAAAAATTCATCTTCTCAAGTTGACTCGCTTTCGCCTCAAACTCCTCATAACCTCTAACACTGTCTCCAAATTTTGCAACCTGAGACTTAACTCCTTATTGATTATACCCAAATATTGCGTATTTCATCCCTCGAACCGACGCATTTTATCCCCCTCGGGTATCTTATTCCCTATATTTATGCTTTTTAACCAGACAACCTTGGATTTCTATGTTAACATGTTTTGCAGGGGTTAATTGAGCTTTTATAGGTATTTGAATGCTAAGTGTGAAGTTCGGACGCATTGCGCTCGATTTTCGTACGCGATCACACGTTCAAGGGCATTTTAGTCTTTTCAAAGATTGGGCACCTAGCCCAACATCTACATGGAAGTTGTAGACCTCCTCGCAAGCTTCGCGTGGCTATGAACGGTGCACGATTTCGATTCAGAATGAAGAAGTTTCGATAATTGTAGCGGACGGGAAATGCAAGCATGCAAAAACGGCATGCAGCTTGGTTGATACCTGCTTGATCGATTGATCGATGATTTGGGTCGATCGATCGATCCTTCTTGACAGTGGACTAATTTATTCACCATCGATCGATCGACGGTTTGGGTCGATCGATCGATCCCCTATTTTCAGGAGATATTTTTCTTTTCTTTTCTTTCTTCTTTTCTTTTATTCCACTTACTATAAATACCAAATTTTGTGTAAATATTAGAAATCAAGTTCTATTTTTTTTTAGGTTAGAGTTGCTTAGGGTTTGAGGGTTTTGGAGAGTTTGGCTTTGATTCTTCTTAGTTTGACACCCAATTAGGTTGTAAGTTTCACTATTCATCATCCTCTCCATTTAATATAGTTTGTATTCCTTAATTTCTTGCTTTGTAGTGTAATTTATATGCTTTGTTAATTAGGTTTACATACTTTGATTTACTTGATTTCTAATGTAGTTTCATCGCTTTTATTTACCGCATTTATTTATCGCATTTTTATCATGCTTTCTAGCTAATTTAAATTAGGTTGTGTTTGAATGCAACTCACTCGAGTTGACGCGTTGCTTTGCTTTGGTGATGGTGTTTACGGGTCTTTTTCTGGTGCGTTGTCCTAGTTATCGCGCCTAGGAGATTTTACGGGGCATATCATGTATGTCCCGTGCTTACGACCTTGCATGCGCAATTTTTGAGGTATTTGTTTACGCCAAAATCTTATTAGGCTTTTATGCAGATTTAGGGGCATGACAACCCTTGGTTCAATTAACTGTTGAAACGAGACGCATTCTAAAAAACTCGTCGACCCATGTATCCATTTTATACAAATTAACTCGGGTTAGGGATATTCGACGCAACCTATAGTTTTACTTTCTTTGTTAATCTAGTTTCAATACACTCGCCTATATTAATCATTTTCATTTTATGCATCTTTTCCTTTTTAGTTTGTTATCACCTTTTGTACTTTTATTTCAGAGAACTAAATCACTTAAATTCTAGCAACTCGTTGTGACACCCCGCCTAATTAAATACCGGGCGATCACTCCTTTATTAAATTAAAATCAAGGTGAACAGTTGGATCATTCTTAGCATCACCGTCGTAAAAATAATTTTTCCAATTTAGCTAAGTGTCAAAACCATTTTAGACATTACTATCCAAATTTTATTTATAAAAACCAACATTTAAAACTTTACAAGATTCGTAATTTAAAGAATCATACAACAATTAACCTGGAACATGTAATCCAAATAATCTAAACATTCAACAACTAGTTTCCAACATTTAAACTTAAAGGAAAAACATCCTGCCAACAATAAATCCTAGAGTGAAAATACTGGGAATAAATGGATCACAATGTCAAATAAAACAACTGAATAATGGAAATAAAACAAGTCACAATATCCCATAGACAACTGAATCATGGAAGAGGGCGACACATGCCCAACTAAATAAATGGAACTAGGAGTGGAATCAACAGATGAAGTCGTCTAATCAAGAGCCCTGCAACTCCCACCTAAGCTGCAGCGCGTTCCTTTCAAAGGATCCTATACAAGACGCCCCTGTGGCTGAGCACCTATAATATATACATATATATACAAGAGAGAAAAGAAAATGGAAACGGGTCAGAGCCCGATGGTGAAAATTATTTAAAATTTGTTTTGCAAGTATTTAAAATGTTTACAGGCCAATGCAACAACATATTAGTGAGGCACTCCCTTGAGAAATTCTCACCTCTCTTCTATTGTGCACGCCTATAGCACTAACCTTCCCAACGGTTTAACTTATCTTAGGTTACTCGTAAGATTTAAAACTGAACAATTTAATTGTTAAAGGGGATAATTTCATTTGGTCATAAAGTTCTCATTTAAACCTAATTTTCTACTAAAGTTTCCCAGTATCCTATTATACTTCTCCAAACAAGCATTTCCAAATTGAAGTCGTTACTCATTTCTTACTTACCATAAACACAATAGGAAGTTCCAAATTTCATAAATTCATATATATATATATATATATATATATTAAATACTGGTATAATATATATATTCTAACAGCACCCCACATAAAAATTATGGTGCGGGCATACTCTGCTATCCAATCCCTGTATCACTCGTACTAAGGGAAATACAAGTTCGAAATCACTCTCGAACTGTATTAATACATACACAAACAATATTGAGGCGAAGCATAGTTTCCAAGTCCAAAAGGTCAGCACATACCCTCGCGTCTCTTAGGACCGTGACTATCAATACGATAGCCTGTACCTAGGATTCCGATCTTCTTGGGTACAAGTCGATATCCCCCGTAAAGGTCCCATCGAGATAAGACTGTCCCAGCGCGGTAACCTCAGGGATAGCAAGTAGCGCGGGCATGATTTTCACACGTATATAGTATATGCATAAACACAGTCATATAAATATACTACTTTTTCTATATCAAATTTAGGTTCATCTCATAACCCATAATTATAACATTTATCCTTATTTCTCATTATTTAGTTATCACTTATAACGGTTCATCTCTTACTTTTAGTTTGAGGGATTATTCCAACTTACTACGTAACACTCATGGACTCTATCCTCCCAAGTGTAGAATTCAGTAGGTACTCATCTATTTTCCATCATAACTATCTTACGCGTCTCTCCCTTTAATACATAATTCTATCGTCCCTTATATGTAAACATTCCAAAAATGCAAATCTTATCTTACATTAAAGGTCTCATAATTATTAATAAATCCTACTAGTCTCCTTTATCTCCCAAAATATTTTAATAAGGATGTCCAAGGATTATTACTCATTTAAATTGAATTCAACTAATTTAAAAAGGAGAAATATGAGTCTGCCAGAAGGGGTCGATCGATCGATGGCAGGAGCTCGATCGACGGATGCGTCGATCGATCGTCACCCCTGGTTCGATCGATCGATCAAACATGTATGGAGAATTCTGCAGATTAACAGTTACGGGTTCTATCATCCAACCTCAACCAAATACAGATTTTTAACACCCAAACTCCCAGAAATTTGTACTACAAACATTATATACCCAAACTAACAATCTTCTACGTAAAGCATGTGAATTTTCATCAATAACCATGGATTAAAAGGGTAAAACTTGTATAAACCTCATGAACCCTAGAAATTTCTTTAACTTTTATTCTAATCAATCTTTTTCCAGAATTTCTTCTTCTAAAACATCATAAATCCGTGGTTCAACCTCTACATATGAAGGGGATTTCCAGATTTCCATTTTTATCATTTCTACATGCAATTTCCTATCTCCAACATGGGTTTTCTTCCATGAAACTCATCCTAATCAACCCTAGACTAACATGAGTGATGCATTAATGAAAATAAGCAAGATAAACACTTGCCTGGAAATTTCAGAGTTATGATTTATGGA
The DNA here is from genome assembly GCA_949130495.1 of Sambucus nigra. Lineage (NCBI taxonomy): Eukaryota > Viridiplantae > Streptophyta > Magnoliopsida > Dipsacales > Adoxaceae > Sambucus > Sambucus nigra. Next base: position 142,203,760 of record OX422218.1, read on the forward strand.
CAAATTTGGTGTGGCTGCATTCCCCGTCGCGCGATCTACGCGTTGGTGGTGGTGGCGGTGCAACCGGATGAATTTTCGGCCTAGAACACCTTGGCAAACTCTCTCCTTCCCTCTCCTATGGCCGTCACTTGTCTTTGGTTGTTTTAACCCTAGAAGGAAACCTTAGACATCTGATCTAACCCTTGAAAATTCGTGGGTTTAATTGCCTAAAATTACAAAATCTCCAAAATGCCCTCCCGGGGCGCTAAATAAGCCTAAAAATGCCCCGAAACCCAAACTAAATCTCCGGGTACACTTTTCTGACTATCCTGACCCTTCTGGACACTCTGGCGCACTCAAAACAACCATACGAGCAACTTATAATTTATTCATTTTTATTAATCAATATTTAGTCCCGACACGACACGGGCGCGTCCCGACTCAAATTTCCAAAATTGTCATTTTATTCACTCTTGACATTTAATAAAACCAATATTATATATTACTCTACTCATTAGTAATATTCAACAAGTTTCCCATAATTACTAACTCACATCACATTAATAATTATAAAGTAATTAATTTCCGGATTTATATTAAATTAATAACTCACATTAAATTTAATAAATCCCCATATTAATAAAGCATAAAAATACGGGGTATTACTCTCGTCTCTGTGGATTTTTGATACCCGACTTATCGCTGTGCTTGCTTCGCAAGTGTAGTAATAATTTAGGTTTGTTTGTATAGTCGTGGCGAGACTAGAAAACAACGACCGACGTCTGACACGCGTCGCCCCTCTCGCGCGCTATCACTTATTCAATTTTTTAGTCTTTAAAGACTCAGTGTACAAATATCTAAATGCGATCTGGAGCTCACTATCACCCTCTAGTGCACTCACTCTCTCCATTGCTGAAAACACTCAAATCATCCTTGGGGGTTTCATGTGCACAAGTATCCACATCATCGTGGGACAAACTGGGTGTGGTCACGTGACTAGAAGAAAAAGCAGTAAACTTCCCATGTGATGACTCATCCTCGGAATCTTTCACATTATCCTCACTATCACTAAGGGTGATTGACATGACAACTTTATTTCCCTTTCTCCTATGTCTAGTGGGACACTCAAAGTACTTATGCCCTTTGCTCTCACACTCAAAACATGTTACTTTTTCTAAATCTCCCTCACCATATTTCTCTTTCTTACCGTTTTCTTTGGCCTTATCTTTCTTTCTCTCAAAATTTTTTTTGTTGGAAGAAGTTTGTTTTGAAAACTTGAGAATTTTTTTAAAATTCTTTAACAGCATGGGCATATGAAAATCAGACTCTTCCTGAGACTCAGACTCACAAAAACTCACTTTATTTTTCTTCTTAGATTGGGCTTTAAGTTATATCCCTCTATCCTTAGGCTTGATAGTGTCAGGAAACATGTCAATCTCATATGTCTGGAGGTCTCCTACCAGTTCTTCTAATTTCAGACAACTCAAAATTAGGGATAAAACATTTTGGCAGCGATCTTAAAATATTTTTAACCACTCGAGCATCAGGTATAGGATCACTAAGATTGAACCTAGTGTTGACAATATCAGACAAACATGCATAAAAGTCACCAAAACACTCAGTCTCAAGCATGGTAATCATTTCAAATTGAGTAGTTAAAATTTGAATTTTAGACTCTTTGACCACATTAGTGCCTTTGTGGGTGAGTTGTAGAACATCCCACGCTTCTTTAGACCTGGTGCACATCATAATACGTCGAAACTCTATGGGGGTGACGTGTCCGAAAATTGCACTAAGCCCACGCGAATTAAAATTGCTCCACCTAAACTCATCCTTAGTTCAGTCTGACACAGGTTTTAAATTTTTGACATTATTCGTGGTGACAGTGGGAGGAGTCCAGCCTCTTTAAAAAATAACCAAACTCTTTCATTGATAGCTTTTAAATGAGATTTCATGCGGGCTTTCCAGTAAGCATAATTAGACCCTTCAAAAATTGGCAACCGATTATATAAGTTTTCATTCAGAAACATAGCGACAATTTTTAAAAATCATATTTTTCAAAAAAAAAATATCACACAAATTTTGCAGAAAAATAGGAATACACAATAAATTAGTTTAACCTGCTCTGATACTAATTTGTAAAAAGTAAAGTGTCGTGCGTGATACCGATTCTAAATAAATTCACAAATTCCAATCATAAACTTATTTAATTAGAGTTAATTTTTAAATAAAATTAAAACAACCCTTAAACATGCAACTACGTGTGTGTGTGTGTGTCAAATCATCACAAACAAAATTCCTAACTCGCAGATTTTAGGAAAAACTCCCTTTCTGGTAAAACCTTTATTTCACTATAATACTTACAATTATAATGAAATCCGCAATAAGTTAACTTCAGAAAACCGACATATACCGCAGCCTAGAGTTAGCCAGAACCGCAACTCCAATTCAGCCCAGGAATACCCACGAACACTCCCTATTGACATTCAGTCATTGTCAGCCTAGTACTTCCCTCAAGAGCACCTAGATCAGTAGTAGATATCCTCTCATTGAGAGAAACTTGACACAATATGTGTTCTGGGGTTCCAAAACAATTCACACAAACTATTGGGATGATTTGTGAATTGAAAACAAAGGACTAAAACACTAAAAGTGAGAAGACAATGTATTCTGCCAAAGTAGTTTCGTCTCTTGAAAATTCTCTGTTCTTTTGATTAAAAACAAAATTGGAAAAACCTTTTTATAGAAAATCTAAGGCGGCGCGTCGCTCAAACGAAAAAGCTATCTTGCTTGAATGAGGACATGCATCGCTCGAATGAGCTTCGCGCGACATGGCTATGTCCCTTGAACGACAACCACTGTCGCTCGAATGAGCTAGCTTAAAAATAAATACATTTTTTATTTCTGAAAATTCGCATTAGCACTTAGAAAAATATTTTTTGATGAAAAACGTAAAAACTCTGCTCCAACACTTAGAAAATATTTGATGAAAAATATCCCAACACTCTAAGTATATTATTAAGAACTTAAAACAAAACCTTACCAAAGCATATCAAACATGTTAACTCATGACACAAAAATAAAACCGAAAATCTTTTTGGCTTTTTCGAAGTATTTTGACTCAAATAAAAGCAAAATATATTTGTGTTTTTTTCAAAATTTTTCAATACCAAAAATCTTTTTGTATTTTTCAAAAGGTTTTCAAAACTAAAAATCTTTTTGTGCTTTTCAAATAAGATGCAATAAATGAAAAATATAATACAAAATGATAAACATGTAATAACACTAGCAAGAGATAAATCATGATGCAAAGGCTAGTAGCGTATGACAAACATGAACATGCAATCAACCATAAGAAATAGCAAGTGATGAATCATGTGCATGCATGTGAGAATCAACCAATGAAGCATTTAGCATCTCCAAAATGGATTTCCTAACCCAAACCAGTGTAAACCTAACAAAATGGGTTTTGGGAACCAACGGGACACTACGTTTAAACTTCCTAGGGTCTTTTTTAAGATCAAAACAAAAACTCCTAAGGTGACCTTTCCTACCACAATAATAACCTGTGAAAACACGACGAGGAACAGGACTTTTAGGTTGACCTTTTCTAACACCCTCGGATGTGGTTGATGATCTAAAACACACTATGGTTTTGTCTTTGACATTTGAACTAGTAGAACAAGATAATCCGCTACCATTACTACTCGAGTCAGTTAAATCATTTTTCAACTTCAAAACTTTTGACTCAAGCAAACTATTAGACTCCTTAAACTTTCGGGACTCCTTCTTTAGATTTTTAATTACCCCTAAAAGGTTATCTCGCTCCCCCTCAATATGAGCTAACTTATCCCTAAGAGTCTTCTCGTGTGCCTTAAATTCATTAATCAAACTATTTTCATTAATGGCACAATCACTTGAATTTTTTAAATTCTCTAACTCTCTCTCTAAAATAAAAATTATATCATCACTCTCCTTTTTGGAAACTTTTAAGGATTCAAAATTATTATATAAATCTCCAAACTTCTCACGAATCATATATTTTTGAATTTGAAATGTTTGCAAATATTTAATCATATTTTTAAAATGAGAATTTTCTTCCTTCATAAATTTATTTCGTTTTGTAAACTTTAAATTCAATAGATTTAATTCGTTAAAACTTTGAGAATCCATCAAGAGGAAAACAAACAGACCAAGAGAGATAAACAAGCAATCACCCAAAAAGCAAAAAGGGATCCAAGACAATAAAATAGTGCAACACACTCTGATACCAATTTGTAGGTCCCCAAAATATAACTTTAAACAAAAACTTTTGCTTGAGCAGAATTAAGTTAAGGATGAATACAAACCAATTTGCTCTTTTGAAAAAACTCTTTTCAAATTTATCAAACCACACCAAATTGTTACACAAGTTAACTTAACCAAATTTTATCTTGTTTAACCCTAAGCATGCAACTAGTGATTAAAGCAAGTAAAATAAAGTAAAGCAATACTCACAACGCTGATGTACGAGGAAAAACCCAATCGGGAAAAAACCTCGGACGGACCAGGCCAGACAATAACTATGACAATGGTTTTACAAAGTCAAACGGTAGTCTTATGCAACGACTCGATCCACCCACGAGACTTGACGCTCCTCTGATCTGATCTTCTACCAATATTCACAGTGCCCACGTAGAAAGTAACCTTCTTCTACTATGCTCATCAACAGCAGTACCCTCCACGAATGCCTCGGTATCCACCGATACGGCCTTGTGTCATCTAAGATGTTGAACAAGAAAGTAACCTTCTTCGCTTCTCCACCGCAAACCTAGCAATGTTCAAGTGTTGAACAAACCCAACTTGGTGCAACAAAGATCACATAAACATATGGTAATGATAACTCAGATCTTTGTAAACTCTAAGGATGTTTTATAGTGAAAACTCTTGGAAAACTTTATGCAGAAACCTCTTTATATTGGAAACTATTTTTTGTACTGCACGCACTTCGAGAAAACTAACCATGCCTATTTATAAATATTTTAAGGCGGTGTCAGATCTCGTTTGAACGAGACACTGTGTCGTTCAAACGACATTGGGTCTCGTTCGAATGACATCAAATGTCGACGACGTCATCAGATTAGAGCTTTAATTAAACTATCTTTGAGAACAGAGTTTTACTTATAACCAACTCTTATCCAACTCTAATCCATTCATATCTGATAAAAATGAAATGTAAACAAATAAAACATATTAAAAACATTTCTTAAAAATAACATCCTTATTTTTGTAAAATAAAATTCTGAGTTTCATTAACAATATGCATTCACACCTGAGTGATCTTGAAAATGCAATTAAACTTTGAAGACGATAAATTTGCACCAATTAAACTTTGGCAAAATTAATTCCTTGAAGCTTTGCCACAACGTCTTCAATTAATCTTCGACAATTCATAGTCTCGTAGTGATAGGACAATAAAAATATACCTATGACTCATACGTGTTTTGTTCCAAGAATAGGTCAAAACTACATTAAGACTCAATTAGAAATTTGTTCCTTACACTAACACTCTAACAATATTCATAGATTTTATGAATCGGGTGTTTCAGTCATACGTGGGCGAGTTCATCATAGTTTTTATTGATGATATTTTAATCTACTCAAGGACAGGGGAGTATCTGCCACACATTTGAGGATTACATTGCATAAGTTGAAAGAACATAAGCCTTATGAAAAGTTTATGAAGTGTGAGTTATTGAAGAGGGATGTTATATATTTGGAGCATGTGGTTTCAGAGAAAGGGTTATTAATGGATCCCAACAAAGTGTGAGTTGTGTTAGATTCGGGAAAGCCCACGACTGAGGTCCTCAACCTTTTAGGTTTTGTTTGTTATTATAAGGGATTTATTCTTTGTTTATCAAAGATAGCAGGGCTGATGACCGAGTTGACAAAGAAGAGTATTTATTTCATTTAGAGTGATAAGTGTTTATATGCTTGCAACACTTTCAAGAAAAATCTAACCTCTACACTAGTTCTTGTCTTGCCTAGGAGTGGAGTGGACTTCTTGGTTTACACTAATGCTTCCCTACAAGGATTAAGTGGGGTCTTGATGCATGTAACATGTTGATTTTATATGAATCTCAAAAGTTAAAGCTTCATGAGGCTCACTATTGAACACATGACTTGGAGTTTGTGGAAATTGTGCTTGTATTGCACACATAGAGACATTATCTTTGGGGTAAGAAGTTTAGACTCTTTAGCGACCACAAGAGTTTACAATATCTATTCACGGGGAAAGATATGAAGATGAGGCAATGGAGGTGGTTTGAATTTATAACGGATTATTGATTTATGACCCAGTACCACGTAGGAAAAGATAATGTAGTAGAGGATGCATTGACATGATGACCTAGTGGTGGATTATCAATCCTATAATTAATGAACTGGTGTTCACTGGAGATGATTAGTGAGTTGTCAGGGCTTTTATGAGGATGGTCATTATGAATCTCGCGATTATAATGCGGGTAGTCAGAATGCAGTTTAGGGACACGACATACAAGGAAAAGGTGGTGGACCTCCTCATTACTAGTTTACCTTTATACTTACTGGGATTCAATGGTGGATTACTGTGTAAGGTGGGTTGATGGTACCCTCAGATGAGGAGTTTAGGTGAGCCATTTTACAAGGGGCTCATGGTTCGTAGTTCACGATACATCTTAGTGGGGATAAGATGTACCAATATATGAAAAGTCAGTAACGATGGGAGGGAATGAAGAGATATGTGTCAGAGTTATATCTAGATGTAATACATACAAAATGGTGAATTTGGTCATTAAAATCCGTCCGATACACTTCATCCCATACCCATTCCCGAATGGAAGTGGGATAGTATCTCGATGGATTTTATTATGGGGTTACTTTTCATTCGCCACTAATATGATTCTATTTAGTTGATAGTAGACCGTCTTATGAAGGTGGCACACTTTTTCTAGTTCGTATAGACTTTTTAGCAAAGCAACTAGAGAGATTGTATGTCTCATAGATTATTATATGATTACATGGGATTCCTTTATCGAGCATTTCAGACAGGGATCCTACTTTTATGGCTCGTTTCTGGAAGAGTTTCCAGGAGAATATGGGGACTCAGATACACCTTATCATATCTTACCATCCTTAGACTGAGGGATAAACTAGAAAGGTAAATCAAATTTTGGAGGATATGCTGAGAGCATGTGTGTTGGACTTCAAAGGGAGTTGGAAAGTACATTTGCTTTTGGTGGAGTTTGCCTACAATAATAGCTATCAAAAGTTGATAAGTATGGAACCTTATGAGGAATTATATGGGCAACAATTTCGATCACCAATATGTTGGTTGGACCGAGGTGAGGGTAGACTATCGGTGTTAGAATTTGTCCAGGAGAAGACAAAAAAGATTGAGTTGATTTGCGAACAAATTTAGACCGTCTAGGGTTTGAAGAGGAACCCTATGTAGTTTGAGGTGGGAGAACATGTACTTCTTCAAGTTTTCCCTATAAAAGGGGTAATGCATTTAGGGAAGAAAGGGAAATTAGCATCGTGTTTCATTGATGCTTTTACGATCATCGGCAGAGTGGGGAGTGTCATATATCATTTATCACTTCCAAATAATATTGACTAGGTACATAACATATTTCTTGTATCCATGCTCTGTGGATTTTTATGTGATGCGACTGCTAATCAACATATTGACTTGGGAGAGATCGAGTTAGTGATAAATGTATTTTATTATGAACATCCTGTGGGTATCCTTGAAAGGAGAGTTTACATGTTTCTCTCTAAGGAAAGACCTTTAGTATGTGTTCAATGGAACAACTATAGCGAGGCGGAGTCTGTTTGGGAGCACAAATAATTAGACAAAAGTATCTACACTTATTTTGAGACATGTATGTTTTTCTTTTGTATATTTTGAGGACGAAATTCTTTTTATTGGGATGGAAGATTGTAATACTACATAATTTTGATAAATAAATAAAAACACAAATTAATAAAGAAAATAAATTTAGGACGGGATTAATTAAATTAAAAGAGAAAATTAAATTAATGAAGTAATCACGTTTTGGGGGATTTAACTTTGAATTATGCATTCTAATACAATTTAGTTATTGCTATTTAATGGATCATATAAATGATCTAATTGTGATAATTAGGATAATTATATTATGTTAGTGGACTAATGCTAATTGGGATAATGAGGTAATTGGATTAATTGTGTTGTAGGAGTGAGGCTGAAATATTGATCAAACCCTATGGGTAGCATTATCTTTTGATAACTACTTGGTGGTCAAGATTAGGGCAAGGTAAGTATTGATTAGACAAACATGTGATGAATTAGTTGGCATTAGTAATTATTAATTTAATCATTTTTGGACAAATTAAAATAAACAAAAATAAAAATAAAAGGGATGTTACCTATACTGCACCACGATCATGGGTTTGGAAGTCACCATCGCGGCGCGACCGCTGGTTTCTGGTTGGTTTCTTTATAAAAGAAAATTTTCCCACGTATTTCACCATTTCTCAACTATATTTCACAACCCGCACACCTACCTTTACTTAAACAAATCGTAAGGATTTTCTCTTCACTCACTATCCAAACACCCTCAAATGCATATTTTCTTACACAATTTGAAGAACAAGAATTCAAAATTTTAACAAAATTAAAAAAAATAAGATTCTTATAAGGATTCTTGAGGATCAAAGTTTAAAGATGAATTCTACACTTAGGAGCAATTTTCTTTATACAATTTATCATGTGAATTCACTTTAGGGAAATTTAACAAACTACTATTCCCCTTTTGTATATGTAAAGAGTAATTTTCACCTAAACATAATCTAATGCTCAAAATCAATTAGACATAAATAGGTTGATATGTAATTACTTTGTAACCATATAATTAATTAGTAAATTTATTAAAAGTGACTTAGTAAAAGTTAATTAGATAAAATTTGTAGAGTATTGATCTTTATACATGTAGAACCCATATTATAAATTTGTGTATAAAATTATGAATATCAAATTAATTCTCCTTTAAATTAATTCACGGACTAACATTGTTTATATAAATTCTTAAGGAAATTGGGTATTTGAAAATACAATTCCATCTTGTTGTACTTTGCAATCTTGTTGATAGAATTAATTGTGTCTTAATTGTTAAATTACCATGTTGATACTTTACTAATCATTTTCTTGCCCTTAAGATATAGAATTGCTACACTTAGTTCATATAACTCTTGAGTAGTGATAATGAAATTTCACTTAGAAATCACGTTCCTCCCTACCACTCCCATATTACTTCGTTTTGGATAAATAACAAATTAAAAGAAAATGATTAGAATGTCAAAGTGATGAAGATAGGAAAACTCCTAAATTTATTAAATTTATGAATACTCTAGATTTCACAAGTTGTTAGATAATGGACTCATATTTACCCGAACACAGAATAATTAGTTAGGGTGTTAATACAATCATGGGTAAAAACCTTGGGGAAAAGAATTTAAAATAAAATAATTATAGAATAAATTTAATTAAGGATATTAAAGATATATGTAGTTTCGATAAATTTCATAATAAGATGAGGATAACATGAAAAATGGTAAAATAATTAGTGGCATTAGAATTAATATTTGAGGTTTGTCGAGAGTGGGCATTATGATTGTTTATGCATAACCTTGAGTGAAGGTCCATGCTTAATTATGTTTTTTGATGGTGTTTTCATGTGGTATATATGGTGGAGGTTATAACTATTTTGATAATGTATTTCAGGGTGTATATGGTGGAGGTGAGATATTATTTTTGTTTTGTGATTTGTAATAATGTGTTTTGGGGTTTATATGGTAATGGTTAGATATTATGATAACAGGAATGTTGGTGTGTAAATTTGAATTATTTATCTTAGCCTTAGTTATCCAAATATATAACCACAGATACTAATAAGAAAGAAAATATAAAGAGACATCTGAGTTTTTTTACGTGGTTCAGCTTAAGAATGTAGCCTAACACCCACGGGACAATTCTACTATTGGTTTACGATTTTTGTTCCAATCGCTTAGTTACAATTCTAGGGCTAGTACAAAGCATATAAGTTTGTGTCCTCCCCCTCAACTAGGGATAGTAGCCTATTTATAGCTATTAGATTCTCAAGAGATGGAATGCCTTTATAACTTTAGGCATTTACACCTTTACATAATAATATGTATATGGACATTATTCACGTGCACGTGCATTATGACCCTTGAATACCCCACATGTGATTTTTCATTTAATTGATGGTTCATATTCTGGGCTGTGATTGGCTGGTCGGGCGACCAAGAGGTTCTGAAGCTAACCGGGTATACTTGTTATATAAAACCAAGTAGATACGTGGACAAGTGTCACTATCTCATAGGTCCACGTGGCCTAATAAATTTAGGCTATAACAAAAGTCCCCAATACTTCATGCTTTAAGGTGTACCATGAGAATGGAGTATTCATCCCAAAAATTGCTCGTCATTTTAAAAAGGTTATGTTTGGTGGATGAACTCCAGGACTTGTAATTTTTTATATGGCCATGCTAAGGTGATGGCAAATTTATAAATATCTTGAAAAATAGCGAACCACCGGAGGTTACACTAGTCTTTTTGGCATTTGGGGATTTTGGATGCCATTAAAAACCTAAACGTTGGTACATTTAATCATTTTATTTGCATAGTGTTGATGTTTGCTGAACTTATTTCTTTATTTTTTACTCATTTTGTTCTTCAGTTTAAATTCGGGAGACCTGTTATAGCAATAGTCGAAAGTGATCTCTGTAGGAAAAGTGTTCAGCTCTTTGGAATTGGTCATGAAGATATGGAAGAAGATGAGTTGGAGGAATTGCTTAGCTTGGATGCTTCTAACTAAGTCAAAGAGATATATGTTCATCTGCATAGTCTATTTGATCAAGCATTAGCACCAATGCTTCCTATTATGAAATGATCATCAAGATGCAGGAGGACCATAAAGCATCCCTTGCAAGTCTGCATTCCGATTATGAAGAGAAATATGCTCGACTTAGCAGTGATGCAAGTTTTGATAAAAAAATTATCTAATATTTCTTCGACTTATAGCAAGAAATAATTTATAATAAAGTGTGAGTTGACCAATGCTAGGGACGTTGTTGGTTTGATAGAACAAGAAAAAAAATTGATGACGAATGAACTAGAAGGACTGGAGAAATAAGTTTGTGCCGATAAGAATGAAGGTATAATTTCTGGAATAGGATAATGCTAGAATGATAGAGGATATTGAAAATATGAAAAAGTCCAAAGATGGCCAGTTGTCAAAGCAGGTGGTAGTTTCTCACCCCACCGTTGAGGAGGAAAGGATAAAGAGAATTCTGGGTGACCATGCTGCTCTGATCAAGCATTAATCTTCTAGTATTAAGAAGTTAAATGAGAGGGTTGATAGTCTTACCTTTCACTTTCATAATCAACCTTGAACTATTTGGATGAATGGTTAGGACGAAGCCTTGGCACATATGGGTGATGAACGAGTGGGCTAGGAGAGAAGGATATAAATGGGCCTGGATGAATGCTCTAGCAGTGTTAAAGGTACCAGAAGAGACACCTTATGGAATTAATATGACACTCGTTGTTTGGACCAACCTAATCCTCCTTTTAAACTAGGCACCAAGTGGATTTCTACTAATGTTATACCCATAAGCCTTGTTAGGAAATATTTGGGAGACCATGGTCTTCACGGAGAAGACACTCTCGTTCGACCTCTGCATTTGTTGGATAAGCCTAGCTCCAGTAAGCAACAAAGACTTAGAGAATTGGAATCCACAGTTAGACCTATTGTTCTGGATGTTTTCCCTAAGGGGATGGAGAAAGCTCTGGGAAAACGTCCAGCCCAATGATATTGTTTCTGCTTTGATGCTTGTAATACATAACCACTAAATTGTAATAACGATGCCCTTGCATTTTTGTGATTTTGATTAAAATATATATGAGTTGTTTATCCATACTTTATTCCCATAGTTATGATCTACTAGTGTTTTAGAATAATGATTATGTGGTCGGCCTTTAGCCAACTAATCTGCTTGACTGGTTACTTATTTAAATGAACTTGAGTTCTCCTACCTTAGGTTCTACTAACACTCTTAGCCTTGTGAAAACGGTTCTTGTCATTTTTTACTAAAGGTTTGAATTAGTCACTGTTGGTGATAAAATTTAATAAGATTTATTCCTTGACGTGGTTTGGTAAAACTTGTTGTTTTTGACTTTAAGTCATATAGGAAATTTTTAAATTAGGAACTTCTTGTTCGTGACTTGTCAAAAACGAAGTCATACATGAAATTTTTCTCAAAATTAAAATTGACAATTTATAAATTGATGTGGCTGCTATTTGGAGACTGGTACGTCTCCCACTCCCAAAAGAAAACATAAAAGGAAGTTGATTGATGACAATCCAATGAATTCTTATTAAAACTGAAAAGAGGTGCTACATATGTATTGAAAACTTAATTTTAGAATACCTTATAATATTTCCTAAGATGGTCGGCGTTCCACGGGTTCTTGAATTATTTTTCTTCAAATGTTTCCAGGCGATAGGTACCTAATCGGATTACATCAGATATGCAATATGGACCATGCCAATTGGCCTCCAACTTATTTCCCTTATGGATAAATTTTTTAGAACATTGTCACTTTCCTTTAAGTTGCTCGGCTTTTCCCTTCTTTTATAAAACCTAGCAATACGTTATTGATAGGCAGTTGTCTGAAGTGTAGCATTCTCTATTACTTCCTCTACCAAGTCTAAATCTAGCCGTCTAATGAGGCCGCTTTTAGGAGAATTAAATTTGAGCACTTTGTGACTATGCAAACCAATCTCTGTAGGGACCACAACTTCAGTTCCAAATGCAAGCATGAATGGAGTTTCGTCAATAGCTATCCTCGGTGTGGTTTTATAGGCCCATAAGTCCTTTTTTCAACTCGTTGAGAAGTGTTTTGTTGGTTACTTTTGTTTGACCATTGCACTAAGATTTTCTTAGTGCAGAGTTTAACTTTTGGATCTTGAATTAAATATAATGGTCTTCAGACTCCTGGTTCTCAAACTAAATTCCATCGTCTCTAATGAAGGCATATGTCATGCCATATCGGCATATGATGTTTTTCCATGTAAATTGGAACACACTTTCATAGGGCATTTCAAACCATGGTTCAACTTTAACCCACTTAGTGAAGTAATCTATGACTACAACCAAATATTCAAATTGCCCATTTGTCCTTGGTAATGGGCTGACCAAATCAATCCCTCAAATAGCAAAAGGCAAAAGGGAGGTGATTGGTGTTAAAGTGTCCCCTTAGTCTTTTGTGTATGGCATCGAACTTTTGGCATTTGTCACACTTTCTAGCACATAAATCATAATATGCCTTCATGGTTGTCCAGTTATATGCTTACATGGCCATTCGTCGTACCAATGATCTCCCTGCTGAGTGAGCTCCATATGATCCTTCATGTACCTCTTTAATACGATCTTGTACCTCAGTGGGGTGGATACATCAAAGAAAATAAATAACAAATCCTCTCTTATACAAGACTCCTCCTTCCAGTACGTAGTGGGCTGCTTTGTACCTTAACTTCCATACATTCTTTGGATCCTTTGATAGAGTTCCATTTTTAATATAACCTTTGATTGGATCTATCCACGAGGTCCCCAAGTCTACTACTACTAGGCTGATATTCTACTCATTAATTCTCCTTTTTCCTAGGATTTTCACTCGAATGGTCCGTCTTAATTCGGTTTAAATTACATAGGCTAGCTGAGCAAGTGCATTTGCTTGGGCATTATCAATGCGTGGAATTCTAACCATCCTGATTGCCCAAAACTTAGTGATGGTTCTTTTATCTTTGGCAAAGTACTTTGTCATTGGTTCTCCCTTGACTCCGTATATCCCTAGCACTAGATTAACAATCAGTTGAGAGTCACTATGAGGGATTATTTGCTCGGCGCCCAATGAAAAAATGAGTTCCAGTCCGGTAATCAATACTTCATGCTCTGCCTCATTGTTGGAAACTTGGAATTGAAAACAAAAAGCTTACTCCATATCTATGTCATCAGGGGTGTTTATGATTAATACTACTCAGTTAGCAATTGCATAGGAAGACCTATCGACATACAACTTCCAGATAGGAATTTCTTTATCAAATCTTCCCTCGCTCAGAAACCCTTACATGAATAACTTTTTACTCCATTCCTCATATTGTTTGGCAATTTCTTGCGCATTGGATGTTTCTGGTTTGTCCACTTTAGAATTGGCCTCCGAAGAATTTTGTTCATCTTGACTTGGCTATGAGCTCTCTTCGAAGGAAGTTTGCTTAGTCGAATTTTTAGCGATCACTTTATCTTCATAAGTGAACTTTTCTATGAAGTCTTCCACTACTTGACCTTTCAACTTCGTTCTAGGCTCATAGAGCATATCGTAATATCCTATCTCTACTGCCTAAGCCATTAATCTTCCTGATTTCTGTAGTTTGTGGATAGCTTGACGTAATGGTAAGTCTGTATAGACCACAATGGTATGTGCCTGAAAATATGGTTTCATTCTTCTAGAGGCTTCAATGAGGGTCAAAGCCAACTTTTCTAGGTGGGGGTATCAAATTTCTTCTACCCTAAAGGCCTTTCTAGTGTAATACACTGTTTTTTTTATTTCCATTCTCTAGTCTGATTAGGGTCGAGCTAACCGCCGATCCAGAACTACAAGGTATTAGTATAATTTGTCTACCATAAGTGGTCGGGAGAGTAGGGGTTGAGCCCCCAAGTATCTTTTCAACTCCTAAAAAGAATTTTTACATTCTTTATTCCACTCAAAGTTTTTTATTACCACCATGAAGAACGAAATAGACTTGTTAGTATCTTGGGTAACAAATCGATTAAGAGCAACTAATCTTCTTGTCAATTTCTGTACATCTTTGTTACTCAATGGAGATTGCATGTCAATCAGTGGTTTAATCTTGTCTGGATTGGCTTCAATTCCTCTTTGATTTACTATGAATCCCAAAAACATTTCCTCATGTATTCCACACACATATTTGGTAAGATTAAGCTTAATATGATCCTTCTCAAACTGATCAGAAATCTGACTTAAGTCCTCAATGTGGTCGGTTACTTTTTTGCCTTTAGTAAGAATGTCGGCCACATAAACTTCCATAGTCTTGCAGATTTGTTCTTTGAAAAAATTATAATCTAGCTTTTGGTATGTTGTCCCAATATTTTTAAGCCCAAATGCCATAACGTTGTAACAGTAAGTCCCTCGGTTGGTGATGAATGATGTTTTCTCCCTTTCTTGTGGCTTCATCTTGATTTGATTATACCCTGAATAGGCATCTATAAAGTTGAGCAATTCATGTCTGACTGTTGCGTCGACCAGTTGATAGATTCTTGGCGTAGGAAAATGATCCTTTGGGCATGACTTATTGAGGTTCTTGAAGTCAATGCACATACGCCATTTGTTATTTTTTTTTCTCACCATCACTACGTTGGCCAACCAGTCTAGATATTTGACATCTTTAATGAATTTTCCTTCCTGTAGTTTTTCTACATTTTCTTGGATAACTACATTCTTTTTAGGACTGAATACACATCATTTCTACTTGATCGACTTGGCTTCCTTGCTAATGTTCAATTTATGACATATAAATTCTGGATTTATTCGCATGTCTCCATGGAAATACACTATTCCGCTCTTTAAGAAATTTGATCAATTCCTGTTTAAGGGCTGGTTCCAGAGTTGAGCCAATCTGCGTGGTTCTTTCTGGTCTTTCATTATCCAGGACAATTACTTTCGTGGCCTCCATAACCTGGCCTTTAACCAAATCAACTTCTTCACGGCAATCTAAGGTCTCTATTGTGTGTAAAAATTACTCTCCTATGTGTACCAATGATAAATGTACACTTTTCCTCCTATGTGTCCGACCCGTAACCATGATCGGCATTATAGACCCTTATTAGGTTGGAGGGCCAACTAAGTCCAGAACACCAACCATTAGGAAGATCAAAAGTTACTCGGATGGGATGCCAACCAATATTGGATTCTAAGAGTTTCATATATTGTACACAGATATAAACGCCGGGAAATATAAAGGCATCCCATCTTTAGGGTTTTATACCATTATAAATACAAAAGACTCCATCAGCTGAAGTGAGAACTCGAATCACTCATATGCACACCATAATGACCTATTTTAAACCCTACGGAATAATACCAACAGTGGATGTAGGCTATTTTACGGTTGAACCACTATAAAAACCTTTTCTCTTGTATGGGTGATTTGATTAACATAATATATTTTTATTTGTGATTATAAATCTGATTAAGTCCATTTTTAGACATCAACATATTGGCGTCGCCTGTCGGAATGACTGTTAGTCATCGTTCTCTACCTCATATATTTTATTTTTTGGTTTAAAGAATGGCTACTCCCCCTGAAAGCAGCATGGAGGCTGTATGCACTAATCAAGAAATATTCGCTCCCCTAAGTGAGACAAACCTCCAATGAATCCTATTTAATTTGGCTAAGAGACAGGAGGCTATGCAAGAATCAGTCAGACACTTGTCTCTCACAATGTAAGAAAAGTCTTCCAATTATTATATTGATATGCCACCTCCATCATCCAAAAATGAAAGGAGTTATCATTATCGTTCTTCTCATTATAGGTCATACCGTTCCGGCGTAACTTCTTCATTGCGATCGACGGATTACTATGATGGTAGATCTTTTTCCAAAGAATGACCAAGTGTCTTGGAGAGGCTAAGTAGGGAGTCTTATACTGATCATCTAGGTCCCCGAGTAACTAAAGGTCATCACAGGGAACAGGAGCATCATCGTGAATATAGAGAAGGGTTCGCACGATCTAGGGCCAATATGAGGGACTCTGTGTGTGCCGAACAGGCCTCTCAGGAGGAGAGTTCAGCACATAGACACAATAAAGCCGCTAAATCTACCTCAGCCAAATTTAAGCTCGAAGAATAGTTCTAGAAAGGATCCATGCAACGTTTGGAAGATTGACTAGGTGAAATGGCCAAAACCAAGAATCCATTAAAAAGGAGTTTTTTTAAAGGCTCACTTTTCATCCAGGCTATTGTGGACTACCCCACACCTTTCAAATTCAAGCCATCAATGGTCACTCCCAAGTATGATGGGAAAACTGATCCAGTCCTTCACGTAGAGCGATATCAAGTTGATACCAACATCTACTCAGTGCTCGACGAGATGAGGTGTATATATATATACGGTGTGCGATAGTATATATATATGGTGTGTGCATTAATATCAGTGGCCAGATATTATTATTACATATACTCTAGTGCTATAGGGGGAGGTTGCGTGTTGTGGGTGAATCCTCTAGCTTGAGGAGTAGGGCGCGTATATTCCCAGGTCATAGTGTCTGTTATACGGGAGAGGGGCATCTCACTTTCAGTGAAGGAATATGACCGCCTCTAATTTTTACATATTATCCAAGTTAGTGAGAAATTATGACTTGGGGTAACTAGGTTATGTGAATATGACTAGTGGGATAGCACTTTAGAGAATTTACATCCTGTGAGTTATTACTCTGGAGGATGTTCAATATTAATTATTATTCCAGCATGTTTGTGAATGTTGTAATATAACTATACGTATATAACGAGGTAAATAATTATATACGGGTAAATTAATACTGTCCGTGAATTGTATTATACATATAATGGGTGTGAAAGTTATATGATTTTAAAAAGGGAAATGATTAATTAAGTTAATGTTAATAATAACTTAGAAATCATAATTATGACACACTCGGTTAGAGTGGGGTGGTTGCAAGGGGTTATATTAATTATCTAGTCATGGGATAAATAACTAGGTAAATTAATTAAGGCGTTAGTAGTGCACATTAGAGAAGGGGTGAGGATGTTCTCAAGAGAGTGCAGCACTAACTAAAATATGAAGAGCATGCATATATATTTATTACTTCAAGTTAATCATTTGCTAAATGTTTTCCAAATGTTTTGGGTAATAACCCTTGCTATAAAAACATTTAAAAACCTTTTAGGTGTCCAGCCACAGGGACGCCAGGCTTGACTCATTCCAGGGATCCGTTGCTGCAGCATGTGTGGATGTTGCAGGAGTTTGATAGGCGCCTCGTTCTTTTTATTCTTAGTGTAGAGACTTCCTATCAGTTATTCGAGCATGTTGCTCACTGTTTTATTCAGTACTTATGTCAGACTTGTTGAGATTTAATTGCTTGTCTTTACTTCTGTTGGATTTTGAACCGATGGTTTATTCGGTTAGTTATTTAACTGTGAATGGTTGAATTCAGTTAATTGTGATTGTCATATTTTTTTTTCCGCATGTGTATTTCATTTAAGTTAATGAAAGATAAAATTGGCACCAGTCTAATTTTCTCACTTAGGTGGTTAGTAATTAAAAAGGCGACAGTGATGCTAAGAATGAACCAAATGAGAAACCTGTTCTAATTTAATTTAGGATTGATCACCCGGGGTCAATTAGGCGGGGTGTCGCAAATGGTATCAGAGCATCAGGTTCTAGTGTCCTTAGGATCTCTGCGACTTACTACGTTTCAGCGTAGCGTTCGGTTGATGTAGAGCCCTATTATTAGGACTGTTGATTCATTTTTCGCTGTTGAGCTATCGTATTTCTTCTATTAGATATTTTGTATAAACTGTGTACTTATACGATTCAATCTATTTTCAGATGCCACCGAAGAGGCAGAGAGCGGAGAGGTCTGAGGCTAGGGATGAGTTAAGGGAGGCTCATCAGGAACCACAGGTACCGCCACCCCCACTCCCACCCGAGTTGATCTCCACTACTCAGGTGGCCCTGATAGTGGCCCAAGCAGTTGAGACATAAATAAGGGCTATGGAAGCCCATTTTCCTCAGCCCTAGGCACCACCTCCCGTGGCACAAGCAGTTCAGGCTCTAGTGGGGCCACCGTCTTGGTAGCGAGTTAGGGAGACCTTTCAAAAGGGTCGCCCACCCGAGTTTCAGGGTAGCACCGATGTGGTAGAGGCTTGTGACTAGAAGAAGAATATTCAGTGCCATCTGCGCATGCTGGAGTGTACTGATGTGAAAAAATAGATACTTACTACCTTTCTTCTGTCGGGGGCAGCCTTACAGTGGCAGGAGTCAGTTACCACCACTGAGGAGAGGGATTTGATGACGATATTCGAGTTCTGGGTGTAGTTTGACCGCAAATACTTCTCACCAGTGGTAGAGGCTGAGATGAGGAAGAAGTTCAGTGACTTAGTGCAGGGTGATTGGTTAGTGGAAGATTATGATGAAGAGTTCACCCGTTTGGCAAACTTTGTGCCAAATGAGGTGAGCGTTGAGGAGCGAAAGAAGTCGAGGTTCATGGATGGATTGGCCTGGAGGATCAGGCAGCATTTGATTGAGAATCTGGCATTAGTGACTTATACAGATGTCGTTAATGCCACCCTCGTACATTTCCAGGATCATCGCTTCCATGCGAAGGGGAGTAAAAGAGTAGGGGAACCGATCCAGCAGGGCAAGGCAGTTACTGGTGGTGACACAAGTGGTACTCAGCAGTAGACTAGCAGTCAGCAGGGGAATCAGGCTAAGAAATTTAGGCCTAGTGGGTTCCGACCGGGAGGACGGGAGTTCAGGCAGGGGCAGACAGGCCCAAATCAGCAGCAGTAGGTTCCTTAGGGCCGTCAGGGCCAAGGGAATAATGGGGGAGGCCAACAGGGCCAGCCACGTCAGGGCCAACAGGGCCAACGCCAGGGGGACGGTCAGAAATGCTATTTTGGCTGTGTCTAGCCAGGACACTTCAAGAGGGAGTGCCCGCAGATAGGCAGAGGTCATCAGAAGGGTGCCCAATAGGATCAACAGGGGCAGATGCCACCAGTAGCACCAACTCCACCCGCCCCATAGTAGCTAGGGAAAATGCACTACGGGCGTATGTATAACGTTTGGGATGTTCCCAATCGTCCAGCATAGCAGCCACCGCCAGTAGTTGAGGGTATGTTTCTCATTTATGGTCATGAGGGCAATATACTTTTTGACACGGGAGCATCGCATTCATTCATTAAATTTAATTTTTCTAAACGGGCCGAATTACTAGAGACCGCGGGTAGTCTTCGTATGTGCGTCGAGTCACCAGTGGGTAGCGGGGCTTTGATTAACTTGATTTGTCGGGGGGTGGACATTTTAATTGGGAGGCTTAGTTTAGCAGCAGACCTCTTAGTGTTAGATATGGAGGGGTATGATGTCATCCTGGGTATGGATTGGTTGGCAGGTTATCGGGAAACTGTGGATTGTTATGAGAGGACAATCATGCTCTCCATTCTGGGACAGGAGATGTTCCTAATAGCGATGACGCTACCGGAGCGAGGGTCGCACACCCACTTGTATTACATTGAGGAGGAAACCTCACATGAGGTGGTGGTCCCGTTGGACTCAATCCCAGTAGTGAGGGACTTTGGGGATGTGTTCTAGGAAATACCAGGGTTGCCACCCAGCAGGGAAATCGAATTTGTAATCGATTTAGCACTGGGGACGAGGTCGATTGCTCGGGCACCGTACCGTATGACCCCTTTAGAGATGCGTGAGTTGAGAGAGCAGATTCAACAGCTCCTGGGTTAGGGTTTCATTAAGCTGAGTACATCGCCATGGGGTGCACCGATGTTGTTCGTAAAGAAGCGGGATAGTTCACTTCGGTTGTACGTGGACTACAGGGAGTTGAACAAGGTGACGATACGAAATAAGCATCTGTTACCTCGGATCGATGATCTTTTTGACCAATTGAGAGGGGCATCTTACTTATCCAAGATCGATTTGAGGTCAGGGTATCATCAGCTACGCATCCGAGAGGACGATGTTTCTAAGACTGCTTCACTATCGCGGTATGGATCTTACGAGTTCAGGGTGATGCCATTCGGGATCACCAATGCACCAGCAGTGTTCATGGACCTCATGAATCGGGTTTTTAGGGAGTATCTCAATCAATTTATCATCATGTTCATTGATGACATCCTGATCTACTCATGCACCAAGGAGGAGCACGCAGAGAATATGCGTATGGTTCTACAGATACTGCGGGATCATCATCTCTATGTCAAATTCGGGAAGTGTGGATTTTGGCTGCGGGAGGTAAAGTTTCTTGGTCGCGTGGTGTCAGACCGGGGTATTATGGTGGACTCGAGTAAGGTGTCGGCGGTGAGGGAGTGGGGACAGCCCACGACACCGACCGAGGTGTGCAATTTTCTGGGATTGGCTGGGTATTATAGGCGATTCATTAAAGGATTCTCAAAGATTGCGGGCCCTTTGACGAATCTGACTCGAAAAGGGGTGCCTTTCACTTGGAGTGATCATTGCCAATTAGCTTTCGAAGAGCTAAAGGATAAGTTAACATCTGCACCTGTACTTTCTTTGCTGAAGGGAGGACTAGAGTATCGGGATTACATTGATGCATCCCTACAAGGACTTGGGGGTGTACTTCAGCAGGAGGAAATGGCTATAGCTTATGCATTAGAAAGCTAAAGCTCCACGAGAGGAATTACCCCACTCACGACCTGGAGCTAGCAGTGGTCATTTTTTCTTTGAGGATATGGAGACATTATCTTCTAAGAGAGCAGTTCACTTTATTCACGGATCACAAGTCACTTCAGTATCTCTTCACACAGAAGGATCTGAATATGAGGCAGAGGCGGTGGCTAGAATTCGTGAAAGATTACCAGTTTGATATTCAGTATCATCCTAGTAAGGTTAATGTGGCAGTAGACGAATTGAGCCGAAGACCGACTGGGGAAATATCAAAAGTTTGGAAAGCGAAGTGGACAGCGCTTCGATATGAGGATGATGTAGCCAGTTCTTGCATGTCATCATTATTCATCACACCTGAGATCATTATACGGGTGGTGAGGGCTCAGGCAGAGGATCAGATCTGCCAGGATAGAGTGAGCCAGTTGTTAGCTGAGGGAGCAGAGGGTGACTCGATCAGCTCATAAGGAGGCCTACGCCTTAATGGGAGGTTAATTGTGCCAGAGGATGAGGAGTTGAGGCACGCTGTTATGACAGAGTCCCATGGGTTGAGATTTGTGATACATCTCGACGGGGATAAAATGTACCAGGATATGAGGAGGCAGTATTGGTGGTCAGGAATGAAATGGGACATAGAAGAGTTTCTTTTAAATTGTGCCGCGTGTCAGCTTATGAAAGTTGACCATCAGAGACCACCAGGGATGCTACAACCGCTAGAGATTACCGTATGGAAGTTGGAGAGCATCTCAATAGACTTCATTACAGGGTTACCTGCATCACAAAGGGGTCACGATTCCATATGGGTCATTATGGATCGTTTGACCAAGGTGGCCCACTTTCTGTTGGTCCGCACGGACTTTGAGACGATGCGTTATGCACAGCTATTCATAGTGGAGATTGTTAAGCTGAACAAGGTGCTGATAAATATTGTGTCTGACAGAGACAAAAATTTTATAGCCCACTTCTGGCAGAGCTTTCAGGAGGCCATGGGCACGGAGTAACGTTTGAGTACAGCCTATCACCCACAGACCGACGAGCAGACTGAGAGAGTCAATCAAATGCTGGAAGACATGCTCATAATGTGTATTTTAGACTTTGGGGGAAGTTGGGAGAAATACCTTCCTTTGGTAGAGTTCGCGTATAACAACTCTTATCAATTCACGATTGGCATGGCACCATTCAAGGCACTGTACGGGAGACCTTGTCGTTCACCGACTTATTAGTTAGAGGAGGGACAACAAGCTATTGGGGCCGGAGATTGTCCAAGAGAAGTCTACCAAGATAGAGTTGATCCGAGGGCATATTCGGATAGCTCAGGATAGACAGAAGAGTTATGTCAATGCTTCACGGAGACATGTGGAGTTAGAAGTTGGGGATCAGGTATTGGTCCGGGTGTCCCCTATGAAAGGGGTGATGAGTTTTGGAAAGAAGGGCAAGTTAGCACCGAGGTACGTGGGAACTTTCCCTATTATTGAGAGGGTGGGACCGGTAGCATATCAACTGGGATTGCCGGAGCATCTTCAGCGAATCCATGACATGTTCCATGTGGAATCGCTGAAGAAATATCGAAGGAGTGAGAGGGCCTTCTGGCACATTCCACGCATGGAAATTGATTTACAGCCAGACATCTAGTATGAGGAGAGATCGATTGCTATTCTGGACCGTAGTGAGCGGAAGTTACGATCCAAGGTTATTTAATTAGTTAGAGTACAATAGGGTCACCACAACGTTGACGAGTCTACCTAGGAGTGGGAGGTTATGCAGGAACACTATCCAGAGTTTTTCACCACAGGTACGACCTAATTTCGAGGACGAAATTCCTTTGTAAATGGATGAGTATGTAACACCCTGTATTTTTATGTATTTAATATTTAATTAATTCGAGAATTTAAAATTGCTTTGTGTCGTAATTTTAATCTAATTAAGTATGGAAAAATATATTTAAATATTAATCGGGGAGTGAATGTTTAATATTTAGGGAAATTTATTTATTAAGTGAATAGTAATAATTTATTTATGTCATTTTGGGTATTAATGATGGGGTATGTACTTATCTCGGTCGGGAGTCGGTATAGACTAATTTGGGTGTGAGATAAGGATTTTATAAATTAATTCGGATGCCAATTTTGACTGTACGGTTGAGTCTGGATGGGTCAAGATAGTCAAAAAAGTGTGCCCGGGGTAGTAAACGGGTCACAGGACGTTTTTAGGCATAGTCGGACCCACACAGGGGCATTTGGGTCACTTGGGCTAGGCCCATTAGGCAAAAAACGGGAATTAGCCTAATTAAATAATTATAAGGAAAAAGAGAACGGCTGATTAGAGTTTAGAAAATACTTAGTGGGGGATGAAACCCTAAGAGGCAGTTACAGGCAAATTTGGGAGAGAAAGGAAAGATCCAAAAAGAATGGAATTCGTCTTCAACCTTGGGAATTCACAATCGAAAATCAGACCCTACGAATCATAAGGCAAGTGGTTAACTTGCTGTAGCATTTAATTTGATTTTCGATTCATATTTATGTGATATGAATTATTCAAATTCATTTTGGGATTTAAAGGGTATAAACATGGGGTTTTAGTAAACCAATATTCCGATTTCTAAATTGCGTAAGAAATTCAGGTGTAATCTGAGAGTAGTATATATATATATCTAGTAGGATGTAATCCGGATGAACTAGAAACGAATTTGAGGCAAGGATTTGATGTTTAAAGGGGTTAAAGGTTAAATCGAATTTTTCCCCAATTTATGAAAACAGTAGAGGACGGGAATTACATGATGTTTGAGGACTTTATGGGGTTCTCTTAGGAGGTTTTTGGTGTATTTTATTTATGAGAAGACTTGGGTTTGCTGGTAGAAGAAGTTAGGGTTTGTATATTTGCGTCCATGGCTGAAACAGACAACTTGGAGAAGACAATGACCTGTTCGATCGATCGATCGAGGATTGGGGATCGATCGATCGAAGGTCAAAAATTTTTGGCAGTTCGGCCAGTTTGTATATATAAGGGAAATTATTGTATACTTTATGAAATGAGAAATAGACATGGGGGTACCATCAAATTAATTGGGAGGGAAAATCAATTAGGATTTGAAGGAAATTATGTGTGTCACACAATGGTTAAATTTTGGAATAATATTTCAAAATAATTAAATACGGATTGAGTGGGCAAGTTCGGGGTTATTGGTTGAGCGATGCCAAGACGTTAAATTTATTTAGAATGAAGAGTAAATAATTTGGAGTCGGGAATTTCGACTCGGGTATTATTTATTTCAGGCCCCGAGAGTGAGTCCGAATATATTGGTTGGGGACGACACCAAAAGTAATTTAATTAATTATTTTGTGAATTAATTAATGATTAGAGTTGAACCATAAACTCTTAATAATTTGAATAGGCTTGTGTTACGGACTTAGTACACGGGATAGTCGGGATAGTTTATTTTAATTATCTATCTATCTATCTATCTATCTATCTATCTATCTATCTATCTATCTATCTATCTATCTATCTATCTATCTATCTATCTATCTATCTATCTATCTATCTATCTATCTATCTATCTATCTATCTATCTATCTATCTATCTATCTATCTATATATATATATATATGGTGTGCGATAGTATATATATATACGGTGTGCGATAGTATATATATATATGGTGTGTGCATTAATATCAGTGGCTTAATATTATTATTACATATACTCTAGTGCTATAGGGGGAGGTTGCGCGTAGTGGGTGAATCCCCTAGCTTGAGGAGTAGGGCGAGTATATTTCCAGGCTATAGCGTCCGTTATATGGGTGAGGGGCATCTCACTTTCAGGGAAGGAATATGACCGCCTCCAATTTTTACGCATTATCCAAGTTAGTGAGAAATTTGGACATGGGGTAACTAGGTTATGTGAATATGCCTAGTGGGATAGCACTTTTGAGAATTTACATCCGGTGAGTTATTACCTGGGAGTATGTTCAATATTAATTATTATTCCAGCATGTTTCTATGACAACCCGTTCAAAATAATAACGGGTGGCCATCCCTATACTACATTAAATCAGGTATCTCAGATGGCACAGTCTCAACATCAACTGACAATAATAAATAATATAAGGCTAACTACCCGAAATCATTAAAAGTGGATTGCCAAAAATTTAAAACTTTTATTTAACAACAACAATAACAAGACCAATAATGCAACCATAACCCACAATATACATCTAATTAAAGTGAGTGATATGTGCAACTCTAATAATAAGAAAGAGTACAACACAATGTACAAATAAAAATACCCGAATAAGTTGTCGGGTCACAGACAATACAATAATCTGAGAAATGAAATGTAAAAGTGTTAATCTACAACACTGGAGTCAAAACTCAATATACAAACTGAATCCTAATCTAGATGTACAATAGATAGTAATCGACTAAGACAAAGTGTCGTGACAGTCCGCTACTGCCATAGCTTCACGAATACACTGGATGGATGAACATCAATGGCGTCCTTGCGGAGGAACACCTAGAGTAATACAATATATACATGAAGGGAGAAAATATAAACGGGTCAGAGCCCGAGTAGAATAACATTTTATAGCAAGTGTATTAAAATGCATAATAATTATAAATGCATTATTACATGATTAAGGTGGAATCGAACTCTTCTTTAAAATCCAACTCACCTCTCAACTAAAGCGCGCAACTAAACGTATGCACGTGATCTCCAAATATATGCCCTAATCTAATTGGGCAATGAAATCTAACTAGATCCCAAAATAAATATTAGATTAATATATATAACTTATCTCGAAATCTACACATCTATATTCTTTAAATCATTTACATTAACTTTAATGTTACAATTCTCTTTATTATTGTTCATTTATTGAACATATAAGGTTGCATAATCAACCACATCATCACAATACATCAACATTCTCATTTACTAGAATTTCATATATTCTAGTTATGCCCTCATATGGCATGAATACAATATATATAATTATATATGAGTTATTAGCATCAAGAGTTAAGGACTAAACTCCTCCCAATTCTCAACATGGCAATGCGTTTCGTGCGTGGGACGTCTCGCCGAGGCGAAATCCAATCAAGGAACCCCCCCAGATACACTAGTCCTGGCAATGTTAGTCCTTGAGGTCCATTATGACCTTGATACCCAAGTACAAGCACAATCAATAATAACCATCCAACCGAGCTATAACTCGAGGATGCAGGCTCCCATGCTATCATCTTCTAGTTGCCCATACATCGTAGCAAACTGGGGCCACCTGGTGGGGTTCAACGGCACCCACCTCTTGATCAACTCATGCACACAACGTCCCGGGAAGCGGTCATAGCTCTTAACCGGCAAGTGAGAACGTCACATACCCCCGACTTCTCACCCCCAAAAAGAATGCACATATATATATCTCATAATAATCACAATGGACGACTATGGCCTGGGGAATATCCACACCCTGCTCTTTAATCCAGGATGCTCACACTCATCGCACGCAACTTCCCAATGATAGCAAGGAGGGGGTATGCTTCATTATATATATATATATATACACCATCATATAAGGTATACATACATCTTCACATCATATAAAGATATACCATCAAATAAGGTATACCTGCCACATTGTTTCATATTTATTATACGCTCATAGGCAAAATTTGATTAACATCATTGTTTAGTATATTTCCCTCAAGATATACTAATCGTCAATTCTCACACATCTTCCCCACTTAGTATACTCTATACTATTTCTCGCTTGAAGCTCACATGTCGCTTCAATATATGAATTGTCTCTCAATTCTATTTATGTTAAGGATATTCTCTATATCAAATGCACATCAATTAGCATTTCTAATAGTGTGAGACTTCTCCCAAATCAATCATCATTAAGGATATTTCTATATCCATATGCACTTCCATAAGCATTTATAATTCTCCATCCATAATAGGGTTCAATTCATTTCATAAACCTTTAAAGTTATCCTATTTTGGGATTGGATCCTAAGATCCGGTATCTCCAAGTTATTCTCAATCTTTCATATAATTATAATTATTATCTCTAATCAATGTGGGCTTCCCCACTTAGAATATACCAAAATATCTAATCGGTATTCCTCAATTTAAGTCTATATGACTCCAATGATTCCTTATAAGGGAAACTCTCTAAAAGTCTCCAAAACATACTCCAAATATTTCCTATAAAGGTTCCCAATCGATAACCTCGAATAAAATGGAATGAAATTCTCCTTAGAAAAACATTCCCTCAAAACCCTGTTTCCGAATCGATTCGGGCCGATTCCAAATCGATTCGGCCAGCGAATCGATTCGGCCAGGAAGGCGAATCGATTCGGGTCATCAGACCTGGGACTCTATCTCAGGCCGAATCGATTCGGTTGGGGTCCGAATCGATTCGATCACTCAGACCTGGGCACCTGCATGTTTCCGAATCGATTCGGTAGGAGGCCGAATCGATTCGGCCCTTCACAAACCTCGAAAATGTCAACTTTTTAGTAAGACAAAAATCCCAAATTCATTTTAATCATTTTCTCTCTATTTTTCTTCAACCCAATCACATATTTATCATCAATATTCATCCTAGAATAGATATAAACTAATTTATATCCTCAAATCAAAGATCTACATATCAAATTTAAGATTATACCCAAAAGTTAGGTTTTGATAAACTAAACCTAAAACCCAAATATTCAATCCACAAATCATGCAATAAATGGTACACAATAATTATTTAGCAAGTTTAATCACTTGCCTCGGGTTCGTAGGGTCTGAATCCGACTTGAAATCACGTATTGACCGGAAATCTCCACTTTCTCTCTCTTTTCTCCTTCTTTCTCTTCTTCTTTCTTCTTCTCTCTTTCTTTCTTTCTATTTCTCTTTCTCTCTTTGGAGAAATAATCTCCCGTAGTATTAATAAGCCCTAAATCCCAAGATACACATCTTTAAATGATAATACACACTTTAAATGACTCGGTAACTTTTATTCGAGTCAAACGGTCCTAAAAATATTTCGGAACCTAAATAGACCCCAAGTACAGTCATTTCGACTTTCTCGACCCTTTCGGACACAACTACACCCTCAGAACGCCATTTGACACACTTTCTAACAACTTCAAATTTTGACCTCAAATGCCAATTTTATTAATCTCCAATTAAAATAATATTTATTTCTCCCAAAATAAATAAATCATCGTCACCAAGACCTCGGGTTGTTACAAACTTCCCCACTTACAAAAATTTCATCCTCAAAATTTTAGCTAAGCCTAATTCTCCAAAGCTCAAGAAGTTCCTATTACACCCATCCTTACTAATCCTATCACCAAATCTCTAACTTCCCACGACGAATTTATTTTATTTTAAGTTGATTTTGAGTTTTATAAAACCAATTTCCACAACTAGGGCGCCCATACACCCTTTTTATTCGAGCTATCGCTCGTACCAATCATATTGAGGCTTCATTTGCCTCCAACATTCCACAATTCCATAGGTATATAAACAATATTAGCATTTTAATAATATAAAAATTTTGAATGGTCCAAAAAAAATAACTCCTCTCAATTCCTGACATTCGTCACTTTCGTGCGGGGGACGTCTCGCAAAAGAAAAATCCAAACAAGGAACCCTCCCAATACACTAATTATGTAGCGACGTCGGGGATTTAGAGTTTGTTAAATCCGGACTAAAGTTTAAAATATTTTGGCGAAAAATCATTTTGAAATGGTCCAAAGGCCTAGAAAAAGTTTTATTTTGAAAACAATTTATTTTAGAAAACGGTTTATGTCATACAATATTTATATAAAGATACTTATGTCCCACACAAGGTCTTTTCAATCATCATACATATAACAATATGTAGCTCACAAAAATTAGCATAATTATGAGCTAAAATTTTCCTGCGTCCCATCAATCCACAATCTTTAAACTCTTATCAGAAACAACATCTTACATCATTTCAATATATTGCCATTTATAAGGCTCATCCATAGCTGGAATACATTAATTATATAAGTCTAACATGACTATATAAAAGAAGTAGCTTTATCATTACTACTTATCACATTATAACCATCCTTACATTCACCACAAGGTTTATAGCTCTTTTTGAGCACATTACAAAATTATCCATTCTATCGAAAGATAATAACATAAGAGCCTAACTTGCTCAAAATTCCCCCCTAGGGTCATTACATACATAATAGGGCTATAGGACTACCCTCTCATCAATATCTCCCATACGATATATAGAAACTTCATATAGTAATAATCCTATTCATAAAGGAAAATTAACTTACATCATCCATCTCTAGTCCGATCGCCCTTCCTCATCAATGGGCTCCCAAACAAAGTCCCCCGGTGTAAAATGACCTCGAATTTGTTGTAGGGGTTGCACTTCCAAAATTTCACCAAAACATGGTCCTTTACCTTTTTTAGGACAGTCTCTCTTTTTATGACCTATTTCTTTACAAAAGAAACACTTACCCACCAATCCTTTCTGCCCACTCGCATTATTGGCACTCTCATCACCAAACTTACTTGATAAACTAGAATCTCCAAAGTTCTTACTCTCTTGCGAATGAAGACGATATTCATGACACTTTAGTAGCGCCATGTTCACTACCTCGACGAAAGTTGCTAACTTAGGACTCTCTAACAAATGTGACCGGATTTTCCAATCTAAACCTCGAACAAATTTTGATATACGTTTCTCTTCCGTATTTACCTCATCAGGTACTAATTTCTCCCATCTAGAAAAATCTTCCCCATATTCTGCCACCGTTCTATTACCTTGAAAAATCTCCATATTCCGAGTCGAGGAAGGAAAATACCTTTGATCAAACAGTTCCCAAAATTCTATTATAGGTAAAGTATCTATCTGTTCAGATGTGGTGACAGACTCCCCCCATTCGAGAGCTGCACCCGATAACCTAAAGGTGGCCAAAAATTGCTTCTGCACCTCACTACACTCAACCATACGGAGGTGCCTCTGCATACTATTCTTTCATTGACTTGCAGCAATTGCATCAACTCCCCCTGCAAACTCGGGAGGATGCCCCTTACTAAAATCCTCCTTCACTCGCTCCCATAAAGACAATCCTAAATGGGGTCGGGCTTCTTGAACGGTAGATTGCTGCGCCATCGTGGAAATGGCAGCAGTTACTGCTTGTGCCACAATATTGGCAACTTCACCTGTAGTCATGTTACTTTGAGGCGTTTGGGGTTGCACATCCCCTTTATTTTCCTTGACTGAACGACCTCCCTTCGGTAGCATTTGAAACAAGAGAAATTGTATCAGAACGCCTTTCAAATATTTTCAAATCATAGAAGAAATATGGACATATGAATGCAACCGTCCTAATAATAAGGCTCTACATCAAGAACGCTTACGGAAGATCGTAGTAACCTTCATAGATCCTAAAGACACTAGAACCTGATGCTCTGATACCATCCGTGACAACCCGTTCAAAATAATAACGGGTGGCCATCCCTATACTACATTAAATCAGGTATCTCAGATGGCACAGTCTCAACATCAACTGACAATAATAAATAATATAAGGCTAACTACCCGAAATCATTAAAAGTGGAT
This sequence comes from Sambucus nigra, assembly GCA_949130495.1. NCBI lineage: Eukaryota > Viridiplantae > Streptophyta > Magnoliopsida > Dipsacales > Adoxaceae > Sambucus > Sambucus nigra. Next base: position 142,234,887 of record OX422218.1, read on the forward strand.
TGCCAAAAATTTAAAACTTTTATTTAACAACAACAACAATAACAAGAGCAATAATGCAACCATAACCCACAATATACATCTAACTAAAGTGAGTGATATGTGCAACTCTAATAATAAGAAAGTGTACAACACAATGTACAAATAAAAATACCCGAATAAGTTGTCGGGTCACAGACAATACAATAATCTGAGAAATGAAATGTAAAAGTGTTAATCTACAACACTGGAGTCAAAACTCAATATATAAACTGAATCCTAATCTAGATGTACAATAGATAGGAATCGACTAAGACAAAGTGCCGCGACAGTCCGCTACTGCCATAGCTTCACGAATACACTGGATGGATGAACATCAATGGCGTCCTTGCGGAGGAACACCTAGAGTAATACAATATATACATGAAGGGAGAAAATATAAACGGGTCAGAGCCCGAGTAGAATAACATTTTATAGCAAGTGTATTAAAATGCATAATAATTATAAATGCATTATTACATGATTAAGGTGGAATCGAACTTTTCTTTAAAATCCAACTCACCTCTCAACTAAAGCGCGCAACTAAACGTATGCACGTGATCTCCAAATATATGCCCTAATTTAATTGGGCAATGAAATCTAACTAGATCCCAAAATAAATATTAGATTAATATATATAACTTATCTTGAAATCTACACATCTATATTCTTTAAATCATTTACATTAACTTTAATGTTACAGTTCTCTTTATTATTGTTCATTTATTGAACATATAAGGTTGCATAATCAACCACATCATCACAATACATCAACATTCTCATTTACTAGAATTTCATATATTCTAGTTATGCCCTCATATGGCATGAATACAATATATATAATTATATATGAGTTATTAGCATCAAGAGTTAAGGACTAAACTCCTCCCAATTCTCAACATGGCAATGCGTTTCATGCGTGGGACGTCTCGCCGAGGCGAAATCCAATCAAGGAACCCCCCCAGATACACTAGTCCTGGCAATGTTAGTCCTTGAGGTCCATTATGACCTTGATACCCAAGTACAAGCACAATCAATAATAACCATCCAACCGAGCTATAACTCGAGGACGCAGGCTCCCATGCTATCATCTTCTAGTTGCCCATACATCGTAGCAAACTGGGGCCACCTGGTGGGGTTCAACGGCACCCACCTCGTGATCAACTCATGCACACAACGTCCCGGGAAGCGGTCATAGCTCTTAACCGGCAAGTGAGAACGTCACATACCCCCGACTTCTCACCCCCAAAAAGAATGCACATATATATATCTCATAATAATCACAATGGACGACTATGGCCTGGGGAATATCCACACCCTGCTCTTTAATCCAGGATGCTCACACTCATCGCATGCAACTTCCCAATGATAGCAAGGAGGGGGTATGCTTCATTATATATATATATATATATATATATATACACACCATCATATAAGGTATACATACATCTTCACATCATATAAAGATATACCATCAAATAAGGTATACCTGCCACATTGTTTCATATTTATTATACGCCCATAGGCAAAATTTGATTAACATCATTGTTTAGTATATTTCCCTCAAGATATACTAATTGTCAATTCTCACACATCTTCCCCACTTAGTATACTCTATACTATTTCTCGCTTGAAGCTCACATGTCGCTTCAATATATGAATTGTCTCTCATTTCTATTTATGTTAAGGATATTCTCTATATCAAATGCACATCAATTAGCATTTCTAATAGTGTGAGACTTCTCCCAAATCAATCATCATTAAGGATATTTCTATATCCATATGCACATCCATAAGCATTTATAATTCTCCATCCATAATAGGGTTCAATTCATTTTATGAACCTTTAAAGTTATCCTATTTTGGGATTGGATCCTAAGATCTGATATCTCTAAGTTATTCTCAATCTTTCATATAAATATAATTATTATCTCCAATCAAAGTGGGCTTCCCCACTTAGAATATACCAAAATCTCTAATCGGTATTCCTCAATTTAAGTCTATATGACTCCAATGATTCCTTATAAGGGAAACTCTCTAAAATTCTCCAAAACATACTCCAAATAATTCCTATAGAGGTTCCCAATCGATAAACTCAAAAAAAATGGAATGAAATTCTCCCTAGAAAAACATTCCCTCAAAAGCCCTATTTTCGAATCGATTCGGGCCAATTCCGAATCGATTCGGCCAGCGAATCGATTCGGCTAGGAAGGCGAATCGATTCGGGTCATCAGACCTGGGACTCTGTCTCAGGCCGAATCGATTCGGTTGGGGTTCGAATCGATTCGGTCACTCAGACCTGGGCACCTGCATATTTCTGAATCGATTCGGTAGGAGGCCGAATCGATTTGGTCCTTTAGAAACCTCGAAAATGGCTACTTTTTAGTAAGCCAAAAATCCCAAAATTCATTTTAATCATTTTCTCGCCATTTTTCTTCAACCCAATCACATATTTATCATCAATATTCATCCTAGAATACATATAAACTAATTTCTATCCTGAAATCAAAGATCTACATATCAAATCTAAGATTATACCCAAAAATTAGGTTTTGATAAACTAAACCTAAAACCCAAAGACTCAATCCACAAATCATGCAATAAATGGTACACAACAATTATTTAGCAAGTTTAATCACTTGCCTCGGGTTTGTAGGGTCTGAATCCGCCTTGAAATCACGTATTGACCGGAAATCTCCACTTTCTCTCTCTTTTCTCCTTCTTTCTCTTCTTCTTTCTTTTTCTCTCTTTCTTTCTTTCTTTCTTTCTTTCTATTTCTCTTTCTCTCTTTGGAGAAATAATCTCCCGCAGGCTTAATAAGCCCTAAATCCCAAGATACACATCTTTAAATGATAATACACACTTTAAATGACTCGGTAACTTTAATTCGAGTCAAACGGTCCTAAAAATATTTCGGAACCTAAATAGACCCCAAGTACTGTCATTTCGACTTTCTTGACCCTTCCGGACACAACTATACCCTCAGAATCGCTATTTGACACACTTTCTAACAACTTCAAATTTTGACCTCAAATGCCAATTTAATTAATCTCCAATTAAAATAATATTTATTTCTCCCAAAATAAATAAATCATCGTCACCAAGACCTCGGATTGTTACAGTCTGTGAATGTTATAATATAACTATACGTTTAGAATGAGGTAAATAATTATATACGGGTAAATTAATACAGGCCGTGAATTGTATTATACATATAATGGGTGTGAAAGTTATATGATTTTAACAAGGGAAATGATTAATTAAGTTAATGGTAATAATAACTTTCAAATCATAATTATGTCACACTCGGTTAGAGTGGGGTGGTTGCAAGGGGTTATATTAATTATCTAGTCACGGGATAAATAACTAGGTAAATTAATTAAGGCGTTAGTAGCGGACATTAGAGAAGGGGTGAGGATGTTCTCAAGAGAGTGCGACACTAACTGAAATATGAAGAGCATGCATATATATTTATTACTTCAAGTTAATCATTTTCTAAATGTTTTCCAAATGTTTTGGGTACTAATCCTTGCTATAAAAACTTTTAAAACTTTTTAGGTGTCCAGCCACAGGGATGCCAGGCTTGACTCATTCCAGGGATCCGTTGCTGCAGCATGTGTGGATGTTGCGGGAGTTTGATAGGTGCCTCATTCTTTTCATTCTTAGTGTAGAGACTTCTTATCAGTTATTCGAGCATGTTGCTCACTGTTTTATTCTGTACTTATGTCAGACTTGTTGAGATTTAATTGCTTGTCTTTACTTCTGTTGGATTTTGAACCGATGGTTTATTCGGTCAGTTATTTAACTATGAGTGGTTGAATTCTGTTAATTGTGATTGTCATATTATTTTGTTTCCGCATGAGTATTTCATTTAAGTTAATGAAAGATAAAATTGGCACCAGTCTAATTTTCTCACTTTGGTGGTTAGTAATTAAAAAGGCGACAGTGATGCTACGAATGAACCAAATGAGAAACCTATTCTAATTTAATTTAGGACTGATCACCCAGGGTTAATTAGGCGGGGTGTCACAGTGTAGTTTTACAGAGTTTATTTACTGCGTTTTTACCATGATTTCTAGCTAAATTAGTCTAGGTTGTGATTGACGGAACTCGCCTTGTGTTTAACGTGTTGCTTTGCTTTGGTGATGGATTTTACGTATTTAATTCGACTGGGTTGTTCTATTTATTATGCCTAGGATATTTAACGAGGTATATCATGTATGCTCCGTATTTACGACCTTTCGTGTGTAATTATTGATATATTTATTGAAGCCAAAATCTTATTTGGATTTTATATCGAAATGAGACCCGATTTTAATGAATCCGTAATTCCATATAACCATTTATACGCGTTAAGCCGAGGTGAGGGATATTAGTCGCAACCTATAGTTTTTATTCTCTTGTTAATCTTAGTTTAATTTAACCCTTGCCTAGTTTATCTTTTGCTTTCTCTTTTTAGTTAGATAATTATCTTTTACACTTTTATTCTATGAGCATTAAACCTAATAAATTCTAGCACTAGTCTCTGTGGATTTTTCGATACCCGAACTTTGCCTCTATACTCCCCTTTTGAGTGTAGTCATAAGTTTAGGTTTTTGTATTGAGTCGGTGAGCCGAATATAACAAACGATCGGTGTCGGTGACATGACACCGTGACAAAACCCTACTAATCAAAATGGCACCGATACTGGGGACTTGATGTTTTAGAATTTTTTTACTTTGGTATTTCGTAGTATTTTCATTCTATTTGTATTTTTTTTTTCTAACATTTTTGCAAGACTTCTACATTTGAGCACTAAGAACCGTTTGAATTTTTCGTTCGCGCATATCTTTATGGAATTTGTCGTCTCGAGCCTTTGTTGGGGTAAGCATGTCTTATTCCAATTTTTCTGGTAATCCTAATGATAATTCTCAAAATCCCCGTAAACCTATGACTTTTGGTCAATACTTACAAGCCCCCAAAATTGCAACATCTAAAATGATATTGGGTGAGTATTATGAAAGTCAAAGTATGTATTACCGAAATTTTGGGAATGATCATTTCGATTTTGGGTCGCAAGATCCTTATGATAAGAATGTTTAAATAGATTGCAATAGCTTTCAAAATTCTTATGTTGATGATTTTGATAGTCGTTCCGATGATAATTTTCAAAGTTCTCATTTGCAAGAATCCGCACCTCGCCCTATGACTGTCGGTGAGGGCTTGTGCATGCTTGAAAATGAGAAAATTGGAAATCGTTATCGGGAAGAAAATCGTTGTTTGGAACATGAGTTGGATTTATTATTTGAATCCGACGACGATTTTTCTTCTGAGCCTTTTGAAGTCGAGAAATGTTTTGAACCAAATGAGGACTTTGTGCCTACTTTGAAACAAATCATTCTTGACTTGACCCATGGTATAGTAGAGAATGAAAATGAGGAAGAAAAGGGCATAGTATCCATTTACAATGAACTCATTTCTTCTTTGATTCTCAAAGAAGAAAGTTTCATTTCAAACGATCGTATTTCCTTCGAAATTCAACCTTCAAGCGATGATAACTCATATATTGAGATTGAATTTATTTCATCCCCATCTTTATTCTAGACTATCACACTGACACTAGTACCCGATGAATCGTTTCCAAACTTTATAGTTTCAAAACTTTTCACTGATGAGGAGTACTCGCTCGAGTCGCCTTCCATGAAGGCATCTTAGCCCTCATGTGCGCCCCCTCCCATTCCAACTTCAAAATCTTTGGGAGATAATTCTATTTTTCTTGGCCCCCTTGTGTATTTGTCACCTGTTTTATCCAAATCCCCCATCCTCCCTCTAAATTTTTTAATTGGGGATGTTTCATTTCTTCCGCCTTACACATGCCTTTCGGTGTTCAAACGAAATTCATATCTTCCGGGAGGTATGCATTCTAGCAAGGGTCCACCATCGATCCTCCAAAGTGAAATCGTAGTTTGGCTGGATCCTCAAATTTTTAGACTTTTAGTTTATATTTAGTTTGAAGTCTAAGTTGTAGGTTGTACATAGTTAGTTTTTTTTATTCCGTCTTTCTTTAGTTTTTCTCTCCTTTTAATTATAGTCTAGTGTAATTAGTTAAACTTTTTTATTGCTTTTTTGTATGCTTGGTTCTAACATTTTTTTAGGTTCAACGAACTTGAATTTGCAGAGATTGTGCATCCCGGACATGCGTTTGTAAAAAATTAACTGAAAAAGAGTAACTCAAAAAAATATTTTGTTTTATTTTGCACACACTCATACTCACTTCTTTGCATTTGTTTTTAGTTATTTCATTATTTTATTTTATTTTAAATTTTTGTATGTGTTTGTGTGTGAGTGTGTTCTCCTTTGTAAATTTTATCCGCATATTGTAATTGTTGTGTATATATACATATACATATACGTATTTATTTTATTTTCTTCCATACTTTTTATTTTTGCAATGTGTATATTTATGATTGATATATATATATATATATATATATACTTTAACTAATTGCCCCAACTCATTATTTCTTTTCCCATCTCAAATCCCATTTTTCCAAAATAGAAAGCAGTGTGAAAAAACCTGGGGAGTCGATCAATCGACCGGTTATAACCGGCGCTGCCCTTTTTAATTTTTGTTCCTCTCCTCATTCTCTCTTACTCCTACACTGTATTATCCCCCTTTTTCGTGCCCTCTTATTCCCCCACCCAACTTCACTCAAAATCAACAAATTTCTACACAATCAAGGTATAAATTCTTCCACATTTATTGTCGTTTTGTGTTATTGATTGATTATTGCCATGCTTTTGAAGTTTTATGCATTTTTTGACAATGTTTGATTGTGTTGTTGGGTGTGTCCCATTTTGTGTGTTCCAACTTGATTAATGCTTGATTATTGATATATATCCACCCATGAACACTTATTGTTGATTGTTTAATGTGTTCGTTCGTAAATGGGGATTGGTGTTGGTTCAAGTGGCATTCACAAACCCTTATTCCACATTGTGCACCCTAAGTGTTCCCTAAAATGCCTAAACCAAGTTTTCAATCCATTTTTAGCGCACACTTGGGTGGTTTTCACTCGTTGTCGCACCTGAACACATTTTTTAACAATGTGGAATATTTTCACACGATTTTTGCACTTGCACACTGATTCGTATCGAATTATGCATTTAATTACCCTCGAACTTAGGCTTTTTAGCCCCCTCGGGTACTTTAATGTCTATAATTATAATCGTTAATTAGACAACCTCCGTTTTACATGATAAAATGTTATTTGAGGTATAATTGAGCTATTATAGGTATTAAAGTGCTTAGTATGAAGTTTGGGCATGTTCCGACTAAGTTTCGTCGCGATTCGCACGTTCGGGGGCATTTTGGTAACTTTACAATTCAGGATTTTTGCCCGAAGTCTTCACGGAAGTTGTAGACCTTGGGACAAGCTTCATGTGGCCGTGAATGGTGATCAAATCGGATTCCGAACGAAGGAAACACAGACCTTTAATCGGGGAAGAATTGTAAGGATTTAATTTTTTATTATTATATTAATATTTTAACAATTCATTTAATTACCTCCACGTCCCTTTCTCTTTCAAATTTCAGGAGCTTTCATGGGAGGTTTTTGGCTTTGGCTCGGGTTATGCTCGGGTTTTGGGTTCGCCCAAAATTGGTGCTTTTCGTCTGAAATTGAAGCTGGGGTTGTGTGCGGACATGGTTGCGGGTTAGTTGACTCGGTTCTTGGATTTTTTGGAATACCCATTTGGCCAACAATGGGGGGTTTTTCCATTTTCTTGGGTGTTATCGTCTTAAATGGTGGATCTTGTATAGATCTCGTGGTTATGAAGTACATGTTTCGAGTTGTGGCACATGATCGATGCGGGTCTGATCCAATTCGTGGATGGTCTCAGCTTAAGGCAAAAGCCGTGGCAGATGGTTGCATTTTTTTTGGGTGGGCTGCCCCATTTGTCACGATCGACCGCGCCTAGCCCTGCCGGTCGACTAGTTTTCCCAATTTGTGCCTACAACGTTGACAGTAGTCTTGGTTTCCTCCCACCGGTCGACCGACCACCACCCCCCGGTCGACCGGTCCCCTCTTTTGGACGACATTACCTGTTTCCTCCTACTTTCCTTTCCTTTATTTTATTTTATTTTTTATTTTTCTTTTATTAGTAATTATAACTTACTATAAAAGTGGAGACTTGTTTTATTTGTAAGGGTATCTCATTATCTTCATTTTTTTAGTCCCATTTTCTCTTTAGGCTAGGGTTTGGAACTTTTTAAGGATTTTTGTTGGAGACTACCCCTCTCCTCCATTTGTGTTGTGGTTTGACACCCATTAATGTAAGTGGATATTATTCTTGCTTTGTTCATTTTATTTTTCTTGCATATTTAATTTCCATGCCTAGTTAATTAGTGTAATTTATTTATTTCTTGTTTTAATTATTAATTAGTTGTTTAATTTAGTATAATCATGTTGTGTGAGTAGTTAAATAGGGGTTGGGTAGTGTTTGACAATTAATTTTTGTGTAAAATCGCATTTAATTGAAAGATCGCGTATTAAAATGGGATTATTATGCGTTTAACTTTCTTTGTCAAGCAACGTTAGTATTTAAAGCGATAATTCAATTTTAAGACGCGTGTCACCATTTTTTATTAAATATTTAATCTCGCATCGCTGGCTTAAATTCCTTAATGTGTGATGTTTATGATTACTTAAAAATGCTCGATTAAATGTTTTTAAATCGAAATTCTAATTCCGCGCGTTTGGCCCATGGCGGGTACGTGAACCCGACCCTCGTTTTGTTTAATATTGTTTAGACTTAGCTTCTTCTTTTTTCCTTTTATTTACAACCACCCATCACGTTTTACATTTTTATTCTTGAAATAATAAATCGATTAAAATCTGTTGAACACTCCCTGTGGATTTGATACCCGACTTACCGCCATACTTGTATCGCAAGTGCAGTCGTAATTTAGGTTTTTCTATTGAGGCAGTGAATCGAATTCAACGATTATCGTTCTGACGCGACGCTACTTTTCACCCTTGATAAAAATGGTGTCGTTGTTGGGGAATGTTTTGATTTAGATTGTAATTGTCTTATTAGTTTGTAGTATTCTTTCTTTTAACCTTTTTTGCAGGACTTTTACATCTGAGCGCCTAGAAACGCTTGAATTTTCCCGTCGCACATTGCTTTGTGGAATTTTCCCTCTCGAGCTTTATTTTAGGGTAAGCATGTCTTATTCTAACCTTTTTGGTAATCCTAATGATAATTCTCAAAATTTCGGTAAACCTATGACTTTTGGTCAATACTTGCAATCCCCAAAAATTGTAACATCTAAAATGACATTGGGTGAGTATTATGAAAGTCAAAGTTTGGATTACATCAATTTTGGGCGTGATCATTTTGATTATGGGTCGCAAGATCCTTATGATAAGAATTTCGAAACAAATTCTTATGTTAATGATTTTGAGTGTAGTCCCGAGAACAATTTCCAAACCTCTCAATTCCAAGAATCCGCTCCTCACCCTATGACTTTCGATGAGGGATTGCCCATGCTTGAAAATGAGAGGATTGAAAACCGTTCTCGGGAAGAAAATCGTTGTTGGGAACATGAGTTGGATTTATTATTTGAATCCGACGATGATTTTTCTTCTGAGACTTCCGAATTCGAGGAACTTTTTGAACCAAATGAGGTACTTTTGCCTACTTTGGAACAAAATCATTCTTGACTTGAACCATGGTATAGTACGGAATGAAAATGAGGATGAAACGGGCATAGTATCCATTTGCAATGAACTCGTTTCTTCTTCGATTCTCAAAGAAGAAAGTTTCATTGTAAACGATCCTATTTCTTTCGAAATTCAATCTTCCAGCGATGATCACTCATCACCTGAGATTGAATTTCTTTCATCCCCGTCTTTATTCTATACTGTCACACAAATTCGAGTACTCGGTGAATCGGTTCAAAACTTTACAGTTCCAAACCTTTTCACCGACGAGGACTACTCGCTCGAGCCGCCTTCCATGACGACATATTTTCCCTCATGTGCACCGCCTCCCATTCCAACTTTAAAATACTTGGGAGATGATTCAATTTTTCTAGGCCCACATGTGTATTTTGTCGCCCGTCCTATCCAAATCCCCCATCCTCCCTCCCAAATTTTTAATTGGGGATGGTTCATCTTTTCCACCACCCACATGCCTTCCGTTGTTCAAACGAAAATCCTATTTTCCTGGAGGCATGCATGAAAGGGAGGGTCCGCCATGGATCTTTCAAAGTCAAATCGTCTTTTGGGTGGACCCTAAAAAATTTAGACTTCTAGTGTATAGTTAGTTAGGAGTTTAAATGGTAGGTTGTACATAGTTAGCTTTTGATTCTTTCTCTCCTTTTTAGTTTTTCTTTCCTTTTAGTTTAATCTAGTGTATTTAGTTAAACTTTTTGTTATGCCTTGATACTAACATATTTTGCAGAATCATTGGACTTGTACTTTCCGGAGATCGCTCCATTTTGGGTAATATCGCTATTTTCCTTCTTTAACTTGGTTCTTAATTAACATTGAGGACAATGTCGGGTTTTAAGTTAAAGTGTGTGGGTTATTCTATCCATTCATTGATAGTGTCCATGATTTTGATTATATGTTATTTTCAAGCATGCTTTTCTTGAAAAAATCAAAAAGTTCAAAAAGATTTTATTTCTTTTTGCTCTTTCTTGGGCTTTTTGCCTTAATTTCCTATGATAAATTTAATAATTGCCCTATCCAATTGCTAACTCAATGATGTATTTTCTATTTTTTTTCATGTTATTAAACTTTAATCCTCACATTATTCAATATTGGGAATAAATGCATGAATTAAACCTTGAAAACCCATGAGCACTTGAGCATATTTTCTAAAATCATTCGGTAGGACAATTATAGCTTGGTATCTTTTTGTTGCTACGTGTACACTAAAAACCTAGCGAGCTTTGTGATTTTCTTCGTTTTCGAGTGCTTATACATTACTCTTTCTCTTTCTTGAATAACGTATCTTGTTGGCGATCTCATTTTCGTTTTATTGATTGCATGTTAATTGATTTATCACTTGAGCATGAGTTTCAATGGTGTTGAGTCTCAAAAATCACATGAAACTTTAGGAAAGGATCATAGGCCCTCTTTGTTGTTTAACCCATATGACCTTAACCGTACCCTTATACATGTCCTTAGTCAAACCCGTTGAGCCCTATTATGACCTTTCTTTTCGTCCCAAATTCCCTAACCAATTCCACATTGGAGTTTTACACCATACATTTTACCTTTCTTACCTATGTTTGTAATGATATTTGGGATTGAATGATGTTGTGTAGAGTGGTTGCAATTTAAGCATGAAAAGAGTGAGAAAAGAAGAAAGTGTAGTGAAAAAGAGAAGAAAAAGAGAAAGTTGAAAACAACAACAAAAAAAAGTGAGAAAGAAAAAGAAGAAAAGAAAAAGAAAGAGAAATTTGTATATATTGTTTATAGTGATTCAATAATCCTTGTTACTCTCTCGATTGATATATTTAATGCTTGTTTGGAAATCATTTTCCAATTTTGAAATTGCCCGCTATTTTCCATTATCCCAAATTTTGTCATCTCCGAACATCTTTTGTATCCGTAAATACATCCTTTCATTTCATTCCCCTAACTCCAAACCTATATTACAACCCAATAAAGTCCTATTTGATCCTAGGGTAAGTTGATTTAAAGGTCGAACATTAGTGATAATTTGTTTAAGTGCTTTTCATATCGGTTAATATGCGATATCTTTTCATGAGATTGTATTTTTCACTTTTATATTTCATTCTTCATTAATGACATGTGCGCAGCCTTGTTTCCTTTTATAATTACTCTTTATGCCTGCATGTCCCGTGTTTTACACCCTATTCCGAGTGCTTCTATTTGTTGAGTGTGATATCCAGAGAGGATTGAGTGGAAGCATTCTTTAATTGTTATTCGGGCTATAGGCATTTTTACTGAATTAAAGTTTTTTTTGCATGTGCCTGCACACCACTCATATTTGAGGTTTTAATTCCATGTAGTTATTCCTTTAATGTTGATAGTTTAGGATTATTGGCATATTAGTTGTTTGGCCATACATTTTGAGGGAATTTGATGTTTGTGGGTTTCGTCCCTGAAAACCCTCACGAGGCGACACTCGTCCACTAGGGTATCCTAGGGGTTTAACGGCTTATTGCATACGCTAAATCGCCCGCGAAAGTGGCCTTATCCCGTTTATCACTTTTGTATATATCTCCTGTTTTGCAGCTTTCTTATAGTTCTTCTTGCGTTAAATTTCATTACTAGGGACTAGCAATGTGTCAGTTAGGGGGGTGATTCGTATCGAATTATGAATTTAATTACCCTCGAACTTAGGCTTTTTAGCCCCCATGGGTACTTTAATGCCTATAATTATGCTCGATAATCAAACAACCTCCGTTTTATATGCTAAAATGTTATCTGAGGTATAATTGAGCTATTATAGGTATTAAAGTACTTAGTATGAAGTTTGGGCACGTTCCGACTAAGTTTCGTCGCGATTCGCACGTTCGGGAGCATTTTGGTAATTTTACACTTTGGGATTTTTGCCCGAAGTCTTCACGGAAGTTGTAGCCCTTGGGCCAAGCTTCACATGGCCGGGAACGGTGCTCAAATAGGAGTCTGAACGAAGGAAACATAGACCTTTAATCGGGGAAGAATTAAAAGGATTTAATTTATTATTATATTAATATTTTAACAATTCATTTAATTACCTCCTTGTCCCTTTCTCTTTCACATTTCAGGAGCTTCCATGGGAGATTTTTGGCTTTGGCTCGGGTTGTGCTCGGGTTTTGGGTTCGCCCAAACTTGGTACTTTTCGTCAGAAATTGAAGTTGGGGTCGCGTGCGGACATGGTTGGGGGTTAGTTGGCTCGTTTCTCAATTTTTTTGGAATACCCATTTGGCCATTTTCAAGCTTTGGCCAACAATGGTGGGTTTTTCCATTTTCTTGGGTGTTATCGGCTTAAATGGTGGAGCTTGTATGGGTCTCGTGGTTATGAAGTATAGGTCTCGAGTTGTGGCACATGATCAACGCGGGTCTGATCCAATTCGTGGATGGTCTCGGCTTAGGGCAAAAGCCATGGCAGATGGCTGTGCTTTTTTTGGTGGGGTGTCCCATTTGTCGTGGTCGATCGCACCCAGCCCCGCCAGTCGACCGGTTTTCCCAATTTGTGCCTGCAACGTTGACAGTAGTCTTGGTTTCCTCCCACCGGTCGACCGACAACCACCCCCCGGTCGACCGGTCCCCTATTTTGAACGACATTACCTGTTTCCTCCTACTTTCCTTTCCTTTATTTTTTTAATTTTCTTTTTTCTTTTTCTTTTATTAGTAATTATAACTTACTATAAAAGGGGAGACTTGTTTTATTTGTAAGGGTATCTCATTATCTTCATTTTTTTTAGTCCCATTTTCTCTTTAGGCTAGGGTTTGAAACTATTTAGGGATTTTTGTTGGAGACTACCCCTCTCCTCCATTTGTGTTGTGGTTTGACACCCATTAATGTAAGTGGATATTATTCTTACTTTTTTCCTTTTATTTTTCTTGCATATTTAATTTCCATGCCTAGTTAATTAGTGTAATTTATTTATTTCTTATTTTAATTATTAATTAGTTGTTTAATTTAGTTTAATCATGTTGTGTGAGTAGTTAAATAGGGTTTGGGTCATGTTTGACAATTAATTTTTGTGTAAAATCGCATTTAATTGAAAGCTCGCGTATTGAAATGGGATTATTATGCGTTTAACTTTCTTTGTCATGCAACGTTAGTATTTAAAGCGATAATCCAATTTTAAGACGCGTGTCACCATTTTTTATTAATATTTAATCTCGCATCGTTGGCTTAAATTCCTTCATGTGTGATGTTTATGATTAATTAAAGATGCTCGATTAAATGTTTTTGAATCGAAATTCTAATTCCGCGTGTTTGGCCCATGGCGGGTACGTGATCCCGACCCTAGTTTTGTTTAATATTTTTAGACTTAACTTCTTCTTTTTTCCTTTTATTTACAACCACCCATCACCTTTTACATTTTTATTCTTGAAATAGTAAATCGATTGAAATCTGTTGAACACTCCCTGTGGATTTGATACCCGACTTACCGCTATACTTATATCACAAGTGCAGTCGTAATTTAGGTTTTTGTATTGAGGCAGTGAATCGAATTCAACGATTAGCGTTATGACACGACGCTACTTTTCACCCTTGATCACACACATCATTTCAACTAGTTCACCGACTAACTTTTAATTGCGCTTTTGTTTGGCCTAATTATTATTTTGTAAGTTGAAATGGCCAAGATAAAGAAATATAATTCAACCAAGTGTGTTCCCACTCGGGGATTTGAAGGATTCCGCTGTGAGAGGGAACGCAATCGGTACCAAGCTTATTTCGAGACTCATCTGAGGCCATTGGCCTATCATTCTGCTTAGAAATTGGAGGATTTGCTGGGGGCGGTGCGTGTTCTTTTGTGTTGTCACAATTGAGAACCTTTTCTTGCTACAAATGGGAGCATTAACGAGGAGCTTGTTAGGATGATTTATGCGACATTTGTGGTAGTGAAAGGAGATAAGGTTTCTTATGAGGCCAGAGTTACGGGGTATGCATTTATTTCAGCTGTTCGGACCTAGCTAGATACATGGGTTATGTTGCAGACCTCGAGGAGTCGATTAGTCTCACGGACGAGAGTGATTTCGGGCTCACCACAAGAGCCTGGGGAGGAATGGAATAAAAGGAAAGCATTCCAGTCAGCCTCAATGGACGTTTTTATGAGATTGCTACATTACATCAATGTGCGCTCCTTCGTGGTTACTGGCAACCGATCTGAGGTGCACCATAAGCATGCGACATTTGTCTATAGGAATATTGATTTTTCCCGGCATAAATTAAATGCCGAGAAAAGTACTAAAATTGCCAGTAACACTTTTGGAGGCATTTGAACAAGTGTCGTAATGACCAATGTGGTAAAAGAACAACGGCATTTTTAAAATTGTTGAAAAAAGTTAGCGGCACTTTTGGCGGCATTTCCACAAGTGCAGTAGCCAATGTGGTAAAAGAACAACGACATTTTAAAAGTGTCGCAAAATGTTAGTAGCATTTTTAAGCATTTATATTAATGCTGGTAATATCCTTTTAGCGGCATTAAAACAATGTTGATAATAACCTTTTGCAACACTTATTAAATGTTCAACACACTTTTGGTGGCATTAAAAAAATGCCGAGAATGAATATAGCAGCATTAAACAAAATGTTGATATTATTTTTTAATATATGATTGAGAACAAGTGTTAAAAAAATCAATTATAAGAAGTACTATATTTATGTGCAAATACATTAACATAACATTAAATTAAGAGGGCAGTAATCAAATTAAAACGTCATTAAATTAAAACGAATAGTATTCATCATAAATAAATGTAATTGTGCTTAGAACAATTTTTCATCCACAAAATAAAATGTATCACTTGTCCCATAAGAAAAAGCAGGGAAACAGGAAGCGAAACGAAATTTTATATAATGTACGATCCTTCTTCATCAAGGTAAAACATACTCTTCGACCTACAAATAAAAAAGTCAATCATTAGTCATTGATACTTATTCTTTAGTATTTTAATTAAAAAATTAAAATTAAAAATTAGTACATTAGCAATATGCCACGCTACAGTTGAATGACGTGCATCTCGAATTGTGGACTTGTTTCCATAAGGTGTAGGAAATGATTCATTTGTTACAATTTTTTTCTAAATATGTACTTCCCCAAAGTCTTCACCCAGTGGCGTACCCCCTACTTTTGTTGAAGGGTCCTTGCTCACAATGAATCCACATGCCATAACCACTTTTGGAAGCCCGGAAGTAATAAGGTCTACAATTTTAGGAAGTGCATTATTTGAGACCCTTTGTCATGGTTGATGGTGCTTCTTCTTCTTCTTTGATGGTTCTTTCTACAAACAAGATGAATATGCCATCAACCATATATTTTTGAAAAAAATCGGCAGAGTTTTAATTGTTTTTAAGACATCCCAAAAATTTTAAGACTATATACGACCAAATAAACCAAAAACTCAATGTCAAGTATACATAAACTCCCCAAGAAAGTGTATATATATTGTGCCCTTTTAAATTCTTTAAATTAGTAACATACCTGAATTGAAGTAGCATTCATTTGCTCATAAACATGAGCAGCAGTCTCGGGGGCAGCCAAGTGTTGAGAATTTGCAATCTACAAAAATGAATTATTTCAGTCATGAAAACATATAGTCTTAAATTATGATTTTAAAAAGTAGTTATCTACTTGCCTGTTGAGATGAAGCTAAATAGTGATTTGATTATGGTAGCACTACATGTTGAAATTGGTTGGTTTCTTCTAATTGTTGCTCGGGTTGCAAAATAGACCTATATGATGGTATGTTTTGCTCGTTGGAGGATAGAGGAACCTGTTAATAGCATGATTTAATACTAGAACATACATTTATATATATACACAATAATTAAGCACAAAAGACAAACCTAATAAATTCTAACACTAGTCTCTGTGGATTTTTCAATAGCCGGACTTTGTCGATATACTCCCCTTTTAAGTGTAGTCAAAAGTTTAGGTTTTTGTATTGAGTCGGTGAGACGAATATAATAAACAACCGATGTCGGTGATGCGACACAGCGGAAAAACCCTACCAGTCAACAGCTATTGCATCACTTATAAGTGGGTTGCTCGCTAAAGATCTCTGCTATGCATTAGAGAAGAATCCACCCAAAACCATGACAAAATTAATAGCTAAGATTAGAAAGATAATAAATGTCGAGGAGGCTGAGGTAGCTAAGGAAGCTCCTGAGACCAACAAGGGTGAAAGTTAGAAAAATAATTATAATTCGCTCAAGAAGGATAAAAAAGATAAAAATCTTGATCGGATCAAGAAGTATGATGAATATACACCCATCAACTGTTCACCATATCCTGGAGGGAATCAAAAGGAACCAAGAATTGAATTGGTCTGGAAAGCTGAAGACACCTCCTAACAAGAGGGATAAGTCCAAGTACTGCGAATTTTATAAAGACTATGGGCATAACATCGACAGCTGCATTGCACTGAAGAATGAGATTGAAAATCTTATTCGGAGAGGACAACTTAGCAAGTTTCTTGATTAAAATGGTAACCGAAATGATCGGAGGAAGTCTGAATCTTCAGCCTGAGCAAAGGTTGAACAATAAAGAGCAAGAAATAATGATTTTAAATAAGATCCATACTTGATGAAGAAGTCTAATGAACTAAAGGTGGAGGTGGGCATGATATCCTTTGGATGACATTTCTACAAAAGGAGATGCTGGAGGAGGAGACGCAATTGTAGAAAGAAAAGCTTATATAAATGAATCCAAGGGTTGTCCAACTGTCAGACAAATTGATATACTGAATCCAACGATAGTCGGCTAAGGAAAGTCAAACATAGATATGCTAGTGATCAGATTCTTTAGAAATAATCTAAGTGGAGTACTTTATCCTCAGGACGATCTGTTAGTTATCACATGCAGAGTTCATCATGGCAGAGTTGCAAGGATATTAGTTGATAATGGGAGTTCAATGGATGTAATGTTCTATAACTATTTCCAAAGCTTAGGTCTAAAAGACAATAAGGTGGAACCATACCATAGACCTCTCATAGGATTTGCATGTGAGAATGTATACCCCTTGGGGATGATCAAGATGGAAGTTTTAGTCGGCACCTGGCCGGTAAGCAGGAGATAAAGAATTTATTTCTTTGTGTTAGATAAAAATATCCCATCAGCCTACAATATCATCTTAGGAAGAGTGGGAATAAAGCAGTTAGAGGCTGTGCCATCAACAGTGCATCAATGCATGAAATTTCCAACAAATTATGGAGTTGACATATTGAATGGCAATAAAAAAGAAGCCAGGGAATGCTATTATAATTCGGCCGACCAACATGAGATATAAATGAAGGGCACAACCACTTTCCATATTAACACTCTGGATCCTTGGGAACAGGAGGAACTGGTGAAGGGGAAAGTTATGGAAGAAACAAAAGCTATTGCGCTCGATGATGAGAAGCCAGAAAGAACTACCCATATTGGTTCAAGACTGTCTCCTTCTCTCAAATAGTAATTAATTACGTTCATCAAAGGACGGAAAAATGTGTTCACTTGGAGCCATGAGGATATGCCGGGGATCGATCCAAATTTCATTTTCCACGATCTTAATGTCTACCCAGATTCTAAGTCGATTAAGAAAAAGTGAAGAGTTTTCAACCCCAAGAAGAATATGGCAATCCAGGAGGAAGTGGAGAAATTACAGCGAGCAAGGTTTATTGAAGATGTTAAGTAATCCAACTGGTTAGCTAATGTGGTAATGGATAAGAAGAATAGTGACAAGTGGTGCATGTGCATAGACTTCACAGGCCTCAATAAGGCATGCCCAAAAGATCACACTTTTCTTTGCTAAGGATTGAACAATTGGTCAATGCAACAACAAGGCATGAATTTCTTTATTTCCTGGATGTTTTTTCTGGTTATAATTAAATTAAGATGAAACTTGAAGACAAGGAAAACGTTTCCTTTATTACCAACCGTGGAACTTATTGCTACAATGTCATGCCCTTTGGGTTGAAGCACGCTAGAGAAACCTATCAGAGACTAGTGAATAAGGTTTTTGATGACCATATTGGTAAGAACATGGAAGTGTACATAGATGACATGCTCACCAAGAGCAAATTTTCTGTCGACCATATTACGGACTTGGCCTAAACCTTCATCAATTAGAAAAATATCAGAGGAAGCTCAACCCAACCAAATGTATCTTCGGAGTACAGTAAGGAATGTTCCTAGGGTACATAATCAATCAGAGGGGAATAAAAGCAAACCCAGCCAAATTAAATCCTTGCTGCAAATGAAGTCCCTGACCAATAAGAAAGATGTTCAAAAGTTAACAGGACGAATAGCTACATTGAACCGTTTTATCTCACGAGCAAGTGATAAATGTCTCATATTCTTTAAGGTGCTTAAAAATACATTTGAGATGAATGACAAATGCGAGAAAGCCTTCCTAGATTTAAAAAAGTACTTGGGTTCTCCCTCACTCCTCTACCAACCAGTTTTGGGAGAAAAACTATATCTATACTTGGCTATTTTAGAGTCAGTTGTCAGCTCAGTTTGGGTTCGTCTAGATATATGAATCCTAAGACCAGTATATTATACTAGCAAGGCCTTCCGAGGAGTGGAAATCAAATATTCTCTCCTAGAAAAGTTAGCTTTAGCTCTCATTGAAGCCTCTAAGAGAATGCGGCTATATTTTTAAGCTCACACCATTGTCGTCTACACTGATTTTCCTTTGCGACAAGCATTGAATAAACCATATAAGTCTGGAAGGTTAATGTCTTGTGTAGTTGGATTGGGGGAGAATTTATGAACCCAGAGTTGCAATAAAAGGCCAAGCGGTGGCAGACTTCATAGCCGAATTCACATATGCAGAGGTGCAACATAATCTAAGTTTGCCTATCGAGCAAACTTCTTCAGGAGAGAGCTTATCTCAAAAGCAAACAGATATTGTAGCCGATCAACCAGAATCGCCAACTGTACAAGAAAGAATTCAATAGAGTAAGAAGATGTTCAAACATGGAGTGCTGGAAGAGGAAGATTTCTCTGAGGACACTTCAATATAGCAATTATTTGTAGATGGATCCTCATGTGCAACTGGAAGTGGAGCAAGCCTCATCATCAACACTCCAGGAAACTTAGATGTGGAATATGCTATGAGATTCCAATTCAAGGATTCCAATAATGAGGCAAAATATGAAGCGTTAATCACATTATTAGAACTGGCTTCATCATTGGGTGCTGAACAAGTGTTGGTGCATAGTGATTCCTAACTAATTGTCAATCAAATGTAGAAAATTTATGGCGTTAAAGGGGAAATGATGATGAGATATCATAAAAAAGATATGGAGGTTATTTCTTTGTTCACTTCATTCAGGATTGTTAGCATTCCCAAAATAGAGAATGCCTGAGTTGACGCTCTTGCTCGGCTTGCTTCAGCAACTCAAATAGTACTCAAGTGAACAATCCCAGTGGAAATTCTTACCCATAGAAGTATTAATGGGATGGAAGTCAGTGTTATCTTAGTGGAATTAGGTCCATCATGGATGGACCTAATTAGAGAGTACATTGAAAGAGGAACACTACCGCCTGACCAGAAAGAAGCTAAAAAGATGAGGTATAATGTGTTGGAAAAAGATGTTTTGTATAGGTGAGGATACACTTCTTACCTACTTTGATGTGCTCATCTAAATTAAGTAAATTATCTAATCAAAGAGGTGCATAAAGGTTCATGTGGAGCTCACACAATCGGGAGGGCTCTAAGATAACGGATAACAATGCAGGGTAACTACTGGCCGATGATAAAGGCGGATTGTGTTGCTTTCACCAAGAACTGTGATAAGTGCTAAAAATTTGCCTTCATCCATAGAAGACCAGGAGAAACCCTAACACCCATAACTTATCCATGGCCTTTCGTTATTTGGGGAATTGATGTAAGGACAAAATTTCCAATTGAGTCTGTTGTATGTTTATTTGACTTATTCCCGGAACAAAACATGTTTGAGTCATAGGTCGTATTTTTATTTTCATGATCCCCCACAGACTATGACATATTGAAGATGTTGTGACAAAACTTCAAAGATTTATCATGTTGGTTTATTGTGCAAATTTCGTCTTCAGTCAAATTGCATTCCGAGATCACTCAGGTACGGATGCGTAATTGTAATGGGACTCAAAATTTATTTTTATACGCTTAAGGATGTTATTTTATTAAGAAAATATTTAAAAAAATGTTTTTAAAGTGTTTGAAATCATTTACATTACGTTTCATTCGGATAAGGATGTTTAGAGTTATGCTTTACACAAAATCTATTTTGTTATGTCGCTCAAACGACATCAAACGACATAAGCAATCGTTCGAGCGAGATCACTATGTCATTCGAATGATGTAGCCAACTCGTTCAAGCGATAACTAATATTGTTTGAGTGAGATTCCGCCTCAAGAAAAATATTTAAGATGTGGTTTCTTTAGAATTTCATAGGTGTGCAGTCTGAAAATCAGTTTACAAACCTGTACATTTTTTGCATAAAGTTTTCTAAGGTCTTCCAAGTCCAAAACATCCTTAGAGTTTCAAAGATCTGAGTTTTGTATAACTATATGCTATAGTGATCTATGTTGGCACCCTTTGGAGTTTTGTTCTACATAAAACTTTGCTGGGTTTTGCGATAGAGAAGAGAAAGAGTCATGTTCAACATCGCACACGTTTAGGGGTGTAAGCGGTACTGGTTTTTATCGTACCGTACCGTTTTGGTCCGAAAAAAAATGGTTTTGGTTTCATATATTAAAATACCAAAAACCGGTCTTACCGAAACCGAAATTATCGCAAAAAAGTGGGTTGGTTTTGGTTTCAATATTTAAAAAACCGATTTATCGTACCGAATTAATCAAAACAAAAAAAAACGTACCGAAAATTTCGTACCGAATTTACCAAAACTAGAAAAAACCATTCCGAAATTATCATACTATACCGAATTTACCAAAATTACCGTACCGAATTTACCGAAACCAGAAAAAAAATTGGTTTTGGTTTTGGTTTTAATATTTAAAAAAGCTGGTTGTTGGGGCTTTTAGTGTTGTTTACCAAAACCAGAAAAAACCGAAACCAGAAAAAAAAAATAGAATTTACCAAAACCAGAAAAAAACTGAAGAAACCAGAAAAAACCAGAATTTACGGAAACCCGAAAAAACCGAAATTACCGAAAAAACCGAAATACCGGTCGGTTTGGTTTTGGTATTGATTTTGGTGTATCGGGTGGTAAACTGGTATGGTTTAGTTTTACCATCCAGAGTTTGGTTTTGGTATTGGTATATACTATTTACCGACCAAACTGTACCGCTTACACCCCTATACACGTTACAAGACATATTAGTGGAATACGTGGACGCGTGTGTTGTGGACGAGCATCGTGGAAGTAGGACTTTCTGCGTAGGCCTTGTGGAAGAATGGTTGAAGATCAGAAGACCGTCAAGTTGCGTGGGGATCGAGTTATAGAGTAAGACTTGTGTATGTTCCTTGTAATTCTACATCATAGTGATTGTCTGGCTTGGGTCCTTCGAGTTTTTTTTCCCATAGTGGTTTCCTCGTAAATTCGGCAATGTGAGCATTCTTTTCCTTATTTTATTTTCTTTAATCACTAGATGTATGTTTAAGATTAATCAAGATAAAATTTGGTTAAGTTAAAATTGGTTCACAACTTGGTGCGTATTAAAAATTGGAAAATGGTTTTTCATAAAAAGAATTTTTTGTTATCCTTAAAAACACTTTTCGCATAGAAAAAGGGGCCTATAAATTGGTATCAGATATATAAACATATTTTTTTATGTGTTGACCCCGTGTGTTTTTCAGGATGAACTTTGGAGGATTTGAAAGTTTTCTTGCTCCTATTTTTGATGGCACAAATTATGCTTATTGGAAAATACGAATGAGAAGTGATTTAAAATCCATTGATAAGCGTGTGTGGTTAGCGATTGAAAAGGGTTGTTCACCACTAGTCACACGAGAGAGTGAGGTCACTAGTTTGAAACCCGTTGAGTTATGGACCGAAGCCGAACATTGACTTGCACTTTACAACTCTAAAGGTCTACTCATCTACTCTCTTGTTAAAGACAAGATGCTAGCTATAGTAGTGCACACGCTCTCAAATACCACAAGTCAATCCACGCTGTTTGTCACATCATGTTCGGACATGCCTAAAGTAAGTAATTCCGTGATAAAAATCAAATCCACGTGATGTCATGAAAAAAATATAGGTGTCCCACACCCCTCGGTGAGTCTATGTAAATAATAGTGCTATAGGCTAAGTCTAGTAACCCTTTTGCCCATACGATATTAATCGTTACAAAATCAGTATGCACCTCATAACTCCTTAGATAGAAAACATACCCTCATTCGTGGGCGGTGGTTGTTAACTCCCACTATTATAACTTTGCTCCGATGAGTCAAGAAAAATTTTACGCCAAATTTTCAATTCTAGTTCACCACACTCCACACAATTCCCGCATTTCAAGAACTTCTACTGATGTCTCTCCTTAATTTTCCATAATAGGGGTGACCTCGACTACGGTCATCATACTCGAACATACTTCATAACCTCCTAAGTACGATCTCCGCTATCCGTCCAATGGCCCTCATCTGCCATACTTCTTGTACGAACCTTTCCGAACGCAAATAATATTCACTAACATATATGGAATCTTACCAAAGAAATCAACAATCCTAAACATAGGGCTCTACATCAAAGAACGTTAAGCTGAAAACACCATAAGCCATACAGACCCTAAAAGACTCTAGAACCTGATGCTCTGATACCACCTGTAACACCCCGCCTAATTTTATACCGGGTGGCCAGTCCCATACCAAATTAAAACAGAATATACAGTTGGCTCATTCTTAGCATCACTGTCGAAAACATTTACAACTCACCCAATACCCAATTAAGCTGCTGTTAAAAAAATTTCCAAATTTTTATTCAACAAAAACCCATTTTTAGTTTATGAATAACACTACACATATTTTTCTACAACACCAATAACTGAACAGATAACTCAAAAGAATTTAAATGCAATTGGAATAAACATTCCCACATAATAATCCAATACAGTAATCCCAACAATAGTAAATGTATTAAAATGACACGAATACTAGAGTATTTGACTCAGATAGAAGAGATAACTGAATTCCTTTGGGCGACATGCCCTAACTAAAAGAATATTGTGAATCAAATGAAGATAGGCGTCTAAGCAATACTCCATAACTCCATAGCTCGTCATAATCCGCTAAGGTTGGCATCCCTGTTACTAGACACCTGATATAGAAGATACAATAGAAAAGAGAATATGCAAGGAAACGGGTCAGAGCCCGATGTGAAAATGATTTTGAAAACAGAAAGTATTTAACAAGTGCAATAAAGCATTTATTATGTAAATGTTAGTATCCAACTCTCACTTGCTATTCTCACCTCTCATCTAGAGTGCACACTTAACGTTTCCTATTAACCTCCTAGTTAATGGTTCCTCTTCTCAAATTTCCATAACATGATTCCATCCCATTTCATAACCCCATATGTCCCATACCATACGTAATATAATCATTCATATACGTTTCCCATTAACATGAATCATTTCTCATTAATATGAATTAAGCTTTTCAAATCTATAAGAATAAACATTCATTAACTTAGTTTAATTCTTTTTCTCAATTCACCGTTATCTACAATTATCACACATTAGATTAATCAAACCACTATATACATATTTAATTCATTATATATATACATATATAATATGGCACCCAGAGTCACAGCTGCGGTGCAATGCATTACTCTGCTATCATGTCCCAATATCGCTGGTCGCCGAATAGGGGACTAAAGGTTCGGTAAGTATTCCTTGAACCATAAACAACATCATACAAATTGGAGGCGAACGTAGTTCTCGTATCCATAGGTCACGCACATACCTACGTACCCATAGTCAGCGGACTTAGCAACTCCCCGATAAGTCTTTCATAGACCTATGTTCTTGAGCGACAAATCAAAGATCCCATAGATTCATTAGGATATGATTGCCCTCACGCGCAAACCTCCCGTCGATAGCAAGTAAGCTAGGTATGTCATACACATAAATCATCAATCAAATAGGCATTATCATACCTATAATATAATATCAACAAGGTACTCACATTACCCTAAGATAATCCCCATGCGTAGCATTATATCTCTCAAATCCTACGTATCAAAATATTATAACTTCACTTCTTAATTTAATTATTCCAAAGTTTCACTCATTACTCAAGGTTCAAATAGGTTTTCCTCAATGTATTTATTCAGTAAGAATTCACTAATATCCTACTAGTCCATCTCATCTTATCTCCCGAATTACAACGAATTAAACTCTCCTTTAATTAGGGTTAAAACCGATAGTTTCAAATCTCTTATAAACACATCTTCTATTTACTTAGAATTAAATACCATCATCACATGGCTCATAGTCTATAGTGTTTCATTCACACTATATGACTTATCAACAAAATCAACATCCTCGCATCCTATAACATCTCTCCACTCCCGACGTCGTTAAGGTTCATGCGCGGAGTGTCTCGCAAAGCGAAATCCAAACAAGGAACCCCTCCAATACACTACTACTCAACTCTGTCGGTCGTGGAGGTCCGTCAACTTGAAATACGCAACTGGGATAACCTCATCCCCTCTTTCAACCAAATATGGTTTGAACTCCTATCTCTATTCAGGATCCATACCACTAAGCGCTTGTACTCAGTCCTTGAGCAATCAATAATGAGCTTAAACTCAGTCCTTGATGTTCAAATTATAACCCTAAGGCTACCCAGGTGTTATATTAAATCTCCCTTACTAGAACTATCCTTAATACTCATGAATACCAATTAGAATCCAACGCATGAATCTAGCAACCGAAATACCTTTCAATTTGATTATCATTATTCTAATCAATTAAATCCCAATCAAATTAATTCGAATCTTATCTAGGGCTTACTGATCTTCTCTAAGTCCCATAATATCCAATTAATAAACACCAAAGATCTACAAAATGTTTGGGATAAGAATCAAACATTAAAAATAAACAACTATATGCATTCTGGGGAGGTCGATCGATCGAAGGCAGGGTCGATCGATCGATCGCCCAGATAACAACCCAATTTTTTTGCATTTCTTCTACTACGGGTTTCATAAGTTTTGATCCTTCAAACCTTCATATTAACTACCCAAATGACTTATAAACCTTACTACATGATATAGCAACATATGTGAATGATTTCTAATGCTCTAAACATCCTAGAATCATCAAGAGTTTGAATTAAAAGCATATGTTTAACCTCTTTTTCCAGAAAATTATATACATGATATCTTCAAGAACACACCATTGATTCTCAACATTTCTTCAACATATTTATGATTATTTAGTGGATTACTATCTACCTACAACATGAGTTTGATTCCTATATATGTTCATATTTCCAGAAATCCATCACAACTCCATATTTATCTTCCAAACATGAAAAACC
Source organism: Sambucus nigra (assembly GCA_949130495.1). Lineage (NCBI taxonomy): Eukaryota > Viridiplantae > Streptophyta > Magnoliopsida > Dipsacales > Adoxaceae > Sambucus > Sambucus nigra. The sequence goes on from OX422218.1 coordinate 142,261,066, forward strand.
ATCTCTTTTTATAACTATTCTAACATAGACAATATACAAACTTAGATTGCAAATATCAAACACTTGCCTCTAATGAAGGTCTTATCCTTTGGGGTGGTGTATCACAGGTGTTTCTCCCTTCTCCGGACAACCTCCGGTGGTGGTTGGTGGTGGTGACCTTTGGTGTTTGGTTCTTCTCCTTTCCAAGCACACTTCTCTTCTTCCAAGCAACCTTTCACTCTCTCTAAGAAGATGACCTTTCAATTTTGTATAGAAGAGATGAATGAACCCACATTCAACTAATCTACAAATACTTATAATAAGACAAAATCCGAAATCACCATTCATCCCCTTGTAAAAATGACCAAAATGCCCTTTTGGGTTGTCTTTTCATTTTCAAATGACCCGAGACCCAAAACCAACATCCAAATAGACTTTTTTGACTATTTCAATCCTTCCGGATGGAACGACGCAATCGAAATGACTATAAGGTCGATAGAAAATAAACTCCCTTTTTAATTTAACAAATTAGTCCAGACACATCCCATATCGCGTCCGACTAAAAATTTAAATTACTGAATTAATAATTCACAGCAATATCAATAACATCACATTCATATATTACCTAAATATCTTTAAGTAGTATTCAGAATCATTCATTTTAATATCCACAATTCGGATAAAACCCAAATGAATTAATTGATAATAAAATCCAACTAATCCATTAATTTAAAATATAACCCATTTTAAAAGTCATTAATATCACGGGTATTACATACTTCCCCCCTTATAACATAATTTTGTCTCGAAATTTGGAAAGATAAATCATACTGGTAAGGTCAACTTTGAGTATAAATCTCACATCGCAAGTAATCTATGTCGTACCGCCCATACAGCACATTATCAAAAATCCCCAATGATGTTATACGCCAAGCCTCACCATATTGTTTCAACTGAATCGAATTCAAACTATAACCAATCTTCCCTATACCATCCTCGTGACAAAGTTTGGGAAAAAATGATCCTCACTTATTAAACAAATAAATCCTGAAGTCACAACTACTTACTATTTCGCAATTATGAAAACTACTACAATCCAACCATCCAGGGCACCCATACACCCTATCGTACAACTTTCATTATAATATTTATCGCAAAGGTTATAAACTCATATCCTAAAGACCTAACTTATTTATACTCCCAACGGTTATTAGTTTCATGCGTGGGGTGTCTGGCAAGCGAAATCCAAACAAGGAACCCCCCGATACACTACTACCTAAAGTAGTCGATCATCGAAACTCCTCAGGTCCTTAGTCAATAGTTTATAACCTCTCTACAGGTTTTATCGATTTCAAATAAAGTCTACTCATATACTCTCTTGTTAAAGACAAGATGCTAGCTATAGCAGTACACACGCTCTCAAATACCACAAGTCAATCCACGCCGCTAGTCACATCATGTTCGGACATGCCTAAAGTAAGTAATTCCGTGATAAAAATCAAACCCACGTGATGTCATGAAAAAAATATAGGTGTCCCACACCCCTCGATGAGTCTACGTAAATAATAGTGCTATAGGCTAAGTCTAGTAACCCTTTTACCCATACGATATTAATCGCTACAAAATCAGTATGCGCCTCATAACTCCTTAGATAAAAAAACATACCCTCATTCGTGGGCGGTGGTTGTTAACTCCCACTATTATAACTTTGCTCCAATGAGTCAAGAAAAATTTTACCCCAAATTTTCAGTTCTATTTCACCATACTCCACACAATTCTCTCATTTCAAGAACTTCTACTAATGACTCTCCTCAATTTTCCATAACAGGTGTAACCTCGACTGCGGTCATCATACTCGAACATACTTCATAACCTCCTAAGTACGATCTCCGCTATTCGTCCAAAGGCCCTCATCAGCCATAATTCTTGTACGAACCCATCCAAACGCAAATAAGATTCACTAATATATACGGAATATTACCAAAGAAATCAACAATCCTAAACATAGGGCTCTACATCAAAGAACGTTAAGCTGAAAACATAGTAATCCGTACAGACCCTAAAGGACACTAGAACCTGATGCTCTAATACCACCTCTAACACCTCGCCTAATTAAATACCGAGTGGTCAGTCCCATACCAAATTAAAACAGAATATACAGTTGGCTCATTCTTAGCATCACTGTCGAAAACATTTACAACTCACCCAATACCCAATTAAGCTGGTGTTAAAAAAACTTTCCAAATTTTAATTCAACAAAAAACCATTTTTAGTTTATAAATAACACTACACATATTATTCTACAACACTAATAACTGAACAGATAACTCAAAAGAATTTAAATGCAATTGGAATAAACATTCCCACATAATAATCCAATACAGTAATCCTAACAATAGTAAATGTATTAAAATGACACGAATACAAGAGTATTTGACTCATATAGAAGAGATAACTGAATTCCTTTGGGCGACATGCCCTAACTAAAAGAATACTGTGAATCAAATGAAGAGAGGCATCTAAGCAATACTCAATATCTCCATAGCTCTTCATAATCCGCTAAGGTTGGCGTCCCTGTTGCTGGACACCTGATATAGAAGATACAATAGAAAAGAGAATATGCAAGGAAACGGGTCAGAGCCCGATGTGAAAATGATTTTGAAGACAGCAAGTATTTAACAAGTGCAATAAAGCATTTATTATGTACATGTTAGTATCCAACTCTCACTTGCTATTCTCACCTCTCATCTAGAGCGCACACTTAACGTTTCCTATTAACCTCCTAGTTAATGGTTCCTCTTCTCAAATTTCCGTAACATGATTCCATCCCATATCATAACCACGTATGTCCCATACCATTCGTAATATAATCATTCATATACGTTTCCCATTAACATGAATCATTTCTCATTAATATGAATTACGCTTTTCAAATCTATAAGAATAAACATACATTAACTTAGTTTAATTCTTTTTCTAAATTCATCGTTATCTACAATTATCACACAGTAGATTAATCAAACCACTATATACACATTTAATTCATTATATATATATATATATATATATAATACGGCACCCCGAGTCACAGCTGCGGTGCAATGCATTACTCTGCTATCATGTCCCAATATCGCTGGTCGCCGAATAGGGGACTAAAGGTTCGGTAAGGATTCCTCTAACCACAAACAACATCATACAAATTGGAGCCGAACATAGTTCTCATATCCATGGGTCATGCACATACCTATGTACCCATAGTCAGTGGACTCGTCAACTCCCCGATAAGTCTTTCATAGGCCTATGTTCTTGAGCGACAAATCAAAGATCCCATAGATTCATCAGGATATGACTGCCCTCACGCACAAACCTCCCATCGATAGCATGTAAGCTAGGTATGTCATACACATAAATCACCAATCAAATAGGCATTATCATACCTATAATATAATATCAATAAGGTACTCACATTACCCTAAGATAATCCCCATACGTAGCATTATATCTCTCAAATCCTACGTATTAAAATATTATAACTTCACTTCTTAATTTAATTATTCCAGAGTTTCACTCATTACTCAAGGTTCAAATAGGTTTTCCTCAATGTATTTATTCAGTAAGAATTCACTAATATCCTACTAGTCCATCTCATCTTATCTCCCGTATTACTATAAATTAAACTCTCCTTTAATTAGGGTTAAAACCGATAGTTTCAAATCTCTTATAAACACATCTTCTATTTACTTAGAATTAAGTACCATCATCACATGGCTCATAGTCTATAGTGTTTCATTCACACTATATGACTTATCAAGAAAATCCACATCCTCGCATCCTATAACATCTCTCCACTCCCGACGTCGTTAAGGTTCAGGCGCTGAGCGTCTCGCAAAGCGAAATCCAAACAAGGAACCCCTCCAATACACTACTACTTAACTTTGTCGGTCGACGAGGTCCGTCAACTTCAAATACACAACTGGGATAACCTCATCCCCTCTTTCAACCAAATGTGGTATGAACTCCCATCTCTATCCATGAGCCATACCACTAAGCGCTTGTACTACACTCAGTCCTTGCGCAATCAATAATGAGCTTAAACTCAGTTCTTGATGTTCAAATTATAACCCTAAGGCTACCCAGGTGTTATATTAAATCTCCCCTACTGGACCTATTCTTAATCCTCATGAATACCAATTAGAATCCAACACATGAATCTACCAACCGAAATACCTTTCATTTTGATTATCATTATTCTAATCAATTAAATCCCAATCAAATTAATTCGAATCCTAACTAGGTCTTACCGATCTTCTCTAAGTCCCATAATATCCAATTAATAATCACCAAAGATCTATAAAAGGTTTGGGATAAGAATCAAACATTAAAAAGAAACAACTATAGGAATTCTGGGGAGGTCGATCGATCGAAGACAGGGTCGATCGGTCGATTGCCCAGATAACAACCCAGTTTTTCTACATTTCTTCTACTACGGGTTTCATAAATTTTGATCCTTCAAACCTTCATATTAACTACCCAAATGACTTATAAACCTTACTACATGATATAGCAACATATGTGAATGATTTCTAATGCTCTAAACATCCTATAATCATCAAGAGTTTGAAATAAAAGCATTTGTTTAACCTCTTTTTCTAGAAAATTATATACATGATATCTTCAAGAACACACCATTGATTCTCAGCATTTCTTCAACATATTTATGATTATTTCGTGGATTACTATCTACCTACAACATGAGTTTGATTCCTATATATGTTCATATTTCCATAAATCCATTACAACTCCATCTTTATCTTCCAAACATGAAAAATCATCTCTTTTTATAACTATTCTAACATGGACAATATACAAACTTAGATTGCAAATATCAAACATTTGCCTCTAATGAAGGTCTGATCCTTTGGGGTGGTGTATCACAGGTGGTTCTCCCTTCTCCGGTCAACCTCTGGTGGTGGTTGGTGGTGGTAACCTTTGGCCTTTGGTTCTTCTCCTTCCCAAGAACACTTCTCTTCTTCCAAGCAACCTTTCACTCTCGCTAAGAAGACGACCTTTCAATTTTGTGTAGAAGAGATGAATGAACCCACGTTCAACTAATCTCCAAATACTTATAATAAGACAAAATCCAAAATCACTATTCATCCCCCTTGTAAAAATGACCAAAATGCCTGTAACACCCCGCCTAATTAAATACCAGGTGATCAGTCCTTTATTGAATTAAAATCAAGGTGAACGGTAGGTTCATTCTTAACATCATTGTCGAAAAATAACTTTTCCAATTAAACACCCTAAATAATTAAGCTAAGTGTCAAAACCATTTTAGACATTACTTTCCCGAATTTTATTTTATAAAACAACATTTAAAACTTTACATAATTCATAGTTAAATAATCACACAACAACTATCCTGGAACATATAATCCAATTAATTAAACATTCAACCAATTGATTCCAACATTAAAACTTAAAGGAAAACATCCCGACAATAATAAATCCTAAAGTGCAAATACTGGAAATAAATGAATTTCAATATCCAATAAAACAACTGAATAATGGAAAAGGGCGACACATGCCCAACTGGATAAAATAAATGCTAGAAGTGGAATCAAGAAATGAGGTCGTCTAAGCAAGAGGCCTGCAACTCCCACCTAAGCTGCAGCGCGTTCCTTCCAAAGGATCCTATGCAAGACGCCCCTGTGGATGGGCACCTGTAATATATACATATATATACAAGAGAGAAAAGAAAACGGAAACGAGTCAGAGCCCGATTGTAAAAATGATTTAAAATTAGGTTAGCAAGTATTTAAAATGTTTACTGGCCAATGCAACAACAAATTAGTGCGACACTCCCTTGAGAAATTCTCACCTCTCTTTTAATGTGCACGCCTATCGCACTAACCTTCCCAACGGTTTAACTTATCTTATCTTAGGTTGCTCGTAAGATTAAACTGACAAATTTAATTATTTAAGAGGTTAATTCCACTTAATAACAAAGTTCTCATTTAAACTTTATTTGTTAATAAAGTTTCTCAGTAACATATTATACTTTTCAAACACCCATTCCCCAATTGAAATAATTATTCATTTTCTTACTTACCATAAACACAGTAGGTAGTTCCCAAATTCCATAATTTAATATATATATTAAATACTCAGATAATATATATATATTCTAACGGCACCCCACATAATAATTATGGTGCGGGCATACTCTGCTATCCAATCCCCATATCACTCGTACTAAGGGAAATACAAGTTCGGAATCACTCTCGAACTGTACTAACACAAACACAAACAATATTGAGGCGAAGCATAGATTCCAAGTCTCTAAGAGGTCATCACATGCCCCCACGTCTCTTAGGACCGTTTGACTATCGATCCGATAGCTTGTACTAAAGGATTTCTGTCTTCTAGGGTACAAGTCAATATATCCCCCATAAAGGCCCATCGAGATAAGACTGTCCCAGCGCGGTAACCTCAGGGATAGCAAGTAGCGCGGGCATATTTTTCACTCGTATATAGTATATGCATAAACACAGTCATATAAATATACTACTATTACCATATCAATTTTAGGTACATCTCATAACCCATAATTATGACATTTGTTCTTATTACTCGTTATTTAGTTATCACGTATAACGTTTGCCTCTTATAGTAATTTGTGGGATTATCCCAACTTATCAAGTGATACTCGTGAATTTCTATACTCCCACGTGTAATTTCAGTAGGTACTCATTTATTTTCCAACGTAACTACCTGACGCTTCTCCTCCTTTAATACATAGTTTCATCGTCCCTTATATGTAAACATCCCCGAAAATATGAATCTCGTCTTACATTAAAGGTTTCATATTTAATAAGTCCTACTGGTCTTCTTTACCTCCCAAAATATTTTAATATGGATGTCAAAAGATTATTACTCATTTAAATTGAATTCAACTATTTAGAAGGGGAAATATAAGTCTGCCAGGAGGGGTCGATAGATCGATGGCAGGAGCTCGATCGATCGATGCGTCGATCGATCGATACTCCTGGTTTGATCGATCGATCAAACAGGTATGGCGAATTCTGCAGAAAACTAGTTACGAGTTCTATCATCCAATCCAGATTTTTCACTCCCAGTCTCCCAGAAATTTATACCACAAACGTCCTATACCCAAATGGACAATATTTAACGTAAAGCATGCGAGTTTTCATCAAGATTCATGGATTAAAAGTTCCCAAATTCATACAATACTCATGAACCCTAAAAATTTCTTTAACTCAATTCAAATCATTCTTTCTCCAGAAATTCTATTTCTAATTCATCATAAATCCGTGGTTAAAGCTCTACATATGAAGGGGGATTTCTAGATTATTATCTATATCACTAAAACATGCAATTTTCTAATCTCCAACATGGGTTTTCTTTTATAGAACTCATCTGTAATACCCCGTACTTTTGGCTATATTTATTTTTGGGATTAATTAATTAAATGCGTATTAATTGGAAATTAATCCGGGTTAAAAATACTAACGAGATGCGAATTGGTATTTGATTATGTGCATACATGTTTTATATGAGTATTGAATTATGAAAAATTTGTCGTGAGATTGATATACGGCATTTTAGAAATTTTGTTGAGACGCGTGTGACCGCCGCGTCATGGTATATTATGTTAATTATAAAAGTGATTTTTATTTCTATTATTCGTATGGTCATTTTGAGTGCGCCAACGCGTCCGGAAGGGTCGAGATAGTCAGAAAACACTAGCCGGGGGTGTAGTTTGGATTCCAGGGTATTTTTAGGCCATACCGGCATCATAAAGCGTATTTTGGTAATTTTATATTTTGAGGAATTAAAAGTGACGAAAATTGGGAGTTTTAATCTGATGTGGATTTAACCCACTAAACCCACTAACCAACCCATATTAACCCATTAAGCTACGGAGGCTATCATTAGGTTTACAACTTTCCCAAAGAGCCACCATAAGCCACCATTGGAGAAGAAGCTTGGAGAGAGAAGAAATTCTGCAGAAAAGCTTCATTAAACCTACACCAAACCCAGAGACAATCAAGGCAAGTGTTTAATTATATTTAAATTCGTAGAATGTTTCTTCCATGTGAGAAAATTGAAGAATATCAATTGTTCTTGAAAGATAATGAAAACCCATGTAGTTTGGAACTTAGAACTTGAAAACCTTGAGGGGAATTGCATGTAGAATGTTAGGTAGATGAGTATTCCCATAATATTTGTGATTGGAAGAAATTAAAATGGATTTATATTGGGTTAATTCATGATTCAAAAAGTTAGGGTTCATGTTCTTGAAAAATTGGGAAAAAGTGTAGAGATTTGTAAATTTGGTTGATGTTAGGATGGATTAATCCTTCAAAACGTGTTAGGATGTGATTATAATATGTTTAGGATTGTTTAGAGACCTTAAAACTATTGTTGGGACTTAGTTTAGAAGAGATTTGAGGAGTAAGAATGGTGAAAAAATGAGATTAGACAAATCTGGGACGAATCTGGTAGGTCGTTAGAAGCCCCTGCCCAGGTCGTTCGAACGAACTCGTTCGAACGAGCTTCTAACGAATTGACCAGTCGTTCTAACGAAATGGAGCCTCGTTCGATAACTTCGTTCGAACGAGATCTCGTTAGAAGGTACAGTTCGTTCGAACGAACTGGATCTCGTTCGAACAGCCTCGTTCGAACGAGACTTCTAACGAGTTGACAGTGGGATCTCGTTCGAACAGTCTCGTTCGAACGAGACTTCTAACGAGTTGACAGTTTGGGCCTTCTTGGACTGTTTTGATTTTTGGAGTCCCGTAAACTTGTTCGAGGATATAGATAACGTTCCGATGATGATGTAATGATAGAATTGAGACTTTTGGGTATTTATGAGAAGAAAATTATATACGAGAGTTAAATTAAATGGACGGTTTGGGTTGAGACGTGAGTGTCTACTACGATGAGAGAATAAATTTATGGCGCGTATGATGATAAACCGGAATAGTATAAATTGTGATAATTATAAGTTAGTACGAGAATGCGATATGTACTACGATTAAACTACGGGATTACTAAGATGTGTGTTTACTTAGTATTGGTATATGAATTGTGTGTATGACATACCTACCATACTTGCTATCACGGGAGGTTTGCGTTCGCTTAGGGCCCTCTAATCCTTGTGTTGCCCGGATTTAGACTGGTTACCTTGATGAACATAGGTCATAGAAAGACTTATTGGGATATTAATAAGTTCGCTGATCGTAGGAGCGTAGGTATGTGCGTGACCTATGTGATGTGACTGTATTCGCCTCCATTATTTGTGATGTTGTTATCTGTGAACTATTCCTGAGAGATTCGGAATACGTAATCCTTATGTACGTGATGTACCGGGATGGATAGCAGAGTATGTGTGCACCGCAGCTTAGTTCTCGGGGTGCTTGTATTGTATATTTATGATGTGAATAATATACACTTAATTAATGGGAACTTTCATGTTAATGTTGTGAATATAATTACGGTATTGTTTCGAGAAATATAACGAGTTAACTGATAGTGATATATATTGCATAGTGAGCATCTGAGTTTACATTAAACCCCTATTTAATTACGAGCGTTATAATGTTAATAGAACCGAGTAATAAGGGTAGGACCTATGACAGTCTAGCTAGATATGATGGCACTTAGCTAGTGGTTTGTGTCGTTATAGATGGGTACTAACGTTAGGAGAGCACAGTTAGACGAGAGGTGAGAATGTCATGTGAGTGCACGTCCTAACATGTACTTTGCATTTAATGTTTTAAATGTTTTTAAAGCACTTGCATGTTTTTAAAATATAACTCCACATTCGGGCTCTGACCCGTTTGCTTTTCAAATCTATTTTTCTTTGTAAAACCATTTTAGGTGCCCAGCCACAAGGACACCATGCATAGGATACTCATTCTGGTGACGAGCTGTAGCTGTTTGTGGAAGCTACAGGGATTTACTTGTAGACGCTTCTATCACTTGGATTCCAGATTCATCATCTATCAGTTGTAGGGCATGTTGCCCATTTCTATTAGAGTTTCATTTCCATTACAGTTTTCAGACTTTGGCATGTACTGTTTTAGTTTTCGGTTTACTTATTTCAGTTGTGGGATTGTAGTGAGGAGTTTTTTTCCTCCATACTTTATTTACGTTATGTGATGGTCATTCTATTTACTTCATTATGGTGAATGGTGTTATTATTCTTTATTACACTTGTTGCATGTTAATCAGACTTTAATTAAAATTTGGCACTTACTTTTTAAATACTAGGTGGTTAGTAATCATTAAAATGTTTTCGACAGTGATGCTATTAACTGGACCAACTTGGCATTTTGAATTAATTTAATAAAGGAGTAGCTACCCGGTATTTAATTAGTCGGGGTGTCACATCATCCTAATCAACCCTAAACTAACATGAATGAAGCATTAACAAAATTAAGCAAGATAAATGCTTGCCTGGGAATTTTTGGTCTCTGATTTGTGCTGAAATCAGTGTGGTTATTATCCTTGCGACGTGATCTGTCTTTTGGCGGCGACGGCGGCGCAAACGGAGGAGTTTTCGGCTTAGAACACCTTGGCAAGCTCTCTCCTTCCTTCTCCAATGGCCGTCACTTGTTTTTGGTTGTTTTAACCCTAGAAGACAACCCTAGGCATCTGATATAAACCTGCAAATTCGTGGGTTTAATTACCCAAAATTTCAAAATGTCCAAAACGCTCTCCCGGGGTACTAATTAAGCCTAAAAATGCCCCGAGACCCAAACTAAACCCTCGGGTACACTTTTCTGACAATCTCGACCCTTACGGACACTTTGGCGCACTCAAAACGACCATACGAGCAACTTATAATTTATTCACTTTTATTAATCAATATTTAGTCCCAACACGACACAGGCGCATCCCGACTTAAATTTCCAAAATTGTCATTTTATTCACTCCTGACATTTAATAGAACCGATATCATATATTACTTTGCTCATTAGTAATATTCAACAAGTTTCCCATACTTACTAACTCACATCACGTTAGTAATTATTAAAAATAATCAATTTCCGAATTTATATTAAATTAATAACTCACTTAAAATTTAATAAATCCCCAAATTTAGAAAGCATAAAAATACGGGGTATTACAATGCCCTTTTGGGTTGTCTTTTCATTTCCAAATGACCCGAGACCCAAAACCAACATCCAAATAGACTTTTCTGACTATTTCAACCCTTCCGGATGCAATGACGCAGTCGAAATGACTATAAGGTCGATAGAAAATAAACTCATTTTTTAATTTAACAAATTAGTCCCGACACGTCCCATACCACGTCCGACTAAAAATTTAAATTACTGAATTAACAATTCAGAGCAATATCAATAACATCACATTCTTATATTACCTAAATATCTTTAAGTAATATTCAGAATCATTCATTTTAATATCCACAATTCGGATAAAACCCAAATGAATTAATTTATAATAAAATCTAATTAATCCATTAATTTAAAATATAACCCATTTTAAAAGTCATTAAAATCACGGGATATTACACGTAATTTCCTCACATGTCACACCGTAAGAGTATAATAGAATCATGACTTGTGAAACTTCAAAAGAGGTTTGGGATAAACTCGCACTTACTCACGAGGGCACTAGCACGGTTAGGGCGTCTAAGATACAAAACCTCACTACATAGTTTGAGATGACTAAGATATTAGAGAGTGAGTCGTTTGAAGAGTTTTACGCTAGGTAATCTAATATTGTCAACTCATAGTTTAACTTAGAAGAGAAGATTCCCAACAATCGTGTGATAAAGAAAATTTTGAGATCTTTGTCGAGTAGGTTTGATGCAAAAGTGACCATTTTGAACTCCTTAGTTATGATTGAATCGATGAAACTTGTAGAGATTATAGGTGACCTACAATCCTATGAACTCAATATATTTACCACCGAGCAAGTACCAAAGGAAGAAAAGGGCATTGCTTTGAAAGCCCGAAAGGAGGAGACTAAAGTTTCGGATGACGATTCCGATTTTAATTTTAAGGATGTCGCCTTGTTGACAAAGAAGTTCAAAAAGTTTCTTAAATTTCAAAAGCAATTGAAAGATGCCAAAAAGTTTGAGAAATTCAAGAACAACAAGGTTGAGTCCACCCCAAAGGATAAGAGTGAGACATCTAATAGGGTTGAGTCGGATAGGTGTTTGGGTGTGAGGGGTATGGTTATAAGGTTTTCGAGTGTCCCACTAAACTTAAGAAAGAGGGCAAGAAACCGATAACTTATAGTGCCTCCTTAAGTGATAGTGATACGGAAGAGGGAGAGAGTTCCCCCAGTGAGAGCAAGTTGCTGCTTTCTTGGCATGACATGTGAGAGAAGACGATAAATATTCCCATGACGATTCTCATGTGCATGTCACTTCTGAGGCCGTTGAATCCCAAGTGAGTGAAGGTGAACTGAGTGAAGAAGAGTCTCTTGATGTTAAAGAGTTGTAAGTTGCCTTTAATTAATTGTATGCCGAGGCGATAAAAGTGAAAAAGGCAAACTTTAAATTGCAAGCTAGGTTGAATGAGCGCCATAGGAAATAACGATGTTTTGATTGAGGATCTTAGGGCACGAGAGAGGATGGTTAGGGAGAAACCAAAATATGTGGAGAAAGAGAGAGTTAGCCTTCATGGTTTGATGGAGGCATTAAAAAAGGAGATTATAGAGTTTGAGGATTCTAGGTGTGTGCTTGAGTCTAGGATTTTTGAGTTAGAAGAGAAGTTAAAAGATTCGAGTTAGGTGAATTTTGACTTGGAATCTAGGTCGGAGAAGTTGTATAGGATGTTAGGCACCGTTCAAGTCAAAGGTGATAGGTTTGGTATAGGCTATGATGATAGAGTTGTTCCCATTCCCAAAGCCAGTACTAACCGTGTGAGAGAGACCATTAGGAACGTGAGGAGAGGTAGAGATTTTGGTAATCATTCTCGTCGTCTTTACACTTGCACACATTTTGGTAGTAAAGGTCACCTTAGACGTTTTTCTAAGACCATAGGAATGCTCCTAGGAATTTAAGAAATAACGTCGTTTCGATTCCCAAAACCCCCATGCATAATTTCACACCTATTTGGGTTGGGAAATCGGACTTAGAGGCTTTAGGACTAAAACATCATGCCTCTCATTTGGTTGCACTTGATTCTTCCCATGCTAGATCTAAATGATGATTATGTTTCCGTGTTTGTCATACGCTAGTCTTTGCATCAGGATTTACATCTTGCTAGTGTTATGACATGTGTATCTTTTGTATTATATTTTTTTCATTTATTGAGTCTTATTTGAAAAACACAAAAAGATTTTTTGTATTAAATAATTTTTGAGAAAATACAAAAAGATTTTGCTTTTATTTGAGTCAAAATATGTTGAAAAACCAAAATGATTTTCGATTTGTTTTTGTTTTTTTGAGTTTACATGTTTGATGTGGCATATTTGGTGTGCTTGGACCCCCGTCCTTACATTATCCATGTGGCTAGGACATTTGATCATAATTATTGATTCTTAGAATGATCTTAACCATTGTATAATAGGGTTATTTTGAAGTTGATATACTTTTTTAGTTGATTGTGTTTATATGCCATCTTTGCACACACGCACAAGTTTATATGGATGTTTGACTTCTCTTGCATGTTTGAGTTTGGTGAGACGTTCTTATCTCAATTTTGTCATCTATGCATAATTAGACTTAAGTAGGAGGTGTGCATGTAAGAACCGTTTATTGTGAGGATTGAATTTGAAAAAATGATGAGTGTTCACGAGAAAGGGCTGCGAGAGTGAAAAATTGACTCTTCGTGAAAGCCACCGTTTAAAAGAGCCCATAAGAAAATAAAGGAAACAAAAAGAATTATATGCCAATAGATTTTCTCTAATTTGAGAATGATAGAAACCTCAAAAGAACTTGGAAAAGTAAATGTAAATATGAGGGAGTTTGGTTGGAGAAAATTTAAACAGGCTTGCACCACGAATCCTGACGTTGAAAAATTGTATCATGACGCTATTGTTTGTAGAATCGTTAAAATTCCATATTTGTGAATGTTTGATTGTTTAGTTCATTTAGCTCACACTTTAAATGTCACATATGGCTAAAATAAAGTTTGATGATTTATAGATATTAATTAGGGCTTCTTGATCGTTTTGATGTGTTGGAATTGTGATTCATCTGTTGTAGTTCACGCCCATACATTCCATGTTCATGTTTGATCACATAGGTAATATGTTAGCATGTAACTCACATTGCTTTAATTATTTGTTTTCTGTTTTGCTACTGTTTTACAATTTCTTCTCTTTCCAGTTAACCTTTTCAGGAAATTTTTTCACTGGACGAAACTACATGTTTTTCAGAACTAGAACTGAGTTTTTGGTTTTTCTCGTTCAAACGAGATGTTGATGTCACGCGAAGTCATCTCGTGATAAGCCTTTGTAGTTCAAGCGACATGGCAGTCGTTCGAGCGACCTGCTGAGGGATTTTTTTACTATTTCCTTCTATTTCAGTACCCTGTCTTATATTGTCATATTTTTTGTACTGCTGGGTTGCTTCTGGACAGTTTATATGCATATTCATATTAATTACATCTATTACTTTATAGTGTTTATTTTATCACACCTGATTAAGTTGTTGATACATCTTGTGTGATTACTGTTTGCTAGCTACGATTTGATATGCTTGATCATTATTAGCTGGTTGTTTCATGTTTATCTAGATATACTTCATTGATTATCTCATTCTAGATTTTTTTAATCTTTTCACAGGGTTGTCTATTCAAGACAAAAAGGGGGAGAGACGTATGTGATGTAAGGGGGAGTTTGTTTGTTGAGCACATATATTTTGTTGCATTACACATTGATATCATATGCATTCATGTTTAAGTATTGGTATCTTAATGAGTTTGCACAAATCGGTATCCTGATGTAGATGTTGTTTACTAATTGGTATCCATATTTTTGCTCACAAGTTTTATATTATTTTTTCCTCCATACTTCACTGGGTATTTGTTCGTGTCATGTGTGTAGGTATGCTTCTGAGATTCAAGATTTCAAGACTACATCACATTCTGACAGTTCATGCTTGTCGGACCATCATTTACTAGCCTTGTCCAGTAATTTTTAAATTTTGGGTTTATGGGATGGGATTATGCGTCATACGTCTTGACGGTCCAACTTAGGCATTTCACTGTTGGGTTTGTCCCGGAATAGTCAAAGGGGGAGATTTTTAAGGACAAAATTCCAATTGAGTCCGTTGTATGTTTATTTGACTTATTCCCATAATCAAATACGTTTGAGTCATAGGTCGTATTTTTACTGTCATGATCCCACACAGACTATGACGTATTAAAGTTTATTGCGAAAAAGATTCAAAGATTTATCATGTCGGTTTATGGTGCAAAGTTCGTTTTCACTTAAATTGCATTCCGAGATCACTCAGGTATGAATGCGTAATTTTAATGGGACTCAGAATTTATTTTTATATGTCTAAGGATGTTATTTTTTAAGAAAATATTTTTAAAATGTTTTTAAAGTGTTTGAAATCGTTTACGCTACATTTGGTTAAGTTATTCTTTAATGGGACTCAGAATTTAATTTTATTTTTATATGTTTAAGGATGTTATTCTTTAATCACTAGATGTATGTTTAGGATTAATCAAGATAAAATTTGGTTAAGTTAAAATTGGTTCACAACTTGGTGAGATTAAAAATTGGAAAAAGGTTTTTCATTAAAAGAAAATTATTTTGTCATCCTTAAAAACATTTTTTCGCATAGAAAAAGGGGAATAAAATTGACTTGGTGGGATCACTACCGACCGCCGAGGGAAGGTTTAAATATCTGGTTGTAGCAGTTGATTACTTCACCAAATGGGTGGAGGCTGAGCGTTTGACTTATATGCCCTATTAGTGGGTTTTCCAATTCATATGGAAGCTGATAATTTATAGGTATGGCATGACTTATGCCTTCACCACCGACCATGGCACTCAATTTGATAATGAGAAATTTGAAGAGTACTGCATGAGATCTGGCATCCAGAAACTTCGCTTAGTACATGGGCACCCACAATGCAATGGCCAGATAGAAATCACTAACAAAACCTTGCTAGATGGATTGAAGAAAAGGTTGAATGAGGCTAAAGGCAACTAGATTAATGAACTCTATAGTGTCTTTTGGGCATATAATACCACTCCCAGAACAGCAACGGGGTAAACCCAATACATGCTATCTTTTGGCACTGAGGTGGTGGTACCAGTTGAAATAGGTTTGTCGACTCTCAAGGTATTAAACTTTGATGCACCCAATCGTGGCCTCATGAGGCCACTAGATTTGGATATGATATAAGAAGTTCGAGAAGATGCCTCTATTCAGATGGCTACTTATCAACAAAGGACTGAAAGGTTTAATAATAGACGGGTCATGCTGACCAACCTGAAGCAGGGAGATCTGGTACTTAAGAAAGTAATCTAGAAGAGCAACAAGATGGAGCCTAATTGGCATGGTCCTTATTATATCTCGACGGCTATTCGACCAGGAACTTATCCTTTGGAAACACTGGAAGGAGAAGAATTCAAGAATCCTTAGAACGCAGGCCATCTGCGCATGTATTATCAGTAATTCAGTTTTTAGAAATTCCATTTTTAATGTAATCAGTCATTCAAGTTAATGAAACTTCATGTTTTTCTCCATTATAATTCCCTTTTGTGTTTTGTTTTTCGGATAATGGGTGCAATACACGTTAAATTATTAAATTAATGAGCCATTTTAGTTTAAACTTTTCCAACTTCAGAAAAGATCATGGTTCAAACTTTTCCAAACTTTTCCAACTTCAGAAAGGTTAATTTTTTATCCAAACTTTTCCAACTTCAGAAAAGTGCATGGTTCAAGCTTTTCCAAACTTTTCTAAGTTCAGAAAATTTAATTTTTGAACCAAAGTTTTCCAACTTCAGAAAAGTTAATGGTTCAAACTTTTCCAACTTCAGAAAAGGCATGGTTCAAACTTTTCCAACTTCAGAAAAATGCATGGTTCAAACTTTTCCAAACTTTTTCAACTTCATAAAAGTTAAACTTCATGTATGATTTTTCCTCGGCAAGTCAAGAACAAGAAGTCAGTAAAATTTCTCAACTAGAAATTTTACCCGACCAGGTTAAAACACAGGAATATATATACATTGCTAATACACTTGGTCTCTACTGATAACTAATGCTACAACTTAGTACGATAATGCTAGTTACATTTTTATCTAAGTGCATTAGTCGAATCTAGGGTCGTATAAATGATTTAAACATGAATCATATATTACACAATTGAGCAGGTTATTTAATCTATAAGCCGATTAACTAATCATTATACATATTACCTAGTCGGTAAAAAGATTAATATCAACCACAAGCTTAAATAAAGTGAACTCAATCAAAAATAAGTTCATTTCATTGATCAAAATGCATTACAATAGAAAAATAAGTATAAAACTACTGTATTGGACGCTTTCCATCAACCTTGCTCATTTTAAGAGGAGGATCATCAAGGGTGGTTGGATAATTAATATAACCAAAAGGCTTCCTCCCAAAGATTCTACTACCACTTAGCCGTTCAAGAAGATGCTGAGGACGGACATACTCCACTTCTCCTTCAAGGCCAAAATCCCCAACATACTTTTTATTTAAACTCTGAGGAATAGCATCTGGAGGAATCTAATAAAGTCAATTGAGAAAGGAAGATCAGGATAGTCCGTTATCCCTGGAGTATGCCAATGCCATAGTTCATCATTTTTAGGAACCTTTAACAAGGCGAGCAGGTTCGACTAACCCCATTTATAACCTTCATTTTTTGCCTGCTCCATATGCACATCTAGATAAGTCAGAGCTTCATCATATCCATCCATCCAAATATCTCTGGGTTGAATATGGAAAAGTCGGTCTACATTATCTTGAAGCTTTTTGATGGCCTTGTCCTTCTCTTTAAGTTGAACAGCTTGATCGGCCAAAGTTCTCTTGATCCTTTCCTTATAAAAAGTAGTCCGAGCAACTACATTTTTCCTTGATTATTAACCAGAGGCAATTTAAGTTTTCTTTTTTTTGCAAAACCTCTAACTCCTCCAATAACCTGGCATTTTCAACCTCCAAAAATGAAACACCCTCCTCTGGACCAGTAGTGGTTGCTCTCTTTAGACTGTTAAGTTCATACCTCAAGGCATTATTTTCTCTCTCCAGCATAGTAACAATAGATAGAGCACTTTCCAAATCTTATTTTAGAGATAATTCTTTCTTATTCATAACAAAAGTGATGACTTGTAATTTTTTATCGAAAGTATTTGCCCCACTCAAGGTTTTATAGTTAGCCTCATAACAAAGTGAAGCAAAGCCAAGGATAGTTTGTGGTTAGTTCGCATCTTCTCAATCATCTCGTAATAAGCAATATTTTTAACTACAACCCTATCCAAAAGGCAATGAAAATATATATATGACTCCTTAATTTGGTCGGAGATATCGGGGCCAAGAAACCCTACTAAGTCTTCCTCAGACATGGTAACATAACCAACCTTCAGAAGATTTCTACTCTGCCTAAGTATGTCAAATTCAGCAGAGATTATGGCCTTCTTACTAGCTTCCAACTAGAAATTTACAAGTATATGAGTTCAGAGGGCAAATCTAGAGAAATAGACAATACAGAAAAGAACAAGCCAACAGGAAATTAAAATCATATAAAGGCATCAACAATTGAGAAAATATGTTCTTTCATTGATTAATCTTGAAGTACAGAGGTGGATACATAAAAAAGACAAGACAAGAAAAGAAATAGAAAATACATATGAGAAAGGAAAAAAAAGGAAACTAGCTAAGAAGGAGTTAAACCTTCTCCTTATCCTTTATTTGGTCCTGGCTAATAACTGGTAGGTCGACACTTGCCTCTGGCACCAATCAAGACTCTCCTGACCCTTCTTCATCATCAAACTCCTCATCCAAGTTAGGAGGAGTGCTTGGGTCATGCCTTTGGAAGAACTCAGAGCTTGCCTTTGTGCCAACCACCTTCTGAGCCTCCAACCAACCTTCCTTGAAGGAAAGTTTCTTAGCAGACTCAATTTGAGTAGAGGCAACAAAAAAGGATTTTCCCTTGCCCTTGTCAAAGGAAGCTTTGCCCTTAGCCTTCAAGGAGATAACTTCAGAAGTCAATCCAACCACTTTATCTTCAACAGTTTGTGTTTGAGTTGTGACTTCTATAAGTTTGTCTTTGGTAGCCTTGGTCCTACTTTCAGTATCACCCATATTTTTCTCGTCATTCTGAGTTTTTTCATCAGTAGCTTTAATTTTATATTCTACCGTGGTTTCCCTATCATTAGCTTTTTTCAACTTTTCCTCCCAGATTTTTGCTTTGATTCCAAAGCCTGAGGGGAAGTAGTCAAAGATTATTTTAGGCCCTCAAAGGCCTCTTCCATTTCACCAAGAGAGGACCTTAGTTAATTGTCCTTCTCCATCATTTGGTTGAAGTCAACTAAAAACTGTAAAAAAAGAGAAAACACCAGAACTAAAAAAAATCATCAACGTGAAGAAAAGGCAAAAGGAAAGATAATTACTAGTGCCAAATTATGGAAAATCCTCTCAATCAGCCTAGACCTGGGTATGGGGGCTAATCCAGCTCTATCATAGGAAGAGTTCCAGACTTGATTAAACCCCTGGATAATCCAAGGTTAATAGCAACAGAAGCTGACCCAATTCCAAGGTCAGCCTAGATTTTTCTCACCAAATCTTGTTGGTTGACCAAAGTCTTCTTTGCAGCCAACGCTTGCTGGTCGACTTAATTTTTTCGGGCCTGTTTCTGAAGATCAGGCAAAACTCTCTTTAATCTCTTGACTTAAGACTCAATAGTTTGAGTCTCATCAGCACAAAGTACTTGAGGCCACTTATCACTAACCTGGGATTTCTTCTCAACTGGCTTCTTTCCAGTATTAACATTCTTCTTAGGGGGAGGAAACAATGGCCCACTCATCAAATTGGGAATCTTCCTCTTAATTATGCCAGCTGGAGGAGAAAGTGGGATCTCAAAAATGTCAAAAGATTCAAATGAGGATGATGTTACTCCCTGGGTGAATTCGGCACCAATAGATTCTATAGATGAAGAAGTAGGTACATGACTCTCTTCTAAGTTGATAGTAACTTAGGGCAACAAAAGTATTGGTCGGGACATAAAAGATGATAGAACTGCAAAGAAGCAGCTCGAGGATGTTCCTATCCAACCATATGGTTAAGTCCCCACAAAAACTTGAGCTCGTCAATATTAATTTCCCCTTCCCTGGGGCACTTCTTCTTACTTTCCTCTGCATAAAAAAGGAACAACAAAGTTAGTCAACAAAATTTGAAAACACCTAACAAAAGAAGAAAAATAGGCAGTAGAATTATAACCTATGTCACGCCCTATTTGGGGACATCTGGGACCAGTGTAAGATAATCCCTCGAGAAGAGGATCATGTTGCCAATTCTTAACAACTACCCCATAATCCCAATAATCCTTATTGGAATCGGGTAAATTCACTACTAAAGCTCTATTTGCTTGTCTAGTCTTTAGATAATATGTACTCTCTCCAGGGGTACCCTATTTGTAACAAAACATCAACTCTTGGACCCCAATATAAGTCCCATAAATCTCGTTTAACTTATGGACACCATTTATAACCCTCCAAGTGTTGGGTGCCACCCTAGCAGGAACCACATCAAAGCATTGACAAAATTGAAGCAAAAGAAGGTTTGGTGGAAAAGAGATGCCACACAACAATGAATAAGGTGGTGATCCGGTGACCCTCAGAAAGAAAAATCACATCTATGGTACCTTGGGCTATCTCTAAATTTACCCAAACTGGAATTTTTGTTTTTTCTCTAAACTCATCTAATAAACCTTCGTCTATAATATGAACCATGGTGGAAATAGAGAAAAAGATGATAAAACTGAGAAAGAAGGAAAGAAGGCTTATAGGGGATTTAAGTTCACTACAAGAACTAATAAGAAATAATGGCAGCGAACATTCGTACAAAGCAATCTTGAAAATGAAGGAAAACTCTTAAGCGCAGAAGGTTTGAGGTGAAAAGAAAGGAGGGAAAAATTATGCCTATTTATAGGTTGCCTAGATAAATGGGAATAAAATGATTAATTGAATGAACGGTTGAACTATCGTCGACTGCATGCTTTCCAAAGCTTCAAAAGGCCATTGTGCCATTTGATGGTTCAAAAAATTTAGACTTATTTACAAAAATGCAATTAATAAACAGTACTAGTAAATTTTTTTACAAGTATAGGAGGTCATCTGCCGACTAAACACTCAACATAGTACGTCGAGCAATTTTCTCGGCCAAATACTCTATACTTTCAATCAAGTATCAAGCATGGAGCATTGGGGGCTTTTGTTGTATGTAAAATTACTCTCCTACATATAACAATGATAAATGTACACTTATCCTCCTACGCGGCTGATCAACATCCATGATCGACATTATAAACACTTAGTCGATTAGAGTGTCGACCAACTCCAGAATGCCATCCATCAGGAAAATAAAAAGTTACTCGAATGGGATGCCAACCAACACTGAATTCATTTATTATACACAGATATAAACACCTGGCAATATAAAGGCATTCCATCTTTATGGTTTTATACCATTATAAATATAAAGACTCCCTCAGCTGAAGGGAGAACTCGAATCACTCATAAGCACACCATACTGAGCTATTGTAAACCCTATAGAATAATATCAACAGTGGATGTAGGCTATTTTACAGCTGGACCATTATAAAAACCTCTTATCTTGTGTGGGTGATTTGCTTAACATACTATATTTTATCTGCGATTATAAATCTGGATTAAGTTCATTTTTAGACATCAACAGTCTTGATCTGGTAAGTGGTAGTGATCTTCTTGAATTCTTTCTGGTTGGCCGAAGTATAATAGCATACCCTAGCTTTAATTTGTTTTCCCTTCACAACTAAGACCCCATAATGAGTGGGGAATTTTAAACACTGATGAACAATAGATGGCATAGCTTCAAATTTTTTCAGGCCGACCCTACTGAGGATCGAATTATAGGTTAATTGAACATTCTTGTCTATAATGAAGAAACGGATCCTTTCGATCCTACTATCATGATAAGTACCAATAAGAACTTTTAATTTGATGGTTCCTAAAGGGTATACTTTTTCTCCCAAGAAGCCTATCAAGGGTCTATAGTACGGTTCCAACTTGATGTCACGTAATCCCAAATTATGGAAATAAGTTTAGAACAGAACATAGGATTCCATCCACCTTTGCTTTATGCACCCTCATAGTGATGATCAGAGGATCATCGTGAGGGTAGAGCACTCCAGACAACTCATTCTTAGAGAAACCAATTACCAATTTTTCTTTGTTCATAAACTGGTCCAAAAACTCTCGAAATACCCTATTCATCAGATTGATGAACACTTCAGGGGCATTGGGTAACCCAAACGACATAACTAAAAACTCATAGGATCCGTATCAGTTCAAAAATGTAGTCTTAGAGACATCCTTCTCCCTAATACAAAGTTGGTGATACCCCGTACGCAAATATATTTTTGAGAAGTAAGAGGATCCTCTCAACTGATCAAATAAATCATCGATACGAGGTAACGGGTACTTATGTTAAATTTTCACCTTATTCAATTCTCGATAATCTACACATAACCGAAGAGAACCGTCCCTCTTCTTTACAAACAACATAGGGGCTCCCCATGGTGACGTACTCTGATAAATAAAGCCCTGCCCCAAAAGTTGTTGGATTTGGTCACGTAAATCCCTCATCTCCAAAGGAGCCATACAGTAAGGATCTTGCACAATCGACCTAGTCCCAGGCACTAGATCAATAACAAACTCTATCTCACGATTAATAGGTAAGCCTGTAATTTCCTGAAAAACATCAGCAAACTCCCTGACCAACGAAATCGAATCTAAGGAAATGACTACTTTCTGCAAAGTCTCATCCTCGATATAATACAAATGAGTACTCGAACCTCCCTCTGGGAGAGGCATGGCAACTAAAAATATCTCCTGGACGGGAATGGCAAATACAATGGACCTCCCAAAGCAATCCACCATAGGCCGATATTTTGCCAGCTAGTCAATACCCATAATAACATCATACCCAACCCTATCTAGCAAAAGTAAATCAGCAGCTAAACACAATCTTCCTACATCAATCTCCACTCCTCTTCAAATGGAATGAATAAGCACCCCGTTACCAAAAGGAGAATCTACGCACATCAAAAGACTATCGGTAGAATCTAACAACCCCAACTCTCGTGCAAAATGAATGGTTATAAATGAATGGGATGCTCCCGTATCAAATAACACCCGACCCATATGCCCATGGATAGTGAACTTACCCTTAACTGCTGGTGGAAGTTGTTGCCCCGGTGGTAACTCTGCATTCTAGACATTATAAACTTGTACGTATTGAATTTGTCCATGCTGAGGCCCGACTTTCTCGATGAGCCCGAGTCCATAAACTTCTTACTCCCCTTCAAATGTAGACGATGATTTTGATAATGCAACATTCATTACATCTGCGAATGTTAACAAAGTCAGGTTCCCAACAGATGTTGACGAATTGTCCAAGTCAAACCTCCTATAAACTTCAAAATCCTCTTCTCCTCCGTATTTACCTTATTTGGCATAAAATTTGACAGGCGGGTAAATTTTTCTTCATACTCAATCACAGTTTGGTCTTCTTGAGTTACATCCAATAATGTCCTTGTCATCTCAATTTGAACTGCAGCGGGAAAATACTTACGATCAAAATGTACCCAAAATTCTGCTTTGGGCATTGTATCTCTCTGTTCAGAGGTAGTAACCGACTCCCACCACTAGAAAGCCATACCCATAAGTTTAAAAGTGGCGAGTATTTTCTTCTGAACCTCACTGCATTCAATCATTCAAAGATGCCTTTGGATATCCTACTTTCATCGACTTGCAAGAATCACATCAGCTCCCCCCTAGAATTTCGGAGGATGTACCTTCTGAAAAGATTCCCGTACTCTCTCCCACGTGGATGGCCCCTTGTGGGTTTGAGCTACCGGAGCTACAAGCTGTTGCTGAACCTGAGGGAGCTGTTGTGCCATTATGATTATGGCAGCATTGACTGCTTGTGCCATAATATTGGCAACTTCAGCGACAGTTACAGTTCCTTGTGGCATATGGGGTTCCACATTCTCAGTCTCTCTGTTTGCCCTAGCTAAGAGACCTCGTTTCAGCAGCATCTGAAATAAGGACAAACTGTATTAGCCCACAATTCAAGCAATTGATCAAAGAAGAAGATCGTCAATACATAATGAACACAACAATCCTAATAATAGGGCTCTATCTCAAAAATGCTACGGCATAACGTCGAAAATTCACACAGATCCTAAGACTCTAGAACCTGACACTCTGATACCACATGTGACACCCCTCTTATAATAATAATGGGTGGCCATCCCTATACTAAGATAAAACAGGAATCTCAAGTGTATCATTCTTAACATCAACTGACGAAAAGACTCAAAAGTAACTAACCACTCGATACTAGAATAAACGAATGCCAAAATTTAAAACAAATATAACAATCAAACCATATACAACAACAGAATGTGACCATATATATACATCATGTACAACAAAAGAATATACACGCATAAGTTGTCAGACAACAAAAAATAAAATAACAAGTATCTGAAATATAAAAGATATACGTAAGTACAACCTTTGGGTACACACCCGAGTTACAATTATGAATACAAAAAGGGATGCGACTATAACAAAAACTATGCAACATTGCGCACATGTTACAACTCCGTAGACACTAGAACGAATAATCATCATTGGAACCCTTGCGGTTGGACACCAACATAATAATAAATAAAGCAAGAGAGAAGATATAAATGGGTCAGAGCCCGAGGTTTAGAAATAGTTCAGCAAGTGAATTAAAATGCATAATAATTATGAATGCACAATTTCAAAATTTAAAGTGGTGCCGGACTCTCTTGAGACTCAACCTTACTCCTAAACTATAGTGCGCACCTAAACGTATGTATTTTAATCCTAACAAGTGACCCAACTCATCTAGGGATAACTCCACTACTTATCTATGCATTTACCCCACTCGCGTATCTAGTTTATCCAAAACATAATAATTTTAATCTCATCCTAAATGTTTATATAACAATTAATTACTTAACAACTTTCACTAGTTATTTTTATAACATATTACACATTATTTCTAAGTCTGTATAATATTAGTCTCACTATTATACAAGATAAATCATTGCTACCAAGTACACATTAATAACACACATATAACATATGCATACTAACCATCCCTCAGAGTTTTAACTCAATGGATGCAATCTCTTCAATGCTATCATCTTCCAGGGAATTACTCACATACCATCCTGGGTTACCAATGGTCGGACTCTCACACCGACTTGGTATAAACCAAATCAAAATTCAAGAGAAGCGGTCATAGTTCCTCATTGGAAATAAGACGAATCATACCTAAAACGTCTTGCCCCCTGATAAATGTCACACAATAAATAAATGGACGCTATGACCTGGGGACTATACGCGCCCTGCTCCTCAAGCCAAGGGCCTCACCCACATCGCCCAACTTCCCATGATAGTACTAGAGGGGTATGTCCACACAACAAGTATATATATCATACACATAAGATATATATACACATCATATATACAAACCATCTCATATCCAAATGAATATATAATAAAATCTAGCTACATGTATATACACACCTTACACTAGCCGATAATCCACATAATTATTCCCAATTAATTTTATGATTCAATTGCTCACTTGAACCCTTATAATCAATCACACCTAAGACATAAATAGTTACCAATTCAACACCTCGTAGGACACACGACCTCTCACTACTAGCTCGTATCCATCCTTAAGAAGATTCCAATCACTAGGAGAATTTACAAATGAAATCGGCATAGTAAACTCCCAAATATGCCTCAATAATTTACCCGATGTTTACCTAACCATCATGTCATACATTATCCTACCTTTTAACTCATAAACCCGTTTATCTTATTATTTTAGAGGGTTTCCAAGCACCAAACCCAAATGGAAAGGAGATATAGAAAACTTAGAAATCTGACACGGCCAAACTGGACCGCAGGTTCCCAAAACAAACCGATCCGCTACACTGAATAGGGAAAACCAAACTGATGACCTTTAAAAATAAACCCATTCGCTGCTAAAACGAACTGATCCGAGGGCTGCAACCAAATCGATTCGGCCTGTACAGATTTTGATCCTACAAGATTTTTTTCTACATCTTAAAACCCCTTTTTCTACCTAGTTTTAACATCATAGATCAACCTATATATAATCCCAACCATTTTTACACCATCAAACCCATACATACTCCTCAGATGCTAGATTTCAACACAAAAATCTAGGGTTTATCATATCTATACAATATCACCATAATTTATCAACAAATTATGAAATAATTCACACACATAAACATTTAGCAAGTTTAATCACTTGCCTAAAAAATGTAGAGTCTGAATCTTCCTCAAAGTTGCGAATTTAATCGAAAATTTCAAGGCTCCAAGTTTTTCTCCTGTTTCTAATCTATCTTTGTTCTCTCTTTCTTTCTCAAATGATTTTTTCTTCTCAAAATAAGATTGCCTAATAACCCATTTTCTATTAACCCCAACTTTAAATAATAATACACACTTAAAATAACTCGTGTACCACAATTCGAGTCAAACTATCCAAAAAGACCCATGACCCAAATAAAACCCCCGGGAAGTCATTTTGACTATCTCGGCCCTTTCGAGATCAACTGTGCACTCCAAATTATCATCTGAGACTTCGAAAATAAAATCATCTCCCAACCTCATATAACTCACTCAAGTATGCCCTGGTTGAGAATTAACTAATTCCCACCGCTAATACACACATGACGTAATAGCATGCAACATGATTATATTTACAATATCACACTAGTAAATGTACAATTCGCATAAATATTAACTATTCTACCCAAATCAAGATTAATGTTAAATTCCCATTTTAATTCTCAATTATATTAAATCACTCACACACCCGGTAATTTAATATAAAAATAAATACACGAAAGTACGGGGTATTACAACTTATTTTAATTAAAGAAAATTTATGTGAAATTTATTGAATTTTTATTTGACTAGTAAATTAGCTAAAAAATGACATGGTAGAAAGGTTGCACATTTTTTTAAATATTTTTTTGATATTTTTGGGCGTGGTAATGATACACTAAATATTATGGAAATATTGAGACTTCTTTTCAAATATAAATTAGAAGAAAAAATGAACACTAGTTATTTGTTTAATAATAAGCACAATGTGATTAATCTGACTTTATTTGTATGTTTGAGGGATATGAAGAGGTTGAGTTGTGGACAAATTTTGTATGCATTTTATGTATTAATTGTAATTACAAATAATAATAACAATGATATTAGGAGTAATATTAGTTCTTAAGTAATCAATATGGGAGTTAAGGCTCATTTAATGGGGCATTTATGATGAGATTTGAAGGGTTAAATGGAAATTTGAAGGGAGGAAGAGTGGGGGACAAGTCTTGGTGTGTTTTTAATGGGATTAGAGTTATTTTGTAATCTATCTATTGATATATACAATTGTGTTAGGGTTTGTGGGCTTTAGAGCCTCTAGTGAGAGAATTTTTTAGAATTGAGAGAGAAAATAAGAACTTGGGAGATATTTTTTATGAGAAATTAAATGAATTATTTTATAAATAAGAGGAAGAAGGCGATGATAATTATTTATAAGTGAAGATTTATAATCTGTTTGGCACTTTGATTCAACATTTTCATCTTTTATGATTCAAGGTAGTTTCATTCCGCTGTGGTTTTAATTATGTGCTACTCATATTCATCCATGACTGTATATATTATACATGCTACTTGTGCGTGTTCTATGTATGCTTAGCATATATTATTCATTTTACTGCACTCATGTTGTATGACTTGTTTTTATGCCTTGTAGTGGGGTTAACATAAATATAATTGATTTACAAGTATACTTGGGATTGAAATTTCGGTTGACAATTTAACTAAAATTGTTATGGTGATTAAATTGGAAGAATGATTTTTTTTTTTATTGTTAAATTTGAAGATGCACATGCATACAATAGCTAAACAAACCAAGATATATGGTGTGCTTTCGGGCTACAGTTTTATCTCTTATCGGGGGAACTAGGCCATGGATCCGGCTTAGTGGTTATGCCAGGGTTGTTATGTTAGGGCAATGGGGGGGATTTTTTTTTATCATGGTGTTGTAAGTACGCTTCTTACTTTTGGGCCGTGGATTTTTCAGATGATAATTAAAGAAAAGTATAACGAGAGTCCACACCGTCTCGTGCGAAGTGAGGTGGGCATTTTATATATGGGCTCGAGATTTGTGTATAAACGTTATAAGCAAATAAGATTGATTATTATTATGTTGGGATATTAGAATGAGTTTATGGTGATGCATTTTTGGTTAGCCAATGCCCGAATACTTTTATGGACTTAATGAATAGAGTGTTTAGGCTCTTCCTAAACAAGTTTGTGATTGTTTTCATTCATAACATATTGATTTATTCAAAATCTGCAGAAGATCATAAGGAACATCTCCGTACTGCTTTTGAGATGATTTAATAGACAAAAGTTATACGCTAAATTTGCTAAGTGTGAATTGCCTTCCTCGACCATATAGTGAACAAGAATGGGTTGCCTATGGACTCAGGAAAGGCCACGACAATTGCTGATTGGGAGAGACCAACAACTCTGATCGAGGTGAGAAACTTCCTCATCCTAGAAGGCTATTATAGAAGATTTATCAAGGTATTTTCCAAAATTTTCATGCCTTTGACCCAATTAACACATAAAGACAAAAAAAAAATTGGTCCAGGAAGTGTGAAGGCAGTTTCCATAAATTAAAGAAAAAGTTAGTGGTCGCGCCCATTTTATCCTTGCCCAAGTAAGGAGGAGGTTATGTGATCTATAATGATGCTTTAGGCCACGTCCTAGGATGCGTGTTAATGAAGACAAGAAAGGTTATTGCCTATGCCTCTAAACAACTAAGTCCACATGAGAAGAACTACCTCGCCCTTGACTTAGAGTTAGCAGTTGTGGTCTTTGCCTTGAAAATTTGGGGACATTATATGTATGGAGCGACTTGTGAAATATTTATGTACCATAAGAGTTCAAATTATATTTTTTACCCAGAGAGATTTGAATATGAGAGAAAGGAAATGGTTGGAATTGATAAAATCTTATGATTATTCGATTAAGTATCACCCCGAGAAGGCTAATGTAGTGGACGATGCCCTAAGTAGCAAGAGTTCCCTTAATTCTTTGAGGATCACTAATAAAGAGGACATTGTAAGAGATTTAGAGACTACGAATATTGAGGTCATAAGCCACAGAGTCCGTGGACATTTATATGCCCTTACTATAGAAGCTAGTTTGATTGAGAGAATAAAGGTCGTTCAGGCCGCAGACCTTGATCTTTAGAAGATCCACAGACTAGTGAAAAGAGGAGAGAGATTATCCTTTAGAGTAGATGACCATGGAGTCTTACTCTTTGGGACGAGGATTTATGTTCCGCGGGATAATGAATGCTTAGCATACTATTTTTTTGTAACCATAACATTGGTTGAGGGGGAGAGACCTTTTTTGTTGATTACTCTAGTATGTCCTGATCTTGTTTAAATTATGTCTAATATGTCTTTTACCTTTGATTTTATTTGAGAGTCCCTGAAGACTATATGAATGTGCTTTATTCATTTTTTACCATATTTACATATTTTCCTGTCATAATCATGGTAATTATATGTTCTCTGAGATTTTAGGGTATGGATATTGTTCAATGCAAAAGACACCTCTTAAAATCATGTCAATGTAGGAGTGACACTTGGTTAGACCCATTTATATGTTTATTGTGGTAGTTATATTTTTTTAATCTTCTCTATGTTATTATTTTTTTATAGTTTGTCTATTTGAGACAAAAATGGGGAGAAGAGTACATCATTCTTTTTTGTCTTGATTCTTGAATTATTTTCATGATATCCTGTTTTTAATGATTTATAAATTTCTATGATATCTTACACTTGTTCTTGTGAGTTTGGTTTTAATATTTTAATGCAGGAAATCACAAGAAGGTGTTAGGGTAATTGATGTATAGTTGAGCCTTGTAATTTTTATTTTCTAGGATTATTTTGTGGATTGGGTAGAATAGTAATTGTTGTATAGGATTTAGCTTATTTTATTTTTTCCTAAGAGTATCATGATGTACTCAAAGGGTTTTGTCAGAAATATCCAAAGGGAGAGATTGAAAGACCCTAAACCTTTGACTTACTTGAGTCTATATTATTTAGGCGTCTCAACTAATTAGATATTGTGTGAAAACATATTTTTTAGTACGATCCTACTCCATGGTACATCATGCAACGTTACTCAACTTCTTAACATGCCTCGACTCTACTCAACGACATATCCAAGTAAAGGTAATCACGTGTGGTTGTACATTTGCACTTTGACACATTAGGTACTCATGCATATATATTGATCCATATTATTGAGTGTGTCTAATATATTTTTTTAAATGAATATCTTATTTTTAAAATAATTTTCAAAATTTAGTGATAAAAATAATTTTTAAATTTGAAAAATAATTTTTTGAAAATTAAAGTAACTGTTATATAATTTTTGTTTAGTAAAATGTCATGTTTGTAAACATATATTAGGAGTTGTTTGCTAGAATTAATTTTTCCCTGACCGAGATTTAGAGATGCTTGTTTCACATCCTTTAGTTGGCTTTATCTTTAAACCATTTTGGTTCCACCCGTAGGTTATTTCATATTGTGATCGGCCACACCTGAATGCGTTGGATTCATTATGGCTTTAGGTAGGTTTGTACATGTGTTGGTTTTAATGGTATCAATACCATAGGTGGTTTCGTCCTTTTGTGGCCATGAATATCTTATATCTGTTTGATCATTAAACTGATACAATTCTTTAGCCTTTGGATACTTAGTTTAGTACCAGCTAGACTTTATACTAGGCCTGTGATTGCTGTCCAAATGGACCTGTTAGAGGCTCTTACTAATCCTAACCTTAGGACTTGATTTGACCAATTAGACAATACCTAGACCTGTACGATTTCGTCAATAGGTAACTATTAAGTTGACCGAATAAGAGATTTTAGAAGTTTAGTACATTTGGTTTTGGATTTGATGATTAACCGAAGTTATAGCCTGCTAATTGTACCTGCTATAGTTCACTTTCCCCAATTACCTTTAGGGTCCGTTTGGTTCGTGGTGAAATAATTTTCACCGTGTTAAAAGTAAAAGGTGAATTATTAGTGCGGTGATTTTATTTTCACCATCTCTGTTTGGATGACCGAGTTTTCACTAGGTGAAAATTTTAATTTTTTCACCATTTGTTATTTGGATGATCAAAATTAATATGGTGAAAAAATAAAATGACCATATTACCTCATACTTCAAATGCACATAACTATTTTGATTTTCATCACATAAGTGTCAATGGTCATTAAAAAATATGCATTTACCTCAAACTAAAATTTGACATAATCACCCCCCACACACAGCTAGTCATATTTGGCTACGCAAGACAAATAAGTAAAAAAACAGTACCAATTAAAAATAAAGTCCTTATTAAAAAAGAAAACAATTCCAATTTAAAAAAAAAATTCAACAATGAAAAAAAAATGTCATTTGTAAAAAAAATAATCACAATTAAAAAAAAAAGTCAACTATAAAAACAGTAGTCCACAATAAAAAAAAAGTTCTCAACAATGAAAAAATAATCCCAATTAAAAGAAAAGTTTTCAACATTGAAAAAAAAACAATCCCAATTAAAAAAAAAAAGTCTCAACTATGAAAAAAAAGTGTTCCAATTAAAAGAATTAAAAAAAAAAATAGTTCTCAACTATGAAACTGTCCCAATTAGTAATTAAATTCCCAACACATTACCATGCACCAAACAAATATTCATTTTTTTATTTTTTTTATGGGAATAGATATTCCCACACCATCTATATGTTCCCCACACCATTTGAATAATAAATGATAATTGTGCCCTTAAATTTATAAAATCCAAATGTCCAATTTTTTCACCTCCAACTAAAATAAATACATTTGATAAAAACAAAAAATTATATTTTCAATAAAAAAAATTGTTTTTTTATAAGTAATAATAAAAAAAACTGTTTATAAAATGTAAAATCTTATCTATTTGTTTTATTAAAAAACTGTATATAAAACGTAAAATTTATTTTTCTTAAGAAACTATTTTCTTAAAAAGTGTTTTATTTTTTATTTACAAATTTTATCTTTGGTTAAAAACTGTTTTTTTTTTGTACTATATTAAAAATAATCTTTTTACTATTTTTAAAAAATATTGTCTGCGGCAGCGGTATGTATAGGCAGTCCGACCACCTATACATACCGCTGGCACGGAGCATTTTTGTCTAATATGTTGGTCCGCGCTAACGGTATGTATAAGTGGTCGAACTGCCTATACATACCGCTGACGTGGACCATTTTTTTGTATAGTAAAAAGATTATTTTTAAAATAGAAAAAAAAAACAGTTTTTAACTCAAAAAATAAATAACGAAACAATTTTTTTAAATAAATAAAAGAAACGATTTTTTAACTAGAAATGATAAAAAGAATGTCCATTTTTTAAAATAAATAACGAAACAGTTTTTTTTATCAACGTCCATTTAAATAAAAAGTAATATGTTTTTTTATAAATAACATAATGTTTTTTAAATGAAAAAATAACTTTTATAATTTTTATATTTTCAGAATATTAAAATTTTAATTTTCTAGAATATTAGGATTTTTATTTTCAAAATATTATGTTTTACTTTTTTCATAATATTACCTTTTTTTTTTAAATAATAGATTTTTGGGCAAAAGATTATATTTGCTTAAATCATATATGCATAGAGGGTCTTTTGATCTTTTACTATTTAAATATTAAAAAGGGTGTGGGGAAAGACATAGATGGTGTAGGAATAGCTATTCTATTTTTTATTTATTTTTAAAAATTTTAATTATTTAAATTATTTTATTTTTTTTAAATTTTTAATTTTTTTTAATTTTTTAAAATAAAAAATGAAATTTAGAAAAAAATATTTTTTCAAATGAATATTTGATGATCGTATTAATTGAGAGGGAGAAATGAATGTGTGATAGTTGTAAGTGGAAATAAGAAAGGTTACTTTGGTAATAAGATAAATTTCATTGTTTTCACCTGTTAAATTATTCATTTTACCCATGGTTTAAAATGGTTAAAGTTTCACCTCACTTTTCACCATATTCATTTTATTTCACCGTGTTAAATGCCCAACCAAACACATATTTTACCTAAGTGAATTATATTTTAACGCGGTAAAAAATATTTCACCACGAACCAAACGGACCCTTAGATTTTTCCAGCTGTGGTTTATACCGATTTTGACCGTTGTTTTTTAGAAGCTGTTACAATAGACGGTTTGGAGTTTGTAATCAAAACACTATACCGTTCTTGTTTATATCTTTATTTGTTTTAGGTTTTCATAACATACTGAGTTAGTTAAGTTGTTTAGGTTGTTTAATAATCTGTTAAATTTGTTTTAACTCAAATTAATCTCACCTTTAGATTAAAAACTTTTAATCTGAATCCTTCATTTAGTGTTTCTAGAATAATATTTTCTCATCTATATAAGTCTCATTAGAGATTTTATTAGAGTTAAGTTTTTATAGATCATCAGATATTTTCTAGAGTGAGAAACACAAAAAGGGTTATATTTTGTAGAGAAAAAAATATAGAGAATTATAGAATAAATCTAAGAGAGAAGAAAGTGTTATTTTACACACATTGTGTTTATTTCTACTTCATCTCATTTCTGTTTTTGTTTTTTTAATTCTCAATGATTTTACACATCATTTCATATTTTAGAGATTGAAATATTGTGTTATTGTAGAGGGAATTTAATTGCTCTCATGATGAAATAATTTTTGTAACAAAACTAGAATTCCTTAAATTTTTAAATTCGAATTTTATTGGATATTTTTATGATCTAAATTTCTGATTTTTTGTGTTCGATGCTATATGATGTTAAAATCACAATTTATCCGGATCTTACATGTTTATTGAAAATCTTTAAAAGATCTGTTTTCTCATATTTGTGAAATAATTTGTAAAACACTTTTCTCATATAAACGAATTTATATTTTTGAGAAAATGAGAACACATATTGGAATGAGTATTTTGTGTCTTCATGTTAAGTGTTCGTACATATTGATTAGAAAGAATGATTATAGGATTAATGATGATAATTTTTGAATTCTTTCTTAAAAAATTGATTATGTGAAGATTTATGATTGAAAATTTATTGTGTAAGTTTTTATGGAAAACTTAAGTGGTTGTTAATTGGAAATGTATTTTTCTTAAGTTTTTATAGAAAACTTATATGCTTGTGTTATGAGTTAATTTCTTACATGGTTTGTATTTATAACATATTCACTTACACATTTTGCACAACTCAAAACATAGAAAGTATGTTGTTGAGAGAGAGATCAGTTTTGACTGAGTTGGAATTCGCTAAAACAAGAAGCAAGGAGTTAGGGCAAGGAAACTGTCGGGGAGATCAAAGTAACATAATCAGAAATACCGTTGGAGGGAAGACCAAAGAGTGGAGTAACTCGTGTAGGTATATTTTTCTAACTGTTTTACCTAGGATCTTGTGTTGCATGCTTGGGTGCTTATAACTCTTGTAAAATTGTTTATAGTGGAATTTTTTGGTTTGCGGCATAGAGGTCACCATGGATGTTTTCCTACTTTGGGTTTCTACCATGTTAAAAATCATACTTGTTATTATTCTTTTCATCATCTTATTCTATGTATGATTTAGAATTAAAATTGTTACACGATTTAATTACTTGAATTGGAATAATTAGTCATATTTGATATATTGAATTGTAACGTAGTAAATCAGATTGTTATTAATTTGACTTTAGATTAAATCAGATTTAATTAATTTTAATTTTTACATTATTAAAATCTGATTAATAGATTAATAAAGTTTTTCTTGATTTGATTATATATATGTTATTAGAAAAACTTGCATGAAATAAGAGTATGTTGATTTGTGCGTATTCGAAAATTTTATGCATT
The DNA here is from genome assembly GCA_949130495.1 of Sambucus nigra. NCBI lineage: Eukaryota > Viridiplantae > Streptophyta > Magnoliopsida > Dipsacales > Adoxaceae > Sambucus > Sambucus nigra. The sequence continues at coordinate 142,296,320 of OX422218.1, forward strand.
CCTTAAGGTTTCCCTTTGGAAGGGAATTATGAGGTTTGGGAATAAAGGAAAGCTGCGTCCACGATATGTAGGACCATTTGAGATACTAGAAAGGATTTGTAAGTATTCCTATAGAGTTGCCCGGCCCCCAAACTTATTCCATGTATATAATGTCTTCCACATTTCAATACTAAGTAACTACGTAAGAGACCGCAGACACATTATCAACTACGAACCTAGTGAGATCCATGGATATTTGAGTTATGATGAGTCCCCGATGGAAATTTTGTAGAGAAATGAAAAGAGTTGGGGACAAAGACAATTTTTGTAGTCAAAGTACTTTGGAGATATCAGACTGCGAATGAAGCCACTTGGGAGATGGAGTCAGCCATTAGATAAAAGTACCCACATTTATTCCAAAGTATGGATTTCGTTATCGTTGTTCTTTATTATGTTCAACTTTGAGGATGTAATTTCCTACGTTGGCGAGGTTATAGCAACCAAAAGTTATAGTAGGTCGCGACCATGTAGAGAGCCACGACCACATATGGACTTTTACTGGAGAAGACCACAACATTAAAAAGTTAGGCCGTGAAGTTTAAGTAAGTCCATGACCTTGTGTAACACACTGCGAACATTCACCTTAGGGTCTTAAGAGGGCCCATAAGGTGATGGCGTGGTCTAATGAGACGATTTCTTGAGAATCAAGTTTAAAGGTTTTATAAACCTTTTTAGAGGGATATTATTAAAAAAGAAAGGACATAAGTGGAAATTCTAGGTTCCCTAACATTTTCTATAAATAAAAATACATGGCACACTTTCCAAAGCTGATGGAATCCCTAATTCCCATTTTAGAGAGACAAAGTGAGATTTTGAGAAGAGGAGGAGGCGCTGCCACAAAATTGGCCGAGGATATCTAATGTTCATCGGTGAGGAAGATATGGTGTAAAGGTAGCAGATTGCTACTATTCATCGCACCAAGTCCTTACGGTAAGGGTTTTGTCTTCATCCTCTTCTTCCTTGCTAAAAATCTTAATTTTTATATTTTCTGTTGAATGAGATGAGACTTGCATATCTTTTGAGTTTTTGGGTTTAGGGGCCATTTTTATTTACTGTTCATTGAGGTTTGTAGAGTTATTTAGTTTTAGGCCATGGACATTTACTATTCATAATAGTTTGGATTTAAAGGCCATGGCTATTTACTGTTCATTGCAGTTTTAAGGCCATGGATTATCATTATTCATTTTGAATCCTTGTTTTAGAGTCTTTCTCTTAAGTTTTTTATTCGAAGATTATGGATTTGAGATTGTGAGGATATTCTTATTAATCTTATAAAGTTTTATATAGGATTTTACTTTTGATCTTTGATGAATTTATTTATGAGATAATTAGGGTTTAAACCATTGTTTTACCAAAATACCATTATTATTTGAAGATTAGGAGTTCTAACTCTTTCTTTGAGGCCACGGACTCATGGACAGTATTATAGTACCTAGTGGGTGATCTGAGATGGGATTCGATAATAAGTTCACGACAGTATTTGGCTAGGCCGAGGTATCATTATCTGGTGATGTACTCTTACTTAGTTCTTGAAGATTAAAATAGATAGCCATAGGAAGATTGAGCTTAGGCTAACTATAGGGTTTGCGCCTTGGTAGAGCTCTACCAAGGTTATGGAAGTAACAACAGACCGTGGATCCTCCATTCTGGAATTGGGTAGGAGGGGAGGTTGCATCCTATGGTGTGAATGGGTTAAAAGACAACTGGAATAAGGATGATAAGAATGAGGTAAACAAAATCATAAAGTAAAGATCGTGGACTATGAGGGACAACCAAGGGAGATTGAACCTTGGAGGAAGTCGAGGTGAACCAAGGGAGATTGAGCCTTTCGAGGAAGCCAGGGAGTATAAATCTAGGAGAGATTGAGCCTTAGGTCAATGGGGTATTATGAGGTGTTGGAAAATTTACATTCCTTCCTTCATAGTTGTTAATATTGCACAATTATTTTTACTTGCACTGTTTATATTGCTTTGTTAGTATATCTATTGTCTCTGCAAACACTAACATTAAAAGGTGGCTTAAAGACTTTTGGTTTAACCCTTGCTAAGCTTTTGATCTCATCCCTTCTATATTCCTTACTTCCTCAGGATAGAAGTAGTGGAGAGATTATAGGTTGCAGATGATGATATAGGCCATGAAGGATAGTTTGATTTAAAATGTTTTAAGATATTTTATTTAGATTTCACTCTTAGTTGTACTTACTCAACTTTTAAGTTTTATGTAAAATATTATATGAGGAAATATATTAGTGAAGGCTTGTATTAAAGACTTATAATGATTATCAATGGATTTAGTATTTATTAAATGATCTCTTCATGTTATGCATGATTAAATTATGATAATTTAAGAATCTGTTAACTTTAAAGATGATACATAAGCCTCTTAATGGCTGCGACAAGATAAGTTTGCCCTCATATTGAAGCTATAAAATTTAGCCATCTGAGAATAAGTGAACCAACTCGTTGCCTAATAGGGTAAGGTCATGGGAGTTACAAAATCGTTGGTAATTTCTAAATTTCTTTTACAAATTAAATTTATTGATCTCACTATTTTAATTTTCCAAAAATAAACTATTTTTAAATTATAACAAAACTCAGAGATCAAAATTTAGTTTATACCTTTAAATTAGTTACCAAATATTGAATTTAAAAAAGCATAAGTACAACATATTTTCCAAGAAAAAAAATGATCTAGGTTGGTCTTAAAATAATAAACTATGTTGTCCATGAAATCGGGTGTGCCTAATTAACAAATTAATTACCACACAAAAGTATGCAACTAACATAATTAAGAAACATGAAAATATAAATAATATCAAATATAAATAAAAAATTACTCAAAGTCCCTTTTCATCATAGCCTAAACTTATTCGTTGAGTAGAGGCCTTGGAGAAAAAGGTTACTTGAATTAAGTAACTTGTTGTGGAATAATTCCCCTTAAAGAAAAAAACCACTGAAGAAACGTGCTGGAAAAAAATTCCCTCATTCCTCAACCGCTTACCACCACTATAGTTATGGTGTCTAGCCACTATAGCAGTCATGATCCCACTATAGCGGTCTGCAACTTCTTTGAAACTCCATTAAAGGTCTCCAAACTTGACTAGAACTCCATGGAAATCCTCCATAACTAAACTCAATATAAAGTAGGAAAAATAAAATTACATCCCTTCACAAATTCATCAAATACAACGATTAAATGAAATAATTATAAAATCCCTAACTCTTACAACTAAATCGAATATAAGAGAAGAAAATAACTACGAATAAACCACCGTAGGATTCATTCACATAAAATACATTCACGTGACCATGATAGAATGGATATAATCATTCACATCCTATAAAACCATGTTAGTACAAAAATATGTACATCCATGCATATATTTTCTAACGTGTTACCTAGGACTTAGTGGTGGACAACGTGGGTCTTTCTAAAACACGATCATACTACAAATTAGGATCTGATACCAATTATTGGGGATCGATACACACGAGATAAATTCTTCCAAAAAACTTCAAATTATTATTCAATTGAAAGTACAAAACAAAAACTAAGTTTAAAGATTAAACCTAGGGTTTCGAATATAATACCTTTGTGAATCTTATTGGCGATCTGAATGAGGAGAAATGGTATTTGGATATGATGAAATAGATACCTTATTTTGGTCCTATAAATGCTTGCTTATGTCCACCGTAAGGCTTGGATCTTCTACTATATGATCCTCGTAAAGCAGTGTGGGTGTGTGGGAACCTTTTAAAATGTAGGAGAGTAGTGGTACCTGGGTCTATGTATTTATTAATAGGGTGAGGCATGAACCACACAAATGGAAAATTTTCTTAAGTAATAATATTATAAATTTGAGTACAGATAAAAGTAAACTTTCTTCTATAATAAATGGTATTCTGGTTACAAAAATAATCAACAAATGAATGAATACATAACTTTTCTGTTACACAAACAACCTTTTCCTGCAATAAATGAGGAACGTAACACTCTTGAGAGTATGATTATTTGAGATTGAAGATATAATCACATTAATAAATGAGAGATAGCAGGGAGAGAATATATTTTGCCCTTGTGGAATTTGGTGCAACACAATAAAGCTTGTTATGTTGTTATTTATTATTGTGCACAAAATACTCTATTTATAGGAAAGTTTTAGGGTTGGCGTGGCTATTGCGTGCCTAAGAATATTATTTTGTGATAAATATCTGAAAACATTTTGTCCTTAATATTTTAGTCAGTGTCTACCGCGATATGTCCATTTGTGGTGTGACACCAGGTGTAATAGTGGACAAAAAGGTGATCTTGTCCACCACTAGGCCAAAAAGTGTTATGTTGTCTTATATTGAAAATACTTGTTGTGAAAGTTTTAAATATTATGAATGACGCCAAGGGTCACTCGCCACTTGTACTTTCAAAAGTTTTATGTGAGCATCCCTATGGTTGCTCATCAATTTATGCGACTTAGTATGACGTGTGTCTGTGCGAGCGACCCTTTGGGTTTCTTGCACTCATATTCTCTCTTTCTTAATATATTCAAGTGGTTGAGCCTTAGCTTACTCAATAAGGCTTATCTCCGAGATTTCAAATCAAAACTCTCAAAAGTTCCCATTACTTTCTAGTTTCTCGAGCCTTGCTTCCTTGGCCAAGGCCTCTTACTAAGTTAACATGTCAAAGACAAACAATATTTAATGTTAATGAGGCAAGTGATCGAGCACTTACTTTTGTTGTGGAACTTCTCGCACATTCCTCCTTTTCTTTAGTGATGATTGCTTATGCACTTATTTTCTTTATATTTTCGGAAGTGCCCAAAGATTTCATAATTCCTTGATGTTGCTCGCGTGTCCATCAAGTAATTGAGGGGCTGCTCGTGAAAATTTAATAATTCCTTAATGTTGCTCACATGTCCATCAAGTAACCGAGGGGTTACCCGTGTACCCCTCTACATTTTCCCCCTCATGTAGAAGTCTATTGTTTGTTTGAAAAGAGAGAGTTGTGCACAAAAGCTTACTTTGAAATTTTGGAGCGAATATTTATCATGATTACTTTGTGTTGCATTAAATGCTTTAGCACGCTTGAACTTGTAAGACATATTTGTTCACATTTTGAACATGCACGCATGCTGGAGAAGGGCATTGTTATTCGACATTCATTAACCCCTTTGAATTTATGACTCACTTTTGTATTATGAGGGTATAAATACCCAAGACCCCCCCTCCCCGGTTCAAATTTTCACCATCAGTTTCATCATTTTAGAGAGAGAAATAAAAGAAAACCTTTTTGAGATCTTTAGTGTTTTTCAAAATACAAAAAATCAGTCTTTTCTTCTTTAAATTTCTTGTTTCAAATGGCTTCTTCCAACTCCATTATTGTGTCATATACTATTGCTACTTCCACCACCACCATTTTTGTGGGAACCATGTCGATTGCGATTCCTACCATTTGGGTTTCTAACAATGTTTCTTTGATTCCTTATATTATTACCACTATTATTTCTTCCAAAGTCCCCACCTTTGACAGTCGTGTTGGTCCTTATTCTACTGAGGGATGATCCCCCACTGTTGTGAACAGGGCCTAGAGAGAACATGTAGAGCAACGGTTGAGGCGAAACTTTGACTTGTACAAATTCACCCCTTTCTTTAGGGTTGGTGACTTTTTTATGTCATCACACAATAAGTTTGTTTCTACTTCTATTGTTGTTATATGCGAGAAACCCTTCACTGGGTTTCATGAGGTTAAGAATACTCCCATCATGATCCCTAATAGCATATTGAGGATGCGAGTGGATAAGGGTGACTTCCCTTTCTCTAATATTAACTTTGACATCTTTGGTGGGGCACCCGCGGAATGGGAAGCCTGGATGGGTTACGTTTTATTTGTGAAAATTTATCGCCAAATAATTGATGAACTTGGTTTGGTCAAGACTATTTTTAGTTTAAAAAATTGCACCATAGCTAAAACTACTGTAGGGGGAATTGAAAATAATCTTGAGATTAAGGATAACAACAGACTCAAGTTATGCAGCTCAAGTAATGCAGCTCAAGTGATGCAACTTAGGGCGGCCCAGGGGGATCTTCCAGCAAAGAAGCTGGCTGAGAGATCTCATTCTTTAGTCCTATCATTTTATTTAATCTTATTGTATCTTTTGTTTACATTATCTGTGAGCTATAACGATTGTAATGATGTAACAATTGTAATGTCGTTCTGCGTGGGGTCAAACAGTACTCGCGAGAGACCAGGCCTGTCGGGGTTTAGGAGAGCTTTCATGCTCTATCGAATAACCTCAACGTTGGAACTTCAGAGGTACTTGGTTTGGAGGATTGAGAAGTGAGGCACCGTTGGGGCTTGTCTTGACCATCTTAGATACACCTGGTAAAACACCAAAAGACCTTGATCGTGCAACCTTGGGCGGAGTAGCCTTGAGTTTCATCGGGCGTTGAGTTATGAACCAAATAATCCTATACTTAATATCACATCTACTTTATGTGATGTCACTAGACAGCTAGGCAATGTCCAATTTGCACTTTAGTAAACCACCGTGGTATTCGGGGCTGTCAGATAGTTGGTGAGACACCTCTATGGCGATAGCCCCCTGATGCACAGTGGTTAGGCAAAAGTCATGCTTTGGCATTTTAATGTTTATGACGTGGAGCTAACTAGTCAATCAGGCATTTAATGTTTGTGACATAAAGTATGAGGGATGTCTTTCATAGTTATCAAGGACTGAGCCACCTCGGGAAGGGTGGGGGGGCTATTTATTGGCCTCAACCACTTCTGAGAGAGGGATATTTTTCAAGAGTTATTTTTTGGAGACTGTTGGATAGAGAGAGAGATTATCATTAAGAAAGAAATAAGTTATTTCAAAAACTAGAGCTTTTACTCACCCACCATGGCCATTTATTATGAAGTCTTTAATATCTAATTGAAAATCATTGAGAGTTGGCGTGTTTGGCTACCTGCCAAGGTCTATTTAGGGTGATTACTTCTCTCTCCCTATAAATGAGTCACTTCTGAGTTCATTATTGTCTTCTGAGTTATACCCAAGCGGTCTATGAGTTCAAACTGAGTATTCTTCACTAAGTTGTGATTACATGTCTTGTGATTAATCAGTAGTGTTACTGGTTAACTTAAGATTACTATGCTCAAAAGGGGTCACGCCTCCATCTAATCTAAACTACCCTCTTACAATGATGAGTTCCTTGAATGCTATGATGTCTCGCTGGAGTATGGATACACATACCTTCATCACTAGTTGGGGAGAGTTCACCCTTACCTTGGAAGATATTTATCAATTGATTGGGTTGCCCATTTTGGTCACTCATATATTAATTGATGGTTATGAGGATGACACTAAGAAGTCTTTTTTCAAGGAGTTCATGAAAGCTATGGGAGATTTCACACACTATGTATGTCTCACTCATAAGAGTACAATAAAGAGAACCTTTTCCAACTGGCAATGTTATCAGTTCAAAGACTTTAAAACTTTATTTAAGAAAGAAGTTCAAATGAAGAACCCAAAGAGTATGGATATGCCAAGTTTGAAGGACCTTCCCATTTAGCCACATTTTTTGTAACGATTTTTGTCCATGTTCATATTTCCTAAAAGGCCTAATGACTCTCCTCACGAGCTGTTACTCCATCTGGACATTCGTCTCTCTCATAGGAGGAAGGTTCCACTCATTGTTATAACATTAGGAACCATATCCACCTGGTTGGACCGAAAACATGTTGATGCTAAAGGTCCTATGGGCATTATTATGTCCAAAATTTTTCCAATTATTTTATTTTTATGGGCTTTCTTTTTTAGAGGTTCCCTATCTTTGCTCTAGAGACTCGTTCATTTCCTGTAAGTATTGATCGAATTGTCAAGTGGCACAGGAAGACACGAAGGGATACTCTCAACTCTCTTTTGAACAATGTTGAGGAATTTTGCTTATGTCCCTACAAGGCGAGGTTGGGGGTATCATTGCTTGGATTTTCTTTCTCTTATCCCATAAGTGTTCACTCCTCCAACACATGTTGCTTCAATCACTCATTGGGTTTCTACCATGGCTTTCTCATTTCCATATGTTCTTCCCACATTGATCGAGCTTGGACAAGGTATGAATATTCAATGAGAAATATGACAAAAAGGGGAGATTTGTAAGGACAAAATTTTCAATTGAGTCCATTATAGTTTTTGACTTATTACTGGAATAAAACATTGAGTTTGAGTCATATATGAATTTTATATTGTCACGATCACTCACAGTCTATGACATAAAGTTTATTGAAGACGTTGTGGCAAAGCTTCAAAGATTTATCATGCCGGTTTATGGTGCATATTTCATCTTCTGTCAAATTACATTATGAGATCGCTCAGGTATGAATGCGTAGTGTTAATGGGACTCAAAATTTATTTTAAAATGTTTAAGGATGTTATTTTATTAAAGAAATGTTTTTAAAATATTTTAAAAGTGTTTTAAAGGATTAAACTTCATTCTGAGATAAAGATGGTTTAAAGTTGTGTATCAAACAAACTCTTCATTTAAAAAGGTCCAAATGACCATACTGGTCGTTCAAGCGAGATAACTATGTCGTTCAACCAAAATATGGATCTCGTTCAAATGACAGTAAGATCTCGTTCGAACGATGCACTACCTCAAGAAAATTATTTGAGGCGTGTTTCCCTCAGAATTTTGTAAGTGTGCAGTCCAGAAAAATAGTATACATCCAGTACGATTTTTGCACAAAGTTTTCTAAGGATTTCTAAGTCTAAAACATCCTTAGAGTTTTGAAGATCCGAGTTTTCATTATCATCTGCAAAAATGATCTTTGTTTGCACCTTGTTGGAGTTTGTTCTACACTTGAACATTGGGTTTTACGATGAAGAAGTGAATGAATTCGTGTTCAACATTGTAGACGTTTCCAAGCTACATCGGTGGGAACTGAGGCATTCGTGGACACGAGTGTTGTGGACAGGTATCGCAGAAGGATTCGCGTGGGCACTGTGAAGGAGTGGTTGAATATTAGAGAAGCATCAGAACCCATGGGGATCGAGTCATTGAGTAAGTCTTTCTTTGTAATTTTTATAACCATATCATAGTGATTATCTGGCTTGGGCTATCCGAGTTTTTTTCCCTTAGTGGTTTCCTTGTACATCAGAAGTTGTGAGTATTCTTTACTTTATTTTACTTTCTTTAATCACTAGATACATGTTTAGGATTAATCAAGATAAAATTTAGTTAAGTTAAAAATGGTTCACAACTTGGTGTGGTTTATAAAATTTGGAAAAAGAGTTTAAAAAAAAAGAGAAATTGTTTTGTCATCCTTAAAACACTTCTACATAGAAAAGGGGCCTATAGGACATGACCAGCGTAATTACTCATGAGAATTTGCCTCCACTCGCTCAACAAACCAACTTAGTGAGAGATCATACATTAATTTTATTGATTTTGGCATTGTGACTATATTTAATAGGCTCAGGTACTTATAAATTGCATCTCGAGATTATTTGACCACTATGAGCACAAGCTGGATTGTTTTGTGGCAGCACTAAATTTTAAGTATTCAAAACTGTATAAAAAGTTTGCCCTGAGAAGCGTACATTGAGGATATACCTCCCTTAGATAATTTTTTGGGGAAACGTACTCATAAGGAAACTTGTCATCATAGTACATTTACAAGACCTCCATTAGACTCAATTACTCATATTCTGGTGAATCCTCTTCGTGAGGAAACCATCTCTTCAAAGAATTTTGAGGTAAATGCTAAATAAGACAAAACCAAGGCTAAAGGCAAGGGTAAGGCCAAAGTTCCCTAAAAAAGGAAACATCTATACATAGATGTTTCCATCTTTATCCCATCCCAAATTGTTGGGTCTTGTTTACCCATGTCCCCTATTAAAACACGAGCGGGGAGAAAGAAAACTTAAGCAACAAAGGCAAGTAGAAGTGCAGTTTTGGTAGATAAAAGCTCTGACATGTAGACACATTTGGTGTTGAGGAAACTTATCAAACTGTCCTTCAGGGAGGATATGGACCTTTTGAAGCAGTTTCTTCTCACCCCTCTGTTCCAATCACTTATCAACTCGTGGAGGTTACCTTTGCTATTTCTTAACTACTTTATATCGATCAAAGTAATGAGGATATCGTAAGTAAAAAAAGTAAAGAGGATACGAGTGCGTCCTCAATATCATATTCATATAAAGAAGAACTTGTTGATTATGGAAGTAGCCCTTCCTATGATTATCACAACTCTTTTTTAAATGACATTGGGTCACTCGCTATTGTTGAAGATCATTTGACTGATACTTTATCTTTTGTATCAACTTAAGGGAATATAGTTATTAAGCTTTGGGAGAACTCTCCGAGTGATCAAGAGGAGATGATGATTACATATCCTAATATAACTAGACCCACTACTATGTTATTGCCTTATAGATTAATTCCTCACCCTAATCCTGTAAGTCTTTTAACTTGCTGGTTTGCTTTTATTATTACATTTTATTTTGTTGAATTAAGTTTTTCAATCAATATGTTCTCGTTTTTTTTCCAACAGGATTCTTCTACAGGGACGAGCATGCCCCTAATGGTGAGTACTCCCCCCCTACTTGTTCCTTCTCTAATTCCTCCCATTCGAGTCCCCTTTCATAGGGAGAGGAGCCCTATATTGGTGACTAAATTAGGCATGGCTCGTTAGGTACATATTAGCATAATTTTTTTCTTAAAGATTGCATATAAGATTTCATGCATCTAACTTATAACTTTTGTGCATAGATTTTTGACTATGTTCCTTGCAGATATGGGAAACCTTACTAGTGTTGCTCACTCTATTGGTCATGTGGCGAGCATTACTACCGAGGTATCTAAATGACTTTTTTTTCCTAAGTTTTATATTTCTTTAACTTTATACTCACCTGCACCTTTATTGGTAGATGTCTGTTGTATATCCTCCTCCTCGAAGCTCTATTACTTCTATAATGAGTGGTTATCTAGTCAGCCACCGATAAGTAATTTAGCTTCTACAACCGAGGTAGTTTTTGCTCACTGTGACACCCTGCCTAATTAAATACCGGGCGATCACTCCTTTATTAAATTAAATCAAGGTAAACAGTTGGTTCATTCTCAGCATCACTGTCGATAAAAATACAATTTTCCAATTTAACACCCTAAATAATTAAGCTAAGTGTCAAAACCATTTTCATACATACCTTCCAAATTTTAATTAAAGAAAAAGATTTATTTATTTAAAACAACATTTAAACCAAATAATATAATACATTCGACAATCGAATGTCAACATATGAAAACTAGAGTCACAAATCCAAACTGAATAAATCCCATAGAACAATACTGGAAACAACTGAAATATAAATGTCCCAACAACAATGAAATAATGGAAAGGGCGACACATGCCCAATAAATGAGAATACTAGAAGTGGAGTCAATAAAAGAAGCCGTCTACGCAAGTGACCTGCAACTCCCACCTAAGCTGCAGCACGTTCCTCTCAAGGGATCCTAAGCAAGACGCCCCTGTGGCTGGGCACCTGAAATATATACATATATATACAAGAGAGAGAGAGAGAAAAAGAAACGGGTCAGAGCCCGAAAGTGTGTTTGATTTAAAATATGTTTAGCAAGTATTTAAATTGATACAGGCCAATGCAATAACATATTAGTACGTCCCTCTCTTGAGAAATACTCACCTCTCTTCTAATGTGCACACCTATCGCACTAACCTTCCCAGCAATTTAACCCATCATTTTATCGTACTAACCTTCCCAATAATTTATCGTATCTTAAACTTACTCATAAGATTTCAAACCGAACAATATTTTTGTTTAAAAGAATACTTCCAATTAGTATCACAACTCTTGTTTTAGATTTTATTCATATATAAAGTTTTCCAGTGTCATATTATACTCTCACAAAACAAGTACTTACTATATGTGTCATCAACCATGTCCTACTTATCAAATCACAGTAGGCAGTTTCAAATTTCCAAATCTCATATATATATATATACTACTAGTATAATATATATAATAACAGCACCCCGAATAAAACTATGGTGCGTGCATACTTCTACTATCCAAACCCCATACCACTCATATCAAGGGGAATACAAGTTCGGAATCACTCTCGAACTGTATTAACACATACACAAACAATATCGAAGCGAAGCATAGATTCCAAGTCTCTAAGAGGATGGCACATACTCGCGTCTCTTAGGACCGTCTGAATTATCGATTCGGTAGACTGTACCAAGGATATCTATCTTCTAGGGTACAAGTCAATATCCCCCATAAAGGTCCCATCAAGATAAGACTGTCCCAGTGCGGTAACCTCAAGGATAGCAAGTAGCGCGGTATGTTTTTCACATGCATATAATATATGTACACACAATCATATAATTATACCACTTTATCATATTAATATAGGTTCTTCTCGTCACCCATAATTATACCATTTATCCTTAATTTCACATTTATAGAATTACGTATAAGGTTTCATCTCTAACCTTAACTCGAAGGGTTTTCTCTCTTAATACGCGACATTCGTTGACTCTATCCTTCCAAGTAGGAAAATTCAGTAGGTATACCTCTATTTACTATCGTAGCTATTCGCCGCATTCTCTCACTTGAAATACGTAGTTTCATTGTTCAATATATAATTATCCCAAAAACAAGATTCTCGTCTTATAATAACGTTCTCAACATTTATTCATATGTCCTACTGGTCCTCAATGTCTCCCGAATCATTTTATTAAGAATGCCCAAGAATTATATCACGACAATTTGAAGTTAACTCATTTAAAGAGGGAATTAGGAGTCTGCCAGGAGGGGTCGATCGATCAAAGCTTGGGGCTCGATCGATCGAACCTTCGATCGTTCGAAGCTCTAGGCTCGATCGATCGATCAAGCAGGTCTGCGAAAAATTCTGCAGAATGCAGTTACGGGTTTCATCACCAAAATTACACCAAATCCATATTTTCATGTTCCAATCATCCCAGAATTCTACTACTAACATTATAACAATATACCAGATGATTCTAACGTGAGGCATGCACATATTCATCATTTAAACACAGATTTTCAACCTAAAATTTTATCCAATTATCAAGAACCCTAGAATTTTCTTAAACAGTTTTCTAACAAATCTTTCTCCAGAATTTCTTTCTTAAGATCATCAAAATTTCGTGGGTTATATTCCTCTACATGGCAAGGGTTCCAGAATTTCATATAAACCATTTCTACATGCATTTTCCTAACACAAATTGGGTGTTCTTCCATATTTATCATCTCTAATCAATCCTAAACCAATATGAAGGTTGCATTAACGAAAATACGCAAGTTAAACACTTGCCTGGGATTTTTGGTATTCTGATTCACGGCTGATTTTGGTATGGCTGCGTTCCTCGTCTCGTGATCTACGCGGTGGTGGTGGTGGCGGCGGTGCAAACCGGTGACTTTTTGGCCTTGAATTGCCTTGGAGCTCTCTCCTCTCTTCTCCAATGGCCGTCACTTGATTTCCGGATATTCTAACCCTAAAAGACTAACCTAGTTGGCTGATATAGGTTGCTGAAATTCGTGGGTTTAATTACCCAAAAAGGTGAAATGACTAAATTGCCCTCCCGGGGTACCAATTAGGCCTAAAAACACCTCGAGACCGAAACTAAACTCCCGGGTACACTTTTCTGACTATCTCGACCCTTCCGGACGCGTTGGCTCACTCAAAACGACCATACGAACAACTTATAAAATATTCACTTTTTATTTAACAAAATTAGTCCTGGCGTGGCACGGGCACGTCCCGACTTAAATTTCCGAAATAGTCATTTAATTCACTCATGACATTCAATATAATCAATATAATATATTACTTTGCTCATTAGTAATATTCAACAACTTTCCCATAATTACTAACTCTCGTCACGTTAATAATTATAACATAATTAATTTCCGGATTTTTATTAAATAAATCATTCACATTAAATTTAATAAATCCCCAAATTAATATAGCATAAAAATACGGGGTATCACATACTTCCCCCTAATAACGTAATTTCATCCCGAAATTCGGAAAATAAGGCATACCTGGTAAAAATAACTCTGGATATCTCTCGCGCATATCTGCCTCACGCTCCCAAGTGGATTCCTCCACATTATGATGCTCCCACTGGACTCGCACAAGTGGAACTATCTTCGACCTCAATCTCCTCTCACTGTAGTCTAGAATACCCACTGGTCTCTCCTCGTAAGAGCTATCAGGCTGTAAGTCGATCTCATCTATCGCAATATGAGAATAGGCCATATCATCATGAAGATATCGTCTCAACGACGAGATGTGGAATACATCGTGGATGCGATGTAAATGTTCTGGCAATCCCAACCTGTATGCAACTGGCCCAATCTTTCGATGATGGGAAATGGTCCCACGTACCTCGGAGCCAATTTCCCCTTCTTCCCGAACCTCATCACCCCCTTCATAGGAGATACACGCAATAACACTTGGTCTCCCACATTAAACTCTCGGAAGAACCGTTTCACATCGGCGTAGCTCTTCTGCCTGTCCTGGGCTACCCGAATACGACTCCTGATCATCTCAATCCTCGCGGAGGTCTCCTGAATCACTTCTGGTCCTAGCAACTTGTTGTCCCCCACCTCAAGCCAACAAGTTGGAGAACGACAAGGCCTTCCATACAAAGCCTCAAATGGAGCCATACCAATCATAAACTGATAAGAGTTATTATAAGCAAACTCTACCAGTGGGAGATGTGGCTCCCAACCTCCTCCAAAATCGAGAACACACATGCGTAGCATATCCTTTAACATCTGATTAGTACACTCTATCTGTCCATCTGTCTGTGGGTGGTAAGCTGAACTCAACCTCAACTCAGTACCCATAGCCTCCTGAAAGCTTTCCCAAAAACGAGACACAAAAATCTTGTCTCTATCTGACACAATATTCAGGGGCACCCCATGTAATCTGACAATCTCTGCAATGAACAACTGAGCATACTGACCCGTGGTATAATCTGTTCGCACCGGCAGAAAATGAGCCACCTTGGTCAAACGGTCTACAATCATCCATATAGAATCGTGGCCCCGCTGTGATGTAGGCAACCCTGTAATAAAATCCATGGAAATACTCTCCCACTTCCACGCGGGTACTTCCAATGGCTGAAGCAATCCTGACGGTTTCTGATGGTCCACCTTCACCAGCTGGCAGGTAGAATACTTGGACATGAATTCAGCAATGTCCTTCTTCATCCCACTCCACCAGTATTGCCTCCTCATATCCTGGTACATCTTATCTCCTCCAGGATGTACTGCAAATCGGGACCCATGAGAGTGAGTCATCACTGCATGACGTAATTCTTCTCCTTCTGGAACCACCAATCTCCCATTAAACCGCAACCCTCCATCAGAACTAACAGAATAGGACTCAGCACCCTCGGCTAGAAGTCGCACAATCTGCTCCTGGCAAAACGGGTCTCTGGTCTGTGCCTGTATCACCCTCATAACAATCTCGGGTGTGACTGACATCACGGATATGAAAGAACGTGCCACTGCGTCCTGGTGACCCAACTCCTTCCATTTTGCTTTCCAGACGTCCGCTACATCGTCTACCGGTCTACGGATCAACGCATCAGCAACTACGTTGGCCTTTCCCGGATGATACTGTATATCGAACTGGTAGTCCTTCACAAACTCTAGCCATCTGCGCTGACACATATTCAGCTCTCGCTGAGTGAACAGGTACTGCAGTGACTTATGGTCTGTGAACAAACGGAATTTCTCCCCCAATAAATAGTGCCTCCATATCCTCAATGCAAAGACGACCGCTGCTAACTCCAGGTCGTGGGTGGGGTAATTCTTCTCATGCGGCTTAAGCTTGCGGGAGGCAAAAGCTATAGCCTTCTCTTCCTGCTGAAGTACTCCCCCAAGTCCCCATAAGGACGCATCGGTGTAAACCAGGTACTCCATACCGACTGCGGTAACGCAAGGACTGGCGCTGAAGTAAGCTTGTCTTTCAGCTCGTCGAAAGCCAATTGAAAAGCGTCATCCCAAACATATGATACCCTTTTGCGAGTCAGATTCGTCAATGGACCCGTTATTTTGGAGAATCCCCGAATGAATCTCCTGTAGTATTCGGCTAATCCCAAGAAACTACGCACTTCCGTCGGTGTCGTGCGCTGTCCCCACTCTCTCACCGCTGACACTTTGCTCGGGTCAACTGTAATCCCTTGCTCAGAAACAACATGGCCCAAGAACTGTACCTCTCGCAACCAGAATCCACACTTCTCGTACTTAGCATACAACTGATGCTCTCGTAGAGTCTGGAGAACCTGTCTCAAGTGTTCGGCATGCTCCTCCTCGGAGTGTGAATATATCAAGATGTCATCTATGAAGACGATGACAAAGTGATCCAAGAACTCTCTGAATACTCGGTTCATCAAGTCCATAAAAACGGCTGGGGCATTTGTGAGTCCGAACGGCATCACCCTGAACTCATAGGACCCATATCTCGACAAGAAGGCATTCTTTGAAACATCCTGCTCTCTAATACGTAACTGATGGTACCCCGACCTTAGATCTATCTTAGAAAAGAAAGTTGCTCCCCTCAGCTGGTCGAACAGATCATCGATTCGAGGTAACGGATATTTATTCCGTATCGTGACCTTGTTCAACTTCCGGTAGTCCACACACAATCTCAGTGAACCATCTCTCTTCTTCACAAACAAGACTGGAGCGCCCCAAGGTGAGGTAATCCTACGAATGAAGCCCTTACCTGACAGCTGTTCTATCTGATCTCGTAGCTCTCGCATCTCTGCCAGAGCCATACGGTACGATGCGCGTGCTATAGGTTTCGTATCTGGCAATAAATCTATAACAAAGTCTATTTCACGACTGGGCGGTAGGCCTAGTATCTCCTGAAACACATCGTAATACTCCCTGACAACAGGGATCGAATCTAAGGGAATCACAACCTCCTTAGAGGTATCCTCCTCTATGTAATACAAATGAGCGGTCGAACCTCCCTCTGGGCGAGGCATCGCCACTACAAACATCTCTTGCCCCGGAATGGCAAAAATAATGCTCCCACCGAAGCAATCAATCATGGCTCTATAAGCTGCGAGCCAATCCATACCAATAATCACATCATGCTCGTGCATGTCTAAGACTAACATGTCTGCAGGTAATACCAAACTACCAATCTCTACCCCCACTCCCCGGCATATAAAGAAAATAAACGACCCTCTCCCTAGTGGTGAGTCGACAGACGTCACGGTGCTCTCTGCTGTGGCTAACAACCCTAAGGCCTTTGCAAAATGCGTAGCTATAAAATAATGTGTTGCCCCCGTATCAAACAAAACCCGACCTATAGTACCATGGATAGGAAACATACCCTCAATCGCGGGTGGTGCCTGTGGAATTGCTACCAGGTGGACGTTATAGACACGTCCATACTGTAATTGCCCCTGCTGTACTGGAGCCGCTGGAATGGCTGGTAGGGCTGGCACCTGGGCTGGAGCTGGGAGGGCAGGTGGGAAAAGTGGTCTCTGCGGCTCATTTCGGGCTCCCTGCTACTGTGGGGCCCTATCGCCCTCTGGGCAATCCTGGCGCCTATGGCCATGTTTACCGCACCCAAAGCATCGGCCTTTGAAGTTACCTCCCCTCTGAACCTGCTGTCCACGGCCCTGCTGGCCGTTTCCTCCACTCCACTGGCCTTGTTGGCCCTGATGTGCACGCTGTTGGCCCTGCTGGCCCTGCTGCTGTCCCTGCGATCGGTGTTGGCCCTGCTGGCCCGGATGATTAGGCTGGCCCTGCCTGAAACCCCCGAATCCCTGCCTAGAATCACCTAAAGGGAATCGCTTAGCAGGGTCCCCCTGATGGGAACTCTGCTCGTGCTGACGAGTCTGTCCATGAGTTGGTGCCCCACTGGCACTATTACCCCCGGTCCTGCCCTGCTAGCTGGACTCTCCTGCTCTCTTGCTTCCCTGCAGATGGAAGCGGTGATCCTGGCAATGTAGCAATGCAGCATTGAGTACATCAGTAAAAGTACTCAGGGATAAATTCCCAATAAGGTGCTGATGGATCCTCCAAGCTAACCCGTCGACAAACAACAAAATCTTCTTGCTCTCAGTAGGTGCCTCATCTGGCACAATGGTGAGAAGTCTCGTGAACTCCTCCTCATACTCAGCTACAGTAAATATTTATCATCTCTAATCAATCCTAAACCAATATGAAGATTGCATTAACGAAAATACGCAAGTTAAACACTTTCCTGGGATTTTTGGTATGATTAGAATGGAAAAACATGGTTTTGGATGAAGAAATTGGGTAGAACCCGTAACTGCATTTCTGCAGAATTTTTGCAGACCTGCTTGATCGATCGATTGAGCCTAGAGCTTCAATCGATCAAATATTCGATCGATCGAGCCCCAGACCTCGATCGATCGACCCCTCCTGGCAGACTCTTATTTCCCTTGTTTAATTAGTTAAATTAAATTTATCGCGAAATAATTCTTGGGTATTCTTAATGAAATATTTTGGGAGATAGAAAAGACCAGTAGGGCATATGAATAAGTGTTGGGAACTTGATTATAAGATGAGAATTTACTTTTGTGATAATTATATAACGAACGATGAAACTACGTATTTCAAGCGAGAGATTACGGCGAATAGCTACGATAGTGAATAGAGGTATACCTACTGAATTTTATACTTGGGAAGAGAGAGTCCACGTGAGCTACGTGATAGATGGAAGAACACTTCGAACTAAGGTTAGAGACGAACCCTTATATGCGATACTAATAATATGATAATATGGAAATGTCGAGATTATGGGAATTGAGAATTTATCTAATTTTGATATGGTAATATTAGTATAGTCATATGATTTTGTGTGCATAAACTATCTATGTGTGAAAATCATGCCCACGCTACTTGCTATCCCTGAGGTTACCGCATTGGGACAAGTCTTATCTCGATGGGACCTTTATGGGGGATATTGACTTGTACCCTAGAAGATAGGTGTCCTTGGTACAGGCTATTGACGTGATAGTTCAGACGGTCCTAAGAGACGCAGGCATGTGCCATCCTCTTAGAGACTTGGACTCTATTCTTCGCCTCAATTTTGTTTGTGTATGTGTTAATACAATTCGAGAGTGGTTCCGATTGTATTCCCCTTAATATGAGTGATATGGGGTTTTGGATAGTAGAGTATGCCCGCACCATAGTTTATTTGGGGTGCTGTTATAATATATATATATATTATTCGAGTAGTTAATATATATATATATATATATATATATATATATATATATATATATATATATATATATATATGGAATTCTGAGATTTGGAACTACCTACTGTGAATTGATATGTAGGATATGGCTGATGACTCAAATTGTAAATACTTGTTCTAAGAAAGTATAATATGACACTGGAAAACTTTATGGACTAATAAAGTTAAAAATGAGAACTTTGGTTATTAATTGAAATATTCTTTTCAAACAATTGTATCGTTAAATTTTGAATCCTGCGATATACCTAAGATAAGTTAAATCATTGGGGAAAGGATAGCGGGTTATATGATGAGATAAACCGTTGGGAAGGTTAGTGCGATAGGTGTGCACATTAGAAGAGAGGTGAGTATTTCTCAAGAGAGTGACGCACTAATATGTTGTTGCATTGGCATGTATCAATTTAAATACTTGCTAAACGTATTTTAAAAATCAAACACACTTTCGGGCTCTGACCCATTTCTTTTTCTCTCTCTCTCTTGTATATATATGTATGTATTATTGGTTCCCAGCCACAGGGGCGTCTTGCTTATGATCTCTTGGAAGGAACGCGCTGCATCTTATGTGGGAGTTGCAGGTCTCTTGATTAGACGACTTCGTTCATTCGGATCCACTCTTAGTACTTTCATTTAGTTGGGCATGTGTAGCCCTTTCCATTATTCCATTGTTATTGGACATTTATATTTCAATTATTTCCAGTATTGTTATATGAATTTATTCAGTTTGGATTTGTGACTTTAATTTTCATATGTTGACATTCGATTGACGAATGTATTATATTATCTGGTTTATTGTGGTGTGATTCTTAATTGTAGAAATGTTGTTTTTAAATAAATAAATCTTTTTCTTTAATTAAAATTTGGAAAGTATGTATGAAATGGTTTTGACACTTAGCTTAATTATTTAGGGTGTTAAATCGGAAAATGTATTTTTATAGACAGTGACATATTATACTTTCTCAAAACAAGTACTTAAAATTTGAGTCATCAACCATATCCTACATATCAATTCACAGTAGGTAGTTCCAAATTTCAGGATTCCGTATATATTAACTACTCGTATAATATATATATATATATACCCCAAATAAACTATGGTGCGGGCATACTCTACTATCCAAAACCCCATATCACTCATTTTAAGGGGAATACAATCGGAATCACTCTCGAATTGCATTAACATAAATACACAAACAATATTGAGGCGAAGAATAGATTCCAAGTCTCTAAGAGGATGGAACATGCCTGCGTCTCTTAGGACCGTCTGAACTATCACATCGACAGCCTGTACCAAGGATATCTATCTTCTAGGGTACAAGTCAATATCCCCCATAAAGGTCCCATCGAGATAAGACTTGTCCCAGCGCGGTAACCTCAGGGATAGCAAGTAGCGTGGGCATGATTTTCACAAGTATATAATATATGTACACACAATCATATAAATATACCACTTTATCATATTAATATAGGTTCATCTCTTCACCCATAATTATACTATTTATCCTTAATTTCACATTATTTAGAATTACGTATAAGGTTTCATCTCTAACCTTAACTCGAATGGTTTTCTCACTTAATACGTGACATTCGTTGACTCTATCCTTCCAAGTAGGAAAATTCAGTAGGTATACCTCTTATTTACTATCGTAGCTATTCGTCGCATTCTCTCACTTGAAATACGTAGTTTCATCGTTCATTATATAATTATCCCAAAATCAAGATTCTTGTCTTATAATAAAGTTCCCAACACTTATTCAAATGTCCTACTTGTCTTTCCTATCTCCCAAAACATTTCATTAAGGATACCCAAGAATTATTTCACGATAAATTCAATTTAACTAAGTAAACAAGGGAAATAAGAGTCTGCTAGGAGGGGTCGATCGATCGAGGTCTGGGGCTCGATCGATCGATCAAGCAGGTCTGGGAAAAATTCTGCAGAATGCAGTTACGGGTTTCATCACCAAAATTACACCAAATCCATATTTTCAAGTTCCAATCGTCCCAGAATTTTACTACTAACGTTATAACAATATACCAGATGATTCTAACGTAAGGCATGTACATATTCATCATTTAAACAGGGATTTTCAACCTAAAATTTTATCCAATTATCAAGAACCCTAGAATTTTCTTAAACAGTTTTCTAACAAACCTTTCTCCAGAATTTCTTTCTTATGATCATCAAAATTTCGTGGTTTATTTCCTCTACATGGCAAGGGTTTCCAGAATCAACATATAAATCAATACTACATGGATTCTCCTATCATAAATTGGGTTTTCTTCCATAGTTTTCATCACAAATCATTCCTAGACTAATATGAAGATTTCACCAACGAAAATAGCAAGTTAAACACTTGCCTGGGATTTTTGGTATTCTGATTCACGGCTGATTTTGGTATGGCTGCGTTCCTCGTCTCGCGATCTACGCGGTGGTGGTGGCGGCGGTGCAAACCGGTGACTTTTTGGCCTTGAATTGCCTTGGAGCTCTCTCCTCTCTTCTCCAATGGCCGTCACTTGTTTTCTGAATATTCTAACCCTAAAAGACTAACCTAGTTGGCTGATATAGGTTGCTGAAATTCGTGGGTTTAATTACCCAATTATGTAAAATGACTAAAATGCCCTCCCGGGGTACTAATTAGGCCTAAAAATGCCCCGAGACCCAAACTATACCCCCGGGTACACTTTTCTGACTATCTCGACCCTACTGGACGCGTTGGCGCACTCAAAACGACCATACGGGCAACTTATAAAATATTCACTTTTTATTTAACAAAATTAGTCCCGACGTGACACGAGCACATTCCGACTTAAATTTCCGAAATCGTCATTTAATTCACTCATGACATTCAATATAACCAATACAATATAATACTTTGCTCATTAGTAATATTCAACCAATTTCCCATAATTACTAACTCTCGTCACGTTAATAATTATAACATAATTATTTTCCGGGTTTTTATTAAATAAATCATTCACATTAAATTTAATAAATTCCCAAATTAATATAGCATAAAAATACGGGGTATTACATACTTCCCCCCTAATAACGGAATTTCGTCCTGAAATTCGAAAAATAAGGCATACCTGGTAAAACAACTCTGGATATCTCTCGCGCATATCTGCCTCACGCTCCCAAGTGGATTCCTCCACATTATGATGCTCCCACTGGACTCGCATAAGTGAAACTATTTTTGACCTCAATCTCCTCTCACTATAGACTAGAATAGCCACTGGTCTCTCCTCGTAAGAGCTATCAGACTGTAAGTCTATCTCATCTATCGCAAAGTGAATAAAGAGTACCCGAATATCATAACCGCGTACAGAACACAAAGTGAATAAAGCGTTGGAATGATTTTTAGCAGGGATTATCTGGAAAGAACTTTATACTATACATAAGAGATGACCTATAATTATTTTGATGAATAGAGCGTTAGTGATTTACTTTAGTTGTTGTACCTATTTGGAAAATTTTTGTACTTATCTGAGAAAGGTTGAGAATTATTATTCCTCTTTTATTGTCATGGAATTTGAATGCCCTATTCCTTCTATTCCGTTGAATTTAGTTAGTTCTACAGATGAGTAGCACGCCGTTCGCTCTCCCAGGGCGGTCGGAGTGTTGCAAAAATGTGGGCATCTTGGTTAACTACAGTTAAAATGGTCCGAATCGAAGGGACGTGAAAATAGACGTGTGAAATATATGTTTGTGGGAATAGTATGACGAAGTGGAAGTTATAGAGTGGATTAAACGTCGCATGAGGGGCGATAATCCATACATAAGTGTGCAAGTAGAATAGCACGCCCTAACTTGATTGGAAGGTTGTGGAAGCCGTTCAAGAATTGGTATTCCTTGAATAGAGGAGAATTTAATGATTATGAAGAACACCCGGAGCGGAGTGGTTAATTAGTCAAGTGTGAGAGCGACTTGCGCATACAAAGAGTAAGGATGTTAGTATGGTATAAGAGGTCCAGAAGTGCGCTTCGTGGAGAGAAGAGCACGGGTCGGAACTTTCGGCCTACTCCAAGGAGGAAGGGGAGTATTACGTGTCACTTAATGTGAGACATTTCAAGGGAAGAATAAATGTTTAGCGAGACGTAGCGAGTAGTCTCTACATACACCGCCCATAAGTAAGGTTTGGTTGAAAGCGGAGAATCAACCAAAGAATTTTGTGTTTATCAACAATTCCTGAAATTGGAAGAGGTCGGTAAAGTTGGTACAGTCCTTGAATGGGTTGCCATCCTCAAAACAAGATCAAGGGTTTATCCCGAACTTGTGAATTAAGTCGCCGAGAAGGAAGTGATTGATATTCCTTTGGGCTGGCTTACAATATTAACTAGTATGCCCCAGACTTCCTTCGAAAGGAAGGATCGCGCCAGTTCATGGTTCGGCGCAGTATAAATTTCTGAATCAGGATGAGATTGGTGAATCCCACCTTTGAAATGGGATTTCAGGAACCAGCGGAGATAAGATTTCATTCGAGTAGGATGTATCACCCTTATCCAGGGAATAAGCGCATGGTGATTAAAGATTAGGGGAGCCACGTGAAGGTACTTATTAAGGTTTTGTTATGGAAGAACCTCGACTATTCTCTTTCCCTATGATTAGAGGAGAGTAGGTAATCAGAATTTTTGGATCGGTCAAGAGAACTTCCGATAAATGTGGTAGAATTCCATGACTGTATTAGGCGAGCAAGAGTGATCAAATGTTCGTAATATTTTCTCAGAATGGAAGTTTTGTATATAAATAATCCGAGTAATTGTCTATAGTAGGGTGCCGCTTCCTAATGTTAGTGAGATAATGAAATGTATAACGTATAAGCGCGACTTATGCTAATGTTGTCGGTTGGGAGCACAAGGTGAAGTATCCCTAATGAGAATGTAAAACAATGTTGCTGTGAAGAAAGGGCTATAGTAATTGAGCGCCGTACTGTGTAGTTAGTTTGTGTACGGAAAAGGATATCCAGAATTGTGCTATCGGATAGGCCTTATTTTTCCGAATTTCGGGACGAAATTCAGTTATTAGGGGGGAAGTATGTAATACCCCGTATTTTTATAGGTTTTAAAATTATGGGATTTATTAAATTTAATTGAGATAAATTAATTTAATTTTAATCCGGAATGTTGCTTTGAATATTTACTAGCGTGACGAGAGTTAGTAATTATTGGAAATTTGTTATTTGTTGCATATTACTGGATGAGTATAGTAATATATGAGATTTATTTTTATAATGTTGTCATGAGTGAATTAAATGACTATTTCGGAAATTTAAGTCGGGACGTGCCCGTGTCACGTCAGGACTAATTTTGTTAAATAAAAAGTGAATATTTTATAAGTTGTTCGTATGGTCGTTTTGAGTGCGCCAACACGTCCGGAAGGGTCGAGATAGTCAAAAAAGTGTACCCGGGGGTTTAGTTTGGGTCTCGGGGTGTTTTTAGGCCTAATTGGTACCCCGGAAGGGCAATTTAGTCATTTCACCTTTTTGGGTAATTAAACCCACGAAATTCAGCAACCTATATCAGCCAAATAGGTTAGTCTTTTAGGGTTAGAATATTCAGAAAACAAGTGACGGCCATTGGAGAAGAGAGGAGAGAGCTCCAAGGCAATTCAAGGCCAAAAAGTCACCGGTTTGCACCGCCGCCACCACCACCGCGTAGATCGCGAGACGAGGAACGCAGCCATAACAAAATCAGCCGTGAATCAGAATACCAAAAATCCCAGGCAAGTGTTTAACTTGCGTATTTTCGTTAATGCAATCTTCATATTGGTTTAGGATTGATTAGAGATGATAAAAATGGAAGAACACCCAATTTGTGTTAGGAAAATGCATGTAGTAATGATTATAATGAAATTCTGGAATCCTTGCCATGTAGAGGAATATAGCCCACAAAATTTTGATGATATATTAGAAGGAATTCTGGTAAAAACAGATTTGAACCTTGATTAAGAAAAACTCTAGGGTTCTTGATGATTAGATGAATTTTGGGTTAATTATCCATGTTTAATGTTAGATATACACATGCTTTACGTTGAAAACATCTGGTATATTGTTATAATGATAGTAGTAGGATTTTTGGGATGATTAGAATGGAAAAACCTAGTTTTGGATGAAGAAATTTGGTAGAACCCGTAACTGCATTTCTGCAGAATTTTCGCAGACCTGCTTGATCGATCGATCGAGCCTAGAGCATCGATCGATCGAAGGTTCGATCGATCGAGCCCCAAACCTCGATTGATAGACCCCTCCTGGCAGACGACTATTTCCCTTGTTTATTTAGTTAAATTAAATTTATCGCAAAATAATTCTTGGGTATTCTTAATGAAATGTTTTGGGAGATAGAAAAGACCAGTAGGGCATATGAATAAGTGTTGGGAACTTTATTATAAGACGAGAATTTACTTTTGGGATAATTATATAACGAACGATGAAACTACGTATTTCAAGCGAGAGATTACGGAGAATAGCTACGATAGTGAATAGAGGTATACCTACTGAATTTTATACTTGGGAAGAGAGAGTCCACGTGAGCTACGTAATAAATGGAAGAATACTTCGAATTAAGGTTAGAGACGAACCCTTATACGCGATACTAATAATATGATAATATGGAAATGTCAAAATTATGGGAATTGCGAATTTATCTAATATTGATATGGTAATATTAGTATAGTTATATGATTTTGTGTGCATAAACTATCTATGTGTGAAAATCATGCCCACGCTACTTGCTATCCCTGAGGTTATCGCGCTGGGACAAGTCTTATCTCGATGGGACCTTTATGGGGGATATTGACTTGTACCCTAGAAGATAGATGTCCTTGGTACAGGCTATTGACGTGATAGTTCAGACGGTCCTAAGAGACGCAGGCATGTGCCATCCTCTTAGAGACTTGGAATCTATTCTTCGCCTCAATTTTGTTTGTGTATGTGTTAATACAATTCTAGAGTGATTCCGATTGTATTCCCCTTAATATGAGTGATATGGGGTTTTGGATAGTAGAGTATGCCCGCAGCATAGTTTATTTGGGGTGCTGTTATAATATATATATTATTCGAGTAGTTAATATATATATATGGAATTCTGAAATTTGAAACTACCTACTGTGAATTGATATGTAGGATATGGCTGATGACTCAAATTGTAAATACTTGTTTTGAGAAAGTATAATATGACACTGGAAAACTTTATGGACTAATAAAGTTAAAAATGAGAACTTTGGTTATTAATTGAAATATTCTTTTCATACAATTGTATCGTTAAATTTTGAATCCTGCGATATACCTAAGACAAGTCAAATCATTGGGGAAAAGATAGCGGGTTATATGATGAGATAAACCGTTGGGAAGGTTAGTGCGATAGGTGTGCACATTAGAAGAGAGGTGAGTATTTCTCAAGAGAGTGACGCACTAATATGTTGTTGCATTGGCCTGTATCAATTTAAATACTTGCTAAACGTATTTTAAAAATCAAACACACTTTCGGGCTCTGACCCGTTTCTTTTTCTCTCTCTCTCTCTTGTATATATATGTATGTATTACAGGTTCCCAGCCACAGGGGCGTCTTGCTTAGGATCTCTTGGAAGGAACGCGCTGCATCTTAGGTGGGAGTTGCAGGTCTCTTGATTAGACGACTTTGTTCATTCGGATCCACTCTTAGTACTTTCATTTAGTTGGGCATGTGTAGCCCTTTCCATTATTCCATTGTTATTGGACATTTATATTTCAGTTATTTCCAGTATTGTTCTATGAATTTATTCAGTTTGGATTTGTGACTTTAGTTTTCGTATGTTGACATTCGATTGACGAATGTATTCTATTAATTGGTTTATGTTGCAGAATTTAATGTGGTGTGATTCGTACTTATTGAATGTTGGTAATAAATAAATAAATCTTTTTCTTTAAATAAAATTGGAAGGTATGTATGAAAATGGTTTTGAAACTTAGCTTAATTATTTAGGGTGTTAAATTGGAAAATATTTTTATCGACAGTGATGCTGAGAATGAACCAACTGTTTACCTTGATTTAATTTAATAAAGGAGTGATCGCCCGGTATTTAATTAGGCGGGGTGTCACAGGTGCTCTGATACCGCCTGTGACACCCCGCCTAATTAAATACCGGGCGATCACTCCTTTATTAAATTAAATCAAGGTAAACAGTTGGTTCATTCTCAGCATCACTGTCGATAAAAATACAATTTTCCAATTTAACACCCTAAATAATTAAGCTAAGTGTCAAAACCATTTTCATACATACCTTCCAAATTTTAATTAAAGAAAAAGATTTATTTATTTAAAACAACATTTCTACAATTAAGAATCACACCACAGTAAACCAAATAATATAATACATTCGACAATCGAATGTCAACATATGAAAACTAGAGTCACAAATCCAAACTGAATAAATCCCATAGAACAATACTGGAAACAACTGAAATATAAATGTCCCAACAAAAATGAAATAATGGAAAGGGCGACACATGCCCAATAAATGAGAATACTAGAAGTGGAGTCAATAAAAAAAGCTGTATACGCAAGTGACCTGCAACTCCCACCTAAGCTGCAGCACGTTCCTCTCAAGGGATCCTAAGCAAGACGCCCCTGTGGCTGGGCACCTGAAATATATACATATATATACAAGAGAGAGAGAGAGAGAGAGAAAGAAACGGGTCAGAGCCCGAAAGTGTGTTTGATTTAAAATACGTTTAGCAAGTATTTAAATTGATACAGGCCAATGCAATAACATATTAGTACGTCCCTCTCTTGAGAAATACTCACCTCTCTTCTAATGTGCACACCTATCGCACTAACCTTCCCAGCAATTTAACCCATCATTTTATCGTACTAACCTTCCCAATAATTTATCGTATCTTAAACTTACTCGTAAGATTTCAAACCGAACAATATATTTGTTTAAAAGAATACTTCCAATTAGTAGCACAACTCTTGTTTTAGCTTTTATTCATATATAAAGTTTCCCAGTGTCATATTATACTCTCACAAAACAAGTACTTACTATATGTGTCATCAACCATGTCCTACTTATCAAATCACAGTAGGCAGTTTCAAATTTCCAAATCTCATATATATATATATATATATACTACTAGTATAATATATATATAACAGCACCCCGAATAAAACTATGGTGTGTGCATACTTCTACTATCCAAACCCCATACCACTCATATCAAGGGGAATACAAGTTCGGAATCACTCTCGAACTTTATTAACACATACACAAACAATATCGAGGCGAAGCATAGATTCCAAGTCTCTAAGAGGATGGCACATACTCGCGTCTCTTAGGACCGTCTGAATTATCGATTCGATAGCCTGTACCAAGGATATCTATCTTCTAGGGTACAAGTCAATATCCCCCATAAAGGTCCCATCGAGATAAGACTGTCCCAGCGCGGTAACCTCAAGGATATCAAGTAGCGCGGTATGTTTTTCACATGCATGTAATATATGTACACACAATCATATAATTATACCACTTTATCATATTAATATAGGTTCTTCTCGTCACCCATAATTATACCATTTATCCTTAATTTCACATTTATAGAATTACGTATAAGGTTTCATCTCTAACCTTAACTCGAAGGGTTTTCTCTCTTAATACGCGACATTCGTTGACTCTATCCTTCCAAGTAGGAAAATTCAGTAGGTATACCTCTATTTACTATCGTAGCTATTCGCCGCATTCTCTCACTTGAAATACGTAGTTTCATTGTTCAATATATAATTATCCCAAAAACAAGATTCTCGTCTTATAATAACGTTCTCAACATTTATTCATATGTCCTACTGGTCCTCAATGTCTCCCGAATCATTTTATCAAGAATGCCCAAGAATTATATCACGACAATTTGAATTTAACTCATTTAAAGAGGGAATTAGGAGTCTGCCAGGAGGGGTCGATCGATCGAAGCTTGGGGCTCGATCGATCAAACCTTCGATCGATCGAAGCTCTAGGCTCGATCGATCGATCAAGCAGGTCTGCGAAAAATTCTGCAGAATGCAGTTACGGGTTTCATCACCAAAATTACACCAAATCCATATTTTCAAGTTCCAATCGTCCCAGAATTCTACTACTAACATTATAACAATATACCAGATGATTCTAACGTGAGGCATGTACATATTCATCATTTAAACACAGATTTTCAACCTAAAATTTTATCCAATTATCAAGAACCCTAGAATTTTCTTAAACAGTTTTCTAACAAATCTTTCTCCAGAATTTCTTTCTTAAGATCATCAAAATTTCGTGGGTTATATTCCTCTACATGGCAAGGGTTCCAGAATTTCATATAAACCATTTATACATGCATTTTCCTAACACAAATTGGGTGTTCTTCCATATTTATCATCTCTAATCAATCCTAAACCAATATGAAGGTTGCATTAACGAAAATACGCAAGTTAAACACTTGCCTGGGATTTTTGGTATTCTGATTCACGGCTGATTTTGGTATGGCTGCGTTCCTCGTCTCGCGATCTACGCGGTGGTGGTGGCGGCGGTGCAAACCGGTGACTTTTTGGCCTTGAATTGCCTTGGAGCTCTCTCCTCTCTTCTCCAATGGCCGTCACTTGATTTCTGGATATTCTAACCCTAAAAGACTAACCTAGTTGGTTGATATAGGTTGCTGAAATTCGTGGGTTTAATTACCCAAAAAGGTGAAATGACTAAATTGCCCTCCCGGGGTACCAATTAGGCCTAAAAACACCCCGAGACCGAAACTAAACCCCCGGGTACACTTTTCTGACTATCTCGACCCTACCGGACGCGTTGGCGCACTCAAAATGACCATACGAACAACTTATAAAATATTCACTTTTTATTTACCAAAATTAGTCCTGACGTGGCACGGGCACGTCCCGACTTAAATTTTCGAAATAGTCATTTAATTCACTCATGACATTCAATATAATCAATATAATATATTACTTTGCTCATTAGTAATATTCAACAAGTTTCCCATAATTACTAACTCTCGTCACGTTAATAATTATAACATAATTAATTTCCGGATTTTTATTAAATAAATCATTCACATTAAATTTAATAAATCCCCAAATTAGTATAGCATAAAAATACGGGGTATTACACTCACTCTTTTATTTTCTATTACACGGAGATAATTTTACTTATGGCTTTCCATTTTCATATGAACCTTTTACAGCAGGAGATGTGAGCCAGGCTCATTCATGTTTGGTGAGCAACAACCTTACATTGGTGGGCATCACTTTGCCAACTGGAATGACTATTACTAGGCTACCCCCTTTGGGTAGTATTTATGTCCTACATGTGAGATTAACTATGGATCATAAGCCCTAGTTTAAGAAATTTCCGCTCGGCCAATTATGCATGTAGCGTCAAGTGGCCCAATGGTTCCTTCCACATTTTTGTAATAGGTAATCCAATACTTTGATCTATATTTTGGGATGTTTATCAAAATAATCTTATGATTATTTGTTCATGCAAACATTGTACACAATCCTCATTCTTGACTGCTCGTAGGTTGGCACGAGTGATCCACCTTTACATGTTTCTCAATCTGTTGAGTCTCAAGTATGTATTTGGAAAACTTTTTCTTTATTTTTGTTTGTATTACTCACTTTGTCTTTACAAAATATTAATTACCTAACCTATTAACTTGTATAGAATAATGTTATGGCTAGTTCGAGTACCCCTACCCCTATGGAGTCTCATGTACTAACTTTTGTACTTTTTCTTATTCATTTTCTCGTTCTTTTCAAACCTTGTACATTATAATATCAACCAATTTCCTTATTTTCCTGGTTGATACTACAATTAGTTCAAGTTCGTCCACACTTGCAGGGAGTCAGATACTTACATTTTACACCTTTTCTTTTCTTTTGTATGTACTTGGCAAATATACTCATCCGTTTAACCCATTTCTTTGTTTTTAGGCTAACATCAGAGTGCCCCATATCATTGGAGCTTAATGTACTTAACTTGTGTACCGTTTTTATTCATATTCTTATACTTTGCAAACACTACTCATCTGATCAACCTATTTCCTTGTTCTTAGGTTTACACCACGAGTGATCTTATATGTTTGGAGCCTAAGGTACTTAACTTTGTACTTCTTTTTTATTCTTTTGCTTATAATTTGCAAATACTACTCGTCTGATCAACATGTTTCCTTATTTTCAGGTTGACATAGCAAGTGCTTTTATACCTTTGGAGCCACTGGTACTTAATTTGTGTATCTCTTTCTTTACTTTTGTGCGTACTTTGCGAATAAACATTTTTCTATGCGTATTATCATTTTACTTTGTTTAAATTGATTTTGCGAGACCGAGTAAGAACGTGACCATCAGCTCGTATCTTCAGCGGACCTTTCTCTTGAGAAATGAGTGGGTTGCTCACTTTTCTTTATTATACTTCTCATGCAATTGAATTGTATATTATTCCTTCTATGGAAGGTTGCTCTCAGGTAGTAAGCTTACTCCTATAGGCTTGCGAGTAAGTTTCACTCTTTTAAACGACTAATCCTGGTCGTACTTGGTACTCATTGTTCTTCATTTTCATCATTTTGAAGAGAGCGAAGATGTGACACCCTGTAAAATCCATAAACAGATCGAGCAAGTCTAATATAAAAATCATGGGAATAAAATTTTTTTGGTGACATTCTCAGGATAAAAAAAATAAACAAAACTGAATGAACATTGACAAGATAATGAAATACTGAGTCGATGCAAAATCAACTCTTATACCAATCACTACTAATACAACGTAAGCCATCTCTGAATATAAAATATGTAACCATACAAAAGTCCAATTTTGAAAATAAATATACATGTACAGCCTGGTTGAAAATAAGAGAGTACAATTATATAATGAGCTACATTTGCTCGACTCTTACAATCCTAGGAGTAAGAAATGGGACATCACTAGAGTTTCTCCATCAAACAACCCGCGTTCACGAAAATTACTGCAATAAGACCCTCTAGAAACGATTTTTAAAATAAAATGTTAAAACAAGCCTATGTAGAATAGGATTATAATTGAATCTGGGCCACATTATAACTATACATTTTCCTCTCGTGTTTTATTTTATTTTAAGTTATTAGTTACCCAACCTAACAACCTAAAATAACATACGGTTTAAAATCTTGAACCCATATGTAGCCCATGTGATTAAAGTCCTACAACATCATTCTTTAATTTCTACGTTAACTATACTATCTTAATATCACATGATGTATTAAGGTCTAAAACCTTAAGGTACTTCTCACAAAATAACCACGATACCAATAACAAGCTTATAACTCAAGTCTATACACATTTGACTATATCCTGCCAATAATATAATATCGACGTCTCTAGTATATGTAATACACGAATATGAAACATATGTATATAGGTAGACATGCCTACTATAGGTCATATACATCTCTTGTATAGCACATAAATCGGTACACCTATCTCTATTACTGCAACACAACAAACACATATGTTAGAAGAAATACTCCATCACGTTTAACATCTATATGAAGGTACATCCCCCATCATATACAAATAGATAGGTTATTCTCAAGCTCGCATATAATGAAAGTCTATCCCTATTACCTTCGAGGATCACTCACCTGTAATAGGTATAGTCTACGGTTGTCCTAACCCTAAGACCTCATCATGATCGAAGAATAAATCACTACATATACCTATAATCCATATGGCCCACCATACCAAAGACCATACTATGTAATCTCTCTATGACTCCTCTCAGTACACAGATACCTAGACATAGGACTTCGGGGTAAAATATAACCCTCTTTAACAAGTTAAAATGAATAAACTTATAAACATATCAAGTCAACGCTATCGAGTTACCAATACAACCCTTACTAAAGGGATAAATCACATAACATAGACAACCCTAACAAACGGGTTAAGATAAATCACATGCACATTCTGATCCAATGCTATCGGGTCATACGAAGCATCTCCGTTTATAAAAGGGTTTAACATATCTATAACCTTATACTCATTCTAAGATACATTAACCCTAACACTCCGGGTTCCCAAATCTAGGCGTAGTCTCACCATACCATAAGCTAAAACACGCACATCAATTGTATTAAGTCTCA
Source organism: Sambucus nigra (assembly GCA_949130495.1). Lineage (NCBI taxonomy): Eukaryota > Viridiplantae > Streptophyta > Magnoliopsida > Dipsacales > Adoxaceae > Sambucus > Sambucus nigra. Next base: position 142,329,784 of record OX422218.1, read on the forward strand.
ATTAAACTTAGTCCATTCTCCCAATGTGTCGCTTCTAGGTATAATCCCACACCTAGTTTAAAATAAATCACTAGACATAGTAACTACCTCCCTCTAGGAAATTATAACCTAAACCTAGTCTCATCCAAGGGATGTTCACCCCATTAATACATCACAATTAGTCAAATCAATATCGGCTAATAGGCCCAATCCTCAAATTTCCAATCAACGAACCCATTCTACATATAGGTTTACCATCGAATGCCAAATCCCTAATTTAAATCCCAATTATTTAACTACCCCAAACATCGATCTCCAATAATTTAAATCATATACACACACACACACACACACACACACACACACACACAAATGAAAACTGTTGGCCAACAAATCATAGATCTAGGCCCCGAAACTAAAATTTTCAACCAATTACACAAAAGTTTAACTAGGTCATATCTTATAATACCAGTCGATCGGTGTCAACACAGATCCTCTAAAATTTCTCTTTATTATGGGATTCACCATCTTCAACTCCCACCTCCATTAATAAACCCAAAATCTTCATCCAAGAACCCAACCAACATTCGAATGATAAAAACATATCATCAACACAATTGGACCATATTTCCATCATCAAATCCCAATTCTACTACAAGACTTAAAGTAAAAAAAAACATTTCCATTCAAGAATCCTAGATCTATCCAATTTTACAAATTTTCACGAATTGTTTCAATTAAAAATAGGGTTTTGATATGATTATCAACATAAAACATATTGAAATCATTATCTATTAGTTTTAATACAAATTCATGAAGAGATTAATCACTGTAAAGGGGAAATCAACCTAATTAGCATCTAGATTGGGTTAATTACAAAAATTAACTAATTAATTATATAAAATTAGACTTACAACATAATTTGATTTAGATTTTAAATGAATATATACAAGATTGATACTTATACAATCATAATCATATTTTATATAAAATTACCTTATGGATTGATTAGGAAGTCAATCCCCAAATTCCCCTAAATCCTCCTTTCCTCTCGGTGCTTTCTCTCTCTATCCTCTCTAGTGCTTTGCCATTGTGTTTTATGACAAATGTCATCACCAATAGACCCCCAAACCCCTTTAATCAAGAAATTGGGGTTATACCTCAAATGAACCGCACCTAAAAGAGCCCAAAACAACACCAAATGACATGAAACCTTGACCGAGACTTACACTAATCCAATATGCCTTTAAACTATTGTTTTAAACTAAAAATGGACACTTTACGCATCCCAAAATCCAATTTAAAAATAAATAATTAACAACTTAGTTATTTAATAATTGCACGATACGAGTCCAAATATTAATTAATTTAATTAATTAATCATCGCGTCTTAAACTCAATTTAAATAAAACATAAAATATAAATAGTGACATGACAATAAGGACACGTAATTAATTGTTATTCAATTTAATAATTCACAGAAAATAAGGGGTATTATAGAAGAGGGAGAAGGCAATGAAGAGGATGGACAAGACACATAGGCCACCCACTCTAAGAGGGGTGGGGATGATCAAGGGGATGGAGATTCTAATGATGGTTCTGATGGGAGTTCTATAGACAAAGCTTTTAACCTGGTGTAAAGGGATGCTCTTGACGAGTATATGAAGCAATTGTGGTCAGAACACCTTATGAATAAAATTCACGAGGAGGATAGAGCTATACTAGACCTAATATATGAGCACCATCCACAGACTTTCACCAGTAGTTATGTTCGCAATATTAAAGGCATCACCATCACCAGCTTGCGAACTCTTGCCAATTAAATTCACCTATTCACTACTACCTACCCGAGCAATATCACTTGAATTGAGGTGCATCACTTCCTTGCTACCATTAAAGATATGGAGGATTTCTACCACTTCAAATTAGATTGGTTGGATGTTGTTGTTCATAACCTTATTCAAAATTCATTAAAGAAGTTAATAAAAGCCAATTCCTTGTAGAATGCTAAAGTAGGGGAGCGTCATCAGTGAGAAATAACTATGAGGGAGCAAATAAAATCCCCCGAACTTGAGCTGAATAAAGTCTTATCTGGCAAGGAGGAGGGAGTTGATCGAATATCCAAGGCTGAAGAAGAGGTAAAGTGAGAAATGGGCGCCCTATAGGAAGTTTTCTAGGAGAGAGAGAAATTTTTTTTTTCTTTTAATGGGTGGTTAGCTTGTATAGTCGTTTGCTTCTCTCATTTTTTAAATTCTTGTAATACTTTCTCCTACACTTTGAGTGGGCCATTTTTGTGAAATGGAATACCATTTATCATTAATGACGTCTTGTACGTTTACTTTTCACTTTACTTTATTGCCTTCGAGAAAGTAGCCAAGTCTTTTTGTTAATCGCTTTGTGTCTTTTCCTTATTCTTTGGGATCTCGTGTTCCCTTGCTCGCCATATTTTGTGTTTCTTCACAGAATACTTACGAGTAGGTAAACACCAGGTAAAACAAAATGCTTTCCCTAGTACTTTAGGAATTCTTACTTTTCTCGCTATATTTTGTTTTTCAGCAATGCAATCATAACTTTGAAAATATATCCTCTCAAAATATTGCGAGCAGATATATATACTTAATAAAGAAAGAAAAACATTTCCCCTTATACTTTGTAAATTCATGGATTTCTATGCTCGCTATATTTTGTTTGTAAATAATCATAATTTGAAAGCATAACACCTCAAAATATTACGAGAAACTCCTTGTAAAAACAAAACATTTCCCCCATACTTTGGGAATTCTTGGACTTCCTCACTCTCTATATTTTTTTTATTAAGGCAATACGATTCTAACTTGAAAATGTATCCCCTCATAAAGTGTTGTGAGAAGGTACGCTTGAAATATATATTTTTTTAATAAAGAATTTTGATGATATATACAATTGAGAATAGCCCTTATAAATGGCTTATAAACACACGTAGAGAAGAACTAAAAGAAGGATTTAAGCCATAAAAGCTCTACAAAAAGATAAAAAAAAACACAATTAAGAAACTGGCCTAATATAAGGAGTTTGAAGCTTATCCAATCTTAAAATACCCATGAAATGTCTAGGCAAGAGATCCAACTGGTGAGACATCAAGGTCTGACTATGCACACTTCCAATCTTGGCTAGGTAATCAATAACCATGTTAGCTTCTATATGAATGTGAATGAATTTACATTGAAGATGGCAATAAATTAAGAGAATTTGATCCACAAACCCTTTGATTTTCCAGGGACAAAGGACTTTCTTATGTAAAACATCAATAAGAATTTTGGAATCTGATTCAATGATCAACTCATAATCCTTTAGATATTAATAGTAGGACAAACCTTGAAAACCTACAGCAACCTCAGCTTCTAAACTATAGACTGTCCTAAGGCCTTATAAAAATACGAAATGACATTTCCAAGATGGTTTCTTAAAACTCCACCTCCCCCACTGCATCCTAGGTTATCCAGAGAACATTTAAAATATAACTTTAGTTATAACACATCATACATGCGTAACATAACATCATAAAATTTTGGAGAAAACTTTGTCATAACCATACAAGAGCAACAATATCCATTAAATCATAAACTTGATACTTTTAAGCATCCTCTTACAAAGGAAGATTTTTCTTTTTATATAAGAAGATTTTAGATTTTCATAAATAAGAAAAAAAAAATTCTAAAGTACCTTATGCATAGTACTTCTTCAACCACTTACAATTGATGAACTGGAGGCAATCACTCTTTGGCTTTGAGATTTGGCAAAATCCTAATTTCCCAACATCTCAGGCCACAAATGGTTCCTCCCAATTAGATTTAAATTTTGAGGTAGACATTATCTTCCAATGATGGGTGGATGATCGAATAACTAAATCCCCAACTTTGATTTCCCTTTAGTTATCTAAGTTCTCATAAGATCGCAAGAGTTGTTAGGTATAAACTTTGAAGATTTTTTGGTCTTATCCCTATACTCATCCAAAGCTTCCAAGTGCACACGACTTGGGTTTAGGAGTAAATTATTGTTCAAATCAATTATTACAAAGGTCACTGCCAACTCCATTGGTAGGACAACCTCAATTCTATATACAAGAGAAAAGGAAGTGAACTCGGTTGGTGTCCTCTTCAAAGTTTTGTAAACCCACAAAACCATTAGTAGTTTATCATCCCAAGTCCCAGGGAGATATTACAATTTTTTTTTCTTTAGAATATTGATTAAGGATAAGAAATGGTAGAGCTATTCTGGATGATTTTATATTTGTATGTCAATAGTCCCATCTTTTTGCACACAAAATGCTTTCCATTATCTGTGAGAATGACCTTTGGGATGCCAAACCTTCAAATGATGTACTTGTGAATGAATTGGGTGGTCACTTGAGTAGTTATTCTCCTTAAGGGTATCACCTCTGCCTATTTAATGTACAACTCTGTAGCAACTAAAAGAAAAGCCTTTAATCGAGAAGCTGGGGCATGCACTATGTTTCCATACACTTGTCATGATTTACACCGCTTCACAAAGTAAATGGAGTCAACTTTGATTTATGGGCCAATAATACCTTAATGTCATTAACTGATCATATAGATTGACTACACCCTTGTGTGATGGTTTACGAGGCTCTTTTAGAACCTTTTCTATTTCTTCCTTGGTAACACACCTTAGGGTTTCTCATTGTATCTTTTTATGTACAACTCCCCTTTAACTAGGAAAAAGAGATCAACATATTTATTCAAGTATATCTCATTTGCTTATTGATATGCCAAGTATAGCCTCGTCCATAGTTATGTTACCTCGGCCAAGGCCAACCATCACCAATCCATACAGAATAAGGAATTATGACTCGGGTTGAACTGACTCGTCCCCGGCCAATGGATCATCACAGGGAACCTCAACCTCAGTCTGGAAGACTAGTCAATATGCCTTGCCTCATTAATCCCATGAACTATCACCCTCGTCCTCGGCCATCATCCGAACAACGAAGACATGACCTGACAGCCCAATAAGACATGTGTCATTCCCTAAGTGGACCATAGTTCAACAACTCAACCTCGGCTTGGACAGATGATCGAGGGTGGAAAACTGGTAGAGCGCATGGATTGGGGAATGCATGAGAGTGTGCACGTGGGTTACAGATCCCACATGTACCAAAATTATTACAACAACATCCCCCTCACACGTGAGGGAATATTTGATCATCATCACTTACATGTGATAGAGACATCCATCTCTTCATCACTGGCTAGGAACACATTCTTATTACGTGCTTAGGGGGGGGGGGGTACCCTACACCCCTTATGAACTCTAAATAATTATCTTCTGCATCTTTATAAAGGATCGATCAATATAAACCCTAGCTAAAACTCTGTCAAAATGGTAGTAGAGAGAAAAAGCTTGAGTATTCTGTATCCCAAGGACATTAATGTCATTTTTTAGTGGATTTCACCCACACTCACACAGTAGAGTAGGCCAAGATTGGCTGAACCACTTATATTTTGTGTTATCTCCCTCTTTTCCTCATCTCTTTTCTGTTTACACTCCATTATTACACTGTTTTGAGCTTGAACACTAACATTGATTTGGTGATACCATTTATGGTATTATCAATCTGGCACCGTCTATGGGAACAAAGTATATATTCTTCATCATATTTGTTTAGCTTGTACTCATCGGATTCTTTGGTGATGATCCAGCTCCACTCAAGTGGACTTATATCACCATTGCAAGAGATCCAATTGAGCTTCTTAAGCTTTTCTTCAGATTTCTAGCTTTACCAGTTCATCAAAGATATGGCCTCCGATCAGCCTTTGGGCATTGGTTCAAGCTCCATCCAAGACCCTCCCCAGTCAGAAATGGCTGAGGTGGTGGTGGCACTACGCTCATTGGTGGGCAGCCATGAAAGATCCAAGAGCAGCTTACTGCATTCATCCATAATATTATGACTAGACCTGCTGAAACCGAAGATAAGATGATACCTCCGACTATCATAGAAGTCCACCCAGATCCAATGGCCAGGGGACCACCCCAGGCCCCGGACAAAGAGGTGCCTCCACAGCAACGGCATAGAGACGTGGCCAACCCTAGGAGTTTATGACAAGGAGGCCAGGTCAGGAATGCAATGATAATGAGGACGATATGGAATGCTGGGAGACGTATAAGATTTCTAAAAACACTATACATTCGCTTTAACAGAGCAGGGAAAACAGTCGTATCGATGGCCCATAGGGTGATTTGAGAAACCGTCTCTCTAGGTTCAGAAGTATTGCAGGCTCAAGGATGAATGATAGATGTGATGACTGAAGATATTTTCAAGGCCGAGAAGAGGAGAAAAACAAGGTCAATAACCGATAGAGGATGGATGGCATAGAACCTTCAGTTCTCCCATTAAACAGAGAGGGGGATGGAGACATTATTATTCAAGTTGAGAGAGAGCTTGTAAACGCAGTCGAGAGGCTATGGAGTAATTCCATACAGTGATTGGAAGGCAATATAGGGGATATACTGAAGAGTCGAGACCCTTTACAGAGGAGTTATAATGAAGGCTCCCTTTTCTGGAAAAAATTATGAGTTATCCAACCGCGTCTAAATTCAAGTCGCTGGTAGTCATGCCTAAATATGACGGAAGCACTAATCCCGTCCATCATGTGGAGATGTATCAATCCCCTACTGATATCTACTCAGTCTCGGATGAGATGAGGTGTTGATCCTTCTCCAGCACACTTACTGGTGCTGCTCACGTGTGGTTCACCTCCCTTCCCCAAAACATAATAGAAAATTTCAAGCAGTTAGCAAAGAGATTCATATATAATTTTTTATTCAGAGTGAGGCCCTAAAAGAAGATGAAACACCTGTTTTATGTTAAGTAGGGGAAGAATGAAAGTCTCGAGGAGTACATAGCTCGCTTCAATAAAGAAAAACTATAAGTCAAAGACTATGAAAAAAGCATTGTTATGACCGCCCTAATGGGAGGATTGCAGAAAGGAAAGCTCCTCTGGAAGCTAGCCGAAGATCCACTAAAATCCATGGCCAAACTTTTGGCTATAGCCAGGAAGGCTATGAATGCAGAGGAGGCAATGGCTTCCAAAATAGATGATGAGAAAGGAGCAATCAGTGGAAGTAAATTCTAGTAGTCAAAGGGTAAAGATGGTAAGAAGAGGTCGATAGACGATAAGTTTGCTGACTATACCCCATTGAAGGTCTGTTGTGAGAATATTCTGAATGAGGTAAATAATGATCGATATTTGAGATGGAAAGATAAGTCAAGAGCTCCTCCTCACAAGAGGAACAAGAATATATGGTATGAATTTCACCAAGATTATGGCCATACAACCGACAAATGTTTCGCTCAAAGATGAGATTGGAGAAATGCTAAAGGCTGGAAAGTTGAGGAAGTATGTAGATAAGAGCAGTTCAAAAGGTGTCCGAGATGACACACAGAAGAATAAGAATGATATATGCAGGCCTGATGCCCTAGGAAGCCGAGATGATGATGCTTCAAATGATGATGATGAAGAAGACCCAGTCCTCCCACCGAAGATAACTGATCCTAAGGGTCAGCTTCACATAATTACTCTCAGAGTTAAAATGATTTATGGAGGACTTACAGGCGATGGAAAGGAATTTACTGATAGGAAAGCTCATGTGGCAAAATCCAAAGCTCTCCCTCCAAAGCCTAAAGAGGTTCACTCAGCAACCGTTGAGCCGAAGAAAGTGAATAGAAAAAAAAAGTAGATATGAATACCCTGATTGTTAGTTTCTTGAGGTTGAATTTTAAATGGATCTTAGCCCCACATGATGACCTTTTGGTTATCACCACCTTGGTTCATGTGTATGAAGTCCCCAAGATATTGGTCGATGGTGGCAGCTCGACCGATGTGATGTTTTGGGATTTCTATAAGGGCCTAGGGTTGAGAAATAAGAGAATGATCCCATATCAACATCCTCGCATTGGTTTTAATGGTCAGAAGGTGTAGCCTTTGGGATTTTTTAAGATGGAAGTTAAAATGGGAAATAGTTGGCCTAAATGACTCACAAAGAAGATCAATTTTTTTGTTATGGTTGAGAACATCTACTCCGCCTACAACATAATTATGGGATGGGTAGACCCCAAGGAGTTTGAGGTCGTACCCTCAACAGTTGACCAGATAATTAAATTCCCAACTCCATATGGAGTACGGGAAGTTTAAGGTGACCAAGTTGAGGCACGTGAGTGCTACTTCAACTCGGATGAAGAGAGAGAGGCATATAATAGGTCCACTACAACTTATAACATTGACACTTTGGACCCCAGAGATGAGACCAAACTGAAAAAGGGCGAAGCCACTGAGGAAGTAGAATCCACCGTCCTTACTGAGAAGAGCATGAAAAACCCATGAAAATCGATAAGGACCTGAAAAAAGAGACTAAAGAATAGGTAGTTAAACTGATGAGGAAGAGGCAGAGAATTTTTTGTTGGAGCCATGAGAATATGCCTAGCATTGATCTTAAGGTCCTCTACCATAAGCTCAATGTGGCCAAGGGTGAAAAGCCGTCCAAACAAAGAAAGAGAGTGTACTAGAGAGAGAAATACAATTTTATCAGAGATGAGGTGTGGAAGTTGGAGAAATTCGACTTCATCAGGGAGGTTATTAACCCTGAATGGTGAGAAAATGTTGTCATCGTCCCTAAGTCCAATGGAAAATGGAGAATGTGAATTAATTTCATAGACTTGAATATGGCATGCCCAAAAACATCTTTCCCTTACTGAGGATAGACTAGATGGTTGAGGCTATAACCGATCATGAGTTGATGAGTTTCATGGATGCCTATTCAGACTATAACCATATTTGTATGGACCCAACCGATGCATAGAAGACATAATTCATTACTGACAAAGGGACCTACTATTACAAGGTCATGCTTTTTGTCCTGAAGAATGTTGGGTAGACATATTAGAGATTGGTGAATAGCATGTTTAAAGACCAGATAGGGAAAACCATGGAGGTATATGTTGACGACATGCTGACAAAGAGTTTCAAGGCTGACACTCATATGGCCGACCTTGACCAAACGTTTGATACCATGGATGAGTACCGAATGAAACTCAATCCCTCCAAGTGTGTTTTTGGTGTGGGGGAAGGTAAATTTTGGAGTTTTATTATGAACTAATTGGGGATTGAGGCCAACCCTGAGAAGATTAAAGCTTTGATTGAGATGAAGTCCCAAAAATCCATAAAAGATGTTCAAAAATTAACTGGACGAGTAGCACCATTGAAAATGTTCGTATCCAGAGCTACTGATAAGTGTCTCCCATTATTCAAAGTATTTAGGAAAGCTTTTGAGTGGAATGAAGTGTGTGAGAGAGACTTCCATGAGTTAAAGGCTTATCTCGGCTCGCCACTTTTTTATCTCGGCCTTTTCAAGGTGAAATGTTATATCTGTACCTGGCCAAATCAGAGTTGATCATCAGTGCTGCAATCATCAGAGATGAGGACGGTGTGCAAAAGACAGTATACTTCAATAGTGAATCCCTCCAGGGGGCAAGAAGAGATATCCTAAGATGGAGAAGCTGGCCTACGCATTAATTCATGCCTAGAGGAAAATGAAACCATATTTTTAGGCGCACACTATGGTCATCCTCACCGACTCTCCTCTCAGACAGGTCATCCATAAACTTGAGAAATCGGGTAGGTTGATGGTTTACTCAATAGAGTTGGGAGAATTTGAAATTATGAAAGGGAAGAATTTGGTAAATTTCACCGCTGAGTTCACCTAGGATGAGGCCGATATTGAAGAGTTGACAAACCCAGTACTAGAGTGAGAAAAAATAAATAAAAGCCTGGCTGAGGACAAGACGACCATGGCAAGAGGTAGAGTGAATGAGAACGAAGAAGAGAGATATATTTTCAAGAATGGAACCCTAAAAGAGGGTTCTTTTTCCAAGGAAGGTACTATTTGGAATTTATTTGTTGACGGCTCTCCATGCGAAGCTGAAAGTGGAACAGGCTTGATCGTGTCATCCCCAAATGGGACCAACATCGAATATGCTCTGAGGTTCAGTTTTAAGGCTTCCAATAATGAATCGGAGTATGAGGCTCTTTTGGCAGGACTCTCACTCGCTAGAGAATTGAACGTCAGCCAATTTTTAGTTCACAGTGACTCCAAATTGATAGCGAATAAGATATTGGGAGTATATGAAGCCAACAATGATAAAATGTCAAAGTAATTGATAAAGGTGAAGACATCGCTGGAAATTTTCAAGTAGGTGAAGCTAAAAAGGATCTCCCTCAACTAGGCAACATCCGGGTTGATTCCTTTGTGAGATTAGCCTCCGCCACTAGGACAGAGATTAAAAGGTCGGTGCCGGTAGAGATTATATATTTTCCGACCATTGAAGAGGAGGATAACATTATGGAGTTTTGTTTGAACTTGAACCTGGGAGATTCATGGATGGACCCTATCATCCAATACATCAGAGGCGGGGAGATGTTAAATTCAAAAGATAAGAGAAGGAAATTAAGATACAAAGCGATGAAGTTCTCCATTATAGGAGAAGCCCTCTACAAAAAGGGATTCCTCCCCCTACTCAGATGTGTCCATCCGTCTGAGATGGAGTATGTACTGAAGGATGTGCATGAGGGGTCTTGCTTCAGCTACATAGGAGGAAGGTCATTGGCACAGAGAATTGTCACTCAAGGATATTCGTGGATGACATTGGCCAAGGATGCAGTTAGTTATGTGAAGAAATGTGACAAGTGCCAAAGGTTTGTCAGCATCCCCCATCAACCTCACCAACCTTTAACTTCTATCACTTCCCACTAGCCATTTGAAGTCTGTGGGATTGACTTGGTAGGAACGTTCCCAAGGGTCTTAGGTAATTATTGATATCTGATAGTAGCTATCGACTATTTTTTTGAGTGGTTGGAGGCTGAGTCAATGATCACCATAACAGAGAGGAAGACCTTCCAATTTATTTGGAAGAACATTATTTGTATATATGGCCTACCAAACACTTTGATCTTACACAATGGGAAGTAGTTTAAGAATATATCCTTGGAGATGTACTGCGAGAGGGTCGGCATTAAGAAGTTCCTTTCAACTCCTGGCCGACCCCATGCCAATGGGAAAACTGAGGTGATGAATAGAACAATCCTTGATGCAATTAAGAAAAAAAATTGAAAGATGCCAAAGGAATATAAACTGAAGAGGTGCACATCGTCCTATGGGATTATAAGACGATGGAGAAAACACCAACGGGGATACCATGTTCATGATGGCCTATGGTTCAGATGCCATGGTGCCGACAACGATTGGTCTTCCAAATCACAGAGTATAAACATATGACCCAAAGGAGAATACTGTAGAGGGCAGATTGGATCTAGACCTAATAGAAGAAAGAAGAGAGGATGTTGAGGTTAGGAAAGCTACCTATCAGCAGAGAACAACAAAATTCTATAATAAGAGAGTTAAGGCCCGACCATTGGCAATAGGATACCTAGTTATAAAGAAGACTTGGAAAAAGCTAAACAAACTCCATCCCAACTGGCATGGCCCCTACAGAGTCATCAAAGAGGTGGTTTCGAAAACATATCGTCTTGAGAACTTGGAATGAGAGCCATTCTCCAACCCTTGGAATGCCGAGCATCTCAAAAAGTATTATCATTAGGAATTTTGTATGAATTTATTTTATCTATGTAATAATGTATGAAAAGAAATTTATGAATATAAAATTTCCCAAGTGTTCTCTCCTATTTTGTTGTATGAGTAGTCCACATTGTATGTATCAGTTCATCCTTAGCTATGGAACATCATTCATGGTGAGGTAGCTTTAACTCACTCTCAGTGACATGACAGTCTGGATAGGGTTAACCTTATCCATGGACTCTCAATAACTCCGAGAGGGGGGGACAACATCTTAAACATCATTAATTTGTTGGAAAAACTCTCTCGATCGAGATGACACTATATGGACGAGATAACTCTTGTACATACACTCTCAAAATAATGAGAGGGGACTTGTGATATAACACCATAATTCGGTGAATTCAAATTCAAAAATCACTTTATTTTGGTTCATCTTAAAACATCATTAATTTGGTGGAAAAACTCTCTTGGCCGAGAAGATAGTGCATGGATGAGATAGCTTTCGTACATACATTCTCAAAATGACAAGAGGGGACTTGTGATATAACACCATAATTTGGTGAATTCAAATTCAAAAAACACTTGATTGTGTTTCATCTTAAACATCATTAACTTGGTGTAAAAATTCTCTCGGCCGAGACAACAGTGCATGGATGAGATACCTCTCATCTATACACTCTTAAAATGACAAAAGGGGATTTATGATATAACACCATAGTTTGATGAATTCAAATTCAAAAACCAATTTATTGTGGTTCATCTTAAACATCATTAATTTGGTGGAAAAACTCTCTCAGTCAAGACGACAATGCATGGACGAGATAACTCTCCTGCATACACTCTCAAAACGAGGAAATGGGACTTGTGATATAACACCATAATTTGGTGAATTCAAATTAATCATTTATACTTATCTCGTCTAAGGATGAGACGATGTGTGAAAAAAGGTTGTTAATTGGTGATCTCAAGATTATAAGCCATTTAATTATGGTTACTTGTTAAAACATTATAAGCATCCAGACATTCAAATAAATAAAGACAACTCATAAGTACGAGAGGAAACAACATTCATTCATTCATTCCAAATATCAAGAAAAATCTAGTTCAAATACAAATTCAGAATTGTTCACAAAAAAGATATTAAAAATAAAAGGTATCGGTCACAGAAGACCACCCTATAAAGCTGAATCCACATTTTAGGAAGACTCCCGAACACCTTCGTCGACTTGAGTTTGCTTAGCATTGATGGTTGACCCTATGGCATCTCCCTCGACCCGAGCCTGGATGGATGGAGCATTGATATCAACTTCAAGTGGGTCTTCGACCATCACGTCATCTCCCTCGACTGCAAGTAAGGATTCAACGTATTCTAGCATCGACTTCATGTAAGGATCGTCCATGTCAGGAGCTTACAACTCGGATCTAATAGAGTATACGACCTCAGCAAACCTAGTGACGACCCATCTGCAGGCCGTCTTAAGACCTCTCTTAAAATACTCCATGCTGAAGTCGAGAAACTCATCAGATGATTTATATGATTCTATGGCCTCATCTTTGATCTCCTGAATAGCCTCAGCCGATAGAGCCTCATCCTTGGCTTTGGTGATGGAAGCAGTGATATACCCGTTTATATCCTCGGCTTAGATGAGGATTACCTCCACAACGGACGACCCTAAGAGGGGCCGACCCCTCACCAGACCCCAGCTGGCCTCCACCAGGCCGAGACGACCCTACGAGGCGCCGACCCTCCACCAGGCTATAGCCGACCCTACGAGGGGCCGACCCTCCACCAGGCTCCAGACGACCCTACGAGGGGCCGACCCTTCCCCAGGCTCCGGACGACCCTACGAGGGTACGACAGTACGAGGCCAGAATCAATCCAGACTCACTACCGGAAGAAACTTTGCCCTCGGCCTCGTCTCATAGGCCGAGGGTGACATCATGACAGCGCGTGGTTCGGGACATGCGTGGAACAGTGCGCGTCAGACTCATATGACACGTGGCAGACCGTTATAACCGAATCACACCCTCACGTGAGGGAATATTATGTCATCATTTGGCATCTACAGGTGTCAACAGGGGATTGGTTAGATCATCATTCACATGCACCATGCTTACTTGGGGGGTACACTACACCCTCCAAGACCTATATATACTTGTCACCTACAACCCTACAAGGGATCGATCAATGAACAGTAGCCCTAGCTAAAACACTGCTTGTACACACAGTAGAGAGAGAGAGAGGGTTATGTGCATTGTATCCAAGGCCATTAGTGCCCATACTTAGTGGATCACACACTCACAGTGGATGTAGGCCAAATTGGCTGAACCACTATACATCATTGTCTTATTTCCTCATATACTCATCCCCTTCTACATACTTATACACTCATACATCTCTATGGCTGCCATGGCCGCTACTATTTGAGCTCATTATCACTTATACGGTGGTGCTAAATCTTAGCATCATCAGTTTGGCGCCGTCTGTGGGAAAAGAAGACATCTCTTCCTGTGTACAGCTTGACCTCACTGGGCACTCTGGTGGTGAACCAACACTCCCCCTGAGAGGAGGTGTTTCACCATTGAAAGAGACCCACTAAGGTTCCCAAGCTAACCAGTATTTTCTTCAGTTCAGCTTTTCATAGCTCAAGCACATGGCACCTGAGATGCCACCGCCACCACTTCCCCCGCCGGATGAGGGGGGAAGACCCAGTTCCAGTCAGCCGCCGCCTCAGTCTGAGATGGCTGATATGGCGGCAACCCTAAAATCTCGGGCAGCAAGCCAGCGGATGATGCAGGAGCAGTTCACAGCTCTAAGCCAGAACATACTAAGAGCACCATGGGTTTCGCTTGAGATGATTACTCCGGCAGTAGCTCCAGGATAGCATGAGGCCAGGGGACCACCCCAGGCACCACGCAAAGACCTTCCACCCCCTCAGCGGCGTAGGGATGTTGCTGACCCCCGGTGTCTACGCCTGGGGAGGCAGGAAAACCCTTGCCCTGAGGATAGGTATGGAGATCTGGAGGGAGAGGAGGCTCCTATAAAGTGCTGGGAACCTTACGAAGTCTCCAACAACACTGTACGACCCCTCCAGGACAGTAGAGGGAAGTGTGGGAGACCAAACCCTGATGATCGTCCAAGAGGCTCTGCTTTTGATCGCTTGAGCAGGGGGTCGGCCTTTGAGAGACTAGGCCCAGTAAATGACCTGCGAGAATAGTTGTCTAGGCCAAGGAGTGCTGCAAGATCCAGGAGGGAGGCAGCCGATGGCCGACCCCGAGGACGAGATGATGGCCAAAGGGAAGTAAACAGCCGACACAGGCCTGCTGCAGCAGAACCCTCCGTCCACCTCGGAGAGGCAGCAGGGGATAACATCGGCCAGGCTGACCCTGTGAGGCCCTGGAATGACTCAATCCAGCGGTTAGAGGATAAGATTGGTGATATATTGAAGAGCCGAGACCCTCTTCAGAAGGGATACACCATAGGCTCACCCTTTGTGGCAAAGATAGTCAACTTCCCCACGCCGTCAAAGTTCAAGCCACCTATGGTCACCCCAAGGTATGACGGGAGCACCAACCCCGTCCACCACGTGGAGATGTATCAGTCGGCGGCAGACATATACTCTATCTCAGATGAGATGAGGTGTCATGCCTTCTCTGGTACCTTGACAGGGGCTGCGCATGTCTGGTACACGTCTCTTCCAAAAAATTCCATTGGAAACTTTAAGCAGTTGGCAGACCTGTTCATCCATAATTTCTGCTTTGGGGTGAGGCCACAGAAGAAGACCACACACCTGCTCTATGTTAAGCAGGGAAAGAATGAGACTCTGAGAGACTACATAGCCAAATTCAATAAAGAGAAGCTGGAGGTGGAAGACTATGAGGAGAGCATAGCTATGACAGCCCTGATTGGAGGGATCCAAAAGGGGAAGCTATTATGGAAGCTTGCCGAAGACCCTCCGAGGACGATGGCTGAGCTGTTGTCAACAGCAGGGAAGGTGATGAACGCCGAAGAGGCGATGGCCGCAAAACATGAAGACGAAAAAGGAGGTGCAAGTGGGAGTAAGTACCCTAAGAAGAACAAAGAGGGGAAGAAGAGAACCATGGATGATAAGTTCGCGGGGTACACCCCTCTAACGGTCAGCTGTGAAAAGATCCTCAATGAGATAAAGAGTGACCGGACACTGAAGTGGCCTGAGAAGCTGAGGGCAGCCCCCGGCAAGAGAAATAAGAACCTGTGGTGCGAATTTCACCAAGACCACGGTCACGTGACGGATAAATGCTTCGCTCTGAAAGACGAGATTAAGAAGATGCTGAAGGAAGGGAAGCTCAGAAAGTACGTCGACAAAGCCGATTTCAAGAGGGGCCGAGGGGACGACCCCAGAAAGAAGCGAGTCGATGCCTGCAGAGAAGGTCCTCAAAAAAGAGGGGACGACCCTTCTGATGATGAGGACGACCCTGACCTCCCGCCGAGAGACGACCACGGTCCTGTCAAGAGGCTCAATATGATCTCGCTCAGTGTAGGAATGATCTCCGGGGGTTTAGCAGGAGGAGGGTCTGAGGTCGCTGACAGGAAGGCCCATGTTGCTGAGGCTAAGGCAGTGACGAAGATGGTGCACTCAACCTTCCTAAAGGTCAAGTCAGAAAAAAGGAAGAAGGTTGACATGGACACTTTGATAGTGGGATTTTCAAGGATGGACTTCAAAGGCCTCTTGTCCCCGCATGATGACCCTCTTGTCATCACTACCAGGGTGCACGGGTGCGAAGTGCCGAGGATCCTGGTAGATGGGGGCTCATCCGCAGATGTGATGTTTTGGCCATGCTTCAAGGCCTTGGGCCTCAGTCGTGCCAGACTTGTCCCATACCATCATCCATTGATTGGGTTCAGTGGGGAGAAGGTTCACCCCCTGGGAATATATGAGGCTGATGTCAGGATGGGGGACGAATGGCCGAGATGGCTCACCAAGAGGGTCAGTTTCTTTGTGCTGGATGAGCATGTGTTTTCGGCATACAACATCATACTGGGACGTGTGGCCCTCAAGGGGTTTGAAGCTGTGCCATCCACAGTCCACCAGATGGTTAAGTTCCCTACCCCTTATGGGGTGGGGGAAGTTCAGGGAGACCAGACGACAGCGAGAGAGTGCTACTACAACTCCGCTGAAGAAAGGGAGGCACACAAGAGGGCTACAGCCACTTACAACATTGATACCCTAGACCCCAGAGACGAGACGAAGCTCAAAAAAGGAGAGGCCGCTGAGGAGGTAGAACCCATCATCCTCGATGAGGATGACCCGGGAAAAACCGTCCAAGTTGGCAAGTCTCTGAAGCCCAGTATCAAGGAAGACCTCATCAAACTGTTGAGGAGAAGGAGAAGCGTCTTCGCGTGGAGTCATGTAGATATGCCAGGGATCGACCCTGAAATCATGTGCCACAAACTCAATGTGGTAGAGGGAGTGAAGCCGGTAAAGCAGAAGAGGAGGATTTACTCTAGAGAGTAGTATGAGGTCATCAGGGATGAGGTTAAAAAATTAGAAGACGCTGAATTTATCAGAGAGGTCATCTACCCTGAGTGGCTGTCCAATGCAGTCATCGTCCCAAAGGCCAACGGCAAGTGGAGAATGTGCGTGGACTTCACAGACCTCAACAAGCATTGTCCCAAAGACAGCTTCCCTCTCCCCCGCATCGACCAAATGGTGGACGCTACCGCAGGCCATGAGCTCATGAGTTTCATGGATGCCTACTCAGGGTATAACCAGATTTTCATGAACCCTGAGGACTCGGAGAGGACCGCCTTCATCACTGACAAGGGGACATACTGTTATAGGGTCATGCCCTTTGGCCTAAAAAATGCGGGGGCAACGTACCAGCGCCTCGTAAACAAAATGTTCGAAGACCAAATTGGGAAGTCTATGGAGGTTTACGTAGATGACATGCTGACTAAGAGTCTGAAGGCAGAGGATCATGTGGCAGACCTGGAAAGGACCTTTAATACAATGGACAAATACAAAATGAAGCTCAATCCGGCCAAGTGTGTCTTCGGGGTCAGAGCGGGGAAGTTCTTGGGGTTCATTGTCAATCAAAGAGGCATCGAGGCCAATCCTGAAAAGATAAAGGCCCTTATCGAGATGAAGACCCCCAAGTCCATTAAAGACGTTCAGAGGCTCACAGGGAGAGTGGCTGCCTTGAACAGATTTGTGTCAAGGGCTACAAACAGGTGTCTACCATTCTTCAAGATCCTCAGGAAGGCCTTCGAGTGGAGTAAAGAGTGTGATGAGGCTTTCAGGGAGCTAAAATCATACTTAGGGTCTCCCTTGCTGCTGTCACGACCCGTGCAGGGTGAACGACTTTACGTGTACCTTGCTGTCTCAGAGTCCGCTATCAGTGCAGCAATCGTAAGAGACGAAGACGGGATACAGAAGCCTGTGTATTTCAACAGCAAGTCACTCCAGGGGGCAGAGCAAAGATACCCGAGGATGGATAAGTTGGCCTATGCCTTGATCCATGCCTCAAGGAAGATGAAACCGTACTTCCAATCCCATACTATGGTCATCCTTACTGACTCTCCTCTTAGGCAGGTCCTACACAAGCCTGAAAAGTCAGGAAGGCTAATGACCTGGGCTATAGAGCTGGGGGAGTTCGACATTGTGTATCAGCCTAAGACAGCCATTAAGGGGCAGGCCTTGGCAGATTTCGTGGCTGAATTTACTTGGGAGAGTGACGTGGCCGAGGGTGAGGGTCTAAGCCAGACAGATACCCAGCAAGGTAGGCTCACCGACCCTCCTGCAGATACGGCTGAGACAAGCACCGCTAGAAGAAAGGTGGCTGAAAATGAAGAGGGAGGATACCTTTTTAGACAAGGGTCACTCATCGAGGGAAATTTTTCGGAGGAACATGCTGTGTGGAGTCTCTTCGTCGACGGGTCCTCTTGCGAAAGCGGGAGCGGAGCTGGATTGATAGTGTCAGCACCCGACGGCACAGACATCGAGTACACCATGAGGTTCAATTTCAAAGCCTCCAACAATGAGGCTGAGTATGAGGCCTTGATAGCTGGCCTTTCATTGGCTAAGTCCCTTAGTGTCGGCCAAATTTTGGTTCACAGTGATTCAAGGCTGGTGGTGAATCAGATACTAGGAGCCTACGAGGCCAAAGACGAGAGGATGGCTAGGTATCTTGAGAAGGTGAGGTCATTGCTGAAAAACTTTAAAGAAGTGAAATTCAAGAGGATACCTAGGCTCGACAATGGTCGTGCTGACGCCCTTGCAAGGTTGGCCTCAGCTACTAGGACAGACATAAGGAGGACAGTCCTGGTAGAAATCTTGCTTCGACCAACTATCGAAGACGACGAGGGAACACTTGGCATTTGTATGAATGTTTCTCAAGAACCTTCATGGATGGATCCTCTGATCAGATACATTAAAGGGGGAGGGATGCCAGAAGCAAGCCAAGAGAGGAAGAAGCTGAGATACAGGGCTGCAAAGTTCACTGTCATCGGAGACACGCTGTACAAAAAGGTGTTTCTGCTCCCCTTACTTAGGTGTGTGCATCCTTCAGAAGTCCCTTCCATTTTGCAAGATGTGCATGAAGGGTCGTGCTCAAGCCACATTGGGGGTAGATCCTTGGCAAAGAGGGTGATCACCCAAGGCTACTGGTGGCCGACCTTAGGAAAAGATGCTGCCGCATATGTTAAAAAGTGTGATAAATGCCAAAAATTTGCTACCATCCCTCACCAACCTCATCAGCCCCTCACCTCCATTACATCCCCATGGCCGTTTGCAGTGTGGGGGATTGACCTGGTAGGACCCTTACTGAGGGCAGTCAATAACTATCGGTTCCTCATCGTAGAAATTGACTACTTTTCAAAGTGGGTAGAGGCCGAATCGATAGCCACGATTACAGAGCAGAAGACCTTCCAGTTCATCTGGAAGAATGTGATATGCAGATATGGTCTACCCAACACCCTCATCTCGGATAACGGGACCCAGTTCAAGAATGCCTCTCTGCAGAAGTACTGTGAGAGGGTAAGTATCAAACAATTTTTCTCCACCCCAGGCCGACCTCAGGACAATGGGCAAACCGAAGTTACGAATAGGACAATCCTAGATGGGATTAAGAAGAGGCTTGAGGAGGCAAAAGGAAGATGGGTCGAGGAGTTATATGCAGTGTTGTGGGCGTACAGGACGACAGTAAGGACCTCTACTAGGGAGACCCCATTCATGTTAGCTTATGGATCAGAAGCAGTCATCCCCACCGAAGTCGAGTTTCCCACTCATAGGGTCCAAGTGTATGACCCCCAGGGAAATACAGAAGAGAGGAGACTTGACCTGGACTTGATTGAGGAAAGAAGGGAGGATGCTGAGATAAGGCAGGCTTCCTACCAACAGAGGACCGCAAGGTTCTACAATTAGAGGGTGAAGCATAGGCCCATCGCAGTGGGGGACTTGGTCCTCAAGAAGACTTGGCAAAAGCCCAACAAGCTTCACCCTAATTGGCATGGCCCATATAGGGTCATCGATGAAGTCATCCCTGGGACCTACAAGCTAGAAAACCTGGAGGGGGAACCTTTCTCAAACCCCTGGAATGCAGATCATTTGAAAAAATACTACCAGTAGTGTTGCAAGGTCTTGATAAGCCATAGTTGTAATAAGCATTGTTTCGACAGAACACATTGAAGATTAATGAGAAGTATCAGTGTTTCCCTCATCCAGTGGTTATCAGTTCTAGTATACATGCAAAGAAGTTGAACCCTCGGCTATAATGAGGATCAATGGAGGGGACAACCCCACCACAGTCCTAAAAAAAGACGAGGGTAGACTGTTAAAAACCATTAATTTGGTAAGTTGAACCCTCGGCTATAATGAGGATCAGTGGAGGGGACGACCCCACCACAGTCCTAAAAAAAGACGAGGGTAGACTTCGTTATAATCCATTAATTTGGTAAGTTGAACCCTCGGCTATAATGAGGACCAGTGGAGGGGACGACCCCTCCACTGCCCTCAAGAAAGACGAGGGTAGACTTCATATATACCATTAAATTGGGTAGTTGAACCCTTGGCTATAATGAGGACCAGTGGAGGGGACGACCCCTCCACTATCCTCAGGAAAGACGAGGGTAGACTACATAAATACCATTAATTTGGTTAGTTGAACCCTCGGCTATAATGAGGACCAGTGGAGGGGACGACCCCTCCACTATCCTCAGGAAAGACGAGGGTAGACTACATAAATACCATTAATTTGGCAAGTTGAACCCTCGGCTATAATGAGTACCAGTGGAGGGGACGACCCCTCCACTGCCCTCAAGAAAGACGAGGGTAGACTACATAAATACCATTAATTTGGTAAGTTGAACCCTCGGCTATAATGAGGACCAGTGGAGGGGACGACCCCTCCATTGTTCTCAAGAAAGACGAGGGTAGACTTCGTTAAAATCCATTAATTTGGTAAGTTGAACCCTCGGCTATAATGAGGACCAGTGGAGGGGACGACCCCTCCACTGTTCTCAAGAAAGACGAGGGTAGACTTCGTTAAAAATCATTAATTTGATTATTTGAACCCTCGGCTATAATGAGGCCTGACCTCAAAAAGACGAGGGAAGGGTTAGTATCATCATCATCAACGAAGAAGCAAATTAGCAAGGAACAAACCATAACAGAATTAAATATGGAAGACAGCAGTTATGGGAGACAGTTGTGAAAGGAAGAGACGATGGTATTAATATAAAGCATCAAGTGTTTTACAATACATAGAACAAAAACATAAAAATGAGGGTATGGGCCACAGACGGCCACCCTAAGAGATGATATCAGAAGGCAGAGCCTCAACATCAATGGGAATGGCCTCCTCTGTTACCAGCACCAGATGATCTTCAGATGTACCGACCCCTTCGAGCTGGACTTGGGACTCCACCTGGTTGAGGGCCTCGGCAATTAGGGGATCGTCCAATTGAACACCCTCCAGTGAAGGGCGAACAAAGGAAACCACATCGCCAAATTTGAGGACGACCCATCGGCAGGCCGTCCTAATCCCCCTTTCAAGATATTCAAGGCCGAAGCCTTGAAATTCATCTGAAGTCTTGTATGCCTCCACAGCATCAGCCTCAGCTTTCTTGATGGATGCTTCCAGATCAGTCTTATGCTGGGCCTCTAGGTTGATCAGAGCCTCGTCCTTGTCCTTGATCAACAAGTCCTTGTCCTTGATCAACAAGTCCTTAGCCTGCAGATCGGCGTCATGTTGCTTCGTCAGCTCATCAAGGACTCTAGCGTGCTCAGTCCTTGTGCTCTCCAGCTCGGCCCTAGCAGTGTCCAACTCTGTCCGTAGGTCAGCCTCGTGTTGAATGGCCCTCTCAGCTTCATGGAATTTCTATTGGTTCTCAGCCATCCACTTGGTGGCTGAGGTGAGGGCACAGACGGACTGCAAGAAAAAATGAACAAATGTCAAGAGGGGCCGAGGGAACAGTTAATGAAAGAATGAAATTAAAGGTCGAGACCAATACCTGAGCAAGGGAGTGCAGACCGAAGTCGTACACTTTAGCTGGAGGCATCTTTGCCAAGAACTCGAAGTCAGAGGCCGATGGTACAGAGAACATCGAGGCCTTGGCCGCCCTCAAGTTGGCAATAAGGGATGAGGGGTCGGCCCTCAGATGGGACAGATTCTGAGACCAGAAGGCCCCCATGCTCGACGAAGAGGTCGTACCCTCAGAGGCTTCGACCCTTGCCCTCGTCCTTGGATCAGGCCGATGCTCAACAGGAGTCTCAGGCTCCTTCCTCTTGTGGCTATCAGAGGTCGGCTCAACAACCGTCGGCCCTAAGGCCCTTGTCTTCTTTGGAGCTTGCTGAGGCTCCTTCCCCTTTTTCTTCGACAAACCAGCAAGTAGGCTTGGAGCAGTCATTTCCCAGAGGTAGTCTGGTGTACCTGCAGGACGATCTGATAAGACGACGACATGTCAGAAAAGTTCAGAGATAAAGAGAGCACTTCAAAAATAAGTAAAGAAGGGAAAATGTTTAGTATAACTCACATAGTTCTGTCAGAGGGCCGACCCTCAGACCAGCTTCTTTAAGGAAGCGGGGGGTCATCAGATCTTCAAACTTTGGGATCTCACCCTCTCTCCCTCGTCCCCTCAGATACTCAACAATATCCCTTTCCTCCAGGCTAAGTTCGGGGTCTGATCTAGCTTTCATTGAGGGATTAGACCATTTGTTAGGGACCCTCGGACCGTCGGCAGAAGGGGATGCCTCGGCAGAGCTCTCCCATGCCCCAGATATGAAGAAGAACCTCTTTTTCCAATCATTATTGGAAGTTTGAGCCACCTGGAGCAGCTTCTTCTCAAACCTTCTCGCCCCCAGATGATAGTATCCGGGCTGTTTAGATGAAGAGGTGATATTGTAGCAGGCCAAGAACACATCGGACGAGGGCTCATCAGTGAAAGAATTTTTCCACAAAGAGATATACCCCAGAATCGTCCTCCAAGAGTTGGGTGGAAGTTGCGAGGGAGAGACGCCCAGAGCCGACAGAATATCTACAATGGCAGGGTGGAAGGGAAGTCTGACACCTACTTTAAACATTTGCTCGTAGACTACAACCTCTCCCTCTTCACCCTCAAAAACCCTCTCAGCCTCAGAGGGCATCCTCATAGTTACCCCAGAGGGCACTCCGTAAATATGCCTCCATATCAGAAGGTCCCTATCCCTAACAGAGGAGATAAAAGACGAGGCATGGGAGGTATCAACCTCATCATCTGTATCGTCGTCCTCGTCCTCACCCCCTTCCCCCTCATCACCTGCAGGAGGGCCCTGAGGAAAAGCCACTTGGAAGGCATTGGGGGAAAGAGTTGTCACAGGGACAGCCTCAGAGGGAATCGTACCCTCGGCCTCTCGGGGAGGGCTAAGATCAGACGTGTCCCTTCTACCAGACGCCTCGGCACCAGTTGGAGAGGAGGTTCTCTCGTCCATTTCACTTGGTTTGGGAGTGTCGGCAGGACGAGACGACGACCCACAAGACTCAGAGGGTTCAGATGGTCTTATGGTGGCAAGAGGAAGAGGAAAGATGGGTCGTACCCAATTAGGGTCGGCCCCTCGTCTCCTCTCTTCCTCCTCCTCTATTCGTCTGATCTCTGCAAAGAGTTTTTCTCTCAAGGGTGGGAATTCAGACACTAGGTTGTAAAGCCTCCTAAGCATTAAAGGGAAGACCCTACACTTAGAGAAATTATACTAAACTTGGCTAATTCAACTACAAACACTTGGGGGGATTGACCAAGTTTGACTTTTAGATTAAACAAAGAACTCAAAGTTTTCATCAAGAACATTCAAAGAACCAGTGGCCGGAGAAGACACCGGAAAAAGCTATGGGGTAACTCAAAAGAAAGTGCTGCCCTACGACCCTAAAAAAATAAACAGAAATGAAGACAAAGGAAAGATCTTAATGAAGGAGAATACCTGATAATGAGGGAGAGTAATGCTGCTGAGACCTGACGAAACGAAGGCTGCAAGTGGCGAAGCTTACTAGTTCTAGAGAGAGAATAGACTTGGGCGCGAAGAAGAAGAAGATGAAGAGAGAGAGTTTGAAAATCTCTTAAATAATTTGGTAATGAGTGGACCCATTTACCAAAGAAAGATATAATTAGGGCACAAGGCCCCAAGCGTACTGTGCAGCCGCCCTGCCTTGGAAACTGGAACAGCAATGAGTATCTGCACAGGTGTCACTCACCTAACTGATCACACGTGTCTCGAATTCAGCAAATATCCCTCAGCCATCTCAATGACACCTATGGCTAAGGGCTGGGGGGTGATTGATATACCCGTTTATATCCTCGGCTTAGATGAGGATTACCTCCACAACAGACGGTCCTAAGAGGGGCCGACCCCTCACCAGACCCCAGCTGGCCTCCACCAGGCCCAGACGACCCTACGAGGGGCCGACCCTCCACCAGGCTCTAGCCGACCCTACGAGGGGCCGAACCTCCACCAGGCTCCAGACGACCCTATGAGGGGCCGACCCTTCCCCAGGCTCCGGACGACCCTACGAGGGTACGACAGTACGAGGCCAGAATCAATCCAGACTCACTACCGGAAGAAACTTTGCCCTCGGCCTCGTCTCATAGGCCGAGGGTGATATCATGACAGCGCGTGGTTCGGGACACGCGTGGAACAGTGCGCGTCAGACTCATATGACACGTGGCAGACCGTTATAACCGAATCACACCCTCACGTGAGGGAATATTATGTCATCATTTGGCATCTACAGGTGTCAACAGGGGATTGGTTAGATCATCATTCACATGCACCATGCTTACTTAGGGGGTACACTACACCCTCCAAGACCTATATATACTTGTCACCTACAACCCTACAAGGGATCGATCAATGAACAGTAGCCCTAGCTAAAACACTGCTTGTACACACAGTAGAGAGAGAGAGAGGGTTATGTGCATTATATCCAAGGCCATTAGTGCCCATACTTAGTGGATCACACACTCACAGTGGATGTAGGCCAAATTGGCTGAACCACTATACATCATTGTCTTATTTCCTCATATACTCATCCCCTTCTACATACTTATACACTCATACATCTCTATGGTTGCCATGGCCGCTACTATTTGAGCTCACTATCACTTATACGGTGGTGCTAAATCTTAGCATCATCAAGCAGTAAGGTCTTTAGAGTGTTGGGAAGACAAAGCAGTGAAAGCTTCACCCTTCTCCTTAAGAAGCTTTTCTTTGGTCTTCAAGGACTCGTCTTTATCTTTCAAGGTATCAAGGGACTTCTTGTAGTCAGATCGGCTATCCTTGATCTTTTTCTTCATCTCTTCCTCAGACTTTAAGGCCCTATCGACTTCCTGAACCTTGAGTAGTTCTTATAAATCCACTTTGTGGCTGAGGAGAGAGCATATACAGACTGTAGAAGAATGATAAAAATGTCAAAAAATAATTAAGTAGTCAAATACGAGGTAGAAATTCTCATGAAGAAGTAAGTACATGGGCCATGGAGTAGAGGCCGAAGTCGAAGACCTGAGGAGGAGGTATTTTGGCTAACAAATCATAATCCTCCTTGGATGGGACTGCAAGTGTAACTCTCTTTTCTCTTTAAGCTCAGGGAAGAACTGAACCTGGGCAGTCCCTCAGCTGGGTAATGTCAGATGACCAGTAGTTGTAAAAAGACTCTCCAAAGGACAAGCCGAGTCCAGGAGAGCTCAAAACTATTTGAGGTGGAGGAGTTATTCCCTACCTCATCTGACTATCTCGAAAGATGTCAGTAGGAGGTGGTTCTTTTCTCTTATGTCCGACCTCAGGATTGGTCGACCCCCCATTAGTGGATTCTTTCGTGGGATTTCCCCCCCCCCTTTTCATAATATTCTTCAAGCTGGGGGACATCATATTCCATAGGTCATCTGATATATGTGGAGGACAATATTCAAAGAAGACACATAAATGATTAGTCATAAAAATTAGAGCCTACAAAGGACTTGTAAATAGAAAAGTAAGATCACTCACACAACTCGACTAAGGGGTCAACCCCTAAGCCAGCATTCTCTAGGAAGACATGAGTCATAATATCCTTAAACTTAAGAAGGTCACATTCCTTTCCTTCCCTCTTCAGATATTCAACCCTCTCCCGATTTGCAACGCAGAGGCTGGGGTCCAATTTGGCCGACATAGAGGGGTTTACCCAATCGCGAGGAACTCTCAACTCATCATCGGAAGGGTCGGCATTGGTCAAAAACTCCCAGGCCCTAAAAATGAAAAAGAACCTCATCTTACAGTAGTGGTTTGAGGTCTGGGTAACTTGAATTATTTTCTTGTCAGGCTTCCTAGCCCCTAAATGGTAGTAGCCCGACTGGTTTTTGGAGGATGACACATTGTAACAGGCTTTGAAAATTTTAACTGAGATCTCTTCCGTATATTTATTCATCCACAAGGAAACATAGCCGAGGATGATTTGCCAAGATTTTGGTGCCCGTTGAGTCAGAGAAAGCCCTAGACTGGATAGGATGGCTTGTACATAGGGGAGGAAAGGCAATCTAACACCGAGCTTAAACTTTTACTCGTATACGATAATCTCACCCTCTCGTACACCATATGCTCTCTCATCATCGACTGGGATGCGCATGACGACGTTAGATTTGATCCTATAAAGATGCCTCTAGAGGATAAGGTTAGACTCGCTCACGGTGGATTAGAAGGTCTCGGCATTAGTATAATCAACAGGTTCCTCGACCTTGGAGTAATCAGCATCATCGAATGATTCTCATTCTCGTCCTTATGGTCGTTCAGACGGATTCCCCTCTGAAAATCTATCTTAAAACTCGCTTGCAGTCATGGCTCTAAGAGGGATGGAACTTGGAGGGATAACAACATTCACAGTCAGCTCAGCCTGTTCAGAGACGACTTGGGCCAAAGAATCACTAAACGACACCTCGTCCAAAATTTAGAGTGATGAATCATCTCGACTAGAAGACTCAACTTATTTAGAGGACAAGGTTCGAGATGAGTTCTCGACTGCCTCAAGTTTTATAGGATGTGAGGGAGACATTCTCATTGCTTCTTCAAAGGAATCTCTCCTGTCGGCTAGAGTAGAGGATGATTTAGTCATCTCATCCTTAACAACGTTCGAAGAATACAGGAAGATGGTCTTTAAGGGTATAGGAAAAATAGGTCATACCAAGTGGGGTAGGCTCTATTTCCAGCCTCGGCATCTTCCTCTACCCTACGTATTTCTTAGAATCACCTCTCCCTAAGAGTGACATACCGCTCTGCTAACTCATAAATCTTCTCTAGCATTAAAGAAGTTGAGCTTAGACTTGAGTAATAAAAAGGCAAAAAGGCACAAACAACTAAGGTGTTTACTAGGTTTGACTAAAAGATTAAAATGGGAAGTTGAAAAGTTTTCAGCAAGAAGAGCCTAAGAACACAATTAAAACCTACCGAAGAAGATGGCCAGAATCCTCACCGAAGCTTGGCTAGAAAAGTCAAAAATAAACAAAAAGGCCAGAAACTGGTTGGGGAAATCCCCAAATGAGTAACTAACTTCGAAAATCACAAAATTAACCCTCAAATGACTAGAAAACTAGACAATACAATCATCGAAAAACCGAAGCAGTGGCTGGGAAATTAAAAAGCAATGAAATGGTGTAAAATCAATGGAAAGCTAATAAAGATGGGGAAAATAGAGTATTTGGAGAAGTTTGGTGAGCTTATAACGTCAAGAAACCTAAGAAAGTCGCCAAAAAATACTTGAATATGAAAGAGGGAAGCTCTGGTTCTAAAGAGAGAAAGGTTGGCACACGAAGAAGGTGAAGTGAAAAGACAAAACGGTATTCAAAAAAATTTAAATACTAATAATCATTGTGCATAATTTCTAATGAAGTTTTAATTAGGGCATAAAACCCTAAGCATCACTTACAACCGTCATTCTTGGGCCACATGCCATTCCACAGGATGACTGCCAAGTGTCAATCCAATCTTCATCAAACTTTTCAGATCTGACATACGAAAGGATGCCTATTCATCTCGTACTAAGAAGATGCTTTATCCCCCAACCTTAATTTCACATTGAAGACTAAGGGCTAGGGGTGATTGATATGCCACGTATAGTGTCGTCTAGGATTATATTACCTCGGCCAATTCCGACCATCACCAATCCATCCAAAATAAATAATTATAACGCAGCCCGAACTGACTCATCCTCGGCCAATGGCTCATCACAGGGAATCTCGACCTCGGCCTGGAAGACCATTCAACATGCCTTGCCTCATTAATCTCGTGAACTATCACCCTCATCCTCAGCCATCATTTGAAACGATGAAGACAGGACGAGACAACCCAATAGGACAGGTGTCATTCCCTAAGTGGACCATAGTTCAACAACTCGGCCTCGACTTAGACATCTGGTTAAGCGGGTAGATTCGGCAATGCGTGAGAGTTGCTAATCCCACGTGTACCAAAACCATTACAACAACATCTCCCTCACACGTGAGGAAATATTTGATCATCATGCCTTACATGTGACAGAGACAACTGGCTCTTCCTCACTAGCAAGGAACATTCCACACATGCTTATTACATGCTTGGGGGGTACACTACACCCCTTATGCACTATAAATACTTATCTTCTACATCTTTGTAAAGGATTGGTCATTATAAACCCTAGCTAAAACTCTATCAAAATGGTAATAGAGAGAGAAAACTTGAGTATTTTGTATCCCAAGGCCATTAGTGCCCTTTCTTCGTGGATTTCACACACACTCACATAGTGGCGTAGGCCAAGATTGGCTGAACCACTTATATTTCGTGTTATCTCCCTCTTTGAATCATCTCCTTATATATTTACATATCTATTTAAACTCCATTAATACACTAGTGTGAGCTTGAACACTAACATTGATTTGGTGATACCATTTTTGGTATCATCACCCGTTCAATGGGAAAATATTTACCCTTGAAGTAAGCTACGTATGGTTTCCTACAATCATCCAACTCTTCCATGAAGTCAGCCACTGTTGGATGATCGAACTGGGTTTGGCACTTCAAATAATTTTCCTAACATCGAGTGACATCTTTTCTCATGTTGGGCTAGTAGTAACCCCTTGGCTATGACTGACTGTAAAGGAAAAAGTTATGCGCCCGTAATGGGTCTCGTGCATTTCTTGTAATGCACCGACCCAAATATATGGTTTACCTTGGGTCAACCCAGTATGACTCGAGATTAGGTGTGAAGTGCGATGAGATAACCTACATAATATTGCTAGTCCAGTTATATTTAATTTGTGTTTCTCTTGTTTAACATGCGATTCCAAATTACAACAACCTACAAGGGAGGGGGGGGGGGGCATGGGAAACGTCTCCGCAATCCAAGCATACAGAGCTACTAAGTAAAATATAAAGGATACTTATGTGTAAAATTTTCTCAAAATACGAAACTGCACCCAACTTGTCGTAACAAACACGAGGGAATGAGCTGAATACCCAGTGGGAAAATAAAACAATCAATAAAGAATTGAACGATAGAAAGAGACTCTAACATGTTTAATCTATGTGTACATGCAACTACCTCATACATATCCACCCATCCATCCATCCATCCATATATATATATATATATATATATATATATATATATATATATATATATATATATATATATATATATATATATATATATATATATATATATGTGTGTGTGTGTGTGTATACAGTTCTGCTCTTGTGCGGACTAGTCCGCATTTTAAGAATACGGAGAGAGTGTGACTATAATTTAGGAGATAATTTCTAGGTGCACCGTTAGGTGACACATATCCGGTCCGCATTCTTAAAATGCGGACTAGTCCGAACAAGAACATTATTGTTATATATATATATATATATATATATATATATATATATATATATATATATATATATATATATATATATATATATATATATATATATATATATATGTATCGACCCCCCCCCCCCCCCTTAATGCATGAAACCATTATTATTATTCCAAAAGCGTTACTTATTCCGATTAATCCGCCTTAATCTTGTAAAAGAACCTGTTTTTACTTGACTTGATATTTATTTATTGATTTAACACAACTGGTTAAATATTTTAAACAAATTCCCTTTGTTTAAGGAAAAGCACATATTTCATCAAAATTACTCTTTTACTCACACCAAATTGCCTTTGTTTTTTCCTTGAAAATCACCTTTCAACACATGCAAGCACCACATTAGAAAATACTTATTTTTCACTAAAAACCTTTCATAAAAACACTCTTGTGTTAATTATGGGTTAAACCTCTTTAGGTTGCTGTATTACTCATTTGATCACTTCACTTTACCATCTATTTTACTTCATGGACATGAGTCAATTTTTTTACATTACTTGTCTACATTATCCTTTACTAGAACATTTATTAATTTCATTTAAGTTAGGTTGTCGTTTCTTATATTAGCCATACAACCAATTTCTTGACATATTCCACTTCTCATTATTTTTTATCCGTATACTTTAACGGGCTCCACACCGCTGGCTATGATACTATATGCTCTGGCCAGTGATATTGTGTCTTTCACCCTAGGGATTTAGGCCCTTCTGAATTATTCTCGGTGTCATCCGATTTCATATTAATATGTTTTAACATTTAACAAATGTTCACATTATTCCAATTTTTACTGGCTGAATCCAACACCCAGGGACTTCACCCCTCCTTGTGTTACACTTTTAAAAAAATCACCATTCTTGTCCTTAACACACTTGTATTGATTTTATACCAATCACTTTCTTTTAGTACTATTTGTGTAACACCATTTCTAAAAATTTTATTTCATAAAAATATTCCACTTTATGTAAAATTATCATTTTACAAATTTATTTCCAAACATGCATTTTCCCTCCATTTTCATAAGTGTTATTTTCCCAAAAACATTTTTAAGTTATACACACCAAATTTCCACATGTTTTTATTTATCAACACTCATTTCACATTTTGGAGATAACACCCTTTTGAAGTTAGAAATCTCTTTATTTCATTACTTTCTTTACTAAGAACACCCTTTTGGTAATTTGGAGACTACTTTGCAAGAAAATGCCATTTTTTTCTTTATTTTCACACGTAGTCTTAAAATAACCAATTATCACATTTTCTATTTTCTTTATTTCAAATTTAAACCCAATAAAACATTCATTAAACTTGTTTATATGCTCACCATCAACATACTACAATCTTATATGCATGAGAAGATGGATTTAAGTCTAAAAATCCTATTAAATGGGTTTAACACATGGTTCAACCTTGAAATTTCATAATATTTGCATTAACATGATTTCAAATAAAAAAAAAAGACATTTTTGTTTCTTCAAAACTTGAATAAATGTCTTATTCACATAAAAATCCCAATTTTCACTAGAAAACCTCGTACATTTGTTCATAAAATATTTCTGACATTTTATTCCATAAAATCTTTAGATATCAAAATTTCTTGAAATACATCATTTTCCTCAAATCTTTTGAAATCTTTTACAAACCATTTTTTTCACAAAACCATATTAAATAACTTTCTTAACCATAAATGCATCTCACTCTTACAAACTCTAACAACAAAACCAATGCCATGGAAAATAAAGTTCTTAAGCTGAAAGTAGAGTTTCCCACCTCAAAGAAGCTCCAACAAGGGTAGGATGAATGTAGAAAAAGATGGAAAACTACCACCTCCTAAGGTGTCCTTAAAGATGTTGCCTAGCTCCAAAGCTTGTTTTATTGAAATCTCCATTAAAAACCATCTTCAAACTCAATTATTTCTTCTACCTTCTTCTTCACAAATCCTCAACAATATCTACATTGATCCATATCTTATCTAGACAATGGTGTAAATATGTTTTATAAGGTTAAATATGGAAGAGGATGGTTAATCTATGGTGGTTTTGGGTGGAGGCTTAGTGGTGCTATGATGGTGTGTGGTGGTTGGTGGAGGCGGAGCTCTAAGAGCTAGAAAGAGAAATCAAATCTTATTGGAATGGGTTAAATGAGCCAAAACATCCTTTAAATACCCCTAAAACTCTTAGGGTTAAATCTTGTAAATTCCTCCAAACTTAACTCTTTTATCCAATGGTCCACCAAGACTTTATCGAATGTCTTGATACGAGACGTTGATTGCTTGACATGTCAATCAATCTGACGATCCATGTTATGAAAGCACGTTAAAATGTGCAAAAAATTTCTAAATTTTTCTCGGTCATTCAAATGACATTGGGACTCATTAGAACGAGAACCCCTCTCATTCGAATGAGAGATCTAATGAGGTATAAACAAGGAAAAATCAAGGGTTAAAAGGTATGTGGGAAGTACCTCGTTCGAACGAGAAGTGCCCTTTGTTCGAATGATTAAGCACTTCGTTCGAATGTGGCTTTTTGATGAGATTCAAGAAAGAGGGGGAAAACGATCATTTTCTCAGTAGTTATAAGTCGTTCGAACGATAACGACTTTCATTCAAACGACTGCCAAAAATCTCAATATTAACTTTAAGCAATAAAACTCCAATTCAATTGCATCGGGGCCACTACATTATCCTAATTTGACTTATAATCCACCTTAATAAGCCCAGAACCCAATTGGTTATACCAAGTCACCAAATCATACAAGTATGATCAAATCCATGAGGGCGGGTGTTACATTATTCCCTCTTTAAGGAATTTCATCCACGAAATTATTAATTCATCAACTCCACAAATTGTCGAGATTATCAATCTTTACTCTAATCCATATGAATCTTTTAGTGATAAGTCATCGAAGTCCTTAATCACCAAGAAGTCATCATACGCCCTTTCAGAAGGGGTTGTCACCAAATAACTTGATATGCAACATGTTCTAACGCTCACCATTAGTCTAGCCATCAAAATTACATAACAGTCCTCGAGTCTCCACTTACTCGATGATCATATTCAATCAATTACTAAGGATTTTTTGCTAACACCCAATCATACCAGTTCCTCTATCGAGGCAACACTCTCTAGTGATTTACACTCACCCAAGAGAAAAAAACATACGGCTAATCACCTAATCTACCATCATAAATTGTTTTAAATTCTTTGGAACACGTATCCTGAGTCTCTTTAAATTCTCAGGTTACCCTAACCATATAAGTCCCTTTAAACTCGATACTAACGTCTCATCGCTAGTCCTTCTCATCGAGGGGATACATGCCAACTAAATTCCAAATCATGCGTCTAACTAACACCTTTCCATAGTACCCTTCTATGAACTTAGGGCCACTTTAGCGTACTACTATGGAACACTTGCCCGAGAATTACACTAATCCACTCACCATGGCTAAACAACACTTCGTGCTATGTTTCCTTAAGTTATATCACTATATGATATACCAAATCATTAACCTTATCTTCACAACCAAAGCTACTAATTTCCATGTTGGTCGATCCATAAGGTCACTAATCTTAAGGAAAACGGAAGCTACGAACACACCACGTAACCGAAAGTATAACAACATGTACATAAAATATTGTGCAATCCAAAACGATACTTTAAACAAAGGCGCACTCAGTTACCGAGATTCATTGACCATGCTAGGTCATACTGCACTCTACTGAGCCAAACTGTACCATACCATAACACGATACAATCCCCAGCCACCCCAATCAAGAGAATACAATCCTCGACTACTAGAACTGAAGGAACAGAACGAATCATAAAGGATGAATAATCATTCCAAAGGAATTCCATCCGCATGAAAGAGACTATGGTTAATGAAAGGTAAATCTATTCCACATGCTTTGAAGTCTACAACTCCTCCCAGACGTCCTCATTAGATCATAACCTAGCCATACACCCTGGCTCGAGTCACCAATTATGACAAATCGAATCATGAACCATTCATCCCCACGAAATGAAAGAAATATACGAACCTATTATCCATTTGGAAGTCCATGATGGTCTTCCCTCCTTAGGAGTAGCACCTTCCCCTCTTATCTTCGTCCAATAAGAACTGTCCTAGCCAATGAGTGGCAAACCCCTTTGTCATTGTTGTCTTTTCCATATCTCTAGTCAACATGACATCGCGACCAACCTAACACGCCTAAGTTTCTATCTAGTTTATTATACCAATATCATATTTGAATGTATCCTCAAGCAGTACCCTATTAAGAAAAACATTCACCCTTTTATAACCTCTAATGACATAAGGTCGTCACTGTGCCTATCTCTATATTTGACCCAACCGAATTTACGTGACAACCACACCGATTGCCATTATAACTATAAGGATATCAAGTACTATATAGGTCCACCCTTACTAATTCGTACTAGTCTGGTAAGACATGCCAAGACCTAATTCTTATTTTCCTAGGGCCATTCTAACTTACACTGTCGACACATGTCGATTTCCTAATCATTCTTCGATATCCCTTCTAGGGTGATATTTTCAAGTTTGTAACATGACATCATCGACTTAAGTCCCAAATGCATATTCTAGTACCCCTCAAAAACATGTACTACACTTACCAAATAAGTCATCCTATGACAACCAAGACTCACACCCAATCCTAACGCAATCTTTTAATTTCCCTTATAAGGTCACATCACCCACATGTGCCAATTTGAACAATAGTACGAGGACATACACTATTTAACTCTTTAAAATTTGATCAATGACTCGAGATCATCACGTGATCCTCAATACTACCACTGTAAGAACACTAGCACTCTATGATATTGAATTTGTTTAGTTCCCTAAGGATACCAAGCCCAACCTAACGTAAATGTCATAAAAAACCTAATGAGATTTCATCACATATGACCCTCTTATCGTAGGTAAATCTATTTCCCAATATCTGCATCTTAGACCTTAGTTGTTATACCCCGCCCCAATATTTTATTCCTTTCCATGTAATTTGTAATCATGTGAAGTTAATGGAATATAATTATCATTTCATAAGATTTTATTCCCTCTCCAATTATCTAGGTGGCCTTTTGGTAATTAAATTTGAAATTGTTGGGTTGGATTTGGAATTTTGGTGGTTCAAACAAACCTACGGTCGTTCGAACGAAAAGCAAACTCGTTCTAATAGGCTTCAGACGAGCATCAAATAAACCCATTATACATTCAGTTGACCCTTGTTTGAAGTTCATTCGACGGGAGGTTCGAATGAATGGCGTTGCTCATTTGAATGAGATTTTGAGATCAACCTCATTCGAATGAATTTGTCGGGAATCAAATCTGACTTATGGGTTATGGCTATTTTGTCCCTAGAACTTGGTGACATGTCGAGCTCGTGGAGCTTGATCAAACTGATGGCTGTTTGGTGATTTTTTTATATATTTTGTGTGGGGGTTAATGGGTTATAAGAGGTAAAAGAGGGAAAACATTTCCTTTATAATTTTCAAACTTCTCCATTCTCTCTCAAGAGCCTACACCCATCTTCCACGCCAAAAGCCCTTGTTCCTCCATTATTAAGTGTTGCCTACCACTCCTACACCATAAAATACTCCATTTTTACCCATTCTACCAATTTCAATCTCTCTTACAAAAAGAAAATGGTGGAGAAATATGAAGAGAGTATTTTTTTAGAGCTTTGAAGAATCTAGGAGTCTTGGAGCTTAGGAGTTTTAGGATCTTTCAAGTCATTTTCCACATTTTTCGAGATTCTTCTAGCTATGGGATTCATGTAGGATGTTTCTAGATGAATTTAAATGCCTAAAAATGTAGTTACATTTATAAAATAATTGGTCTTGTAAAAATGGAATTTTCTTCAAGACAAACCCTAAATGGGTCTTTTATAAAAAAATGGCATATACCTTTATATTTGGAAAAAGCATGTGAATTTACATAAAACCCATCATTAGTCTTGATTTAAATGCATATTTGAGGTATTTCTAGGTTGAAATCCTCTCTTGAAGATATAGGAACATATAGCATGTTAAATGGTGACATGGTAATAAACATGTTAAAATGGGTTTTGAAATGAAATGAACAAGAATGAAAAAACAGCCCCCCATATATGCTAAATATTGTTATGATGAAGAAAAACTAATGTTGGGGTTTACATGTGACCATAGGAAAAGACTATGGATTTTTGATAAACTGGTCTTAGATGATGAACAACATTTTATTTGGTAAAACATAAAATAGATAAGTATGGGTTTGAACATGAAATGATGGAAATAGTGTTGGAAGAAAATGATTGACTACTCGTGACAAAAAAAGTTAAAGATAATGTTTTTCTCAAAATTAAGATAAAAGGGGGATTTTGACAAACTTGAGGGTTAGGTTCCCTCTCTAGACCATATCGGTCTATTTTTGGGTGAAAAATGAATAAAGTAAGTTTTGGGCACATTGATATTGTGAAAAATGTTTCAAAATCATGGTATGACGAAAATTTTAAAAAGGGAATGGAATAATGAAGACATTGGATAAAATGTTATAGCAAATAAAGAGTTAGACTTGGATGACCCTGGAAAAATTAAGGATGGCCCAGAGCTCTGGCCAGAGCATTTGTTGGCATCGCCGGTAGTGTGGAGCCCGATAAAGTACGCAGTCATTAGAAGATTTCGCGAAAGATAATGAAAAAGGAATTTAATTGATTATACTTAAAATTTAAGTAAAGCAACCTCATGGAAATGTGATAAAAGAGACTAAAGGATAAAATGTGAATAATTAGTCTCTAGACCCAATAAAGGGTGGTAAAATTGGCTAAGTGTGAGTACGAGCTCATCGCTCGGGTGCATTGTATGTAGTTGCGTTAATACTAGCTAAATTGTTAACGTTTTCTTAATCGACTAAAATACACGTTATATGCATAGTATTATTTGTAGAAAATATATAGCTTAGTATTACCCAATCTGCTGAGCGTTCTCTCATCCCCTATTTTTTATGTTAAAACACCCACCCCCACCCCGGGTACAACGAGTAGGAAGCTGGACAAGATTAGAGTAAGGCTCGTGGGGCAATCAGCGCCATTAGAAAGCTCTGTACTGATTTTCAAACAATGTACATTTGGTATTTGAACTTTAATTTGGGCCTTCGGCCATAATTTATAATAATACATGATGGACGTGATTTATTTTCCATTTAATAATTAGTATCGTAGATTAAATGGAATTTTTATAAATAAATCTTGCAAATTGTTTAATTACATAAAGCGGTCATCTTTTTTTAAACTAAAATAGGAACCTTAATCGTTAAACAAATGACACAATTTAAGGGATTTTCTTAAATAAAAAAACTAAACTTTCCCCCTACCCCTTTAACTCCATGACATGGTGTAGGCTAACCCAATGGTCACTACACCAAAATTAAAATTTTGTCACTCTATACCCAGCCAACATTGTCACGGTAAAGAATCGTGCCATAAAACACGCGTTCGTTGTCACGGTCGTGTCACGATCAATGGCACTTGTCACAGTCCTTTCAAAGACTTTGACCGTGAAAACTTAGAAAGTTGTCATGGTCAAAGTCCTTGATAGGACTGTGAAAAGTTTTTAATTACAACACAGTTGCAGTCCCTAATTTCGATTTACCTTAACACAACTCTCTCTCTCTCTCTCTCTCTCTCTCTCTCTCTCTCTCTCTCTCTCTACTTTGGCAAAAAACAACAGCGGTGACCCTTTCTTTCCGATGACCATCTCTCTCTCTCTTCATTACGGTACATCTCTCTCTCTCTCTGTCCTTCACACCACACACACACCCCACACACATACACACACACCCCACCCCCCAACACAGAAACACACACCACACCCACACCCACACCACATACACACCCTATAATGAAAATCGTAAAGCAAAAAACCTAAAATGATTTCAAATGAAAACCCCTAAAACATCTAGAAGGATTTTTGCAAATGAAATTAATTTGAAACCTTAAAATGGATTTCAAACGCACACAAAAACACATGCACTTATTTAATTTTTGTAATTTATTGCGCTAATTTAAAAATGATGTCACCTTATTATTTATTGAGGTAATTAAAAACTGAAGTCACCTTATTGCGCTAAGATGTTTATCATTTATTGAATATTTTTCATTATTGGGATTCTTGAATTGTTGCTGGTTGGTGAATTCGAACATTTAGATGGCCATTAAGTTGGTTGGACTAGGCATTTTTAATATTTTACATTATTATTTTAATTGTTGTTAGGGATTCTTGAATTTTTTTTTACTGGTGTAACATTTAGATGGTCATTGAGTTGGTTGGCCGTAGGCATTTCTAACATTTAGGGTTGTGATTCTACCGAATATAAATAAGACATAAATGAAACGTACTATAAATTTTAAAAGTTTGCTGTTAAACAATTAATAATGCGAAATGAAACATAAATATGTATAAATCATCACTATAAACATTACTACCGAATAAATTAAACATACTTACTATGGAAATATAAATAAAATAGTGCGCATAGAAAAAATAAAATGAATAAGAAAATGATATTTATTGCAAATCACCTTCTAACAATTAAAGAAAACTTCTAAATTTAAACTAGTTATGAGAATTACTGGTATTAAAAGTTCATTGTGATTATACTAGTTGATAAATTACCACATGTGTACCATGAGAAGAGAGTATATAGAGTACCCCCATAAGCCCTAGGCTTTGGGGGTGTTCTCTATACTCTTTTCTCATGTTGCACAAGTGGTTATTTATAAATACTTTAAATTACATATAGATATTATCCTTCTAGTTCTTATGCGTACGTATAACCCTTAGGCCCGTTCGAGAGTCATTACCCTTATAATGAGATCTCTCGAATTGTCCCGTTTGAAAAGTTTGATACGGCATAATTTCTGTATAATAATGTTCTTAGTGGATTAAACCTTTTACTTTTGGGGGAATTTCTATTGCTGTCTCTTAATGTTCTCTGGGTATGTACTAGATGATGCGGTGTTAAGTGTTATTTCAATTGATAAATTGAAATAGCAGCTACACTTGCGAATCTATGTTGTGTACTTAGCAGCTCATCCACATTGTTCCAATTTGAAGAAAATTCAGAAATATGCGATCTTGAATGGGATAGGACCACTCACCCTTTAGAGAAGATGGAGGAAATAGGATTCATATTGTTTTTATAATATAATACCGAAATATGAAATGTTAATCTTGTAGTAAATCATTTATTGGAAACTAAATTTTCACAGTTTTGTTTATACTAATCCATGAATATACGCTTCTTACCTATAGTAGGTGATTGTTTGTAATAACTATGATTTGATATCCTCTATAAAAAGAGTGGATGGGTGAGATAAATATACTAGGGGATATGTTTCGCAGAGTTACTAATGAATTTGTGAAATACAGAAAAAGATGTCGTAATGATGAAGAGTTCATGTGTCCATATGCTAATTGTAGGAACAGTAAGGTGTTTGAGTGGAAAACAGTTGAACTACATTTGTTAAGATGCGGTATGGAAGATAGTTATTGATTTTGTATTTTTCACGGGGAATCGGATGTTCCTTCTATCCCCGAGCAACCTTCACAACAACCTTCAATAAGTAGGATAGATGTACAAGGGAAGGAGGACAATGTAGATCATAATATGCTCGTGGATTTAGTTCATGACGTATATGGAGTTAATGAAGTGGAAGAAAATGAGGTCACTGACGATGTACAAGGTTCAGGTGCTCATGAAGATATCGGGATAAACCTTGACAATGACTACCAAAGTTTATAATTTAAGGCAATCCAACCGTTGTACTCTGGCTGTGATAAAGATCAAACAACTTTACATGTCATGGATGGTTTTCTTAGTTTCAAGACCCAATATGGTTTGTCTAGCAATAACGTTATATGAATTTTGAATTGAGTGAAGGGCTTGCTACCCAAGCAAAATACGCTTCTACTATGAAAAATAGTTTGAAAGGTTTGAGAATGAAGTATAAATAAATTCATGCTTGTGTGTATGACTGCATACTATACCAAAAGGAATATGAAAATCTTGATCGGTGTTCGGTATGCGATGAACCTATATATGTGCAATCTACTAGCAAGGAAGGCACAAGCTCAGAAGTTCCTCAAAAAGTGTTGAAATATTTTTTCGTTGGGCCCAGATTGAAGCGGTTTTTCACATTACCATGGATAGCGGAGCCAATGACCTATCATGCTAGAGCATAGGTAGGGGATAATCACATGCATCATCCCATTGATTCTATAGCTTGGAAGAGGATGAGTTATGAGTATCCCGATTTCGTTCGAGAACAAAGTAACATTCGTTTGGCAATATCAACAAAGGGTTTCAACCCATTTGAAAATCTAAGCAGCAATCAGAGTGTATGGCCAGTGATCCTAACACCACTCAACCTCCCTCCTTCATAGTGTATGAGACCTGAATTTTCGATGATGTCTTTTATAACACCAAGTAATTTTGAGGATTTAGTATTTAATTATTTTTGGGAGAAATAAAAATATTTAAATTGGAGAAACTTAAATTTATGATTTGGGGAATTTATTTGCGTGGGAAGAATTATTTATAATTGGCGACTTTAAGTTAAATTATTCAAATTAATGTGTGTTGCATTTTGAGGTCGAAATTTAGAAATGTTATAAAGTATTTCGGATGATAATTCTGAGTGCGCAGTTGAGTCCGGATGGGTCAAGATAGTCAGAAAAGAGTACCCGGGGGTAGTAATCGGGTCTCAGAGCATTTTTGGGCATAGTTGGGCCCACACGGGGTGATTCGGGCCATTTTAATTAGGCCCATGTGGCCAAAAACTGGATTAGGGGTTTTAAACCTAACTGGGGAAGTGTTGAACGACAGTTAACAATTCTAAACTTAGGGCTTTGGGAGAGAAACAGAGGAAGCTAATATAGCGCCAATTGGGGATCTTTTGGAGTCAAATCGAGGGACAAATTGGGTGTTCTTCATCAACACTTTCTCTACACCAACAGATTAGACTCTACGAACAATTAGAGGAAAGTGGTTAACTATTGTAATTATTCTTGATGATAATTAATTCATATTATGGGAGGTGTAAAAACCTAAATTCGATTTTGGATGGGCTATTGCATGAAATGGGTTTTTATGAATTTAATCGGTTGAGTGATTTGACAGTCCAATTGATGTTATAGAAGTATTCAATATTTATTGACATTAGAACCATAATAGAACACCAGTGTTAGAGATAAATTTATTGAGATTGTGGGATCAGATTTGTGAATGATAATTGGGATTTTACCATAGGAATTTGTGTTCTTGAGTGGGTGAAGATTGGTGAAAATCATTGATGCCAAAAGGTTTAAATGATGATTAGAGTTCATAATAGATGTAAAAGGATGATGAATATGATGTATTGGGACTAGAATTTGAGATAAGAAAGCTTGAATTTTCGTTAATGGTTGAAACAGAATCGGAGAAGAAGAATACCTGCTCGATCGATCGATGGTCCCCGATTTTTGACAGTTCGCCCAGCTTTATATATAAGGGGGAAATTAATATTTAATTTCTATGCTTTATTTAGTGATAAATAAGTTGGAGGAACCTACTCCTAACAATTATAGGGGAAAGTAATTGGGATTAGGGAGCATTTACATTAGGCACTTTATGGATAAATTTGGGGAATTAGATTTCAAATTTATTTATATACGGATTGAGTGGGCGAGTCTGGGTATGTTGGTTGAGTGACGCAAGGTAATAATTAATTAATGTGTAAATTAATTAAATTAGAGTCGAATCGTAGACTCGATCAAATATTATATTAATTAATGTGTAAAGTATTTATATTAGAGTCGGACCATAGACTCGGCGGAAATATTATATTAATTGATGTGTGAATTAGATAAATTAGAGTCGGACCATAGACTCGGGACGATGATAAATTAATAAGTGAGAAAATTAATTAAGTTGAGTCGGGCTATAGACTCGGGAAATTTCAAGCTAGTGTTACGGATTTTTGAGTACACGGTAAAGCCGGGGTTTATATTATATATATATATGCGGTGTGGTGATAGTATATATATATATATATATATATATATATATATATATATATATATATATGTGTGTGTGTGTGTGTGTGTGTGTGTGTGTGTGTGTGTGTGTGGATATATTGTGTGTGCTATTAAATATCAATGACTAGATATTTATTTAATTTATATACTCTAGTGCTATCAAGGGAGGTTGCGCGATGTGGGTGAATCCCCTAGCTTGAGGAGTAGGGTGAGTATATCCCCAGGTCATAGAGTCTGGTATATGGGCGAGGGGCTTATCTCACTTTCAGGGAAGGAATATGACCACCTCCACTACGTTTATATTTCGGGCCAGGTTGGTGAGCGATTCCAACTTGGGTAACTAGTTTATGTGAACACACCTAGTGAGATAGCACTTTAGAGGGAATCATCCGGTAAGGGTATACTTAGAGGGATGGATATACATATGAATTATATGTGGATGTTTTAGTAAAGGTAGGTATATAATGAGATGTAATATTATATACGGGTCATAATACAGTGTGTAATGTACTTACTTTATATAACTTGTGTCACGGTTATATGATATCATTTAAAAGGAATTAATTAAGTTAATTGGTGAGATAAATTATAACCCATGAATTATTATACTCGGATTAGAGTAGTATGTCAAGGGGAGATTACACCAGGACTAGTTGGACGGGGTAGTACAACTAGGTGGGGGTTAAGGTAAGGGTTAGGTGTGGACATTAGTGGAGGGGTGAGTATGTCCTCAAGAGAGTGCGACACTAACTTATATATGAAGCTCATTCATACATTTTATTTACTGCAGGTAATTCACTTGCTAAATATTTTCAAAATGTTTTGGGTTCTAACCCTTGTTATAAAACTATTTTCAAAACCTTTTAGGTGTCCAGCCACAGGGATGCCAGGATTGATATTCTATTTGAGGGACACGGAGCAGTGACATATGTGGATGCTAGCAGGAGCTTGGATTAGACGAATCGTTCATTCTTTCCTAGAGTAGGAATCATCTATCAGTTTCAGTTTACTTAGGGCATGCCACCCAGACTTTTCTGTTGCAGTTTTCAGATTTATCTATTCAGTTGTTGGATGATTGTTGTTGGACTATTTTATTTTAGTGACCGATAGTTTATTTGAAAAGTAGTTAAATTATTTTTTTAGTTGATTTAATTTAGTTGTGAATGGTTTATATTTATTTCCGCATGTACTGTTTTGTTTAATTAAAAAGTTAAAATTTGGCACCAGCTTTTTTGAATACTAGGTGGTTAGTAAGTTTCAAAAAGTTTTTCGACAGTGATGCTAAGAATGAACCAACTGGGATTCCTATTTTAATTTGATATATGACTTATCACCCGGTATTTTATTAGGCAGGGTGTCATATCTTTGTTGATACTTGGGCCAAAGGCACAAAGTGAGGACATCGATGACTACTTGTCTCCTTTGGTAGAAGAATTAAATGAGTTATGGGAAGAGGGTGTACAATCATTTGACTCTTTTAAGAAAGAAGAGTTTACGCTGAAAGCTGTGTTGATGTGGATAATTCATGATTTTCCAGCTTATGGGACATTATCCAGTTGTGTAGTACATGGTTATTTGGGTTAGTTTATTTGTATAGAGGAGACTGAATCTCTGTATCTCACCGCTAGAGAAAAAAATATATACCATTGACATAAGAAGTTTTTACCACCCGCTCATAGTTTTAGTTTGAGAAAGGTTCTAATTTTTTATCAGACGGGTTTGAACATAAACTACCTCCGAAAAAACTTTTAGGTTTAGAAATTGAAAGTAAACCTTTTAATTGTGGCCCTCGTATGCCAGGTAAGTATCCTAAATAGATGAATCTCAAGCATAAGAAGACTCCAACTAGGAATTAAATTGAGATAAGAAAGGCATGGTCTAGGAGGTCTATTTTATTTAACTTGCCTTATTAGAAAATAACCTGATGCGCCATGTATTATATGTGATGCATGCGGAGAAGAACATCACTAAAAATATTGTGGGCACATGCCTTGGTGGAGTCATTCGAAGGATGGAGAAAATTCACGAAAAGTCCTTAAATCGTT
Organism: Sambucus nigra; assembly: GCA_949130495.1. Lineage (NCBI taxonomy): Eukaryota > Viridiplantae > Streptophyta > Magnoliopsida > Dipsacales > Adoxaceae > Sambucus > Sambucus nigra. The sequence continues at coordinate 142,373,869 of OX422218.1, forward strand.
GAAACTTAAGCCACAACTATGGTTGAAAGAAGATAGTAGGGGAAGGATAATAAATCCCCCTCGTGCATTTACTTTGACGAGTTAGGAAATAAAGGTGATTTTAGACACAATATATAATTTGAAGGTTCCATCTAATTTTTCATCCAACTTGTAAAGGGTTGTGAATTATGCAACCCATGATTTTGCATAAGTGTAAGTCCCACGATTGGCATGTGATCATGCATTTGGTTCCTCTGTTTTTTATGCACTGTTTCTCTAAGCACAAGGATTTGTAGAGGGTCATTATGCAAATTAGCATCTGCTTCACACTTTTATATGAGAAGGTAGTCAATCGAGAGGAGATAGTGACCGTAAAAGTAGCAGTAATCGAAGCAATTTATGTGTTGGAGAAGTACTTTCCCCTATCATTTTTTGGCATAAGTGTTCACTTGTTGCTACACCAATGCAACGAGGAACTTTTTTGTGGCCCAGTTAGATATCGGTGGATGTATTCATTTTAAAGATTGATAAAAGTTTTTAAAGATTACATCAAGAATACACGATACATTAAAGAATCAATTGCATATGAATACATCATCGTGAAGTCAATCTACACTCGGGAATATATGCCTAACCCAAGCAACGTGGATAACAGTGATGAGTTCAACGATGAGGGTGGTCAAGTGATGGGAAAGCGAGTGAAATTAACGAGTCTACAACATGAACAAATAGCTCGTTTTCTATTTACATACATGAAGATATCGAAGAATGGAAAAAGTAAATTTATATTATTTTAACTTTTACATTATTTTAATTTTTGTAGAATATCAATTTCGTAATACGTTCATCATGATAAATGAAGAGAATATGATGCCTGTGGGGACAATAAAAGATGAAGAACGATGGCACAATCATACGAATTTAGGCTATGGGTGTCATGCAAGGTAAATACAATGCGAATGTCTCTTATTAAATGTCACATTACAAGAAAGCTTTAAAACTAACCTAGTTAATTTATATATAATCTGAGTTCTTAAAGATGGACGATGTGACATCAAGGCTTGCTCGTCTAGCCATTGGACCCTTATTCATGGCACACGAGTACAAAATGTATCGATTGAATGATTATATATTCGGTGCAAGGGTGTACGAGGAAAATACAAATGTATAGAACTCGAGCATTTCATATAAGGCACTTACTTATTTTTGAGCGAACGCAAAAGACAAAAACCTCATTGAAGAATAAATGACTTACTATGGTGTCATTCATAATATATTTGAATTGGAATATGTAATCTTCAAAGAGGTTGTGTTTTACTCTGATTAGGTAAGAGTTGAGGAAAAATGCTTGTAAAGTTGATCCTAATACCAATTTGATCATGGTTGACTTGTCCAAGTTGAAGAGCAACAATCACGCGAGCGATGAGCCATTTGTTTGTGCCTTTTAAAAGGTCAAGCAAGTGTTTTACTCATGGTATATTAACAACGAGCCATGGTCAGTAGTCCTACACGCGCCAAAGTGTCTAACCAGTATTGTGGATGACTTGGCTGCTCCTACCGAATATCAATCCTTTTTAGATGATAACCTAAATTTGAAATAATTTTTAGATTTGTAATAAGTATTCCAATTATTTGAAATAATTTTAGGATTTGTAATAAGCATTACAACTATTTGAGTATATTTTTAGACTTGTAATAAGTATTACAATTATTTGTAATAGCTAGTAGCGTGTATTCTTCTAGTGCTTTATTATTATCGGACGACAGTTTAATGTTTTTAATACATTTGGACTTATTCAGTTTTTGTGGATTTGAATCAAAATTTGTTTTTTGGTTAGTGAATATGTTAATTTGGATTTTAGTCAATTTAAGCATTAATTTAAAGTCCATGACATGACCCGAATATAAAGCAATATTGATATTTGTAATAAGTATTCCAATTATTTGAATTCTAATAATGTCGTTAACTTGTATTCTTCTAGTACTTTGTTATTATCGGATAACAGTTAAATATTTTTTGACATTTCGATTTCATCATTTCATCATATGTTTTTACTAATAACAACAATTTTTGCAGGAAATGTCTTCATTTGGGCGACAGGGTAGCGGAGGCGAGGAACACTCGTCTGCCACTAGGCCCCCAAAATGGGACAAATTGGGGTCCCTCATCGAGAACAAGATGATCTTACAGGATAGGGCTCTGGAGTTGATCAAGATAATCATCGATCGTCCCGGGGTACACGAATTGGAGGAAGGTGCTCGTCGAGCTCAAGATGGCCATCTGGGGGGGCACTACAGGTGGTTACTCACTTTATTTTTATTTTGTATATATTTTATATTTATATTTTATTATATTTTATAATTTAAATACAACTAACACTTACTTTCTTTTTGGTTTCTATTTGTTTCATAGGAACAATTCGGCCTGCCCCCACATGTCTGTGACACCACCTTCGAATAATTAAAAGATCAATACAAAATTTGAAAGAAAAACATGCGGGCACGGTACTTTGGCCAGGATCGGGAGTCCATATTGAGGCTTAGGGACACGATAACGTCAAAGGAGCCAATTTCATTGACAAGATGGAAGTAGTCTGTCGACAATGAGATCTCGGATCAAAATTTTTCCTCTCCTCAATCGAGGAGGGAAAATCGGGCCAAAAAAGTCGACGTGCACTACTCCGGACACACGTATTACGCCGAGGTGGAGTGAAAGATGGTAAGTTTTTGATTTTCTTTCATTTTAGTATTATATTATTCTAATTTAGCATTACTTTGCATTACTTACTGATTTTGCATTATTTTATTTCAGGAGACGGGGGGACTGGCCTTGGGGGTAGTCCACATAAGCTCGATGCCTATGTGGCAATTCAGATGAAGAAGGGTAAGGATAAGGAGGTGTCCTAGAGCGTGATAGCCACAATTCTAAGTTATAAAAATATCATACAATTTTTTACTTTTTTTAATTATGTTATAATTTTTTTATTCACTTATCTAAGCGTGTACTTTTTTATCGTTTCAGGCAAAGCTTAAGGAAGTGCACAACTCCCAGTCTGATGTCGATAAGGAATCTTTGGCTACGGATGCACTACGCCAAGTGCTCGGGGTGTATTAGAAGGGGTGGACAAGGGGGTGAGATCTCGGGCGAGGAAGTCGAGGATCACCGAGATTTAGATGAACAACACCGGGCAGGCTCGTAAGGTGGACACCCACGGTGATAAGTTAGAAAGGTTGGAGGCGATGATCCAAAATATGTTCGGCTACATAAAGCGTCAGTTGGGGTCCAACTCATCTAAGCACAAGGGGAAATCGGTAGACGAGGATGCCACTACTCCATCTCTCTCACCCTCACTGTCGATATGCACCCCCTCACCGATGCCCACCTACTCATTGCCTCCATATGATCCATTTTCCACATCTACTCTTGTCGAATGGACTTTGTCAACAATTGGTTTGTCGAGTGTGAATATAATAAAGACACGGGGTAACATGCCCATAACTAGGGGTTGAGGGACCCGGACACACACCCGAGTAGTTTGGTGCATGGATGTGCATTGTAACCAATTAAGTCAAGGGTTCGCGTCACACATATTGTGCCTGGAAAAGAGAATGAGCCCTTGTGGTTGGAAAAATAATGCGGCGTTTAGTTAATTAAGGGTTCTCTCAATTCATATGTAGTGTGGCCTCCCTTCCTCCCTAGACTTGTTGAAAACTCAACCCCGTGACAATTATTTATAATAATTTCATTTGTATTTGTTGGTTTGTTATGAATATTGAATGTTAACTGTTATTTTCTTATTATTCTTTGATAATATGATTGAATTAATGTGTATATTTTATGAATTGATGAATTTTGCTTGAGATATATACTTCTTTAACAGGTTAAAATATGCTATAATAGGTTAAAATATACTGCTGGGCAGTGGCAGTGGCTATATTGTCCAACATTTTTTTTTAAATCTACCCAGAGTTGTCACAGACTTTATTCGTGACAAGTTTGTCTTTGTCACAGACTTTTCACTGTCAAAGTTCATGAAATTTTTTCCTTTGTTACGAACTCGTCACGGTAAAAGTCAGTGATAAGTACAATTCATATCACGAACTATAACCATGACAAGTCCGTGATAAAAAAAAGTTGTCACCCCAAAACTTGTCATGATTTTCTACCGTGAGAAGTTTGCCTTGTCAAGATTTTTTACCATCACAAGTTTCCAGTTTGGGTGTAGTGGGTGACCCAATTCTGGGTCGGGGTGTTACAATAAGCACTCACAAAGATACTAGCCTACAAGTCTCCACCTATGGTGTTTAATAACCATTGAACCCTCAAGGCGTCATAATAGTCGATTTATATTCTTTAGTGGCACCACATGCAATCAGTCCCAAGCACACTTTAAGGACTTCTTTAAATTATAACCACACTGAAACTGCCTCGTATTTCATCATCACTTAGGCTGACAGAACGGGCCTCAACATTTAGATAATAATCTTATTCCCCTTTGGTTTGAAACTCTAGTATGGGTCCAACCTACGACTCTCTTCTCAAATCAAATAAAGGTCCAAAAACCTCCTTCCAAATGGCTGATGCCATAAACCATGTATCAAACCACATACTGATAAGACTAAGAATTATGGCAGGATATAGGACATTGTTCACCACCTATAAGGCTCTGAGCCAACATTACCAACGTCACTAGGGATCCTATTCCTCAAAAGTTGTGTCATATTATCTAAAGCCATGTCATGGAAGACTATATAGGGTTCACTCCTATGTCACTTTAACCTATTATTATTACACACGTAACATACTTACCACCAATGGCTAGCAACTCTCATCATAGCTTGAGAGATACAACTTTTAATTGGCAATTACCAAGGAACTTACCTATAATGATAGTACCCTATCAACTACGGTTGAGTACGCATCCTCAAGCGGTGATCAACATGGGTCTACATGCCCATCGAATTGTTAAATGCTTACGACATGAAAGTATCCCAAGGATCAAATTATCCTAATTATATAATACTTATTAACTATTCGTAAGTACCTAACCAAGGAACTTAATGCATACTTGTCACAGAGTCAATATCGCTAGGACATGACACTCTAGTCACCTATCCTCCATAGTTGGCTTTACACTATTTATGTCCCTAATTCAATGGATGTTATTAACCTTTGTTAACACCTTACTAGGCCTCTCACATCATAAAGAGCTGACAAAAAATCACTTCACACTAAAACCGCGGTGTTGCCACTATTGGCTCCCACAGTCACTCATAAATTACTTACATGTCTAAATCAAAAGTGCAAAAGCTATTAATGACAAATAACATGGCCACATGCTACTTAGCCACACATTATCCGTCGTGCTAATCTTCTTGACTCTACCATAGAGAACATGAACTGAAACCACCACACGTCTAGTGTGACTAGCCCAAAACTAACACCGACGTCGAAAGATCCACTACCGAACTAACAGTGTCACTCTCAAAAGGAACCTTGAACCTAAAGCTCTGATACCATTTGTAATGCCCTGACCCGAATTTATGGGTTACCCGTGGTCAACCCGATCCGACCCAAGCATTAGGTGTGAAGTGCGATAAGACAACCTAAATAATGTTTCTAGTCTAGTTTTATTTAATTAGCATTTCACTTATCTAGCATGCGATTACAAATTACATCAACCTACGTGAAGGACTCGTGGGAAGCGTCCCTGGACTCCAAGCATACAAAGCTACTAACGTAAAATAAAAGGGATACTAACCTGTACAACGCACTTAAAATATGAAACTGCACCCAACCTGCTGATAAGCACCCAAAAGTGTCTATTTTATGCCCCGAATAAATACATTTTAGTCACTCTTTTTAATTAAAACTGGCCTTATGTCATATTTTATCATTTTTGCAGGTCAATACGCAGTTGCGGTACAAACAGTGCTAAATCAGTGCAATTGCGACCCAATAGCGGTCAAAAGCGTGCATCGAAGAAATCCAAAGAGACCGCGAAGTCAGAGTCCTTTCTGAGAGTGCTAAGATGTGTTCCGATGCTCCGAAACAGTCCCGTGACCTAAACCCGAGCCTACACCATTCCCCGACCCCGGTGTGTGTTGAATTTGTACCTTTATTATTTTTCTAGATTTTTATTTTTAGTCATTTTATTTTTATGATTTATTTAAAAATTTCTAGAATTTATTTTCTATTTTTCTATTTCTTTATTTTGATTTTGATTTTGATTTTTATTAGTTTTTAATTTTTAATCTTTATTTTATTTTTATTAGGATTAGTTTTTAGAAATTTATTTTCTAGTTTTATTAGATTTTAATTTCTTTTGTTTTAGTTTTATTAGGATTATATTTTTTTTTAGTTTTAATAGAGTTTTATTTTATTTCTATTTCTTTTCATTTTTTATTAGTTTGAGATGTTAGTTTTTAGTTTTATTAGATTTAAAATTTTTATTGTATTATTTTAGTTCTAGTTTTATTTTTTAGTGTCATTTTTTAAAGGGTGCAAATTAAACACACACAAACTAAAACTCACACACACACCTAAATCAACACACACCCAAAGACACCCCTAGATTTACTATTCATCATCATCCTTCCAAAACCACACCCGATTCTCTCTCCTCCTCCATTAACATTACCCTTAACTCCTACCCCATACCCTTATTCACCCATGGCAGACCAACAATTCCAATATCGGAGTCAAAACCCAAGCCAAGAAATCCCATAAAAATCTTTCCAGGAACCATTTCGTGGGTTAAAAAAAAGAGAAGACTGTCATCAACACCAAGAGAATAAAAAGGAGAACGTAGAGAGAGAAAAATAGACCGTATATTATGTACATCTTAGGGTCTTAAAAAAAATTCCAAAAAATTCTAGTTTAGTGTTAGAATAATTTTTAGTTTTTTTTTTATTGTTTTTGGTGTAATCAAGTGCTGGATTAGTGAGAAGATTGAGACGCATTTTATGAACGCGATTCGACAAGGAGACTTGCGTATTGTATTCTATTTCTCTATTCATTTATGTCATCTTTTGATATGTTATTGAATGTTGTTTATGCACACATGAGAATGTTTGGCTAAACACCCCGTTCAAGGGGTGGGGTGCATTGCCAATGATGTTACTTTAATTAGTTGATTCATTAATTTTATATTTCTAGGTAAATTAATCTTTAATTGTCACCAATTAATTTATGTAACGAGAGTTAGTAAATTAATTGAACAAATTAATATTTGAATTTAGGAATCGAACTAGAGGTAGGTTTTTCCTATATTTGAACATTAATTCGGTGTTGAAATTTAAGGGTTGAAATTATTTTCGTTAAATTGATCCTAGCGGGTAGTTTTCTGAAAATAATGTAGTCCTAATTTTTCATCGTGTGACAATTTTAAATTAATTTTCTAAAAAATATATTATTAAATTTATAATTTTAACGAGAGTTTGATTATCGATTTAATATTATCTCAAAATATTTCAAAATTAATAAATTGAGAAATTAAAATAATTGAAAATGCAATGTAATCCCATCTCTTGACCTTCTCACAATATTTCACACTCGGTTACACATTTTTATTCATTCTTTAGTCCTTTTATAATTTTTAGCATTTGTTAGTAAATCTTTCCCTTGAAATTGTTTTTAAAAAAATATATATATATTTTCATAAAAAAAAAATTTGAAATTGCACGTTTTCACATTAATTGTTTCACCTTGAAAGTTGGATTGATACCCGTACTTACCGCAATACGAGTTATTTTTAGACAAGTTTTGTAGGTACTCAAGGGAATTTTGAGAGTGGCTTTTGCACAACAACGATACATACGCAAAAAGCTCTTATCAAATGGCGCCGTTGCCGCTTTCTTGGCCTGGAGACATGATTGAAGACTTGTAATTTTATTTATCATTTTTTTTATTGTAGTTATTCCTCCTCCTTCCTCCTTAGACTGGTTGTATAGGATTTTTAAAGCTTGGTATTTATTTTGGTGCATTTTGACACCGATTTTGTTTGTAATAATTATTCATATAAAAAAAAGCGAAAAGGAAAACCAGACAAGGTAGAGAGAGGGCGTCCAAGGCAAGGATTTTTGAAGCCTCTCTACTTTGGGTCGGTAGGACTCCCGGGGACGACTGAGATAGGTGAGATCTCCCCCCGGTCGACTCAACTCGATCTTCACCCCACGTGTGTAAAAACCGTGGGAGGTACATTTCTTTATCCCTCGCGAATCTCCTGTCAGCGAGTCAATTTTTTTGTGCTACTTGCTCCTATATGCTTTTTATTTTTGTCTCGCACTTAAATTGGTTGGTTTGATGAATTAATTTACCTAAAACCTAGACTCGGTCATTGAAACGAGAAGGGATTTCATCACCCGACTCACTCGCTTATCCATTGTGTGCTACCCTAACTGTCATTAAATTTAAAATCAATCAACTAGCTAGCCCCGTAGGAACACATTTTTGCAACAGGCGATCACAAAGATAAATTCCGTACATTTTGTCGCCCGCGGACTTAATTATAATTTGACTACCCCTTTCACAAATTTTGAAGATAATAATTGGCTACGTGCTCGTTAGGATTTTTTCTTGACTCGTGTGTGTCCAATTCCATTATTTCGGTAGCCGAGTTTTGTTAGTTCGCTTAAATCAAGAGTCCATTTTCTCCCTTTTTCGAAAATAATCCCAAAAATATTTTCAAAAATCCCAAAAAGATTTTCTTTTTTTTTTCTTATTTAAAATACCAAAAAGATTTTCCTTTTCTTATTTTCAAAAATCACAAAAAGATTTTCTTTTCTTTTGAAAAATATTTAAAAACAAAACAATATTCCTCTTGTCATGGCCGAAGAACGTCCTTTACGGGAATACTTTGGCCATTTCTCATTCTCTCGAAGTTTGTTTGATGATAAGCCCGAATCGAACCTTCATTCATTAATTGATGGCTTTCACTCTCAAACGCCCACTATTGATACTCGTGTGTCGTCCACGCCCACATCTCCTATTCCACCGCCTTCGGTGCCGAGTGTCAACCCATCCCATGCTTCATTGTGCACATACTGCTTTCTTAGCGATCACTTGTCCCATGAGTGTCCATTTATATTCTCTCCATCTGAATCCACCTTGGAACATGTGCGTCCCTATGACACTGTTTTGGAGCCACCCTCGCCGTATTGTCACGACATATCTAATGTCGAGGGATATGAGTACCCGAGCTATTCATGGAGGCCTGATAATCCTTCCATGCAATATGAATCCCAACGCCATGTTGTGGATCCTTACGGTTTCCAACAGTCGTCCTCACCACCTCGTGCACCTCTTATCTATCAGTCCCTTTCATATGCTCCTCATGCTGATCACACTTTTGTCCCTCACGGAGATGCTTCTCCCGTGAATGCTACACTTGACCCTGCTCTACACACTTCATATGAGTATTCTCCACATCTTAGTGTTTCTAGCGAGTTATGTCCACCTCACCCACCACTGCCACCCACCGCCACTTCAACACCACCTTGCACATCCACTCTCGAGAGCCTCTTACACAAGTTTGCGCACACTTTTCAATCTCAAACTGAATCACTTCAAAGGCTTGAACAACGATTATATGATTTCGAGTGTGCGAACGAGGCGGATTCCACCCTAAGTCGACCCTTTATTCCACCTACGTGGGATGAGGATGTGTCGTCTTGTGCTACAAATTTTGAGTGTGACCAAATCTATCATCCAGAGAATCTCGACATTAAGACCACCCAGTGGTCCGAGCCCCAAGTTGACAATTGTGTTGACATATCCACTGTTTGTGAGACTGACCCCACACCACCTTATCCTTTCAAACCCACCATTGAGTTTCATCTTTCCCCTTCCACCGAATCCATATTTATGCACGAGTCTACACCTTTTGACCCTTTTATGTGTGTTCCCGAGGAACCCATTATTTCTAGGTTAGCTCTGGCTATGAGTGCTCACCATTTTTTCGAGATAGAATCCGAGATAGTTCCTACCTATATGGATATGGATCCTGTTCCATAATGCTTGGCTCACCTTGAGCCCATTATTTCTAATGATTCCTCTATCTTAGATCTCGGTGCCTCGTCTTACCCACCCACCACATTCACTGACGATATTCTTGTGGAGACGATGACCACTCCATCTCTAGCTACCACACTTCCTCCTCCGAGTTCTATTGAGGATCACTCCGCGCCTCATGAGAAGTGTGTATCTCCTACTCGTGAGTTAGATCATCTTCCCCACCATTTGTTCCGCCCAATCCACCCACTGTCCCTACCACCCCACCACTTGATTTGGACCTTGCTATTATGCGTTCCCTTTTCACATCTATGCATTTAGGTCCTCACCTCTCCCCATCCTCCACCCTAGTGCTCCACGATTCCATTTGTGCACTTTTCATTGACCCCACCATCTATGTGAGTATTCTTGATACTCTCCACTTCCGTGACACCGAGCTTATTATTTTATGCACACCGCTACCTTGTGGTGTTGATTTTTTCCATCTACCGCTCCATGGTGTGTCACGGTGCGACTATTATCATCGTCCATTAATAGAATGGTCGCACACTTTCTCTGAGACCCTCCCCATTGCCAAACCATTTTGCCTCCCCCACCAAATTGAGCACCATTCTTATAGGGCCCTTGTTGCCCTCACATTTACGCTCAATAAGTCCCGTGATCGGTGCCTGTTCACCCTCACCCCTGCCCATCTTTGTCTTACCCTCCTACCCACCCGCCCATGGTCCACCGATGCTTTGCATCAAGTGATGCACTTTGCCATACAAGTGCATTGACCTCTTCTTTCGCCTTTATCCAACAAGACTGACGCTTCAGTCTTGTTTGGGGGTGATTCTCATCACCCAATTATTCTGCCGCCCAGCACTTTCACAGATCTAATCATTAGGGTGAGAATGGTTCGGTCTGGCTGAAGACGTTAAACTTAGCGCTACCGGGAGGCAGCCTGTTGTTCATTGTTTCTGAGTATGCGTCATATCCTGTTTGAGGGTGGTGTTTCACACCGCCCAATGATTTTCACATGCTTTATAAACTTGTACGTTTTTGTATCGCATCTGTTCTTCGGGTTTCATCTCTGCTCCAGAATGCAGTACATTTCACTAGTGGTTCATTATGGTAATATCTTTCCTCCCTTGTGCTTTTATTTTCATATATGGTTTTAAACATCGAGGACAATGTTTTCTTTTGTTTGGGGGTGGGAAATTTATCAAAATAGTACCTCTTTTGAAAATTTTCAGAAACAAGTGATTTTAAACTTTTTGTGAATGTTAAAAATAAATTTTTATGATATGATTTGTCTATCATCCCTCTTTTAGAAATCTCGAAATACCCGTATTTGACCCAAAACTTACGCTTTTAACCTTATATTAATTAATACCTCTTAAAAGCGTACTTGGACTATGAATTCTTAGACTCAGCAATTTGCACTATCACATTTACAATCAAAAGTTGAAGAGTAACTATATTCTCAAGAAAGCCTTAAAAGATCACTAGTGGCGACTTAAACCTGTGAGACTTGAGCTTTTCACCTTTTTGAGGGTTTTTACGTATCTCAGAGTCACAAGTTGACTCAACTTTCTTTGGGTACCACACTTAGTCGTTGCATGGTCTCATTATTTTTCACTTTTGGCTTAATCACTGAGAATGACATTACTTTCGAGTTGTAAGAAACATGTGTCTTGTAGTTTGTCCCAAGCACTAAACCGATTTTGCCATACACTTACCATTTTTCCTATCACATTATCATTCACCCATTATCATTTTTTTCATATTACCCTTATCCATATGTCCCAAATACCATCCATCATTGCCATCGTTTTTGAGAAAAAGAGTGTTGAAATTTCCCGTGAAAATTGTCTTCAATTGTGCTATGAAAAGAAAAACGTATCGCAATAAAAAATGAAAAAAAAAAAGAAAGAAAGAAAGAAAAAAAAGAAGAAAAAGAAAGCATGCGATCATAAATTCAAATAATGAAGATAATAGTTATTCAAAGTGTGTCACACTCCTCTCAAAACACCACCCCATCATTCATCTTCTGCATTTTTTCCTCATACCTTTCATAAACCCCATTTTTCACCCTTGGTAAAGTGTTCGGGCAAACGAAAAGATTATATGGTGAATAACTCGACATTCTCGACATAGTGGTTAGCATTCCTTCATGAGATCAGAATTTTTTTACGTATCCATCCTTTCGTATAAAGTGTGTGAGACGATTGAACTTGTTTACATTTACTCACATCCTCACACACTAGAGAGATACACTTACCCAATTCTCAGAGAGTTCGATTCAGAGAGATATATCCAGTGAGAATTGAAGTCAAAGCGTTGATTCTATAAAGGCGATCTCAGAATTACTCTAATGATACTTAAGATTATTTCACATTACACACGCTGAGTTTTAGGAAGGATTACGCTTTTGGTATTAAATAATTTCATATCTTATTTTGATAGTTGAATACGGTGTTCCTTGATGTTCTTTTTAAAGTTGGATGGTATAGCGTTTCATCGTCAAATCATAAACTGTATTTAAATAAGTTTTGAATTTTGTGGGTATATTCACTGCAAACCCTCACGAGACACCACTCGTCCTGTAGGGCAACCTACAGGTTTAACGGCTTGTTGCACATGCTAAGTGCAATCGACAGTGCCTGCGGAAGTGGCACACTTTTGGATACTTATCTCTATTTTCTCTCTAATTTTTTCTCGAGGACTAGCAATGTTATGTTTGGGGGTGGTGTGATAAGCACCCAAAAGTGTCTATTTTATGCCCCGAATAAATACATTTTAGTCACTCTTTTTAATTAAAACTGGACTTATGTCATATTTTATCATTTTTGCAGGTCAATACGCAGTTGCGGTACAAACAGTGCTAAATCAGTGCAATTGCGACCCAATAGCGGTCAAAAGCGTGCATCGAAGAAATCCAAAGAGACCGCGAAGTCAGAGTCCTTTCTGAGAGTGCTAAGATGTGTTCCGATGCTCCGAAATAGTCCCGTGACCTAAACCCGAGCCTAGACCATTCCCCGAGCCCGGTGTGTGTTGAGTTTGTACCTTTATTATTTTTCTAGATTTTTATTTTTAGTCATTTTATTTTTATGATTTATTTAAAAATTTCTAGGATTTATTTTCTATTTTTCTATTTCTTTATTTTGATTTTGATTTTGATTTTTATTAGTTTTTAATTTTTAATCTTTATTTTATTTTTATTAGGATTAGTTTTTAGAAATTTATTTTCTAGTTTTATTAGATTTTAATTTCTTTTGTTTTAGTTTTATTAGGATTATATTTTTTTTAGTTTTAATAGAGTTTTATTTTATTTCTTTTTATTTTCATTTTTTTATTAGTTTGAGATGTTAGTTTTTAGTTTTATTAGATTTAAAATTTTTATTTTATTATTTTAGTTCTAGTTTTATTTTTTAGTGTCATTTTTTAAAGGGTGCAAATTAAACACACACAAACTAAAACTCACACACACACCTAAATCAACACACACCCAAAGACACCCCTAGATTTACTATTCATCATCATCCTTCCAAAACCACACCCGATTCTCTCTCCTCCTCCATTAACATTACCCTTAACTCCTACCCCATACCCTTATTCACCCATGGCAGATCAACAATTCCAATATCGGAGTCAAAACCCAAGCCAAGAAATCCCATAAAAATCTTTCCAGGAACCATTTCGTGGGTTAAAAAAAAGAGAAGACTGTCATCAACACCAAGAGAATAAAAAGGAGAACGTAGAGAGAGAAAAATAGACCGTATATTATGTACAGCTTAGGGTCTTAAAAAAAATTCCAAAAAATTCTAGTTTAGTGTTAGAATAATTTTTAGGTTTTTTTTTTTTATTGTTTTTGGTGTAATCAAGTGCTGGATTAGTGAGAAGATTGAGATGCATTTTATGAACGCGATTCGACAAGGAGACTTGCGTATTGTATTCTATTTCTCTATTCATTTATGTCATCTTTTGATATGTTATTGAATGTTGTTTATGCATACATGAGAATGTTTGGCTAAACACCCCGTTCAAGGGGTGGGGTGCACTGCGAATGATGTTACTTTAATTAGTTGATTCATTAATTTTATATTTCTAGGTAAATTAATCTTTAACTGTCACCAATTAATTTATGTAACGAGAGTTAGTAAATTAATTGAACAAATTAATATTTGAATTTAGGAATCGAACTAGAGGTAGGTTTTTCCTATATTTGAACATTAATTCGGTGTTGAAATTTAAGGGTTGAAATTATTTTCGTTAAATTGATCCTAGTGGGTAATTTTCTGAAAATAATGTAGTCCTAATTTTTCATCGTGTGACAATTTTAAATTAATTTTCTGAAAAATATATTATTAAATTTATAATTTTAACGAGAGTTTGATTATCGATTTAATATTATCTCGAAATATTTCAAAATTAATAAATTGAGAAATTAAAATAATTGAAAATGCAATGTAATCCCATCTCTTGACCTTCTCACAATATTTCACACTCGGTTGCACATTTTTATTCATTCTTTAGTCCTTTTATAATTTTTTAGCATTTGTTAGTAAATCTTTCCCTTGAAATTGTTTTAAAAAAAAAAAAAAAAATTCATAATTTTTTTTTGAAATTGCACGTTTTCACATTAATTGTTTCATCTTGAAAGTTGGATTGATACCCGTACTTACCGCAATACGAGTTATTTTTAGACAAGTTTTCTAGGTACTCAAGGGAATTTTGAGAGTGGCTTTTGCACAACAACGATACATACGCAAAAAGCCTCTTATCACCTGCCATAACAAAGACAAGTGAATGAGAAAAATGCCTAATGGGAAAATACAACAACGCAATAAAGAATCGAACGAAAAAAAGAGACTCTAACACGTTACATCTACGTGCACATACAACTACCTCATATCTATCCATATATTCATGGACATGAGTCAATTGTCTTAAATTACTTGTCTACATCATCCTTTATCGAAACATTTATTAATTTCAATCAAGTTAGATTGTCATTTCTTATATTAGCCACACAACCCATTTCTTGACATGTTCCACTTATCATTATCTCTCATCCACATACTTTAATGGGCTCCACATCGCCAGCTATGTTACCATCTACTCTGGCCAGTGATTTTGGGTCTTTCAACCTAGGGTTTCGGGCCCTTCTTAATTATTCCCAATATCATCCGAGTTCATATTCATGTGTTTTAATATTTATCAAATATCCACTTTTTACTGGCCAAAGCCAAACCCCAAGGACCTCACCCCCCCCCCCTCCCCCCGTGTTTACACTTTTAAAAAAATCACTATTATTGTCCTTTACACACTTGTATTGATTTTATCCCAAAATCATTTACTTTTAGGACTATTTGTATAACACCATTTCCAATATTTTTATTTCATAACATTGTTTCAATTTATATAAAATTACCATTTTACCCATTTGTTTCCAAACTTGCATTTTTCCTCCATTTTCGTTTTCCCATAAATATTTTTAATTCATACACACCAACTTTTCAAATGTTTTCACTTATCAACACTCATTTCACATTTTTGAGTTAACATCTTTTTCAAGTTGGAAATCTCTTTATTACATGACTTTCTTTACTAAAAACACCCATTTGGCATTTTGGAGACTACTTTACAAGAAAATACTATTTTTCCTTTATTTTCACATGAGGTATTAAATTATCCATATATCACATTTTTTATTTTCTTTATTTACTGTTTAAACCGAATAAAACCTTTATTAAATTTGTTTATATGCTCATCATCAAAATACTACAAGCTTATATGCATGAGAAGAGGGACTTTAAGTCCAAAAATCCTATTAAATGGGCCCAACACATGGACCATTCTAGAAATTTCATAATATTTGCATAAATATGATTTTAAGTAAAAAAAAAGACATTTTTATTTCATCAAAACATGAGTAAATGTCGTATTTACATAAAAATCCCAATTTTCACAAGAAACCCTTGAGACATTTGTTCATAAAATATTTCCGAGATTTTATTCCATAAAATGTTTAGATATCGAGATTTCTTGGAATCCATCATTTTCCTCAAATATTTTGAAATCTTTTATAAACCATTTTATTCGAAAAATCATAATAAATAACTTTCTTAACCATAAATGCATCCTACTCTTACAAACTCTAATTACAAAATCAATACCATGGAAAATAGAGTTCTTAAGCTAAGAGTAGTGTTTCCCACCCCAAAGAAGCTTAAACAATGACAGTATGGATGTATAAGAAGATGGCAACCTCCCACCTCCTAAGGTGGCCTTAAAGAGGTTTCCTAGATCCACTAATCTTATCTCTTGAAAGCTCCATTAAAAACCCTCTTAAAACTCCATGATCTCTTCTACCTTCTTCAAAAATCCCCAATAATATCTCCATGGATCCATATCTTATCTAAAAAATGGTGTAAATGGGTTTTATGAGCTTTAATATGGAAGAAGATGGTTAATTTATGGTTGTTTTTGGTGGAGGGATGGTGGTGCAAGGGTGGTATGTGGTGGTTGGCGGAGGAGGAAATCTAAGGGCTAGAGGGATAGAGGCACAATCTGATTACAATGGGTTAAATGAGCTAAAACATCCTTTAAATACCCTCAATACCCTAGGGTTAAATCCTATAAATTCCCCCAAACTTAACTCTTTTATCCAATGGTCCATCAAGCCTTTGTCCAACGTTTTGATATGAGTTATTGAGCGCTCGACATGTCATCCAATTCGACGATCCATGTCGTGACATCACATTAAAATGTGCAGAACTTCTCTAGATTTTTCCCGATCGTTCGAATGACATTGGTCATCGTTGGAACGAGAACCCCTCTAATTCAAATGAGAGATCTAACGAGGTACTAATGAGGAAAAATTGCATGAGTGAAAGGTATGTGAGAAATACCTCATTCAACCGGGTAGTGCCCCTTCATTTGATCGACTAAGCACTTCGTTCGAACTTGGCTTTCCAACGAAATTCTAGAGAGTGAGGGAAATTGACCATTTTCTCAGTCATTAGAATTCGGTCGAACCTCGATCAAATGATAATAATTTTCATTCAAATAACTACCAAAAATCTCAGTATTAACTTTAGGCTATAAAACTCCAATTTGATTGTGTCGGGCCATTACATTATCCAAATTTGACTTATGATCCACCCCAAGAAGCCCAGAGCCCAATTGGTCAAACCATGTCACCAAAACATACGAGTTTGACCAAAGTCATAGGAGATGATGGTGTTACATTCATCGTAGCTTGTTATTGAATTTTTTTCTCCAATACACCTTATCAAATATCCCCCAGGAGTCTTAAAGTAAAGAGTACCCTTTAGTACTGAAAAAATTTGCCAAATTCATATTTCCTTCACGTGTTTCCAATTATTTAACTACTTAGGCTCTCCAATCTTTAGGTTCCTTGATTGGAAACAAATACTTTACTGTTATAGGCATTGTTCTCCTTTAGACTATAATCGTTGCTAATGGATCATCCATTTCCAATTTCTGAGAAATTATCGTTCGGGGATGCCACTCTATTTTAATAGATATAAATTTCTTCAGATAAGATTGGATGATTGCTCAGAAGGGAGAAATATTTTCATGTATGAGAGAGAATTATCCATTAAATTGTTTAATCAGGAGGTTGTAGTCTTATCGCATCAAAATTACTCCCTCTCCCCTTATGAAAGCTTCCAACAACCCAAGTATTAACACTTTAAACTCTGCTTCATTATTCGAGAACTTGAAATCCAATTTGTAGGAGAAATTTATCTTTTCTTTGGAATTAAAGAGTATGATTCTCGTTCCTCCAATGCCTTTTATAGATGAACCATCAAACTCCATCCTCTATTATTCCAATTTTTCACACAAACATGATTCAAAATTATTTCCAGGTAATTCAATGCTCGGAGGTTCAAAAAGTTGAGTGAGAAATTGGTTAGAAGATTAACCACAACTTGAATTTTAATTGCTTTAGGTGCAAGGAAATTTAAATCATGCTCTGATAGGAAAAAAAACACCTAGTTTCTTGCCCAATTAAAATAATCCTCACTGACAAGTACTTGATAAGATCACATTTGGTAATAATATGTACTGTAAACGAGAGCAGGTAGTGCATTTGCTTCTGTGCCACAAATATTAAAGCCAAACAATGACTTTTCATACTTGCATATCTGGACTCAGTCCAAGATATCACTCTAGAAAAGTAATAAGATGGATTTTCTTGCCCTAATTTTTCCTAAAAGATCAAGGATCCAATATATCTTTCTATAGAAGTTAAATACAAGAGTAAAGTTTTACCTGCATCTGGTGGAACCATAGTTGAGGAAGATGTCAAAATTTTCTTAATCCTCTCAAGGGATTTATGTTGCTCGTCCCCTCAAACCCACTTATCTTTCTCCTTCATCAATGATGAAAAGGGATGAGTGATTACTTCTAGAGCAGGTATGAATCTCAAGAGATAAGAAACTTTTCATAGGAAACTCTTTAGTTGTCTTTGGCTCTTTGGTGGTGGCATTAAGAAAGCATGTGTAAGGGGTTATACATATATATTTGTTCCTTAGGCCAAACACACAAATTCAATTTTTACCAAATTTTATCTTTATTTAATTTAAAGTGAAGATGCAAGATAAATTGAAGCCAAATTCCAAACCAAATTAGAAAGAAGAAGAAATAGAGGAAAAATCCCTTTTGGGCAAAACCTATGTTCAGCACTGATTAAGGGTGAAAAGTGGCGCGTGTCAAAACGTTGATCGTTGTCTTCTGTTCACCACCTTAATACAAAAACCTAAACTATTGACTACACTCTTTTAAGGAAGTATAATGGTCAAGTCTGGGTATAAAAAAATCCACAGAGACTAGTGCTCGAATTTATAAGGTTTAATATTCCTAAAAGAAAAGTGTAAAAGATGTTTTTCTAACTAAAAAAGAAATAAAAGATAAACTAGGCATGAGTGTATTTAAACTAAAATTAACAAAAGAATAAAAACTATAGGTGGCATCAAATATCCCTCACCCTGAGTTAATTAGTATAAAATAGTTACATGGGTTCGCGAATTATTAAGATTGCGTCTCGTTTCATCAATTAATTAAATTAAGAGTTGTCACACCCCTAAATTTGCATAAAAGGCTAATATGATTTTGGCGTTAACAAATATCCCGGAAATTACGCACGCCGGGTCGTAAATACGGGGCATACATGATATACCCCGTTAAATTTCCTAGGTGTAATAACTAGGACAACACACTCGAAATAAATACGTAAACACCATCACCAAAGCAAAGCAACACGTCAACCCTAGGTGAGTTCAATCCGACACAATCTAGACTAAATTAGCCCCTAAACATATTAAATTACATTAAATAAATTAACTAATTAAATTAATTACAACAATTAAACTAGGCAAGAAATAAATAATAAAGCATGGAAATAAATGAACTAAGGCTAGGGCACAAAGAAATAAAGAAGAGAGAAGATAATGAATAGTGTCCACTTACATTAATGGGTGTCAAACCACCAAGAAAATGGAGGAGAGGGGTATTCTCCACAAAATCCCCAAAAAATGGCTAAACCCTAACTGCTAAAGAGAGAAAAAGAACTAAAACTAATTTATTACATTCCTACAAAAATAAACCAAGTCTCCTATTTATGCTAAGTTGGAATTAACAAAGAAATAAGAAAAGAAAAAGGGAGATAAGTCTCCAAACTAACTAACAAAATAAAGAAAAAGGAAAAAGAAAAATAGAAAGAAAGAAAGCTATAGCTAAAATCAGACCAAAATACAGAGTACCGGTCGACCGGGTGTGGTGACCGGTCGACCGCGAGCAATGGGGGGTGCCCACTGTCTCCAACCCACGGCAAAAATGGAAAACACGGTCGACTGCCGGTCAACCAGTGCTAATGGAAATTCCAATTTAGTTCACAACTTCGCATAGCCCACTCCCATGTCCAAATATGAACAAAAATATCCATGCCCATTAATGGTAGCAAACACCAAATCAAGACCCATTTCCAAAAAATGCCAACAAAAACCCAACTCCATATATGCCCAAGACCATTCTTGGAAGCCAAAACCGAGACCAACTTGTGTTCCACCATTAAAATGCCAAAACCCACTTCCAAGCTCCACAACCTCCATAGCTATAAATGGTCAAAGCTCAAGCTCCATAAAAGTGGCTAAAGAGACCCATTTGCGTGTGTGGTCCCAAATCAAGCTATAATTTTGGACGAAAGGCTCGAATTTTGGACGAAATCGAAACCCAATCAAAACCCCCAAATCACCATTTCTTTTGATGCAAAAAAGCCTGTTAGGGACATAGGTGGAATTTATGGAATTGTTATTAAAGAAGAAAAGGGACATGAAAGGAATTATTTAAATTATTATTTTTCTTATAATTCTTCCTCCGATTAAAGGTTCGTGTTTCCTTTGTTCGGACTCCGATTCAAGCACCATTCACGGTCATGCTAATATTGGCCCGAGGGCTACAACGTCCTTGAATACTTGGGGCAAAAATCCCGAAGTGTGGAATTTCGAAAATGCTCCTGAACGTGCGAATCGCGATGGAACTTTATTGGAACGCGCTCAAACTTCATACTAAGCACTTTAATACCTATAAAAGCTCAATTATACCTCCAATAACATTTTAGCATATAAAATGGAGGTTTCTTGATTAACGAGAATAATTATAGGCATTAAAGTACCCGAGAGGGCTAAAATGCATAGGTTCGAGGGTAATAAAGTGCAATATTCGATACGAATCACACCCCCTAACTTACACATTGCTAGTCCCTAGTAATGAAATTCAACGCAAGAAGAACTATAAGAAAATCACAAAACATGTATATATGCATCAAAATATAAATGCCACTTTCGTAGGGAACACGATTGCATTTAGCATATGCAATAAGTCGTTAAACCTCTAGGTTACCCCAGTAGACGAGTGTTGTCTCATGAGGATTTTCGGGGATGAAACCCACAAACATCAAGTAGTTTCCTCAAAATATGCCCATTCACAATATGCAACAAGCCCAAAAATACGAAAAAGATTTCATACACATTATGAGCACAGTGAATGACTTCACACAAAAGTCCGTATTATTAACATTATAGAATGAACTTCATAGAATTGAAACCTTAAAATGTGGGAGGGGACTAAACACATGCAAAGTGTGATTTGGAAAAAACTTAAATAAATCAGATAAACATAAAGTGTGCATATATTCAATCCTTAGGGGCATTACACGCATCAAGTGAATTCGCTCGAAACAGGGAGTTAACACACAGAACATGCAGGCATAAAAAGTAAATGTAAATGGAAACTAGGCCGCACACATGTCACAAATGAAGAACGCTATATATAAAATAAAAAATTATAATCTCAATGAAAGATAATGCACATTACAGGAGGCGAAATGTATTTTCACAGATTATTAAAACTATTATGACTTTTAAATTAAATACACACTAAGATCACATAGGACTTGAAGAGGGTTATAATGTAGGCTAGGCTAGGGTATGGAATGAAAGGAATGTATGTAAGGATTCAAAGTGTTCAGAATGAAAACTTAGAATAATGGGAAGAATGCGGGCAATATCAAAATTGGAAAACAAGCTCCAAATAAGCATTGGATATATCATTTGGAGAGCAATCAAAGCTTAATAACTATATACAACGTTTACAACTTTCTTTTTCTTTTCTTTTCTTCTTTTTCTCATTTTTCTCTTCTTTTTTTTTCTTTCTTTCTCTTTTTCACTTTTTCTTCACGTTTTCTTTTCTTTACTTTTCACACTCTCACATGCCTAAATTGCAATCGCAAGACAACAACATCATTCAATCCCAAGTAACATTCCAAACAAAGGTATGGAAGGTGTATGCATGGTTTTAACTCCAATTTGGAGTTGGTATGAGATTTTTGGTTTATGAAACGAAAGGCTAATATTTAGGCTCAAAGGGATTGACGAGGGAAAATATTTAAGGTGAGGTCAAGGCTAATATGTGTGATATAAAAAGGACGGCCTATGATCATTTCAAAAAGTTTAGGAAAATCTTGAGTCAAAACAAATTTTGAAAATCATGCTCAAGTAATACATTTCATATATGAACTCAATTAATGAACGATCAAATGAAAGAATAGGAAGATTACCAACGAATTCAACGTTTTCAAAGAGGAAAGAATAGTGTATACGCTCATAAACGAAGAAAATCTGAAAACTCACTCGGTGTAAGAATGTACAATGCAACAAAAGATTACCGAGTTATAAAAATCTTAAACCAAATCAATAAAATAAGAAAGTGCATGTGCTCATGGGATTAAAGTTTAATTCATGAAGTTATTCATAATATCAATGATTGAGGAATAAAGTCTAATAACTTCTAAAATCGAGAACATGCATCATTGAGTTGTCTGTTGGATCGAGAAATTATTGAAATTTATCATCGGAAACAAAGGCAAAATGCACAACAGAGAAGAAAAAAGAAAGAATTTTTTTTGAAATTTTTAATTTTTCTAAGAAAGCATACGTAGTAACTAACATGTAATCAAATCAAAGAAACTACCAATGAATGGATAGAATACCCCACACCCCCAACTTAAAACCTGACATTATCCTCAATGTGAATTAAGAACCAAGTTAAAGAGAGGAAAATAGTGATATTACCCACAATGGAGCGATATCATGAAAGTACAAGTCCAATGATTCTACAAAACATGTTAGTAACAACCATAGCAAAAACAAATAACAAAAACTTAACTAATTACACTAGACAAAAATAAGAAAAAAGAAAAATAAGGAAAATAAAACTAACTATGTACAACCTACAATTTTAACTTCTAACTAACTATACACTAGAAGTTGAAAGTTTTGAGGGTCCACCCAAAAAACGATTTGGCTTTGGAGGTTAACCGGTGTACCCTCACTTTCATTCATGCCTCCCGAAAAATAGGAATTTCGTTTGAACAACGGAAGGCATGTGTAAGGCGTAAGAAATAAACCATCCCTAATTAAAAATTTTGGCGGGAGGATGGGGGATTTGGATAAGAAGGGTGACAAATACACTTGGGGGCTAAGAAAAATTGAATCATCTCCCAAGTATTTTGAAATTGGAATGGGAGGGGGCGCACAAGGAGGCAAAGATGCCTTCATGGAAAGCAACTCGAGCAAGTACTCCTCGTCGGTGAAAGGGTTAAACGTTTCAAAGTTCAGCACCGATTCATCGGGTACTTGTGATGGTGTGATAACGGAGAATGAAAAGGGGGAGAAAATAAATTCAAACTTAAGAGTTGAGTTATCATCACTCAAAGTTGGAATTTCGAAGGAGATAATATCATTTTCAATGAAACTTTCTTCTTTGGGACCCAAGAAGAAATCATTTCATTGCCAATGGATACTACATCCATTTCATCCTCACTTTTATTATCTATTAAACCATGGGCCAAGTCAAGAATGGTTTGTTCCAAAGTAGGCAAAAAATCCTCATTTGGTTCAAAACATTCCTCGACTCACAAGTTTCGGAAGAAAAATCATCATCGGATTCAAATAATAAATCCAATTCATGTTCCCACAAACGATTTTATTCCAGATAACGGTGTTCATACCTCTCACTCTTAAGCATGAGCAAACCCTCACCGAAAGTCATAGGTCGGGGTACATATTCTTGGAAATGAGAAGTTTGAAAATTATTAATGAAACTATACTCAAACTCATTATTATAAGAATTTTGAAATTTATTGCAATTTGTTTCAAATTTCCTATTATAAGGAATTAGAGGCCCAAAATTGTTATCATTCTCCTCAAAATACACTCACTCCAAATCTTGACTTTTGTAATACTTGCCCAAAGTCATTTTTGAATTTGCAATTTTTTGGGACTCTAAGTATTGACCAAAAGTCATATGTTTACGGGGATATTGAGAATTATCATAATGATTACCGAAAGGATTGGAATAATACATGCTTACCCCAAAGACGTCTCGAAGTAGCGAAATCCACAACGTGATGCCCTCGCAAAAAAAATTCAAGCGGTTCTTGGTGCTCAAATGTAAAAGTCCTACAAAAATGTTAGGGAAAAAAAACAAATAGAAAGAAATACTATGAAATAAAAAATCAAATAAACAAAAATGATTAAGGGTGAAAAGTGGCACGCGTCAAAAAGCCGATCGTTGTTTTCTGTTCACCACCTTAATACAAAAACCTAAACTATTGACTACACTCTTTTAAGGGGGTATAGTGGTCAAGTCCGGGTATCGAAAAATCCACAGAGACTAGTGCTAGAATTTATAAGGTTTAATATTCCTAAAAGAAAAGTGTAAAATATGTTTTTCTAACAGAAAAAGAAATAAAAGATAAACTAGGCATAAATGTACTTAAACTAAAATTAATAAATGAATAAAAACTATAGGTTGCGTCAAATATCCCTCACCCCGAGTTAATTAGTATAAAATGGTTACATGGGTTTGTGGATTAATAAGATTGCGTGTCGTTTCATCAATTAATTAAATTAAGAGTTTTCACTTGTAATACCCCGTATTTTTATGGCTTTTAAATTTAGGGATTTATTAAATTTAATTGAGATAGATTAATTTAATATTAATCCGAAAATTTGTTCTAAATATTTACTAGCGTGACGAGAGTTAGTAATTATTGGAAAATTATTGATTTGTTAAATATTACTTATTGAGTAGAGTAATATGTAGAATTGAATTTATTAAAATTGTCACGAGGGAATAATATGACAATTATAGAAATTAAGTCACGACGCGCCTGTGTCGTGTCGGGACTAAATTATTAGTATTAAAAGTGAATAAATTATAAGTCACCCGTATGGTCTTTTCGAGTGTGCCAATATGTTCGAAAGGGTCGAGATAGTCAAAATAGTGTACCCGAGGATTTAGTTTGGGTCTCGGGGAGTTTTAAGCCCAATTGGCATCTCGGGAGGGTGTTTTAGATATTTTACATGTTTGGGTAATTAAACCCACAAATTTCCTAAGGATAAATCAACCTTTAGGAGTTTCCTTCTAGGGTTAACAAACACAAAATCAAAGAACGATCATTAGAGAAGGGGTTGGAAAGCTTTTCAAGCAACTCAATGCCAAGGACTCAACCGTTTACACCGCCACCACCACCAAAGCGTAGATCGCGCGACAAGGAACGCAACCATACCACTTTCGTCCACAAATCAGAAACTCAAATTCCAGGCAAGTATCTATCTTACTTTATTTTAGTTAATGTTTCAATCATGTTAGTCTAGGGTTGTTTAGAATATGTTTCATGGAAGAAATTATATTTTTGGAGATTTCAAATCATATGTGTAGAGGAAGTAGACGTATTCTGGACATCTAAATCACATGTAGAGGATAAGCCACGAATTTGTATAGGTTTAGAAGTAAGAAATCTGGGAAAGAATTGAAATAATGGAAACTAAAAGAAAAATAGGGTTCTTGTAGTTTATGTGGATTTTACCCCATTAAATAATGATACTTGATGAATTCGGCCATGTTTTATGTAGAAAATCTTGCTATTAGGTATATGGTACTTGTAGTATTATTAATTGGGAGTTTGGGAATCGTTAATGGAGATTTGGTTGAGGTTGTAGAGGTAAAGCCGTTACTGGAAAAGAGAAGGTTTCGTCATAACTGCTTGATCGATCGATCGATCGATCGACCCCCTTACATCGATCGATCGACCCCTCCTGGAAAACTGCAGATTTCTCGTTCGATGGTTTAATTCGGTTAAAATGCCTATGAACCCTTGATTATTATTTTTGGGGTATAATGGGATATAAAGTATACCGGTAGGGTCTAGGTAGACCCCGTTGAGTGAAATTTAATGTAGGATGAGATTTGGGGTTAACGAGGAATTATTCATGCGTATAAGAAAAACATGCTTATGTTTAATAAAAAGATCGAGACTCGTAAGGGAGTTAGACCAGAAGGTAAGCGAGTGTATGCCTACTGAAATTATACTTTGAATAATTAGAGAGAGGAGAAGTGAGTATGAAGTGAATTATAAATGAGAATAAAAATGATGAGTCCGTTATGCGAAATAATCGAGTAAAATGTGTAAATGACGAATAATTATAATTATGGGTTGTGGGCGCACCAAATTTAGAAACGTGGATATTTATATATATATATATATATATGACTCTGTGATTGTGCATATATTATATGTTTGCATAAAAATCATACTCGAGCTACTTGCTATCACGGGGGTTTTCGTGTCGGGACAGTCTTATCTCGATTGGGCCTTTACGGGGGATATTGACTCGTACCCTAGAACATAGGATTCATTGGTACAGGCTATCTGATTGATAGTCAGATAGTCCTAAGAGACGTGAGGTTATGTTCTGACCTCTTAGTGACTTAGAACTATGCTTCGCCTCCATTTGTATGTGTTTTGTGTTAATACAGTTCGAAAGTGATTCCGAACTAGTATTTTCCTTAGTACGAGTGATACTAGGACTTTATAGCAGAGTATGCCAGCACCATAGATTTTATGTGGGGTGCCGACAGTATATATATTATATGAGTGACTAAAATATATATATACTTAAGTATGGGAACTTTCTACTGTGCATAAAAGTAGTTAAGTAATGAATAAATACTCCAACTTTATTATAAGTGTTTGGGAAATTTTATGACATCATTGGGTTATTTTAAATAACATAAGATATGAGAGAGCTTAATTTTCAAAAATTAATTATCTTATCTGTAGTATTTATCGGAATGTAACCTTATGGGAAAGTTAAGTTAAAATAAACTTTTGAGATTAATAGTACGATAGGCGTGCACACTAGATGAGAGGTGAGAAATTCTCAAGACAGTGTCGCATACTAACATGGTTGTTTCATTAGCCGGTAATCATTTTAAATACTTGTTAAACTATTTTTAAACTGTTTTACGCTTGGGCTCTGACCCGTTTCCTGTAATTTCTTTTCTCTTGCATATATATGTATATATTACAGGTGCCCATCCACAGGGGCGTCATGCTTAGATTCCTTGGAACGGACGCGCTGCAGCTTATGTGGGAGTTGCAGGCCATTGCTTAGACGACCTCGTTGTTGACTCTACTCTCATTTTAGTTCTGATTAGTTAGGGCATGTGTCACTCGTTTCCCTATTCAGTTGGATTTGTCAGAGTTTTATGTTCATTTATTTTCAGTATTCTGTGGGATGTAATTCGGGTCAGAATGATTTCAATTGTAGTTTTAGACTTGGTATTGGTTTATCTGAATGGTTAAATTCTTGTGTGTTAATTGACATCTTTAACATTTATACGATTCTTAAATTGTTAATTATTGAAAAGGTTTTCAAAATGGAATTAAATAAAAGAGAAATAAGGTTTAAATTGTTTTGACACTTAGCTTAATTATTTAGGGTGTTTAAACTGAAAATTTATTTTGCAACAGTGATGCTAAGAATGAACAAACCATTAACCTTGAGTCTTAATTTAATAAAGGACTGATCACTCGGTACTTAATTAGGCGGGGTGTCAGAAGTTTGCATTTTTAAGCCCATTTGGCATCCCAGGAGGGTGTTTTAAACATTTTACATTTTTGGGTAATTAAACCCACGAATTTCCAAAGGATAAATCAACCTTTAGGAGTTGCCTTCTAGGGTTAACAAACACAAAATCAAAGAAAGTCCATTAGAGAAGGGGTTGGAGAGCTTTCCAAGAAACTCAAGGCCAAGGACTCAACCGTTTACACCGCTACCACCACCAAAGCGTAGATCGCGCGACAAGGAACGCAACCATACCACTTTCGTCCACAAATCAGAAACTCAAATTCCAGGCAAGTCTATCTTGCTTTATTTAAGTTAATATTTCAATCATGTTAGTCAAGGGTTGTTTAGAATCTGTGTCATGGAATAAATTATATTTTTGGAGATTTCAAGTCATATGTGTAGAGGAAGTAGACGTATTCTGAACCTCTAAATAACATGTAGAGGATAAGCCATGAATTTGTATGGGTTTAGAAGTAAGAAATCTGGGAAAGAATTGAAACTAAAAGAAAATTAGGTTTCTTGTAGTTTATGTGGATTTTACCCCATTAAATCATGAAACTTGATGAATTGGCCATGTTTTACGTCGAAAATCTTACCGTTAGGTATATGGTACTTATAGTATTATTAATTGGGAATTTGGGAATCGTTAATGGAGATTTGGTTGAGGTTGTAGAGGTAAACTCGTAACTCAAAAAGATCAGGTTTAATCATAACTGCTTGATCGATCGATCGACCCCTCCTGGAAAACTTCATATTTCTCGTCCGATGGTTTAATCCGGTTAAAATGCATAGGAACACTTGATTATTATTGTTGGGGTATAATGGGATATAAAGTAGACCAGTAGGGTCTAGGTAGACCCCGTTGATTGAAATTTAATGTAGGATGAGATTTGGGGTTAACGAGGAATTATTCACGCGTATAAGAAAAACATGCGTACGTTTAATAAAAAGATCGAGACTCGTAAGGGAGTAAGACCAGAAGGTAAGTCATTGTATGCCTACTGAAATTATACTTAGAATATTTCGAGAGAGGAGAAGTGAGTATGAAGTGAATTATAAATGAGAATAAAAATGACGAGTCCGCTATGCGAAATAATCGAGTAAAATGTGTAAATGACGAATAATTATAATTATGGGTAGTGGGCGCACCAAATTTAGAAATGTGTGTATATATATATATATATATATATATATGGCTGTGTGATTGTGAATATATTATATATTTGTATAAAAATCATACTCGAGCTACTTGCTATCACGGGGGTTTTCGTGCCGGGACAGTTTTATCTTGATTGGGCCTTTGTGGGGGATATTGACTCGTACCCTAGAACATAGGATTACTTGGTAGAGGCTATCTGATTGATAGTCAGACGGTCCTAAGAGATGTGAGGGTATGTGATGACCTCTTAGTGACTTGGAACTATGCTTCGCCTCCATTTGTATGTGTTTTGTGTTAATAAATTTCGAGAGTGATTCCGAACTACTATTTCCCTTAGTACGTGTGATACGGAGACTTGATAGCGAAGTATGCCAGCACAATAGATTTTATGTGGGGTGCCGATAGTATATATATTATATGAGTGACTAATATATATATATATATATATATATATATATATACACTTAAGTATAGGAACTTTCCACTGTGCACAAAAGTAGTTAAGTAATGAATAAATACTCCAACTTTGTTATAAGTGTTTGGGAATTTTTGTGACATCACTGAGTTATTTTAAATAACATAAGATATATGAGAGAGCCTAATTTTCAGAAATTAATTATCTTAGCCATAGTATTTATCGGAATGAAACCTTATGGGAAAGTTAAGTTAAAATAAACTTTTGAGATTAATAGTACGGTAGGCGTGCACACTAGATGAGAGGTAAAAATTTCTTAAGAGAGTATCGCATACTAACATGGTTGTTTCATTAGCCGGTAAGCATTTTAAGTACTTGCTAAACTATTTTTAAAATGTTTTACAATCGGGCTCTGACCCGTTTCCTGTTATTTCTTTTCTCTTGCATATATATGTATATATTACAGGTGCCCAACCATAGGGGTTTCATGCTTAGATTCCTTGGAACGGATGCGCTGCAGCTTATGTGGGAGTTGCAGGCCATTGCTTAGACGACCTCATTGTTGACTCTACTCTCATTTTAGTTCTAATTAGTTAGGGCATGTGTCGCCCGTTTCCCTATTTAGTTGGATTTGTCAGAGTTGTATGTTCATTTATTTTCAGTATTTGGTGCTCTTTGGGATGTAATTCGTGTCAGAGTGATTTCATTTATAGCTTTAGACTTGATATTGGTTTATGGTTAAATTCTTGTGTGTTAATTATCATCTTTAACATTTATATGATTCTTAAACTGTTAATTATTGAAAAGGTTTTCAAAATGGAATTAAATAAAAGAGAAATAAGGTTCAAATTGTTTTGACACTTAGCTTAATTATTTAGGGTGTTTAAACTGGAAATTTATTTTGCGACAGCAATGCTAAGAATGAACCAACCGTTCATCTTGAGTTTTAATTTAATAGAGGACTGATCACCCGGTATTTAATTAGGCGGGGTGTCACATCACACCCCTAAATTCGCATAAAAGACTAATATGATTTTGGCGTCAACAAACACCCCGAAAATTACGCACGCAAGGTCGTAAATACGGGGCATACATGATATACCCCGTTAAATTTCCTAGGCGTAATAACTAGGACAACACACTCGAAATAAATACATAAACACCATTACCAAAGCAAAGCAACACGTCAACCCTAGGTGAGTTCAATCCGACACAACCTAGACTAAATTAGCCCCTAAACATATTAAATGACATTAAATAAATTAACTAATTAATTAAAGCAACTAATTAAATGTGACGCCCCGCCCAATTAAATATCGGGTGATCAGTCCTTTATAAAATTTATAACAAAATGTTCGGTTGGTTCATTCTTAGCATCACTGTCGAAAACTTAAATCCAAATAATTACCTAACATTTAATTAAGGTAGTGTCAAAACATTTTCCAATTAAACTTGAAACCAATTAATGCATTTAAATTCTGAACATATGATTACAAACTATACACAAGAGATGAATACTGACTGAAACAAATGCTAAATAATTAAGAATGGAAAAAACCTTCTAGTTCAAACTCACAAACCAAACCATAATAAATTTTCAATCCAACTGAAAAGAACTACAAAGTAAACTGAGTACAACCCCGCTAATAAGAATGGGCGACACATGCCCGAACTGAAATTTCTGAACTAGGAACTGAATGAAATGAGAGAAGCATCTAATCTCAAGGACCCGCAACTTCCACAATAGTTACAGCTCGACAAACCATCCAAGTATCTAGAACCGGTGTTCTTGTGGCTGGGCACCTGTACTAATACATACATACATACACACACAGACACACACACACACACACAGAGACACACACACACACACACACACACACACACACACACACACACACACACATATATATATATATATATATATATATAGCAAAAGAGAGACGAAATGCAAGAGACGGGTCAGAGCCCGATGTTTTAAAAAGATTTATTAGTAAGTATTTAAAACTACATTAAAGCAAGTATTATATGCATGTCAGTTCGAACTCTCACATGAGATTCTCACCTCTCAACTAATGTGCACGCCTAACGTACCTCTAATCCAACCTATCCATCTGACACACCCCTAACTAGAAAAAAGGCTTATCCCTCTAGTTACCCCTCGTAGTAGTATTTCGTATTTGATCTCGACATATATAATTTTAAACAAATGTTATCACACTAAAGTCAAGTATTTACAATTTACTCACATACTTTACCAAAGACTTCATTATAAACTCACGTATATTATTCTCAGCACAAATATACAAATAGGTCACCCCTAGACTAAGCTGCGGTGCACACATACTCTGCTATCAAATCCCGGTATATCACGTACATGAGTACTACGTGTTTCGAATCTCTCAGGAACCGTTACAATAAGCAAAATCACACATATGGGAGGCGAACATAGTTCACATACCCATGGGTCACACACATACCTCCGCTCCCATGGTCAGCTGACTTATTAACTCACAAACAAGCCATTCACAGTCCTATGTCCTTAAGGTACCGATCTAAATCCCCCCGTAGGCACACAAAGATTAGATGGCCTTGTTTCGAAGGCCGACCTCCCATGATAGCAAGTATGGTAGGTATGTCATACACATAATATATCAAATATAGGTATACACACAACCCATCAAATCGAACGGTATACACACAACCAAATGTCATATTCCATACATAGTATTATTATCACTAAATACTATCAACGTATTTTTAAATTACTATATTCCCCCTCTCGTAATATATATAAGGATAATATGTCATCTGAACATCCTTATTACTTAATCATAATAAGTCCCAAATGTAACCAATAATTTTTTTATTCTTTTAAGTTCTATATCGTTAGAACTAATATCGTAAGTATTTATCACTTAATACTCTCGACGCATTTACAATTACGATTATCTCTCTCTCGTTATCTTCAAGGTAGACTCACCATCCCTAATGTTTAAATCATTACACCTAAACAACTCCCAATAATTATGAGTTCATCGGACACTGGTTTTCCTCACTCAAATTAACCGTTTACTAAAATAGGGGAAAAATAGGAAATTCCTTAAAAAATTAGAAATCTCGCTCGAACGTCTTCCACGTGTCGCTCGAACGACTTCGCGCAACAACCTTATCTCGCTAGAACGACTTCGCGCGAGATACTAATCTCGCTCGAACGATATCCTTCGTGCGACATCTCGCGACCTGGGTTGTTTCATCTTCAACCTTAGACAGCCTCATTTTTCACCATTTTTCAACCCTAAAACCTCTAAAATATCATCCCAAACTCCAATCAATCAGTCACAAA
The DNA here is from genome assembly GCA_949130495.1 of Sambucus nigra. Lineage (NCBI taxonomy): Eukaryota > Viridiplantae > Streptophyta > Magnoliopsida > Dipsacales > Adoxaceae > Sambucus > Sambucus nigra. The sequence goes on from OX422218.1 coordinate 142,406,269, forward strand.
TCGAATCCTAACATTTGTAAACGAATTATAACAACGTAGAATCATTAAATCATCCATATACTTCGAAATCCCCAATTTATTATCAAGAACCCTAGTTCTTAAATTGATATCCATAACTTCTAAATTAAACCCAGATTTGTTTATAGAAATTAACATAATTTCATAGGCATCATCTTATCTACATATGGGATTCAAATTCTTATCAAATCAGCCCTAAGTTATGATATAGTTCTCCAATTTCACCCAAATTAACTATCACAACAATAGTTTATTAACCTAGACTAACATGAACATAATTATTGCTAAAGAAAGCAAGTAATAAACACTTGCCTCGATTTTGAAGGTCTGATCCATTGGTGTTGTTGGTATGGATGCACTCCTCGCGTTCCGATATACACGATGGTGGTGGTGGGCAAGGTTGTGTAAATTGACTCTCCTCCTTTGGAATTTGCTCTTCCTCACCCACTGTGGAGCTCTCTTGATTTTGGTATATCCTAACCCTAATTGTCCCCAATTAGCTAATATAATATTTCTCCAATTTTCGTCCATATAATTTCTCTAAAAATCCAAATTACAAAACTACCCCTACTGGGTGCCGGCTTGGCCTCCCGGAGTCCAAATAAAATACTCGGGTAGAGGTTTCTGACTATCTCGACCCCTCTGGACTCAACGGCGCACTCAAAATGATCATACGAGTTACTTAAAAATAATTTACCTTTTTATTCAACTTAATTAGTCCTGACACGACTCACACGCGCGTCCCCGACTTAATATACCAAACTATCGTATTTCTCTCTTACGACAAGTTATATAAAATCGTCATTCCATGTTACTTATTCTCACAGTAATATTAATAATTACTAACTTCTCGTCACGCTAGTAAATATTCAAATTTAATGCGAATTAATAATTAATTCTCACATTTTAATTTAATTAATCCCACAATAATAATAAATCACATAATTATTTAAATCTTTGAAAATACGGCGTATTACATACTTCCCCCCTAATAACGGAAGTTAATCCCGAAATTCAGAGAATAAGGCATTTCTGGTAAGGACAACTCCGGGTATTTATTTCACATCTCATGAATCTACGCAGTACCGCCCATACAGTACATTATCGAATACCCTTAATAATGAACATCTCACTGATAACTTACTCTCCAAGCCTTACCATTTAAGTTTCACGACTTAAATTTTAGATAGTTACTATCTAGCCTCCTACTACTCGCACTAGTAGATTAATTGATATTTAGATATATACGAATTTATCTTACACACAATATATACTATAAATGTTAACATATTTTCACCATACTGTCTCCGCAAAGGACTATGGAACCTAAGCTTGTACACTACCATCTCAAACTTAATAATAATAGGAAAAGATCCCACATCACTCGGTACCAATTTCCTCATTCCAACATGCAATAATGCAACTCCCAACCATTTCCATCCTGGTTAATGGGCCCTAAATTTCCTCTCGACCCAATAGATTATTATCCTGCCCTCTATCCAATAAGCACAAGGATGACACGCATTGATATATAACGCCTCAAATGGAATCCTATTGATAATGAGCTTAGGGGAGTAGTCTTACACTAAATCCACCAGTGGAAGATATTACATTAAACCTTCCCATAATTGGAAATACAACATTCCTCACAATGTGTAACTAAAACTCTCAGTCTGCCAGTTCGCCTGCGAGTGTTTTAGGCCGGATACGTTCGCATTTCGATATTCATTGCCTCCCAAAAACTCTTCCCAATAATGGAGTCATAACTCTCTTGACTCTATCGTACAAAAACACTAATTGTACCCCATATGACTTTACTATCCCAGGGATAATGGTTGAGGTTTACTGTTACACGTTATGATTTGTCCTAACATGGCATAACGTGAGCTACTTTAATTACCCGACCCACTTTCACCCACGTAGGGCCGTGATCCCATTGCTAAGTAATTAACTCTATAATGGTTCAAGGATTCACTATCCCATTACTACCAATGAATTCCTAATTCTGAAGGAACTCTATTATTTCCTGATGGTTCACTTCCAATTGGAGCTCAGACATGTCTTGCTTTGCTTCTGCCATCACTACTACGGCTTTATATCATTACGCATTTTACCTTTCTTATAACCATATCCATATCTATGGCTCAGGCGATAGTGTCATCACTGCATGTCGCAAGTCCTTTCCCCTCTCTCTAAGCTTTATATTCTCGTTAAACATGACCTCTCCATGTCCTATCAAGTAAGTTTCAACTTCCCCGAGTTAAACTTTATCGGATTCTTCCTATACTATCCTCGTGGCAACTCTGGGAATTAACTGTCCTAACTTCCCTAACCTATCAAACAGCTAAGTTATGAAGTCACACTCTTCTACATTTAGTTACATCTCGCAATACGCATTGTGCCATAATTCTCAATTATGGAAAATACTATAATTCAACTATCTAGGGCGCCCATACACCCTATGTTTTGTGCATTGCAGCACCACCCTAATAGACATTTTATATAAATAAAAAATTATGCCCCACATACTTGGCATGACTATATGGAAAGTGTGGCACCCCGACTAATTAAATACCGGGTAGCTACTCCTTTATTAAATTAATTCAAAATGCCAAGTTAGTCCAGTTAATAGCATCACTGTCAAAAACATTTTAATGATTACTAACCACCTAGTATTTAAAAAGTAAGTTGCCAAATTTTAATTTAAGTCTGATTAACATGCAACAAGTGTAATGAAGAATAACAACACCATTCACCATAAAGAAGTAAATAGAATAACCATCACATAATGTAAATAAAGTCTGGAGGAAAACTCCTCACTACAAATCCCACAACTGAAATAAGAAATGAAAATACTGAATACTAAATCAATACATGACAAAGTCTGAAAACTGAAATGGAAAGATGTCTTTAAAAGAAATGGGCAACATGCCCTACAACTGATAAATACTGAATCAAGAATCCAAATGATAGAAGCGTCTAAAAGCAAATCCCTGTAGCTTCCACAAACAGCTACAGCTCGTCACCTGAATGAGTATCCTATGCATGGTGTCCTTGTGGCTGGGCACCTAAAATGGTTTTACAAAAAAATAGATTTGAAAGCAAACGGGTCAGAGCCCGAATGTGGAGATATTTTAAAAACCTGCAAGTGCTTTAAAAACATTTAAAACATTAAATGCAAAGTACATGTTAGGACGTGCACTCACATGATATTCTCACCTCTCGTCTAACTGTGTACTCCTAACGTAAGTACCCATCTACAACGACACAAACCACTAGCTAAGTGACATCATATCTAGCTAGACTGTCATAGGTCCTACCCTTATTACTCGGTTCTATTAGCATTATAACGCTCGTAATTAAATAGGGGTTTAACGTAAACTCAGATGCTCAATATGCAATATATTTCACTATCAGCTAACCCGTTATGTTTTTCTCGAAACAATACCGTAATTATATTCACAACATTAACATGAAGGTTCCCATTAATTAAGTGTATATTATTCACATCATAAATATACAATACAAGCACCCCGAGAACTAAGCTGCGGTGCACACATACTCTACTATCCATCCCGGTTCATCACGTACATAAGGATTACATATTCCGAATCTCTCAGGAATAGTTCACAAATAACAACATCACAAATAATGGAGGCGAACACAGTCACATCACATGGGTCACGCACATACCTACGCTCCCACGATCAGCGGACTTATTAATATCCCAATAAGTCTTTCTATGACCTATGTTCATCAAGGTAACCAGTCTAAATCCGGGCAACACAAGGATTAGAGGGCCCTAAGCGAACGCAAACCTCCCGTGATAGCAAGTATGGTAGGTATGTCATACACACAATTCATATACCAATACTAAGTAAACACACGTCTTAGTAATCCCGTAGTTTAATTGTAGTACTATTCTCATTCTAGTACCAATATATAATTTACACACTTTATACGATTCCGGTTTATAATCATACGCGCCATAATTTATTCTCACGTCGTAGTAGACACTCACGTCTCAACCCAAACGGTTCATTGATTTAAATCACTCGTATATAATTTACTCCTCATAATAACCCAAAAGTCCCAAATCTATAAATACATCATCAACGGAATGTTATCCCTACCCTCGAACAAGTTTACGGGACTCCCAAAATCAAAACAGTCCAAAAAGGCCTAAACTGCCAGCTCGTTAGAAGTCTCGTTCGAACGAGGCTGTTCGAACGAGATTCCAGTTCGTTCGAACAAACTGCACCTTCTAACGACATCTCGTTCGAACGAATGTATCGAACGAAATACAGTTCGTTCGAACGAAGGTATCGAATGAAGTCTCCCCTCGTTAGAAGCGACTGGTCAACTCGTTAGAAGCTCGTTCGAACGACCTGGGGAGGCCTTCTAACGACCGACCAGTTTCAAGCCCAGAATCTCTTAGTTACGTTTTTCATCAATTCTTACTCCTCAAATCTCCTCTAAAATTCGTTCCAACAATGGTTTAAGTTCTCTAATCATCCTAAAACATGCTAAGGTCATATACTAACATCTTTTAAGGAATTAATACATCCTAAACATCATTAAATCACAAGTTTCTACATTTTTCCCCAATTTTCTTCAAGAACATAAACCCTAGATTTTTCTCATCATCAATTCCCAGAATTTAATCCGTTGTTACATCACATAAATATGAAATCTCTGAATTCAATCTTCCAATAACGTTTCTACATGCAAACCTATACCCAAAATTAAACTAATAACTTCCAATTTCATGGGTTTTCCTTTATCTCTTAAATAAGAATGATTATTAAGATTTCTAACATGGAAGAAGCATTCACCGCATAAAGAATGTAATTTAAATCACTTGCCTTGATTCGATCTCTGATTTTGATGGTGATTTTCTCTCTCTTTCTGCAGAATTCCCTCTCTCTCTCTTTCTCCAAGCTTCTTCTCCAAAGTGGCTATGGTGGCTAGGGTTTTCTTTGGAAAAGTTGGAAACCTAATTTGATAACTCCCGTAGCTTATTGGGTCATTAAGGGTTGGCTAGTGGGTTTAGTGGGTCTATTCCCAATCTGATTTACTTCTCTAATTTTCGTCATTTTTAATTCCTAAATATACGAAATTACCAAAATACCCTTTATATTGCCGGTATGGCCTAAAAATACCCCGGGACCCAAACTACACCCCGGCTAGTGTTTTCTGACTATCTCGACCCTTCCGGACGCGTTGGCGCACTCAAAATGACCATATGGTTAATAGAATTTAAATTCACTTTTATAATCAAAATATTTATATCCTGACGCGACTGTTACACGCGTCCCAATAAAATGACCAAATTGTCGTATATCAATCTCACGACAAATTTCATAATTCAATATTCATATAACATCATATATACTCAATATAGTCAAATACCAACTCACAACTCGCTAGTATTTTACCCGGATTAATTTCCAAATAATTCACATTTAATTAATTAATCCAAAAATAAATATAGCCAAAAGTACGGGGTATTACATACTTCCTCCCTAATGACTGAATTTCGTCCCGAAATTCGAAACTAGAAAGTACCTGCTAAAAATAACTCTGGATAACGTTCACGCATCTCATCCTCGCGCTCCCATGTGGACTCCTCGACATTGTGATGTCGCCACTGAACACGCACTAACGGAACTATCTTTGACCGCAGCTTCCTCTCACTTCGGTCCAAAAATGTAATCGGCCCCTCCTCGTAGGAGCTATCCGGCTGGAGATCGATGTCCTCCACAGCAATGTGAGAATGAGCCAAATTATCTCTAAGGTATTTCCTTAGCGAGGAAATATGGAACACATCGTGAATCCGATGCAAATGCTCCGGTAACCCAAGTCTATACGCAACCGGTCCGATCCGCTCAATAATAGGAAACGGCCCCACATACCTTGGTGCCAACTTCCCCTTCTTCCCGAAACGCATAATCCCCTTCATAGGAGATACTCTGAGAAAAACCTGGTCCCCTACTTGGAACTCCCTGAAAAACCTCTTCGCATTAGCATAACTCTTCTGCCTGTCTTGAGCTACCCGAATGCGACTCCGAATCAACTCAATTCTTGCCGAAGTATCCTGAATCACTTCCGGCCCAAGTAGTTTGTTGTCCCCCACCTCCAACCAACATGTTGGGGAACGACAAGGCCTACCGTACAACGCCTCAAATGGAGCCATGCCAATAGTGAACTAATAGGAGTTGTTGTAAGCAAACTCTACCAGTGGAAGGTACTGCTCCCAACCACCCCCAAAGTCAATAATGCACATGCGTAGCATGTCCTCCAACATCTGATTTGTGCGCTCTGTCTGCCCATCGGTCTGCGGATGATAAGCCGTACTCAACCGCAATTTCGTGCCCATGGCCTCCTGGAAACTCTCCCAAAACCTCGAAACAAATATCTTGTCTCTGTCAGACACGATATTTAGGGGCACACCGGGAATGCATTAACCTGTGCTGGCGTGGCAACCGGCGCCTGAGGCGGTGCCTGCTGAATCACGGCAATCGCGGCATTTACCGCTTGGGCTACTATAGCAGCAACCTCAGCGGCGTTCATCATGCCCTGAACTGGAGCGGGCTGGGGTTCGGGCATTGCATTCCTGGGAACTCGTCGTGCACGTCGTGGAGGCATCTGAAATAAGAACAAAGTTTATAAGTTCGCTGTTTATAAACTTAATATAGCTGAAGAACGAAACATACACAAAAAGAGTACAACAGTCCTAAAATATAGGGCTCTATATCAAAGAAACGTAGGAAACATAATAGCCGTACAGATCCTAAAGGACACTAGAACCTGATGCTCTGATACCACCTGTGACACCCCGACTAATTAAATACCGGGTAGCTACTCCTTTATAAAATTAATTCAAAATGCCAAGTTGGCTCAGTTAATAGCATCACTGTCGAAAACATTTTATTATTTCTAACCACCTAGTATTTAAAAAGCAAGTTGCCAAATTTTAATTTAAGTCTGATTAACATGCAACAAGTGTAATGAAGAAATAAATAACACCATTCACCATACTGAAGTAAAACAAATAACCATCACAATAGTGTAAATAAAGTCTGGAGGAAAACTCCTCACTACAATCCCATAACTGAAATGAATAACCGAAACTGAAATAAAACATGCTAAAGTCTGAAAACTGAAATATAAAAGATGTCTCTAAAGAAATGGGCAACATGCCCTACAACTGATAGATGGTGACTCTGGAATCCAAAAGATAGAAGCGTCTACATGCAAATCCCTGTAGCTTCCACAAGCAGCTACAACTCGTCACCTGAATGAGTAACCTATGCTTGGTGTCCTTGTGGCTGGGCACCTAAAATGGTTTTACAAAGAAAAGAGATTTGAAAAGCAAACGGGTCAGAGCCCGAATGTGGAGTTATATTTTAAAAACCTGCAAGTGCTTTAAAAACATTTAAAACATTAAATGCAAAGTACATGTTAGGACGTACACTCGCATGATATTCTCACCTCTCGTCTAACTGTGCACTCCTAACGTAAGTACCCATCTATATCGACCCATACTACTAGCTAACTGACAACATAACTAGCTAGACTGCCAAAGGTTCTACCCATATTACTCGGTTCCATTTAACATAACAACGCTCGTAATTAAATAGAGGTTTAACGTAAACTCAGTTACTAAATATGCCATTGATATAACTATCAGTTAACTCATCATATATCTCGAAACAATACCGTAATATTTTTACAACATTAACATGAGGATTCCCATTAATTTAATGTATATTATTCATATCATAAATATACAATCCAAGCACCCCGCGAACTAAGCTGTGGTGCACACATACTCTGCTATCCATCCCGGTACATCACGTACATAAGGATTACATATTCCGAATCTCTCAGGAATAGTTTACCGATAACAACATCACAAATAATGGAGGCGAACACAGTCACCATCACATGGGTCACGCACATACCTACGCTCCCATGATCAGCGGACTTATTAATATCACAATAAGTCTTTCTATGACCAATGTTCATCGAGGTACCAGTCTATATCCCCCCCGTAGGCACACAAGGATTAGAGGGTCCTAAGCGAACGCAAACCTCCCGTGATAGCAAGTATGGTAGGTATGTCATACACACAATCCATATACCAATACTTAAGTAAATACACGTCTTAGTAATACCGTATTTTAATCGTAGTACATATCGTATTCTCGTACTAACTATAATTATCACAATTCGTACTATTCCGGTTTGTAATTATACGCGCTATAATTCATCCTCACATCGTAGTAGACACTCACGTCTCAACCCAAATGGTTCATTGAATATAACTCTCGTATATAATTTACTCCTCTCAATGACCCAAAAGTCCCAAATCTAACCTCACATCAATAAAGGAAGGTCATCTATATCCTCGAACAAGTTTACGGGACTCCAAAAATCAAAACACTCCAAAAAGGACCAAACAGTCAACTCGTTAGAAGTCTCGTTCGAACGAGACTGTTCGAACGAGTTTGGACTGTCAGGTCGTTAGAAGTCTCGTTCGAACGAGGCTGTTCGAACGAGATCCAGTTCGTTCGAACGAACTGTCCCTTCTAACGATATCTCGTTCGAACGAGATATCGAACGAAATCCCTACTCGTTAGTAACGACTGGTCAACTCGTTAGAAGCTCGTTCGAACGAGTTCGTTCGAACGACCTGGGGCTGCTTCTAACGAGCTTCCAGCTTCGGCCCAGAATTTTCCCCAAATCATTTTTCATCCATTTTAACACCTCAAATCTTCTAAACTAAGTCCCAATCAATCGTTTAAAGGTCTATCATCAATACTAAACATATATAGTCACATCCTAACATGTTTTTAAGGGATCAATCCATCCTAACATCAATTAAATTTACAACTTTCTACACTTTTTCCAAATATTTCAAGAACATGAACCCTAACTACATATCATCATCAAATCCCAGAATTTAATTCGTTTTTCTTTCACCCAAACATGTATTAACATCAGATTAATTGTCTCCAAACTATTCTACATGCAATCCTTCTCAAATTCCTCAAGTTTTATGATCTAGACTACATGGGTTTTCATATTTTATCAAGAACAAACCATAAATCCGAATTTTCTAACATGGAAAAGACATTCTCAGAAATTAAATGGGATAAAATCACTTGCCTTGGTTGTCTCTGAGTTTGGTGTAGATTAGATGAAGTTTTCTGCAGAAATTCCTCTCTCTCCAAGCTCTTCTCCAATGGTGGCTTAAGGTGGCTAGGGTTTTGATTTGGGGAAACTTAGAAAACCTAAATGACAACATACGTAGCCTTCTAGGTTAATATGGGTTGGTTAATGGGCTTAATGAGTTTAATCCACATCAGATTTACATCTCTAATTTTCGTCACTTTTAATTCCTAAAAATGTAAAATTACCAAAATACCCTTTAAGTTACTGGTATGGCCTAAAAATACCCCGGGACCCAAACTATACCCCCGGCTAGTGTTTTCTGACTATCTCGACCCTTCCGAACGCGTTGGCGCACTCAAAACGACCATACGGATTATAGATTTTAAATTCACTTTTATTAACAAAATATTATACCGTGACGCGGCGGTCCCACGCGTCTCAACAAAATTTCTAAAATGCCGTATATAAATCTCACGACAAATTTTCATAGTACCAAATACATATATAATCATATATGCACATAATCAAATACCAATTCGCATCTCATTAGTATTTATAACCCGGATTAATTTCCAATTAATACGCATTTAATTAATTAATCCCAAAAATAAATATAGACAAAAGTACGGGGTATTACAGTTGGTCCAGTTAATAGCATCACTGTCGAAAACATTTTAATGATTACTAACCACCTAGTATTTAAAAAGTAAGTTGCCAAATTTTAATTTAAGTCTGATTAACATGCAACAAGTGTAATGAAGAATAACAACACCATTCACCATAACGAAGTAAATAGAATAACCATCACATAATGTAAATAAAGTCTGGAGGAAAACTCCTCACTACAAATCCCACAACTAAAATAAGCAATGAAAATACTGAATACTAAATCAATACATGAAAAAGTCTGAAAACTGAAATGGAAAGATGTCTCTAAAATAAATGGGCAACATGCCCTACAACTGATAAATACTGAATCAGGAATCCAAATGATAGAAGCGTCTAAAAGCAAATCCCTTTAGCTTCCACAAACAGCTACAACTCGTCACCTGAATGAGTATCCTATGCATGGTGTCCTTGGGGCTGGGCACCTAAAATGGTTTTACAAAAAAATAGATTTGAAAGCAAACGGGTCAGAGCCCGAATGTGGAGATATTTTAAAAACCTGCAAGTGCTTTAAAAACATTTAAAACATTAAATGCAAAGTACATGTTAGGACGTGCACTCACATGATATTCTCACCTCTCATCTAACTGTGCACTCCTAACGTAAGTACCCATCTACAACGACACAAACCACTAGCTAAGTGACATCATATCTTGCTAGACTGTCATAGGTTCTACCCTTATTACTCGGTTCTATTAACATTATAACGCTCGTAATTAAATAGGGGTTTAACGTAAACTCAGATGCTCAATATGCAATATATTTCACTATCAGCTAACCCGTTATGTTTTTCTCGAAACAATACCGTAATTATATTCACAACATTAACATGAAGGTTCCCATTAATTAAGTGTATATTATTCACATCATAAATATACAATACAAGCACCCCGAGAACTAAGCTGCGGTGCACACATACTCTGCTATCCATCCCGGTACATCACGTACATAAGGATTACATATTCCGAATCTCTCAGGAATAGTTCACAAATAACAACATCACAAATAATGGAGGCGAACACAGTCACATCACATGGGTCACGGACATACCTACGCTCCCACGATCAGCGGACTTATTAATATCCCAATAAGTCTTTCTATGACCTATGTTCATCAAGGTAACCAGTCTAATTCCGGGCAACATAAGGATTAGAGGGCCCTAAGCGAACGCAAACCTCCCGTGATAGCAAGTATGGTAGGTATGTCATACACACAATTCATATACCAATACTAAGTAAACACACGTCTTAGTAATCCCGTAGTTTAATTGTAGTACTATTCTCATTCTAGTACCAATATATAATTTACACACTTTATACGATTCCGGTTTAGAATCATACGTAGTAGACACTCACGTCTCAACCCAAACGGTTCATTGATTTAAATCACTCGTATATAATTTACTCCTCATAATAACCTAAAAGTCCCAAATCTATAAATACATCATCAACGGAATGTTATCCCTACCCTCGAACAAGTTTACGGGACTCCCAAAATCAAAACAGACCAAAAAGGCCTAAACTGCCAGCTCGTTAGAAGTCTCATTCGAACGAGGCTGTTCGAACGAGATTCCAGTTCGTTCGAACGAACTGCACCTTCTAACGACATCTCGTTCGAACGAATGTATCGAACGAAATACAGTTTGTTCGAACGAAGGTATCGAACGAAGTCTCCCCTCGTTAGAAGCGACTGGTCAACTCGTTAGAAGCTCGTTCGAACGAGCTCGTTCGAACGACCTGGGGAGGCCTTCTAACGACCGATCAGTTTCAAGCCCAGAATCTCTTAGTTACGTTTTTCATCAATTCTTACTCCTCAAATCTCCTCTAAAATTCGTTCCAACAATGTTTTAAGTTCTCTAATCATCCTAAAACATGCTAAGGTCATATACTAACATCTTTTAAGGAATTAATACATCCTAAACATCATTAAATCACATGTTTCTACATTTTTCCCCAATTTTCTTCAAGAACATAAACCCTAGATTTTTCTCATCATCAATTCCCAGAATTTAATCCGTTGTTACATCACATAAATATGAAATCTCTGAATTCAATCTTCCAATAACGTTTCTACATGCAAACCTATACCCAAAATTAAACTAATAACTTCCAATTTCATGGGTTTTCCTTTATCTCTTAAATAAGAATGATTCTTAAGATTTCTAACATGGAAGAAGCATTCACCGCATAAAGAATGTAATTTAAATCACTTGCCTTGATTCGATCTCTGATTTTGATGGTGATTTTCTCTCTCTTTCTGCAGAATTCCCTCTCTCTCTCTCTCTCTCTCTTTCTCCAAGCTTCTTCTCCAAAGTGGCTATGGTGGCTAGGGTTTTCTTTGGGAAAGTTGGAAACCTAATTTGATAACTCCCGTAGCTTATTGGGTCATTAAGGGTTGGTTAGTGGGTTTAGTGGGTCTATTCCCAATCAGATTTACTTCTCTAATTTTCGTCATTTTTAATTCCTAAAAATATGAAATTACCAAAATACCCTTTATATTGCCGGTATGGCCTAAAAATACCCCGGGACCCAAACTACACCCCCGGCTAGTGTTTTCTGACTATCTCGACCCTTCCGGATGCGTTGGCGCACTCAAAATGACCATATGGTTAATAGAATTTAAATTCACTTTTATAATCAAAATATTTATATCCTGACGCGACTGTTACACGCGTCCCAATAAAATGACCAAATTGCCGTATATCAATCTCATGACAAATTTTATAATTCAATATTCATATAACATCATATATACTCAATATAGTCAAATACCAACTCACAACTCGCTAGTATTTTACCCGGATTAATTTCCAAATAATTCACATTTAATTAATTAATCCAAAAATAAATATAGCCAAAAGTACGGGGTATTACAGTAAGGTCCTACTCAGTCACCCTACCTTTTCCACCTAATCATATCATAGGTTGTCCCACCGGTCTGCTCGTGGTGTCAACGATTGGTAACATTATCACATATTAATCTTATACGGATCTATCGACCTTGGTTTGTAATATAACCATTAATTCACATATATAACTACGAATATTGCAATCACTACGATATTAAATCCATGTACTAAAGGCAAACTTCTCCCAACTTCCATCGTTGGCTAAGTTTCATGCGTGGGATGTCTCGCAAAGCGAAATCCAAACAAGGAACCCCCCGATACACTACTACCTAACACTACTGGTCATCGAGATTTGTTAAGTCCTTAATCTATAACATATATCCCTGAATTCCCATCTACGAACATAAAAGTCTACTCGTCTACTTTCATGTCACTAAAGACGGCATACAATGCGGTGCTCTCCTGATCACAAGTTATTAGCGCTATATAATTAAAGAGCTATAGCTCTACTCTCTATAATAAGTCAATATACCATGAATCACATCAGTAGAACATCCCTGCTCACCGGGATCAACATAGTAAGACAACATACTCGCTGAAGTCTACAATACAATACAACACATATGCAGGCTCATCCGTCTTTTGGGTGATGCCTCGCTAAATATATTTAAAATTTAAATTTTTTAGTACGATAGTCTTATCACACAATTTACTACCATTCAAACCCTCGGTAACCAGTAACCATACAATATAATAATAATGTGCTCTACTATCATAAAGCTCAAAGGCGCACGAATCATTACATAATACCATATATAAATTTCTCTTAGTGTCCACACTTGGTCCTCCCCGCAGGTGGCACAAAAATCTCGCTACCAAATGGTAGTCATTTACATAATAAGGTTGTTGTCACCAGCGTACCCACTAAACCGAATGCACTCTCAAATTCTTAGTGTTAACTATTCACATATGTTGTGACACACCCATGTCACTTGAATTCATCATTTATTCACAAGGATGAAACAAACCTCCATTAGTCTATCATGATCGTAGGGTCCCCGTACGCACGTTTTGCGACCCATAATTATCTATAATCATTATACCTTTCGTATTCCATTCACTAGATTTTCCTTTCTTTTTTTGATGGGTAAATTATTCTGTTTTACGGCTCACCCGCCCGTCATCGATATATTGGCCCTATATCGCTAGGCCCTAATTATGTCCTTACTGGCCTTCCCTTGATTTCCTGGGCCCCTTCGACCCTGAAATATGGTATGCTACAGTTACTGAGGACTACGTTGGTCCTGACTAGACCCACTACTCTCAGAATATTAGTTCCTGGGCCCAATTATCTTGACTCGATTCCTACACTAGACATTTTACTTCTCCAACTGGTATGCCTTACAGGCATGATTTATTACTCCCGATACTATCAATTTCACTACTCCCGTGAACACATTCAATACTGGTAACCCTATCTCTACATACAGTCAAATTTCCCTTTCACTAGACCTCCTGGCCTTGTTGGGATGTCCTTCTCTCGGACCTGGCAGTCTTAACTCCCAGTTGTTATTTTCATTGTTCCTTGCGCTCTATAGGGCATATGGAACACATGGTCGACCCGCTAGTCTTGACTGAATCCATCACCATTTCTTTAAGATTTAATCATATCATTTAAATAGGTTTACCCCACTAGGTATACATTCTGGTGATATTCTACTAACACTATTGAATTCAACCTTGCCCTTCGGCTAGGTATCACAACTCTATTGGCTCCCTTTCTTCTGGGGCGTTGACATATTCTAGTAAACATATACTCTGATGACATTGACACTAGTCACCTTAGTCGCACCTCCCATTCACGTTAGGGCATTCTACATACGATACCATTTTCAACTTACGGACCCTTTTATCTTCCTTGACTCCTACTTCGGTTATGAAGTTAGCTTACCAAGTTAAATCATCCTTTACGGTCGGTCCTTACCCGACCAACTGGTGGAAGATTAAACGGTCAACCTACACCCAATATCTCGATTTGATTTTTTATTATTACTCTTTGTCGTTTCTATGAGCTAGAATTTTTTTTTCCTGAATTTAAAATTCCGAGTGTTACTGCACTCTACTTTACATTATTGCCTTTGGATTAGCTCCCTCCATTGTCCCATCACACTTAGATATTACTTTTGGTGACGTCTATCGTGATCACCGTTCCCCTAATGCTTCACAACTTTCAATTGCTTTCCCCCTCCTGCAGTCCCGCTAACGGCCTTCATTGGTCGTCCCATATTGTTTGAAGTATGAAATCCAATCACTCTCGCATATGAATTGGATTCACTAAAATAAATCGCAGGAGAGCGTAAATCGCATACGCAGTGGAATACAACAATCCTATAATAAGTCTCTACATCAAAGAACGCTAAGCTGAAACGTAATAAGCCATACAAATCCTAAAGGACTCTAGAACCTGATGCTCTGATACCACCTGTGACACCCCGCCTAATTAAATATTGGGTGATCAGTCCTTTATAAAATTTATAACATAATGTTCGGTTGGTTCATTCTTAGCATCACTGTCGAAAACTTAAATCCAATTAATTACCTAACATTTAATTAGGCTAGTGTCAAAACATTTTCTAATTAAACTTGAAATCAATTAATGCATTTAAATTCTGAACATATGATTACAAACCATACACAGGAAATGAATAGTGACTGAAACAAATGCTAAATAATTAAGACTGGATAAAACCTTCTAGTTCAAAGTCACAAACCAAACCATAATAAATACTCAATCCAACTGAAAAGAACTACAAAGGAAACTGAGTACAACCCCGCTAATAAGAATGGGCGACACATGCCCGAACTGAAATTTCTGAACTAGGAACTGAATGAAATGAGAGAAGCGTTTAATCTCAAGGACCCGCAACTTCCACAACAGCTGCAGCTCGACAAACCATCCAAGTATCTAGAACCGGTGTTCCTGTGGCTGGGCACCTGTACTAATATATATATAGCAAAAGAGAGACGAAATGCAAGAGACGGGCCAGATCCCTATGTTTTAAAAAGATTTATTAGCAAGTATTTAAAACTGCATTCAAGCAAGTATTATATGCATGTTAGTTAGAACTCTCATATGAGATTCTCACCTCTCGACTAGTGTGCACGCCTAACGTACCTCTAATCCAACCTAGCCATCTGACACACTCCTAACTAGGAAAAAGGCTTATCCCTCTAGTTACCCCTTGTAGTAGTATTTCGTATTTGATCTTGACATTTATCATTTTAAACAAGTGTTATCACACTAAAGTCAAGTATTTATTATTTATTCACATACTTTACCAAAGAGTTCGTTATAAATGCACGTATATTATTCTCATCACAAATATACAAATAGGTCACTCCTAGGCTAAGTTGTGGTGCACACATACTCTGCTATCAAATCCCGGTACATCACGTACATGAGGACTACGTGTTCCGAACCTCTCGGGAACCGTTATAATAAGCAAAATTACTCATATTGGAGGCGAACATAGTTCACATACCCATGGGTCACGCACATACCTATGCTCCCATGGTTATCTGACTTATTAACTCATAAATAAGCCATTAACAGTCCTATGTCCTTAAGGTACCGATCTAAATCCCCCCCGTAGGCACACAAAGATTAGATGGCCCTGTTTCAAAAGCCGACCTCCCGGGATAGCAAGTATGGTAGGTATGTCATACACATAATATATCAAATATAGGTATACACACAACCCATCAAATCGAACGATATACACACAACCAAATGTCATATTCCATACGTAGTATTATTATCACTAAATACTATCAACGTATTTTTAAATTACAATATTCTCCCTCTTGTAATATATATAAGGATAATATGTCATCCGAACATCCTTAATACTTAATCATAACAAGTCCCAAATGTAACTGTGACACCTCGACTAATTAAATACCGGGTAGCTACTCCTTTATTAAATTAAATCAAAATTCCAAGTTGGCTCAGTTAATAGCATCACTGTCGAAAACATTTTATTATCACTAACCACCTAGTATTTAAAAAGTAAGTTATCAAATTTTAATGAAAGTCTGATTAACGTGCAGTAAAAGATTTCAAGCAAGAATAATATCACCATTCACCATAACGAAATACTAGAATAACCATCACATGATATAAATAAATCCGGAGGAAAACTCCTCACAACAAATCCCACAACTGAAATAAGTAACGAAATACTGAATACTGAATTAATACATGCCAAAGTCTGAAAAACTGAAAGGGAAATGTCTCTAATAGAATTTGGGCAACATGCCCTACAACTGAGGAATACTGAACATGGAATCCAAATGATAGAAACGTCTAAAAGCAAATCCCTGCAACTTCCACAAACAGCTACAGCTCGTCACCTGAATGAGAATCCTATGCATGGTGTCCTTGTGGCTGGGCACCTAAAATGGTTTTACAAGAAAATAGATTTGAAAGCAAACGGGTCAGAGCCCGAATGTGGAGATATTTTAAAAACCTGCAAGTGCTTTAAAAACATTTAAAACATTAAATGCAAAGTACATGTTAGGACGTGCACTCACATGAAATTCTCACCTCTCGTCTAACTGTGCACTCCTAACGTAAGTACCCATCTAAAATGACACAAACCACTAGTTAAGTGACATCATATCTAGCTAGACTATCATAGGTTCTACCCTTATTACTCGGTTCCCATTAGCATCATAACGATCTCAATTAAATAGGGGGCTTAACGTACATTCAGGTTCTCATATAAAAGTAATGCAACTCGCTATAGATTATCCTTTTTGTTATTCCATAGTTATACACACACAATACCATATGAAAGTTCTCATGTTACTAAGTGTATATTTTCCACAACATAAATATACAATATAAGCACCCCGAGACTAAGATGTGGTGCACACATACTCTGCTATCCATCCCGGTACATCACGTACATAAGGATCACATATTCCGAATCTCTCAGGAATAGTTCACAGATAACAACATCACAAATAATGGAGGTGAACACAGTCACATCACATGGGTCACGCACATACCTGCGCTCCCACGATCAGCAGACTTATTAACATCCCAATAAGTCCTTCTCTGACCTATGTTCATCGAGGTAACCAGTCTAAATCCGGGCAACACAAAGATTAGAGGGCCCTAAGCGAACGCAAACCTCCCACGATAGCAAGTATGGTAGGTATGTCATACACATAAAATCAATACATATACTAAGTATGCACACGTCTTAGTAATCACCATAATATATTGGTACATATCTCTTCTCGTACTAACATATAATATTACACCATTTATATGTTCCCGGTTAATATAATAAATTAGGCCGTCAACAGCTCACATCGTAATAGACACTCACGTCCTACTTCATATTTTCCCTTAGGTTCAAACTACACTTCTAGGTTTGAGTCCTCATAATATCCCAAACATCCCAAATATATCAATTACTCATCAAGGGAAGGCTATCTCTACCTATACACAAGGTTACGGGGCACTCGGGATCAAAACAGGCTAAAAAGCCTAAACTGTCAACTCGTTCGAAGTCTCGTTCGAACGAGGCTGTTCGAACGAGACTTCGTTCGAACGAACTGAGTCTTCTAACGAGATCTCGTTCGAACGAAGTGGGCTTTCTAACGAAATCTCGTTCGAACGATCTCATCGAACGAACTTCACCCTCGTTAGAAGTCAATGGTCAACTCGTTAGAAGCTCGTTCGAACGAGTTCGTTCGAACGACCTGGGCAGGTCTTCTAACGAGTGGCCAGTTTCAAGCCCAGAATTCCTTATTTCGTTTTTCACCAATTTCTACACCTCAAATCTCAACCAAAATTCGTCCCAACAATGTTTAAAGGTCTCTAATCAATCCTAAACATATTAAAGTCACATACAAATGTGGTTTAAGGAATTAATTCATCCTAATCATCATTAAATCACAAGTCTCTACACTTTTCCCCAATATTTCTCAAGAACATAAACCCTAGAATTTTAAATCTTCCATTCCTAGAATTAGATCCGTTTTTGTATCATATAAATTAGTAATTCTCTTAATTCGATCTTCCAATAACATTTCTACATGCAAACCTATCTCCGAAATTAAACTAACAACTCCAGTTTCATGGGTTTTCAATTATCTCCCAATTAATTATGGTTATTGAATAGACTAAGCATGGAAGAAGCATTTACTTCATAAAAACGTAAATTAAACCACTTGCCTTGATTCAATCTCTGATTTTGATGACGATTTGAAGAAGTTCCCTCTCTCTTTCTGTAGAATTCCTTTCTATCTCTCTCTCTCTAAGCTTTCTTCTCCAATGGCTATGGTGGCTAGGGTTTGCTTTGGGAAAGTTTTGGAAACCTAATCTAATAACCCCCGTAGCTTATTGGGTCATTAAGGGTTGGTTAGTGGGTTTAGTGGGTCAATTCCCAATCAGATAAAAACTCTTAATTTTCGTCACTTTTAATTCCCAAAAATACAAAATTACCAAAATACCCTTTATGTTGCCGGTATGGCCTAAAAATACCCCGGGACCCAAACTAAACCCCCGGCTAGTGTTTTCTGACTATCTCGACCCTTCCGGACGCATTGGCGCACTCAAAACGACCATACGGTTAATAGAATTTAAATTCACTTTTATAAATAAAATAATTATATCCTGACGCGACTGTCACCCGCGTCCCAATAAAATGTCCAAATTGCCGTATATCAATCTCACGACAATTTCATAATTCAATATTCATATATCATAATATATACTCAATATAGTCAAATACCAACTCACATCTCGCTAGTATTTTATCCGGATTAATTCCCAATTAATTCTCATTTAATTAATTAATCCCAAAAATAAATATCGCCAAAAAAATACGGGGTATTACATACTTCCCCCCTAATAACAGAATTTCGTCCCGAAATTCGGAACTAGAAAGTACCTGATAAAAACAACTCTGGATAAGGTTCGCGCATCTCATCCTCGCGTTCCCATGTTGACTCCTCGACATTGTGATGTCGCCACTGAACACGCACTAACGGAACTGTCTTTGACTGCAGCTTCCTCTCACTTCGGTCCAAAATAGCAATCGGCACCTCCTCGTAGGAGCTATCAGGCTGTAGATCAATCTCCTCTAAAGCGATGTGAGAATGAGCCAAATCGTCTCTGAGATATTTCCTTAGTGAGGAAATATGAAACACATCGTGAATCCGGTGTAAATGCTCTGGTAACCCGAGTCTATACGCAACTGGTCCAATCCGCTCAATAATAGGAAACGGCCCCACATACCTCGGTGCCAACTTCCCCTTCTTCCCGAAACGCATAATCCCCTTCATAGGAGATACCCTGAGCAAAACCTGGTCCCCCACTTGGAACTCCCTGAAAGATCTCTTCGCATCAGCATAACTCTTCTGCCGGTCTTGAGCTACCAGAATGCGACTCCAAATCAACTCAATCCTTACCGAAGTATCCTGAATAACTTTCGGCCCAAGTAGTTTGTTGTCCCCCACCTCTAACCAACATGCTGGGGAACGACAAGGCCTACCGTACAACGCCTCAAACGGATCCATGCCAATAGTGAACTGGTAGGAGTTATTATAAGCAAACTCTACCAGTGGAAGGTATTGCTCCCATCCACCTCCAAAATCAATAATGCACATGCGTAGCATGTCCTCCAACATCTGATTTGTGCGCTCGGTCTGCCCATCGGTCTGCGGATGATAAGCCGTACTCAACCGCAATTCCGTGCCCATGGCCTCCTGGAAACTCTCCCAAAACCTCGAAACAAATATCTTGTCTCTGTCAGACACGATATTTAAGGGCACACCGTGAAGTCTCACAATCTCTGAAATGAAGAGCTGGGCATACTGTCCCGTAGTGTAGTCAGTCCTTACGGGTAAAAAGTGAGCGACTTTGGACAACCTGTCCACAATTACCCAAACGGAGTCGTGACCCCTCTGCGACGTAGGCCACCCCGTGATAAAATCAATGGATATGCTCTCCCACATCCACACCGGGACCTCCAACGGCTGTAGAAGTCCTGTCGGTCTCTGATGATCCACTTTTACTAGCTGGAAAGTGGCGCATTTCGAAACAAACTCAGCAATATCTCTCTTCATACCGCTCCACCAATACTGCCGTCTCATGTCTTGGTACATTTTGTCCCCTCCGGGATGTACCGCGAACCGTGAGCCGTACGACTCTTCCATCACCTCGTGTCTCAATTCCTCCCCTTTCGGAACCACCAATCTCCCATTGAAGCATAATCCCCCGTCTGAGCTAACGGTATAGGACTCGACTCCCTCTGCTAGTAATCGAACTATCTGTTCCTGAAAGAATGAGTCATTAGCCTGTGCCCGTACTACCTTCGTGACAATCTGCGGTGTAATGGTCATCGCAGACATGAAAGATCGGGCCACTGCATCCTGGTGTCCCAACTCCTTCCACTTTGCCTTCCACACCCCTTCTACCTCATCTGCTGGCCTACAGCTCAACACGTCTGCTACCACGTTAGCCTTACCCGGGTGATACTGGATATCGAACTGGTAGTCCTTCACAAACTCAAGCCACCTCCTTTGTCGCATGTTCAACTCCTTCTGCGTGAACAAGTACTGTAGGGACTTGTGGTCCGTGAACAATTGGAACTTCTCCCCCAAAAGATAGTGCCTCCAAATTCGTAGGGCAAATACCACTGCCGCCAACTCCAAATCATGCGTGGGGTAATTCTTCTCATGAGGCTTAAGCTTACGGGAAGCATAAGCTATGGCCTGTCTCTCCTACTGCAATACACCTCCAAGTCCTTGCAAAGACGCATCGGTGTAAACTAAATACTCAACTCCCGGTCTCGGCAAAGCTAACACAGGTGTTGAGGTCAATTTGTCCTTTAACTCATCAAATGCCAACTGACAGGCATCATTCCAAATGAACGACACACCTTTACGAGTCAGATGTGTCAACGGACCCGCTATCTTTGAAAATCCCCGAATGAACCTCCTGTAGTATCCTGCTAGGCCCAAGAAACTACGAATCTCAGTCGGTGTCGTGGGCTGTCCCCACTCCCTCACCGCCGATACCTTCCCCGGATCAACAGATATCCCCCGGTCGGAAATAATGTGTCCCAAAAACTGGACCTCCTTCAGACAAAACCCGCATTTCTCATATTTTGCATACAACTCGTTCTGAGGTAGTGTCTGCAAAACTTGCCTCAAATGCTCAGCGTGCTCCTCCTCTGTCTGGGAGTAAACCAGAATATCATCAATGAAGACAATGACAAACTGATCTAGGAAATCCCTGAACACTCTATTCATCAAGTCCATAAACACTGCTGGAGCGTTGGTCAAACCAAAAGGCATAACCCGAAACTCGTAAGAACCATATCTCGACAAGAACGCAGTCTTCGAGACATCCTCCTCCCTGATACGCAACTGATGGTATCCCTATCTCAAATCAATCTTTGAGAAGAAAGAAGCTCCTCTCAACTGGTCAAATAGGTCATCGATTCGAGGCAACGGATACTTATTCCGTATCGTGACCTTGTTCAACTCCCGGTAGTCCACACACAATCTTAGTGAACCGTCCCTCTTCTTCACAAACAAAACTGGAGCGCCCCAAGGTGAGGTACTCCTGCGAATAAAGCCCTGACCTAACAGTTGCTCTATCTGATCTCGTAGCTCTCGCATCTCTGCCGGTGACATCCGGTACGGTGCGCGTGCTATAGGTCTCGTATCTGGCAATAGGTCTATAACAAAGTCTATCTCTCGACTGGGGGGTAGGCCTGGTATCTCCTGAAACACATCAGAATACTCCCTGACAACTGGGATCGAATCTAAAGGAATCACAACCTCTTTAGAGGTATCCTCCTCTAGGTAATACAAATGAGCGGTCGAGCCTCCCTCTGGGCGAGGCATCGCCACTACAAACATCTCTTGCCCCGGAATGGAAAAAACAATGCTCCCACCGAAGCAATCAATCATGGCTCTATAATCAGCGAGCCAATCCATGCCAATAATCACATCGTGAACATGCATATCTAATACCAACATATCTGCAGGTAATACCAGACTACCAATCTCTACCCCCACTCCCCGGCATATAAAGAAAATAAGTGACCCACTCCCCAATGGTGAGTCTACACACGTCACTGTGCTCTCTGCCGTAGCTAACAACCCTAAGGCTTTCGTGAAATGTGTAGCTATAAAACAATGTGTAGCCCCCATATCAAACAATACCCGACCCATAGTGCCATGGATAGGAAACGTACCCTCAATCGCGGGCGGTGCCTGTGGAACTGCTGCCTGGTGGACGTTATAGACACGTCCATACTGTAGCTGCCCCTGCTGAGCTAGGACTGCTGGAATGGGTGGCAATGCTGCCATCTGTGGCGGTGCGGGGAGAGCGGCGGGAAACATAAGCCTCTGCGGCTCCTGGCGAGCACCCTGCTGCTGCTGCTGTGGGGGCTTGCCCCTATCAGGACAATCCTGTCGTTTATGGCCAGTCTTGCCACAAACAAAACACTTCCCCGGAATGTTCCCCCCTCTCGGTCCCTGCTGCCCCCGACCCTGGTGGCCGTTACCATTCCTCCACTGGCCCTGCTGAAACTGATGCTGACCATTCTGCCCCTGTTTGCCCTGATGGCCGTTTGGACCCTGATGGCCCTGACGGAAACCTTCCTATCCGTGCCTGTAATTCCCTGATCTGAACCTCTTCTGATCCCCCTGCTGGGAACCCTGCTCACCCTGTCTCTGCCCATGAACAGATTGTGCCCCACCGACACCATGTCCTCCGGTCTTTCCCTGATGGCTAGACTCTCCCGATCTCTTGCCCTCAGCCATATGAAAGCGGTGATCCTGGCAGTGTAACAACGCAGCATTAACCACATCAGAATAAGTGGCCAACGAAAGGTTCCCTAACAGATGCTGACGGATCCTCCATGTTAACCCGTCGGTGAATTTCTCAATCTTCTTCTTTTCTGTCGGTATCTCATCCGGAACGATATTCAACAGATTCGTGAACTCGGCCTCATACTCGGCCACGGTTTTACCCTCCTGCTTCAGATTCATCAATTTCCTTCTCATTTCCATGTGAACAGCTGACGGAAAGTACTTGCGGTCGAACCGCACCCAAAAGTCCTAAATAGTGAGAGTATCCCTCTCCTCCACGGTGGTAATAGACTCCCACCACTGCAGTGCAGATCCAACTAGCTTGAAAGTAGCTAGCACCTGCTTCTGAATGTCCGTTCACTCATACATCCTCAAGTGCCTCTGTATATCCTTCCTCCACTGGCTCAAGACTACCACATCTGAGCTACCTGCAAACTCTGGCGGATGCGCTTTCTGAAAAGCGTCACGTACACGTTCCCAAGCAGACGGGAATGCATTTGCCTGTACTGGCGCGGCAACCGGCGCCTGAGGCGGTGCCTGCTGAACTACGGCAATTGCGGCATTTACCGCTTGGGCTACAATGGCTGCAACCTCAGCGGCGTTCATCATGCCCTGAACTGGAGCGGGCTGGGGTTCTGGCATTGCATCCCTGGGAACTCGTCGTGCACGTCGTGGAGGCATCTGAAATAAGACTAAAGTTTATAAGTTCACAGTTTATAAACTTAAAATAGCTGAAGAACGAAGCATACACAAAAAGAGTACAACAGTCCTAAAGTATAGGGCTCTATATCAAAGAAAACTTAACGGAAACATAATAGCCGTACAGATCCTAAAGGACACTAGAACCTGATGCTCTGATAGCACCTGTGACACCCCGACTAATTAAATACCGGGTAGCTACTCCTTTATTAAATTAAATCAAAATGCCAAGTTGGCTCAGTTAATAGCATCACTGTCGAAAACATTTTATTATCACTAACCACCTAGTATTTAAAAAGTAAGTTGTCAAATTTTAATGAAAGTTTGATTAAAATGCAGTAAAAGATTTCAAGCAAGAATAATATCACCATTCACCATAACGAAATACTAGAATAACCATCACATAATATAAATAAATCCGGAGGAAAACTCCTCACAACAAATCCCACAACTGAAATAAGTAACGAAATACTGAATATTGAATTAATACATGCCAAAGTCTGAAAAACTGAAAGGGAAATGTCTCTAATAGAATTTGGGCAACATGCCCTACAACTGAGGAATACTGAACATGGAATCCAAATGATAGAAACGTCTAAAAGCAAATCCCTACAACTTCCACAAACAGCTACAGCTCGTCACCTGAATGAGAATCCTATGCATGGTGTCCTTGTGGCTGGGCACCTAAAATGGTTTTACAAGAAAATAGATTTGAAAGCAAACGGGTCAGAGCCCGAATGTGGAGATATTTTAAAAACCAGCAAGTGCTTTAAAAACATTTAAAACATTAAATGCAAAGTACATGTTAGGACGTGCACTCACATGAAATTCTCACCTCTCATCTAACTGTGCACTCCTAACGTAAGTACCCATCTAAAATGACACAAACCACTAGTTAAGTGACATCATATCTAGCTAGACTATCATAGGTTCTATTCTTATTACTCGGTTCTCATTAACATTATAACAATCTCAATTAAATAGGGGGCTTAACGTAAATTCAGGTTGTCATATAAAAGTAATGCAACTCGCTATAGATTATCCTTTTTGTTATTCCATAGTTATACACACACAATACCATATGAAAGTTCTCATGTTACTAAGTG
Organism: Sambucus nigra; assembly: GCA_949130495.1. Lineage (NCBI taxonomy): Eukaryota > Viridiplantae > Streptophyta > Magnoliopsida > Dipsacales > Adoxaceae > Sambucus > Sambucus nigra. The sequence continues at coordinate 142,431,691 of OX422218.1, forward strand.
TATATTTTCCACAACATAAATATACAATATAATCACCCCGAGACTAAGCTGTGGTGCACACATACTCTGCTATCCATCCCGGTACATCACGTACATAAGGATCACATATTCCGAATCTCTCAGGAATAGTTCACAAATAACAACATCACAAATAATGGAGGCGAACACAGTCACATCACATGGGTCACGCACATACCTGCGCTCCCACGATCAGCAGACTTATTAACATCCCAATAAGTCCTTCTCTGACCTATGTTCATCGAGGTAACCAGTCTAAATCCGGGCAACACAAGGATTAGAGGGCCCTAAGCGAACGCAAACCTCCCGCGATAGCAAGTATGGTAGGTATGTCATACACATAAAATCAATACATATACTGAGTATGCACACGTCTTAGTAATCACCATAATATATTGGTACATATCTCTTCTCGTACTAACATATAATATTACACCATTTATATGTTCCCGGTTAATATAATAAATTAGGCCGTCAACAGCTCACATCGTAATAGACACTCATGTCCTACTTCATATTTTCCCTTAGGTTCAAACTACACTTCTAGGTTTGAGTCCTCATAATATCCCAAACATCCCAAATATATCAATTACTCATCAAGGGAAGGCTATCTCTACCTATACACAAGGTTACGGGGTACTCGGGATCAAAACAGGCTAAAAAGCCTAAACTGTCAACTCGTTCGAAGTCTCGTTCGAACGAGGCTGTTCGAATGAGACTTCGTTCGAACGAACTGAGTCTTCTAACGAGATCTCGTTCGAACGAAGTGGGCTTTCTAACGAAATCTCGTTCGAACGATCTCATCGAACGAACTTCACCCTCGTTAGAAGTCAATGGTCAACTCGTTAGAAGCTCGTTCAAATGAGTTCGTTCAAACGACCTGGGCAGGTCTTCTAACGAGCGGCCAGTTTCAAGCCCAGAATTCCTTATTTCGTTTTTCACCAATTTCTACACCTCAAATCTCAATCAAAATTCGTCCCAACAATGGTTAAAGGTCTCTAATCAATCCTAAACATATTAAAGTCACATACTAACGTGGTTTAAGGAATTAATTCATCCTAATCATCATTAAATCACAAGTCTCTACACTTTTCCCCAATATTTCTCAAGAACATAAACCCTAGAATTTTAAATCTTCCATTCCCAGAATTAGATCCGTTTTGTATCATATAAATTAGTAATTCTCTTAATTCGATCTTCCAATAACATTTCTACATGCAAACCTATCTCCAAAATTAAACTAACAACTCCAGTTTCATGGGTTTTTCAATTATCTCCCAATTAATTATGGTTATTGAATAGACTAAGCATGGAAGAAGCATTTCCTGCATAAAAACGTAAATTAAACCACTTGCCTTGATTCAATCTCTGATTTTGATGACGATTTGAAGAAGTTCCCTCTCTCTTTCTGCAGAATTCCTTTCTATCTCTCTCACTCTAAGCTTTCTTCTCCAATGGCTATGGTGGCTAGGGTTTGCTTTGGGAAAGTTTTGGAAACCTAATCTAATAATCCCCGTAGCCTATTGGGTCATTAAGGGTTGGTTAGTGGGTTTAGTGGGTCAATTCCCAATCAGATAAAAACTCTTAATTTTCGTCACTTTTAATTCCCAAAAATACAAAATTACCAAAATACCCTTTATGTTGCCGGTATGGCCTAAAAATACCCCGGGACCCAAACTAAACCCCCGGCTAGTGTTTTCTGACTATATCGACCCTCCCGGATGCGTTGGCGCGCTCAAAATGACCATACGATTAATAGAATTTAAATTCACTTTTATAAATAAAATAATTATAACCAGACGCGACTGTCACCCGTGTCCCAATAAAATGTCCAAATTGCCGTATATCAATCTCACGACAATTTCATAATTCAATATTCATATATCATCATATATACTCAATATAGTCAAATACCAACTCACATCTCGCTAGTATTTTACCCGGATTAATTCCCAATTAATTCTCATTTAATTAATTAATTCCAAAAATAAATATCGCCAAAAAAATACGGGGTATTACAGTAACCACTAATTTTTTTATTCTTATAAGTTCCATATCGTTAAAACTAATATTGTAAGTATTTATCACTTAATACTCTCGACGCATTTACAATTACGATTATCTCTCTCTCGTAATCTTCAAGGTAGACTCACCATCCCTAATGTTTAAATCATTACACCTAAACAACTCCCAATAATTATGAGTTCATCGGACACTGGTTTTCCTCACTCAAGTTAACCGTTTACTAAAATAGGGGAAAAATAGGAAATTCCTTAAAAAATTAGAAATCTCGCTCGAACGTCTTCCACGTGTCGCTCGAACGACTTCGCGCAACAACCCTATCTCGCTAGAACGACTTCGTGCGAGATACTAATCTCGCTCGAACGATATCCTTCGTGCGACATCTCGCGACCTGGGTTGTTTCATCTTCAACCTTAGACAGCCTCATTTTTCACCATTTTTCAACACCTAAAACCTCTAAAATATCATCCCAAACTCCAATCAATCAGTCCCAATTCGAATCCTAACATTTGTAAATGAATTCTAACAACGTAGAATCATTAAATCAGCCATATACTTCGAAATCCCGAATTTATTATCAAGAACCCTAGTTCTTAAATTGATATCCATAACTTCTAAATTAAACCCAGATTTGTTTATAGAAATTAACATAATTACATAGGCATCATCTTATCTACATATGGGATTCAAATTCTTATCAAATCAGCCCTAATTTATGATATAGTTCTCCAATTTCACCCAAATTAACTATCACAACAATGGTTTATTAACCTAGACTAACATGAACACAATTATTGCTAAAGAAAGCAAGCAATAAACACTTGCCTCGATTTCGAAGGTCTGATCCATTGGTGTTGTTGGTATGGATGCACTCCTCGCGTTCCGATCTACACGATGGTGGTGGTGGGCAAGGTTGTGTAAATTGACTCTCCTCCTTTGGAATTTGCTCTTCCTCACCCACTGTGGAGCTCTCTTGATTTTGGTATATCCTAACCCTAATTGTCCCCAATTAGCTGATATAATATTTCTCCAATTTTCGTCCATATAATTTCTCTAAAAATCCAAATTACAAAACTACCCCTACTGGGTGCCGGCTTGGCCTCCCGGAGTCCAAATAAAATACTCGGGTAGAGGTTTCTGACTATCTCGACCCTTCTGGACTCAACGGCGCAATCAAAATGATCATACGAGTTACTTAAAAATAATTTACCTTTTTATTCAACTTAATTAGTCCTGACACGACTCACACGCACCAAACTATCGTATTTCTCTCTTACGACAAGTTATATAAAATCGTCATTCCATGTTACTTATTCTCACAGTAATATTAATAATTACTAACTTCTCGTCACGCTAGTAAATATTCAAATTTAATGCGAATTAATAATTAATTCTCACATTTTAATTTAATTAATCCCACAATAATAATAAATCACATAATTATTTAAATCTTCGAAAATACAGGGTATTACATTAAATTAATTACAACAATTAAACTAGGAAAGAAAAAAATAATAAAGCATGGAAATAAATGAACTAAGGCTAGGGCACAAAGCACTAAAGAAGAGAGAAGACAATGAATAGTGTCCACTTACATTAATGGGTGTGAAACAACCAAGAAAATGGAGGAGAGCGGTATTCTCCACAAGATCCCCAAAAAATGGCTAAACCCTAAGTGCTAAAGAGAGAAAAAGAACTAAAACTAATTTATTACATTCCTACAAACATAAACCAAGTCTCCTATTTATATTAAGTTAAAATTAACAAAGAAATAAGAAAAGAAAAAGGGAGATAAGTCTCCAAATTAACTAACAAAAGAAAAAGGAAAAAGAAAAATAGAAAGAAAGCTACAGTAAAAATTGGACCAAAATACAGAGTATAGGTCGACCGGGTGTGGTGACCGATCGACCGTGAGCAATGGGGGGTGCCCACTGTCTCCAACCCACGACAAAAATGGAAAACGCTGTCGACCGCTAGTGAGAGGCCGGTTGACCGGTGTTGTTAAAAACTCCCAATTCAGTTCACAACTTCTCATAGCCCACTCCCATGTCCAAATATGAACAAAAATCTCCATGCCCATTATTGGTAGCAAACACCAAATCAAGACCCATTTCCAAAAAATGCCAACAAAAACCCAACTCCATATAGGCCCAAGACCATTCTTGGAAGCCAAAATCGATACCAACTTGTGTTCCACCATTAAAATGCCAAAACTCACCTCCAAGCTCCACATCCTCCATAGCCATAAATGGTCAAAGCTCAAGCTCCATAAAAGTGGCTAAAGAGACCCATTTGCGTGTGTGGTCCCAAATCAAGCTCTAATTTCGGACGAAAGGCTCGAATTTTGGACGAAACCAAAACCCGAGCAAAACCCGAGCCTATGGACAAATTGCCATTTCTTTTGCTGCAACAAAACGTGTTAGGGACATAGGTGGAATTTATGGAATTGTTATTAAAGAAGAAAAGGGACATGAAAGGAATTATTTAAATTGTTATTTTTTCTTATAATTCTTCCTCCGATTAAAGGTTTGTGTTTCCTTCATTTGGACTTCGATTCGAGCACCGTTCATAGACATACGAGACTTGTCCCAAGGGATACAACTTCTGTGAATACTTCGAGCAAAAATCCCGAAGTGTGAAATTACGAAAATGCCCCTGAACTTACGAATCGCTAGGAAACTTTATCGGAATGCGCTCAAACTCCATACTAAGCACTTTAATACCTAAAAAAGCTCACTTATACCTCAAATAACATGTTAGCATATAAAACGTAGGTTGTTTGATTAAGGAGCATAATTATAGGCATTAAAGTAGCCGAGGGGGCTAAAATGCAGAGGTTCAAGGGTAATAAAGTGCAATATTTGACATGAATCAAGCATTGTTTCCGAATTGATCGACACAAGACGACTTATATACTACTTATAGATCCACTAAGCATAACGCAGTAGAGTCTTCAAATCTTCAATAGAAAATGATGCAGTCTAGCACCTCCCACAAGAAGCAGTTATTCCCTTGGTATCCACCGATCAGCCTTATGAATATGTAATTCATTTTTTCTTCAGCAGTTTAGCCTCAACTCTACAAATCAGCAATAGAGAAAATATCTGCAAGGGTTTTAGAACTTTGATTGTGTTCTTCCTGATTTGTAAAAGTGATCTTCAAATATCCAAGGGGTTTGGATTAAAAAATTACAGATTTTGATCACAAAATGAACTTTAAAAAGGCTTGTTGAAAAGTCTAATACCGCATCTCCATTTATAGGGAGCATTATTGCAAAGAGACAGGGATGAAAGATTTATATAGGAGTTGTTAAAAAATAAAAACACGCGTACTCATTCGAACGAACTATCACCGTGTTCGAACGATGTACCTGATCTCATCTGAACGACTTCTAATGAAACTTCGAATGACATTTTATAGTGAACCCAAAAGTCATTGTTACTGATCTTGTTCGAATGTAGGAATCTCGTTCTAATCACCCCACATAACTCGTTCGATTGACATGTCAATCTCGTTCAAATGAGTTAGCGAGTTTTTCAAAAATTCTTTATAAATCATTTTAAAAACATTTTGAAAACTTTTAAATGCAAACTCTTTTTTAATAACCCTTGGAAATTTAAAGCTTTATCGAACAACTTCAAAACTCTTCTCGGGTAAAGTTGTGATAAACGATCTTCAATCTTGTAAATGTCACCAACGTTTCATCTCTTCAAATACTTGAGAAAAGTAATGAAGGTGGAATGGGGTGTAACAAGATAAGAAAAATAAAATTAACAATTAACAATTATAAATTTTGCTCTTACAAATCTCCCCTTTTGGCTATTTCGATACAAAACACAAATTTGAAGCCAAAATTAACCCCTAAGACTAATACAACTAATGCCCTCCAAAATCAAGAAACGAAAATGCATAAATGTATAAGTCTTCAACTGAAAAGTCTTCATCTTGTGTGGTATATTAAATCATCATCAAGGCGAAAAGACCTACACACATGAGACAAAAGAAATACTGTGACACCTTCGAGTTTAAAACAATTAAGCGTACAAGATTAAAACAAATAAACTCGCCCTCAATTTATTTTCCTCCTTTTTGTCCGTAATAGACAAAGGGTAAGAAACTAATCATGAATATTAAGCATCACGTGAATTCAAAAGAAATAACGTCATAATGATAATCAATTAAGCACGTGCAATGAAATTTCGAAGAAGAATACCAATTATTTTTAAAAAAATTCAAAATTTTCAAGTATAAAAAATATATGTATAAAAGTACAAATAGATACAAATACCATACACCATGGAACAACACTAAAATATCCAAATCATGGAAGCGAAATGTAATTGTGTGAACATTTTCCATTGTCAAATCAACATAGGCATTCATAACATAGGTGTATGAAGTCAATGAGATATTTATAAAGAAAGAACTTAATTTCAACCTTAGTTCTAAGAAAGTTAAACATAAAGGAAACTCACTTGACTTATGCAACATGCCATGAATTTAAATGCTTCTTAAATCAATAACGCCAAAATATTTAATGATTTTTACGAGAGTTCATTGTGCAAATCCATTGATCTTATGCTTTATATCACCCTTTTAATCTCACATATCTAATAATTCACTCTCAATTTTTTGAATATATTATAATGCTCATATCTAGGGAAGCATCAATGAAAAAAATCCCTGACACTTCTGTTTGTGTGTGTCGTTAATCTTTCTGCCTATTTTGGCAAATAATGGCTTTCAAAGTAAAGATAATTTTCTCTTTCGTAACCCCTTTTTCATTGCTTAACATAAATAAATTTTCCAAGACATGAAATCCGGGCATTGGTTCTAACAAGCATAACTTATCTCTAATATATTTGGTTCGTTATTAAACACTATTGAGATAAGAACACTGTATTCGACTCATGATAAGCAAGTTAAAGGTTCAAATAGTATGTGCATGTGTGCAATAAAGGTGATAAAAAGTCTAGCGTGAAGAGCATATTCATTAATGAACAACAAAATGCTAGCCACGCATTATTAAGCACACTAAATAAATGAAACCATGCATTAAAGCACCATGAAAAAGTCACATGAATGGGCGGAATGTAGGGGTGATCCGAACATCTTAAATGCACATCCATATACAGTGAGAAAAAATACAAAATATTTTTGTCTTTTTCAAAATTTTATCAAAAATAAAATATTTTTGGAATTTCTCAAACTTTTTCTTAAAAACCAGAATTTTTTTTGCATTTTTCAAGATTTTTCAAAGAAAGGCATATATAAACATAGAAATACAATCTAGCAATAGGGATAAAATATTGTACATGATAATCACCCTACACTAGATAAAGTATTCGAACTCAATCAACGAAATAAATACCCAAAGACTTCCTAAGATTCTCGAATCTAAGTGCATATAAAGGTTTCGTAAAAATATAAGCTAATTGACATTCGGTGCTCACGGAACTCAAGGACACGACCTTCTACTTAACTAGATCACAAATGAAATGATCATATATCCTAATGTGCTTCGTGTGAGAATCTTGGACCATATTACGGGACATATGAATTGCACTCATATTATCACATGAAGTAGTCATTGTGCCTTGGGAAATCCCATAATCTTCCAACATTTGCTTCATCCATAAGAGTATGTTCAGTAACTCCATGACTATATACTCAGCCTCCACCGTGGGTAAAGAAATAGAGTTTTGCTTGTTTCTCAACTAAGAGACAAAAGCACTCCTAAAGTAAAAACACACACCCGAGGTGCTCCTACAACCATTAATATCCCCAGCCCAATTGACATTCGAATAAGTAGACAAACGGTCATCAATATCAAAGGAATACCAAATATTATAGGAAAGAGTGCCACTCACGTATTTGGTGATACATTTAAGTGCTATAAAGTGAGACTCTTGCAAAGATGCTTGGTAATACGCACAAACTCCAATGCAAAAGGAAATGTTAGGACGACTATTAGTTAAGTAGAAAAGTCTACTTATGATGCTCCTATAATGGGTTTTCTCTACATTGGTGCCTAAAGTGTCTTTTTTAATCTTAGTCAATGTACACATAGGGGTGCATGAGTGCTTAGCGGAGTTTAAACCAAACTTCTTAACTAGGTACCTAGCATATTTGGATTGAGATATGAATATCATATCCTCAAGTTGATGAACTTGGAGACCTAAGAACAATGTAAGCTCACTAACCATGCTCATCTCAAACTTACTCTTCATCTCCTCCTCAAACGTGTGAGCATGTGGATCCAAATACTATGTCATCCACATAGACTTAGGCAACCAAGATAGAACCACCCTCTCTCCTCATAAACAACGTCTTATCCACTCCCCCTCTCTTGAAGACATGAGCTAAGAGATAAGAAGTGAGCCTCTCGTACAAAGCGTGGGGTTCTTTCTTCAAACCATACAAGGCCTTCTTAAGGTAAAAGATGTGTCTCGAGTTCTTTGGGTCTTCGTACCCCTTTGGTTGTTCGAAGTAAACTTCCTCCTATATAATGCCATTAGTGAAGTCACTCTTGACATCCATTTGGTATAACTTGAACCTTAGATGACATGCTATGACGAGTAATAAGCATATGAACTCGAGCCTAGCAATAAGAGCAAATGCCTCGTCAAAGTGTGCACCCTCGATCTGTGTGTAGCCTTCTCGTTAGGTCGGGGGACTAACTCCTAGACATAGTTCTTGGAAAACTGAAGTAACTTATCTTGTATAGTGGATATCCAAAGCTCATACTTGAGTGCTTCTTTCACATTCTTGGGCTCGACTAAGGAGGTGTAGCAAAAGTAGCAAACTATATTCTCAAGTTGAGCGCTAGTTTTTACACTTAGTATGGGTTCACCAAATACATCGAAAGGTCTATAACTCTTTTATACCAAATAGTATGGGTCCTCTAAATCAAGCGTGGGTTCTATCAGGTAAGTACGAAGAATGGTGGGATTGTTATTGGGGGTGCATCGTTCTCACACTTGTGGTTAAGGCCAATAGACATCAGCAACTCGTTGTCTCTAATTGTGATGTTTATAGACTCTATAACCTTAGAGATTATAGGGTTAAACACCTTATAAGCCCTACTTGATGATGAATATCCTAAAAATATCCCCTCATTGCTACGGTAGTCAAACTTTCCTAAGTGCTCTCTTACTCTTAAAATGTAATAAGGACTACCAATGACTAAAAAATACAATAAGTTGGGTTTCTTCCCTATCGACAACTCATATAGCGTGTGTAATGCATGTGGACGAAGATATACCCTATTCATCGTATGGCATGCGATACTAACTGCCTCTGCCTAAAAATGCCTAGGCATGTTTGTCACAAGAAGCATGGATCTATCCATCTCTTGAAACGTCTAGTTCTTCCTCTCAACAATCCCATTTTTTAGGAGTACGAATGGCCAGAAACTTGTGTTTGATGCCCGTTCCATAACAATATCTATCCACCTCTTTTTAAAATTCAGTGTCATTATCACTATGCATCTGAGTAATAGTGACACCTTGTTGGTTTTGTAAGGCACGCCACTTAGTTGTGAGGAACTCAACTGCATCAGACTTTTCTCTAAGAAACCCCACGATAGAATATCTTAAAAAGTCATTGACCATCACTAAAATGTATCTCTAACCACCTATGATCTTCGTACGAGTAGGATCCATAAGATCAATATATATCAACTCCAATACAAGAGGTGGTAATGGTATTAAACTTCCAATGGGTACTTCAAATTTATTTTCCTTGTTAAAAAGGACCACAAACTGAGGAAGTTGGTTTCCCAAGCGATGGTAAGCCATGAACTAGATCTTTCTTAACTAATCTCTCAAGGTCTCTAAAGTTCACATGACCTATTCGTTGATGCCAAAGGTCTATAAAGGAGACCGTGGCACTGTTGCACACAAATGAGGACTAGGAATGATCCCATAGAAATTATCATCGGTGCTCACTGATTTTAATAATAGTTCACCAGATTGATCATATATGTTACACTCAGACCGGTGAAACCATACTGCAAAGTTTACGCCACACAATTGGCTTATGCTAATTTAGTTCACTTTTAACCCTTCTACGTACAACACATTATCTATATTAGTAAATTTGGGTATCTCAACATAACCACATTCTAAAATGCTCGACCTACTCTCATCTTTAAAAGTTACTTTGCCTTCCTTGCGATCCACAAGGTCGATAAAATATTACTTGTCACCGGTCATGTTCCTAGAGCACCCATTATAAAAAATACCACTAAGAAGTATCTTAACCCTTTATAGCAACATGAATAACAAGGTCTTTGTTGTCTTTCTTAGGTACCGAAGTGGAGGTAACTTTTTGTTTGCCCTTATCGTTGTTGGCTCTACTCGTAGAGTTAGAAGCGTTCTTAAAAGGAATATATATCCTTTGAAATTCTTCCATTATGCTTTAATAAGTGGTGACAAGGAACTTAACTTGATCTTTAAGATAAGAAAAGTCATTATAGCGGTGCGCGGGAGTATGTCTACATTGAGTTCTTCCTAATTCGTAGAAAAATTCCCTAAAGTGATATCTCCTTTTTGAATATGTGAAAACATAGACTTGTTTGTATGTACCTTGGTTCACTCATTTTGGTTGAACTTTATTTGGTTGTTTAGGTCGAGGCCTATTAGGATCTACCACAAATTTAAGATTTGGTTTTGGTGCGACATGAGAAGTGGATGCACGATCGTAACCTATTCTTTCCCTCTCCCTAAAACCTAAAGCATGATTGAGGAACATCTTCCTACCTTTTTCAATCTATAGTAACCTTGACCACCCGGGCACGTTTGAGATCTTACTCAATTTCGGATACAAGGTCTTCAGGTTTATCAAGAGTCTCCAATGAAGCTTGAAGATTTCTCATAAGACTAGCCATTTTTTTGGTCAAGTCACCATTTTTCCTCTCCACTAAATCAAGTCTCTCTCCTAAAGAAACTCTCACTGAGAACTTTCTCTCTCGCGACTCTTTTAACTCTCTTTAGTAATAAAACCCTAAGCACCATTTTTTTTTTCTGTTTTAAAGGAATCGACATAAATCTCAGTGTAAGCGCGTTAAAGGTAACTTTCTCCCTCACTCAAAACATCATTTCCCTCACTCTCTCTAGAATGACTAGACATACTATCAAGGTCATCATGTTTAGAAAATTCCTCATCGACGTGAGGTGTACTGAATGTACTTACATGACTATCCATGAATGTAGTGAAGTTAAGTTCATGTGGTGATTCTTCCCAAGAATCCAGTAACTCGGCCTCATTATCACTAAAAGTGGCATTATACACAGCTTTACCCTTGCCCTATCTTTTTATCCTTGTAGCACACTCATGAGATTTTAGAAAGTGGTAAGAGATGCTAAGTTAAAAGCGTATGATGATCTTTATACAAACTTAGGAACACAAGAAGGGGAAAAAAGTATTTATAAGCTTGCTAAACTTAGGGATAGGAAAACAAAAGATTTCAATAACGTTAAGTGCATCAAAAGTGATGATTCGAGAGTCCTAGTCAAAGATGATGAAATTATGGAAAGATGGAAAAACTACTTTGAGAGGTTATTAAATGGAGATAATGGGAGTAGATTAGATATAGAGGAACTTAGGGAGACTCGAGAAGATATATTTTTTCGTAGAATTAGGACAACAGAGGTCAGGATTTCTCTAAAAAAGATGAAAACAGGGAAGGCTTTAGGACTAGATGGTATCCCTATTGAGGTTTGGAAGTGCTTAGGGGAGGATGGAGTATCATGGCTTACCAAATTATTTAATAGAATTTTAATGACTAATAGGATGCCCGATGAATGGAGAAAAAGTATTTTAGTACCTATTTATAAAAATAAAGGGGACATACAAAGTTGTTCAAATTATCGTGGTATTAAGTTAATGAGTCATACAATGAAACTTTGGGAGAGAGTGATTGAATATAGATTGAGATTGAAGACAACAGTATCTGAGAATCAATTTGGGTTTATGCCTGGGAGGTCAACAATGGAAGTAATCTATTTATTGAGGAGATTAATGGAGAGGTATAGAGAGAAAAAGAAGGATCTCCATATGATTTTTATTGATTTGGAGAAGGCGTATGATAGGATACCCAGAGATATAATATGGTGGGTTCTACATAAAAGAGGAGTGACTCGCAGATATATTGACATGATCAAGGATATGTATGATGGTGCGATGACTACAGTAAGAACATCAGTTGGAGAAAGTAGTGAATTTTCAATTACGGTAGGGCTACACCAAGGTTCAGCATTAAGTCCTTATCTCTTTGCTCTTGTTATGGATGAGTTGACTGGACAAATACAAGATGAGGTGCCATGGTGTATGCTATTTGCAGATGATATTGTTTTAGTCGATGAGACTAAGATGGGGATAAACGCTAGGTTGGAATTGTGGAGAGAAACTTTAGAAACAAGAGGATTTAAAATAAGCAGAACTAAAACAGAATATGTGGAGTGTAATTTTAGTAGTAATAGGAGGACAAATGGAGATGTGGTGAAATTGGAGGGTCAAGAAATACCTAGAAATGATCATTTTCGTTATTTAGGATCGATTATACAAAAAGATGGAGATATTAGTGATGATGTTACGCATAGGATTAGAGCAGGCTGGGTTAAGTGGAGAAGTGCGACCGGCGTTCTGTGTGATAGGCGTATACCTTTGAAGTTAAAAGGAAAATTTTATAGGACGGCCATTAGACCCGCCATGTTATATGGGACAGAGTGTTGGGCAACCAAGAAACAAAATGTGCAGAAAATGAGTGTGGCGGAGATGCGAATGCTAAGATGGATTTGTGGTAAAACTCGAAAGGATAAAATTAAAAATGAACAAATTCGTAAAACGGTGAAAGTAGATCCTATAGAAGATAAATTGAGAGAAAATCGACTTCGATGGTTTGGACACGTCAAGCGTAGACCAATGGATGCTCCTGTAAGGAAGAGTGATTTAGTTAGTATTGATGGTAACCCAAGGGGTAGAGGTAGGCCTAAATTAACTTGGTGGGATATTATAAAAAAGGACATGATATCATGTGGTGTAACCGAAGATATTGCACTGGACAGAATGGAATGGAAAAATAGGATTCATGTAGCCGACCCCAAATAATTGGGAAAAGGCTTTGTTGAGTTGAGTTGAGTTGAGCACACTCAAGAGATTTTTGTCCCTTACCCTCGCACTCATAGCATCTTTCTTCATCTTTATTAGGGTACTATCCTTTTAAAAAAATTTCTTGCCCAATTAAAAATCTTTATTTTTCTCTAAAATTTTATTTTCTTTGGAAGAATTTTCTTTTCCTAATTTGAGATTTTTTTTAACTTTTTCATAAAAAGGGCAAGATCATCGTGATCAAAATCAAATTCGGAGTCAGAAGAGACCTAATCTTTCTTTTTAGATTGAGATTTAAAAGCAATCCCTTTTTCTTTCGGCCTTTGAATTTTAGGGGAACATGTCGATTTAATAAGTTTTAAGGTCTCCTATGAGTTCTTCTAACTTAAGAATATCAAAAATTCCCATCGAATTAAGGACCGTGACATTAGGGATAAAACAAGACGAAAGATATCTCAAAATCTTTTTCACAACTCTCGTCTCTGGAATTCTCTCACCCAAATTAAAACTAGAATTGACTATATCAGATAATCTAGCATAAAATTCATCAAAAGTCTCAGATTCTAATATAGTGATAGTTTCAAACTGTGAGGTGAGATTTTGTAGCTTATAAGCTTTCACAGCATTGATACCCTTGTGAGTGAGTTGGAATGTATCCCACTCTTCCTTAAACGTGGTGCACGTTATGATGCAGCGAAACTCATCAAGGGTGACGACTCCAAAAATTGCACTTAAGACACGGGAGTTAAAATTACTCCACTTAAAATTATCCTTTGTCCAGTCAGTGACAAGTTTAAGACTTTTGATATTTTCGTTTGTCACAGTCGATGGTGTCCACCCTTTTTCACAAACAAGCTAGACTCTCTCTTCATTCAACTTTAGTGCCAATCTCATTCGAGTTTTCTAATATGCATAAATTGCCCTATAAAAAGTAGGTAAACCAATTATACAAATTATCCATATAATCCTAAAATTAAAGATCACACAATAAATTAGTGCAATTAGCTCTCATACCAATTTGAGAAAGCACATACAGGGGAGGGGTTATACGAATTTATTTACATCTTAGGCCAAACACATAAATTCACTTTTGAACAAATTTTATCTTTATTTAATTTAAAGTGAAAATACAAGATAAATTGAAGCCAAATTCCGAACCAAGTCAGAAAGAAAAAGAAATAGAGGAAAAATCCATGTCAGGCAAAATCTTATATACAACACTGTTTCAGAATTGACAGACATGTGACTTATAGAGTACTTAGAGATCCACTAATTATAATGTGATAGAGTTTTCAAATCATTAATAAAAATGATGCAGTCCAGTACCACCACAGAAAGCATATCTTGCCTTGGTATCCACCGATTAGCTTCCAGAATATACAATTCCTTTCTTCTTCAGCAGTAAAGCCTCAACACCACAAATCAGTAGTAGAGAAAATCTCTATAAGGGTCTTAGAACTTTGATTGTGTTCTTCTTAATTCAAAAAAATTACCTTCAACGATCCAAGTGGTTTGGATGAAAAACTTATAGAGTCTGATCAAAAACTAAAATCCCACATCTCTAATTATAAGGAAAGTTTATGCAAAGAGATAAGGATTGAATATTTTGATAAGATTTATTTAAAAAACAAAAACATGCATACTCGTTCTAACGAACTGCCACCTCATATCGAATGATGTAGCTGATCTCGTTCAAACAACTTTTAATAAAACTTCGAACGATATTCTAGAGAGAACCCAAAAGGAATCGTTCTAGATCTCCTTCAAACTTGGAAACCTCATTCTAACGATCGTACGCAAATCATTTGAACAACATGTCAATCTCGTTCTAACGAGTTCGCAAGTTTTTCAATAATTCTTTAAAAATCATTTTAAAAACATTTTGAAAACTTTTAAATGCAAACTCTTTTAAAATAACCCTTGGAAATTTAAATCTTTATTAAACCACTTCATAACTCTTCTCAGATAAAGTTGTGATTAAAAATCTTCAATCTTGCAAATGTCATCAACGTTTCTTCTCTTCGAAAACTTGAGAACGATCATGAAGGTGCAGTGGGGTGTAACGGGATATGCCAAATAAAAATAAAATAAGCAATTATAACTTTTGCTCTTACAGTCATCATCAAAATTTCTTTTTATTTCTCTGCATCCATCTCCACACCATGTATATTAATAACAAATCCAAGAAACATGCTTTCTATAACCCCAAAACCTTAAAGGAATCATCCGCATCTTTTACTTCCTGCAACGTTTGAAAACTCTTCTCAAGTTTTGGATATGCTTGCTTTCAGTTTTAGACTTCACCACGAGATCATCCACATAGAACTCTAGAATATCATAAAAAAAATCACGAAATATGGCCATCATTGTTAGCTGATAAGTTTCCCTATCCTTTTTCAATCTTAATGACATGCCTATGTAGTAGAAATTTCTAACAGGAGTTCGAAAAGATATATTCTCTGCGTCTGTTGGATCCATTTTGATTTGATTTTAACACATATACCCATCCATAAAACTATAAATTTCATGACTAGATGTTTCATCCACCAAACTATCAATGCTTGCCAATAGGAACTCACATTTTGGACACGCACATTTCGAGTCCCTAAAGCCCAAGAAGATCCTAGTTTTCCTTTTATCTATAATAGTGATGGGCACAATGATCCAGACCCAAATGTGATACTGGATGGGTTTAATGAAACCTCTCCTAAACAACTTCTTCATTTTTGACTTTATATTTAGATCGAACTTTGCTTTGTAGGTGTGAGTGGCCTGTCTCATAGGCAAAATATTAGGCAAGATATTCAAACTCTGCTTTGTAGGTGCGAGTGAAAGTACTATTCTCCAGCAAAAAATTCAACAATTCGAATCCCTTGGTCAAACCTCTGTCCAATGGAATGAACACTTTCATCCCTCAAAGCCTTTCCCGTGCATAAGTTCCAGTCACTCTTCAAGGTTTAACATTCGTTGAAACTCACAACTTAAACTACTAAAAAATAATATGGGTGGGCCTAACTCTATACCTCGGCTCCACCAGGAGGCTGATCTTGCACTTTACAACATTTACGTATTTAAACCTAGTCCACATCCAACATTTCTCATTTTAAACTTGTTATTACGTTCATACACTAAAAATAATTGGTCAAAACGCGTGTAACAACCCGTATTTTTATTGACTTTTAAAATGGGATTAATTAGAATTAATTATGAGATAATTGAAAATTAATTCAAATTTAAATATTACTCGTGAGTAAAGTAATATGTGATTTATGTTTAATATTACTTGGTGATTAAAATTAATATACATGATTATGACTTTAAATATGATTATGATTTTTATAAAATTGTCATGAGTGATGAATAGGACAATTTATGGAAATTAAGTCGGGATGTGTATGTAAGTCGTGTCTAGACTAATTTAATGAAATAAAGAGTAAATTAATTCTAAGTCGTCCGTATGTTCATTTCGAGTGCGCCAATGTGTCCGCAAGGGTCGAGATAGTCAGAAAAGTGTACCTGGGGGGTTTAGTTTGGGTATCGGGACGATTTTAGGCCGAACCGGCACCCGAGAGGGCATTTTGGTAATTTTTTATTTTTAGGACCTTAGTTAATGACGAGATTATTAAATCTATATCAGATGGTGTGTCGAGGAAGTTAGGGTTATGAGAATCAAAAAGTGAGGAAAACTATAGGAAGAAGAAGGAGAGAGCTTTCCAAGGTGTTCAAGGCCAAGAACCACCCATTTTGCACCTCCACCACCACCAAAGCATAGATCGGAAGAACAGGATCAGTCCTATACCACCCAAATTCATCGGATCAGACCTTCAATTTCTAGGAAAATATCTATCTTGCTAAATCTTGTGTTGATATAAAATCCATATTAGGATAGGAGAAATAATTATATGTTTTTATGGTGATTAATGTATTTGGAAGACTAAAACTCACATGTTTGAGTAGAAACCATGATAGGTTGATATCCTGATTACATGTAGAACATCAATCACGAATTTTAATGATTCTTCGAGGAAGAAATCTGGAAAGATTATAAAGTTCTTGAAAGAATAAGGTGGACAAGGGTTTGTGACAAAATCATGAATTGTACCCATTTAATAATGATTCTTAAGGATTTGATCAAGATTCTACACATGTTAGTATAACGTTTGTGATATTTGGTTGGGAGTTTGGGATGAATTAATGGAGGTTTTAAGGGTTAAAGTTGATGAAACCTGTAGGCAAAGAATTGCAGAAATTGGGCCAATATCTGATCGATCGATCGGTCGACTCAAGAATGTCGATTGATCGACTGGATCGATCAATCGACCATTCCCATCGATCGATCGACTCATCCTGGAAATTGAAACTTGTTTCCTTTTAAATGTTTAATCCAACCCCTTTTTACACCCTTAGACATAACCTAAATACCATATTGGGACTTGGGAAGAACCAGTAGGGTTGTAGGCAAGGTTCAGGTAGTACGATTTTATATGAGATTTAACCGTGGGATCACGAGGGTATAAAATGGGGTGATGATCGTGTGTATGTTAAATTAGGTTTTGTGAGAATTAAGAATGACTTAGACCTGAAGGGTAAAGAGTTTACACCTACTGATTTCATATTTATGAGAATGATACACTTCGAGGATCGAGAAGTACTTGAGAACTTGCGGTAATTGAGAAAATAAAAGAATGAATTAATTATACATAAGACTCGGGAACTATGTGCCACGTATGGTTAGAATATATTATAGGTCATGGGTCTACCTATCTGAATAATGTGAATACACATATATGAGTGTATGTATATACGTATTATTTGAATATATGTATTGAATCATACCCGCGCTACTTTCTATCATGGAGGTTTCCGCACCGGGATAGTTTTATTCTGATGTGACCTTTATGGGGGATATTGACTCATACCCTAGAACATAGGATCCTTGGTATAAGCTATCTGAGAATGATAGTCAGACGGGCCTAAGAGACGTGAGGGTATGTGTTGACCTCTTAGTGACTTGGAACTATGCTTCACCTCCAATATGTGTATTTTGTGTTAATACAGTTTGAGAGTGAGTCCGAACTAGTATTTCCCTCATTTGTACGAGAGGTACAGGGACTTGATAGCATAGTATGCCAGCACCATAGATTTTATGTGGGGTGACCTATTAGTATATATATATTATGAGTGATAAATATATATACATGTGATTCATCTTTTATGCTTGTAAGTATATAAAATTGAATAATTGATATAAAATAAGTTAAGTGTTTGAGAACTTAAGGCTGTATTGAGATGTACATAGATGGCTTGGTAAATTCATAAGAAAAGTTATCATGTATAAATTATAGTTATGCGATTACATGAATCAGGATTGATGGGAGGATATTGTGTTAGACTAGTTAAATGGGTTAGCTTTATCTAGATTAATTCAGTAGTACGTTAAGCGTGCACACTATTTGAGAGGTGAGAATTCTCGAGTGAGCATTGAGGCACTAACATGTATGTAAAATCAACTGGTAAGAATTGTATATACTTTGCTAAACTATTTTAAAGATATTTTACACTCCGGCTCTGACCCGTTTCTTGTTATCTCATCTTTCTCTTGTATATATATATGTATTACAGGTGCCCAACCACGGGGGCATCAGACTTAGATCTTTGGACTATGGACGTGCTGCAGCTAGTGTGGGAGTTGCAGGTATTTGCATTTAGATGACCTCATCCTTGTCATCTCAACTCTTCATTTAGTCATTTTAGATTGGATATGCGTCGCCCATTTCCAGTTTCTATTTATTTCAGAGTGACTTTGTACTCTTTATTTATTTCAGTATTCAGTTTTAGTTGGGATTGTTTTAATTATTACATTGTCCTTCGATTTGGGATATTTTATTTGGGATGATTAATCAAGCCTGTTTATTCCACTTGGATAGTTTGGTATTCAGTATTATTATATGTGTTCATATAATGGCTTATGTATATAAACTTAGGACAATGGAATCTAATCTATAAAATTAAATATTTTGACACTTAGCTTAATTATTTATTAGGTGATAAATAGAGAAAAAATATTTTCGACAGTGATGCTAAGAATGAACCAACCGGACACTTTGATTTAATTTAATAAAGGACTAATCACCCGGTATTTAATTAGGTGGGGTCTCACAGGTGGTATCAGAGCATCAGGTTCTAGTGCCCTTAGGATTTGTACGACTTTCTATGTTTGAGCATAGCATTCTTTGATGTAGAGCCTTATTATAGGATTGTTGTGTTCCCTTACGTATGCGACTTACGTTCTCCTGCTATAAATTATAATTGATGTGACTCATTATATGAAATCATTTGTACATCAAGCACCAAACATTGTAGGACGACTAGTGTGGGCCGTAAGAAGGATTGTAGGAGAAGAAGCCCGACAAAAGACATAGAGTAATCTGGGAGTGGTGGTCGTGACAAAAGTCACCATGAGTATTATTTAAGCAAGTGATAATAGAATCATCACTCGAAAATAAAGGGTTCTCCAGGCACAGTCGTAGGTAACGGTGGAGCGATTTTAGGATCACCTAACATAGTCGACGCAGGGGAAATTAGAGAGACTCTTTTGAAAAGTCATCAGTGAAGATGCGGAGAAGAAAGAGAGAAAGTGTAACAGTCCAATGGAAGTAGAAAATCCGAAGGCAAATGTGTAGAGTGGAGTGCAGCGACGCTCAGAATCAAAAGTGGAGTTAAAATTTGTATCTCTTAGGAACGACATAAAGCGATTAGAGTCAATCACCACATATAAAGAACCGTGTTTGAAATTTAAAGAGAAATTTGGGTAGATTTGACCGTGAGGTCTTCCATTCGATGTTATAACAGAGATACAAGGGAAATTTTAAAACTTAGCACAGTGGGTAAGCTAGAGGCCGACTGTGAGAGAAATATTGAATTGCATAACAAACATCGTACCTGGAAAAGGGGCATAGAAAATAAAAGGGCTTATAGTTGATAAAGGATCGTGTGTAGAACACAAGGATGGATGAGAAATCCTTCTCGAATAACTAATGTTGAGGTCATCCTGGTTATACGTTTGCAAGTTACTTCAGCTCTTTCAGAAGAAGTGAGTCAAGAGGGTTAGAGAATTTGGCTGAAAAACAAAGGTAAACTTATCGGTGTTAGTGAAACATCTCACTTAGATAATTTTGATTGATTACCTTCCTACAAAGTGACGATGAAGTCAATCAGGGCTATAGAGGCGAACAATAGTTCTGAAGGGCCCGCATAGCCAAAGGGACAAAGGGAGAATAATTTGAAGCAAAGACTACCAGTCCGAGGAAAGTACATTCCAAAATGGTCAGTGGGACCAGTGACGGGAAATGGATCAGGAAGTTTCCCCTATGCATAGAGAGTGGGACCACTAGTGTTGAAGGTCTCCAAGTTGAGAAGGGCAAGCGATAAGATTTGAGAATGGTAAAACATACCAGTTAGGCATAACAACTAGAGGGGTGAGATTTTTAGAGGAAGAATTAGCCCCCCAAGAAGTTACAACTTAGGAGTGGTGGATTTAGGCATTACCAGTGGAGTCCTCGATAAGAATAGCATATTAAATCATCGGGGTCATTGGGGCCCAGGAAGAAATAGGGTGGCTAATAAAGCCATAAGTGAGGCCTAGAGATGTTAGGACAACATTTCAGTGATGGGTGCGTAAGCTACAGAACATAATAATTTTCCCTCAACGAGGAGGGGGTAACTATTGGATGAAATCCTAGATGTATAGAGATTGTGAATGCTCATGGGTCGTGTTGGCAGCTACGTGCTGGGACCCTACGATTAGGTGAGCCTGACGAAGTTTTGTTTCATCCTTGCGAGAAAAGGGTTAGTACAAATGACATGGGTGTGTCATAATATATATATTAATTGTCAACACTAATAGTCGTGTGTGAGTCGAGTTTAGTGAGTACGTTAGTTTTAACAGTCTGGTTATAAATGTATTTATCATGGGTAATGGGGCTTTTGGATGTCACCCGTGACTGAGTCGGGTGGGCACTAAAGGCATATTTTATCGTTATAATTTACTATTGCATTAAGTTAGCAAAGTCGAGCTTATTATGGTAATGTGTAGTGATTAATTACCGAATGTTTGAACAATAGTAAATTGAGTGATAAGACTATCATGCGGGATACTCCGAGTGAGTAATATTACTTTGGTGAGGTGACACCTGAAATAGAGTTGGGCCTATATATATATATATATATATATATATATATATATGAAAATTTCATGATATCGTAGACTACAGGAAGTAAGTTGTCTAGTTATATGTAATCCCATTAAGTAGACACGATATATCTTGAGTCACATCAGTAAATAAATCCCTACGCACTGGGATTACATATAACTAGACAACTTACTTCCTGTAGTCTACGATATCATGAAATTTTCATATATATATATATGAAAATTTCATGATATCTTAGACTACAGGAAGTAAGTTGTCTAGTTATATGTAATCCCAGTGCGTAGGGATTTATTTACTGATGTGACTCAAGATATATCATGTTCTATATTGAGCAAGTGATATAACTCATTATATATATAACGCCGAGAATTTGGGATAGTGAGTGTGCCATGTTTCATGTTATTTTTAGGGACATTAGAGTGGACGCGTGGACTTGTATGTTAACATACAGACATTGTGGGAAGGTACATATTATGGACTGAGGACCTTGCGGATCTCGATGACCGACAATGTTAGGTAGTAATGTATCAAGGGGTTCTTTGTTTGGATTTCGCTTTGCGAGACACCCTACGCATGAAACTAGCAAAAGTCGGGACTTGGAGAGAAGTTTGGATAATAGTACATGGGTTTCAAACCTTGGCTAATGTACATATATGAGAATATAATAAGAATTAATAATTCTATTATAACTTAAGGCTAGTAGAGTTGCCTAATCCTGATGTGAAGATTGATTTAAGAGGATTATATTTGATTTGTGCATTAATGCGTGAGACATAGGGTGTATGGTCGCCCTAAGTGACTAAATCTTGATTTTATATACACTTGGAAATTATGGGATAAGCTATATATAGAGGTTGAGAAATTAATTGATATAATGCTCGAGTTATGCATTTCATTTGTATATGCGATTCATATTGTTGCGATTTATTCATCGTGCTAATTTTCTTTGAGCATATATTCGTGTTATATTGTGTACTTCCCTGAATTTTCTTGTAAGAGGCAGGTTAGCATGGATTGGGACGCTATGGACTATTTTGAAGAATTGTTTTAGAGCATGGATTTGGCAGATATTTTGATGTATGATTTAGTGGTGTAATTTTAGTTGGAGAATTTTGTTTTTGAGAGAAACTTTATTGTAATCATTATTGTGGAAATAGAAGGATTATGGACTTGTTGCATTTAAATTGTGGAAATCAGATGCTTTATACTAGTTATTGACGATTTTAGTTTAGTTTTTTATCATAGTAGCATACCGCGTGTCTCTTTTCATTTCTGATCGTTTATATCAGTTAGGACCATCTTTTCCCTAATGTCCATGAGGATGGTTTTGTATCAAGCAGTAGATGATAATTGTCATGTGAATTCGACAACATTTAGCTAAGGAAGTTGAAGCCAATTCCGCAAGGTTTGTCAAAGGCTTACGTTTCACGAGGAACTATTTTTAGAGCAAGGGGAAAGATTTGTGACCCGCGGTCAGGCAAAGTCACATGGACCAAGGTTTGAGGTACATTTGAGAGAATATAAGATGTATCATGTTATAAATGTTAGTTGTGATGGGATTTAATGAAGAGAAATATTGCTAAATTCATTTTACAATGGGTCACCTGTCTATTGGTAAAGGGTGGACCATCCGAAACTAGTTGGGTTTATTCAAACATTAGAGATTCCTAAGTAGTAATGGGAAAGAATTCCCAAGGATTTTATCATAGAAGGGGTCACGATACTATATGGAGATAGTGGATTAGTTGACCAAAGTAGCTCACGTTATGGCCGTTAGGACTGATCATATTCATAATTGAGATAGTAAGGTTGCATAGGGTACCGCTTAATATTGTGTTCGATTTGGATAAGATCCTTGTTCTTCGATTTTGGAAGTACGTTCAAGAGGCCATAGTTGCCGAGTTGTGATTGAGTAATGCCTATTATCCGCAGATCAATGGGCAGAACAAGCGGAATAATAAAATGTTGGAGAATAACATATATGTGTACCCTTGAATCTTAGGGAAGGACGGGAACAGTACCTTTCACTAGTGGATTTTGTGTGCCATAACTCATATAAGTTCACTTTTGGGCATGGTGCCAGTTGAGGTATGGAACGGTGAGCCTTGTTGTTCTCCTGCTTGTTAGTTAAAGGTGGGGGACCAAGTACTATTGCCAAGATCAGAGATGAGTTGGCATTATAGTATATAATGTGTGTAAAATATATACTGCACAAATAACCTATTTGTGTGCGATTGTCACGAGACAAGATCGTATGTCTTTTAAGGACGATTAATCTACTAAAGTGCAAATAGTAGAAGGCCAGATAGTGGATAGCTAAAATATAGTTTAAGTAGGGGAAACTTAAAAGATAAGGTTTGGACAAAGCCTACATCGCAGGGTCACCTGGAACTTAAAACGACCATATGTGAGGTGTTCATTATTAAGGGTACTTGATAGCGTAATGTATGCGCGATACGAAGTAGTTTACTCGTGAACGTGAGGATGCGATGCGCAGCATATAGCCAGAGTTGTTCTTGCCAAGCATAATTTTTCTGAATTTTGGGAAGAAATTATGTTGTAAGGGGGCAGTATGTAACAACCCATCTTTTTAATGACTTTTAAAATGGGATTAATTAGAATTAATTGTGAGATAATTGAAAATTAATCCGAATTTAAATATTACTTATGAGTAAAGTAATATGTGATGTATGTTGAATATTACTTGTTGATTAAAAGTAATATATATGATTATGACTTTACATATGATTATTATTTTTATAAAATTATCGCGAGTGATGAAAAGGACAATTTATGGAAATTAAGTCGGGACGGGACGCGCATGTCAGTCGTGTCGGGACTAATTTAATGAAATAAATAGTAAATTAATTCTAAGTCATCCGTATGGTCATTTTGAGTGCGCCAATGTGTCCGCAAGGGCCGAGATAGTCAGAAAAGTGTACCCGGGGGTTTAGTTTGGATCTCGGGACGATTTTAGGCTTAATCAGCACCCGAGAGGGCATTTTGGTCATTTTTATTTTTGGGACCTTAATTAATGACGAAGATATTATGGCTATATCAGATGGTCTATCGAAGAAGTTAGGGTTATGAGAATTGAAAAGTGAGGAAGACCATAGGAAGAAGAAGGAGAGAGCTTTCCGAGGTGTTCAAGGCTAAGAACCACCCATTTTGCACCTCCACCACCACCAAAGCATAGATTGGAAGAAGAGGATCATTCCTATACCACTCAAATTCGTTGGATCAGACCTTCAATTTCCAAGAAAGTATCTATCTTGCTAAATCTTTTGTTGATATAACATCCATATTAGGATAGGAGAAATAATTGTATTTTTATATGTTGATTTAATGTATTTGGAAGACTAAGACTCACATGTTTGAGTAGAAACTATTCTAGGTTGACATTCTGATTACATGTTAAACATCAATCACGAATTTTAATGATTCTTAGAGGAAGAAATTTGGAAAGATTATATAATTCTTGAAAGAATAAGGTGGACTAGGGTTTGTGACAAAATCATGAATTGTACCCATTTCATAATGATTCTTAAGGATTTAATAAAGATTCTACGTTAGCAATTGTTCATACCTGTTACTATAACGTTTGTGATGTTTGGTTGGGAGTTTGGAATGAATTAATGGAGGTTTTGAGGGTTAAAGTTGATGAAACTCGTAGGCAAAGAATTATAGAAAATGGGCCAATATCTGATCAATCGATCGATCGACTCAAGAATTTCGATTGATCGACTGGATCGATCAATCGACCATTCCCATCGATTGATCGACTCCTCCTGGAAATTGAAACTTGTTTCCTTTTAAATGTTTAATCCAACCCCAATTTACAAGAACCCTTAGACATAACCTAAATACCAAAATGGGACTTGGGAAGGACCAGTAGGGTTGTAGGCAAGGTTCGGGTAGTACGATTTTATATGAGATTTAACCGTGGGATCACGAGGGTATAAAACGGGGTGAAGATCGTGTGTATGTTAAATTAGGTTTTGTGAGAATTAAGAATCAGTTATACCAGAAGGATAGAGAGTTTACACCTACCAATTTCATATTTATCCGAATGATACACTTTGAGGGTCTAGAAGTACTTGAGAACTTGCGGTAATTGAGAAAATAAAAGAATGAATTAATTATATGTAGGACTCGGGCACTACGTGCCACGTACGGTTAGAATATATTATGGGTCATGGGTGGACCTATCTAAATAATGTGAATACACATATATGAGTGTATGTATATATGTATTGCGTGAATATCTATTTTTAATCATACCCGCGCTACTTTATATCACGGAGGTTTTCACGCCGGGACGGTCTTATTTAGAGGTGACCTTTATGGGGGATATTGACTCGTACCCTCGAACATATGATCCTTGGTACAGGCTATATGAGAATGATAGTTAGACGGTGCTATGAGACGTCAGGGTATGTGTTGACCTCTTAGTGACTTGGAATTTTGTGTTAATACAGTTCGAGAGCGAGTTCGAAGCAGTATTTCCCTCATTTGTACGAGAGGTACAGGGACTTGATAGCATAGTATGTCAGCACCATAGATTTTATGGGGGGTGCCCTATTAGTATATATATTATGAGTGATAAATATATGTACCTGTGATTCACTTATTGTGCTTGTAAATAGATAAAATTGAATAATTGATATTAAATAAGTTAAGTGTTTGAGAACTTAAGGTTGTATTGAGGTGTACATAGCTGGCTTGGTAAATTCATAAGAAGAGTTATCATGTATAAATTATAGTTATGCGATCACGTGAATCAGGATTGATGAGAGGAGATTGGGTTAGACTAGTTAACTGGGTTAGATTTATCTAGATTAATTCAGTAGTACGTAAGGCGTGCACACTATTTGAGAGGTGAGAATTCTCAAGTGAGTGTCAAGGCACTAACATATATGTAATATCATCTAGTAAGCATTTTATATACTTGCTAAACTATTTTAAAGATATTTCACACTCGGGCTCTGACCCATTTATTGTCCTCTCCTCTTTCTCTTGTATATATATATGTATTACAGGTGCCCAGCCACAGGGGCATCAAACTTAGATCTTTGGACTGTTGACATGCTGCAGCTACTGTTGGAGTTGCAGGACTTTGCATTTATACGACCTCATCCTTGTCATCTCAACTCTTCATTTAGTCATTTTAGATTGGGTATGTGTCGCCCATTTCCAGTTTCTATTTATTTCAGAGTACTTTGAACTCTTTATTTATTTCAGTATTCAGTTTTATTTGGGATTGTTTTAATTATTACACTGTCCTTCAATTTGGGATATTTTCTTTGGGATGATTAATCTAGCCTGTTTATTCCACTTGGATAGTTTGGTATTCAATATCATTATTTGTGTTCATATAATGGCTTATGTATATAAACTTAGGACAATGGAATCTAATCTATAAAATTAAATGTTTTGACACTTAGCTTAATTATTTATTTGGTGATAAATAAGGAAAAATTATTTGTGATAGTGATGCTAAGAATGAACCAACCGGACACTTTGATTTAATTTAATAAAGGACTGATCATCCGGTATTTAATTAGGCGGGGTGTCACAACGCGTAAAGGCTATATATCTCAAAAATAATATTTCTTATATTTCAACATGTTTTCTCCAAACAAACATATCTTATTCCTAAAACGGATATAAAAAAAATTATGTTTTGAAAGAGTATTGTTCAAACATCATTTCACAATGTCGTTTTAAATGTACAAACATAACATACTTTTCATAATGGAAATATGGTTTAAAGATACAAATTCCAAATACTAGAGCTTTGTAACTTCCATACCCGGTCTCTTACACCACATAAACCCCTAAACACCCTTAAATTGTGTAGGTCTTGATCCCATATACAAATGGGTACAAAGGAACAATAGTTGTGAAGGATTTATTAGAAGATGAACCCCGTAACTGTGACACCCCCGCCTAATTAAATATCGGGTGATCAGTCCTTTATTAAATTAAAATCAAGGTGAACGGTTGGTTCATTCTTAGCATCACTGTCACAAAATAAATATTTCCAAATTAAACACCCTAAATAATTAAGCTAAGTGTCAAAACAATTTAAAGTCTTATTTTCATCTTATTAAATTCCAATATGAAAACCTTTTTAAATAAAAAACAGTTTAAGAGTCACATAAGTTTTATGGATAGCAATCAACACAAAAGAATTAATCCACTTAGATTAACCAATCCAAGTCAAATAACCATAAATGAAATCATCCTGACAAGAGTTAACTCTCAATGAGTACAAAATACTAGAAATATAAATAAATACAAATCTCTGACAAGTCCAAACGGAATAGGAAATCGGGCGACACATGCCCTAACTATGAAGAACTAACACTAGAACTGAATCAATGAAGAGGTCATCTAAAGCAAGGGCCTACAACTCCCACATAAGCTGCAGCACGCCCAATCCAAAGAACCTATGCCCGACGCCCCTGTGGCTGGGCACCTGCAATATATACATATATATACAAGAAGGAGAAAAATGACAGTAAACGAGTCAGAGCCCGAGTGTAAAATAGTTTTAAAAATAGTTTAGCAAGTATTTAAAAATGCTTACCAGTTGCCATCACATACATGTTAGTACTCGAAACTCTCTTGAGAATTCTCACATCTCATCTAGTGTGCATGCCTATCGTACTACTAAAATGACTCATAAGTCTAACTCAATTCTCCTCCCATAGATTTTGATTCGCGAGACCATATGTATATGATTTATTAAAAATAACATGTTGTTAAGGTCCATTTAAGTCAATTATGTATATCTCAATACTATTGTGAAATATCAAGCATTTACTACGATTAGGAACGTTTATTCAATATTTATCTACCTACACACTTAGTAGAAGATTATCAGGTATATGTATATATATTAATCACTCATACAATATATATACTAATCGGCACCCCACAAAAAATCTATGGTGCTAGCGAAGTCTGCTATCAAGTCCCCGTATCTCACGTACAAAAAGGGAAATACTAGTTCGGAATCACTGTCGAATTGTATTAACACAAAACACATATATTGGAGGAGAATCATAGTTCCAAGTCACTAAGAGGTCATCACATACCCTCACGTCTCTTATGACCGTTTGACTATCATTCTCAGATAGCTTATACCAAGGACACTATGTTCTAGGGTACAAGTCAATATCTCCCATAAAGGTCACATCAGAATAAGACTGTCCCAACGCGAAAACCTCCGTGATAGCAAGTAGCACGGGTATGATTAAACACAGATATTCAAATAATGTATATACATGCACTCATATATACATTTACATTATTCAGCTAGGTACGCCCACGACCCATAATATTTTAGCCATACGTGGCACGTAATGCCCGAGTCCTACGTATAATAAAATCATTCTTTCATTTTCTCAATTACCGCACGTTCTTAAGTACTTCTCGTCACTCGAAGTGTTTCATATAGATAAGCATAAAATCAGTAGGTGCACCCTCACTTACCTACTGGTCTAAGTCTTTCTTAATTCTCACAAGACATACCATAACGTACGCACAATTTCCCACTAAATTTATATTCCCGAAACCCCACGGTTAATCTCATATAAACTCGTCTCACCCGGACCCTACTTTACCCTACTGGTCCTTCTCATGTTCCAATATGGTATTTAAGTTATGCCCAAAGGTTCTCATAGATTAAGGTTGGATTAATCTATAGGAGGAATAAAAATCAAAATCCAGGAGGGGTCGATCGATCGACAAAAAGGATCGATCAAGTCGATCGATCGACATTCTTGAGTCGATCGAACAGTTATTTGCCCAGAAAATCTTCATCTCAAGCCTACGGGTTTCTTCCACTTTAATTATAAAAACCTCCATTAAAAGTCCCAAACTCCCAACCAAACATCATAAACGTTATAGCAGTTGGTGTGAACAATTTCTAACGTAAAATCTAGGAAAATTCATTAAGAAATCATCATTAAATGGGTGGGCTACATGAATTCATCTCAAACCCTATTTATCCATATTCTTTCAAGAACTATATAATATTTCTTGATTTCTTCCTCTAATCCTCATTCAAATTTGTGATAAATGTTCTACATATGATGAGGGCCTCAGTCTACCATGATTCTATTCCATTATGTGAGATCTAGTCTTCCAATTCACAATTTATCTCCATAAAACTTATAATTTAATTTCCTATTCTAACATGGATGGAAGTTCAACTTCAAGAACAACAAGATAAATACTTGCCTGGGAATATGAGTCTGAATTTATGAGATTTGATGATGTGGTTGTGTTCTCCTTCCTCCGATCTACACTCAGGCGGTATTTCTGGTGAAAATGGTGCAACTATGGTAGCTCTAGCCTTGGGAAGTTCCTCACCTTCCTCCTCTAATGGACTCTTTGAAATATATAGGTTCTAACCCTAGAAGACAACCTATAACACCTGATATACTTCTCTAATTTTCGTGGGTAATTAAATCCCAAAAATAGAAATTACCAAAATGCCCTCCTGGGTTACCTGTTAGGCCTAAAAACGTCCCGAGACCCAAACTAAACCCCCGGGCATACATTTCTGACTATCTCGACCCTTTGGGACACATTGGCACAATCAAAATGACCATACGTGTGACTTATAATTTATTCACTTTTTAATATAATAATTAAGTCCCGACACGACACAGGCGCGTCCCGACTTAATTTCCATAATTGTCATATTATTCACTCGTGATAAATTTTAACAAATTCAATTCTACGTATTACTTTAATCATTAAGTAATATTCAAAAATTCCCAATAATTACTTACTCTCATCACGCTAGTAAATATTTAAAATAAATTTTTGGATTAATATTAAATTAATATCTCAATTTAAATTTAATAAATCCCCAAACTTAAAAGCCATAAAACTACGAGGTATTACAGTTGCTAGGAGTTTTCAAATATCTGTAGTGATCAATCGATTGATGATCCCAATTTTTGTGCAATTTTGGCTTACATTTTTTTTGGTTGAATTGTTGGATTTTGGGATATAGGCTAGGATGGATTGGACTTTAGGTTTATTATACTTATATAATTTAATGAATTTTAAGCCTATAGTGTTTTGGAAATTAGTGTTTAGGATAATTTGGTATTTTAACCTCGGTTGGTTTGAAGGGGTTAATACTCAATGTAATGCATTGGTTTGTAAATTTGAGAGATGGAAAGGGTTACTAATTGGGATTTTAGGATCTTATAGAATTGGGATTTTTGAATGGGATTATTGGAGTCCTTGTGTTAGACTAGTGGGGCAGTTATCCTTTGGGTGAGAATAGGATTGGGTTAAGAAACCCTAAAGTGGGGGTAATTATCAAGTTCAGTGGTCCTCTATACATTAGGTATGGTTTGATACCTAGATATGAAGCCTTTGGAGACTGGTCTAGGGCTATACGAGATTTAATATACATGCATGTTTTTATGGTGTGGTTGGGTGAGGCAATACCAAGATATGGGAACCCTCGGTGTTGTGTTAATATAGTATGGCATGAATATGAGGTTAAGATGTGTTTTACCTTTTGATGTTGGCGGTGCTAGTGTGACCTGGTAGCATTAGATTCGGTATGTGCTTTTGGTTTACTTTAACCCGTTAGTGAGGGTTATGTATGTATTTACTTGAGCCCGGTAGTGAGGGTTGTAATTGATTGTATGTTTATTTGTAATGCATACCATGTGTAAGAGCTCATGGGTTACGTACTAAGAAGGATTCTGTGATGGTGCACATGTGATGTCGATCGTGATGATACTTCGGTGATATAGATGGGCTTACCATGGTCATTTTTACCCCAACTCTTATAACTTTGTACCCGTGTTCCAATGGGGTTTAATGGGGAGATTTCATCATATAGTCTTAAATATGGTAGGCCATACAATTGATTGGTAAACTTAGCAATTTATCCTTTGGATATGATGGTGTCTTAGGTTTGGGGAGAACTAAGACTATGCCTAGTGCAAACGAGTGAACCCCAAAATCGTTAAGGATAAGCTTTCGTTATTTGGGGCTTGAGTGAGAGCCCATTTACATACATGTCAACGACCGTAATTATGTGGATATTAGACTTTGAGATTGGCTTATTTGTTATATATGCTTGAGATGCTTAACGTAGCAGTTATTATAAATCCATCCATTATTATATTCGAATTATGTAGAATAACATTTAATCGTGGGCTCTCTTGGGTTTCGTCTTTTAGATACGTGTGATATCTGGGATTGTTTTGGTTACGGTACTAGATATAGTTGTACCAATTAATATGATAGACTAGAAATGTATATAATTAATAGTAGGAATGTGTATTTACATGTTTATGACCAGGTATGATCGTGTCTTATAAACTAGAGATGTGTATTATTTTGTAGCGTGAGATATCCCTGAACATATAGACTCGAGATATATAATTTAAGCTTGTAAGTGTGGCACACCCTAATTTCTTGAGGTCAAATGTTATCTTAAAATAGTACCAAATCATAATAGATCCATGCATACTATGCTAATTAAGAATTTATAGAAGCTAAATTGTCTTACATTATAGTTTAAAAGTTTATTCTTATGATTTCTCTGCATATCTCAAACTGATGCAACATAATTTCTGAAGTGTTTATCATTGCCTATTGGTACCTGTGCAAAATAACTGGAAGGAAACAAATCAGCAAAATTACTAAATAGGTTCTACCAGTTCTATAACAAGTATAAATATAAAGAGAGTTTGGAATGTGTATACAATTATGTGTTTATCAAACGAAGAAGAAGCAATTGTTTTTCATAATAACTTAAAATATTAAGTAGTCTAAACTGATAATCCTATACTTACCAGCTCTTTAAGGGTCACATAAAATCTGAACTAATAATCCCGTACTTACCAGCTCATTAAGGTTTATATAAAGAAAATCAGTGTTGTAGTAAATGTAATGGAACAATGGTTACTGGTAACAACGTTACGGATCATACAAGAAAGTCAAGGATCTCTGAAGTGATAATCCCATACTTACTAGATCACTAAGGGGGTATAGAAATAATTAAGCCATCAGTTAAACCAAATAATAATCAACCCAAAACCTTTGGGTAAAAGTAACCGGCTAGGCACACAATCAAAGTGGCACTCATACGTATGTAGCAATGATCCAGGGTCTCAATCATCTAAGACCATTAGGCCAAGCAGAAAGTTCTGTGGAATAATTCGTCAGCCTACTCCCTAGTTTATACTCATGCTCATAAAGTAAATAATGGCACAAAAGTGCTCATAAAGTAAATAATGACACAAAAGTACAAGGGTGAATTGAATCAATACGGAACATGACATTAGTTATTTGGCGAGAAGGGTTAAATTGATCCATAGTCAAATTCAAATATTGATGATATCCAATAAAATATGTAGTATGGTAGTATTATAACATGAACATACTAAGAGTGAGTAGGAGCTATCACATAGTGATATCAATAGCAATATGTCAAATACGTGAAGTTTACTATTAAAAAGGTAGGAAAAGACTATCGGTGTATTGAGTAGTCGAGTTTGTCTGATTCGTTGTGCTTTGTCATATTTAACTATAGTTTTTAATGCAAATGTCAATACGAATAATTTAAAAATAATTGTCTCACTTTACACGTTACTTTTCGTAATTATACTGTCATTGTTATTCGAATAATGAACCCGTATATATATATATAATTCATATATGATTCGAATAAAAACAGTCATCTAATTTTTTTTATGAAAATATCATAAAATCATAATTTAACGATTATTTGGTATTTTTAATTGACACGATGACCCAAATATGACATTGGAAAAAATAGTGCCAAAATAATAATATTTTTATATCAAAAAATTATCCTCTACGACATGATTACAATAGTACGTTCCATGTATTTTTCTGATCAACGGTTTAAAAGATATGAATTTTCAAAGTTAAAAAAAGGTGACATTTCAATCTGTCGACTTATAATCCCGTTGCTTTTAAAAGAACACCAATTTTAACACACACAGACACATGCACACCTCAAACACACACACACACACAAACACAAATGAACTTCCATGGCTTCCCTCACACCCCCTAACACAACACGTAGGGCTGCCATATATATGCGTATATATATATATATATATATATATATATATATATATATATATATATATATATATATATATATATATATATATATATATATAGACTCTACGGATGTCCGGTGGGGAAATTATGGAGAATTTATACTGTCTATTATTTATAATACAAAGTATATGTATAATGGTACTCCTTGGGTCATTTGATAACTCATGTTCTAGTCGGGAGGAAAGAAATGAAACACATAAAGAAAGAAGAAAAAAAATAAAAAAAGCACATACCTGTTAACAAGAAGAGTCAAAATGAAGGAGAGTTTGGATTATTTTCAAAAAAACGCATTTGGGTCTCATATCACAAGAAGTTGGTTTTAACCTCTTCCTTTTTTTCCCTTATAAGTCGAGCAGTAATGGAGCATATATACAATGGATTATGAACTTTTAGGACTTAAAATAATATTGGTTATGGATATTGGACAATAAACATTTTGTTTCCATTTTTAGTCTCTATTTTTAAATTATTGGCTGACGTGGTATGTTGTGATTGGTTGACATTTTATGGATATGGGTCCGCTCCAGTGACTTTATTCAAAAATAGGGACTAAAATTATAAGTGAAATGTTTGTTGTCCTATTTCGAGAATACATATTACCTGTTTATAATTTTTGTGGGTGGTTTTTGTTTAGAAGATGACAGGGGCGGTTTGAATTGTTTTTTTTCTTTTTTTAACGAATAGGACAGACATTGAGGAAGATATTTTTGGTTTTTTGTATTATCTAACTTTTATCTCTTAAACTTATTTTTTGAAATTTATACTTTATACACTATAAATTTTATTTTTAATTATAAAATTTACTTTAAATATAATATTTGACAAGCGTAGAAAAAATATCTACTCGATAATTAAAAATATTACTTTATGTGTCGATTAAAAATAAAAAATGTCCGTTTGACACATAAATAATTCAACTTTAATTAAAATAAATTTTTTGGTATTACAGAGTAGAACCTTGGTTACTTAGTGAGACAACATGTAGGTTCGAGACTACCGTACAACATATGTTTCATAATGAAAAAGATTAACTTAATGAAGAGAAACTAAAGACTAAAGGATTGATGGATAAGACTTTAATCACATAGGCTACATATGGGTTCGAGATTAGAAACGCATACTATTTTAGGTTGTTGTGTTGGGTAACTAATAACTTAAAATCCACTAAAAGACTAGAGGAAGATGTGTATGTATATTGCATCCCAAATTCAGTTATAATATTATTCTTCATGAACTTATTTTTTACGTTGTTGTTATATTTGTGTTATCACACGTCTTAGATCGTTGTTCCTTCCATTGACCTAATTGATCGTTGGAGGAGAACATTTATCAACATTCTACCCTTGATTCCTAGGATGTAATAGTTGATTATTGTTGCTCATTATCTTCTCATGTTATTTTTTATATTAGCAGGATTGTCTTTCTATAGTTTATTGCCGAGTTAGATTTTCTACTCATGGCATTTTTAATTCAGAGTTGGACTATTATATTGGCAATGATTGGTATCAGAGATGGTTTTATTTTGTTCAGTTTTTTTATTTCTCGTTTTATTACTTGTTGAGTTTTACATATTGCGTTATGCCTAGGATGTTACCAAATGTTTTTAATTATCATGATTTTTGTATTATACCTGATCAATCTATTTAGGGACTTTACAAGGTGTCATAATCGGTATTAGAGTATTCCAGGTTCTAGTGTCCTAGGGATCTTGAGTGCATATGTCACTTTTTAGCGTTGCATTCTTTGACTACTATAGAGCCTTATTGTTTAGGGTTTGTATTCTATATAACGACGATCGTGTAGGGGGTTTCATGCCATTGTTTCTTGATGAAAGACTCGGATAAAACAAGTGTATCGAGAGGGTTCCTTGTTTGGATTTCACTTGCAAGGCATACCACTCATGAGGTCAACTTCGGTCAGGAGTTAAAAACTTTTAGGTGTGAGACCCTTAGCAAGTACTTAGCATATGGTTTAAGGGGAGATGTTTCCACTCACCATCCGTAACTGCATTAGAGGTAAGTTTTTGAAGACCTCGCCTGTGTGATCGCATGGTTGCCAGTATGAGGAGGAGTTCAATTATCTTTCTCTTTCTTCCCCAGAGATATTGGTATGGAAGTGAATAAGGATGTTTACGTTATCAATTATAGTGCGAGAAAGACTTTTTGCATGGCTTAGACCTTAAGTGAAGGGTTTAATATGTGTTACTAGGTAACCTATTTTTCACCACTTATGCTCTGGTGGTTGAAGTTACCTTCCTACATTAGTAGGAGCATTATAACTATGAAAGTGTTAGAGTTCATAAGATTTTGAAGATCTGGGAAAAAGTGGTCCCAATGACTAGAGACGGTGTAGTGTTGACCCAAGTAGGGGGACCTTACTAGTATAATGAATTTCATAGGGGAACCGACCTTAAGAAGTTTCCAATATTTAATGATACAATATGTTAGGGGCCACTAGGGATAAGGTAATGATGATCGGTGGGGTCACAACCAACGAGAGGAGGCCAAACGAGTCAAGTTTTTGCAGAACCTACCAAAGGAGTAAGGTTATAGGACAAAATGGGGCCACAATTTTGATAGTTCCTTTGGAGTAAGGTGTTACAATCATCGAGAGTGAGGCCACCTAGTCAATAGACGCCTTAGTGGCAACTAACTTTTCGGGGTACCTACAGGAGAGGGATACATATGCATTTATGATTCACACGCATGATTCTGACTTAGACATTGAGGATTTTTCATTCTTATTAGTGGTGTGTGTACTATGATTATGAGGTATATAGATTTTTCTTTGAGCTTTAAGTATTCGTGGATACCCTAGTAGATGTGAAAGTTTAGTTATCAACTTGATTTTTAGCCTCTTTTGTTGATTTTAGACGATATATAATCATATTATTAGAGATGTGATATTTTTTGTATAGCTATATTTTACTCTTATATCTATTATCGGGGGTAGGATTTATGTTTTTTCTTTAAAACGGGATTGCTTTAGGTAGTTGTGCTTAGGCTTGGGAGAAGGGCTAACACACTTGTTTATGTATTGATATGAATACACTAAATGGGCTTACAGTTGCGTAGAGGTTTCACCTATAGTCTGAGGTTTGTATGGTTTTTTTAATAGGTGCTAAGTTATCACATACATGCGAGATTTGTTTATTCCTTAGAGTAGGCACTAGCATTGAATCCATCACAAGGACATTTTTTTTATGGGATTGACTTCGTCAGGGTTAGTAAAGGTGTCATGGGAACATGCACCACAGTTTGAGAAAGTTAAGTATTTGGGTACAGTGTTACCATGGGGAGGCTCCAATAGAAGGATGGTTCACTAACTGGATGGGTGGCTTTCCAGAAGAAGGTTAGGGGCAAGATACATGACAAGTGTTTATTGCTATGTATCAATGATCGGCTATATCAGTCAAGGAAAATGTTCTCTTTTGGTAATTACAACTTCAGTGAGAAATCATTAGTGGTGAAATCGAGAAGAGAATATCCTGAAGGCAACATTCTAGCATGACATGGAATGGGCACGTCATTAGCGAATTTTGACCACAAGAAGGAGTAGTTCACTGTGGTTGGCGACGTCGTCTTGTTGAAGTGTAAGTGGTGTAATAGTTTTATCCAGTACATCCAAATTTATGTTAGGGGTGGTTCATGCCCCAACGTTTATGTTTGTTGAGAGATGGTGTCTAAATAGTAATTAGGAAGAGGTTTCTTTCTACGTTCGATGATAAGAGAGGGTTACATTTTTTAGGGGGTCCTAAACTACGAGAGGTACTTTTGACCAAGGTGCGTATTTTTAGGATTCGCTATACATTCCAAAAGAAATTAGATGTATAGTAATTGGGGGAGTTTGTAGTGTTAATATGATGAAATAAGTATTGGAGTGGGTTGATTCGATATGGTGTCCCCGCCAGTCGGGGCGGTAGAGCACCATAGGCATTTGAATTTCAATATATAATGGGGAGAGTAAACCAATTGATTTTGACAGAAAATCGGGTGTCCCAAAGAAGATATGGAACCATTTGGGGGTTGTTTGAGTTAGATTGTCCGATTGTTTTAGATCAAAGAGTTAGTTAGTTCTTCATTTAAGAAAGGGTTCAGGACCCTTCATGGGAAGTGGTGTTTGTATTAGTGTGTGTGAACTTTGCGTAGAGAGGCTTATGTGAAAACCCGCTCAAAATAATAACGGGTGGCCAGCCCTATACTACATTAAATCAGGTATCTCAGATGGCACAGTCTCAACATCAACTGACAATACTAATAATATAAGGCTAACTACCCGAAATCATTAAAAGTGGATTGTCAAAATTTTAAAACTTTTATTTAACAACAACAACAAAACCAATAACGCAACCATAACCCACAATATACATCTAACTAAAGTGAGTGATATGTGCAAACTCCAATAATAAGAAAGAGTACAATACAATGTACAACAAAATCTACAATGAAATACCCGAATAAGCTGTCGGGTCACAGACAATACAATAATCTGAGAAATGAAAAAGTAAAAGTTTTAATCTACAACACTTGAGTCAAAACTCAATATACAAATTCAATCCTAATCTAGATATACAAAGATAGGAATCGTCTAAGACAAAGTGCCGCAACAGTCTGCTACTGCCACAGCTCCACGAATACACTGGATGGATGAACATCAATGGCGTTCTTGCGGAGGAACACCTAAAGTAATACAATATATACATGGAGGGAGAAAATATAAACAGGTCAGAGCCCGAGTTGAAAAACATTTTATAGCAAGTGTATTAAAATGCATAATAATTATAAGTGCATTATTACATGATTAAGGTGGAAACGAACTCTTCTTTAAAATCCAACTCACCTCTCAACTAGGGCGCGCAACTAAATGTATGCACATAATCTCCAAATGTATGCCCAAATCTAATTAGGAAAATAAATCTAACTAGATCCCAAAATAAATATTAGATTAAAATATCTAACTTATCTCGAAATCTACACTTAACTAAATTCCCATCTAAAACATTTCTTTACATTTAATGTGTCACAGTTCTCATTATATTTGTTCATTTATTGAACATATAAGGTTGCATAATCAACCACATCATCACAATACATCAACATTCTCATTTACTAGAATTTCATATATTCTAGTTATGCCCTCATTTGGCATAAATACAATATATAATTATATATGAGTTATTAGCATCAAGAGTTAAGGACTAAACTCCTCCCAATTCTCAACACGGCACTGCGTTTCGTGCGTGGGACTTCTTGTCGAGGCGAAATCCAAACAAGGAACCACCCCGTTACACTACTCCTGGCCGTATCGATCCTCGAGGTTCATTATGCCCTCAATGCATGATGCATGTAACCCAAATTATTATCCAATTTTAATTAATTAATATTCCCAATTCTCAACAGTATACGACGTTTCATGCGTGGGACGTCTGGCCGAAGAGAAATCCAAACAAGGAACCCCCCGTTACACTACTCCTGGCACCGTCGATCATTGGGATAGGTGATATATATATAGGTATGAGCATTAAGGACTAACTTATCCCCAATTTCCAACATTACACTGCGGTTCGTGCGTGGTACGTCTCGCCAAGGCAAAATCTAAACAAAGAACCCCCCGATACACTAGTCCTGGCAATGTTTGTCCTTGAGGTCCATTATGCCCTTGATACCCAAGTACAAGCACAATAAACAATAATAACCATCCAACCGAGCTATAACTTGAGGGTGCAGACTCACATGCTGTCATCTTCCAGCAGCCCATATACGTAGCAAACTCGGGCCACCTGGTGGGGTTCAACGACACCCACCTCGTGATCAACTCACGCACACAACGTCCTGGGAAGCGGTCATAGCTCCTAACCGTCAAGTGAGAACGTCACATACCCCAGACTTCTCACCCCCAAAAAGAATGCATATATATCTCATAATAATAATCACAACGGACGACTATGACCTTGGGGAATATCCACACCCTGCTCTTTGAGCCAGGATGCTCACCCTCATCGCACGCAACTTCCCAATGATAGCAAGGAGGGGTATGCTTCACTATATATATATATATACCATCATATAAGGTATACATACATCATCACATCATATAAATATATACCATCATATAAGGTATACCTGTCACATCATTTTCTAATTTATTATACTCCCTTAGGCGCAACCAAATTTATGTAATTGTTTAGTATATTTCCCTCTTGATATACTAATCGTCAATTTTCACACGTCTTCCCCACTTAGTATACGCTATACTATTTCTCGGTTGAAGCTCACATGTCACTTCTAATTATGAATTGTCTCTTAATTCTTTTAAGTTAAGGATATTCTTTATCCCAAAGAACCTCAATTTACATTTATAATTCTCCATCCATAATATGGTTCAATTCATCTTATGAACCTTTGAAGTTATCCCATTTTGGGATTTGATCCTAAGATCCAATGTCTCTAAATTTGTCTCATTCTTTCATATAATTATAATTATCATCCCCAAATCGAATCTCCAATCAAGGTGGGCCTCCCCACTTAGAATATACCAAAATCTCCAATCGGTAATCCTTAAATTTGGTCAATATGACTCCAATAATTTCTTTTAAGGGAAACTTTCTAAAAGTCTCCAAAA
Source organism: Sambucus nigra (assembly GCA_949130495.1). Classification (NCBI taxonomy): domain Eukaryota; kingdom Viridiplantae; phylum Streptophyta; class Magnoliopsida; order Dipsacales; family Adoxaceae; genus Sambucus; species Sambucus nigra. The sequence continues at coordinate 142,471,824 of OX422218.1, forward strand.
CATACTCCAAATAACTCCTATAGAAGTTCCCAATCGATAACCTAGAACAAAAATGGAATGAAATTCTTCCTAGAAAAACATCTCCAAAAATCCCCTGTTTCCGAATCGATTCGGCCCCAAAAGCGAATCGATTCGGCCCATCCGAATCAATTCGGTCCTATGGACCTGGGAGTCTACTACACACCAAATCGATTCGCGAAGGGCGAATCAATTCGGCCCTAAAGACCCGTAGCTTCTGCAACAGACCGAGTCGATTCGAAAGGGGAGAATCGATTTGGTAAGTGCAGCAAGCTACGAATGGGTTATTTTCTACATAAACCCAAAATACCCAAAAATCATTTTGATCATCTTACCACCATTTTTATCCAACCCAATCACATACATAATATGAATATTCATTCCAGAACACATATAAACTAATTTCTAACCTTAAATCCATTTTTTACATAACAAATCTAAGATTTTCCCAAACGTTAGGTTTTGATAAACTAAACCTAAAACCCATAAATTTCATCCACAAATCATGCAATAAATGGTACACAATAATTATTTAGCAACTTTAATCCCTTGCCTTGGGTTCGTAGGGTCTGAATCCGCCTTGAGATCGCGTATTTGCCGGAAATCTCCACTTTCTCTCTCTTTTCTCCTTCTTTCTCTTCTTCTTTCTTCTTCTCTCTTTATTTCTTTCTATTTCTCTTTATTTCTTTGGAGAAATATCTCCCGTAGGCTTAATAAGCCTTTCTCCCAAATGTACACATCTTTAAATGATAATACACACTTAAAATGAGCCGGTAACTTTAATTCGAGTCAAACGATCCTAAATTATTTCGGAACCTAAATAGACCCCAAGTACAGCCATTTCGACTTTCTCGACCCTTCCGGACACAACTACACCCTCAAAATCGCCATCCGGTACACTTTCTAACAACTTCAAATTTTGACCTCAAATGCCAATTTAATTAATCTCTAATTAAAATAATATTTATTTCTCCCAAAATAAATAAATCATCACCTTCAATACCTCGGGTTGTTACATCTTAGGAGTATATTAGATCGTAGAGGTATGATTCATTATAGTCGTGTGAGGACACTACGGGAGATATGTTCTTAAACTTCTGAGTAGGAGTATAAAGATTTGAATTTCGAGGACAAAATTCATTATTTTACCTGGTCTTTCTAATGATTATTAGTTAATTGAGAAAATTCATAAAAAATTAATTGTGTGTACTTTTTGTTACTAGAAATGTCACTATTTTCATTCTTATGCGTTAATTAATTCGAAGTCAAAAACGAATTTCATATGAATTAACCCATTAATTGATATTTTGACTTGTACCAGGTTATTATTAATTAAATGAGTTTTTATTTACTTGGATTTAACATATATTGTACTCAACTTTTAAGATGCTTAGAAGGTCAATTTTTATCTTATCATGTTGGGTTTTAAGCCTATTAAATGGGTATAAGGCTTGGCTAATGTTTTAAGTAATCTGAAAGTGGTTTGGGGCTCTTTTCGGTGAGGCCCATTTAGAGCCCAAGCCTGATTTCATGGACTACAATTTTAATGAGTCATTTGTGGATATCAAAAGTCACATAACATAATTGAGTAAGCACCTTGAGGCTATAGCGGAGCAACTTCAAGAAAAAAGAAGAAATTAGGGGATTTTGGCATGCTTTTCTCCACAAATTGATTGAGGCGAGTTTATCTAGAATTTTATCATAGTTTCTTTTGTGTTAGATTATATCTATTCATTGAAATCTAAATCTAATCTTGTTTTAAAATTTTTATATATAATTAAATAGTAAATTTGGTAATCAATCTAATAAAGATGTTAATTAGGTTAATTTTACCTCTTATTTTGATTGATTTCTTTATAAATCTGACATGAAATTATTAAAAAATGATTCGAAGATCTTTTTATTGAAAATACCTCTAATTATGTGAATAAATCTATTGAAATCATAAGTCAATTGAAGAATTTGATAAATCTATGGTTCTTGAATGAAACTTGGTTTATCCTTTGAATCTTGATATAAACTTTGGGATTTGTTGTTAGAAATAGGTTCCAATTGTTTATATGATGTGGTTTTATTGTTTGGATGTTTAGTAGAGCTTAGGTGAAGCCTTTTTAGTCATTAATGGATGTTTTGGAAGAGAATTTAGGTGTTGGAGAAGATGAACCCCATAACTAGAAGTTTTCAAATATTTGTAATGATCGATCGATTGACCCTTGATCGATCGATCGATGATCCTAGTTTTGGTGCAATTTTGTTTTATGTTTTGCTTGGTTGGATTTTGGGACATAAGATATGATTGATTGTGCTTTATGTTTATTATACTTATAGAATAGAGTTAATTTCAATGTTCTAAGGTTTTTGAAATTAATATTTGGCTAGATGGGTGTTTTGACATCAGTTGGTTTGCAAGGGTTAATTTGAGTATAATGTGTTGATTTTCAAATTTGAGAGTTATAAGGGTTGCTAATTGGGATTTTAAGAGCTTAGAGAATTGGTATTTTTTATTAGTATTATTGGAGTTATTGTTTCAGACTCTTGGAGTAGTTATCCTTTAGGTGAGATTAGGATTGAGTTAAGAAACCCTAGAGTGGGGTAATTATCATGTTTGATGGTCTTATATACATTAGCTTTGGGTTGATATCTAGATATGGAGCATTAGGAGATTGGACTATGGCTATACGAGATTTAATATAATTGACATGCGTGTTTTTAGGGTATGGTAGGGTGAGGCTATACCTAGATTTAGGAAACCTCGATGCTGGGTTAATATAGTATGAGATGAATATGATATTAACATGTGTTTTAATTTTTTATGTTAGAAATAATAGTATGATTTGGTAGTGTTAGGGTCGGTATGTGCATGTGGTTTACCTTAACCCTTTAGTGGGGGTTGTGTATGTATTTACTTGAGCTCGATAGTGAGGGTTGTAATTTGTTGTGTGTTTATTTTCAATGCATACCATGTGTGAGTGCTCGTGGGTTGTGTGCTAGGAGGGATTCCATGATGGATCATGTGTGACATTGACTGCATTAGTACCTCCGCGATATATACAGGCTTACTATGGTCATTTTTATCTCGGGTCCTATGACTTTGTACCCGTGTCCCAAGGGGGTTTCACGGGAAGATTTCATTGTGTAGTCTTGGATATTGTAGGCCTTATGAATGATGGGTAAGCATAACAATTTATCCCTCGGATGTGGTGATGTTTTAGGTTTGGAGCGGCCTAAGACTATGACATCTTCATTATTTGGGTCTTGAGTGAGAGCCCATATACATATGTATCGAGGACCGTACTTATGTGAATATTAGACTTTGAGATTGGCTTAATTTTTGTATACACTTGAGATGCTTAGTGTAGTAGCTATTATGAATCCATACATTATTAGATTTGAATTGTGCAGAATAATATTTAATCATGGGTTCCCTTGGGTTTGGGTTTTTAGTTATGTATGGTATCTAGGATTGTTTGGGTTGTGGTACTAGAGATAGTTGTACCACTTTATGTGCTACACTAGATATGCATTTATTTATAGTTGGGATGCATACATACATGCTTATGACTCGTGATTCTTGTGTCTAATATACTAGATATGTATATTATTTTAGGCATGAAATAGCCATGAATGGATAAACTTGAGGTATATGATATAAACATGTCAGTGGAACCTTTTACTTGGTGAGACGTACCATAGGTTCGAGTCATAAGGTAAAAAGATTAAATTAAGGAGAATAAACTAAAGATTAATGGATTAAAAGATAACACTTTAATCACATGGACTACATATGGGTCCGGGATTAGAATCGCATGTTATTTTAGGTTGTTAGGTGGGTAACTAATAACTTAAAATCCACTAAAAGACGAAAGGAAGATGTGTAGCTATATTGTAGCCCAAGTTTATTTATTATGTTATTCTTCATGAACTTGTTGTTTACGTTATTATTATATTTATGTTTTTACAGGTCTTAGATCATTGTTCCTGCCATTAATTGAGTTAGTCATTAGAGGAGCACCTTTAACTATATTATATCCTTCATTCCTAGGATTTGACTGTTGAGCTCGCTGATTGTCTTCTTATATTATTTTATATATTAGTAGGATTGTAAGTTGAATAGTTTATTCCCGAGTTATCTTTTGTACCTATGGCATTTGTATTTCATAGTTAGACAATTATATTGGCAGTGATTGGTATCAGAGATGGTTTATTTTGTATCATTTTTGTTATCTCATTTTATTACTTGTTAAGTTTTATGTATTTCATTATGCTGGGAATGTTACCAAATGGTTTTGATCCCCTTGATTTTTGTATTAGACTTGATCAATCTATTTATGAATTCTACGGGGTGTCATAATGATACCGTTTCAAAGAAAAAGAGTACAATGCTAGAGATAACTCTGACATCTCTCGACAAAACGAAATATAAATAAAAGATAGAACTAAAAAAACTCAAACACCTACGTAATCTAAATCAGCAGTGATTGAATGTAACGAATGAGTACTCCACAAAGAAGTTAATTATGGTACCCTAGAGAACCTGTAAAAATGCGACGGGTCAGGCACACTGTAACAAGATAATATTTATTCACTCAAGAAGTAAAACTATAAATCATGAGTATAAATAATAAACGTTAAAGTTATTAGGATAGATAATTTTATATAACGACAAATTTTCTATCATTGCCCCTAGTATCTAGAACTTGTCCATAAAATCAAGGTTACATCGAGTATGGCATATTCCATCACTTTCGTCATGGTTCTTCACATTCACGCGTTAAAGAAGATGGCTCTGATTATCAAGCATCTTGAACATGCTCCACGAAGTCACGTAATATTGGTATAGTTGTTGTTTTGGATTTCGTAGATTTTTTACATAGTATTGGAAGATTTTCCAAGACGAGACAATTTTTTGAATAGTTTTTAGAACTTAAAAATATTTTTATTTTCACCTTTCTTCTTTCAAACGAGATGGAAATCTCGATAGAATGACTTTGTATCTCATTCAAAGGTTGTTAGAAGCTTGGATCAAATCAGGTTCAAATAAGGGCTAACTCTCTTGAATTTTTAGAGCTCGTTAGAGGCAAAATCTATGTCGTTCGAACGACATCAGCATGTCATTAGAACGAAGTCATAGTCTCATTCTAACGACCCTATGCCACCTTGAATTTTGTTTCCACCTATAAATACCTATTTATTGTAGGTTTTTTGTCAAGACTTTTCATTTACGGAAACTACAAACCTGCTACAAAAAGTCTTCACTTTTAAAAGGTAAAAACACATTTCTATTCACACAATCTCTCCTATATAATTTTGTGAATCATCATTAAAACCTAAAACACTTTTATATTTAAGTTACAACTGTGAAGAAGGATTCTTCACTGCTGACCTTGTAGAGAAGGAGTCTCTACTACTGCTCTTGCGATTCTTGCGGGAATCATTGTTGAAGGAAGACTGCAGTCTTTGTGGGACTTGAGAGAAGCACTTCTGAAGAAGTCGAAGGTCACTTGCGGGAGATTAATTGGGCTTTATTTTTCTTGTAAGTTTGTAAGTTGCGATTTGCAAACTGTACCTATTTTTTGTAAGTTTTTTGTTAAGAGTTTTCATTTACTAAAACTGTAGACCTGCTGCAAAAAGTCTTCACTTTTAAAAGAGAAAAACACTTTTTGATTCACCCAATCTCTCGTATATACTTTTGTGAATAATATTTGAAGCCTAAAACACTTCTATATTTAATTTACAATTGTTAAGAGGGAGTCTTTACTGCTGACCTTGTAGAGAAGGAGTATTTACTGTTGCTCTTGTGATTCTCGCGGGAATCATTGTTGAAGGAAGACTGCAACTTTGTGGGACTTGAGAGAACCACTGCTGAACGGGAGATTCGTCGGTTGTATTTCACTTGTAAGGTTGTAAGTTGCGATTTACAAACTGTATTAGTGAAATAAAAAGGTTTTGCCCTTTTCGGCATTTTCCTGAAATTGTGTTTCCCTTGCATGCTTTATCTACTTAGTATTTTGAATAACCTAGATGCATGTTTTAGGATTTAAAAGAATTAAAATTTGTTTATGGGATTGAGATCTAATTAAATAAGTTTACTCCATTAGAGAATAAGGCACTCTCATTTTACCTCATTCTTAACGGTGTCAAAGCATTAGAGTTAAGTATTTTTAGTAGCTATGTTTTAAACTCCAACATTTCCCATATAAGAAGAATTTACTAAGTAAAAGGTCACTTCTAAAATTTATCAAGCAACTCCTTAAATCTAACTATGTCATAAATTCCACTGGATCCATGCACACGATATCACATATTAGTCGTTCACACGCCACTGTTCGCATAGTAAAACACATTCGTTCTCACGGTGCATGGAAAACAAAGTCGATTAAAAACAAATCTCTACACCCCTTGTTTCAAGCTCAGAATTCAAATCACCATTTTTCTTCTTAACATGAAGTTCTAAGCCCCCATACCCTCTAAATACGGTCTAGGAGAATTGTCAGTCATTAATTTCACTTTTTCACATATACATGTGAGATTTCAATCTAGAATACCATAACCAAACGTTACATTAAAACTCAAAGGCAAATATTCCATTACATGTAAATAAATGGTCTACCACATGATTTCATTTAAATGGGAACATCAAAAAGGGAATATATAATTCTCTATCCAATTCCATTAAACTAATTTATGCTAAACATGAACTTTCAAGAATTGGTAAACGAATTTAAACTACATATGATATTTCAAGAATTTGAGTTATTCATTTATGTAAAAATTGCCATTTTTCCTTATATCAAATAATTGTAATTATTTCTACCATTTTTAATAATTTATAAAGCTTCTTTGGGTAGAAATCATTATTAACATCACGAGAGGAGAGAGTGCAATCAGCTTGCCTTGAATGATGAATATTAAATCCCAAAAGAAAGATAGAAGAAATCCCTTCCAATTGCTCCTCAAAATCCCCAATTTGTGTAAAAAAGCTCCGAATGATGTAGAAAAGAGCCCCTTGAGAAAATAGTTGAATTGTTCTTCCAAAAGTTATAAGATTTTTTTTTTGGAATAGAAAGGAGAAAATTTGTGGTTAGGAGTTGGATTGTCAGTTTTTGGAGGTCGTAGGGTTTCCCTTAGGTTTTTATATTAATTATCTACTTATTATGCTTTTACTCTTTTATCCTTAACCCTAGCTTCCTCTTCAAAGATGCTTCAATTCCCTTATTAACCTTATCAACCCAACTAATTACATTACTTAGTTTCCAAATAATAATTTAGAAGTCCTTAAATATTTTAAATTTGATTCTTTCTCAAATAATACCCAATTCCAATTAACTCCATATTACTTTAAAGTTTCATATAAAAATATAAAACTTTATTTTTCTATTTAAAAATTATAAAAATTTAGTATCTTTTAAAAAATAGTTATTTAAAATTTTCTCAAAAAATTATGAATATTTAATTAAATCCAAAAAATTCGAATTAATTAAGTAAATTCTTTTAAACTTACGGGGTATTGCATCTCCCCCTTAATAAAAAGAATTCCGTCTTCGGAATTCATAATAAATTCCTTACATAATTGAGTTAAAAATCATATTACCTCATAAGTTAGAAAATATCTCCTCATATAGAATGAGTCAAACTATCTCCTCATATAAGAATGAGTCAAAATAATCTCTTCATATAAGAATGAGTCAAAATCTATACCTTAATCAAAATATATGGGGATACTATTTCATCAAGTCCTAACGCCCCCAATGGATTCCTTCTCACTGCGATTATTCCACTACACTCGCTCTAGTGGTATCTCCTTGGAATAAAACTTTTGGATTTTCCAATCCAAAATACTCACTAGCTGCTCATTGTATGATGCATCCAATTCTAACTCAATCTCATTCAACCTTAGGGAGCAAATATGAAAGAAGTAGAAAAACATGAAACACATCATGCACTCGATCGAGGTGGTCCGAAAGTGCTAGATGATACACAATCTTCCCTACCTTCTCCGTAACCATTAATGTCCCAATATAATTAGGGGTTAATTTCCCTCTTTTTTCAAACCTCATCTCCCCTTTCAAAGGGGAACCCACTGTAAAACCTACTCTCCCACCTAAAACTCCATCGGCTTTCGATTCTTACGGATATAGCTGTCATGTCAATCTTAAGCAATTTTGATTTTCTCTCTGATTAACTTAATCTTTTTAGCAGTCTCTTGGACATATTCTTCTCTCGAATGTCTACCCTTGCCCGAGTCTAACCAACATACTAGTGATCGGCATGGTCTCCCGTAAAGTGACTCATAAGGAGCCCTAAAAATGGACTTCTCATAACTATTGTTATATGCAAATTCCACTAGTGGTAAATGGGCCTCCCAAATGCCCTTGAAGTCCATTATTTATAGCCATAATGTATCATTGACAGGCTTTTTTAGGTCTGGCCATTATTCCATGGATGGTACGTTGTACTAAAATATAACTTAGTCCCCATGGCTTACTGGAAACTCTCCCAAAAGTGTTCCACAAATATAGGGCCCCGGTCTAAAATGAATAAAAATAAAAGCCCATGTAAACAAACAATCTCATCACTTATAAATGTGTTAGCTGCTTGGTCGAATTATCAATACGAACTGCTAAAAAATACACCACTTTTGTAAGGCGATCAATAATCGCCCATATAAAACCATGCAGTCAAGGCGTTAAGGGTAGCCACGTGATGAAGTCTATCGAGATGTTATCATAGTTCCACTCGAGAATGGGTAGAGGCTCAAATCAGACCAGAAGGCCTTTGATGTTCCACCTTCACCATCTGACAAGTGGTGCATCTCTATACTAAATCGACCGTATACTTCTTCATACTGACCCACCAATATTGTCTCTTCATATCCTGGTAGATTTAATCCCCTCTTAGGTGTAATGAAAATTATGAACAATGCATCTCCTCCACAACGACCCATCTAAATTCCACATCCAAGGTTACCAATAACCTACCCTTATAACATAACCACCATCGGATCCCCTATAAAATAGGTACAGTAGTAGCAAGAAGCTCTGTCACCTTCCCCTTACCCATCTCATCTTGTGACTATCCCCGGATCACTCATACCATGATTTATAGAGTCACTATGAGGATGCTCATGAATGCCTTAGTCAACTCGTTAATCATCTCTTTTGAAACCCACTCTGTCACCTGAATTGCTGAGAGGCTACCACCGGGTCTTCGACTCAACCCGTCTGCTACCACATTAGCTTTTATCGAGTGATATTGGATTGTGAACTGATTGTCCTCAATGAATTTGAACCGTCGTCATTGCCTCATGTTGAGATCCTTCTGTGTCAGTAGATAATGTAGACTCTTGTGATTGCTGAAGAGTTTAAACTTCTCATCCCAAAGATAATGTCGCCACACATGAAATACAAACACAATGACTGCCAACTCCTAGCCATGAGTCGAGTAATGAACCTCATGCGGATTTAGCTTTCAATAGGCCTAAGAAATTATCCCGTGTTCATACATTAATATGCTACCTAGTCCTTATAGAGAAGTATCGTTGTAGACCAAAATCTCAACTCCATTCCTAGGTAAGACAAGAACTGGTGCAAAAGTCAACTTCTCCTTGAGAGCGTCAAACACAAGCTGACACTTCTCACTCTAACAAAATACCACACCTTTATATGCCAATTCATTCATTAGCCCCACTGTCTTTGAGAATCATCGGATGAACCTCCTATAAAACTCGGCTAAACTTAAAAAGTTATGAACCGCGATAGGTGTCATAGGTTGTCCGCATTCCAACACGGCTGACACCTTACTCGAATCCACGGATAATCCCTTTTTTGACACCACATCCCATTTCCAAAATTCAATTTTGGATAACTTAGCATAAAGTTTATGCTCCAAGAAAGATCTATAATGCAATTTGCAAATGTCAATCTTTCTCCTTCTCTGTCCATGAAAGAATTAAAATACCATTAATAAAGACGATGACGAAATGGTCCAAGTACGGTTAGGACACCCGATTCATTAAGTCTATGAATACAACTTGGGCATTAGTCCACCTAAAAAGCATCACTCAGAACTCATAAGATCCATAACGAGTCAAGAAGTTTATTTATCGAGCCGTAAAAGTGTGTTCGTGTGAGGACACAATCGTTGTGTGTTTCGCCGCCGCGATGCAAAAACCTAAACTACAACTACACTTGACAAGCAAGCATAGCGGTAAGTCGGGTATCATAAGAAACCCATATGGAGTGATTGAATTTTAGATTTCAATTATTTTACTACTTCAAAAATAAAAGTGTCAAATGTGATATGGTGGTTTTAAATAAGGGGAAAAATAATCAGTTAAATCTAAACTAGAAATAATAAAACAAGAGTCTGGATCGCGTCCCCGCTATGGGCTAAATAACTAATAATTAGAATTTCGGGTCAAAAATATTTAACCGAGCATTTTTAATTAATCATAAACATCACGCAAGAAGAAATTTAACTCAAAGTTGCGAGACATTTAACCGAAAATGGTCACACGCGGATTAAATTTGAAATGTCGCTATAAACACTAACGTTGCATGACAAAGAAAGTTTAACGCATAATAATTTGACTTTAATACACGAGGTTTCAATTAAATGAAATTTTCCCAAAAACTAACTTTCGAAGCTCAACACCCATTAATGGCGAAAACGCAACCCCAACCCGTTATCTAGTCACAATACATAAGTAAAACAATTAAAACAACTAATTAATGAACGAAAACAAGAATTAAACTGCAATAACTAATTAATCAAGCAAGAAAAGTAAAGACAAAGTAAGAAATTAAGTAACAAAGTAAGATAAATAACAATGGAAGCTTACATTAACAAGGAAGAAGATGAATAGTGCCATACAAATCCATTTGGGTGTAAACCCTATGAGAGATAAAGCTCCACCCAAAATCCCCTCTCTAACCTAAAATGAATCTTATCAAGTCTAAAAATTCATCCCCCAACTTAACACAACGTTTTTATATATATACCCAACCAAAAACCAACTTAAAAATTAAAATTTGTAGACTTTCAGCCGAATCGATTCCCCCCTGACAGTGCTGAATTCTAAGCTTTGTCCAACTCTACGAAAAATGCCGTAACTTCTTCGTTATAACTCGGAATTAGGCACGGCTGGAGGATACACAAAGATAACTCAGAGGGATATAACATCCAAGGAGACATTAGGCCAAAAAACTAAATTATAAAATGACTAAAATGCCCTTGAATGTGATTTTGAAGATAAAACCATCCTAAAAATACGATAAATCTCTCATTACACATTGGAATCATGCACCGTTGGCGTCCACACGAAGAGAAATCAAAGGTCTTCAACTTCTGTGAAGAGTTCGGGATCAAAATCTGAATGTTAAAATTACTAAAATGCCCCGAAGTTGCAATATTCAACGAAACTTTCTGGAAAGCAACCAAACTTCACGCTAAGCACTTTAATACCTACAGAAGATCAATTATACCTAATATAGAATTTAAACATATAAAAAAGAGGTAGTCTTGTTAACAAGTATAAATATAGGAACTAAGGTACCCAAGGGGACTAAAAGGCATAAGTATAAGGGGTGAAACATACAATATTCATGTCGAATCACACCCCCTAACTTTCACATTGCTAGTCCCTAGCAATTAAATACAAAGCTAAAAGAAATAGGAGAAAAACCACAAAAAAGGAGATACGTAAAAAAGGGATAAATGCATAAAGGCCACTTTCGCAGGCGAACGATTGCATTTAGCGTATGCAATAAGCCATTAAACCCCTAAGTTACCCTAGTGGACGAGTTGTATCTCATGAGGGTTTTCAGGGATGAAATCCATAAACATCATTGGTTTCCTCAAAATATGCCCAACCCAACATGCGACAAACTCAACAACAACGAAAAAGATTTCAAATGCATTATTATCATATTGAAAGAATTCAAGCTAAAGTCCGTTGTTATTAACAGGTTGAATGGACCTTATAGAATTGAAACTTTAAAAGCGGGAGGGGGAAAGCACATGCAAATAATGATTTGGCAAAAACTTAAATAAACCGGATAAACATAAAAGTAAGCATATATTCAATCCTTACGGGCATTAAACTTAACAAATGAAATCACTATGAAAGGGGAGGTAACACATGGAACATGCGGGCATAAAGAGTAAATGGAAATGGAAACTAGGTCGCGCACATGTCACTAATGAAGAACGCTATATAGAAAATGAAAAATATGTAATCTCAATGAAAGATACTGACGCGACTTAATATTTGTCTCAAAAGTGCGTACAATCTAGGCTCAAGTGCAAGCCTGTCGCTCAAGTAATAAACCCGGTAAGTCGGGATCGTATCCACAGGGATCGAGATTGCCAAATAGTAATAAGAAAAATTATTAAATCTTGAAATGATTTCGTAAAAGAAACGAAAAGATGATTAAAAATTGGGAAAATTTCTATTAAAAAATTACTTAAGAAAAACAAACTGAAAAGTGCAAAAGAAATTAGATCTGACAAATGGAAGAAAATAGGGTAGGGTACAATCCCTCAATCCTTAACAAATTACCGTATAGAATACTAGAATTGTAAATTAAAATTATTGACTAGATCCGGTCTTTATACATTCTAAGCATTACATATATGAGGGATCTAGCCCGCATCATATGAAATCAAAGATAGATATAAAGCGGTGAATGAATCCAGTCTTTATAGATTCTAAGCATTACGTATATGAGGTTCAAGCCCGCACCATACGAAATCAAAGATAAATATAAAGCAGTGCTTTCACGATTCAATCAATATTTTAATTTAACCTCTATTTTCTACATAAATAATTTGCCTTGGATTGAGTTCATGTACCCCAACCCTTGGGAATTTAGCTACTCATGATTTGGTTCAAGAATAAATTCACACACAAAATTATGGATCTACAAGACATGGGAAATAATTTGCAAATAATAAAAATAGAGAATGGAAAGATATTACTTGAATTCAGCAACAAAAATGGAATTGGAATCCAGAATTTCTTACAAACTAGGGTTCATGAAAATTCTTGAAGGAATAGAAAATTTGCTCTCAAAATCTAACCCTAAAATTCAATCTAGCACTTCTAACCTACTCCTAACCTAGCCTCTCTCTAGCAACTCCCCTTGAAAATGAGGTAGGGCTTGGTCTTTTATAGCACCAAGTTGCACGAATTTGGCATCAAATTTCGCTTGTGGCACAAGTTTTCCAAGAGTTTCACTCCATTAAATGCATAATTAATTACAGAAATCCGCACATCCAGACTCTTCATTATCGCACAACTTCAAAACATCGTAACTTCTTCACCGTAGCTCGGATTGAGGTGCCGTTTTTTCCAGTATTCTTGTAATTTAGAGATATTCAACTTTCTAAATGGCCCCACCTCCAGACTAAGTCTGTAAAATTACAAAAATTCCCTTCAACTCTCCATTTCTTGGTTTCTTTCACTGTTTTGAGCTCTCCTTCGCACTAACTTGCGTGAAATACCTGTAAAACACATGAGAAATACACAAAACACGAAATACTTGCCAAAAAAGGTTAGTAGCATAAATAAGAGACAAATCCAAGCTAATTACACTGCACGGGATCATAAAAATACCGAAATTAAGGGGATAAATGTGAAGAATATATGCCTAATCAGATACCGCTCATTAAAGGAGGCAAAATGTATTTTCATAGATTATCAAAACTATTATGACTTTTAAATTAAATGCACCCTAAGATCACATAGGACTTGATAGGGTTATAATGTAGGTTTGGGGTTAAGGTACGAAATGAAAGGTATATGTACGGATTCAAAGTTGTTCAGGGATGAAAACTCGGGATAATGAAAATATGCGGGAAATTACGAAAATAGAAAACAAATTCCAAAACAAGCATCAAATATGAATTAGAGAGTAACAAGGATTATTGAACACTAAATACAACATATACAAACTTTCTCTTTCTTTTTCTTTTCTTCTTTTTCTTACTTTTTTTTTGCTTACTTTTGTTTTTCTATTTCACTACACTTTCTTCTTCTTTTTTTCTTTTTCACTACATTTTTTTCTTGTATCACTCTTATATGCTTAAATTGTAACCACAAAACGTTAGCACCATTCAATCACAGTTATATTTCCAAACAAAGGTATGGAAAGTAATATTTATGGTTTATAACTCCAATGTGGAGTTGGTTATGGGATTTTTGGTAATGAAACGAAAGTCTATATTTAGGCTCAAAGGGGTTGACTAGGGAAACGTTAAAGGTAAGGTCAAGTATAATATGGGTGATATAACAAAGATTGCTTATGATCATTTCATAAAGTTTACGCAATTCTCGAGTCAAAATAATTTTTGAAAATCATTCTCAAGTAACACATTTCATAAATGAACTCAACTAATGAACAATCAAATGAAAGAATAGTGAGATTACCGACGAATTCAACATTTTTAATGAGGAAAGAATAGTGTATATACTCACAAAATGACGAAAGGTACAAAGCTTACTCGGTGTAAGTATATACAATGCAACAAAATATTACCGAGTTATAAAAATTTTAAACCAAATCAATAAAACAAGAAAGGCGCATGTGCTCATGGGATAAAGTTTAATTCATAAAGTTATTCATAATATCAATGATTTGAGGACTAAAGTATAATAATTTCTAAAATCAAGAACATGCATCGTTGAGTTGTAAATTGGATCGGGCATTTATTAAAATTTATCATCGAAAACAAGGGCAAAATGCCCAATAAGGGAGAAAAAATAAAGAAAATATTTTTGAAAATTTTCAATTTTTTGACAAAAAGCATGCTTAATAACTATATGTGAGCAAATCCATGGACAAAACAAAGAAATGGATAAAATGTTCTACACCCCCAACTTAAATGTTGCATCGTCCTCGATGCACATTAAGAACACAACACAAAGAGAGGAAAAGAGCGATATTACCCAAAATTGGAGCGATCTCCATAAGCACAAGTCCAAACGAATCTACAAAACAAGTTAGTAAAAAGCATAGCAAAAACAAATAACAAAAAGTTAACTAATTACACTAGACTAAATTAAAAGGAAAGAAAAAAAGAAAGAATGAAATAATGAAAAGTTAACTATTTACAACCTACTATTTAGACTTCACACTAACTACACACTAGAAGTCTAAATTTTTGAGGATCCACCCAAAAAGGGATTTGAATTTGAAAGATCAATGGTGGACCCTCCAAAGCGAACATGCCTCCCGAAAAATAAGAATTCCGTTTGAACAACGGAAGGCATGTGTAAGGCGTAAGAAATGAACCATCACCAATTAAAAAATTTTGTGGGGTGATAGAGGGTTTGGATAATAAGGGGGAAGGTACACTTGGGATCCAAGAAAAGTAAATTCACCTCCCTAAGGATTTTCAATAGGAATAGGAGGTGGTGCAAACAAACATGAAAAATCCATCGAAAATAAGTCCGGCAAGGAGCCCTCATCGGTAAAAAGTGTAGAAGTTTTAAAAGTTTCTACCGACTCAAAGGAATCAATCGCTAATTCTAATGGTTTAATGACAGAAAACGTATATGGTAATGAAATAAATTCAATCTCCGTCAACATATCGTCGGAAGGAGATTGAATTTCGGGGGAGAGAGATTCACATTCGATGAGAAATTCTTTGTAAAATTGAGGTGAAGCACAAGTTTCCACCTCCTCGTTGTTTTGTGCATAAGAATTCATCTCATCGCAAAGTGCTCCAAGTCTCATTCCATCACCATTTAGGCTTTCCAAACCTCGGGAGTAAAGAAGAAAAGTTTCTTCTAAAGTAAGCCTCCTCGGCTCAAGAGCATCGGATTCCTCATTTAGTTGAAACTCATCTTTGAAATTATCAGAAGAAGAATCATCATTGGATTCGAATAATGAATCCAACTCAAGCTCCCAATAACGATTTTCATTCCGATAATTGTTTTCAAGTCTTTTAATATCAAGAAAATCTTCAAAATTGAAAACTTGAAAACTATCCCCAAAGTAAGAATCATTAGAATGACCGTAATAACTATAATAGTCAGACATGATTACCAAATTGTTTGTAGATGGAGAATCCGAGCAAGAAAGTGAGCAACCGCGAATCAAAGTTTCTTAGCGCTCAAATAGTCAATCCTGCAAAAAAGGTTAAAATAAAGAATACAAATAACAAAGGAAAAATACTACGAAATAATAAAACAATTACAATCTAAAACACGCTCCCCGGCAATGGTGCCATTTTTATCGAGCGGTAAAAGTGTGTTCTGTGAGGATACGATTGTTGTGTGTTTCGCCACCGCGATGCAAAAACCTAAACTACAACTACACTTGACAAGCAAGCACAGCGGTAAGTCGAGTATCGTAAGAAATCCACAGGGAGTGATTGAATTTTAGATTCTAAATATTTTACTACTTCAAAAATAAAAGTGTAAAAGGTGATATAGTGGTTTTAAATAAGGGGAAAATAATAAGTTAAATCTAAACTAGAAATAATAAAACAAGAGTCTGGATCGCGTCCCCGCTATGGGCTAAATAACTAATAATTAGAATTTCGGGTAAAAAATATTTAACCGAGCATTTTTAATTAATCATAAACAACACGCAAGAAGAAATTTAACTCAAAGTTGCGAGATAAAACATTTAATCGAAAATGGTCACACACGGATTAAATTCGAAATATGGCTATAAACACTAACGTTGCATGATAAAGAAAGTTAAACGCATAATAATCCGACTTTAATACGTGAGGTTTCAATTAAATGAAATTTTCCCCAAAAACTAACTTTAGGAGCTCAACGCCCATTAATGGCGGAAACGTAACCCCAACCCGTTATCTAGTCACAATACATAAGTAAAATAATTAAAATAACTAATTAATGAATGAAAACAAGAACTAAACTATAATAACTAATTAATCAATGGAAGCTTACATTAACAAGGAAGAAGATGAATAGTGCCATACAAGCCCATTTGGGTGTAAACCCTATGAGAGATAAAGCTCCACTCAAAATCCCCTCTCTAACCTAAAACTAACCTAAAATGAATCTTATCAAGTCTAAAAATTGATCCCCCAACTTAACACAATATTTTTATATATATACCCAACCAAAAACCAACTTAAAAAATGAAATTTGCGGACTTTCAGCCGAATCAATTCGCACTGTCCGAATCGATTCGCCCCTGACAGTGTTGAATTCTCAGCTTTGTCCAACTCTACGAAAAATACCGTAACTTCTTCGTTATAACTCAGAATTAGGCATTGTCAGAGGCTACGTGAAGATAACTAAGAGGGATACAACATCCTAGAAGACATTAGGCCAAAAAATCAAATTATGAAATGACTAAAATGCCCTTGAATGTAACCTTGAGTGTGATTTTGGAGATAAAATCATTCTAAAAATGCGATAACTCCCTCATTATACATCGAAATCATTAACAGTCGGCAGCTAAACGAATAGAAATCAAAAGGATTCAACTTCCATGAAGATTTCAGGATCAAAATTCGAATTTTAAAATTACTAAAATGCCCTCGAAGCTGTAATATTCAATGAAACTTTTTCGAAAAATGACCAAACTTCACGCTAAGCACTTTAATACCTACATAAGCTCAATTATACCTGATATAGAATTTAAACATATAAAACGGAGGTTGTCTGGTTAACGAGCATAAATATAGGAATTAAGGTACCTAAGGGGGATAAAATGCACAAGTATAAGGGGTGAAAGATACAATATTCGTGCCAAATCAGTTGTCTTGGGTACATCCTCATCTTGCACCCTCAACTGATGGTAATCGAATCGTAAATCAATATTTTGAAAGAAATAATCTACCTCCAAATAATCAAAATGATCACCAATCCTCGGTAGTGGATTCTTATTCTTCACAGTCACCTTATTTAACTCACCTTAATCGATGCACGGTCTTAATGACCCCTCTTTCTTCTTCACAAACAACACTGGTGCACCCTAAGGTGAAGTGCTACGATGGATAAACACTTGCTCTAACAACTAATTAATCTAATCTCTTTCATCTCCATAGGGGCCATATGATATGGAGCTCTATCTATTGGCTTCGTGCCTGGTGCCAAATCTATGACAAAATCAATCTCCTTACTCTGTGGTAAGCCTGGAATCACATCGAATATGTCGGTGCAATCCTGAACTATGGGAATCACATCTAGGAATATTGTAGTCTCCTCTTAAGTCTTCTCATCGATAAAAGACAACTTGGTAGTATCCCCACCCTCACATCTAGGCATAGCCGCCAAGTACATCTCTTGTCCTGGTATTGTAAATATAATAACTATACCTTCACAATCAATCTAATCACAATTCGTACACAACTAATCCATCCTAAAAATCACATCATGTGTGTGGATATTTAAAACTAATAAATTCTCTACAAACCTTAGTCTATTTGTATCAGTGCCTAGCCAATCACAAGTTTTTGTAATAACAGCGGATACACCTATTAGAGTAGCTATAGATACCCTAGAGAAAAGAGTTAGAACCATCCCCGATAAACCCACAAAATGTTGTGTAATAAAAGAGTGTGTGGCACCTGTATTAACTAAAACTCTGGATTGAGTTCCATAAATAGAGAATATACCATTGATTACCTGAATAAGGGTTTGATCATCTCTGGGTCTTACCTGATAAACCGTACCATACTACAACTGGGACTGAGATGTTGTGGCTAGTGTAGGAGGTGCTACTGGTGCCTGTTTCCTCGGAATTGAAAGAATTAGCACAAGCTTCTGTCTCTACTACTGCTGATGATACTTGGGCTAAAAGCCCTGCTACCACTGGACCTGAGCAAATTGTCCCTATTAGCCCTGTTCATACTGACTTTATTGGCCTGGCTTATCCTTATTTTGTCAATCCTTCTACTTATGACCAATAATTTGCACCTAAAATAGACTAGTGAAGACTTCCTCTGGGAGGTGTCAATCTACCTCCCCTGCTACTACTAACCTTGCCCGCCCTATTGGGGCCTGTGTTAATTATGTAAAAACTTCTTCCATCGTCTTTGGCCTTATTGGACCTGACTTTTCGTTCAGTCTCTGTCAGATCCTGCCTCATTATTGGGCCCACATAACTGGCCCCCTTTCTCCATCTTTTTCTTATGCTCAGATCGATCCCTACAAAGGGTGAGTTCCACGTCAACTATCTGGGTGTATGTGGAATAATTTGGATTCGCCACCAAGATATGGGGAATACGGTATATGAAACCCTATATGAAACACCCAATCTTCCTTTTATCTATATTCACTTCATCCAGTGCAAACAATTGTAAGTTTGTGAACTCCTTCTCATACTTAGTAACCATATGAGTTCCCTATTGAAATGCTAAAAATTCCATCCTCATCTATGTGTGAATGGACTCAAGGAAATACTTTTCATTGAATTTCTCAACAAACTTGACGTAAGACATCTGATCTCTTTGATCGGGATTAGTCACACTCTCCCACCACTAAAGAGCATCATGGTTAGTCAAAAAGTGGCTAAAATCTATTTTTGAACTTCTATACAAGACAAGAGCCAAGATGGTGCTCGATGTCTTGACGCCACTAAATAGCTACCAGAGGATATGTCGACTCTAAAAATGAGGGTGGAATATTTTTCATGAACGAGCCACGAATCTTCTCCCAGTCTGCTGTGGGAGCCCATCCCATTAGTTGTGGTGCATCAATGGGTTCGTCCCACCTACCTGCGGCCAATTATGCCTACACTACCTGGGAGATCAAATTGAAAAGCTTTTGAGCTCCAAAAATAAATTTTTCATGAGCATCAGGAGTTGGGATATCTAAAATCTGTGGAAGTGGTGCACCGGGTGGTGCGGGTGGCATTGGTGATGTTGGATAACGGTGGGCAGAATGTGTGGTAGAACTTGTCTTCCTCTTCAGTGCCATCTAAAATATGACATTGAATGGTTATTAATAATATTTAGCTTATGACAAGAGTACAAAGATAATAATGTATCAAAGAACGCAATGTGGAAAACTAAAATGGACCTATAGAACCTACATTGCCTAGGAACATGCTCTGATACCAACTGTGACACCCCATAATTTTTAATAACTAGGTTGGTCAAGTCTATCTATTAATTATTACAGTTTGTCAAAATAATTTAAATACCATACATGCCATGAAGTAGGAATCAAATAATAATGGTAATAAAAAAGAATAACCATATAATAAAACCTCAAATGATAATATAGATAGAATCAACCACCACTAATAAGTAAGAAGTGTACATCCTAACACAACTACTACATGCCAAACTTCTAATGTAATACCATTTCAAAGCAAAACAAGTACAATGCTAAGATAAACCTCATATCTCTCTATACAACAAAATATAAATAAAATATAGAGCTAAGGATATCTCCCACACCTACGTAATCAAAATCGATAGTGATTGAATGTAACGAACGAGTACTCCATAAAAAAGTAAAGTCTGGTACCCTAGAGCGCCCATAACAATGCGACGGGTCAGGCTCACCGCAACAAGATAATAGCTATGCACTCGAGTAGTAAAACTATCAATCACGAGTACAGATATTAAACTCTAGATTTGTTAAGATAGATAATTTTACCTCATCCTTAACAGTATCAAATCATTGGAGTTAAGTATTTTTAATGGTTATGTTATAAACTCCAACATTTTCCATATAAACAGAATTTACTAAGTAATGGGGCACAACTAAAATTTATCGTACATGTCCGTCAATATACTATATCATAAACTCCACTAGATCCGTGTGCATGGTATCACATCTTAGTCGTTCCATGCCACCGTTCGCACAATAAAACAACAGTTGGCTGCATAGATAAAAACATGTTCTTTCGTATGGTGCACGAAAACCAAAGTCAACCATAAATAGATTTGTACACCCATTGTCCTAAACCCATAATTCAAATTTCCATTTTCTTGTTAAAACGAAGTTCTATGCCCCCATACCCCCCAAATATTGTCTAGTAGAGTTTTAAAGTTAATCCATACTCACTAATTTCACTTTCTCATATATACTTGTGAGATTTTAATATATAATACCACGACCAAGCATTACTTTAAAATTCGAAGGGAAATATAATGTTACATGCAAAGAAATGGTCTAGAACATGATTCCATTTAAATAGGACCATCAAAAAAGGAAAATATATAATTATCTACCCAATTTTATTAAACTAATTTGCACAAAGCATGAAATTTTAAGAATTGGTACACAGTTTTAAACTACACATGAAATTTTAAGAATTTGGGTTATTCATTGATGTACAAAAATGACCATTTTTCCATATATCAAATAACCCTAATTATTTCTACATTTTTTTATAATTTATAAAAACATGTTTAGGTAGAAATCATTATTTACATTATAAGAGGATAAAGTATAATTATTTTACCTTCAATGATGAATACTAAATCCTAAAATAAAGATAGAAGCAATCCCTTCCAAATGCTCCACAAAATCCCCAATTTGTGTAAAGAAGCTCCCGACGATGTAGAAAAGAGCCCCATTGAGAAAATAGTTGAATTGTTCTTCAAAGTGTTATAAGGTTTTTGTTTAGAATAGAAGAGAGATAATTTATGGTTGGGACGTGAATTGTGGGTTTTTGGAGGTAGTAGGGTTTCCTTTAGGTTTTTACATTAATTCTCTACTTCTTATGTTTTTACTCTTTTTTCCTTAACCCTAGCTTCCTCTCCAAGTATGATTCATGTAACACCCGCCTCTTAACTTTGACTGTACTCGAGCGATTTAATGACTTTGTATAAACCAATTGGGCGTTGGACCTGGTGTGATGAATTATGGGTCCAGATTGGGTAACATGGTGACCTTAGTGCATTTAATTGGAAGAATAATGGGCTTAAAGTCAACTTTGGAAAATTGGTTGGGTTGTTTGAATGACACTGGGAGTCGTTAAAACAAGATTCAAACCTCGTTCGAATGAGTCTTCTAATGAGAAATGTGGGCCTAAGGAAAATCGACTTCGTTCGAACGAAAGGCATTATGGATTCAAACGAATTGTGATTCTCATTCGAACGAGACCCATTCTGGTTCGAAAGAGGTGCTCAGAAATCGATTTTTGAAGTTTGGAAAATGCTGTCAAAATGTGGACCATTGGATGGATGCACATGTTTTATTCTCAGGACATCAGACCAAATCGGGAATAGGGTTTGGGGGCATTTTTGGGATTTTCCCTCAAAATGATTTTAAGGTATTTGAAGAAGGTTGGGTCCATTTGAGGCTCATTTCAATTTTTGAAGTTTGGAAAATGCTGTCAAAATGTGGACCATTGGATGGATACACATGTTTTGTTCTCAGGACATCAGACCAAATCGTGAATTGGGTTTGGGGGCATTTTTGGTATTTTTCCCCAAAATGGTTTTAAGGTATTTGAAGAAGGTTGGGTCCATTTAAGGCTCATTTTAATCAGATCTTATACTCTCTAGCTAGCTTTGAGAGCTTCCCCACCACATCCTACCACCCTACACCACCATCCCTCCACCTTGTGCCAATATATTTTACAAGCATTCCACTATATATAAGCCTTATACACCCACTTCAACCATTTTTTAGCAAAGTTATGAAATTTAGAGTTATTATTTTGGGGGTGGAGAAGAAGAAGAAAGAAAAAAAGAAGTATGGAGCTAATAATGGATTTTTTTTCTTGGAGGTTCCATGGAGGCAAGCTTAGTGGAGCTAGACAACCACTTTAAAGCCACCTTAGGAGGTGGGAGGTTGCGATCTTCATTTATCTTCATCCTACCAATGTTGAATCTTCATCTGAGGTGGAAAAACTCTACTCTTTAGTTTAAAAACTTTACTTTCCCATAGTGTTGGTCTTGTAGTTAGAGTTTGTAAGAGTAGGAGGCATATATGATTTATGAATAATATTTCTTATGATTTATGAAAATTGGTTTATAAAAGGTTCAATGATTTTGAGTAAAATGATATATTTCAAGAAATTTTGTGTTTAAACATTTTTAGGGAATAAAATAAAATGTTAAAGAAACGTTTATCTTGCTTTGGATGTTTAATGAAAAAATATTTTAAAAGTTTTCCTATAAAATTGAGATTTTTGTATAAATAGTCATTTATCAAGTTTTGGAGAAATAAAAAATGTCTTTTAGCTTGAAAAACATGTTTTAGCCAATATTGTAAAATTTCTAGAGTGAACCACATGTTAGACCCATTTAATGGGATTTCTGGGCTCAAAATCCATCTCCTCATGTGTAAACTTCTAGTATTTTGATAATGAGCATAAAATAAGTTTAGTGAAGGTTTTATTAGGATTAAAAATGATGTAATGAAAAAAGAAATTTTAGCCCTTAAAATGTATGGACAGGTGTTGAAATTGTGATGAGTATATGGTTTCAAGACTATATGTGTTAATAAAGGAAAATGATGGTTTTCTCATAAAGTAGCCTCTAAATGTTCAGTGATTTCTTAGAGAAAGAAAGTGATAAAATAAAGAGATTTCCAACTTGAGAAATATGTTACTCCAAAGTGTTAAACAAGTGTTAATGAGTTAAAGATATTTAAGAAGTTAGTGTGGATAACTTAATGATGTTCTGGGAAATAGCACTTATGAAAATGGAAGGAAAAGATAAGTTTGGAAACAAGTGGGTAAAATTATAATTTTAAGTAACGTAGAACATTATTATGAAATAAAAATGTTGGAAAAAGTTATTATAAAAATGGTTCTAATTGAACATGATTTTGGGGATAAAATCAATACAAGTGTATAAAGAACAAGAAATGATGATTTTAATGTGTAACACAAGTTGGGGTGAAACCCCGATTTTGGCTTCGATCGGTAAAAGAAAGTGGAATAATGTGGAAATTTGTAAAATGTTAAAACCCATTAATATGGATTCAAAAGACACCAGGATAATTAAGTAGGGACTGGAGCCTTGGGGTAAAAGACCCAACATCACTGGCCAAAGCATATGGAAGCATATTCGGCGATGTGGAGCTCGTTAAAGTATGCGGGTATTGGAACATTCCTGGAAAAAAATAATAAAAAGTGGAACATGTCAAGAAATGGGTTGTGTCGTGAATATGAGAAAAGACAACCTAACTTGAATGAATTAATAAGTGTTGCAGTAAAGGGTAATGTGCACAAGTTAATATGAAAATTAATTAATGACCATAAACGTAAAGGAATAGTATAGTGAAGTGGCTAAATGGGTAGTTAAGCAACCTAAAGAGGTTTAACCCATAATTAATACAAGAGTGTGTTTATGAAAGACTTTCAAAGAAAAATAAGTATTTTCTAACACGGTGCTTGCGTGTGCTGAAAGGTGATTTTTAATGAAAATACTAATGTGAATTTGGTATGAACAAGTGGGTAATTTCAATGACATAAATGTTTTTCCTCAAACAGAGGGTATTTAATTAAACTATTTAACCGGGTGTGTTAAATCAAGAAATAAATGTCAAACCAAAAAAAGGGAGTTTTTTTTACAAGATTAAGGTGAATTAATCGAAATATGTCACGTTTTTGGAATAAAATGGTTTCATGCATTTAAGTGTGTATATGTACACACATAAGGTAGATGAATGTGCACATAGACATAACGTGTTAGAGTCTCTTTTCTGCCGTTCGATTCTATATTGCATCATTGTATTTTTCTACTGGGAATTTGACTAATTCCCTCGTATTTGTTACGGTAGGTTGGGTGTGGTTCCATATTTTGAGAGCATTGTAAAGCTAGTATCCTTTTTTACTTTTTTTCATTAGTATCTCTGTACGCTTGGATTCTGGAGACGCTTCCCACAGGTCCTTCACATAATTTTTTTTGAATTTGAATTGCATACTAAACAAGTGAAACGTTAATTAAATAAAAATATACTAGAAACATTATATAGTTTATTCTATTGCACTTCACACCTAACGCTCAAAACGGACTGGGTTGACCATGGGTAACTCATAAATTCGGGCAGGGGCATTACAAATGGTGTCAAAGCTCTAGGTTTAAGGTTCCTTTCAGGACTGATGTTGTGAGGTCGGTAGTGGATCTTTAGAGATCGATCTTGGTTTTGGCCGGTCACGCTAGATTGATGACAGTTTCGATTTCTGTTCTCGACGGTGGAGTCAAGGAGATTGGCACGATGGCTAATTAATTATCAAGTGGCGTGCGATCAAGTTAGTTTTCATTATTCTCTTATACGCTTCTGATTTAGATATGATTGTAATTTTCCAGTGTCTGTGCGGGCCTACAGTGGCGACACCACGGTTTTAGTGTGAGGTGTTTTTTTTTAGCCACTGATGATGTGAGAGTCCTAGTAAGGCGTTAATGATGGCGGATGACATTGATTGAGCTAGGGATATGAATTATGTGAAACCAACTGTGGAGATTAGGCGACTAGAGTGTTAGGCCTAAAGAGGTGTTGGTTCATGATAAGAATATGTTATGTTCCTTGGTTAAGTACTTTTGAGTAGTTAATAATGATAATGTGATTAGGAAAATTCGATCCTTGGGGTGGTTTCATGTCGTAAGCATTTGACAATTTGGTAGACGTATAGAATCATGTCGGTCGTTACTTGAGGGTGTGCACTTTGTCGTAGTTGATAGGGTACTATTATTATAAGTAAATACCTTAGTAATTATCGATTGAAAATTATATCTCACAAGTTATGATGAGAACTACTGGCCATTTATGGTAAGTGTTTGCGTATGTAACAATAATGATCAAAGTGATGTAGGAGTGAAACCTAGATAGTCTTCCATGATAAGGTTTTAGAAAATATGATCCGATTTTGTGTAATACGATCCTTAGTGATGTTGGTGTGTAGACCTATAAGCTTATAGGTTGTATACGGCATCCTATATCCTGCCATAACCTTTAGTAGTATCAATTTGCAGTTTGATACATTGTTTAAGGCATCAGCCATTTGGAATAAGGTTTTTGGACCCTTCTGGGGCCTCAAAAAAAGGTCCATGAGCTAGGCCCATGCCAAATTTTCACAAAAGGGAAATAAAATTATCTATCTAAATACCAAAGCACGTTTTAGAGGCATGAGTAATGGCAAGATGCAAGGTAGTTTCGATGTGAGTATGATATAAGGAAGTCGACTTGTTATTATGCCTTGAGGTGTTCAAAGCTTAAAGTGCGCCATGAGTAGAGGCTTGTAGACTAGTGTCTTTATGAGTGCTTGATGGCCATAACGTGGATGTTGATAAATTTATGGAGCGTACCTACGGTAAGAGAGTTATAGGTGATGAGATCTTATCGGAGTTTGATGACTTTTGCATGGGAGTATGCTTGGCATCCTTAGGGTACAAATAAAATTCAGTATCATGGAGTTATAGCGTTCTAATGATGGTAGTGTTAAGAGTTATATGATGATCTCAGGTTATTGGTCAAAGTCTAAAAAGTGTCGAATAATGTACATGCCGAGTACTTTCATTTGACTTGCTATAAATGGGTGATGTAACCATCTAAAAGAAATTGGAAGCTTGTGTCATAATTTGGCATGATGCTCGGATGTTATGGGATGACTAGTGTTGGTAGTATAATACTGATTCTGAGGAGTACTAGGAATTTCATTCAGGACTTAGATTGATGATGTCATGTTAGGAACTTAAATATGGCACCCCAAGCGGGATATTGAAGCCTGAATAGGGTATCGATATGTGCTAACGGCATAAGTTAAAATAGACCTAGCAAGGAAGGGACTGGTTCTTGGTACGTCTTACCAAACCGATATCGATTAGGAGATATAGTCTTGTATGGTACTTAATACCCTTAGAATGCAAGTGACGATCGGGGTGGCCGTCCCGTAAATTCAGTTTGGATAGAACCTGGAGATAAGCTCAGCGACAACCTCGTATAGGTAAAGGTTATTATAAGGTGACTGTTTCGCTTAATGGGGTACTTCCAAAGGAGGCATTTGGGACACGATCATTGTATGATAATGTAAACAATGAACTAGGTGTATTAGGTTGGCCATGATGTCACTGGAGAGGTGGACAAGGTTGGCATTGACAAAGGCGTTAGGAATTCGCCAACCGGAGTGGTTCATGTATGTTAAGGATGTGAGAGGAAGCCTTACCCCTAAGGAGGGAAGTCCCCATAGGACAATAGGTCCATATGTTGCTTTTTCTTACGAAGATTAATGGTGACTCAAGCCAGGGGTGTGGCTAGGTCATTACCCAGTGAGAACTTCTAGGAGGAGTTGTAGACTTCAAAGCGTGTGGCGTAGGTTCGCTTTTCGTAAGCCATAGTTCGTTGTGTATAGATGGGACCTTTTCGGAATGGTTGTTCACTCTTTCTAATTCTTTGTGTTCCTTTTAGTTCCAGTGATCGAGGAGTGTGTTCCCAAAATTGTGGTAGGCCAAATTTGTACCATGTTATGGTACGGTGCGTTTTGGCCCAATAGAGCGCAGTTAGACCTTGCATGGTCAATGAAGCTTGATAATTGGGTGCAACCTTGTCTAAGATATCCTTGTTATTTCAAAAAAACCTGTGTATGGGTAACTGCACTTTGGGCCTCGCGGTTTGCTCATAGTATCCATTCACCTTAGAATTAATGACCATGTGAATGGGTCGGCATGGCAATTAGTGTGTCTAGTTGTAAAGAGAAGAATGATGATTTGAGGACATCGTAAAGTGTTAAAACTCGAGGAAGCATAGCACGAAGTGTTGTTTTCCACGATAAGTGGAGTGGTATAATGCCCAGGCGAGTGTTCCCTAGTAGTACACTTGTAGTGACTCGTGGTTCATGGAAGGGTCATATGGAAAGATATTGGTTGGACACATGATTTGGAACTTAGTGGTAGCCCACCCCCCCACCCCTCTCGAGGTGAGGGGCTTGTGGTACGAGATTAGTATCAAGTTTAAGTGAATTTGTGTGGTCAGAAAGACCATAGAGATCGAGGAGTCATTGGATATGTGGTCCTAGGAATGGAAACCATTTATAATAATGGACTGGGGATTAGTTGTATGTCGTTCGCTCTTAGGCGAGCGTCAATCACTAGAGAGCATTGCCTGGTAGAGGCACTGATATGCTTTGGGTTTTAGCAAAATAGTCTTGGGACTTGATTGAGGGTGATCACCGGGTAAGTGGAGACTCGAGGACGGTTATGTGACTTTGATGGCTAGCCTGACGGTGATCGTTAGAGCCCGTCGCATGTAAAGCTCTTGTATGAGGAGAATAGGATGACATCTTAGCAATTGAGTATCTAGATTATTAAACCGTGGAGGATTTATACGACTTAGAATAAGAGTTGATAAACCCCAATAACGTGAGGAATTGGTGGTACGACAATTTCGAGGATGAATTTTCCTAAGGAGGGAAGAATGTAACGCCTGTCCCGCGACTTTGAACGTACCCGAGCGATTCGGTGGCTTTGTATAAACCAATTGGGCTTTGGACCTGGTGTGTTGAATTGTGGGCTGACATTGGGTAAAAAGGTGACCTTGGTGCATTTAATTGGAAGAAGAATGGGCTTAAAGTCAACTTTGGAAAATTGGTCGGGTCATTCGAATGATACTGGGAGTTGTTCGAATGAGATTCAAATCTTGTTCAAATGGGTCTTCTAATGACCTTCTAACGAGAAATGTCTTCTTAAGGAAAATTGACTTCGTTCGAATGAAAGGTAGATTTGGTTCGAATGAATTCTGATTCACATTCAAACGAGGTGTTCAGAAATCGATTTTTGAAGACTCAAAAATACTATCAAAACATGGACCATTGGATGCAGATACGTGTCATATTCTCAGGAGAGTGGATCGAATCGTGAATAGGGTTTAAGGGAATTTTAGAGATTTTGCCCAATATAATTTTGGGGTATTTAAAGAAGTTTGGGGTCATTTGAGGCTCATTTTTATCAGCTTTTCCCCTATCTCTAGCTTTGAGAGCTTCCCCACCACCTCCTACCACCTCACACCACCATCCTTTCACCTTATGCGACCATATTTTACAATTATTCCACCATATATAAGCCTTATACACCCACTTCCACTATTGTTAAGCATAGCCACAAAATTTAGAGGTACTGTTGGGGGTGCTTTGGAGAAGAAGAAGAAGAAGAAGAAATAAGTAGGGAGCTAAGAAGGGGGGTTTTGCTTGGAGCTTCCATGGAGGCAAGCTTGATAGAGTTAGGTAACCTCGTTCAGGCCACCTTAGGAGGTGGGAGGTTTTCATCTCTTCTATCATCATCCTACCATTGTTAAAGCTTCATTTGAGGTGGGAAAAGTCTACTTTTTAGTTTAAAAACTCCATTTTTCCATAGTGTTGGTTTTGTAGTTAGAGTTTGAAAGAGTAGGATGTATATATAATTTAAGAACGATATTTCTTATGATTTGTGAAAATGGGTTAACAAAAGGTTTCAATGGTTTTGAGCAAAATGATATAGTTCAAGAAAACTTATGTTTAAACATTTTTATAGAATAAAAAAAATGTTGAAGGAATGTTTATCTTGTTGGGGATATTTTATGAACAAATATTTTCAAATGTTTCTTGTAAAAATTAGGATTTTTGTATCATTTACTCAAGTTTTGAAGAAATGAAAAATGTCTTTTAGCTTGAAAAGCATCTTTTAGCCAATATTGTGAAATTTCTAGAATGAACCATATGTTAGACCCATTTAATGGGATTTTGGGGCTTAAAACCCATCTCCTTATGTGTAAACTTGTAGTATTTTGATAATGAGCATAAAAACAAGTTCGGTAAAGGTTTTATTGGGTTTAAAAATGAAGTAAAGAAAATAAAATTTTCATCCCTTATACTGTGTGAATAGGTGATGAAAATGTGATAAGTATATGGTTTCAGGACTACATGTGTTAATAAAGGAAAATGATAATTTTCTCATAAAGTAGCCTCTAAATGGTCAATGATTTCTTAGAGAAAGAAAGTGATAAAATAAAGATATTTCCAACTTGAGAAATATGTTACTCCAGTGTTAAACAAGTGTTAATGAGTTACAAACATTTAAGAAGTTAGTGTGGGTAACCTAATGATGTTCTGGGAAATAACACTTATGAAAATGGAGAAAAAGATAAGTTTGGAAACAAATGGGTAAAATGATAATTTTACATAAAGTGGAACATTTATATGAAATAAAAATGTTAGAAAAAAGTGTTACACGAGTGGTCCTATATGAACGTGATTTTTGGGATAAAATCAATCCAAGTGTGTAAAGGACAAGAAATGATGATTTTAAAGTGTAACAAAAGTTTAGGTGAAACCCCCGGGTTTTGGCTTTGGCCGGTAAAAGAAAGTGGAATAATGTGGACATTTGTAAAATATTAAAACACATTAATATGGACTCGAATGACACCGGAATAATTAAGGAGGGCCCAGAGCCCTGCGGTGAAAGGCCCAGAATCACTAGCCAGAGCATATAATAGCATAACCGGCGGTGTGGAGTCCATTAAAGTATGCGAATATTGAAGATTCCGAGAAAAAGATAATGAAAAGTGGAACATGTCAAGAAATGGGTTATGTGGTGAATATGAGAAAAGACAACCTAACTTAAATGAATTAATAAATATCCCGATAAAGGTTAACATGGACAAGCTAATATAAAAATTGATTAATGCCCATAAAAATAAACGAATGGTATAGTGAAGTGACCAAATGGGTAGTTAAGCAACATAAAGAGGTTTAATACATAATTAACACAAGAGTGTATTTATGAAAGGCTTTCAAAGAAAAATAAGTATTTTCTAACACGGTTCTTGCGTGTGTAGAAAGGTGATTTTTAATGAAAATACTAATGTAAATTTGGTATGAATAAGTGGGTAATTTTGATAGTAGAAATATTTTTCTTGAAACAGAGGGTTTTTGTTGAAAGTAATTAACCGGGTGTGTTAAATCAAGAAATAAATGTCAAGCCAAGTAAAGGGAGGTTCTTTTACAAGATTAAGGTTAATTAATCAGAATATGTAATGTTTTTGGAATAAAAATGGTTTCATGCATTTAATATATATACATATGTATATTTATATACATATGTATATTTATATATGTGGGTACCCGGAATTTAGTGCTATAGACTTGGACGAGTAGCCCAGCCCTAGCGGCCCAAAGTCTAGGCCCCTTATCTTTTGTATTGATCCAATTTCCCCACGATCCCATGAAGGGAAGTTATAGGGGAGCACGATCCCATAAAGGGAAGTTATAGGGAAGATGGCTAATAGGGAGGAACCCATCATCTCCACTAACGAACATACACATATATAAATTAAACCCTAGGTCCGGGGCAAAGGACAAGTTGTATTCTCTGTACTCATTCTCCAGAATATTGAGAAATAATACTGACTACACCACCGTGGACGTAGGCACATATTTGCTGAACCACGTACATCCGTTGTTGTGTGATTGGCGTTTTATTTTCTTTGTTCTTTCTTGGTCATTACTTCTCTCATATTTATTTGTGTTGCACAATCATTGTCTCCACAATTGGCGTCGTCTGTGGGAAACGTTCATCTTTCCCTGAGAAGATCCCACGCCAAGAAAAGAATCTAAGATGTCTGGTCACAGCAGCAACGCTCCTCAAGCAGGAGATATTCAAGAGCCACCTGCTCCTCGCAGGATTAGGTCTGAAGTCCGACGTTCAGATCGTGGGGCTCGCTTGGAAAGGCCAGCCTCAGAAGAAAGTCAAGGACCAGCAAGGTCCACGCAGATATCCAGATTGATTGATGCATACGAGGCAAGGCTCCACGAGCAGAGGGAGTTTTCTGGCAGATATGAGGCTGAGAATGCTCGCTTGAAAAGAAGACTGGAAAGACTGGAGAAGGAACTACGTCCTGATACCAGGAGACACCCCTATCGCACTCCTATCCCTCAGGCGAGAAAATCTCGCAGCCGAGGAAGGAGCCCTAGGCAGGAATATCAAGGGGTCGAAGGTGGCGACTCAGATGACGACCTCCGCGAACAACTAAGAAGAGCTCGCCGCTACCAGAGCCCTGCTCGCAGAGACGAAAACATACGGAACCTGGTCCGCAGAGAAATGGACCAACATCCAGCTCATCGCGGCACCAGGTCGACCAGAGAACTCGCTAGGAGAGCCCTCAAGACCCAGATGAAGTCACCCTTCACGAGGGAAATTGAAGAGGAAGAGGCTCCCAAGAAATTTTCCATTCCAAGGTTCAAGATTTACGACGAGAAGACTGATTCCATTGATCATGTCAGGCAGTACCGGCAGGCCATGACCCTCTGGAATCACCGGGATGCACTGATGTGCCGTATTTTCCCCTCGAGCCTCCATGACGTGGCCCAGAAATGGTTCAAAAAACTCCCTCATCGATCCATCAGAAATTTCAAATCCCTGGCCGAGCTCTTTACGGCCCGGTTCATCACCAGCAGCTCCCATCCCAAAAGGATGGATGCTCTATTAACAATGAAGAAAATGCCTCAAGAAACACTCCGAGACTATGCGAAGAGGTACTGGGAGTTATTCAACGAGATCGAGGACTGCGCAGAAGAGGTGGCAGTGGCTTCCTTCAAAATTGGGTTACCTAGCTCTTCCCTCCTTTACCAGTCATTGACGAAGAAGGAAGCTATGACCATTGACGACCTGATGGCCCGGATTGAGAAATATGCAAAGGTGGAAGATGTCACCCGCCTTAATGTAGGAGAAAACGGTCGAGCCAATCTCACTACCAAGGGAAGTGAGAAAGTTGAGAACCAGAAGAAAGGAGGAAAGAATGGGGGCAAGAATGGCTCCAAAAACGGAGGGAACCCTGACGTAACAAAATCGTTCCAGGGGGTCAACACCGTCTTCAAAGAGACAATTTACAAAATTCTCACGAAGATCAAGGATGAGCCGTTCATCAAATGGCCCCGAAAAATGGGAGAAGACCCCTCGAAAAGAAACAATGCATTAAGATGCGCTTTTCACAAAGAGGGAGGGCATAAGACCGAGCACTGCAAGGCTCTTAAGTCCCACCTCGAGGAGTTGGCCCAGTTTGGACATTTGAATGAATTTGTGAAAAAAAAAGGTAGATAAAGTGGCTGCCCACAGAGAGGCGAAACCCGACAACGTGCTGGAGGATGATGCCGGACATGAATTCGCAGTAATCCACGGAGTATCTGACGTCAAGCAAATACAAGGGAACTCAGCTCGAATGGAGGTAAAGAAACTGACAGCGGTAATGCAAGCTTTTCAGATTGATCCAGCAAAATCACAGTCAGGAAAACGTCGGTGAGCAGAGGACATCAACTATAACAAGCATATTGTTTTCACGGATGAAGACCAAGTGGGAGTAAGGACCCCACATCATGATGCCTTGGTCATTACACTCAGGATAGCCAACTTTGACATCGACAGGCTGCTCGTCGATCAAGGAAGCTCATCCGAAGTAATGTACATCGACCTGTTCAGGAAATTAAAGTTGAGCATCGCCGACCTAAAGGGAACCACTGTCCCTCTGGTCGGCTTCGCTGGAAAAATGACCATGCCTCTGGGCAAAATAGTACTGCCAGTGCGCGCTGGAAATGTTTCCAAGATAATCGAGTTTTTGGTGGTCGACATTGATTCACCGTATCAGGCCATCCTCGGCAGGGGATGGCTTCATGCGATGAAGGCAGTCTCCTCGACCTACCATCAGAAGCTCAAATATGTTACCGAGCGAGGAGTAATGGAGATACACGGTGACTAGGCGATGGCAAGGAAGTGCTTCATAGCGGCCATCCGACCAAAGCCAGAGAAAAAAGCTGATCAACCCAGTGAGAAAGTGGAGTAAGGTGCAATTCCTTCCAAATAGCAATTAAAATATGGAAGGCCTGGAGTAGAAGAGACCAGGCTCCTCCCCTCCGAGCGTGTCGTCGAGGACCCGGTAGAAGTGGCGGCTAGGGAAGGCGACAACAGTAGAGTCTTCCTGATCGGAGCGTCACTCACCGACCAAGATCAAAAGGAGTTGTCAACCTTACTCAGAAGCAACATAGATGTTTTCTCTTGGGAACCTTATGAGCTGCCAGGAATCGATCCCAATATGGTCTGCCACCAGTTGCACGTCGATCCCATATTCAAGCCGATAACGCAGAAGGCACGGGGAACTGCTCCCGAGAAGGCCAGAGCAATAGAAAAAGAAGTCAAAAAACTGTTGGATGCAGGATCCATACGGGAAGTGCAATTCCCCAAATGGTTATCCAACCAAGTGGTAGTTCCGAAAAGCAACGGAAAGTGGAGAGTTTGCATAGACTTCACTGTCCTCAACAAAGCCTGCCCCAAGGATAGCTTACCTCTTCCAAAAATAGACCAACTAGTAGACGCCACCGCAGCTCACGAACGAATGAGTTTCCTGGACGCATACTCAGGGTATCACCAAATTCCCTTGTATGCCCCAGATCAGGACAAAACGGCGTTTATCGCGACGGTTGGTTTATATTGTTACAAGGTCATGCCTTTTGGGCTCAAAAATGCAGGGGCAACCTATCAACGGCTAGTTACTAGAATGTTCAAGAATCACATGGGAGACACAATGGAGGTCTACATCGACGACATGCTCGTCAAGAGCAAGGAGAAGAAGAATCACCTCTCGGACCTGTCAAGTACCTTCGAAATCCTCAGGAAGTACCGAATGAAACTTAATGCGAGCAAGTGTTCCTTCGGTGTCCAGTCAGGGAAGTTTCTTGGGTATTTGGTCAGCAAGCGAGGCATAGAGGCTAATCTGGACTAGATTGATGCAATCACCAGAGTGCAACCTCCTCGCACAATTCGGGATGTACAGAAGCTCACTGGAATGCTCGCTGCTCTAAATCGTTTCATTTATAAATCCTCCGAGAGATGCAAGCCTTTCTTCCAACTCTTAAGGGGCAGCAAAACAGTAGAGTGGAGCCCAGATTGCTCGCAAGCATTGGACGAGCTCAAGTCCTACCTAAGCACTCCACCACTGCTTGTCATACCACAACAAATGGACTCTTTGTACCTCTACCTCTCTGTATCCAGTCATACTGTCAGCTCGGCGCTAATGTGCGAAGTTACAGGAATCCAACATGCCGTCTATTACGCGAGCAAAACCTTATTAGATGCCGAGCAGCGCTACCTACAATTGGAAAATCTCGCATTCGCCCTAGTAATAGCCTCGAGAAAGCTGAAGTATTACTTCGAAGCTCATACGATCATCGTCCTTACATCACACCCCCTCAAGGCTGTCCTAAGGAAGGCGGATTTGTCAGGCAGACTGTCTAAATGGTCAGTCGAGCTCGGCCGGTTTGACATCCAATTTCAACCAAGGACAGCTATCAAGGGTCAAATCCTCGCTGATTTCATAGCTGAATTCACAGGCGAAGAACCCTCCGACCAGCCTAAGCCAACAGAGCAAAACAACCAAGCTACAGTGGAAAGCTGGAAACTATTCGTTGATGGAGCCTCCAACTCAAAGGGGGCAGGGGTAGGAATTATTCTCATCACTCCAGAAAACACAGTCCTTGAGCAAGGAATCAGGCTGGGATTGAAAACACAGTCCTTGAGCAAGGAATCAGGCTGGGATTTGCAGCCTCCAACAATGAAGCAGAATACGAAGCCCTAATAGCAGGTCTCCAAAAAGCGCAAACTCTGGGAGCAAAGTGTTTGCAGGTATTCGGCGATTCGCAACTAGTCTCCAACCAGATAAGTGGAGATTATAACGCAAAGGATGAAAGAATGGCAGCCTACCTCTCCTTGGTGAAAAACTTAATGACGAGCTTTGAAGAGATCAACATCCAGCAGTTTCCCAGGGGGCAAAACAGCCACGCTGATGTACTAGCAGCCTTGAGTTCGGCAGTTGATTCTAGCCTTAAAAGGGTTATCCCTGTCGATTTCCTCAGTTGCCCAAGCATTTACCCAACTGTGAGCTGCCAAACGCGGAACCAATACTCCAATTGGAATTAGCCCCCAGCTGGATGGATCCCTTGAAGGACTATTTAAAGGACGGAACGCTTCCAGAGGACAAGAGAACTGCCCACCAGATAAGGGTCAAAGTTGCTCGCTTTCACTTATCCACAGGAGGTGACTTGTATAAAAGATATTTCTCCGGTCCCTACCTTAGATGCGTCCAGCCAGGTGATGTCAAGGCAGTGCTTCACGAGCTTCACGAAGGATTCTGTGGAAGTCATGTCGGAGGAAGGTCTCTAGCCTTCTGAGCAATGAAGGAAGGCTATTGGTGGACATACATGCAAAAGGACTCCGCAGTATATGTCCGCAAATGCCTGAAATGCCAACTTCACGCTCCTATGGTCCACCAGCCCGCCAGCGAATTAAAATCCCTGACCAGCCCCTGGCCTTTCGCCCAATGGGGAATGGACATCGTGGGACCACTGCCCACCGCTGCCGGCAATCGCAAATACATGTTGGTTGCAACTGACTACTTTACCAAGTGGATCGAGGCAGAACCACTGGCGAACATCCGAGATGCTGACATGATAAGGTTCGTATGGAGGAATATAATCACTCGATTCGGAATCCCCAGAACCATCATCACTGACAATGGAACACAGTTCGAGAGTGGCCCTTTTCAGGACTTCTGCAACGAACACGGGATCAGGCACCACTTCAGCTCGGTGGCCTACCCTCAAAGCAACGGACAAGCTGAAGCTTCCAATAAAATAGTGATTACTGGATTGAAGAAGCGGTTAGAGCGAGCCAAAGGAGCATGGGCAACCGAGCTACCGCATATCCTATGGGCATACAGAACGACTCCTAGGCGAGCAACAGGAGAAATGCCATTCTCACTAACATATGGTATGGAGGCAATCATCCCACTAGAGGCGGGATTGCCAACAATGAGATCCGACCTTATCGAACAAGGCCAGAACTATGAGGCTTTGCTCGCTGAACTCGACCTAGCCGACGAGCGCAGGGAACTTGCCCTAGTGAAACTAGCGAGCTATCAGCAACAGCTCGCGAAGCACTACAGCAAAAGCGTCAACCCGAGGAGATTCAAAGTTGGAGACTATGTTCTAAGAAAGGTCCTAGGCAACACAGTGAAGCCATCAGACGGTAAGCTGGGCCCAAACTGGGAAGGACCTTATAAGATAATTAGAGACGACCTGCAAGGTACCTATTATTTGGAAACGATGGAGGGCAGGGAGATACCACGAGCATGGAACGCAGCTAATCTCAAGAAATTCTATTTTTAGGAATTCTATTATTAAAATCTTTTATTGTATTCGTTATGTGAAAGGACAGTTCATTTACCATTTCACTAATGAAAATATCTCAGTTGATCACTCTCTAATTAGTAACAGTTATATTTTATTACACATCCCTTCCAAATCACAGGCATAATGGTCGACATAGCAGGGAAACACCCCTCCTCAGGTCATCGTCATGAAGCACGACAGACCTCTTAGCATTGCCCCTAGCAATATATGAAGCCCTACAGAGTATTCTTAGGCATCAAACCTACTTTGGTTAAACAAAATCCTGATCGGATGAAGACATCCAATACCAGGTGTGTCCTCGCCAATTGCCCTACTTAGGCCTAAGGGAGTGTGACGACACAACCTAAAAGGTAAAGTGAGGGCACAATGGTATTCTTGCATTATACTGGACTGGGGGGACACTCGCATGACCAAATAAAAAGGAGTATGAAGCAGCAAAACTATTAAAAGATTGGATGAACACGTTTAGTCGGCAAAATTGCCCAAAACGTGAACTTTTCGTTAATCCTTTATATTTACAAACAATGATAATACATGTTTAGTCGGCGAAGCTCGCCCAAAGCATTTACATTATCAAAAATAAAAAGAATAACAAAATCTCAAGGAGGTGGAAGCCTCCAA
Organism: Sambucus nigra; assembly: GCA_949130495.1. Taxonomy (NCBI): domain Eukaryota; kingdom Viridiplantae; phylum Streptophyta; class Magnoliopsida; order Dipsacales; family Adoxaceae; genus Sambucus; species Sambucus nigra. The sequence continues at coordinate 142,509,563 of OX422218.1, forward strand.
GCAAGATAATCAGCAACTTTAGCTCTCCTTCCATCATCAGGAGCGGGGGCTAGCTCTTCCACGACCTCATTTGCGTCCAACTCCAACAGTTGACGGGGAATAGCATCAATGGGGATCCATCAATCATCCCTCCTGAATGGATTGGGCATTAGAGTGGAGGAGGACATCTCGTGTCGATACCATAACACCGAGTTCCTCGGGACCTGCAGCTCTCTCAGGGCACTCAACCACCCTCTGTTGAAAGAAAGTTCTTCAAACTCTGATAGTCTCGTGGGAGCATCCAACCAGCCCTGATCGTAGCCATCAGACCACACTTGGCGAGGGCCCTTCTTGAATAGATGCCGCAGTCGGTAAACGTCCCTCTGGAGCCCAGCAGCAATTACATAAGCTCACCGAACATCGTCGCACAGCTCCCCAATCTCCCTATCACGCTGTTTGATGGCTTCCCTGTTCCTACCCCTGGCACTCCTGCCAGCACGCGGGAGGGGAGGCCGAGCAGCTCGCGATGAAGAAGAGCCTTGCAGGACTATTGGAACAGTGCTCAGCGAATGCTCCTTAAGCTTCGAGACCTCCCGCCTCAGGTCTTCATTCTCCTGCTGCAGGAACTCCCCAACTTGGTTAATCTCGGTGGCCTCCAGTAACTTTGCTCTCAGTGCTCTAACTTCTTCTTGTACTGAGGCACCGATTTCTTCCATCTTCTGGAGCCTATCCTTCATCTTGACCACCAGCTCGAACTGATCCTTATATTTTTGGTTCCTTGACTTAGCAAACTTGCAAAGTCTAACAAAGGCCTGGCGAATTTCAGGGCTTGCATTAGGACCAAGAGTCCTACCTAGTTGGGAGGTAGCAGGAATATAATCATCAACATCAACCAACTACAAGTAAAAGAAAGAGAAGAGAAAGAGATCAGCATAAACAAAAATGAAGTCTTTTCATTAATAAAGAACGAGGTTACATCAGATTGAAAAAGAAAAAATTATAATGCAGCCCTATCAATTAGCAACCTCGGGTGGCCCAGAGGTGGATGGTCCCTTGTCCTTGTCAGCATCAGCAGGGGCATTACCCTCTGCATGGGTGTCCTCTGTCCTCTCAACCAAAGGAGCGTCAGTAGGAGTCGCCTGAGAGACATGATCAGTGCCTTCAGCAGTTGGGGCAGGGTCCTCATCTACGACTGGCCTCGGCCCTGGATCGTGCTCGTCAAAGAGTGGGGACGCAACGTCCACCCCAGAAGCCACGAGAGCCTTATTCCACCCTTTCTTGAAGTTCAGACGGCTGATATAGCCTATCTGAACTTCAGCGTCCTCATACGCAGCAGCCCAACCAGAGTTGTACGAGTCCTCCTTAAGGGTGGCTACCTGGGCTTTCTCCACCTCCAGTTGCTCGGTCAGAACCCTGTTCTTCTCTGCAAGGTCCCGCTTGCTCGTGCACACCAGATTATAATACCCTCCTCAGCTCGCCCATCTCCCTGACAGCATCATCTCTCTCGCGAGCAGAATTGACAAGGGCTAGGTCAGATGAAACTCGAGCTGCATCAGCAGCCTTCAGGTCGGCCTCCAGCTAAGAGCCCCTGGCTTCTAGAGCAGATTTTTGTTGTTCCAGCTCACCATTCCTCCTCACCAGCTCGTCGCGAGAGCGATAGAGCACAGCGAAGTCGGTCACCAACTGCAAAGAATAAAGAAGAAATCAAGAAGAAGAAACCATCAAGACTTGTTAAAAGAAATTGAGAATTAGAAGAGAACTTTACCAAGGCAAGCCTCTGGCTAGCTTGCAGAGCCAGTTAATCGGACCCCAACACCCTCTGGAGATCCGCAGGAAGGACTGCTCTCTCGAGCAGCGCAGGGGCTAGCTGAGGAGAAGTGTCCATCGAAGCCCCCTCAGGCAAGGCAGATACTGGGACCAGGGCTTGACCTGTTTTGGTCCTCGATTCCATCTTCCTCCTCTCCTCCTCCTTTTCTCTCTCCCTTCTCTTTCTCTCCTCCACTTTCTTCTTCTCCTCCACCTCCCTCCTCTCCTCCTCCTTTTTCCTCTCCCTCTCTCTCACCTGCTCCTCCTCTCTCCTCTTCTTCTCTTGCTCCTGAGAAGAAGGCTGAGAACCAGTAGCTATCACCCCAGATGCAGACTTCAGTTTCTTGGACCTCTGTGCAAGGAGCACGTCATCATCATCGTCATCATCTCTGATCAAATTCTTCCTGGGAGGCATCTCTTCACCAGAACTGTTGGAAGTGCTCGACGATCCTTGAGCTTCAGAATCCTCCTCAGAATTAGAAGAACTGCTATTGACAGAGCTCCCTCCACCAAGATTACCAACAGGCTCACTTTCAGAGCTCCTCTCCTCTTCGTCCAACTGGATTAGCTCGGCAGTAGTCTCTTCGAGGGAAGAAAACTCTGGAACACTGTCCACATGTCGTGCTATGAAGATGGAGCCTACGTTCTTATACTCTAACAAGAAAGCGGCAGATCTGGGATGCTCGCCGTCACCCAAAGTTTCTCTGATGTTCCAAGCTTTAACCAACTCAGAAATTCGGACCTCGCTAAGAGCAGGCTCCACGTTCCTTGACCTCGCTGTAAAAGAAAACGCAGAAAGGAGTTAGAAAAGTCATAAGTCAGCAAAGATTGAAGCAACAGTACAAATATCTACCTATATATTCTTCCCCATAAAAGGGAACAGTGAATCTTTCAGACCTTGACCCTTCAGATTGGGGAGAGAACTGCCAATTCCTAATAAGAAAACCTTCCTGCCAGTAGTCCTTACGGGAATCAGGTAGATTTACTACCAATACCCTATCAGGGCTCCTAGCTTTGAGGTACAGGACACCTGAACTAGTTCGAGAGAAGGAGTAACAAAAGCAGACCTCGGCAAGCCCTAACCTTATGCCATACAATTGATTTATCCTATGCACGTCGTTCACTATTTTCTATACATTGGGCGAATATTGTGCAGGTACAATAAATAGCTAAAGAAATGCAAAAACAGATCATTAGGGGGAAAAGTAAGTCCCCCCTGGGAAAGCAACAAAGCAGGAATCCAGTGGGCATCCTCTATATCCCTAATGTTCCTAGGAGGCTAGGCACAACCCTCAATCTCTACCCACTCAGGAATGTTGTAGAATTTTCTAAATTCCGAGATTGACCTATTTCCAATCTTCGCCATTGGAAAATACAAGAAAAGCTACAAACCAAAGAGAAAATGCAAAGGGCACGAGAAACTTACAAGACAGAAGGTCAGGTCAAATGACGAAGAAGCAACGAGAATGGAGATCAAAAGTAGAAGGTGCGAAGCGCAAGAGTTCTCACAAGATAGAAGAGTGCTAGAAAAGCTGAAACGACGAAAAGAAATGAGCCTTATTCCAACAAATCTTCAAAATCTAATCATATCGCACAGTAAACGAAGTGGCTGCCGCCAGAAATCGACTCTACAGCTCCCGAGGAATTGCCACACGGCTATTATGGCTAATCATTTAAATCTGTTGGGCCCACATGCATGGCACAACAAATTTAGGGGCAATTATGGGTACCCGGAATTTAGTGCTATAGGCCTGGACGAGTAGCCCAGCCCTAGCGGCCCAAAGTCCAGGCCCCTCATCTTTTGTATTGATCCAATTTCCCCACGATCCCATGAAGGGAAGTTATTGGGGAGCACGATCCCATGAAGGGAAGTTATAGGGAAGATGGCTAATAGGGAGGAACCCATCATCTCCACTAACGAACATACACATATATAAATTAAACCCTAGGTCCGGGGCAAAGGACAAGTTGTATTCTCTGTACTCATTCTCCAGAATATTGAGAAATAATACTGACTGCACCACCGTGGACGTAGGCACATCTTTGCTGAACCACGTACATCCGTTGTTGTGTGATTGGCATTTTATTTTCTTTGTTCTTTCTTGGTCATTACTTCTCTCATATTTATTTGTGTTGCACAATCATTGTCTCCACAATATACATAAGGTAGTTGTATGTGCACGTAGACATACCGTGTTAGAGTCTCTTTTTCGTAGTTCAATTCTATATTGCATCATTGTATTTTCCCACTGGACATTTGGCTCATTCCCTCATATTTGTTACGGCTGGTTTGGTGCGGTTCCATTTTTAAGAGCGTTGTATAGGTAAGTATCCTTTTTTTCTTATGTTTCGTTAGTAGCTCTGTATACTTTGATTCCGGGGATGCTTCCCACGGGTCATTCACGTCTTTTGATTTGAATTGGAATTTCATACTAAACAAGTGAAACATTAATTAAATAAAACTCGACTAGCAACATTATATAGGTTGTTCAATTGCACTTCGCACCTAATGCTCGGAACGGACTAGGTTGACCATGGATAACCCACAAATTCGCGTCGGGGCATTACACTTCATCTCACATATTAAGCTTATCAACCCAACTAATGACATTATTTAGTTTCCAAATAATAATTTAAAAGTTCTTAAGTATTTTAAATTCCATTATTTTCTCAAATAGTACCGGTTTCTTATGAAATATAAAAATTAATTTTTCTATCTAAAAATTATAAAAAATCAGTTTTTCTTTAAAAATAGTTATTTAAATTTTTCTCAAAAATTCAATTAAATCCCAAGAATCGAAATTAATTTTGTGTTTTAATTAATTAAAATATTTTAAATTTACAAGGTATTACAAAAGTGAGGCCCACTCGTGAGCACAAGCCTTTGCTATTTCCCCGATATATCACCTCGCAATACGTTATGATAAGATATCACACGTAGATATGTCTCAACATCTCCTTATGATACACTGATGTACACCCCGAGGTAAATATCTAAACTGGTGGCTTCCCGCATGCACCTCACGAGATGTCACGAAATCTCCAAAACAACCACACAAGTATGAACTATGCAGGCTTTGATCTTGTATACAAACGGATACGTAGGCACAATAATGAGTCCCTCTCGCGAGCACAAAACCTTATCTAATATTCCCAATATATCACTCTGAAATAAACCTCGATGATATATTTCACCCTCAGATCTCCTAAGGCCTCCTTGCAACACGTCGTTGTCCATCCCGAGGTTATTTACACTATATTTTTCCATTTTTATCTCCTATCCATTTTTTGGCACGTGGCTAGAAATTGAGAGAACTTGGAGCACTTCTATGGTGGTTATTGTAGTAATTTAAATGGAAGTTGAGGGTAATTCAAGGTTTTTATTATTTGAATTCAAATTAGAGGTCACTTAGAGGGGAAATGGGTATTTATTATAGAGAATTTATTTAAATTCAAATTGGAAGTTACTTGGAGACAAATAAGGGTTAGTTATTCCAAGTAATTAATTCGAATTCAAATTGAAAGTTACTTGGAACCAAATAAGAGTTAGTTATTGTAGAGGACTATAAATTTATCCCTTTAGGAATAAAAGGAAAGAAGCTCACTCAAACAAAACCATGTCTTTACATTCTTTCATTTCCTTTATGTGTCTCCTTTAATTTTTAGCAAAGTGACTTTAGTTTCCATTAATTCAATGCAAGTTCGTGTAAATTTCAACATCTACTTTTAAATCTCTTTTACAAACAGAAATTTTCATCCAAAATAAATTTACATATCTTTTTACGGATAAAATTTCCAACAAACATATTTTGGTGCCATTGTTAAGGAGAATAAAATTGTCGAGGTGACAAAACGAGTCATTCCTATTGTAGATAAAACTTTATCATAACACTTTGTTGGAGTGCAAGGGAATGCAAAACATTGGGACAAAGTCTCAATGATTTTGCCTCCTATTTTCATAATTTGGTTGTAACATCTCTTGGAAAACCAAAATCCTATGAAGAATATGTTGCACAAGAAATAAATAGAGAAGAAATGACATAAATTTTTGGAATAGGTTTAATGATGATCCTCCCATTTATCCATCATAATTTTGCAAAACTGAATTAGGCTTAGGGGGTGGGGAGATCATAAAAAAATTTCAGTACTCGGGGGGTCCAAAAATTTTAGATTTGAACCAAAATTTGAGCCATAAGAAGATGTTCAGAACTATTTAGAGTCACGATCAAGAAATACCCACAAATGTTTCTTTGAACCAAATAAAAGGGGGTCCCTCAAAGTTTTTGAATTGGCCATTACGTATGGTGGATCACAATAGTGGTCAATGTGAATTGGGTAGGCCTTTGTTCTTACAAAATTTATAAACCAATTGGCTTGTAAAAATTAAGCCTTGGTATCAACAACCCATATATCTTAACATTATTATTGATCACTTCCTAACATTAAAATGTAGACCTTGTAAATATAATTTAAATATCATTCTCATCATGTAAGGAAATGAATGAAACATGTGACAATATAGGAAAGCGATATGATAAACCTTAACTATAAAATTCATAAGATTCATCATTAACTAAGAAAGGGTAAGAAATATCTCTACACTACACATAACTCAAAGTATGATGATAAAAGATATCAATCCAAAATCCAACTCAAATGAAATATACACGCCAAAGTCCTTTCTGAACAATACATGTCAACTGAGTCCATAATACACAACTCACACAACTGAAATAATAGCATATAACATCTTAGAAATGAACATACATCGATGCCCCTTATGATGATGTCTAGATAGGAGATAATGAGAGATATATGCTAGCCCGTAATGCCCAAATTTTTGTAAATTAATAAAAATTGCGTTACGAGAAACAATGGGATTAATTTAAATAGAATAATATTTTGATTAAAATTATGAAGGAAAATTCATAAAATATCGCGTACCGTGTTATGTGTGTTAAATTAAGTTATGCATTTTAAATCGAATTAAGGAAATTATGCTAAACAAGTTATATTTATATTTATGTTATAATATCATTAAGATATATAAGGAGTTCAAAAAAAATTGACCTGTTATAGGAGAACTGATTCGGGCAAGGGCTGATACGATTAGGACCCATCAGATTGCCATTTTTTAGCTATAAAACTTTTAGAATGTTCCTAGAGCTTAAGGGGCCCTCTCCCCCCGCCCCACCTCCACCACCCTCCCCCCCCCCCCCCACCCACCCACACACAAACACACAATTTTAGCCCATGATTTCAATATTTCTACCCCAACTCTCATGGTGGTTTCATCTTTGAGTTATTAGAGACCATTTGTATACGCTTTGGAACAATTACAAAAGAGAGGAAGGAGATACATTGCACATTCTTCATCCAAATTCTGTAGATAATTATTCACCCTCTAAACCAAGACTTTAAGTCTTCTCCTCAACCCATTCCAATAGGTTAAGTCAACTTGATTACCTCCATATATCAACATTATAAGGCAACCATTGCACATTTAAATTATCAAGAATTAAGGAGGGTGTTGAAAGTGCTTACTTAGAGAAGAAAGCTAAAAAGAATCTCGGAACTAGAAAGTTTATTTAAGATTTCTTTCTACCTATTCTTTAAATGATTTGTATTTTCAAGAGGTAGGGTATCTACACTATTTTCAAGTTTAAAATCAAGCATACTAGTTATATGTATACATATAGATGGTTTACATAACTATTTACGCTTATTATCACTATATATGAATATAGGTCGATAAAGATGTGATAAAAATAGTTAAAAGTTGAAGTTGAAATTTCCGAATGTTTAAGAGAGTTATTGCCTATGAAAATCATGTTTAAACTAGTCGTTTCATGTCAAATGGTAAGTTGAACTTGATGAAGAAATGTAGGATGCATATATGGGTTTATTGGGTGTAAATCCTTTCATTCATGAACAAAATCTCACATAGTTATGGGAAATGGGTTTAATGTGTTGAAAATATATTTAAACAAGCTTTTCAATATGAAATAATAATGTTGGAAAAATCAGCAAACTACTTTATGCGAAGAAAGTTTAAAAAGTTTAAGAATTAAGGGGCTAAAAGTGAAAATAGTAAAGTGTTGAGGTTAAAATAAGAAATATAGTAATATTTACACATAAAATGATAAGGATATAAATTCTAAAATGAGAAGTTATCAATTTGTAAGAAGAGGTCTTGAAATGTCAAAAGTGTAGTTTTGCAGTAAAAGTGCTACTTTATGTAAAATGTGAATTTAGTAGTAACCCTTGCACATATGGGTATTATTTTCGAAACTTAATTTTAAATACAGAATATGAAATGGAAAAATGATGATAAACAAGGTAGAAAAATCAAATTAAATGTTTTAAAAGGTGAAGTTTTGAAATGTCAAAAGTATAGTTTTTAGGCCATAACTATAATTTTATGAAAAGTTTGGATTTAATAGTATTATTGGAAAACATGAGTGTTATACAATTAATCCATAATGTGACATGAACCAATAGTATTATGACACGTGTCCTATAAAATGATCTTCAAAAATAGTCGGCACATATTTTCTCTATTTAGCTCAGTGTTTCACATTGTCGGTTGAGTGGTCGACCACCCGTAATTAATGCTATCAAGCACGTGTGTGCCACACGTGGGAATATACTGTCTCATTATACATACACATCGGTTAATCCTTTCAACTAACTCTGATTAGCTCATCATTATTTGTCACCTAGAATGTAGAAAGTTGTAACTGCCTAATTTATAAAGACATTCCACCTCTTCCTCTTCTCTCCCTCTCTATAAATATTACCCCATATCACATGACAAGGGAATGAAGAAAAGGGCCATATACAAAATCCTAGAGAGACTCTTGAGAGCTTGTACCTATTCCTAATATAACACAACAGTGCATCTATGAATGTAGGCACCTTTTTGGGATAAACCACAATAATCTCATGTCTTATTCTCTATCTCTCATCTCTTTCAATTACAAGTCCTTATTTTCTGTATTTGTTATAGTTTATTAATGGTATTTGTCAATAAGACTCGAAAACATTCCAATGCCAATTTTAGATAATAACATATTGGCGCCGTCTGTGGGAAATTATTGACAAACCCTTCGTTTTTTCCTACCCATATATGTTTAAGATGTATGTCAACTCTAAGAAATGGGGGGCAGTGTAGAAAGTAGCTAAACGAATGAAATCGTTCCTCCTTCCACCCCTATGGAGATGGGGGATCTACAAGAAATTTTGATGAGCATAGCTAAAGGCCAAGGTAAATGCAAGATATGGTGAAGTAACTAACACAGATGTTCTAAGATGGTCAAAACAGGCCCATAACAGATCTTATCACGCCATCTAAAAGAGAACCCTATGATAGGAGAGGTGAATGTTGCATCCTAACCCTATAGAGAAAAGCTAATAGCCCATTACAAATGGGTACTGCAGAACCATACAAGGATGAATTCAAGATCATGAAATAAAGGAAGTGGATCATGATAATCTAGATCACATGATGATGGGTCATATAACCCAAGAGCCACCTCATCCCTTTGGACCATAGATCACTATGATGAGCGATCATTCTCCAAAGAAAGGCAAAGTGTATTGGAGAGACTAAGCAGAGGCTCCGTATATAATCAGCTAGGTCCTCGAGAAGTGAGAGGAAGTTATCACAGAGAGCTTAAAGGATCCAAAGAACACTGAGAAGGCTCCGTCAGGTCAAGGACGGGCATGTGAGGGTCAGTACGTGCAGACATCCCAGGAAGAGAGATAAGAACAAAATAGTGGTTGAGCATCCAAAACCGTCATGGCCAAGACAAATACAGATGACTAGTCATGGATGGGCTCGATCCAGTAACTGAAGTATCCTTTGGGGGAAATAACCAAATCAAAAAATTCCTTACACAAAAATTTTATAAAAGGATCTCCATTCACACCTTATATTGTGGATTACCTCACACCTGCTAAGTTCAAGCCACAAGTGGTAACTCCGAAGTATGATGGTAAAACTGATCCAGTGTTACATGTGGAGCAATATCAATCTCATTTTGACATCTACCCTATCCTCAATAAGATGCGTTGTCAAGTATTCTCTGGTACAATCACCCCGTCAGCATAGATTTGGTACAATAACCTACCATGAGGTCAAATATCTAACTTTGAGAAATTTGGCGAACTTGTTCATTAGTAACTACTATTTTGGACCAAGTCGGACAAAAGGGTAGCCCATTTGCTAAATGTTCGCCAAAAAAGTTGGTAAAACTACTCGCTAGTACATCACCCACTTTAATAGTGATAAGGTGGAAATCATTGACTATGAGGAGAAGACAACAATCACTGCATTAATGAGTGACCTTCCAACTGCAAATTTATACAATGCACAAGCTAAGGAGCCATCCAAGATCAATACTGAGTTACTAGACAAAAGCAGGCAAAATTATGAACGTAGAAGAAGCTAGGTCGCTAAAGAGACCAACAAATCCAAGACTGATCTTAACAAGAGCTTGAAGAAGAAATAGAAAAAGGATAGAAAGGTGGAGAAGCCAAAGAGATCTGATGAATACACTCCTCTGATCATTGGTATCCACCATATTCTAGAAGCGATCTGTGGAAGTGGAGACCTGAAATGTCCTGGAAAGATGAAATCTCCTTCAAACCAAAGAGATAAGAGTAAGTACTGTGAGTTCCATAAAGATCACGGTCACAACACTGACAATTGCATAGTCCCTAAAGAATGAGATAGAGAACCTGTCCGAAGAGGAAAATTATCAAAGTTCATGGAAAAGGGAGGCTGAGCAAATCAAAGGGATGAAAAGAACTAAGGAAATGGTCAAAATCCCTTTATAGAAAAGTGGATAACAAAAAAAATAGAGATGACGACTCTAAAGATGATCTGAACCTGACCAGAAGGCCTAAGGAGCCTATGCGTGAGGTAAATATGATCTCTTTGGGGTGTAACTTTATTGAAGGAGGTGACACTAGTAGAGGAGATGAAATAGGGGAGAGGAAAGCCTACCTCAATGAAGCAAAGGCTTGTGTTTGTATTAGGATGATCAGCCTGACTAGTGATTTAGTTACTCACTCGAGGAAAGTAAACAAACATTATTTATTGGAGGATTTATCCACGATGATCTATCAAGAGTGATTTATCCTCATAATGACCTTGTACTTGTCACGATGATGATACACGAAGTAAAGGTGGCTAAAGTTTTGGTTGACAATTGTAGTTCGATCGACGATCTATCTACAACTTTCTTTAGAGGTTCGGTATTGTAAGACATAAATCTTGAAGCTTATTGTAGGCCTCTCATTAGTTTCTCTAGAGAGAAGTTTTACCCCCCGAGAATAATTAGTCTTGAAATAGAGATTAGTGTCTGATCGACCTATCGAGAAGAAAAAATCCATTTCTTCGTCCTAGACAAGAACGTCAACTCAGGGTATTATATTATCTTTGGCAGAGTATGGTGGAAGAAATTCGAAGCAGTCAATTCTAATGTGCATAAATGTTTGAAGTTATCCACTCATTGTAGGGTTTGTGAGGTTAAAAGGATCCAATTTGAAGTTAAAGAGTGATACTATACTTCTACCGACCAGGAAGAATAAAAGAAACAGACCACAACTTAACGGACTGAAATGTTGGATCCATATTACGAGGCATAGCCAGTCAAAGGACAAGGCATATAATAAGTATAATCAATTATCTTGGATGAACACCGAGATAAAATAGCCCAGATCGACTTATCAATGGACCCTACCATCAGGAAAGAGTTGGCAGATTTTCTTAGGCAACGAAAGGACATATTCGCCTGTCATCATGAGGAGATTCCAAAAATTGATCAAGAATTCATATGTCATGAATTCAACATAGTAAAGGATGCTAAGATGATCGTGAAAAAATGACGTGTCTTCAGCCATAAGAAGAACATTATCATACAAAAAGAAGTAGAGAAGTTACAAAAAGCATTTTTCATTGAATATGTCAAATACCCAGATTGACTTTCTAATGCAGTGATGGTCAAGAAAAAGAATAACAATTGGCATATAACTGTTGACTTCACTGACATGAACAAAGCATGCCTGAAGGATCATTATCCTTTGCCCAAGATTAATCAATTGGTCGACGCCACTTCTGGATACGAGCTAATCAGTTTTATAGACGCATACTCAGGATACAACCAGATTAAGATGAAACCCAACGATAAGGAAAAGACTTCATTTGTCATAATTTAAGGTACCTTCTACTACAATGTCATGCCTTTTGGGCTCAAGAATGCTGTAGCAACATACTAAAGGTTGGTAAACAAAGTGTTCGAGAAATCGATCGGCAAAAACATGGAGGTTTACGTTGATGACATGCCCACTAAGAGAAAAATAGCCATCGATCACATCAAGGATTTGGGAAAGTCGTTTGACCAGTTGAAAAAGCATAAAATGAAACTCAACCCAGCGAAATACATCTTTAGAGTACGAGAAGGAATGTTCCTAGGCTTCATAGTTAATCAGAGGAGCATTGAAGCCAATCCAGATAAAATTCTGGCATTGATCAATTTACAGTCTCCAACAAACAAAAATGAAGTAAAAAAGTTAATGGGTAGGGTGGCAGTGCTAAATCGATTTGATTCACGGTCTACCAACAAATGTCTTCCATTCTTTAAGGTGTTGCAAAAATCATTTGAGTGGAATGATGAATGTGAAACTGCTTTCTTAGAACTAAATAAGTACATGGGACCTCTAATTTAGCTTTCATGTCCTATCATGGGAGAAAAACTTTATGATAGGCTAGGTTTCACTGCGGCACGAGTGTCACCTGCGCACCGGTCGTTTTATTATATTTGGCTCACCAGCTCTATACAAAAACCTAAACTTATGACTACACTCAATAAAAGGGAGTATAGCAGCCAAGTTCGGGTATCAAAAATCCACAGAGATGAGTTACTAGAATTTAATTGGTTTAATACTTCTAAAATAAAAGTGTAAAAGATAAATATAAACAAAAGGAAAAAATGCAAAAAGGGAAAGATTAATTTAGGCATGTATTTAAACTAGACTAATAAAAACGGTAAAAACTATAGGTTGCGTCGGATATCCCTCAGCTCATCTTAATGCATATAAATGGTTACATGGTTTTATAGATTCATTACGATTGCGTCTCGTTTCGACAGTTAATTAATTCCAGAGTTGTCACACCCCTAAATTCGCATAAAAGTCTAATAAGATTTTGGCATCAATAAATACCCCAGAAATTATGCACACAAGGTCGTAAGTACGGAGCATACATAATATATCCCATAAAATCTCCTAGGAGTAATAACTAGGACAACGCACTCGAAATAAACCCGTATCTTCCATCATTATAGCAAAGCAATACGATAAACACGAGTCAAGTTCGATACAACACAACCTAGGCTAATTTAACCAGAAAGCATGATAAAAACGCGATAAATCTACACTGGAAAGTATGTAAATAAACGCAATAAATCTAAACTAAAAAGCAAGTAAAAATGCGGTAAATAAAGAAATACAAACATTGGAAACTCAGATGGATAGAGAAGATGGGGGAAAGTGTTCTACACAACCTCGATGGATCAACCCCTCTATATGAGCCAACCCTCGGAGGGAGAAAATGGTACATCCCCAACCTCTCCAAACCCTAGATTCCCTATCTATGGAAAATGATCTATTATTAGAAGATATCTCAAAATACAAACCAAAATTGGTTTATATAGTAAGTTGGAAAAGAAATAAAGGAAAAAGAAAAGAAAAGAATCGAAGCAACAAATATCTAATGCTACCAGTCGACCGCAGCCAGGGGGCGGTCGATCGGTCCCTTTAACTTAAGCCCACTATCTTCGATCAAAGGCAAAAATGAAAAACTCGGTCGATCGACAGCAAGGGTGCGGTCGACCGGTACTCTGTTTTCTGCTATTGTTTGTTCTTCACATGGGAGAAAAGATGCTTTATGGAAATGGCCATATCTTCTACGTCCGAACTCGAAACAATGTGCCATTTACGGACACGTGATGCTAACTTAATGAACTACATATCCGTGAAAATTCCATGAGTTGGAGATGAAGTGCAGATTGACTAAAATGCCCTTTAAGTAGCGTCCGGTGATGAAACTTCTTCGAAAAGCAATGGATCCTCACTTTTAGCATTCCAATACCTACAAAAGCACAATTAACCCTTGCAAAACATACATATGTCCAAATCCGAGGTTATCTGGTTAAAAAACACAAATATAGGCATTAAGAAGGTAAAAGTGCTAGAATGCACAAAGATAAAGGGCACAAATATGCAATATTCGTGACGTATCACTTTACCTATACTTGGTCATATCTGAATCAACAGTTACCTCGGCATTGGCCCGACTAGAAAATGGAGTGCAAAAACCTTTTCATTATATAAACAAGGCATATCAAGGAGTGGAAATCCGATATCCAAGTCTGTAGAAACTAGCACTAGCCCTAATCGAAGCCATGGAGGATGAAATCATACTTCCAAGCCCATACCATTGTAGTCTATATAGACCTACCACTATGACAAGCCATTCACAAACCTAAGAAATTGGGCAAATTAATGGCTTGGGTTGTAGAATTAGGAGAGTATAACATATAGTATGAACTAAGAATGATAGTAAAGGTCTAAGATGTGGTTGATTTCATTACTGAGTTCACATATGACGAAAAGACCGTCGAGTAGACATCTACGAAAAAGAGCTTAGCGGAAAAATGACAAAGAAGACTTTTGTGGAAGAGATCTTAACCCCAAAGTAGACCGAGCAAACTTCTTCTAAAGAGATATACCCATTTCAACCAGACAAGCATACTTATATGAAAGATAACTTAGTGGTAAGATCGACTGACCAGATTATTGACATACTAGAGTCATTGACCAACCAAGAAGAAATTGCTTGAGACTTGGAGCAATTGAGAAAATTGTTTAATTATGGGACCTTCATAGAAGGATATTTGAAAGAAGACCCCCCCTGTCTGGAAAATGTTCATAGACAGTTCATTATGTGACTCTGGCAATAGAGAAGGTTTAATAATTACCATGTCGAATGACATTGACATGGAATATTCTCTTCATTTCCAATTTAAAGCCTCCAATAACGAGCCAGAGTAGAAGGCGATCATAGCAGGGTTTGGCCTATCTTCATCACTGGGTGCCGAGAAGATACAAGTGCACAGTGATTCTCAACTAACAGTGAACCAAGTAATGGGAGTGTACAAGGCAAGAGAGGAGTTCAGGGAGAAATACCTGGACAAAATGCAGAGACTAATAGCAATGTTCCCAGTAGTTAGAGTGGTCAAAACTCTAAGGGTAAAGAATGCCCAAGTAGATGCACTTGCTCGGCTTGCTTCTGCCACAAAAATAGAGATAAAAAGAACAGTTCTAGTGGAAATTACCATGCACTAAACTACCAACAAGGAAATTATCAATACTATTGAATTAGACTTGGGGCCATCATATATGGATCCAATACCAGCCTACCTAAAAAGGCATTATCCCAGTAGAGCCGGAGAAAGAAATGAGACTTTGATACAAAGCAGCGAGGTATGTTCTAAAAGGAAAACTCTTATTTAGTAGAGGATTCATCATTACATTACATTGATGTGTCCATTAGATAGAGGCCAATGACT
The DNA here is from genome assembly GCA_949130495.1 of Sambucus nigra. Classification (NCBI taxonomy): domain Eukaryota; kingdom Viridiplantae; phylum Streptophyta; class Magnoliopsida; order Dipsacales; family Adoxaceae; genus Sambucus; species Sambucus nigra. Next base: position 142,524,985 of record OX422218.1, read on the forward strand.
TAATAATGGAGGTACATGAAGTTTCTTCTGGAGCACATTCAATAAGGAGATCATTGGTCAAGCGAGTGGCCACACAAGGCTAGTACTGGCCCACCATGAAATTAAATTATGCAGATTATGCAAGGTGGTGTGATATGTGCCAGAAATATATCATAATTCATAAAAGACTAGGTCCTTCACTCACCACTATCACATCCCTTTGGTTATTTCCCATATGGGGTATAGACCTGGGCCGCCCTCTACCAAAAATAAGAGGAAGGTTTAAATATCTGGCTATTACAGTGGACTATTTCACCAAATGGGTAGAGGTTAAACCCCCTGGTAAAAATGTCGTATGAAAAGGTCTTTCATTTCATTTTTAAGAACATTATTTATCGTTATGGAATGACATATGCCTTCATCACCGACCAATGCACGTAATTTGATAATCAGGAATTTGAAGATTATTGTATTTGTTCTAAAATCCAGAAACTACATTATTCACCTGATCATCCTCAGTGCAATAGGTAAATAAAGGTAACAAATAAAACTCTACTCGACAGAATGAAGAAAAACTGGACGATACTAAAGGAAACTGGATCAATGAGCTCCAAAGTGTACTATGGGCGTACAAGACAATACCCAGAACAGCTACTGCCAAGACTCCTCACATGTTAACTTTAGAAATAGAGGTAGTGGTCCCAACAGAAATTGGTTTGTCGAGTCCTCAATTTTAACTCACTGAAAAGAAACATCGTCAGAAGTTTAGATTTAGACCTAGTAAAAGAAGTTAGAGAGCATGCAACACTTAGAGTGGCAGTATTCTAACAGAGAACCGCTCGATTTTACAACAAAAGAGTGAAGTCGAGCACTTTGAAGGAAGGAGACTACAGACTAAAAAAATCCTTCAGAAAGTAAATAAGTTGGAGCCAAACTCTCATGGTTCATACCGAATTTTAGTTGTTATTCGATCGAAAAATTACTGAATTAAAACATTATAAGGGGAACAGTTCAAGAACCCTTGGAATGTTGAACACCAGAGGAAGTATGACTAATAATCACAAAAATGTAAAGTCTTTTAATTCAAAGTCTTTTCATTTCCCTATAATCCATTTTCAGCGATCAATAAAAATTGTTAATTTTATTTATTCTTTTTGTTTTTTATTCGTCGGTATGGGAGATGTGCTAAAAAATTAAAGCGTTTAAAAGACAAAGTCATTTTTAGCCATATGCATGCATATAATAACAAACTTCATGTATGACCCCATAAGTTCAAGAACAAGAAGTTCCAAATTTCATACATGGTCTCACCCTAGGGCAGGCCAAAAATAAGAAGTTTACCAAACCATATTAAGGAAATCAGTTGTCGTCAGTCATACGGATGATAAGGTCCAGCCATAACTGGCTAAATGCAAGGATAAATCTTAACACATTTGGTCGTCTCTAGTAACTAACGTTAACGCTTGGTCAAGATGATAAGATCTGTATGTACGACCAATAATCTGGATTACACATTAGTAGAACCTAAGAGAGGGCAACTCAGGTTTGTCTAACTTCGGTAACTAGTAAGGCAGATTAGTCAGGCAATAACCAACCATATAATCATAAGACTAAACTATTAGTAGACCCTTTATAAATAACTAACAGTCAAAAATTTAACACAGAAGAAAGAAAGATGTACATTTTCACTATAACATGAAAAATTATTACAAAGTAAACAAAATGAAAATACAATAGGTCAAGGTTGCTTACGTGGTTCATTCTCAAAACTAGCTGAAGGTAAACCCAATGCATAAGGGATGATGGTCTTCCTAAGGCCTCTAAACCTTATTTGATGGCTAGAACTCTCCCTATACATTAGATGCAATGTTCGATGAAGTTATTTATCTCCATACAATTCATAATCTCCAAGGTATTCTCTAATTAAGCTTTTGGGGATGGCATCTAGAGGAATCCAAGAAACATCCACTTTGAAAGGAGGATTGGGGAGTTCTGGACATCTCGAGTCATGCCAATACCATGGATCATTATCCTTGGGCACCTTCATCACAGTAAGGGCATTGAGCGAACCATGTTTATACTTGATCTTATGAGCTTGATCAAGTTTTGTACCATATGTATCATAACCATCCATTAAGACAACATGAGGTTGTTTATGGAATTGATGTGTAAGGTGGTCTAGCTTCTCATTCAACCTCTTGATGGTGGACAATTAGTTCTTTATGGTCATAGTCTGGTCCAAAATGATCTTCATGGTCCATTATTCATCCACTATTTGTAAAACATCTCCCTGATACCGAGAAGCTTGACCCTTGGATATATTTATTTGCTCTAATTTCTCCCTCAAGCGAGCATTCTCCTCTTCTAAAAAGGAAACACCTTCATTTGGTCAGCAGGACCTATCTTCTTGAGACACTTAAGATCAAGGCATAAGACATTACTCTTTTTCTCGAGCAGCATGGAAACCTCACTGGTACTCTTCATCTTTGAGTTGAGAACGAACTCTTTCTTGGAGTAAGATGATGACAAAGAAACTAAATTCTGATCAATTCCATCGCTCCACTACAGGTCGGCTAGTTTCTTTTCATAGCCAGTATAAATGTTAGATATAATTTCCTAATAGCTTTATTGAGAATCACTTCATGAGAAGTAATGTTATTTGCCACTGCCAGATAAAAAAGGAGACGCGAACTTAAATTTGCTTCCTTGGCATGAGTAGATACATCTTGGCCGAGTAACTCCACAAGCTTATTCTCATCCATCTCGTCATGAACAGTGCCAAATATATGATTATGCCTCTCTTTAAAATCACTTTGGACGACTAGTACTCCAGTCTGGCATTAAACTAAAAAATAGGTGGTCGGATATGAGTATTCGTCAAGAAAAGGAACTTGCAAGACTTTGACCAAGATAACAATATGAGAAACAAAAAATTCATTTTATTATAACAGAGAAAAAAGATACATCAAGGTAACACATTGAAGAAAACAAAAAGAACAAAATAAAGTATGGAACTCCTAACTACAGGGAATCGTCTCCTACCTTTTCATTGTCGGCATCAACGTCGCCTTCTGCTCGCTCAGCGACCACTAGCTACTCATTGGCTATAGACTTACCAACCTCTTCATCATCATCCATGTCCTCATCTTTTTGGGGACGAGTCCCAAGATTATGCAAATGAAAAGGTTTTAATCCTTCATCAAGCATCCCAGTTATCTTTAAAGGATGACTTCTTCAGATAATCAATTTTTATAGAGTCATGAGAAAATGCTTTATCCCAGCTCTTGGCGAAGCCATCCTTTTTAGCCTTGGAAACAAAAGCTAAATATTATTTGGCCTTAGTCTCTACAGTAACCTTGGCAACAATAACCTATTGTTTAGCAGTATCTGCTTCCTGTTTAGCAGTATCTGCTTCCTGTTTAGCAGCCTTCACTATGTTATTAAACACTAGTTTCTCTTCGTATAATTTTTTAACTCTCTTATTCACCTTCAACTTCAACTTCTCAGCCAATAAAGATTCATTGGCTTGATGAGCTCCCTCCAAGGACTTGCGCAACTAATCAAAGGTGACTTCAACGTCAGGAGAGGACTCCTTCATCTTATTATTCCTCCTCAGCAGCTAGTCATAATCAATCAGAAATTGCAAAATCAATAATCATAGGGAGGATATTAATAGATAGAATGGAGAAGGCATAAATCAAAACCAAGTAATAAACGAATAACTTATAAGGCCTATATTATGATTTGTGTAACAACCCGTCCTTTTGGAGTTAATTAAATCCCATAATTAAGTATAAATTGGAATTTGGAGAATTTCCCGGAATGGTAATTTTTGGGATTTTTAAGGATTTGATGATTATCGATAGGGGATATATTTACTTTTGGGGTTAAGTAAATATGTCGAGGTATTTTAATTATATGTCGTTGTTGAGTAAAGTGACACGAGGTGAGATTTAAATTTGAAAACCCTCATTAAGTCGTGTGGGGTTAAAATAGTGAGTTGCGGTCAAGTACCTCGAATGGAAATTTTGACTGCTCCATGAGTCTCGGAATGGCTGAGATAGTCGGAAAAGAGTGTCCGATTGTCGAAAATGAGTTTCGAGAAATTTTAGAGTTAAAATGGCTCGTAATTGAGTAAACGAGTCATTTTTGGGTTTTAAGGGGTTAAACCCTTTTCTCCTTATAAAAGGAGGGGGAGAGGGAGAAAATAGAAAGAAACAAGAAAGAAAAGAGAGAGAAGAGAGAGAAGAGGAAGAAAAGAGGAGAAAAGGGGAGATTCCGACCAACCTCCACGGGATTCGGCTCGAGGTCGTCGGATTATATCCACGAGGCAGGTGTTTACTTGATTTATTTACTTTTTGCATAAATATCTCATACCGTAGTTTGGTATAAACAAACCCTAAATATTTGGGGTTGGGTTTTCGTGGATAAAACGGGTTTTCGGGAGTTAAAACGAATAAACCCCTATAATTTCATAATTGGAGAAACTTAGAAATTAATCGAAATAAATTGGTGTTTTAGGGTTCTAGGATGTTTAAAACCCTTAATATATGTTTATTTGTAGTTCGTTGAGGTTGTAGGACGTTGGGTGAGGCGACAAAAGCTTGGGAGAAGCTTTAATGGCCGAAACCGTCTCAGAGAAGACGATGAATAGTGACCCGCATCTTTCCAAATCGATTCGTCCTTGATGCAAATCGATTCGGCTCCTGGGCAAAGAATAAAAATTGTAGATCTTTTTACTGCGGTCGCGTGGTCGTCAACCGCGTATTTTTCTGGTTTTTTTTGGATTTATAGTGATTTTTCTACGAAAAGCTGTCCGATATCAAAGTCGTTAGTTAGAACTTATTGGAGATAAATATTCGGGGTTATCAAATGGAGTGTTAGGACCGCTAAAGAACTTGAGGAGATATGAAAACTTTGGGTTTGTAGGAATAAATCCATGTTATGATTTAAATGGAGATTGGATTGAGTTTTGGGTATTTTTTAGATTGAAAAAATTGCCCAAACAGTGCCCCTCGAACAGGCCGAATCGATTCGCCTAAGGGGGTCTTTGATTTTGCAGTGGTCTGAATCGATTCAGATTTAGACCGAATTGATTCACCTTTAAGGACCTTCTTGCATAACACTTTCCGAATTGATTCGGATTGGGGGCCTAATCGATTCGCCTACCCGAATCGATTCGCAATTGGGGCGAATCGATTCGCTTTGGTCAGATTTGCCAGTTTCTCCTCTGAAGAGTATATGGAGTTAAATTACAATTTGGGGACTTATATGGGGGACCCTAGTTATGATATAGGGACTCTTAAATGATGGTTTTGTGGGTTAGTAAACCTTTAAATGAAAAAAAAGGCCTTGGATTGGGGTAGGGCATAATACGGGGAACGAACATAGTTAACGTTCGGGACGAACAGAATTTGAAAGAGAGAGTTCGGCTATCATTGAGCATAAGTATGTATGTGTTTGAATGTATGTGAGTTGAATACATCTTGGTGAAACCTAGGAAATGATTTCTAGGGATTAATATCTTTGGGATTAATGGTCATCGCTAGATGTAATTGGCAATTATGGCCATAAAGTATATATATGATACGATGTAGATGACATATATATCATATATTCATCCACGAATATATATATATATATATATATACTATGTGATTAAAGTATATATATGATATGATGTAGATGACTTTTGAAAATGTAAAGATAAATGATTTTCATAAATAATAATTTATGGATACACACCTCTCTAAATCGCTATCATAAGGGAAGTTGCGTGCGTATGGTGAAGCCCCCTGGCTAATGAATGTAGGGTGGATATATTCCTATAGGCCATATGAGCGATTATATATTTTATGCGCTGGTTAGGTGATTCTGGGTGTGGTCATGACTATATCGCAGGCATATGGCCGCTTCCCGACGATTTGTTAGGTTCCCAGGTTGTCTTGTTTGATAGGCCCTGGAAGATGATAACCATTTAGGGGCGCGTCCAGTGGGGAAACCCGGAGGGATGGTCTTAGATATGTTAAAGCAATTTATGATAATAAATTGGCTTTAAATACATTTCCTGGATATAAGAAGGGAGATGGGATAAACGGTTTGGCTTCGGATACATTTCCCGGATGGAAGAAGGGAAATGGAAGCATGTGATATGGTAAAAGCATTTTTATGATAATAAAAATGGCTTTTAAATACATTTCCTGGATGTAAGAAGGGAAATGGGATGTTGTAAAATGGAAAAGCATTTTTATGTTAATAAAACTGGCTTTTAAAAAGTTATATGATATGTTAAAGCAATTCATGCTAATGAGTTGGCTTTTAAATACATTTCCTGGATATAAGAAATGAAATGGAAAGTTTTGAGATAAAAATGATAAGTATTGGTAAATACTTTGTATATGAATCCTCAGTCCGGGAGATAGATCCGGATGTGTATTATAAAGATGAAATTAAATTTGGTAAACCTCAGTACGGGAGATAGTATCCGGATGTATATTGTAAGATGTATATAAAAAAGAATATGATTTGTATATTAATACATTAGTTTTGTACTACGGGCCTAATGGATCTCTACCATTAACCCTGCCAAGTAGTAGTGTATCGGGGGGTTCCTTGTTTGGATTTCGCTTCGCGAGACACCCCACGCACGAACTTAGCGCAGCGTTGAGAATGGAAAGAAGTTTAGCCCTTAGTACTCGGGCGGTATAGGTTTCTAGTAGTCGGGTGAATTAGACTAGTTAGGCGGGATAGCTTGACTAGGGTATTTTGTTAGGAAGAGTTAAGTGTGCACTACTAGAAGAGAGGTGAGGGGTATCTAATGGGAGTGCGATACCGAACTTAAATATGAGAAAACCTGTTTCTAAAAATAAAGCATTTATGCACTTGCAAAATATTGTCAAACTCGGGCTCTGACCCGTTCATCTACTTTTCCTTTCTTGCTATATATATATAGGTGTCCAGACACAGGGACGCCTGGATGATACTCCTATATATATATATATATATATATATATATATATATATATATATATATAGGTGTCCAGACACAGGGACGCCTGGATGATACTCCTTTCGAGTCAGACGTCTGCTGCAGCAGCTGTGGATGCGTGCAGGTTCTCGATAGACACTTCCATTCTTGTATTCTAGATAGGAGGTATTGTAAACACATTCGGGTTAATAACCCAATTGCACTAATTTATTCTTTTAGTACAGCATTCGATTTATGGTTGTATATTTTGACCGAGTGTTCGGTTATTTTATTTCATTTCAGTTTTATTTACGTAAAACTATGTGGATGTTTTAATATTGTAGTTGTTAAAAAGAGTAGTTAAGTAAAATTTTGACGCCAGCCTAATAGGTTATTAGTAATTAGATGGATTTTCGATAGTGATGCTAAGAATGATCCATATGAGACTCCTGTTTTAATTTGATATAGGAGTGATCTCCCGGTATTTTATTAGGCGAGGTGTCACATATGGTATCAGAGCATCAGGTTCTAGTGTCCTTAGGAATCTGTGCGGACGTACTACGCTTTCAACGTTGCTCTCGATTTGATATAGAGCCTCAGGATTAGGATTGTTGATTTCTCTTATGAGATTTCGTTCTCCTGCCATATTATAAGATTATAAAAATCTTTTGCGCGCTCGTTTAAGATTCGTGTGCGAGGCTTGGATGACAGCAGGAGGTGAGGCTTAGCTGGAGCAGCTGGTAAAAGTCGGGAATGAGGACTGTAGTAGAGGTCACTTCCTTTGAAGTGTTTGCTAAGGATTGTCTCAACGACTACTAAAGTATAGTAGTTATGAGTACCGTCGTACCGCCGTAGTAGAGTGTGGTACTAAAGTTTAATTTCCCAATGAAGTAAGGATTCGAAAAGGGATCTTACGAATATTTTTAATCGTGAGTCCCCGTGATTCAGCAAGAATGAGAAGAGTGTTGTTTTGGCTTATTCACGAAAGGTTCGGTCAGAGGCCGGCAGTGGATAAAGGCGAAATTGTTGTTATGAGTTTTACCTCAATGAAGGAGTTATATTTAGTGTGACTAGATAAAGTCGCGGTGTTTTTTAGCCCTAGACTCGTGTGCGTAATTTGAGTTGTGGCGGTATCGATAACATTATATCATGTATGCCTATGTGTTTTCCGCGGTAGCGAAGTTTAATTTGCCTTCACTCGCCATAAAGGCGGGTGTTGATATTTTAAATCTATATATGTATATGGCTTGTGATACTCGTTTTATATGTTTATACGAGTATGGTAATATGGTGAGTATATAATGTTATTGGTTGTTCGGAGCGATGGCAGGCTAATGATGGCAAGACTATCGTGTCCGCGATTCGTGGAGGGAACAGGTTGTTGTTGCGATATCTCACCTGGATACAGGTTGAGTTTGCCTTTATTGTTATGGTTAAATGGAACCTCAATGAGATAAGGCTTTATTATTATGATGTGAGTACGTGGCGACCTTATCTATAGGATTTAAGACCCGCAGGACTTATTTGTTGAGCTGTAAGTTTAAGCTCATTATTGTTTGCGCTGAGACTAAGTGTAGTGCGATGCGCTTAGTGGTGTGACTCCTAGTTAGAGATAGGATTTTAGACCACCCTTTTGTTGGAAAAGGGGATAGGGTTATCCCGATTACATGTTTCAAATAATGGACCTCCATGACCGACAAAGTTAAGTAGGAGTGTGTAGAGGGGTTCCTTGTTTGGATTTCGCTTTGCGAGACGCTCCACACATGAATCTTAACGGCGTCGGGAGTGGAGAGATGTTATAGGATGCAAGGATGTGGGTTTTGTTGATAAATCTTATAGTGTGGATGAACCACTATAGACTATGAGCCATGTGATGATGGTATGTTTATGGAAATGTTGTGCTATGGAAAAGCACTAAAGTGGTCCTCTCGCCACAGGTGGGTGGGTGAAGTAGGACTTAGAGAAATTAATTTGAGGATTATGGCTAGGCCTTAGTGAAAAGGAAAAATTTTGAGAAAGTATACTTTGGGTACGATGTACGTAGTGCTCTTTCAGAGAGTTGGGCACTTTGATTAGTTACATTTTCCTTTCGTATGGGCAGAAGGATAGAATAGTAGAAATGTGTTCGTAGGTTAGCGTGGTAGGATTTAGGACGTCCCGCTGGTGTGCCTTAGGTTTCTATATCTCGATGACCAACAACGCAAGGGAGTAGTGTAACGGGAAGGTCCTTGTTTGGATTTCGCTTTTGCGAGACGTCCCACGCATGAAACCAAGCAAATGTAGGAAGTTAAGAGAGGCCTTGGGCACTAGGGATATACTTAGGATTATACTTGTTTCGCGTAGGTAGGGTAACGCTTAGATCGTAGCATTATTAGGATGTAAGTTTAGTAGAGTTAGTGGCACCGAGGTTAGGAGAATTGAATTTCTCGGGTTGGGAGGACCCCTGTGTGAGTATTACACCGAGGAAAGGAGACCCCTATTTAGAGAGAGTGATACGTGTCAGACGTTCATAATTATTGTGCAGATGTGCACGGGTTAAAAAGGTGTATGGGCACCTTAGTAAGTTGGTTTATATACCGCCTGAAATAGGAAAGGCGTAGTATATAAAGTTGAAGATTATGCCGTGAGGCACTATAGATGATGGGTACAATGTGATGTTATTAGAGTCACTTTACGATTGTGGTAGTCGTATAGTATATGGATTAGGAACCGTTGGGTTAATGTCGTTCCCTTTGAGGTATTAGGATTTGGAGTGATCCTAGGATTGGTGGTGTAGGTTGTATCTGAATTTTGATGACGAAATTCCATTGTAAGGGGGGGGGGGGGAGTATAGCAACCCGTCCTTTTGGAGATAATTAAATCCCATAATTAAGTATAAATTGGAATTTGGAGAATTTCCCGGAATGGTAATTTTTGGGATTTTTAAGGATTTGATGATTATTGATAGGTGATATATTTACTTTTGGGTTAAGCAAATATGTCGAGGTATTTTAATTATATGTCGCTGTTGAGTAAAGAGACACGAGGTGAGATTTAAATTGGAAAACCCGGATTAAGTTGTGTGGGGTTAAAATAGTGAGTTGCAGTCAAGTACCCTGGATGGAAATTTTGACTGCGCCATGAGTCTCAGAATGGCCGAGATAGTCGAAAAAGAGTGTCCGATTGTCAAAAATGAGTTTCGAGAAATTTATAGTTAAAATGGATCGTAATTGAGTAAGCGAGTCGTTTTTGGGTTTTAAGGGGTTAAACCATTTTCTCCTTATAAAAGGAGGGAGAGAGGGAGAAAAGAGAAAGAAAAAAGAAAGAAAAGAGAGAGAAGAGAGAGAGGAGGAAGAAAAGAGGAGAAAAGGGGATATTCCGGCCAACCTCCGCGGGATTCGGCTCGAAGTCATCGGATTATATCCACGAGGCAAGTGTTTAATTGCTTTATTTACTTTTTTCATAAATATCTCATACCTTAGTTTGGTATAAACAAACCCTAAAGATTTTGGGTTGGGTTTTTGTGGATAAAACGGGTTTTCGAGAGTTAAAACGAATAAACCCCTATAATTTCATAATTGGAGAAACTTAGAAATTAATCGAAATAAATTGGTGTTTTAGGGTTCAAGGATGTTTAGAACCCCTAATATATGTGTATTTGTAGTTGGTTGATGTTGTAGGACGTTGGGTGAGGCGACAAAATCTTGGGAGAAGCTTTAATGGCCGAAACCGTCTCGGCGAAGACGATGAATAGTGACCTGCGTCTTTCCGAATCGATTCAGACTTGATATGGATCGATTCGGCTCCTGGTCAAAGAATAAAAATTGTAGATCTTTTCGATTCGGTCACGTGGTCACCTATCGCGTATTTTTCTGATTTTTTTTGGATTTAAAGTGATTTTTCTACGAAAAGCTGTCCGATATCGAAATCGTTAGTTAGAACTTATTGGAGATAAATATTAGGGGTTCTCAAATGGTGTGTTAGGACCTCTAAAGAACATGAGGAGATATGAAAACTTTGGGTTTGTAGGAATAAATCCAAGTTATGATTTAAATGGAGATTGGATTGAGTTTGGGGTATTTTTGAGATTGAAAAAAATTGCCCAAACAGTGCCCCTCGAACAAGCCGAATCGATTCGGGTCTAGGCCGAATCGATTCGCCTAAGGGGATCTGTGATTCTGCAGTGGGCCGAATCGATTCAGATTTAGACCGAATCAATTCGCCATTAAGGACCTTCTTGCATAACACTTTCCGAATCGATTCGGATTGGGGGCCGAATCGATTCGCCTACCCGAATCGATTCACAATTCTGGCGAATCGATTCGCTTTGGTCAGATTTGCCAGTTTTCTCCTCTTAAGAGTATATGGAGTTAAATTACAATTTGGGGACTTATATGGGGGACCCTAGTTATGATATCGGGACTCCTAAATGGTGGTTTTGAGGGTTAGTAAACCTTTAAATGAAAGAAAAGGCCTTGGATTGGGGTAGGGCATAATACGGGGAACGAACATAGTTAACGTTCGGGACGAACAGAATTTGGAAGAGAGTTCGGCTATAATTGAGCATAAGTATGTATGTGTTTGAATGTATGTGAGTTCAAAACATCTTGGTGAAACCTAGGAAATGATTTCTAGGGATTTATATCTTTGGGATTAATGATCATCGCTAGATGTAATTGGCAATTATGGCCATATATATATATATATATATATATATATATATATATATATATATATATATATACTATGTGATTAAAGTATATATATGATATGATGTAGATGACTTTTGGAAATGTAAAGATAAATGTCTTCAAAATGGAAAGATAAATGATTTTCATAAAAAATAATTTATGGATACACACCTCTCGAAATCGCTATCATAAGGGAAGCTGCGTGCGTATGGTGAAGCCCCCTGGCTAATGAATGCAGGGTGGATATAGTCCTATAGGACATATGAGCGATTATATATTTTCTGCACTGGTTAGGTGATTCTGGGTGTGGTCATGACTATCCCGCAAGCATATGGCCACTTCCCGATGATTTGTTAGGTTCCCAGGTTATCTTGTTTGATAGGCCCTGGAAGATGATAGCCATTTAGGGGCACGTCCAGTGGGGAATCCCAAAGGGACGGTCTTAGATATGTTAAAGCAATTTATGATAATAAATTGGCTTTAAATATATTTCCTGGATATAAGAAGGGAAATGGGATAAACGGTTTGGCTTCGGATACATTTCCCGAATGGAAGAAGGGAAATGGAAGCATGTGATATGGTAAAAGCATTTTTATGATAATAAAAATGGCTTTTAAATACATTTCCTGGATGTAAGAAGGGAAATGGGATGTTATAAAATGGAAAAGCATTTTTATGTTAATAAAACTGGCTTTTAAAAAGTTATATGATATGTTAAAGCAATTCATGCTAATGAGTTGGCTTTTAAATACATTTCCTGGATATAAGAAATGAAATGGAAAGTTTTGAGATAAAAATGATAAGTATTGGTAAATACTTTGTATATGAATCCTCAGTCCGGGAGATAGATCCGGATGTGTATTATAAAGATGAAATTAAATTTGGTAAACCTCAGTCCGGGAGATAGTATCCGGATGTATATTGTAAGATGTATATAAAAAAGAATATGATTTGTATATTAATACATTAGTTTTGTACTACGGGCCTAATGGATCTCTACCATTAACCCTGCCAAGTAGTAGTGTATCGGGGGGGTTCCTTGTTTGGATTTCGCTTCGAGAGACACCCCACGCACGAACTTAGCGCAGCGTTGAGAATGGAGAGAAGTTTAGCCCTTAGTACTCGGGCGGTATAGGTTTCTAGTAGTCGGGTGAATTAGACTAGTTAGGCGGGATAGCTTGACTAGGGTATTTTGTTAGGAAGAGTTAGGTGTGCACTACTAGAAGAGAGGTGAGGGGTATCTAATGGGAGTGCGATACCGAACTTAAATATGAGAAAACCTTTTTCTAAAAATAAAGCATTTATGCACTTGCAAAATATTGTCAAACTCGGGCTCTGACCCGTTCATCTACTTTTCCTTTCTTGCTATATATATATATATATATATATATAGGTGTCCAGACACAGGGACGCCTGGATGATACTCCTTTCGAGTCAGACGTCTGCTGCAGCAGCTGTGGATGCGTTCAGGTTCTCGATAGACGCTTCCATTCTTGTATTCTAGATAGGAGGTATTGTAAACACATTCGGGTTAATAGCCCAATTGCACTTATTTATTCTTTTAGTACAGCATTCGATTTATGGTTGTATATTTTGACCGAGTGTTCGGTTATTTTATTTTATTTCAGTTTTATTTACGTAAAACTGTGTGGATGTTTTAATATTGTAGTTGTTAAAAAGAGTAGTTAAGTAAAATTTTGACGCCGGCCTAATAGGTTATTAGTAATTAAATGGATTTTTGACAGTAATTCTAAGAATGATCCATACGAGACTCCTGTTTTAATTTGATATAGGAGTGATCACCCGGTATTTTATTAGGCGGGGTGTCACAATTTGCTTTATCAAGCAACCTTGAATGGGATAGAGAAGACACAGCTGCATTATCTGGAGGAGGTTTCTTGCTCACCACGGGCCACGCTGGAGGAGGCAACCTAGCCCCAGCAAGAAGATTAGGAATCTTTCGTTTCACCATATCTGAGGAAGAGATGTTACTTGACACCAGGTCAAAATCCAAAGACTCAAATGAGAAAGAGGTTCTTTTTATAGATAAATTATCTCCCACTATACGAGAAGACTCAGAACTAGATCCTGAGGAGTTATAGGTGGAGGATGCGGGGTGGTCTAAACAAATAGGGGCTGAGGGTATTTCCTCATTTAGTTTGGCTACAAAAGAAGTTTTGGTATATGGTAATCGAGCAAAATCGAGGCGGGCCTAAAATGGTCTTTAGTACCAGGTATTTTCTAAATCTATCAAACGATTTCCAAATCAGAAAAATTGACCTCGAAAGTGCGAGGGATTTCCTTCTTACTCTTCTCTGCAAAATAGAAACTAGAGATACACAATCAACTATAGAAGTAAAGCAAAACTTGAAGAAACATTTGAAATGTGTGTTCGTGTGTCAACCAATTCCTTTGCCTTTTAAAAGGAAGCTCGAACTGCTGTATACGGCACCCTCGGGAAGAGGGGCAAACTGCCAATCTTCATAATCAACTCATGATACTAATAATCCTTATTGGAATCAGGTAAATTCACAACCAAAGCTATGTTATACTTCCTTGCCTTTAATTAATAAATATTCTCATTAGTGGTGCCTTAGTGGTAACACTACATTAATTATTTTAACCCAATATGTGTCCCATATTATTCATTAATGCGGTGGACTCCATTAATTATTCTTCAAGTGTTTGGAGCAACTTGGATAGTAACCACATCAAAGTGCTAGCAAAACTCCAAAAATAAACAATTGGGGATAAAATGTAAACACACGTAGCAATAAAGATAGTGGGTAACCAATGACCCTCCACCAAAGTGCAGAGGTCACAAGCCCCACTCAGCAACTTAATTTTTACCCATGTAAAACTTTTGTGGGTAACCCTAAAAATCTCTAATGAAATCTCATCAACAGTATAAACCATATTTCGACAAAGAATTACAAAGGGGAAAGGATAAGGAGTTCTTACAGCAAAAGGGAAGAACACGACTCTCACAAATGGTAAAAAAAATTAGAGAGGAAGAAATGGATTTTTAAATAAAGGGTGAAATGAGAAGAGGCTAGATGATGTATCTTCAGTTTCCCAGAGGTGATATGATTAAAAGTATCTATCATTTCATTATGACGGCGGTTCATTACCCAACGTGCTTTACTATCTGTGTACCCCCTGACAAGTCGTGATTTTTTCCCTTATTTACAAGATTTCCACTGCACCAATAGCAAAAATTTACCATAAATGCTAACTTTTAGAAACCAGTTTCCAACCAAGTGCCTCAACATCCAAAGCTATAACCAAAGGTTTCGACCAAGTCTCTATGTAACCGATCAACTCCTACTAGTTAGTACTCCATCCATTCATTCCATAAACCTGGACACTCTAAAGATCTTATGCTTCGAACAAGCTACTGATCATTGCACTCATGAATAAGGTAATTGGGGCTTTTATTGTACTATAAATCCATAATGTGACATGGACCAATAGTAGTGTGACACCTATCGTATAAAATGCCCTTCAAACATAGTCGACACATCATTTCTTTAGTTGGCTCAGTGTTTCACTTGGTTACCAGCGATTAATGTTATCAAGCATGTGTGAGCCACACGTGGGAATATGTACAGTCTTATTATACATATACATGGGTTAATTCTTTGAACTAACTTTGATTAGCTCATTATTGGTTGTCACCTAGAATATAGAAAGGTGTAACTGCCTGATATATAAAGGCATTCCATCTCTTCCTCTTATCTCTCCCTCTATAAATGGCACTCCATATCACATGACAAGAGAATGAAAAAAAGGGCTAAACACAAAACCCTAAAAAGATTATTGAGAGCTTGTACCTATTCCTAATATAACACAACAATGCACCTGTGGATGTAGGCACCTTTTTGGGATGAACCACATTAATATCTTATCTCATTCTCTATCTCTCACATCCAAGACATTATTTTCTTAATTTGTTATAGTTTATTATTGCTATTTATCAGTTAAGTCTCAAAAACATCCCAGTACCAATTTTAGACAAAAATAATGAGTACTGTATTTTTGAAAATTAATTTTAAATAAAGTAATATGAACACATAAAATGACAAGAAGTAATATAAAAGGTGTAGAATCAATCAGTTGGAAATATAAGTCTTGAAATGACAAAAATTATGTTTTAGTGCAAAAGGTCATTTTATAAACTAGCTGGACCTATGAGTAAACTTTTCAAACTAAAGACTCTAGTTAAAAGAATAGGATTTTATGTGGTGAAAACTCATATTTTGCAAAATAAAGATGAAAAGAAGCATTTTGGAAAAGTACACAAAATGCAAGTTTACAAGTGTTCATGATTAGTGAAAAGCACAATAAAACGTTTATATAGATATTTGGACTTAAAGGTTAAGTTTCACAAGATATGGTGATTAAAGTTGTTTTCACAAGAAGAAATACCAAGTCTAAGGTATAATGAAAATGAACTTTTTATAAAGTTTGAAACTTGGAAGTAAAGTGTGTTGGGACTTGTCTTGTTTTGAGTATTTGGCCTCATCGGTCGGTAAAATGGAAATAAAGGAAAAAGAGTTAAAAGTGAATAAGAAAGAAAGAAAGGAAAAAGGGTTACAAAGATGTAACAAGAAAAGGAATTGGGTGATAACTGGGATATTTAGGAAGATACCAGAGCCCTAGGGTGCATCTTAATGCTTATACCTCGATCAACTGGTCAGTAGTATATTCTAGCATGGTGGGAGTCAGTGAAAGGTCGTACAACACTCATGGATTTGTACCTAATTAAGAAAGTAAAAAGAAGATTTTGAGCACGACGCTCGTTAATGTAAATGCAAGTTTATTAAACAAGTTGGAAAAATGAGAAAGTATGTTAACTATTAAATTGGCAGGGTATAGTTATTGTTAAAAGAAAGATTAAGTGTGAATGGCTTTATCACCTTAGTTACATAGTTAAAACGTCAATTGCATATCACGTTGCATTTTTCATGAGAACACTTAGTCAAATGATGGATGATTTCTTAATTGCTAAAATATACTTTATGTGTATAAATATTCTTTGTACGTATTACTCTGCTAGTATTTCTCTTACTGGGCGCATGCTCATAGCCTACCATTTTCCAAACCCCCTTAGGTACTTCGAGAAAAGATAAAGGTAAGGAAGGATTTATGCCCCAGTAGAGCTATGTTTACTATTTACTTTGAATGTGTTATCTAAATGGAACTTTGACTATGTTATTTGGAACTATTTTGAAGCAGTTTGAATTTTGTTTGTAATAAGACATGATGATGGGGACTTTCTTAAATCGCTAATTATCTTATGTAGTTAGAAAAATTCTTTTATTTTAACTGTTCTTATGAATTTCATAAGCTGGGCATCATTTCATTAATTAAATTAAATGGATTTTATGACACAAAAATGTAAAAGTAAGGTTTTACTTTAAAAGAGGAGTTTCTCAAATGAAATAAAAGTATTAAAGATTTTTCGCAATTGACCTCTGAAATCGGGGCATCACAACTTGGTACTAGAGCATAGGTTACATGTGTCGGAGAGTACATTTAAATTTTGTTTTTATTTTCATAATATTTTCTATATTCTATCAACAATAATGTATTAGTTCATTTTGGTTACACTGAGGCCAAGTGACTCTTGGTTATTAGAACATGATTTGACCATTTGAGGTTCGGGTTTAAGCTTCAATGATAATCCGTAAAATGACTTTGAGATTTTACAAATGTTTACACGACTAAGGCATCAATACGATGGGGTTTCTCACATTAATTAAAAACAAGTTAAGATTATAGAATGTCATGTCATCGGTGGTTGTCCATGAGATTAATAATGGTATTGAAAGTTTTTAGTGTCAAGGGCATGTGACACAAATAGAATGATTCAGGTGGACTCTTGGGAAAAAATGTTAATATAAGGATCCAACACGAAAAGTGTTTTAATTTAAAACAAAATTTTTAATAGTTAATCATGTCTATAGTAGTGTATATATCTTAATTACTTGGAATGAGGTTAGGTATGTGACATAAGAACAATAACGGTCTCTAGTCATTATAAATCCGTATAGTGTGTTGATACGTGAAGACACACTCATTTTAATTCTAACAAGTATTGGGAAAATATTAGTTTTGTTCTTAGGTGGAATGATTGAGTTTCATAGGAGACATACGATAATTTGTAGAGAGTTTAGTATACAAAGGTAAGGTGTGCATTACCCTGTGGAGAAAATTTTGTGAATATTTGAGCTGAAACAAATGATTTGTACTAATGAATAGGTGAAATAAAATTGTGTCAAGACTTAAGGAAAGGCTTTTGAACAATTGTAGTCATTAACAGGTAGAGTTGTGATCACCGTTTAATGGTTGGACATTTCTATTAGTGCCTTAGTTTAGTGGGGAACAACTTAACACGATATCTTGCACATATATAAGAATCTACTACTCATAGGCTAGCTGTAGGAGTTTGTAATATAACAGCACGAGTTAGGCCCATTTGTCAAGCCAACATACACGTAAAGTAAGCCGGGCCTTGGGTATAGATTCACTCCTTGGATAGACTTTGAGATAGGTTGGTTTGATTAATATAATGATTGATGCTAGTAGATATGATTGGAGAAAAATATATTATTGTGATGTTTAGGTTTATAAAATCCCAAAAAATAAAGGTGGGTTAGTACAAGTTGCCATATAGCCCTGGCAAAGTAATAACGACAATAACTTAATGGAAATAGTATCCTAAGTAATTTAAGTTAATCCTAATACAGTAAAGGTCGATAATGGTGCTTAGTGGGAAAGTATTAGTGGTATCTTAGGTTAATGATTGTAAGTTCAAGTATGTACTCTTGAGATTAGAGAGTTAAAACATGCGATATTCATAGGTGCTAATGGAAAATTATTAGTATTCATTTTATTTTGTAGCCTACCATGATCATTAAAAATAAATGGGTAGGTGTGAACTCTAAGGAGGGAAGCACCATAGTGATTTACGATAACATCCTTTTCTTCTAAAACTTATCTTGTCACCGTTCGACTTTGGACGATGGTTTGGGTTGAGGATCTCAATCCGTTTGATATATATATACCTCTGTCATAGGTAAAGGGTTTTAATAATAATATGCGTAAAGATATACGTATGTGATCCTATAGTGGATAATATTGGGGTGTATTATCTATAAGTCACATGTTTAAATAGTACACAAGAGTTTGTGATTGTGAACAATGATTATTATTTTATTGTCTGTAGTGGTAAAGATATTGTTGGCGCAGTGTTAATTATGAGATAGTTTTGTGTAGTTATAAATTAAAGTCTTCTCGATAGTCAAAGGTGATGAGTTATAAAAGTATTTAAATGCCTAAAGTGCGTAAATAATAAGAAGTTTTCATTACATGTGATTTATTGGTTGACTTGGGTTGGTGAGACTATAATTAGTTTCTCTTAAGGTTTAGAATGTTTGGTTGTGACTAATTAGTGTTTAAACGTAAGTTACCGTCTTAGTGAAACAAATGGATAATC
Organism: Sambucus nigra; assembly: GCA_949130495.1. Taxonomy (NCBI): domain Eukaryota; kingdom Viridiplantae; phylum Streptophyta; class Magnoliopsida; order Dipsacales; family Adoxaceae; genus Sambucus; species Sambucus nigra. The sequence goes on from OX422218.1 coordinate 142,544,102, forward strand.
ATGAGTATAATGATCATGAAAATTCATATTTTGAGTTGAGGAGGAAATTAATAAGCGTTGATGATTAATTGATTTCATGACATGAGAGGTTGTCATGGGTGTTATTAGCATGTAGAAATTACATGGTTTTATGCTATCGCCATGTAGGCAACGATTCGCCTACGTTTAAATTCAGGTAAAGTCGAGGACTTAATAGATTAAACTATATAACGCATTAGTGATAATAGCCTATTATGAATATATGAGATTCATTGTGTAAGCAAACTAAGCAATGGAATTTTGAGAAATCGAAAACAATGGGAATATTGTGGGTCAAAGTGTAGATGTATGATTCCTAATGGGAAGTTAGATTAGACTTGTTTAAAAGTAATGCAATTAAATGATATGCATTGAATTCAGAAAGTATCTTATGGTCATACAAATGAATTACATTTTTAAGGATATAATTTAAAATGGTTCATTGTCATAACCCTAAAGAATAAGCATTATAATAGGTAAGAGTTCACGAAAATACTCATAAATCGACCATTTGATTATATCACCTAGAAAGGAACAAGTCCCATGTTTTGGCAAAACTAGAGATACGGTTGTACATGTAGGGAATCGTATATAATGTAACTCGATTATAAAGTGAAAGATTAATCATGAGTCGAATTTATAAAGGGAACCGGTGGGTTTTAAGAAAAAATCAATAGAGGCTAATTGAATAAACTTTTTATCCTAAGAAATATTGCATAAATTATCTAAGGTATAGAGGACTCTATGTCAAGATTAACACGTCAATGAGGCTCGAGGAATCAAAGGTAATGTACGGATAAGCATTTGATCCACAAGGTTAAATATGAACTTCAAAGTAAAATGTTGAAGTCAAAATCTTCCTATGTAATGTTTTGATTTCGAAGATAGAAATTCCTAAGGTGAGAAGGTTGTAACCCCCTATTTTTATAAATTAATAAAAATCACATTACGAGAAACTATGGGATTAATTCAAATAGAATAATCTTTCGATTAAAATTAAGAAGACAAATCTATAAATTGTCGCGTACCGAATTACGCGTATTAAATTAAGTTGCACATTTTAAATTGAATTAATAAAATTATACATAACTAATTATATTTATATTTATGTTAGAATATCATTAAGATATATAAGGAACTACAAAATGGGAGAATCGATTCAAGCTACTGCCGAATCGATTCGGACCCATCAAATTGCTATATTTTGAGTTATTAAACTTTCGGAATGATTGGGGAGCATAAAGGGCCTACCCTTAAAATTTTAGCCCATGGTTTTAGGCTTTCTACCCCCAACTAGCATGGTGGTTTCATCATTAATTGATGGGGGGGCATTTGTATATGTTTTGGAAAAATTATAAGAGAGAGGAAAGAGATACATCGCACATTCTTCACCTAAAATTTGTAGAGAATTATTCAGCCTCTAAACCATGTCCCTTTAGTCTTCTCCTTAACCTATTTCAATATCTTAATCCGCCTTAATTACCTCCATATATCAAGTTTGTAAGGCAACCACTCCACCTTTCAATTATCAAAAATTAAGGAGGGTGTTGAAGGTGTTTACTTAAAGAAAAAAGCTTACCAAGAGCTTGGAACTAGGATGCTTATTCATAATTTATTTCTATCTCTTTTTCAAAGGATTTGTATCTTAAAGTCGTAGGCGATCTACCCTATTTTTTAGTATAAAATCAAGAACTCTAGTTATATGTATACATATGTATGATTTACATGATTATTTATGCTCATTATCACTATATATGAATATAGGTTGATAAATATGTAATAAAAATGGTTAGAATTTGAAGTTGGATTTAAGTTAAAATTTCATAATGTTTAAGGAAGTTATTCCTCAAGAAAATCATGTTCAAACTACTTATTTCATGTCAAATGATAAGTTTAAATTGATGAAGAAATATAGGACACATATATAGGTTTATTTGGTGTAAATCCATTCATTCATGAACAAAATCATATATTGTTATGGGAAGTGGGTTTAATGTGTTGAAAATACAATTAAACAAACTTTTCAATATGAAATAATAATGTTGGAAAAACCAGGAAATTATAGTCGCATAAAATGACGCTACTTTGTGAGAAGAAAGTTTAAGAATTAAGGGACTAAAAGTGAAAAATAGTAAAATTTTGGGGTTAAAACATGAAATATAGTAATATTTACGCATAAAATGACAAGAATACAAAGTCTGAAATGAGAAACTATCATTTTGTAAGAATAAGTCTTGAAATGTCAAAAGTGTAGTTTTTAGATCAAAGTGTCATTTTATGTAAAGTGTGGATTTAATAGTAACCCTTGGACAAATGTGTATTGTTTTGGAAATTTGGTTTTAAAGAAAGAATATGAATTGTTAAAATGATGAGAAACAAGTTAGGAAAATTAAATTAAACTTTTTAAAAGATAAAATCATGAAACGTCAAAAGTATGGTTTTAGGGTCAAAAGTATAATTTTACGGAAAGTTTGGATTTAATAGTAATTGGCAAAATTGAGTATTTTTTTTAAATGGTTTTAAATGAAGTAATATGAACACATGAAACGACAAGAAGTAATATAAAACGTGCATAGTCAATAAGTTCGAAATATAATTCTTGAAATGACAAAAGTGATGTTTTAGTGCAAAAGTGTCATTTTGTTGGACTTGTGAGTAAACTTTCCAAACTAAAGGACTATAGTTTGAAGAATTTGATTTTATGAGATGAAAACTCATATTTTGCAAAATAAAGGTGAAAAGAAGCATTTTGGCAAAGTATCTAAAAACGCAAGTTTACAAGGGTGCATGAATAGTGAAAAGCACAATAAAACGTGTACATAGTATTTGGACTTAATGGTTAAGTTTAACAAGATATGATAATTAAATTTTTTTTCAAAATAAGAAATACCGAGTCTAAGGTATACTAAAAATGGACTTTTTATAATGAGTAAAACTTAGAAGTAAAGTATGTTTGGACTTATCTCGTTATAAATATTTGGCCTCATCGACCGATAAAAAAGAAATATAGGAAAGAGAGCTAAAAGTGAACAGGAAAGAAGGAAAGAAAAAAGGGTTACAAAGATGTAACAAGAAAATGCACTAGGAGGTAATCGAAAAATTTAAGAAGAGCACGGAGCTCTAGGGTGAGGCTTAATGCTTAGACCCCAAATAACTAATTCGTATCATATTTTGTCATGGTGGGAGTCAGTGAAAGGCCGTATAACACTCATAGATTGGTACCCCAATTAAGAAAGTGAAACGATTATATTGAGCATGGAGCTTGCTAATGTAAATGCAAGTTTATGAAACAACTTGGAAAAATGTTAAACATGTTAATGGTTAAATTAACGGGATATGGGTATTATTAAAAGAAAGATTAAGTGTGAGTGGGCTCATCGCCCGGTTTACATGGTCAAAACGTCAATTGCATATCGCATTGCATTTTCCATGAGAACACTTAATCAAATGATGGATGATTTCATAATTGCTAAAATATACTTTATATGTATAAATATTCTTTGTACGTATTACTCTTTTAGTATTTCTCCTATTGGGCTCACGCTCATACCCCACCATTTTCCAACCTCTCCAGGTACTTGGGGAAAAGATAAAATCAAGAAAATCGTGAAAGGGAAGGAAGGATTTACGCACTAGTATAGCTCTGTTTACTATTTACTTTAAATGTTTTGTTTAAATGAAACTTTTACGATGTTATTTGGAACTATTTTAAAGCATTTTAAAATTGGTTTGTAATAATACATGATGATGTGGACTTTCTTAAATTTTTATTTATTCTATGAAGTTGGCAAAACTCTTTTATTTCAAGTATTCTTATAAATTTCATAAGCTGGACAATATTTCATTAATTAAATTAAAGGTATTTTAAGACAAAAATTTAAAAGCGAGATTTTACTTTAAAAGAGGAGTTTTTCAAATGAAAGTTGGAGATAAAGACTACATGAGCGGACCAACCTAACACTTGAAACATTACCAAGGATAAAACGATTCAAACCCAGCATGTCACTAAAACTATAAAACTCAAAAGCGTATATATATATATATATATATATATATAAGTGATAAATCCACAGTTATCTAGCCTATACCGATAACCAACCACATGCCACAGAATCTCATAATCCATTTTAATTAAACCATTAGTTTTAATAATTAATTAATCTCTTACTTAATTAAATCATAATTGACATGTGCCCCTCCTCTCCAGACATCTCAGGAACATGTGGTACGCATATATAAAATCGTCACACATCCAGACATCACATGTTATTCGCATGGACAAGAATATCCACAAAACTATGTGACACACTATCACACCCTACTTTTTGGTATGAATGAACAAGAAGTACACATAGAGAAGTGAATTAAAGGTAAGGTTGAATAACATAACTTTATTCATTATTAAAGTAGTTTGCATAGGGTTGTACCACCGTAGGGGTGAGTTACATTTTTCTAGTACAAACTATAATGTAGAAAATCAAAAAGCGCCACTCCTAGATCCCATCTGGCTTATTCTCTATCCACACAGTCACATACACAAACATGTGACCAGTATTTGTCTCTAATAGGGAAGAGATATTATCCTCTTGTTCCGGTTTCATCTAGAGAAAAAAGAAATTAGCGTAAATATGTTAAGTTGGTTTTACTAGTTCTATAACAAATATACATATAGATGAGAGTTGGAGTGTATAGAGAAACACTGTTTTCGCAACGCTAAAGAAATAAAGCTGATAATCCTATACTTATCAGTTTATAAAGAATATTAATGTTCTTGAACTAATAATCCCATATTTACCACTTCATTAAGAAAATGAAGTTCTTTACCAATTCATTAAGGATCATGTAAGGAAAATCAAGGATTCTTGAACTATTAATCCCATACTTATGAGTTCGTTACCACTTCATTAAGGATCATGTAAAGAAAATCAAGGATTCTTGAACTAATAAAACCATCCTTACCAGTTCACTAATAGGTATAGAGATAACTAAGCCATCAGTAAAACCAAAATAATAATAATAATCAACCCAAAACTTTTGAGAAAAAGTAACCGGCTAGGCACACAATTAAAGTGGCACTCATACATATGTAGCAACAAATCTAGGCTCTCAATCATTTGTGACCTTTGGTCCAAGTAGAAAGTTCTTTGGGATAACACATCAATCTACTTCTTAGTTAATACTGATGCTTATAATATAATGGCACAAAAGTGCAAGGGAAAACTGAATCAATAAGGAACATGATATCAGTTATTAGGTGAGGGTGGTTAAATTGATCCATAGTCAAATTCAAATACCAGTGATATTTAATAAAAATATGCAGTATGGTAGTATGATAACATGCACATGCTAAGAGTAAATATGAGCTATCACATAGTGATATCAATACCAGTATATCAAATACACAAAGTTTACTATTAAAAAGGTAGGAAAAAACTATTTGTCGGTATATCGGTTGGCTTTATATATTGCAAGAGGCTATCAAAAAGAGTTAGTGCTTGATTTTCTACATACAATGTTTGGGTATTTATGTATTTAGGATTAGGTCAGTTAATTTATACAAAAATTGTATCTTTTAAAGTTTCGAGGGTTTAATTATAAATATTTTGGGACTTTAAAATACTGGACTTAAGTTCACTTTTGAACTTTGGTGCAAGAGACTTTTTGTCTTAAAATATTTTGAAGTATTCATAGACAAAGTTTGGGGATCAAATTCATAAGTTGGAAAAGTTATGAGGGTCAATTTGTAATTTTAAAAAAATATTCTTAAGTTAAAACCTTATTTTTCTATAACTAATGCTAGGTTAATCCAAACATGGCGTTACCTTGTATCATTTTGACCATAAAAATAAAATAAAAATATTGCAAAAAAGTTCAAAATTTTTTGATTAGCCATGAGCCCTCACGCGTTAGGTTAGGATTTCTGGTCAAAAAGTTTATCTCCTTCCCCTCGATAGTTGACTTTAGGGTTTTTGAGTTTTTACCTTGAATAAATCCTTCATCTCTAAACCATTGGACATGATTTCTAAATGAACTCCACCTAATTTTTCATAAGGAATCTGAATATATAAGTTTTGTGGATTGAGATGCATCTCGAGTTCCATAACTGTGTGTTTTTCTAAAAATTTGACTTAATGTTCATGGATTTTAAGGATATGGAAGGGATTCTTATGAACATGGTTTATTTTCTGGTATATATAGCAGTAGTTTGGTTTTGATTTCAGAGGTTGAGATGGATTATACATGGAGAATTTCAAATTTTCAATTTTGTGGTTCAAAATACACTTTCAATCTATTCGAGCTTAATAGGTACATTCTTGGCTTTTGATCATTACATTCGAGTTCCTGAGGTTCTAATGAAGACCTTAAAATATTTAAACATGAGTTTTGATTGATATTTGTAAGTTCACCATTGAAGCTCAAACTTTAATCGTGGAAACTTCATGTTTTTCACCTAGAGCTTGTTTTCTACGTAAATTTTCCTACTGTTTTGAGCTATTCTAACATTATAACTATACAAAAAAAGATTAAAACAAAAAGAACTGAATATAGTACATAAAATCATAGAGCACATGTTTGGAGTGAAAATTTTGAGTTTTGGAACTTCTATTTGAGTGAGTTTCAACTGAGGTTTTAGTGGAGTATTTATGGTATAATACTAGGGAAGTTCATTGGTGGAAGAAAGAGGTGGATTTGAACTATTATAGTAGAGTTTTCAACTTAGGTTTTTGTTCCTCACATGTGTGCATAGTGTACACATGTGATTCTTGGTTGTTTGTGCTTAGGTGGGGGCTTATTTGGACAAGGGGTTTTAAGAAATTAACAAATATTTGGTGTTTGGTCCTTGGTTGGTCTTGTATTTAAACTTATAGCTTTAAAAGTACACTTTTCATAAAGTATAGGGGTACTTTGTAATTTCAAAAAGTTTCAAGGTCTAAAATTGTTATTTTATATTAGTTTAAGTCTAAACTACTAATTTGTTATAAAGTTGTGGTTTAGGAGTGAAATATGAATCAAGTTATATTACTTTGAAGTTTTCAAGGGCTATTTTATAATTATTAAAACTTCAGGGGGTCTAGGTCAATCAGTAAAATTGTAGGGCATTAAGTATAATTTCTTTCTTCTTAGAAGTTTTTGAATTTGATACTTTATAAGGGTTAAAACAATGATTGTAGGTGTTTAGGGTCAGTTTTGAAAATCCCAGTTATTATAGTCTACCTACCTTAAAAAAATTCGTCCTCGAATTTACCTTTAAATTAGTCGGGGTATTGATCTTTCATCGCTTGTTTTGATTCCCATGTAGCTTCTTGTTGATTTTAATTTTCCCAAAGTACTTTAACTGAGGGAATTTCCTTAGTTATTAGGTACTTCACTTGGTGATCCAAAATTTGAATAGGGCGTACTTCAAATTCATGGTTTGGTTCGATAAAAATGTCTTGCCACGTAATGGCATGAGATGGATTAGAAATATACTGGCGTAACTGAGACACATGTAATACATTGTGAATATTGGATAATTCCACAGGTAATTCTAATTGATAGGCTACGGAGCCAATTCGTTTAGAAACTGAAGGTCCAATATATATAGGGGCTAATTTTCCTTTCTTTCCAAAGCATAAAATTCCCTTTCGAGGAGAAACTTTCAGAACTTGGTCATTAACTTTAAACTCTAAGTGTTTCCGAAGTTGGTCTACATAACTTTTCTGTCGATCCTAGTATGTCTACAATCATTTTTCTCGAATTTGTTGTATCCGCTCAGTGGTTACCTATATTATTTCGGGACCAAATTATTTACTATCTTTGTATTCTATCCAACATACAGGTGATCTACACGGTCTTCTATATAAAGCTTCAATTGGAGTATCTTTATATTGTCTTGATAACTATTGTTATATGAAAATTTGACTAAGGGTAAATACATATTCCAATTGTCAAACATATCTAATGTATACGCACCTAGCATATCTTCTAAAGTTTGGATTATACGTTTTGATTGTCAATCCGTTTGTGGGTGGAATGTAGTACTTAAATGAAGTTTGGTACCCATTGGGATTTGCAATCCCTGTCAAAATTTCCTACAAAATGGTAATATTTGTCTGATACGATGGATAGAGGAAATCCATGTAATCGAATAATTTCTCGAACGTAGAGCCTGCTAAACTTTTGTAATTAAACTTCAACTGAGTTTAATTAGCATATGCATTTTCAACAACTAACCAACATACATTAAAATTAACATAACTCGCATTCTTAATCCTCTAACCCTAATATTTAAGCCTACTAATTCATGGATCAATTTCACATTTCAATAATTACTTTAGGCTAAATTCTAATTTACAACATGTATTATATTTTAATTTCACCAAAACAAGGTCACAACATATTAGTTATCAAACCTTGGGAGTTACTAACAAATTTTAAGCCTAAATTTAGTATTTAGGTGAAATTAGAAAATTTATATATAAAAGGAGAGTAGTCTAGTAACTTGCCTCAAAATATCCCAATAGCTTTATTTAATTGAGTGAGAAAAAGTCCTTAAAAATTAACTTTGAAAACTGTAAGCCCTTTTTTTTCTTATGTGTGCTTTAGGTGAAAACAATTTTTCCAAAAGAAACTTTTTCCGATTTTAATATGCACCAATTTTGTGAACCAATTTTACTTAACCCAATTTTATCTTGTTAATCCTAAATATACATCTATTGTGATTAAGCAAGTAAAATAACTCCAGTCCACAAAAAACACAACGTCGATGTATGAAGAAACCACTAAGGGAAAAAACCTCGGACGACCAAAGCCAAACAATCACTATGATACGATTTTATAAAGTACAGACAGTAGACTTACTCAACGACTCGATACCCCACAAGTCTTGACGCTCTTCTATGCTTCAACCGCTTTTCCACAGTGCAATGTAAGAGTCCACCTACGCAAGGTCCACAACACACGAGTCCACGTAGGTCTCGGTATCCTTCAAATAGCTTTGGCGACTGCCTAAGATTCTGAAATCGGAGTTCAACACTTATTCACAGTAAAACTCGACAAAATAAATGTTCAACAGAGATTAACATACTCCAGATGGTGCTAAATCAAGATCTCTATAGCATATGTATATGAAATGTCGAATCTTGAAAAACAAATGATGTTTTTAACTTGAAAAACCTTTGTAAACAAGTGCAGAGAAATGTAAGGGTTCTGCTCTGTAATTTTGGTTCTGGACACCTTAAAATTTTGAGAAAAAATGCCTTTAAATAAAAAAACTTAAGTCGGTGCATTGTTACAACGATATCGGTCTGTCGTTGACACTACATATCTCGTTCGAACGAGACATGCATGTCATTAGAATGACATGCTGGTGTCGTTTGAATGACAGCAAATGTCGTCTGATCCTTCTAAACTCAAGGAAAAGATTTACACGACTCTAAAACATGTTTATCTAAAAAAAAAAGTTAAACCCTTTTAAAAACATTTTAACCTTTTAAAATCATTTTTAAACAAAATAACATCCTTCAGACATTTTTCGAATCCCATAAAAATTATGTGTCCATAACTAAGAGTACCTCAGATTGCAATATGATATGAAGACATGAAACGTGCACCAATAAACAGGGCATGATTTAGCTTGAAGCTTGACCTCTACGTCTTCAACCAACACATCATAGATTATGTGGGAATCATGACAAGTAAAAATCTATCTATGACTCAAATTGGTTTTTATCCGGAATAATGCCAATACATACAAATTGACACTATGTAGAAATTTGTCCTTACAAATATCCCCTTTTGGCTATTCCGTGACAAAACCAAAATAGTGAAATGCCTAAGCCGGGCCGTCAAGCCGAATAACCTGGATCCCATCCCATAAACCCAAAAAGAAAATACAAAACACAATCTAGTAAACGAATGTCGAACTGGCAGCATGAATTGTCTCCATATGATGTAGTCGTAAAATTTCCAATCATTGAATAATCGCTACACACACGAAACAAACAAATAGCATGGAAGTATGGAGGTACATGTGACACCCCGACTAATTAAATATCGGGTAGCTACTCCTTTATTCAAATTAATACAAAATGTCAAGTTGGTTCAGTCCACAGCATCACTGTCGAAAAATGTTTTAATAATTACTAGCCACCTAATATTTAAAAAGTGAGTTGTCAATTTTAATTAAATCCGATTAACATACAATCCATTTAAATTATGAAATACTAATACCACAACCACAACACAGTCACAATAGAATAATAATGGAATGACAATGAATCTAGAGGAATACTCCTCTAATAATCCAAATACTGAATACAACCAAATATAAAGTCTGAATCACAAATTAATTACAACCCAAAATCTGAAATAAAACTGAGTAAGTAGGATGTATCTAAAAGAAAAGGGACGACATGCCCTATAGATGAGTAAATCTGAAGTAGAGTCAAGATAGAAAGTGGAGGCGTCTACTATCGAGGTCCTGTAGCTTCCACAGCAGTTACAGCACGTCACCGGAATGGAACTCCTACGCTTGGTGTCCTTGTGGCTGGGAACCTAAAATGTTTTTACAAGAAAATAGATTTGAAAGCAAACCGGTCAGAGCTCGATTTTCAAAACAGTTTAAAATACAACAAGTGTTTAATATCATTAAACAGTGAATATAAAATACATGATAGTGCGTGCACTCACATGAGTTCCTCACCTCTCAACTAATTGTTCACACCTATCGTACCCGTACTCGTTCTAGTTATTCTACTATCAAACTAGTCCAATTCAATATCTGATTTTACTATACTAATCATGATTTAATTCCCGACGTCTTAATAAAAACTGAGAGTTTTACCTTCATTCCTCGGAGTTAGTTACAATAATTACTAAGAGTTTTTCCATTTTTAACTCTACAAAGATATTACATTAATTCACACTTGTACTTATAGAAACAGTTCATTTCAATAATTCAGTATATCAATCTCATCATAATATACAATAATGGCACCCCAAGACTAAGCTGCGGTGCACACATACTCTGCTATCAAATCCCGGTACATCACGTACATAAGGATCACGTATTTCGAATCTCTCAAGAATCGTTTCGACAAGTAACAAACACACATAATGGAGGCGAACATAGTTCACATCACATGGGTCACGCACATACCTACGCTCCCATGATCAGCAGACTTATTAACTCCTCAATAAGCCATTCTCTGATTTATGTCCTCGAGGTACCAATCTAAATCCTCACGTAGGCACACAAAGATTAGATGGACCTAATTGTACGCCAACCTCCCATGATAGCAAGTATGATAGGTATGTTATACACAGATAACCACATATACTAAGCATTCACACATCTTAGATATCTAATAATATCAATAGTGGTATATTTTACATTCCTATACCGTCATTAAATGTTACACGTTTACAAATCCCCGAATAATATACATTAAAAGTTGTCAGCCCTTCTCACTTCGTAATTTTTGGTACTTAATTCCTAACCCATAAATGTCATCCGGTTTACTACAAAATTCTATGTTTTAATCCTCAACTTACTCCAATCTCACAACTATACCCACTAGTCAACAAGGGAAGGTTAACACTCGATTAAAATAAGTCTACTGGAAGTTCAAAATAAAATCAGGCCTAAAAAAGTCATTATGTCCACTCGTTCGAACGAGGTTGTTCGAACGAGGGTCGTTCGAATGAAATATTCAAACGAACTTGTTAGAAGAGATACTGTCATCTCGTTAGAATCTCATTCGAACGAGATCGTTCAAACAACCTGGGCAGGCCTTCTAATGAGATGGCAGAAAACGCCCAGAAATTTCCCAACTCATTTTTCTTCATTTTTCTCTTCTCTAAATCCATCCTAAGATCATCCCAATAACGTTTTAATGTTTTTAAACTACTCTAAGTCCTCTTGGGTCGCTTCTTAACATATTATTGGGGTCAAATCCTCTAAATCAACATGCAATTATCATAAATCCCCAAATTTTACCCCAAACCCTATGAGCATGAACCCAAAATTTTATTGTACATAAATACTCATCATTTATCCATTTTTAAATCATCAAAGTTAAGTTTTTGGATACCAATTTCATCCATAATCATTCTACATGCAATTCCTAACCAAGATTAAGAGTTTCTACAACAATCCCATTGGGTTTTCACCAAAACTTTCAAAGCATAAGGTTTTTACACTAAACATGGAGGAAATATTCATTGTAATTAATGACATCAAATCACTTGCCTTAAATCCGATGTTCTGGTTCGTTGTTGATGATCAAGGTTGGCTTTCTCTCTTCTTTCCGGTCATAAATCCTTTCCGATTTATGGTGATGGGAGATGGTATGGTTTGGAACCTCCTTTACCCTCTTTCTAACTTCTCTCAAAACCTCCGTAGCCCACTCTCTTATCTTTTGCTGGTAATGGACTTAGTGGCCTCCCAAATAATATATAATTAACCTCTAAAATTCGTGGGTTTTAATTCCTAAATTTTTAAAATTACCAAAATACCCTTCTAGGTTGCCGGTTTGGCCTAAAAATGCCCCTGGACCCAAACTAAACCCCCGGCTAGTGTTTTCTGACTATTTCGACCCTTTCGGACACATTGGCGCACTCAAAATGACCATTTGGTTGATGAAAATATAATTTACTTTTTAATTTAAATAAATTCAATCCTAACGCGACCGAATATACTCAGAAATATTCAATTTTAACATCATAATCAAATACCAACTCACATCTTGCTAGTATTTATATCCGGATTAATTCCCAATTAATTCTTATTTAATTCAATTAATCCCTTAAATAAAAATCAATAAAATTACGGGGTATTACATACTTCCCCCCTAATAACAGAATTTCATCCCGAAATTCGAAACTAATGAATACCTGGTAAAAATAGCTCTGGATAACGTTCGTGCATCTCATCCTCGCGCTCCCATGTGGATTCCTTGGCATTATGATGCTGTCACTGCACTCGTACTAATGGTACTATCTTCGACCTCAGTTTCCTCTCGCTGCGGTCCAGGATAGCAATCGGCCCCTCCTCGTAGGAACTATCAGGCTCAAGATCGATGTCCTCTAAAGCAATGTGGGTATGAGCCAAATCGTCCCTAAGATATTTCCTTAGCGAGGAAATATGGAACACATCATGAATTCTATGCAAGTGCTCCGGTAACCCAAGTCTATACGCAACTGGCCCAATCCGCTCGATGATAGGAAATGGCCCCGCATATCTTGGTGCCAGTTTCTCCTTCTTTCCAAAACGCATAATCCCCTTCATAGGAGATACTCTGAGTAGCACCTGGTCCCCTACCTGAAATTCTCTGAAGAACCTCTTGGCATCAGCACAGCTCTTCTGTCGGTCCTGAGCTACCCGAATATGGCTCCGTACCATCTCTATCCTTGCCGTAGTATCCTAAATCACTTCCAGCCCAAGGAGTTTATTATCCCCCACCTCTAACCAACATGCGGGGGAACGACAAGGTCTACCATACAATGCCTCGAATGGAGCCATGTCAATGGTGAAATGGTAGGAGTTATTATAAGCAAACTCCACCAGTGGAAGGTACTGCTCCCAACCACCTCCAAAGTCTAGGATGCACATACGCAACATGTACTCTAACATCTGATTTGTCCGCTTTGTTTGCCCATCAGTATGCGGGTGATACGCCGTACTCAGTCGCAACTCCGTACCCATGGCCTCCTGGAAACTCTTCCAAAATCGTGAAAAAAATATCTTGTCTCGGTCAGACACGATATTTAGAGGCACCCCGTAAAGTCTCACTATCTCCGCAATGAAAATTTAGGCATACTGTCCCGTAGTGTAGTCTGTCCTCACGGGCAGAAAATGAGCAACTTTGGTCAACCTATCCACAATTACCCATATGGAGTCATGACCCCTCTGTGACGTAGGTAACCCCATGATAAAGTCCATGGATATGCTCTCCCATATCCACATCGGAACCTCTAATGGCTGTAGAAGTCCTGCCGGTCTCTAATGGTCCACCTTTACTAGCTGACAAGTGGCGCATTTAGAAACTAATACAGAAATATCTCTCTTCATCCCGATCCACCAGTACTGTCGTCTCATGTCTTGTTACATCTTATCCCCACCAGGGTGTACCGCGAATCGTGAGCCGTGCGACTCTATCATTACCTCGTGTCGCAAATCTTCCCTTTTCAGAAAGACAAGTCTCCCATTAAAGCATAATCTGCCGTCTGAACTAACGGTATAGGACTCGGCTCCCTCTGCTAGTAATCAAACTATCTTCTCCTAACAGAACGAGTCTTTTGCCTGGGCCTTTATCACTCTCGTAACAATGTGAGGTGATCGGGCCACTGCATCCTGGTGTCTCAACTCCTTCCACTTAGCTTTCCACACCTCGGCCACCTCATCTACTGGCCTACAGCTTAATGCGTCTGCTACCACGTTAGCCTTCCCTGGGTGATATTGGATATCAAACTGATAATCCTTTACAAACTCAAGCCACCGACGTTGACGCATATTCAGTTCCTTCTGCGTGAAGAGGTATTGTAGAGACTTGTGGTCTGTGAACAACCGAAATTTCTCCCCCAGGAGATAGTGTCTCCAAATCCGTAGAGCGAATACGACTGCCGCTAACTCCAAGTCATGGGTGGGGTAATTCTTCTCGTGAGGCTTAACCTTACAACAAGCATAAGCTATATCCTGACTCTCCTGCTGTAGTACACCTCCAAGTCCTTGTAAGGATGCATCGGTGTATACTAGATACTCAACTCTCGGTCTGGGCAATGCTAACACAGGCGTTGAGGTCAACTTGTCCTTCAGCTCATCGAATGCTAACTAACAGGCATCGCTCTAGATGAATGGTACACCTTTGCGAGTCGGATGTGTCAAAGGACCCTCTCTCTTTGATAAACCCCAAATAAACCTCATGTAGTATCCTGCTAGGCCCAAGAAACTACGAATCTCAGTCGGTGTTGTGGGTTGTCCCCACTCCCTCACCGCGGATACCTTTCCCAGATCCATAGATATCCTCCGGTCTGAAATGATATGCCCCAAAAACTGAACCTCCTTCAGCCAAAACCCACATTTTTCGTACTTTGCATATAGCTCGTTCTGACGCAGCGTCTGCAAAACTTTCCTCAAATGTTCAGCGTGTTCCTCCTCTGTCTAGGAGTAAACTATAATGTCATCAATAAAGACAATGACGAACTGGTCTAGGAACTCTCTAAACACCCTATTCATCAAGTCCATAAACACGGCTGGGGCATTGGTCAAGCCAAAAGGCATAACTCGAAACTCGTAGGAACAATATCTCATCAAGAAAGCAGTCTTCGAGACGTCATGTTCCCTAATACGCAACTGATGGTATCCCGATCGCAAGTCAATCTTTGATAAGAAGGAAGCTCCCCTCAGTTAGTCGAATAAGTCATCGATTTGGGGCAACGGATACTTATTCTGTATCGTGACTTTATTCAACTCCCGGTAATCTACACAAACCTCAATGATCCATACCTCTTCTTTACGAACAGCACAGGGGCACCCCACGGTGAAGTACTCCTTCGGATAAACCCCTGACCCAACAACTGCTATATCTGATCCCTTAGTTCTCTCATCTCTGTTGGAGCCATATGGTAAGTTGCGCGGGCAATTGGCTGAGTGCTCGGTGTCAAATCGATAACAAAGTCTATCTCTCTACTAGGGGTAATCTAGTTATATCCTGAAATACATCAGCAAACTCCCTAACAACTGGAATCAAATCGAGTGGTAATACCACTTCCTTAGAGGTCTCCTCCTCTATATAATACAAGTGAGTGGACGATCCTCCCTCAGGGCGAGGCATCGCCACTAAAAACATCTCCTGCCCGGGTATGGCAAAAATGATACTCCTACTGAAACAATCAATCATGGATCGATACGCAACTAGCCAATCCATACCAACAATCGCATCGTACTCAGTTATCTCTAATACTAACATATCAGCAAGTAAAGTAAATCTCCCGATCTCTATACCCACACCTCTACAAATAAGAGAAATCACAGAACCCCTACTCAACAGTGAATCTATGCAAGTAATCGTGCTCTCTGCTGTGTCTAACAATCCTACAATGCGTGCAAATCTCGTGGCAATGAAACAGTGTGTAGCCCCCGTATCAAATAAAATATGCCCCATAATCCCCTGAATAGAGAACATACCCTCAATAGCAGGTGGATCCTATGGGACTGCGGCCTGCTGGAGCTGATAAACTCAATCGTACTGGAGTTGTCCCTGCTGGACTGGGACTGCGGGGAATGGGTGGCAAAGCTGGCATCTGTGGTGGTGCTGGGAGGGCGACGGGAAACATAGGTCTCTGGGGCTCATGTCGAGCACCCTACTGCTGCTGCTGTGGGGTCTTGCCCCTATCAGGACACTCCTGGCGTTTGTGGCCAATCTTTCCACAAGTGAAACATTTCCCCGAAAAACTTCCCCCTTCCTGACCATGTTGCCCACGGCCCTGGTGGTCATTTCCATTCATCCCCTGGCCGTGCTGGCCCTGATGAAACTGGCCATGTTGGCCGTGCTGACCCTGCTGGCCATGATGAAAACCTCCCTGACCATTTCTGAAACCCCCAGATCTAAACCTCTTAAAATCCCCCTGTTGGGAACCCTAATCTCCCTGCCTATGCTGACCCTGAGCAGATTGTGCCCCGCTGGCACCATTTCCCCCTATCCTGCCCTGATGGCTGGACTCTCTTGATCGCTTACTCTCAGTCAAGTGAAAGCGGTGGTCTTGGCAGTGAAGCAGTACGACGTTAACCACATCAGAATAAGTGGCCAACGAGAGATTACCCAATAAGTGCTGACGGATCCTCCAAGTTAACCTATCCATGAACTTCTGAATCTTTTTCTCCTCGGTCAAAATTTCATCTGGAACGATGTTCAAGAGATTAGTGATTTCGGCCTCATACTCGGCCATGGTCTTCTTATCCTACTTGAGGTTCATTAACTTCCTCCTCATTTCGGTGTGAACGGCTGATGGAAAATACTTGCGGTCGAACCGCACCCAGAACTCCTGAATAGAAAGGATGTCTCTCTCCTCCGTGGTGGTAATGGACTCCCACCACTGCAACGCTGATCCTACTAGCTTAAAAGTAGCCAGTATCTGTTTCTTTACATCCGTGTACTCATACATCCTCAAGAGTCTTTGGATGTCCTTCTTCCACTAATTGGACACAACGACGTCGGAGCTACCTGCAAACTCCGGGGAGTGTGCTTTCTGAAAAGCATCACGAACACGTTCCCAAGCAGACGGGTATGCATGAGCCTGTACTGGCGCAACTATCAGCGCCTGAGGCGGTGCCTGCTGCACAACTGCTAGAGCGGCATTTATCGCTTGGGCTACAATAGCGGCAACCTCTGCGGCATTCAAGGATCCCTGAACTGGTGCAGGCTGTGGCTCGGGCGGAGCATCCCTGGGAACTCGCTATGCATGTTGTGGAGGCATCTAAAATGAGAGTAAAGTCTTATAAGTTCGCAATTATTATCTCAAAATAGCCGAAGAGCGAAACATACACAATAGTGTACAACAATCTTGAAATATAGGGCTCTATATCAAAGAAAGCTCAACGGAAACATAACAAGTCGTACAGATCCTAAGGACACTAGAACCTGATGCTCTGATACCACTTGTGACACCCCGACTAATTAAATACCGGGTAGCTACTCCTTTATTCAAATTAATACAAAATGTCAAGTTGGTTCAGTTCACAGCATCACTGTCGAAAAATGTTTTAATAATTACTAGCCACCTAATATTTAAAAAGTGAGTTGTCAATTTTAATTAAATCCAATTAACATACAATCCATTTAAATTATGAAATACTAATACGACAACCACAACACAGTCATAATATAATAATAATGGAATGATAATGAATATGGAGGAATACTCCTCTAATAATCCAAATACTGAATACAACCAAATACAAAGTCCGAATCACAAATTAATTACAACCCAAAATCTGAAATAAAACTGAGTAAGTAGGATGTATCTAAAAGAAAATGGGTGACATGCCCTATAGATGAGTAAATCTGAAGTAGAGTCAAGATAGAAAGTGGAGGCGTCTACTATCGAGGTCCTGTAGCTTCCACAGCAGTTACAGCTCGTCACCGGAATGGAAC
The DNA here is from genome assembly GCA_949130495.1 of Sambucus nigra. NCBI lineage: Eukaryota > Viridiplantae > Streptophyta > Magnoliopsida > Dipsacales > Adoxaceae > Sambucus > Sambucus nigra. Next base: position 142,562,254 of record OX422218.1, read on the forward strand.
TCCTACGCTTGGTGTCCTTGTGGCTGGGCACCTAAAATGTTTTTACAAGAAAATAGATTTGAAAGAAAACGGGTCAGAGTCCGATTGTGAAAACAGTTTAAAATACAGCAAGTGTTTAATATCATTAAACAGCGAATATAAAATACATGATAGTGCGTGCACTCACATGAGTTTCTCACCTCTCAACTAATTGTGCACACCTATCGTACCCGTACTCGTTCTAGTTATTCTACTATCAAACTAGTCCAATTCAATATTTGATTTTACTATACTAATCATGATTTAATTCCCGATGTCTTAATAAAAACTGAGAGTTTTACCTTCATTCCTCGGAGTTAGTTACAATAATTACTAAGAGTTTTCCCATTTTTAACTCTACAAAGTATTACATTAATTCACACTTGTACTTATAGAAACAGTTCATTTCAATAATTCAATATATCAATCTCATCATAACATACAATAATGGCACCCCAAGACTAAGCTGCGGTGCACACATACTCTGCTATCAAATCCCAGTACATCACGTACATAAGGATCACGTATTCCTAATCTCTCAGGAATCGTTTCGACAAGTAACAAACACACATAATGGAGGCGAACATAGTTCACATCACATGGGTCATGCACATACCTACGCTCCCATGACCAGCAGACTTATTAACTCCTCAATAAGTCATTCTCTAATCTATGTCCTCGAGGTACCAATCTAAATCCCCCCGTAGGCACACAAAGATTAGATGGCCCTGATCGTACGCCAACCTCCCGTGATAGCAAGTATGGTAGGTATGTTATACACAGATAACTACATATACTAAGCATTCACACATCTTAGATATCTAATAATATCAATAGTGGTATATTTTACATTCCTATACCGTCATTAAATGTTACACGTTTACAAATCCTCGAATAATATACATTAAAAGTTGCCATCCCTTCTCACGTCGTAATTTTTGGTACTTAATTCCTAACCCATAAATGTCATCTGGTTTACTACAAAATTCTATGTTTTAATCCTCAACGTACTCCAATCTCACAACTATACCCACTAGTCAACAAGAGAAGGTTAACACTCGATTAAAATAAGTCTACTGGAAGTTCGAAATAAAATCAGGCCTAAAAAGGCCATTCTGTCCATTCGTTCAAACGAGGTTGTTCGAACGAGGGTCGTTCAAATGAAGTCTTCGAACGAACTCGTTAGAAGGGATACTGTCATCTCGTTAGAAGCTCGTTTCTAACGAGGTCGTTCGAACGACCTGGGCAGGCCTTCTAACGAGATGGCAGAAAACGCTCAGAAATTTCCCAACTCATTTTTCTTCATTTTTCTCTTCTCTAAATCCATCCTAAGATCATCCCAATAACGTTTTAATGTTTTTAAACTACTCTAAGTCCTCTTGGGTCGCTTCTTAACATATTATTGGGGTCAAATCCTCTAAATCAACATGCAATTATCATAAATCCCCAATTTTTACCCCAAACCCTATGAACATGAACCCAGAATTTTATTGTACATAATGTGACACCCCGCCTAATTAAATACCGGGTGATCAGTACTTTATTAAATTATAATCAAGGTGAACGGTTGGTTCATTTTAGCATCACTGTTGTAAAAATAACTTTTCCAATTAAACACCCTAATTAATTAAGCTAAGTGACAAAAAAACCATTTTAAGACATTAATTCCAAATTTCAATTAAATCCAATATTTTTAAAACTTAACATGAATCATAAATTAAGAATCACCCAATAACTATACTGGAACAAACAATCCAAATAATTAAACATCCAACTAATTGATTCCAACATTAAAACTTAAAGGAAAACATCCTGACATGAATAAATCCCAAAGTATAAATACTGGAAATAAACTAATCGCAATATCTGATAAACAACTAAATAATGGAAAAGGACGACACATGCCCAACTGAATAGATAGTGCTAGAACTGGAATCAACAATGAGGTCGTCTAAGCAAGAGGCCTGCAACTCCCACCTAAGCTGCAGCGCGTTCCATACGGAGGATCCTATGCAAGACGCTTTTATGGCTGGGCACCTGTAATATATACATATATATACAAGAGAAAAGAGAAAATAGGAAACGGGTCAGAGCCCGATTGTAAAAACAGTTTAAAATTAGTTTAGCAAGTATTTAAAATTCTACCGGCTAATGCAACCAACATATTAGTGCGACACTCCCTTGAGAAATTCTCACCTCTCTTCTAATGTGCACACCTATCGCACTAATCTTCCCAACAGTTTAACATATCTTATCTTAAGTTGCTCGTAAGGTTTCAAACCGACAAATTCAAATGTTTAAGAGGTTAATTTTATTTAACAGAAAAGTTCTCATTTAAACCTTATTTAATAATAAAGTTTCTCAGTAATATATCATACTTTTCAAACACTTATTCCCAAGTTGAAATAATTATTCATTTCTTACTTACCATAGACACAGTAGGTAATTCCCAAATTCCAGATTTAAATATATATATTAAATACTCATATAATATATATATATATATATTCTAATGGCACCCCACATAACAATTATGGTGCAGGCACACTCTGCTATTCAGTCCCCGTATCACTCGTACTAAGGGAAATACAAGTTCGAAATCACTCTCGAACTGTATTAACACAAAACACATACAATATTGAGGCGAAGCATAGTTCCAAGTCTCTAAGAGGTCAGCACATACCCTCACGTCTCTTAGGACTATCTGACTATCGATCCGATAGCCTGTACCAAGGATTTCTATCTTCTAGGGTACGAGTCAATATCCCCCATAAAGGTGCCATCGAGATAAGACTGTCCCAGCGCGGTAACCTCAGGGATAGCAAGTAGCGCGGGCATGATTTTTACACGTATATAGTATATGCATAAATACAGTCATATAAATATACTACTATTACCATATCAAATTTAGGTACACTCTCACGACTCATAATTATGATATTTATCCTTACTACTCATTATTTTAGTTATCACGTATGACGGTTTGTCTCTTATTTTAATTTGTGGGATTATTCCAACTTACTACGTAACACTCATGGATTCCTATCTCTCCAAGTGTAATTTCAATAGGTACTCATTTATTTTACAACATAACTTCCTTACGAGTCTCACCCTTTAACACAAGTTCCCATTTTCCCTTATGTGTAAAATAACCCCCCCGTGAGATGTTAATCTCGTTTTACATTAACGAGTCCATATATTTCTAAGGTCCTACTGGTCTTCTTTATATCCCAAAATGTATTAACATTAATGTCCAAGAATGTCTAATCATTTAAGTTGGAATGAACTATTAAAAAGGGAATTTGAGTTATACAGGAGGGGTCGATCGATCGATGGTAGGTGTTCGATCGATCGGACCATCGATCGATCGATGCTCTAGGGTCGATCGATCGATCAAGCAGGTATGGAAAATCTGCAGAATTTCTAGATTACGGGTTCCTTTTCCAAAATCATACAAAACGATATCTTTGATTTCAAAACTCCAAATAATTTATACTACAAGTATTATAACCTCAAATAAATGATTTCCTACGTCAAGCATGTGGATTTTCATCATGGAAAAACGAATTAAAAGGGGTATAATCCATAAAAACATCAAGAACCCTAATATTTCTTTTGTCTAGTTTCTTCCCATTCTTTTACCAGATTTCATACTCTTTATTTACTGTAATTTCGTGATTCAATCTCTACATATGAATTGAGTTTCTAGAATACATCTAATACTGATAGAACATGCGAATTTAAATCTCCAAAATGGGTTTTTCTTTCACAAAAACTAGTCCTAATCAATCCTAGGCTAATATGATTGGAGAATAAACTGAAATAGAGCAAGATAGATACTTGCCTGAGAATTTTTGGTTCAGATTTGTGGATAGATTTGTATGGATGTGATCCTCGTTGCACGATCTATCGTTTGGCGGCGACGGCGGTGTAAACGGGGGAGTTCTTGGCCTAGAATTCCTTGGAAAACCTCTCCTCTTCCTCTCCTATAGCCGTATTTGGTTTATTGTGTTTGTAACCCTAGAAGATGACCCTTGTCATCTGATATACCCTTAGAATTTTCGTGGGTTTTCAGGCCCAAAAATATAAAATGTCCAAAATGCCCTCCCGAGGTGTTAATTACGCCTAAAAACGCCCCGAGACCTAAACTAAACCCCCGGGTACATTATTTTGACTATCTCGACCCTTCCGAACACATTGACGCACTCAAAATGACCATACGGATGACTTATAATTTATTTACTTTTAATAGTCCAAATTTAATCCCGACACGACACAAGCGCGTCCCGATAAATTTCTAAAAATTATTAAATTAGATTCTCGTGATAATTTTACTAATCATAATTACACAACTTACTTTACCCATAAAGTAACTTATAACAAAAATAATTACTAACTCTCATCACGCTAGTAAGTATTTAAATGATTTTCCGAATTAATATTAATTTAATATCTCTAATTAAATTTAATAAATCCCCAAAATTAAAAGACATAAAAATACGGGGTATTACACATAAATACTCATCATTTATCCATTTTTAAATCATCAAAGTTAATTTTTTGGATACCAGTTTCATCCATAATTATTCTACATGCAATTCCTAACCAAGATTAAGAGTTTCTACAACAATCCCATTGGGTTTTCACCAAAACTTTCAAAGCATAAGGTTTTTACACTAAACATGGAGGAAATATTCATTGCAATTAATAACATCAAATCACTTGCCTTAAATCCGATGTTCTGGTTCGTTGTTGATGATCAAGGTTGGCTTTCTCTCTTCTTTTCGGTCACAAATCCTTTCCAATTTCTGGTGGTGGGAGATAGTATGGTTTGGAACCTCCTTTACCCTCTTTCTAACTTCTCTCAAAACCTCCGTAGCCCACTCTCTTATCTTTTGCTGGTAATGGCCTTAGTGGCCTCCCAAATAATATATAATTAACCTCTAAAATTCGTGGGTTTTAATTCCTAAATTTTTAAAATTACCAAAATACCCTTCTAGGTTGCCGATTTGGCCTAAAAATTCCCCGGGACCCAAACTAAACCCCCGGCTAGTGTTTTCTGACTATTTCGACCCTTCTGGACACATTGGCGCACTCAAAACGATCATTCGGTTGATAAAAATATAATTTACTTTTTAATTTAAATAAATTCAATCTTGACGCGACCGACACGCGCGTCCCAACTAAATTTCCCAAATTGTCGTATTTCTGCCTCGCGATAATTTAAATATTTTCAATACTCATATATTACCATATATACTCAGAAATATTCAATTTTAACATCATAATCAAATACCAACTCACATCTCGCTAGTATTTATATTCGTATTAATTCCCAATTAATTCTCATTTAATTCAATTAATCCCTTAAATAAAAATTAATAAAATCACGGGGTATTACAGTACAATTGATATAAAACCTATGTGAGCAAAACATATGATACCAATTTGTATACACATTTTCAATATATCTCAAATCGCTAATACCAATATGTAAACAATATGATCAAAACATGATAAAACATATGTGATCATCAAACAAAACTCAACAAAACTCCCCTTACATAACCTACCATCTCTCCCCCTTTGTGTCTCGAATGGACAACTAGAGAACAAGATAAACAAACAACTGAATATCTAGAATGAGAATAAACATATGAATCGTATCTAGATAAACATGGATAGACAACTAATAATAATAATCAAAACATACCAAATCCTAGCTAGAAAACAGTCACAAATATGAATCATTAATATCAAGAATGATGTGACTAAACGAATCTATGCAGTGTATGAATCAAAGCATGAATAATCAATATCGACTGCAAATAAACTATCCAAAATAACCCAGATGTACCAAAACAGTGTAATATCAGCATATTAACAAAGCAGGTACAAAAATAGAACAAAGACTTAAAAAGTCAACTCAGGTTGTTCGAACAACAATGCAGTGTCGTTTGAATGATATAAGGTCTCGTTCGATCTATCCAAGAAATGACCTAAAACAGTAAGGTGTCGCGCGATGTAAATCAAGAAACGACATAAAAATGAACTATCTCGTGACTATATCTAACACTTTCCAATCCTCGTTTATACTTTCGGGTGATCGACTCTTCGAACGACATGGGGTATGTCATTTGAATCACATTCAGAAGTCATTTGAACGACTTCACAAACTTCATATTCCAACTCTAAAAACATGCCAGCAAAATATTTTTCGCAAAACAGCAACTAGAAAATCAAATAGTAGCAAAATAGACTCAAAACATAATATATAAGTTACATGCTAAGATTGTATCAATGTGATCAAACATGAATACGAAATGAATGGGCGTGAACTATAAAAAAATAAATCATAATTTGGACACATCGAAACGATCAAGAAGCTCTAATTGATAGATAAATGTCATCAAACTGAGTTTTAGCCATATGTGACAATTAATATATTGATCTAAATAAACTAAACAAACAACATGCACACAAATCCAAAATTTTGATGATTCTACAAATAATAGCATCATAACACGATTCTTCAACATTAGGATTCGTGGTGCAAACCCGTTGTATTTTATTCCATCTAAACACCCTCATATATACATACTTCTAGCTCTTTTGAGGTTTCTACTTTCCTCGCCTTAGAGAAATCCTATTGGCCCCATTTTTGGCATATATCCATTTTTTCGCCTTAATTTTTTCTCGGACTCTTTTCAGCGGTGGCTTTCACGATGAGTTTATTATACTCTCGCAGCCATTTCCTATGAACACTCATCATTTTTTCAATTAAAGAAATATTTATCCTCACGACAACGGTTCTTAAATCCACACCTCCTCCTAAGTCTAATTACGCATAGATGACAATATTGAGAGAAGAAAGTCTCACCAAACTCAAATATGCATGAGAAGTCAAACATTCATAAGCTCATGCATGTGTGTGCGATGGCATATATATAAAGTCGAATCCAAATGCAAATCAACTTCGAAACAACCCCATTAGTAAATGGTTAAGATCATTATAAGCATCTCTAGGTATGACCAAATGTCCCATCAACATGGCTAATGAAATGATGGGGGTCCAAGCCCACCAATATGTCACATCAAACATGTAAACTTATGACACAAAATAAACCGAAAAACTTTTTGTGTTTTTCAAAAAACATATGAAACCAAAAATCTTTTTGTATTTTCAAAATTTTTTATCAAAATAAAATCTTTTTGTATTTTTCTCATAAGACTCAAATAAAAGGGAAAAATATAATACAAAGAGATACGCATGTCATAACACTTGCAAGAAATATATCATGAAGCAAAGACTAGCGTATGACAAATATGATCATGCAAGCAATTATGCATAAGAAATAGCATGGGAAGCATCATGTGCTAGCATGTGAGAATCAACCAACCTAACATTTAGCATATCCAAAACAGATATCCTAACCCAAACAGGTGTATACCTAACTAAATGAGTTTTGGTAACTAACGGGACACTTCACTTAAACTTCTTAGGGTCTTTTCTAAGATCATAGCAAAAATGCCTAAGGTGACCTTTTCTACCACAATGTGAACATGTGTAAACACGACGGGGAATAGGACCTTCGGGTTGACCTTTTCTGACACTCGGGATGTAGTTGATGCTCTAAAATAAACTATGGTTTTAGCTTTAACATTCAAAACACTATAACAAGATAAGCCAATACCATCACTACTTGAATCGTTTGAATCATTTGTCAACTTCAAAACTTTGGACTCAAGCAAAGAATTAGACTCTTCAAATTTTTGGAACTCCTTCTTTAAATTTTTAATCATCCCTATAAGGTTTTCTCACTCCCCTTCATTGTGAGCATACTTATCCCTAAGAGTCTTCTCACGTGCCTTATAATCATCAACTAAAACATTATCCTCTTTGGCACAAACCCTGTAATTCTTAAAGTCCTCTAACTCTTTCTCTAAAATAAGAACTCTATTCTCACTCTCTTCCTTGGACAATTTTAAAGAATTAAAATCATCATACAAAGCAACAAACTTCTCACGAATTTTATCTCTTTAAGTTTGAAACGTTTGCAAATATTCAATCATATGTTTAAAACGAGAATTTTCTTCTTCAAGAATATCAATTCGTTTTACAAACTTCAAATTTAAAAGATTTAATTTGTCAAAACATTGAGAATCCATCGAGAGAAAAACAAACACAACTACTAAAAGCACAAAAACAAGGATCTACACAATAAAAAGGTGTTTCTAGCTCTGATATCAATTTGTAGGTCCCTCTTTTTCTTATGTGTGCTTTAAGTGAAAATAATTTTTCCAAAAGAAACTTTTTTCAATTTTAATATGCACCAATTTTACTTAACCCAATTTTGTCTTATTAATCCTAAACATGCATCTAGTGTGATTATGTAACTAAAATAAATTAAGTCCACAAAAAAAATGTCGATGTACGAGGAAACCACTAAGGGAAAAAAACCTCAAAAGATCGAAGCCATACAATCACCATGATACGGTTTTACAAAGTACAGACGGTAAACTTACTTAACGACTCGATACCCTATAAGTATTGACGCTCTTCTATGCTTCAACCGCTCTTCCACAGTGCAACACGAGAGTCCACCTATGCAAGGTCCATAACACACGAGTTCACGTATGTCTTGGTATACACCAAACGGCTTTGGCAACTGCCTACGATTCATAAATCAGAGTACCCCGCTTTTTCCCCGCAAAACCTGATGAAACAAATGTTCAACACAGATAAATAAACTCTAGATGGTGCTAAACCAAGATCTCTATAGCATATGTATATGAAAGATTGGATCTTGAAACATAAAGGATATTTTTAACTTAAAAAACCTTTGTAAATAAGTGCAAAAAAACGTAAGGGTTCTGTTCTATAATTTTGGTTCTGCACACTTCGAAATTCAAAGAAAAAATGCTTTAAATAAATAAAACTTAACCCGGTGCATCGTTAGAATGATATCGGTATGTCGTTAGAACGACTCTACACATCTCACTCAAATGAGACATGCATGTCGTTAGAACGACCTGCTAATGTCGTTTGATCAACAACAAATGTCGTTTGATCCTTCTAAACTTAAGGGAAAGATTTACATGACTCTAAAACATGTTTATCTAAAAAAATGAAGTTAAAATCTTTTAACATTTCTAACATTTTTAAATCATTTTTATACAAAATAACATCCTTAAAACATTTTTCGAGTCCCATAAACATTAGGCGTTCATACCTGAGAGTATCTCGGAATTAAATATGATATGAAGACGTGAAACGTGCACCAATAAACACAACATGAATTATCTTGAAGCTTTACAACTATGTCTTCAAACAACACGTCATAGACTATGTGGGAATCATGACAAGTAAAAATCTATCTATGACTCAAATTGGCTTTTGCTCGGAATAATTATAATACATACAAATTGACACTATTTGAAAAATTTTCCTTACAAAAACCCCCTTTAATTAATTTGAAATCTTGTTTGAATTTATTTAAACCTCCCTTGAATATTGCTTTGAAATGTAGAATATTAATTTAGGATTTTAGTTTTGTATTTGGGAAGTAATTTGGGTGAGGGATTAAGTGATAATGGTATTTGGGGACATAAAACAGTAGGTTTAAGGTTGTGTGTGAGAAAGTAAAAGAAGTTGCGTGTAATTGGGTAAATGAGGGCTAACTACCCAATTTAAAAATCTCGCCCGATATAAAGGCAACCTAGGCCCGCTATAGCTGCTTGGCAAGCCCGCTATAGTGTCTTTTCAAATGTTGCGCTGCCAAAATCAAAATTTGTTTCCCCCTTTTCTTACCACTCATTCACTAAACCTTCCCCTAAACTTTCCTCACAAAAAATGTACCATGTATCTTCATACCCTTGGAATTTTCCCTAAATACACCATAAGTACAAATTATAATATAGCTTACACTAATTACCATTTTAGCACCAAAGTTTAAAGTAATTATACTTAAGCCCATAAATTATAATAATTTACCAAATCAACTATATAATTTTAATTAAATTCATTTTAACTTTAAACTCATAAACGACTTTAAATTCATAATTTAAATTATATAATTAATATGGATTCCCATTTAATTAATTAAATTACTTCTAATCAATTAACTATTTAATTCCTTTAAAATTATGGGGCTTTACAATGGTCATATGGAATAAGTTGAAAATGTTGAGATTATTCAACATCGTTGGTGACCTTCAAAGTTGAAATATTGAGATTAGTCACAATATTTGGTGACCTTCTAACTTCAAAAAGGTTGAGATTATTCACCATCTTTGGTGACATTTGGACTTGAAAAAATTCGAGACTATTCACCATCTTTGGTGACCTACAAAATTTTAAAAGGATAATTTTGTGATGAAGTTTATTCACGGCTGCAATTATTAAGTCTCGACCACCTAAATCTTTTATCAAAATTCTGGTGGTACGGGGGGTATGTTTACACTAAAATTTACCATTTTAATCTGTTGATCAATTTTCGACATGTGGCTAGAAAGTGGAAGAAGTTAGAGGTTGTTATATGGTGGTTATTGTAGTAATTTAAATGGAAGTTAATGGTGGTTCAATGTAATTATTAATTTAATTCAAATTAGTGGTTACTTGGAGACAAAAGGAAGTAGTTATTGCACTTCGAATTCGAATTAGAAGTTATTTGAATCCCAATAAGAGTTAATTATTACAAAAAATTAATTTGAATTCAAAATAAAAGTTACTTCGAGACAACATTAAGTTAGGTATCGCAGAGAACTATAAATTCAAACCTTAGGGAAAAAAGAAAAGAAGATAAATCAAACAAAACCATGTCTTTACATTCTATCATTTCTTTCATATATCTCCTTTAACTATCGGCAATGTACCTTTACTTTTCGTTAATTCAATGCAAGTTCATGTAAATTTCATCATCTAATTTATATCTAGTTTCAAATATAGTTTTGTCATCTACAAAGAGTCCTTTAGCAATTATGCATGCCTGTGAACCCACTATTATTTTTCTTAGGCGATCCCATATATTTTTACAAACCAAATTTCCAACAGAGATATATAAATGTGTGACTCCCCTCTTGCACACCATAAGGTATCCTAATAGCTCACATCACACTATGCACATGAGAATGTCTAAACATACACAACTCAAACTACATAGACTTTTACCTCGTGTAACACCAAGTTTTGTTAAATAATAAGGAATGAAATTTTTTGAAAATGTTGCATTACGTAAACTTTTCAGGGTTGTAGACTTGGATTAAAGATAAACTCAAAACTAAAAAAGTAAATCTTGGTGTGGCAAAATTGATCGATCGATCTGGATGACATGACAATAACAAATTAGTTTAATTGTAATTTTCCAAGATTGTATAAGTTAAGATGTTAAACGCAACGATTTTCCCTAATTTGGGCTCGATTTCTCTCATACTTTGACTACCCTAGACTTATGGGACTCCCCTAAAGGGTTAGGGACATTAATTGTGGGTCATAGGGCCTTTAAAAGGGTGTAAATAAGTCCATCAACCCCATATCCTCCATTTATGCAGAGAGAAATTACGCTTTAAGGCCAAACTCAAAATTTCTATTCTCTCTACATTGTTTACTCATCCAAAAGCTTCATTATCCTCTGTATATTCACACAAACTAGAACACATTACCATCTTCCATTTTCTAAGTATTTCTAAGTGTTATAGAGGGTGTTCTTGGGTGTATAAGTGGTTGTTTTATAAGAGCATATTTTCAGAAAGTTTGGAGCTTCTTGAGAGCTTGTTCATCATCTTCTTTAAAGTTTATTATCTTCTTAAGAGGCAGGGGTTCTACATTCTATTTCCAAGTTTAAAGACAAAACATTCGAGATATATGTATAAATGTATGATCATATGATTATTGTTGCTTATTATCACTACATATGAATATATATTGAAGAATATGTGATAAAATGGAAGAAAGCTAAAGTTTGAAAGAAGGTTAAATTTTCGAATGTTTAAGCTAATTATTTATTTAACAAATCATGTAAAACTTATTGATTTTATGATAAATGTTATATTAATCTTCTTGAAGAAATAGTAGGGTACATATATGGGTTTTATGGGTATTAACATTAATATCTGTAGTTGGGAAATGGGATAAATATGTTGAAAGTACGTTAAATAAGCCTTTAAACATGAAAAGATATATGCTGAAATTTATAGAACACTAATGACATGAAAGGGTACAAACATATGTGAAGAAAGTCCATAAAGATTATGACATAAAGGACTAATTATCAAAGTAGTAAACCGTTTAAGGTAAAAGCACAAAATAGTGTAATGTTAACAATATAAAGATAAGAAAACAAGGAAGAAAGTGTAAATTAAATAAGTCGAATTACAAGTCTTGAAATGACAAAAGTAATGTTTTAGAACGAAAGTGTTATTTTATGTCAAAGTTGGACTTAAGAGCAAATTCACTAAACTGGGGAATCTAATTAAAGATTTGGATTTATGTGGTGAAACTCATGTTTTGCAAATTAAAGATGAAAAGAAGCACTTTTGTAAAATGAATAAAACACACTAGTGTGCGTGAATAGTGAAAAGTGCACAAAAATGTAAGAATTGGGTATTTGGACTCATAAGATTTAGTTTCGAAAGAAATTATAAATAAAGTTATTTGAAAAAGGTGACATACGGAGTTTTAAAGAGAAATGAAAACAAAATTTTGATAGAGTGTGAAACTTGGGAATAGAGTGTGTCGGGACTAGTTTCATCCCGGGTAATCGGCTGATAAAAATAAATAAAGGAAACAGACTTAAAAGAGGACAAGAAAGAAAGTAAGAATAAAGGGTTACAATAATGAAATATGTAAAAGACACTCGAAGGTAACCAAAAAATTTAGGAGGGCTCATAGCCCTAGGGTGCGGCTTAATGCTTAGACCCAAGACCATTGATCAGGAGTATATTGCGGCATGGTGGCTGATTAGGCATAAATTCTTCCAAATCTATCCCTTTAATTTAGTTACTTTTAGCACCTCGAACAACGTAATCAATTTGATTTTATCTCATAATCTTGCTACTGACTTATTCTAACGAGTACCCCGAGTTTCTGGTATTTCGTACAAATTTTACAGGTTTTTGATGTCAATAAAGAAAGAAAGAAATCGGATGAATAGAGAAAGAAAATAAGGAAAGTCAAAAAGGCAAAGTTGTAATTTTTACCCAGAATTTGGATGAGGCATGTAAAGAAAAGTTGAAGATATCAAGGTTACAAGTACATAGGAAGAAACGGTACCTCAATCGGAGTCCCTGTGTGAAAGTTATGAGCACTCAAAGATAGATGAAAAAGTCAAAGAAAACTCGGACCGATTCGAAATGCAAAGTTACAGTGAACCCCGAACCGAAGACGGATCGAAGATGAGAGAAATTAAATGAATCGATCCGTACCGAATCAATCCAGTCAAAAATTAAAAGAACCGATCTGGATCCAAGCCGAATCGAACTGAAGGAGGACCGGACCGGTCCGACTGTCGCAATTTTGTTTTTTTTACTCTTCCTCCAATGGAGAGTCCTGGTTAAGCTAAAACTCTTGGAGTCTTGTAGGGTATTTAAACCCGATTAATTATCATTCTAAGAAGGAGAATTTATATAATTTTTTCCTCTTTAGTTAGAAACCCTAGTTTGAAGATTTGTTGCAATTTTAATTCCAAGAATGAAGTTCGTTCAGATTTCTGTGATTACAAGTAATTTTAGTTAATGCTTTTAGTGATTTGGTAAGTTAGTTGATTACTTTCTTCTGTATAATCTTCCTTCTACATCATTCTTCAATTCTCCCTTAGTTTAATCATGATTTCCTGCAATTCAATGATCATTTTCATTAATTTCATCATGGTAGGCTAGGTTTTTAAAGGTCGGGATGCATGAACTCAACCTGATGTGATAGTTGCATGTGTATAAAATTTGTCCTCTAAATTTAATGATTTGATTATAACCGTATTGCCTAGAAACACGACAATTGTAGATTTTGGACCTCGTTTTCTTCAGGGTAACCGGGATGCTTCAGAATACAATTTGAATGTAACTATCGCAATACCAATTTACTCATCCTCTGATTAAGTATGGTGCGAGCTTGAACCTCATATACGTAATGCTTGGGAGTACTAAATTTTGGGTCTAATTAATCACTTAAATTTATGATTAGTTTTATACCATCAATACACTAGGGTTGAGGGATTGTATTCCCGTCCTGTTTTCTTCATCATATAGTTCGAGTTTTAAATCATTCATCGTTAGTATTTTAGGTAATTTAGAATAATTGCGTTCCATTCATACTTTAGTTCATTAAATAAATATTTTTAAAAATCGCATTTAGTTGTAGTCAATCTCCAAACCAATCATCTTTTCTATTTCTTTAGAGTCATAGTTAGGTTTCCTTCATCTGTCCAACGTCGTCACAACCCTGTTGTCCTATTTCCCCGAGGATCGATACCCGACTTATCGGATTATTACTTGAGCGACAGGCTTCCACGTGAGCCTAGAGAGTACGCATTTTTGAGACACATTCTTAGTCGCGTCAAGTTTTTGGTGTCGTTACCAGGGACTTAGGTAGACTTAGGATTAGATTAAGTCAATCCAAAACTTTGACCAAAAATTTCCAAAAATCCAAAAACATATAAAAATTTGAAGAAGCACAAAAATATTCATCATCATCTCTCATAAGCCTGTTAATGCAAAATTTTGAACTCACTCCAACTCCCCTCAATACTCCAATCCACATTCACGAAAACCCAATAGGAGAGTACAACCCTGATAGCCCTCACACTCCCAACGATCCACAATTTTGGGTTCCACCTCCCACACCGTCTAACTCAATTTCAAATAATACTCTGTTTTCCCTCTTAGGACACACTTCAGAGCACGTCCCGAGTATACCAAGTGAGGATACCGAGTTTTTGAGAGAGAGAGACATGTCACAACACGGTAGTGCAAACGCCAGTGAGGAAGAGGCCCCGTATCGCCCGTTGAGAGAAATCATATATCCCGAGCGCACTATCACTCTGGGATGCATCATACTCCCGTATAATGTAGGGAAATTTCATTTTAAAAATGGGATGATCCAGATGCTCCCCCACTACCATGGGATGGATTCTGAAAAGCCATATCTCCACATCAGGGAATTTGAGGATGTGTGTGAAACCCTCAATGATCAAACTTGCACACAAGAGGTAATCCGCCTCAAACTCTTCCCGTTCTCGCTAAAAGATAAAGCTAAGACCTGGCTATGGTCTTTACCTCCAAGCTCGATTGCATCCTGGAATGAGTTACAATCTAAATTTCTCAAGAAATTCTTTCCTCCACATCGAACGAACTCCATCAAGGCTCAAATTCAAACCTTTCGACAATTAGAAAATGAATCATTCGATCGATGCTATGAGCGTTTCAATGAGTTAGTTACTTCATGCCCCCACCATGGATTTGATAAATGAAAAATCATTTCTTTTATCCATAACGGGCTGAACATTAATTCCAAGCAACTCATTGAAACCATGGATAGTGGTCCGTTTGTCGATTTATACGCCCACGATGCTGAGCTTCACCTGAGGTATGTCACCGAGACTACCCAATCCTGGGATACATCCAACCCTAATGCTTAAAATCACAATCGCCAATTGACCACCACTTCATCGGCTTTCGGCCTATTTCACGTAGAAAAGAATTCTATGACGGATAGTCGACTCGATGTACTTGAGAAAGGACTGCGAGACCTATGTGAGGTATATGGAAGAGGACCAACGGAACCCATCCCAAACCCCGTCAAAAAGGTGTGTGCGATTTGTGAGGCGGGTCATTCAACTGAGGAATGCCCGACTATACCCGCCTACAAAGTGATGCTTCAAGAGAAAGTTAGTGGTATAAGAGGATTTAAGGGTAATTTCGGTACACTGCACGAGAATTCTTACAACCCTTCATGGACAAACCATCCTGGTTTTAACTATGGGCAACAACATGCTGCGATGAATCCCAATTCACATGTTGCCCCTCCTCCACCACAACACTTTCCACAAGATCCACACATGCAAGGACATGTGCAAGCACCACCACCTCAAGGAGCATATATCACTCCACGGCGGAGAAGTCTCGAGGATACGATGAACTAATTTATCAATAACCAGAATGCAGCCAATGCTAGATATGATCCCATGATCAGCGACATAAATGCAAATGTTTCAAAAATGCAATCATCATGGAGCATCCAAGAGAAGGGAAAGTTTCCTGCCCAGGGCCAAATATCACCCCCAAGATCAAACTAGTGTTAGCTCCACCTCGACAGAACATCAGGAGCACTGTCAAGCTGTGACCACTCTTCGTAGTGGGAGAGTCATTGATTTATGACCTCCCTCACATGATGCAACCAAAGACAAGGAGAATTCACCCGGCATGAAAAAGGCCGAAGATGTCCCCTTCAATGAGAGTGATAAAGAGGACACTAGTGAGCCCGAGGTAGTAGTGAAACCACCCACCATGGCACCATTTCCTCAAAGGTTGGTTCCTTCCCACAAAGGAAACCCCTGTGATAAAGTGCTAGACGTGCTTAAGCAAGTAAAGTTAAACTTACCTTTCCTCGATGCCATTAAGAAAATTCCATCTTATGAGAAAGTTCTCAAGGACTTTTTAACAGTGAATAGGAAGATGAAGGTAAAGAAAAATGTCTTTCTAGCACAGAACGTGAGTTCCATCCTACTCAATGATCTTTCGCCCAAATTCAAAGATCCTGATGAACCCACCATTTCTTGCATCATTGGAGAAAATAAAATTAAAAAAGCCTTACTTGATTTGGGAGAAAGTGTCAATATCCTCCCTTATGCCATCTATAGGCAACTTGATCTGGGAGACCTTAAGCCCAGACTTTGTCATTTGGGACACGGAGCCCTCCTTCACTTTGAGCAATAATGTTCCCATCATTCTTGGGCGCCCATTCTTAGCCACGGATAACGCTATTATCAATGCTCAAAATGGGAAAATGCAACTCACTTTTGGGAAAATGACTTTAGAGACTAACATCTTCCATATCGCCCAACATACGGGGGAAGAAGATGATCTTCATGCGGTGAGCTTAATAGACGAGATCGTAGAGGAGTATTTTGTGGAAAACTATTGTGGAGACGCCCTAGGATCCTGTTTAGTGTCGAGCCACGAGAGTGAAGGAACGTACACTGAATTCGAGAGGGAAGTTGAGGAGTTGAGAGAGTTACTTGATGAGAGAGCGTCGGACGAGGACGCGAGAGATGTGAATTGGGTTTCTCAATTTGAGGAGTTATCACCGAGGGAGACACACATGGTTCCCTCCAGCGATAAATTTTCGACCCTTGAATTGAAGAAACTACCCTCCCATATTAAATATGCATACCTAGGAGAGGATGAGACATTTCCTATTGTTGTCTCCTCTAGACTAGACAAAGAGCAGGAGGATAAATTGCTAAAGATTTTGAGGAAGCACTAAGGTGCTTTTAGTTGGTGCATTGTTGATTTGAAAGGGATAAGTCCTTTGATTTGCACCCACAAGATCCATCTCAAAGAGGATGTCAAGCCCTCGAGAGAAATGAAAAGAAGGCTAAACCCTAATATGAAAGAAGTGGTGAGGACCGAAATCATTAAGCTATTGGATGTCGGGATTATCTACCCAATCTCGAATAGCAAATGGGTGAGCCCTATTCAAGTTGTCCCGAAGAAGTCAGGCATGATAGTGATTGAGAATGCTAAGGGAGAGCTAGTCCCCAACGTACCACCACCGGGTGGCGCATTTGCATTGATTACCAAAAACTCAATGCGGGAACTAGGAAAGACCATTTTCCCTTGCCATTTATTAATCAGATGCTTGAAAGAGTAGCGGGCCACCCTTACTATTGCTTCCTTGATGGTTATTCCAGATATAACCAAATTAAGGTAGATGTACTTGATCAGGAGAAAACGACCTTCACTTACCCTTTTGGTACGTTTGCCTACAAACGTATGCCATTCGGCTTGTGTAATGCACCCGCGACCTTTTAAAGGTGCATGTTGAGCCTATTTAGCGACATGGTCAAGAGAGGACTTGAAGTGTTCATGGACAATTTCAGCATTTTTGGCACCTCTTTCGATCTTTGTCTACAAAAACTGGAAAAGGTACTTGCCCGGTGTGTGGAAAGAACTTAGTGCTAAATTGGAAGAAATTCCATTTTATGTTCACTGAGGAAATAGTTCTTGGCCACATAGTTTCATCCAAGGGGATAGAAGTTGATAGAACTAAGATAGATGTCATAGCTGATCAACCCCCACCAAAATCGTTCAAAGACGTGCACTCCTTCTTGGGCCACGCGGGTTTTTATTGAAGGTTCATTAGGGACTTTAGTGGCATCGCTAGACCCTTAAGCAACCTACTCATAAGGACACCCCATTTGAGTGGACGGAAGCATGCCATAGCACTTTTAAAAAACTAAAAACCATGCTTGTGTCCGCTCCCATCATGCAAGTTCCGAATTGGTCCTTATCATTCGAACTTATGTGTGATGCTAGCGACTATGATATAGGGGTTGTTTTGGGCCAAAGAAAAGACAAACAGGCTCATGTCATTTACTACACTAGCCAGACTCTTATCGGACCATAACTCAATTACTCCACTACAGAGAAGGAGTTACTAGCAGTAGTCTTTGCTCTTGACAAATTTCGGTCCTATCTTATTGGTTCTCCCATCACCTGCTTCACCGACCACGCAGCCTTGAAATACCTACTTGCGAAGAAAGACGCCAAGTCGCGCCTCATAAGGTGGATCCTACTCCTACAAGAGTTTAATCTCTCCATTAAAGATAAGAAAGGAGTAGAAAACATCGTTGCCGACCACGTATCACGTCTTTTGTCCGATGTGCCTAGTGATCCAATACCCATAGACGAATACTTTTCGAATGAGCAACTCTTTGCCACCTATTCTTTGCCCTGGTTTGCGGATATAGTGAACTATCTTGTCACGGGAGCCGTCCCTCCCGATTGGACACCGCAAGATAAGAAGAGGTTTATTACTTGGTCGCGCATGTTTTTCTATGATGACCCTTTCCTGTTTAAATATTGCGCCGACCAAATCATCTGACGATGTGTACCGGATGACGAGATCCCGAAAGTCATCCAATTTTATCATTCAGAAGCTAGTGGAGGCCACTTTTTGATGAAAAAGATGGCTGCTAAAATTCTGCAATGCGGCCTCTATTGGCCCATAATATTTTGGGATGTGAACAATGCTTGTAAATCTTGCAATAGGTGCCAGAGGATGGGAGCTATTACCCGATGAGACATGATGCCATTAACCCCGATACTCATTATTGAGATCTTCGACTGTTGGGGTATTGACTTCATGGGCCCATTCCCCCCGTCCTTTGGTTTCCTATACGTCCTTGCTGCAGTTAACTACGTTTCCAAATGGGTGGAAGCTATCTCTACCAAGACAAATGACAACAAAGTGGTGATTAAGTTCCTACAGGAACACATACTTTCCCGATTCGGCGCTCCGAAAGCGATAATCAGCGATAATGGCACACACTTTAACAACAGGCCATTCGAGAAGCTCTTGAGAAAGTATGGCGTCATTCACAAGGCTGGAATGACTTATCGCCCACAAATGAACGGGAAGGTCAAACTAGCGAACCGGGAGATCAAGAATATTCTCGAAAAGATCGTCAATCCTACCCGAAAAGATTGGTCACTTAGATTGAACGATTCGCTATGGGCCTATCGTACCGCATACAAAATCCTCTTGGCATGTCCCGATTTCGCTTTGTGTATGGAAAACCTTTCTATCTTCCCATGGAATTAGAGCACAAGGCATATTGGGCAATTAAAAAGTTGAACTACGACATGGATAAGGCCGATGAAGCTCGCAAGCTTCAATTAAATGAGTTAGAAGAGATACGCAATGATACATACGAGAATGCAAAAATTTCCAAAGAAAGGATGAAACTCGCTCACGATAATATCATTCGACGCAAAGAGTTTCTTCCCGGACAAAAAGTGCTTCTCTATAACTCTCGGCTTCATCTCTTTTCGGGCAAGTTACGGTCATGATGGTTTGGCCCATTCGTTGTAAAGAATGTATTCCCGCATGGAGTTGTTGATTTAGACGATTTGAAAGGGGAAAATACATTCAAAATGAAAAGACAACGCCTAAAGCCATATCTAGAGGAGTGTGTGGAAGAAGTCGACACCGTTTGGTTGTCGGACCCCGTTTACAGGGTAGAGTGAGCTGCTAGAGTGAGGTCGTCGCACCCCCGATGCGTATGGGGTGAACTCTTGTGTATAGTAGATGAGAGTCGAGTGAGTAGTGAGAGTCCCTAGGATTAGGATACAATAAGGATGGAGCGTTCATATGTTTCGGGAGAATGCGATCAAGAGGGTGTTGAATCCAAAATTGATAGGAATTATTGCGTGTCAAAAAACTTCAGAGAGATCGATCGCATTTAAGTTAAGGGGAGAAATCCTTCTCAGTGAAGGAACCAGATCGGTTCTTTTAATTTTGAGCCGGACCAATCTGACCCAGATCGGTTCATTTCTTTTACAACTGGATCGGTCTGGTATCTAAGAAACTTAAAAAAATAAAAGGATCGGACCGGTCCGGTCCGGTCCTGTAACAGCCGGATCGGTCCAATTTTCTATAGTTTTTCCTCCTTCCCTAGGTACACCCCCTTCTCCCCAATCCATTCCCTTCCCTCCAAATTCGTCCTACCACTTCCCCCCCCCCCTCAATTTCCCTGCTAAATACATTCCCTTTTCCCTCCATCTCCAACCCTTCCCCCACTCCTCACCTATAAATACACACCTAAATCCTCCATTTTTCTCCACACCTTCAACTGCATCACTTCTCTTTTATCTCTACCTATTTTTCCAGCATCCTCTCCTTGTCATAACGGCCCAAAGAGCTGCCCCCATCAAATACGACTCAACTGAAATCTTACCCTCCGGCCATGGTGATTTTTTCTCCCGCCAAGAGGAGCGTTGGTGCAACCGTTTCTTTGGTCCGGATCACAAACTCCACATGGAGCGAGCAGTCCAATGGACAGGGCTGCCCAATTCCGTCATCGCCCTCTTCATGCCTAGGGGTTGGTGCCATTTCCTTAATGAACCATACGAAGCGGTTTGGGCCACCGAGGTACACTCTTTCTATGGATCCCTTGTTTGAACGGGCAAATTTGAGGCCCAAGCCTATGTCGATGGTACCGTCATTCCATTTTCTTTGGCCATTCTCACTGCCAAATTGGGCGAATATGACGTTCTCGATCTTTAAGACTACACATACTCAAGGAATGTCTACCGGTAGCCAAGGAACTGATTATGGAGCGAGTTGCCCCCGGCATTGCATGAAGGGGAGAGATTGTCCCTGTTAGCCGACTAAACGAGAAAGCACGCCTCACTTTCCAAATTGTGTGTGCTAACATTTTGCAAACTTCCAACGATTCTGCAATGCGTCCCCATCAAGCCACATTGACATACCACCTCTTCGATCCCAACACTTCAATTAACCTGGCTCGCACCCTGGATGAGAGAGGTGCAGCACCACCTCCATATGCACGCCTGATTACCTCCATTCTCAAATATTCTAGCATTGAGGCTCCGCTGGATCGTACTCGCCTCCCCAGTCCCTTTGGACAGCGAGCCCGCACTCAGAGCGCCAAACAGTTGGCCATCCTTCGGGCGAGGCGTGGAAGTGATGACGAGGCCGATGAAGCCTCGAGTGAGGAAGAGGAACAGGCAGGTGTCGATGTAGAGATGGGAGAAGTGGGTGTACATGAAGAGTCGGCCGAAGAAGAAGACGACCCAGATTTCGAATGGGCGGGTGGCGAGCTCACTAATAGAATGTCGGCCCTCGAGATGAAATTCAGCAACTTTATGACCGACTACCGATGCGATACAAGTATGATGTTTCGTTTCCAAGCGGACTTGTACAGATACCAAGGGGATCCAAACGAGCCATTACCATCCTACTTTTATGACCCTTATGGCCCCGACAAGCCCAGCTCTTCCCACGCACCACCCCAGTGAAGCTTTGTTGGTTTAGGTGCCAGTTGTTCGTTGTTTGACTTGTCCACATGGTTCTATGCTCTTTCCTGTTATTGTATCCCAGTCCTTTTCTATTAAAGTCCGCATTTTCTCCATTTGTTTGTTTTATTTATCGCACTTCTTATTTTGCCGTGTTTAGATTTTAGTCCTTTTTGCTTGAGGACAATGCAAAAGTCTAAGTTAGGGGGGTGACAAGTGCGTATTTCTAAAACTTCACAAATTTTCAAAAATGCTCAGAAATTTCAAAAAAATCATAAAATTTTGAAAAATCCAAAAATATTTTTCTTCAAAATAAATAAAAATTGGAATTCAAAATTTTCAAAAATATCATTAAGAGTCGGTTTTAAGTCTCAAATTGTAAAAACATAATGCACAAAGCCAAAATTGACCAAAGATGGAAATTGAGCGAAAATTGACGACTTAACGAATAAATGTGGAGATTAACAAACCCGGTGAGATTCGAGCCTTTCATTTTTGTGAAAATTATAAATCAATACGAGTTAATTGTTAACTCAAAGTTCTTTTCAGCACTTAATAAGTCGTCGAGGATCTTTAGTCTTTCACCTTAATCGGTTTTGAGAAACGTGTGTGATATTACCTCATAAAGCGCACTACAAATCTCTAAATTAAATTAATATCGAGACACATATGGTAAATTAATAAGTAATTCGAACAATGAAGTAGGCCATCGTTTGTTACCCAAAAACATTAGCCAGAAAAAGATGTGGAAAATTATCCCTTTGATAACCCAATTGAGCCGAATAAAATTTAACCTTTTCGTTTGGTAACCCGAAAAACCCAAGTAGCCCGAAATTATGAAAATTGGTAATGTCATCAATTAAGTCCGAAAAGTGCAGAAAAAGGGGCAAGAAAAACATAGCTATGCTCGACAAAAATAGCAAGAAAAGAAAAGGAGTGAAAAATGAAAAAAAACTAGAAAAAGAAGAAAAAAATGAGCAAAAGCCCGAAAACGCACTAACGGACATCATAAGAACACTTTCCAATTCCAGTTTTCCCGTACCACTCTCATATTACCCAATACACCTTCAACCCGAAAAAAGTCCTAACCGATTTCGGATTGCTAAATTAATTATCGCGTGGAGAGCTAAGACACCAAAAGATAATAAAAGAGATTAGATGCGTTAAAAAGAGGCGATGTTCCCGTTTCCCAACGACCGTATTCTGTTGATGAGATTCAATCACCATAAAAATTCCGTCTTTCTACTTATGTGTGTGACTTTGGGTCCATTATATTTACTCTTTTTATCACGCACATCGAGAGAATAGCCACATTCCAAGTGATTCGTTTGTGATAGAATTCCATGAGATTTTGAAATCAAAACGAATTTTCGGATAAGTAACGTAATGGTCAATTGGTGGAAATCCACAGTTAAAATTTACGGCTTCACACACGCCCATTATGATTTGAGACTCTTGAACATGGCTTGATGATGATTATTTTCTGAGAAAGTTTGAATTATACAATTTTTGCGTATTTTGAAGTTTCTTTGAGTCGAATTTTGTGGGTATATTCACTGCAAACCCTCACGAGACACAACTCGTCCTACTAGGGTAACCTAGGGGTTTAAAGGCTTGTTGCATACGCTAAATGAAATCTCTTGCCCACGAAAAAGGTATTCTATCCCAATAAAATGATTTTCAAGAGTTGAGCCTATCTAGGATTCTTTTACATAGCTCGAGACGCGCAAAGTTCTAAGTTAGGGGAATTTGATTAGGCATAAATTTTTCCAAATTTATCCCATTAATTTAGTTACTTTTAGCACCTCGAACAACCGAATTGATTTCATTTTATCTCATAATCTTGCTATTGACTTATTCTAACGATTACCCCGAGTTTCTGGTATTTTGTACAAATTTTACAGGTATTTGATGTCAATAAAGAAAGAAAGAAATCATAAGAATAGAGAAAGAAAATAAGGAAAGTCAAAAGGTTAAAGTTGTAATACTTACCTAGAATTCGGAGAGGCATCTAAAGAAAAGTTGAAGATATCAAGGTTACAAGTACATAGGAAGAAACGGTACCTCAATCGGAGTCCCGGTGTGAAAGTTATGAGCAGTCAAAGATAGATGAAAAAGTCAAAGAAAACTCGGACCGATCCGAAATGCAAAGTTCCAGTGAACCCCGGACCGAAGACGGATCGAAGCTGAGAGAAATTAAACGGAACGATCCGTACCAGATCTATCCAGTCATAAATTAAAAGAACCGATTCGGATCCAAGCCGAACAGAACCGAAGGAGGATCGGACCGGTTCCACTGTCGCAATTTTATTTTTTTTACTCTTCCTCCAATGGAGAGTCCTAGTTAAGCTAAAACTTTTGGAGTCTTATAGGGTATTTAAACTCGATTTATTATCATTCTAAGACGGAGAATTTATCTATTTTTTCTCTCTTTAGTTAGAAACCCTAGTTTGAAGATTTGTTGCAATTTTAATTCTAGGATTAAAGTTTGTTCAGATTTCTATGAATACAAGTAATTTTAGTTGATGCTTTTAGTGCTTTGGTAAGTTAGTTGATTACTTTCTTCTGTCGAATCTTCCTTCTACATCATTCTTTAATTATCCATTAGTTTAATCTTGATTTCTTGTAATTCAACAATCGTTTTCATTAATTTTATCATGGTAGGCTAGGTTTTTAAAGGTCGAGATGCATGAACTCAACCTGATGTGATAGTTGCATGTGTATAAAATTAGTCCTCTAAATTTAATGATTTGATTATGATCGTATTGCGTAGAAACATGACAATTGTAGATCTTTGGATCTCGTTTGCTTCAGGGTAACCGGGATGCTTCAGAATGCAATTCGAATGTAACTATCGCAATACCTATTTACTCATCCTCTGATTAAGTATGGTGCGGGATTGAACCTCATATACGTAATGCTTGGGAGTACTAAATTTTGGGTCTGATTAATCACTTAAATTTACGATTAGTTTTATACCATCAATACACTAGGGTTGAGGGATTGTATTCTTGTCCTGTTTTCTTCATCATATAGTTCAAGTTTTAAATCATTCATCATTAGTATTTTAGGTAATTTAGAATAATTTCGTTCCATTCATACTTTAGTTCATTAAATAAATATTTTCAAAAATCGCATTTAGTTGTAGTCAATCTCCAAACCAATTATTTTTTCTATTTCTTTAGAGTCAGAGTTAGGATTCCTTCATCTGTCCAACGTCGTCACAACCCTGTTGTCCTATTTCCCTGAGGATCGATACTCGACTTATCGGATTATTACTTGAGCGACAGGCTTGCACTTGAGCCTAGAGAGTACGCATTTCTGAGACACATTCTTAGTCGCATCAGTGGCAGTCGGTGAAAAGACGTAAAACACTCACGTATTGGTACCCCGATTAATAAAGTGAAAAGATGAATTTGAGCATGACTCTCATTAATGTAAAGGCAAGTTAATGTGACAACTTGAAAAAATGTGAAAGTATGCCAATTACATGGTTATACTGTCAATTGAATGGTTACGATACAAGTTGCATGAGAACACTAAATCAAATAAAGGACTACATTTTATTTATTTATTTATTTATATATATATATATATATATATATATATATATATATATATATATATATATATATATATATATATATATATATATATATATTTGTACATAATAGTCTCCTAGTATTTCTCTGTTGGGCGAAGTATTTCTCTATTGGGTGAATGCTCATACGCCGCCTTTTGCCAAACGCCCAAGTACTTCAGGTAGAGACAAGAATAAGGATACCAGGAAAGGAAATGACAATTACTCATGCACGTAGAGCTCTGATTGATATTTTGTTTTAATACATAATATATTTCGGACTATGATTTTTGTTATTTCTAACTTTAATCCGTGGACTTTAAGTTTGGTTGTAATAATACACGACAAATGAATATTTTCCTTTGATGTCCATTTATTCAATGAAATAGGAAAACTCTTTTATTTCAAGTTTTCCTATGAATTTAATAAGGTGGACATCATTTCATTAATTAAAATAAATATATTTTGAGACACAAATCAATGAGTAAGTATTTTTCAAAAAAGGGAGTTTTCTTAAATAAAATAAAGTATAAAAAGGTTTTTCGCATTGACACCCAGAAACGAGGTATCACAACACGAGTACGCAGGCACAATACCGATTCCCACTCATTTGCAAAAAATCTATGGAATGTTTTATCTCCTATAAGTAAAAGATACAAGTCTCACTTGTTTCCCCAAATTAGTCACCTCCGTAGAATTTCATCTAAATGGAATACTACATAAATCTCATACATCAAGCCCATTTCTGCACGATGCGTCCCCTTGTGTTCAACTTATATGAGATATTTTTCAACATAACACCTCAATGATCGGTCCAAAAGTCGTGTGGCCTTAAGATTATAAGTCATCTTATAAGAGATAGAAATGTCTATGTATGTTACTTCCATAACTCACAGTCATCTGATTGTCTCTAAAACATGGAATCCTTCACGCAAAAATAAACGATATCAAGCCTCACATCCAGTAAGCATTTGTGAGATACTCAGATAATCCCTTTCATCAAACTACAAATCCTTGAAAGTTTAAACACGTTCTCTATGGCAAGCCCCACAATTTAACACACCCAAAAAACACATACTTCCTCACCTCCACTAGTGATACTTTCAAGTCCCTCGCTGGCAATTTTTTTAAGCCTAAGCATGCCTTTATATTAAAAGGGAATCTAAAACTAAGGTCTCTACATATACTCCTAAATTAAACATAAGTAATAATGAAGAAGTAAGATAAGAATATATATATATACCACAAATCTTTGGAATAACCGTAGGCCTTTACAATATTTTACTCCCACAATACCCGCATTAGTGACAACGATGAGATATTTATTTATCTTTAGGACCTTATTATCCTTGTGTTTCCATAAATATATGCTTCTTATTACACGTTCCATGACTATTATCTTGTACGTAATCTAGGATCATCCAAAGTCCATAGTTTTAGGAACCCTTAAACTTATAAAGTCTTCCAACTAACATTTTAATAACCATGGATAAAGTACTTGCAAGTCATAACTATTTTTCAAATTCAGGGTCATTGGACTTCACAACCTTAAGAACAAAGATTCATAAAAACAAGTTCAGGTTCCTTAAACCTCTTATTATTGGGAGATAAGGATTAAAGCCTTACAATTTATAAAAATTTGGAACCAAGTTTTATTAGACCTGCGGATCTCAGGAGCTAAGGATTAAAGCCTTACAATACCCTTGTAAGTTTAGATCCAATTTTTATGACCTTTGATTCTAAGTACCCAATGATTAAAGATTTAAAATTCAAATAATTTATTATCAATACCGAGGATAAAATCCTTAAAATTCCTAAAACTTGTTAAGTTTGCGTTCCTTGGACCTCTAAATATTTAGAAACATCGGTTAAATCATTCGAATTCACTAAAATTTGGATATATAACTCTAGAGATAAGTATTAAAGCCTTCAAAATACATTAGAAAATTTTGATCTAAGGTTTTAGGACTTCTAATTATAAGGAACTAGTAATTTAATCCTTAAAATTCCAAGGATTAAATCATTGAAATTCATAAAAAAAAATGTTGTGTTTAAGGTCATTAGCCCTCATACTATTTAGAATTAAGGATTAAATACTAGATATTTATAAATATTTGGATCCAAGTTTATCAATTCTCAGGATCTAAGAATTAAATCCTTACAATCTCTAGAATATTTGGATTTTGGAGGGGTACACAAGCAACCCTAGTTGCTTGAGGGGTGCACGAGAAACCCCAAAATAAACATATAAGATTGTAAGAGTGATTCCTAATTAATAAGTTAATTATTTTAGAGGGGTACATGAGCAACCCCTCAGTTACATTAGAGTGACACATGATCAATCCTTCAATAATAGAGAAAATGGGTGCACGAGCAACCCCTCAGTATACATGGAGGGATGCATGAGAAACCCCTCATTAACATATTAATTATCTTTGTTTTGACATATCCATTTAGCAGGAGGCCTTGGTCGAGAAAGCAGGGCTCGAGAAACCAAGAAGTATTGGGACCTTTTGAGAGTTTTGGTTTGGAGACTGAGAGGTAAGATTTTTTAGCAAGCTAAGTCTCTATTACTTCAACAAATTTATAAAGATAGAATAGTAGTGTGAGGGAACACATGGGCCACTCGCACAGACATACACACAGAGAGAGACTAATGCACCAAATCACTTACAACATAAAATAAAGAGAGTAACAACAGAGGTTACTCACAGGAATAATGTCAAACAAGAAAGCGAGCAACCTAAGGGTTTATTTCAGATTAAAACAAAATTCACATTAACGAGTGACTGTTAGAGTCACTCATAATATTTCACATTGCATAATAATTTTTATCTTTATTGATTTTTCGTGCCCAACCTTTGAATAGTACAAGATACAAACATCACCTTTGTTGGCTATAGGTCGGCAAGATCACGTTTTTATCACCACTAAAAGGAAATAGTGGCCTCACAATTTCAGATAATTATTACGGATAAAATGTTCTAAAATATTTATCATAAATAATATTCTATAGGCGTGCAATGACATGTCATCCCTAAAGTTTGCCTATAGATAAAACCTTATATGCACACTAAAAGACATGACATAACATCACACTGTTATGCTGCACCAAAATCCACAAAAATAACAATGATAGTATCCCCTGCTTTCTCTCAGATTTATTTAAAATGATCACTTCTCCTCTCTCAAATAATTATCGCTCTCAAGAGGTCCCTACTCTTTACTTATCTTTGTAATGTTGTTTAAGTATTAAAAAAGGTTTGTATTCAATCATTGCTACTACTTTATAAAAGAAATAACAGTTATTATAAAGAAAAACTCATTTTTGTTCATTTCCAAGCACTATGATATTATTATCTTAAAAAGTATTGTATAAGTACAAGTCACTCCTCTCCATTTATATATATTCATGGAACCCAGTGCTACTAACTCCTACAAGACCTTAAGTTCTAAGAAACAAAGATTAAAGATTAAAGCCTTACAATTCTAAAAAAATTGTTATCATAATTATTGATGAAAGACTTAAAATTCCACATTTGTTTTCACAACCAAGGATGAGAACTTTAAAATTCATAAAAATTGGTAAGTTCAAGGTCATTAGACCTTTAAAACCAAGAATTAAAATCTTAAAATTCATAAAAAACTGTTAAGGTTAGGGTCCTTATACCTCAATATCTTTATAACCAAATATTACGGCCTTGTAATTCTTAAAAAAATCTAAGTTAAGGGTACTTAGACCTTAGAACCTTTAGAACTAAGGGTAACATCCTTGTAATTCTTAAAATATGGACCTATTATTATTCATACTCTAGGACCTCAATAGCAAAGGATTAAATCCTAAAAACCCATTTGGAGTAACAAGATTAAACTCAAAATAGGCCAATATATGCAATTCATTATATTTATTAGGTTACATCATTGGTAGTATTTTTCAAATTCTTTGAATTTTACGGTAAAGAGAGAGCATATACTTATTGATCATTAAGATAGTATTAGCTTGGCGTTACTATCTTTAAGACAATGTATGGGTGTTCCCACTTGGGGCTTAATTTCCCATCATTCGTACCTTATTGCAATTTGACACCATATATTTTGATTTCCAATTATTAAGCGAGACGTGTGAAGAATAAAACCCTTTCTTATTGTTAAAATTATATTGATATGTGCAAACTATCACACAATATAATTCCACCTGATGGTTCTTGTTGATATCAAACTTGATCCTCACTTGATATGTGTGAAGGTAATACCACCACCATTTCCATTTGTCTTAAAAATGAGATTTTTAATGTGTTTTCATGTGATTTTCTCCTTGTTGATCACCCCACTACACTAAAAGGCTAGTGTTTGAACGTCAAGACCAATGTATGATGCCTAATACTCTCAAGTAACCGTACGAACCCGAATGTCGAAGTTACTAGTGGTGCTACAGGAATATACAAGTTTCTTCCCATAATATGAACTTTTATCTATGAACCACTCGCAAAGATCTTGAAGTTATTTAACCTCTAAGTTTGAAAATTACTATTAGTGCCACTATCAACTCAAACTGATAACACCAGTTTTTGAGTGACTATTATCCTTACGAACCCTTTCTCGAGGATAAGGTGCAAGGTCATTGCCTTATTTCCATCGTTAATAAGACATTATTGACCTTGAAGTTAAAGTAACTATTATTCTTCAAAAGAGATGAAGTTCGTGTTATCAAATATTGAACTCCTTGAAATGCAAGGTGTTATAATCGCATGAAACATCTAATGACATCGTATATAAAGAGTGAATGTTAAGAGTCTTTTTAGTGCCTGGTCCTCCCCCAGGAGGAGGATGAACCTCATGTCGATGCTTGCACACATTGAGACAATTTATAATTGAATAGTTTACCTACATATACTCTAAGGCATAACTGTCCCAAGATGATGTACTATTTATTGAATATTCTTCCAGCACTTATTGTAACTCAGGGCTGAGTGACCGCAATTAAATACTCCTTTTGAACACTTACCAATGATATATGTCATTACTAGAACCAATATTTATACACTCTTTTACTTGTCTTGTAATAATGCTATTTGTTTTACAAGCTCTTAATACAATGATTATTTTTAACAAGAAACAATCCCAATATCGAGTCTCTATTAACCTTTATATGCCTTTATGCTAAAGGTGGGTGCCTAAATAAAACATGTGTTGGTCCCCAGCATTGAGTTGTCACTAGTTGTACTTTTTCAATGAACTTACTTTAATTCCCTAAGTGAAACATCATAAACCTTTCACAGATGTATTACTAGCAATTACTAGGAGGTGTTTCATAATTTCAAAGAATCTGAATCAATCACTAGTAGTGATACATGTTCCTGGGGTTAACACTTATTATGCTACTTATCGTCTTATACAAGGATAGCAATAGAGGTTCTCATAGTGACAAATCCCACACCATTTTTGGTAAGAAATAAACCTTACAGTGATGCCTCTACTCCAATGTCATAATCGTATGCGCGTACAAACCAAAGTTCACACGTGTCTTATATCATAGAATCCCAGAGCCGAACTTTGCTAGTCGAATGATCAAATTCCAATATAATGACTATATATCACTCCCAAAAGAAACTTGAACCTAAATCTCTGATACCAAGTTGTAATGACCCGACCCAAAATTTAGGATTACCTGTGGGTTTACTCGGATGGGTACAAATTTGTTAATTTGAAGTGATGTGAAATAACCTAAAGAATGTTTCTAGTCCCTTTTAATTGATTAGAGTTACTGAATAAGGATGAAACTCATTTTCCAAAATATAAGAATAGTGATAACAAGTGTGGAACCCATTAGACAATGCCCCAAGGTTCAAGTAATCAGAGTTACTATCATAAGAATAAAGAATTAATTCCTTGTAAAACTACCTCAAAAGACTTAATATCAATCAAATTATCGTAACAAAGGGAATGGGGGTGATCCAATGCCCAGTATGGGTTCCCTAATAAAATGCAGTACAGAAATGAACGATGGAGAGAACGAATGTATATTATAATTTGTATAATTATACATGCAATTACCATACAATATAAGCATTAACCATGTTTTATTCCTAAAACATTATCTTGAAATCCAGTTAATTATCTTCATAAGTTGCCACTTTATTTCTAAAAACGTCTTTTAATCCATTAACTCACACGATCACTCTCTTGGGTTATCTTTAAATTGTTCAGCTTCCCTTCACGCAAATTAATTTTACTTAAATTAACGTGTGCCTGGTATTTCTTATAAATAATGCTTCAACACACGCATCAGGTGTTTGAAAATAATTATACACATATAGTCGTGTTAAGTAATGGGATTGTGGTCCATCCTAGGATTACTCATACATTTAATTATCAACTCTTATCTTTTATTCCGCTTGGAACACATCAAATTACCCACACAAACTCGTGTTATACATGGGTTTATACCCTACCATGGGATTACTTACTCCCCCAGTAATTATCCATTATATTCCTTTATTTCACAATTACTATGTCTGTCATTTTATTTCATGTTTGGGTTCACCAATTTTCTTTTATTATATGTGTATCCATAACTGTGGACCATGTAGTTCAAAACCTGGAATATAAATTTCTTAATCATATATCCACCAATTATCCCTTTCCCGAAATTTATCCATTCCATTTCTTTTCATAAATTTCCCCTTTTAACCCAAAGTTCACTAAATCCCATTTATGTTTAGCGGCTTGCACCGCTTTTCATAATTGCCTCATTCAATTAATTTACTAGCCAATTATTTTGGGTCTAAGCTGAAGCTGCACCCTATGACTTCGGACCCTTCTTAAATTTACCCCGATTACTCCTTCTGTGAAAACTCTTTCACTTTTCATTAAGTTCATATCCATGAGATCCAACCTCCATTTTTATCACTTGCACAAATAGTCTTTTTAAATTCCATTTTACCTTTTAACATTTGTACCCATCCAACTGACAAACCCCACAAAAACCCTTTATTTGTAATTAATTATCTTTTTTGTCCCCTTTTTACATACTTAAACTTAATATATATATATATATATATATATATATATATATATATATATATATATATATATATATATATATATATATATTATTTCATAATTTTTCTAAAGTTGAGGTTTCTTTGTAATTTCTTTACAAAGTTAAAGTCCAAAACCATTTACATATTAGGAACTAATTCCCAAACCATAAGTTTAGGGCACCTTTTTGTAATATTACTAAAATTTGTGGTTGTCTTACATTATCCAAAATTTTTAAGGACCATTTTGCAATTATACTAGCTTCAAGTTGTATTTTGTGACCATCCAAAGGTTTAGGGTCATTTTTGTAATTACCTAAAAGTTTAGGTGTAGTTTCATAATTACCCAAAGTTTGGTGGTTATTTTATAAATATTCAAAGTCTAGGGTCGATTTTATAAATATTTCCTATAAATATATTTTTAGATTAAAATAATAGTCTTTAACAAGTCTAGGGTTCAAACTATAATTTCATTAAAGTTTGGAGTCTAAACCATTTTTATAAGATTTATGAGGTAAAAACACAATTTATAACACTTTTTGGCCCCAATTAATAATTACTAAAAAAATCTGAGCTTCAAATAATATTTTTAGAATACTATTATACACCACCCTTAACTTTTATGTTTTTGTTTTTATACCCCAAACTAATATCCATTTTTATCCAAATGCACATATTAACAACTACCCTAAAAATATGTACATAATCCATACACACATTATTTTACCTTGTGTGTTATTTGTTGAACAATTGAAAGGGTGATGAACTTGGACACATTTGAAAATTTTAATGGTTGGATTAAAATATGAAGGAGGCGTTTCGAGTTTTAAACCAAGCAATCTGAAACTTTCTCTATCTGCTTTAAC
Source organism: Sambucus nigra (assembly GCA_949130495.1). Classification (NCBI taxonomy): domain Eukaryota; kingdom Viridiplantae; phylum Streptophyta; class Magnoliopsida; order Dipsacales; family Adoxaceae; genus Sambucus; species Sambucus nigra. The sequence goes on from OX422218.1 coordinate 142,595,790, forward strand.
CATCCCCTTCCCCTGCCATAATGGTGTGTGCAACTGTTATAGTGGCTTGCACACCTACTATAGTGTCCCCCTTTCTAATTTTTTTTACTAACCAAATCTATTCATTTTGTATGCTCATAATATCCCACTAATTGGCATCTTAAATACTATTAGCTAAATACTTTTCTTACACCAGAATATTTGTACCAAATACCCAAAGATAAGTAATTATCCCATATTATAAATTTTTAAGCTAAAACCATTCTTAAGTTTTCAACATTACTTTAATAATTACTTTAACATTTCTATAATTACTTCAACATTCTCACCAATATTTGGTTCAAATTAATCCATAAGGTACAAAACCAATACAATTTATCATAAGTACCATTTAAACCTTTAGTAGAAATATAAGTGATTACAATTACGGTGATGACCCTTGGTACACAAAAACTAGAAAATTATGTTTCTCCATATGAAATTTATCATTCTTTTCTATGTGATGGTTTTGAAGGGATAAAATTTAACCCAGTGAAGTAGTTTGTTTCCACTATGCAAAACTCATTCTAACCTCAGTTGAGAGCCAAAAGTTCCACTGGGCTAATCCCCCACTATGTGAAGGGCCATGTACTTAACACATGACTCATTATTTATATAGGTTGGCTTGGGATGCTTATCTATGTCATATATCACATGTATGCACCAAGTACTTAACTTCCTTTCTTAAGGTTTGCCAGATGTACCTATACAAAAGGAACATGTGGGCTAAGTTCTAAGGGACTGTGTGATAGCTTCCAAACTCCTTAGTGTATGTCCATGAGTACATATTATACTTTGTGAGGTGCCAGGAACCTCTAAGGATCCATGTTGTCATGATTATGGTAGAAAATACCTTGGTCGAGGTATTATCTTCAGAACATAGACCTCATTCATTGTCTTGAAGCTTGTCTTTGGGAAATTGATCATTGAATAGGTAGTCCCAGATTGGATTGTTACAAACATGGCCTTATTCTAATTCATTTTTTATTGGATTGTAATTGGAGGATGATAGGTTAATCTGTAACACCCCGTATTTTTGAGGATATAGAATTTAATTAATTTGGTGATATGGGATTTAATTAAACTGGAAGATTTAATTAAATTAGTGAATTGAGATTTAATTAATTTGGGTTATTTTTAAAATTTACATGTGTTGTAATTTGAGGTCGAGATTGGAGATTTTAGTAATGTAACTTGGATGACGATTGTGAGTGCACGGTTGAATCCAAATAGTTTGAGATAGTCAAAAAAGAGTACCCGGGGGTAGTAATTGGGTCTCGGGACATTTTTAGGCATAAGCTCACACGGGGGTGTTCGGGTCATTTGGGCTTGGCCCATAGGCTTAATTTCGGGATTAGAAATATAAAACCTACATTAGGGAGTTTGTGGCTGACACAACTCAAATAGAAAACCCTAGTTTTACAGAGGAGAAAAGAGGGATAAATTGGGAGAGCTTTGGGTAGCCAAACCAAGAGAAGAGGAATGTGTTCTTCATCAAATCTTCGTCTACATCAAAGGAAATCATAACCTATGAATTTATTCAGACAAGTAGTTAAAATTTCTTTCATTTCAACTGTGGTATTGTGATTCATATCATAGTGGGTGTAAACCATATTCATTTTAGGGTGTGTTATTACAATGAAATGGATTTTGAGAAATCTGTACAAATGATGTGGATTAAAAGGTTAAATTAATGATATAGGATATGTGAGAACTTTTTGAAATCAAATTATGTAGAAACCCAGTTGCAGAATAGGGTTATTCAGTTTATGATGTTGAATATTAGAAGAACAAATTAATGAAATCTAGAGAAAACCGAATTTGTAATTTAAAGAAATCGTGATAAGATTTATTGATGAGTATAGACTAAATCCATGAATTGAACAATTTTAAAAGAAGGGATTTTATTGGGACTATTTGGAATAAAACTCTGGGTTGAGAAGCAAAGCTCGGAGGAGCATTAATGGCAGAAAGCAAAGTGAGGAAAAAGAAGGAGAACTGGTTGGCACAGCGTCATTATATTGCAAGTCGTTCGAACGACCTTGCATGTCATTCAAATGACAGTGAAATTCGTTCGAATGATAGGAGTGAATTCTGGGCAGTTTTGTCTTCTTTCCTTGATTTCTTTTGGGATTTTTCTTTTAAGGATTTAGTTAGAGAAAAATTAAATGGAGATTAGTACGTAGGATAATGGGAGATAGGTATTAAGGAATATTAACATTAATAAGGGTGTTGAACTTATTAACGGAACATTGTGCAATAAATCCTTAAAGGTTAAATTACGGACCAAGTAAGGGAGTCCGGGCATTTTGGTTAAGTGATGCCATTTAGATAAAATTAATTGAGGAGAAATTTATTGAATTAAGAGTCGGGGTTGTGACTCGAATATCTTTTCAATCTAGTGCGATGGGAGTTAGGCATGGGGTAGCCGATTTAATTTATTACAGATATATATAATAAATTATTGAATTAAATTTAATGAGGGGTGTAAACCTTAATAGTGGGACTTTCTGTAACAAATTCTAAGGGGTGAAGATACGGACCGAATGAGTGAGTCTAGGTATTGGGTGACACTACTTAAATGACAAAATAATTAACGTGTGATTAATTAAATTACAAGTCGGGATATAGACTTGGGTATTTTGGGCTAGTGTTATGGGCGTTAGGCACTAGTTAGCCAGATTTTTATTAAATATATGTATACGATTAGTGTTATATATATATATATATATATATATATATATATTTGTATGAATTATAGATATCGGTGTGAATGATATTTATATTAAAGCATACCCCTCTAGTGCCATCATAGGAGGTTGCGTGATGTTGGTGAATCCCTTGACTTGAGGAGCAGGGAGAGTTTAGTCCCCAGGTCATATCGCCTATTTTTATTGCGTGATTTATTTTCCGAGGTGAGATGCTTTGGGTATGATTTGGTTTAACTTTCGGGGGGGTATGACCTCCTCCACTACGTTTGCAATATTTTTTTCCCAAGTTTAGTATGAGCTAGTCTAAGTTGAGGTGGCCGGGTTAAAATGAGCATGCCTAGGACATGATAGCATTTTAGTGGAAGCATTCGGTGAGTTATTACTCGGTAATGGATGGTTATTATACGCGACATGTGTGTGAATGTTGTAGTATACTAGTACGTATATAATATGAGTAGATAATTATATATAGGATTAATACATAAGTGTGAATGTACTTATTATATAACTAGTGTGAAAGTTATATGATTTAAAAAGGAGATTTCTTACATAACTAGTGTGAAAGTTATATGATTAAAAAGGTATTTCCTATATAACTAGCATGAATGTTATATGATTTAATATAGGAAAATTGATTAATAAGTTAATGATTAGATAACTTAATGATCAAAGTAAGAGTACTCGGGTTAGAGTGGCGTGGGAGAAAGAGGTGTGATACGGCTAGTTAGGTAGGGTATCTTAACTAGGAAGGTTAGAAGGCAAGCCCTAGGTGTGCACATTAGATGAGGGGTGGGCTATACCACAAGAGAGTGCGACACTAGCTTATATATGAAGAGTGTGCATTCATATTTAATTATTGCAATTTAGCTGCATGCTAATTATTTTCAAAATGTTTTACTTGGGCTCTGACCCTTGTCAAAAAAAATTCAAAACCCTTTAGGTGTCTCACCACAGGGACGCCCAGTTTGAGGATTCTATGCAGGTATGCGCAGCTGCTGCTCATGTAGAAGTTACAGGACTTTGCTATAGATGCTTCATTCGTTTATTCCTAGTGTAGGGACTTTATTTCAGTACTCATTTGGGCATGTCTCCCTTAGATTTAGTATTTAGTTATTTATTGACCTTGTATATCTAGTTTATTATTTTAGTTTATTGTTGGATTTTATTGTTGAACCAATAGTTGATTTGGTCATATTTATTTATATGTTTGTGTGGATGGTTTAATTATTATTTATTTTTGCGTGTTGTTAATTATTACAAGATAAAATTTGGCACTAGTCTATTTAAATTACTAGGTAGTTAGTAAATTTAAAATGTTTTCGACAGTGATGCTAAGAATGAGCCATATAAGACCAATATTTTTTTATCACGGGATGGCCACTCGATATTTTTGTAGGCGGGGTGTCACAGATAGTATCAGAGCATTAGGTTCTAGAGTCCTTAGGATCTGTGGGACTCATTACATTTCTTCATACTGTTCTTTGATATAAAGCCTTATTATAGGATTGTTTTATTCCTTCACATATGCGACTTGCGTTCTCTTGCTATTAAGTATAGTTGATGCGATTCATACATGAGTTCGATTGGGATTCGTACACCGAACAATTTTGGATGACCAACAAGGGTTGTTAGAAGGACTACAGGGGGAGAGGCTTAGTAGAATCCATGGAATATTCTGGGAACGGTGACCACGATAGAAGTCACCATGGTTATTGTTCAGGCAGATAGCGCTGGGATAATCACTAGGGCGCAGTAGTTTTCCTAAGCACCGTCGGAGAAAGCGGTGGTGCATATTCAGACTCAACCAGCATAGTCGGTAAAGGTGGGGGGTCGGAGTAACTCTTTCAAAGAGACATCCATAAGGATTCGGGGAAGAGAGGGAGTGTGATGGGTCAATCAAAGGAGATAACCCAAAGGTAATTGTGTAAGGTGGAATGCAGTGGCACCCAGGATTTAATTTTGGGCAAAATTTTAGCTTATAGTAGCAGTGTTTTAATGATCACCGCAACTATGGAGAGATACCATGAATAACAAGGAATTTAGGGTGCGGCTTGACCGCAATTCCTCTAATCAACTGTTTAACAGATAAGAAAAGGATATTTCAATATTTGTTTCAAAAGGGTCGTATAATGATCGGTCATGAAGGAGAGTTGACATGTTTAGCGAACTTCATACGCGACGAGGTGGATATGGAGAATAAAAAAGGTCCGTAAGTTAATAAGGGACTCATGGGTAGAATGTACAAGCATGGATGGGGAAATCCGGATAGAATGACTAGTAGCGTTGTCGTCAATGTCATACAATTAAAATTTGATATCAGCACTTCCGAGACAAGGGAGTCAAGAGAGTTGGAGAATTTAACCAAAGGGCAACACTGGATTAAACGGTCCTAGTGAGGCACCACTGGAGGGGATACTGTAACAACCCTCACTTTTGAAAACCTATTTCATATTTATTTACTATGTGGAGTAATTATGTATAAAATGTTGGAATGTGGAGTAAATATTAATTTAATGAAGAAAAGTTAATATTTACTAAGATGTTGCATATTTACCTTAAGTGTAGGTGAATATTACTATGTTGTGTTTCATTGTGTCATAAGATTTAAAATGACATTTTGATTTAAAATAAGACTGGAACTTAAAATGAGTTATAAAATTTCCAAATGATAATTTGGAGGGTGTAGTTAGTTCCGGGAGGTGCGAGATAGTCAAAATGTGTGCCATATTGTATTTTTATGTTTTGGGCACTTTTGACTGGTTTTAGCATATTGCGTATTGGAAATCCTTTTTATTGTGGTATTAACCACTTAAGTTGATAGACTTTAGACTAATGCCACGTTTTAGTCTTGCTAAGCTTTTTATTTCTCTTAAGCCCAAATTGTTAACCTATAGTGAGAGAGAGAAGAAGAGAACTTGTGGAGAAAGAGAGAGATTGAAGAATTGTGGATTGATCTTGCATTCATCTTCATCAAATCTGAATTTCCAAGCTTAAGGCAAGTTTTCTACTTGCTATTATATGATTTAAGGTGGATAATTAGTATGATAGTTGTGTATTAGTTTTGGTTTGATAATGTTAGGGTTTTTATTGGATTTATGGGCTTTGAAATCTTTGGAAGAGATTTGGATATTTATTGGTTTAGATTAATGTTGTTGGAAGCATTTATGATCATTTGGTAGCAATAAATGACCTTGGTTTGGAGGGTTTTGGTTTGGGAGAAATTAGGAGTCCAAGACTCCATAGCCAAAATTGGCAAAATTCGCAACGGCGAATCGATTCGGCCAATTCGCAACTGCGAATCGATTCGGCCAGGCCAAATCGATTCGCATGGAGACAGTTTCTAGGTCTAAGTGAACTGAATCGATTCGACCATTTCTGAATCGATTCGGTTGTTATGCAGAAAGTAGGTTTTCCTGACCGAATCGATTCGACTGGTTCGAATCGATTCACTAGGCTGACTAAATTGATTCGGCTAGGCCGAATCGATTCGGAAACCCTGCATTTTTCTTTTGTTTTTCTTTTCCAATTTTAATCCTTTTCTTTAGGATTAGGACCTAGGAACCTTATTGTATGAAGTAAACTTAGAGTCCTAGAGTTTAGTCGAGTTTGGTCGTTACCCTAGAGTTGAAAAGGTTCACTTGGGGTTCACTCCATGGGTACAAAAAGTGATGTTTAGGCATTACTTTTCATTTCACAAATTATTAGGAATTAAGAGTTATAAGCCCATACTTCGATATTTTAGGGGCCCTATTGAGGTATATAACACCTTGGGACTCGTAAGATTTTGGTGATCATTTGGAGAACAATTCGGGACTTAAGATATGATGAATATTAATGAAAATGTTCAGGGATTATGGTTTCAACTAAAATGAAACACACATGTGATTAATGGAAATAATAATGAGATTTAAAATGGAAAATGTTAATTCACTTAAACACACCTCTCTAAATGCTATCATAAGGGAATCTTGCGCATGAGGTGATGTCCCCTGACTAGTGAATACATGAAGACTATAGTCCTCGGCCATATGCTGGTTATTTTATATGTTTCATTCTGCGCTAGTGAGGTAATTTCGGGTGTGGTTATGACTCACTCGCAGACATATGGACACTTCCCGACGTGCGTTAGGTACCCAGGCTGCCTTGTTTGATAGGCCCCTTGAAGATGATAGTCATTTAGGGGCGCGCCCAGTGGGGAAACTCGGAGGGGCGATCTTAGAATCGTTATATGTATAAGAGTATAACCTTTCTAAATTCAAGTGGGACTTGAGATATGTATTTTGCCACCAAAATGTATGATGGTAATTATATTCCTGCTAAGGAATAAGAATTGAAAAGAAATGAGAAATAATGATGGCATCATATTCCTGTTAAGGAATGGAAATTGGAATAATGTGGTAAATAATGACGGAGGCTTTTAAATTTATGATGTCTAATTACATTCTCCTGCATAATTTAATAAAAGACATATCATTTAAACTTCTTCATTTATGCTTCATGATTAGGTTATTAGATTTTCATCTTCATCATTCATGATTAACTGTTCATATCTAGCATGCTTCTTATTCATCTGGAAATCATATAAAAATCGGGCCCTGACCCGTTCATTTTCTATGTTGTGCATGTTATTGTATCTGCTCAGGTGCTCCCCCGCAAGGGCACCCGATGTGATATTCCAATTCCGATACTTGTGAGGAGCTATAAGATTTTGCGGATATTACAGGATGCCTTGTTAGACGCTTTCATTTTTGAATTCTAGATATGATCGGGTCTTTCATTCGGGCGTGTAGCCCAAACCTTGTAATTGCTTAATGGATGTATTATGTATTTTATTAAACTGTTGTGATACGATGTCTCTAACGGTTGACCGACAGAATATTCGGTCCTTTATTGTAGCGTTGTTAAGGATGTATATATATCATCTCTTTTGGAATTCCACTTTATCTTTAGATTTGGGTTGTTTGAATTGTTTCCTTTAACTTGAAAATTAAACTAAACTATATTAAAATAAAAAATTTGGCAACCCGTTTTCTGAATTACTGTGTGGTTTTCCCGTATACTCATCTTATTGTTATGATGTTGAGAATGATTTCCATCCATAATTCCGTTATGTTGGAGTATCGGGCTGGCCACCCCTTATTTCGGATCGCGGGTTATCATAGATGGTATCAGAGCATCAGGTTCTAGAGTCTTTAGGATGTATGCGGACTTGTCACGTTCTACCGTAGCGTTCTTTGATATAGAGTCAAATGTTAGGACTGCTTTGTTGCTTATATTTGCGATCTTCTACAAGATAGATTGTTTATGAATAGTATTCTAACTCTATTGTTTTCTCATCTCATATGCCGCCTAAGAAAGGTCGCCCAGCGAGACATAATAGAGTTGTAGAAGAGGATGTTGGTCCTCCGCCGCTGCAGCCACAAGGAACTTTTAATGCTGCTGATGTAGCAAACATCGTGGCTCAAGCTGTTAATGCTTCCATGACCGCAGTGGCTCAATAAATGCCACAAGCTCAACAACGAGCGCAGGGTGCCCAAGCTCCTAAGGGACCTTATCCGTGGGAAAGAGTTAGGGAGACCTTTTTAAAGGGACATCCCCCATAATTTGATGGAGGTTCTGATGTTGTTCGAGCAAATCAATGGAAGACAGATATGCAACGCCATTTACGAATGGTGGATTATAGTGAGGAGAAGAAACAAGTCCTTGCTACTTTTGAGCTTGTTGGGGCCGCGTTACACTAGTGGGAGTCGATGACTACACCAGGACAGAGGGATACTATGTCGATCACTGATTTCTGGGTCTTATTTGACCAAAAGTATTTTCCTCCCGCAGTTCAAAGGGAGATGAGAAGGAGACTTCAGGATCTGGTAGAGGGAGAGCGGTTTGTTGCCGAATACGAAGAGTAGTTCACCCGGTTGGTAACTTTTGTACCGGATGAGGTGACTTCGTAAGAGAGGAAAGTTTCAAAATTTATGGGAGCTCTGAACTGGAGAATCCGGCAACATTTACTGGGTAATCCATCCTTACAAACTTTTGGGGAGGTGATGAATGCAGCATTGCTCCGTTGCCAAGAGCATCGGTTGTATATGCAGAGTGGCAAGAAAATTACCAAAGTGGGGCAAGCAGGAAAACCTGGAGGCAATGGGAATGGAGGAGGAGCTTTTTCCTCGTCCCCATCTTTGGGTAATAAGCAACGAGAAAGGGATCCCCAGCAGGGGGACGTGTCAAAAAGACAACGCTTTGGTGGGTTTAATTTTGGTGGTAATAATAATAATAGGCATGGTCAGGGTGCCTCACAATAGCAACAAACAGGTCGGGGTGGCCAAGGAGGTAGACGCCATCCGGGACAAGGTGTTAAGCAGTTTAGAAACAACCAGGGCCGTGTTTCGGAGAATATGTTTTAAAAGTGCTTCCAATGTGGGGAGGCGGTTCATTACAAGAAGGATTGTCCTTAGTTGATTGGGGGACAGCCTCCTGGGGCTCCACAACAGTCATACGTTCAGTTTCCACCACAGGTACCTAACCCGGTTGTTCCTCCGCAGCAGGGTCAGCTACAATATGGGAGAGTTTCTCATATCTAGGATGCTATGCTTCCTCCGGCTCCGCCGGCACCGCCAGCCATTGAGGGTAAGTTCCTTATTCAAGGGCACATGGGTCGCGTTTTGTTTGATACGGGTGCGACACATTCATTCATTTCTAGAAGTTTTGCTCAGTCCACAGAGTTGATAAAATCTGCTGAGAGCACTTTAACTAGCGTTGAGTCCTCTATGGGTGATGGTTCACTCATTTTCCTTGTTTGTAAAAAACATAGGAATCTCTCTTGGTAATTTATGCTTTGAGGACGATTTACTCGTCCTAGACATGGTCGGGTATGCTGTGATTTTGGGTATGGATTGTCTTGTCAAGTATCATGCGATAGTTAATTATTACGGGAAGAGTATAGTCTTCGTCGTTTCGTGACAAGAAATTTTCTTGGTGGTTATGCCTCGTTTATAGGGATGTACTAGTACGTCTTTGAATTGTATTGCGAAAGAGACTTCTCAGGATTTAGTTATTCCCTTGGATTCTATACCGGTTGTTAGAGACTTTGAGGATGTTTTTTGGGAAATAACGGGTTTGCCTCCAAGTCGAGAGATTGAGTTTGTGATCGATTTAGCACTGGGAACTCGACCGATCGCGAGAGCTCCTTATCGTATGGCTCCAGTTGAAATGAGGGAGTTGAGAGATCAAATTCAGCAGTTGTTGGAGCAGGGATTCATTAGGCGTAGTACGTCGCCATGGGTTGCTCCAGTGTTGTTTGTAAAGAAAAGGAACGGTTCTCTCCGGTTATGTGTTGACTATAGAGAATGTCACCATCCGAAACAAATACCCTTTGCCTCGTATCGATGACTTATTTGATTAACTTAGGGGAGCATCTTACTTCTCTAAAATCGATTTGAGGATGGGGTATCACCAGTTGAGGATACGGGAGCAGGATGTATCCAAGACCGCTTTTCTGACAAGATATGGGTCTTATGAATTTTTGGTTATTCCCTTTGGGCTAACCAATGCCCCGCTGTCTTTATGGATCTCATGAATAGGGTATTTTGGGACTTCCTGGACCAATTTGTTATTGTATTCATCGATGACATTCTAGTCTATTCTCGGACAGAGGCTAATCACGCTATTCATTTGAGGTTGGTCCTACAAAGGTTGAGGGATCACCAATTGTATGCTAAGTTCGAGAAGTGTGGCTTTTGGTTACAGGAGGTACAATTTATGGGTCATATTGTGACGTCCCAGGGTATATCGGTGGATCTGAGCAAGGTAGTTGCGGTAAGGGAGTGGGGTCCACCCACGACACCTACCGAAATTTCATAGTTTTCTGCGTTTGGCGGGTTATTACCGTCGGTTTATCAAAGGTTTCTCTAAAATCGCTTGCGCTTTGATAAATTTGACCCGGAAAGGGGTGAGATTTGTTTAGGATAACTCTTGTCAGGATGCATTTGATGAGTTCAAAGATAGATGGACTTCGGCTCCAGTCCTTGCTTTGCCACAGCCAGGGTTGGAATATCTAGTCTTCACCGATGCATCTCTACAAGGATTAGGAGGTGTGCTTCAGCAAGAGCGACGGACTATTGCATATGCTTCCCGAAAGCTCAAGCCCCATGAAAGAAACTATCTGGTTCATGACTTAGAATTGGCCGCAGTTGTCTTTGTCTTGAAGATTTGGAGGCATGATTTCCTAGGGGAGAAATTCAGTCTTTTTACGAACCATAAATCGCTGTAATATTTATTTTCACAAAAAGATTTAAATATGCGTCATCGCCGATGGTTGGAGTTCGTGAAAGATTATCAATTTGATATCCATTATCATCCGGGTAAGGCGAACATAGTAGCGGATTCTTTGAGTAGTAGACCCGAAGGAGAGTTAACTGAAGTATGGAAAGCTAAGTGGAAGGAGCTCAGTCACGAGGATGCGGTTGCTAGGGCGTTCATATCAGTGATGACCGTTACGCCTATAATTGTGGCAAGGGTTGTAGAAGCCCAAGGAAGAGATAAAGGTTGTCAAGACCACATACGTCGATTACTGTCCGAGGGAGCAGAATCTTACTCGATCAGTTCAGAGGGTGGACTACGCTTCCATGGAAGACTCATTGTCCCGGATGAAGGGGATTTAAGACGGGCGGTGATGGCAGAATCTCACGGTTCTAAATTCACAGTGCATCCTGGTGGGGACAAGATGTATTAAGATATGCACCGTCAGTATTGGTGGCAAGGTATGAAGCGTCATATTTTTGAGTTTGCGTCCCAATGCACTACTTGTCAGTTGGTCAAGATAGATCATCAGCGATCGACAGGTTTGTTGCAACCGTTAGAGATTCCGATATGGAAATGGGAGAGCATATCGATGGATTTTATTACAGTCTTGCCAAGGTCACAGAGTGGTTGTGATTCAATTTGGGTGATTGTCGACTGCTTGACTAAGTCGGCACACTTTCTACGCGTGTATACCGAATATGACACTGCTCGCACCGATTATTCTTTGCGGAGATTGTCAGACTCTATGGGGTGCCCATAAATATCGTTTCTGACCGAGATAACATTTTTGTTTCCCACTTTTGGCGATGTTTCCAAAAGGCTATGGGAACCGAGTTGAAGTTAAGCACTTCTTATCATCCTCAAATAGATGGCCAGACCGAACGAGTAAACCAAATGTTGGAGGATATGCTTCGTATGTGTATGCTCGACTTCAAAGTTGGTTGGGAACAATATCTCCCATTGGTCGAGGTCGCTTATAGCAACTTGTACCAATTTACTATTGGAATGGCGCCCTATGAAGCACTTTATGTCCGGCCTTGTAGATCACCCACCTGTTGGTTGGAAGTGGGGGAAAATAATTTCCTTGAACCTGAAATGATCCAAGACAGTTCTTCAAAAATTAAACTCATTTGAAATCACATTCGGATAGCTCAAGACCGTCAGAAGAGCTATGCCGATGCGGGTAGGAGACACATAGAGTTGGATATTGGGGACCAAGTCTTGGTGCGAGTGTCGCCCATGAAAGGTATCAAGCGTTTCAAAAAAAAGGGGAAGCTTGCGTCGCGTTTTGTGGGACCTTTTCCCGTTATCGCTAAGGTAGGTCCAGTGGCGTATCAACTTTCCCTACCGGAACCTTTGCAACCAATTCACGATGTATTCCATGTCTCCTCTTTGAAGAAGTACAAGAGGTGTGAAAGTTCACTTTGGCATATTCCTTTTGAGGATATTGACTTGCAACTCGATGTTTCATATGAAGAACAACCCGTTGCTATTTTAGAGCATGGGGAGCGTAGGTTGAGGCCTTGAGTGGTTCCTTTGGTGCGAGTCCAATGGATTCATCATAATTCCAATGAATCAACATGGGAACGAGAGGATGATATGCGGGAAAAGTATCTGCATCTCTTTATCCAAGGTACGCTTGAATTTTGGGGGAAAAATTCCCTCATAAGGGGGGGAGTATGTAACAACCCTGACTTTTGAAAACCTATTTTATATTTATTTACTACGTGGAGTAATTATATATAAAATGTTGGAAAGTGGAGTAAATATTAATTTAATGAAGAGAAGTTAATATTTACTCCGATGTTGCATATTTACCTTAAGTGTAAGTGAATATTACTATGTTGTGTTTCATTGTGTCATAAGATTTAAAATGACATTTTGATTTAAAATAAGACCGGAACTTGAAATGAGTTATAAAATTTTGAAATGATAATTTGGAGGGTGTAGTTAGTTTCGGGAGGTGCGAGATAGTCAAAATGTGTGCCATATTGTATTTTGATGTTTTGGGCACTTTTGACTGATTTTAGCATATTGCATATTGGAAATTATTTTTATTGTGGTATTAACCACTTAAGTTGATAGACTTTAGACTAATGCCACGTTTTAGTCTTACTAATCTTTTTATTTCTCTTAAGCCCAAATTGTTAACCTAGAGTGAGAGAGAGAAGAAGAGAACTTGTGGAGAAAGAGAGAGATTGAAGAATTGTGGATTGATCTTGCATTCATCTTCATCAAATCTGAATTTCCAAGCTTGAGGCAAGTTTTCTACTTGCTATTATGTGATTTAAGGTGGATAATTAGTATGATAGTTGTGTATTAGTTTTGGTTTGATAATGTTAGGGTTTTTATTGGATTTATGGGCTTTGAAATCTTTGGAAGAGATTTGGATATTTATTGGTGTAGATTAATGTTGTTGGAAGCATTTATGATCATTTGATAAGAATAAATGACCTTGTTTTGGAGGGTTTTGGTTTGGGAGAAATTAGGAGTCCAAGACTCCATAGCCAAAATTGGAAAAATTCGTTGGGACGAATCGATTCGGCCAGGCCGAATCGATTCGCATGGAGACAATTTCTATGTGTAAGTGAATCGAATCGATTCGGCCATTTCTGCATCGATTCGGCTGTTATGCAGAAAGTAGGTTTTCCTGACCGAATCGATTCGGCTGGTCCGAATCGATTCGCTTGGCTGACCGAATCGATTCGGCTAGGCCGAATCGATTCGGAAACCCTGCATTTTTCTTTTTTTTTTCTTTTCCAATTTTAATCCTTTTCTTTAGGCTTAGGACCTAGGAACCTTCTTGTATGAAGTAAACTTAGAGTCCTAGAGTTTAGTCGTGTTTGGTCGTTACCCTAGAGTTGAAAGGGTTCACTTGGGGTTCATTCCATGGGTACAAAAAGTGATGTTTAGGCATTACTTTTCATTTCACAAATTATGAGGAATTAAGAGTTATAAGCCCATACTTGGAGATTTTAGAGGCCCTATTGAGGTATATAACACCTTGGGACTTGTAAGATTTTGGTGATCATTTGGAGAACAATTCGGGACTTAAGATATGATGAATATTAATTAAAATGTTCAGGGATTATGGTTTCAACTAAAATGAAACACACATGTGATTAATGGAAATGATAATGAGATTTAAAATGGTAAATGTTAATTCACTTAAAGACACCTCTCTAAATGCTATCATAAGGGAAGCTCGCGCATGAGGTGATGTCCCCTGACTAGTGAATGCAGGAAGACTATAGTCCTCGGCCATATGCGGGTTATTTTATATGTTTCATTCTGCGCTAGTGAGGTAATTTCGGGTGTGGTTATGACTCACTCGCAGGCATATGGACACTTCCCGACGTGCGTTAGGTGCCCAGGCTGCCTTGTTTGATAGGCCCCTTGAAGATGATAGTCATTTAGGGGCGCGCCCAGTGGGGAAACTCGGAGGGGCGGTCTTAGAATTGTTATATGTATAAGAGTATAACCTTTCGAAATTCAAGTGGGACTTGAGATATGTATTTTGCCACCAAAATGTATGATGGTAATTATATTCCTGCTAAGGAATAAGAATTGAAAAGGAATGAGAAATAATGATGGTATCATATTCCTGTTAAGGAATGGAAATTGGAATAATGTGGTAAATAATGACGGAGGCTTTTAAATTTATGATGTCTAATTACATTCTCCTGCATAATTTAATAAAAGACATATCATTTAAACTTCTTCATTTATGCTTCATGATTAGGTTGTTAGATTTTCATCTTCATCATTCATGATTAACTGTTCATATCTAACATGCTTCTTATTCATCTGGGAAACATATAAAAACCGGGCCCTGACCCGTTCATTTTCTATGTTGTGCATGTTATTGTATCCGCTCAGGTGCTCCTCCGCAAGGGCGCCCGATGTGATATTCCAATTCCGATAATTTTGAGGAGCTGTAAGATTTTGCGGATATTACAGGACGCCTTGTTATACGCTTTCATTTTGGAATTTTAGATATGATCGGGTCTTTCATTCGGGCGTGTAGCCCAAACCTTGTAATTATTTAATGGATGTATTATGTATTTTATTAAACTGTTGTGATGCGATGTCTGTAACGGTTGACCGACAGAATATTCGGTCCTTTATTGTAGCGTTATTAAGGATGTATATATATCTGTTGTTTTGGAATTCCACTTTATCTTCAGATTTGGGTTGTTTGAATTGTTTTCTTTTACTTGCAAATTGAACTAAACTATATTAAAATAAAAAATTTGGCAACCCGTTTTCTGAATTACTGTGTGGTTTTCCCGTATACTCATTTTATTGTTATGATGCTGAGAAAGATTTCCATCCATAATTCCGTTATGTCGGAGTATCGGGCTGGCCACCCCTTATTTGGGATCACGAGTTGTCACAGATGGTATCAAAGCATCAGGTTCTAGAGTCTTTAGGATCTATGCGGACTTGTCACGTTCTACCGTAGCGTTCTTTGATATAAAGCCTAACGTTAGGACTGTTTTGTTGCTTATATTTGCGATCTTCTACAAGATAGATTGTTTATGAATTGTATTCTAACACTATTGTTTTCTCATCTCAGATGTCGCCTAAGAAAGGTCGCCCAGCGAGACATAATAGAGTTGTAGAAGAGGACGTTGGTCCTCCGCCGTCGCAGCCATAAGGAACTTTTAATGCTGCTGATGTAGCAAACAACGTGGCTCAAGCTATTAATTCTTCCATGACCGCAGTGGCTCAACAAATGCCACAAGCTCAACAATGAGCATAGTGTGCCCAAGATCCTACGGGACCTTCTCCGTGGGAAAGAGTTAGGGAGTCCTTTTTAAAGGGCCATCCCCCGGAATTCGATGGAGGTTCTGATGTTGTTTGAACAAATCAATGGAAGAAAGATATGTAACACCATTTACGAATGGTGGATTGTAGTGAGGAGAAGAAACAAGTCCTTGCAACTTTCAAGCTTGTTGGGGCCGCGCTACACTGGTAGGAGTCGATGACTACACCAGGACAGAGGGATACTATGTCGATTACTGATTTTTGGGTCTTATTTGACCAAAAGTATTTTCCTCCCGCAGTTCAAAGGGAGATGAGAAGGAGACTTCAGGATCTGGTACAGGGAGAGCGGTCTATTGTCGAATACGAAGAGGAGTTCACCCGGTTGGTAAGTTTTGTACCGAAGAGGTGACTCCGAAAGAGAGGAAAGTTTCAAAGTTAATGGGAGGTCTGAACTGGAGAATCCAGCAACATTTGCTAGGTAATCCATCCTTGTAAACTTTTGGGGAGGTGATAAATGCAGCATTGCTCCATTCCCAAGAGCATCGGTTGTATATGCAAAGTGGTAAGAAAGTTACCATAGTGGGGCAAACAGGAAAGCCTGGAGGCAGTGGGAATGGAGGAGGAGCTTTTTCCTCGTCCCAATCTTCGGGTAATAAGCAACGAGAAAGGGATCCCAGCAGGGGGACGTGTCAAAAAGACAACGCTTTGGTGGTTTTAATTCTGGTGTTAATAAAAATAGGCACGGTCAGGGTGCCTCACAACAGCAACAAACAGGTCGGGGTGGCCAAGGAGGTAGAGGCCATGCGGACCAAGGTGTTAACCAGTTTAGAAACAACCGGGGTCATGTTTCGGAGAATATGTTTGGAAAGTGCTTCCAATATGGGGAGGCGGGTCATTACAAGAAGGATTGTCCTCAGTTGATTGGGGGACAGCCTCCTAGGGCTCCACAACAGCCATACGTTCAGTTTCCACCACAGGTACCTAACCCGGTTGTTCCTCCGCAGCAGGGTCAGCTACAATATGGGAGATTTTATCATATCCAGTTTGCTATGCTTCCTCCGGCTCCGCCGACACCGCCAAACATTGAGGGTAAGTTCCTTATTCAAGGGCACATGGGTCGCGTTTTATTTTATACGGGTGCGACACATTCATTCATTTCTAGAAGTTTTGCTCAGTCCACAAAGTTGATAAAATCTGCTGAGAGCACTTTCACTAGCGTTGAGTCCTCTATGGGTGATGGTTCACTCATTTTCCTTATTTGTAAAAAACATAGGAATCTCTCTTGGTAATTTATGCTTTGAGGTCGATTTACTCGTCCTAGACATGGTCGGGTATGATGTGATTTTGGGTATGGATTGTCTTGTCAAGTATCATGCGATAGTTAATTGTTACAGGAAGAGTATAGTCTTCGTCGTTCTGGTACAAGAAATGTTCTTGGTGGTTATGCCTCATTTAGAGGGAGGTACTAGTACGTATTTGTATTGTATTGCGAAAGAGACTTCTTGGGATGTAGTTGTTCCCTTGGATTCTATACCGGTTGTTAGAGACTTTGAGGATGTTTTTCGAGGAAATATTGGGTTTGCCTTCGAGTCGGGAGATTGGGTTTGTGATCGATTTAGCGTCGGGAACTCGACCGATCGTGAGAGCTCCTTATCGTATGGCTCCTGTTGAAATGAGGGAGTTGAGAGATCAAATTCAGCAGTTGTTTGAGCAGGGATTCATTAGGCATAGTACGTCACCTTGGGTTGCTCCAGTGTTGTTTGTAAAGAAAAGGGACGGTTCTCTTCGATTATGTGTTGACTATAGAGAATTGAATAAGGTCACCATCCGGAAGAAATACCCTTTTCCTCGTATCGATGACTTATTTGATCAACTTAGGGGAGCGTCTTACTTCTCTAAAATCGATTTGAGGACGGGGTATCACCAGTTGAGGATACGGGAGCAGGATGTATCCAAGACCGCTTTTCTGACAAGATATGGGTCTTATGAATTTTTGGTTATTCCCTTTGGGCTAACCAATACCCCGTTGTCTTTATGGATCTCATGAATAGGTTATTTCGGGACTTCCTGGACCAATTTGTTATTGTATTCATCGATGACATTCTAGTCTATTCTCGGACAGAGGCTAATCATGCTATTCATTTGAGGTTGGTCCTACAAAGGTTGAGGGATCACCAATTGTATGCTAAGTTCGAGAAGTGTGGCTTTTGGTTATAGGAGGTAAAATTTCTGGGTCATATTGTGACGTCCCAGGGTATATCGGTGGATCCGAGCAAGGTAGTTGCGGTAAGGGAGCGGGGTCAACCCACAACACCTACCGAAATTCGTAGTTTTCTGCGTTTGGCGGGTTATTACCATCGGTTTATCAAAGGTTTCTCTAAAATCGCTAGCCCTTTAATAAATTTGACCCGGAAAGGGGTGAAATTTGTTTGGGATAACTCTTGTCAGGATGCATTTGATGAGCTCAAAGATATATTGACTTCGACTCCAGTCCTTGCTTTGCCACAGCCAGGGTTGGAATATCTAGTCTTCACCGATGCATCTCTACAAAGATTAGGAGGTGTGCTTCAGCAAGAGCGACGGGCTATTGCATAAGCTTCCCGAAAGCTCAAGCCCCATGAAAGAAACTATCTGGTGCATGACTTAGAATTGGCCGCAGTTGTCTTTACCTTGAAGATTTGGAGGAATTATCTCCTAGGGGAGAAATTCAGTCTTTTCACGGACCATAAATCGCTGCAATATTTATTTTCACAAAAAGATTTGAATATGCGTCAGTGCCGATGGTTGGAGTTCGTGAAAGATTATCAATTTGATATCCATTATCATCCGGGTAAGGCGAATATAGTAGCGGATGCTTTGAGTAGAAGGTCCGAAGGAGAGTTAGCTGAAGTATGGAAAGCTAAGTGGAAGGAGCTCAGTCACGAGGATGCGGTTGCTAGGGCGTTCATGTCAGTGATGACCGTTACGCCTAAAATTGTGGCAAGGGTTGTAGAAGCCTAAGGAACAGATAAAGGTTGTCAAGACCACATACGTCGATTACTGTCCGAGGGAGCGGAATATTACTCGATATGTTCAGAGGGTGGACTACGCTTCCATGGAAGACTCATTGTCCCGAATGAAGGGGATTTGAGACGGGTGGTGATGGCAGAATCTCACGGTTCTAAATTCACAGTACATCCTGGTGGGGACAAGATGTATTAAGATATGCGCCATCAGTATTGGTGGCAAGGTATGAAGCGGGATATTTTTGAGTTTACGTCCCAATGCACTACTTGTCAGTTGGTCAAGATAGATCATCAGCGACCGACAGGTTTGTTGCAACCATTGGAGATTGAGGTATGGAAATGGGAGAGCATATCGATGGATTTTATTACAGGCTTGCCAAGGTCACAGAGCGGTTGTGATTCAATTTGGGTGATTATCGACAGCTTGAATAAGTCGGCACACTTTCTACCCGTGCATACCGACTATGACACTGCTCGCTATGCCCGATTATTCATTACGGAGATTGTCAGACTCTATGGGGTGCCCATAAATATCATTTTCGACCGAGACAAGATTTTTGTTTCCCACTTTTGGCAAAGTTTCCAAGAGGCTATGGGAATCGAGTTAAAGTTAAGCACTTCTTATCATCCTTAAATAGAGGGCCAAACCGAACGAGTAAACCAAATGTTGGAGGATATGCTTCGTATGTGTATGCTCGACTTCAAAGGTGGTTGGGAACAATATCTCCCATTGGTCAAGTTCGCTTATAACAACTCGTACCAATTTACTATTAGAATGGCGCCTTATGAAGCACTTTATGGCCGGCCTTATAGATCACCCACATATTGGTTGGAAATGGGAGATAATAAATTCTTGGACCTGTAATGATCCAAGACACTTCTCCAAAACTTGAACCCATTAGGAATCGCATTTGGATAGCTCAAGACCGTTAGAAGAGTTATGCCGATGCGGGTAGGAGACACATAGAGTTGGAGATTGGGGACCAAGTCTTGGTGCGAGTGTCGCCCATGAAAGGTATCAAGCGTTTCAAAAAGAAGGGGAAGCTTGCGCCGCGTTTTGTGGGGCCTTTTCCCGTTATCGCTAAGGTGGGTCCAGTGGCGTATCAACTTTCCCTACCGGAACCTTTGCAACAAATTCATGATGTATTCCATGTCTCCTCTTTGAAGAGGTACAAGAGGTGTGAAAGTGCACTTTGGCATATTCCTTTTGAGGATATTGACTTGCAACCCGATGTTTCATATGAAGAACAACCCGTTGCTATTTTAGAGCATGGGGAGTGTAAGTGGAGGTCTCGAGTGGTTCCGAGTCCAATGGAGTCATCATAATGCCAACGAATCAACATGGGAATGAGAGGATGATATGCGGGAAAAGTATCTGCATCTCTTTATCCAAGGTACGCTTGAATTTGGGGGGCAAAATTCCCTCATAAGGGGGGGAGTATGTAACAACCCTCACTTTTGAAAACCTATTTTATATTTATTTACTATGTGGAGTAATTATATATAAAATGTTAGAATGTGGAGTAAATATTAATTTAATGAAGAAAAGTTAATATTTACTCAGATGTTGCATATTTACCTTTAGTGTAGGTGAATATTACTATGTTGTGTTTCATTGTGTCATAAGATTTAAAATAACATTTTGATTTAAAATAAGATCGGAACTTAAAATGAGTTATAAAATTTCCAAATGATAATTTGGAGGGTGTAGTTAGTTTCGGGAGGTGCAAGATAGTTAAAATGGGTGCCATATTGTATTTTGATGTTTTGGGCACTTTTGACTGATTTTAGCATATTGCATATTGGAAATCATTTTTATTGTGGTATTAACCACTTAAGTTGATAGACTTTAGACTAATGCCACGTTTTAGTCTTACTAAGCTTTTTAGTTCTATTAAGCCCAAATTGTTAACCTATAGTGAGAGAGAGAAGAAGAGAACTTGTGGAGAAAGAAAGAGATTGAAGAATTGTGGATTGATCTTGCATTCATCTTCATCAAATCTGAATTTCCAAGCTTGAGGCAAGTTTTCTACTTGCTATTATGTGATTTAAGGTGGATAATTAGTATGATAGTTGCGTATTAGTTTTGGTTTGATAATGTGAGGGTTTTTATTGGATTTATGGGCTTTGAAATCTTTGGAAGAGATTTGGATATTTATTGGTGTAGATTAATGTTGTTGGAAGCATTTATGACCATTTGGTAGCAATAAATGACCTTGTTTTGGAGGGTTTTGGTTTGGGAGAAATTAGGAGTCCAAGACACCTAGCCAAAATTGGCAAAATTCGCAGGGGTGAATCGATTCGTCCAGGCCGAATCGATTTGCATGGAGACAGTTTCTAGGTCTGAGTGAACCGAATCGATTCGGCCATTTTCAAATCGATTCGGCTGTTATGCAGAAAGTTGGTTTTCCCTACCGAATCGATTCGTCTGGTCCGAATCGATTCGCTTGGCTGACCGAATCGATTAGGCCAGGCCGAATCGATTCGGAAACCCTGCATTTTTCTTTTGTTTTTCTTTTCCAATTTTAATCCTTTTCTTTAGGCTTAGGACCTAGGAACCTTCTTGTATGAAGTAAACTTAGAGTCCTAGAGTTTAGTCGAGTTTGGTCGTTACCCTAGAGTTGAAAGGGTTCACTTGGGGTTCATTCCATGGGTACAAAAAGTGATGTTTAGGCATTACTTTTCATTTCACAAATTATTAGGAATTAAGAGTTATAAGCCCATACTTGGAGATTTTAGGGGCCCTATTGAGGTATATAACACCTTGGGACTCGTAAGATTTTGGTGATCATTTGGAGAACAATCTCATTATCATTTTAATGAAAATGTTCAGGGATTATGGTTTCAACTAAAATTAAACACACATGTGATTAATGGAAATGATAATGAGATTTAAAATGGTAAATGTTAATTCACTTAAACACACCTCTCTAAATGCTATCATAAGGGAATCTCGCGCATGAGGTGATGTCCCCTGAATAGTGAATGCAGGGAGACTATAGTCATTGGCCATATGCGGGTTATTTTATATGTTTCATTCTGCGCTAGTGAGGTAATTTTGGCTGTGGTTATGACTCACTCACAGGGCATATGGACACTTCCCGATGTGCGTTAGGTGCCCAGGTTGCCTTGTTTGATAGGCCCTTGGAAGGTGATAGTCATTTAGGGGCGCACCCAGTGGGGAAACTCAGAGGGCCGGTCTTAGAATCGTTATATGTATAAGAGTATAACCTTTCTAAATTCAAGTGGGACTTGAGATATGTATATTGCCACCAAAATGTATGATGGTAATTATATTCCTGCTAAGGAATAAGAATTGAAAAGAAATAGGAAATAATGACGGTATCATATTCCTATTAAGGAATGGAAATTGGAATAATGTGGTAAATAATGACGGAGGCTTTTAAATTTATGATGTCTAATTACATTCTCCTGCATAATTTAATAAAAGACATATCATTTAAACTGCTTCATTTATGCTTCATGATTAGGTTGTTAGATTTTCATCTTCATCATTCATGATTAACTGTTCATATCTAGCATGCTTCTTATTCATCTGGGAATCGTATAAAAACCGGGCCCTGACCCATTCATTTTCTATGTTGTGCATGTTATTGTATCCGCTCAGGTGCTCCTCCGCAAGGGCGCCCGATGTGATATTCCAATTCCGATACTTTTGAGGAGCTGTAAGATTTTGCGGATATTACAGGATGCCTTGTTAGACGCTTTCATTTTTGAATTCTAGATGTGATCGGGTCTTTTATTCGGGCGTGTAGCCCAAACCTTGTAATTGTTTAATGGATGTATTATGTATTTTGTTAAACTGTTGTGATTCGATGTATGTAACGGTTGACCAACAGAATATTCGGTCCTTTATTGTAGCGTTGTTAAGGATGTATATATATAAGCTCTTTTGGAATTCCACTTTATCTTTAGATTTGGGTTGTTTGAATTGTTTTCTTTTACTTGCAAATTAACCTAAACTATATTAAAATAAAAATATTGGCAACCCATTTTTTGAATTACTAGGTGGTTTTCCCGTATACTCATTTTATTGTTATGATGCTGAGAATGATTTCCATCCATAATTCCGTTATGTCGGAGTATCGGGCTGGCCACCCCTTATTTCGGATTGCAGGTTGTCACAGATACCTAGTAAAGCACCCATTTTAATGATTCAGATCAATAAAATTCCTGCCATGTGATGGTTGATTCAGTCAAGACCGTCAAGGCCATCAACGAGTCCCATAGGGCCAGCGGAGCCAAGGGGACGACGGGGGAAGCAATCAGGGTCAAGACTACTAGATCCGTGAGACGGACAACCCCAACATGGCCACTTGGGACAGGTAAATGGAATGAAACAGATAGATGTTACACATGTGTAAGTCTTATCCAGAATGAATTGTGGGATAAGAACGGAATGCCTAGTAGGGGCAACAGTTATAAGAAGTTTTTGGTTCAGTTGGAATGGGGGTGTTATGTCTAGGAACTATTTGAACCATAAGTGTTATTGGCAATAGAAAGTATGAGTTTTATCTCGGGATGATTGGGGTCTGTTTTGTGTGACATGAGCAAGTCATAGTAATTTATTAGTATTAGATTAGCATAAGAAACGAGTTTAGTAAAGGTATCGTTAATACTAGTAGAGTTGTATATATTCACCGTTGAGTTAGCAGGGCTCTCTTTAGCTCCATCTGTAGGGGAGCATGTGTGGACACTGAGGGGATATAATTTATGAGGTTAGCTTGTTATGAGAGGTGATATTCGAGGTATGGTTTTATCCTGGGTACGGACTGTTGAGCGATGGTGGGAAGTTACATCAAGACTACGTGTTCGTTGTTCCGGGGCAAGAAGTATATTCTTGCGATGCCTCACTTGAAAGAGGGTCGAGCTCGCAGTTATATTTTTATGAAGTAGACTTCAGAGTACATCGTTTAGTTATATTGGATCCCGGTGCGTAAGGACTTTTACTGATGTGATTCAGGGTATATTGGGTTCAATGTTGAGCGGAGAGTTTTTACGTGTTGAGAACTTAGCGATAGTGAGAGCATCATATTGTGTGACGCCTTAAGAGACATGGGTATAGACGATTTGATTTATGTGTCGGGAGACAGAATTTGTGATGTCTTAGTTATGTGATTTGGACCCAAGAATTTTGATGATCGATAATGCTAAGGAACAGTGCATTGGAGAAAGTTCTTCTGAGTTTCGTTGCGTAATGTTATACGCATATACCTTAATAAACGTTGGGAGTAGTGAGACGTTATTGGATGTTAGTGCATCGATTTTGAATGGTAAATTATTGAACATGTAGAAAAAACACTTTAAGCCAGCTATTACGATTTATGGTCGGTGGAGTTGGGTAGTGCTGCAAAGGAAGCAGTGAGAAAACTTTTGCACCACAAGTTAATGGGTGGGGAAATATCGAGAATAAATAAATTGCAATTTGTGGGGTAATAGATAATACATGTATGATATAGCCACACTGAGAGTGCGAAGATGAGCTTGAGACAAGTATCTTACGTACAAGACGTTAGTGATATTTATGCTGGGATGTTTAGGCTATAGTATATACTATGGTGAGACTTTGTGTTCTCTATTCCAAGGTATTATTTACTTATGCTAGTTATCACCTGAAATAGGGTGTTGCCTATATATACATGTATATATGTTATGGTGTGTTGCATAATAGACTTATAAGAAAATCTTTGTACTGTTATATTTAATCCCGAGGAGTAGAGACTTTTACTGATGGGATTCAGGGTGGATAGGTTTATTATTGAGCGGAGAGATATAGCTCGTGATTGATTTGCACTAAGAAACTAGTGATAGTAAGGGGCGCCATATTGTATGATGTATTTTGTAACATGAGAGTGGATGAGTATACTTTTATGTCATGAGATGAGAGTTTGGGGATACGTGATATGGACTGAGAGCCTAACGGATCTCAACGACTTACAATGTTAAGTAGTTGTGTATCAGGGGGTTCCTTGTTTGGATTTTGCTTTGCGAGACGTTCCACGCATGAAACATAGCACAACGTTGGAAGGGGGAAATGTTTGGTCATTAGGACATGGGTTTGGTACCTAGGTTATTATGCATATATGTATTTATAACTTTGAGTTGAAAGTTATATTATGATTTAAGGCCAGTAGAGTCGGGTAACATTAGTACAGTTGAGCATGGGCACCCTGGGTAATTAATTTGATTTTAATATAATTTACGATTATAAGGGGAAGGGATATGTGTAGCGATCTTAAGGGCATATGAGTAGGTAAGTATTCAAGGCTTGGAATACCAAACTCGTTTTAATTTCGAGGACGAAATTCCTTTCTAAGGGGGGAAGTATGTAAACCCCGTATTTCTAAGGATATAGAATTTAATTAATTTGGTGATATGGGATTTAATTAATATGAAAGATTTAATTAAATTAGTGAATTGAGATTTAATTAATTCGGGTTATTTTTCAAATTTACATGTGTTGTAATTTGAGTTCGAGGTTGGATATTTTAGTAAAGTAATTCAGATGATGATTCTGAGTGCACGGTTGATTCCGAATAGATTGAGATAGTCAAAAAAGAGTACTTGGGGGTACTAATTGGGTCTCGGTACATTTTTAGGCATAACTTGGCTCACACGGGGGTGTTCGGGTCATTTGGTCTTGGCCCATAGGCTTAATTTTGGGATTAGCAATATAAAACCAATATTTGGGAGTTTTTGGCTAATACAACTCAATATAAAACCCTAGTTATGAAGAGGAGAAAAGAGGGATAAATTGGGAGAGCTTTTGGGAGCCAAACCAAGAGAAGAGGAGTGTGTTCTTCGATAAATCTTCGTCTACATCAAAGGAAATCAGACCCTACGAATATATTCAGGCAAGTAGTTAAACTTGCTTTCATTTAAATTGCAGTATTGCGATTCATATAATGGTGGGTGTAAACCATATTCGTTTTGGGGGGGTTATTACATTGAAATGGGTTTTGAGAAATCTTTACAAGTGATGTAGATTAAAAGTTCAAATTAATGATATAGGATATATCAGAACTGTTTGAAATCAAACTATGTAGAAACCCAGTTGCAGAATAAGGTTATTCGGTTTATGATGTTGAATATTAAAAGAACAAATTAACAAAATCTGGAGAAAATCGAATCTGGGATTTAAACAAATCGTGATAAGAATTAGTGATGTGTATAGACTAAATCCATGAATTGAATGATATAAAAGAAGGAATTTTGTTGGGACTGTTGGAATAGAACTCTGGGTTGAGAAGTAGAGCTCGGGGGAGCATTAATGGTATAAAGCAATGTGGGGAAGAAGAATGAGAACTAGTTGGCACAGCGTCAAACGACATTTCAAGTCAATCGAACAACCATGCATGTCATTCAAATGACAGTGAAAGTCTTTCAAACGACAGGAGTGAATTATGGCCAGTTTTGTCCTTTTTCCTTGATTTCATTTGGGATTTTTCTTTTAAGGATTTAGTTAGAGAAAAAATAAATGGAGATTAATACCTAGGATATTGGGAGATGGGTATTAAGGAATATTAACATTAATAAGGGTGTCGAACTTATTAACAGAACTTTGTAAAATAAATCCTAAAAGTTTAAATTACGGACCAAGTAAAGGAGTCCAAGCATTTTGGTCGAGTGAAGCCATTTAGATCAAATTAATTCAGATGAATTTTATTGAATTAAGAGTTGGGGTTGTGACTCAGATATCTTTTTAGGCAAGTGCGACGGGAGTTAGGCACGGGTAGCCGATTTAATTTATTATAGATATATAATAAATTATCGAATTAAATTTAACAAGGGGTGTAAACGTTAATAAAGGGATTTTGTGTAACAAATTTTATGGGGTCTAGATACGGACCGAATGAGTGAGTATGGGTATTATAGTTGGATGAAACTACTTAAATGATAAAATAATTAATATGTGATTAATTAAATTACAAGTCGAGATATAGACTTGGATACTTTGGGCTAGTGCTACGGGTGTTAGGCACGGGTTAGCCGAATTTTTATTAAATTTATGTATACGGCTAGTGTGATAGTATACATATATTTATATGAATTATAGATATCGGTGTGAATGATATTGATGTGAAATCATACCACTCCAGTGCTATCATAGGAGGTTGCGCGATGTGGGTGCAACCCCGTACTTGAGGAGCAGGGAGAGTATAGTCCCCAGGTCATATCACCTATTTTTATTGCGTGATTTATTTTTCGAGGTGAAATGCTTTGGTTATTATTAGGTTTCACTTTCAGGGGGAATATGACCACCTCCACTACGTTTGCGATATTTTTACCTAAGTTGGGTGTGATATGGTCCGACTTAAGGTGGTCAGGTTAGAGTGAGCATGCCTGGGACATGATAGCATTTTAGAGAAAGCCTCCGGTGAGTTATTACTCGAGAATGGATGGTTATTATACGCGACATGTGTTTGAAAGTTGTAGTATACTAGTACGTATATAATATGAGTAGATAATTATATACGGGATTAATACATAAATGTGGATGTACTTCTTATATAACTAGCGTGAAAGTTATATGATTTTAAAAGGGTATTTCTTACATAACTAGTGTGAAAGTTATATGAATAAAAAGTTATTTCCTATATAACTAGTGTGAATGTTATGTGATTCAATATAGTTGAACCAATTAATAAGTTAATGACTAGATAACTTAATAATCAAAGTAAGAGTACTCGGATTAGAGTAGTTTGGGAGAAAGAGGTGTGATATGGATAGTTAGGTGGGCAAGCCTAACTAGGAAGGTTAGAAGGCAATCGTTAGGTGTGCACATTAGATGAGGGGTGAGCTATACCTCAAGAGAGTGCGACAGTAGCTTAAATATGAAGAGTGTGCGTGAATATTTAATTATTACAATTTAAATGCTTGCTAAATATTTTCAAAATGTCTTACTTGGGCTCTGACCCGTGTCAAAATATTTTTCAAAACATTTTAGGTATCCAGCCACGGGGACGTCCAATTTGAGAATTCTATCCAGGGATGGGCTGCTACAGCTCATGTGGAAGTTGCAGGACTTTGCTATAGACACTTCGTTCATTTATTCTTAGTGTAGGGACTTTATTTCCATACTCATTTGGGAATGTCACCCTCAGATTTAGTATTCATTAATTTATTGACCTTGTATATCCAGTTTATTATTTTAGTTTATTGTTGGATTTTATCGTTGAATCGATAGTTGATTCGGTCATCTTTATTTACATTATTCATCTGTGTTGGATTCAGTTATTAATTTGTGTGGATGGTTTAATTATTATTTATTTTTGCATGTTATTAATAATTTCAAGATAAATTTTTCACCGGTCTATTTAAATTACTAGGTGGTTGGTAACTTTAAAATATTTTCGACAGTGATGCTAAGAATGAGCCAAATGAGACCAACATTTTGTTTTGATCATGGGCTGGCCACCGGTATTTTAGTAGGTGACATGTCACATAATCTAAGTTATTTATCAAGACTTCTTGTTCAATCTCAAGTGACTATAACACGCCAGATAGGTGGTCAACTATAGAATTCTCTCTTATTAGGCCCCTCTTGATGGTGAACTTTGGGATGCATTTAATAAGAACTATGAAAAAAATAAGATAGTTAATCGCTAGTTTTTCCTTAGCCATATAAATCGCAATGATCTAATTGACTTAAGAATTTCTAATGGAAACAAGTTAATTTACTATAAGATGACTAGTATGGTCTA
This sequence comes from Sambucus nigra, assembly GCA_949130495.1. Taxonomy (NCBI): domain Eukaryota; kingdom Viridiplantae; phylum Streptophyta; class Magnoliopsida; order Dipsacales; family Adoxaceae; genus Sambucus; species Sambucus nigra. The sequence goes on from OX422218.1 coordinate 142,624,320, forward strand.
AGCCTGTTATAGTAGTAGACTAAAACCATGACTTCTGTAATTGTTCTAGTTGTGGATTTATTATTTAATAAAATAGCTATGTATGTTTTAATCCAAATCATGTGTGGGAATAGTGTTCACATCATTTTATATATTATTTGTGTCTTTGATTCCTCATAGTGGGTGATATGGTGTGTATTGTATGCTTGCACTCAGGGGATCAGATCACCTACTCTTATGAAATATAATATCTTTGGTTCATATATGTAAATGAAGTTGGATACACAATCGGTAGGGTTGTAGCATAATATTTTAGTAGGTTTGTCTTGATTAAAAGAAACATTATAGTTTTAACTTATTAAGTAAGTACAATTTGTGTGTATTGAATAGGATCACCTTGGGGTCATTCTCTTTAGACTGATTTTATAAGACAATGTACACCATATGAAACAATATCTAATGCCACAAATGAATGCGTAGATCCAGGATCAATGAGTGCATATAAATCTTTGTTCGCAATAGAGAGTTTACCTGTAACCACTTCAGGTGTAGCATGGGCATCTTGTAGCGTCATCGCAAACACTCTTCCTCTTATCCTCGATCCAGTTGCTTGTTCTGTATCTCTCCCCCTGGTGGCACTGCCTGGAGAAGATCCTTTATGAGGCCCCAAACTACTGACTGAAACTGTTCTTGAGAGCATAGGGCAATTCTTTCTCAGATGGCCCTTCTGATGACAGTTGAAACATTCTATACTCTGTAACTTTGGGCAATTTCTTTTTATATGGCCCGATGTACCACAAAAGAAACAAACGTTTGAATCTCCTTGCGCTGAAGCTCCTGATCCTCTTCCACTACTAGCCTCACCCCTCTGCGAACCACCTCCCATACCTCTACCATGCTGAAGTTTCTGCCCTCCAAGTCTTGAATATTCTGTATCACTACTTTTTTGATAGCTTGGATTGCATCTGCTTCTTTTTACACCTCGTTCTCGATTCCTTCTTGCTTCATTCACGTCATTTTCTACCAGCAGGGCTTTATTCACCAAGGCTGAATAATTAACAGTCTCTAAAGCCGATAGCCTTGATTTAATAACTAACTCCAGTCCATCGATTATTAGGTTTACTTAAAGCTCTTAATTCCAATATGATTGATGGACACATGCACTAGTTGTTTATTTTTTTATCTTGTCGGTGAGATACATTATTGGACCAATAAGAATAATAGCTTAGGCAGTGGATATTAATGTATGGTGAAATTCTGTTATGGATGGAATCCACATCTCGATGTATAGAAAAGTGATACCCCCTTGAGATGCTTATAATTTTTTTGTGTCAAACCCTATTAGTGGATTATGGCAATCCCTACATTACAAATAACTTTAGTTGGACCTCTCAAGGACTTAAAAAGGTTTATGAAAATGAGTTGTCAGTGATTTCGTTTCTTAACATGTATCTGTAACCTTAATGTGGGGAGAATTAAGAAATTAATAATAATCATCTCATAATATAGTGTGGGTTAATGAGTGGAGTTGAAACTATAAATATTTAGTGCAATTAATTATAGTTAATGTATTAGGTTTAGGATCCAGTTCGAATTAGGATTCTTCGGCCCATTATGATCCACGTCCTTATCTATCCTTAGGGTCCCTATCATAGTCTATATATATATATATATATATATATATGAACCTAAGTCTATCTTGTGCTCACAAATTCATCACTCTTAGAAATTAAAAACCCTAATTTGGATTCGAGAGAGAGAGAGAGAGAAGAAGAATGTAATCAAGAAGGAAGAAACCACACTTTGTTTATGCTAGTTGTGCTAGTTCATATTGAGAATACATTAAAATATCGTGAGTAACTTCGAGCCCATGTTCTCGATTAATATGCATCAAATATTGTTCATCCTAAGATGATATTAAACCAAATACATCTCGAATGTAAACCCCAAAATTCCTCCTTGTAGGGTTTGATGTTTTGGTTAATGATATTTTTTGTAATTCAATTTATATGCGTGATCAATAGATCCTGGGTACCGCTCCAATAAATACTTCCACCATTTCCTCGTACTCCACATCTTTATTTAATATTGTAAATTTATATCGAAGAACAAGTGAGGTAATACCTCCTTCCAAATTACGAAATTCGCATCTAGTTAGAAATATTTTTGAGGTTCCATCTTTAAGTTTTTGGGTTTACAAATTAATAAATAGAAATATTAATCTCCTTAGGAAGCTATCGTAAAAGTGTATCGTTCTTGTAAGAGTAAAATTTATAACTGCTCATTTTATTTTTATTTGGCATAACCCGTTACAAAATTGTTTTATTTGTGAATGAAATTTTATTTAGAGATATGATTAACTAAGGTATTTAAAAAACTTTTACCATATGTTTATTAAACAAAGTTATATTGTTTATTCAATTATAAAGTGATTTAACGCTTGTACCCATCACTTATTTAAGAGCTAAAAGTCAACTAGGGGTCTGCAAACTTGCATGCATATGGTTGTTTATATCAGGAAAAGTCATTCAGGGTAAATAATTTAAAAAAATTAATAATTGCTATTTCAATTGTTTTATGTGTGTTGATGTAAAAAATTAGATTACTCTAATTATTCAATCACAGATAAATAAATGAGACAAAGAATTTTAAAGTGGTTCAGCCTTATAAGAATGGCCTACGTCCACTGTTGTTTTATTGCTGAGTGTTTGGGAATTCTCGATTATAAGTTCTATCAAAAAATTCCGGTCTGGATCCGGGGGTCCTCCACTAATGAGGATTGTACAATGTATTTATAGCCCTGAGGCTGTAATGTGAAAGGGTAATACATTAAATGATATACATATGAAAGGGTAATACATTTAATGCCCTCTTTGCGTGTGCGTCTGAATGATAAGCATTTAATGAGCAGTTAAACTGTTGGTATCCTGCTTCGAGGTGCAGCTCGGACCGCCTGAGTTGCTCGGACCGCTTGAGCTTCTCGGTGCTAAAGAGTTCCTCGGAGAGGTCTGTTCCTCGGAGCGTATGAGTTCCTCGGAGTAACATGGTTCCTCGGAGCGTGTGATCATCTCGGAAGTGCTTATTTTTGCCATGTAGATAGCCACGTGTCTTCATATGATTAGTCCATGTCAGCAGATTAAATTTGGTATCAACAGAAGCCCCCAATGTTTCATAGTTCAAAATTTGAAGAGTATGGAACATTCTTTCTCGGAATATGGTAGCTTTAAATAGTCTTCCTGATTTTTAAGAGCGTTTCCCTTGTATTTATTTCTCCTTCCCAATTCGTAGAATCATGCTTTTTTGGACTTTTCTGCGTGCTTCGATTCCCGCGTCACTTTTCGTCTTTTTAGCCACTGTTGCCCGCTCTGATTCCCGCGCCACTTTTCATCTTTTTAGCCACCGGTAACGTAATCATCCTTTTTTGTAATCATTACTTCACCATTTCCCAAGGCAAGGTATTTAAACTTCACAGATACTCCCATCGTCTTCTACTTTTTAAATTTGTGTCTTCGAGTTTTCATTGTCTTCTACTCTCTTGTGCGTTCATCTCTTCCATCGTTCGTTGTCAACAGCTCTATTCTTTTTCTGTAAGATCTTCTTCATTTCTTTTATTCATCATTATGGTTTACCCTGTTGAGTCTCTTGAAAAGTTTCGCTCTGATTTTTCCATTCCCTCCTGGGTTGTCTTGGAAGAGCTTTCTGAGCCTTCTGATTATTTCAATTTGGCTGAGGGACATTGGTTCCCCAGTCTCTTTTTTGCTGAGTGTGGATTTTCTTTTCCACCAAATCCCTTGTGTCTGGAATTCTGTCAGTATTTTGACGTTGTTCCTGCATGAATAGCCCCCAACACATGCAGAATAGTTAATGGGGTGCATAGATTAAATCATGTGCATGGAACTCGTATAGGAATTCCAGAAATCATGTACTGCTATAGATGGGCAGTTAATGATAATATTTTTTATTTAAAAATAAGATTTTTATATAGAGCTTTAGTAGTCAATCTCCCTGATGCCAATAGGGATTATTTTGAACACGGGGTTGTCATAAAAATTTGGCAACACCCTCCATTAGCTGGAGATGAGGTTTACCAGGATCCCAGATGCCCTCCTTATGGCAATGGGATAGGTTATTTTTATTTTATTTTATTTATTTTGAAATCATGTTTCTTTTGTGTTTGATAAAATATGTCACTGATAACAATGTTTATTTATTTGCAGTTGATAGCAAGAGAAAGTGCCCAAAAGATGCAGATGTCAATATAAGGCATTTAAAACTTATCTGGAGTCTGCATCAAAGTGTTGCTGATGAGAACATTAGATCAGCTTCGTATCTGCTCCAGTACAGGAGCTACACCACTTCTTTCACTGCTCGTCCAGTGATAAGTGAATCAGAGCCAGTACCAGCTTCCATCAGCTCATCGCCTGAATCCCATATTCCTTTAAGTGAAAGGATGAAGAAGAGAAGACCTCCTACCCTGTTTGATAAAACTACCTCCGGTTCTGGGGAGGCAAAAAAGAGTAGGATTGATGTCCCAAGGGAGGGGACGAAGAAGAATGATGCACCTTCCTCAGCTGCTGCAGTTGTGAAGGTTGCTGAGAAGCCCGCAGTGGCTCCGAGCAGGTCTGCTGCTCCTAGAGAGGTGATTGTGATATCACCGACCAAGGGTTCTTCCTTGGTTGAATCCGTTCTTGTTCCCCCGAGGAGGCTGAAGAAAAGCTCCTCGGTCAATTTGGCTGATACCATCACTCAGCCCCCAGTTGATGGAACTGGGGTTCCAACTTTTGTTCCCCCGAGCTCTGCCATGAGCTCGGTAAAATCCTGGATCATTCTCGAGGTCCAAGGTACTGAATAAAACCTTACTCGGGATATGGTCACCTCGCTAGCTGCTCGTCACCTTGCTTCTATAAGTCTCTTTACTTTGAATTTTTCATATTTCCTTTGTCATTTCTATCTGTAACTTGTTTTTTTTTTTTGTTCACAGTTGACGAGCTGCTTCAATATAATCCTGAAGAAGGATGAAGCGATTAAGGCTTCATGTTCCTCGTCTAGTGTGGAGGGAACTCTGGAAGAAGCTACCAAGTCTCTGGCAGATTCTCGCCAGAAATATGCTGATGACAAAGTTGTCTGGGAGAAGAAGCCTGCCTCCACCGAGCAAGAAAAAGCTCGGGCTGTTGATGCCTCCAAGGAGTTGGAGAAGAGAATAAATGCCCTGGAGAAGGCAAATAAGGAGCTCGAGGCGAAGCTCGAAACTGCTGGAGAGTTTGAAGATAAACTCAAAGCTGTCGAGGAGGAGTTGGCTAACTTCGGGAAATAGGTCGGCAGAAGGAGGAGGTAGAAAATAAGTTGAAGGCTGCTGAGAACCTGTTGTCCGAGAAGCTCTACTCAGAGAAATTGAAGAGGAAGATGGCTGTGAAGAAGTCCTTCAGCTCTGGCTGGGACAAGGGGTGGAACAAGGGGGTGGCTGCCATGGTGTCGCAAGTGGACTATGGCAGTCTCAAATATTTTAGGGATGGATGGGTTACTGCCCTTCAGGAGATGAAGGTGGACGAGTCTTCCGAGCTCTTCCAGAGACATATCTCTGGTCCCCCTCCAACTCCAGAAGACTTAGAAGAGGACGAAGCTACCTCCGAAGAGTCTTCGATGGTGATGGGAGATCATGCCCTAGCCATCCCGCCTGCTGTCGAGGAAAATCAGCAAATTGTTTCTTCCTCCGAGCAACTGCCTACTCTTCTCGAGCAACTATCCCTTCCCTCCGAGCAACCTACCTCTTCATCCCAGCCTCCCGAGAAGGTTTTGGGAGATAAGGAAAAGGTGTAGTGTTGTTCGGGTTTCTCTTTATTTTGTTTCTCTTTATCAAATGTAATCCAGAATATGTAACTCTGAACTATGATCTAATAAAACTTGAACTTTTTGCATACTGTTGTCTATTTTTTATTCATACTCTGCTTATTCTTCTTATTGATGATTGCTCTTCTTTCTCTGCTAGTTCCTGGCCAGGATGGAACTGCTATCTGCCCATGATACAAAGTTGCTGCGACAATGTAATGAATACTTCAAGGCTGGTCACACAGACCTGAGTGCAGCACAAGTTGTCGACATCCTCGGCCAGGAAGCTTCAGAACAGGAAGTGGAAGCATATCAATATCTGAAGTGTCTGCTTGATCGGATTGTAGCCAATAACGTTGCCTATTATGAGATGATCGAGGATCTTCGAAGCACCCTCGAAGACCTTCAGCTTCAATACAAAGAATCCACTACCTTGTTGCATGAGGGGTACGAGAAGAAGTACCAGCAGATCATTACCGACAAGGGCTACGAGAAGCTTTTTGCTGGGTACGATGTAAGGGAGAGAACCTTGAGAGGTGAGGTCGAAGAATGCAGACGGATTGCCGAGTTTCTGGAAAAGAAAAATAACAACCTGCAAAAGGAGCTGTCACAATTGAAGTCTGCAGCTTCCATTTCTAGTGCCTTAATCCTAGTGACCGGCGAGGGATTTTCGTTCTTAGAGGTTGAGAACGCCAAGTTGAGGGACGAGTTGGAGACTTTGAAGAGTTCTGGCACCTCTACATCTTCTCGTGGTCGAGCAAGAGCTCCTCGGGGACGAGCAAGAGCAGCTTGAGTTCTTATCGAGGAACAGAGAACTCAGTCTGCTTTAGAGAACCAGGCTTTCCAATTAATGGCGAAGAACCAGGCGTTGTCTGATATGTCAAAGAAGATTAGGGACCTGGAAAAACAGCTCTCTGCGCAGAAGTCAGTCTTGGAGAATAAGGAGCTTTTCATCAAGAATCTCCACGAGCAGCTAGAAAGGCTAACATATCAATTCCACAAACAGCCCAGGGAGTTCTGGATGGCTGGATACAATGAAGCGCTATACCACTTGGACGATCGTATCCAGAATGCCAACAATGAGGGCTATAAGCAAGGCTGGCTGAATGCCTTAGCTGTGTTGAAGCTCGAACAAGGTCATTATCTGTGGGACTATTATGATCCCGGGCTACTCGACCTACCTGTGCCTCCATACAATTTGGACATGGATTGGATCCCTGCCAGGGCCATTCCTCGGAGCTTAATTTCAAAGTATCTCGGTGATTACAATTTACATTCTCAAACCGAGGTATCTCGTCCCGATCATCTCTTAGATCGACCATCCGTGGTGAATGTCAGGATGTTGAAGGATCTCAACTTCATCAATTATCCTCTGTCTTTAAATGATCCGCCTGCTGGCGAGGAACCTGTATCAAAAGCAGAGGGGAAAAGACCAGTAGAATAGAAATTTTTGATGTAATAGTTAGTATACATTTCAATATCAATGTACTTTTCATTTTATTATCAATGTAATTTATTTTGAATTCAATGAAAGACTTTCATTTTTGTTTGCAAATCTTAATTGCTATTGTATTGTAATTATCAAACACTGTATATTTGTGCATATCTGTTAAAAAGATAACAATATTGTGTTGTTCGTCGACCAACTCAGTAATAGTTAAAAAAATTCAAATTTCAATAATATTGCTCGATCACTTAATAATAAAGTCACGAGTAAAAAATGTTTAAAATTTTTCCAACCAACCAAGGTCGTTAAATTATGCTTGTCGACCAACTATAGTTAGTGGGTTTTTATCCCCGACCAGCCATACTTGGTAGATTTTTTTCTTAAATGTTTCCGACCAACCAAGGTCGGTAAATTTTCTTTGTCGACCAACTACAGTTGGTGGGTTTTTATCCCCGACCATCCATAGTTAGCAACTTTTGCACTTTCTGGAATAATCTTACCTCCCGACCAACATAAGTTGGCATTTTCGAGAATATATGTACCTCCCGACCAACATAAATTGGCATTTGCGAGAATATTTTGTTTCCTAGCCAAACAGGTTGGCATTTTTAGGAATATTTTGTTTCCTAGCCAAACAGGTTGGCATTTTTTAGGAATATTTGGTTTCCTAACCAACCAAAGTTGGCATTTTTAGGAATATTTTGTTCCCTAACCAACCGAAGTTGGTATTTTTAGGAATATTTTGTTTCCTAACCAACCGAAGTTGGCATTTTTAGGAATATTTTGTTTCCTAACCAACCGAAGTTGGTATTTTTAGGAATATTTTGTTTCCTAACCAACCGAAGTTGGTATTTTTAGGAATATTTTGTTTCCTAACCAACCGAAGTTGGCATTTTTAGGAATATTTTGTTTCCTAACCAACCGAAGTTGGCATTTTTAGGAATATTTTTGCTAGTCTGAGCTTTGCCGAGCTTTGTCGAGTAGTGTGTAGCACTAGTATTCCCCAAAAAATTCTCAATAAAAAGGAGAGACTTTGGCAGAATATCTTCATTTTATTCATACTGATGGAACTGTGTTACATATACATCACTGATAATATTTGCGCAGATGCTCTGCGTTCCATGCGTTCTTAAACTCCTCGCCTTCTAAAGTTGATATTCGATAAGTTCCTGATCGAACAACTTCTGTAACTCGGTATGGTCCATGCCAGTTTGCTTCTAGCTTATTGTGCTTTTGAATTACTTTCTTCAGCACATAGTCTCCTTCTTTCAGGTCGCACTTCTTCACCCTCTTGTTGTAAAACAAAGTTGTTCACTGCTGGTAAGCAGCATTTCTAATGGCTGCTTCTTCTCTAACTTCCTCGAGCATGTCTAAATCCAGTCCTCTCATTAAATCGCTGACAGGGGAATTGAAATTTAGTACCCTGTGTGTTGGGAGGCCCAACTCGGCAGGTATAACAACTTCACTTCCAAACGCCAGCGTATATGGTGATTCTCCAGTTGCTACTCGGGGAGTAGTTCGGTAAGCCCAGAGTACTGATTGTAACTCGTTGATCCAGTTTACTTTCGCATCATCCAGTCTTTTTTTCAAGCCATTTATCAGCATTCTGTTTGTCACTTCAGTTTGTCCATTGCTTTGAGGATGGCCTGGTGCTGAGTGGACCTTCAAAATATTTGATTGATGACAATAGGCGGCAAACTCCTCGTTATCAAATTGTGTTCCATGATCTGTGATGAAGGCATGAGGGATACCATATCGGCAAATGATGTTCTTCCAAATAAATTGGTACACCTTCTCGTACGTCATGTTAATGAGCGGCTCAGCTTTCACCCACTTAGTAAAATAGTCCACTGAGACGACGAGGTATTTGAACCTTCCTCGGGTCGTTGGTAGTGGCCCAACCAAATCAATTCCCCACATGGCAAATGGCCAAGGGGAAGTTATGGGTGTCAACAATGCTTGTGGAGTTCTTCGGATGGAGGAAAAACGCTGGCACTTATCACACTTCTTGGCATAGGCTATACAATCAGCCCTCATCGTCGGCCAGTAGTACCCCTGCGTCATCACCCTTTGTAAAAGTGTCTGACCTACTACATGTGCCCCACAGGACCCTTCATGGATCTCTTCAATTAAATCTTTCACCTCGGAGGGATGTACACATCTCTGCAAACCTGCCATAATTCCCCGTCTATATAAAATACCATTAGTTAATACATACCGAGCAACTTTGAACTTTAATTTCTTGGCTGTGAGTTTGTCAATTGGCAATTCTCCCTCCTCGATATATTCCCTGATGGGATCCATCCAAGATGGTCCTAAATCAAGGGTAATAAAGTTTATCGTCAGATCTTCATCTATACTCCGACCAGCCAACACTTCAATTGGGATTGTTCGTCGTAGCTCGGTGCGAGTAGCTGATGCTAGTCGAGCTAGGGCGTCTGCTCTCGCATTCTCCATTCTTGGTATTCTGACCAGCTGAATAGCGGCAAATTCTGACACCAGCTCCTTTGCCTTTGCATGGTATCTGATCATTAATTCTCCTCTAACTGCATATACTCCCAACATATGATTTACTATCAATTGAGAATCACTGAAAACAATAACCTACTGCGCCTCCATAATTTTTGCCAAACTAAGCCCTGCAATCATGGCCTCATATTCAGCCTCATTATTGGAAGCTTTGAATTGGAAACGCAAGGCGTATTCCATGTCGACCTCGTCCGGAGTGCTCAAAACTATCCCCGCGCCACATCCTGTAGTGCAAGATGAGCCATCTACATATAGCCTCCATATAGGTAACTCGTCTTTAAATTTCTGATCAGTCAGAGTTCCTCGGTGAAATATTTGTTGTTTCCTTTCCTCCTCGAATTTTTCTTGCTCTTCGTCGATCATCTTTTCTTGCCCTTTTACCAACCGGAGTTGGTCTGAGCTCGAATTTAATGATCCTGTAACATCCACTTGCCCTTTTACCAACCGGAGTTGGTCTGAGCTAGTGTTTGTTGATCCTGTAACATCCACAGGTTGATCAGCGATCAACTTTTGTTCCTCGTCCGGAGTGCTCACAACTATCTCTGCGCCACATCCTGTAACATCCACACGCTCTTTTACCAATCGAAATTGGTTTGAGCTTGTGTTTGTTGATCCTGTAACATCCACAGGTTGATCAGCAAGCAACTTTTGCTCCTCGGGGGTATCAGGATAGGTGAACTCCGCTATGAAATTCGCTACAGCCTGCCCTTTTAAGGATGATCTGGGTTCATAAATTATATCATATTCACCGAGCTCTATTGCCCAGTACATCAATCTCACTGATTTTTCTGGCTTATGAAGGGCTTGTCTCAATGGCATGTCGGTATATACTACTATGGTATGAGCCTGGAAGTATGGCCTCATTCTCCTACTCGCCTCGATCAACGCCAGTGCTAACTTTTCCAGCCTTGGATATCTGATCTCTGCTCCTCGGAAGGCCTTACTTGTGTAGTAAATTGGTTTTTGCACTCCATTCTCCACTCTGATCAACGTCGAGCTAACTGCATTCTCGGACACTGCAAGGTATAAATACAATTTTTCTCCCATCACCGGCCTGGACAACAGTGGAGGTACTCCCAAGTATTTCTTCAAGTCTTGAAAAGCCTTCTCACATTCATCATTCCACTCAAAAGTCTTTCTGAGTGTCTTGAAGAATGGGAGACATCTATCAGTTGCTCGGGACACAAATCTGTTGAGTGCCGCTACTCGTCCTGTGAGACTTTGTACTTCCTTCTTCGTCGTTGGAGATCGTAACCCTAATAGAGCTTTGATCTTTTCAGGATTTGCTTCAACGCCTCACTGATTGACAATGTACCCGAGGAACATGCCTTCTCGTACTCCAAAAAAGCACTTCATCGGGTTCAGCTTCATTTGATATTTATCCAGTTGATCAAAAGTCTGACTTAAGTCAACTAGATGATCGACAGCTTTTTTGCTTTTCCTCAGCATATCGTCAACATAGACTTCCATATTGCAACTGATTTGTTCAGTAAAGACTTTTTTCATCAGCCGCTGATATGTAGCACCTGCATTTTTCAAACCAAAAGGCATAACATTATAACAATAAGTTCCCCTAGGGGTAATGAAAGAAGTACTTTCCCTGTCTTCAGGTTTCATTTTAATCTGATTGTATCCAGAATAAGCATCCATGAAGCTCAACAGCTCGTGTCCCGAGGTAGCATCCACTAGTTGATCAATTCAGGGCAATGGAAAATGATCCTTTGGGCATGCTTTGTTGAGGTCGGTGAAGTCTACACACATCCTCCACTTGTTGTTTTTCTTCTTTACGATCACCACGTTGGCTAGCCAGTCTGGATATTTAACATCTTCAATGAAACAAGCTTTTGGACCTTCTCGACTTCCTCCTGTATAGCTTGATTCTTCTCGGGTCTGAATACTCTTCTTCTCTTCTTCACAGGCTTGATCTCCTTATTCACATTGAGCTCGTGACATAAGAAGTTTGGGTCTATCCCAGGCATATCTTCATGACTCCATGCAAAAGTTTGTCTTCTGCTTCTCAGGAAAGTTATCAATTCATGTTTTAATGAAGCTTCCAACGATGAACCTACTTGAGTAGTTTGCTCAGGGTGCTCGTCGTCCAGAATGATGTTTTCAATAGCTTCCACCACTTGACCCTTTACGAGTTGCGACTCATCTCGAGGATCCAATGTTTCAATTTCTTCACCTTTATCCACTTGATAGGTAGTAGTCTTTTTCTTTGATTCTTCCAGTTCTTCTTGCTCGACGGATGAATAATAGCATTCCCGAGCTACTTTCTGATCACCTTTCACAACTCCTACTCCAAAGTTTGTTGGAAACTTTAGGCACTGATGCACTGTAGATGGTACAGCCTCGAACTTCTTCAATCCTACTCTTCCCATGATGATATTGTATGATGATTGGACATTCTTATCCATCACGAAGAAATGTATTCTTTTCGTCCGACAAGAAGGCCACGTACCAATGAATATATCCAACTTGATCGTCCCAAGTGGAAATACTTTCTCGCCAGCAAAACCGATGAGGGGTCTGTGGTAAGGCTCTAGTTGAGATAGCTTTATCCATCACGAGTAGAACATAATGTCTGCCGAGCTACCATTGTCGACCAGCACTCTTGAAATCATTACCTCCTTCATTCTCATCTTGATCACCAGTGGATCATCGTGAGGATATAAAACACCTGCAAGGTCATTTTTTGAAAAACCGATGACCAATTTCTCCTTGTTCACCTTTCTCGGGATATCTTCCTCAGCTAGATTTATTCGCTAAATGTACGAGCAAGCTTGAGCCTCACCGAGGTAAGCTTTTCTTTCTGCAGTAAGGTCTCCTCCTCCTGCATCTCCTCCTGTAATAACATTACAATCAAACGACCCAAAGCGTATTGAAAATACCTCTCGTTCTGGCTGCCTTGGTTTCTTGGGAAGATCAGGGTCATCCTCTGGATCAACTTCATGGTTTCTCTTCTTGTTCTCCTCTGCTCGACGAGGAGATCTAGACCTCTCTCTAGTTCGGTCGTTGTTTCTTCTTTCGCCTCCCCGATCAACATACTTTGCTAGCTTTCCTCGTCGGATGAGTGTTTCAATCTCATTCTGAAGAGCTATGTAATTTTTGGTCATATGGCCATGATCCTTGTGGAACTAGCAATATTTTTCCCTATTTCTCGTGCCAGGGTCTGCCTTCATTTTCTTTGGCCAGTTTAACTCCTCGCTGTTATTAATTTCTTCCAGGACGTGGTTGATATTTGCCTTCAAAGGTGTGTAATTATCAAATTTCCTCAAGACCTCCCATGACGACCTATTTTTGGATTGTTTGTCACCATCATTGTTCTTATATTCTTTCTTCTTAGCTTTATCACCTTCCCCCTTGGTTTCTTTGGCGTCCATATTCTTCTTCGCAGACATAGCCTCCTCGCATTCATAATCTTGGACGCTTTTCCCATCAGGTCCGACATGGTTCGAGGTGGATCTTTGGCCAAAGTGTAGTACAACTTGTTTGGCAGTAGTCCACTCATCAAAGCAGTAATCGCTGTCTTCTCCTCATAATCAATGACTTCGAGTTTCTCGTTATTAAAACGAGTCATATAATCTCTGGTACTCTCACCAGCTTTTTGTCTAACACTTAACAAATGTGCTACTCGTTTAACTGGCTTTGCTCCAAAGCAGAAATTCCCAATGAATAACTCGGCCAGTTGAAGAAAAGTTGAAATCTTACCCCGAGGAAGATTATTATACCATATTTGAGCAGATCCAGTAAGTGTTCCCGAGAATGCTCTACATCTCATCTCATTTGGGACAGCATAGATGTCGGCTGCAGCTTGGTATTGTTCTATATGAAGGACAGGGTCAGTCTTCCCATCATACTTGGGAGTCACAACAGGTGCTTTGAATTTTGATGGTGTTGGAAAATCAACAATGTTCTGGACAAAAGGTGTTCCTCGAACAAAAGTTCGTTGTAGAGGGTTCTTAGCCTTAGCCATTTCCCCTAATCTATCCTCCAGCCTCTGAATAGATCCTTTCCATGCATCATTTCCTTCCTCGGGCCTATTGGTTCGAGCAACTGATCGCGTTGAAGTGGCTTCCTGGGATTTATCTTGATGAGAAGCTATTCGGTTATAGGATCTATCTTGACGAGCAGCTGGTCGCGACTGGGCAGATCCTTCCCTTAAATTTGATGGTCGTCGAAAGCTCCTCGACGCTGCATTAAGAGGACTTTTTTTCCTCCAATGGCCTAATCGGTCGAAAGGAGAAACCCTACTTAATCTTTCCAATGCGCTGGTCCTTTCTGGGGAGAAGGTGACACGTTGTTCAGTATCTGTGGCTCGCACTGACGAAGTTCATCCAGGTTGATAAGAAAAATCTTCAGATTCCTCATTGCGATATGAATTAGTACGCCTAGTACGCGAAGAAGGCGCACGGGTATTTCTTTGAATTCTTCGTGGTCCGGAATGGGCTGATGCACCGCCATGGAGAGTTTGGATGAGTTGTCGCATCGTTTCTTGCATGACGGTCTGGCCTTGAGCCAGATTTGCCATTATTCCAGCCAAATCTGGAATAATTGGCGGAGCAGATGGATTTGGAGGGGTTCCAGTGTTTCGATTGCTGGATTCAGGAATATCAGCCATTGGTAATGGATTGTTTTTGATGAAAAACGATATTATCAGTCGTTTCCCACAGACGGCGCCAATCTGTTGATGTAAAAAATTAGATTACTCTAATTATTCAATCACAGATAAATAAATGAGACAAAGAATTTTAAAGTGGTTCAGCCTTAGAAGAATGGCCTACGTCCACTGTTGTTTTATTGCTGAGTGTTTGGGAATTCTCGATTATAAGTTCTATCAAAAAATTCCGGTCTGGATCCGGGGGTCCTCCACTAATGAGGATTGTACAATGTATTTATAGCCCTGAGGCTGTAATGTGAAAGGGTAATACATTAAATGATATACATATGAAAGGGTAATACATTTAATGCCCTTTTTGCGTGTGCGTCTGAATGATAAGCATTTAATGAGCAGTTAAACTGTTGGTATCCTGCTTCGAGGTGCAGCTCGGACCGCCTGAGTTGCTCGGACCGCTTGAGCTTCTCGGTGCTAAAGAGTTCCTCGGAGAGGTCTATTCCTCGGAGCGTATGAGTTTCTCGGAGTAACATGGTTCCTCGGAGCGTGTGATCATCTCGGAAGTGCTTGTTGTTGCCATGTAGATAGTCACGTGTCTTCATATGATTGGTCCATGTCAGCAGATTAAATTTGGTATCAACAATGTGTATGTGAGGAATACGAACAATACAATTGCAGTTTTTACTTCTAATTGAATAATATGTTAACATCTTTTCTTCTTATTCCATGTGAGCATGCAATTGGAGAATAAATATTGTAGCTCAACTAATTCTAACTACTTTCCCTATTCGGATAATTTTACTTTTCTTTTATTTTTATGGAAAATAGTCTTATGTAAAATAGGTTCACTATTGTTGTCATGTTCACCCCTTCCTTAAGTGGTTGTTGTTTGAGTGAACATAAATTGGTGGAAGGGCGTGTACATTGGTGGACACATAGTAATTTTAGGATTAATTGAATTAAAATTGAACTAAAATTAGACTTGTTGTGTTTGATTGTGTAAGGACATAATTCTTATAGTCTTGAATTTACTTTAGTATATCGTATATCGCTACAATCGTCGACGGAAGCTCACGATGATTTGTTCAAGATGGCGGATCCGAATATGAAGTTTCTTCAAGAACAGGCATCTACGAGATTGATTTTTGTAAGGATTATGTTTAAGTTTTGAATTTGGTTTACGATAGTATTGAGATATTTTTCGAAACTGCATTTTATCAAAATGAGGCATTTTTCTAAGTCAAAATAAATTTTGGAAGACTTGTAGGTGAGCCGTTTTAAATATTATTTTTTCGCTTCTATCACTCAAACGATAAGGAAGTGTTGTTCAAACAACATTGACATGTAGTTCAAACGACCCCATATAATGACATCACATGTTGTTCAATAGGTCGTGAGATAGGTCATTCCTTTATTGCTTCAAACGACCACGTACTGTTTTGTGTTCTTATAGGTTATTTCTTGGGCCGTTACTAACGACATCTAATGTCATTCTAATGACATTGAAAAATTGTTCTAATGACATCTGCCGCCACAATAATTTTTCTTTGCTATAAATACCTATTTCGGAAGACTTTTTCATTAAGACTTTTGCCAAACGAAAACTGCAAATCTGCAGAATTTTAGTCTTCACTTTAAGGCACAAAACTTTATTTTTTATTCACAAAATCATCCCATATACTTTAGTGAATTAATTTGGAACCCAAAACCACTTCTTGTCGAAGTTTTCTCTTGTAGAGAAGAAGATATCTACTGCTGGATTGATAGTTCTTATGGGGGCTATTTGTTGACCACCGCGGTCATTGGGGATACTTGAGGGTATTCACTGCTGAAAAGGAGTCGTGGTTCTTGGGGTTCTCGAGGGAATCTTTGCTTGTAACGTCCTGCCCCAAATAATTCATTAAATTGTGTATTGATTTTATATGAGGTGGACCAATTGCAAGATTTTAAGAATTGAGGGTAGAAAAATAAATTAAATAAAGAAACAAAATTATGGATTATAGATTTTTATAGAATGTAGAATTATTAGACTATAAAGAAAACTATTGGATTATAAAGACAATTATTAACTTAAGAATTATGTATGGATCATGGAAGGGACGCCTATAAATAAATGAAATTGTATAGGTTTTTCCAAGACTTTAGAAATTTAAGATCAAATTTACAGGTATACGAATATTTTAGCTTATAACCCAATCTCCCATTTAATGCTTCACGAACTGAGAACAAAAGGATATGTATTGAGGGTATCAGCAAAAGTAAGGGATATGCATATATATCTCATGAAGGAGAGAATTGTGCATAAGAGAAACGAAGCCCTATTTTGGACGTCGCTCAAACGACCAAGACGGTCGCTCAAACGATGAGACCTTGTCGCTCAAACAATGTGTCACGTCGCTCGAACGACGTCAAAAAACCCTCTGCCATTTTTGAGTTGTCATTCCCTTATTCGCTGCTCAATATTTAAATTCAGGCTAACTGACAAAGGTAGGGAAACGTTTCAGTTTGTGGGTTTGTGAATAATCGTGTATAAGAAAGAGGAACCAAAGATATTATAACCCACCTGCCACTTTAGTTCCTGTGTTGAGCGTGTCTCAACTCAAACCTATGAGCAGACACTTACCTGATATGGGGAGGTTGTTGAGCAAATGAGGTTTCCTTATTTGGGAAACGATTGTTTTGTTCGAGTATAAGAAGAAACCGTATGGGTCTGGGAGGGAAAATAAAAAGGGGGTTCCAGCATATTTTAAATATTCTCTCCCTTTCTCTAAATACACAGCTCTCTCCCATTATTGTTTACAGTGCCTTCCGCCATTCTTCCTTACAAGCTGTTGAATATAGAAGGGTTGTTGGGACTTTTTTTATATCTTTGCTGGAGGGTTTTGATGTGTATCCAAAGGTGGTTATTTTATTAAGAAGAAGAAATAAATTATTAGGGTATTTTGAAGAGGGTTTTTGGAGGCTACTTCGAGTTCAACTTGGTGGTGCAAGAAAATCCTTTTAGGGCCAACTTAGGAGGTGGAGGGTTATCCTCTTCATTGATTCTTCAATGCCGTTCACTGCTTTGGACTTCTTTGAGGTGGAATAACCTACTCTTATTGAGACTCTATTTTGATAAATATCATAGTTTTATTGTGTGTTAATTAACATGAAATACTATTGGGTCTTCCAATAAACCTAAAAATATACATTTTTATGGAAATAAAAATGTAGGAAAATTTTGTTTGTGTGTAATTTCCAATAAATCTGAAAATATACATTTTTATGGAACTACAAATACAGGAGAGTATTGTTTGTGTGTAATTTCCAATAAGCCTAAAAACATACATTTTTATGGAACTAAAAATGTAGGAAAGTGTTGTTGTGTGTAACTTCCAATGAATCTTAAAATATACATTTTTATGGGACTAAAATTATAGAAAAATATTGTTTGCTTGTATTTTCTTGTAAAAGAAAATGATAAACATTTTTATGATAATAAATATGTAGAAGATGTTATATTAGTATATGTTATAGTAAAAGAAAATGATGGAAATTTTATGGAATAAAATGTGTGAAGATATTATTTGGGTTTGTCTTCTAGTAGAACTAATAATGGGCATTTTTATGGAGTAAAAATGTAAGAACTATCATTTTTTTATATTTCTAACGAAAGGAAATAATAAACATTTGATGAAATGGAATGTCGAATGATGTTCATATTGTTAAAATATTTATGGAATAAATATTTTTAAGTTTCATGTAAAATGGAAGCTTTATGGATAAAAGGTAAAATTGGGGGTTTAACGTGTAAAGGGTGTTATACATGTGTTGAGGTGACAAGTGTGAAAATTGAGCAAAAGTGTAATAGTGAACAAGTGTTAAAATGGCTAAAGTGTTTAAAAATGTAAGTTGGAGACTTAATGACCATTTTGGGAAAATCTAACTTGTTAAAGGGCTAAATTGCAAGTTTGGTGAACAAAAGGGTAAATTGGTAATTTACTTAAAGTGAACATTGTTATCGAATAAAAATGTTAAAGAATGATTTTATACTAATATGTGTGTGAAATGAATTAAGTCCTAAGCATGAATGAATTTGGCATAAATCACATGTGTGTGAATAAAGGGGGAAGAAAGAAATAATTTTTCAAAGTGTTAATGGAAAAACGAACGGCTAAGTCCGGGTTTTGGCTACGATCGGGTAAAAGTAAGAAAACAGAATAACGTGGACATTTTGTAAGAATGTTAGAACACATGAAAGGAACTCAGATGACACCAGGATAAAGCAACAAGGGCCTAGAGCCCTTGGGTGAAAAGCCCTAAACCACTGGCGAGAGCATATGGTGTGCATAGCCGTTGGTGTGGAGCCTGTGTAAGTATGCAGTTAATTGGAAGATTCGAAGGAAAGATAAAGTAAATGTAGAACATGTCAAGAAATGGGTTGTGTGGTAACGTGTTAATACAACCTAACCTGGATGAATGAATAAATGTTCCGGTAAAAGGGTGAATGGACATGTAAATGCGTAAATATATCAATGCCCATAAGATAAAGTAAAATGAAATAAAGTAAGTGGATAGATGGGTAATTAATCAACTGAGTTGTCGAACCCAGAAATTTATAAGTAAGTATTGAAAGGTTCTCGAACGATAAACAAGTATTTTCTAACATGGCAAGTGCGTATGTTGAAATGGTTATTTCAATGAAAATACCAAAGTGTACAAATGGGTTAATTGGAATAATTCCGGTAAAGGAATGTAATTGGGTGAGCCAAATACAATGGTTCCAAGTGTTGAACTGGGTGTGTCACAAAGCGTGAAAAATGCTAAGTATAATGATTAAGGTAAATTAATCTGGGCAAGTATGATTTTCGAAAGTAAAACGATTAATGCATTGAGTACGTATTTTCAAAGGTATATATATATATATATATATATATATATATATATATATATATATATATATATATATATATTCGCATGCATGTGTTGTAGCGTGTGAGTATTCCTTTCTGCCGTTCGTTTCTATATTGCTTGTATATTCTCACTGGGCATTGGCTCACACCCTCGTTTTGTTACGACAGTTCGAGTGTTGTTTCATATTTGAGGGCGTTGTACAGGTAAGTGTACTTTATTTATTTTATGTTAGCAAGCTCTGTTTACTTGGACTTCAGGGTGCTCCCCTTGGGTCCCACACGTAGCTTATCTTGAAATTGGAATCGCATGCTAATGAGTGAAATGTTAACTAAATTAAAACTGAACTAACAACGTTATGTAGGTTGTTTCATTGCACTTCACACCTAACGCTAGGTTCAGACCAGGTTGACTCACGGATTACCCATATATCTGGGCCAGGGCGTTACATTGTTGGTTCTAGGTTGCGATTTATGTGGATTTTCTGCGGGAGATTCATTGTAGAATTCATTATGTAATTGTAAGTTGCGATTTACGTTAGATAGTGAAATAAAAGGTTTTACCCAAAAGGGTTTTTTTCCTGAATCTTGTTTGTCGCTTGATTTCTGATTGCATGTTTAATTTATCCACATAGATGCATGATTAGAGTTTAATAAAATTTGAATTGAAAATTGACTCTAATTAAATAAGTTTAAAAATGGAAAATTACGAATTACATAAATAATTGATATCACGCATTCTCAAATTAGTATAAGAGCTTTATCTCGGGATTTTTACCACCTTACAGATTGATTAATTGAAAAACATAAATTAGTTGATGTTGATATGGTGAGGATGAAGGATACATTCACTTGAAGGATGATCCTTCATTTCATTGAGAGTTTGTGTATTGTTTCATTTCTTAATAGTGCATATATCTTTTTGTTTAACTGGTGTGGTCCTGTTTACCCCTTCCTTAAGTGGTTACTGTTTGGCTATATAAAAATTGGTGGAAGGGCTCGCACATTAGTGGACATATAAGAATTTTAGGATTAATTTAATTATTATTAAACTAAAATTGGACTTGTTGTGTTTTATTGAATAATTGAAAAACATTAATTAGTATCTTCACTTGAAATATGATCCTTAATTTCATTGAGAGTTCGTGTAATTTCTTATTAGTTCATATATCTTTTTGGTTAACTATTATGGTCGTGTTCACCCCTTCCTTAAGTGGTTTTTTTTTTGTTGAACACAAATTGGTGCAAGGGCTTGCACATTGGTGGACACATAGTAATTCTAGTATTAATTGAATTAAAATTGAACTAAAATTAGATTTTTTGTGTTTGATTAATCAATTGGAAATATTAATTACTTGGTGGACTCATAGCAATTTTAGGATTAATTAGATCATTTACTCCTAGTATTTTTATGTTTTCCCACATGCAAAAAACATGTATAAGAATTTTTTTGGAAGAAACAAATAAAATTTATATTTTAAATAAATTTATTATTGGTCACAGTCCAAAATTGTGACAGTATTCATGATCAAGTTTCAACAGGTTAAAAGGTGTATAAACATGGCTTGGGAGACCGTGACTATCCAATCAAATCTCATGGAAGGTTTTCATAGTCAAGAGCCATGACCATATAACTATATTCACGATAGGGGGTCACGGTTCGAGATCATGACTAGTGGAACTCGATCACGGATCATGACCATAACCATTGGTCACGCTGCATAACCTTGACCATGTTACCAACATTAAGGGTTAAAAAAAGAGATCGTGACTATGTATTTGGTCACGTTTTTGGACCGTGGGCCCTAAAATGGTCACCCTTAAAATGGTCACGGTTTAGAATTATGACCCACATCGTTAGCCATGGTCCAAAATCGTGACCATTTTTTATATTTAACGTAGTGAACTCTTTCCTAACAATGGTATAGCTCATTATGGTTAATGAGGTTGCCAAGTTGATGAATGAGTCTTCCTCATATATTATTATGTCTAATAAGAGATGGGAAACAAGATACTTCTTGAGGAATTAGAAGGATCCCTTAGCCTTAAGAGTCCATTAAAAGGTCTCCTAGATGATTTTAAAGATTTGTAGGCACTTATATGTAGTTTCTGACATGAACTCGTTGAGGGCAACCACTTAACCTGCTAATAATTACACTATCTTAACTGCCTTGGAGATTTCATTTTATATATATATCTTGGATCATCCTCATATTAGCATTAATACCCCACCTAATGACCATAAAGCCCAAAAAGTTATCTCTACTAACCCTAATGTCACACTTCCTTAGATTGAGGCTCATTTTGTTCTTGCAAAGGGATGCAAATCTTTTTCAAAGGTTATGCACATGGTCTCAGGATTCCAAAATTTTCACCATCATGCCATTAAGATATAACTCCACTATTTTGTTTATGAACTATTTGAACATGCATTCAGTGCCCTCTTATAGGTTGCTCCAACATTTTTTTTATCCAAAAGGCTTGACTATATAGCATTACGAGCCTTTATTAGTCACGAAAATTATTCTCATTGTTGGGTGTCATTTTGGTATAGTTTTATCTAGGGTGGGCATCCATAAAGGATAGGAGTTCATGACATGATGTCGATAAGAGTATCAATTTTTGGGATAATATTGTTATCCCTAGGGCAAGCCCTGTTGAGGAAAGAAAATTTGGCACACATTCTCCACTTTTTATTGGTCTTGGGAACAAGAGTATTGTTGGACAATCATTTGGATAATATTCCTACCTGATGAAGTTAGATTCTAAGATATTGTAAACTTCTTCAGTTTCGTCTTCCTTTATCTCTAGGTCAAAATATCTTTTCTTTGACGACTAGGCATATGATTGAGTTCCACAATGAGATGGTGCACCATAACTAATGGATCTACATCGTTTATGTTAGCATATGAGAGTGAACTATGGGCTGGTACTACTCAAAATGGAAGATCCCATCAAATTAAAATTTGACGTTTCAATTTTAAACGATGTTAAAACATAGAGTACAACCTAAAGAACTATGTGACAAGATTTATATATAATTTAATTAACACATCAAATTTTAATCTTCATCATTCATTTGAGATATAAGTCATGCAGAAAGTAAATTACGCCACAAAACCGAATGTACAAGGAAAAAACCCACTAACGAGAAACACCTTGGTACAATGCAACAATGTCATTAAAAACTTGGTAAAGATGTGGATAAACGTCTTATGCTCTCACACTGTGCTAACTCACATCTCACCGTGTTTCCACCAATTCCTAACGAGTCAAAAACCTCTATAATGTCGACGAGAATCTCAACACATCGATGTGATGATCAAATGATCAATAATGTTCCCTTGAACAACTTGAAAGTTGTCTTGATTTTACTCTTTATGAATTCCATAAAGAACCACACGATCAAAAAATCTCCAAGGGATTATACATCTTAAGTTTAAAAAGATTTGGATCAAAAAATTATTTTAAACATTCAGAAAGTTTACTTGTTCTTCTTTCATATTAATCAACCTAAGACAAGGTTCATCTAGTTCAAAGAAGATAAATAATGAAAATGAAGAACAAGGACGCACTAGTCTTCTTTTCTAAAAAACGTTCTAGGTTTGTAAAACTAAAGAACACAAAAACTCTAAACTTATCGTGAATATATGGAAAGCCTTATGAAAGAGAAACGAAACATGACTGAATATATACTAAGACTTATAAAAGAGAAACAAAACATGGGGTATATGACCTAGCAAACCCATGATCCCACTTTTCTAGGCAAGGAATGAATGAGTAAACTAAAAGATCCCATTAGCAAAACGTGCTTTTTGAAACTATTTAAAATTATCTTTTTTTGGATAAAGTACTAACTTACAAGATTTTCCATAGTTTTTCTACGAAGCAAAAAATACAAGTTTGTGGAGTGTGAGATATTTAAGTTGAGCATAGTATGGCTTCTCAACAAGATATCATTGAAGGAACTCAGAGATACCTCCAGTGATTTTGCTAAAGAATCTTCGAGAACTCGCGACCAGTGAAGGTAAACCTTTTATGCAACAAATGTTATGGGACAACACCCAAATGCCTTTCAAACAAAGATTTTCACGGACAAAAGTAATATGACATTTAGAGACATCGAAAGAATAAAAACATGCTATACGGTTTTGAAAAATATGACATCATTTTAGTTTTCATAACCATGAAAGCTAAGTCCGCTAGGTCACGTTTTCTTTCATCCTAAAGTGATCGATACGATAACGGGATTAAAGAAGTTGGATTTAGTATCTTAAACGTTGATGAAGCTTTTTGGAAGCCTATTAAACATAATGTGTTTTGGAAATCATAAGAAAATCTATCTAAGATAGGTCATAACGAGTATACTATACTTTTACAATCTCCCCATTTGTATATTCTATGACGAAAAACAAAAAGAAGAAACAAGTAATTAACTAAACATAACACCCATGACAATTCTGACCAAAATCATATAAGGTAGATCACATTTACATGAATATGAAAAGCACAAGATAATGTTCAATCTTCAACGGAAGGCATGGACACTTTTCCTACACACACTAGCAAAAGCTCATCAATGTTCCAATTTCTAACAAAAACATTACGATAAAAGTTAGTACCATTAATAAGACATCTAAGTAATAATGCAATGTCATATCTCTCTTCCTAAGTAGCATAATTTTGTAAATACTCCCCTTGAATAAGGTATCTCCCACATAATCTCTCCAATTCTCCCCATATAGTTCCCTTTTTTTCATGAAATAGACAAAGGAAAGAAATCAAGGAAAGAAGGGGGAAAATCATATAGTGAGTTCAACATATTGTCAAGAATTAAAGAAAAATTATGAGGAAATTAGAACATGAGGTTGATATTCAAAATCAGATAAACAAAGTCTTACAACACGTAATCTCTAAGACAAAGGGTTTACAAGGAGATATCCACAAAGAAAAACAATTAGATACATACTCCTAAACCATTTTTGGATACGAAAATACACAAGTATATGTTATCCTACTTACCAAAAGTTTTAGATAATGATAACATGATGAGTTATATCAACCAAGAACATGATACCATATCTCGTTTGTACAAAATGAAAAATAAATGAACACCATTGAGAGACAATCCAAGATCACATTCAATTAAAATTAACGAATCATAAAACAAAGAATGAATATCTTTAACTCTTGTGAAATATCCAACATCCTTTTTGGAACATGTACGTGGGGCATGTAATGTGTGATTAGTTAGTTCTTTTTCTAGTAGGGAGTGTGATACCCTTAGTCATTCACTAATTGAGAATCTATGTAATGAACATGATTAAACAACTACATCAAACCTAGAGGGATGAATAGGTTTGACAGCATCATGAGGTTAATTTTTTAAATTCAACACAATTTCTTGCTATTTGAAAAGTTTCAACACATGATCTAACAAAGTGATTATCCAAATGATTTGATTATCTCAACAATAATGAAATTAGGTAATCTAAAATAGAGGAATTAGATCTAACACGCCAAAATAAATTTTATGCAAATTAACTAGATTCAAGTTAGATCAAAGTGATGCGTATGATTAAATGTGTGCAGGTGAGTAGAAATCAAACACAATCATACACAAAACAAGGTTTATGAGGGAAAAAACCTCACCAAGGGGTAAAAAGTCTCGACCTACTCCATTTTTCATTTATACTTGAAAAGATGTATTACATAAGGCAAGAAGATGCCTTTCACACAAGCACTCTCGTGTAGTTACATATGAACATTGAAACTTCCCCACATAGAAGATAAAAATCCACAACGAGCTCCACGTCAAGAATGAAAAAGTTCACTATTTTCATTGAAGTCAACAACACACTCTAATTTCCTCAATAAATCAGAATGCCTCCAATTTTATATCAAGGAGCATATGTGATCATAATAAATCATATGTATAATAGTGAATTGACATTAGCTAGTGAAGATATGATCAAAACACTCTCAAATTCACTCACAAACTCTAGGATTAAGCCATAGATCTAAGTTTTTGAAAAGTTTATAAGGAACAAATGATAATAGATTTATAAGGAAGAAAAATGAGCTCTCAACTTTTAAAATATGCTGGAAGATATTTTTAACTTGTGTAAAATTCAAATCAAAACAAATGGGAGGGAAAATGGCCTTTTATAACAAAATTTCAAAATCTGACAAAGTCATGCATGCGGTAAACTTTTTCCATGCTCATGATTTCATCTCGTGTTAAATCCTAGCCATGGTCCTGCTTAAGAGAACATTTTGGTGCCTTGCAAATGCCACCATGCTCACGGGCTTAATAGTAAGTCGTGTGAATGGCTATGGCTCCACATATGCCAAAAATCCTTAACAAGTTTAAAAACAAAATCAAACTCCCAAAAACATTTTTCAAAAACTCTGAGATAGATTTAAAACACTTGTTCCATCAAATTTAAAATCCTCACATATTTTAGAAAACGTTGTGCATGTGTGTGTTTAGCCATTGACGATTCACAAATTCTACTAAAAGGATATAGTCTTCAATTTGATGTGAATGAATGATAACAAAGTCTTCAATAAGATGCATGCAAGGTCTTCAATCTTCAAAGGTTCAATCAAGACACAAGACCGCGCCTCAATCAAATGGATCAAGTCTATGTGACTTAAAAGACTCAAATGTTTTGACACAGGAGATAGCCAATATAAACTATATACGTATGTACTACATTTTCAATATCCCCCTTTGGCTATTCCATTGAAAAACCCCAAAATGAAAAATAAACTTGATCACCCCTATAAGACTCACACCTCACTAGCCATATAGTGATAATAGGAGGAAGGTAATGTAAAAACAATCCATAAGACCAACAACGCATCAAAAATTAGGTTTGAATAATGGGCTGGAGTCGAAATCAATATAGAGATATGCATGAAATCACACGAAACAACAAAGAGAATCATGCAGGCGGTAGCACACACAAAGAGAAACTCCCCCTGCTTGGGAATCCTCCAAAAACTATCAATGATATAGATGAGATAAAGCATATAAACATGTGAAATATAGCAACATCATCTAATATCAACAAATAATAAACTCCCCCTAAAGATCATAAGCAAAGCATATAATAATCAAGAATACAACAATCAGTGAGACATACGAAATCATCTTCCCAAAAAATAATCATCTTACCCTAACACAAAGTATCATAAGAATGATACATAAGAACAAGAAATGAATTTCCCTCTTACCCCCAAATATATGAAGAAAGCATGAAAGAAGCAACAAAATCATCTCCCCTTTTTTTGTCACAAAATAATACAAAGTATAACATATAACAAAGGA
Organism: Sambucus nigra; assembly: GCA_949130495.1. NCBI lineage: Eukaryota > Viridiplantae > Streptophyta > Magnoliopsida > Dipsacales > Adoxaceae > Sambucus > Sambucus nigra. Next base: position 142,650,941 of record OX422218.1, read on the forward strand.
GCATAAGAGAGACATCTAAATAGGGGTAAAATAATATTCATACCCTAAAATAGGAGATAGAGATCTAAGTACCAAGAATGTATCCAAGAAGGAAAATCGGGAAACCAAGATTCATATGCTAAAAAATAGGGGATAGTCATCATTGGCTGGATTTGAGTTGTGCAAACGGTTTGTGTACACACGATAGCCTATTTATCGTGCCCATGAAACTGTCTAGTAGAGATCAAGTGCCAAAATAACAATCATCTGTGCGAACGGGAGATAATGTAACCGTTCAAGTGCTTTGCCCAAAAAATTCTCAATAAAATCCAAAGATCTGACATTCACAACTACAACACTTGTGAAACAAGTCTGTTTCTAACCTTATCACTCCCTTTAAATGAACTTTCTCCCCCATAATCTCAAACTTCTACGACAAACTTCTCAATTAAACAAATCCCAAAATAATGATAAACCCAAGTATGCACCAAAAAAATGCACAAAGACTAACAATTAAAGAAAGAATATTAGTTCAAACAAAAATATATAAATATACAAGAAACACCAAGGTAAATCTCAAACAACAAATAATTAAACCAATTAAACAAAATCACATACACTAGAACGTAGAACCACTTTTGATATATCAAATCAAACTTGTTTACAAATGTTAAGCAACTTAAAACATTTTCAATTCACATTTGAAACATAACTAAGGAAAGATAAGAATCATTGGCTTGTATGTGCATAGAGATGGAAAACACAACATCAAAGATCAAATTGCATGACTTAACACATTAATCAAACTTTTAATTAAAAATGCAATACGATCATAAGTTTAACTTTAAGTCCAACTCCATATACAAAACTCCCTCAATAAGTGTTGATTTTTAAATTTTTGAATGACAAACTAAAATAGCAATTTATTTTTAAAATGCTAAAGCCTTATCTTGTTTCTATTATCGGTTAAGCACTTGGCATGTGGCTCTTTCCAACACATTGGCTTTTGTCGTTGATTGGTTTTTCACACACCTCATTGACACCTACCCAATGATTCTTAAATTCAAATTGGGCATTATCACACTAATTAGTAGGCCTTATCAATGCATTCAAAATGATCCATATTCTACTACAACATATAAAATTCTCACATTTCTCACATTTCTCACATATAGACCATGGATCACTTTTTGAAACTCAAATAAGATTGTTTTCAAATAAGTTTAGAAATGTTTATAGAAGTGACAATTTTAAATATCAATTATGAATTCATGTGGTGTAGTGTGAAGACAAGCATTCAAGTTATCAAATACAAACTAAAGTCAATGCCTTCATGATATTTTTGAAAAGCTTAAATTGACTTAACACATTCAACAATTTATATCATCAACACATATTACAAGCAATCACACTTCATATTATGCAATATCATATATTAATCAACATATTTTTATGATATTTAACCAAAACTACCAGAAATACAAAATCTTTTTATATTTTTCAAAATACAAGCAAAACATCTACAAAAAGAAAATAAACTCAAATGTGTAAATATGTAAATATAGATGCGCTTATCACTCTCACCATCAAACGGAGAACTCAATATCAACCAAACCCAAACTACCCTTAAGGTATTAAAACCTAGTGATGTCTAACGTTTAAGTAAAGATGTTCGCAAATTGATTTTCCTTTGGAACATATCTCGTTGAAATCACATTTTGTTCAACTAATTCCTTAAAAACATGATAATGCAATTCAATGTGTTTGGTTCTTGAGTGTTTCACCAGGCTGCTTGAAATTTCAATAGCATTCATATTATCACAATAGAGTGTCATTATACTTTGATCCAACCCGTAATTTTACCACCTTTTCCTCATCTATAAGAGTTGTGTACAATAACTCCCCGATGCGATGTACTTGGCATTGGCCGTGGATAAAGAAATAGAATTTTGTTTTTTAGAAAGCCACAACGCCATGGATGTCCTAAAGAAAAATAAGCACTCGATGTACTTTTTCATTTAACGGCATCCCGAGTCCAATAAAAAATTCGAGTAAGCGTATGGTAAATCATTAATATCAAAAGGATACCATAATCCAATAGTTTATGTTGCACTCACCTACCTAATCACTCTATTCACCGATTGTAATGTCAAGTATACTAGCGGTAAGTATAAAAAACTTCCAATCATGAACTTATAGATATTCTCCTCCACATCCTCCTTAGTTAACATGGAATCAATTACCATTGACGTATTTGTGTGTTTCGCTGATTCCATACCAAACTTCTTCACTAACTCCTCAGCATATTTTGTTTGAGATATGAATATCCCATTATGCATTTGTTTCACTTGCAAGACAAGAAAGAAATTCAACTTACAAACCATACTCATTTCGAATTCACTATTCATCTCCTCTGAAAATCTAAGAGAAAACTTTCCTATGGTTGATTAAAAGACAATGTCATCAACATAGATTTGAGTTGTAAGGATATAATCCTTAGTTCTTCTCATAAAAAGTGTCATATCGACTCCACCACGTATAAAACCACTCTTCAACAAGTATGTCATTCATCTCTCATACCAATCTCTATGATCTTATTTGAGACCATATAAAGCCTTATGAAGCCTAAAAACATGATTTGGAAATTTTGGATTTTCAAATCCCTTTGGTTTCTCCACATACACTTCTTTATTCAAAACATCATTTAGAAAAGAAATTTTTACACCCATTTAAAAAGGTTTGAATTTAAATTATCATGTAATGGCAAGTATAAGTCTCACACTCTCTAATCTCGCAATAGGTGAGAACGTTTCATCAAAATCAATGCCTTCAATATAAGAAAAATCTTGAGCTACAAGACTTGCCTTGTTTCTCGTGATTATCCCGTGCTCATCCAACTTGTTTTTATACACCCACTTTGTGCCAATGATGGTAAAATTTTTGGGATGTGGTACTAACTCCCAAAATTTTAATCTCTCTAATTGGTTTAGTTCCTCTTGCATTACCCCTGTCCAATTTTCATTTAACAAGTCCTCTTTTATGTTCTTTAGTTCAATTTTGGATGTAAAACTATGAAATTGAGTTCATTCAAAAGTTAATTTCGTGCTTTAACCCCACTCTTAAGATTGTCAATTATTTTAGATAGGGTGTATCAGAGTTGAAACCAAGTTGGAACTCCTCTCTCTCTATCTCTATCTCTCTCTTTCTCACCTCCTTCACCATGAGATTCATTTTGGGAATAAGTTACCTTATTATCGCTCCTAGGAGAATTAAACTCTCTTACATCAAGATTCATAACCTCGACCACCTCAGGATCTAAAACTTCACCTTCAACTTCATCATTAAGTGTCACAACATTTCACATGTCATCATCAATTACCACATTAAATGATTACATCACCTTTTTACTTTCCAAATTATAGACTCTATAGGCTCAGATATTTTGGTAATAATGAAGGAAAATTATATGCTCGCTTCTTGAGTCAAATTTAGTTAAGTACTCTCGATCCCATAAGATATAGCACTTTATACCAAACACTTTAAAGTATTTGATAGGATTCTTTTTACCTTTCTAATTCTCAAATGTTGTCTTTTTGGTGAAGGGTATCAAGAACACCATATTATATGTGTGACAAGTCTTTTTCATTGCCTCGGACCAAAATCTCTTGGGCATGTTTTGTCTGCAAGCATACATCATGTCATTTCTTGTAAAGTTTGATTCTTTCTTTCCATAACTCCATTTTGTTGCGAAGTTGCAACGGTCAAAAACTCATGAGCAATACCAAATTCATCACAATACTTATCCAATTTTGAGTCTTAAAACTCAGTACCATGATCACTTCTCATTCTCACAATACGTAACGATTTCTCGGTTTGGAAATTCTAGCACACAGACACGATTATCTTAAACGACTCACTCTTCTCTTTCATAAAATCAATAAATGTAAATCTGTAATAGTCATCTACCATCATGAAGAAATACCTTTTTTCCACAAATTCTTTCAGTTTTTGAGGGACCCATCAAATCAATATGTACTAACTCTATAGGCCTAGAGGTAGTGATCTAATTCAACTTTTTGTGGGAATTATTGATTTGTTTCCTTTTTTGACAAGTTCCACAAATATTGATCTTCGGTTTTCTTAACCTAGGTAAAACTCTCACTTTATTTTTCTTTAACAAACTCTCTAAATACGTAAAATTGATGTGCCCTATTCATTGATGCCATTAGTCTGTCTCGAGTTTTGACATGCCACACTAGGCTCATGTGACACCCCGACTAATTAAATACCGGGTAGCTACTCCTTTATTAAATTAATACAAAATGCCAAGTTGGTTCAGTTAATAGCATCACTGTCGAAAACATTTTAATGATTTTTAACCACCTAGTATTTAAAAAGTAAGTTGTCAAATTTTAAATTAAATCTGATTAACATGCAATAAAAGAATTATGAAAGAATAACATAACCATTCACCATAAAGAAGCAATAGAATAACCAACAAATAATAATAAGTCTGGAGGAAATACTCCTCACAACAATCCCAAAATGGAAATAAATAAAACAAGTCTGCATCCTGAATTAAGTACAAACCAAAGTCTGAATAACTGAAATATAAAATGTCTCTAAAGAAATGGGCGACATGCCCTACAATGATGAAACTGAATATGGAGTCAAGACTAGAAAAGAGGCGTCTACTAACAAAGCCCTGTAACTTCCACAACAGCTACAGCTCGTCACCTGAATAGAGATCCTATGCATGGTGTCCTTGTGGCTGGGCACCTAAAAAGGTTTTTACAAAAATAGATTTGAAAGAAAACGGGTCAGAGCCCGAAAGTGGAGTGTATTTTAAAAACAGCAAGTGCTTTAATAACATTTAAAACAATGAATGCAAAATACATGTTAGGACGTGCTCTCACATGAAATACTCACCCCTCGTCTAACTGTGCACTCCTAACGTTCCTGTACCCATTCATGTGTTAATTATATCTAACTAAACCGTCATAAGTTCTAACCCAACTACTCGATTCACAATATGAATTCCCAATGTTATCACTTCAATAGATAGCTTTACTTAAACTCGGATTCTCAATTATTAGCATTACCGTTTACTGGAGGTTATCCCCTTATTTATCTTCTCAAGGAGTTACTATAAATTATTCTCATAATTAAACATCACAATTCCTTTTCATTTAACCGTATATTATTCACATCATAAATATACAATATAAGCACCCCGAGGCTAAGCTGTGGTGCACACATACTCTGCTATCCATCCCGGTACATCACGTACATAAGGATTACAAATTCCGAATCTCTCAGGAATTGTTAGAATAAGCACAACACACAAAAATGGAGGCGAACATAATTCAACATATCCATGGATCACGTACATACCTACGCTCCATAGTCAGCTGACTTATTAACTCACAAATAAGTCATTCTAGCATTATGTTCTTAAGGTACCAATCTAAATTCGGGCACACAAAGATTAGATGGCCCTAAGCGAACGTAAACCTCCCGTGATAGCAAGTATGGTAGGTATGTCATACACATAAGTCATATACTAAGCATTCACACGTCTTAGATATCTTAATATTAATAAAGGTATATTCTACATCCCTATACCATTATTCCAATTTTATGCATTTTTAAGTCTTTCGATAATATATAATGTAGATTGTTGACATATCTCACGTCATAGCTTCTTGTACTTAAAACCTATCTCAAAGGGATTACTAAGTCTCCTATTATTCCCACATATAACATCATTATTCTTAAGGTCCTTACTTCTGCCCCAAACTTCATTTCATCATTTAAATTCAAATTTACTCTTTTAACCCTAATATTATCTCACTCATCGAATTTCATTAGCTTTTAGAATAATTCCTCAAATTGAATTCTAATTAAGGTCCAAATTTTATAACCATACTTACTGGTCTTCCTTAAGTTTAAGGATATTCATTAAGTCTCCAATGATAATTTTCTAAGGGTTAACATCATTAAAATATAACTAGGAAAATTTTACTCATTCTGGGAAGGTCGATCGATCGACCTTGAACCTCGATCGATCGATGGTGGTCGATCGATCGACTGATGAATGTCAATCGATCGATCGCACCAGGTAGGCTACGGACTACTTCGTTTTGCAGTCCTCAAATCGTCCCAAAACTCCATTATAATGCATGAAACTCTAATTTAACGTTATAATATCATCATACAACCATCCTACAACATTGTTAACGTTCTAAAACCAATAAATCATCAACCAAGGGCTTTATTTGGATCAAAACTTCATCAAGAACCCTAGTTTTCTATTTCTTTCAAGAACAATAATAAATCTCTTCTTAAATCCATTTTTAGATCATCAAGGGTTATAATTTGAATTCATAATTTGTCCCGAATATGTCTACATGCAATTACTAACATGGTTCATAGTTTTAATCCTCAAATTCATGGGTCTATATCAATCTTCCAAGATAAAATTTGATAATTACCTAAACATGGAAGAACACATTCATGGAATTAATTGTAACTAAATCACTTGCCTTATGTTCTTCATATTTGTTGTTGGTTGGAGATGGTTGAATTCCTCTCTCTCTCTATGCAGAATTCTCCTCTCTCTCTCTCTCTACAAGTTCCTCTCACAAGATGACAATGGAGGTGGGGGTTGGTTTTTGGTAAGTTAAAAATATTTTCTTAACTTCTCCCGTAGCCCACTACTTAGATTGGGGTTGAAAATGGGTTAGTGGGTTTAATGATAAGTTATAATTAAAGTCTGATTTTCGTGGGTTTTAATTACCAAATTTCTGAAATTACCAAACTACCCTTTTGGGTTGCCGGTATGGCCTAAAAATACCCCGGGACCCAAACTAAACCCCCGGCTAGTGTTTTCTGACTATTTCGACCCTTCCGGACACGTTGGTGCACTCAAAATGACCATACGGTTAATAAAAATAAAATTCACTTTTTAATTTAATTAAATATTTTCCTGACGCGACTGTCACACGCGTCCTAACAAAATTTCCAAATTGCCGTATTTCTATCTCGCGACAATTTTAATATTCTCAATATTCATATATTGCCATATATACGCATTATAATCAAATACCAACTCACATCTCGTTAGTATTTTATCCGGATTAATTCTCAATTAATTCACATTTAATTTAATTAATCCCATAAATAAATATCGATAAAAATGCAGGGTATTACATACTTCCCCCCTAATAACAGAATTTCGTCCCGAAATTCGGAACTAGAAAGTACCTGGTAAAAATAACTCTGGATAACATTCGCGCATCTCATCCTCGCGCTCCCATGTGGACTCCTCGGCATTATGATGTCGCCACTGAACACGTACTAACGGAACTATCTTTGACCGCAGTTTCTGCTCACTTCGGTCCAAAATAGCAATCGGCCCCTCCTCGTAGGAGCTATCGGGCTGGAGATCGATGTCCTCCAAAGCAATGTGAGAATGAGCCAAATCATCTCTAAGATATTTCCTTAGCGAGGAAATATGAAACACATCATGAATCCTGTGTAAATGCTCCGGTAACCCAAGTCTATACGCAACGGACCCAATCCGCTCGATGATAGGAAATGGTCCCACGTATCTCGGTGCCAACTTCCCCTTCTTCCCAAATCGCATAATCCCCTTCATAGGAGATACTCTGAGTAAAACCTGGTCCCCTGCTTGGAACTCCCTGAAGAACCTCTTCGCATCAGCGTAGCTCTTCTGCTGATCCTGAGCTACCCGAATGCGACCCCGTATCAATTCTATCCTCGCCGAAGTATCCTGAATCACTTCCGGCCCAAGTAGTTTGTCATCCCCCACCTCCAACCAACATGTTGGGGATCGACAAGGTCTACCGTACAACGCCTCAAATGGAGCCATGCCAATGGTGAACTGGTAGGAGTTGTTGTAAGAAAACTCCACCAGTGGAAAATACTGCTCCCATCCACCCCCAAAATCAACGATGCATATACGCAACATGTCCTCTAACATCTGGTTTGTACGCTCGGTTTGCCCATCGGTCGGTGGATGATAAGCCATACTCAACCGCAATTCCGTGCCCATGGCCTCCTGAAAACTCTCCCAAAACCGTGAAACGAATATCTTATCTCGGTCAGACACGATATTTAGGGGTACACCATGAAGTCTCACTATTTCTGCAATAAAGAGCTGGGCATACTGTCCCATAGTGTAGTCTGTCCTTACGGGTAGAAAATAAGCAACTTTGGTCAACCTGTCCACAATTACCCAAATGGAGTCGTGACCCCTCTGTGACGTAGGTAACCCCGTGATAAAGTCCATGGATATGCTCTCCCACATCCACATCGGGACCTCTAATGGCTGTAGAAGTCCTTCCGGTCTCTGATGATCCATTTTTACCAGCTGACAAGTGGCGCATTTAGAAACAAACACGGCAATATCTCTCTTCATCCCGCTCCACCAATACTGACGTCTCATATCTTGGTACATTTTATCCCCACCGGGATGTACCGTGAGCCGTGCGACTCTTCCATCACCTCGTGTCGCAATTCCTCCCCTTCCGGGACTACTAGTCTCCCATTGAAGCGTAATCCCCCGTCTGAGCTAACGGTATAGGACTCGGCTCCCTCTGCTAATAATCGAACTATCTGCTCCTGACAGAACGAGTCATCTGCTTGTGCCTTTACCACTCTCGTGACAATCTGCGGTGTAACAGTCATCACCGACATGAATGATCGGGCCACTGCATCCTGGTGTCCCAACTCCTTCCACTTTGCCTTCCATACCCCTGCCACCTCATCTACTGGCCTACGGCTCAACGCGTCTGCTACCACGTTAGCCTTCCCCGGGTGATATTGGATATCGAACTGATAATCCTTCACAAACTCAAGCCACCTTCGCTGCCGCATATTCAACTCCTTCTGCGTGAATAGGTACTGTAGGGACTTATGGTCTGTGAACAATCGAAACTTCTCCCCTAAAAGATAATGTCTCCAAATCCTAAGGGAAAATACAACTGCCGCTAACTCCAAATCATGAGTGGGGTAATTCTTCTCGTGAGGCTTAAGCTTACGGGAAGCATAAGCTATGGCCTGACTCTCCTGCTGCAATACACCTCCAAGTCCTTATAAGGACGCATCGGTGTAAACTAGATACTCAATTCCTGGTCTCAGCAATGCTAACACAGGTGCTGTGGTCAACTTGTCCTTCAACTTATCGAATGCCAACTGACAGGCATCACTCCAAATAAACGGCACACCTTTACGAGTCAGATGTGTCAAAGGACCCGCTATCTTTGAAAATCCCCGAATAAACCTCCTGTAGTATCCTGCTAAGCCCAAGAAACTACGGATCTCAGTCGGTGTCGTGGGCTATCCCCACTCCCTCACCGCGGATACCTTCCCCGGATCAACAGATATCCCCCGGTCGGAAATAATATGCCCCAAAAACTGAACCTCCTTCAGCCAAAACCTGCACTTCTCATACTTTGCATACAGCTCGTTCTGACGTAGCGTCTGCAAAACCTGCCTCAAATGCTCGGCGTGTTCCTCCTCTGTCTGGGAGTAAACCAGAATGTCATCAATGAAAACAATGACGAACTGGTCCAGGAACTCTCTGAACACCCTATTCATCAAGTCCATAAACACTGCTGGAGCGTTGGTCAAACCAAAAGGCATAACCCGAAACTCGTAGGAACCATATCTCGTTAAGAAAGCAGTCTTCGAGACGTCCTCTTCCCTGATACGCAACTGATGGTATCCCGATCGTAAATCAATCTTTGAGAAGAAAGAAGCTCCTCTCAACTGGTCGAATAAGTCATCGATTCGGGGCAACGGATACTTATTCCGTATTGTGACCTTATTCAACTCCCGGTAATCCACACACAACTTCAACGATCCATCCCTCTTCTTTACGAATAACACAGGGGCACCCCACGGCGAAGTACTCCTCCGAATAAACCCCTGACCCAACAAATGCTCAATCTGATCCCGTAACTCTCTCATCTCAGCTGGAGCCATACGGTAAGGTTCGCGGGCAATAGGCCGAGTGCCCGGCGTCAAATCAATCACAAAATCTATCTCCCTACTCGGAGGTAGTCTAGGTATATCCTGAAATACATCGACGAACTCATTAACAATGGGTATCGAATCAAGTGGTATCACCACTTCCTTAGAGGTCTCCTCCTCTATGTAGTACAAATGAGTGGACGATCCTCCCTCAGGGCGAGGCATCGCCACTAAAAACATCTCCTGCCCGGGAATGGCAAAGATAATAATCCTACTAAAACAGTCAATCATGGCTCGGTACGCAACTAGCCAATCCATACCAATAATGGCATCATACTCGGTCATCTCTAACACTAACATATCAGCGGGTAAAGTAAACCTCCCGATCTCTATACCCACACCTCTACACATAAGCGAAATTATGGAACCCCTACTCAACGGTGAGTCTACACAAGTAGCGGTGCTCTCTGCGGTGTCTAACAACCCAATGGTGCGTGAAAATCTCATAGCAATAAAATAGTGTGTAGCCCCCGTGTCAAATAAAATGCGCTCCATAGTCCCCTGAATAGAGAACATACCCTCAATGGCCGGGGGATTCTGTGGGGCTGCGACCTGCTGGAGCTGATACACTCTCCCATACTGGAGCTGTCCCTGCTGAACTGGGACTGCTGGAATGGGTGGTAATGATTCCATCAGTGGTGCTGGGAGGGCGGCGGGAAACATAGGCCTCTGTGGCTCGTGTCGAGCACCCTGCTGCTGCTGCTGTGGGGCCTTGCTCTTATCAGGACACTCCTGACGTTTGTGGCCAATCTTACCACAAATGAAACACTTCCCCTAGAAGTTTCCCCCTCGCTGTCCCTGCTGACCACGGCCCTGGTGACCGTTACCATTTCTGCCCTGGCCTTGCTGGCCCTGGTGAAACTGCTGTTGTTGACCATTTTGACCCTGCTGGCCCTGATGGCCGTTCGGACCCTGTTGGCCCTGCCTAAAACCTCCATGTCCGTGCCTGAAACCCCCTGATCGGAATTTCTTAGAATCCCCCTGCTGGGAACCCTGATCACCCTGCTTATACTGACCCTGAGCTGATTGTGCCCCGCTGGCACCATTTCCCCCTGTCCTGCCCTGATGGATGGACTCTCCTGATCGCTTCCCCTCTGTCAAGTGAAAGAGGTGGTCCTGGAAATGGAGCAGTGCAGCGTTAACCACATCAGAATAAGTGGCCAACGATAGATTCCCCAACAAGTGCTGACGGATCCTCCAAGTCAACCCATCTTTAAACTTCTAAATCTTTTTCTCTTCTATCGGTATCTCATCCGGGACAATATTCAGCAAATTTGTGAATTCGGCCTCATACTCCGCCACAGTCTTACCCTCCTGTCTAAGGTTCATCAACCTCCTCCTCATTTCCGTATGAACAGGTGACGAAAAATATTTGCGGTCAAACCGCACCCAGAACTCCTGTATTGTGAGAGTATCTCTCTCCTCTGCGGTGGTAATAGACTCCCACCACTGCAATGCAGATCCCACTAGCTTGAAAGTAGCTAGTATCTGCCTCTGAACATCGGTGCACTCATACATCCTCAAGTGCCTCTGAATATCCTTCCTCCACTGACTAGATACCACAACATCGGAGCTACCTGCGAACTCCGGAGGGTGTGCTTTCTGAAAAGCATCACGAACGCGTTCCCAAGCAGACGGGAATGCATGTGCCTGAACTGGCATGGCTACTGGCGCCTGGGGTGGTGCCTGTTGTACAACGGCGAGAGCGGCATTTACCGCTTGGGCTATAATGGCTGCAACCTCGGCGGCATTCATGGTGCCCTGTACTAGTGCTGGCTGTGGCTCTGGCTATGCATCCCTAGGAACTCGATGCGCACGTCGTGGAGGCATCTGAAATGAGAGTAAAGTCTATAAGTTCGCAGTTATAAACTTAAAATAGATGAAGAGCGAAGCATACATAAAGAAATACAACAGTCCTAAAATATAGGGCTTTACATCAAAGAAAGCTCAGCGGAAACATAATAAGCCGTACAGATCCTAAAGGACACTAGAACCTGATGCTCTGATACCACCTGTGACACCCCGACTAATTAAATACCGGGTAGCTACTCCTTTATTAAATTAATATAAAATGCCAAGTTGGTTCAGTTAATAGCATCACTGTCGAAAACATTTTAATGATTTTTAACCACCTAGTATTTAAAAAGTAAGTTGTCAAATTTTAAATTAAATCTGATTAACATGCAATAAAAGAATTATGAAAGAATAACATAACCATTCACCATAAAGAAGCAATAGAATAACCAACAAATAATAATAAGTCTGGAGGAAATACTCCTCACAACAATCCCAAAATGGAAATAAATAAAACAAGTTTGCATCCTGAATTAAGTACAAACCAAAGTCTGAATAACTGAAATATAAAATGTCTCTAAAGAAATGGGCGACATGCCCTACAATGATGAAACTGAATATGGAGTCAAGACTAGAAAAGAGGCGTCTACTAACAAAGCCCTGTAACTTCCACAACAGCTACAGCTCGTCACCTGAATAGAGATCCTATGCATGGTGTCCTTGTGGCTGGGCACCTAAAAAGGTTTTTACAAAAATAGATTTGAAAGCAAACGGGTCAGAGCCCGAAAGTGGAGTGTATTTTAAAAACAGCAAGTGCTTTAATAACATTTAAAACAATGAATGCAAAATACATGTTAGGACGTGCTCTCACATGAAATACTCACCCCTCGTCTAACTGTGCACTCCTAACGTTCCTGTACCCATTCATGTGTTAATTATATCTAACTAAACTGTCATAAGTTCTAACCCAACTACTCGATTCACAATATGAATTCCCAATGTTATCACTTCAATAGATAGCTTTACTTAAACTCGGATTCTCAATTATTAGCATTACCGTTTACTGGAGGTTATCCCCTTATTTATCTTCTCAAGGAGTTACTATAAATTATTCTCATAATTAAACATCACAATTCCTTTTCATTTAACCGTATATTATTCACATCATAAATATACAATATAAGCACCCCGAGGCTAAGCTGTGGTGCACACATACTCTGCTATCCATCCCGGTACATCACGTACATAAGGATTACAAATTCCGAATCTCTCAGGAATTGTTAGAATAAGCACAACACACAAAAATGGAGGCGAACATAATTCAACATATCCATGGGTCACGTACATACCTACGCTCCATAGTCAGCTGACTTATTAACTCACAAATAAGTCATTCTAGCATTATGTTCTTAAGGTACCAATCTAAATCCGGGCACACAAAGATTAGATGGCCCTAAGCGAACGTAAACCTCCAGTGATAGCAAGTATGGTAGGTATGTCATACACATAAGTCATATACTAAGCATTCACACGTCTTAGATAGCTTAATATTAATAAAGGTATATTCTACATCCCTATACCATTATTCCAATTTTATGCATTTTTAAGTCTTCCGATAATATATAATGTAGACTGTCGACACATCTCACGTCATAGCTTCTTGTACTTAAAACTTATCTCAAAGGGATTACTAAGTCTCCTATTATTCCCACATATAACATCATTATTCTTAAGGTCCTTACTTCTGCCCCAAACCTCATTTCATCAATTTATTCAAATTTACTCTTTTAACCCTAATATTATCTCACTCATCGAATTTCATTAGCTTTTAGAACAATTCCTCAAATTGAATTCTAATTAAGGTCCAAATTTTATAACCATACTTACTGGTCTTCCTTAAGTCTAAGGATATTCATTAAGTCTCCAATGATAATTTTCTAAGGGTTAACATCATTAAAATATAACTAGGAAAATTTTACTCATTCTGGGAAGGTCGATCGATCGACCTTGAACCTCGATCGATCGATGGTGGTCGATCGATCGACTGATGAATGTCGATCGATCGATCGCACCAGGTAGGCTACGGACTGCTTCATTTTGCAGTCCTCAAATCGTCCCAAAACTCCATTATAATGCATGAAACTCTAATTTAACGTTATAATATCATCACACAACCATCCTACAACATTGTTAACGTTCTAAAACCAATAAATCATCAACCAATGGCTTTATTTGGATCAAAACTTCATCAAGAACCCTAGTTTTCTATTTCTTTCAAGAACAATAATAAATCTCTTCTTAAATACGTTTTTAGATCATCAAGGGTTATAATTTGAATTCATAATTCGTCCAGAATATGTCTACATGCAATTCCTAACATGGTTCATAGTTTTAATCCTCAAATTCATGGGTCTATATCAATCTTCCAAGACAAAATTTGATAATTACCTAAACATGGAAGAACACATTCATGGAATTAATTGTAACTAAATCACTTGCCTTATGTTCTTCAGATTTGTTGTTGGTTGGAGATGGTTGAATTCCTCTCTCTCTCTCTGCAGAATTCTCCTCTCTCTCTCTCTCTCTCTACAAGTTCCTCTCACAAGATGACAATGGAGGTGGGGGTTGGTTTTTGGTAAGTTAAAAATATTTTCTTAACTTCTCCCGTAGCCCACTACTTAGATTGGGGTTGAAAATGGGTTAGTGGGTTTAATGATAAGTTATAATTAAAGTCTGATTTTCGTGGGTTTTAATTACCAAATTTCCGAAATTACCAAACTACCCTTTTGGGTTGCCGGTATGGCCTAAAAATACCCCGGGACCCAAACTAAATCCCCGGCTAGTGTTTTCTGACTATTTCGACCCTTCCGGACACGTTGGCGCACTCAAAATGACCATACAGTTAATAAAAATAAAATTCACTTTTTAATTTAATTAAATATTTTCCTGACGCGACTGTCACACGCGTCCTAACAAAAATTCCAAATTGCCGTATTTCTATCTCGCGAAAATTTTAATATTCTCAATATTCATATATTGCCATATATACGCATTATAATCAAATACTAACTCACATCTCGTTAGTATTTTATCCGGATTAATTCTCAATTAATTCACATTTAATTTAATTAATCCCATAAATAAATATCGATAAAAATGCGGGGTATTACAGCTCACTCACTAACACATCAATTTTCACTCGATCTAAAACCTCTCATCAAATTACTATTATATTTCTTCCTAACTAAGCATTCTACCTTTGAGAAACTCACATGATTTTCATCTATACATAATTTATTTATGTAATGATATTAGCAGTAAGTCCTTCAACATAAAATACATTGTGAAGTGTCATTCTCTCGATTACCTTTATCGTTTCTCTACCACTCACACATGACTTTTTCCCTTTATCAAATGTAACCATTCCACCATCATAGTCATTAAGGTTAGTAAAGAAATACTTCACTCTCGTCATGTGATTAGAACACCCGGTATTAAAATACCAGTTCAATGAGTTTGAAACTTTAAATGCCACAATGGAAACATTACAATTATGATTCTACTTTCTCACCCATTTTATCCTCACTTGAGAACTTTTATTCAAATCATTCACCTCTCTTTGAAGTTTCTTCAATTCACTTTCAAGATTTACATGGTTTCCTTGGATATAATTTCCTCCTTGAGAACTTAGGATATGAAAATTGCTCATCCCTTTTGAGTTTAAAACAAAAATATCTTAAGTGTCCTCTCAGAAAGCAATAAGATCCCTTGTACATTTGAAATGGTTTTCGAGCAAAATTCAAATTTCTTGTTATAAAATATTGTTCCCTTTGGTTTTGAAAAACTATTTCTCTTGTTAGATAAGTTGAATGATGTCTAAAATGAGGACCTAGTTTTTTAAAAACTTTTCTTTCAATTCCTTGCTTTGAGATCTTGGAACAAATATGGGTTGATTGAATGTTAATGCCTAAAAAAAGTGTATGGATTTATGCCTTAGCTAAATACACTAATACTAGATTCATAACAGATAAAGAGGGAATAATTGAAGAAATTCTTTCTAGAGTAAATAAAGAAGAGTTGAGATGAGATGAAAGAAAGAAAGAGATGGAAACCATGTTTACATGGTTCGGCCCAATGCGTTATTGATAATACGCGAATATTGCGTATTTCATCCGTTAATATATGCATTATTAGCCCCCTCGGCTATCTTATTCCCTATATTTATGCTCATTAACTAGACAACCTCGTATTTCTATGTTAACATGTTTTGCAGGGGTTAATTGAGTATTTATAGGTATTTGGATGCTAAGTATGAAGTTCAGACGCATTCCGGTGAAGTTTCGTACATTTTCGCACGTTTAAAGGCAATTTAGTCTTTTCATAGTTTGGGCACCTAGCCCAACATTCACATGGAAGTTTTATCCCTCCTCGCAAGCTTTGCTTATCCATGAACGGTGCCCGATTCCGATACCTAACGAAGAAGTTACGGCACTTTTGGCGGAAGAGAAAAATAATTAAACCAAATGAGGGGAGAAGAGAAGGAAAAGGAATGCAGGGGGCTCATACTTGTTTGATCGATCAATCGATCAAAAGTATCGATCAATCGATCCCTCTTTATTTCTGAAACTGTGGGAGACAGTGGGGTCAAATTTGATTGATCGATCGATCGACCAAAGGGGTCGATCGATCGATCCCCTGTTTTCTGAGATATTTTCCTTTTCTTTTCTTTCTTCTTTTCTTTTCTCCCAACTTACTATATAAGGGATTTTCGTTGTAATATTAGATATACTTAGTTTTTACAAGATATTTTAGGTTAGGGTTTGGTTTTGAGAGCTCATCTTCTTCTCTTCTTGGGGTGACATCCATTTAGTTTTGTAAGATTGAATTATTCATTATCATCTCCATTAATATAGTTTTGTTCTTTATTTTCCTTCCCTAGATAATTAGTTTCCATGCTTTGTAGTTAGTTTAATTGTGTTTATTTCTTGCTTTCTTAGTTAATTGGTTTAATTTAGTTTAATTCATTAATTACCCTTAGATAAATAGGGTCGGGATTTCGTTCCGCCATTACCAGGCCCCGAGCTCCGAAAATTAGGTTTTGTGCAGAATTGCATTTAATTGAACCCGTACGTATTAAAGTCGGATTATTACGCGTTTAACTTTCTCTGTCATGCAACGTTAGTGTTTATAGCAATAATCCGAATTTAATCCGCGTGTGACCAATTTTCGGTTAAATGTTTATTCACGCAACTTTGACTTAAATTCCTTATTGCGTGAAGTTTATGATTAATTGATAATGCTCAATTAAATTGCTCTCGAGCCGGAATTCTGACTAATAGCTGTTTCGATCCTTATGGTTGGATGTTATCCCGATCCTCGCTTTACCATTATTTAGACTTAACTTCTCTCTTTTCTTATATTTACATTCACACATCACCTTTTACACTTTTATTCCTAAATTAATAGACCGATTAAAATATGTCGAACACTCCCTATGGATTTGATACCCGACTTACCGCTATACTTCTATCGCAAGTTCAGTCGTAATTTAGGTTTTTGTATTGAGTAGGCGAAACGAACTCAACAATTATCATTCTGACGCGACGCTACTTTTCGCACTCGGTCAGTTGTCTATGTCCACAAGTGCAGTAGTGATTTATTTTAGATGAATGGAGGATTACAAGTTCTCTGGTTCACTCTAGAAATGGCAGCATAACGGTAGGAAAATAAACTCTCGATTCCATGTATGAGGGATTGGGTGCTAGGTTTATATGTGCCATGAGTGGGAAGAGAGACAAAGAGTGCAAGATAGATAAAAATAATGTAGGGTGACAGGTGTCATACTTTTATAAATTAGGTAGATGCACCTTTACATGTTTAGTGGGGGAATGGGATGGGCACACGTTGCCCATCAATAAAGGAGTGGAGGAATAAAATACCTTAAACCCCACATGCGTGTCTGCCAAGTGCTTTTGACATCAATCCCACTAACTGATGTCCACCTATACACCATAGGCCGAGTGAGCTAAAGTCACTGCCTATGATGCTGGTGCCGAGAATAATTGCACTGGATGATCAAATTATAGTTTGAGCCGACCTCTTTCAGGCAATGGAAAAAGTCTATTGTCGCTATATAATTAGTTCTCTAATCACACCATATTTATGGTACAATAAAAGCCCCCAAGAATTTTCTAGCGATTGTCAAATGAAACAGATTCTACGAAGTGTTGTGCCTTGGAAGTATCTGCTGAGAGGATTTGAGCAAGTGAAGTGTTATTTGAAGAGAATGTTATCGGCCTTAAAATCTTCTCAACGCGCGTCAAACAGATTGACTTGTAACATTTTCCACTTTGAGATTGAATTTGACACGTGATGTCAGCTGGGTTTTAGCGCCCAAGTAATTATCACACGTGCATGGCATAGTGCGCGCATGTTTAAATTGATAGCGCTTGTCTACTTTTCTAGGCATGACATCACACATCATGATTAACTGTTGCCACATTTTTTAGTGTAAATACTATTTTTAAAACCCTTTTAACTTTTTCCCATCATTCATCTTCCTTCGAGCATTTTTTAGAGAGATAAAGCTTTAACGTTTAAAAAAAATTCTTCTTCCACGTTCCCTTTTTGCCATAGCTAACGGTCACCCGTGCTTTTTTACCCTTACTTTTTTCAAGAGTTTAAATGCCTCTAGTTGTCTTAAAAACTCTCTAGGGTTTGTTAGGTATGCCCCCCCCCCCCCTTCTATCTCTGCATTTTTAGGGATTTTTCGAGGGGATCCTCTTTTCTTAACATTTTTGTCATCTTGATCTTATTGTGATTAAACTATTGGCTGCTAATTTGTTGATTTATTAGAGGAGCATCAGTATTTAGATGTCCATTGAGTTGGTTGGCCCAAGACTCTAATTTGTTTAGAGCTTAGTCTAAAACAAGCATATGCTTTTTGAGCCTAAGTAGCCCCCAAGCTTTGCCAGCCCATAAGAAAAATCTGGCTTTTGTCTTGATGAGCTATCCTCCTCACATTTAACGATTGTTTGATATTTTAGGTGAGTTAGAGCCAACTTATCTTGATATTATGGCTAGGAGATTATCAACCCCGTCCAGATTATTGGACCAGAAGACGAGCTCGAACATCCTAGGTATACCCCTACAGTTGCCTCATCCATAGGGCTACTTCACAGGCCCCATTAGTGGGGCATGAGTCTTCCATTGTTGTAGATACCACGGTGGTGGATAGTCCTCTCAGTGGGCATAGGCTTGTTAACACTATATCCATGTATGTAGTTTACGTGGATCCTTCCCCTTCTCGTAATATTCCTAATGACCAGATGGACTTCATATCTCCTATTATGGCTCCCTTCACTAATGAGGGCACTTCTAGGGCCTCTGACTCTTGGGATCTAGACACCACCAATGCTGCAAACCATGGTTGTGATATTATGTAGGACGATTTGGAGGATTCTATGGATAGGTATAATATCCTAATAAGCATTTCCCTATGACTGCCATACCCTGATGAGAGGATCAACGATCGGCCCAATGCCAATGAGATTTATTTCCCTGTATGGGCTTCATAGGTGGGAGTTCGTCTTCTCCTTCACCCCATCATAAGATTAATTCTAAGGGACTATGGAGTAGCTCCTACACTTATCCCACCAAATGCCTACAGATCCATCATTAGATCTATTGTGTATTTGCAGCTTCACATGGGTTTCGACCTGACCACCGATATCTTCTAATTGGTTTATGGTGCAAAATACAATGCCAAAGCCAATGGCTACTACTATTTTTCACCTTGAAAATGCGACCAGGAGATGGTTTAAGTCGTAAAGATGAGCAATTACAATTGAAAAAACCATTTTGTCTTCACAAAAGGCGACTCGGAGTTTTATTCTTATGAGAAGGGTAGGTCTTACAGTATTCCTCGTGATTGGGGCTCCCCCCCACCACATTGGTACACTCTTTACATTTCATTTTGTTACACTATTTTCATTTATGCTTACTGACCTCATTTCATGTTTGTCTTTTTACAGTAAAAAGTCTCCAAAGCTTTACCTACTTTGAAGGAGTTTATTATAACTACATGTACCCCTAATAAAGTTCTAGAAGTTGTTCTCTATCTAGAAGTTCATCGAGTAGGGGTATTACATCGCTCCAGGTGGTTTCCTTTTAAAAGACGAGTAGATTAACTTGGATGTTAATCGAGAGGTCCATGAGGGGTTTGCTAAGGAGGATATCACATAAGGTATGATGTTTAATTCTTAGTCATCTTGGCCAAGAACTTTTACTTGGTTGATTCACATTCTAGAGTTCTGGTCATATCTCCTGTTGTGAAGCCTCTCCTTCCAGTTCGCCTTAATTGATAAATTCAATGGCACCTCCAGTCCTTGATCGTGCATCAATGGAGATCACTAGAAAAAGAAAGTTAGATTCCAAGGAGAAGAAAAGGAATGTTGCCACTATTTTCGAAGCCAGAGATAAGAGACAAGTTGAGAAAGAGAAGATAGTTAAAGATGCGAAGGCCAAAAAATGTCGAATACGCATCTAAGAGACAAGTTGATAGTGAAGTTGATGTTGCTGTTAAGGCCATGGGTAAATTCAAAGTCATTGCTTTCGATAATGAGTCAGTTTTTGCCAGAAAAGGCCAATGGATAATCCCCCTCCCAGGCCTAGCCCCAAACACCAGAGAACTAAGGCTAGGATGGAGAGAGTTCAAATTTTAGGGTAGGTGTTGGGTTCTCAAACCCTTACGGACAAGTGGATCCTTTTACCTGGGACCCCAAAAATTCAATCACTAAGGATCAGTTGAAAAGAGAGAAGTATTCCATCCTCTGACATAGGGAAAATGCCACTGATGTGCTCGAATACCATGGCTATGCCCGTTATTTCCAATATCTCCGATAGTTTAATGCAGATGAGCTTTCAAGCATGGCTCGACATAGCATAATATTGGTAAGTTCTAAACCAGAATCTTGTTTTTCAGATTTATCCATGCTGTATCTTATTTTATGCTGACTTCTTCATTTTAGGGTGTCATGGGTGCCACCATTATGCAAAAACAGGTGGCTTCATACCAACATGCATAAGATGAACTAAAGTGCGAGCATAACAATCTCCTTAGCCACTAGGAGACCTTATCAGGTGAGATAAAATATGATAAAGTTGATCATGATAAGGTATGTTCCAAGCTCAAAGATAATGATGATCAACTAGTTGCCAATGTGAGTGCCCTGAGCCAGACATAGGAGGATATCAAAAGGCTAAAGGATAGGGGTAAATGGATGCTCAAGTCTTTGAATGAGGCAATTTCCAAGGGAGAAAAAGACTTGAAGAAGGTTACTGAGGCCCTAGACAAATCCACTTATGCCCTTGCGCTTGTTGAAGAATATGGAGAGAGAAAGAATAAGAGCTCTAGTGAATATAATATTATCCTGGTGACCATCTTTATGGAGGGTTATGATGAGATCAAGAAGAGGGTCATTAGGAACTTCCTTGATATCGCAGAGATAATACAGGATTGGGAGGGCAATGATGATGAGGCCAAGGCCTTAGCTGTTGGGCATGAGGCCATGGCAGTGGAGGATGTTGCAGAAGATGTTGTGGACGAGTAAGCTAAGATTATTGCTGACCAATCTAGTGCTTCTAATGTTATCCATGTCGTTATTTTGGATGCCCGGATGATGGAGGTTGATATTGAGAATGCTCCTGAAGCATAAATCTCCTTCCCTTGATATTTTTTGTGAAACTTTTATCCCTGGTCTCCTATCTTTCGACAAACATCTTATAATTTATGATGACTATATTTCTTCTCTTCGTTTGTTGTGATGATCAATCTTTTGTCACATATGCCATCTTCTCTGCATGTTTATGCTTATCATGTTATTTTTGAAAATATCTATATGCGTTTGACCAAATCATAATATAGTTAAAAAAAATGCACAAGTAAATATGGTCGTATGTCTTCAAGTTAGTTAGTTCTAGTCTTATGGACTTATTGTAGCATGTTGCTTATTTGCCATGTCAACTTACTAACTGCGTTAGTGCTTGGAATGGGCCTGCTAATAGATTAGTCTTACTATTATGTGGTTGGCTCATCACTAACTTGACTTGCCTTACTAGCTACCAATTTTGGACAAACCTGAGTTGTCCTCACTTAGGATCTATAAGTGCTTGTGCCAACTTATTAGTTGTATGAACGAATCTCATCGTATTGACCATGTGTCGGCATTGGTTACCAGAGTTGATCAAGTTTAATAGGATTCATCCTTGCATTAATCAATTATGGTCGAATCCTATCGTTCATAATACTGCACTAGATTTTTTAGACTTGATAAGAATTCTTGTTTACAATCTGTCCTAAGACGAGATCGTGCATGAAGTTAAATTTCTTTATCGTGACCTGTCTAGATATGTGGTCATACATGAAGTCTAAGGATAGGCCTTCTAGCAGTTTAGGGTAAATATGATTAAATCCTATCTCCTGATTTGCCTTACTAGCTACCAATTTTGAATGAACTCGAGTTTTGCTGCTTAGGATGCTTACGCCAACTTACTGGTCGTTTATATAGATCTCGTCATCTTAACTAAATGTCATCATTGGTTATCAGAGTCGACCAAGTTGGATAGGATCTATCCTTTTGTTAGTCAGTTATGGTCGAATCTTGTCATCCATAAGACTATACTGGATCTCCCAGACTCGGTTGAAACTTCTTGATTGTGAACTGTCCAGAGACGGGGTCATACATGAAGTAAGTGTTCTGATTATGAATCTTGATGTGCTCAACTTTGAGGTGTCTTTGGCCTAGACTTCTTGCACACCTCTCACACTGACGAAATGGTATTTAAATAATTCACAAAAGTTTGAAATGATCACATATGTAAAGGATGAAGTTATTGTTATCATTAATCACAGAGTTGAATTACAAAGGAATGAAAAAGAAGGTTTACATATGATTATCTCCTCAAGCTGGCATATGTTATTACTTCTACTGGTAGTACCTCCTCGGGTGTTCGGAGTTTCAAGGATTCTTAAACTGATCACTGTCTAGAGTTTCAATCCTATAGGTTCCTAGTCGTAAGCCAGCAGATACTTTATATAAACCATGCTAGTTGGGTTCTAGCTCGTTCATTTTCTGAATAACCTTTTTTAGCACATAGTCCCCTTCATGTGCTCAGTTTTACTCTTTTATTGTAAAACTGAACAGTCTCCTGCTGATAGGTGATAACCCATAGTGAAGCACGCTCCCTAACAAGGTCTAGAGCGATTCTTTTCGTTAGATCGCTCTTTAATGAGTCAAAATTGAGCATCCGATGGCTGGGTAGGCTGATCTCAGGGGGCACCACTGCTACAGTGCCAAATTCCAACATGAACAGAGTTTTGCTCGTCACTTTTCTTGGGGTCGTTCTATGTGCCCACGGTATGCGTTATAGATCATTAATCCAATTCCTATTAGTGACATCCAGTTTTTTATTCCACTGAGTAGGGTCCTGTTAGTTATATATTTCTACTCATTGCACTGTGGATGATTAGGTGTTGAGTGTAATTTCTATATCTTAGAGCGTACGCAGTAGTCTTATAACTCTTTATTGTCAAATTGGGAACCATGATCTGTGATGAAAGCTTATGGCATTCTATAATGGAAGATGATATTCTTCCGTATAAAGTGGAAGACTTTTTTGTATGGAATCTCAACCAAAGGTTCAGCTTCGACCCACTTAGTGAAGTAATCCACTACTACGACAAAATATTTGAACCTATCCCTTATCTTTAGTAAAGGGTCGACCAGGTCAATCCCCATATGGCGAAGGGACAAGGATAGTTATCGACGCCAGGGATGATCTTGGACTTTTGTGGATCACGATGAACTTTTGGCACTTAGCGTACCTATTTACATAGTTTGCACAATCCTTTTTTATGGTTGGCCAATAATACCCTTGAGTAGTCACTCACTTTACCAATGATTTACCTGTCGAATGGGCTCCACACGAACGCTCATTCACCTCCTTAATCAAATCATTTACTTTGGCTGGGTGAACATATCTGAGCAGTGATATTATGAATCCTCTTCTAAATAGGATTCCTCCCTCCATTATATACCTTGTCACCTTATACCAAAGTCATCTTGCCTCTTTTGGATATGTCAGGACTGTCCTGAACTCCAAATACGATTGGATGGGATCCATTTAGGAGGATCCCAAGTCCAAATCCATCACTAATACACTTTCTTCATCAGTACTGCTCTGCATCAAGACTTTTACAGGTATTGGTAAGCGTAACTCGAATCTGATAGCAGAGGATAAGTGGGTGAGTGCATTTGCTCGCGTGTTCTTGGCTCTTGGTATCCTAACCACTTGGACAATCGATAAGTTCGATAACAATGCTTTCGCTTTTGCCAAGTATTTCATTATTGATTCTTAAGACTCATAGATTCCAAGGACTTGATTAACTATGAGCTAAGAATTAATGTGAGCTAACAGCTACTCAGCACCCAATGACGATGCCAATACTATACCTGTTATGAGGGATTCATAATCTGCCTTATTGTTAAAGGCCTTAAAATGGAACCTGAGCACATACTCAGAATTATGATTATTTGACCTGATCCACTATCGTCGGCACATGATGAGCCAATGACAAATAGTTTGCAAACCAGGAGTTTTTCTTCAAAGCTTCCTTTGACTAAATGCCCATTTTTTAATAGTTTTTTATTTGCTCGAGGTCATGAGCCCTTTCTTCTTGAAGATTTGATGAATCTGGTACGTCTATGGCCTGGTCGATTGTACTAGTCGCTGAGTTATCTTCTATAAAAGTCTGTTGATAGGCTGAGTTATTGAGTTCTCTTCCAGAGAAGTCTGCTTTGTTTGCCAAATTTTTTAGCTCTCTTCTAGAGAAATCTGCTCGATTTGCTTCTTGATGAGATCTCTTCCTTACGAGTTTGCTTTGTCGATCTTGCTACTGAGCTCTCTTCCATAGAAGTCTGGTCGATAGATTTTTTTCATAAGTGAACTCTTCTATAAAATCAGCCATTACTTAGTCCTTAATTATTGTCCTAGGCTCATACTGAATGTCATACTCTCCTAGTTCAACTACACAAGACATTAGTCTACTTAGTTTTTTTGGTTTATGAACGGCTTGGCGTAGAGGAATGACTATATAAATGTCAATATTATGTGCCTAAAAGTATGGTTTCATTCTTCTGAAGGCGTGAATTAAGGCTAAGGCTAACTTTTCTAGCGTAAGGTACCAGATTTTTGCTCCACGGTATGCCTTATTAGTGTAATAAATTAGACTATGCACTCCCATTTTCTATCGGACTAGTGCTGAGCTGATAGCTGATTCTAAAACTACCAAATATAAATAAAGTTTTTCACCTTGGATTGGCCTAGACAACAGCAGTGCAGACCCTAGGTACCTTTTCAATTCTAGAAAGGCTTATTCACATTCGTCATTCCATTCTAAGGTTTTCCTTAGCACCTTAAAGAATGGGAGACATCTTCTTTTGGCTCTAGACACAAATCTGCTCAGTATTTCCACTCGCCATGCCAATCTTTGGATATATTTTTTACTTATGGGAGACTTCATGTCGATCAGTGCTTAGATCTTGTCCGAGTTTGCTTCTTTACCTCTTTGGTTAACTATACATCCTAATAACTTTCCCTCTTTAACCCCCAAAACACATTTCGTTAGGTTCATCTTCATTTGGTGTCTTTTCAATGGGTCAAAAGTTCACCCAAGGTCACTTAAATGGTTGATATCTTTGTTGCTCTTTATCAACATGTCATCCACATAGACCTCCATGGTTTTTTCGATCTCATCTTCGAAGACCTTATTCACCAGCCTTCAGTATTGTGCTCAAGTGTCTTGAGTCTAGAAGTCATAACATTATAACAGTATGTACCTCAGATGGTGATGAATGAGGTTTTCACCTGGTCTTCCAGATTCATCTTCATCTGGTTGTATCCAGAATAGGCGTCCATAACTAATGACCTCCTGTCTCGCTATAGGATCAACTAGTTGGTCGATCCTGGGTAAAGGATAATGGTCTTTCGAACAAGGTTTGTTCAGGTCCATGAAGTCTACACATACGCCATATATCACTCTTCTTTCTGACTATGACAACATTCGAGAGCCATCCTGGATATTTCACATCTTTGATGAATTCTTCCATCTGCAGTTTATCCACTTCTTCCTAGATCGCCATGTTCTTCTCTTGGATGAACACGGGCATTTTTATTTCATTGGCTTAGAATTCTTCATTATACTAAGCTCGTGGTAAGTGAATTATGGTTTTATGCCTGGCATGCCTTCATGGCTCCAGGTGAACACATTCCTTATCATTATCAAGAGATCAATTAACTCCTTCTTGAGAGTAGGATCTAGTGACGAGCTGATATGGGTTGTTTGTTATGGGTGTTCATCATCCAGCATCACCTACTCTATTTCCTCAATAAACTGATTATTGACTATCTTATCTTCATCTCAAGGATAAAGCATCTCGATCTGATAAGTGTCGATTAAGTTCTTCTACTCTTCATGTTCTGCCAACGTGTAATTTCACTCGCGGTCTTCTACTTGATTCCCCGTCACCATGCCGACTCCATAATTAAACAGTTGATGGAATAGCTTCGAACTTTCTTAATCTGACCCTTCCAAAAATAATTTTGTAGGCCGAATGAACACTTTCGTCTAGATAAAAAAAGTGGATCTTTTATGTTCGGCATGTTGGCCTGCCGCCGACCACATTTAGGTTGTCTAAAATGAGGACCTTTGTAATACCCCATATATATGCGTATTTAGAATTTAATTAATTGAGTAATTAAATAGAAAATACGTTTTAAATTAAATTACGTGAGTGAAGTAATTTAATGTGATTTAATATTTAAATTACGCGAGTGAAGTAATTTAATGCGATTTAATGGAAATTATGATTATTAAGGGATTAAATAATAATTGTGATTATTAAATATTAATCGAGAGATAGACACTGATTAATATTATGATTCAAATTTACTTAGTGTGAATAGTAAATGTTGATAGTTAATTTGTACGACATAGCGAGTGATATGGACGTACTTGATTATACCTCAACCGAGTGTCGCATATAGACTAAATTGAGGATGAGATAGGAAATTAATTTAAGTGACTCAAATGAAAATTTAAAGGTCACAAATGATTCCAAAAGGGCCTAATTAGTCAAAATAGTATACCCGGGAGTACTAGTCGGGTACCGGGGCATTTTTGGGCTAAACCGGGACCGTATGGAGGCCTCTTTGTCTTTTGGCATATGGGGTGAGGAGACCTATGAATTTTGGAGTGTTTTATCAGCGGATTAAAAGTGGGGTTAGGGATAGAAACCTCATAACACAAACAAGAGCCGTTAGAGAGGGAAAAAAGATTATTCTCAAAGCCTAAGAAAGAATTGGCGAAGGATTCAAAGGGTTCTTGCACCACAAACTAGTTGGGAAGGAAAATTGGAGGAGAAAGACAATCAATCATCAACAACAATCACGAAATCAGATCATCTCTGAATAAGGAAAGTGGTTATTTGTAAATTATTTTGAGTTATAATATCCATGCGTAGGATTTTCAAATACTTGATTTTGATGAATATTCTTAGAGAAAAAGAATTGATTACTTGCATGTTTGGGTAGGAATCACATGTAGTTAAATTCGTATTTGTAGAGGATTGAAAATCAGGGAAATCATGATGGTTAAAACGAATTAAAATCTGGGTTGGTGATTGAAAACATGGGAAGAACATGTCATATTAGGGTTCTTGGATAATTAGAAGATTTAAATTATTCTGGGCTAAATTGGAAGGATTTATAATGTTTAATTCATTGGAAATCATCCTAGCATATGTAGAAATGGTTAGGTATCATTAGATACAAGTTTGGTGGATTATCATGGGAGATAGATAATTGAATATGGTGAAAAATGCATGAAGAAGAAGAAGAAGAACTGCATCTGTCACTACTCGATCAATCGATCGACCCTTGAATGTTGATCGATCGATGGAGTCGATCGATCGGTGATCCTGGTTGATCGATCGACCCTGGCTGATTTTGGGTTCTTTTGTTGGTTGAGTTCTATTCGATTGCCGACGCTTGAGGGGAACCTTAGTGATGATATTTTATCTATGTGGGGACTTAGAGAGTACCAGTACGTGTAGAGTGGGGGTCCGTTATAATCATTGAGTGCAAGATTGGGAGTGATGGACCGACGAGAATAAACTGATCGAGTAGTGTATCAGAAATTTGGGATTTGAGTTACGAAGAGGGTAAATGTAATCCCCAGGGGTATATTAGTAGTTAATATATAGATTAACTACTGAAATGAATAGAGGGGTAACTAGGGCCCTTAGAGTTGTGTGAATACTCAATAAAAATTCGATAGTGAGATAAATCGTAAATAAATAAGTACGGTGAATATTAAAGAGAAAATATTACGTACAAACACTATTATTAAGTGTTGTGTATACCTACTGAATTATATAGATACTTAAGTGGAGAGAATACCTAAAGTATAATTTCCTATATTAGGGTCGAGGTAGGATTCCGAACTAATACATGGAAATAGTAAGTTGGGATCGTGACGAAAGAGTTCTGAACCAATCTATGCATAAAATTTCATTAGTGGGGTCGAGGTGATTTTCTGAACCACTACATGAGATGAATTTGGGGTCGAGGTGACATTCTTAACCAAACTCTTACTTGGTGTCGATGGACCATTCTGAACCAAGAGTCCTTGATGTATGTTAAGAGGACGTATTAGAAATAAATGAATCTATAAGTATATGTTGTGTGTGAAATGTATACTGTATTAATAATCTACTTATGCGAGTTAGTAGATAATGAGATGTGGTGATTACATCTAAAAGCAAATTAAGTAGGAAGACTTAATTACAATTCGGTTAAAGGTAATAAGATATGAAAGGTTATCTAAGTATATAAATCTTGAGATATGATTATTATTACATACTAAGTGGGCGGTGTGGGAACTTAGTCGCGTAGATGAGTTCAGTTGAATACTATTGTTCAGTTAGCTTGTGTAGTATAGCTAGGTGGGCTAAGTATGGGACCTTAGGCATGCACTATAGATGAGGGGTAAGGTAACTCAAGAGAGTGTACGTGAAATATTAACATGTGTAATCAATAACTCATTTTATTGTGATAATAACTTGCTAAATATTTTCAAAATGTTTTGATTACTAACTCTTGCTATCAAAATATTTTTAAAACCTTTTAGGAGTCTAGCCACAAGGACGCCAGACTTAAGGATTCTGTCCAGGGAATCGTAGCTGCAGCTTTGTGGAGGCTGGCAGGACTTTACATAGACGATCCATTTATTCAGATATAGTGTAGGATCTCATTTTATTACTCTCTATTCGGACATGTTTTCCACGGTCATTATTTCATAATTTCAGTTTTGGAATATGTTGGTTTTATTTAGCAGTTCTGGATTCTAGCCGATTGTTGACTCTACAAGACTTCATTCTTTATATATTTCTAGATGGTTTGATTCATAATTTATTGTGAATGTTTATCTATTACTTCTGCATGAGTAAATTTGCTTGGGTTAATGAAAGATAAAATTTGGCACCGATCTAATTTCACTTAGGTAATTAGTAATTAAAAAGTTTTCGACAGTGATGCTAAGAATGAACCAACTGAGAAACCTATTTTAATTTAATTTAGGACTGATCACCTGAGATTTAATTAGGCAGGGTATCACAGATGTTATCCGATCATCAGGTTCTAGTGTCCTTATAATTTGAGCGACTTACTACGATTTCAGCGCTACGTCCTTTTGATTAGAGCCCTATTTTAGGACTGTTGCTTTTGTTTTTACGTGCTTAAGATATGGTACTTCTGCTATTAGATTTTGTATAAACTGTGTACTTATAAAATTCGATCTGTTTTCAGATGCCACTGAGGAGACAACAAGCGGAGAGGGCCAAGTCCAGGGATGAGGTGAGGGAGGCCATCATGAGCCATAGGTACCACCACCACCACTCGAGCTGATTTCTACTACTCAAGTTTCAGTGATAGTGGCTCAGGAAGTTGAGACAGCCATGAGGGCCATGCCAGCCCATTTTCCTCAGCCCTAGGCACAGCCTCTAGTGGCACTAGTAGTCCAGGCCCCGATAGGGCCACCTTCTTGGCAGCGAGGTAGGGAGACCTTTCAGAAGGTCCATCTGCTCGAATTTTAGGGTAGTATTGATGTGGCAGAGGCTTGCAATTGGAAGAAGAACATTCAGCAACATTTGTGCATGCTTGAGTGTACCGAGATGCAGAAGCAGATGCTTGCCACTTTTTGTCTGTCG
Organism: Sambucus nigra; assembly: GCA_949130495.1. Classification (NCBI taxonomy): domain Eukaryota; kingdom Viridiplantae; phylum Streptophyta; class Magnoliopsida; order Dipsacales; family Adoxaceae; genus Sambucus; species Sambucus nigra. The sequence goes on from OX422218.1 coordinate 142,681,099, forward strand.
GGAGCATCTTTACAGTGGTGGGAGTCAATTATCACTACAGAGGAGAGGGACTTGATGATGATTTCTGAGTTTTAGGTGCGGTTTGACCACAAGTACTTCTTGCCTGTAGTAAAGTCGGATATGAGGAAAAAATTTAGTGAGGTGGTCTAGGGTGATCGATTAGTGGCTTACTATGAGTAGGAGTTCACCCGTATGGCTAATTTTGTGCCAGACAAGGTGAGCATAGAGGAGCGAAAGAAGTCCAAGTTTACGGATGGTTTGGCCTGGAGGATCAGGCAACATTTAATCGATAACCCAACAGTGATTGTCACGACCCCAACCCAAAAATCTTAGGGAACGAGTGTCTTGACATGCCACCAAGGCATCCAATATTCTGGCGTCAAAATTTTTCTTTTAAAATATATATATATATAGCGGAAGTATAATCACATGGTTATGAATCGTAAAATACTGAAAGTGAAGGAATTACATCATCAGAGCTTTCTAAAGGAAAATTCATTTATATTAAAATATCCAAGAGTTGATACTTGACAGAAATTTTAAAGCCTTTTAATTAAAGAGCCAAACATCCTTTATCTAATAAAACAAAGTTCTACTTAATGTAACAAAAAGAGCTCTAAAAGCTAAATCTTCAACATAGTCCCCTTACGTTCCATCCGCTTTCCTAATTATTTCTTGAAAAATAGTTAATTATAAAACATCAGCTAAAAGCCGAATGAGATTCAATCTCCAAATATTCCAAGGTTTTCAGAAAATAGATACCTATTCAATTTAGAACATAAGGTATATACATAGAGATAGGAATTTCAAGTAATATATATAAAGTAAATGACAATATATATATTCAGAATAAACAGTTCAGAACAGAGAAGATAAAACAATTGAGCATGTGTCAATTATTCAGTTTTAGTGGCCATGTACGCTCTAATACCCAGACAGATAGTGTTACCAAATGTTTCCACCCAGTAACATCACAGACAGATAATCATGATTTCTGGAACAACGCCGTGTTTAGGGCACACCAGCGATAAACCAGCTGGGAAGGTACCACCCAAATATTTCCACCCGGTAGTCAAGGCCAATATAGTAAGAGAGTTTCCATAGGCCGAATCAATAATTTTAGAATTCAAATCAGATGTTTATATGGAGAGATATAAACATATAACAAACGACGGTATCATCAGTATTAGATGCATTTTGAGAATAAAAGCATTTCACAAAATATACATAGTTTGCATAATATAATATAATCAAAATGCGCAAGAAATTGCATAGAGTACTCACCTAAAATAGAGGTCGAAATTATAGATAACGAGTCTTCGATCGCACGTTAATCTAACAAATACGATAAAGGTTTAAGTATATGTTCTAAACAAGGTCCAGTCTACATATTGTATTTTAATAGTAACTTGTTTCAAAGGATTACTAGAAAACCATTTTCTTAACTTTTAAAACTTATTGATCGTAATTAAAGGATTCAATTCATAGTTCTTCCTAATCAGTCGGTTCCCAGTAGAGATGGAGGGTCACAGGGGCACCGCTTAAATACCATCTCCTCTAGACAAAACATTTTGGGATTCATTCACAGTAGAGATGGAGGGTCACAGGGGCACCACTTAAATACCATCTCATCTAGACAGAATTTCACCGGGCCTGACTTTGGAATTACTTAAATGGGATTCCATAATAACGAGCAATTACTTTTAAAAAATCATTTTTTTAAAAGCGTATATACAATTTCAAACAAGTTTACATGAAAATAAAATCAACTTGGATTTCTTCTAAACTTTAAGTTTTGATTAGTGAAGTCCTTAGTGTATTTTACCAGCATAACTACTAAGTAAAGCTATAAAACACAAAATTAAAACTATAAAAATACATTATAACATTTAAATAAAATCATACCTACGAAATGAATTCTTTCTTCGAAATTATAGAACTCCTTCTTAAGATATTTACCAAGCTTTCTATCACTCTTTCTTACTATAATTATCAAGGAATTGGTGTGAGTTTCAAATGAACCCTAAGGCCCTATTTATAGGTTTCCAATTGTATTACGATGTTGACACGTGTCAAATGACTAAGCTTTTTGGATTGGTGATTCAACACCGAGGTGTCGCGATCCGGAGTGGTCTTGCAGTGTTAATATCACCAAATGATGACAAGTGTTTTAGCTCTCTCTCTCTGCAGATGACATGTGGAATGTGGAAGTGACCAGCACGTGGTGGAAAGGTGATAAGGTGATAAGGGTCATTTCACACATGAAGGGTATTTTGGTAATTTCACATTATATATTTTGAATATTTCTTAGAGGTCCTTGAAAATATTTTATTTACAAAATGGCACATTTATATTTTTATTTTAGTCCTTAAAGTTTCATAAAATTATATTTTCTACCCCAAAACTTATTATTTGCCTTAAGATATGTCATAAGACTTCGATTTGATCCAATTTACAGTTGATTCTTCGTAATTAAAAATGGGGTTTGTTATATTGATAGCCAATAATACCACATATCTAATAATACAACATTTATAAGATAATAAGTAACACAAGAGTGTAAAAACAAACTATATATATAAGTGGGGTCATTACATCCTACCCTCCTTATAAAAAGTTTGGTCCCCAAACTTTACTTGCATTAATTTTCAAAAAGGAGTGGATATCGCTCCTTTATCTCATCTTCCCGCTCCCACGTTGCTTCTTCAACAGAATGATTCCGCCATAATACTTTAACTAGTGGAATAACCTTGGTTCGTAATATTTGATCTTTATGATCCAAAATTTTCACTGGATGCTCAATGTACGACAAATCTTCTCTAACTTGAAGAGGCTCATGACTTAAGATATGTTTTGGATCTGGGACATATTTCTTTATCATTTATACATGAAACACATTATGTACACTAGAGAGTTTCGGTGGTAAGGCTATTTTATACGCAACAGCTCCTATCTTTTCAAGGATTTCAAAAGGTCCTATGTATCTTGGGCTCAATTTCCCTTTCTTCCCAAATCGTATTACTCCCTTTGCAGGCGATACTCGCAAGAACACATAATCTCCTCTTTGGAATTCTAACTGTCGATGTCGATTGTCAACATAACTCTTTTGACGGCTTTGAGAGGTTCGAAGTTGGTCTTGTATTAATTTCACCTTCTCTGTTGTGATCTGAATCAATTCTGGTCCCAACAATTTTCTTTCCCCAACTTCTACCCAACATGTAGGGGAACGACACCTTCTACCATAGAGTGCCTCATATGGAGCCATTTGAATACTTGCTTGATAGCTATTATTATATGCGAATTCCACTAAAGATAAATGATCATCCCAATTCCCTTTTAAATCAAGTGCACATGCCCTAAGCATATCCTCTAAGGTTTGAATAGTTCTCTCTGATTGTCCATCCGTTTGAGGATGAAAAGCAGTGCTAAAATTCAATTTTGTTCCCATGGCTTCTTGTAGGCTTTTCCAGAAGCGAGACAAAAATCTAGGGTCACGGTCAGAAATAATTGAAATTGGGGTTCCATGAAGCCTAATAATATCCCGCACATACAACTTAGCTAACTTCTCTAAAGAATGGGTAATCCTAATGGAAAGAAAATGAGCAGATTTAGTTAACCTATCAATAATTACCCAAATATAGCCATTACCATTTGAACTCCTCGGTAAACCTGTCACAAAATCCATAGTAATATGTTCCCATTTCCACTCAGGGATAGGTAAGGGTTGCAGTAATCCTGATGGTTTTTGATGTTCTGCCTTTACTTGTTGACAAACCAAACACTGAGATATAAATTCTGCTATCTCCTTCTTCATTTATTCCACCAAAATACTTCTCGAAGATCCCTATACATTTTTGTACATCCGGGATGAAATGTGAATCTTGAGTAATGACTTTCCTCCAAAATTTGTCTCTTTAGTTGGGCATCACATGGCACACACACTCTATTTTCAAACCTCATTATATCATCTCGCATCGCAAATTCAGTTCTCTTACCTTCGATGACTTCTCCTCTAATCTTCTTCAGTTGTGGGTCATTTACTTGTGCAATTTTGATCCTCTCCATCAACATGGGTTGTACTTGTAAGTTTTCAATTATTCCTCATTTGCTATAGATACGTACATCTATTTCCATACTTCTCAAATCCCTTAACAGTGCCTCCTGGCTTGTAATAAGACATGCTAAATTTGGTGTAGACTTCCTACTTAAAGCATCGGCTACTACATTAGCTTTCCCCGGGTGATAGTGAATATTTACATCATAATCCTTCATCAATTCTAACCACCTCCTTTGTCTCATATTCAACTCTTTCTGAGTAAATATATACTTCAAACTCTTATGATCAGTATAAATCTCACAAGTCTCACCATACAAATAGTGCCTCCAAATCTTAAGAGCAAAAATTACAGCTGCTAATTCTAGGTCATGGGTTGGATAATTCTGCTCATGGGTTTTTAACTGTCTCAAGGCGTAAGCTACTACTTTTCCATTTTGCATTAGCACACATCCCAAACCATTTTTAGAAGCATCACTATAAATCATAAATCCCCCTGTCCCGGAAGGAATAGTCAAAATTGGGGCAGTTACTAATCGATTCTTATGTTCTTGAAAACTTTTCTCGGCTTGCTCAGACCATTCATATTTTACCTTCTTTTGTGTTAACCTAGATAGAGGTTTGGCAATGCTAGAAAATCCTTCAACAAATCTTCGGTAATAACCTGTTAATCCAAGGAAACTACGAATCTCACTCACATTAGTTGGTCTGGGCCAATCTAATATAGCCTCAATCTTTTGAAGATCAACTGACACTCCCTCTTTGGATATGACATGTCCTAGAAAAGAAACACTAGGCATCCAAAACTCACACTTCTTTAATTTTGCATATAATTTCTCTTTCCTAAGGATTTGTAATACCGTCTCTAAATGCTTTTCGTGTTCTTCAATACTTTTGGAATAAATAAGGATGTCATCAATGAAAACAACCACATACTGGTCCAAATATTTCCTAAACACCCTATTCATCATATCCATAAAAGCGGCTGGTGCATTAGTTAGTCCAAATGGCATTACAAGAAATTCATAGTGACCATATCTAGTACGAAAAGCTGATTTTGAAATATCATCATCCTTAATCTTCAATTGATGATAGCCTGAACTAAGGTCAATCTTAGAGAATACTTGTGCACCTTTAATGATCAAACAAGTCATCTATACGAGGTAAGGGGCATTTATTCTTAATGGTTACCTTATTCAGTTCACGATAATCTATACATAGTCTCATTGTCCCATCCTTCTTTTTCACAAATAACACTGGAGCACCCCAAGGCGATATACCTTCTCTAAAAGGTCTTCTAATTGAACTTTTAACTCTCTTAATTCTAAAGGTGCCATACGATATGGTGGTTTTGAGATTGGTATAGTTCCAGGAACAAGGTCAATCGTAAATTCTATTTCTCTATTAGGAGGTAGGCCTAGTAAATCATCTGGAAAAACATCCGTAAATTTCTTAGCAATAGGAATATCTTCTAAGCTAGGCCCTATTGTCTGCAAACTGGTAACAGTTGCAAGAAATCCTTGACATCCCTTCTTAAGAAAACTATAGGCTTGCAATGCAGAAATAATACACATCGGAGATATGATGCCAGTTCCTTCAAAACTAAATTTTGGTTGGTGAGGAATTTGGAAAGTAACACTTTTCTCAAAACAGTCTACCTTAGCATGATGTGATGCTAACCAATCCATCCCCAAAATGACTTCAAAATCTTTAATGTCTAAAACTATCAAATCAACAAATAGTTTATGACTATCAATATCTATGGGGCAAGCCTTGTATACTAATTTACCCATCAATAACTCACTCGAAGGAGTAGAAACATGTATGTTATGATTCGAGGGTTCAGGAAATTTATGAAAGCGATTTAATACATGTATAGATATGAACGAATGGGTAGAACCAGGATCTATCAAATCTTTAAAAGGTTGTGCACATATAGAAAGTGTGCCTGACACTACCGCATTAGAAGCTTGGGTATCAGAAAGTGCAAAAACTCTACCCTGTCTGTCTTGATCCTTCTTTGCACTTGAAGGCTTTATCGGAACCCTTGTTGGGTTTGGGAAGTCTTTTATCTGATGTCCTTTCTGTCTACATCTAAAACAAGCTCCTGAATCCTTATAACAAGGTTATCCTCCATGCATCTTTCCACATTGCTGACATGTCTGGTTATTATATTGTTTGTTATCACTAGATCCCCCAACATTGGATGTGTTCCTAAAGAAATTTCTATTATTCGGTTTCTTTCCTTTTTGTTCCCCAAACTTCCTCTTTCCATCTCTAATTCGATTGTACTCCTCACCATCCCTCTCAACTATTGTAGCCGTAGTCACGACATCAATATATGATGTTTATTTCAGGATGGAAATTCGACTACGAATATTCAACCTTAACCCACGCTCAAACTTCTTTGCTTTTAAAACATCAGTTGCTACAACATGACGTGCAAAACGGGATAACTCAGTAAACTTTGCCTCATATTGACTAACCGTCATATTCCCTTGCACCAAACTCATGAAGTCAGCCACCATTTCATCTTTCACCGTTTTCGAAAAATATTTCTCATAAAATATTATTAAGAAATCATTCCAACCTATGTAAGTATTACTTTCCCCGTGTATTCTCTTAGTCATTCTCCACCAATGTTCGGCCTCCCCTTCTAACATAAATATTGCAAGTGACACCCTTTGTTCATCAGTACACTTAAGAACATCAAGTATCTTTTCCATCTGCATCACCCAACTTTCTTCTTCGGTGGGGTTAGGAGTACCTTTAAAAGATGGAGGATTCAACTTCTTGAACTGTTCAATAGTACATATACTTAGTTCAAGATTCTTTGGTACTCCATTGTTAACCTGCTGCTCCACAATCTTTGCCAGACTTTCAATTGCCTTGTATGCACCTTCCAATCCTTCTATACTCGAATCACTAGTTCCCATTGATGATCTTCTCTTGGTCATTTTCTACAGTCATGGCCAAACGTAAGATCTACTATACTATATCAATATTGAAAACTAAAAGACCAATTATAAATAATATAACACATAGGGAGGGTTATCACATAGATTAGATTTTTAATACTATCTCCTAAGGATGGAAAAATAGAATCTATAACATTCGAAACCTATGCTCACTAGTCTACGGGTTCATAACCTATGCTCTGATACCACCTCTGTCACGACCCCGACCCAAAAATCTTAGGGAACGAGTGTCTTGACATGACACCAAGGCATCCAATATTCTGGCGTCAAAATTTTTCTTTTAAAATATATATATAGATAGCGGAAGTATAATCACATGGTTATGAATCGTAAAATACTGAAAGTGAAGGAATTACATCATCAGAGCTTTCTAAAGGAAAATTCATTTATATTAAAATATCCAAGAGTTACAACTTGACAGAAATTTTAAAGCCTTTTAATTAAAGAGCCAAACATCCTTTATCTAATAAAACAAAGTTCTACTTAATGTAACAAAAAGAGCTCTAAAAGCTAAATCTTCAACATAGTCCCCTTATGTTCCATCCGCTTTCCTAATTATTTCCTGAGAAATGGTTAATTATAAAACATCAGCTAAAAGCCGAATGAGATTCAATCTCCAAATATTCCAAGGTTTTCAGAAAATAGACACCTATTCAATTTAGAACATAAGGTATATACATAGAGATAGGAATTTCAAGTAATATATATAAAGTAAATGACAATATATATATTCAGAATATACAGTTCAGAACAGAGCAGATAAAACAATTGAGCATGTGTCAATTATTCAGTTTTAGTGGCCATATACGCTCAAATACCCAGACAGATAGCGTTACCAAATGTTTCCACCCAGTAACATCACAGACAGATAATCATGATTTCTGGAACAACGCCTTGTTTAGGGTACACCAGCGATAAACCAGCTGGGAAGGTACCACCCAAATATTTCCACCCGGTAGTCAAGGCCAATATAGTAAGAGAGTTTCCTTAGGCCGAATCAATAATTTTAGAATTCAAATCAGATGTTTATATGGAGAGATATAAACATATAACAAATGATGGTATCATCGGTATCAGATGCATTTTGAGAATAAAAGCATTTCACAAAATATACATAGTTTCCATAATATAATATAATCAAAATGCGCAAGAAATTGCATAGAGTACTCACCTAAAATAGAGGTTGAAATTATTGATAACGAGTCTTCGATCGCACGTTAATCTAACAAATACGATAAAGGTTTAAGTATATGTTCTAAACAAGGTCCAGTCTACATATTGTATTTTAATAGTAACTTGTTTCAAAGGATTACTAAAAAACCATTTTCTTAACTTTTAAAACTTATTGATCGTAATTAAAGGATTCAATTCATAGTTCTTCCTAATTAGTCGGTTCCCAGTAGAGATGGAGGGTCACAGGGGCACCGCTTAAATACCATCTCCTCTAGACAGAACATTTTGGGATTCATTCCCAGTAGAGATGGAGGGTCACAGGGGCACCACTTAAATACCATCTCGTCTAGACAGAATTTCACCGGGCCTGACTTTGGAATTATTTAAATGGTATTCCATAATAACGAGCAATTACTTTTAAAAATCATTTTTTTAAAAGCGTATATACAATTTCAAACAAGTTTACATGAAAATAAAATCAACTTGGATTTCTTCTAAACTTTAAGTTTTAATTAGTGAAGTCCTTAGTCTATTTTACCAGCATAACTACTAAGTAAAGCTATAAAACACAAAATTAAAACTATAAAAATACATTATAACATTTAAATAAAATCATACCTACGAAATGAATTCTTTCTTCGAAATTATAGAACTCCTTCTTAAGATATTTCCCAAGCTTTCTATCACTCTTTCTTACTATAATTATCAAGGATTTGGTGTGAGTTTCAAATGAACCCTAAGGCCCTATTTATAGGTTTCCAATTGTATTACGATGTTGACACGTGTCAAATGACTAAGCCTTTTGGATTGGTGATTCAACACCGAGGTGTCGCGATCCGGAGTGGTCTTGCAGTGTTAATATCACCAAATGATGACAAGTGTTTTAGCTCTCTCTCTACAGATGACATGTGGAAGGTGGAAGTGACCAGCACGTGGTGGAAAGGTGATAAGGGTATAAGGGTCATTTCACACATGAAGGGTATTTTGGTAATTTCACACTATATATTTTGAATATTTCTTAGAGGTCCTTGAAAATATTTTATTTACAAAATGGCCCATTTTATATTTTTATTTTAGTCCTTAAAGTTTCATAAAATTACATTTTCTACCCCAAAACTTATTATTTGCCTTAAGATATGTCATAAGACTTCGATTTGATCCAATTTACAGTTGATTCTTCGTAATTAAAAATGGGGTTTGTTATATTGATAGCCAATAATACCACATATCTAATAATACAACATTTATAAGATAATAAGTAACACAAGAGTGTAAAAACAAACTATATATAAAAGTGGGGTCATTACACTGATGACATATACAGACGTCATCAACATCGCACTAGTGCACTATCAGGATCATCGCTTGCATGCGAAGGGAAGAAAAATGGGTGAGCCTAGCCAGTCGAGCAAGGCAAATGGGGCTAGTGACAGCAGCACATCTTAGCAGCAGACAGTGGGTTAGCAGGGGCAAGATTCCCGACAAGGGAACTCTACCAAGAGATTTAGGTATGGGTGACATCGATCGGATAGACAGGGACAGCAGGGTTCCCAGTAGCAGGTTCCTCAGGGCCATCAGGACTAAAGGAACCAAGGTGGAGGCCAGCAGGGCTAAGGCCGTTAGAGATAGTAGGGCTAAGGGCAGAGACAGTTCCAGGGACAGTGTTTCACGTGTGTTCAGTAGGGTCACAAGAGTAGAACTTGTCCACAGGGATACATGGCACAATAGTAGGGTTCCCAACATGGGCAGCGGGCTCTGTTAGCCCCAGCACCAGCACAAGCCCCATAGCAGCAGCCGAGCCAGATGCACTACAGGCGTGTGTACAATGTTCGAAATGTGCCTTTTTAGCCAGCACCTCTGTTACCACCAGCAGTCGCGGGTACGTTTCCTATCCATGGGCATGAGGGCAGTATTCTGTTTGACACGGGTGAGACACACTCTTTTATTTCCACTAGATTTTCATGATCATCCAGCCTTTTAGAGACAGACGACACTCATCTTATGTATGTTGAGTCACCGATGGGTAGTGTGTCCCTTATACACTCAATCTGTAGGGATGTGGACATTATGATCTGGAGATTGAGTCTAGTGGCAGGCCTTCTAATGTTAGATATGGAGGGTTATGATGTCATCCTAGGCATGGATTGGTTAGTGGGTTATAGGGCGATGGTAGATTTTTATGAGAGGACGGTCATTTTTTCCATTTCAGGACAAGAGATGTTCCTAGTGGCGATGCCTCTTCCCGAGGGAGGATTGCGGACTCACTTATATTATATTGAGGAGGAGACTTCACAGGAAGTGGAAGCTCTCTAGACTCAATCCTAGTCATGAGGCATTTCGAGCACGTCTTCCAGGAGATACTAGGGTTACCACCCAGCAGGGAGATAAAGTTCGTTATCGACTTAGCACCGGGGACGAGACCAATTTCTAGACCACCGTATCACATGGCACCTTTGAAAATACGAGAGTTGAGAGAGCAGATTCAGCAGTCTTGGGACAGGGTTTCATTCGGCGGAGTACCTCACCATGGGGTGCACCGGTGTTATTTGTGAAGAAAAGGGATAGTTCGCTCCGTTTGTGTGTAGACTACAAGGAGTTGAACAAGGTGACGATATGTAACCAATATTCGTTACCTAGGATCAACAGCTTATTTGATCAGTTGAGAGGGATACATGCTTCTTAAAGATTAATTTTAGGTTAGGTTACCATCAGTTGCGCATTCGAGAGGAGTATGTACCTAAGATCGCTTTCTTATCACAGTACGGATCGTATGAGTTCAGGGTGATGCCATTTGGGCTCACTAATGCACCTACAGTGTTTATGGACCTCATGAACAGGGTATTCAGGGAGTTTTTGGACCAGTTTGTGATCGTATTCATCGATAATATTTTGGTTTACTCTCGCACGGAGGAGGAACACTCCGGGAACTTATGTATGGTTCTTCAGACGTTACAGGACCATCAGTTGTACGCCAAATTCGGGAAGTATGCATTTTGGCTTCGGAAGGTTCAGTTTCTTGGCCACATTGTGTTCGACAAAGGCATTATTGTTGATCCGAGTGAGGTATCAGCGGTGAGGGAGTGGGGACAGCCCATGACACTGATCGAGGTTTGGAGCTTTTGGGGATTAGCCGATTACTATCGTCTTTTCATCAAGGGGTTCTCAAAGATTACTGGTCCTTTAACGAACTTGACTCGTAAGGGAGTACCATTCGTTTGGAGCGACTACTGTCACTTAGCATTTGATGAGCCAAAGGATAAGTTGACATCAACACGCATTGCCTAGGAGTGGATTAAAGTACTGGGTATATACTGACGCATCCTTGCAGGGACTTGGGGGTGTGTTACAACAAGAGGAGAGGGATATAGCTTTTAGGGTAAATTGGAAGGATTTATAATGTTTAATTCGTTGGAAATCATCCTAGCATATGTAGAAATGGTTAGGTATCGTTAGATACAAGTTTGGTGGATCATCATGGGAGATAGATAATTGAATGTGGTGAAAAACTCATGAAGAAGAAGAAGAACTGCGTCTGTCACTGCTCGATCGATCGATCGACCCTTGAATGTCGATCGATCGATGGATTCGATCGATCGATGATCCTTATCGATCGATCGACCCTGGCTGGTTTTGGGCTCTTTTATTGGTTGAGTTATATTCGATTGCCTACGCTTAAGGGGAACCTTAGTGATGACATTTTACCTATGTGGGGACTTAGAGAGTACTAGTAGGTGTAGAGTGGGGGTCCGTAATAATCATTGAGTGCAAGATTGGACCGATGAGAATAAACCGATCGTGTAGTGTATCAAAAATTTGGGATTTGAGTTATGAAAAAAAAGAACAAAATAGTAAATATGAGTAACAAATGAAAGATGGTTACCAATGCCAAAGTTTGGTAAGCTCTCTCTGTCAGCCTGAAATGGGACATAGGAACTGTAGTTGCCCTATCAACATGAAGATTTCTAGACTTGATCAACTTCCTGGCCAAACGAGGATTAACAGCCACTGAGGATGACCCAATAACTTCCAAGTCAAATTGGATCTTTTTTACCAACTCATGTTGGTTGGAAAAAATCGTCTTAGTCAATTTCTCAGGGAGTCCTCTCTTCATTCTCTTCAAATCACTCCTACCAGCCTTACCCTCCTTAATATTTCCAAGCTTAGGAATCTTCTCAGCAACCTTAGACCCTTTTCCAATCACTATAGACTTCTGGGTATCAGCAGCTTTGGCAGTCTTAGTGGTGGGAGACAAAGGTTCATCCATCAAATTGGGAAGCTTTCTCTTACCCATGACAACCAGGGGGAAGTAGGGATTGCATAAATATCCAAGGATTCAAACGAAGAAGAATTTCCTAGGTTCTTCTTAACTCCAGCAAACTCCTTAGTTGAAGAAGTAGGAATTGGTTCCTCTTCCAAATTAATGAGGATTGATGGTGCTGCAGCAGTAGGCCTATCAATAAAAGAAGTAATAGAGCTTCTGTATTATAACAGGTAGGAGGCTTCTCTGGGATGCTCCTCACTAATTCTCTGATGAATTCTCCATAGATATTTAAGCTCTTGAAGGTTGATGTCTCCTTCTTTGGAACACTTTTTCTTACTGTCCACTGCATAAAAAGAAGACAAGAAGGTTAGTTGACATATTATCAAACAGTTATTTAAAAGAAAAAGAGAAATAAAAAGTTCTGTAACCTATGCCATGTCCTTCCTGAGGACACATGGGCCCTTCATACACTTCTCCTCTTTGAAGAGGAGTATGTTGCCAGTTCTTCGCTATTACCCTATAGTTAAAATAATCCTTATTGGAATCTAGTAAGTTGACCACTAAGGCTCTATTAGAAAACCCAATTTTTAAGTAATAGGTGTTGTCACTAGTAACGCATTTGTGGAAGAACATTAACTCAAGAATACCAATATGGGTCCTATATACTTGATTAAGCCTATGAATCCCATTTACTATTCTCCATGTATTAGGGGCTACCCTAGCATGGACAATATCAAAATATTGACAAAACTTCAGGGAGAAGCGATTGGGGGGAAAGGTAATACCACATTCGACTATAAACAACGAGGGGATCCAGTGACCCATTGGTAATGATAAAACATCAACTGGTGGAACAGGCATTTCTAATTCTACCAAATCAGGGATATTTCTTTCCCGCCTAAATTCATGTAAAGAGTCCCCATGAATGATGTACACTATGATTAAAGTAAAGAAAGAAATAAAAGGAAATGAAAGAAGAAAGCTTACAGAGAAAGTGGTGGAAGAAGCAAGAGTGAAAATGAACGCAAAAAGAAAGCTTGAAGACGAAAGATAATTCAAAAGTTTGAAAATCTATGGTACAGAAATCAGCCAAAACCTCGTCTCTTATAGCTTTCCTAGAAAACAGTGTAAGTAATGATTAACTGTGTAAATGATTGACATTTTAATGCCTGCACAGCTCCAACGATGGGAAATTACTGATACACCCTTTAGCGGTTTGCTAAATTTCAAATTATTCACGAAATTGCCACCACGTAATTAAATGATGAAAATGTTTTACAAGTCCTATAAGTCGATAGAAGACTAGAACCACGAAAGATTGTTGAGCAACTCTACATGACCCATACTTCATCCTTTCAACAAAGTATCAAGAATGAAGCATTAGAGGCTTCTATTGATATAAAAAATTATCCATCTACGTTGAACAATTAGAAATGGACACCTGTCCCCTTATGCGGCAACAGTTTACTTGATCGGCTTAAAAGATAGTTGATCGGCCAACAGGTCGACCAACCTGAAGAATACAAACCATCACTATAGATAAATAGTCATCACATGGAAAGCAACCAAGAGTCATTCTACATGTACCCAAGGCTATCGACAGTCACATTCATAATGTACGAGTGTAAATGCTTAAATGTATAAAGGCATTCCAGTCCTTGATCTCTGGATCACTATAAATACAATGTATTCCTTTTACAAAAGGCAGGAGAAAAAATCACAAGATCATTCTTCTGACAAGAATACCTAGTTTCTATAATCATCAAATACTAATGCAATCATAATGGACGTAGGCTTTTCTTATAGTTGAACCACTTAAAAATTCTCGTGACACATTTATTTTTATCTCATTATTTTATCTTTGATTATAAAATAAGCTTCATATAAATCATTACCAATTTTAGACATCAACAAGCGGGATGGGTTTGATAGAGGTTATTGTCCTAGTTAGACTGGGCAGAATAATTAGGATAATAAAATAAATGCATTAGGTGCGCATTGTAGATGAGAGGTGAGGGTTTGACTCATGTGAGTGCGACCGGTTAATTAGTTGTGAAAGTAATACACTATGTGTTTTAGTTATTTAAAGAACTTAAATACTTGCAAAATATTTTTAACGTTTTCAGGCTTTGAAAGGCGAGCAAATCTCTTTTCTTGTTTTTATTTTAAAACCCCAGGTACGTTACAGCAATAACAGGCACAACAGATCATGTCGTTGCAAGCAGTAGTTGTGGACACTACGAGTTTGTCTTAACCGCCTCAATTTGATTATATATAAATAGGATGCAGTTTCATTCCAGTCTTTCCTTTAGGTCGTGTTGCCCGTAGATGGATATGATTTTATTTATGTCAGAGTCGATTTATTTATTAGTTGTTAATTACGTTGGATGGTTATTTGTAGTGGCCGATGGCTTATTCATTTCACAATTATTTATTTATGCATTCACATATTTTATATGTTCAGTAATATGTATGGTTTTATTCGATTTTGATATGTTATTATTTATTGCGACAGTGATGTAGAGAATGAAATCATACTGGATTCTTATGTTATTTTAATAAAGGATTGATCACCCAGTATTAGAATAGGCAGGGTGTCATAGTTGGTATCAGAGCATCAGGTTCTAGTGTCCTTAAGATCTATGCGAACTTGCTAGGGGTCAGTGTTGCATTTCTTTGATATATAACCCTATGTTTAAGACTGTTATTTCATATTACACGTTTACATTCTTTTATAGTTGTTTATGCTTGAAGTGAATCTCATGCAATTTTGATTTGGTTTCAGATTCCAAACACCAGGAGAGGTAGACCAACACATTTTTCTGGGCGGGCTTAGGTATGTATTCTTAGGCCCGCTTGAGCTCGACCCGAGGCCCAAGAATTAGATATAATATTGATTATATATATATATTAGTAGTTTAGTTTTTATTCATTTAAGGTTAAAAGTTATAAAAAATATAAATGGGGAACATTTAAATATATCAATTTTAGGCTTTACTTACTCTTAGTCTTTGATAAACAATAAAATATGTCATAAGTTTTCTAAAACATAAAGTATAGGAAAAAAAATATCAGTGTCCGGGCCTCGGCAACAGGCCTCGATAAGAAGTTTTTGGATTTGAGCGGACTTGGGATTACGCAATGAGGCCCAACTCGGGTCTAGGAGGGCTTGGGATAGCTCAAATTTTTAATGGCTCGGCCCGAGCCCAACAGGGACCGTCTATTCTCGGCCCATGGCCACCCCTAATTATAGGCAGGGCTAGTAGAACGCTCCTTAAGGCCAAGGGAACCAGACTGGAGGCCAACAAGGTCGTGGTTATTAGGGTCGGCAAGCCAAGGACAGAGGCAGCCTCGGCAGGGCCAATATGGTCAAAGATAGGCATATTTACCAGGGAGATATTTCATATGTGGGGAGCAAGGCCACAATTAGTGTACATGCCCGATATGGATAGGGGTCAGTAGTATGATGCCCAACTGGGGTAGCAGTTGCCGCAGTTTACAGCCCCACCAATAGTTATAGCATTGCCGCCTCCGTAGGGGCAGTTTCAGTTTGGGTGTGTGTATAACATTTGTGGACCAGTTTTACCGCCCACGTCGTAAGCGATTGAGGTTATATTTTCTATTCATGGGCACTTGGGGAGGGTATTGTTTGACATGGGTGCATCATACTCTTTTGTTAGCACTAGATTCGCACGTGAGATGGATTTAGTTAATACAACATCAAATATTATTATGACTGTAGATTCATCGTTGGATAGTGGGGCACTTATTCATTCCATCCGCGGGGAAATGTGTGTTGGCCTTGGGAGGTTATGCTTATTAACGAATCTTCTCGTTTTAGAGATGTACGAGTAGGATGTCATCCCGGGTATGGGATGGTTAGTGACATGTAGAGCGATGGTGGACTGTTAGAGTAAGGCTATCGTATTTGTTATTCCAGGGCAGGATATGTTTCTTGTGGCGATGCCTCGTCCAGAGGGAGGGTCGAGCGTAATTTTATTTATATCGAGGAAGAGACTTTGGAGGGAATAGTTATGTCATTAGATTCGATCCCTATGTTTATGGACTTTGCTGATGTGATTCAAGAGATATCGGGATTATCGCCGAGTTGAGAGATTAAGTTTGTAATCGATGTAGCACCAGGGACTAGATCGATAGTGAGAGCGCCATGTAGTATGACTCCTTTAGAGATGCGAGAGTTGAGAGATCAGATTTAATAGCTTTTGAGGTAGGATTTCGTCTACATGATTATATTACCTTAGGGTATCCCAGTACTCTGTCTTGGGCTAACGAATCTCGATAATCGACTGAGCTAGGCGATAGTGTATCGGGAGGGTTCCTTATTTAGATTTCGATTGCGAGACGTCCCACACATGAGGCTGAGTAAGTGTTAAGAGTTGAGAGACTTTTGGACTCTAGGACGTTGGTTTAATGCGTAGACATTACATGTGTGAAGATGTAAGCATCGAGCAGTGAGCTATTATATTATTTAAGGCCAGCGAAGCCAAGGTGTGCAACATTGAGAGCACTCAGGGATGTTTGCACTACTAAGTAGGGGTGTGCAGAAAAACCGACCGAACCGCTGAACCGACAAAACCGAACCGAACCGATGAAATCGGGTCAGTTTTTTTATATGGTCGGGTCAGTTCGGTTTAAGCAGCAAAAAAATTGATATTTTCGGTTCGATTTTCGATTTAGACCATATCGAATCGAACCGCTCTTATTATAAAATATAATATATATAATATTTAAAATAAACATACATCACACTTTAGGTTAAGACCCTAAATTGGTACGCACGCCCTAAACCTCTCCCATTTCTTTCTTTTCTTTTCTTCACAGCCTCAGCCGCTCGCTCTCTCCCTCTTCCATCTCCGACGTGAACAGGTATCGCCGCCGGCGCGAACAGGTCGCATCTCCCTCTCCTATTTTGTAAGTTTGTTCACCTTTTGAAGCTTTTTATATGAACTAAAATTTTTTATCTGTTCATATCCCTCTCCCAGGAAAACATACATCCGATCTGAAGATTTTTTTCATGCTTTTTTTTCCATACATCTATACATCTGTTCATACGACATCTGTTCATACATTTGTTCATGATTTAGATCAAAATCGATATCAAAAGCTTTTTTTTCATGCTTATTTCATACATATGTTCATGCTTTAGATGAAAACCGATATCTAAAGTTTTTTTTTTCATGCTTATTTCATACATCTGTTCATTAATTTTTTTTCATAAATCTATACATCTGATCTAAAGCTTTTTATTTTTTTTCATACATATTTTTTTTATTATTTCAGATCTGAAGCTTTTCATTTTTTATTTTATAATATATGTTCACGGTCGTAATATACATCTGTTGAAACATACATTTTTTTTAAGATCTCTTCATAGTCGTAATATACATCTGTTCAAACACACATTTTTTTAAGATCTATGCATACATACAAATCATTGTTTTTAATATTCTAACATATAGTGTTTGTGTTTGAGTCTTTTAACAAATCATTGTTTATTTCAGATTTGATTCTAACTTTTTTTTTTTGTCCTCATTTTTCATTTTTATGCAGTGTTTGTGTTGCTGGGCAGAAAGATGCCGCCTACAGAAAATGTGGATGATCCAAAGTCTATCGAGGCGGTTGTGAAGGGTAAAAAGCCATCTCCAAAGAAGGTAATTGGGTCTAAACGAAAGGCTTGGTGTTGGGATCATTTTACAGAATTAAAAACTCAAAGACACCAAGGGCATCGTGTAATTATTGTGGGATGACTTATGCTTGTGATTCTAAGAATAATGGAACCCGCAATTTGATAAATCACATAACAAGTAAATGCAAGGTCTACCAATATAGCAATGAGGACAAAAAACAAAAAAAAAATTGTCTTTTGAACAAAAGAAAGAGGAGGGCTGCAATCTTGTGTGCGTTAATTTCACTGTTGAAGGTTGTAGAAAACGCATTGCAGAAATGATTATAATTGATGAGTTGCCATTTAGGTTTGTTGAGGGAGAGGGCTTTAGAAGGTTAATGAACTATCTTCAACCTAAGATGACAAAACTTCCTAGTCGTACAGCGGTAGCTCGAGATTGCCTTAATATTTATTTGGACCAAAAGAAGGTGATAAAAAATGCGTTACGGGGTCAAAGAATTTGTATTACTACGGATACTTGGACCTCAATTCAAAACATAAACTACATGTGCTTAACCGCTCATTTTATTGATAAACAATGGAACTTGCACAAAAGATTCTTAATTTTTGTCAAGTTGAAACTCATAAGGGTGATGCGATAGGGAAGGTGGTTGAGGATTGTTTACTTAATTGGGGTATAGATAGCATTTGCACCGTAACAGTTGATAATGCAAGTTCCAATAATGGTACTTTCAATATTTGAAAAAAAAGACTAAAAGTAAGAAAAGTACCATTTTGGAACACCATTTTGGAACATGAATATATGCATGTAAGATGTTGTGCTCACATTCTTAACCTTATTGTGTGTAATGCGGTTAGATATGTGAAGTCGTCCCCATCTCGATTGGCCAAATTTAAATTATGTGTTGAAAAGGAAAAAATTAAAAGCAAAAGTTTAGTGTGTTTAGACGTGCCAACTAGGTGGAATGCCACTTATTTGATGTTGGAAACGGCGAAAAAGTTTGAGAGAATGGAGGATGATGATGATCATTACAAAAATTATTTTACCAATGAGGAGGAAGATGATGAGGAGGGGAGAGGAAGAGTTGGAAGGGTGATATTGGGTCCTCCCCAAAGTATTGATTGGGTGAAAGTTAGGTTCCTAATGAGGTTTCTTAAATTGTTTTACAATGCAACTTTGCGATTTTCTGGGTCATTGCATATTACCTCAAATGCTTTTTTCCATGAACTTATTCTTATACAAAGTAAATTGGTCTAAATGAGCAAAAGCGATGACTATTTTCTTTCAACAATGGGGACAAATATGAGGGCTAAATTTGATAAGTATTGGAATGTTGAGAAAGTGAACTTTTTGTTGTTTGTTGCAATTGTCCTCAATCCTCGGTATAAGTTGATATATGTTAAGTTTTATTTTGATCAATTATTTGATATTAATGTGGTGAAGGATATGTCGAGGAAGGTGGAGGATGTGCTACATTCTTTGTATGGGTGGTATGATAAATGCCATGGGACCAAATCGAGTGGGACATCTTCACAAAAAGGGGGCATGGGGATGTCGGGTGTTAATGATGATGATGAGGATGGGCGTGGTTTTTTGGCTACTCAATTCAAGAGATATTTGGAGGAGGAAGATTCTTTGGCAAATAAATCCGAAGTTGATAGATTTTTGGCAGGGAGGTGTGAGGAAGATGTAGTCGATTTTGATGTTTTAGCTTGGTGGAAGATTAATTCATCCAAATATCGGGCTCTCTATTTTGTTGCACGTGATGTATTAGCGATTCATATTTCAACCGTTACATTCGAATCGACTTTTAGTACGAGTGGTCGTATACTTGATCCTTTTCGTAGTTCAATGTTGTCTAGAACGGTGGAAGCCCTTATTTGCACACAAAATTGGATTCGTAATTCATCTACCCCGATTAGTCTTCGTAATGCTATGGATGAGATTGACGAATTAGAGCAACTAGATTCGGGTAATTTTTTATATTTCAAAATATTCTTTTATGTTTGAATACTTTAAAGTTAAGTTGCTAATATTTTGATTATTTTATTTTTCAGAAATGTTAGGATGTCAAGAGAAAGAGAAAGATAGTGAAGCTTGAAGAATGCTTGGATGCTTGCTTTGCTTTGCTTGAAGAAATATAGTTGAAGAATGCTTTGCTTGGATGCTTGCTTTTGAAGAATGCTTGCTCTGCTTGGATGTTTTTATTGGACTTTTATTTCATTTGGGACTGTTTTTTAACCCTTTTTAATGGGTGTTATTAGGCATGTTGGACCTTTACTTGTTATGTTATGTTAGGCACTATATTTTCATTTAGTTTGAACTATTTAGAAATGTTGAACATGTTATTATATTATGTCGAAATCAAGTTGAAAGGGGATTTAACACACTTTTGAACCATTTTGTAAATTTGTTGCATATAAATAAAATAGTGTTATTTGAATTTAGATGGAAAATGATTAACATAAAATAAAAAATATTTAAAAAATCAGCCCTGTCAAAATCGATTCGGTTTAACCGAACTGGCCTTGTCACTTTTAGCCCTGTCAAAAACCGATGGTTAAACCGAACCGTCCCTGTCAAGAACCGACCTTGTTCGGTTCGGTTAATCGATACAGTGGTTCGGTTTCGATTCAAAAAATTTAAAAACTGATAAAGTCGGTTCGGTTAAAATAATAGGCTCAAAATCGAACCGACCGATCCGTGCACAACCCTATTACTAAGTGAATAAGTGGGGCAATATCAAGAAGAATTGAGTCACAATTAGGAGGGTATTTGAGTATACCTTTACTGTATGGTCATACATGGTATGTGTGGTTGGTTTTGGGATGCATGTGAGTGCATAAGTGATAATTATGCATGTGTGCACATGGTATAGGGTGTATGGGCACCCTAGTCAGTTCAGGAGGAGGACGTAGTCTGGAACTATATAGCAGTGATAACAGTCACACCCGAGATCATTTTAAGGATTATGAAGGCATAAGCAGGGGATCCTTCTTGTCAGGATGGGATTCAACAGTTATTGGCAAGTGGAGCGGAGTCTTACTCAGTGAGTGTTGAGCGTGGCTTACGCTTCAATAAGAGGACGATTAACCTAAAAGACGAGGACCTACGGAGCGCAGTTATGGAGGAGGCGCATGGGTCATGATTCTAGGTGCATCCCGGAGGTAATAAGATGTATCAGGATATGAAAAGGCAGTATTGGTGGGCCAAAGACATAACAGAGTTTGTCTCTAGGTGCACCACATGTCAAATGATGAAGGTTGATCATAGGAAACCAGTCGGGGTTTTGCAGCCATTGGAGATTTCGGTGTAAAAATGGAAGAGTATATCGATAGACTTTATTATAGGGTACATTGATGAAGGGTCACGATTCCATCTGGGTTATTAGGGATCGGTTGACCAAGGTGGCACATTTCTCACCACTTTGTGTGGATTACATAGCAAGGTAACATGCCCAACTTTTTATTGCAGAGATAGTAAGGTTGCACGGGGGTGTCGCTTAACATTATTTTAGATCGGGGTAAGATCTTTGTGTCCCACTTATGGCAGAGTTTTCAGGAGGCGATGGGAACGGAGTTGCATTTGAGCACGACGTATCACCTGTAGACCGATGGGCAAACGGAGAGGGGTGAATCACATGTTGCAGGATATGCTGAGGATGTGTATTCTATAAACACCTTTGGTAGAGTTTGCGTATAATAACTCGTACCAATTTACAATTGACATAGTGCCATTTGAGGCTTTGTACATGAGACATTATCGAACCCTCTTGTTAGTTAAAGGTGGGGAAAAAATCTCTTCGGGCCGAACGTGATTCAGGATACGTAGGCAAGGATTGAGTTGATTAGGAGTTGTATTCGGGTAGCTCAAGACCACTGAAAGAGTTACGCCGATGCGAACTGGATACACTTGGAGTTTGACATGGGCGATCGGGTGTTATTGCGAGTATCTCCCCTGAAGGGAGTGATATGGTTGAGGAAAAATGGGAAGTTGATGCTTGGGTATGTGGAGCCTTTTCCCCATCATTGAGAGAGTAAGTCGGTTGTGTATAGGCTCGCCTTATCGAAGCATTTGCAACGGATTCATATATATGTTTCATGTGTTATCATTGAAGAGGTATCAGGGATGACATGGCTTATCGGCATATAACACTAGAGGAGATAGACTTACAGCTGGACATTTCTTATGAGGAGAGACATATTGAGTTGAAGCTTCAGTCAAAGGTGGAACCGTTAGTGCGTGTATAGTGGGGACACCACAATATTACTGAGTCGACATGAAAGCGTGAGGATGACATGCGAAAAAAGTATCTAGAGATCTTCGTGGCAGTTACGTTCGAATTTTGGAGATGAAATATCGTTAATAGGGGGAGAATGTAAGACCCCGTACTTTTATGAATATTTAATTTCCACGTGTGCATGGATATATTAATATAACTAGAGAAATTATATGGGTTTCGGTAAATATCAATTAGAGAGTTAAGGATTAATATTTATTATTATTATTTACTTGCATGGTATAAGTAAATAGAGATGGGTTTTATTATATGTTGTTCGAGTGAAAAGCGAGAGTTTATTATATTATGTCGATAGAGAGTTACATCGACGGATTTATATATTTTTTGCGCGACACGTACGGTATGCGCGTATCGAGCCTTGTTAATGAGCTATTAGTTTATTTATAGTTGAGTGACTCAGATGGTCTTTTTGAGTGCACCGATGATTTGGAATGGATCGCAATAGTCAATAATAGGTACCTTGGTGTTATGATTGGGTTCTGGGGGCTTTTTAGACATACCAGGACCCGTATAAGGGTTTAGTGGTCTTTTTACACCTATGGTTTAATGGAAAAACGGGATTAGGGTGTAATTTGGAGGTATTTAAGGGTTAGGGAGGTGGATGACAACCCACTTTTTAATCTATGAATAATTGTGATTAAGTAAGAACTTAAGAAAGGAGAAAAAGAGAAGAAAGGGAGAGAAGAAAAGTAAGAACTTAAGAAAGGAGAAAAATAGAAGAAAGGGAGAGAAGAACCTTGGAGAAGAGAGGAGAAGAGCATCTCTAGATTCAGAATCATCCTTACGTAGAGAAATACTTCAAATTCATATCCAAAAGGCAATTATTTACTTGCTTTAGATTGAAATTACGTAGTTGATTATATTCATGATTAATTAGGAGCAAAATCTGAGATTCAAAGATTGAAACTTTGAGAATTAGAATGAAGAGATTCAAGTTGTGTAACCTCTGATTTGTACTGGGTATTAATTAATGATGAACGAATAATAATTTCGCGATTTAAATTCTGGGTTTACAAGTATGAACACGTGGAATATTGATAGGGTGTTAGAATCAATGAAAAATCATGTTTAATTAATTATGGGTTTGGTTGAATTAATTAATGTTTAAGAATCCTTGTATTTAGATGATGATGTGGGGTATTAATTTTATGTTTTTGGAGGCTTGGGACCTCCACTAGAGGGTTTTAAAGGTGAAATCCACAGGAAGAAGACAATTGGCTGCCCAGCAAATCGAACTGGTTAGTTGGGGAGCAAATCGGTTCGATTTTACGAACCAGTTCGGTATGCTAAGCGAACATACCTATTGGGGTAACTTATATATATATATATATATATATTTTCTCTGTGTGTGTGTGTGTTGCTTGTTTGTATTGAACATACTTACTCGGTAGTGCTATCCTTAGGAGGTTACGCGTAGAGGGCAGTCCACCTTGGCGTTGACTAGCAGGTGTTGGATTGATTTCCTAGGTCATATTATTATTGCATGGCCAATATCCATGTTTGAGGATAGGTGTTAATGGGGAGACCAGTTGGGTGCGATGTGGTATGGTTGTTACCCCCGGACGTATGTTTATGGACGCCTCCATTATTTGTGTATATATTTTGGGTTCGGTGTTGAGATTCTGGCCTGGTGGCTCAGTGTGATGCGTGATATGCCTGGAGTCTAATAGCATACGAGGGATGCATCCACGAGGTTCTGGGGATGCAGTTATACGTGTATATCGAGTGATATATATGTATGTGTATACGAGATATTATGTGTATATCTGTTTATAGCGCAGGTGTATCTATGTTATCATATTATGTGAATATTTGTTTATAGCACAAGTGTATATATGCATTATATCATGTGTACATTTATTATAGCAAGTGTGTAGATGTGTCATTATTTATGAAAGTATACCTGGTGAGGGTAGCATATGGTTACCTAATGGTGATTATTTGTGGGACGGGCTTGATAGTGATTTTTATCATAGTTAGACTGGGTAGAATAATTAAGATAAAAAAAATGAACGCATTAAGTGCGCACTGTAGATGAGAGTTGAGGTTTTGACTCATGTGAGGGAGACCGATTAATTAAATTTGAAAGTAATATACTACATGTTTTAGTTATTTAAAGCACTTAAATACTTACAGAATATTTTCAAACGTTTTCGAGCTTTGACTCGCGGGCAAATCTATTTTCTTATTTTTCTTTTAAACCCCCTAACATGTAGCAACAGCAGCAGCATCAGGGACAACAGGGGTAAATCTTTCATGCCATTTCGAGCAGTAGATATGGACGTTATGAGTTTGTCTTAGCTGCCTCAGTTCGATTCTATCTATAGATAGGATGCAGTTTCATTTCAGTCATTCCTTTTGGGGGTGTTGCCTATAAATGGATATGATTTTATTTATGTCAGACTCGATTTATTTATTAGTTGTTATTTAAGTTGGATGGTTATTTGTAGTGGATGATGGTTTATTTGGTTCACAATTATTTATTTATGCATTCAGTTGTTCTATCTGTTCAGTGGTATGTATGGTTTTATTCGATTTTATATGTTATTACTTGTTGCGACAGTGATGCTGAGAATGAAATGATATTGGATTCCTGTTTTATTTTAATAAAGGACTGATCACCCGATGTTAGAATAGGCGGGGTGTCACAACAAGTATAAAAATATATTTATATGTCGTTGTGTCTTTATCGTGTCGTGTCCTTATTTTTTTAGGTTTGCTATGTCGACGTGTCCGTGTCGTGTTGGGCATGACACCCGTATTCATGTATGTGCTTCATAGATATTTACACCTCACATATAATGAGAGAAAACTCAAAACATCAATGGTAATTTCTTATTATTCTCTATATTGTCTCTATAAATACATTTTTCATCCCTACATCTAAAAACAGCGAGGCTCCATTTACATCCAATTTGTATGTCAAACCCAAATATTTCTCGCTAATGAAATATAATGACTATCAGTGCAACTGATTTAAAACGTTTGCAAGTAAAAAAACTACGAAAAATGGGAAATATTCAGTCAAATATATATGGGAATATAAACAAAGGACCTATTTTAACATACTAATGCAAATAACAAAATTCAACAAACCCAATGGCTACGACAACATTCTCAATTCAAATTAATAATTGAACTAGAGCTAACCAAGCATAATTCTCAAGAAGTTACAATTGAAAAGAATAAAGAACACATATACACATACACAAATAAGCTAATTGAATACATGATAACAATAGAAAAACTGGTAAATGAAATCTATAGTTTTAGAAATAGAAGCACGCGCATATAGACAAAAATAATTGGAATCAATATATCATTATGAGAGGACAAAGTCAAAGATAAATATCCCACGACATCAAACAACAATATATGTAATAAGACAACATTTCGACAAT
The DNA here is from genome assembly GCA_949130495.1 of Sambucus nigra. Lineage (NCBI taxonomy): Eukaryota > Viridiplantae > Streptophyta > Magnoliopsida > Dipsacales > Adoxaceae > Sambucus > Sambucus nigra. Next base: position 142,706,914 of record OX422218.1, read on the forward strand.
ACCAACTTCACAAGACCTTAACTACTAAATTGCTTACTGAAGCAAAAAAGAGACTCACGAATTTGGGAAACTTATGGAGATATAGGTAAAATCATTGGTCGGTGACACCACACACCTCTAGCGAGGCTAACCTGCTACCCCTTTTAGTCAAGCCAAGAGATAAAGAGAGAGAGAGAGCCAATTTTTCGCCGACAAACCAAGGAAGAAGAGATACAAAGAGAGCTGTGCAGGTATGGATAAACAGATAGAGAAAAAAAGGGTGATCGTGGTTTTGAGGGGGAAATGAAATTTACGGATTGAAGGGAACTGTGTAAATAAAGAGGAAAAAAATTAACTCTTCTTTAAAAGGTTTAAGGGACCAATTTTTAAGGGACAATAAACTAACCTGTTCCTTATAAACCCTTTTTGTATAATATTTGGGACGAATGAGCCTAACCATCCCCAATAATAAATATATATAGGACGGATGTTTTGTCCATCCTAAATAATTAGTTTATCGAGGGCTACTCAAAACCGTCCTGAATATACCAGTCACAATAGAGCCTTTTTTTATAGTGACTGCCTACCTTCTTCAAAGCTAACATCATACTGGCACCTTCAACGGGTTTAGTTTTCTTTGAGTCTTAGGCCTTCAATTGCTCCTTCTGAAGAGAATTATCCAGCTTTATTAAGGAAAAAAACTTCTCATCCTTCCTTTTTTATGGGCAAGTGATTGGAGGATTGATCATCATCTTTCCAATCATTTGTGGGATGACCCTTCTAGGTATCACATTAGCAAAAATAATTTTGTTGGCATCGACTTGGACTCATGGTCTACTTAAATACCATTAATACCCTCAGATATTGGAATAACAGTGGGAATGTGGTTGACGTCACCTTCAACGATATCTAGTTCCCTGTCCATAGGCCTCACAACGAACGAGGTAGTGGGAGAAGTATATGCAAGCAAAATAAAAACATCACTGCAATGACAGGGTTTCCCTAATCTCTACTTGATCAACTTAATCTTCTTTAAATCAACGAACTTGACTTCTTTATAACACGACTCTTTCTTTTTATGGTCATCTTCAAAACAACAATATAAGCAAAGATTTAGGGACAAACTCAAGCAAACAAAAGAACATACAAAAAAAGGGGGCGAATGAGCCCTAAAGTCTTATTTAACCTATCTTCCTCCCTTAATCGTGCATCTGGTCCCATCATAAGGAGGTTAACCTTAGGCATTGGGAAATGCTCCCATTCTTAACCGGGAACCCATGATCCCATTAATCTTTGTTGGAATCAGGGAATTTAAGAACTAGGGCACTTTTTCCTTCCTCACCTTTTAATAATAAACATTACCAAATATCAACACTCACCGATAACAATATTTAATCATGTTTATAACTAGGATGGTATCATTCAACTATTTTAGGCAATTGGCATCATTGACAATCTTCCAAATGCTGGGAAACATTGGGCAAAATTAACCCTATAAAACTCATAAAAGTGCAAGTAAAAAGGATTTAGGGAAAAAGTAATCCCCATTTTGACAACCGTTTGTACGAACAATCGATGGCCACCATCGGGATAATAATAAGTAAATTCGTTGGCAAATCAATAGTAATCCACTCGAGGATCTATCATATCTTAAAATTACTGATTGTCATTTTTTTTATGTACACCATATTGTGAAGGGAAAACGTAGAGAATAACATAAATAAAAGAAAAGAAAGAGATGAAACAAAGGTAACTTACAAAAGGTAGAAAACAAAAATGGTTGTGAAAATATATAAACTTTTCTTGAATACTTCAAAATACAAGTGAACAGTCACCAAAGCTCTCAAGGCATTTTGGAGACAAAATGGGTTTGCACGTACTCCAAAAATGTTCCATCACTATGCACATCTCCCCACTGAAAGTTAACATCTCACCCAAGGAACCATCCCTTCAACATCAATGTCGAAATATGGTTATATCCCTCGATGAGGTTAATTCTTTGAGCCCTAAGGGCCACAAACCATTGAGAGTAATTGTGGAAACCAAAATTTCATCATCATGATTTGCGTGGGAGCTAGCAATCATGGGGTCCATACTTTTTTATGGTATATATTACTAAGGATTTATTGAATTAATGTTCAAGATGTTTATGGATATTACTAGATATTTGTGGGAGCTAATCATCAGATAGCTTATAAGTGAGAAGAGGGGAGATAATTTGAAAGTGGTAACTAATATCATATAGTATAAATATTGTATGCGGGTAGGCGGGGCACTTAAATTTCAAAGCATCAAACCTCTTCCGAATTGTATTATAATATACTCAATAAAAGATCTTTCCCATCATGTGAACGTAGGCAATTTGTAAACCACGTACATATCTTGTCCCCTCTTGTGTGTATTTGGTTGTTATTACTTTCCATTTTATTATTCAGTTTATCTTTTATAATTGTATTTTTATCACCTGTAAATTTTGCGCAATTACAGGCACCTTAATCGAGGTCATGTTCGCCTAACCCATACATACAGAACGACAAATCCCACATCCTGGACAATCCAACTTAGCCTAGGGGTGTACCTACAGGATCACCCCACGAGCATGTTGTGATTGAGTATGAGTGAAAGACACGTGTAATTAGTGTGAAAGGGTGGAGGACTATATCCTTGTTATGTCGGTTGTCAAGCAAGTTGTGATGGGTATAATGCCAAAAATTTACTAGACATCAGATTTAACATTTTAATATTTGGTTGATGACATTTTACTTTGACTTTATTACTCTTATGAAATTATTAATTGATATCATTAATGTAGGAGGAGGCATTAAGGTGATTGGGTTCTCAAAGAGATGTTGTACTTACAAACGCGAGATCAATACCGACATATCCAACAACATCACACCACCTTATGAAAAACTTTGAGGACTTACGAGCTATGCGTGTTGATCATGATACAATTCAAATGGAGCATGGTGCCCTCCTTTACACGTAAGAGCTAGGTGATGACACATGTGATGAGCCAAAGCCATCGACCTATCAAATAAGGCGTAGATCATCCCCAGTAGTGAGGGAAACACACTTTATTACATCATTTTTTATATCATTGACGAGTTCCAAACTTATGGATATAATTAGTATACTTTCATTTATATATTGTTTTTAATATTATGATTTTTAATAGTAACAACTATCGTTGCCATTCAAAACTAATTAATGCTTTTCGCTTTTACAATATTAAATTGAAACTTCAAATCTGTTAATCATAATTTTTTTTTTAAAGTCATTCAACAACATTTCAATTATCGCGCAAACCTCAATGTTGCCTTACCATATGTAGCAAATTTGAAAGCACTTTGTTCCAAAATTTGCAAGTTTTTCTAAAAGATGCTAAGTTACTATAAACAACCCAAAACTACCAAATGATATTCTACTTTTACTTGATGCATTGGAAAAATCTCTTTCCTTACTCATGCAAGTCTGTGTTACAAAAAATATATATATTTTTTTACTTTGTCCCCTGAGATAGTACTGTTATATTTAGACATAACCTCCGCTTTTCAAATAATTAGACTTACCCCTGGATGCATAATGTACAAGCAAGCTAATACATAAGGTACAAGAGGGATGATACAAATGCGGGAGAATAAATCTAATTAGTTAAAAATCGAAGGGATGGGGGGTGGGAGAGGTATGTTTAATTACGACATTATCTTAAGAAACAAAGTTAAAAAAACGTAATGGGAGGTTTGTGTAATGTAGGAGATAAAGGTTCTTTTACAGTGATTCAAAATTGGGACTAAAAAATCGCGACTCGCTGACATGGCGTGTCGTGATTGGTTAGTACCGCGAGCGAAGATTTACGTTTATAAGAATCAACCAATGATGACACGATATGTGGACGGGAGTCCCAATTTTGAGTTCCAACGAAGAGTGGGCCTAAAAGATAAAGCTTTATTATTCGAGCAGAGTGCACATATATTGTGGCCATCAACCAAAGTGAGTCCAATTGAAAAAGGGTGCTATCGAGACTGAGTTCCAACATTTTCTATTCTGAGGCCAGTCCTTTTGGGTCTATACCATACTCAACAATTTGCATTTATTACTTGATTTTTTTTTAAAGATTCTAACGCTGTCTTTTATCTGCCCTAGATTTTATGTTTTGCTTTCGTTAAGATCGTTAATTCAATACCAACATGTTTGCCTCACTATCTATGTATATGATTTTACCTATATGTGCATATAGTAATAATTAAAGAAAAACTGATTTTGGATAATAAAGGGCGGTTGTACACAATTAATCAGACGTCATCTCCTTATTTCACAAGACTTCATATAGACAATTTATCAAACACTTGTCACCTGTTTGCATGCAGAATTTCAATCTTGATTTATGTAAAGCTATTTGAACAATCCAAATTATTTTGAAATAAGTTTAAGGGTGTGTTTGATAGCCCAATTTTAATTTTTTTTTTGATACACTAAAAAAATCAATTTATTTGAAATTCATTTATAATTCTCTTAAGGGCCCGTTTGGCAACCCAATTCCAAGGCTTGGAATTGGAATTGAAAGGCCAATTTCAATTCCGTGGAATTAAAATTGGTCTTCGAATTCCATTTCCATGTCTTGAAATTGGGTTGCCAAACGGACCCTAAGCGTAATTCCATAACTCAATTCCATTTTATTTCGTAGAGACTTTGAATTCCAAATCCATTTGGAATTTGGATCGGGACATACACAAAAAAATACACACACAAAACCCTCCTTTCCCTCCCCCCCTCTTTCCTCTCTCCTCCCACGCCGGCTGCAATCAGTTCTCCGGCAACCGACTCACGCCGGAATCACTCACGCCGGCAGTTAACAGTTATCCGGCATCTCTCTCTCCGTCCGGAAGCTCTTTCTCCGTCATTTTTCAGGTACGAACTCAAATCGCCAATCATTTTTCGGTCGTTATCTCCGATCTCAGATCATATATATATATATCTCAGATCTCGTTATCTTTGAACTCAAATGTATATATGTACTCAGATCTCAATTCCAGATCTGTTATCTCCGAACTCAAATGTATATATGTATATATACATTTATACATACATCATACATGTATATATGTATATATACATTTATAAATCTTTAGATCTAAGATCGTTTTTCCAGCCATATATAAGATTGGTAATGACTGTTAGGTAATGCTTTATTTTTTGATACAACATATCTGATTTTTTTATATATATAAAATGTTAATTTTGATAGAGTCCTTAAAAATTAACAGAGCTTGTAAACTAACATTAGGTAATGACTGCATATTGCTCTGATTTTTTTTAATTTTAATGTACGTATCATATAAAATGTTATATAATTTTTATATATGTATGTGTTATAATTTTTTTATGTATTGTGATATAATTTATATATATTTATTGTTTTATAATTTGTTTATATATAATTTTTTTATAATTTTTTAATAGTTCACAAACTACTAAAATTCCAAAAGAATTCCGTAATTGATCCAAACAAGGGATTTAGAATTCTACTAGAATTCCAAAAGAAATCTACACTTGAACCAAACAATTGAAATGGAATTGGAATTCCTTGAATTGCAATTCCAATTCCATAGAATTAGAATTCCAATTCCGCGCATCCAAACGGGACCCTAAGGGTGAATGCATCTACTTAAACCCACCTAAAATCATTGAGGCAACTTATCAAACACATGGTGATAAGGTGAGGTTAAACAAATTTCCACTCATTGGATTGCAAAAAAAGTGAATAAATCTGGAATGTATTGTGAGCAAACATAGATGCTAATTTATTAGCATAATTTGGTTAGATGCATGGAATTAGCTAAGCATTTTATTCGAACAAATATAGAACCAGAATGGATGGTTTTGTCTATTACCAGTTCTGCCTCCTGAGTTGAGACCGATAGATGGGATTGGATACATGTGGAAAAACCTCAAGAATGGGGAGAAGGCATTGCGACACTACAACCAATGAAGAATTTTCAACATAGAAAGTATGTGCCTAACTTAATACATCAATAAGCCCCCAATGCAATAATATCCACACTTCACCATCCATGGTTCAAAGACTCGGCCGAGTCAACTCGGTATCGGCCGAGTTGACTCGGAATCGCAGCAAGACGATCCGATTACGAGACACGTTACGAATAAATATATATATCGGACGATATAACCCGAAATCGCCGATAAATCGGCCGATCCGAGTTAGTTGTACAGAAAATCGGCTGGTACGTTTGATATCGGCCGAGTCTCGGCCGAGTTTGGGTAACAAAATAAAGGAGAAGTAAAAAACAAGGAAAGTGAGGGAATCTTACCTTTTGACAGCAAATTAGGTTGGAGAAGACATAAAGTTGGTCACGGGTTCAAATTAGTCCGAAATCTCCAGCTATAAATCGCATCCTCAGCTATACAAAACCCATCCATCATCGAAATCTTTGTATTTTCCATCGATTCTCTCTATTCTCTTCTTCTTTTCTTTTTCGCTTTTCTGTCGGCAGAGGGAATCTCACCCGTTTTGTGGCTTGAGGTATGTGGGTTGAAGAGTTTAGGGTTTTTTTGGGGGGTGTTTGAGGTATGCCGTGTGCGTTGTGTTTGAGGTAAATGTTTTTGTGGCTGCGTGTGTTTTTTTTGGGCTTTGAGGTATGACTCATGAGCTGTTAAATGTTAAAGATGTTAAAGATATGTGGCTGCGTGTTAAATGTTAAAGATGTTAAAGATGTTACTAAATGTTAAAGATGTTACTAAAGATGTTAAATGTTGTATGTTAGGCTGCTAAAAGGTTTTGTGGCTGCTAAATGTTTGAGATATGTTTCTAAAGGGTTTTTTTCTAAAGATGTTAAAGATGTTAGAAAAAATATTAAATGTTACAAATAATGTTATAAAATCATTAAATGTTATAAAAATATTTTTTTAAAGAAATTGTTATACAAATATTACACAATTTTATGTTATACAAATATTACACAAATGTTATACAAATGTTACACAATTTTTTTAAATACAATTTTTTTTGTTGTGTTTTAAAGAAAATGTTACACAATGTTACAAAAAATCTTTTAACTCTTTTTTTAACTCTATTTTCAAACAATGTTACAAAAAATCGTGAACATGTCATTTTTTAACTCTATTTTTTTAATGTTATTTTGTAGAATGTTACAAAAAAAGTGTTAAATGTTACAAAAAATATTAAATGTTACAAAAATGTTATAAAAATACTTTTTAAAGAAAATGTAATAAAAATGTTATTTTTTAAAAAGTTATAAAAAATGTTACAAAAATGTTGTTTTTTAAAGAAAATGTTATAAAAATGCTAAAAATACTTTTTAAAGAAAATGTAATAAAAATGTTATTTTTTAAAATGTTATAAAAAATGTTACAAAAATGTTGTTTTTTAAAGGAAATGTTATAAAAATGCTAAAAATACTTTTTAAAGAAAATGTAATAAAAATGTTATAAAAAATGTTACAAAAATGTTGTTTTTTACAGAAAATGTTATAAAAATGCTATTTTTTTAAATGTTATAAAAAAATGTTACAAAAAATATTAAATGTTACAAAAATGTTATAAAAATACTTTTTAAAGAAAATGTAATAAAAATGTTATTTTTTAAAAAGTTATAAAAAATGTTACAAAAATGTTGTTTTTTAAAGAAAATGTTATAAAAATGCTAAAAATACTTTTTAAAGAAAATGTAATAAAAATGTTATTTTTTAAAAAGTTATAAAAAATGTTACAAAAATGTTGTTTTTTTAAAGAAAATGTTGTAAAAATGCTAAAAATACTTTTTAAAGAAAATGTAATAAAAATGTTATAAAAAATGTTACAAAAATGTTGTTTTTTAAAGGAAATGTTATAAAAATGCTAAATATACTTTTTAAAGAAAATGTAATAAAAATGTTATAAAAAATGTTACAAAAATGTTGTTTTTTACAGAAAATGTTATAAAAATGCTATTTTTTTAAATGTTATAAAAAATGTTACAAAAAATATTAAATGTTACAAAAATGTTATAAAAATACTTTTTAAAGAAAATGTAATAAAAATGTTATAAAAAATGTTACAAAAATGTTATTTTTTAACGAAAATGTTATAAAAATGCTATTTTTTTAAATGTTATAATAAAATGTTACAAAAAATATTAAATGTTACAAAAATGTTATAAAAATACGTTTTAAAGAAAATGTAATGAAAATGTTATTTTTTAAAATGTTATAAAAAATGTTACAAAAATGTTGTTTTTTAACGAAAATGTTATTAAAATGCTATTTTTTTAAATGGCTCCAAAATTACCTCTATTTTTTTTATGTTATTTTGTAGAATGGCTCCAAAATTAGATATTGGATGGGAACATGGCACTGCCATTGGTGGAGATAAGAGGAAGGTTGCTTGCAATTATTGTGGCAAGGTTTGTAGTGGTGGTGTAACAAGACTAAAAGAACACTTGGCAGGTGTACAAGGGAATGTCGAACCTTGTCGTCATGTACCTCGGGAGATAGCAAGTACTATTAAAAAAATTCTAGAAGATGGTATGAAGCAACGGGCCCTTGAGAAGAGGAAGAAGGAGAAACAAGTAGAGAATTTGCGAGAGCAAACAAAATACTATCAAGAAGATGATGCCAGTGAAGATAGTGATGACGGTAATGAAGATGATATGACCCGTTTAGAATTAGCACAGTTGAAAGCTGCTATGAAAGAAAGTCGGAGAATGGCCGGAGAACAACATAGACATTCAGTTTCCGGGGCAAGACCGTCCACATCTGGGCTAAAGCGACCACACGTGTCACGATCGTGGTCATTGAGACAGGGGGTTGAATTGCCCGCTCAAGGAATTGACCCTTCCATGTTTAGGTCGAGGAAGTCTGGTCAGAAAACTGTCAAATCCATGTTCTCTACAGATGGAGTCAAGAAGGTTGGGAAGGCCATTAGCAAGTTCTTTCACTTTAACGCCATCCCGTTTCATGCTGCTAATAGTGGACCTGCCTATCAATATATGATTGATACGATTGCAACCGCGGGTCCAGGGATTAAAGGCCCTAGTGGTTATCAGATTGGAGGTGTTTACTTGGATGAGGAGGTAGAAGAGGTGGAAAAATACATAGCAACTCTAAAGGAGAAATGGCCCGAGTATGGTTGTACAATCATGTGTGACGGGTGGAGTTCAAGGACGAAGAAGCCTATCATAAACTTCATGGTATACTGTGATCGTAATATGATATTTCACACTTCTGTTGACACAACTAACAAAATCAAGTCGGCGGATTATATTTTTTCCCTTATGGATAAAGTTGTGGAGGAAATTGGTGAGGCTCACGTCGTACATATTGTCACTGATAACGAGCCAAATTTTAAGGCGGCTGGCGCGTTATTGATGGCGAATAGGAGACACTTATTTTGGTCACCTTGTGCAGCACACTGTCTTGATTTGATGCTCGAGGAAATTGGAAATATGAAGTCAATCAAGTCGGTATTGAATGATGCCGAATCAATTACCTCGTTCATATATAACAGTCAAAAAGTTGTGAATTTAATGAAGAAGTATACCAGAGGTAGGGAGTTGCTAAGACCAGGCATTACGAGATTTGCTACCGAGTTTATTGCCCTAGAGAGTCTCATTCGCTATCAGTCTGAGTTGAAGCGAATGTGTACCACGAATTAGGGGTGGCCGTGGGCCGGGCCTGGGCAGGCCCGGTCGGGCTCGGGCCGGGCTTGAAAAATTAAGTGTTATCCCAAGCCCGCTCGGGCCTAGATCGGGCCTTATTATGTAATCCCAAGCCCGCCCAGATTTGAAAGCTCTTTACCCAGGCCCGCCCGATCGGGCCCTATTATGTTAATTAAAAGATTTTTTTTAAAAATTAAAATACCTATTTTTTTATTTAAAGACAATTTTTTTTAATTAAAAATCTGTTTTAAACTCCATATATTACAAAGTCCATATATAAAGTTTCTCACTTTACATGAAAAGACTTGGTATACGTTTTTATATTTATAGAAGTCCCCCCCCCCCCCACATATATATATATATATATATTTCGGGCCTCGGGCCGGGCCGGGCCTCATCGGGCTTAAGAACTCATGCCCAAGCCCGCCCGAAAAAAAATCGGGCCTATAAAATTTTGCCAAGCCGGCTTTGCGGGCCTATTTACCTTACCCAAGCCCTATTTTTTTATTGGGCGGGTTGGGCGGGCTTGGCGGGCCTCGGGCCTATGACCACCCCTACCACGAATGAATGGCGTGAATTCAACCGTGAGAGGACCCGAAGGAGTGCGGCCACTAAAGTGTCGGATTTAATTCTGGCAGATCGATTCTGGCAAAGGGCTGCCGAAGTTGCCAAGATTATGGAGCCCTTAGTATTGCTTTTGAAGATAGTAGATCAAAATAAAAAGCCTACGCTCTCTATCATTTACGAAGGGGTGGATAAAGCAAAACTAGCAATCCAGGCGAGTGTTAAAAATTGGAAGAAGTATTGGCAGGTGATCGATGGAAGATGGGAGAGACAATTGCACCGACACTTGCATGCCGCGGGATATTTCTTAAATCCGGTGTTTCAATATTCATCCAATTTTTCAAACCATCCTGAAATAAGAGCCGGACTAAAAGAGGTCATCAAAAGACTAGAGCCAGACGTACAAAAACAAGCCTTGGCAATAAATGAGGTATCACATTTGTTTCCATCGAGTTATATTTATTTCATATATGTATTGTTTCTAAATTGATTTGTTTGCCTTTTAGGTTAAACTCTTTACGGATAGGAGAGGGGAGTTTGGCTCAGATCTTACCAAGCAAGCAGTCAAATCTTCTCTTCCAGCTGAGTGGTGGAAAAATTACGGTGATGATGCATCCAATCTTAGGCGCATTGCTATCAAAGTACTGAGTCAAACATGCTCATCTTCGGGTTGTGAGAGGAATTGGAGCACATGGTCTCTCATCCATACAAAACTTCGCAACCGATTGGCAATAAAAAAATTACATAAATTGGTGTATGTGCATTACAATCAGAGACTTAAAGTTAGGAATCTGATGTACATGCGAGAGACCGAAGATTTCTACAATCCAATAGACTTAAATTTAATATTTGAGGAGGATGACATAATGGATGAGTGGACCCGAGAGAATGATGAAGGGGTCTTACCGACCGATGACTTAGACTGGTTGGATGAAGGTATTCAACAAAGCGAAGGGGAAGGACGACGGGGGGGTCACAATCAACCGGCACCGGTCAGTGTTCTTTCCAGTTCTGATGATGATCATGGTGGTGATGATAGTTGGCAAGATATTCCTGGTACTTATGTTAATCATGTAGATGATGACGATGACGACGACGACGACGATGATGATGATGATGATGATCAAGGTGGTGGCAAAGGAGATGTTAGTAAGGGAACAGCGAGTGGTAGCCAACAAAGGAGTGGGGTTGGTGGTAGCCACCAAAGGGGTGGTTCTTACAATACTGGTACACAGCATGATGGTGGTATGACATGGGCACAAGGAGATGAAAACTACTATGCCACGCAAGACACAGATCATGGTTATCGACCGGGAATCAGTGAACAACGAAGGCATTTAGACAATTTAACGAGATTCCCTAGTAGTGACGAGTATTCAAGCGGATATGATCAGCAACGTCTTGATGATCAACTACGGGCAATGGGTTTAATGACAGATCATGCATACCACGGCGGAAGACATAGTATCTCTGGGAGTGGGAGTGACACAAATAATTATGGTCCGGCACAACTTCCAAGATCTACTAGTACTAGTACAGGTGGTTACTATGATCGTTATAGAGACCATTATGGATCTACTAGTAGCGGCACAACATGTGGTGATTATTATGGATATAATCAAGGAATGCAATATGGTGGGTCTTCAACTGATAGTTCTGGGTATAGAGGTTTTGGATATTATCATCACGGTAATCAACCAGGAGATCGTCAACCACAATTTCCAAATTATGGATCATCTAGCCAGTCATCCCAGCCATCTGAGCAGCAATATGGTTCATATTTCTTTCCTTACCCAACTGAAAGAAATTACCCCTATCCAAATCCGTATGATCGATACCGCAACTAGATAGGGAGATGAAAATGATGAAACATTGTAATCATTCCTATTTATCTTCCATACAAACTTTTTATCTAAGCTTATGCGACATTAGATTGTTTTCAATATTATTATTGGTTTACTATGCAATATTGAATCTGACAACTCTGCCGCGGTTCAGTATAACCAGTTCTACAATGCAATGCATATTGAATGATGGGTTTAAATGTACATCGTTGGTCCACTTTGTTAATCTTATTTTTTAAAATTTTCTATATTTTTTTCGGAATTTTTTGCGCTCTCTAAATAGCGTATCTTTGCGTATCGCCCGATACCGCGACCGATACCGCGACCGAGTTGAAAATCGGATGTCCGATACCGAGACCGATACCGAGACTTTGAACCATGTCACCATCCATTAGTTCTCGAGCAAAGATCCATTGGAAGAGAGTAGCTTCAACTCCTAGAAGACAAGCCATGACTGTCCATCTCAGCAGTCCAACTGAGATTAGCTTGTTCAGGCTTCAGATCTTCACCCTAGTTTAGTCCACAACCGAAGAATAATTGGTTGTTTATATAGTTTTTAGAAAAACAATTGCACAGTGAAATCGGCTGAAGCCGTGCACACCCAACATAACAGGGAACCCTAACTGAGAAAAAACCACTGAAAACTGTCTAGGAGGCGTGTCCAATGTCCTCACATTGCAATTTGGGGTATTGTTTGTGTTCAATTTTTAATATCAGCGTATTGTTTCTGATAAGATTCTGTTGGTGAAATTTTTTATGCAATTTGCTGTAGTTACTTGTGAGGCTTGAGCTTTTTTTGTTTTTTCAATTAGAGGAAAGACGTCTTGTTTGAACTGTGTGTGATAGACAATTAAATTATAATGGATCTATGCCAAATTGCAGTTTTTTGTTTTTGCAAAATAATGTACTACTATGGACATAGTGCCACGATAACTCAACAGGAAAAGGCATACATCATTGCTCCAAATCCTAACAATTCTTTTTATTAATTATCTACGCGGAAGGAGTGAGCCATACGAGCTTGTCTGGGTAAACTAAACTAAATACTTTTTATTTGTGTTGATTGAAATTAATGTTGTTTCTTTGCCACTCAGCTGATCTGGTTCTTTTTTTTTTTATGATTATTTGTATGCTGGGGTTCTGTGGTTCTTCGTAATGAACTTTGGGTGTAAAATTTGGGGTATTTTGACTGTACCCACCATGTGGTTATTGTTATTTGACTTGAGCCATTGTTTTGTTTTTCTTTAGACTTTACCCACCATTTTCATTTTTAGCCACGTTTTTTTCCACTTTTTGCGAAGCTTTTTTTCACATTTTGCAACGTTTTTTGTCGCTAAAAGTTAAAATGGTGGGTAAAGTCCAAAGTAAAACAAAACGATGGGTGAAGTCAAACAATGATAACTACACGGTGGAAAAGTCAAAATACCCCTTAAAATTTTGGGGATCTTCTTATTAAGTCCTATTTAAATGGAACATTTTCTAATAGGTCCTATCACAACACTTTTTTCTTAATAGTTCCTATTTGTACATATAGTGAATATTCACTGTATGTTCACAAGTAGAATCTATTGGAACAAAAATCTTTTTTCACGAGACCTCATGGAGCAAAAAAAAAATGTTAGGACCTATTGAACTTCATACTTAGTAAACGGGACTAATTGGTAAAAAACCCAAAAATTTTCACGATTTGCACTATGGATCCATTTTCACTTTGTGCGACACGTGAAATAAGCGCAGTAAAAAATCCTAGAAAGCGGGAATAAAAAGTGAAAATAGAGCCTAAAGTGCGAATAGTAAAAAATTTGGACCTAGAAATACATTATGAAGAACTAATTTACCCTAAAATACAATTAACCCTTTTTTACTATCAGGTTGCTTCGAAATTATCATTATACCATGAAAACGGCAATGCCATTGAGTGACAGAGAGGATGATTCATCGTCAGATGAATCTTCAGCCCTCGATACAGACTCAGATGATATTGACAGGTCAAGTAAGAGCAACAACAAACGGATTAGCATGATCTCTCGCCGATCCTCCAAAGAGAAGATAACTGCTGGTAATTATTTATTCCACCTCCTTCACGTGACCAAATTAATAATGCCAAATTTAGTATTTAAAGTGAAAATTCCAAATTACTATAACAAACTTGATTCTTACATATGTTGACAGGTTTCCTTTTTTTTTTTCTGATTTATTTTTTATATAGAAACATCTTATGTTCCTAGCTTTAGGCTTCTATGGGGATTCAATTTCTATGCTAATATGATCAGATCCACTTTACATGTGATAGTGTGTAAGGTTGCAATGTCCATGTGTCTCTTGTGTTTTCAAGAGGAATAAACCTCTCACTAATACACCAATTCTCAAATGAAGCGATTGCATCAATCCATAGATGACTTGGGGACCACGTAACTTAAATGGTAATGGACCTAATTGACACTACCTGAATCTAGAACATTCCTAGCATGAAACCCATCAGAGCGTGAATGCTTCTATCACACAGAATTCACGTTGTAAATTTTAACTTCTACAACACATATGATCATTAATCAGTGTTATGCTGGACTAAATGAGTTTGTTGGATGAATGAAATGAAACCGCCCATGAATTCTGCTTCTTGCCATTTGCCGACTTGACACTTGCCATGTAATTACAGATATTTAGTTCCAGATCTCTAAGGCTTGGTCAACTTAGTAAAGTCATCGTGTTAAAACTTCTTCCCCACCCCCAATTATTGTTATATGCGTATATGGAAAAACCACAAAAGTAATAAATTGGAATGACTAATTTGGATGCCGAGGTGTGTGTTAGATACACAATCCTAAGGCAGAAATATCGCTCGCACTTTATCGAGTGATGCCTCGAACCTCAGAGATATATGTCCCCATGTCCCCAGGATTCAATAGCATAGTTCATCCAATTGAAGCACTCAATTGAGAACTTTAGAACCATAAGCCCAGAAATTGGAATATGGAAGAGACTGTTTTCGAGAGAGAGAGAGAGAGGGGAAAAATTGAATTACAATATTATCTGCCGAGCTCCTTAAACCATCCACTCTCCACAAAAGGGGGTAACACCTCTCCACCAAACCACTCTCCAACGGCTCTAATAGAATAACAGATTTTAATGTAAATTAAAAAACTTGTTTTAATATTTAATAAAAAACGAATTTAAAAAATTAATTAAAATGAATTTAAAAATTAACTTATTTTTGGACCCAAGTCCCAAGTCTTGATATATAATATAATATTTATATATCTATTTAGGTATAAATGTCTCCAAATCCTCCTAAATGCTCTTATGGGACTTGAACCCATTACCTCAACCAAAGTAACCTCAAAATTTACCACTATGCTAAAGGGGCTTATCGAGAGTATTTCATTCACACCAATATAACCAAACACAACAATTATCACCGAAACTTACGGTTTTTGTTCTTGCGTTGTTTCTTAAAATATATTCTCAGATCTGATTGTATGTAAAATATCAACACCATTCAGGTGAAAAAAAGAATGTGAGTGAATGTCTTCACATCGGGGTTCCAAGGCTAAACTCCCATTTTATGAACGTCCTTCTTTTGTGATGTCCCTTTGATAGACACTGCATGACAATTCTTTTAGCTGCGTATATGCAGGTGATTCTGTAAAGCAGAAGAGCAGAGGTATAGACTTTGAAGCTCTTAGTCGACATGGCTACAAAGGTGGACTCTCTGTCTTGAATGTGCCTCCACCAAAAGTTGAGGAAAAACACGATTGGTCTTGGTCAACGGGAAGAGAAAGAAGTCAAAGTCGTGTGAAAAATGATACGGAGGAAGAAACTTTCGAAGAACGAGAAAGGACCAGAGCCGCACTATCTCAAGGCGAGCAGCTGACAAATGTGCAAACAAAGCAGAAGGAGAAGAACCTTTCCTTCTCACACAAGGAAAAGAGAAAGAGAGATCTTGGTCAGGCCAGCAGGGGTAAGAGTTATGTTGAAGAAGAGAAGAGGCTGTTGAGGGATAGTGGTATTTACTCAGGTTTTGATTCTTGATCTGCCATGTTGTCACCACTTAATTCCCTACTGCCTGTAAAATACAATGCATTAGGTTATTTTGAGATTGGGCCCCATTATTCGTGCTTACCTAGTTTCGTTTTCTTAGCATTTGGCCCCGCAAAGTCAAGTTTGGGGATCAAAGGTTAAAAAATGAGAACTTCATGGGCCAGATTTTAGGGATGCACGTATAAATGGGGGCTAAAGTCAAAATACTAAATAACTATAGAGCTTACTGACATTGATGATGAAGTTGTTTCTTTTGATTTTGTAGTTTACATTTGTTGTGTGGAATACTTAAATACCAACAGTTGTTACTTCAAGACTTGTTTAAAGACAATTTTAAGGTGTCAATCTCTTACCGCACATTTTCTATACAATCATGCTTATGTTAATATTTATCTCTGCTCTGCTCTGCTCGGAGGAAGTGATTTTCAAGTGAACTTCCAACTGGCCCATTTGAGTATCAAGGGGTTATCAACTTAAACATGATTGTAGATACAAGATAACATTTTCTCTATAGTTTTTTGCATTTAAGCCTTTTGTCTCAATGATATTGTAGGAGGGCTATTACGATAAATCTTATTTAAGTAAGGTAATTTGGATTAATAGATATTTAGCCACCGTCTAACCATTAACATGTAGGAACAACGAACCAGCAGCAATTATGAGATGATCAAGCGGAGAAAGATTGGAAATTATTCAGGCTGGTGAGAGTTTCAGGACTAGGTTTGGGGTTGGGGGAGTTTACTTGAGCTTTATTGAGTAAACTCATAGGGACTTTCCAGGAAATGGATTGGAGGAAAGGAAGTAAGGCATCTCTAAGTTTAGTCTTGACCATTTCAAGTAAAATGAAAATAGCACCAAGGTGGGTCGAATAATCTCTTCATGGTTGTTCGAACAACCTCATCAACATTCACCATACATATAATATAGGGGCATTATTGTGGGCTAGTCCCATTTATTGGCTTAAAGATGCTATGCATCAATCATTTTTCATTGTACCTCTCATTCATATTCATTTTAAATTCGCTTACTCTCTCTAAAAGCAAACACAAACATACCTCTCCCTCTCTCTCTCTCTCCCCATCGGAGAGTTGCTGGAACAGTCCGTCGGAGGCTCGCCGGACATCCTCGTTGGTGTGTCTCTCCCTGTATTTCTCACTTTCTTTCCTTGTTTCTCTCTATTCATGTATTTCTATCCTTTTCTAGTCTGCGCCAGTGGCACCATCGTCGGAGTCGGAGAATAAGGTTTTTCATCGGAAAAATAGTTTTTTTTTTTTTATAGAGATAGATAATTTATCTGTTTCGTTTTTTTGTCAAAAAATATCGAATATGGGTGGTGTTTGATAGATCTTGATGAGTATATTTCAAATATATAAATTTTGAGAATTTTGAATTTGTAAATTTGAAGTTATGGACTTTTGAGATTTGATAATTTTCTTGCAAAAAACGAGGTAGTTGTCAAAGATATTTTTGGGTTATATGGATCATTTCAGTGCGTTGAGTTGACAAATAGAACATTTGACACCATTAATTAAGTCAAACGAATTCTTTCATCATTGAACAACAATTACCTCTATGATATATGTGTTTTCAAAATTGACATCTTGTAAGATTTTTGAAACATCACATCAGTTTGTATTGATTGAATTCTGACGTGTCACATCGCATATGTAACTTGGACCGATGGTAGGCAACACTTTGCTCATGGTACACCTACTATTGTTCTCTATCGTCACCTACTCAGAGTACATCTATTATTGTCTTTTGTCGCCAACTCTGACACAAAGCGACTAATATATTAACATTTCCATTTCATTAAAAAAATGTTAGACAATTTGGGTGCTTGAGAGGCCTAACTGTTATCTAGGAATGACAATTTAACTCGACTCTTTAGGTTCCGTCCCTAATGGGGTGGGCTAAGAACCCGTTTAAAATAAACGAAACGGATATGGGTTTAAAAAAAAACGTTAACTAAACGGGACGGGTTTAGGTTTACTATATATAAACATAATTCGTCCAACCTCTCCCTACTTATTTCTTATATTTACATAAATACCATTATTTGATATATTATTTACACCAAAACCTTAGATATATAAGTTATGTATGTGGTATGCGGGTTATACATACGAGTTTTAACCCGCCTGGAGCAGGTTTTTGACTCGTGTAATGGAAACGGGCGGGGCGGGTTTAAGAGGTTTACACTTAATCGGGTTCGGGACGGGTTAAACTAAACTTACCATGAGTCGTGGGGCGAGGCGGGGCGGATTCGGGTTTTGGGAAACCCCCCCTACTATCATCTAATGCTTGCTTAGGTTGCTTTATTTTATAGCACTATATTATAAGGCATTCACTAGGTTTAACATAAAATAACTAACTCACGAGAATCATTGATTGAGGGTTATTAGCATCAATTGCCTTTATTCATCACTGTTCTTGAAGAACACAAGCACTAGATTGCTATTGCATTAAAAAATGTTAGATAATTTAGGTGCTTGAGAGGCCTAGCTGTCATCTAAGGATGACAATTTAACTCGACTCGTTAGGTTTTCATCCCTAATGGGGTGGGCTAAGAACCTGTTTAAAATAAATGAGACGGATATGAGTTTAAAAAAAACGTTAATTAAACGGGGCGGGTTCGGATTTACTATATATAAGAATTATTTGTCCAACCTCTCCCTGTTTATTTCTTATATTTACTTAAATACCCTTATTTGATATATTATTTACACAAAAACCTTATATATATTAGTTACGTATGCGGTATGCAGGTTTAACATGCGAGTTTTAACCCGCTCGGAGCGAGTTTTTGACTCGTGTAATGTAAACGAGGCGGGGCGGGGTGGGTTTAAGGGGTTTACACTTAATCGGGTTCGGGACGGGTTAAACTAAACTTGTCATGGGTCGCGGGGCGGATTTGGATTTTGGCAAACTTGGCCCGTTGCCATCCCTACTATCATCTAATGCTTGCTTAGGTTGCTTTATTTTATAGCACTATATTATAAGGCATTCACTAGGTTTAACATACAATAACTAACTCGCGAGAATCATTGATTGAGGGTTATTAGCATTAATTGCCTTTATTCATCACTATTCTTAAAGAACATAAGCATTAGATTATTATTGCATTAAAAATGTTAGACAATTTAGGTGCTTGAGAGGCCTAACTGTCATCTAGGATGACAATATAACTCGACTCGTCAGGTTTTCGTCCCTAATGGAGTGGGCTAAGAACCCGTTTAAAATAAACGAGATATATATGTGTTTTAAAAAAATGTTAACGGGTTCGGGTTTACTATATATAAGCATAATTCGTCCAACCTCTCCCTGTTTATTTCTTATATTTACTTAAATACCCTTATTTGATATATTATTTACACCATAACCTTATATATACAAGTTATGTATGCGGTATGCGGGTTTAACATGCGAGTTTTAACCCGCCCGAGTAGGTTTTTAACTCGCGCAATGTAAACGAGGTGGGGCGGGGCGGGTTTAAGGGGTTTACACTTAATCGGGTTCGGGAAGGATTAAACTAAACTTGTCACGGGTCGCGGGGCGGATTCGGATTTTGACAAACCAGACCCGTTTCCATCCCTACTATCATCTAATGCTTGCTTAGGTTGCTTTATTTTATAGCACTATATTATAAGGCATTCACTAACTTCAACATTAAACAACTAACTCGCGAGAATCATTGATTGAGGGTTATTAGCATTAATTGCCTTTATTCATCACTGTTCTTGAAGAACACAAGCATTTTGATCCACACAAAAGTGTTTATTATATTAATGTATCGTTATTCTAGATTGCACGTACATTGATCACATACAAAAGGTGATACATTTGCCATCCCATTGTACTTGAAGTACTTGCTCTCTCTCCCAATCGGTTCGGCTCACTCGAAGTCCCTTGTTGTTACAAATAGTTTCTTTTTTTACCTCTATTGCAATATTATTGTTGTATGATTATTATCATCGTCTATTAATAGAGGGTTATATCTCAAGCCTTATCATTAAACACCATAGTGAACATTACTCTTACATATATATTATCTTTTGTCTCAAATTAAGAACCATTGTTTATTTAAATATAAATTTCAATATAATTAATGGTCAAGATTAATACCTACTTAGAAATTTGAAATATTGTTATTGTGTTATCTTTAGTTTTTTGGCCTATAATAAGGCATTTGGCCAACCATTGTAATCAATTAATTTTTTTTGTGATAATTTATTCTAATTTGTGATTGCTCTTATGTGTTATATGCCGTGTTAGCATCATTTAACTTAAGGGCATCAAATGAATCGATAAAGAAGCAACCCAAGAGAATTCAAACAGTTAGAAACAAAATAAAAGTAAAAGATCACCTTGACACATAATTTGGCCAACACTAAAACTTACTGTGTTTTAAACACATGATTACAAAATGACAACATAATGATTCATTAAGACGAGTATTTAATACTAAAACTAAGTTTGGATCTTGAAAATCGTAAGAGAAAAATGTGAATGAAAAGAAAAAAATATGCTACAAGTTATTGTATAGTATTATAAATAATAGATTTTTTTTTTCTCTTTTACATATCCCTTCATACTTTTTAAGATGCTGTATATAAGTGACCTACGCATCTCTCATGGTAGTCTCTTGATAAAATGCCATATATATATATATATATATATATATATATATATATATATATATATATATATATATATATATATATATACGTAACTTTCACCATTTCATGTCTTATTAGACTTGGCTTCCCATTTTGATATAACATCCAATTTTTTTAATTGTCATGTTTTTGTTTAAAATCCTTATTGAATAATTAGACATAACCCCTATCAATTTTCATGACCTAAGCACCCTTTGTCAAGAGTTAGTTACAGTTCTGTTAATAGGTATTTATTAGTTGTTATATTTCTGTTGGCCCAACAACTGTTTGTTAGAATTTCTGTTAGAGATTGTCTTGTATTTAAACAATTGTACTACATCACTTTTATTCAATGAAGCTTTACATATGATCCTCTCCATTTTTGTTCTCTCTCTCTCAATATTCACATGGTATCAGAGCTTTAGGTATCATAACAGAAAATATGGCTTCATCTTCTATAGAAAATTCTTCGTTGTTAACTTCATGATTTACTCCGGTGATCTTCACACATTCGTTGTCTATCAAACTTAATGATAACGACTACTTGCTATGGCAGCAACAAGCCAATGCAGCCATTCGTGGTCACAAACTTCAAAGATTCATCGACAAAGGGGCTATCCCTCCATTGAAGTTCTTAAATGAGGCTGATGAAGTACAAGGAAAAATCACTCAGAATTTTCTTGATTGGGATCAGTAGGATCAACTTCTAATTTCTTGGTTGCTTTCATCAATGATGGAGTCCATGTTAACCAGAATGGTAGGCCGTGAAACTTCTGCACATGTGTGGCATACTTTAAAAACTTACTTTGCTTCTCAAACCACAACAAAGATCTCATAGTTTAAAACTCGTTTACATAATATAGAGAAAGGAGACTCAACAATCAATGAATATTTGTTGAAAATTAAATCAACAATTGATCAATTAGCTTTTGTTAGTCATTCTCTTACAACTAGAAATCATATTGATGCAATTTTTGAAGGTCTTCCTTCTGTATACGACACATTTATAGTTTTTGTATCCTCACGTCTTGATGATTACTCTTGTAGCTGAGATTGAATCCTTACTTCTTGCTCAAGAAAGTCAAATTGAAAAACATCTCAAAGATCTAGATTCTGGTATATCTAATGTTGTTAATATGGTTACTTATTCTCAACTACCAAAGAAGAAATTTCATCCTAATTTTCAAAATGGACCAAGGCAGTTTCAACCTAATTTCTTTGGTCAAAGCTATTTCTGTGGGTCTAATTTCAATGGACCTGGCCAACAGAATTTTGGCATGGGATTCAATAGTGGTAGAGGCTTCAATGGAAGGGGTAGACCTAAGTGGAACAACAATAGGTTCCAATGTCAATTGTGTGGTAAGATAGGCCATGTTGCATTCAAGTGTTACAACAGGTTTAATCATGCCTTTCTTAGCCCATCAACTTAAGTTTCTTCATCTGGATTCAATACTACCCCTAACATGTCTGCACAAATGGCAACTATGTTTGCTTCTCCAGAAATATTAACAGATAGCAGTTGGTATCTAGATTCTCGTGCTACAAA
Source organism: Sambucus nigra (assembly GCA_949130495.1). NCBI lineage: Eukaryota > Viridiplantae > Streptophyta > Magnoliopsida > Dipsacales > Adoxaceae > Sambucus > Sambucus nigra. The sequence continues at coordinate 142,729,222 of OX422218.1, forward strand.
TCATTGCACACCAAATGTCAATATTCTCATGAATAAGGAAGATTATCAAGGTCAATAGAGGGTCCCCCATTGGTGATGGAACAGGACTACAAATCCAACATGTTGGTCAGTCTACTTTTCCCTCGCAGTTTAATTCAAAATCCCTTTCTTTAAACCAACTTTTACATGTTCCTTTCATCACTAAAAATCTTATCAGTGTTTCCAAGTTTTATAAAGACAATAATGTTTTCTTTGAATTTCACCCTAATCTTTGTTTTGTCAAAGATCATGTCACCAAGGTTATCCTCATGATAGGATAACTTGAAAATGGGTTATATGTATTTGATGCATCCTATTTGTCATTCCAGAAGTCTTCCAAGTCTTACATCACTCCAAACTTGTCTTCTTCAACCGCTGTTAATGTTGCTAGCACTCTTCATAGTTCATCACAATCTTTCAATGTAAATTTCAATTCAATAACTCGTTTGTGGCATGAAAGATTAGGCCATCCCAATGGCAAGATTGTTCAACATGTGCTCAACCCGTGTAAAAATTCTCACAGTAATAATAAATAATTTCCTAATTTTTGTAATACTTATTGTTTAGGCAAAATTCATAAATCCTTTTACTAGATCAAACATTCGATCACCACTCCTCTAGAGTTAATCTACTCTGATTAATGGGGACCCTCGCCTGCCATGTCCTCTCATGGATATGGTTACTATGTACATTTTATAGATGCATATTCAAGATTCAGATGGGTATATCTTCTCAAAAACAAATCTGACACTCTCAGTTTTTCTTAAATTCAAAGAACAACTTGAACTTCAACTTGGGTGTTCTATTAAGGCTATTCAAACAGACTGGGGTGGAGAATATCGTGCTTTCACTGAATTTCTTGAATCCAGTGGCATTGTTCACCATGTCTCCTATCCTCACACACATGAACAAAATGGAACATCAGAACATAAGCACAGACATCTTGTAGAGTCATCTCTAACACTTCTTACTCATGCTTCCATGCCATTAAGGTATTGGGATGAGGCAGTCAGAACAACTTCATATCTCATAAATAGGTTACCATCTTCTGTCATACACAATAAAACTCCTCTTGAAACCCTTTTCAAAGTCAGACCAGATACTCATTATTTCGAGTATTTGGGTGTTCATGTTTTCCAAATTTGAGACCCTACAATCAACACAAGTTGTAGCTAAGATCAGTAGAGTGTACCTTTGTTGGCTATAGCCTTACTCAAAAGGGATTTAAATGTCTAGATACTAATGGAAGAATCTATATATCAAGAGATGTTATTTTTAATGAAAATGCTTTTCCCTTTTCCAAATTACGATCAACTCAATCATGTCCTAGACCCATTTCTTCACATTCCGTTCCTTCTTTAATCCCTTTTGTCCCTATCACCCAAACACCAATTATGTTTCTTCTCCTTTCATTCCTCATGTCCCTATCACTCAAGCTCAAGCACCAAATTCTTTAAATGAAAATGAGAATCATCTTTCCACTGAGCAACCATCTAGTTCATCTTCAAGTTCTATTTAGAACCCTGTGATTGACAACACTCACCATATGAATACAAGATCTAAAGATGACATTTATAACCCAAAAGTGTATATGGCTTCTAGAGAACTTGATTCTGTCACAGATGCTCCTTAACAACCTCATTGGAAAAGCGCAATGACTGATGAGTATTTAGCCTTACTTAGAAATAATACATGTGGTCACTAGTTCCTCTTCCTGCTGGGAGGAAGGCTATTGGTTACAAATGGATGTTCAAAGTAAAAGAGAATCCTTATGGTAGTTTACCTAAAAACAAAGCTCATTTGGTAGCAAATGGATTTCATCAACTTGTGGGATTTGATTTCAATGAAACCTTCAATCCTATAGTTAAACCAACTACAATCCGTATTGTTCTCACTGTTGCCTTGTCAAGAAAATGGTCCATCAAACAGTTGGATGTTAATAATTCCTTCTTGAATGGTGAGTTTCAAGAAGAAGTCTACATGGTGTAACCTCCTAGTTTTGAAGATGAAAAGTCCCCTAATCTGGTATGCAGGTTACACAAGGCACTATTTGGACTAAAACAAGCCCCAAGAGATTGGTTTGAGAAGCTTAGACATGCTCATGTTACTCTTGGTTTCACATCAGCCAAATCAGACCAGTCTCTCTTTGTGAGACACAGTTATAAGCATACTACTTTTATCCTTATCTATGTTGATGACATTCTAGTGACTGGGAGCAATGATGCAGTTGTTTCCACTCTAATCAAACCGTTAAACTCTAACTTTTCTCTGAAGAAACTCGGGAAAATGAACTATTTCCTTGGTATTCAGGTGGAACACACTTCAGAAGGCCTGTTAGTGACACAAACCAAGTACTTGTTTGACCTTCTATGCAAGGCCAAATTACAGTATGCTAATGGTCTGCCAATCCCCATGTCGAGTGGAGAGAAGCTATCTGCAACAAGAAGTGATTCTATAAAAAATATTCAGATGTATAGAAGTTTAGTTGGTGGTTTACAATATGCAAAAATAACCAGGCCAAAAATAGCGTACTCAGTTAATAGAATGTACCAATTTATGCAGAATCCACTAGCTTCTCACTAGAAAATCGTTAAAAGAATATTGAGATACCTGAAGGGGACACTCAATCATGGTTTACATTTGAGCAATTCAGCTCAACTTGATATTACAGGGTTTTGTGATGCAGATTGGGCTTTTGATCCAGATGATAGAAGATCCACAACAGGTTATTGTCTCTATCTTGGTCCTAATTTAGTGTCTTGGAACTCAAAGAAACAAAGCACAATTTCTCGCGGTAGTACTGAAGCAGAGTAGATGAGTTTGGCAACTTTAACAGCAGAGGTTACTTGGGTTCAATCTCTACTTTCTGAACTTAAGGTACCTCAAATTAGGCCTCCTATTATGTGGTGTGGCAACCAAAGAACTGTCTTAAAGTCTTCCAATCCAGTGCTACATGCTAGAACCAAGTATATAGAGCTGGACATATATTTTGTAAGAGAAAAAATAATGCAAAAGCAAATTGAAGTCAGACATGTTCCCTCATTTGATCAGGCAACAAACATTTTAACGAAGGCAATCACTAGTTCTAGATTTCTTTTGTTAAGAGACAAACTTAGAGTAGAACAATCATCTACTCTAAGTTTGAGGGGAGCTGTCAAGAGTTATTTACCGTTCTGTTAATAGGTAGTTATTAGTTGTTATATTTCTGTTGGCCCAACAGCTGTTTGTTAGAATGTCTGTTAGAGATTGTCTTGTATTTAAATAATTGTACTACATCACTTTTATTCAATGAAGTTTTACATATAATTCTCTCCATTTTTCTCTCTCTCTCTCTCAATATTCACAATATTTAAACTAAAAACCATGCTACCAAACACTCTTAAACTCACCAACGTTCTTAATTGTCAAACACTCGTTATCACTTCCCACCTCACTCCCATCCTCTCCATTGTCACAACTGACATCTTTTTGTAAACACATCATTGCCACACTAAAGAAACTTTAATCACCCATCCAAATCGATTTAATTTCCACATGAATAACCCCGTAATCGAATTCACCCCCCAAGTCAATTTGATTTCCACAAGGATAAACCCTAAAATGAATTCAATTCCAAAGCGATTTGATTTCCATAAGAATAAATCCTATATCAATTTCAATCTAAAATCTATTTGTATAGTTGATATTTATCGTCCTTTTGAGTAAGGGATTTTGGTGTGATTGGTAATGTTAAGACGTAGCATTAGCTACAGATATTCCGTGGACGGGTATGTAATCTGAGAATTTTTTGTGGCAACTTCGAACATCGTAATAGTGCATCTTCCATAAACATGCTCAAGATATTGATCGTTAAGATTTGATTATAAAAGAATGTGCTGGGAAAACCATATATAATATACCAAGTTTACTTGCTGGCACAAACCTATTTTAATAAAATATTTAAAAAATTATTTTTGAGTTGAATTTTTTTATATAATATTTAAACATTTCAAGGGACCAAAAAAAAAAAAAATCATCTAAAAATAACTTTTTCTGCTATTTTTAAAAAATCGGTCAAACTTTCACACTTTTCAAAAGTTATGAAAGTTTGAGCAATTTTTTAAAAATAGCAAAACAAGTTATTTTTAGCTGATTTGTTTTGTATGGGTCCCTTGAAATGTTTAAATACCACATGAAAAAATTCAACTCAAAAATATTTTTTTTACTATTAAAAAAAAATCGGTATGTAAACTTGGTATGTATGAGAGTCTGACTCTCTGTCTCGAGAGAAATAATTTTGCGAAACAAAGGTTTGAAGTCATAATAATAACCCAGGTTGTACTCATTAGAGAGAGTAATTTAGCGGGGTAGTGTTACAATTGTTGATAAACGATATATATATATATATATATATATATAGATGAGCGAAGGGTGGTTGGAGATGTCCCTCCTTATCTTTTCTTTTTCTCTATCATGTGCATTTGGTTTCTTTTGAATGGAGGAAATACGCCAATGGGTTAGATACGATAAAGGGTTGGCCCCCACTCAGTGGGTCGGGTTCTTGGTCATGTTAAGGGGGGTATTTTATTAAATAAAAAAGACATCTGGGGTCTATTGATTACACAATTTTTGACAGTGTTGGTGTTCAATTTAAAAATGGGGGTATGTGAAAGAGCAAAGTGGAGTATGTCTAATATGGCATTGAAATGTAAGGGTTATGATAAATAAATCCAAAAATATATTATGATCTTGCTGTACCAAAAGAATGAACACCTCCACGTTCATTTAAAACACTCCTCATGATATAGCCCCAATTGTTTTTAAAACGTGAGACTTGTTAAAAACTCATTATTTAATAATTAGACTTAAATCCTACCAATTTTTATGATCGAAATACCCTTACATTAAAACTAAATAGCAGGCTATCAAACACCCTCAAACTCACTAACCTATTCCACTTTCAAAACACTTGTTCTCTCTTCCCACCTTACTCATATCCTTTACCGCTACAGCGTACAACCATAGCAAACATATCATTGCCACACAAAGAAAACACAAATCACCCATCCAAATAGATTTGGTTTCCATGTGAATAAATTCTTAATCGAATTCAGCCACAAATCAATTTGATTTTCCATATTTGAATTCCACCTCAAATCAATTTGATTTCCACAAGATTAATCGTTAATCGTTTCAGTACTAAATAGTGTAACACCTCGTATTTTTGGAGCATTTATTATTTAAATAATTCGGATAATTTTAAACTACAAGTGTGTCATAATTTAATTGAATTAATTATTATGTGTTGATTAAAATATTAATCGGGAGAGTTAATGGTTAATATTTATGAAATATAATTACTAAGTGAATAGTGAGTGATTAATTTTACGTCCTAACGAGTGATAGTGACGTGGCAGTATTTTTTCTCAACCGGGAGTCGATATAGACTATTTGGGGATGAGATAGGAATTTGTTGTATAGTGACTCATATGGAGATTTCGAGGTCACGGTTGATTCCGTATGGGTCGAAATAGTCGAAAGAGTGTATCTGGGGGTAGTAATTGGGTCCCGGACCCTTTTTAGACATAACCGGGCCCACACGGGGTGTTCGGGTCATTTGGGCTTGACCCACTAGCCTAATTTCGGAATTAGGAGCAGTTAACCTAAGTCTAAATAATTGGGGCAACAACTATTCATAATTCAAAACCCTAGAAAGTGAGAGAAGGGAGAAGGAAGAAAAATAAAAGGCTTTAGAGACCAAATTCAAAGGGGATTCAGGCATGCTTCGTCAGATTCATCATCTTCTACGTGGAAACAGACTCTACGAATCCTATAAGGCAAATGGTTAAAATTGATTTCAATTTAAATTGTAGTATTTCGATTCATATCATAATGGGTGTAAACTAAAATCCGTTTTTGGGTGGCTTATCGTATGAAAATGGGTTTTTATGATTTAAATGCAAATTAGTAGATTAAACATGAAATTGATGATGAAATATCATGTAGGACTGTTAGAGTTGAAATCCTATTTGAAATCCATAATTAGATGTTTTGATTTGGTGATGGTGAGATCGAATTTAGGAAGAGAATTGGACAAAAGAGAGAAAAACCCAATTCGTTGATTATCGAATCAATGTGAGATTTATCAATGTTAACTGATGAATTGTGAGGATTACAAATGGTGGAGAACATATATTAATCGTTAGTAATGTTTTGGTGAAGAATTGAGTTAGAACAGCAAGCTTTAAAATTAACAATGGTGGATTTTGTAACAGAGTAAGCGAAGAAGACGATTTTGTTCACGTCGAATCGATTCAGAATAAGGCCGAATCGATTCAGCTGCCCAGATTTTGGTAATTTTTTTGCGTTTATGCCCTAAATTCACGATTAATTGTTGGGAAAACTTTTGTGTTGTTTTTAAAATATGAGGAGGGACATATTTAAATTTTAGTAAGCTACAGTAAAGAAGTAGTGTAGCCAATTTGAGAGAAATTGAAGGCTAGGGATTTTTGGACATATTATGAAATTGAGAGAATTTCGGATATAGGGATGGGATTTTGGGTAGAGTGAATAAACCCAAATTGTGAATCAGTATGATAAAGATAAATTACACTTGGGAAGATAGACTCGGTTATTATAGGCTAGTGCTTGGAGAGTTAGGCACGGTGTTGATGCAAAAAATTAGACTAGACCTACTTAATTGATCACAGATAAAATAAGTAAAACAAACAAGACACAAGGAATTTTAAAGTGGTTCGGCTCAATGGAATAACCTACGTCCACTGTTACGTATTGATTGCCTCGAGTTATTTTTTTTGGTCCCTTATAATGAGGGTTATACAATGTATTTATAACCCAAGAGGGGTCTTGATAGTTGTCATGTGAAAGGATGGAATGTCTTCATTCGTTAGGCATTTACATCAATACGTAATGAGAATTAAACATATGAATGTTGTCGCTTCATTGGCAATACAGGCTGTAAGATTGCTGTCGCTTTGTTGGCAATACAAGCTGTTGGTCGAGCTTCCTTGCTCGTCGGGCTTTTGTATCAGGATGACTTGGACTTGTGCCACATTAGAGGATGACACGTGGTGGCTTGTAATTGGTCCACGTAGGGTAGTAAATTTTGGTATCAACAGAAGCCCCCAATGTTTCATACTTGGAGTTGATGCGAAAGTGTGGAATATTATGCTTCAACAGTAGTTCAGGCTGCAGACCTTCCAGACTTGTTAAATTTATCCACTTAATTGTCAGTTTTTGAGCGCGAATGACAATTTCGTAAATATTTCAAATTTTAGCGAATATTTTTGGGGTATCTTCGTCTTTTCCTTTGTTAGCCGCCATAAATCCAATCGTCGTTCTCTTTAATCATTACTTTCCCAATTTTCGATGCGTCTTATAAAAAGGGAGGTAAAACTTCGATCATCTTTTACCTCTCACTTCTAATTCTACTGTTGTGTTCTTTAAACTTTCGTGCGATCATTTTTTTTTCTGTCTTCAGTTCTGCTGAATCCTTAAGCTTTTGTAAGAATTTTTCTTCTCTTCTTCTTTGTTTTCTTCATCATGGTTTATTCTATCGAGTCACTTGATAAGTTCATAATCGACTTTAATATTCCACCTTGGGTTGTATTAGAACATCCCACTTTTCCATCTGTTTTTTTCTCTCTTGCTGAGGGCCATTGGTTCCCTTCCATCTTTATTGCTGAATGTGGGTTCACATTTCCTCCCAATCCCTTGTGTATGGAGTTTTGTCAATATTTTGACATTGTTCCTGCAAGAGTGGCTCCTAACACATGGAGAGTAGTAAATGGAGTATATCGGTTAAATAAAATCTATGGAACCCATCTAGGGATTCCAGAAATAATGTTTTGTTATAAATGGGTAACTAGCGATACCACTTTTTATTTAAAAAATAGGACAGTTAGTAAAGCTTTAGTAGTTAATATCCCTGATTCTAATAGGGATTATTTTGATCATGGGGTAGTTGTAAAAAATTGGCACCGCGCCCCTTTAGTTGGAGGTGCTAAATATCAAGGACCTAAATGTTCGCTATTTGGCAACGTAATAGATTGTTTTATATTTTAGTAATTTTCCCCTGTTCATATTTGATAAAATGTCATACTGACTGTTGCTTTATAAATTGAATTACAGTTGACCAGAAAAGAAAGTCCCCCAAAGAGAGAGAAGTAAACTTGAAATAATTGAAGTTTATCTGGGGACTTCACAAAGTAGTTGCTGAGGAGCACGTTAGGTCCGCCTCCTATCTGCTTTAATACAGAAACACTGTTTCTTCCTTTATTGCCAGACCTGCTATCTGTCCTGTTCTAGTAATTGATCTTGATCAAGAGGTTGCTGTTGATTCTGACACTCCTCTACTTGAAATCATTGTAAGGACATAAATTTCCAATTGAGTCCCTGTTTTATTTTGACTTAATTCCGTGAACAAAACTGTGTTTGTAAATATGTCATAGGGAGAATTTTATTTTGTCACGATCCCACTTGGTCTATGACGTACTGAGAAAATTGAAGACGTTACGGCAAAGCTTCAAAGATTTAATCATGCCGATGTTTATTTGGTGCAAGTTTACTCGTCTTCAAAGTTAATTTCATTCCGAGATCACTCAGGTATGAATGCGTATAATTAATGGTGCTCGGAATTATTTTATAAAAGATAAGGATGTAATTTTTTATAAAGAAAAATATTTTCAAATGTTTTAAAAGTGTTTTAAAGGTTTAAACTTCGTTTTATGATGATAAGCTCGAAATAGAGTTGGACTAAATTGAATCTCTTTGTTAAGAGACGTTTTTATCAGAAAGTCAAACTTTCGCGAGGTCGCTCGAACGACATTGGATCTCGTTCGAACGAGATACAATGTCGCTCGAACGACATGCTTAAGTCGTTCGAACGACACATTTTTCGAGGCGACGTTTAAATCCTATTTAAACAGTGTTTGCATCATATTTTCGTAAGTGTGCTTTCTGGAAAAAGTTTTACGAACCAGAACCAGAACCTTGTTTGCACATGTTTTCTAAGGTTTAAAAGTCTTAAACACATCCTTAGAGTTTAAAAAGATCCGAGTTATCATTCTTATATGTTTATGTGATCTTGCTGCACCAAAGTTGTTTGTTCTACACATTGAACACAAAGGGTTTTGCGGTGAAGAAGCGACGGACATCGTGTTCGACATCGTAGACGTATCAAAGCCATATCGGAGGACACCGAGACATACGTGGACGCGTGTGTTGTGGACAGAGATCGTAGAAGACGGAATTTCTGCATGGGCACTATTAAAGAACGGTTGAAGATCAGAAGGAGCGTCAAGACCCGTGGGGATCGAGTCTTAGTTTAAGGCTAATCTGTCCACAACACACGCGTAAAGATCAGAAGGAGCGTCAAGACCCGTGGGGATCGAGTCTTAGTTTAAGGCTAATCTGTTTTTGTAAAACCATTGTTCATAGTGATTGTTTGGCTTGGGCCGTCCGAGGTTGTTTTTCCGTTTTGGGTTTTTTCCTCGTACATTCGGCGTTGTGAGTATTCTTTACTTTACTTTACTTGCTTTAATCACTAGATGCATGTTTAGGATTAATCAAGATACAATTGGTTTAAAGTGAGAATTGGGATTTCACAACTTGGTTTGGTGCATAATTAAAAGTTGGATTTTTTTTGAAAAATTGGTTTTGTTAAAAACACACAGATTGGGCACTCCTCAATCATGAAGAAGAGAAAGTTTCCTGACCTTCTCAGTGGTAGCACTTCTGGCTCCCAAGCACTTGTCGAAGGAGCCGAGAAGAAAACTGGGGATGTTATGAAGCTCCTAGTTCCCAAGGACCCAACCCCTAAAGTCCCACCCCCCAAAGATGCAGCTCCCAAAGATGCTGAAGTTCCTTTGAGGAGACTTAGGAGAGGGCTTGCAGAGAAGCAGGTCAACCAGGTGACTGATCAACTGTCCTTGGTTGAATTACCCTCTTCTGATGTTGTTCCTCCAACAACTATTACTCCTGGTTTGGCTAGGAAGTTGATCAAATCTGGTAATCTTGCAGACCACAGGGGGTGGATGCTATGCTCCCTCGAACGAGGGTTTCTGAATTAGCTGCTCAGAGCCTTGCATCAGTAAGTAGTTTCCATTTTCTTGGTTTAGTTGTCTTTTATATTTCTCATATACTCATCTTGGTCTTCATCTATTGCAGTTCTTGGTACACTTTAATAATATGCTAGAGAAGGATGATGCAATTAGGACCTCTTCTTCTTCGAATGATGTGGAGGAAGCCCTAGCTGTCTTGAAGAAGTCTCTGCTCGAATCTCAGTAACCCCTGGAGACTGAAAAGAGTACTTAGGAGGATAAACTGAAGACGGCTGAAATTACCCGTCAAACATCTGATGAAAATACCCTTGAAGCTGAGCACAGGGCAAAGCAAGCTGAGTGCAAGGCTAAGGAAGTTGAGCTTATGGAAGAGGAGGCGAAGCGCAGGGCAGAGGAAGCTGAGCGCAGGGCAAAGGCTGCTGAAGAGCTTGTATCCTCTGCCAAATCCAAGAGAAAGTTTGCTGTGAAGGCCTCCTTCAGTGCTGGTTGGGACAAAGGCTAAAAAAAATCCATTTCTGCTGCCTTTGCTTAGATTGAGTATGCAAAACAAAAATGGTTCAGAGATGGTTGGGTTGCAGCCCTTCAGGCGTTGAATACATCTAAAGACTCTGAACTTTTACAGATATATATTCATGGTCCTCCTCCAGCCATTGAATATGAGGTTGAGGATGAGGCTGGTTCTGGAGAATCTTCCCTAGTGGTTGAATTTGCTGCAGACCAACGTAAAATTTCTGAATCTTCTCTTCCTCCATCCGAGCAAACCGAGTAACTCCAGCTTGCAACCCCTTCTTCTGAGCAGTACAAGAAGGTTGAGAATGATAGGGAAAAGGTGTAAAGTTGTTCGGAATTTCTTTTTTTTCTTTTGTTGTTTCTTTTTTCTTTATTTTAATTATACTTGAACTCTTTTTTATCAATAAAAGGACCTTATGTTCCTTTTTTTCTCTTGTTGATTATACATGTTCTCCATTCTTGTTGTTGATTGGTGGTTATTTTCTTCTTACTAATTTATAACGAAGATGGAACAACTGTCTTCTAATGATACCGAGCTACTAAGGACATGCATTTTTCAAAGCAGGTCATACGGACTTGTCCGGAGAAGAAATTGTTCAGTTACTTAGTGATGATGTATCAGAGCAGGCTAAAGAAGCCTAAAAGTATTTGAAGTACTTACTTGATCGGGCGGTAGCAAATAATGTTGCCTACTATGAGATGATAGAATAACTTTAAGAACAGTATAAAGAGTCCACCACGATGTTGCACCAGAGATATTAGCAGAAATATCAAAGCTTAAGCGTAGGTCGGGGTTTTGCTAAATTTGTCTCTGTTTATAATAAAAAGGAAGATTTACTTAAGCTTGAAGTTGAAGAAACTAGGACTGTTGCCAAGCTCCTGGAAGAGGATAATAATATCTTGAGAAATGAAGTGAATCTTTTGAAGTCTGCATCTGGAGCTGTTGTTGCTATTACTAATGAGGGTTATTCCTTTTTAGAAGCTGAAAATGCAACATTAAGAGATAAGTTGGAAGCTTTAAAAAAGATTAAGCCTGCCTCTTCCTCCCGAGCAAGAAGTAAGCCTGGCCGAGGAACCACAAATGAAATTAGGACCCAACAGGCGCTTGCCAATCAAGCTGCATAATTAAAAGCAAAAGATCGAGCTATTCCTGAGATGTCCAAGAAGTTGCAGACCTTATCTGAACAATTATCCACTTAATCTTCCCAGTTAGAGGTTAAGGATGGAGTATTGAAGAAACTGCAGTCCCAGGTTGATAAATTAACCTTTTAATTCCACAAGCAGCCAAGAGAAGGTTGGATAGATCGATGTAATGAAGCTATGGGAAATTTTGACGATAGACTTCAATAGGCCAAGAATGAATCTTATAAATGGGGTTGGATGAATGCTTTAACCGTGATGAAAGTAGATCGGAATGACTTTTCGTGGGATTGGTATGACCCAGGCTTGCTGGAGCTTGACAATCCTCCATTCAAGTTAGATGTTAACTAGATTCCTGTTCATCGTATTCCTCAATGCTTGATTTCAAAACACTTAGGAGATTACGAGCTACATGATGAATTAGAGATCGTCCGACCTCCTCATCTGCTTGATCGTCCTAGTAGCAGCAATGCCAAGATTCTTCAGAACTTTAACTTCCTCAACTCCCCTTTTACTTTGGATGATCCTCCAGCTGGCATGTATCCTGTTTCTAAGGCCGAAGGAAAACGTCCTGTAGAGTAAGGCTTTGTATTTTGTTTCTGCATGTTATTTGTTCTGCATGTTTAAGCAACAATACGTAATCATTTGATTTAATGACAAGTTTATTTTATGAACGTATCAACTTTTAGTTAATCTCTGCATATATGAATGTCTTCTTAGTCTTTGACTATGAATGGACAAAATTTTAGTTAATCTTTAGTTCTTCACCGGTTTCATTGATATCCTTAGGTTGATCCTAGGTATTATATCAATTACCAATGCATTACCATGGTTCTACTAATGTACCCAAAATTTTTAGGTAATTGCATTAGTTACCTCGGTTCCCAAGCGTGAGTGGAACATATGTCCATCTTTTAGCCTAGTTTAGATGAAAATTATTCATCCGGGTCTTCGTGAACCATGCATTTGGGACTTACCATTTTGCCTTGCGTAGTTTTCTATATGTTTGACAACCAACTTTGTTGGTGCCTTTATTGATATCGACCAACTTTGTTGGTGGCCTTTATTGATACCGACCAACTTTGTTGGTGCCTTTGTTGCTGCCGACCAAATTTGTTGGTATTTGTGGGTTATCGACCAACTTTGTTGGTGCCACTGTTGCAAGAATAATGTAGTGCATAGCACTAGTACTCCGAAAAAAATAATAATTTTGGGGAAATCGCATTCTCATTAATATTGAAATGAACTTAATACAACACGATTACATCAGTGATAGTATTTCCTCAAGTGTTTTGCATTCCATGGGTTCTTAAATTATTCACCCTCCAAAGTCTCAATTCGATATGTGCCTGGTCGGATGAATTCAGTGATATGATAAGGCCCATGCCAATTGGCTTCCCGTTTATTGTTCTTTTGAATCACTTTCTTCAAAATATAATCACCCTCTTTTAAGTTTCTCAGCTTCACCCTTTTGTTGTAGAAACGTGCAGTCCGATGTTGATAGGCTGCATTCCTTAAAGACGCATCTTCACGTACCTCTTCCAACATGTCTAAGGTCAGCCTTCTCATCAAATCACTGACTGGGGTATTTAAGTTAAGAACTCTGTGCGTAGGTAAACCTAGCTTGGCAGTAATTACTGCTTCAGTACTAAACGCTAACATGCAGGGAGTTTTTCCAGTAGCTAAGAGTTGTTCGGTAAGCCCACAAGACAGACTACAGTTCATTGATCCAATTCCCTTTAGCATTTTCAGCCTTTTCTTCAACCCATTCAACAAAGTTCTATTAGTTACCTCTGTTTGGCCATTGCTTTGATGGTGGCCAGGAGCAGAATGGGTTTTCTGGACGTTGGATTGGGCACAATAAGCAAAAAATTCTTCATTGTCAAACTGTGTGCGATGATCAGTGATAAAGGCGTAGGGAAAACTATAACTGCATTTTATATTCTTCCAAATAAACTGATAAACCTTTTCATAGGACATATCGATCAATGGTTCAGCTTGCACCCATTTAGTAAAGTAATCGACAGCTACAACCAGGTATTTGAACCTTCCTCGAGTGGTCGGCAGAGGCTGGAACAAGTCAATTCCCCACATAGTAAAGGGACAAGGGGAAGTAATTGGTGTTAGGAGAGCTTGTGAAGCCTTGTGTATGCTGGAAAACCTCTGGCACTTATCACACTTCTTGGCAAAAGCTGCACAATCTGCTCGCATAGTTGGCCAGTAGTACCCCGCGTGTGGATTCTTAGCAACAACGTTCTTCCTGCTATATGGGCTCTACAGGACCCTTCATGGACTTCTTCAATAAAATCCTTTACTTCAGTTGGATTCACACACCATTGTAGACCAACAGTTAATCCTCTTCTATATAACACACCACCATCTAGCACATACCTTACGATTTTGTATTTCAGCTTCTTAGCTTCAAATAGGTCGGATGGAAGAATCCCTTCTTCAATATATGCTCTTATGGGATCCATCCAAGAAGGCCCCATATCAACTGCAATAAAATTGACCATTAGATCTTCATCAATACTACTGTTAGCAAGAAGCTCAATAGGAATAGTTCTTCATAACTCAGTTCTTATTGCTGAAGCTAGCCGAGCAAGTGCATCTGCTCGGATATTTTCCAATCTTCGAATTCTGATCATTTGAACAGCTAAAAAAGTGGTAATTATCTCCAACGCTTTAGCTAAGTATCTGGACATCAATTCTCCTTTAGCTGCATATATGTTCAACACCTGATTTACCACTAACTGTGAATCACTATATACCATAACTTGCTCGGCATTCAGTGATTTAACTAGATTTAAACCAACAATCACAGCTTCATACTCTGCCTCATTATTGGAGGCTTGAAATTAGAATCGCAGAGCGTACTCTACATTTAGCTCGTCTGGGATTGAGAATGATTCCAGCTCCACATCCAGTTGCACAGGATGACCCATCAACGTACAGACTCCATATGGGGATATTGTTGTCAAACGCTTGGTTTGTCAGAATCCCTTGATGGAAGATTTTATCCTTCACCTCCTCATATTTCTTCTTCATCTCCTGTACTCCGTTGGACGGTTCTGGTTGATCGTTGATAAGCTCTTCAGCAGTTTCCCTCGCTTGGAGTTCGTCGGGTTTATCTCCCGTAGATTTGCTGACTCTTGAGAGTTGCTCGGCCAGAATCCCTTGTTACTCGGGGACCTCTGGGTAAGTGAATTCTGTAATAAAATCAACCACAACTTGACCTTTTAAAGAAGTTCTTGGTTCGTATATAAGGTCATATTCCCCCAACTCCACAACCCAATACATCAATCTCCCAGATTTCTCAGGCTTATGCAAAGCTTGCCTTAGTGGCATGTTAGTGTATACCACTATGATGTGAGATTGAAAATATGGCTTCATCCATCTACTAGCCTCAATTAAGGCTAATGCTAATTTCTCCAGTCTGTGATATCTAACTTTTACTCCTCGAAAAGCTTTGCTAGTGTAGTAAACTGGTTTTTGAACTCCATTCTCTTCCCCGATCAAGGCAGAGCTAACTGCTGATTCAGATACATCCAGATACAAATATATCTTTTCTCCCAACACTGGTTGGGAGAGTAGTGGTGGTGTTCCCAAGTACTTCTTCAATTCCAGGAAGGCTTTTTCACATTCATCGTTCCATTCGAAGGTTTTTTTGAGCACCTTAAAGAATGGAAAAAACTTATCCGTTGCTTGGGACTGCTACACCCCCTGTTAGCCTTTGAACATCCTTTTTACAGGTCGGAGAGTGCATTTCGATCAAAGCTTTAATCTTATCTAAATTAACTTTAATTCCCCTTTGATTTACTATATATCTGAGGAACATTCCCTCCTGAACTCCGAAGAAGCATTTGGTGGAGTTTAACTTCATCTGGTGCTTTTCCAATTGATCAAATGTCTGGCTGAGATCGGCAATATGATCAACAACTTTTTTTGTCTTAGTGAGCATCAACATACACCTCCATGTTCTTGCCTATCTTCTCCTCAAATACTTTGTTCACCTGTCTCTGATAAGTAGCACCTGCATTTTTTAGACCAAATGTCATAACATTATATCAATAAGTTTCTCGAGGAGTAATAAATGAAGTACTTTCTCTATCTTCCGGCTTCATTTTGATTTGGTTATAAGCAGAATATGCATCCATGAAACTTAGCAGCTCGTTCCCTGAAGTAGCATCCACCAGTTGATAAATTCGCGGTAAAGGAAAGTGATCATTTGGGCACGCTTTGTTCAAGTCAGTAAAATCCACACATATCCTCCATTTATTATTTTTCTTTTTGACCATAACTACGTTGGCCAACCAGTCTGGGTACTTCACTTCTTCAATAAAGGAATCTTTTTGAAGCTTCTCCATCTCTTCCTGTATAGCTTGGTTCTTCTCCAGACTAAAAACTCTTCTTCACTGCTTCACATGTTTAACCTCCTTATTAACATTAAGCTTATGTCACGGGAAATTTGGATCTATGCCAGGCATATCTTCATGGCTCCACGCAAACACCTGCTTTCTTTGTCTCAAGAAGGCCACCAACTCCTGTTTGAGAATCGATTCCAATGATGCTCTTATTTGAGTTGTTCGTTCTGGTTTATCATCGTCCAGAACAATGCTTTTTGTTGCCTCCATCACACCAAAAACACCAATTTAGCACACCTTGATATAAAAATCTGGCACACTTTAAAACAGTGCCAAATTCTGGCACGGTTTAATGACAATCTGACACACTTTAAAACAGTGCCAAAATTTGGCACTGTTTAAAAGTGTGCCAAAATTGAGTACACTTAACTAAAATATAAAATACCCCCCCCTAAAAAAATTACTATTCTGCACTTTTGTTCTCCCTCTCTCTCCTCATAGGTATCCCACTCGTTCCTCTCTCTCATTCTCACAACTGAGGAGGATTTTCACCGCATCGCTCTCCCACCCGCATCAGACTCTTCCTCTTCCCCTCCAAGGGGGGTCCCCCGAATCAACCCTTTTGGACCTAAGTCTGAGTCAATGCCACTTTTCCCTCAAAACATTGTTCTGGGTATGCATTCTTTTCCTTTTATTCATGTCTTTTTCCCCTTTTTATGTGATGGATTTTTATTTTGACTATATGGGTATTTTCGATATGCCGGTAGGTGAAAGTGATGGGAAAAAAATATTTTACTATTTCGTTTTTCTGAAAAAAAACCCATCTCAGATCCAGTAGTTCTTTAGCTTAATGGGGGACCCGAATGCTCTAATTTTGATGGGTTCGTATATGAGCATGGTATTAATCATTATGTTCTTTTATTTCTTTATTTTACCTTTTCTTAGTTGTGGAGAAACAAATTCATTGAACGTCTAGTAGTTAATTTCATGAATTATCTTGACTAGACAAATTAGATGGATTGAACAAAGTAATTTATGGATATTTGGATCAAATTTATTTAAAATGTTAAATATGCATACTTTCGCATGTTTATGTATTATTATTATTACTACTCATACTAGGGAAATTTGTGTGTACACACAGACAATTATTGTGCACAGTTGGTTTGTTTCTAAATTTGCGCTTTTAATTAAATATTAATTGTTGGGCATGTTAAGTGAGATTAGTAAACACAATAATTACCTTTTTACTTTGGATTCTCGTACAGTGAAATAATTGGTGATAGGATAGGCTTTAATTTAACTACTTCAAAACCACATCTTGAATTGGGCCCTTCAAATAAGAACAAAGATACATACACCTAGTGTTAGTACCAATCTAGTACCGAATGTGCTTTAATTGCATTGTACCAAAGTGTGGAGCCCACTATGGTACAATGCATTTAAAGCACATTCGATGCTAGATTGGTACTAAGAGTTGGTGTGTGTAGCATTACTCTTTAAATAATTAACTATCAGATCCTTGCTACTCCTTAGTGTCCTTGTAATGTCATTCTTTTCAAGGACTAAATCAAATTAGGGTTACTTGATGCTTCTCGTGTATCAAGATTTAAAGGCCTTTTTTGTTTGTTTATTATCTTTTATATGGTAGTATATCTTGCATTAGTAAACTTGAAAATTGAAGTTGTAGCTGATTGTGTTTTATTTTCTTTTACACAGCCGTCTTCGGTAAGTCATCATAGCAAAATGTTTGGTTCTCAAGCGAAGGATGCGGGACAAAGCCCTCATTTGGTAAGTCATAATAGTTCTGTTTCTTACTGGTTCATTTGTTTATTTCTCAAAAAGCGAGTAAAATTTGACAAATAATTTGGTTTGATTCATTTTGGTGTAGGGGAGGTTGTTTCCATTGGCGAGAATTGTTGGATTTTATGAAAACTTGTTGGGATATAAATCCAAATTTTCTTTCTTTGGGAGGACATTGAAGATATTCAAGTACTTCCCCCATTACTGGCCTTTGTGGGCAGTGAGTATTGTTAATTTGATATTGAGTCATTATACATTCTTCAATGACTTGTCATCCCTAAATTCAGCTATATCTCAAGTTATTTTATGGAATCGCTGTTTAAAAAGCAACAAATTTGTTAATAAAATCCATAAATCATGTTATTTAGTGTTCCTCTTATTGTGTTTAAGCAACTTCATATAAATATTGACACTCTTGTGAACCTACTGACACTTGTTAATTGTAATTCTGTGGTGATTAGAAGATAGCTAGAGTTAAAGATGAGATACTGGATAATTTATGGCTCAAACTCATTAATTTCACTTATGGATCAAAGGCAGTTTAGTCACCTGCAGAAATTGGATAATTTAGTTGTTATTGGTGTAATTGTAAAACTGATTGTATTTAGTAGTCATTGCTGGTGTATGGAAGATAAATGTTCATATTGCGTTATTTGTATGGAAGGTTTTGCGAGAAACCCTCCTGAACTATTCATTTTGTTACAAGATTCCCTTTTGAGACTTAAGCAATGGTTATTTGGCGATAAATGGGGGATCTTCGCAAAAAAAAAAATGCATAGTCCAAGACATTTTTTTATTGCATTAAATTGTTCGGGGGTTGGGCGGTCTTGCAAAAGTTGCTTTGTTAAGGGTATGTTACAATTTCCCATGTTTATTTTCAAAGAGTACTTACGAATGCTATTAATTTTATGTCGTAGGACCTTTTCACTATGAGTTATTCACCGTACCCTGCTCGAGTTCCAAGTTGGCAATTTCATCCACCTCATGGAATGGGACTCAACATGTAATACCATCCTGCTGCAATGGTATCTCATCCACTAAGACTTTGGAATTTCAATAAAATCCACATTGTGAGTATGGATCTTTCTTGACAGGAAATGCCTGATTTTCCCAATTCAACAAAGTCAACAAACCCATTTGATCTTACTAATGACAACACACAAGTTCGAGACCCAATGGTAATCCATATTTAAACAAGTTGTTCCAAAAATAAAAAATAAATTAAGTGCTCTTTTCAGTTTGCGTATATCATGTAAAATGTTAATTTTACTTGTATACATACTTTTAGTTAACGTAATACAGTATGTATCTAGAGTAGGCGTGTGCCATGGAGCCTAATGTTGACTTTCGTTCGGATGGGTTACACACTGGTTCAAATGAGTTCTGCATTCATCTGAGAGAGTTTCATTTTGATTAAATGTGTTGGCTTCATCAGTTGGTCTTTTTTTTTTTCCAGTTGAGTTATAGTCCAGAGCTTAGTTTACTCGAAATGATGTTTCAGATGTTTGAATGGTGGTCATAATATACATTTTTGATGTGAATTGTGGAAGTATGAACTAAATACTAAGAATCCTAACTACTGGTGATCCAACAACTTGATCGGAAGGAATGAGGCAGAAATGCCTATTAGTGGTGGTGATTGGATATCAAATGTTACCGATGGGTCACAATTGCAGGCAACACAGCAACATCGTAGTGCGTGTTTTGATTGAAATGTTAAGTTGGTTTTTTTGTTACATTTGGGGATTTTTTTGCGAAATGTTAAATTGGCACATTTATTTTAGTTACGACTGTTTAAACAAGAAGATAGCTCTTTAAGATTTCTCAGGGACAAAAGCGAGATTTTTTTCCCTGTTTACGTGATGCACAAAAGCTTCTTGCTATCCTTTCTATATTTTTAATGTAATTTTGGAGAAGCTCGAATCTATAATAACTTAACTTGTCACATTAATGAGTTTGTATTGAATCGGGTGGAGGCATATACTAATCAGGTGGATGACCAGCAGATGCCAGTGTATATGCTTCTGGAGATATTGTGACTTCAGTTCAAAAATCGTTTTTCAGGTTATTTGCTTGAACTTGATACTTCGACAGGACGCTTTCATGGTTTAGTTTCCCTTAGACATGTTTTGTTTTCTCCTTAATTTATTTTGTACTTATTTTCTTGGGTTCAAATTACGACATATATGTCTTTCATTCAATAGGTTAGGATCCACCCATGGTCTCATGTACTTGGGTCTGTCTTAAGAAGTGGTGAACTTTTGAGTTTAATGAAAGTTTGCCTCCCAAAATGTTACTTATCAGGAAAAAAATTGTTGCTATGTTGCGTCTTGTCGCAAATTTATCAATTTAGAACTCAAATATTTATAACTAGGGTGCTCTGATTGACTTTATATAATGCTTCCATTTTTATACTAATGAATAAATACGGTTCTAAATAATTCCTTTAAAGATTGCTTCTTACATTACTTCTCTTTTATGTCACTGTTTATAATTCTATCATCGGATAACATATCTACAAAGACAGATGGAATACACAGTATGACTACGATCAGATAAAATGTCAATAAGAAGACAAAAGAGGAAATTGGAGATTCTATGTCAAAAATTCAACTTTGGGGATGTTTTATTTTCGGTACCATATTTCTTCTCCACAATGTAATACCCCGTATTTTTGTGATATTTATTTATGGGATTAATTGAATTAAATGCGTATTAATTGGAAATTAATCTGGATAAAAAAATACTAGCGAGATGCGAGTTAGTATTTGATATTAATGAGTATATATGTCTATATATAAATATTGAACTGTGAAACTTGTCGTGAGATTGAAATACGGCAATTTGGGAATTTTGTTGAGACGCGTGTGACAGTCGCGTCAGGAATATATTTATTTTAATTATAAAAGTGAATTTTATTTCTATTAGCCGTATGGTCGTTTTGAGTGTGTTAACGCGTCCGGAAGGGTCGAAATAGTCAGAAAACACTAGCCGGGGGTTTAGTTTGGGTCCCGGGGCATTTTTAGGCCATGCCGGCAACGTATAAGGGTAGTTTGGTAATTTTGATTTTTTGGGAATTAAAACCTACGAAAATTGGGAATTAAAGAGCTGACTTGGTAATTTCCCACTAAACCCACTAACCACATCTTAGGACTTAATGGGCTACGGGGGTTATTAGAATTGTTCCAAAATTTCCTAAGGCAAACCCTAGCCACCATTAGCACCTTGGAGAAGAAAGCTTGGAGAGAGAGAGAGAAGGAATTCTGCAGAGAGAGAGAGAGAACACTCCATCAATTCGTCATCAAAATCAGAGATACACATAAGGCAAGTGGTTTAATTTCGTTTATTACAAAGAATGTTTCTTCCATGCGTAGGAAATTGATAAAACTGTATTGTTCTTGGGAGATTAATGAAAACCCATTAAATTGGAATTAGAAACTGTATTTTGATGAGGAATTGCATGTAGAATTGTATGTAGGTGATTAATCTGATGATAATATATTTTGGATGAAACAAAAACGGATTTTATTAGACTCATTGGGGATTTAAGAATTTCTAGGGTTCATGTTCTTGAAATTTGGGGAAAAATGTATAGATTTGATATTTGGATGATGTTTAGAATGAATTAACACCATCAAACACGTTAATATGTAACCTAAGTATGTTTAGGAATGATTAGAACCCATGTACAATGGCTGGATTGATGTTTAGATGAGTTTGGAGAGGAAGAAAAGATGGAAAAACGAGTTAAGGAATTTTTGGGCTCGAATCTGGCCGCTCGTTAGAAGACCTGCCCAGGTCGTTCGAACGAGCTCGTTCGAACGAGCTTCAAACGAGTTGACAGTTTGACTTCTAACGAGAGGGATGTTCGTTCGATGACTTTCGTTCGAACGAGATCTCGTTAGAAGGCCCAGTTCGTTCGAACGAACTCTCGTTCGAACAGCCTCGTTCGAACGAGACTTCTAACGAGCTGACAGTTTAGGCTTTTTAGCCTGTTTTGATTTCGCGTGTCCCGTAACCTTATTTAATGGTAGAGATAACCTCCCCTTGATTATAAATTGATATAGTAGGGACATTTGAGATATAATGAGGAGTAAAACCTAGAAGTGTAGTTTGAACCTAAGGGGAATTATGGAGTAGGACGTGAGTGTCTATTACGATGCGATAACATTTACGGTCTAAATTATTATATTAACCGGGAATATATAAATTGTGTAGCTCTATATGTCGGTACGAGAATGAGAAGTGTACCACCGATATATATTATGGTGATTACTAAGATGTGTGCATACTTAGTATATGTATTACTTTTATGTGTATGACATACCTACCATACTTGCTATCACGGGAGGTTTACGTTCGCTTAGGGCCCTCTAATCCTTATGTTGCCCGGATTTAGACTGGTACCTCGATGAACATAGGTCAGAGAAGGACTTATTGGGATGTTAATAAGTCTGCTGATCGTGGGAGCGCAGGTATGTGCGTGACCCATGTGATGTGACTGTGTTCGCCTCCATTATTTGTGATTGTTGTTATCTGAGAACGATTCCTGAGAGATTCGGAATGCGCGATCCTTATGTACGTGATGTACCGAGATGGATAGCAGAGTATGTGTGCACCGCAGCTTAGTCTCGGGGTGCTTGTATTGTATATTTATGACGTGAATAATATACACTCAAATTAATGGGAACTTTCATGTTGATATTGTGAATATAAATATGGTAATGTTTTGAGAAAGCATAACGGGTTAACCGATAGTGAATTGTATTACTAATTGAGAATCTGAGTTTAAGTAAAGCCCTCTATTGATTTGATAACGCTAGAATGTAATATGGGAATCGAGTAGTAAGGGGTAGTACTTATTACGGTTTGGTTAGATATGTATGTCATTTAGATGGGTATGGTACGTTAGGAGTGCACATATAGTCGAGAGGTGAGAATTTCATGTGAGTGCACGTCCTAACATGTATTTTGCATTTAATGTTTTAATGTTATTAAAACACTTGCTGTTTTTAAAATGATTTCCACTTTCGGGCTCTGACCCATTTGCTTTCAAATCTATTTTTGTAAAAACCATTTTAGGTGCCCAGCCACAAGGACACCATGCTTAGGATCCTCATTCAGGTGACGAGCCGTAGCTGTTTGTGGAAGTTACAGGACTTTGCTTGTAGACGCTTCATCTATCTTGACTCTATATTCAGCATTTATCAGTTGTAGGGCATGCCGCCCATTTCTTTTAGAGACATTTCATTTATTTCAGTTATTCAGACTTCTGGCATGTAATTATTCAGGATTCAGACTTGTCTTATCATTTTCAGTTGTGGGATTGTTGTGAGGAGTTTTCCTCCGGATTTCTATTTATTATTTGTTGGTTATTTCGTTACTTCGTTATGGTGAATGGATTATATTGTTCTCCATTATTCTTTTATTGCATGTTAATCAGACTTAACTTAAAATTTGGCAACTTACTTTTTAAATACTAGGTGGTTAGTAATTATTAAAATGTTTTCGACAGTGATGCTATTAACTGGACCAACTTGGCATTTTGTATTAATCTAATAAAGGAGTAGCTACCCGGTATTTAATTAGTCGGGGTGTCACAGGTGGTATCAGAGCATCAGGTTCTAGTGTCCTTTAGGATCTGTACGGCTTATTATGTTTTCGCTGAGCTTTCTTTGAAGTAGAGCCCTATATTTTAGGACTGTTGTATTCTCTTGTTTATGCTACGTTCTTCAGCTATTTTGAGTTTATAACTGCGAACTTATAAACTCCATTCTTATTTTAGATGCCTCCACGACGTGCACAACGGGTTCCCAGGAATGTTACGCCAGAACCACAGCCCGCACCCGTTCTGGGCACGATGAATGCCGCCGAGGTTGCAGCCATTGTGGCCCAGGCGGTAAATGCCGCACTAGCAGTAGTTCAGCAGGCACCACCTCAGGCGCCGATAGCCGCATCAGTTCAGGCACATGCATTCCCATCTGCTTGGGAATGTGTACGTGATGATTTTCAGAAAGCACATCCTCCGGAGTTCGCATGTAGCTCCGATGTTGTGGTTTCGAGTCAGTGGAGGAAGGACATTCAACGGCACTTGAGGATGTATGAGTGCACCGATGTCCAGAAGCAGATACTAGCTACCTTAAGCTAGTGGGGTCTGCACTGCAGTGTTGGGAGTCTATTACCACCGTGGAGGAGATAGATACTCTCACTATCCAGGAGTTTTGGGTGCAGTTTGACCGTAAGTACTTTCCGTCAGCTGTTCACACGGAGATAAGAAGGAAGTTGATGAGCCTCAAGCAAGAGGGTAAGACTGTGGCCGAGTATGAGGCCGAATTCACTGATCTTCTGAACATTGTTCCGGATGAGATACCGACAGAGGAGAAGAAGATACAGAAATTTACAGACGGGTTAACTTGGAGGATCCGTTAGCATTTGTTAGGGAACCTATCGTTGGCCACTTACTCTGATGTGGTTAACGCTGCACTGTTACACTGCCAGGATCATCGCTTTCACATGACTGAAGGCAAGAGGTCAAGAGAGACCAGCCATCAGGGCATGACTGGGGGAAATGGTGCCAGTGGGGCACATTCTGTTCAGGGGCAGAGACAGGGTGATCAGGGTTCCCAGCAGGGGGATCACAAGAGGTTCAGGTCAGGAAATTTCAGGCACGGACAGGGAGGTTTCGGGCAGGGCCATCAGGGTCCGAACGGCCATCAGAACCAGCAGGGTCAGAATGGTCAACAGCAGTTTCAGCAGGGCCAGCAGGGCCAGTGGAGGAACGGTAACGGCCACCAGGGCCGGGGGGTAGCAGGGATAGAGAGGAGGAAACTTCCCAGGAAAGTGTTTCGTTTGTGGCAAGACTGGCCATAAACGCCAGGACTGTCCTGATAGGGGCAGGGCCCCACAGCAGCAGCATGGTGCTCGACATGAGCCACATAGGCCACTTTTTCCACCTGCTCTCCCAGCTCCAGCCCAGGTGCCAGCACTACCAGCCATTCCAGCAGTTCCTGTGCAGCAGGGGCAGTTACAGTATGGACGTGTCTATAATGTCCACCAGGCAGCAGCTCCACAGGCACCACCCACGATTGAGGGTATGTTTCCTATCCATGGTACTATGGGTCGGATTTTATTTGATATGGGGGCAACGCATTATTTTATAGCTACACATTTTGCGAAAGCCTTAGGGTTGTTAGCCACAGCAAAGAGCACAGTGACGTGTGTAGACTCACCATTGGGGAGTGGGTCGCTTATTTTCTTTATATGCCGGGGATTGGGGGTAGAGATTGGTAGTTTGGTATTACCTGCAGACATGTTGGTATTAGATATGCATGTACACGATGTGATTATCGGTATGGATTGGCTCGCTGATTATAGAGCCATGATTGATTGCTTCGGTGGGAGCATTGTTTTTGCCATTTCGGGGCAAGAGATGTTTGTAGTGGCGATGCCTCGCCCAGAGGGAGGTTCGACCGCTCATTTGTACTACATAGAGGAGGATACCTCTTAGGAGGTTGTGATTTCTTTAGATTCGATGCCAGTTGTCAGGGAGTATTCCGATGTGTTTCAGGAGATACCAGGCCTACCTCCCAGTCGAGAGATAGACTTTGTCATAGACTTATTGCCAGATACGAGACCTATAGCACGCGCACCGTACCGTATGGCTCCGGCAGAGATGCGAGAGCTACGAGATCAGATTGAGTAGTTGTTGGATCAGGGGTTTATACGGAGGAGTACTTCGCCGTGGGGTGCCCCTGTGTTGTTCGTGAAGAAGAGAGATGGTTCACTGAGATTGTGTGTGGACTACCGAGAGTTGAATAAGGTCACGATACGGAATAAGTATCCGTTGCCTCTAATCGATGACTTATTCGACCAGTTGAGAGGAGCTTCTTTCTTCTCAAAGATTGATTTACGATCGGGATACCATCAGTTGCGTATCAGGGAAGAGGATGTCTCGAAGACTGCATTCTTATCGAGATATGGTTCCTACGAGTTTCGGGTTATGCCTTTTGGTTTGACCAATGCTCCAGCCGTGTTTATGGACTTGATGAATAGGGTGTTCAGAGATTTCCTAGATCAGTTTGTCATTGTCTTCATTGATGATATTCTGGTTTACTCCCAGACAGAGGAGGAACACGTTGAGCATTTGAGGCAAGTTTTGCAGACGCTACGTCAGAACGAGCGGTATGCAAAATAAGAGAAGTGTGGGTTTTGGCTGAAGGAGGTCCAGTTTTTGGGACATATTATTTCCGACCGGGGGATATCTGTTGATCCGGGGAAAGTATCCGCGGTGAGGGAGTGGGGACAGCCCACGACACCGATGGAGATCCGTAGTTTCTTGGGACTGGCAGGATACTACAGGAGGTTCATTCGGGGATTTTCGACGATAGCAGGTCCTTTGACACATCTGACTCGTAAGGGTGTGCCATTCATCTGGAGTGATGCCTGTCAGTTGGCATTCGATGAGTTGAAGGATAAGTTGACCTCAGCACCTGTGTTAGCATTGCCGAGACCGGGAATTGAGTATCTAGTCTACACCGATGCGTCCTTACAAGGACTTGGAGGTGTATTGCAGCATGAGAGTCATGCCATAGCTTATGCTTCACGTAAGGTTAAGCCTCATGAGAAGAATTACCCCACTCATGATTTGGAGTTGGCGGCAGTTGTATTTGCACTTCGGATATGGAGACATTACCTTTTGGGGGAGAAGTTTCGATTGTTCATGGACCACAAGTCCCTACAGTACCTATTCACGCAGAAGGAGTTGAATATGCGGCAACGGAGGTGGCTTGAGTTTGTGAATGACTATTAGTTTGATATCCAGTATCACCCGGGGAAGGCTAACGTGGTAGCAGACGCGTTGAGCCGTAGGCCAGTAGATGAGGTGGCAGGGGTGTGGAAGGCCAAGTGGAAGGAGTTGGGACACCAGGATGCAGTGGCCCGATCGTTCATGTCTGTGATGACCGTTACACCTCAGATTGTCACGAAGGTAGTATGGGCACAGGAAAATGACTCGTTCTGTCAGGAGCAGATAGTTCGATTACTAGCAGAGGGAGCCGAGTCCTATACTGTTAGCTCAGACGGGGGATTACGCTTCAATGGAAGATTGGTAGTTCCGGAAGGAGAGGAATTGCGACACGAGGTGATGGCAGAGTCGCACGGCTCACGGTTCGCGATACATCCCGGTGGGGACAAAATGTACCAAGACATGAGACGACAGTATTGGTGGAGCGGGATGAAGAGAGATATTACCGTGTTTGTTTCAAAATGCGCCACTTGTCAGCTAGTAAAAATTGATCATCAGAGACAGGCAGGACTTCTACAGCCATTGGAGATCCCGATGTGGATGTGGGAGAGCATATCCATGGATTTTATCACGGGGTTACCTACGTTACAGAGAGGTCATGACTCCGTATGGGTGATTGTGGACAGGTTGACCAAAGTCGCTCATTTTCTACCCGTAAGGACAGACTACACTTCGGGACAGTATGCCCAGCTCTTTATTGCAGAGATAGTGAGACTTCATGGTGTGCCCCTAAATATCGTGTCTGACAGAGACAAGATATTCGTTTCACGGTTTTGGGAAATTTTTCAGGAGGCAATGGGCACGGAGATGCGGTTGAGTACGATGTATCACCCGCAGACCGATGGGCAAACCGAACGTACAAACCAGATGTTGGAGGACATGCTACGTATGTGCATCATTGATTTCGGGGGTGGATGGGAGCAGTATCTTCCACTGGTGGAGTTTTCTTACAATAACTCCTACCAGTACACCATTGGCATGGCTCCATTTGAGGCATTGTACAGTAGACCTTGTCGTTCCCCATCATGTTGGTTGGAGGTGGGGGACAACAAACTACTTGGGCCGGAAGTAATTCAGGATACTTCAGCGAGGATAGAATTGATTCGGAATCGCATTCGGGTAGCTCAGGATAGGCAGAAGAGCTATGCTGATGCGAAGAGGTTCTTCAGGGAATTCCAAGTGGGGGACCAGGTTTTGCTCAGAGTATCTCCTATGAAGGGGATTATGCGTTTCGGGAAGAAAGGGAAGTTAGCACCGAGATATGTGGGACCATTTCCTATTATTGAGCGGATTGGACCGGTTGCCTATAAGCTTGGATTACCGGAGCATTACATCGGATTCACGATGTGTTTCATATTTCCTCGCTAAGGAAATATCTTAGAGACGATTTGGCTCATTCTCACATTGCTTTGGAGGACATCGACCTCCAACCTGATAGATCCTACGAAGAGGGGCCGATTGCTATTTTGGACCAAAGTGAGCGGAAACTGCGGTCAAAGATAGTTCCGTTAGTACGTGTTCAGTGGCGACATCATAATGTCGAGGAGTCCACATGGGAGCGCGAGGATGAGATGCGCGAACGTTATCCAGAGTTGTTCTTACCAGGTACTTTCTAGTTCCGAATTTCGGGACGAAATTCAGCTATTAGGGGGGAAGTATGTAATACCCCGTATTTTTGTGATATTTATTTATGGGATTAATTGAATTAAATGCGTATTAATTGGAAATTAATCCGGATAAAAAAATACTAGCGAGATGCGAGTTAGTATTTGATATTAATGAGTATATACGTCTATATATAAATATTGAACTGTGAAACTTGTCGTGAGATTGAAATATGACAATTTGGGAATTTTGTTGAGACGCATGTGACAGTCGCATCAGGAATATATTTATTTTAATTATAAAAGTGAATTTTATTTCTATTAACCGTATGGTTCTTTTGAGTGCGGCAACGCATCCGGAAGGGTCGAAATAGTCAGAAAACACTAGCCGGGGGTTTAGTTTGGGTCCCGGGGCATTTTTAGGCCATGCCGACAACGTATAAGGGTAGTTTGGTAATTTTGATTTTTTGGGAATTAAAACCTACGAAAATTGGGAATTAAAGAGCTGACTTGGTAATTGCCCACTAAACCCACTAACCACATCTTAGGACTTAATGGGCTACGGGGGTTATTAGAATTGTTCCAAAATTTCCTAAGGCAAACCCTAGCCACCATTAGCACCTTGGAGAAGAAAGCTTGGAGAGAGAGAGAGAAGGAATTCTGCAGAGAGAGAGAGAGAACACTCCATCAATTCGTCATCAAAATCAGAGATACACATAAGGCAAGTGGTTTAATTTCGTTTATTACAAAGAATGTTTCTTCCATGCGTAGGAAATTGATAAAACTGTATTGTTCTTGGGAGATTAATGAAAACCCATTAAATTGGAATTAGAAACTGTATTTTGATGAGGAATTGCATGTAGAATTGTATGTAGGTGATTAATCTGATGATAATATATTTTGGATGAAACAAAAACGGATTTTATTAGACTCATTGGGGATTTAAGAATTTCTAGGGTTCATGTTCTTGAAATTTGGGGAAAAATGTATAGATTTGATATTTGGATGATGTTTAGAATGAATTAACACCATCAAACACGTTAATATGTAACCTAAGTATGTTTAGGAATGATTAGAACCCATGTACAATGGCTGGATTGATGTTTAGATGAGTTTGGAGAGGAAGAAAAGATGGAAAAACGAGTTAAGGAATTTTTGGGCTCGAATCTGGCCACTCGTTAGAAGACCTGCCCAGGTCGTTCGAACAAGCTCGTTCGAACGAGCTTCTAACGAGTTGACAGTTTGACTTCTAACGAGAGGGATGTTCGTTTGATGACTTTCGTTCGAACGAGATCTCGTTAGAAGGCCCAGTTCGTTCGAACGAACTCTCGTTCGAACAACCTCGTTCGAACGAGACTTCTAACGAGTTGACAGTTTAGGCTTTTTAGCCTGTTTTGATTTCGCGTGTCCCGTAACCTTATTTAATGGTAGAGATAACCTCCCCTTGATTATAAATTGATATAGTAGGGACATTTGAGATATAATGAGGAGTAAAACCTAGAAGTGTAGTTTGAACCTAAGGGGAATTATGGAGTAGGACGTGAGTGTCTATTACGATGCGAGAACATTTACGGTCTAAATTATTATATTAACCGGGAACATATAAATTGTGTAGCTCTATATGTCGGTACGAGAATGAGAAGTGTACCACCGATATATATTATGGTGATTACTAAGATGTGTGCATACTTAGTATATGTATTAATTTTATGTGTATGACATACCTACCATACTTGCTATCACGGGAGGTTTACGTTCGCTTAGGGCCCTCTAATCCTTGTGTTGCCCGGATTTAGACTGGTACTTCGATGAACATAGGTCAGAGAAGGACTTATTGGGATGTTAATAAGTCTGCTGATCGTGGGAGCGTAGGTATGTGCGTGACCCATGTGATGTGACTGTGTTCGCCTCCATTATTTGTGATTGTTGTTATCTGAGAACGATTCCTGAGAGATTCGGAATGCGCGATCCTTATGTACGTGATGTACCGGGATGGATAGCAGAGTATGTGTGCACCGCAGCTTAGTCTCGGGGTGCTTATATTGTATATTTATGACGTGAATAATATACACTCAAATTAATGGGAACTTTCATGTTGATATTGTGAATATAAATATGGTAATGTTTTGAGAAAGCATAACGGGTTAACCGATAGTGAATTGTATTACTAATTGAGAATCTGAGTTTAAGTAAAGCCCTCTATTGATTTGATAACGCTAGAATGTAATATGGGAATCGAGTAGTAAGGGGTAGTACTTATTACGGTTTGGTTAGATATGTATGTCATTTAGATGGGTATGGTACGTTAGGAGTGCACATATAGTCGAGAGGTGAGAATTTCATGTGAGTGCACGTCCTAACATGTATTTTGCATTTAATGTTTTAATGTTATTAAAACACTTGCTGTTTTTAAAATGATTTCCACTTTCGGGCTCTGACCCATTTGCTTTCAAATCTATTTTTGTAAAAACCATTTTAGGTGCCCAGCCACAAGGACACCATGCTTAGGATCCTCATTCAGGTGACGAGCTGTAGCTGTTTGTGGAAGTTACAGGACTTTGCTTGTAGATGCTTCATCTATCTTGACTCTATATTCAACATTTATCAGTTGTAGGGCATGTCGCCCATTTCTTTTAGAGACATTTCATTTATTTCAGTTATTCAGACTTCTGGCATGTAATTATTCAGGATTCAGACTTGTCTTATCATTTTCAGTTGTGGGATTGTTGTGAGGAGTTTTCCTCCGGATTTCTATTTATTATTTGTTGGTTATTTCGTTACTTCGTTATGGTGAATGGATTATGTTGTTCTCCATTATTCTTTTATTGCATGTTAATCAGACTTAACTTAAAATTTGGCAACTTACTTTTTAAATACTAGGTGGTTAGTAATTATTAAAATGTTTTCGACAGTGATGCTATTAACTGGACCAACTTGGCATTTTGTATTAATCTAATAAAGGAGTAGCTACCCGGTATTTAATTAGTCGGGGTGTCACACACAACCTTGGTGTTTTTAGTCAATTTGAACTTTAATGGAACTTTGATCATGATATGCTGAAACATTCTTCCCTATACAGCCTACTTAAAACATAATATCACTATACAGCCTACTTAGTCTGGCATGTACTATATATTATTAAGATCCATCCATTCTAATTTTACAGATAAATCTACGGCTAATAGAGTTCACGAGGTGCCTAATAATAGATCGAGGAAATATAAGCTCTGCCTCGTTCAACTCAGTAAAAGTTATGCTCCTATTCTTAGTCTTGTAAGATCATGCCAATCATTTTGTGCATTATTCTCATTTTGATGTTCACTATAAAACTATTTTTCCACATTGCATTCATCAATTGGAAATCTCTCTCTCTCTCTCTCTCTCTGTTGTGCAGTGTATTTGGATCAAAGAGATCAGGACTGATGAGTGGTTCAAGAAGAGTTATGTTACTGTCGGGCTTTTTGAACATAAAGATGTTAACTTGGATGATGTAAATGCTGTTTTTGATGATCTTGAGGTTGGTATGGCTTTTGAAAGATATTTTTATTTTTCATATAATTGCTACATAAAAGTAAGAATTTTCACTAATATACACATTTAGTTGATCTTGATGGCATCAGAAATTTTCTTGGTAATAACTTATTTTGCTAGGTTATGCTCACAGAACACCATGGCAGATTAGTAGTTATTCTTTGTCTAATCCATGGTCTTGCCTAAACTAGCTTCTAGCTTTCTACTTGAGTACTCTCAAACATAATGTATAAGTTGGTTATTCAGATTGGAATTTAGATAGAATAATAGATGTACTCTCACCGCCTTCCCCCAACCTCACTACACACGCAAAAAAAACTATGCAATTTCTGCAAGATTATGTTGAGGTTGAGTAAATTGAATAATGATAAGCTATTAATTGGTTTGAGTGTATGAGAAATTGTAGTGAAACTTGGAAATTTAATGGGCCTCTCAATTTGAGAATATGACGATAATTTGAAAATATATAGCTTAGGCTTATAAATAAGCCGTTGAAGGGTGAAAATCCAAACCAACCCCCAAACGGCCCTGTAAGAGGCACTAACACCTCGCACGAGACCAATTTCACTCGTAGGAACTAATCACGTAGTCACGGGTCTATCGGTTTGAGAATATGATGATAATTTGATAATATATGGATTAGGCTTAGAAATAAGCCGTTGAAGGGTGAAAACCCAAACTAGCCCCCAAGCGGCCCCGTAAAAGGCATTAACACCTCCCACAGGATCAATGTAACTTGTAGGAACTGACCTCGTAGTCACGGGCCTCTCGGTTTGAGAATATGACGATAATTTGAAAATATATAACTTATGATTAGAATTAAGCCGTTGAAGGGTGAAAACCCAAACCAGTCCCCAAACGGCTCCCTATAAGAGGTATTAACACCTCGTACAAGACCAATATAACTCATAGAAACTGACCGCGTAGTCACTGGCCTCTCGATTTGAGAATATGATGATAATTTGAAAATATATAGATTAGTCTTAGAAACAAGCCGTTGAAGGGTGGAAACCTAAATCATCTCCCAAACGGCCCTGTAAAGGGCACTTACACCTCGCATGGGACCAATGTAACTCGTAGGAACTGACCACGTAGTCACGGACCTCTCGGTTTGAGAATATGACGATAATTCGAAAATATATAGATTAGGCTTAGAAACAAGCCGTTGAAGGGTGAAACCCAAACTAACCCCCAAACGATCCCATAAGAGGCACTAACACCTCGCACGACACCAATGTAACTCGTAAGAACTGATCATGTAGTCATAACTTGCATAAGATTTTTAATTTGAGAATATAATAATAATTGTAACTCATATATGTAATTTTTTAGCTTGAGTAAGCTTTTTTTTTTATAAATTACTTGGTTACTAATATCGTATCTTTTTTGTATCCTATTTTTTTTGCAGGATAACATTTTATCATTAGCATTTATTCACGTAGAACACATGGAGAAGTCAATGGTTTACAACAAGGGGTTTATTTATTTAATGTCGTTAATATTTTTGATTCTATTTTTTATGTTATGGCCGTGCGGGCTTTTGTAGTTTTATTGTTATATTTTGTGGCCATGCGGGCTTTATATTACGCATGTTTTAGAATGTCCAGAAAATATAGGAAACTCTGCCCAATTGTTTTTGGTCTATGAACTACTAAAGACTTGTAATATTTTAAAGTTTGTATGTACATTAGTTTATCAACAACGTTCGAGATTTGCAATTTGTGAATTTTCTTATTTTCAAATAATTTTTTTTCTTTTATCCAAAAATTTAGCACAGTTCAAAACCATGCCGAAAGTGTATCAAATTTTGGCACGGTTTTGAACTGTGCCAAAAGTTTATCAAAATGTGTTCAATCTGACACAATTCAAAAGTGTGCCATAAATATCCAATTCTGGCACGGTTTAAAAGTGTGCCAAAAGTGTTCCTGTTTGGTTAAATCTGGCACACTTTTAAATCGTGCCAGAACCGTGCCAGATTTGATTTGACACAATTTTAAATCGTGCCAAATTGCTATTTTTGGTATATTGCTTTTACAAGCTCAGATTCGTCTCGTAGATCTAAGGTTTCAACCTCAGATTCGCTGTTCGGCTCAGATATATCCACTTGATAAGTGGTTATTTTCCTCTTTGTTCCCAACATATCTTCTTCCTCGGTAGAGGAATAGTAGCATTCCCGAGCTACTTTTTGATCTCCTTTCACTACTCCAACTCCAAAGTTGGTCGGGAACTTCAGGCATTGATGAACAGTAGAGGGTACAACTTCGAATTTCTCCAGACCAACTCTTCCCATGAACATGTTATAGGAAAAATGAACATTTTTGTCCATTACAAAGAATCTCACTTTCTCTTTCCTACTCGTCGGTCATGTCCCGGTCAACACGTCTAGTTTTATTGTTCCTGATGGAAATACTTTCTCTCCAGAGAGTCCAATGAGTGGCCTGTGATAAGGTTCCAGTTGGCTGAGTTTTAATCCCAAACTATCAAAACAGGGATAGAACATGATGTCTGCCAAACTGCCATTATCCACAAATGTTCTTGCCACCAATACTTCTTTCATACTAACTCTGATCACTAAAGGATCATCATGAGGATACAAAACTCTAGATAGATCGTTCTTGGAAAAGTAATTATGATCTTATCCTTGTTAACTTTTCTTGGTCGGTCTTCCTCGGCAAGGTTGATTCGCTGGATATAGGAACAAGCTTGAGCCTCATTGAGGTAAGCCTTCCTTTCAGCTGTATGATCTCCTCCTCCTGTATCCCTACCTGCAATCATATGTCAATCAAAAGATCCAAAACTGAGTGTGAATACCTCACGTTCAGGTTGTCTAGGCTTCTTGGGGAGATTAAGATCGTCTTTTGGATCATCGTCGTGGTTCCTCTTCTTATCTTCTCTGGGCTTAACTGGTGTTTTAGATCTCTAACGACCCCTACCTCCAGTTCTTCCACCATCTTTTCGATCAATGACTTTGTCTAATTTTCCTCTTCGGATGAGTGCTTCTATCTCATTTTGGAGAGCAATACACCGGTTGGTCATATAACCATGATCTTTGTGAAATTAACTATACTTGGAATTATCCCTCTTATCAGCAGGTGACCTTAATTTTTCAGGCCAACTTAAATTATTGTTGTGCTTGATTTCTTCCAAGACATGATGTATATCCACCATTAAGGGAGTGTAATTGGTAATTTTTTTTAGCCTATCTAGGCTCTCTTTTACTTTCGAATTCCTGCGCTCATTGTGATTCTTGTGCTCCTTCTTATTTGACTTCCCTTCTATCTTTTCTTCCACCTTTTCATCTCAATTCTTTTTTGCAGCCATAACTTCCTCAACGTTCATAATCTTTGTTGCTTTGGCCATCAATTATGTCATCGTCTTCGGGGGATCTTTTGCCAAAGTATAATACAATTTATCGGGAAGTAAACCACTCATGAGGGTAGTGATTGCAGTCTTTTCTTCATAATCAATGACTTCCAGTTCCTTCTTGTTGAAATGAGTGATGTAATCCCTGGTACATTCTCCCACCTTCTGTCTTACACTAAGAAAATGAGCTACTCGCTTCACTAGTTTTGGTCCAAAGCAAAAATTTCCAATGAATAGCTTGGCGAGTTATTGGAAGCAAGAAATCTACCACCGAGGAAGACTATTATACCAGATTTGAGCAGACCCCATGATTATTCTGAAAATGCCCTGCACCTCATTTCATCAGGAATAACCTGGATATCAGCCGCTGCTTGGTATTGTTCTATATGAAGAACTGGATCAGTCTTCCCATTATACTTGGGAGTGACCACTGGAGCTTTAAACTTGGTCGATGAAGGAAAATGTACGATGGTTTGCACAAAGGGGGATCCTTTAATAAAACTTATGTGAAGGGGATTCTTGGCCTTGGCCATTTCTCCCAACCTATCTTCCAAACCCTGAATGGAACCTTTCCAAGCATCACTGTCAGCACCAGATGTATGGGTGGTGGATTTTTTATGTCGACCAATTGATCATGATGAGCTTTCTTCTTGTGAACCTTCTCTCTGACTGGACCGATCGGTTCGTCGGGTGCTTAATATAGATTGGGCTTAACCTTCCCTTAAATCGCTTGGTCATCGAGTATTTCTCAACGCAACCCGTAGGACATACGATTGAAAGGAGAGGCCATACTTAGCCTTTCTAAGGCACTCAATATTTCTGGGTTGAGAGACTGTCCATCAGTGGAATTAGTAATCCTGATAGAAGACGTTGTTCCAGGAAGGTATAAAGGATCCCTAGAAGTTCTGGAACGGCTATGCCCAACACTCCTTATTGGCGGCGGTGGCATATTCCTTTGATTAAATTGTGCAGGAACTCCAGTTTGTAGAGTTTGGGCCAACTTTCGTATAGTATCCTTCATAGCCTTTTGACCCTTGGCCACGCTAGCCAAAATTCATGTTAAACCATTATTATTTGGAGGGGTGGAGGGATTAGGCGAAAGTCCCTCATTTCTGGTGCTTGATTCTGGAATTTCAGCTATGGATGATGAATGAGTGAAAATGTTTAGCAATATGTTCAATAGACGGTGCCAACCTGTTGATGCAAAAAACTAGAGTAGGCCTAATTAATTGATCACATATAAAATAAGTAAAACAAACAAGACACAAGGAATTTTAAAGTGGTTCGGCTCAATGTAATAGCCTACGTCCACTATTATGTATTGATTGCCTCGAGTTATTTTTTTAAGTCCCTTTTAATGAGGGTGATACAATGTATTTATAGCCCAAGAGGGGTCTTGATAATTATCATGTGAAAGGATGGAATGCCTTCATTCGTTAGGCATTTACATTAATACATAATGAGAATTAAATATATGAATGCTGTCGCTTTATTGGCAATACAGGCTATAAGACTGTTGTCACTTTGTTGGCAATACAGGCTGTTGGTCGGGCTTCCTTGCTTGTCGGGCTTTTGTATCAGGCTGACATGGACTTGTGCCACATTGGATGACACGTGCTGACTTGTAATTGGTCCACCTAGGGTGGTAAATTTTGGTATCAACACACGGGTTAGCCGGACTTAATTAACTTTATACACACACACACACACACACACACACACACACACACATACATACACATATATATTTATGTGCTTATTATAGATATCGGTGTTTGAATGATATTTATTGGAATACATACCCCTCTAGTGCTATCATATAATGTTGCGCGATGTGGGTGAATTCGCTGGCTAGAGAAATGCGGGAAGAATATAGTCCGTAGTCATATCGACTGATATTTTATTGTGTGATTTATTTTTTTGAGTTGAGACATTTTGGGTATGATTCGGTCTCACTCTCCGTAGGAATATGACCGCCTCCACTACGTTTGCGACATTTTTACCCAAGCTTGTGAGTGAGCCCGACTTAGGGTAAACGGATTAGAGTGAGCATACCTGGGATATGATAGCAGTTTAGAGAAAGCATCCCGTGAGTTATTACTCGAGAATAGATGGTTATTATATGCGACATGTGTGTGAATGTTGTAGTATACTAGTACGTATGTAAAATGAGTAGATAATTATATACGTGATTAATACATAAGTGTGAATGTATTTCTTACATAACTGGTATGAAAGTTATACGATTAAAAAGGGGTCTCCTATATAATTAGTGTGAATGTTATATGATTTGATATAGTTGAAGTGATTAATAAGTTAATGAGTGGATAACTTAATGATCAAAGGAAGAATATCCAGGTTAGAGTAGTGCGATAGAAAGAGGTATAAAAAGGCTAATTAGGTGGGGTAGCGTAACTAGTGAGGTTAGAAGGCAAGTGTTAGGTGTTCACATTATATGAGGGGTGAGTTATGCCTTAAGAGAGTGCGACACTAGCTTAAATATGAAAAGTGTGCATGCATATTTAATGAATTGCAATTTAACTGCTTGCTAAATATTTTCAAAATGTTTTACTTGGGCTCTGGCGGCTGTCAAAATCTTTTCCAAAGCATTTTAGGTGTCCTGCCACAGGGTTACCCAACTTAAGAATTCTATCCAGGGATGCATAGCTACAGATCGTGTGGAAGTTGTAGGACTTTGCTATAGATGCGTCATTCATTTATTCTTATTATAGGGACTTTATTCCAGTACTCATTTGGGAATGTCGCCCTTCAGACTATTTCAATATTTTCGATTTATGGTTTAGACTTTGCTTATCCAGTTCATTATTTCTATTTATTATTGAATTTTATTGTTGAACCGAGTGTTGATTCGGTCTTCTTTATTCATATTATTTATCTGTGTTGGATTCAGTTATCAGTTTGTGTGGATGGTTTAATTATTTTTATTTTCGCATATTGTTAATAATTAACATAAAATTTAGCACCAATCTATTTAATTACTAGGTTGTTAGTTACTTTAAAAATTCCTTTCGACAATGATGTTAAGAATGATCCATATGAGACTAACATTTTATTTTAGTAAAGGGATGGCCACCCTGTATTTTAATTGGCGGGGTGTCACAAATGGTGTCAGAGTATCATGTTCACGACCTGTGCGGCTTTTTATGTTTCAACGTAGCGTTATTTGATATAGAGCCTTATTGTAAGATTTTTGTATTCCTATATGTATGCAACTTACGTTCTCTTGCTATCAAGTATAATTGATGTGATTCATATACGAGTTCAACTGGGCTGCGTACACCGAATAATTTTGGACTACCATCGAGGGCCATTAGAAGGACTGTAAGGAGAGAGGTTCATTAGAAGCCATGGTATATTCTGGAAACGGTGACCGTGATAGAAGTCATATTGGTTATTGTTCAGGAAGATGGCATTGGGATAATGACTAGGAACCAGTAGTTTCCCTAAGCACTGTCATAGAAAGCGATGATGCAAATTCAGTCTCACCCAGCGTAGTCAATAAAATGAGGGGGAGGGGGGGGGGGGGGAGTCGAAGTAACTCTTTCGAAGAGCCATCCGTAAGGATTCGGGGAAGAGAGGGAGTGTGATGGGTCAATGGAAGTAGATAATCCAAAGTTAATTGAGTAGGATGGAGTTCAGTGGCACCCATGATTAAATTTTGGGTGAAATTTTAGCTCATAGGAGCGGTGTTGTAGTGATAGGAGTCAGTCACCACAACTATGGAGAGATGCCATGAATAAAAAGTAATTTAGGGTGCGGTTTGATTGCAAATCCTCTCATCTGATGTTTAAACAGAGAAGCAAAGAAGATTTCAACAATTGTTTCATAAGGGCCGTACAATGGTCCGTCATGAAGGGAAGTTGATGTATTTAGTGAACTTCGTACCCGATGAGGAGGATACAGAGAATAAAAAAGGTCCTTAATATTAATAATGGATTCATGGGTAAAATATACAAGCATGGATGGGAAATCTGGATAGGATGGTTGGTACCATTGTCCTCAATGTCGTACGCTTATAAATAAATTTCAATGCTTCCATAAGGAGTGAGACAAGAGAGTTGGAGAACCTAATCGGAGGATAAGACTGAATTTAACGGTGCTAGTAAGGCACCATAAGAGGGGATACCTAGTATATGACCCATTTTATTAATTGAGATCAATAAAATTCCTACCAAGTGACGATGAATTCAGTCAGGGCTGTTAAGGCCAGCAACGAGTCCCATAGGGCTAGCAGAGCGAAAGGGATAATGGGGGTAGCAATCACGGTCAAGACTACCAGGTTCGAGAGAAGGATAACTCCGATGTGGCCAGTGGGGTTAGAGAAAGGGGAATGACACAGAGAAGTGTCTTATGTGTAAAGAGTAGGAACACATGTGTGGATCGTGTCTGCAACAAGTTAGGGGACATGAGCGGGATGCCCAATAGGGGCGATAGTTATAAGAAGTTTTTGGTTCGGTAGGGACGCGAGTGTTATGTCCAGGGACCATTTGAACCGCCAGTGCTATTGGAAATTGAAAATATGAATTTTATCCCAGGGTAAATGGGGTGTGTTTTATGTGACACGAAGCACTAGATTCGCGCATGAAACGAGTTTAGAAAAACTATCGTTAATAATACTACAGTTGTATATATTTACCATTGAGTAACGGAGATCTCTTTAGTTCCATCTATAGCGGAGCGGGTGTGGACACTGAGAGGATATATTTTACAAGGTTAGCTTATTTTGAGAGGTGATATGTGATGTATGATTTTATCTGGGGTACGAACTGGTCAGCGATGGTTAAGCGATAGTGGGCAGTTACAGTAAGACTATCGTGTTCGTTGTTTCAGGGTGGGATGTATATTTTTGCGATGTCTCACTTTAAAGAGGTTCGAGATCGTGGCGATATTTTTATGAATTAGACTTCAGAGAGTACAATTGTCTCCTTATATTGGACCCCGGTGCGTAGGGACTTTTACTGATGTGATTCTGGGTATGTTAGGTTTACCATGGAGCTGAGAGATTTAACTCATTATTAACTGAGCATCGAGGACTTAGTGATAGTGCGAGTGCAGTATTACATGACTTCTTTAGAGATGCAGGATTTGATGATTAGATTTATGAGCACAAGTACAGGGTTTTGGGTGTCCCTATTATGTGCTTTGGGACTAGGAAATCAATGACCGACAATGCTAGGGGATAGTGCATTGGAGAAATCTCTTTTGAATTTTGTTGTGGGATGTTACATGAATAAACCTTAATGAATATTGGGAGTGGAGAGGCGTTGTTGGATGCTCGAGAATATTTTTAAAGGTTAATTATTGAACATGTGGAGAGAATACTTTGAGCTAAGAGCTATTACGAAATAGGGCCAGCAGAGCCGGGTAATATTACGAAGGAAGCACTGTGAAAACTTGTGCACCACAAGTTAATGGGTGGGGAAATATCGAGAAGCATTAAATTGCGATTTGTGGGGTAATCGAGAATACCCGTATGATATAGCCACGTCGAGAGTGAGGGCTAATTTTAGGATAAGTATGTTAAGTATGAGACATTAGTGATAATTATGCTGGGATGCATGGGCTATAGGGTTTATGGGCACCCTGGCTAGTTTGATTTTTAGAATCGTCCAGGATAAAGGACTGTGAAAATAAACGTATTAATGTATGCATGTGAGGAAGTTAGGAACATATGTGGAAAGGTATGGTGGACTGAAATTCATTTGAGAAAGGAGACAGTATGATTATATGCATATCAATGAGAACTATCACAACCGTGGTGAGTTGAAGGGCGGTGGAGGCACATGTAAAAAGATGTCACTGGATAAGGGAGAACCCCAAAAATTTGGAAAGGTAGAGCAGAGTCTCACTTAGTCAAATGCCTAGAGTGGGTTACGTACAAATAAGATGTTGATTATAACAAGGCGAAAAAAAGTGCCTGAGGAGTGCTCAGATTTCGAAGAAAACGCCAAGTTTAGGAACGCAATGAGAGTTATGTCACCGTGAAGTTTAGGAACGCAGTGAGAGTTACGTCATCGTGAATCAAAGTTTTGAAGTTTGACATGAGTGGTCAGGAATTGTTGTGAGTACTTAACTTTGAAAGGGGAGGTCATGAGGTTCGACAAGAAAAGAAAACTAGCACCGAGGTATGTGGTACCCTTTCTGATCATTGAGATAGTGGAACCATCTGCGTATAGGCTGGGCCTACACGAGTATTTGCAACGGATTCACAATTTCCTTCACGTGTCATTATTGAAGAACTGCCGGAGGAGCGAGAAGGCCTTTGGGCACGTTCCGTTAGAGGAGATTGATTTACAACCAGATATCTCTTATGAGGAGAGACCAGTAGCGATATTTGATCATAGTGAGCATAAGCTGTGGTCTAAGGCGGTACCTTTTGTTCGAGTCTAGTGGGGGCACCGTAGGGTTTACGAGTCAACATGGGAGCGGGATGATATGTGAGAGCAATATCCATAGTTATTCATTGCAGGTACATCCTAATTTCGAGGACGAAATTCCTTTAACAGGGGGAAAGTACGTAACAACCCGTATTTTTGGAGTATTTATTATTTAATTAATTTGGATAATTCTAAATTACAAGTGTGTTGTAATTTAATTGAATTAATAAATATGTGTTGATTAAAATATTATTCAGGAGAGTTAGTGGTTAATATTTATGAAATATAATTACTAAGTGAATTAGTAAATTATTAATTTTACGTCCTAGCGAGTGATAGTGACGTGGCGATATTTTATCTCAACCAGGAGTCGGTATAGACTATTTAAAGATGAGATGGGACTTGTTGTAGAGTGACTCATATGGAAATTTCGAGGTCACGGTTGATTTCGGATGGATTGAGATAGTTGGAATAGTGTACTCGGGGGTAGTAATTGGGTCCCGAGGACTTTTTAGACATAACTGGGCCCCGGTCATTTGGGCTTCACCCACTAGTCTAATTTAGGGATTAGGAGAATTTAACCTAAGTCTAAATAATTGGGGCATAAACTATTCATAATTCTAAACCCTAGTGAGAGAAGGGAGAAGGAAGAAAAATAAAAGGATTTAGAGACCAAATTCAAAGGGGATTTGGGTGTTCTTCACCAGATTCATCATCTTCTATGTGGAATTAGACTATACTAATCCTATAAGGCAAGTGGTTAAACTTTCTTTTTCAATTCATA
Source organism: Sambucus nigra (assembly GCA_949130495.1). Taxonomy (NCBI): domain Eukaryota; kingdom Viridiplantae; phylum Streptophyta; class Magnoliopsida; order Dipsacales; family Adoxaceae; genus Sambucus; species Sambucus nigra. The sequence goes on from OX422218.1 coordinate 142,771,601, forward strand.
TCATAGTGGGTGTAAACTAAAATCCGTTTTTGGGTGGGTTATCGTATGAAAATGGTTTTTTATGATTTAAATGCAAATTTGTATATTAAACATAAAATTGATGATGGAATATCATGTAGGACTATCAGAGTTGAACTCCTATTTGAAATCCTTAATTAGATGTGTTGATTTGGTGATGGTGAGGTCGAATTTAGGAAGAGAATTGGACAAACGGGAGAAAAACCCAATTCGTGGATTATCGGATGAATATGAGATTTATCAATGTTAAATGATGAATTGTGAGGATTACTAATGGTGGAGAACATATATTAATCGTTAGTAAAGTTTTGTGAAGAATTGAGTTTAAACAGCAAGCTTTAAAATTAGCAATGGTGGATTTCGTAACAGAGTAGGTGAAGGAGACGATTATGATCGCATCGAATCGATTCGGATCCTAATCCAAATCAATTCGGTAAGGATAATTGATTCTGAATAAGGCCGAATCATTTCGGCTGCCCAGATTTGGGGAATATTTTGCGCTTATGCCCTACATTCACAATTAATTGTTGAAGAAACTTTTGTGTTGTTTTGAAAATATGAGCAGGGACATATTTAAATTTTAGTAAGCTACAATAAAGAAGCACTGTAGCCAATTTGAGAGAAATGAAGGCTATGGCTTTTTGGACATATTATGATATTGAGGGAATTTCAGAAATCGGGATGGGATTTCGGGTAGAATGAATAATCCCAAATTGTGAATCAGTATGATGAAGATAAATTAGAGTCGGGAAGATATACTTGATTATTATAGGCTAGTGACAGGAGAGTTAGGCATGGGTTATCCGGACTTAATTAACTTTAATTATATATATAGTGTGATAGTATCTATATAATAAAGTAGAAAACTTATGTATGTCACAAGCTTTGTTCATGATGTCATCTCACATTTTTTTTTCGCACTTCCTATTTTATCCTTAAATTTTTTGAATTCCTCCATTTTTAACACACTCTAATTTGTTTCTCTTTTTTTCCAAGGGTATTTGAGGGTATATGAGGGTCATGATTTTGACAGCAAATGGTTGAGATGATCCATCTACCTTTTCACCACCTTCGTTTTGCCCTTTTCACCATCCCGACCAAAACATTTCCTCCTCTCTCTTACTTTAATTTGAACTAGCTTAGATAATTCATCTAACTTTTCTCTCTCTCACCAGTCGAGCTCTATCTCACTAGTCGAGCTCTCTCTCACATGTTTCGTCTCTCAACAATTAAGCCTCATAAATCATCACCATCGCCATTCGTTGTGGATGTGAGCCAACACAACATTTGGGCATTCTGTAAAACTTGGAGTTGTGGTGTGCATTGTTCGGTAGTTATATTATTGTTTCACTTTTACATTGTTCTATAGATACCCACAATATAATAATACAAATTCTCATGGTTCAAAGGTACGCCCCTCTCTCTCTTGCTACAAACATTTATTGAAGTTATTTTTTTGACTATGAAGTTGGACTGAAGAATTATTAAAATATTCGGAATAGAAAAGTTGGACTGAAGACTTTTTTTTTGGTTACAGGACTGAAGATTTATTATGTAATATAGAGAGAGACACGTGATTTCCCGTGACCCTTGAATTTCTAGGCTTGGCCACCATTCTTCCTCTCTTTTGATTAATCTCAACTTTATTTGGTATTGATCCAGTTGTTTGATTTCTTTTACGATGAGTATAACTGGTACTTTTGCATTAATATTTGGTTTTATTTATAGATCTGGATCTGGATCTGGATCACAACACTTTTCCATTTTCCAGTTGTCTTTCAACAGGTATAAGGTGAAGATCGCCTAGAGTCGGTTTTAGTGATGATGTGCGTAGACATTGGAGCATGTGCCTGCTCTTCAGATTTGGATTAGAATAGAGAAGGTATTATTCCCATTTTCACGGTTGAATTTTTACGGCCTCAGCTTGGATGTATTCCATAGGACCCAGATTGGATGGAGTTTTAAGAAGTTATTTTACCCTTTATGACTCATGTTGATTTAATTATTGTTGTGGTTTACAGTGATCCACTTCTATTAGATTTATTGGATGTTATCAAAGGCAACACATATGGGACCTTCCACAGTGGGTTATGTAGTTCTATGGGTGGTCAACATTGATCTCAAGCCCCCAACAGTGGGTTATGTAGTTCTTTGGTTTTGATATGCACGGGAGGCCGAGAGCGAGAGGAACTTTCATTCTCATTTTTTTTGTTCGTGCCTTAAAAGGATAACTGCCTTAAAGATTTTTTTTGTTCGTGACTTAAAGATTTTGATTTGTTCGTGCCCCAGTTCATCAGCCATTGCTGCCATAACTAATCCCTTATAGATGTCATTCTTAAGTATTTCTTCAAAGTGAGGAAGATGTGACAATAAAAGCAGCAATTTCATGTATTCAAAACCTCTGCAAGAACCAAGTCAACTACTTTTATAGATCTGGGTTTTTTATCCATATCTTCTAAAGTTAGTATTTTAAGGAACCCGTATTTTACATATCTTCTAACTTTGCAAACTTTACAGATCAAGTATTTTACATATCCGTTTTTTATCCATATCATGAAACTTTATTTTGATTTTTGTACATCCCTTTAATTTCACTCTATATCTTTCTTATGTGTGGAGGTGTATTGTTTGACTTGCATGATGACTGAGAATGTTTGGAGGGAGAGAGACTCCTGTGCGGGAGCCCAAATGCGGGACTCCCGTGCGGGATCATTTTAAAAAAAATGTATATATTTTTATTTTTTGTGTAAGTTATAAACATTTCAGGGTACCCTTATAAAAAAATCAACTCAAAATAATATTTTTTGGTATTTTAAAAAAATGGATCAATATTTTGACCCATTTTTTCAAAATACCAAAGATGTTTTTTTGAGCTGATTTTTTTATAGGGGTACCTGAAATGTTTATAAATCACACAAAAAAATAAAAATAAAACTTTTGTTTTTCTAAAAAAGATCTCGCACGAGATCCCTCATTTCGGCTCCTGCACAGGAGCCGCTCCCTGTTTGGAGGATTGATAAACTGATATGAAACATTTACTCAAAGGGTCAATTGTTCAATAACTTCAATGATCTTAATATGTCTGCAGCTTAATAATCTCAGTTTGAGTTTGTTGATATTGGATTCAAAACATAGTTTTTCTATGTATGCAAAAAGTTGACATTTGGTCTATTTTACTTCCATAACGTATTGTGATTTTGTTGCATTATATATACTTCCATAATGTATATGTATTGTGATTTTGTTGCATTATATATATATATATATATATATATATATATATATATATATATATATATATATATATATATATATATGATTTTTTTCGACCTTTTATGCAAAAGTTGTTATCGTTTTGGATAATTGTAATATTGTTCTTAATACCACAATTGTCATTTATACATCATTATGAAATTATTTTTTTGCTTACATTGCAGGATAAATGGAAATGATTTTTGGGGGAAGCATATTGTAATGATGAATGAACAAGACGTGATGTTGGCGATGCAAGCAACATAGTGTATTACAGTCACGATTGTCATAATGATCGGGCTCTAATTTGATTTTCTTTGAAATTTGAAATGTATATTGTGCTACATGAGGTTGTGAGCTAAATAGTTGATGATGTTTATGTAAGGTCCAAGATATTATTATTGATATTGTAGTATTTTTTTTAAATAGGGTGAATAGTCATAAAAACAAATTAATTTGTGTCGAAATTTAATAAAATATTTGTACTATATATTTGACATGGGAAGAGTTGTGATAATTTTAAAATTATGAACGTGCCTTCAGGCATGGGCATACCCTAGTGTATATATATATATATATATATATGTGTGTGTGTGTGTGTGTGTGTGTCCTTATTATTGATATCAGTGTGAATGATATTTATAGGAATGCATACCCTTCTAGTGCTATGATAAGAGGTTGTGCGATGTGGGTGAATCCACTGGCGTGTGAATGCAGAGAGAGTATAGTCCCCATGTCATATCGCCTGATATTTTATTGTGCGATTTATTTTTCTGAGGTGAGACATTTTGAGTATGATTCGGTCTCACTCTAAGGGTGAATATGACCGCCTTCACTATGTTTGCGATATTTTTGCCCAAGCTCGTGAGTGAGTCCGACTTGAGGTAACCGGATTAGAGCAAGCATACCTAGGATGTGATAGCATGTTAGAGAAAACATCCGCTGAGTTATTACTCGAGAATGGATGGTTATTATACACGACAGGTGTGTAAATGTTATAATATGCTAGTATGTATATAAACTGAGTAGATAATTATCTACGAGATTAATACATAAGTGTGGATGTATTTCTTACATAACTGGTATGAAAGTTATACGATTAAAAAGGGGTCTCCTATATTGAGGTAACCGGGTTAGAGCAAGCATACCTAGGATATGATAGTATTTTAGAGAAAACATCCGCTGAGTTATTACTAGAGAATGGATGGTTATTATACACGACACATGTGCGAATGTTGTAGTATGCTAGTATGTATATAAACTGAGTAGATAGTTATATACGGTATTAATACATAAGTGTGGATGTATTTATTACATAACTGGTATGAAAGTTATACGATTAAAAAGGGATCTCCTATATAACTAGTGTGAAAGTTATATGATTTAATATAGTTGAACTGATTAATAAGTTAATGAGTAGATAACTTAATGATCAAAGGAAGAATACTCGGGTTAGAGTAGTGCGATAAAAAGAGGTATAAAAAGGCCACTTAGGTGGGGTAGCGTAACTAGTGAGGTTAGAAGGCAATCATTAGGTGTGCACATTAGTAGGGGGTGAGTTATGCCTTAAGAGAGTGCGAACTAGCTTAAATATGAAAAGTGTGTATGCATATTTAATTAATTACAATTTAACTGCTAGCTAAATATTTTCAAAATGTTTTACTTTGGATCCGACCTGTGTCAAAATCTTTTCCAAAACATTTTAGGTGTCCATCCACAGGGATGCCCAGCTTGAGAATTCTATCCAGGGATGCATAGCTGCAACTTCATAGCTGCAACTCGTGTGGAAGTTGCAAGACTTTGATATAGACTCCTCATTCATTTATTCCTAGTGTAGTGACTTTATTTCAGTACTCATTTGGGTATGTCGCCCTTCAGACTATTTCAGTATATTCCGGTTTATGGATTAGACTTTGTGTATCCAGTTCATTATTTCAATTTATTGTTGGATTTTATTGTTGAAGTGAGTGTTGATTTGATCTTCTTTATTTATATTATTTATTTGTGTTGGATTTAGTTATCAGTTTGTGTGGATGGTTTAATTATTTTTATTTTCGCATGTTATTAATTAATGCAAGATAAATTTGGCACCGGTCCATTTAATTACTAGGTGGGTAGTAACTTTTACAATTGCTTTCGACAGTGATGCTAGGAATAAGCAATATGAGACCAACATTTTATTTTAGAAAAGGACTGTCCACCCGGTATTTTAATAGATGGGGGGTCATAAATAGATTTTTCTGATTTATATTTACGGTCCTTTTGAACTGGGATTATAGTGTGATGAAAAGGTTCAGGAGATAGCAGTTGCTACAAATTTTCGAACGAAGGATAACCCGAGTTTCCTGGCAAGTTTGAATTCAATAATGCTACATCTTCTATAAATTAGCTCAAGGAAATGGCTGTAAAGACTCGATCATAGAATGGTTTGGAAAAACTACTAGAGAGAAACACACACACACATATATATAAAGAATTGGGTTTGTGAAATAGAGGTTTGAAACTACCACATTCACTTATTATCCAAAATGATTTTTAGTAATTACATAATATAAACATCAATATATATATGTAATAAATATGAATAAACAGATTTACAAACTTATAGTGATAATATGAAGAGAAATCTGATTGAGGCAATTGTTCAACACCTTGTCCTTAAGACGAGATTTTTCCCGCAACGGTGCTCCACGGACTCAATGGTAATTGTCTCTGAGGATACAACAATTAATAACTTGCAATAATATCACTCCAAATCGGAAGTTACAGGCGAGCCAACAATGAAGAAATCTCTTTATTTATGATCATGAAAATGTATTGACCAAGAGAAAAAATCATGTGTGGGAAAAATCAATTGAAAATACGAACCCAAACCACCAATTTATACTAATAAAATTAGCGGTTGGTAGGATTGTTTAATCATTTTGAAATGCGAATCAAGTTTGTGAGAATGTTTAATATTTGTTTAAATATATTGTTTCATATATAAATATCGGCCAATGGAGCTCAGTAGCATTTTTGGTGAATTGGATTAGGGTTGATCACAAGGAGATCGAAATTTCAGTTCTAGCCCTATTTAAATGGGTACAACCTAGATAGGGTGACATCCTATAGGAACGATTCCGATGCTATCATAGTAGTTTATCTCAAACCGCGGGAACCTATTTGATGGTTTGAGAACTTGTTCGATACTTCGATAGAGGATTGTGATCAGTACATCCAAGGAATATATTGAACAGGACCACCGGTGAGATTTGAACTTAAGGGTTTTCCTGGTTAGACTCAGGCAATCTCACATCATTTTCAAAGTGTGCATAGATTCTTAATCTAAAAAATTATGAGGATTGGAATGCTCATGTGATTGTTGCTTTGATTATTATGAGTGCGATTCAAATTTATATTGAATAAAATGATCTCCGCACATTAGGTGACAGTTATGTAAGAAGGTCTGAGATATTAATTCGAACAAATCCGTGTCCAAAGATACTTAGGATTGCGATGCCCCATGATAGACTTATAAGATTTGTTTCCACCAGTTAAACCTGATTAATGGATTATTTTACAATCCGGTGGAGTAGCAAAATAAGTTGAGTTTGAGAATAAAGGAAATTGATTAGGTGTTGGTTAAATTCTATTAGCAACAATTTTATTTGACCAAGTGGGTATTAGAAGCTTAATGTGAGGAATCACATTATACACCATAATTAACTTTACAAATAAGACCTCATTATATTCGAGTGATTTATGAGATAATGAAATTGGAGTGCAATCATAATTATTTAGTCAAATTAATAATTATTAAATAAAGAAAGGAAATAAATTACGGTATATATAATTTAGAATTTTTAAGTATTTATTTGGAAGCCAATTTAATTATTTATCTTTGGTCCTCAGTAGTCCACAGATCCAAGTAGTTAGGTCCAGAGTCTCAAGGAACCCAATTTGGCCCAAACCCACTACTCAATCACATATATATTGGTTCAAATTGGGACTTTAAGCTGTATAATTCATTATTAAGGTTTGAGAGGGGTGAGAGAAAACACTATTTATATTTTTGTGAAGGATCCTAGAGAGAGGACCATATTTTACTCAAAAGTAAGAATTTTCTTCAAAGGTCCCCATGCACCTACCTAGCTTTGGATGGTTCATATACTAGAAAATCCAAGCATTATGGAAAGTCAAATCAAGATTTTGGATATCCAAAAGAAGGCAACCTTACATCATCATCAAATACCTTTCTCCCTGTTGGATTGCAATCGGATTTACTAAGGTATTGTCCTTTAAACCTAGTTATGAATTTTCACCTTTCTATTATTTGATTAATCGAATATTCAAAGGTTGAAATTTTTTATTTCATGTATCGATACCCAACAGTTAAAACAGTTCATAACTGTCACACCCCAAAAAAACTAAAATGGAATTAATATTGGGCCTTGAAATTATAAAAGACACACCAAAAAATTGGATTTAGAAAATGATGATAAAAGTCCCATTAAAATTTAACCCAAAATTAAATACCTAGTCCAAACTAAAGGCCACTACCCACGCTCGAACCCGTGTCGATTCAGGTCGGGCCGACGATGCTCGCATGTTGACTTGGAAGTAATCCCAGCCCGTATAGGTCCTTCCTCTTTAAAAGAGTTGGGATACCCCAAGGTCACTTAGCCAAAAATCCAAAATGAGTTCTAATATACTACACCCACTTCTCATATTTAATCTATATGAGACTTTGTCTTTTACATAACACTTCAACCAAATTTTATGTTCCCAGTTCGTACTTTGAACAGTTTTTTCTCATTCATAATTTCCCATTCACTATTGTTCATTATTGAACAATAATTCCATCTCGAAAGACGCATGGCTCCCATATTAAATTGACCTCAAAGTTGACCACAATACTATTTTGTCAACCCATTTAAAACACCATAACCTCCAACAATCCCCCACGTGAACGAAAATTAGTTAGATCAAGATAAAAGACGATGCATACATAAACATAGTTTCTAATGAAAAATTCCTGCATCGAGCGAGATAACTTTTGGCCTTGAATCTTTCCTAGTGAAAGATTACAGGATTCATTAAGTAATCAAGGAACACGATGTCTTGAACTATTCAGTTTTTAGTATAAATCAAGACAGTAGACTTCACACAAATATTTTTCGAACATTATTATGTCTTTTTGGTTTTATTCATTTTGGCCTTGAACATTTCTTGATTTTATGAGTTCTTTAGGGAATTTCAGCCTTTCGAAGTTGGACCTTCACACTTACATAGGTGAATTACTTTTAAGAGTACCCTACAGTACCCCACTTGGAATTCTAAGATACACGAGTCATTAAAAGCTATGATTATCCAACTTACTTTGTAGGCAACATTATTTTATCATAGGAAAAATTATGAGTTTAAAAACTCACCAGTCCTCACTGCCATCAAGACAAGTCTTTATTTTATAGGCTTTAATTCCATTCCCCTAAAAAAATGACATACTTGGCCTTTATTCAAACCTTCAGTTAAATAGAGCAGTAGCTTGATTGTATTATGTCTTCGACGTATATGTCGAGACATACCGTTATACATATTACTCTATGCTATGCCAATTGTGGATTGACAATCATAATGTATTCAAATTGCAGGCACGAATTTTGGACATACTGGAATATCGTCTAAAAAGTGTTAAAGCCACTCTATTTCTTCTCCAACTTTATCAAAAGCTATAAATTCTAATAACACAATATATCTAGTAATACATGTCTGTTTTGAGGATCTCTAAGATACCACGTCACCACCAATACATATCAACTTGTTAGCTCGTTATATCCTTCAAGTACAGTTGGATATCTTGTGTAAAGCAACCCTTGGTTAAATGTATATATCAAATACATAAGAACCATTATTATGTCTTTCCAATGTTCCTCCCCTGGATTACTTGTATACCTACTCAGTTTTCTAACTGAATAAGCAATATCTTAACGAGTGCAGTTCATGACATACATTAAACTGCCTATGATATGATAATACAATAATTGAGATATACCATTCCCAGTATTTTTATATAAATGATGAATTGGGTCTATATTTCTTTTAGCTATGCTATCACTACCTTTATCGGTCTTACAAAGTACCTTCTCAATATAATGATATTGAGACAAGACAAGTCTATTCGATGTTTCAAAATTTTTGATTCCCAATATGTGATACCCTTATCATTCACATCAAATTTATTGGACAAGATTCTCTTAGTAGATTTAATAATATCCTTATTACTTTCGATAATAAGCATGTCCTCTACATAGAGACAAACAATGACATAGCCACTTTGAGCGTTTTTAGTGTAAACACATTTATCACACTCATTTATTTTAAATCCATTTAACATCATTACTTTGTCAAATTTCTCATGCCATTGTTTAGGTTTTTGTTTTAATTCATAAAGGGATTTAAAAAGTCTGCACACTTTCCTTTCTTATCCTGGGACTTTAAACCCTTATGGTTGTTCCATGCATATCTCTTGATTTAACTTGCCATTTATGAAGGTGGTTTTCACATACGTTTTATGTATCTCAAAACTATGCAATGCTACAATAGCTATTAGCATTCAAATGGATTTTATTCTCGTAACAGGTGAGTAAGTATCGAAATAATCCATCCTTCTTTTTGCTTATAGCCTTTAGCTACAAGTCTTTCTTTGTATTTCTCAATTGATCCATCCACCTTCAATTTTCTATTGACTATCTATTTTCATACAAGAGGTTTATTACCTGGTGGGAGATCCACCAATTGCCAAGTGTGATTTTTCATGATGGATTCAATTTCACTATTTATAACCTATTTCCAGACAGGAGCTTTTGGATTTAACATTGCTTCATCGAAGCTTCTAAGGTCACTTTCTAACATATAAGTTAGAAAATATAGACTAAATGACTTTGAAGTATTTGTCCTTTTATTGAATCTAGGTTCGAAGTCATCGTCTTTCTCAATATATTCTTTGTATATATATTCTCTTGATAACTACTAGAGGCAGTGTCATAAGTTCTTTTCTAAGAACTTGAATCGGGCATATTATTATGCAGGAATATATCTTTGAAGAAATATGCAATTCTAGATCCAATGTTTGTGTTTACATATATATCAAGAATATATGATTTATGAACAAGAACTCAATATGCGCCACTATTAATTTCATAACCAATAAAGGTGTAATCAACAGTTTTTATACCTATTTGAACCCTTTTAGGATTAGGAACCACTACATTGTCCAAACACCACATACTTTAACATTATTTGTAAGAAGGTCCTCGACCTTTTCAAAATTCATATGGTGTATTGTTTATATTATTATGAGGAATTTTATTAAGAATGTAGTTTTAAAAAGCAAATCTCCCCAATAAGTTCTGAGGTAAACCCGAAGTTATCAACATAGCATTCATCATCTCTATTAGAGTTTGCTTTTTTTGTTCAACAATACAATTAGATTAAGGTGAGTAAGGAGCGGTAGTTTGATGAATAATTCCATGTTTTGAACAAAGTTGTTCAAAAAGGAATCATATTCACCACCTTTATTGCTTCGAACCACTTTAGTCTTTTTGCTAAGTTGATTCTCAACTTCTATTTTGTAATGTTCGAAGACATTTACAGCCTCAACTTTTACTTCAAAGTAAGTAAACATAATATCTTGTGCAATCATCAATAAAAGTTATAAAATAAAATTTTCCCACCTGTTGTTTCTACAAATTTCAAGTCAGATATATAACTATGAATTAATTCAAGAGGATTCGAGCTTTTTTCAATTGACTAAAAAAAGGAGTTCTAGTTCACTTTGATTCAACACATGTTTCACACTTATGATTTAAGTCAATATTAAATTTAGGTATTAAGTCTAAATTAAGTAATTTATGAATAGTATCATAATTAATATGACATAGTCTACCATGCCATATATTACAAGACTCAATCAAATAAGCAGAAGATACATTCTTATTATTTCTAATAGGCATCACAACATTACATTAAGTTTGACGAACCCATCACTTAAATATCCTTTTCCAACATACATACCACTTTTAGTGAGTACAAATTTGTCAGATTAAAATATTAGTTTAAATACCTTCTTGCTAAGAAAGGATCTAAAAGTCAGGTTCTTTCAAATGTCTAGGACACAAAGCACATCATTGAGACTAAGTTCATTTCCCGAAGGCACCTTGAGTATAACTTTTCATTTCCCTTCAACCATCAAAGTAGAATAATTTCCCATGAAACATTAATCCTCGTTATCAGAGTCTTAGTAAAAAGTAAACATATTCTTGTCAGAACATATGTGACGAGTGCCCTGGTGTCCACCCATCATTCTCTAGTATTTCCCACCATATTGGCTTCAGAAACCACGGTCGAAAGTTGTAAATCAGTGATATCGTCTGAAAGGTTCTCAACGCCACTGACATTGGCTTGTGCGGGTTTTTGTTTTAAGTTCCCTTGATTTTTGCTCTTATGGCAATCCTTTGCACGATGTCCTAACTTGTCACACACAAAGCATTTTCCATCGAACTTTTTAAAGTTCCCACCTTTTGGTCATTTAAAAAGACCACCTTGATTCACCCGCTTTCATTTCTTGTTCTTTCTACTTTTCCCTTCTTCCACAACATGTTCTTTGGATTCCATAGGATTTCTAGTTTTCTTCTCGAATACACAATTATCCTCTTTAATCCTTAATCTCACAATGAAGTCCTCAAGCCCCATTTTTTACGCTTATGTTTAAAAAAAATTGGAATCTTTCCAATATGGAAGCAATTTTTCAATCATTTCTTCCACTTGGAATGATTTACTCAATTCCGTTTTTTAAGATAATATTTCATGAAAAATTAGGTGGAGCTCTTGCACTTGATTTATGACAGTCTTTGAATCAACTCCTTTAAAATCCAAGAATTACCAATGACGAATTTCTTTATTCTGGAATCTTCCCTTTTATATTTCTTTCCAAAGACTCCCATACGTCTTTAGCCTTTTAAGAGGGTTATACACATGATACAATGTGTTTTCCATATTGTTGAGGATACAGTTCGTAGAAAATCAGAATGTTTCCATGCATCCACAACAACAATAATCTATCAGTCAGTCTCATCTTCTTTCGGAGTTGGTTCATCTTCATGAAGGAATTTAGCCAAATTCAAATTGGTAAGATAAAATAACATATGATGTTGCCAACATTTAGAATCAGTCGCTTTGACTTTTCAGGCTTTTCACCAAAAATGAACACAAATGGAATTAATATTGAGAAAGAAATTTCTAAAAGACATACAAAAAATTAGATTCACAAATAATAAAAGCCCCAATAAAATTTAGCCCCAAAAGTTAATACTTAGGCCAAGTCAAAGCCCATGACCGAGTAGGACCGGATTAGACAACGCGCGTGGTGGACATGAATGTCAATACAAGCTCATATGGGTCCTCCTTCCTTCAATATTTGGGGTACCCCAAGGACACCAAGCCCAAAGATAAAATGGATTATAATATACTATATCCTTTTCTCATATTTTATATATATGGGAACAACAATTTATCATTCATGAATTTATGATCTTAAACATGTGAGTATACCATGTTATAATCCTCATGGAGGAGAACGCATTACAACTTCGACCGTCTCAAAAGATATGTGGGTCCCATATTAAATTGACCTCACAGTTGATCAAAAATATTATTTTGTCAACCCATTGAACATACCATAAATTATAACATCACTATGGTTGTGATCGTTGCGGAGAGAGGAGCAATTTTGTGGTAGTGGCGTTGCAAATGGTTAAGAGACGAAATAAAGAGTTGAGAAAGGTGGTTGGAGGCAAACCCTCTCCATGTCGTTAATTTTTTCTATAGGCTTTGTTTCTTTTGTATGAAGGAAATGAGCCAATCGGTCGGATATGGTTAAGAGTTGGTACCTAACTTATGTGGGTTTGGAGGTGCTTGGTTATGTCAGAAGGGGCATTTTAGTATTAAAAGGCACTGGAGGTATTGATTATAAAATTTTTAATAGTGTTAGTGTCTTATTAAAAAAATTGGCATTGTGCGAATAAGTCTAATAAAACATTAAAAATTAGTGATTATGTAAAAAAATCCTAAAATATATAATAGTTATGTAGTATAAATGCTTTTACGTGCTTTTAAAATACCCCTCTTGACATAACCCCCATTTTTTGAAACTGTCTGCCTTTTGTTAAAAAAAAAATTCACATTTAGTAATTAGAATTAACCCGAACCATTTTTTTCTGAATAAAATACTCTGTATTTAAACTAAAAATTATGATACCAAACACCTGTAAACTCAACAACCTTTATAATTGCCAAATATGTTCTCTCTTTTCACCTCACTCTCATCCTCTTCATCGCTATAGCCTATAACCGTAGTAATCATACTATTTCACCTAAAGAAACTCCAATCATCTATCCAAATCATTTCAATTTCCACATTATTAGACCTTTAATTGAATTCAACCACAAATCAATTTGAAATCCACAAGAATAAACCTTACATTGAATTGAACTCCAAATCTATTTGATTCTTATCCTATATCAATTTTAGTCCTAAGTCGATTTGTATAGTCGATATTTTCGGTCCTTTTAAATTTAGGATTTTGGTGTGATTGTTTTTTCTAGAGGTAGCAACGACTACAGATTTTTTGGTGATGGGTAACCTGAGAATTTTTTGTGGAAACTTTGAATATAATATAGCACATCTATTATAAAGAATCTTAATAATATGGTCGTTGAGACTTCATTGGGGAGTGGGTTGGAAAACCAATAGAGAGATACATATAGAGATAGATAAATGAGTTTAAGAAATATAGGTTTGTTGCCACCAAAATCACCATGGTTGTGATTTCCATGGAGAGGGGAGCAATGTCATCGCTTATAATTGGTATACTAAATGTCTTGGCTAATATATAATGATTATCAACAAATAATAGATAAGAGATTGATCTACTGAAACACTAACACAAGAACAAGCTATAGAGAGATGAGAGAAAGAGAATAAGAACCAGATTTACGTGGTTTGGCCCAAAATGATGCCTACGTCCACAGGTGCAATATATATTTATTAGGAAAAATCCATTGACAAGTACAAAGGAAAAGTTCTCAAGTTGTCTCTACAGTTAGGCAGTATAATAGTAAGGCTAATCTCATATCGTGTCCACATATATGTTGTGTGTACTATGTATAGGTTATTTTAGGAGAGAGAAAATAGAGTTCCATGCGGCTCACCTTTGTTGGTTAGGTGAGTACACATTTTACATACATGGTAAGAGAATAATCACAAGTTAGTTATTGTCATATGGAGGAGAGTATTTGCATATTTTCTCCATGTGCACATGCAATAAAGGTTGTTGATGGCATCCAGTCAGGAAGTACATGCTTGCTGTAACGGAGTTAACTAACAGTGTTAGCTGACATTGTTAACTAACAAATTTAACTGCACTGTCAACTGTGGCCAAGTCGACCTCTATCTGGTTTCGATTAGGATGTTTGCAGATGCCGACCTCATTCATGCTAGTATTCGAGTCCAGGTTTCTTCTTCTAATTGGTCCATGAGTCATCCCATATTTATTGGCGGTGGCATTGTTAATGGTTTAAAGATGAGAAAGATAGAGAAAAAATAAAGGTGAGTGGAGGTAAATTCCCCTCCCCGTTATTTTTTTGGCTCTGGGTTCTGTTTCTTTTTGAATGATGCAAATGACCCAATGGGTCGGATCTGGTTAAGGGTTAGGACCCAACTCATGTGGATTTTGGGGTACTGTTGGCACGTAATATATACCCAAGAGGGGGGATAAATTGGATATATGGGTTTAATGGAAATTTTAAGACTTTCTATACTTAATGTGGGGATTAATTACAATATGATATAACAATTAAAGAATAAATAATAAATTAACAATTAATAGAAGCAGCTAAGATAGAGACTAATTGAAACTTTTACAAATTTAGATTTTAACGTTGTTCGACATCTACCTACATCCAAGCTCGAGACGGTACTCAAGAACTTCACTATCTACGGTCCACTTATGGCGGAAAGAAAACCTCAAAAGGAACACTTCCTTGAAAACCACAACTAATAAGATGCTAAACTCGTCATTGCCCAAGCAGTGTCCACGTAATAGCCCAAGGTCTTTATATGCCTTGATTACCCGCAACAACGACACTATCGATCGAAAAGATATAATGAATAATTTATAATCTAAACGTAAAGCCAAGTCGCTTCACTAAAATAATAAAATAATATGTTTACTCTCTCGCTTTAAAAGGATTAGTAAACAAGTATCACAAGTATATAGCTCAAGTGGGATTATGGTTATGTCTTTAGCATAAGTGGGTCTTCGAATTATGATTTTTCTAAAAATGGATTGGGATTGGGAATTTAAGTTCAAGTGGGTTTTCTTGAAGTTATTTCTTTAAGAAATCTTTTGGGTTTAAAACTTGTAAGTGTCTATTCTGATTTTTCTCTGAAGGAAAGGATGACATGAGCTAGAATAAAGAGGGTTTTCTTAAGAGGATGATGTTGAAAGTTTGGGTGATTTAAAACGGATGAGGGGAGGTCTTATTTATAGTGCTAGAGGCTGCTTAGGTTGGTAAAATAGTGGGTATTTAGGTTGTAAGACATGGGGTAATAAGATGAAAGGTTGGAGGATTTTATCAAAATAGTTTATATACATGATGACACTTTTAGTCAAATAAAAGTGGAGTTTTGGTTGACTAAAAATCCTTAAGTTGGCTACTTTCAAAGGTTTAGATGGCTGAGAAATAGTTTAGTTGGCTAAACCATTTCTTGGGACTTTTAGTCGACTAAACCTCAAGTTTAGTCGATTAAAACTCTTGAGTTTTAGCAAAAAGGTTGTTTGGTTTGGGTCCAAGCTTTGGGAAAGGTTTAGGGTGGTCTATGGATGGTTTGGGTGAGTAAGTTTTGAGCATATACATGTTGAAAAAATTTACTTTACTTTTATACGTTAGTTCCTAAAGTACAATAAAATAAAGTAATATGTGCCAGTGTTTTTGATCGTTTCTTTGACTTGTTCTATCATCAATTGAGAGCTTGCATGACTTTTTTAATGTAGTACTTTGCATGAGTAGGATCATCATAGGTTGTGGGATGAGGTGGCATTGGCTTGATTGACTAGTTGATTGTCTGGGCATTTCATGAATACATTTGATGCAAGCTTTAAGTCAATATTGCGATCTTTATTGTCTTTGTCCATTGTCTTCACTAAATGGGTATGGTTGCATGGTTGCTTAGATGATGTGTTCCTGGTAATATATCTCTAAATGTATTGAGTGCTTGTTTTAATCTCAAGTACATTTAGATATAAGATAGTGAAGTTGAGATCATATATCAATGGTGTTATCATCATACCAAATCCTTTTAAAACAGTTGGTTTCATAATATCCCCCCCCCCCCTTTTTTATGATGACAATACATTTGATATACGTTTTGAAAAAGTTTTGAAGAAGTCTCCCCCTTACTTTGAGACTTGGGTGTTTTGATAAATTATTTTTCTCCCTTAGTTTTAGCATATTTTATATCATATTTCTCCCCTTTTATCATTATTGAAAAGGGTAGGGGTACTTTTGAAAACTATATTTTTGGCAATTCATGGTGTGGAATTATTTCTTGGAATAGCACAAGACTTAAATCTTTCTTTTTAGGACCATTGTTTTCAAGAGTGGGTCAGTATATATAGAGAAACAATTGCATGGTTTGGAATAATGTTGATGTCTTAGAATTTGTGTCAAAGAATTCTAGGATTATGGTAAATGTATTGTACGTTTTGTGAGACAGATAGTGTGGGGTGGGAGGAGGACATTATGTAAATTGTAGACATATTTATTTTTTATAAATACATGAAGAGATATTATGAATAAAAAAAACATCACACACATTTATTTACTAAGTGGAATTACAAAATTTATAGAATTATGGATAATAGGGATAGTTGGGGTAGTAAGGGAAATGCTCCCAGGGGGTAAACATGGGTTGTTCATCATCGATGGGGTGAAATTTCTTGAATGGGTCGTCTTCATTGATATTGCCTATAGTGTTTTTTTGTTGCCCGAAATTTTCCCTGAGTATGTCAAACATTCTATTATTTTGGAGTATTTGATCATAAGGATTCGGGGATTGGACTGGGTGTTGTGTCATCCAAGAATGCGAATGGTTATTATTGTGTTCCCAAAGGTCATTTTATAGGTTGACGTGGGTACAAAATTGAGTTGAGAGGTCGTCTATGGGGGGGGGGGGGGGGACAACTTCGTTATGGACAAAATAATAGAGACTGTTCATATGATGGGAAATGATTTGAAGAGTGATGTGAATGGGGGTACTAGTCTGGCTTTAGGTGTCTGAAAAGACATTTGTTTGAAAATTTTTTAGAGGGATGATTTTTAGGTTTTCTTCATTTATTTCAGGAACTTTGTTTAAGGTAGGATGTATGAAATACCGATTTCCTTCGTATTTGAAGAGTTTTAAGGAGACTAAGGTTTCGAATCTAAGGATGGGTCTTAGACTTAAGGAGAGGTGTCATTCGAGAGAAGTTATTGGGTCCTAGGTTATTGTCTGCTTTAACATATCATGCTCAAGATCCCAAACTCCCGTATTCATTAATTATTCAAGAAAGTCACTTACATAACTGTGTCCTTTTTTACCACAAGGTTGCCACCAATTCATCTTATCCTTTCTGCTCAGACGGGATTCTCGCGGGGACCACACCCATCGTCATTGGTACCCTTTAATAAGTACCGCATCAGGCTACTGATTCTAACTCGTACTAACTTGGAAAGATGTGCCAAGAACTAGTCCTTTCATTACCAAGGTTACCCTAGCATATATGGTCGATACCCCGACATACTAATCATGTTTCGATGCTACTCTACCTTAAGTATCATTTTCAAGTCTCCACTTGGCATCATCACTCTAAGTCTCGAATACATCTCCTAGTGTACCCCAAAACTGGTTATCACCACACCCATACGAGTCATTCCATGACGTTCGAGCATCACTCCTATGACAACATCTGCGCCGATTGGAAGGCCATACTCGACGCGTTCTACAAATCCAGCAAGCTTGGATGATCATCCGACCCTCAACTCAAAACTTTTATTAAGATGCTACTGCCTCTTTCTAGTAGACTTAATTGGTCTCCTAAGAACACCAAACATATTTCATGCATGAAAAACCGTGCGTAGTATTAATTCAAATAGATTCGCAATTTCCAATTTAGACTTATTTAATTGTATGTCTAAATTTTTTCAAGCCAAATACCAATTAAATAAGCCCCTAAACATGTATTTACGTGTCAATTCAAACCTCAAATTAAATCATGCAATGAATAAGCTGACAAAGACAGATTTCAAGAAAAAATCCCCGCACGGTAAAAACCTTTTATTTCCACTATAATTTGTAAAGGAACGGTTTATAATCGGATTACAGCGAAAATACAATTGACTTACGAAATACCCACAGGTGTCGGTTCGTAGTCATCATCCCAGGAACACCGCAACAATCCCTATGACATGCAGTCGATCAGCCCAATACCTCTCGCAAGTGGCACCTATGGTCAGCCCAGTACCTTTCCAAGGCACCTATGATTCAGCAGCAAAACTCCCAGTAAAACTATGCTTCAGGTTCCACAAAACAAGTCACACAAAAAGTCTAGGATTTATGAATTATAAAACATAGCTTTGAACCCTAAAAAATGTGTTGGCGAATAAACAAAAATAGTCAAACGTATTTTGATAAAACCAGTGTTTTCTTCGCATGAATTACAGAGGTTTGACACCTATTATATAAAAACATTTGAGGCGGTGACGTGTCAGAATTGAAATTTATCGTTTGAACGAAAAACTACGTCATTCGAACCATATGTCATCTCGTTTGAACGACCAGACACAAATCTCGAGATTCGATAGCAGAGTTTAAAAAACTTTGGAAACCTTAAAACCAAAACTCTTACGAATCTGAAAACATTTATCCAAAGTCTTTTATGATTAAAATCATTTAAAATATTTCAAAAATTATTTTTCATAAATGGAAAAATATTTGATCTTTCATAAAAATCTCCCAACACTTTTAGTGTAAAATGTAAATCGAACTAAAACACATTTTACCAACTTCGTCCTTGTTGGGCATGATTGTTTAAGTCGTTAAATTCGGATCATCAATTATAGATGAAAGCTTCCCAAATCTTCGACAAACTTGTAGCGGTATATGACATACTAAATGTGATGGACAATGTCCTTACAAATCTCCCCCTATGTCTATGCTGGTACAAAATAAAAACTATCTGAATTATCAAACAAAATGACCTATACAAATCTACCCTCCCAAAAATTCAAAAATGGAAAGATAAAGTGACAAACCTTCAAACGATGCTTCAACAATCAACTTTTCAAATCTCCAAGCTTTTCTCATCAGGGTGTGCATCATAATGATCTTCAATTGTACCTACACACATGAGACAAAGAAAAATACCTCGTGACGTATCGAGTTTGAAATGATATAAATATAAAACATGTAATCATAATCAAATCTCCCCCATGCTTAAACTCCCCCATAATATCATTATTCATTCTCCTCCTTTGTATTTTTCCGAAATAGACAAGGAAAAGAATAAACCAAATAAGTCAAATCGGGGTGTCATGGTAAACAAGCAAACAAACTATTTTTCAATTTTTCATACAAAAAATGCAAAAATGATGTTACAAAAATCACATCATGAATTTATACTAAGACAACCAAATCGAGGAAACGGAATGAAAGGGTGTGAACAAATTCAATAGGAAAATCAACTCAATCATATCATATGTGCAAGATGCATAAGCGTACTCCTAACGAATGAACATAAAAAATAGCCCTTTGGTGTAAAATTGTTGAATTTAGATGACATCGTCTTAATCATATCAACAAATCAAAGTATAAATGATTTCCACACCAATAACATCCAAAACTATGTAATGATTTTTTATGACTTTCAAGGACGTGCAAACCGTTGAAAATTCCATCCAAACTCCGTCATTAAAAGATAATTCTTTTTATTTTTCTTATGAGGTGATGAAACAAAAATCCTATTGGCCCATTTTTGGCATATATTTCTTTTTATTGCCTTTTAATTTTTTTGTGCTCTTTGAAACCTCATTGGACCCAGAATAATTTTCAATTCCTCACTTTTAAGATCCGTTTAAACGACGGTTTAATCACAAAGGATAAATGAGTACCTTTCGTAGCCCTTCACCATTTTTTTAAAAAAATCACACAAACTCACAAACGATTTATATCATGCACTACTTTTTATCAAGTTTTATCACATTTGGTTCGTTGTATAAACATAATTGAAGCGGAAACACCCGACCAACATTTGATAGACAAGCACAAAAGTCAAACAAATCTGTGCATGTGTGCAATAAAGGACAAATAGAGTCAATCATGTAGGTAGAAACACTATATCATCTCAAAGACTCCAAACTTTGTAAAGTATATGAATGACACAATATATTGTCTCAAAACACTATCAAACAGTCACATGGATATGGCATGAAGTTGTGACTTGGTCATCCTAAGTGTGCATTGGTGCAAACAAAATACAAAACTCTTTTTAGATTTTTTTTCAAATTTTTATCAAAACAGAATATCTTTTTATTTTTTTCGAACACTGTTCAGAAACAACCCAGCAATACCAATAACATATAACCAGAAGAAATAGGAGACTGCAAACAAAATCCAGGGTCATTCGAACGAGATGCCTTGTCGTTCGAACGATAAGCGATCTCGTGAGAAGACTTCGCGCGAGATGCAATCTCTTTAGAAAGAGAAAACATAAATTTACCAGATTATTCAGAATGACATGCAGTTTTGTCCAGTAAGAAAATTTTATAAAAAAATAGTTCCTGGAATGGGCAAACAAATCCAAAATAGTGCTAAAATAGTACCACAAACAAGTAAAAACAAAAAAATACAAATGGTACATACTAGCAATAGGCAAAAGTGTCATCATGTAAATCACCCTATGCTAGTAAACATGTTTAGAACTCAACCGGGAAGTGCGGTGGAGTTCTCCAAAGATGGTGACATCTTTTGAAACAACTCGATTAGATCATGTGAAGTCTTGACCAAAAATTTTACTTGCTCGTGAATATGTGCAAATTCTCTATCATTGTGTGCAAGAAAAGTGTCATGAGTGGGTGCATGTGCGTGAACATGTTTTGGAGCAAAGTGTGACACACAACCCAATTTAAAACCAAATTCCCTAAGGTGTCCTCTCTTTTTGCAATGGGAGCAAACATAAACCGGCATAGGAATTAATTTTTCAAAAAATTTTGGACATGTTCTCCTAATGGGAATGGGACGCCTAGGTGGGTTGGGATGAGAAGCATGTGAATCAATCACCAAAGTGGGAACCATCTCGGGTACAATAAAAGAAGTGGACGCACCATCATGACCTTTACCTACACTCTCATCACCACCCAAAATAGGATTAAGAACCATCTTTTCAACTTTCTTAGATGCATTCTCTAAAGGGACTTTGACCTCCCGGGCACGTTCGAGATCACTTTCGAGTTTGGATACACGTGTCATCAGATTAGACACCGTGTCGATCAAGTCACACTTTTTCCTCCTTAAAACTTCCTTCTCTTTCTCCAAATCCAAAACCTGATGACCTAAATCCCTATTATATTTCTTTGTTTTCAAGGTCTCGGTGTACAAATCCCTAAAAGCTATTTGGAGCTCACTTATATCATCACTCTCAAACTCACTCTCATCACCACTCGACTCATCACCGTCGCTCTCGTGGACACTTTCATCGTGGGACAAAGTGGGTGTGCTCACACGACTCAAAAAGGCTACACACATCCCATGTCCTACACCCTTTTCGGAATCATATTTCTCATCATCTCCCTCACTATCACTAAGAGTGGAAGGCATGGCTACTTTTTTCCCTTTTCTTTTAAGCCTAATAGCACATTTAAAATCCCTATGCCATTTCCCTTGACATTCAAAACAAATCATCTCATCTAAATCTTCACCACTCTCTTCCTCTTTTTCTCTCTCACTCTCTTTTTCATTGCCCTCTGTGGCCTTTTATTTCTTTTTATTTTTCACAAATGACTTTTTATTGAAAGAATTATTTTTGTTCATTTTGAGAAACTTTTTAAAAAAATTTGCAAATAAGGCCACATCGTCAATGCTAAACTCTTCCTCAGAATCAGACTCATACACTCTCTCTTTCTTTAAAGAAAGAGAGTCTTTAAAGAAACACCTCTATCCTTAGCCTTAATGGTTTGGGGAAACATGTCAATCTCATAAGTTTGTAGGTCTCCTACGAGCTCTTCTAACTTAAGTGAATTTAACTTTCCCAACGAATTCAAAACAATGACTTTAGGGATGAAACGTTTTGGAAGAGATTTCAAATCTTTTTAACGACGCGCGTGTTATTAATAGGCTCACCTAAACTAAAACTTGTGTTATCAATGTTCGACCATGTGCATAAAACTCATCAAAGCATTCAGACTTAGACATAGTAATGGTATCAAATTGGGTGGCCAAATTTTGTAACTTTGATTCTTTAACCGTGTTCGTACCCTCATGTGTCAATTGGAGGACATCCCATGCCTCTTTATACGTGGTGCATGTCATAATTCGGTGGAACTTGTCGGGGGTGACGGCTCCCAAAATAGCACTCAAGCCACGGGAATTAAAATTAGACATATTAAAGTCATCTTCGGTCCAATCCGACACAGGTTTCAAAGAGGTGACGTTATTAGCAGTGACAGTGAGAGGAGTCCATCCTCTTTCACAAAGCAACCGGATTTGTTCTCCAGTAGATTTTAACTGGTATTTCATACGAGCTTTCCAATAGGCATAATTGGACCCATAAAAAATATGCATTCGATTGTATAAGTGATCATTTGGAAACATTGGATAAACTTTCAAAAAATCATATTTTTCAAACAAAAGTCAATATCACACAAGTTTGCAAAAAATAGGAATACACGATAAATTAGCATAACCTGCTCTGATACCAATTTGAAAAACCACGTGCAGTATTGATTCAAATAGATTCGCAATTTTCAATTTAGACTTATTTATTTGGATGTTTAAATTTTCTCAAACCAAATACCAACTAAATCCGCCCCTAAACATGCATTTACGTGCCAATTAAAACTTGAAATTAAATCATGTGATGAATAAGATGACAAAGACAGATTTCAGGAAAAATTCCCCGCAGGGAAAAAACCTTTTATTTCCACTATAATTTATAAAGGAACGGTTTACAATTGGATTACGGTGAAAATACAATTGACTTACGAAATACCTGAAGGTGTCGGTTCGTAGTCGTCAGCCCAAGAACACCGCAACACTCCCTATGACACGCAGTCGATTAGCCCAATACCTCTCGCAAGTGGCACCTATGGTCATCCCAGTACCTTTCCAAGGCACATATGATTCAGCAGCAAAACTCCCAGTAAAACTATGCTTAAGGTTCCACAAAATTGCTCACACAAAAAGTCTGGGATTTGTGAATTGTAATAGACATCTTTGAACCCTAAAAAATGTGTTGGAGAATAAAAAAAACACTTAAAATGTATTCTGATAAAACCAATGTTTTCTCCACACGAATTACAGAGGTTTGACACCCCTTATACAAAAACATTTAAGGCGATGACGTGTCAGAATTGAACTCTATCGTTCGAACAAAAAACTACATCGTTCGAACCATATCTGATCTCGTTTGAATGACCAGGCACAAATCTCGAGATTCGACATCAGAGTTTTAAAAAATTTGGAAACCTTAAAACCAAAACTCTTACGAATCTGAAAACATTTATCCAAAGTCTTTTGTGATTAAAATCATTTAAAATATTTCAATTTTTTTTTCATAAATGGAAAAATATTTGATCTTTTATAAAAATATCCCAACACTTTTAATGTAAAATGTAAATGGAACTAAAACACATTTTACCAAATTCGTCCTTGTTGGGCATGATTGTTGAAGTCGTCTTGAAATTCAGATCATCGATTGTAGATGAAAGCTTCCCAAATCTTCAACAAACTTGTAGTGGTATATGACATACTAAATGTGACGGAAAATGTCCTTATAATGCAAAGGTCCCAAAACCCGACAAGGTATCATCGTCTATACCTTTATTACCATAGGTGTACCCTATGAACCTTAAGACACTAACATTGATATTACTTGTTGATCGCAAAGACACTAGTCTACGAGCTTCTAACTACAGTGCACCTTAATCCTCAAACACCTCAAGACATCATAACATTCGACATTTATCCTCAATGATGCCACACATAAAACCAATGGGCACCTCAACGTGCCTATGAACTCTTCAGTCACTAGGATTTCCTCACGCCTATCCATTACCATGGAGGCTATACGAGTTTTAACACTTAGATACTAATCTTACCTTTTTTTTATAAACGAGTGTGACTATAAGTCACCTGGAAACCATAATTAATACTACCACGGGTTATGGCAGGATATAGTACGTCGCCTACAACCTATAAACTCATAGGTCTGCCTTCCTCAATCCTCACATTATTGTTCAATCACGTTGACAAATTTGCCTCTTTGAGCAAACATCATACTGTGTGATAACCTATATGTTAACACGGCTATAAAGATCTTGGTAGGATATGGGACATCAGGTATTACCTACTAATACCAAGGCCCACACCACAGACACCGCCTGAGATCCTATTCCTTAATACCATATTATAACTAAATATATTAAGCCTAAGTCCTCAACCAAAGGAACTAAAACGTTTTCACCACAAATTTAATACTTATGAATCCTATTCAGTTATGAAATATCCATACATGGGGTACACAACCTTTACTACTGGATCGCGGTGAACACTACTCACTATTGATACAAACAAGGATAATCTCATCACCAAAGTCATTTCACCCCACATCTCACACAAGTCTTTATGATATTGACACTATTAGCCTACACAACTTCATGTGGTCACCGAAATTCTATCAATTGCGATATCACCCCAAGGATCGAATTTGCCTAATTACAACACTGACGTTAACTATCCATAAGCGTCGGACCTAAGGTTTATACATGCCCTTTTAATCACCAATCATTAGTGTCTAGTCCAGACACCCTATCCATCAACCTTTACTATTGACAATATGCAACTTGTGCCACTTACCCATTGGGCGTCATATCATCCTATCGACATCTCAAATGATTCTATGCCATTAAAATTCAACACATGCACCTCACACTAATAACTACGGTGTCACCACTATAGGCTTGCATGGACACCCGTAAATTACTACAATTCTAATCAGAAATGTGGAAGAGATTAATAACCATCAACTTGATCGCGTGCCACTTGGCACTAACTCACTTATCATGCTAACTTCTTTGACTTTATCGTCGAGGACACAAACTAAACCGTTGTCAAACTAGCATGATCGACCCTACCCAACATCGACGTCGAAAGATTCAATATCGAACTCACCACGTCACTCCCGAAAGGAACCTTGAACCTAGAGCTCTAATACCATTTGTAACGTCCCGACCCGAATTTATGGGTTACCCGTGAGTCAACTCGGTCCGACACGAGCATTAGGTGTGAAGTGAAACAAAACAACCTAAACAATGTTGTTAGTCCAGTTTTATTTTAGTTAACATTTCTATTGTATCATACGATTCTAGTTTCAAGATAAACTACGTGTGGACCCATGGGGATCATCCCGAAGTCCAAGTAAACATAACTAATACTTACCTGTAGAACGCCCTCAAAATACGAAACTTCACCCAACCTGCTATAAAAAAACGAGGGTGTGAGCCTATGCTCAGTGGAAATATATATAAGCTAAGCAACATAAAAACGAATGGCAGAGAAAATACTCACACGCTATAACCACATGCATGCGAATATATATATATATATATATATATATATATATGCAAATTATGGCCTTAACAACTTAATTGCTTAATCACCCATTTACTCACTTACTTTACCATTTTTACCTTATCTTATGGACTTTAATAGATTTACGCATTTACTTATCCATTTCACCTTTATCGGAACATTTATTACATTCATTCAAGTTAGGTTGTATTAACTCATTTTACCACACAATTCGTTTCTTGACATGTTCCTTATTTCCTTTATCTTTTCTCATAATCTTCCTATACCGCATACTTCCACGAGCTCCATACTGTCAACTATGCGCACCATATGCTCTGGCCAGCTATTTAGGATTTTTCACCCAAGATATCTGGGACCTTCTTTCTTTATCCCGGTGTCATCCTAGTTCCTTTTATGTTTTTAATATTTTACAAATGTCCACATTATTCCACTTATCCTTTTTACTCGGCCGAAGCCAAAACCCGGG
The DNA here is from genome assembly GCA_949130495.1 of Sambucus nigra. Lineage (NCBI taxonomy): Eukaryota > Viridiplantae > Streptophyta > Magnoliopsida > Dipsacales > Adoxaceae > Sambucus > Sambucus nigra. Next base: position 142,798,279 of record OX422218.1, read on the forward strand.
ACTTTACCGCCCCATTTGGGTTACACTTTTAAATTTACCATTTCATGTCCTCGACACTTTAACCTTGATTTTATTCCAAAATCATATTTATATAGGACCACTTGTGTAACACCCTTTCCAACATTTTTATTTCATAAAAATGTTCCATTTTAAGTAAAATTACTAATTTACCCATTTGTTTCCAAAATCACCTTCCACAACATTTTCACAAATGTAAATTTTCCAACACACAATTAAGTCATCCACACTAACTTCTTAAGTATTTTTAACCCTTTAACACCTCTTCACACTTCGGGTAGTATTCTACTTAATTGTAAACACTTTTACACCGTTAATTCCTTTTTAGTTGCATAAGTGTTAATCATTTACAACATTACTAAGTTATATACTAACTTTTCCATGTTCACCCATTAACACTTAATGAATACTTTTATCAATACTTTCCCAAACACACACTTCTTTACTCTTTTATTCAAGAAATCCATTTACATTTAAGATTGCTATTATAAGAAAATACCATTTCTTTTATCAACACTTGTAGTCTTATAATCTCATGTTCATCATATCCTCTAGTCCCAATTTCACACACTTTGAAGACTAAAATTTAACTTTTCTTATTTCATGTTTAAACCCAACTAGGCTTTCTTTAAACTTGTTAATATATTTATTATCAGAATACTACAAGTTTATGTACATGAGAAAGTGGACTTTAAATCCTAAAATCCTATAAATGGGTTAAACATGCATTTCATCCTATAAATTTATACCATTTGCAACAAACATGCACTTTAAGTCTTAAGGGCAATTTTAATATCTTTAAACTTAACAATTGTCCATTTTTCATAAATCTCCATTTTTGCAAGAAGCTTAGAAATATTTATTTCATAAACATTTTGACAAGATTACCATCATTTCAAATATTTTATTCCATAAAATATTTAACACCAAACTTCGTAAAATTCTAATATTTAACATTATATTTCTAGAAAATACATCATTTTCAGAAAATGCCAACTTTAATATCTCAAATCTTGAAATATTCATCCATTATTCCTTTTCAACAAAAATCATATTTCCCGACATATTTATTTCATAAAAATGTTTATTATTTCTTTCACCAAAAAACCATCATCATTCTCATAATAATCCTACTCTTAACATTAAAAAATAACAAGACTACAATATACACCAAATAGAGTCTTAAATATAAAGAGTAGATTATCCCACCTAAAATGAAGCTCCAAACAGTGGAAGGCATGAAAGATCAAGGAAGATGCCACCCCCACCTCCTAAGGTGGCCTTAAGAGGGGTTGTCTTGCTCCACCAAATCTGCCTCAAAGAAAAATCCTATAAAAACCTCTACAAAACCTCCAATAATGTTTTCTATATTTTCTTAGATCTATATTAACAGTGGGGAGATTATCTCTTTTGTGGTGTGACTGTGGTTTCTATGACCAATAATGGTGGGGGACAATTTAAGAAAAATAGAGAAAGCTTAAGAGCTCTCATGATTTTGGCCGTGGTGGTTTAACACCCCACGCCTCTTTCTTACATATATAACCAACAACATAAAACATATACTACCCTATCTATTAATCCCATACGTCAGGCTCCAGGATCTAACCTAGGATTGAGACCAAAGGCCCAAAATCATACAGCACAAATGGCAAATCTGAAATTCGTTCGTCAGTCGTTTGAACCAAAATTACCGTCATTCGAACGATAAGGGCTCCTTGTTTGAACAACCCCTTCGCGAGATATCCACTTGTTGTTTGAACGGCATATCCTTGTTGTTTGAACGACTCTTTTTCTTTTCCTTTATTTTTCTCTAATTTTTTGCCCATAAGTCTCCTACAATTATAATTAATTCCTCCTCGTATATAACCCATGTATAATTTAATAGATTTACTGGGGAGGGATATTATAAACCTCCCTCCTTGCGAATTTTGTCCCCGAAATTCTCAGTCCATCAATCCTCCAACTCATGGGGTCCACCAACTTCTATTCTAAGCCATATAATATTCCAAGACAGTTTATCGAGTTCCTTAGCACTAAAGTCATCAAATGTTTAACATGCAACATGCTTTAATGCTCACCATTTCGTCAAACATGACACTGCATGATTGACTCAGAGTCTTCACTCACCTTATGACCAAATCCAAAACGTACCTAGCACTACCCATGCTAGTACCTAAAGCATATCGGTACCTTTGCTGGAAAACCATTTCTAGCAATCAATACTCACCCAAAGCAACTCATGATACGATCAACCATCGCATATATCACCAAATTTCAATTTCTAACTTGGGACCATACAACCTGTGTTCCACGCAATTTGCATGAGCTTATTGAGAACCACACTAAGTTATTTCCTCACTCCAAGGGGAAATAATTCCATCAAATCATTATTGTACGTCTGGTTTAAACCCTTTGTTGCGTCACTCCGATGAACCTAACGCTACCTTAGGCATCTCATCCTTGAGTACTCACCAGTGTCTAAATCTAATCCATTCACCATGGAAAATCAACCTTGTATTCTCAATTTTCCTCGATTCTCAATACTGTATAGTATCCTCAAGCCATCATCCCGTTCTTCACAACCCGAGCCACTGACTGCCGAGACCGTCAGTCAAGAGTCGACTAATCTAAAGGCAGATTGATACTACAAAAAAACCAAGTGGCTGAAAGCGTATCCACCCATATGAAAAATGTTATGCAACAACAGGAATACCTCAGATGAGCGCACCCAGTTACCGAGCTGCATTGACCAAACCTGGTCCATCGCGCTCTCCCAGGCTCAATCGTGTTGTACCATAGCATGGTGCCTATATGAGTCACCATAATGGTGAGAACACTGATTCCCAATTACTAAAATCGAAAGGAACACACTTGAGTCAGAGGGACAAGTAATCGTCCTAAGGAGTTTCAGCCTTAGGCATCCGGTTCTGACTTATCGAAGTGAACCTATACCGTATACTTGAAGTCATACCACTCATTCTCAAAACTTCTCACCGATCGCAAATTCTGGCTATGTACTCTGGCCTGGGTCACTAGTCATGATGAAGTGAATCCCAACCACTCATTCTCACAATACGAACAAAATTTATGAATTGGTAGTACTTTAGGAGGTAATTACTCGACTTCCCTCCTTGGGAGAAAGGCCCTACCTCTCACACTCTTGGCGTAAATGAATCATTCTAATTAGCGGACACCTCACGCCTTGTCTACATCGACCTTACCCAATAACTAGTGATGACATCACCAACCTTTTACACCAAGGTTATTATCTGCTTTAAAATATCGTGATCGAGATCCTAAACTCCCATATTCATTACTTAGTTAAGCAAGGCACTCACCTAATCGTGTCCTTTCTGATCACAAGGTTGCCACCAATTCACCTTATCCTTTCTTCCCACATAGGATTCTCGTGATGACCGCACCCATCGTCATTGGTACCCTAAAGGTAATAAGTACCGCACTGGGCTACTACTTCTCACTCGTACTAAATTGTCAAGACATGCCAAGAACTAGTCCTTTCATTACAAAGGTTACCCTAGTATATACGGTCGACACCCAGACAAACTAATCATGTTTCGATGTTGCTCTACCTTAATTGTAATTTTCAAGTCTCCACTTGGCATCATCACTCTAAGTCTCGAATACATCTCCGAGTGTAATCATGATTCGATGCTAATCTACCCTAATTATCATTTTCAAGTCTCCACTTGGCGTCATCATTCTAAGTCTCAAATACATCTCATAATGTACCCTAAAACTGGTTATAACCATGCCCATATGAGTCATTACATGACGTTCGAGCATCACTCCTATGACAATACTACTATCATCTTACTTAGAGATCGCACCACCAATTTATGCCGATTAGAAGGCCATACCCGACATGTATTCTACAAAACCAGCAAGCTGAGATCTTCATCAAACCCCCAACTCAATCATTACTAGGATTCTACTGCCTCTTTTTACCAAAATCAATTGGTCTCCTAAGAACACCAAACATATTTCATGCAAAGGTCTCAAAACTCGACAAGGTCTCATCATCTATACTTTTATTACCATAGGTGTACCATACGAACCTTACGACACCCACATTGATATTACTTGGTACGCACAAAGACACTAGTCTACGAGCTTCAAACTATAGTGCACCTTAATCCTCAAACACCTCAAGGCATCACAACATTCGACAATTATCCTCAATGATGCCACACATAAATTTTTCGAATGGGCAACTTAACAAGACTATGAACTCTTCACACACTAGAATTTACTCGTTCCTAGCCATTATCTTGGCGGATAAACGAGTTTCAATACTTAGATACTAATATTACCTTTCTTCCAAACGATTGTGACTATAAGTCACCTACAAACCATAATTAATTCTACTACGGGTTATGACAGGGCGCGGGACATCACCTGCAGCCTATAAACTCCTAGTTCTGACTTCCCAAATCCTCAAATGAATGTTCAATCACGTCAACTAAATTGCCTCTTTAAGCAAACCGCATATTGTGTGCTAACCTACATGTTAACACGACTATAAAGATCTTGGTAGGATATGGGACGCCGGATATTTTCTACTAATACCAAGGCCCACACCACAGACGCCACACGAGATCCTATTCCTCAATACCATATTATCACTAAATATATTAAGCCCAAGTCCTCAACCAAAGGAATTCACACGTTCTCACAATAAATTCAATACTTATGAATGTTATTCAATTATCTAATATCCATACATGGGATACACAACCTTTACTACTGGATCGCTGTGAACACTACTCATTATTGCTACAAACAAGGCTAATCTCATCACCAAAGTCATTTAACCCCACATCTCACACAAGTGTTTACGGCATTGCCACTATTAGCCTGCATAACTTCATGTGTTCACTGAAATGCTATCAATTGCGATATCACCCAAAGGATCAAATTTCCCTAATTACATCACCGGCATTAACTACCCATAATCACCCTACCTAAGGGTTATACATTCCCCTTTAATCACCAATCATTAGTGTCTAGTCGAGACACCCTAACCATCGACCTTTACGCTTGAATATATGCAACTTATGTCACTTTCCCATTGGGCGTTATATCATCCTATCGACATTTCAAATGATTCGATGCAATTAAAATTCAACACATGCACCTCACACTAACAACTACGGTGTCACCACTATAATTCTAATTAGAATCACGAAAGCGATTAATAACCATCAACTTGATCCTGTGCCACTTGGCACTAACTCACTTGTCGTGCTAATCTCTTTGACTTTATCGTCGAGGACACAAACTAAACCATCGTCAAACTAGAATTACCGTCCCTACCCAATATAGACATCGAAAGATCCAATACTGACCTCACCACATCACTCCTAAAAGGAACCTTGAACCTAGAGCTCTGATACCATTTGTAACACCCCGACCTGGATTTATGGGTTCCCTATGAGTCAACTCGGTCTGACCTGAGCGTTAGGTGTGAAGTGCAATGAAACAACCTAAATAATGTTGCTAGTCCAGTTTTATTTTAGTTAATATTTCACTTGTTAGCATGCGATTCCAGTTTCAAGATGAACTACGTGTGGTCCCATGGGGAGCACCCCGAAGTCCAAGTAAATAGAGCTACTAATATAAAATAAATAAAGTACACTTACCTGTGTAACACCCTCAAAATACAAAAGCGCAACCAACATGCCATAACAAAACGAGGGTGTGAGCCTATGCCGAGTGGGAATACTACTTGCATGCGAAAATATATATGTATCTAATATATATATATATATATATATATATATATATATATATATATATATATATATATATATATATATATATACCTTTGAAAAAAATACATATTCCAAAGCATTAACCGTTTCACTTCTGAAAACCTTACTTGTCTAGATTAATTTACCTTAATCTTATAAGTGCTTCCTTTACTCAAACTTAGCATTTCTCACTTTATTAAACATTCCTGATTCAGCACTTGAAACCATTACTTTGATTTGCCCTAAACCATTCCTTTACCGGAATTACCCTTTTATCATTTAAATATACTTTTGTATTTTCATTGAAAAGCACCATTTCAACACGCGCATTCACTGTGTTAGAAAATACTTATTTGTCATTTGAAAGTACTTTTAATACATACTTATGCAAATTATGAGTTTAACAACTTAATTTCTTAATCACCCATTTACCCACTTACTTTACCCTTTTTACCTTCTCTTATGGACTTTAATAGATTTACATATTTACTTGTCCATTTCACCTTTATTGGAACATTCATTACATTCATTCAAGTTAGGTTGTATTAATGAATTTTACCACACAACCCATTTCTTGAGAGGTTCCATATTTTCTTTATCATTTCTCGAAATATTCCTATACCGCATACTTCCACGGGCTCCACACCACCGGCTATGCGCACCATATGCTCTGACGAGTGATTTAGGGTTTTACCCACGGGCTCCGGGACTATCTTGCTTTATCCTGATGTCATTCAAGTTTCTTTCATGTTTTTAACATTTTATAAATGTCCACATTCTTCCACTTATACTTTTTACTCGGCCAAAGCCAAAATTCGGGACTTTATCGCCACACTTGGGTTACACTTTGAAATTTACCATTTCATGTCCTTGACACTTTAACCTTGATTTTATTCCAAAATCATATTTATTTAGGACCACTTGTGGAACACCCTTTCCAACATTTTAATTTCATAAAAATGTTTTAATTTAGGTAAAATTACCAATTTACCCATTTATTTCCAAAATCACCTTTCACAACATTTTCACAAGTGTAAATTTCACAAAACACAATTAAGTCATCCACACTAACTTCTTAAGTATTTTTAACCCTTTAACACCTTTTTACACTTGGAGTAGTATTCTACTTAATTGAAAATACTTTTACACCATTAATTCTTATTTAGTTCCATAAGTGTTAATCCTTTACAACATTACTAAGTTACATACTAACTTTTCCATGTTCACCCATTAACACTTAATGAACACTTTTATCAATACTTTCCCAAACACACATTTCTTTACTTCTTCATTCAATAAATCCATTTACATTGAAGATTGGTTTTATAAGAAAATACCATTTCTTTTATCAACACATGTAGTCTCATAATCTCATGTTCAGCATATCCATTAGTCCCAATTTCATTCACTTTGAAGTCTAAAATTCTAACTTTTCTTATTTCATATTTAAACCTAACTAGGCTTTCTTTAAACTTGTTCATATGTTTATTATCAGAATACTACAAGTTTATGTGCATGAGAAAGTGGACTTTACATCCTAAAATCCTATTAAATGGGTTAAATATGCATTTCATCCTAGAAATTTATACCATTTGCAACAAACATGCACTTTAAGTCTTAAGGGCGTTTTTAATTTCTTTAAACTTAAAAATTGTCCATTTTTCATAAATTTCCATTTTTGCAAGAAGCTTAGAAATACTTATTTCATAAACATTTTGGAAAGATTACCATCATTTTAATTATTTTATTCCATAAAATATTTAACACCAAACTTCTTAAAATTCTAATACTTAACATTAAATTTCTAGAAAATACATCATTTTTAGAAAATGCCAACTTTAATATCTCAAACCTTGAAATATTTATCCATTCTTCCATTTCAACAAAAATCACATTTTCCTACATTTTTATTCCATAAAAATATTTATTATTTCTTTCACTAAAGACCCATCATCATTCTCATAATAATCCTACTCTTAACATTCAACAATAACAAGACTACAATATACACCAAATAAAGTCTTAAATATAAAGAATAGATTATCCCACCTCAAATAAAGATCCAAATGGTGAAAGGCATGAAAGATCAAGGAAGATGACAACCCCCCACCTCCTAAGGTGGCCTTAAGTGGGGTTGTCTAGCTCCACCAAATTTGCCTCCAAGAAAAATCCCATTTAAACCCTCTACAAAACCTCCAATAACATCTTCTATATTTTCGTAGCTCTTTATTAATAATGGGGAGATTATCTCTTTTGTGGTGTTATTGTGGTTACTATGACCAACAATGGTGGGGGACGGTTTAAGGAAAATAGAGAAAGCTTGAGAGCTCTCATGAATTTTGGTAGTGGTAGTTTAACACCTCACGCCTCTTTCTTACATATATAACTAACAACTTAAAACATATACTACCCTATGTATTTATCTCATCCATCAGGCTCCAATTAGGGCTGTCAATGGACCGGGTCTGGACCCGGACCCGATCCGGACCCGACCTAAATTAACGGATCTGAGCAAATTTTATAGACCCGATTATCCGATTACCCGATTACCCGATTAGTTAATGGATCGGATCTGGATATACACGACTCCGATCCGATAAGGACCCGACCCGAATGTGTATATATATAATATAATAAATATATATTTATATATAATATTATATATATATATATATAGTCTTACATATAGTTACTAAATATATATATAACTAACTTATATATATATATAACAGTTTTACATACATATATATATATATATAAGTTATATATAAAAACAGTTTTACATACATATATATATATATATATATATATATATAAGTTATATATTTCTATAAAAATAGTTTTTATATAAAAACAACAGTTTTTATATAAAAACAGTTTTTATATATATAAAAAACAGTTTTTTATATAAAACTGTTTTTATATAAAATATGTTATAATAAGTTATATTTATATAAAAACATATTTTATATAAAAACAGTTTTATATAAAAAACTGTTTTTATATAAAACTGTTTTTTATATATATAAAAACAGCTTTTATATAAGTTATATTTATATATGTATATATATATATATATAAACAGTTTTTATATATATAATCGGATCGGGTATTCGGGTCGGGTCTTCGGGTCCTTAACGGATCCGGGTCTGGATCCATTTTGTGAGACCCGTCGGGTAATCGGGTAAGACCCGATCCGTTAAAAATATACCCGGATCGGATCTGGATATACCCAGACCCGATCCAGACCCGACCCGTTTACACCCCTAGCTCCAATAGCTGACCTAGGATTGATCAAATATCCAAAATAGGATTGATCAAATACCCAAAATAGGATTGATCAAATACCCAAAATCAAATAGCACAAATGGCAAATCTGAAACTCGTCAGGAGGTCATTCAAATGACAATTGCCATTGTTCGAATGATAAGGGCTCCTCGTTCGAACGACCCCTTTGCGCGATATCCACTTGTCGTTTGAACGACTCTTTTTCTTTTCCTTTATTTTTCTCCATTTTTTCCCCATAATTCTCCTACAATTACGATTAATTCCTCCTCGTATATAATCCATATATAATTTAATCGATTTACTGGTGTGGGATATTACAATATCCAACTTACATATATATAATAAGTTTTAAAATAAAATAGGGAAGAAAACATTAAGGAAAAAATGCCAAAAATCTGTTGATATCGATTGATCGATGAAATGCATTTATTGATCGATGATTCTGGAACACGCCCATTGTCTTCCTTCAATGACAAAATTGGAACCATCGATCAGTCAATTTTGATCGGTCGATTGATACTCTGTTTTAAGCCCAAGTCTTTGCCTCAAAAACCAAGAAAATTGCTCCTCAATAAAATGATCATAACTCGATTGTTAGGAACCGAATTGATGCACCGTCAATGGCTAAGCAAAGCTAACTCGGAGAGATTCCATAAAGAGTTCGGACACAAAGCTCTAACAATGAAATGACAAAAAATGCCCCAGTAGTTGCGTATTGTGTTGAAACTTTTTGGAAAAGCACCAATTGCACCGTTAAGTGTTTCAATACCTACAAAAGCTCAAATAAACATTGCAAAGAACATATATAATGGAAACAAAGTTTATACAATATATGAGCTTAAATATGGAAATTAGCGGACATAATTTTGATAGAATGCGTAAGTATAATGGGCAATAATATACAACATTCGTGACGTATTATACCCCCTAACTTAGACATTGCTAGTCCCTAGTGATGAAAAAAAACCAGAACCAAAAAAACAGAGAGATAAGAATAAATTAAAAAATTTACAAAGGATAAATGCCACTTTTGTAGTTGCACCGTTGCAACTAGCGAATGCAACATGCCGTTAGGCCCCTAGTTACCATATTGGATGAGTGTTATCTCGTGGGGATTTTCAGGGATGAAATCCATAAACATCAAATTATAACAAAATTTTCCCAAACACCCAATATTTTAAACTCAACAACAACAACTACAACAAAATATTTCAACATATTATTAACATTAAGAGAATAATTTCATAGAATTGAAACCTTAAATGTGAGTGGTGTGCGTGCACATATAAATATTATGATTTGGTAAAAATGTTTATAACCATGATAAAAGTTAAAGCATGCTTTCATTCAAACCTCTCTGGATATACATTCAACAAATAAATGCACTCAGAATGGGGTGTAACACACGAGACATGCGGGCATAATGAGTAAAAGAAATGAAATCAAGGATGCACACATGTCATCAATGAAGAACGATATATATAAGCAGTAAAATTGTAATCTCATAAAAGGATACCACTCATTAAGAAAGGTGAAATGTACTTTAGCATATTATTGCAACTATTATGACTTTTGAATCAAATTTATCTTAAGATCACATAATACTTTAAAGGGTTGTGACATTAGTTTGGGGTTAAGGTTATGAAAGAAAGGGAATATTTACGATTTCAAGGTATTCGGGGATAAAACTTGGGATAATGGAAAATTCAAGGGCCATTTCAAAATTAGAATATAATTCCCACGAAAAGCAATGGGTGTAATAATGGAGTAAGACTTTCATTACTATTCTCTAAACGTTATTACGGTATTCTAACTTTTTTTATCCCCTTATTTTATTCTTTTTCTTCTGCTTTCTTCTTTTCTCTTTTGTTTTGTCTTTTCTCGAGAATAAAAGTCAACTCATATGCTTAATTGCAACCACATAAAAAGAACATTATTCAATCCCAAGTATGATTCCAAACAAAGGTATGAAAGGTATATATGGTTTAAAACTTCAATGTGGAGTTGGTTATGGGAATGGGGTTTTGAAACGAAAGGTCAATATTTAGGCTCAAAGGGTTTGACTAGAGAAATATTTAGGTAGAGGTCAAGGTCAAAATGGGTTAATTAGAAAAGAAGGCCTATGATCATTTCCTAAAATTTACGCAATTCTCGAATTAAAATAACTTTAAAAATCATGCTCAAGTAATAAATTTCATGATGAACTCATTTAATGAACAATTAATGAAAGAATAATGAGATTACCAGTAACTTTAAAGCTTTCAGGGAGGAAAGAGTAATGTGTAAACACTCACATAAGAAGAAAAACACAAAACTCACTATTTTTTAGTGTACACAAAAAAAAAAGACTACCAAGTTATAATTGTCCTACCAAATCATTTATAAGATATGATTAAGTGCTCATGGTTTTCAAAGTTTAATTCATGCATTTATTACCAATATTGAATAAGAAAATGCATTATTAAATTAGCAACTGGATAGGGAAATTATTTAATTTATCGTTGGAAATTAGGGCAAGAGGCCCAAGAAAGAGAAAAGAAAGAAAGAAAAATATTTTTGAATTGTTTTTAATTTTTTAAAATAAATATACACATGGCTCACATTAAATAAATAAAACTGAGATGAGAGATCACACCCCAAACTGGAATCCCATATTGTACTCAATGTAATTAAAGACATTATGAAAAAGATAGGGGTAGAAATAAATCACCCCATTTTGGAGCGATCCCTGAGTTAGTCAGCATGAACCACAATTATATAGAGGGGCTGAAGTAAAAATACTATATAAATTTATGTTGAACATTTAATTTTATAAAAGTGTAAGTTTATGCACATCAAAATCTAATATTTCAACCACAAAATACATCACCATATATGAAATTTCATATTTTTGCAAAAACAAACTTAATAAAGTCAATACATAAAACAAACCTTCCTAAAGAGTTAATAAAACAAAGATAGAAACATAGAAAATAGACCAATGAGTATGGATTCTAATAATATGGTGGTAGCTGAGCATCGTGTCCCTGCTATAAAAAATAAATATCGTCCAGCAGGAGTGCATAGTGTTGTAGTCTCGTTAGTAGTTGGCCTCAAATGCATCACATCTTTGGTCAAAATGAAACTCCACTGTCGCGAAACATACATCAAGGAATGGAGATCATCCTGGTGTATTTGTCCCTACTCTGCCTCTCTTGTCCCAACCACTTCATCCGAGTGATCCCCCATTATTCTAGTCCTTTTATGCGGTGCTATGTCACGCCCGAATGAAAGGCCTGATCATATCTAAAATTCAAAAATGAAAGCGTCTAACAAGGCATCCTGTAATATCCGCAAAATCTTACAGCTCCTCAAAAGTATCGGAATTGGAATATCACACCGGGCGCCCTTGCGGAGGAGCACCTGACCGGATACAATAACATGCACAACATAGAAAATGAATGGGACAGGTCCCGGTTTTTATATGATTCCCAGATGAATAAGAAGCATGCTAGATATGAACAGTTAATCATGAATGATGAAGATGAAAATCTAACAACCTAATCATGAAGCATAAATGAAGCCGTTTAAATGATATGTCTTTTATTAAATTATGCAGGAGAATGTAATTAGACATCATAAATTTAAAAGCCTCCGTCATTATTTACCACATTATTCCAATTTCCATTCCTTAACAGGAATATGCTACCATCATTATTTCTCATTTCTTTTCAATTCTTATTCCTTAGCAGGAATATAATTACCATCATACATTTTAGTGGCAATATACATATCTCAAGTCCCACTTGAATTTAGAAAGGTTATACTCTTATACATATAATGATTCTAAGACCGCCCCTCCGAGTTTCCCCACTGGGTGCGCCCCTAAATAACTATCATCTTCTAGGGGCCTATCAAACAAGGCAACTTGGGCACCTAACGCACGTCGGGAAGTGGCCATATTCCTGCGAGTGAGTCATAACCACACCCGAAATGACCTCACTAGCGCAGAATGAAACATATAAAATAACCTGTATATGGCCGAGGACTATAGTCTCCCTGCATTCACTAGTCAGGGGACATCACCTCATGCGCGAGCTTCCCTTATGATAGCATTTAGAGAGGTGTGTTTAAGTTAATTAACATTTACCATTTTAAATCTCATTATCATTTCCATTAATCACATGTGTGTTTCATTTTAGTTGAAACCATAATCCCTGAACATTTTCATTAATATTCATCATATCTTAAGTCCTGAATTGTTCTCCAAATGATCACCAAAATCTTACGAGTCCCAAGGTATTATATACCTCAATAGGGCCCCTAAAATCTCCAAGTATGGGCTTATAAAACTTAATTCCTAATAATTTGTGAAATGAAAAGTAATGCCTAAACATCACTTTTTGTACTCATGGAATGAACCCCAAGTGAACCCTTTCAACTCTAGGGTAACGACCTAACTCAACTAAACTCTAGGACTCTAAGTTTACTTCATACTAGAAGGTTCCTAGGTCCTAAGCCTAAAGAAAAGGATTAAAATTGGAAAAGAAAAACAAAAGAAAAATGCAGGGTTTCCGAATCGATTTGGCCAGGTCGAATCGATTCAGTCAGCCAAGCGAATCAATTCGGACCACCCGAATCGATTCGGTTCACTCAGACCTAGAAACTGTCTCCATGCAAATCGATTCGGCCTGGCCGAGTCGATTCGCCCCTACGAATTTTGCCAATTTTGGCTATGGAGTCTTGGACTCCTAATTTCTCCCAAACCAAAACCCTCCAAACCAAGGTCATTTATTGATACCAAATTATCATAAATGCTTCCAACAACATTAATCTACACCAATAAATATCCAAATCTCTTCCAAAGATTTCAAAGCCCATAAATCCAATTAAAACCCTAACATTATCAAACCAAAACTAATACACAACTATTATACTAATTATCCACCTTAAATCACATAATAGCAAGTAGAAAGCTTGCCTCGATCTTGGAAATTCAGATTTGATGAAGATGAATGCAAGATCAATTCACAATTCTTCAATCTCTCTCTTTCTCCACAAGTTCTCTTCTTCTCTCTCTCACTCTAGGTTAACAATTTGGGCTTAAGAGAAATAAAAAGCTTAGCAAGATTAAAACGTGGCATTAGTCTAAAGTCTATCAACTTAAGTTGTTAATACCACAATAAAAATGATTTCCAATACGCAATATGCTAAAACCAGTCAAAAGTGCCCAAAACATCAAAATACAATATGGCACACATTTTGACTATCTCGCACCTCCTGGAACTAACTACACCCTCCAAATTATCATTTGGAAATTTTATAACTCATTTTAAGTTCCGGTCTTATTTTAAATCAAAATGTCATTTTAAATCTTATGACACAACGAAACACAACATAGTAATATTCACCTAAACTTAAGGTAAATATGCAACATCTTAGTAAATATTAACTTTTCTTCATTAAATTAATATTTACTCTACATTCCAACATTTTATATATAATTACTCCACATAGTAAATAAATATAAAATTGGTTTTCAAAAGTGAGGGTTGTTACAGTCCCTCTCCTTATATGAATCATGAATCATATCCAAAAAGATGTCGAGCAAATTAATGTTGCCCGATTTGTTCAATAGAGTGCAAATAAAAGTTGCGTGCTTGTGATGAACTTCAGATCAATTCGATGTGACCATGAATGAGTAGACATTGATATAGTGTAAGAATTGGGGAAACTATGACATGGAAATGGACCTAAATGATTTCTTATTGCTTAAAACTAATTCCAGTGCTAAATCTTGGATCATTATATCCAACCCAGAAATATTCCCGTCACCAAACTGTACCGACGTCTCTGGATCCGCCACATAACCCATGAAAGGAGCTAGTCCAAACGGGTGAACCTAATTTTCACATCCCTTACCATTATCTCATAAGAAGTCCTCCTTCTGTTAACCACCACCAACGTCGCATAAACAATCCGCAGTAGGTCCTCATTCATGTGACCATTCGTGGAGAGGAAAGGTTCCCAATTGTGACGTCGAAAGAAAACTCGCGCCTCTTCAGGTTTTTCATCATGAGTCCTGCACAATGGTGCCTCTGTTGGCCTTGAAGGTACTTTCAAAACCAATACCTTTACCATTCATAATGGAACCTTCAAATCCCCTTGAGGGCACACACTTTGTTGAATCATACTTTTTGATTTCGATTATTTCAACCTACAAAAGAATAATTAGGCACAATAATATAAATTGTAAAGAATAACAAAGAGTTATGAGGTAAATAAGTTGAAATGGTGTGTAATATTGTGTGAAAATATATCACATTATGAAAAAATGTTACACGCAAGTGTATGCCTCACAAGCCTTGACGCATCTTCGATTTTCAATGTCTCCTCCATAGCGACACGCAGGAGTCCACCCATATAACTGCCATAATGTGAGTACAGACACCTATTGGTGTCCACAAATAAGTCTCAACAACTGTCTATGGATCTGGAACATGGATCCACCGCTTCTTTGCCATAATATAACAAACACGGAGTTCATCGTGTGTAAATAGAAAATATGAAATCAACCGTATGATATGTATTCAACGAAGATGATGATGAATAAACCCTTGATGCCAAACGAGATCTCGAAGCATATAAGATTGAATCTTGGATCTCAAAGAGTTTGAGTGAAAGTAGGGTTTTGAGGATTTTGGTTTATGATTAGAAAGTGATTTTTGCCAAAATTCTCAACTTAAAAAGTTCCCAACATGCCTATTTATAGAAAATACATTTTTTGAGGCGGCGAAATATTGTTCGAATGAAAATAAGGGTTCATTTGAATGAAGTGTACAATATTTTTCGAACCAAAAAACACCCTTGTTCGAATGAACAACTCATCTCGTTCAAATCAACTTCTAACGAGCTTCAAATAATATTTGTTCTGCTAACAGAGAAACCTCGTTCGATATTTATTTGAAGGTCGTTGGAATAAATAACTTATCTCGTTCGAACCAATAGAAAATATCGTTCAAATGAACTACATGAATTCGTTTGAATGACTTTAAAAACTCGTTCGAACAACTTTGTTCAAAAACAAAAAATTTCTTTGAAAAATCCTTTATGAAAAATAGCCTCGGACATATAAAGTAAACACCCAATGACATCCAGGAATCAAATTAAAATGCATCCATACCCTTTTGAGTTGAAGACGAAACATGGAACGATGATGTAGACATTCTAACTTGGTTGCTATGGTCTTCGAATAAACACGTCATAGACTTGAAAGGTCAACACACTCAAGTCCTAACTTCTGACTCAAACGTTTTGTCTAAACATGGAATAAGCCAAAATACATACAAATTAACTGCACCAAAAATTTGTCCTTACAAAAAAGCTTTTATTTAACAAGTTATTTTATTTAATAAATAGTTTATTAAAAATAATTTATTAAATAAAAAGTATTTTTTATAAATAATTTCTTTATAAAATAGTTTTTTAAATCGTTTATTTATAAAATAGTTTGTGAATTAAACGACACAAATCTTTAGTTGGTGTTTTTTGAGTTCCAAGAAATTAAAGTCTATTAGGAGAATAAATCTAAAATGGAATCTCGAAAAGTTTTGAGTCGTTTATGCAAGTGTACTTTAGTAGCAAATTGCATGGCCTTTTAGCAATCAAGTTAGAGAGACAAAATAGTTTATAAATAAATTGTTACTCATACAGAAGTTTTATAATAAAGTTTATTTATAGAAAAAATATTTTCTATTTAATAAACTATGTATTAAATAAAAAAAGTTTTTTTATGAATAAAACACCTTATATGGATAGTGTGTTTAAAAAACATTGTTGTAAATGTTAAAAAATATTTTTTATATATAAAACATTTTTTAAATTAAAAATATTTTTAAAAAGTTTATACAAACTGTTTTTAAAAAATATTTACTTAAATAAAACTAATTAAAACTATTTTTTAACTATTTTATGTAAAAAATATAAAATCAATAGTTTTTTTGTAATTAAAAAGTGTCTTTTAAAAAATAATGTGTATATATTGTTTGGTGAAAAAATCCACCCGAATGGGGCTGCCCAATAATCATGATGAGTATATAAATACGAATAAGAGATAAACAAAGATTTACGTGGTTCGACCCTTGTTAGCCCACGTCCATAGGGCTTCAAGCATGTTTTATTATAAACTTGAGAGAATTTACATGAGAGTGTTTCTCTAGCCTCCGAGCCTTCTTTACACAAGGGGGGTGGGTCTTCACTTTATATAGAGTTAGGGGTTACAATTAGATAAGTCCTATCCTTGTAGAGTTTCTATTATAATAAAATAGTGCTTCTTGATGTAGTTAATATTCCACTTTATCATGGACTCTTGTTGTCCTCATCTTGTTATATCGAGTATGGGGAGCCATTTAGATCGGCTCATTTTTCATGTGTCCCGCTATTATTAGTGGTGTATTTTTTACCTCACAACAGTCCCCAGGTCCTAGCTCGTCTAAGTTGACTCTGAGATGAGCTGGTCCTTAATCTCTTTAAGCGTGTGTAGTCGTCAATGTGAACTGGACTGGTTTAAGTTTTAAATCTTCTTTGATTTATTCGCTTGCCTTTGTAAGGTCTTGGAGGAATCCTCTACTTGAGTTGAGAGATATTCAATCGATATGTGAACCGGACTTAAGTGTGTCGAGTTGCCTACGTACCCTCGTGGGATCAGTTCGATTGTAGTTTATTCTTCTGTATTATTCCATGATCAATTTGGATTGGCTGACCATAAGCCATTTAAGCACTCATGGGTTGAGGCTTTCTCGGGCGTGCACCTATTTTAGGGTATATCCATGCATTAAGATTTTTCCATGGTCCAATTAGAGAGGCCGACTGTGACACCCCGTCTAATTAAATACCGGGTAGCTACTCCTTTATTAAATTAATTCAAAATTCCAAGTTGGTTCAGTTAATAGCATCACTGTCGAAAACATTTTAATAATTACTAACCACCTAGTATTTAAAATGTAAGTGCCAAATTTTAAGTTAAGTCTGATTAACATGCAGTAAAAGAATAATGAAAGAATAACAACCATTCACCATAATGAAGTAATGAATAACCAACAAAGTAAATATAAATCCGGAGGAAAACTCCTCACAACAATCCCACAACTGAAAAATAATACGACAAGTCTGAATCCTGAATAATTACATGGCAAAAGTCTGAATAACTGAAATAAATGAAAAGTCTCTAAAGAAATAGGCGACATGCCCTACTACTGATAAATGCTGAATAGAGAGTCAATATAGAAGAAGCGTCTACAAGCACAGTCCTGTAACTTCCACAAACAGCTACAACTCGTCACCTGAATGAGGATCCTAAGCATGGTGTCCTTGTGGCTGGGCACCTAAAATGGTTTTTACAAAAACAGATTTGAAAGCAAATGGGTCAGAGCCCGAAAGTGGAAATCATTTTAAAAACAGCAAGTGTTTTAATAACATTAAAACATTAAATGCAAAATACATGTTAGGACGTGCACTCACATGAAATTCTCACCTCTCGACTACATGTGCACTCTTAACGTACCGTACCCATCTAAATAACATACATATCTAACCAAACCGTAATAAGTTCTACCCCTTACTACTCGATTCCCATATTACATTCTAACGTTATCAAATAAACAGAGGGCTTTACATACACTCGGATTCTCAATTTGTAGTATAATTCACTATCAATTTACCCGTTATGTTTTCTCAAAACATTACCATAATTATATTCACAATATTAACATGAAAGTTTCCATTAATTAAGTGTATATTATTCACATCATAAATATACAATACAAGCACCCCGAGACTAAGCTTCGGTGCACGCATACTCTGCTATCCATCCCGGTACATCACGTACATAAGGATCACGTATTTCGAATCTCTCAGGAATCGTTCTCAGATAACAACATCACAAATAATGGAGGTGAACACAGTCACATCACATGGGTCACGCACATACCTGCGCTCCCACGATCAGCAGACTTATTAACATCCCAATAAGTCCTTCTCTGACCTATGTTCATCGAGGTAACCAGTCTAAATCCGGGCAACACAAGGATTAGAGGGCCCTAAGCGGACGCAAACCTCCCGTGATAGCAAGTATGGTAGGTATGTCATACACATAAAATCAATACATATACTAAGTATTCACACATCTTAGTAATCACCATAATATATTGGTGGTACACTTCTCATTCTCGTACCGACATATAATACTACACAATTTATATGTTCCCGGTTAATATAATAAATTAGGCCGTCAATAGTTCTCACATCGTAATAGACACTCACGTCCTACTTCATATTTACCCTTAGGTTCAAACTACACTTCTAGGTTTGATTCCTCATTATATCCCAAACATCCCAAATATCACAATTAATCATTAAGGGAAGGTTATCTCTACATATACACAAGGTTGCGGGACACTCGGGATCAAAACAGGCTAAAAAGCCTAAACTGTCAACTCGTTCGAAGTCTCGTTCGAACGAGAGTTCGTTCGAACGAAGTGGGCTTTCTAACGAGGTCTCATTCGAACGAAAACATCGAACGAACTTCACCCTCGTTAGAAGTCAAAGGTCAACTCGTTAGAAGCTCGTTCGAACGAGCTCGTTCAAACGACCTGGGCAGGTCTTCTAACGAGTGGCCAGTTTCGATCCCAAAATCCTTATTTCGTTTTTCCCTCTTTTCTTCACTTCTAATCTCCTCTAAACATTAGTCCAACAATTTTTCAAGGTTCCTAATCGTCTCTAAACATACATAGGTCACCTACTAACGTTTTTGTGGGGATTAAATCATTATAAACATCATCCAAATATCAAATCCATACATTTATCCCCAATTTCAAGAACATGAACCCTAAAATTTATAAA
The DNA here is from genome assembly GCA_949130495.1 of Sambucus nigra. Classification (NCBI taxonomy): domain Eukaryota; kingdom Viridiplantae; phylum Streptophyta; class Magnoliopsida; order Dipsacales; family Adoxaceae; genus Sambucus; species Sambucus nigra. Next base: position 142,818,234 of record OX422218.1, read on the forward strand.
TCATCAAAGAGTCTAAATAAATCCGTTTTTGTTTCATCCAAAATGTATTAACATCAGATTATTCACCTACATATAGTTCTACATGCAAATCCTCATCACAATACGAGTTTCTAATTCCAAATTAATGGGTTTTTATCAAACTCCCAAGAACAATAAATTTTTTATCAATTCCTACACATGGAAGAAGCATTCTCTGAAATTAATTGGAATTAAACCACTTGCCTTATATGTATCTCTGATTTGATGACGAATTTGATGAATGGATCTCTCTCTCTCTGCAGAATCCTTCTATCTTTCCCTCTACAAGCTTTCTTCTCTAATGGTAGCAATGGAGGCTAGGGTTTTTGTCTTAGGAACTTTTGGGGCTAATTCTAATAACCCCCGTAGCCCTCTAATTAGTAAATGGCTGGTAATGGGTTAGTGGGTGTTTTAATTTTCCATTTAAAACTCCTAAAATTCGTTAATCAAAAATCCCAAAATTCTAAAATTACCAAACTGCCCTTTTTGGTTGCCGGTATGGCCTAAAAATACCCCGGGACCCAAACCAAACCCCCGGCTAGTGTTTTCTGACTATTTCGACCCTTCCGGACGCGTTGGCGCACTCAAAACGACCATACGGTTAATAGAACTAAAATTCACTTTTTAAGTAAAATAAATATTTCCCAGACGCGACTGTCACACGCATCTCAATAAAATTTCCAAATTGCTGTATTTCAATCTCACGACAAATTTCATACTTCAATATTCATATATAATCATATATGCACATATAATCAAATACCAACTCGCATCTCGCTAGTATTTTTAATCCGGATTAATTTCCAATTAATACGCATTTAATTCAATTAATCCCATAAATAATTATCACAAAAACACGGGGTATTACATACTTCCCCCCTAATAATTGAATTTCTTCCCGAAATTCGGAACTAGAAAGTACCTGGTAAGAACAACTCTGGATAACGTTCGCGCATCTCATCCTCGCACTCTCAGGTGGACTCCTCGACATTATGATGTCACCACTGAACACACACTAACGAAACTATCTTTGACCGCAGTTTCCGCTCACTTCGATCCAAAATAACAATCGGCCCCTCCTCGTAGGAGCTATCCGGCTGGAGATCTATGTCCTCCAAAGCAATATGAGAATGAGCCAAATTGTCTCTAAGATATTTCCTTAGCAAGGAAATATGAAACACATCGTGAATCTGATGTAAATGCTCTGGTAATCCAAGCCTATACGCAACCGGTCCAATCCGCTCAATAATAGGAAATGGTCCCACATATCTTGGTGCCAACTTCCCTTTCTTCCCGAAACGCATAATCCCCTTCATAGGAGATACTCTGAGAAAAATTTGGTCCCCCACTTGGAACTCCCTGAAGAACCTCTTCGCATCAGCATAGCTCTTCTGGCGATCCTGAGCTACTCGAATGCGACTCCGTATCAATTCTATCCTCGCCGAAGTATCCTGAATCACTTTCGGCCCAAGTAGTTTGTTGTCCCCCACCTCCAACCAACATGCTGGGGAACGACAAGGTCTACCATACAACGCCTCAAATGGAGCCATGCCAATGGTGAACGGGTAGGAGTTGTTGTAAGCAAACTCCACCAGTGGAAGATACTGCTCCCATCCACCCCCAAAATCAATGATACTCATACGTAGCATGTCCTCCAACATCTGGTTTGTACGCTCAGTTTGCCCATCGGTCTGCGGGTGATACGCCGTACTCAACCGCCGTTCCGTGCCCATGGCCTCTTGAAAACTTTCCCAAAACCGTGAAACAAATATCTTGTCTCGGTCAGACACAATATTTAAGGGTACACCGTGAAGTCTCACTATCTCTGAAATAAAGAGCTGGGCATACTGTCCTGCAGTGTAGTCTGTCCTTACGGGTAAAAAATGAGCGACTTTGGTCAACCTGTCCACAATTACCCAAATGGAGTCATGACCTCTCTGTGACATAGGCAACCCCGTGATAAAGTCCATGGATATGCTCTCCCACATCCACATCGGGACCTCCAACGGCTGTAGCAATCCTGCCGATCTCTGATGATCCACTTTTACTAGCTGACAAGTGGCGCATTTAGAAACAAACTCGGCAATATCTCTCTTCATCCCGCCCCACCAATACTGTCGTCTCATGTCTTGGTACATTTTGTCCCCACCGGGATGTACCGCGAACCGTGAGTCGTGCGACTCTGCCATCACCTCGTGCCGCAATTCCTCTCCTTCCGGAACTACCAATCTCCCATTGAAGCGTAATCCCCCATCTGAGCTAACAGTATAGGACTCGGCTCCCTCTGCTAATAATCGAACTATCTGCTCCTGACAGAACGAGTCATTTGCCTGTGCCCTTACTACCTCCGTGACAATCTGCGGTGTAACGGTCATCACAGACATGAACGATCGGGCCACTGCATCCTGGTGTCCCAATGCCTTCCACTTGGCCTTCCACACCTCTACCACTTCATCTGCTGGCCTACGGCTCAACGCGTCTGCTACCACGTTATCCTTCCCCGGGTGATACTGGATATCAAATTGATAGTCCTTCACAAACTCAAGCCACCTTCGCTGCCGCATATTCAACTCCTTCTGCGTGAATAGGTACTGCAGGGACTTGTGGTCTGTGAACAATCGAAACTTCTCCCCCAAAAGATAATGTCTCCATATCCGAAGGGCAAACACAACTGCCGCCAACTCCAAGTCATGAGTGGGGTAATTCTTCTCATGAGGCTTTAGCTTACGGGAAGCATAAGCTATGGCCTGACTCTCCTGTTGTAATACACCTCCTAGTCCTTGCAAGGACGCATCGGTGTAGACTAAATACTCAACTCCCAGTCTCGGCAATGCTAACACAGGTGCTGAGGTCAACTTATCCTTCAACTCATCAAATGCCAACTGACAGGCATCACTCCAGATGAATGGCACACCTTTACGAGTCAGATGTGTCAAAGGACCCGCTATCTTCGAAAATCCCCGAATGAACCTCCTGTAGTAACCTGCTAAGCCCAAGAAACTACGGATCTCTGTCGGTGTCGTGGGCTGTCCCCACTCCCTCACCGTGGATACCTTCCCCGGATCAACAGATATCCCCCGGTCGGAAATAATGTGTGCCAAAAACTGGACCTCCTTCAGCCAAAACCCGCACTTCTCATACTTTGCATACAACTCATTCTGACGTAGCGTCTGCAAAACTTGCCTCAAATGCTCGGCGTGCTCCTCCTCTGTCAGGGAGTAAACCAGAATATCATCAATGAAGACAATGACAAACTGATATAGGAAGTCTCTGAACACCCTATTCATCAAGTCCATAAACACGGCTGGAGCATTGGTCAAACCAAAAGGCATAACCCGAAATTCGTAAGAACCATATATCGATAAGAACGCAGTCTTCGAGACGTCCTCCTCCCTGATACGCAACTGATGGTATCCTGATCTTAAATCAATCTTTGAGAAGAAATAAGCTCCTCTCAACTGGTCGAATAAGTCATCGATTCGAGGCAACGGATACTTATTCCATATCGTGACCTTATTCAACTCCCGGTAGTCCACACACAATCTCAGTGAACCATCTCTCTTCTTCACGAACAACACAGGGGCACCCCACGGTGAAGTACTCCTCCGAATAAACCCCTGACCAACAACTGCTCAATCTGATCCCGTAACTCCCTCATCTCAGCTGGAGCCATACGGTACGGTGCGCGTGCTATAGGTCTCGTATCTGGTAATAAGTTGTGGGGACCCTGAATTTAGCACCATAGGACTGGACGAGTAGCCTCTCCCTAGCGGCCCAAAGCCCAGGCCCATCACCTTTGTAATAATCCAATTACCCCACGATCCCATGAAGTGAAGTTGTGGGGAAACACGATTCCATATAGGGGAGATGGCTAATAAGAAGGAACCCATCACCCCCACTACTCCAACACATACATGTATAAATAAAACCCTAAGTCCGGGGCAGAGGACAAGTTGTATTCTCCGTACTTATTCTTCAGAATATAGAGAAATAACACTGACTGAACCACCGTGGACGTAGGCACTTCTTTGCTGAACCACGTACTCCTGTTGTTGTGTGATTGGATTTTTATTTGTCTTTTCTTGGTTGCTACCTCTTTCATATTTATTTGTGTTGCATAATAATTGTCACCACAATTGGCGCCGTCTATGGGAAACATTTATCTTTCCCTGAGAAGAGCCCACACCGAGAAAAAATCTAAGATGTCTGGTCACAGCAGCAACGCTCCTCAAGTAGGAGATATTCAGGAGCCACCCGCTCCTCGCAGGATTAGGTCTGAAGTCCGACGTTCAGATCAAGGGGCTCGCTTAGAAAGGCCAGCCTCAGAAGAAAGTCAAGGACCAGCAAGGTCCACTCAGATATCCAGATTGATCGATGCATACGAGGTAAGGCTCCACGAGCAGAGGGAGTCTTCTCGCAGGTATGAGGCTGAGAATGCTCGCCCGAAAAGAAGACTGGAAAAACTGGAAAAAGAACTACGTCCTGATACCAGGAGACGCCCCTATCGCACTCCTAGCCCTCAGGCGAGCAAATCTCGCAGCCGAGGAAGGAGCCCTAGGCGGCAATATCAAGGGTTCGAAGGTGGCGACTCAGACGACGACCTCCGCGAGCAACTGAGAAAAGCTCGCCGCTATCAGAGCCCTGCTCGCAGTGACGACAACATACGGAACCTAGTCCGCAGAGAAATGGACCAACATCCAGCTCACCGCAGCACCAGGTCAACCAGAGAACTCGCGAGGAGAGCCCTCAAGACCCAGATGAAATCGCCCTTCACGAGGGAAATTGAAGAAGAAGAAGAAGCTCCCAAAAAGTTTGCTATTCCAAGGTTCAAGATTTACGACGGGAAGACTGATCCCATTGATCATGTCAGGCAGTACCGGCAGGCTATGACCCTCTGGAATCACCGAGATGCACTGATGTGCCGTATTTTTCCCTCGACCCTCCATGACGTGGCCCAAAAATGGTTCGAGAAACTCCCTCACCGATCCATCAGAAATTTCAAATCCCTGGCCGAGCTCTTTACGGCCCGGTTCATCACCAGCAGCTCCCATCCCAAAAGGATGGATGCTCTATTGACGATGAAGAAAACTCCTCAGGAGACACTTCGAGACTACGCGAAGAGGTACTGGGAGTTATTCAACGAAGTCGAAGACTGCGCGGAAGAGGTAGCAGTGGCTTCATTCAAAATTGGGCTACCTAGCTCTTCCCTCCTTTACCAGTCCTTGACAAAGAAGGAAGCAACCACCATTGATGACCTGATGGCCCGGATTGAGAAATACGCAAAGGTGGAAGATGTCACCCGCCTTAACGTAGGTGAGAATGGTCGAGCCAAGCTTGCCACGAAGGGAAGTGAGAAAGTTGATAACCAGAAAAAAGGAGGAAAGAATGGGAGCAAGAATGGCCCCAAAAACGGAGGAAGCCCTGACGTTGCAAAGTCGTTCCAGGCGGTCAACACCGTCTTCAAAGAACCAATTTACAAAATTCTCGCTAAGATCAAGGATGAGCCGTTCATCAAATGGCCCCGAAAAATGGGAGGAGACCCATCGAAAAGAAACAATGCGCTGAGATGCACCTTCCACAAAGAGGGAGGACATAAGACCGAGCACTGCAAGGCTCTTAAGTCCCACCTCGAGGAGCTGGCCCAATCCGGACATTTGAATGACTTTGTGGAAAGGAAGGTAGAGAGAGTGACTGTCCACAAGGAGGCAAAACCCGACAACGTATTAGAAGACGACACCGGACACGAATTCGCAGTAATCCATGGAGCATCCGATGTTAAGCAAATCTAGGGCAACTCAGCTCGGATGGAGGTAAAGAAGCTGACAGCAGTAATGCAAGCTTTTCAAATAGATCCAGCGAAATCACATGCAGGAAAACGCCGGCGAGCAGAGGACATCAACTACAACAAGCATATTGTTTTCACGGATGAAGATCTTGTGGGAGTGAGGACCCCACATCACGATGCCTTAGTCATTACACTCAGGATAGCCAACTTTGATATCGACAGGCTCCTCGTCGATCAAGGATGCTCATCCGAAGTAATGTACATCGACCTGTTCAGAAAATTGAAGTTGAACATCACCGACCTGAAGGGAACCACTGTTCCTCTGGTTGGCTTCGCCGAAAAAATGACCATGCCTCTGGGCAAGATAGTACTACCAGTGCTCGCTGGAAATGTTTCGAAAATGATCGAATTCTTGGTGGTCGACATCGATTCACCGTATCAAGCCATCCTCGGCAGGGGATGGCTTCATGCAATGAAGGCAGTCTCCTCGACCTACCACCAGAAACTCAAATATGTCACCGAGCGAGGAGTGATGGAGATACATGGCGACCAGGCGATGGTGAGAAAGTGCTTCATAGCGGCCATCCGACCAAAGCCAGAGAAAAAAGACGTTCAAACCAGCGAGAAAGTGGAGGAAGGTGCAATCCCTTCCAAATATCAATTAAAATATGGAAGGCACGGAATGGAAGAGACCAGGCTCCTCCCCTCCGAGCGTGTTGTAGAGGACCTGGTAGAAGTAATTGCAAGAGAAGGCGACAACAGCAGAGTCTTCCTGATCGGGACCTCACTCACTGACCAAGAGCAAAAGGATTTGTTAACCTTACTCAGAAGCAACATAGATGTTTTCGCTTGGGAACCCTATGAGCTGCCAGGAATCGATCCCAATATGGTCTGCCATCGGTTGCACGTCAGTCCCACATTCAAGCCGATAGCACAGAAGGCACGACGAACTGCTCCCGAGAAAGCCAAAGCAATAGAACAAGAAGTCGAAAAACTGCTGGATGCAGGATCCATACGGGAAGTGCAATTCCCCAAATGGTTATCCAACGCAGTGGTAGTTCCAAAAAGCAACGGGAAGTGGAGAGTTTGCATAGACTTCACTGACCTCAACAAAGCCTGCCCCAAGGATAGCTTCCCTCTTCCAAAAATAGACCAACTAGTAGACGCCACTGCAGCTCACGAGCGAATGAGTTTCCTGGACGCATACTCAGGCTATCACCAGATTCCCCTGTACGCACCAGATCAGGATAAAACGACGTTTATCATGACGGTTGGTTTATACTGTTACAAGGTCATGCCTTTTGGGCTAAAAAATGCAGGGGCAACCTATCAGCGGCTGGTTACTAAAATGTTCAAGAATCAGATGGGAGACACGATGGAGGTCTACATCGAAGACATGCTCGTCAAGAGCAAGGAGAAAGAAAACCACCTTTCGGACCTGGCACGTACCTTCGAAATCCTCAGGAAATACCGAATGAAACTCAACGCGAACAAGTGTTCCTTCGGTGTCCAGTCTGGAAAATTCCTTGGGTATTTGGTCAGCAAGCGTGGCATAGAGGCAAATCAGGACCAGATTGATGCAATTAAACGGGTGCAACCTCCTCGCACAATCCGCGATGTACAGAAGCTCACTGGAATGCTCGCTGCTCTAAATCGTTTCATTTCTAAATCCTCCGAGAGATGCAAGCCCTTCTTCCAACTCTTGAAAGGCAACAAAACGGTAGAATGGACCCCAGGTTGCTCGCAAGCATTAGGCGAGCTCAAGTCCTACCTAAGCTCCCCACCACTGCTTGTCATACCACAGCAAATGGACCCTTTGTACCTCTACCTCTCTGTATCCAGCCATACTATCAGCTCAGCGCTAATGTGTGAAGTCACAGGGATCCAACATCCAGTCTATTACGCGAGCAAAACCTTACTAGATGCCGAGCAGCGCTACCTGCCATTGGAAAAGCTCGCATTCGCCCTAGTAATGTCCTCGAGAAAACTGAAGCACTACTTCGAAGCTCACACGATCATTGTCCTTACATCACACCCTCTCAAGGCTGTCCTAAGGAAGGCGGATTTGTCGGGCAGACTGTCTAAATGGTCAGTCGAGCTCGGCTGGTTTGACATCCAATTTCAACTAAGGACAGCTATCAAGGGTCAAATCCTTGCTGACTTCATAGCTGAATTCACAGGCCAAGAACCCTTCGACCAGCCTAAACCAACAGAACAAAACAGCCGGGCTACAGGGGGAAGCTGGAAGCTATTCGTTGATGGAGCCTCCAACTCAAAGGGGGCAGAAGTAGGATTTGTTCTCATCACTCCAGAAAATGCAATCCTCGAGCAAGGAATCAGGCTGGGATTTGCAACCTCCAACAACGAAGCAGAATACGAAGCCTTAATTGCAGGTCTCCAAAGGGCGCAAATTCTAGGAGCAAAACATTTACAGGTATTCGGAGACTCGCAACTAGTTTCCAATCAGATAAGTGGAGACTACAACGCGAAGGATGGGAGGATGGCAGCCTACCTCTCCTTAGTAAGAAACTTAATGACGAACTTTGAAGAAATCAACATCCAACAGTTTCCCAGGGGGCAGAACAGCCACGCTGACGCCTTGGCAGCCCTAAGCTCGGCAGTTGATTCCAGCCTTAAAAGGATAATCCCTATCGATTTCCTTAGCTGCCCGAGCATTCACCCCAACTGCGAGCTAACACAAGCGAAACAAATACTCCAATTGGAACCAGCCCCTAGCTGGATGGATCCCTTAAGAGACTATTTGAAGAACGGAACGCTCCCAGAGGATAAGAGGACTGCCCATCAGATAAGAGTCAAAGCTGCTCGCTTTAAATTATCCACGGGAGGTGACTTGTATAAAAGATCTTTCTCCGGCCCCTACCTTAGATGCGTCCACCCAGGCGATGTCAAGACATTGCTTCACGAGCTTCACGAAGGAATCTGCGGGAGTCACGTCGGAGGAAGGTCTCTAGCCTTCCGAGCAATAAAGGAAGGTTACTGGTGGCCATATATGCAAAGGGACTCCGCAGTATATGTCCGCAGATGCCTAAAATGCCAGCTTCACGCCCCCATGGTCCACCAGCCTGCCAGCGAATTAAAATCCCTGACCAGCCCCTGGACTTTCGCCCAGTGGGGAATGGATATTGTGGGACCACTGCCCACCGCTGCCGGCAATCGCAAATACCTGTTGGTCGCCACTGATTACTTTACCAAGTGGATCGAGGCAGAACCACTGGCGAACATCCGAGATGCTGACATGATGAAGTTCATATGGAGAAATATAATCACTCGATTCGGGATCCCCAGAACCATCATCACTGACAATGGGACACAGTTCGAGAGTGGCCCCTTTCAGGACTTCTGCGACCAACACGGGATCAGGCACCACTTCAGCTCGGTAGCTTATCCTCAAAGCAACGGACAAGCTGAGGCTTCCAACAAAATAGTGATCGCTGGATTAAAAAAGCGGTTAGAGCGAGCAAAAGGCGCGTGGACTACCGAGCTACCACATGTCCTATAGGCATACAGAACGACTCCTAGGCGAGCCACAGGTCAGACGCCATTCTCACTAGCATATGGTATGGAAGCGGTCATCCCATTAGAAGCAGGATTGCCTACAATGAGATCCGACCTTGTCGAGCAGAATCAGGACGATCAGGCTTTGCTCGCTGAACTCGACTTGGCCGACGAGCGCAGGGAACTTGCACTAGTAAAACTAGTGAGCTATCAGCAACAGCTCACGAAGCACTACAGCACAAGGGTCAATCCGAGGAAATTCGAAGTTGGGGACTATGTTCTAAGAAAGGTCCTGGGCAACACAGTGAAGCCATCAGACGGTAAACTGGGCCCGAACTGGGAAGGACCTTATGAGATAATTAGAGACGATCTGTAAGGTGCCTATCATTTGAAAACGATGGAGGGCAGAGAGATACCACGAGCATGGAACGCAGCCAATCTCAAGAAATTCTACTTTTAGGAGTTCAATTGATTAGATCTTTTATTGTACTCATTATGAGAAAAGACAGTTTATTTCTCTATTTACTAATAAAAATCTCTCAGTTGATCACTCTCTAAAAAGTAACAATTATATCTTATTGCACATCCTTTTCAAATCACAGGTATAATGGTTGACATAGCAGGGGAACACCCCTCCTCAGGTCATCGTCATGAAGCACGACAGACCTCTTAGCATTGACCATGGCAATATATGAAGCCCTACAGAGCATTCTTAGGCATCAAACCTACTTTGGTTAAACAAAATCCTGACCGGATGAAGACATCCAATAACAGGTGTGTCCTCGCCAATTGCCCCACTTAGACCTAAGGGAGTGTGACGACACGACCTAAAAGGTAAAGAAAGGGCACAATGGTATTCTTAATACTGGACTGGGCGAACACTCACATGACAAGATAAAAAAGATTGTGAAGCTGCAAAAATATAAAAAAGATTGGATAAACATGTTTAGTCGGCAAAATCGCCCAAAACTCAAACTTTCCATTAAATCTTTTACATTTACAAACAATAATAGTACATGTTTAGTCGGCAAAGCTCGCCCAAAGCATTTACAATTATTAAAAAACAAAAAATCAAGAAGGTGGAAGCTTCCGAGCAAGGTAGTCAGCAACTTTAGCTCTCCTCCCATCATCAGGAGCAGGATCGAACTCCTCCACAACCTCATTTACGTCCAACTCCAGTAATCGCCGGGGAATAGCATCGATGGGAATCCATTGATCATCTCGCCTGAATGGATTGGGCATCAGAGTAGAGGGAGACATCTCATGCCGATACCACAATATCGAGTTTCTCGGGACCTGCAACTCTTTGAGAGCACTCAACCACCCCCTGATGAAGGAAAGCTCCTCGAACTCTGATAATCTTGTGGGAGCATCCAGCCAGCCCTGATCATAGCCATCTATCCACACTTGGCGAGGGCCCTTCTTGAATAGATGCCGCAGTCGGGTGACGTCCCTCTGAAGCCCAGCAGCAGTCACATAAGCTCGCCGAACATCGCCGCGCAGCTCCTCCATTTCCCTCTCACGCTGCTCCTCAACTTCTCTACTCCTACCCCGCGTACTCCTACCAGCACGCGGGAGGGGAGGCCGAGCAGCTCGCAACGAGGAAGAGCCTTGTAGGACTGCCGAAGCCGTGCTCGGCGAATGCTCCTTAAGCTTCGAGACCTCCCGCCTCAGGTCGTCATTCTACCGCTGAAGAAACTCCACGACTTGATTGATCTCGGTGGCCTCCAGTAACTTCGCTCTCAGCTCGCTAACTTCTTCTTGCACTGAAGCTCCGATCTCTTCCATTTCCTGGAGCCTGTCCTTCAATTTGGCCACCAGCTCGGACTGATCCTTATATTTCTGGTTCCTTGACTTAGCAAACCTGCAAAGCCTAGCAAAAGCCTGGCGAACTGCAGGGCTTGCATTAGGACCCAGAGTCCTACCTAATTGGGAGGTAACAGGAATATAGTCATCCACATCAACCAACTACAAATAAAAGAAAGAGAAGAGAAAGGGATCAGAATAACAAAAATAAAGTCTTTTCATTGATAATGAGCGAGGTTACATCAGATCAAAAAAGGAAAAAGTTACAAAGAATCCCTATCACTTAGCAACCTCGGTGGATGGATCCTTGTCTTTATCAGCATCAGCAGGGGCATTACCCTCTGCAGGGGTATCCACTACCTCCTCGACCAAAGGAGCGTCAGAAGGAGTCGCCCGAGAAACAGGATCGGTGCCTTCAGTAGTTGGGGCTGGGTCCTCATCCACGACCGGCTTTGGCCCTGGATCATGCTCGTCAAAGAGTGGGGATGCAACATCCACCCCAGCGGCCACGAGGGCCTTGTTCCACCCTTTCTTGAAGTTCAGACGGCTAATATAGCCTATCTGAACCTCGGCGTTTTCATACGCAGCAGCCCAGCCAGAATTGTACAAATCTTCTTTAAGGGTGGCTGCCTGGGCTTTCTCCGCCTCCAGCTGCTCGGCAAGAACCCTGTTCTTCTCCACAAAGTCCAGCTTGCTCGAGCAGACCTGATCATACGACTTCCTCAGCTCGCCGAGCTCCCTGATAGCATTATCTCTCTCGCGAGCAGAATTAGCAAGGGCCGAGGCAGATGAAGCTCGAGCCGCATCAGCAGCCTTCAGATCGACCTCCAGCTGAGAACCCCTGGCCACCAGAGTAGACTTCTGCTGTTCCAGCTCGCTGTTCCTTCTCAACAGCTCGTCGCGAGAGCGATAGAGCACAGCAAAGTCAGTCACAAACTGCAAACCAAACAAAGGAAGGATCAGAAAGAAGAAACCATCAAAACGGATTAAAAGAAGTTGAGAATTAGAAAAGGAACCTTACCAAGGCAAGCCTCTGGCTAGATTGCAAAGCCAGTTGATCAGACCCTGACGCCCTCTCACGATCTGCAGGGAGGACTGCCCTCTCAAGCAGCGCAGGGGCGAGCTGAGGAGAGGTGGCCACCGAAGCCCCCTCAGGCAAAGCAGATACTGGGACCAAGGCTTGACCAGTTTTGGTCCTCAGTTCCATCTTCCTCCTCTCCTCCTCCTTTTCTTTCTCCCTCCTCTTTTTCTCTTCCACCTTCTTCCTCTCCTCCTCCTTTTTCTTCTCCCTCTCCTTCGCCTGCTCCTCCTCTCTCTTCTTCTTCTCTTGCTCTTGAGAGAAAGGCCGAGAACCAGTAGCTATGGCCTCAGAGACAGTCTTCGATTTCTTGGACCTCTGTGCAAGAAGCACATCATCATCATCATCTCGGATTAAATTCTTCCTGGGCGGCATTTCTTCACCTGAACTGCTGGTAGTACTCGAAGAACTGCTACTATCAGCACTGCCTCCACCCAAATTACTCACAACACCTGCAGGCTCACTCTCCAAGCTGCTCTCTTCTTCGTCCAATTGGATGGGCTCAGCAGAAATCTCTTCGGAAGATTCAAAGTCCGGAACAGTATCCACAGGTCGGGCTATGAAGCTGGAGCCTGTGTTCTTGTATTCAAGCAGAAAAGCAGCAAACCTAGGATGCTCATCGTCACCCAAGGGTTCCCTGATGTTCCAAGCTTTCACCAGATCCGAGATACGAACCTCGCTGAGAGCAGGCTCCAAGTTCTTTATCTTCGCTGTAAAAGAAAAAGCAAGGAGAAGTTAGAAAAACCACAAAGTCATCAAAGGTTGAAATAATAATCTGGCATCTACCTAAATATTCTTCCCCATAAAAAGGAACAGTGAACCTCTCAGACCTCGACCCTTCAAATTGGGGGGAAAGTTACCAATTCCTGACAAGAAAACCTTCTTGCCAGTAGTCCTTATGGGAATCAGGTAGATTTACTACCAATACCCTATCAGGGCTCCTAGCCTTAAGGTACAGAACACCTGAACTAGTTCGAGAAAAGGAGTAACAAAAACAGACCTCGGCAAGCCCTAACTTCGTGCCATACAATTGATTTATCCTATGCACGTCGTTCACTATTTTCCATACGTTAGGCGAACATTGTGCAGGCACAATACTGAAGTAGCTAAAGAAGTGCAGAAATAGATCATTGGGAGGGAAGGTAAGTCCCCCCGGGAGAGCAACAGGACGTGAATCCAATGTGCATCCTCTATATCCCTAACGTTCCTAGGAGGCGAGGCACAACACTCAATCTCTACCCACTCAGGAATACTATAGAATTTTCTAAACTCAACCACTGACCTATTTCCAATCTTCGCCATTAGAAAAATATAAGAAAAACTACAAACCAAAGAGAAAATGCAAAAAAGCACGAGAGACTTACAAGACAGAAGATCAGGTCAAATGGCGAAGAAGCAACGAAAGTTGAAATCGAAAACAGAGGGTACTAAGCGCAAGAGCTCTCAGAAGATGGAAGATTGCTGGAAAATCCTGAAGCGACAAAAAGAAATGCGCCTTATTCCAACGAGCCTTCAAGTCTAATCATAGCGCACGGATAGCGAAGCGGGTGCCGCCAAAGTAACTTCACAGTTTTCAAAAAAATCAACCATAATAGCTGATTATTTAAATTCATTGGACCTGAAAAGATGGCCCAACAAATTTAGGGGCAATTGTGGGGACCCTGAATTTAGCACCATAGGCCTGGACGAGTAGCCTCTCTCTAGCGGCCCAAAGCCCAGGCCCATCACCTTCGTATTAATCCAATTACCCCACGATCCCATGAAGGGAAGTTGTGGGGAAACACGATTCCATGTAGGGGAGATGGCTAATAAGAAGGAACCCATCACCCCCACTACTCCAACACATACATGTATAAATAAAACCCTAAGTCCGGGGCAGAGGACAAGTTGTATTCTTCGTACTTATTCTTCAGAATATAGAGAAATAACACTGACTGAACCACCGTGGACGTAGGCACTTCTTTGCTGAACCACGTACTCCTGTTGTTGTGTGATTGGCTTTTTATTTGTCTTTTCTTGGTTGCTACCTCTTTCATATTTATTTGTGTTGTATAATAATTGTCACCACATAAGTCTATGACAAAGTCTATCTCTCGACTGGGGGGTAGGCCTGGTATCTCCTGAAACACATCGGAATACTCCCTGACAACTGGGATCGAATCTAAAGGAATCACAACCTCCTTAGAGGTATCCTCCTCTAAGTAATACAAATGAGTGGTCGAACCTCCCTCTGGGCGAGGCATCGCCACTACAAACATCTCTTGCCCCGGAATGGCAAAAACAATGCTCCCATTGAAGCAATCAATCATGAATCTATAATCCGCGAGCCAATCCATACCGATAATCACATCGTACACATGCATATCTAATACTAACATATCTGCAGGTAATACCAGACTACCAATCTCTACCCCCACTCCCCGACATATAAAGAAAATAAGTGACCCACTCCCCAATGGTGAGTCTACACACGTCACTGTGCTCTCTGCCGTAGCTAACAACCCTAAGGCTTTCGCAAAATGTGTAGCTATAAAACAATGCGTTGCCCCCGTATCAAACAAAACCCGACCCATAGTACCATGGATAGGAAACATACCCTCAATCGCGGGTGGTGCCTGCGGAGCTGCTGCCTGGTGGACGTTATAGACACGTCCATACTGTAACTGTCCCTACTGGACAGGAACTACTGGAATGGCTGGAAGAGCTGGCACCTGGGCTGGAGCTGGGAGGGCTGGTGGAAAAAGTGGCCTCTGTGGCTCATGTCGAGCACCCTGCTGCTGCTGCGGGGCCCTGCTCCTATCAGGATAGTCCTGGCAATTATGGCCAGTCTTGCCACAAACGAAACACTTCCCCGGAAAGTTCCCCCCTCTCTGTCCCTGCTGCCCCGGCCCTGGTGGCCGTTACCGTTCCTCCACTGGCCCTGCTGAAACTGATGTTGACCATTCTGACCCTGCTGGTTCTGATGGCTGTTTGGACCCTGATGGCCCTGCCGGAAACCTCCATGTCCGTACCTAAAATTTCCTGACCTGAACCTCTTGTGATCCCCCTGCTGGGCACCCTGATCACCCTGTCTCTACCCCTGAACAAATTGTGGCCCATTGGCACCATTTCCCCCAGTCCTGCCCTGATGGCTGGACTCTCCTGACCTCTTGCCTTCAGTCATGTGAAAGCGATGATCCTGGAAGTGTAACAGTGCAGCGTTAACCACATCAGAATAAGTGGCTAATGAGAGGTTCCCTAACAAGTGCTGACGAATCCTCCATGTCAACCCGTCCGTAAATTTCTGTATCTTCTTCTCCTCTGTTGGTATTTCATCCGGAACAATATTCAACAGATCAGTGAATTCGGCCTCATACTCGGCCACAGTCTTACCCTCCTGCTTGAGGCTCATCAACTTCCTCCTCATCTCCGTGTGAACAGCTGACGGAAAGTATTTGCGATCAAACCGCACCCAAAACTCCTGAATAGTGAGAGTATCTCTGTCCTCCACGGTGGTAATAGACTCCCACCACTGCAGTGCAGACCCTACTAGCTTAAAGGTAGCTAGTACCTGCTTCTGGACATCTGTGCACTCATACATCCTCAGGTGTCGCTGGATGTCCTTCCTCCACTGACTCGAAACTACCACATCGGAGCTACCTGCGAACTCCGGAGGGTGTGATTTCTGAAAAGCATCACGTACACGTTCCCAAGCAGACGGGAATGCATGTGCCTGAACTGGCTCGGCTATCAGCGCCTGAGGTGGTGCCTGCTGAACTACTGCTAGTGCGGCATTTACCGCCTGGGCCACAATGGCTGCAACCTCGGCGGCATTCATCGTGCCCTGAACTAGTGCGGGTTGTGGTCCTGGCGTTGCATCCCTGGGAACCCGTTGTGCACGTCGTGGAGGCATCTAAAATAAGAATGAAGTTTATAAGTTTGCAGTTATAAACTTAAAATAGCTGAAGAACGTAGCATATACAAGAGAGTACAACAGTCCTAAAATATAGGGCTCTACATCAAAGAAAGCTCAGCGAAAAACATAATAAGCCGCACAGATCCTAAAGGACACTAGAACCTGATGCTCTGATACCACCTGTGACACCCCGTCTAATTAAATACCGGGTAGCTACTCCTTTATTAAATTAATTCAAAATGCCAAGTTGGTTCAGTTAATAGCATCACTGTCGAAAACATTTTAATAATTACTAACCACCTAGTATTTAAAAAGTAAGTTCCAAATTTTAAGTTAAGTCTGATTAACATGCAGTAAAAGAATAATGAAAGAATAACAACCATTCACCATAATGAAGTAAAGAATAACCAACAAAGTAAATATAAATCCGGAGGAAAACTCCTCACAATAATCCCACAACTGAAAAATAATACGACAAGTCTGAATCCTGAATAATTACATGCCAAAAGTCTGAATAACTAAAATAAATGAAAAGTCTCTAAAGAAATGGGCGACATGCCCTACTACTGATAAATGCTGAATAGAGAGTCAATATAGAAGAAGCGTCTACAAGCAAAGTCCTGTAACTTCCACAAACAGCTACAACTCGTCACCTGAATGAGGATCCTAAGCAAGGTGTCCTTGTGGCTGGGCACCTAAAATGGTTTTTACAGAAACAGATTTGAAAGCAAATGGGTCAGAGCCCGAAAGTGGAAATCATTTTAAAAACAGCAAGTGTTTTAATAACATTAAAACATTAAATGCAAAATACATGTTAGGACGTGCACTCACATGAAATTCTCACCTCTCGACTACATGTGCACTCCTAACGTACCGTACCCATCTAAATAACATACATATCTAACCAAACCGTAATAAGTTCTACCCCTTACTACTCCATTCCCATATTACATTCTAACGTTATCAAATAAACAGAGGGCTTTACATACACTCGGATTCTCAATTTGTAGTATAATTCACTATCAATTTACCCGTTATGTTTTCTCAAAACATTACCATAATTATATTCACAATATTAACATGAAAGTTCCCATTAATTAAGTGTATATTATTCACGTCATAAATATACAATACAAGCACCCCGAGACTAAGCTTCGGTGCACGCATACTCTGCTATCCATCCCGGTACATCACGTACATAAGGATCACGTATTCCGAATCTCTCAGGAATCGTTCTCAGATAACAACATCACAAATAATGGAGGCGAACAGAGTCACATCACATGGGTCACGCACATACCTGCGCTCCCACGATCAGCAGACTTATTAACATCCCAATAAGTCCTTCTCTGACCTATGTTCATCGAGGTAACCAGTCTAAATCCGGGCAACACAAGGATTAGAGGGCCCTAAGCGGACGCAAACCTCCCGTGATAGCAAGTATGGTAGGTATGTCATACACATAAAATCAATACATATACTAAGTATTCACACATCTTAGTAATCACCATAATATATTGGTGGTACACTTCTCATTCTCGTACCGACATATAGTACTACATAATTTATATGTTCCCGGTTAATATAATAAATTAGGCCGTCAATAGTTCTCACATCGTAATAGACACTCACGTCCTACTTCATATTTACCCTTAGGTTCAAACTACACTTCTAGGTTTGATTCCTCATTATATCCCAAACATCCCAAATATCACAATTAATCATCAAGGGAAGGTTATCTCTACATATAAACAAGGTTGCGGGACACTCGGGATCAAAACAGGCTAAAAAGCCTAAACTGTCAACTCGTTCGGAGTCTCGTTCGAACGAGAGTTCGTTCGAACGAAGTGGGCTTTCTAACGAGGTCTCGTTCGAACGAAAACATCGAACAAACTTCACCCTCGTTAGAAGTTAAAGGTCAACTCGTTAGAAGCTCGTTCGAACGAGCTCATTCGAACGACCTGGGCAGGTCTTCTAACGAGTGGTCAGTTTCGATCCCAAAATCCTTATTTCGTTTTTCCCTCTTTTCTTCACTTCTAATCTCCTCTAAACATTAGTCCAACAATTTTTCAAGGTTCCTAATCGTCTCTAAACATACATAGGTCACCTACTAACGTTTTTGTGGGGATTAAATCATTATAAACATCATCCAAATATCAAATCCATACATTTATCCCCAATTTCAAGAACATGAACCCTAAAATTTATAAATCATCAAAGTGTCTAAATAAATCTGTTTTTGTTTCATCCAAAATGTATTAACATCAGATTATTCACCTACATATAGTTCTACATGCAAATCCTCATCACAATACGAGTTTCTAATTCCAAATTAATGGGTTTTTATCAAACTCCCAAGAACAATAATTTTTTTATCAATTCCTACACATGGAAGAAGCATTCTCTGAAATTAATTGGAATTAAACCACTTGCCTTATATGTATCTCTGATTTGATGACGAATTTGATGAATGGATCTCTCTCTCTCTGCAGAATCCTTCTATCTTTCCCTCTACAAGCTTTCTTCTCTAATGGTAGCAATGGAGGCTAGGGTTTTTGTCTTAGGAACTTTTGGGGCTAATTCTAATAACCCCCGTAGCCCTCTAATTAGTAAATGGCTGGTAATGGGTTAGTGGGTGTTTTAATTTTCCATTTAAAACTCCTAAAATTCGTTAATCAAAAATCCCAAAATTCTAAAATTACCAAACTGCCCTTTTTGGTTGCCGGTATGGCCTAAAAATACCCCGGGACCCAAACCAAACCCCCGGCTAGTGTTTTCTGACCATGCAATCATCATGCAATCATCATCTGAGGTTGAATTAAATAAGAATTATAGTAATAAATATAATGTTGACTAATGAATGACCATGCAATCATCATCTGAGGTTGAATTAAATAAGAATTATATTTCCCAACCATCTGTTAGGGTTAAATTGCAATGATCACATAACATACATCGCGTCGGCCATCCGTCGAAACTAATAGAAAATTTGGAGAAATAATATAATTATTGATCATCCGTAGGAGCATTATTAATATTTTTTAGAAGTTAAGATTATGCTTGGGCATCCACCGGGGATGAATCTGAGAACCTAAAGAAATCAATATCATGACCAACCATTTATTTTGGCTCAAATTTCCATAGCTAAATAACAATATTAAAGTGGTCAAACAAATGACGGACGTGCTCAACCATTTATCCAAATAAAATTGCAATAATATAATAAAGTCGAATAATAAATATTGTGCCCGACCATTGAGATAATAAGATTGAATAATCTTCATGCCCAACCATCCATCGGGAGTGTAAGATTGTGCAAGAGCAAGTTTTTATGATTTTTCATCTTTTATTTATTTTGACATATCCCATTACAAACCATACAAATCACATCCTCATATACTTCCCATGATCATTGAAGATAAGTTAGTGACCGAGCAACATTCCAAAGATCAAACGCGTTGACTCGTCATGAAACTTTCAAGGAGGTATATGGTATACGGTTTTTGATTTAAACTTATACATATTATTCTGGGATGTTTTTTTTATAAAATTTATTTGAGGAAAATTTTCAAAATAATTTTTTTATTTTGATCGTTCGAACGAAAGTGGGCTTTCTTTAGAATGATACTTGCATCTCGTTCGAACAAAGTTACCTTTTCGTTGGAACGAGTTTGGGAGTTCTTTAGAACGAACATCAAACAAGCTTCCAACGGGATTTCACTACCTAACAGAGGGTCACCCATTAGAAGGTCGTTCAAAGGTTATTTGAAAGAAATGACTTGTTCGTTCGAACGAGACTTACACTCGTTTAAAAAAAACCTTGATTTCATTGGAATGAAAGCCTATTTTTGTTTGAACGATGTCCATCGTCTTGATTTTTGTGTTTTCTATAAAAAAGACTCTTGTGGACTTATTTTCTAAGAACTTTTAGCAAAAAATGCTTTTGCATAGCTGTTTCAAAAGTCGCATATGTTTTGTTTTACAAAAACACTTTTAGTTTTCCAAATCATATTCCCAAGAATTATTTGTTGAGTTTAGTCAAATGCTAGAATAACATACACATTCAAACCCTTGTAGAGTGTTTCTCTACTGCTGATATTTATGGAAATTCGATATCTACTGCTGAAGAAGAAAGGAACCCATTTTTTAGGAGGATCGGTGGATATCGAGGTAAGAGATGTTTGCTTTGGATGTTGCTAGACTGTGTCATATTCTGTTGAATATTCTAAAACTATATCGCATTTAACTTAGTGGAACTCTAAGTTGTCTGTAAGTCATTACGTGTCATCCAATCTTAAACAGTGCTGAAAAATGTTTTACCCGCAAGGGATTTTTTCCTCAATCTTCTTCTTCATGTGTTTGGTTTGATTGTTTTGGTTTGGAATTTATCTTGAATATTAACCCAAGTCTAATTAATATAAAACTTGGCTAACAAGTGAATCTTTTGTGCGTGTGACCTAATATATAATAAATTCATATAACCCGCATTTTTAAATTGGTATCAGTTCGGGTTCTACAATTTTTATCGATTAATCCAGGAAGTTATATGGATAACTCGTATAATAGGGAACCTGTCTTTGATGTGACCAATTATGCTTATTAGAAAGCTCAAATGAGGTCGGTACTGAATTTATTGACGAGGGCATCTGTCTTGTTTGTAAAAGAGGGTGGACACCACCCACTGTGAGTAATGATGATGTCATAAGTCTTAAACTTGTCACTGGTTGGACAGAGGATGATTTTAGATGGAGTAACTGTAACTCCATCGACTTAAGTGCCATTTTTGGTATCGTCACACCTGGTAAGTTTTATTGTATCATGACGTTTACAATGTTTAAGGAAGCGTGGGATATCCTCCAATTCACTCACATGGGTACCAATGTTGTGAAAGCTTCCAAGCTTCAAAATCTCACCACAAAATTTAAAACTATTGGCATTCTGGAGACTAAAACATTTGATGAATTCTATACATGATTGTCTGATATTGTTAACTCTAGTTTTAATTTGGGTGAGAGAATTCTTGAGACGAGAGTAGTGAAAAAGATTTTAATATCTTCTCCATCCTGATTTGATGCTAAAGTCACGGTCCTCAATTCGTTGGGAATATTAGATACGCTTCGATTAGAAGAACTCGTATGAGACCTTCAAACTTACAAAATTAATATGTTCCCCAAAATTAAAAAGAAAAGGGAAAATGGATTACTTTGAAAGCCCAAACTAAAAATAAAGAGGAGGTTTCTGACTATGAATTTGATTTTGATCTCGATGATCTTGCTCTTTCTGAAAAAATGTTTGAAAATTTTTACAAACTTAGAAATCAAAATGATTCCAAAGAAAAAAAAGTTTTGATAAAGATACAAATTTTAAGTTAGGCAATAGTGGTTTTGAGAAATCGAGAGGAGAGTACTCTAAAAAAGATGAGGATATATGCTATAAGTGTGAGGGGTCATAAAGCCCACTAGTGTGCTACGAGGCTTAAGATATAGGGCTATGACAAAGTTGTCTATAATGCTACTCTTAGCGATAGCGATGTCGAGTTGGTGGATTCTGAGGATGAATCACCACAGGGACATAACTTCATTGCATTCATGGATAGTTATGTTACCACATCAAGTATGTCTCACGCCAATGAGGACATTTCTAAAAATAATGACCACAGTAGTAAGTTAAACCATTCTGAAGAGTCTAAGGGAGATGATGTTTTGAGTGAGGGAGAATGTGGCCTCCAACACGCCTATGCCGAGATTTATGCCGAGTCACTTAAAACTAAAAGGCAAAATAAGAATTTAGTTCTTAAGGTGTTATCACTAGAGAAGGAGTTGAAGGAGTCGAGATAGAGCAAGACCTCGATGAGGATTTTTTTGAGTGATAAAGTAGTTTTGGTGGAGAGGGAAAATAGTGACTTGACAAACAAAATGCCTAGTATTAGAAGAGATATTCAAGATTCAGTTGAGACTCATGAGAAACTTGAAGCCCTTGTATCCCAACTCGAGAAAGATATCGAACATGCCCGGGAGGTTAAGGTTACTATATTGGACACATCGAAGAAGGTTAAAAAGTTGTTACTCAGTCTTGCTTTAGGTTTTTGAGAGAGGCAAGGGATAGGTTACGATGGTGCATCCACTTCTAATATTACACTCGAATTAGTACCTAAGTTTTTTCTTAATCCGTATGGGTCTCGACCTAACCCAACAAAGAGAACTCAACCTGAATGTGCTAACCAAGGTAGACCCAAACAAGTCTATGTTTGCACCCATTGAAAAAGAAGAGTTCGACTTAGGGAAATACTCCTGCGCGCCGCTATAGCGACTTTGCTAGTCTTAGAAAGCAAGTTGAATTCCTAGTCGCGTCTTCTAAAATCTTAAAGGAAGAATTTCAAAGGATGTCTATGCCTTTGTGAATGGTTCCAATGCTACGACTACAGCCAACAATGATGAGGGAAAACAAAAGGTTACCTTCACTTGGGTACCTAAGAAATATGACAAATCCCTTTTTGTTCGTGATGCTATCAAGGTTCAACATACATCCCAATGATATTTCGATAGTGGGTGCTCTAGGCGCATGATCGATAACAAGTCATATTTTATCGACCTTATGACCGCAAGGAAGTAAAAGTCACCCTTGGAGAAAGGAGTGGGTCTAGCATTTTAGGATGTTGTTATGTTGAGATACTCGAATTTTCTAAGCTAGATAATGTGTTGTACGTTGAAGGGTTGAAAGCAAACATAATTAGCATAAGCCAACTTTGCAGTAAACTTTGACTGGTTTGAGTGTAATTTTTATGATCAATTCGAAAAACTATTACTACAAGGTGTGAGGACCGACAATAATTGCTATGTGACGTGACTTAAAAAGTGTCTAAAGTGCATTCTTATATAAGCTCAAGTTCAAGCCTTTCGTATAAGTAATAAACTCGATAAGACGAGATCGAATCCACAGGGAAATAGGACGAATACTCGTGACGACGAATGGTAAGACGGTCAGCCCTAACTTGACTCTAAAAAGAAACAAAAGTAAATGGTCGAAGTTGGAAAATTTCTATCAACTAAATGCAGGTTAATTAAACTAATTATGAAACTAAACATGCAAGAGTAAGCTAATTATGATTTACTAAGTATGAATGAGAAAAATAGGTTAAAATGCAATCCCTGACCCTAGTACGTTTACCAGCTATAAAACTAGTTATGAATTAAATAATGGATAAAATTTAGTCTTTATTAATCTCAAGCATTACATATATAAGGGTAATAGCCACCATCATACATTATCAAAAGTAAGAATAAAGCGGTGCCGTATTATCTACACGTGTGTCGCACTCTTAAGCATCCCGGTTACCTAGGGCAAACGAGGTCAAAAGTTCTACAACAGTTGTGATCACCACACAACACGATTCAATCATTTACTTAATTCAGGGAATAAATTTTACGCACATGCAAACCACATCAGGTTGGGTTCATGAATCTATACCCCTAAAAGTCTAGTCTTGCATGGTGTAATTAACAAAAACTAGGGTTTTTATTGTGCATGCAACTGAACTCATGATGAAATTACTTCTAAAGAAGAATAAAGATGTAATATCTAGTGGGAATAAACTAATCATGCAATAATTATTGAAATCAAACAATAGAGAAGAGAAAGAAATCAACTTTACTGCAGAAATTGTAATTGAGAATTAACAACAGTAATTTGTGAAATTCTTGGGTTTTCTCTACTTTCTCTCTCTAAAACTATGTAAAAAGAAGCTCTCCCATGTTTTGGGAATCGTTTTGAATAAATAACCTACGAAATTACAAGAGTTTTAGCCATGCAAGACTCTAGCTGGAAAATTGGATAATTATAAAATTCAATCTCCGGACCGGTCCAACCTGATATTTTGGTTCAGTTCGGTGTATACCGGATCAATTCATTTTCTTTTTATATCGGAACGGTCTGCTTCACAGAGGTTAGACAATAAGTTCAAGGGTCTGGACCGGTTCATTTTTTAGGGAATTCAAATCGATTCGCTTCATAAAACTTATACAGTCTTCAAGGGGGCCGGATCGATTCGTTTCTGATGTAATCCGGATCGGTACGGGTCCTTGGATAAATTTCTCTTCATTTTCTCTTCATTTTCTCATGATTATCTCTCATCTTTCAAGCCTCATAACTTTTGCTTCGGGACTCAGATTTGGACGCCGTTTCTTCCTACGTGATTATAGACTCGAGGTCTTCAACTTGCATTTTGGGTCCTCGTCCGGATTCCAGCTGAAAATTACTCTTTTTCACATTTGAATTTTCTTCTTTTCTTTTCTTCTAGTTTCTTTCTTTCTCTCATGCATTAAATACCAGCAAAATTTATGAGAAATACACAAAACTCGGGGTATTTGTTAGAAGATGTTAGTATCATAGATATGAGATAAATCAATGCATTTTACATTGCCCAAGGTGATAAAAGCCTCTAAATTAAAGGGATAAATCGGAAGAATTTATTCCTAATCAAACCCCCTAACTTAGAACTTTGATCATCCCGAGCAATGTAAAAGAATCAAAAGCATAGTCAAACTCTAACTAGGGATAAAATACCTCTTTCGCGGGCAAACTATTGCATTTAGCATTGCAACAGGCCTTTAAACCCCTAGGTTACCCTAGTAAGATGAGTTGTGTCTCGTGAGGGTTTGCAGTGACTATACCCACAAAATTCATTTTCGACTCAAGAAAAATTAAAATATCTAAAAATTAGATAATTTAAACTCCTCGAATAAATAATCACCATAAAATCACATTCACGAGTCTCAAATCATAGTGTGTGTGTGTGAAGCCGAAAATCAAATTGCAAATTTCCACCGATTGATCATTACATTACTTTCCAAAAATTCGTTTTGATTCAAATTATCACGGATACACTCACAAACGAATCACTCGGAATGTGGCTATTCTCTCTTGATATGCGTGATATAAAAGAGTAAATGTAATGGATACGAATTCACGCACATAACTTTGAAAAATGAAATATTTGAGGTGAAAAGATCTCTTAATTGGATTACGGTTATTGGGAAACGGGAAACATCTTCTCTTAGTCACGCCATTTTAATCCCTTTATTATCTTTTCGTGTCTTAGCTCTCCACACAGTAATTAATTTCACAATTCGGACTCGGTTAGGACTTTATCAGGTTGTAAGGTGTTTTGGGTAAAATGGAATTGATTGGGAAATTCAGAATTGGAAACTATGCTTAATATGTCCATTTACGCTTTTTTGGGCTTTTGCTCATTATCTTTTTTTTTCTATTTTTTACACTTTTTTTTCTTGCTATTTTTACTGAGCCCACTTCTATTGTTCGTGCCCCTTTTTATGCATTTTTCGGACTTTATTTCTAACTTTTCACTTTTCACAGTTCCGGGCCAATTGGGTTTTTTAGGTTATCAAATGAAAGGAAAACATTTATTAGGCTCAATTGGGGTTGCAAAAGGGATGAAATTTTCATCACATTTTCTTGTCAATATTTCTGGGTGTCAAACGAGAGCTTACTTCATTGTTCAAATTACTAAATGCTTTACCATATGCGTCTCGAGATTAATTTAAGTTTAAAGATATATTTAGCACGCTGTTTGAGACAACATCGCACACGTTTCCCATAACCGTTCAAAGCAAAGGTATTGAGATCCTCAATGACTTTTTGAAGTGCTGAAATGAACTTTGAGTTAATCATTAATTCGGATTGATTTAAAAACTCACAAAAAGTGATAGGCCTCCACACTTATTTGTTAAGTCGTCGATTTTCGCTCAATTTTCATCTTTGGTCAATTTCGGCTTTGTGCATTTGATTTTTTTTACAACTTGAGACAAAAAATTTGTTACATTTTTGAAGCTTTTAAATTCCAATTTTAATTTATTTTGAAGAAAAATATTTTTGCCTTTTTCAAAATTTTTCAATTTTTCTAGAATTTTTTGAAATTTTCTAATTTCTTTTTAGGCATCTTAAAAATTTGTGAAGTTTTAGAAATACACACTTGTCACCCCCCCTAACTTAGACTTTTGCATTGTCCTCAATCAAAAGGACTACAATCTAAAGAAGAAAAAGCATAAGTGCGAAATAAAATGAACAAATATTAAAATGCAAGGCGACACTATATATGACTCAAACACATGACTCAAAAATATAAAAATCACCCCATATGTGTCGGGGGTGCGGTGACCTCTCTCTCTTCTCTATAAACTCACCCGACCCCTGTAAGGGGTTTGATGCTCTCCTCGTCTCCCACATCCTCACATCGTAAACAAATAGTCGACATAAATTGGGACCATTCCCCTAAATAAGGGAGACACCTTGAGACTCGTGCTCATGGTGCTCAATTGAATCACAACATACTTGTCCCAACGTGGAGGGAACATCACGATGAAAATTGGGAAGACAGGCTATACCTCGATCTCTCGTAACTTCAGGAATGCATGGGTCGGGCTCTAAATCGAACGATACTCGATTCCTCCCCTCGATCGCATTCGAGGACTCAAGTGGTAAGGGTGAATGGTCACGAAAAAGGAATTGATCTATCATATTTTTCCTTTCGCTCTCTTCTAAGTGACTACATGAGTCCAATAGATATTGGACTTTTATAGTAAGGCTCTCATCCTTCGACCCAAATTCTTTCTCAAAGTCCTCTAGTCTCATGTCTCCTAACTCCCTTTCTCACTCACCCTCGGAATACTCTCTCACACTCTCCTCTAAACTGTCTTTCTCGCTAACGCCTACGCGCTCTCTTTCTCTCTCAATGGCGGTCACTAGACATGCTTCCCCCACCTCTCTCTCAATGTCAGAACTACCACTCTCACTTGATGTAATAAGACATACCCCTACCAGCCCTCTCATGCGATTCCTATCATGCTCGTGTGCTATTTCTTCCATAAGATCCGGTTCTCGCGAGTCACCATCAACAGCCTCGGGCTTGGTGATGTTGAAGATATTGGTTTCGAGAGTCATGTTCCTTAACGTGAGTTGCATACACCCATTTTCAGTGTTAATCAATGCGTTAGCCGTAGCTAAGAACGGGCGGCCAAGTATGACGGGAACATGATTACTCGGTGTAGCGGAGGGCTCCTTGTACCAAATGACAAAATCCATCGGGAAGTAGAAAATGTCAACTTGGATGATCACGCCCTCAACGACCGCCAGAGGTATTTTCACAAAATGATCCGCGAGTTAAAGATTCATATTTATGGGCTTAAGGTCCCCCAAACCTAATTTTTTATCGATGGAATAAGGGAGGATGTTAACATTTTCCCCTAAATCTATTAGCGCTCTCTCAATTTGATTCTTCCCCATGATGCATGAAATGGTTGGTGCTCTCAGATCTTTAAATTCTCGTGGAAGGTCGCTTGACAGTATTGAGCTTACGTTATGTGCTAAGAACACATTTTTCTTTAACTTTAGCCTACGTTTCACTGTGAGTAAGTCCTTAAGAAACATAACATACGCGAGAATTTTCTTGATGGTCTCTATAAAATGTAAATGGATCTTTACTTGTTTAAGAACGTCCAGAACATCATCATGGGAGGTACCTTTTTGAGACGGAGCTAACCGTTAAGGGAACGACACAGTAGTAGGCGGTTTCACTATGATCTTGGGCTCACTAGTGTTGTCCTCATCGTCACTCTTATTTAAGGGGGCATCTTCAGTCTCTTTTGTGCCAGGTGAAACCTCCTTATCGTTGAGTTTGTCGCGCGAGGGAAGTGATAAATCAACAACTCTCCTACTACGTAGAGTGGTAATTGAACTACATTGCTCTGGATGGTCGTGGGGTGTAGTACTAACACTAGATTGACCTTGGGGAGATCTTTGGCCTTGGGACAAAAACTTACCCTTTTCTTAAATACTCATGGATGCGTGTAACTTAGATATGTTCGCATTGATGTCGAGAAACATGCAATCATACTTAACATTGGTTGCATTTTTGGACTGGATGAATTGGTTTATAGTATCCTCGAGGTTTCTCTGCGATGGTGTGATGTACGGTCCGGGAGGTGGTTCATGCATATGTCCTTGCATATGTGGTGTTTGTTAAAAGCGTGGGGATACAGGAGGGGTAACGTGTGAATTAGGATTCAACGTAGCATGTTATTTCCCGTAGCTAAAACCAGGATGGTTTTTCCATGAAGGGTTGTAAGAATTTTCGTGCGGGGAACCAAAATTACCCTTTAATCCTCCTACAACATTTATTTTCTCTTGAAGCATGATCTTGTAGGCGTGCATCGTCGGGCATTCCTCTGTCGAATGTCCCGCCTCACAAATAAAACACACCTTTTCAATGGGGGCATGGATGGAGGAGGTTGCTTCTCTTACTCGTACCTCAAGTATTTCTCTCATGCTCTTCTCAAATTGGTCAAGTCGACGATTTAATAAAGTATCTTTGTCTACATGGTACATACCGAACGTAGAAGGAGTGGTGGACACTTGTCGAGGCTGGTTTTGGGCATTAGGATCAGATGTGTCCCACTCTTAATTAGTCTCGGTGACATACTTATGCAAATCTTAGCATCAGTAGAATCCATCTCGAAAAAGGGTCCATCACACATAGTTTCAACGAGCTGCTTGGAGTTGATATTCAGCCCATTATGAAAGAAAGAGATATGTTGTTTATCAAGACCATGGTGAGGGCATGAAGTGACTAACTCATTAAAACGCTCATGACATCGATCGAATGGCTCATTTTCTAGTTGTCGGAAAGTTTGAATTTGAGCCTAAATAGAGTTTGTTCGATGCGGAGGGAAGAACTTGTAATACCCCGTAATTTTATTAATTTTTATTTAATGGGATTAATTAAATATAATGGGAATTAATTGGAAATTAATTCGGATTTAAATACTAGCGAGACGTGAGTTGGTATTTGATTATGATGATAATATTGAGTATTACTGAGTATATATGGTAATATATGACTATGGAAATTATTAAAATAGTCGCGAGTTATAACTACGACAGTTGGAAAAAATAAGTTGGGATGCGCGTGTCAGTCATGTCAAAAATCAATTTAATTAGATTAAAAATTAAATTATAATTTTATCAACCGTATGGTCATTTTGAGTGCGCCAACATGTTCGTAGGGGTCGAGATAGTCAGAAAACACTAGCCGGGGGTTTAGTTTGGGTCCCGGGGCATTTTTAGGCCAAACGGGGAAAGTATTTTAGTCACTTTAAAATTTAAGGAATTAAGACCCACGAATTTTAGGCTTTATTTAATTATTATTGGGAAGGCCATTATTAGCCATAAAGCAAAGAGTGGGCTACGTGAGATAGAGGAGAAGTTACAGAAGGTCTTCAAACCATAACCACCACCCACCACCACCACTCTCGACGGAATTGTGACCGAAATGAAGGAAAGAACCAGCCCTTGGACATCATCAATGGATCTCAACATCAATCTTAAGGAATGTGATTTGGTTCCATTAATTTTCAGCGAATACTTCTTCCATGTTAGTGTAGGAATTGTTAATAGCCTTGAAAGATGATGAAAACTCATGAATTTTGGTGTAGAACTCTAAATCTTGGATAGGAATTGCATGTAGGTTAGTTCTGGACAAAATTTAGTAACCAAAACATAACCCTTGATTAATTAAAAATGGATTAAAGAAGAGAAATATCATGGTTATTGAAGAAAATAGGAAACTAGGGTTTTATAAAGATTTGATCCATATAAGGCTAATTGTTGATGATTTAATAGTTTTGGAACGTTAAAAATAATGTATTTAGGTTGTATAATGATCCTATATCCTTAGTTTATAATTTCATACCATGTAATGAAGTTTTGGGACAAATCAAGGACTGAAAAACGAAGCAGTCCGTAGCCTCACCTGGTGCGATCGATCGATCGACATTCATAGGTCAATCGATCGACCACCATCGATCGATCGACATTCAAGGTCGATTGATCGACCTCCCCAGAAATTGTTATATTTTTTCCCTTGTTGAATTTTAACAATTTCGATCCTAGAGAGTGATTGGTGGGGACCTTGTGAACACTTTTGGATTTAAGGAAGACCAGTTGCGTGTTTATGAGACCCAAATTGTTATTAAAAATTAAATTTGGGATTTAAGTTAAACCTAATAAGGTTCGACGAGTGAGGTACTATTAAAGACCGAAATTGAATGAGTTAAATCTATATAGTTGATAATATAAGGTTAGTGGCAGAAAAATGGACCTTAAGTGTATTGGATTAAAGTGTGGGGAATAATAGGAGACTTAGAAACCTTTTTGGGTTAGGATTTAAGTACTTGAAACTACGACGTGAGATGTGTCGATGGACTATATTATATAATTATCCAGAACTATAAAAATGTACTAATCTGAGTAACGGTATAGGGATTGAGAACATACCTTTAATAATATTATAAATTATCTAAGTTATGTGAATGCTTAGTATATGGATTTATATGTGTATGACATACCTACCATACTTGCTATCACGTGAGGTCGGCTTTCGGAATAGGGCCATCTAATCTTTGTGTGCCTATGGGGGGATTTAGATTGGTACCTTAAGGACATAGGGCTGTGAATGATTTATTTGTGAGTTAATAAGTCTGCTGACCATGGGAGCGTAGGTATGTGCGTGACCCATGGATATGTGAACTATATGTTCGCCTCCAATATGTGTGATTTTGCTTATTGAAACGGTTCCTGAGTGGTCCTTATATACGTGATGTACCAGGATTTGATAACAGAGTATGTGTGCACCATCGCTTAGACTAGGGGTGCCCTTATTGTATATTTATGTTGAGATTAATATACTGGTGATTATAATAGATGCTTTGCTAATGGGTGAATGTGAATACTTGTGACATTTTTAGTAGAGTTAAAAATAAGAATTTCCTATAAGATTTGATATAAATTAATCTGAGAAATAAAAAGGTAGATACACAAAGTTAGATTAGAATGTCTTGAGCAAACCCCTATATTATAACGTGAGGACAGGTTGCGATATAGACTAGTTAATAACAACATATCTATGACGGGTTATGGATATACATTGGACGTGCACATTAGTTGAGAGGTGAGAAACTCATGTGAGAGAACGTAACTAACATGTATTTAATATTCATTGTTTAATGCAATTAAACACTTGCTATATTTTTAAAATGTTTTCACATCGGGCTCTGACCCGTTTGCTTCCAAATCTATTTTTTGAAAAACCTTTTAGGTGCCCAGCCACAGGGACGCCAAGCTTAGGAGTTCCATTTCTGTGACGTGCTGTAGCTGCTGTGGAAGTTACATGATCTCGATAATAGACGCCTCCACGTTCTACCTTGATTCTATTTCAGACTCATTCATATATTAGGGCATGTCGCCCCTTTTCTTTTAGAGACAGCTTTATCATACTCTCAGTTTCATTGAAGTTTTGGAGTTAATTAATTTATTTTTCAGACGTTGTATTTGGTTTTATTCAGTATTTGGATTATTCAGAGGAGTGTTACTCCAGACTCATTTATTATTCCATTTATATTCTGTTGTGACTGTGATGTGACTTTGTTATCATTAGCTAATAATTAAATGGGTTGCATGTTAATTTAATTTAATAAAATTTGAAAACTCACTTTTTAAATATTAGGTGTCTAGTAATTGTTTAATTTTTAATTCGACAGTGATGCTATGAACTGAACCAACTGGACATTTTGTATTAATTTGAATAAAGGAGTAGCTACCCGGTATTTAATTAGTCGGGCCTTCACAAAACTTTTTGAGAAATTTGGATTGCAACTCATTCCACAACATAATCGAGTTTGGTGACAAAGAGCATAGTCAGGTCTTAGCTTTATCCTTTAGAGAGAAAGGAAAAAGATTGAGGTGGATTACATCTTTCATGCACGTTTGATCGCTAAAGGTATCGCATGCTTCCTCGAACTCACGAATTTGGAGATATGGTTTCTCCGACTACATTCCATGATAAATGGGAAGTATTTGGATCATCCCATTCCTAAAGTGAAATTGCCCTGCATTATACGGGAGTATAATGCATCCCGGAGTGGCTGATCGCTCAGGATATAAGAATTCTCTCAATTTTACCATAACTAGCTTGATCAGACATGACTCTCTCTTCAAGTGACTTGGTATCCTCACTCGGTGTGCTCAGAGTGTAGCTTGAAGTGTTACCTGATGGGTAACTCAAAGGGTAATTCGAAGGATCACTCAAAGTGTAACTTGCTATGGAGTTTGGTGGTGTAGGATGTGGAACCCAAAACGGAGGTACGTTAGGAGTATGTGGGCTATAAGGATCGTACACAACTAATGGATTCTCGTAAATGCGATTTGGAGTTGATTGAGGAGTTTGTTGCGGATTTTGCATGAACAGACTTCTGAGAGTTGTTCTATCTTTTTTATTTTTTTTATAATTTCTGATTTTTTTTGGATTTTAATGAATTTTTTGGTCAAAGTTTTAGATTAACTTGATCTAACCTACAGTCTATCTAAATCCCTGACAACGGTGCCAAAAACTTAACGCGACTTAAAAAGTGTCTAAAGTGCGTGTTTATATAGGCTCAAGTTCAAGCCTGTCGCATAAGAATAGACCCAGTAAGATGAGGTCGAATCCACAGGGAAATATGACGAATACTCGTGATAACGAATGATAAGACGGTCAACCCTAACCAGACTCTAAAAAGAAACTAAAACAAATGATCGAAGTGGGAAAATTTCTATCAACTAAATGCAAGTTAATTAAACTAATTATGAAACTAAACATGCAAGAGTAAGCTAATTATGATTTACTAAGTATGAATGGGAAAAATAGGTTAAAATACAATCCCTCGACCCTAGTACGTTTTCCGGCTATAAACTAGTTATGAATTAAATAATTGATTAAATCCAGTCTTTATTAATCTCAAACATTACATATATGAGGCTACTAGCCCGCATTATACATAATCTAAAGTAAGAATAAAGCGGTGTCGTAGTAGCTACACGCGCGTCGCACTCTTAAGCATCCCGGTTACCTAGGGTAAACGAGATCAAAAGTCCTACAATGGTTGTGATCACCACACAACACGATTCGATCATTTACTTAATTAAGGGAACAAATTTTACACACATGAAAACCACAACGGGTTGGGTTCAGGCATCCCAACCCTAAAAGTCTAGCCTAGCATGGCACAATTAACAAAGACTAGGGTTTCTACTATGCATGCAACTGAACTCATGATGAAATTACTTCTAAAGAAGAATAAATATGTAATATCTACTAGGAATAAACTAATCATGCAAGAATTATTGAAATCAAATAATAGAGAAGAGAAAGAAATCAACTTTACTATAGAAATTGTAATTGAGAATTAAGAATTGTAATTTGTGAGATTCTAGGGTTCTTCTCTACATTCTCTCTCTAAAACTATGTAAAAAGAAGCTCTCCCATGTTTTGGGAATCGTTTTGAATAAATAACCTATGAAATTACAAGAGTTTTAACCATGCAAGACTTTAGATGGAAAATTGGATAATTACAAAATTCAACCTCCGGACCGGTCCGGCCTGATAATTCGGTTTGGTTCGGTGTATACCGGATCGGTTAATTTTCTTTTTATATAGGATCGGTCCGCTTCACAGATGTTAGATAATAAGTTCAAGGGTCTAGAAAGATTCAGTTTTTATGGAATCTAAATCGATTCGCTTCACAAAAATTATACAGTGGACTTCAAGGGCCCGAATCGATTCATTTCTGATGTAATCCAGATCGGTCCGGGTCCTTGGATCAATTTCTCTTCATTTTCTCGTAAGTTTCTCATGATTGTCCCTCATCTTTCAAGGCTCGTAACTTTTGCTCCGGGACTCGAATTCGAACGTCGTTTCTTCCTATGTGCTTGTCGACTCGAGGTCTTCAACTTTCGTTTTGGGTCGTCGTCCGGATTCTAGCTGCGAATTACTCTTCTTCCCTTTTGACTTTTCTTCCTTTCTTCTTTTCTTTTCTTCCGATTTCTTTCTTTCTCTCATGCATTAAATACATGCAAAATTTATGAGAAATACACAAAACTCGGGGTATTCATTAGAAGATAGTATAATAGATATGAGATAAATCAACGCATTTTACATCGCCCGAGGTGATAAAATCCTCTAAATTAAAGGGATAAATCAGAAGAATGTATGCCTAATCACTACGGGATCATTCCTGCGTCCTCTTTTATGTGCAATAATGCTAAGGTCTCATCTATGGACCTTTTGCATCAAAGACAATGTCATGTCAATCTTAGAGATCATGAGAGATTAGTGAAGAAAACCTAGTTTGTCGCTTACCATCACTTGGGAAACCAACTTCCTAAAGGTCTCTATATAGAACACTCTTATGGTTAGGGCTTTTGTGGTGTTTATCTATATGGACCTTTATCTAGTTTGACTGATATTTTGACAATATATTTTATGTATTTATGTTATGTCTAGAATACTAATGCTTATGCCTCTACTCACTCTACTACATCTCTCAGAGTTCAGCTCAAATCACTTCAAGGTAAGGTAGTCTCTCACACTTTTCACCAAGGTTCTAAAAAATGCAGGGCATGATCGAGGCGTGGATGCCAATCCTTAAGCCTTAAAAGCCTAGGCGGGCCTTAGGCGTAAAAAGGTGTGAAAAGGCGTTTAGGCCTTCTTAATATATTTCTATAGTTTTTAACCATAAAAAGGTTAGTAAAAAAATTAAAATTGTGTATACTATAAAAATATGTC
The DNA here is from genome assembly GCA_949130495.1 of Sambucus nigra. Lineage (NCBI taxonomy): Eukaryota > Viridiplantae > Streptophyta > Magnoliopsida > Dipsacales > Adoxaceae > Sambucus > Sambucus nigra. The sequence goes on from OX422218.1 coordinate 142,853,002, forward strand.
TGAATATTTGAAAATTAAAACACTATTTGATTGTTTTGGACGAGATAATGGTCCGGTTTGTAAAAAGAGTTTTTAAAAGGCGATATCGTTTCACTAAAAGCATTGTTATTTTTAACAAAAAGTGAACCTTAAGACTCTTACCATGAATAAGGCGTGAAGGCTTAAGGCGGGCGTTTCTCCCAAGCCTCAATCCTAGATGCGACCTTTTAGAACACTGCTTTCCACACTATGGCTCATAGGAATTTTTCTAAGTCACTTAGGAAACTACATTGCATTTCATAACATCATTTCTTATGATTTATGTTTGTATGTTTCAAGGGGATTTTTAAATATTTTTAAAGAATTTTAAAACATTTAAATCAAATTAATTCCTAAATTTAAATTAGTTGCTTCAATCAATTTAAATTACAAATAATAAAGGAAATTCATAAGAAAAAAATATTTGTCTGTGAGAACATTTAAAATATTTTTCTGGATTGTTCTCATATTTTTTAGAAAATTTTCTTATTTAATTTTGGTTTTTAAATGAATTAAAAACCATTTGAAATTCTGAATTAAACATTAGTCTTATTTCTGGTTTATTTTAATGGCTTATACCTATTTATACCCATTTTATACACTTCTTATACTTAGTTTATACCCAGTCTTATACACGGTATTGTACAAGCAATTAAGGGTGTTATTTATGTTTCTTCCGTTTCCATTGGATTAGAAAGTAATCAATGGCTGAGTTTCTATATTGGCGATCCGTGTGCCCTTGTTTTGTTCCATTCCACATACACTTCACTCCCTTTAAATTGAGACCTTGGGGTGCCATTTTTATTTGCTGAGAAAAATCACGAGCTTACCAAAACTCTGTCAAACTAAAATCTAGAGAGAGAGGGAGAGTTTACACACACTTCACACATAAGTGTTCTTCACAACGATTTGATCTTGTTTATAGATCAAGTCTAAACATAAGAATATTAATATCGTTTGAATTTTTATTTTGTGTTTTTATTTTCGTTGAAAACGTTTGAATCTTTCAAATATTTTCAAAAACTCTCCTATTAGGGTTTGTATTTTTTTGTTACAAATTATTTTGAAAAATAACCCTAATACTTCACTTCCGTTTTGCTACGATTAAATAGTTTGAAAGTGGAATCTCCTCTCTAGTTGTTTAGATTTGTTTTAAGATCATTCTTGGTGTGTTAGTTGTATATTTTGGTATATACTTTTGTTAAGTCTCGTAAGCCAAGGTTTAACAAGAAAACTCTTCAAAACTTAAAGGTATTTGGCTTCAAAACGAGAACCACATCATCCTACTGATTCAAATATCTTGTATTTGTTGTTTTGTGTCAAAATTCGTGCTATACCTACTTGCATGTTTAGTTTTTGTGGTTAGTTACACAAAACACACACGAAAAATACACTAATCTTATCTAGATTTGTTTTAGGTTGATAGATCTATCTTAGATCTAAGTTTGGTGATAGTTTGAAAAAAATTTCACACACTCATGTCTGTTTGAGTTATTTATGTTCATCTATTTATTTATAAGTTCAAGAATCTATTAAAACTCTAAGATGTTATAAGAAATGTAAAATCAGTGTTTAAAATTCTATTTTGAACATAAAAAATAAGGTTTTGACATTTAAACCTAACTAATTAATCTGGACTTAATTTAAGACCTAATACATGTCCATATAATAGGACTTGGACTAATTTTGGACTAAGAACTTATTCTGTACCCAGACCTATCATGAATTTGAACAGAGAATTGATTTGAACAAGTACTGTTTTCTTATTTTGATCAAGAGCTGTTAAAACTCATAATATCTTGATCATATTCTTGCCTCTGAGTTATTAATCTTTTTTAAACATTATGTTTTAAATCAAATTAAGCAATTCTCATTCAAGATCTGATCTAGATTTAGAAGTTTAAACCTAAAACTGTTTAAGGACTTATTTGTAAAAAAAACTTACTTAATGATTGTACTTATATGCTTTGATTGATTTGCATGTTTTAAATCTGAGTTTTAAAAGTAATAATAGGTTATTAGATTAAAGTCATTTTTAATCTAAAACTATTTCTTAAAACGGTTTTCTAGAATCTAAGTCTTAATTGTGTGCTTAAACCGTTATAATCAATATTAGTCAAAAACTGTTTATAACGTATGGTATTGACTGTGCATGCTTTATGTGATCATATTTGATACATAATCTTGGAAGTATATTTCAGGAACTATGTCTCATTGCGTGTCACACACTTAGGACTAATCACTCACATATTAGACCTTATACACTTAGCACATAAATTCTTGTGTAAATATCTTAGCAAGTTTGAGTGTTCAAACTGAAAGAAAAAGGTTTTCTGAAATCGTTAAGTTAAGAAAGTTTGACTCAAAAGCAAGAACATAAGACTTGTCAAAGATATCTAGGAAAATAAACTTATGTTGCATATCATTCGTCTGTATCATTTAAGATTGTGTTAGTTATAATAGTATAACTCACAACACTTACACTTCACTAAAATAAGTCACTAGGAATTGAGTTTATCCTGCGCTTAAAGAAGTTAGAGGTAAAGGCAAAGATATGAGGAAACAACTTGGACAAGAGGAACTTGAGGATGATTTCAAAAAAGAAACCAACGCAAGAGGCTTGGTATCTAGGTAATAGCTTTCTGATCTAGCTTACTTTTATCTTATTACTTGTTTGTAAATCGTTCTTATTTTGATTTGTTTAGTGGATCAGATTAGTTTGATCCTTAGAAGGATCCGTAGTTTTTCACAGGGGAAGGGTTTTTGCCACGTAAAATAAATACCTGCATGTTTTACTTTTCTATATAAACACCTCACACGAAAAAGTAGTATTATATATTTAACAAGTCGCCTAATAAATTTGAATTTTTTATTATATATTTAACAACCTAGTTTAATCAAGATAATAATTATGACTTTAATTAACTAGTCAAACATAATCTAGTTTGTCACCTAGTTAACAATTTAAATAAAAGTTGAAATTGGTTTTTCTTGAGTCCTCTATACAACTCGTAGATATCTTGAGTTTATTCAACTCTAGTTACTTTCTCATAGTGTTTTAAAAGCGCATTATTCCCCGCTCACTTCCTCAGTTTGTGGTCCTTACCAATAAGAAAAATTAATCAAGAGTACACATCGAAAATTGAAAACCATTACGACCTCTCGTGTGTTGGATTTTATATACATGGGTTTTATGGGTACTACACATACGGATAGCATCGATGGTAAGAAGTATATCCTAGTTATGGTCGATTACTTTTCGAGATACTCCATTGTTGGTTTTTAGAGAAATTCCGATGCGATTGAGTTCCTAACAACCAAGTGTCGTGTCCTACAAAACCAATACGCTGTCATTATTAATCGGATGCATAGTGACAACAGAACTGAATTTAAAGAAGCCAAAGCTTTTATGATGAAGTTGGCATTGAACAAGAGTTTTTGGCCGTTTGTGCTCCTTAACAAAATGGGATTGTTGAGAGTAAGAACCGAATAATTCAAGAGATGGCTAGATCCATGCTTATTGGGAGAAATGTGCCTAGATATATTTGGGTAGAGGTGATTAATACCGCATAAGATATGGTGAATAAGGTATATCTTTGTCCACACATGCTACACACTCCATATGAGTTATGGATAGGGAAGAAACCCAACATATCGTATTTCGAGTTTTTGGGAGTCCTCGCTACATCCTTAGAGATATATATCACTTGATAAAGTTTGAGTCCCGATCGATGAGGGGATATTTTTAGGATATTCATCGTCGAGTAGGGCTTATAAGGTGTATAACCTTGAAACCTCTAAGTTATGGAATCAATAAACTTCATGATTAGAGATGATGATTCGACTATGTTTGTTAATCCTATCTCGAAGTGTGAGGATGATGCATTCCCGATGATGATCTCATTTGTCCCCGCACTACCTCGATGGACCCCACTCTTGATTTAAAGGATCCACCCTCCTAGGTTCCAAAAAGAAATGACCCTTAAAACATACTTGATGATCCTACACTCGATATCAAGACTCCCGCTCAACTTGAGAATGTAGTTAGCTACTTTTGCTACACCTCCTTAGTGGAGCCCAAGAATGTGAAATAATCACACTCAAGGACAAGCATTGGATATGTGCTATGCAATATGAGTTGCTTCAGTTTCGAAAAAATAATTTCTGGGAGTTAGTCCCCTGACCTAGAGAGACTAATGTGATTAGTACCAAGTGGATAATGGTAGCATAGTTTTCAATAAGGCTAGGTTGTTCGCTCAAGGATACACACAGATTGAGGGTGTAAACTTTGATGAGACATTCACTCATGTTGCTAGGCTTGAGTTCATTCGCTTACTACTCACCATAGAATGCCATCTACGGTTCAAGTTATACCAAATGGATATTAAGAGTGCCTTCCTTAATGGCATTTTATATGAGGAAGTTTGCGTGGAATAACCAAAGGGGTTCGAAAACCAAAATCAACTGGTGCACGTATTTTATCTTAAAAAAGTCCTTGTATGATTTGAATCAAGCATCCCGTGCTTGGTACTAGAGTCTCACTTATTATCTCTTAGCTCGTGGCTTCAAAAGAAGGGGAGTGGATAAGATATTATTTGTGAGGAGATAGAATGGTGCTATCTTGGTTGCTCAAGTCTATGTGGACGACATAGTATTTGGATCCACGTGTTCCTAATAAGCTCACGTATTAGAGGAGGATATGAATAGAGAGTTTGAGGTGAGCATGGTTGTGAACTCACGTTCTTCTTTGGTCTCCAAGTGAGTAAACTTAAGGATGGTATTCTCAATCCAAATATGCTAGGGACCTAGTGACAAAGCTTGATTTAGACTCCTCTAATCAATCAAGCACCCCCATGATACCTCGACTAAGCTTAGTAAAGACACTTAAGTTAAGGACATAGAGCAAAACCGTTTATAGGATCATAATAGGTAGTCTTCTCTACTTGACTGCTAGTCATCCTGACATTGCCTTTAGCAGAGTTTGTGTAAGTTACTAAGCATCCCTAAAAGAGTCTTAATCACTCTCACTTAAAAGTATCGTCAAATACATGAGTGGAACTCTTTCATATGGTATTTATTATTCCTTTAATACCGATGATCGTTTGTGTAACGACCCGACCCGGATTTATGGGTTATTCGTGGTAACCTCGGTCCGACCCAAACTTTAGGTGTGAAGTGCAATGAACAACCTATATAATGTTGCTAATCAAGTGTTATTTTATTTAATGTTTCACTTGTTAGCATGTGATTGCAATTTCAAATCACACTACGTGAGGTACCCGTGGGGTGCACCCTGGAGTCCAAGCATACAGAGCTACAAACGTAAAATAAAATAGAGTACTTACCTACGTAACGCTCTCAAAATATGAGACCGCATCCAACCTGCCATAACAAAATGAGGGAGTGAGCCGAATGCTCAGTGCGAAATATAAAAAATGTATTATAGAATCGAACGGCAGAAAGAAGACTCTAACACGTTATACCTACGTGCATATGCAACTACCTTGTATATATATATATAGTTAATACATGAAACAGTATTACTTCCGAAAACCTTATTTATCCCAATTAATTCACCTTAATCTTATAAAATACTTCCTCTTTCTCATTTTGACATTTACCCCTTTATTTAACAAACCCAGTTAAATACTTGAAACAACTACACTTGGCTTGACCGAAAAGTAATTCCTTTACCAAAATTACCCTTTTCATTTTAACCAATCCACATTAGTTATTTTCGTTGAAAATAACCCTTTCAACACACGCGAATACTGTGTTAGAAAATACTTATTTAACCTTTGAAAACCTTTCACCACATACCCTTGTGATGATTATTGATTAAACCTCTTAGGTTGATTAACCACCCATTTACTACTTACTTTACCTTTTCCTTTACCTTATGGACATTAATCAATTTAGCATTTACTCGTCCATTTTACCCTTTACCGGAGCATTTATTAATTCATTCAAGTTAAGTTGTCTTAACACATTTTCACCACAGAATTTATTCCTTGACATGCTCCTTATTCCTTCATTTTTTTTCGGAATACCAAAGAACCTCAGACTTTACATGATTTTTCCTCTAATAGTTTCAAAGGTATAATACCAACACTTCACATAGGATTGAATTTCTATGTTGTATTCATATCATATTAGGTGTGTGAGTATTAATTCCCATTAAAATATTTTTTCTAACAATTTTTGGGATTTAAAAATAATTTTTAGGTATTTATAAACATTTTTAAAACAATTAAATTTGGTTTGAAAATGTTGTGGGATTATTTGTAATATCAATTAGTTCCTAAAAACTTAGGTTGGGTAGAATCCGAAACAGTCGGAGAATTGTGGTACAAAATGGAATTATTTAAACTTCCAAAGCACTCATTTGTTAGCCCATCTGAGCCACACATGTGTTGCATCCACAACAGTCCAGATTGTGTTTTATTACTCTCACATTCCTGAGAACCATTACCAACCCTTGGCTCTATTTTATCTACGGTCTGTATGTTGTCTTTAACAATCCAAGTCTCCTTGTCGCCAATCAAATGTCATTTAATTGCGGTGCGTTGTAAGCTATTAGATTTACATTGATCAGCTAGAGTTAATCTCAGTCATTGTTTTGCTTCGATATTCTAAACCCTTCCAGCTAGTACTATAAATAGATGACCTTGGTTATACGTTTACAATCTTTGGATCAGTTGCGTTTTGAGAGAAAATAAGAGAGAGATAAGAGAGAGAAAAGAAAAAGAGAGAGAGAGAAATTCAAACCCTAAACCAAACTCTTGTAATTGTTCCTCAGAAAAAACCTTTATGAGTTTGAGTGTGTTCAATCGTGTGAAGATCCATCCTCTCTGGTCTTTAATCTCTTGTCCAACTAAGTCACGAAGTTTGGATTTCATTTTCTTTCATAGAAAGTGGAGATCTGAACTGTGTGTGATACAAAACACGTTTACATACTTAGTTTGATTTCTTTATTCAAGAAATCTTTATTTGTTGGTTGTTTTATTCTTAAATTTTTATTTTAAACCAAAACCAACAAATCTTTTTCTGTTTTTAGTTTCTGAGAAAAATAAGACTTAGATCTAGTTAAGATCTTGATTGGGGTTTTATAATTTCATATATTTCACATTTTGTGAAATAACTGTGTAAATAAAATAAAGAAAGTGTTTAGGACCTTCGCTCCTTTTGATAGCAAGGTTCCCTCGAGATCTGTGGATATATATAAAGATCAGAAGTCTGAGATTTTCAAACAAACTGAGATTTAGAAATCATTTCTGCATTTTAGAATGAAATTCGTAATTTGATAGGTATATTGTCTGTATAAGTGTGTGTATGTTCCATGCATGTGTTTAAGCACTTCACCACTTACACTATTCATACTACAACACTAAAGAAGTGTTGGTAGAGAGATCGTTGACTTTGGAGTCGACTGAAAGCTAAAAAGGAGAAGAGGAACAAAGATAGGAGAATAACTTCAACATCAGAGCCTTCAGAGAAGTTAGAATAACCTAACGGAACTGGTATATTTTCTTGACTTAGAATAGGTCTGATTGTGTGTTTAGGTTGTTATATAGCTTGTAACCTATATTCATTTTAGTGGATTTTTGTTTTGAGGTGTAGAGACCTCCGTGGATGTTTTCCCAATTGAGTGGGGTTTTACCACGTTAAAATCTTGTGTTCTTCCATGTTTCATCTTTCTCTCATCACCTTCTACTCGTGTGCTGATTTAGAAATTATTTAGTTTTGTTTTTCAAAACTTGGATACTTCATAACTATAATATGTTCATAAGTTTTTTACACATCTTATGTTAGTACTTGTTTTGTAAAAAAGGAGTTTCTCAAACAAACTGTTCGAAGCCATTTAATTTATCTTAAACCTTTTAAACAAATTAAGTGGCATTCTTTTTCAGAAGATTCTAACACATTATACCTACGTGCACATGCAACTACCTTCTGTATATATATATAAACATACACATACATACATGAAAGAGTTTTACGTCCGCAAACCTTATTTATCCTAATTAATTCACCTTAATCTTATAAAAGACTTCATCTTTCTCATTTTGACATTTACCCCTTTATTTAACACACCCGGTTAAATATTTGAAACAACCACATTTGGTTTGGCCGAAAGACATTTCTTTACCAAAATTATCCTTTTCACTTCAACCAATCCGCATTAGTTATTTTCGTTAAAAATCACCCTTTCAACAAATGCGAATACCGTGTTAGAAATACTTATTTAACCTCTGAAAACCTTTCACCACATACCCTTGTGCTGATTATTGATTAAACCTCAGGTTGATTAACCACCCATTTACCTACTTCCTTTACCTTATGGAAATTAATCAATTTAGCATTTACTCATCCATTTTATCCTTTATTGGAGAATTTATTAATTCATTCAAGTTCGGTTGTCTTAACACATTTTCACCACACAATTTATTCCTTGACATTCTCATTATTCCTTTATTTTTTTGGAATCTTCCAATAACCGCATACTTTAACGGGCTCCACACTGGCGGCTATGCACACCATATGCTCTGACTAGTGTTTTTCATCTTTTACCCCAGGGCTCCGGGCCCTCCATAATTTCCCTGGTGTCATCCGAGTTCCTTTTTAATGTGTTTTAATATTTTCCAAATGTCCACATTATACCATTTTTCCTTTTACCCGACTTAAGCCAAAATTCGGGGCTCCACCCCAACTTGTGTTACACTTTAAAACTCATCATTTCTTATCCTTTACACCTTAGCCTTAATTTTATTACAAAAATCATGCTCATTAGGACTATCAAGTGTAACACCCTTTTCGATGTTTTTATTCATAAAAATGTTTCACTTTACGTAAAATTATCATTTTATTCATTTGTTTTCAAATGCACCTTTTACTCCATTTCACAAGTGTTAATTTTCCAAACACCATTAAGTTACCCACACTAACTTCTTAAGTGTTTTCAACACCTTAACACCTTTTTAACCTTTTTGAGTAATATTCTTCTCAATTGGAGACATCTTTATTTCAACACTTTTCTTTCCAAGAATAATTAAACATATAAGACTACTTTATAAGAAAACCCATTTCGTTATTAGCACTTGTAGTCTTACAACCTTACACTTATCACACTTATAATTCCTTTTTCACACACTTTGAAGACTAGAATTTTCACTTTGCTTATTTCATGTTTAAATCCAACAAAACCTTCCTTAAACTTTTATATGCATGAGAAGATGGATTCTAATCCAAAAATCCCATTATATGGGTTAAATATACGTTTCATTCTAAAAATTCTTGATACTTTGTTAAAAAAGCTTTTTTCTAGACTCAAAGGACTTTTTATTTCTTCAAACTCAACAAATGTCCATCTTTGTATCAAGTCTTCATTATTGTAAGAAACTTTGAAATATAATTTCACCAAATATTTTCGTAAAATCAACATCATTTCCCAACATTTTATTTCATAGGATGTTTTAGCATCAAATTTCTAGAAAATACGCCATTTTCATAAAATAACAATTTTAATATTTTAAAATTTTAAAATATTTACTCATCCTTTATTTCCAACAAAATAACATTTTACCAATATTTTTATTCCAGAAAAATGTTTACTATTACTCTACTAGAAACCATCATTCATTCATGTGCATTCTACTCATGTAATCTAACAACAAGATTACTAGTAATGCAAATAGAGTCCTAAACACTAAGGATAGATTTTCTCACCTTTAAAGGATCCAAATGGTGGTGGAAAAGTTGGTGTATGAGAAACAACCCCCACCGTCAAAGGTGGCCACAAGGGGTTACCAAATGCATCCTCCATGAAAGCTCCATATGTGCTCCATTTTAAATTCCAAGAAAAATTCCAAAAAAAAAATCTCTTCAAACTCCATGAAAGTTTCCATCTCCATCTTCATGAACCCCCAACAAAGATCCACAAATTAGTATCTCTCCTCATCCACGGTGGAAATGGGTATGTATGTCTCAAATATGGTGGAATACATCACAAATATGGGGATATAAGGTGGAGGGGTGGTGGTGGCATGGTGGTTTGTGGTGGAGAGAGATGGACAAACACACAAAATGGTGGAAGTCCCACCCACCTCTCACTCCTTCTTCCAACTCAAAATAAGATCAAATAAACCCTTAATAAAACCCTCCAAGGCCCAAAATTACCATTTTTCCCAATCTGGGCTCACCAGAGCTCGACAATTAATTAATCCAAGGGTCCATACTGTGACAGCGCACAAGGGCAGTTGGATTAACAAAATTTCAAAATGCCTCATTCGAACGAGAAGAGAATCTTGTTTGATCCATGGCAAACGACCATTAAAAGTTACACAATGGGATCTCGTCTGTAGCCGTTCGATCCCCTAGTTCTAATGAGACCTAAATCTTGTTTGAACGATCCTACTTTTGTTTGAACGACCCTTCTTAATCTTTTTATCTAAATTCCAAATTTTACACACAAATTTTTCAAAAATTATCATCAAACCCCAATTCATTACAATTTATACAGAATTTAAATGAAACATTAGGTCGAGGTATTACAAACTTCCCTCCTTGGGGAATTTTGTCCCCAAAATTCTCCATCCTTCCATTCTTAAAACCAGTGGGGTTTACTAACTCTCATTCTAAGTCATAGAAACCCTCTAAGACAAAATCATCGAAGTCCTCAATACTGAAATCACATTATGCGCCCTCATACGGGGTTTTTCATCAGATACTCAATATGTGACATGCTCTAACGCTCACCACCTCACTAACTATGAACGTCATATAATCGACTTCGAGTTTCCACTATTTGATGATTATGTTCAAACAAGTCCTAGGACCACCTTTGCAAGTATCCCATAGTAAATCGGCTCCTCCACGGACAACCTCCTCCAGTGATCAACACTCACCCAAAAGTGAACTGTAATACAACCAACCATTATATTCATCATCGAGAACCATTTCTAATCTTAGGACTACACATCTTGCACCCTACGAATTTTTAGGTTATCATGACTACACAAATTGCATTAACTTGTCATTTACCATACAATGCTAATTTATCACTTCGAGAAGTAATACTCCTACCTAATCATCGTCGTGCATTCGAATGACTCCTTAAGTTGCATCAATCTGATGGCCCTAGAACTACTCTAGGTGTCTCACCTTAGTTCACTCACTTGGGCCTCGTACCCATCCACTCACTATGATAAGGCAACACTGTGTGCTAAGTTTTCTCGATTTTTAACACTATACGATATCCTCAAGTCATTATTACGCTCTTTACAACCAGAGCCGCTGACTGCCATGATGACCAGTCAAAATGATTAGTAATCCTACGAAAATGAATACTACGAGCAAATTGTGCGACTGAAAGTGCAGCCACCCATACACTGAACTTTGTGCAATAGCAAGACCACCTCAGATAGGGCGCACCCAGTTATCGAGTTTCATTAACCATACCCAGTCCACCGTGATCTACCAGGACCAGCCATGTATTACCATGACATAATACCAACTCGAGTTACCATATACGTGGGAATAACGATCCCCAATTATCGAAATCGAAAGGGACACCCAAGAGTCAGAAGGAACAAGCAACCATCCAAAGAAAATCTTGCCCATACGCGTCAGACTATGATTTATGAAAGAGAACCTACACCATATGCTCAAAATCACATCACTCATCCCCAACATTTTCACTGGGTACTAATCCTAGACACATACCCTGGCTTGGGTCACCAATCATGATGAATCAAATCATAAATATTCATCCTCGCAACATGAAAGCAACAAGCGAATTTTTCGTCCTCTAGAAAGTCAAATGCCCAAGTTTCCTCATTGGCAGTGAGGCCCTACCCCTCGCATCCTTGGAACACATAAATACCTCCGATTGGATAATGCCTAGAGCCCTTGTTCACACTGACCTAGTCCACTTATCGCCGACGAGGTCACCAACCTACTACACCTAGGTTTCTGTTTTCTTTATCATATCATGATCGCAGTCCCAAGTCCCCTTAGGCGGTAATCCGTTTAAGAGGGACATTCACCTTACGCTGTCATTTAACTATACAAGATTGTCACCAAGTTTACTTCTAGGTCCTAGCCAAGATGAATTCGCATGATGGCCACATCGCTCCCCGTTGACATTCTAAGAATAGTAAGTACCACAGAGGGATACACCTTATAATCCATACTGGCTTGGCAGGACATGCCAAGAACTAGTCCTTGCCTTCCTAAAGGTGTCCTATCATATACCATCAACACACGCAACATTCTAATCATGCTTCGATATTACCCCACCTTGGTTACCATTTTCATGTCTCCACATGGCTTCATCAACTTAAGTCACAAATACCTTTCCTACCATTCCTCAAATCAAGTGTCACACTGCCATTACTAGTCAATCCATGATACCCGGGCATTATGCCCCATAAATGCTAGGAGATTCTAAATCCTCCTTGGCGAATACACCACCCATCTGTGCCGATTCAAAAAATCGCACTCGGCACATACACTATACGACTCTCTAAACCTTGACCAGTAATCTGAGATCATCACCTGACCCTTAACAAAATCATTACTAGGTACCTAATGCTTCTTCATACCGGACTTAACTGGCCTCCTAAGGACACCAAACACATTCCATGTAAAAGTCCCTAACCCGACAGGATTTCATCGTCCATACTTTTATCATTGTAGGTGTGCTCTACAAATCTTTTAATACCCTCAACCCTCAACCCTCAAACACCTCAAGGTGTCACAATGATAAATTTCTATCCCCAATGACGCCACACATAAATTGTCCTACGGACACTCCAATATACCCTTAAATTGTACTCACACTAGGATTACCTCGCACCTAGCCATTACTTTGGCGGCTAAAATGAGCCTTTTGATAATACACAAATATTGCGTATTTCATCCCTCGAACCTACGCATTTTAGCCCCCTCGGGTATCTTATTCCCTATATTTATGCTCATTAATTAGATAACCTCGGATTTCTATGTTAACATGCTTTGCAGGGGTTAATTGAGCTTTCATAGGTATTTGGATGCTAATTGTGAAGTTCAGACGCATTCTGGCTAATTTTCGTACGCAGTCGCATGTTCAAGGGCATTTTGGTCAATTCACATCTTGGGCACCTGTCCCAATATCTACATGGAAGTTGTATCCCTCCTTGCAAGCTTCGCGTGTCCGTAAACGGTGCGCGAATCCGATCCCTAACAAAGAAGTTACGGCAATTTTAGCAGAAGAGAAAACCAATTGAAACCAAAGCAGGGGGAACTTGGCTGAGACCTCGATAAAAGGGATCGATCGATCGATCCCCTGTTTTCTGCTGATATTTTGCCCTTTTCTTTTCTTTTTCCTTTTCTTTTCTAATTTAATCCAAATTACTATATAAAGGTTTTTTGTTGTAAATATCATATATATTAGATTTTAGGTTAGTTTAGCTTAGGGTTAGGGGGTTTGAGAGCTCATTCTTCATTTCCTCTTGGTTTGACAACCATTTGGGTTTGTAAGTTGCCTATTCATCTTTCCTCTCCATTAATATAGTTGTATTTCCTTATTTTCTTGCCTTGTAATTTGGTTTACATTCTTTATTTACATGATTTCATTTACATTCGTTGTAGTGTAGATTTATTGCATTTATTTACCGTGTTTATTTATCGCTTTATTAGATGCTTTCTAGCTAATTTAGTCTAGGTTGTGTCGGATTGAACTCATTCCAGGTTGACATGTTACTTGGCTTTGGTGATGGTGTTTACGGGTCTATTCTGGGTGCGTTGTCCTAGTTATTATTCCTAGGGTATTTGACGGGGCATATCATATATGCTCCATGCTTACGACCTTGCGTGCGTAATTTCTGGGGTATTTGTTGACGCCAAAATCATATTAGGATTTTATGAGAATTTAGGGGTGTGACAACCTTGATTTAATTAACTGTCAAAACGAGACGCATTCGTAATAACTCGTCGACCCATGCAACCATTTTATACTTATTAACTCGGATGAGGGATATTCGACGCAACCTATAGTTTTTACTCGCTTTTCTTAATCTAGCTTTATTTTCCCATGCCTAGATTAATATTTCCCTTTTATGAATCTTTTCCCTTTTTGTGTATAAGCATCTTTTACACTTTTATTTAGGAATATTAAACCAATTAAATTCTAGCAACTCGTCTCTGTGGATTTTCGATACCCGACTTACTGCTGCACTTGTATCGCAAGTGAAGTCGTAATTTAGGTTTTTGTATTGAGGCGGTGAACAGAAAATAACGATTAGCATTTTGACACGCGCTACTTTTCACCCTTGATCAAAATGGCGTTGTTGTCGGGGATGAGTTTGTTTTAGAATTTATTTGATTTAGTATTTCATAATATTTTCTTTCTATTTGTATTTTTTTTCCTAACATTTTTACAGGACTTCTACATTTGAGTGCTAAGAAACACTTGAACTTTTTGCGCGCACATCTACTTTGTGGAATTCGCCACTTCGAGCCTTTTGGGGGGTAAGCATGTCTTATTACAATTCTTTCGGTAATTATTATTATAATTCTCAAAATGTCCATAATCCTATGACTTTCGGTCAATACTTAGAGTCCCAAAAAATTACAAATTTACAAATGACTTTGGGCGAGTATAACGAAAGTCAAAACTTGGGTTATTGGAATTTTTATGATGATGATAATGATTTTGAGCCTCTAATTCCTTATAATAGGAATTTTGAAACGAATTACAATAGTTTTCAAAATTCCTATAATAATGAGTTTAAGTTTAAGTCCGATGATAATTTTCAAAGTTCCCATTTTCAAGAATCCGCACCTCGGCCTATGACTTTTGGCGAGGGTTTGCGTATGCTTTAGAATGAGAAACTTTAAAAACGTTATCGGGAAGAAAATCATTTGTGGGAGCATGAATTGGATTTATTATTTGAATCCGACGACAATTTTTCTTTCGAGACTTTTGAAGTCAATGAATGTTTTGAACCAAATGAAGATTTTATGCCTACTTTGGAACAAACCATTCTTGACTTTGCCCATTGCGTAATAGATATTTAAAGTGAGGATGAAAATGACGTAATATCTATTTGCAATGAAATGATTTCTTCTTTGTCCCCCAAAGAAGAACATTTAATTGAAAATGATCTTATTTCCTTCAAAACTCAATCTTCAAGCGATGGTGATGCATCTCTTGAGTTTGAATTTATTTCCTCCCCATTTTAATTCTCTGTTATCACATTATCACAAGTACCCGATGATTTGGTTTCAAACTTTAATGTTTTAAACCTTTTCGCCGATGAGTAGTACTTGCTCGAGTCCCCTTCCATGATCGCATCTTTGCCTTCATGTGCGCCCCCTCCCATTCCAATTTCAAAATCCTTGCGAGGATATTCTGCTTTTCTCGGCCCCCACATGTTTTTTTCACCCGTTCAATCCAAATCCCCCATCGTCCCTCCAAAACTTTTAATTGACGATGGTTCCTTTCTTACGCCTTACACATGCCTTTCGTTGTTCAAACAAAATTCATATTTTTTGGAAGGCATGCTTGAGAGTGAGGGTACATCGGTTATCCTCCAAAGTCAAATCATTTTTGCGGTGGACCTTCAACTATTTAGACTTCTAGTGTATAGTTAGTGTGAAGCCCAAATAGTAGGTTGTATATTGTTGGCTTTTTATCATTTTTTTTCTTTCTTTCTTTTAATTTAGTCTCTTGTAATTAGTTAACTTTTTGTTATTTGTTTTTGCTATGCTCGGTACTAAATTGGTTTGTAGATTCTTTGGACTTGTTCTTATGGAGATCGCTCCAATTTTGGATAATATCGCTCTTTTCCTCTCTTTAACTTGGTTCTAAACTCACATTGAGGACAATGTCAAGTTTTAAGTTAGGGGGTGTGGGATATTCTATCCACTTCTTTGTTAGTCCATGTTTTTTATCACATGTTAGTTACTTAGTCTGCTTTTCTTAGAAAAATTAAAAATTTCAAAAAGATTTTCTTTCTTTTTAATCCTTTTTTGGGCATTTGCCTGTGTTTTCGATGATAAATTTCAATAATTGCCCGATCCAATAGATAACCCAATGATGCTGTAATACCTCGTATTTTTATGACTTTTAAATTTGGGGATTTATTAAATTTAATTTGAGATATTAATTTAATATTAATTCAAAAATTATTTTAAATATTACTGGCGTGATAAGAGTTAGTAATTATTGGGATTTTGTTGAATATTACTTAATGGATAAAGTAATATGTATAATCGAATTTATTAAAATTATCACGAGTATATAATTTGATAATTGTGGAATTTAAATCGGGACGCGCCTGTGTCGTGTCGGGATTAAATTAGTATTATTAAAAGTGAATAAATTATAAGTCACCCGTATGGTCATTTCGAGTGCGTGAATGGGTCCAGAAGGGTAGAGATAGTCAAAATAATGTACCCGGGGGTTTAGTTTGGGTCTCGGGGTATTTTTAGGCCTAATTAACATCCCGGGAGGGCGTTTTGGACAATTAAATCCACGAATTTCTCAAGGTTATATCAAATTCTAGGAGTTGTCATCTAGGGTTAACAAAAGAAAAACCAAAGAACGTCCATTGGAAAAGAAGTGGGAAAGCTTTCCAAGGAGTTCAAGGCCAAAAACTCCACCGTTTGCATATCCACCACCGCCAAATCATAGATCGCACGACAGGGAACACAACCACACCAATTTCTTCCACAAATCAGAAACTAAATTTCTAGGCAAGTATCTATCTTGCTTTATTTTTAGTTAATGTCTTAATTATGTTAGTCTAGGGTTGTTTAGAACTTGTTTCATGAATGAAAGTGTAGTTTGGAGACTAGAATTCACATGTCGTAGAAGAAGTAATCATATTCTGGATATCTAATTCATATGTAGAGGATACACCACAAATTTCATGGATTTAGAAGTAGAAAATCTGGAAAAGAATTGGAAGAATTGAAATTTAAAGAAAAGATTATGGTTCTTGAAGTCTATGTAGATTTTACCCCTTTAAATTGTTATACTTGATGAAAACTCACATATTTTACGTAGAAAATCATATATTTGGGTATATACTGCTTGTAGTATCATTTATTAGGAGTTTGGGAATCATATATGGAGATTTGGTTGAGGTTGGAGACGGATTTCCGTAACTGGGTTAATGCAGTTTTCGCCATAACTGCTTGATCGATCGATCGACCCAAGAACATCAATCGATCGATGATAGATCGATCAACCCCCTTCCATCGATCGATCGCCCCCTCCTGGAAAACTACATATCCCTCTTATTATGGTTTATTCCGATTAAAATTCATAGTAACCCTTGAGTATTATTGTTAGAACATTTTGGGATATAAATAGGACCAGTAGGGTTTTAGTAAACCCCAATAAGTGAGAATTTAATGTAAGATGAAATTAAGGGTTAACGGGGAGTGATTTACACATGAAATTATGCGAACGTTTAAATAAAAGATTGAGACTCATTAGGAAGTTAGACTAGAAAGTAAGTGAGAGTACCTACCGAAATTATACTTAGGGAGATAGAATACTTCGAGAGATATGAAGTAAGTACGGAATAACGTATAAATAAAAATAAAAGAGATGAGTCCATTATATGGGATAAACGAATAGAATGTATTAAGAACGGATAATTATAATTATGGTTCGTGGGTGCACCTAATTGAGAAATGTGAATAGTGATATATATATATATATATATATATATATATATATATATATATATATATATATATATATATATATATATATATATATATATATATATATATATGATTGTTGATTGTGCATATATTATATATATGTGTAAAACAAATTATACCCGAGCTACTTGCTATCACGGGGGGTTTCCATGCCGGGACAGTCTTATCTCGATTGGGCCTTTACAGGGGATAACGACTTGTACCCTAGAACATAGGATTCCTTGGTACAGGCTATCTGATTGATAGTCAGACGGTCCTAAGAGACGTGAGGGTATGTGCTGACCTCTTAGTGACTTGGAACTATGCTTTGCCTCTATTCGTTTATGTTTTATGTTAATACAGTTCGAGAGTGATTCCGAACTAGTATTTCCCTTAGTACGAGTGATACGGGGACTTCATAGCAGAGTATGCCAGCACCATAAAGCTTATGTGGGGTGCCGATAGTATATATATATATATATATATGTATTATATGAGTGGCTAATATAGATATGTATACTTAAGTATGAGAACATTCTACTATGTATAAAGGTAGTTAAGTAATGAATAAATACTTCGATTTTATTATTAAGTGTTTGCAAATTTTGTGACAACACTAGAATATTTTAAAATGAAATGAGATAGATGTGTGAACTTTAATTTCAAAAATTAATTATCCTAGCCATAGTAATTGTCGGCATGAAACCTTATGGGAAAGTTAAGTTAAAATAAACTTTTGGGGTTAATAGTGCGGTAGGCGTGCACACTAGATGAGAGGTGAGAATTTCACAAGAGAGTGTCGCATACTAACATGGTTGTTACATTAGCCAGTAAGAATTTTAAATACTTGCCAAACTAAATTTAAACTGTTTTACAATCGGGCTCTGACCCGTTTCCTGTTATCTCTTCTCTCTTGTATATATATGTATATATTACAGGTGCCCAGCCACAGGGGCGTCATGCTTAGGTTCTTTGGACTGAACGTGTTGCAGCTTATGTGGGAGTTGCAGGCGATTTTCTTAGACGACCTCGTTGTTGATTCCACTCTTATTTCAGTTCTAATTAGTTGGGCATGTGTCATCCATTTCATTATTCCGTTGGATTTGTCAGAGATTATGTTCATTTATCTTTAGTATTTTTACTCTTTGGGATTTAATTACTGTCAGGATGGTTTTCCTTTGTAGTTTTAAAGTTTGTATTGGTTTATCTGAATGGTTAAATTCATAGGTGTTTATTTCCAGTCTTAATAATTGTTTGATTCTTAAACTGTTACTTATTAAAGGTTTTCATAATTGGATTTAATAAAATGGAAATAATGTTTTAAATGGTTTTGACACTTAGCTTATTTATTTAGGGTGTTTAAATTGGAAAGTTTATTTTGCGATAGTGATGCTAAGAATGAACCAATAGTTCACCTTGATTATAATTTAATAAATGACTGATCACCCGGTATTTAATTAGGCGGGGTGTTACAGGTGGTATCAGAGCATCAGGTTCTAGTGTCCTTTAGGATCTGTACAGATTATTTCGCTTCTAGCTTAGAGTTCTTGATATAGAGCCCTAGTTTTAGGATTATTGTATTCTTTTATTTACACTTACGTCTTCAGCTATTCGAGATTTAATAATAACTGTAGACTAATAAACTTCCTTCTCATTTCAAATGCCTTCGAGATGTGCATCCCGAGATAGAAATGCCCAGGCCGAGCAGCCAGCAGCTCCGGCTCAGGGGATGATGAACGCAATCGAGGTAGCCGCTATTATTGCTCAGGCGGTGAATGCCACATTGGCGGTAGTGTAGCAGGCTCCACCCCAGATTCAGGCAGTGGCGCCAGTACCAGAACATCTTCCATCTGCATGGGGGCGGGTTAGGGATGCCTTTCAGAAGGCACATCCCCTGGAGTTCTCTAGTAGTTCGGATATCATAGTCGCCAGCCAATGGAAGAAAGCTATCCATAGGCATCTGCGCATGTATGAGTGCTCAAACGTACAAAGATAGCTGTTGGCTTCCTTTAAGGTAGTCGGGGCCGCTTTGCAGTGGTGGGAGTCCACCACCACCTTGGAGGAGAGGGAAATCATCACAATTCAGTCGTTCTGGGCATGATTTGACCGCAAATACTTCCCATTCGTCGTGCAGACTGAGATGAGACGGAAGTTACTGAATCTGAAATAGGAGAATATGACTATTGCTGAGTACGAGGAGAAGTTTACTAGACTTCTCACCATAGTGTCAGATGAGGCACCCACAGAGGGGAACAAGATATTGCTGTTTATGGATGGATTGGCCTAGAGGATCCGCTAGCACCTCATAGGAAATCTATCACTGAGTACCTACATGGATATACTCAACACTGCGTTGTTACACTGTCAGGATCATCGCTTCCATCTACAGGGAAGCAAATGAGCAAGGGAGTCTAGCCAGCAGGGCATGACAGGGGGTAGTAGTACTGGTGGGGCACCAGCAGCCCAAGGGAAGACTCGTCACAGTGAGCAGAGTTACCATCAGGGGGACCCTGCCAAGCGGTTCTGATCAGGTGACTCCAGATAGGGATTTGGGGAATTTGGGCAGGGCCAGCAGGGCCAATCTAATTAGTAGGGCCAGTAGGGCCAACACCGTCAGCAACAGGGACAGTAGTAGGGCCATCAGGGCCAACAACATTTTCAGCAGGGCCAGTGGTGGGGTGGTAACGGCTAGCAGGGCCGTGGTCAGCAGGGACAGAGGGGAGGTAACTTCAGGGGCCGATGTTTTGGATGTGGCAAGAATGGCCATAGGCGCCAGGATTGTCCAGAGGGAGATAGGGGCCCACAGCAGCAGGGTGCCCGTAATGAGCCACAGAGGCCACTCTTTCCAGCTTCCCTCCCAGCTCCAGCTCAGGTACTAGCCCTACCATCTATCCCAGCAGCTCCAGTACAGCAGGAGAAGTTGCAGTATGGACGTGTGTACAACATCCACCAGGTGGCAGCTCCTCAGGCACCACCCGCTATTAAGGGTACATTTCACTATGGGTTGAGTTTTATTTGATACTCGTGCGATACACTATTTTATAGCTACTCATTTTGTAAAGGCTTTAGGATAATTAGCCACATCAGAGAGCACTGTGATATGCATAGACTCACCACTGGGGAATGGGTCATTGATTTTCTTTATATGCCGAGGTGTGGGAGTATAGATTGGTAGCTTGATTTTACCAGCAGATATATTAGTCTTAGAGATGCATGAGCACGATGTTATTATTGGCATGGATTGGCTCGCCGCATACAGAGCCATGATAGATTGTTTCGGTGGGAGTATTATCTTTGCCATTCCGGGGTAGGAGATGTTTTTGGTGGCAATGCCTCACCCTGAGGGAGGCTCTTCTGCTCATTTGTATTATATAGAGGAGGATACCTCTAAGGAGGTCATGGTTCCCTTAGATTCGATCCCAGTCATTCGTGAGTATTCTGATGTATTTCAGGAGATACTAGGCCTACCCCCCAATCGAGAGATAGATTCTGTCATAGACTTGATGCCGAATACTCGACCGATATCACGTGCTCCATACCGTATGGCTCCAACAGAAATGAGGGAGTTACGAGATTAGATAGAGCAACTGTTAGGTCAGGGCTTCATTCGTATGAGCACCTCACCTTGGGGTGCTCCAGTTTTGTTTGTGAAAAAGAGAGATGGTTCATTGAGGTTATGCATGGATTACCGGGAGCGGAACAAGGTCACGATACAGAACAAATATTCGTTGCCTCAAATCGACGACCTGTTTGACCAGCTGAGAGGAGCAACCTTCTTTTCGAAGATAGATTTGAGATCAGGATACCATCAACTACGAATTAGGGAGCAGGATGTGTCGAAGACTTCTTTCTTGATGAGATATGGGTCCTATGAGTTTCGAGTCATGCCATTTGGGCTGACAAATGCTCCAGCCATATTCAAAGACTTGATGAACCGAGTGTTCAGAGAGTTTTTGGATCAATTTGTCATCGTCTTCATAGATGACATCCTGATATTCACACACTGAGGATGATCATGATGAGCACTTGAGGCAGGTTTTTTAGACTCTACGAGAGCATCAGTTGTATGCTAAGTACGAGAAGTGCGGATTCTGGTTATGGGAGGTGCAGTTTTTGGGGTATATTGTATCAGAATTGGGGATATCGATTGACCCGAGCAAAGTGTCGATAGTGAGGGAGTGGGGACAGGCCACAACACCGACGAAAGTGCGTAGTTTCTTAGGGTTAGCTGGGTACTACAGGAGATTAATCCGAGGTTTCTTAAAGATAGCGGGTCCATTGATGAATCTGACTCGCAAGGGGGTACCGTATGTTTTGGACGATGCTTGTCAATTATCTTTCGATGAGCTGAAAGATAAGCTGACTTCGGCACCAGTTCTTGCTTTACCCAAGTCGGGAGTGGAGTGTCAGGTTTACACCGATGCGTCTTTACGGGGACTCAGGGGATTACTTCATCAAGAGGAGAAGGCTATAGCTTTTTCCTTGTGCAAGATTAAGCCGCACAAAAGAAATTACCCCACCCACGACCTAGAGCTAGCAGTGATCATTTTTGTATTGAGGATATAGAGACATTATCTATTGGGGGATAAGTTTCGCTTATTCACAGATCACAAGTCACTGCAGTACCTGTTCACTCAGCGAGAGCTGAAATGCATCAGCGCAGATGGTTAGAGTTTGTGAAAGACTACCAGTTTGAAATTCAGTACCATCCAAGAAAGGCCAACGTGGTTACTGATGCATTGAGTCGTAGACCGGTAGGAGACGTAGCGAACATTTGGAAAGTGAAGTGGAAAAAGTTGGGTCACTAGGACGCGGTAGCCCGTTCCTTTATATCTATCGTGACAGTCACACCCGAGATTGTTACGAGGGTAATACAGGCACAGTCAGCGGACTCATTTTGTCAGGTGCAAATTGTATGGCTCTTAGCTGAGGGTGATGAGCCTTCTCAATAAGTTTCGATGGAGGTTTAAGGTTTAATGGGAGATTGATAATTCTAGAAGGAGAAGACTTACGTCATGCAGTGATGACACAGTCTCACGGGTCCAGATTTTTGGTACATCACGTAGGAGATAAGATGTACCAGGATATGAGGCGGCAGTACTGGTGGAGTGGGATGAAGAAAGACATTGCTGAGTTTGTGTCCAAGAGTTCTACTTGCCAAATGGTAAAGGTAGACCACCAGAGACCGTCGGGGTTGCTTCAGTCGTTGGAGATACCTACATGGAAGTGGGAGAGAGTATTTCCATGGACTTCATTAATGGGCTGCCTACATCACAGCGAGGTCACGACTCCATCTGGGTGATCATGGATCGTTTGACTAAGGTGGCTCATTTTCTGCCTGTACGAATAGACTATACCACGGGCCATAATGCTCAGTTGTTCATTGCTGATATTGTTAGGCTACATGGGGTACCCCTGGATATTGTGTCGGATAGAGACAAGATTTTCGTGTCGCATTTTTGGGAGAGCTTTCAGGAGGCCATGGGTATAGAGTTGAGATTGAGTTCAGCTTATCACCCATAGACGGATGGACAAATAGAGCGTACCAATCAGATGTTGGAATATATGCTACGCATGCGTGTCCTGAATTTTGGAGGAGGATGGGAGCCGCATCTTCCACTAGGGGAGTTTTCTTACAATAACTCCTATCAATTCACGATCGGCACGGCTCCATTTGAGGCATTTTATGGCAAGCCTTGTTGTTCTCCAACTTGTTAGCTAGAGGTGGGGGACAACAAGTTGCTCGGACTAGAGGTAATTCAGGAAACCTCATCTAGGATTGAGCTTATAAGGAGTCGCATTCGAATAGCCCAGGACAGATAAAAAAGCTACGCCGATGCAAACAGGTCTTTTCGAGAATTTAATGTGGGGGACCAAGTATTACTGCGCGTGTCTCCTATGAGAGGAGTGATGAGGTTTAGGAAGAAGGGGAAGTTGGACCCAAGGTACGTGGGACCATTTCCCATTATAGAGAGGATTAGGCCGGTAGCATACAGATTGGGGCTGCCAGAGCACTTGCACCGAATTCACGATGTATTCCACATTCTTCGGGATGATATGGCCCACACCCACATCGCGATAGAGGAGATTAACTTACAGCTCAACAGCTCTTACAACGAGAGACTAGTGGCTATCCTAGACCATAGCGAAAGGAGATTGAGGTCGAAGGTAGTTCCACTTGTAGGGGTCCAGTGGGAGCATCATAATGTGGAGGAATCCGCTTGGGAGCGTGAGGCAGACATGCACGAGAAATACCCAGAGTTATTCTTACCAGGTATGCCTTATTTTTCGAATTTCGGGACGAAATTCCGTTATTAGGGGGCAAGTATGTAATACCCCATATTTTTATGACTTTTAAATTTGGGTATTTATTAAATTTAATTTGAGATATTAATTTGATATTAATCCAAAAATTATTTTAAATATTTACTAGCGTGATAAAAGTTAGTAAATATTTGGATTTTGTTGAATATTACTTAATGGATAAAGTAATATGTATAATCGAATTTATTAAAATTATCACGAGTATATAATTTGATAATTGTGGAAATTAAATTGGGACGCACCTGTGTCGTGTCGGGATTAAATTCATATTATTAAAAGTGAGTAAATTATAAGTCACCCGTATAGTCATTTCGAGAGCGCCAATGGATCCGGAAGGGTCGAGATAGTCAAAATAATGTACCCGGGGGTTTAGTTTGAGTCTTGGGGCGTTTTAGGCCAAATTAACATCCTGGGAGGGAGTTTTCGACATTTCTTATTTTTGGGCAATTAAACCCACGAATTTCCCAAGGTTATATCAGCTTCTAGGAGTTATCATCTAGGGTTAACAAAATCAAAACCAAAGAACGGCCATTGGAGAAGAAGTGGGAAAGCTTTCCAAGGAGTTTAAGGCCAAAAACTCCACCGTTTGCACCGCCACCATCGCCAAATCGTAGATCGCTCGACGGGGAACACAACCACACCAATTTCGTCCACAAATCAGAAACTAAATTTCCAGGCAAGTATCTATCTTGCTTTATTTTTAGTTAATGTCTCAATTATGTTAGTCTAGGGTTGTTTAGAACTTGTTTCATGAAATAAAGTGTAGTTTGGAGACTAGAATTCACATGTCGTAGAAGAAGTAATCATATTATGGACATCTAATTCGTATGTAGAGGATACACCACGAAATTTAATGGATTTAGAAGTAGAAAATCTGGAAAAGAATTGGAAGAATTGAAATTTAAAGAAAAGATTAGGGTTCTTGAAGTCTACGTAGATTTTACCCCTTTAAATTTTTATACTTGATGAAAACTCACATATTTTACGTAGAAAATCATATATATTTGGGTACATAGTGCTTATAGTATCATTTGTTAGGAGTTTGGGAACCATATATGGAGATTTGGCTGAGGTTGGAGATGGATTTCCGTAACTGGGTTAATGCAGTTTTCGCCATAACTGCTTGATCGATCGATCGACCCAAGAACATCGATCGATCGATGATAGATCGATTGACCCCCTTCCATCGATTGATCGACCCCTCTTGGAAAACTGCATATTCCTCTTATTATGGTTTATTCCGATTAAAATGTGTAGTAACCCTTGAGTATTATTGTTAGAACATTTTGGGATATAAATAGGACCAGTAGGGTTTTAGTAAACCCAATAAGTGATAATTTAATGTAAGATGAAATTAAGGGTTAACGGGGAGTGATTTACAAATATGAAATTATGCGAACGTTTAAATAAAAGATTGAGCCTCATTAGGAAGTTAGACTAGAAAGTAAGTGAGAGTACCTACCGAAATTATACTTAGGGAGATAGAATACTTCGAGAGATATGAAGTAAGTGCGGAATAACCTGTAAATGAAAAAAAAAATAGACGAGTCTATTATACGGGAGAAACGAGTAGAATGTATTAAGAACGGATAATTATAATTATGGGTCGTGGGTGTACCAAATTGAGCAATGTGAATAGTGATATATATATATATATATATATATATATATGACTGTGTGATTGTGCATATATTATATATATGCGTAAAAAAAATCGTACCCGAGCTACTTGCTGTCACGGGGGGTTTTCGTGCCGGGATAGTCTTATCTCGATTGGGCCTTTACGGGGGATAATGACTTGTACCCTAGAATATAGGATTCCTTGGTACAGACTATACGATTGATAGTCAGATGGTCCCAAGAGACGTGAGGGTATGTGTTGACCTCTTAGTGACTTGGAACTATGCTTCGCCTCCATTTGTTTATGTTTTATGTTAATACAGTTCGAGAGTGATTCCGAACTAGTATTTCCCTTAGTACGAGTGATACAGGGACTTGATAGCAGAGTATGCCAGCACCATAACGCTTATGTGGGGTGCCGATTGTATATATATATATATATATATATATATTATATGAGTGGATAATATAGATATGTATACTTAAGTATGAGAACGTTCTACTGTGAATAAAGGTAGTTAAGTAATGAATAAATACTCAGATTTTATTATTAAGTGTTTGAGAATTTTGTGACAACATTAGAATATTTTAAAATGAAATGAGATAGATGTGTGAACTTTAATTTCATAAATTAATTATCCTAGCCATAGTAATTGTCGACATGAAACCTTATGGGAAAGTTAAGTTAAAATAAACTTTTGGGGTTAATAGTACGGTAGGCGTGCACACTAGATGAGAGGTGAGAATTTCTCATGAGAGTGTCGCATAATAACATGGTTGTTACAATAGCGGGTAAGCATTTTAAATACTTACTAAACTAAATTTAAACTGTTTTACAATCGGGCTCTGACCCGTTTCCTGTTATCTCGTCTCTCTTGTATATATATGTATATATTATAGGTGCCCAGCCACAGGGGCATCATGCTTAGGTTCTTTGGACTGAATGTGCTGCAGCTTATGTGGGAGTTGCAGGCCATTTTCTTAGACGACCTCGTTGTTGATTCCACTCTTATTTCAGTTCTAGTTAGTTGGGCATGTGTCATCCATTTCCTTATTCCGTTGGATTTGTCAGAGATTATGTTCATTTATCTTTAGTATTTTTACTCTTTGGGATTTTATTACTATCAGGATGGTTTTCCCTTGTAGTTTTAAAGTTGGTATTGGTTTATCTGAATGGTTAAATTCATGGGTGTTTATTTCCAGTCTTAATAATTGTGTGATTCTTAAACTGTTACTTATTAAAGGTTTTCATAATTGGATTTAATAAAATAGAAATAATGTTTTAAATGGTTTTGGCACTTAGCTTAATTGTTTAGGGTGTTTAAATTGGAAAGTTTATTTTGTGAAAGTGATACTAAGAATGAACCAACCGTTCACCTTGATTATAATTTAATAACGGACTGATCACCAGGTATTTAATTAGGCGGGGTGTTAAAGATGCATGTTCTCGATTTAGAAGTTATTAGACTTTAGTCCTCAGTTATTGATATTATGAATAACTTCATGAATTAAACTTTAATCCCATGATCACATGCACTTTTCTTGCTTTATTGATTTGGCTTAAGATTTTTATAACTCGGTAACCTTTTGTTGCGTTGTATATACTTAAACCGGGTAAGCTTTGTACCTTTCGTCATTTGTGAGTGTATACACTATTCTTTCCTCTTTGAATGCGTTACAGTAGTTGGTAATCTCTCTATTCTTTCATTTGATCGTTCATTAATTGAGTTTATATCATGAAATGTGTTACTTGATCATGGTTTTCATATATTATTTGACTCGAGAATTGCATAAACTTTATGAAATGATCATAGGCCATTTTTGTTGTATTACCCATATTATCCTTGACCTTGCCTTATATATTTCCCTTGTCAACCCCTTTGTGCCTTAATATAGCCTTTCGTTTCCTTACCCAAAATTCCATAACCAACTCCGAATTGGAGTGATACACCATACATACACCTTCCATACCCTTGTTTGGAATGTTTCTTGGGATTGAATGTTGTTGTTGTGTTGCGGTTGCAAATTAGGCATATGAGAGTGAGAAAAGTAAAGAAAAGAGATGTGAAAAAAGTGAAGAAAAAGATAAGTGAAAAGCAAAAGAAAACAAAAGAAAACATGAGAAAAAGAAGAAAAGAAAAAGAAAGAGAAAGTTTGTAATGTTGTATATAGTTCAATAAGCTTTGACTACTCTCTCCATTGTTATATTCAATGCCTTGTTTGGAACTTGTTTTCCAATTTTTCTATTGCCCGCATTCTTCCCATTATCCCGAGTTTTCATTCCGAACACTTTGAATCCGTATATACATTCTTTCATTTCGTACCCTAGCCAAACCTAAGTTACAACCCTATTAAAGTCCTATGTGATCTTAAGTAGATGTAATTCAAAGGTTTAAATAGTTTTGATAATCTGTGAAAATGCATTTCGCCTCCTTTCGTGAGCGGCATCTGTCATTGAGATTACAGTTTTCATTTTATATATAGCGTTCTTCATTTGTGGTATGTGTGCGACCTAGTTTCCATTTACATTTACTCTTTATGCCCGCATGTTCTGTGTGTTACCTCCCTGTTTCGACTGAATTCACTTGATGGGTGTAATGCCCCTGAGGATTGGACATATGCTTGCTTTATTTAGTATCTGGTTTATATAAGTTTTTGCCAAATCACACTTTGCATGCGCTCACTCCCCTCCCACATTTTAAGGTTTTAATTCTATGAGTTACATTCTATAATGTTAATGATTTCGAACTTTTGTTTGAATTCATTCAATGTGCTAATAATGTGTATGAAATCTTATTCGCTATTGTTGGGCTTGTCGCATGTTAGGTTGGGATTATTTTGGGAAAATGATATTGGGACTGAATTTTTTACCGAAAGTGGAATTACCGAATGAGGTGGAGGGTTTCTATTGGTTCTTTTGTGGGGTCCACGCCATTGGTACCAAAGAACAAACCAATAATACGTCGCCACGTGTATTTTTAGTAAAAAAATTTGTCAAAAATTCAGTTACAATAGAAGGACTCATTATTTTGAGGAAACCATGTGATGTTTGTGGGTATCATCCCTGAAAACCCTCATGAGACGACACTCGTCCACTAGGGTAACCTAGGAGTTTAACGGCTTATTGAATATGCTAAATGCAATCGAATCTCCCGCGAAAGTGGCCTTATGCTTTTATACCATATTTTTGTACTCGTATCCTACTTTTGGTTTTATTGTTGTTCTTGTTGCATCCTATTTCATTATTAGGGGGTGTGATAATACGCAAATATTACGTATTTCATCCCTCGAACCTACGCATTTTAGCCCCCTCGGGTATCTTATTCCCTATATTTATGCTCGTTAACCAGAAAACCTCAGATTTCTATGTTAACATGCTGTGCAGGGGTTAATTAAGCTTTTACAGGTATTTGGATGCTAAGTGTGAAGTTCGGACGCATCCCGGCTAATTTTCATATGCAGTCGCACATTCAAGGGAATTTTGGTCAACTCATATCTTGGGCACCTGGACCAATATCTACACGGAAGTTGTATCCCTCCTTGAAAGCTTTGCGTGGCCGCAAACGATGCGCGAATCCGATCCCTAATGAAGAAGTTACGGCGATTTTAGCGGAAGAGAAAACCAATTGAAACCAAAGTAGGGGGAACTTGGCTGAGACCTGCTTGATCGATCGATCGATCAATCCTTTAGATATTTGCCTTCGAGCTGAGATAGTGGGCTTATTTTCCAACCATCGATCGATCGATCAAAGGGAT
This sequence comes from Sambucus nigra, assembly GCA_949130495.1. Lineage (NCBI taxonomy): Eukaryota > Viridiplantae > Streptophyta > Magnoliopsida > Dipsacales > Adoxaceae > Sambucus > Sambucus nigra. Next base: position 142,882,417 of record OX422218.1, read on the forward strand.
CGATCGATCGATCCCCTGTTTTCTGCTGATATTTTTCCCTTTTCTTTTCTAATTTAATCCAACTTACTATATAAAGGTTTTTTGTTGTAAATATTAGATACATTAGATTTTAGGTTAGTTTAGCTTAAGGTTTGGGGGTTTGAGAGCTCATTATTTATGTCCTCTTGGTTTGACACCCATTTGGGTTTGTAAGTTGACTATTCATCTTCCCTCTCCATTAATATCGTTGTATTTCCTTATTTTCTTGCTTTGTAATTAGGTTTACATGCTTTTATTTACATGCTTTGTAGTGTAGATTTATTGCGTTTATTTACCGTGTTTATTTATCGCATTTTTAATATGCTTTCTAGCTAATTTAGTCTAGGTTGTGTCGGATTGAACTCATTCCAGGTTGACATGTTTCTTGGCTTTGGTGATGGTGTTTACGGACCTATTTTGGGTGTGTTGTCCTAGTTATTATGCCTAAGGTATTTGACGGGACATATCATGTATGCTCCGTGCTTACGACCTTGTGTGCATAATTTCCGGGGTATTTATTGACGCCAAAATCATATTAGGCTTTTATGAGAATTTAGGGGCGTGACAACCCTTGATTTAATTAAATGTCGAAACGAGAGGCATTCAAATAACTCGTCGACCCATGTAACCATTTTATACTAGTTAACTCGGATGAGGGATATTCGACGCAACCTATAGTTTTTACTCGCTTTTCTTAATCTAACTTTATTTTCCCACGCCTAGATTAATATTTCCCTTTTATACATCTTTTCCCTTTTTGTGTACAAGCATCTTTTAGACTTTTCTTTAGGAATATTAAACCAATTAAATTCTAGCAACTCGTCTCTGTGGATTTTTGATACCCGACTTACCGCTACACTTATATCTCAAGTGTAGTCGTAATTTAGGTTTTTGTATTGAGGCGGTGAACAGAAAACAACGATTAGCGTTTTGACACGCGTTACTTTTCACCCTTGATCACCTTTGCACTTAGAAAATGATCTTATCTTTCTTCTAAACGGTTGTGACCATATTCCACGTACAAACCACAATTGACGCTTCTAATGATTATGGCAGGATACAGGACATCGCCTACAACCTATAAACCTCTAGGTCTACATCACCAACATCACCAAAGATCCTATCCCTTGAAATCACATTATACTTTCTAGAACCCCATCATAGAAGACTACCTAGAGTTCACTCCTAAGTCTACTCAACCATCATTGTGGCATACGTAATATACTTATCATAATTTTCCCGTAACTCTCTTCATACCCTACGAGGTATAACTTTCAATCAAGAATCACTAAGACACTTAAAACAATATTCTCTTACCGACTCAAACCGAGTACACATCCCAAGTGTTGACCAACACAGTTCATTGGGCCCACTAAATAACCAATTTCCTTATGACGTGATACCATCCCAGGGATCGAATTCGTCTAACCATATAATTGGTACTAACTACTTAAAGTACCTATTTACAGAATTTAATGTATTTCTATCACCAATCAACACTGTCTAGGTATGACGCACTAGCTACCTAATCTTCACGATTGACTTTACACGAGGCATGTTTCTAACTTAATAGACGTCATTCACCATTCTCTACACCTCAATTGGCTTCTCATATCACTACAAATTGACACACAAGCACCTCATAATAAAACCTGCGATGTCACCACTATTGGCTTGCACAAACACTCGCAACTTACTAGCATATCTAAATAAGAAGCGCGAAAGTGATAAACAATAACAAACTTGGTCGCCTACCACTTGTCAAAGAATTCACCTATCGTGCTAACCTCTTTGACTTGACCATCGACGACACGAATTAAACCATCACCAAAATTACCATGACCGGCCCAAACTAACGCCGACGTTAAAAGATCCACTACTGACCTCACCACATCACTCCCAAAAGGAACTTTGAATCTAAAGATTCGATACCATTTGTAACACCCCAGCCTGAAATTATGGATTACCCGTGGTCAACTAGGTCTGATCCGAGTGTTAGGTGTGAAGTGCAATGAACAACACTACACGAAAACTGCCAACTTATCACGGTCAAAAACCTTAACAAGTCAGACATGTCACGATCTTTGACCGTGACAAGTTCGGGGGCGACAAATGAATTTGTCACGGACTTGTCACGATCAAAGACCCTGATAAGTTCGTTAGAGTTGTCACGGTATTTGACCTTAACAAATTTATCATGGTCAAAAATCGTGACAAGCCCGTGATAAAAACTTAAACTTGTCATGGTTTTTTACTATGACAAGTCCATGACAAATAAAAAATTATCACGAACTTTGATCGTAATAAGTCTGTGATAAGATTCTTTATCATGGACTTATCACGGTTAAAGTCCGTGACAAATCTGGGCAGATTTTAAAAAAAAACTGTTGGGCAATATGGCCACTGCCACTACCCAACAGTATATTTGTATCTATTATAACAAAATTTGACCTATCCAAACTGCATATATATCAAGCAACCAAACCAAAATACAAATATTCGTAACCAACATGTAAATATCTATAACCAAATACAAATATCCATATCCAAACCAACATGTACCAATTCAAAACAATACAAATATAATCCAATATCCCAATAAAATAAATACAAATATTGTCATGGACTAGGGTCTAAAACAGGTCGGAGGAGGAAGGAAGGCCACATGACATATGCATTGACACATCCATCAATTCGCTAAATGCCGAATTGTTTATGCAACCACAAAGGTGAGTTCTCCTTTCAGGCCAAAACATGTGTGTATAGAACCTTTGCCTCAATGTCTTGTAGGGGACGTCCATGAACCACCATACTCGGTAAGGTGCCTGGGTCCCTCAACCTCCTCGCTATAGGATCCCCACTAAATATGTCGATTAAAAACACGCTCGGCTAACCAATTATAGACGTAAGCAGTTCGACGGGGGTCAAGAAGGGAAATGGATCATATAAGGGTGGTGAGTCTGTGCGTATCGACAATGAAGCAGTGAAATCCTCATCTACCTCCTTCTCCTTCCCCTTTACCTTGCCCTTGACCTTTCTGTAATACCCCGTAATTTTATTAATTTTTATTAAAGGGATTAATTGAATTAAATGAAAATTAATTGGGAATTAATCCGGATGTAAATACTAGCGAGACGTGAGTTGGTATTTGAGTATGATGTTAAAATTGAATATTTCTGAGTATATATGGTAATATATGAGTATTGAAAATATTAAAATTGTCGCGAGGCAAAAATACGACAATTTGGGAAATTTAGTTGGGATGCGCGTGTCGGTCGCGTCAGGATTGAATTTATTTAAATTAAAAAATAAATTATATTTTTATCAACCGAATGTCGTTTTGAGTGCGCCAATGTGTCCGCAAGTGTCGAAATAGTCAGAAAACACTAGTTGGGGGTTTAGGTTGGGTCCCGGGGCATTTTTAGGCCAAACCGGCAACCTAGAAGGGTATTTTGGTAATTTTAAAAATTGAGGAATTAAAACCCACGAATTTTAGAGTTTATTTTTATATTTTTAAAGAGGCCACTAAGGCCATTATCAGCCAAAAGTGAGAGAGTGGGCTACGGAGGTTTTTGAGAGAAGTTAGAAGAGAGGTTAAAGGAGGATCTAAGCCAAACCATCTCCCCACCATCATTTTGAAAGGAATTTGTGACCGAAAAGAAGAAAGAACCAACCTTGATCGTCAACAACGAATCAGAATATTGGATTTAAGGCAAGTGATTTGATGTCATTAATTGCAATGAATATTTCCTCCATGTTTAGTGTAGAAACTGTTTATGTCTTGGAAGTTTTGAAAAAAAAACACCCAATCGAATTATTGTGAAACGCGTGATTTTGGGTAGGGATTTGCATGTAGAATGATTATGGACAAATTAAATACGCAAAAATGTAACTTTGGATGATTTGAAAACGGATTAATAAGAGTCTTGGTAGTCAATTAAATTCTGAGTTCATGTTCATAGAGTTTGGGACAAGAATTGGGGATTTATGATTTTGACATGTTGATTAGTAAGATTTGACCCCAAAAATATGTTAAGGAGAGACCTAGGATGACTTAAAATAGTTTACAAACATTAAAACTTAATTTGGATGATCTTAGGATGGATTTAGAGAAGAGAAAAATGAAAACAAAACGAGCTGGAAAATTTCTGGGCGTATTCTGTCGTTCGAACGAGCTTCTAACGAGATGACAGTATCCCTTCTAACGAGTTCGTTCGAAGACTTTGTTCGAACGTCCCTTGTTCGAACAACCTCGTTCGAATGAGATTTCTAACGAGTTGACAGAATGGCCTTTTTAGGCCTGATTTTATTTGGAACTTCCAGTAGACTTATTTAAATGAGTGTTAACCTTCCCTTGTTGACTAGTGGATATAGTTGTGAGATTGGAGTACGTGGAGGAGTAAAACTTAGGATTTTGTAGTAAACCGGATGACATTTATGGGTTAGGAAATAAGTACCTAATATTACGACGTGCGAAGGGTTGACAACTTTTAATGTATATTATTCGGGAATTTGTAAACGTGCAACATTTAATGATGGTATAGGAAGGTAAAATATACCTCTATTAATATTATAAGATATCTAAGATGTGTGAATGCTTAGTATATGTGGTTATCTGTGTATAACATACCTACCATACTTGCTATCACGGGAGGTCGGCGTTCGATCAGGGCCATCTAATCTTTGTGTACCTACGGGGGATTTAGATTGGTACCTTGAGGACATAGATCAGAGAATGACTTGTTGAGGAGTTAATAAGTTTGCTGATCATGGGAGCGTAGGTATGTGCGTGACCCATGTGATGTGAACTATGTTCCCCTCCATTATGTGTATTTGTTACTTGTCGAAACGATTCCTAAGAGATTCAGAATACATGATCCTTATGTACGTGATGTACCGGGATTTGATAGCAGAGTATGTGAGCACCGCAGCTTAGTCTTGGGGTGCTATTCTTGTATATTATGATGAGATTGATATACTGAATTATTGAAATGAACTGTTTATATAAGTACAAGTGTGAATTAATGTAACATCTTTGTAGAGTAAAAAAAAATGGGAAAACTCTTAGTAATTATTGTAACTAACTCCGAGGAATGAAGGTAAAACTCTCAGTTTTTATTAAGACGTCGGAAATTAAATCATGATTAGTATAGTAAAATCAGATATTGTATTGGACTAGTTTGATAGTAGAATAACTAGAACGAGTACGGGTACGATAGGTGTGCACAATTAGTTGAGAGGTGAGGAACTCATGTGAGTGCACGCACTATCATGTATTTTATATTCACTGTTTAATGATATTAAACACTTGCTGTATTTTAAACTGTTTTCACAATCGGGCTCTGACCCGTTTGCTTTCAAATCTATTTTCTTGTAAAAATATTTTAGGTACCCAGCCATAAGGACATCAAGCGTAGGAGTTCCATTCCGGTGACGTGCTGTAACTGTTATGGAAGCTACAGGTCCTCAATAGTAGATGCCTCCACTTTCTATCTTGACTCTACTTCAGATTTACTCATCTATAGGGCATGTCGCTCCTTTTCTTTTAGAGACATCCTACATACACAGTTTTATTTCAGATTTTAGGTTGTAATTAATTTGTGATTCAGACTTTGTATTTGGTTGTATTCAGTATTTGGATTATTAGAGGAGTATTCCTCCAGATTCATTGTCATTACATTATTATTCTATTGTGACTGTGTTGTGGTTGTGGTATTAGTATTTCATAATTTAAATGGATTTTATGTTAATCGGATTTAATTAAAATTGACAACTCACTTTTTAAATATTAGGTGGCTAGCAATTATTAAAAAAAAATTCGACAGTGATGCTGTGAACTGATCCAACTTGACATTTTGTATTACTTTGAATAAAGGAGTAGCTACCCGGTATTTAATTAGTCGGGGTTTCACAGGTGGTATCAGAGCATCTGGTTCTAGTGTCCTTAGGATATGTACGACTTGTTATGTTTTCGTTGAGCTTTCTTTGATATAGAGCCCTATATTTCAGGATTGTTGTACTTTATTGTGTATGTTTCGCTCTTCAGCTATTTTGAGATAATAACTGCGAACTTATAAGACTTTACTCTCATTTTAGATGCCTCCACGATATGCACAGCGAGTTCCCAGGGATGCTCAGCCTGAGCCACTGCCTGCACCAGTTCAGGGCTCCTTGAATGCCGCAGAGGTTGCCACTATTGTAGCCCAAGCGATAAATGCCTCTCTAGCAGTTGTGCAGCAGGCACCGCCTCGGGCGCCGGTAGTCGCGCCAGTACAGGTTCATGCATTCCCGTTTTCTTGGGAATGTGTTCGTGATTATTTTTAGAAAGCACACCCTCCGAAGTTTGCAGGTAGCTCCGACGTCGTTGTGTCCAATCAGTGGAAGAAGGACATCCAAAGGCACTTGAGGATGTATGAGTGCACAGATGTACATAAACAGATACTGGCTACTTTTAAGCTAGTAGGATCAGCGTTGCAGTGGTGGGAGTCCATTACCACCACGGAGGAGAGAGACATCCTTTCTATTCAGGATTTCTGGGTGCGGTTCGACCGCAAGTATTTTCCATCAGCCGTTCACACCGAAATGAGAAGGAAGTTAATGAACCTCAAGCAGGAGGGGAAGATCGTAGCCGAGTATGAGGCCGAATTCACTAATCTCTTGAACATCGTTCCCAATGAAATTCCGATCGAGGAGAAAAAGATTCAGAAGTTCATGGATGGGTTGACTTGGAGGATCCGTCAGCACTTATTGGGTAATCTCTCGTTGGCCACTTATTCTGATGTGGTTAATGTCGCACTGCTTCACTGCCAGGACCACCGCTTTCAATTGACTAAGAGTAAGCGATCAGGAGAGTCCAGCCATCAGGGCAGGACAGGGGGAAATGGTGCCAGCGGGGCATAATCTGCTGAGGGTCAGCATAGGCAGGGAGATCAGGGTTCCCAGCAGGGGGATTTTAAGAGGTTTAGATCTGGGGGTTTCAGAAATGGTCAGGGAGGTTTTCTTCATGGCCATCAGGGTCAACACGGTCATCAGGGTCAGTAGGGCCAACATGGCCAACAACAGTAGTTTCATTAGGGCCAACACGGCCAGGGGAGGAATGGCAACGGCCACCAGGGCTGTGGGCAGCAGGGTCAGAGAGGGGGAAATTTTCTTGGGAAATGTTTCACTTGTGGCAAGATTGGCCACAAATTCCAGGAGTGTCCTAATAGGGGCAGGGCCCCACAGAAGCAGCAGCAGGGTGCTTGTCATGAGCCCCAGAGACCTATGTTTCCTGCCGCCCTCCTAGCACCACAACAAATGCCAGCTTTGCCACCTATTCCCGTAGTCCCAGTCCAGCAAGGACAACTTCAGTACGGGCGAGTTTATCAACTCCAGCAGGCCGCAATCCCACATAATCCACCTACTATTGAGGGTATGTTCTCTATTCAGGGGACTATGGGGCGTATTTTATTTGATATGGGGGCCACACACTGTTTCATTACCACGATATTTTCACGCACTTTGGGGTTGTTAGACACCGTAGAGAGCACGATTACTTGCGTAGATTCACCGTTGAGTAGGGGTTCTGTGATTTCCCTTATTTGTAGAGGTGTGGGTATAGAGATCGGGAGGTTTACTCTACCTGCTGATATGTTAGTGTTAGAGATGACTGAGTACGATGTGATTGTTGGTATGGATTGGCTAGTTGCGTACCGAGCCATGATTGATTAAATCAGTAGGAGTATCATTTTTTCCATACCCGGGCAGGAGATGGTTTTAGTGGAGATACCTCGCCCTGAGGGAGGATCGTCCACTCACTTGTATTATATAGAGGAAGATACCTCTAAGGAAGTGGTATTACCACTCGATTCGATTCCAGTTGTTAGGGAGTTTGCTGATGTATTTCAGGATATACCTGGATTACCTCCTAGTAGAGAGATAGATTTTGTTATCGACTTGACGCCGGGCACTCGGCCAATTGCCCGCGCACCTTACTGTATGGCTTCAGCAGAAATGAGAGAGATAAGGGATCAGATAGATAAGTTGTTGGGTCAGGGGTTCATCCGAAGGAGTACTTCATTGTGGGGTGCCCCTGTGTTGTTCATAAAGAAGAGGGATGGATCGTTGAGGTTGTGTGTAGATTACCGGGAGTTGAATAAAGTCACGATACGGAATAAGTATCCGTTTCCCCGAATCGATGACTTATTCGACCAACTGAGGGGAGTTTCCTTCTTCTCAAAGATTGACTTTTGATTAGGATACCATCAGTTGCGTATCAGGGAATAGGATGTCTCAAAGACTGCTTTCTTGACGAGATATGGTTCCTACGAGTTTCGGGTTATGCCTTTTGGCTTGGCCAATGCCCCAGTCGTGTTTATGGACTTGATGAATAGGGTATTCATAGAGTTCCAAGACCAGTTCATCATTGTCTTTATTGATGACATTCTAGTTTACTCCCAGACATAGGAGGAACATGCAGAACACTTGAGACAGGTTTTGCAGACGTTGCGTCAGAATGAACTTTATGCGATGTACGAGAAGTGTGGGTTTTGGCTGAAGGAGGTTCAGTTTTTGGGGCATATCATTTCAAACCGGGGGATATCTATGGATTCGGGGAAGGTATCCGCAGTGAGGGAGTGGGGACAGCCCATGACACCGATTGAGATCCATATTTTCTTGGGCAGGCAGGATACTACAGGAGGTTTATTCGGGGTTTCTCAAAGATAGCGGGTCCTTTGACACATCTGACTCGTAAAGGTTTGACATTCATCTGGAGCGATGCCTGTCAGTTGGCATTCGATGAGCTGAAGGACAAGTTGACCTTAACGCCTGTGTTAGTATTGCCCAGATCGGGAGTTGAGTATCTAATATACACTGATGCGTCCTTACAAGGACTTGGAGATGTACTGCAGCAGGAGAGTCAGTCTATAGCTTATGCTTCCCGTAAGCTTAAGCCTTACGAGAAGAATTACCCCACCCACGACTTAGAGTTAGCGGCAGTCATATTCGCTCTTCGGATTTGGAGACACTATCTCCTGGGGGAGAAATTTCGGTTGTTCACAGACCACAAGTCTCTTCAATACCTCTTCACGTAGAAGGAACTGAATATGCGTCAATGTCGGTGGCTTGAGTTTGTGAAGGATTATCAGTTTGATATCCAATATCACCCAGGGAAGGCTAACGTGGTAGCAGACGTGTTGAGCCGTAGGTCAGTAGATGAGGTGGGCGAGATGTGGAAAGCTAAGTGGAAGGAGTTGGGACACCAGGATGTAGTGGCCCGATCGTTCATGTCTGTGATGACTGTTACACCTCAGATTGTTACAAGAGTGATAAAGGCCCAGGCAAAAGACTCATTCTATCAGGAGCAGATAGTTCGATTACTATCAGAGGGAGCCGAGTCCTATATCGTTAGTTCAGACGGGGGATTATGCTTCAATGGGAGACTGGTCATTCCGGAAGGGGAAGACTTACGACACGAGGTAATGACAGAGTCGCACGGCTCACGATTCGCGATACACCATGGTGGGGATAAGATGTACCAAGACATGAGATGACAGTACTGGTGGAGCGGGATGAAGATAGATATTACCGTGTTCGTTTCTAAATGCGCCACTTGTCAGCTAGTAAAGGTGGACCATTAGAAATCGACAGGACTTCTACAGTCGTTAGAGGTTCCGATGTGGATATGGGAGAGCATATCCATGGACTTTATCACAGGGTTACCTATATCACAGAGGGGTCACAACTCCATATGGGTAATTGTGGATAGGTTGACCAAAGTTGCTCATTTTCTGCCCGTGAGGACAGACTACACTACGGGACAGTATGCCCAAATTTTCATTGTGGAGATAGTGAGACTTCACGGGATGCCTCTAAATATCATGTTTGACCGAGATAAGATATTTGTTTCACGATTTTAGGAGAGTTTTCAGGAGGCCATGGGTACGGAGTTGCGGCTGAGTACGACGTATCACCCGCAGACTGATGGGCAAACAGAGTGGACAAATCAGATGTTGGAGGACATGTTGCGTATGTGCATCCTAGACTTTGGAGGTGGTTGGGAGCAGTACCTTCCACTGGTGGAGTTTTCTTATAATAACTCCTACCAGTTCACCATTGGCATGGCTCCATTCGAGGCATTGTATGGTAGACCTTGTCGTTCCCTAGCATGTTGGTTAGAGGTGGGGGATAACAAACTCCTTGGGCCGAAAGTGATTCGGGATACTTCGATAAGGATAGAGATGATACCGAGCCATTTTCGAGTAGCTTAGGACCGATAGAAGAGCTATGCTGATGCCAAGAGGTTCTTCAGAGAATTCCAGGTAGGGGACCAGGTGCTACTCAAAGTATCTCCTATGAAGGGGATTATGCGTTTTGGAAAGAAGGGGAAACTGGCACCAAGATATGTGGGGCCATTTCCTATCATCGAGCGGATTGGGCCAGTTGCGTATAGACTTGGGTTACCGGAGAAATTGCATAGAATTCATGATGTGTTCCATATTTTCCCGCTAAGGAAATATCGTAGGGATGATTTGGCTCATACCCACATTTCTTTAGAGGACATCGATCTTCAGCCTGATAGTTCCTACGAGGAGGGGCCGATTGCTATTCTGGACCACAACGAGAGGAAACTGAGGTCTAAGATAGTACCATTAGTATGAGTGCAGTGGCGGCATCATAATGCCGAGGAGTCCACATGGGAGCGCGAGGATAAGATGCGCGAACGTTATCCAGAGCTATTTTTACCAGGTATTCATTAGTTCCGAATTTCGGGATGAAATTCTGTTATTAGGGGGGAAGTATGTAATACCCCGTAATTTTATTGATTTTTATTAAAGGGATTAATTGAATTAAATGAAAATTAATTGGGATTCAATTCGGATGTAAATACTAGAGAGACGTGAGTTGTTATTTGAGTATGATGTTAAAATTGAATATTTCTGAGTATATATGGTAATATATGAGTATTGAAAATATTAAAATTGTCGCGAGGCAGAAATACGACAATTTGGGAAATTTAGTTGGGACACACGTGTCAGTCGCGTCAGGATTGAATTTATTTAAATTAAAAAGTAAATTATATTTTTATCAACCGAATGGTCGTTTTGAGTGCACCAATGTGTCCGGAAGGGTCGAAATAGTCAGAAAACACTAGCTGGGGGTTTAGGTTGGGTCCCGGGGCATTTTTAGTCCAAACCGGCAACCTAGAAGGGTATTTTGGTAATTTTAAAAATTGAGGAATTAAAACCCACGAATTTTAGAGTTTATTTTTATATTTTTAAAGAGGCCACTAAGGCCATTATCAGCCAAAAGTGAGAGAGTGGGCTACGGAGGTTTTTGAGAGAAGTTAGAAGAGAGGTTAAAGGAGGATCTAAGCCAAACCATCTCCCCACCATCATTTTGAAAGAAATTTGTGACCGGAAAGAAGAAAGAACCAACCTTGATCATCAACTACGAATCAAAACATCGGATTTAAGGCAAGTGATTTGATGTCATTAATTGCAATGAATATTTCCTCCATGTTTAGTGTAGAAACTATTTATCTCTTGGAAGTTTTGAAAAAAAAACACCCAATGGAATTATTGTGAAACTTGTGATTTTGGGTAGGGATTTGCATGTAGAATGATTATGGACAAATTAAATACGCAAAAATGTAACTTTGGATGATTTGAAAACGGATTAATAAGAGTCTTGGTAGTCAATTAAATTCTGAGTTCATGTTCATAGAGTTTGGGACAAGAATTGGGGATTTATGATTTTGACATGTTGATTAGTAAGATTTGACCCCAAAAATATGTTAAGGAGAGACCTAGGATGACTTAAAATAGTTTACAAACATTAAAATGTAATTTGGATGATCTTAGGATGGATTTAGAGAAGAGAAAAATGAAAACAAAACGAGTTGGAAAATTTCTGGGCGTATTCTGCCATCTTGTTAGAAGACCTGCCCAGGTCGTTCGAACGACCTCGTTCGAACGAGATTCTAACGAGATGATAGTATCCCTTCTAACAATTTCGTTCGAAGACTTCGTTCGAATGACCCTCGTTCGAACAACCTCGTTCGAACGAGATTTCTAACGAGTTGACAGAATGGCCTTTTTAGGCCTGATTTTATTTGGAACTTCCAGTAGACTTATTTAAATGAGTGTCAACCTTCCCTTGTTGACTAGTGGATATAGTTGTGAGATTGGAGTACATGGAGGAGTAAAACTTAGGATTTTGTAGTAAACCGGATGACATTTATGGGTTAGGAAATAAGTACCTAATATTACGACGTGAGAAGGGTTGACAACTTTTATTGTATATTATTCGGGAATTTGTAAACGTGCAACATTTAATGACGGTATAGTAATGTAAAATATACCTCTACTAGTATTATAAGATATCTAAGATGTGTGAATGCTTAGTATATGTGGTTATCTGTGTATAACATACCTACCATACTTACTATCACGGGATGTCGGCGTTCGATCAAGGCCATCTAATCTTTGTGTGACTACGGGGGATTTAGATTGGTACCTCGAGGACATAGATCAGAGAATGACTTATTGAGGAGTTAATAAGTCTGCTGATCATGGGAGCGTAGGTATGTGCGTGACCCATGTGATGTGGACTATTTCGCCTCCATTATGTGTGTTTGTTACTTGTCGAAACGATTCCTGAGAGATTCGGAATACGTGATCCTTATGTACGTGATGTACCGAGATTTGATAGCAGAGTATGTGAGCACCGCAGCTTAGTCTTGGGGTTCCATTCTTGTATATTATGATGAGATTGATATACTGAATTATTGAAATGAACTGTTTATATAAGTACAAGTGTGAATTAATGTAACATCTTTGTAGTGTAAAAAAATGGGAAAACTCTTAGTAATTATTGTAACTAACTCTGAGGAATGAAGGTAAAACTCTCAGTTTTTATTAAGACGTCGGGAATTAAATCATGATTAGTATAGTAAAATCAGATATTGAATTGGGCTAGTTTGATAGTAGAATAACTAGAACGAGTACGGGTACGATAGGTGTGCACAATTAGTTGAGAGGTGAGGAACTCATGTGAGTGCACGCACTATCATGTATTTTATATTCACTGTTTAATGATATTAAACACTTGTTGTATTTTAAACTGTTTTCACAATTGGGCTCTGACCCGTTTGCTTTCAAATCTATTTTCTTGTAAAAACATTTTAGGTTCCCAGGCACAAGGACACCAAGCGTAGGAGTTCTATTTGCTGTAACTGCTCTGGAAGCTACAGGACCTCGATAGTAGACGCCTCCACTTTTTTATCTTGACTCTACTTCAGATTTACTCATCTATAGGGCATGTGGCCCCTTTTCTTTTAGAGACATCCTACTTACTCAGTTTTATTTCAGATTTTGGGTTGTAATTAATTTGTGATTCAGACTTTGTATTTGGTTGTATTTAGTATTTGGATTATTAGAGGAGTATTCCTCCAGATTCATTGTCATTCCATTATTATTCTATCGTGATTGTGTTGTGGTTTTGGTATTAGTATTTCATAATTTAAATGGATTTTATGTTAATCAGATTTAATTAAAATTGACAACAAACTTTTTAAATATTAGGTGGCTAGCAATTATTAAAACATTTTTCGACAGTGATGCTGTGAACTGAACCAACTTGACATTTTGTATTAATTTTAATAAAGGAGTAGCTACCCGATATTTAATTAGTCGGGGTGTCACACTTTCCCTCATCGGAGGTGGACCCCCACTGACACTTCATGAAGGCGTACATATCTAGGACTGTCCCCTCCAACCTTGATAGCTTATCGTCATGGGTGTCCACCTTATGAGCCAACCCGATGTTGTTCGTCTCTACTCTAATGATTTTTGACTTCCCCACTTGATAGCTTACCCCCTTAGTCCTCCACTTGTGATTCACCCCGAGCACTTGGTTGAGTGCATCGATAGCCAAAGATGCTTTATCGGCATCAAATTACGACTCATGCACTTCATTAATCTTTTTCTGAAACAAAAAAAAAGGACACGATTTGTTAATTAAGTTAATAAAAAATTAAACAAATATAATTTACAATCGTGGTTGTGATGCTCAGGGACACCTCCTTATCTTTGCCTTTCTTCGTTCGGATTGCCACATAGGCATCGAGCCTATAGGTCACTCCCCGTCTCCTGAAATTAAATAAATTTAGAATTAGTAAGTAACGCAAAGTAATGCTAAATTATAATACCATAAAATTAAAATTAAAGAAAAATAAAAACTTACCATCCTATGCTCCTCCTCGGAATAAGACGTCCGCCTGGAGTAGTGCACGTCCACCTTTTTCGCCCAATTTTCCCTCCCCGATTGATGAGATGCCAATTGCAGATCATCGATCTCATTGTCGACAAACTGCTGCCACTGTGCCAATGAGATCGGCTCCTTCGAGGGGACGGTGTCACGCTCCCTCAAAATGGACTTCCGGGTCTTCCCAAAGTACCGTGCCCACATGTTTTTCTTCCACGTCTTATATTGATCCCTCAACTACTCAAACATAGAGTCGCGGACATATGGGGGCAGGACGAATTGATCCTGTCAAACAAATACAAACCAAAAGAAAGTAAGTGTTAGTTGAATATAAATATAATAAAAATATAAATACACTACCTGTAGTGCCCCCCAGATGCCCATCTTGAGTTCATTTGGCACGACCCTCCAATCAGTGTACCCCGGGCTGACGATCGCCTTCAGTAACTCCAAGGATATAGACAATAATATTGTCTTATTCTCGACGACAGACCACCATTTTCCTCATTTGGGGGTCCTAGTGGCCGAGGAGCCCTCGTCGCCTCTGCTACCGCGCTGGGATGAAGACATTTTCTGCAAATATTGTTATTATTAGTACAAACATGTATATGGACTTTGAATTATTGCTCAAATTTGATAATAACAAAGCACTAGAAGAATATAAGTTAACGACATTATAAACCTAAATATTGTTTCAATATCGGGTCATGACATGGACTTGGAATTAATGCTTAAAATAATTAAAATCCTAATTAACATATTCACTAACCACAAAACCAATTTTCATTCAAAATCGATAATAACAAAGCACTAGAAGAATACGAGTTAACGACATTATAAATCTAAATATTGTTTCAATATTGGGTCATGTCATGGGCATTAATACTTAAATTGATTAAAATCCTAATTAACATATTCACTAACCATAAAACCAATTTTGATTCAAATTCGATAATAACAAAGCATTAGAATAATACAAGTTAATGACATTATAAATATAAATATTGTTTCAATATTGGGTCATTACAAGCATTAAATTGATCAAGTACAAATGAATTAAAAGCATTAAACTGTCGTATGATAATAATAATAATAATAATAATAATAATAATAATAATAATAATAATAATAATAATAATAATAATAATAATAATAATAATAATAATAATAAAGCACTAGAATAATACACCCACTGGTCATTACAAATAATTGGAATACTTATTACAAGTCTGACAATTGTTTCAAATTCGGGGACATCCCCTAATCTATTTGTCTCATCCATCCACTCTTTGTATTTAGGATATCCCATCACAGCTACTACAAACAATCACTTATTATGGGCAAGAAGCGTATATTCGTGAATTAGTATAGAAAAAAGTTTGAACATTTAGTTCCCATTAAATAATTAACTACAAGATTGACATTTCATCTTTCGGTGTTATATTATAATAACAATATAATTCTTATTTCCTCCATCTCCTCTAAAGGATGAATGGTCATATCCCATTCAAGACCGCATATTTCTGTAATATACTTAACAACTCATGCACATTGTTCAAATTTGAGGAAAATTTGGCAGCATATCCCCATAGTTCTCCAAGTACACGACATAAATTCGCAAGTGTAAGTGTTATTTCAATTTATCAACTGAAATAACACTTAACATCACATCATCTAGTATGTACCTAGAAAACATAAAGATACAGCAGAAGAACTTCCCCCCAAAGTAACAAGTTTAAGTCACTAAAAATATTATTATACAGAAACTATGTAGTCCCATACTGTCCAAGCGGGACAATTTGAGAGATCTCATTAAAGGGGTAATGACTCTCGAACGGGTCTAAGGTCTATTGAATGTGTATGCATAAGAACTAGAAGGCTGGTATCTATGCACAATATGTGTAATTTAAATTAGTTATAAATGTAACAGAACTGTTATGTCATGCATTCAAATGAGAATACATGCAGGCATGCACCCCCGAAGCCAGTGTTATATAAGAAGTCGACTTAATGTAAATTTACACATGGGCTCTCTATTGCGGTTCCCATTATTACCTTTTACCCTCGTTACTTATTACTTTGCAGGGTACATGCATGCATGTATTATCATGTGAATGCATGATTACTTATTACTTGGTGTATAAAATTTATATTAGGTTTCATTTAATTATGTCTTATTTAAATTCGATTTTTACATAGTTATGTTTCATTTCGCATCACAACCCTAAATGTTAGAGAATGCCTAGGGCCAACCAACTCAATGGCCATCTAAGTGTTCGAATCCACCAGTCAACAACAATTCAAGAATTCAAAACAACAATGTAAATAATAATGTCTTTTATTAGAAATTTCTAGAGCCACCCAACTCAATGGCCATCTAAATGTTCAAATCCACCAGTCAACAACAATTCAAGAATCCCAAACAATTCAACAATTCGACAATCTCTTTGTGTGTGTGCGCGTGTATATATATATATATATATATATGTATGTATGTATGTATGTATGTATGTATGTATGTATGTATGTATATATTTACAACATTATACCTAATTACACAACATTATACCCAATTTCAAATTTACATAACACTGTACCCAATTTCCGTTTTATACCCAATTTCAAGTTTAATTTCACATTTACATAATAATATGCCTAATTTTAGATTTATACCCAATTTCAATTTCATATTTACACAACAAGGGGGGTCCAAATTTCATATTTGTACCCAATTTTTATAAACACCAAACTAATCGCACACACACATATACAAAATAAACCACACATACAATTAATCTAACACACACACACGCATATATATATACAGAAAAAACCACACATAATTAATCTAACACACACACACACACATACACTCACACACACACACACACACACAGAAAATCATACACACACGCATATACACACACACACACACACACATATATAGACACACACACGCACAAACACAAAGGAAATAGAGAGAGAGAGAGAGAGAGAGAGAGAGAGAGAAACTTACCTGAGAGGGAGAGAGAGAGAGAAAAAAAAGTGGGAAATAAAACGGTGGGAAAAAAGAGCGCCTAAGGTTTTTACTTAAAAAAATTGTAAGCACAATTAATGGTTAGTTAGTGTACGAGTTGAAATGGTGGGTGCACGTGCGCAAAATCGAGCGAAAAAGAATCAACATTACGATAAAATTTGTCAACATGCGACAACGAGTGAAAATCACCCAAGTGTGCGCCAAAAATGGATTGAAAACTGTTTGGGGCATTTTAGCGAACACTTGGCGTGCGCAATGTACGGCGAGGGTGAAAAATACCATTTGAACCAAAAAATTAGCCCCATTCATGAACACAATCACAATGCAACATCAAAAATGTGTTCATGAATGGATATATAGCAATATTAAGCCAGAAAAACTGTTGGAACAACATAAACAAGGACACAACCAACACTCATTCAAACATGTCAAGAAAATGGATAAAATAGGGGAATAATGACAAAATTCAACCAAAATCTACAAATACATAAGTAAAGCGGAAGGATTATACCTTGAAACTGTAGAAAATGGTTGCAAAATGAAGGAAATGGGTTGGGGGATTTTTTAGGGCTCGAAATTGTGAAGAGAGGAGAGAAAAAGAATAGAGGAGAAAGGGAAAAAAAGTCATGTCTCGACATTTAACTGGTCGATTGATCGATCGACCCTTGGGCATCGATCGATCGATCAAGCAGGTAAATGCCTACCGCCTCCTGTTTTTTGAATGGAGGGGGGGGGGGGGGGGGGAATTGCAATTAAGGGAATATAAGGGGGTTATAAGTATAAAAAATATATATATATATATATAAGTATATCAACATAAAAATACGAATAAAAAATTTAAAAAAAAGTAAAAATAAAATATATATATATATATGCACATACTTACACATATGTTAACCGAAAAATGAAAAATATATACGACGGGCGACACACACGCATGTTCACAAAGAAATGAAAAATAAAATAAAAACAAAAACAAAAACAAATGCAAATGCAAATGCGTGAGAATGAGTGTGAGTAAAAGAAAGAAAAAAAATCTTTTTGTGAGTGTTTTCATTTTTTTCTTAACAAAAGTATGTCGGGACGCACAATTTCTGCAATTTCAAGTCCGTTGAACCTACATAAAGAGTTAGAACCAAGCATAAAAAAAATTATAAAAAGGGATTAACTAATTACACTAGACTAACTTAAGAGAAAATAAAAAATGAAGAAGTTAGAATATACAACCTACACATAGGAATGCTAATTAATTATATACTAAAAGTAGGAATTTTTTAGGGTCCACCCAAACAACATTTTGACTTTGGAAGACCAATGGTGGACCTTCCCTCTCATGCATCCCTCCCGAAAAATAGGAATTTCGTTCAAACGACGGAAGGCATGTGGGTGGTGGAAAAGATGAACCATCCCCAATTAAAAATTTGGGAGGGAGGATGGGGGATTTGGATAGGAGGGGCAACAAATACACATGTGGGCCAAGAAAAATTGAATCATCTCCCAAGTATTTTAAAGTTGGAATGGGAGGCGGCGCACATGAGGGCAAAGATGCCATTGTGGAAGGCGGCTTGAGCGAGTACTCCTCGTCGGTGAAAAGGTTTGGAACTAAAAAGTTTTGAACCGATTCATCGGGTAATAAAATTGGTGTGATAGTATAGAATAACGACGGGGATGAAAGAAATTCAATCTCAGGCGATGAGTAATCATTGCCGGAAGATTAAATTTCAGAAGAAATAGTATCGTTTACAATGAAACTTTCTTCTTTGAGAATCAAAGAAGAAACGATTTCATTGCAAATGGATACTATGCCTCTTTCATCCTCATTTTCATTCTCTACTATACCATGGGTCAAGTCAAGGATGATTTGTTCCAAAGTAGGAACGAAGTCTGCATTTGGTTCAAAACAATCCTCGACTTCGAAAGTCTCGGAAGAAAAGTCGTTGTAGGATTCAAATAGTAAATCCAACTCGTGTTCCCAACAACAATTTTCTTCCCAATAACGGTTTTAATTCCTCTCATATTCAAGCATACGTAATCCCTTACCAAAAGTCATAGGGCGAGGAGCTGATTCTTGGAATTGAGAGTTTTGGAAATTGTTCTCGGGACTACACTCAAAATCATTAACATAAGAATTTTGAAAATGATTACAATTTATTTCGAAATTCTTATCATAAGGATCTTGCGACCCATAATCAAAATGATCACGCCCAAAATTGATGTAATCCAAACTTTGACTTTCATAATACTCACCCAATGTCATTTTAGATGTTGCAATTTTTTGGGCTTGTAAGTATTGACCAAAAGTCATAGGTTTACCTGAATTTTGAGAATTATCATTAGGATTACCAGAAAAATGAGAATAAGACATGCTTACCCCAAAATAAAGCTCGAGAGGGCTAATTCCACAAAACAATGTGCAACAGGAAAAATTCAAGCGTTTCTAGGCGCTCAAATGTAGAAGTCCTACAAAAAAGGTTAAAAAAAAGAATACTACGAACTAATAAGACAATTACAATCTAAATCAAAACAACCCCGGCAACGGCGCCATTTGATAGGCAGGGTTTTGTCGCGGTGCGAGAATCACCTACGCGCCGATCGTCTTATATTCGGCTCACCAACTCTATACAAAAACCTAAAATACGACTATACTCAACGGGTGAGTATAGAGGTAAGTCGAGTATCGAATCCACATAGAATGTTTGACAGATTTTAATCGGATTATTAATTTAGGAATAAAAGTGAAAAAGCGTGGTGTGTGTGATTTGTATCGAATATTGCATATTTTCGCTCGTTATCTTTATGCATTCTAGCACTTTTACGGCCCTAAATGCCTATAATTATGATCATTAACCAGACAACCTTGGATTTGGATATATACATGCTTTGTAGTGGCTATTTGTGCTTTTGTAGGTATTGGAATGCTAAAAGTGAGGTTCGGTTGCATTTCGGAGAAGTTCCATCGTTGGACACTACTTCAAGGGCATTTTAGTCAATTCACATTTCTTATCCGGCTCATGGAAATTCCACGGATGCGTAGTTCATTGAGTTAGCATCGCGTGACTGCAAACGGTGCGTGGTTTGGAGTTCGGAAGAAGCTAGGCTCGTTTCCGTAATTGACCTTTTCCCCCTCATCATGGACCAAATGCAGCCTAAAAACAGAGTACCGGTCGATCGCGTCCCTGGGACCGGTCGACCGTGGTTTCAACTTTTGCCGTGGGAAGGAGACAGTATGCTTTTGCCTAAGGGGTCGGTCGACCGTGCCCCTGCGACCGGTCGACCGGTAGTGCCAGATATTTTGGGCTCTTTCCTCTTTCTTTCCTTTTTCCCTTCCTTTTTCCCACTTACTATATAAACCCATTTTTGGTTTTAATTCAGATATACTTAGTTAGAATAGATTGTAGAGAGTGGTAGTTAGGGTTTGGGTGGTTTTGGATGGTTCTTCTTCATTTATACTTGGTTTGACATCCCATTTGTTGTGTAAGTTGACTATTCATCATCCTCTCCATTTAATTTAAGTTGTATTTCCTTTGTTTCCATTGTTGTAGTATAATTTACAAGATTTCTAATTTAGGTTTTCTTGCTTTATTTACATGCTTTGATTTACACGCTTTCTAGTATAGATTTATCGCGTTTATTTATCGCTTTCCATTTACCGCATTTTTATGATGCTTTCTAGGTAATTTAAATTAGGTTGTGTTTGAATTGAACTCATTCGAGTTGACGCGTTGCTTTGCTTTGGTGATGGTATTTACGGGTCTATTTCGGGTGCGTTGTCCTAATTATTACGCCTAGGAGATTTGACGGGGCATATCATGTATGTCCCGTGCTTACGACCTTTCGCACGTAATTTTCGGGATATTTGTTGACACCAAAATCTTATTAGGCTTTTATGATGATTTAGGGCATAACAACCCTTGATTTAATTAACCGCCGAAACGAGATGCATTTGTAATAACTCATCGACCCATGTAACCATTTTATACTAATTAACTCGTGTGAGGCATATTCGACGCAACCTATAGTTTTACTCGCTTTCATAATCTAGTTTCAATACTTTGCCTAGTTAATCATTTCCCTTTATGCATCTTTTCTTTTAGTTTGTAATCATCTTTTACACTTTTATTTCGGAGTATTAAATCACTTGAATTCTAGCAACTCGTCTCTGTGGACTTTCGATACTCGACTTACCGCTGTGCTTGCCTCGCAAGTGTAGTAGTAATTTAAGTTTTTGTATTGAGTCGGCGAAACGAAAACAACGACTGTGCACTTTACACGCGCACACTTTTCGCACCTTAATCAGTGTGCTAGGAAATAAATGAAAAGATAGAAGTTAAGTCTAAATAAAGTAAAAGAGAGGATCGGGATAGAATCCAACCATACGTCTTGAAACACTTATTAATCATAATTCCGGATCGAGAGAAATTTAACCGACACTATCAATTAATCTTAAACTTCACACAATAGGGAATTTAAGCCAAAGTTGCGAGAATAAAGATTTAACTGAAAATGGTCACACGCGGATTAAATTCGGATTACCATTGTAAACACTAACGTTGCATGACAGAAAAAGTTAAATGCATAATAATCCGACTTTAGTTCGCACGGGTTCAATTAAACGCAATTTTGCACAAAACATAATTTTCGGAGCTCGGGGCCCGAAAATGGCGAAACTAAATCCCAACCCTATTTATCTAAGGGCAATACATGAATTAAACTAAATTACAACTAATTAAACTATGAAAGCAAGAAATAAAGCAATTAAACTAATTGTTGATACCAAATTTAGTCTGCTGACATGGCTCAATTAAGTGGAGACACGTGGCAATCTACGTGGCAATAACAAACACTTTTGAACAACACCTTGACTTCGAGGAAATCAATTTCCCCGACCAACTCATGGATACCGAGATACTTAGGCGGTCCGAGCAGCTTAGGCGGTCCGAGCTGCACCTCGATCAGAGCATTTATTACCAGACAATTAAGAGGATTAAATGCACATTAAATGCTGATTATTATCATACAGATGTATATGCTTATTGAACAACTATGTATTATCCTTTCACATGTACAGCCTCAGGGCCATAAATACATTGTATCATCCTCATTGTAAGGGGACTCGGAATTTCTTGGTAAAAACCTCGTTATCGAGAATTCCCAAACACTCAATAATAACAAAAACAGTGGACGTAGGCCATTCTTTTAAGGCTGAACCACTTTAAAAATTCTTTTGTCTTATTTATTTTATCTGTGATTAAATAATTAGAGATAATTTAATTTTTTACATCAACAGATTGGCGCTGTCTATGGGAAAACGATTGTAATCATCGTTTTTCACCAAAAACAGTTCATTATCAATGGCTGACAATCCTGAATCCAGCAATCGAAATACTGGAAACCCCCCAAATCCATCTGCTCCTCCAAATGTCCAAGATCTAGCTGGAATTATGGTCAGTTTGGCTCAAAGCCAGATAGCCATGCAAGAAACAATGCGACAACTCATGCAAACTATCCAGGGTGGAGCGTCAACCCATTCAGGACAACGAAGTGTTCAAAGAAATACTCGTTTACTTTCTTCACGCATTAGGCAAAGCGATTCATATCGCACTGAGAAATCTGATGATTTTTCTTACCAACCGCGTCAAACTTCATCAGTACGAGCCATAGATACTGAACGAAACATCACTCTCTCTCCAGAAAGGATTAGTGCATTGGAAAGACTAAGTAGGATCTCTCCTTTTGATCGATTGGGCTCTAGGAAGAATAAAATTCCTCCTAAGGCTACATCAAGAAACTTTCGACGACCATTTGATCTAAGAGAGGGTTCTTCCCAATCACAACCAGTTGCTCGACAAGATAGATCACAGGAGGTGAACTCAACACAATCAGTTGCTCGAACCAACAGGCCCGATGAGGGAAATGATGCGTGGAAAGGCTCTATTCAGTGGTTGGAGGATAGATTAGGGGAAATGGCTAAGGCCAAGAATCCTCTACAAAGAACTTTTGTCCAAGGGACACCTTTTGTCCAGGAAATCGTGGATTTTCCCACACCATCCAAGTTCAAAGCACCTGTTGTGACTCCTAAATATGATGGAAAAACCAACCATGTCCTTCAGATAGAGCAATACCAAGCTGCTGCTAACATCTATGATGTGCCAGATGAGATGAGATGCAATGCATTCTCGGGAACTCTTATAGGAACTTCTCAAATATGGTACAATAATCTTCCTCAAGGTAAGATTTTAACTTTCTTTCAACTGGTCGAGCTCTTCATTGGAAACTTCTATTTTGGAGCAAAACCGGTTAAACGAGTAGCACACTTGTTAAGTGTTAGACAAAAAGCAGGTGAGAGCACCAGGGATTATATAACTCGTTTCAATAACGAGAAACTCGAATTTATTGATTATGAGGAAAAGACAGCGATTACTGCTCTGATGAGTGGGTTGTTGCCCAATAAGTTGTACTATACTTTGGCCAAAGATCCACCCAGAACCATGACAAAACTGATGGCAAAAGCGGCCAAGATCATGAATGCCGAGGATGCTATGGCTACGAAGAAGAACATGGACACCAAAGAGACCAAGGTGGAGGTTGATAAGGCTAAAAAGAAAGAGCATAAGAACAATGGTGGTGACAAGCAGTCAAAAACAAAGCCATCATGGGAGGTATTAAAGAAATTTGAAAATTATACTCCTTTGAAGGTAGACATCAACCACGTTTTAGAAGAAATCAAGAACAGCGAGGAGCTAAACTGGCCAGAGAAAATGAAGCCAGACCCTGACAGGAGGAATAAGGCCAAATATTGCGAGTTCCACAAAGATCATGGCCACACGACCCAAAATCGCATAGCTCTTCAGAATGAGATCGAAGCACGCATTAGACGAGGAAAACTGGCAAAGTATGTTGATCGTAGAAATGAAAGAAGAAGCAGCGACCGAGCAAGAGAGAGGTCTAGATCTCCTCGTCGAGCAGAGGAGAACAAGAAAATAGACCATGAAGATGATCCAGAAGACGACCCCGATCTCCCCAAAATACCAAGGCAGCCAGAACGTGAGGTATTTTCAATACGTTTTGGATCATTTGATTGTAATGTTATTGTAAGGACACAAATTTCCAATTGAGTCCATCTATAGTTTTGGCTCAATTCCGGACAAAAACATTTATTCATAGGATTGTATTTAATTGTAATATTCTCAAGCCTATGAAAAGTTTTGTTGAAGACGTAGGGGTAAAGAGTATAAAGCTTCATCATCATGCCGGTTTCGTGCCTCGTTTATATGTCATCAAACCATTATTCCATGCTCCCAAGGTATGAATGCAATTATATATATATAGGAGCTTGGAACTTGTTTATTGGGTGTTAGGTTTATCTAAAACTGCGTTTTTATTTTCAGAAAGATTTTAAATTAAAACTTTAAATAAGTTTATAAAGTTTTCTGGGCTAAAATTGAATTTTCCTACTTTCTGGTTTTTCGTTTGATAGAGTCGTTCGAACGAGTTTGTCGTTCGAACGAAAATGTCGTTCGAACGAAAATGTCGTTCGAACGAACTTGCCAACGACTTCCCATTATGGCATACTGGAACTTCGTTCGAAATGTCGTTCGAACGAGATTGTCGTTCTAACGAGATTTATAACGATCTTCTAATGAGTTCATACTGGAACTTCGTTAGAAGACTCGTTCGAACGAGATGTCGTTCAAACGAAATGTCGTTCGAACGAGTTTCCAGCGGGAACAGTTTTCTGGCAGTTTTGAGCAGTTTTCACCCACTTCCCCACTTGATTCTTAACCAACTATTTTCAGACTTTAATATGTGCAGGAATCACTTTTGTTGATCAATATTTTTCATATCCTACTAACTCCTAGAAAGTGTTTTGAGAGTAAAATCAAAGAGAGAAAAAGATCATGTTTTGAGTGTGTTTTTTTATCAAAGAGAAAAATATACACCACTCTAGTTTACACCCAAATTAGTTTCTTCCAAGTTCCCATATTCATATATCTTGCTTGGAGTTTGGCACCGGGTTCATCTCTTCCGTTCAAAGAGAAGTTTCGGGTTTTCTTGTACATCCCATAAAGAAAGAAGAAGAGGTTGTTGCGACATTACCCACTTGGAGAAAGGCTCCTTGCTCGGGTGACGGTGACCATATAAAGTCCGATCGGTGGATTACGAGACCGCGGTAGAGCTCCAAGGTTATCCGCTAGGAAGAGGTATCTACACGAAGAAGCATCGGGGCTTGAGAGGGATCGAGCCGTGTGTTGTAAGCCTTTCTGTCTTGTATTTGTAAATTCCGTATCTAGTGGATTTGAGGCTAGGGCCGTCCGAGGTTGTTTCCCGTCTTGGGTTTTTCCTCGTACATCGCGGCGTAGTGTGATTGATTTATTCTTATCTTGCATAATGAATTAGAACTCATGCTTAGGGTAATTCAAGATAAAAATGGCTTTTAATTGTCACACTTAATTTAATTGGGTGCTAATTAAATTTGGATAATTGTTTATTTAATTCAAGTCATTTGCTAAAATTGGTTTGCCCAAATTCTAGGACTTGAATTAATTGGTTTAAGTAAAATTAATATTTGCTTGTGTTTAATTAATTTTCATTTGGGTTTAATTTGAATTTATTTAAGAAAATTAAAACTTGGTAATTCGTTTGTTTGTGAACCATCACACTTCTTTACGCTTCCGCATCTTGATATATATATAAAAGGAAATAATATTTTAATTGAGAAAATTAAGAATCGGGGGCCTATCATTCTACAGTTATTACAGGTGGAGATGCAGGAGGTGGAGACCTTACTGCAGAAAGAAAAGCTTAACTCAATCAGGCTCAAGCCTGTTCATATATTCAACGAATAAACTTGGCTGAAGATGATCGCCCGAGGAAGGTCAACAAAGAAAAACTGGTCATCGGTTTCTCAAAGAACGACCTTGCAGGTGTGCTGTATCCTCATGATGACCCATTGGTGATCAAAATGAGAATGAAGGAAGTGATGATATCGAGAGTACTGGTTGATAATGGTAGCTCGACTGATATTATGTTCTACTCGTGCTTTGACAGCTTAAATCTAAAGTTGTCTCAGTTGGAGCCTTATCACAGGCCCCTCCTCGGTTTTGCTGGTGAGAAAGTTTTTCCACTTGGGACGATCAAGTTGGATATGTTCATTGGTACATGGCCTGCTTGTCGAACAGAAAGAGTACGCTTCTTCGTGATGGATAAGAATATCCGATCAGCCTACAATATCATCATGGGAAGGGTAGGATTAAAGAAGTTTGAAGCAGTACCATCTACGGTACATCAATGCCTGAAATTTCCAACCAATTTTGGAGTAGGAGTTGTAAAGGGTGACCAAAAAGTAGCTCAGGAATGTTACTACTCATTTGCCGAGCAAGAAGAGCTGGAGGAATCTAGGAAAAAGACTACTACCTACCAAGTGGATGAAGGTGCAGAGATTGAAACATTGGATCCTAGAGACGAGTCGCAAATCGTGAAAGGTCAGGTGGTGGAAGCTACTGAAAACATCATTCTGGACGACGAGCATCCAGAACGAACAACTCAGATAATTTCATCGTTAGATGCCTCACTAAAATAGGAATTGATAGTTTTCCTAAAAAGCAAAAAACAAACTTTTGCTTGGAGTCATGAGGATATGCCCAGAATAGACCCAAATTTCTTATGTCACGAGCTCAATGTGAATAAGGAGATAAAGCCAGTGAAGCAGAGAAGAAGAGTGTTTAGCCCCGAGAAGAACCAAGCTATACAGGAGGAGGTCGAGAAGATCCAGAAAGCTTGTTTTATTGAAGATGTTAAATACCCAGACTAGTTAGCAAATGTGGTGATGGTGAAAAAGAAGAATAACAAATGGAGGATGTGTGTAGACTTCACCGACCTCAACAAGGCATGCCCAAAGGATCATTTTCCCTTGCCCCGAATTGATCAATTAGTGGATGCTACCTCAGGACACGAGCTGCTGAGCTTCATGGATGCTTATTCTGGTTACAACCAGATCAAAATGAAACCTGAAGACAGGGAGAGTACCTCTTTCATAACCCCTAGGGGAACTTATTATTATAATGTTATGCCTTTTGGTTTGAAAAATGCAGGTGCAATATATCAGCGGATGATGAACAAGGTGTTTGCAGAGAAGATCAGTTACAATATGGAAGTTTATGTTGATGATATGCTGACAAAGAGCAAGAGATCTGTTGACCATCTAGTTGACTTAGGCCAGACTTTTGATCAATTAGATAAATATCAAATGAAGTTGAATCCCATAAAGTGCATATTCGGAGTACGAGAAGGCATGTTCCTCGGGTATATTGTCAACCAACGAGGTATTGAAGCAAACCCTGAAAAGATCAAAGCTCTATTAGGGTTGCGATCTCCAACGACGAAGAAGGAAGTACAAAGTCTCACAGGGTGAGTGGCAGCACTTAATAGATTTGTATCACGAGCAACGGATAGATGCCTTCCATTCTTCAAAACACTCCAAAAAATGTTTGAATGGAATGAAGAATGCGAGAAAGCCTTTCAAGAGTTAAAGAAATATCTGGGAGCACCTCCACTATTGTCCAGGCCAGTGATGGGAGAAAGATTGTACTTATATCTGGAAGTTTCAGAAAATGCAGTTAGCTCGGCATTAATAAGAGTGGAGGATGGAGTGCAAAAACCAATTTATTACACTAGTAAGGCCTTCCGAGGAGCAGAGATCAGATGTCCAAGAATGGAAAAGTTGGCATTGGTGCTGATCGAAGCGAGTAGAAGAATGAGGCCATACTTCCAGGCTCATACCATAGTCATGTATACCGATATGCCGTTGAGGCAAGCTCTTCATAAACCAGAAAAATCAGGGAGATTGATGTATTGGGCAATAGAACTCGGTGAATATGATATAATTTATGAGCCTAAATTGGCACTAAAAGGGCAGGCAGTAGCAGATTTTATAGCAGAGTTCACCTACCCTGATACCTCCGAGGAGCAAAATCCAGATACCGACCAACCTGTGGATGTTACAGGATCATCGAATTTAAACCCCGATCAACTTACGTTGGTCGACAAACAAAAGAAGTTGGTCGACAAGCAAGAGAAGTTGGTCGGCGAGCAAGAGAAGCTTGCCGATGAGCAGCAAGAAGCGCTGGATGAGGACAAAAGGAAGCAGCAAATGTTTCGCCGAGGAACTCTGTCCAATCAAAAATTTGAAGACGAGGTACCTATATGGAAACTATATGTGGATGGATCATCTTGCACTACAGGCTGTGGGGCAGGGATTGTTTTAAACAGTCCGGATGAGGTCGATATGGAATATGTTATGCACTTCCAATTCAAAGCTTCTAATAATGAGGCTGAATATGAAGCTATGATTGCAGGCCTTAATCTGACAAAAACCATGGGGGTAGAGCAAGTTATTGTATTCAGTGACTCGCAGTTGATCATAAATCAAATACTGGGAGTATATGTAGCCAAAGGAGAATTAATGATCAGGTATCATGCAAAAGTGATGGAAATTTTATCAAGTTTAATGGCAGTGCAAATAATTAGAATACTAAGATTGGAGAATGCCAGAGCAGATGCCTTAGCTCGTTTAGCATCAGCCACACGCACCGAGCTACGGAGAACAATCCCAATTGAAGTCTTGGCTAGTCAGAGCATAGATGAAGATCTTATGATGAACTTTATTACCCTTGATTTAGGACCATCTTGGATGGATCCTATCAG
The DNA here is from genome assembly GCA_949130495.1 of Sambucus nigra. Classification (NCBI taxonomy): domain Eukaryota; kingdom Viridiplantae; phylum Streptophyta; class Magnoliopsida; order Dipsacales; family Adoxaceae; genus Sambucus; species Sambucus nigra. Next base: position 142,911,422 of record OX422218.1, read on the forward strand.
GACATATATTAAAGAAGGGTATTTTCCAACTGATAAACTAGCAGCCAAGAAACTAAAGTTTAAAGTTGCTCGTTATGTATTAACCAATGGTGTTCTATATAGACGAGGAATTATAGCTGGCTTGCAGAGATGTGTACATCCCGCCGAGGTGAAAGACTTGATCGAAGAAGTCCATAAAGGGTCTTGTGGAGACCATGTAGCAGGTCGGACACTTATGCAAAGGATAATGACGCAGGGATACTATTGGCCGATAATGAGGGCTGATTGCATAGCCTATGTAAAAAAATGTGACAAATGTCAACGCTTCTCCACTATCCGAAGAACTCCCCGAGCATCGTTGACACCTATTACTTCCCCTTGGCCATTTGCCATGTGGGGAATTGACTTGGTTGGTCCACTTCCAACGACCAGAGGAAGATTTAAATATCTCGTCGTCGCAGTGGATTACTTTACTAAGTGGGTGGAAGCCGAGCCTCTTGTCGACATGACGTATAAAAAAGTGTACCAATTTATTTGGAAAAATATCATCTGTAGATATGGTCTTCCCTATGCATTCATCACCGACCATGGAACACAATTTGATAATGAGGAGTTCAATGCATATTGTCATTAGTCGAACATACTAAAAACCCACTCTGCACCAGGCCATCCCCAAAGCAATGGGTAAACTGAAGTGACGAGCGGGACACTGCTGAATGGCTTGAAGAAAAGATTAAATGATGCAAAGGCAAATTGGATCAACGAGCTACATTTTGTACTATGGGCTTATCGTACTACTCCCCGAGCAACAACAGGAGAATCTCCATATATGCTGGCATTTGGAAGTGAAGCTGTTATACCTGCCGAACTGGGCCTCCCAACACACCGAGTGCTGAACTTCAATTCCCCTGTCAGCGACTTGATGAGAAGGTTAGACTTGGACATGCTCGAGGAAGTTAGAGAAGAAGCAGCCATTAGGAATGCTGCTTACCAGCAACGAACATCTTTGTTCTACAACAAGAGAGTGAAGAAATAGGACCTGAAAGAAGGGGACTATGTGCTGAAGAAAGTAATTCAAAAACACAATAAACTGGAAGCTAACTGGCATGGGCCCTACAGAGTAACAGAGGTTGTTCGACCAGGGACATATAGAATTGAAACTTTAGAAGGGGAGGAGTTTAAGAATGCATGGAATGCATAGCATCTTCGTAAATATTATCAGTAGTGTCATCTCTATGTAATGCAGTTTTCTTCGATATGAATAAAGTTTTGGTTATTTCGCCCAATTCTCTCTTTTTGTTGAAAATTTTTCGAAGTACTATTGCTGCACACTACGCATCAAGCCCAGAAATACCAACTCCGGTTGGTTGGGAAGTAAATCCACCAACTATAAGTTGGTCGGGAATAAAAATTTCCCAGAAATACCAACTCCGGTTGGTTAGGAACAAAAATTTCCCAGAAATACCAACTCCGATTGGTTGGGAATAAAATCCACCAACTATAAGTTGATCGGGAATAAAAATTTCCTAGAAATACCAACTCCGATTGGTTGGGAATAAAAATTTCCCAGAAATACCAACTCCGGTTGGTTGGGAAGAAAATCCACCAACTATAAGTTGGTCGGGAATAAAAATTTCCCTGAAATACCAACTCCGGTTGGTTGGGAACAAAAATTTCCCAGAAATACCAACTCCGGTTGGTTGGGAAGAAAATCCACCAACTGTAAGTTGGTCGAGAATAAAAATTTCCTAGAAATACCAACTCCGGTTGGTTGGGAATAAAAATTTCCCAGAAATACCAACTCCGGTTGGTTGGGAAGAAAATCCACCAACTATAAGTTGGTCGGGAATAAAAATTTCCCAGAAATACCAACTCCGGTTGGTTGGGAATAAAAATTTCCCAGAAATACCAACTCCGGTTGGTTGGGAAGAAAATCCACCAACTATAAGTTGGTCGGGAATAAAAATTTCCCAGAAATACCAACTCCGGTTGGTTGGAAAGAAAATCCACCAACTATAAGTTGGTCGGGAATAAAAATTTCCCAGAAATACCAACTCCGGGTTGTTGGGAACAAAAATTTCCCAGAAATACCAACTCCGGTTGGTTGGGAAGAAAATCCACCAGCTATAAGTTAGTCGGGAATAAAAATTTCCCAGAAATACCAACTCCGGTTGGTTGGGAACAAAAATTTCCCAGAAACACCAACTCCGGTTGGTTGGGAAGAAAATCCACCAACTATAAGTTGGTCGGGAATAAAAAAAAATTACCAACTAAGGTTGGTCGAGAACGAAAGACACCAACTCCAGTTGGTCGGAAACAGTTGGTTATGGCATTTTAAATAGTTGGTCAAAAAACGAAACATCATCAACTCTGGTTGGTCGACAAATGATTATCATCAATTTAAGATAGTTAGCAATAAATTTTCACCAACTTTAGTTGATCATCAATTTAAAGTAACACAAAATATTCTTATCTTTTTAACAGATATACGTGCACATTCATTAGTAAATAAAAAGAAATGTTTTAAAAAATATTTCCAAGACAATCGAAATTGCAAGTAAAACTAGAAGTCTTTCATTAAATCTAGAGCAAAATACATCGAGAATGAAATACATATTAATTATTACATCAAGATTCCTATTCTATTAGTTTCTTCCCCTCTGCTTTTGAAACAGGTTCCTCGCCAGCAGGAGGATCGTCTAAAGCATAAGGGGAATTTATGAAATAAAGGTCTTTGAGCATCCTGATGTTCATCACAGATGGCCGATCGAGTAGATGCTCCGGGCGAGATATCTCAACATTGGAATGCAGACTGTAGTCGCCAAGATATTTGGAAAATAAACACTGAGGGATTGCCCGAGAAGGAATCCAGCTCATGTCGAGTTTGAATGGTGGCACTGGAAGGTCAAGCAACCCAGGATTATAGTAATCCCACAAATAGTGACCTTGTTCCAATTGTAGCACACCCAAGGCATTTAACCATCCTTGCTTATACCCCTCATTGTTCGACTGCTGAATCTGGTCATCGAGGTGATAGAGGGCTTCATTATAGCCAGCCATCCAAAATTCTCTAGGTTGCTTATGGAATTGATAAGTCAACCTTTCCAGCTGCTCGTGGAGATTTTTTACGAAAAGTTCTTTATTCTCCAAGGCAGACTTTTGTGTAGAGAGCTGCTCATCCAAATTCATAATTTTCTTGGACATCTCTGCTAATGCTTGATTCTTCGCCATTAGCTGAAAGGCCCGATTCTCCAAAGCTGATTGAGTTCTTTGCTCTTCAATAGTAAGCTAAGCAGCTCTTGCTCGTCCCCGAGAACCTCTTGCTCGACCGCGAGAAGAAGTAGAGGCTCTAGTTCTCTTCAAAGTCTCCAATTCGTCTCTCAAATTGGCATTTTCGACCTCTAAGAAAGAGAAACCCTCGTCGTTGACAGGGACTAAGGCGTTCGGGGAAGATGCTGCAGACTTCAAGTGAGATATTTCTCCTCGCAGGTTATTGTTTTCCTGCTCCAGCAACTTAGCTATCTGCCTGTGCTCTTCGACCTCGATCTTCAAAGTTCTCTCCCTCATACCATAGGCAGCAATCAATCTATCATATCCTTTATCAGCACTTAGTTGCTGATACTTCTTCTCATATCCCTGGTGCAAAAGGGCTGTAGACTCCTTGTATTATTGTTGAAGCTCCTCAAGAGTTCCCTGGAGGTCTTCAATCATTTCATAATACTCTACATTGTTAGCCACTTCCCGGTCGAGCAGACACTTTAAATACTGGTAGGCTTCAACTGCTTGCTCTGAATCATCTTGACCGAGGATATCAACAATTTGAGCTTCAGACATATCTGTATGACCAGCTTTGAAGTACTCATTGCATTGTCTCAACAATTTTGTATCATGAGCTGACAAGAGTTCCATTCTAGCCATAAACTAGTAAAGAAAAGAGATGGAAAGAATCAATAAAATGCAGACAGAGCGAGAAGAAGAGAATCAACAGTATGAACAATCAAAATTTCAAATTTTATTACATCATAAAAGAGAAGTACATAGTTCAGAGTTACATTTGACAAAGAAAATAAAATAGACAGAAAAGTCCAAACAACTCTACACCTTCTCCTTGTCTCCCAAAGCTTTCTCGGGAGGCTGAGATGAAGAGGAAGGTTGATCTAATGGCACAGAAGGTTGCTCGGTGGGTGCTGGAAGCTGCTCGGCTGAAATGTTGGTTAACTGGAGCTGCTCGGTAGGAGTAATAATTGGTTGGGGTTGTTTGTAGCGGAGTTCAACAGTAGATACTTGATCCCAGACCATCATAGAAGATTCCTCGGAGGCAGCTTCGTCCTCTTCTTCTTCCTCGAGAGTAGGAGGGGGGCCAAGAATGTGTCGCTGAAACAGGTCGGAGTTCTCATCAACATTCATCTCTGTCAGAGCAGCCACCCAACCATCCCTGAAGTATTTGAGGTTGCCATACTCCATTTTGTGAGACCATGGCAGCCAAACCCTTATTCCAACCTTTGTCCCAGCCAGCACTGAAGGACGTTTTCACAGCCAATTTTCTTTTCACTTTCTCCGAGGAAAGATTCTCAGATAGAAGCTCTTCAACATCCTTCAATTTATTCTCCACTTCTTCCTTCTGACGACCTACTTCACGAAGCCTGTTTAACTCTTCCTCAGCAGACTTGAGCTTACTTTCAAGCTCTCCAGCATTTTGGAGCTTCCCCTCGAGCTCTTTGTTCTTCTCATCCAAGTCTTTTATTTTCTTCTCTGACCCCTGAAGACTTCAACAACCTGATCCCTCTCCTGCTCGGTGGAATTAAGCTGTTTCTCCCAAGCATCTTTATCATCGACATACTTCTGACGAGAATCTCTTAAAGACTGCGTCAGACCTACAAAAGCCTCCTCTACACCACCAGAGGAGATGGACGCCTTGATGGCTTCGTCCTTCTTTAGAATTGTATTGAAACAAGTTACCAAGTGGAAAAAGAAAATAACTGTAAGTCAGTGCTAGCACATAACATGGAAAAATGAAAGTTTAAATTAGCAATACTTACTGAGGCAATGTGCTGAGCTGCCAAAGTGGTAAACCTATCCCGGGAAAGATTTTCTTAAATACCTTAGATCTAGGGGATGATCCAAGACTTCACCGAGCTCATGGCAGAGCTCGGAGCAATAAAAGTGGGAACACCACTTCCAGTAGTCGGGGGCTGAGAGATGGATTTAACCAAATTGACCGAGGAGCTCTTCTTCAGCTTCCTCGTGGGAACAAGAGCATTCTCGACCAAGGATGTCATCTTGGTCGGTGATATAACTATAACCTCGCTTGGAGAGGAAATAGATGCAACCTTGTTCGGAGCCACAGGGGGCTTCTCGGCAACCTTCACAGTAACAGCTGGAGGAGGTGCATCAAGTTGTCTTGTCCCGTCTGGGACATCCTGCTTGCTTTTCTTTGCCTCTCCAGCAACATAGGCGGATTTCTCGAAGAGGTAAGGAGCTCTTCTTCTCTTCATTCTCTCACTCAGAGGAATATGTGACTCGAGTGAAGAACTTTCAGAAGCTGGTACTGGTTCTACGTCACTTATCACTGGACGAGTAGTAAAAGACGAGGTGTAACTCTTGTACTGCAATAAGTATGAAGCTGATCTGATGTGTTCGTCAGCAACAGTTTGATGCAAACCCCATATAAGTTTCAAATGCTTTAAATTAACTTATGTCTCTTTTGGTGACCTTATCTTGCTGTCAACTACAAATAAATCAAAATTAAAATATCAGTGACACATTTTATCAAACACAAAAAAAGCATAATTTCAAAAATAAATTAAAATAAAAACAACCTATCCCATTGCCATATGGAGGGCATCTAGGACCCTGATACACATCATTTCCACTTAGCGGAGCATGTTGCCAATTTTTCATAACAACACCATGCTCGAAGTAGTCCCTACTGGCATCTGGGAGATTGACGACTAAAGCCCTATTTAAAAACCTAGTTTTCAAGTAAAAAGTACTGTCGCTGACAGCCCATCTATAGCAAAACATAATTTCTGGAATTCCTATACGAGTTCCATGAATTTGATTTAACCTATGGACTCCATTAACTATTCTACATGTATTGGGGGATATTTTTGCAGGAACCACATCAAAATATTTACAGAATTCCAGACACAAGGGGTTTGGGGGAAAAGAAAAGCCACATTCATCTATAAAGAGACTGGGGAACCAATGTCCCTCAGCCAAATGAAAATAATCTGAAGGTTCAGAAAGTTCCTCTAAAACAACCCATGAAGGAATAGAGAAATTAGAACGAAACTTATCAATCCACTCAATAAGGTAAACCATGATGAATAAAGGAAATAAAAAAGAAGGAAGAATATCTTACAGAAAAAGGATGTATCAGTTGACAACGAACTATGGAAGGAATGAATGCACAAGATAGAGAAGAAATGGAGAACTCAAAGATACAGATTTGAAAAAGTGAAGAGACGATAGGATTTTCTGCAACGCTTAAATACCTTACCTTGGGAAGGGGTAAAAATAATGATTACAAAGGGAGACGTTTACGCTACCGGCGGCTAAAAGGACAAAAAGGGCACGAAGATCGAAGCAGTTAGAAAAATTTGAAAAGTCTGATTCTATGAATTCGAAAAGAAAAATAAATGCAAAGAAGACACTCCTAAAATTCAGGATGACCATTTAATCCCGCCATATTTCGAGAAGAATGTTCCACACTCCTCATTCTTGAATTGTGAAACATTGGGGGCTTCTGTTGATACTAAATTTAGTCTGCTGACATGGCTCAATTAAGTGGAGACACGTGGCAATCTACGTGGCAATAAAAACACTTCAGAATAACACCTTGACTTCGAGGAACTCAATTTCCCCAACCAACTCATGGATACCGAGATACTTAGGCAGTCCGAGCTGCACCTCGATCAGAGCATTTATTACCAGACAATTAAGAGGATTAAATGCGCATTAAATGCTAATTATTATCATACAGATGTATATGCTTATTGAACAGCTATGTATTATCCTTTCACATGTACAGCCTCAGGGTTATAAATACATTGTATCATCCTCATTGTAAGGGGACTCGGAATTTCTTGGTAAAAACCTCGTTATCGAGAATTCCCAAACACTCAACAATAACAAAAACAGTGGACGTAGGCCATTCTTTTAAGGCTGAACCACTTTAAAAATTCTTTTGTCTTATTTATTTTATCTGTGATTAAATAATTAGAGATAATCTAATTTTTTACATCAACACTAATTAACAAAGCATGAAACTAATTTACAAAGCAAGGAAAATAAAGAACAAAACTATATTAAAGGAGATGATAATGAATAGTTCAATCTTACAAAACCAAATGGATGTCACCCCAAGAAGAAAAGAAGGTGAGCTCTCAAAAACAAACCCTAACCTAAAATGTCCTCTAAAACTCAGTATATCTGATATTACAACAAAATTCCCATATATAGTAAGTTGGGAGAAAAGAAAAGAAAAGAAAAATATCTCAAAAAAGTAGGGGATCGATCGATCGACCCCTTTGGTCGATCGATCGATGGTTGAAATCTTGGCCAAAATCTAAAGGATCGATCGATCGATCAAGCAGGGCAACCTCTCCTTTCCTACTATTTTGGGGTATTTAGTATTCCCTTCCACTAGAAACACCGTAACTTCTTCGTTAGGGATCGAAATCGTGCACCGTTCGTAGCCACACAAAGCTTGCAAGGAGGGATACAACTTATGTGCAGGTGTTAGGCCAGGTGACCAAACTGTGATTTGATCAAATTGCCCTTGAACGTGCGATTGCGTGCGAAACTTGAGCGGAATGCGTCCAAAATCCATTCTTAGTACCTAAATACCTACAAAAGCTCAATTATACCTCATATAGCATGTTAACAATATAAACTGAGGTTGTCTAGTTAACGGGCTTAAATATAAAGATTAACGCACCCGAGGGGGCTAAAATGCGTAGGTTCGAGAGATGAAATACGTAATATTTGCGTATTATCACACCCCTTAACTTACACATTGCTAGTCCCTAGCAATGAAATAGGATGAAACAAACCAAAAGCAGGAAAATTACAAAAATATGGTATAAAAATAATAAGGCCACTTTTGCGGGCGATTCGATTGCATTTAGCATATGCAATAAGCCGTTAAACCCCTAGGTTACCCTAGTGGACGAGTGTCATCTCGTGAGGGTTTTCAGGGATGAAACCCACAAACATCATAAAGTTTCCTCAAAATATTCCCAATCACATGCAATAAACTCAACAATACGAACAAGATTTCAACATATTATTAGCATAGCAAATGAATTCACGTGAAAAGTCCATAGTTATTAACATTATCGAATGCACCTCAATGAATTGAAACTTTAAAATGTGGGAGGGGAGTGAGCACACGCAAAATATGATTTGGCCAAAACTTAAATAAATTGGATACTAAATATCAAAGCATGCATAAAAGTCAATCCTCACGGGCATTACACTCATAAAATGAATTCACTTGAGACAGGGAGGTAACACAAGGGACATGCGGAAATAAAGAGTAGATGTAAAGGGAAACTAGGCCGCGCACATGTCACAAATGAAGAACGCTATATAGGAAATAAAAACTGTAATCTCAGTGAAAGATACCGCACATATAAAAGAGGCGAAATGAATTTTCACAGATTATCAAAACTATTTAAACCTTTGAATTACATCTACTTAAGATCACATAGGACTTTAATAGGGTTGTAATGTAGGCTAGGCTAGGGTGAGAAATGAAAGGGATGTATATACGGATTCAAAGTGTTTGGGGATGAAACTCGGGATAATGGGAAAAAGTGGGCAATTTCAAAATTGGACAAATGATTTCCAAACGAGCATTAGATATAATAATCGAGAGAGTAACAAGGATTATTGAATCACTATAAAAAATATATACAAATTTCTCTTTCTTTTTCTTTTCTTCTTTTTCTCACTTTTTCTTTTGTTTTCGACTTTCTCTTTTTCTTCTCTTTTTCACTACATTTTCTTCTTTTCTCACTCTTTTCATGCTCAAATTGCAACCACAAAACACAACAATATCATTCAATCCCAAGTAACAATCCAAACAAGGGTATGTAAGGTAATATGTATGGTATAAAACTCCAATTTGGAGTCGGTTATGGGATTTTGGGTAATGAAATGAAAGGCTAGTGTTTAGGCTCAAATGGGTTGACTAGGTGAGGTCAAGGTCATATGTATAGGGAACATATAAAAGGTGAGGTCAAGGTCATATGGGTGATATACAAAGATGGCCTATGATCATTTTAAAAAGTTTATGCAATTCTCGAGTCAAAACAATATATGAAAATCATGCTCAAGTAATATATTTCATATATGAACTCAATTAATGAACGGTCAATGAAAGAATAAAGAGATTACCAATGACTGTAACGTTTTCAAAGAGGAAAGAATAGTGTATACACTCACAAATGAAGATAAGTCTCTTATCTCACTCGGTGTAAGTATATACAATGCGACAAAAGATTACTGAGTTATAAAATCTTAAACCAAATCAATATAACTAGAAAAACGCATGTGCTCATGGGATAAAGTTTAATTCATGAAGTTATTCATAATATTAATGATTTGAGGACTAAAGTCTAATAACTTCTAAAATCGAGAACATGCATCGTTGAATTGTCAAATGGATCGGGCAATTATTAAAATTTATCATCGGAAACAAGGGCAAAATGCCTAACAAAGGAGAATAAAGAAAGAAAATATTTTTGAAATTTTCAAATTTTTAAGAAGAACATGCTTTGTAACTAAATTGTAGTCAAATTCAAGGACTAAACAGTGAAATGGATAGAATATCCCACACCACCTAACTTAGATGTTGCATTATCCCCAATGCGTCCATTAAAGAACACAACACAAAGATAGCAAAAGAATGATAGTACCCAAATTTGGAGCAATCTCCATAAGTACAAGTCCAAATGAATCTGCAAAACAAGTTAGTACAAAGCATAGGAAGAATATGTGACGATGTATTAAGTTAAAAGAATCTATGTCATAAGTCACAAAAATATAGAGGGGCTGAAGTGCAAATACTAGATAAATTGATGGTGAACATTTTTATTTTATAAAATGGAAGGTCACACACATCAAAATCCAGTAAACAACCTCTAACTACATTCTCATTGCTCATTTCATAATTCCATACAAAACAACTTAATACATTACAACTATTAAAAAGAAAGAAATAAAAATAAATACAACATAATATCCGGCCCAGAAATGCAGAAAATAACCCAAAACAGCAATAGCCTAGTGGCTGGAACCACTAGGGTCAGAAGGATCCTAAAAATGAGGAGGTAGCACTGTGTCTGAATCATGTCGCTACAAATAAATATCTCTCATCATCTCCTACATCATTCGGTACTCATGCCTCTGTTGCGCTCTCGCTCGTCTCTCTCCTGATCTAGGCGGGACTCCCATGTAGCCCACCTAAGCTGGGTCTCCTCCCAACACTGGTCCTGCACTGTCTGAAATGCCTCAAAGAGGGCATCCAAATCTCTATGTGGCACGTGATAACCCTCACCCTGCTCTATATGTCTCATCTCAGCCTCCTCCTCTGCCATGTCAGCCGCCTTTACCCTTTGCCTTTTATTCCTCGGTTCCCCCCACGCGTGAGTCAACATCTTCAAAATGTTGTCTTTTGTGAGAAGCCCTAGTGGCTCACGCTTGCGATCAGCATCGTACTCTGGGCAATCGTGTGAAGTTCAGATCCTAGTGATGAGGGCAGGAAAAGGAAGGGAAAATCTCCAAGCCACCTCCTTGGATTGGGCGAGCATCGTCTCCAAAAATATTTTAGGCAAGCTGATATCGCCCAAATTATTAAGCATAGTGTAGATGAATGACGCATGCTTGTGACGCACCTCAGATCGGTTGCTCGTCACCATGAAAGAGTGGAAGTTGATGTAGTGAAGTAGTCTCAATAAGTCCGCCATTGCAGTCGAACAGAAAGCACCCTTCTTCCATCCCTCGCCCGGTGCAAGGGCCTCAATCAACGTCGCATGACCAAAGAGATCCCCATCCAATAAACTGATAGGATCCGTAGGTTCTGGCACACCCATAAAAATAGCCAAGTCAGAACGGAGTAGCGGTATCCTCACACCACGGACCATGGCCTCAAATGTAGTAGGCCCCTGCCCTCTTACCTCTACTAATGTTGCATAAAAAAATTGGACAAGCTCTTCGTTAACGTGCCCATTAGTAGCGAGAAAGGGCTCCCATCCCTGTCGGCACAAAAGTAGTCGCGCCTCCTGCGGTATATGATCAAGGGTCCAGGCAAAATGATAACCCAAAGGCCTCTCGGAAGTCTGAAAATAGGCATGATACCAATCCCGTTCTTGCTCGCAACGGAGTCCCTCGAAGCCCCAGTTGGGCATGCACCTAGTGAACTTATATTTCTTGACAGTGGACATTTCAACCTACAAAATAATAATTAAGCAATACAAAACAATTGTAAGCACAATTAATGGTTAGTTAGTGTACGAGTTGAAATGGTGGGTGCACGTGCGCAAAATCGAGCGAAAAAGAATCAACATTGCGATAAAAAATTTCGACATGCGACAACGAGTGAAAATCACCCAAGTGTGCGCCAAAAATGGATTGAAAACTATTTGGGGCATTTTAGCGAACACTTGGCGTGCGCAATGTGCGACGAGGGTGAAAAATACCATTTGAACCAAAAAATTAGCCCCATTCATGAACACAATCACAATGCAACATCAAAAATGTGTTCATGAATGGATATATAGCAATATTAAGCCAGAAAAACTGTTGGAACAACATAAACAAGGACACAACCAACACTCATTCAAACATGTCAAGAAAATGGAAAAAATAGGGGAATAATGACAAAATTCAACCAAAATCTACAAATACATAAGTAAAGCGGAAGGATTATACCTTAAAACTGTAAAAAATGGTTGAAAAATGAAGGAAATGGGTTGGGGGATTTTTTAGGGCTCGAAATTGTGAAGAGAGAGAGAAAAAGAATAGAGGAGAAAGGGAAAAAAAGTCTTGTTTCGACATTTAACTGGTCGATTGATCGATCGACCCTTGGGCATCGATCGATCGATCAAGCAGGTAATGCCTACCGCCTCCTGTTTTTTGAATGGGGGGGGGGGGGGGGAATTGCAATTAAGGGAATATAAGGGGGTTATAAGTATATATATATATATATCAACATAAAAATACAAATAAAAAATTAAAAAAAAAGTAAAAATAAAATAACAAAGAATTAGACTAAGTATGCACACACTTACACATATGTTAACCGAAAAATGAAAAATATATACGACGGGCGACACACACGCATGTTCACAAAGAAATGAAAAATAAAATAAAAACAAATGCAAATGCGTGAGAATGAGTGTGTGTAAAAGAAAGAAAAAAAATCTTTTTGTGAGTGTTTTCATTTTTTTCTTAACAAAAGTATGTCGGGACGCACAATTTCTGCAATTTGAAGTACGTTGAACCTACATAAAGAGTTAGAACCAAGAATAAAAAAAATTATAAAAAGGGATTAACTAATTACACTAGACTAACTTAAGAGAAAATAAAAAATGAAGAAGTTAGAATATACAACCTACACATAGGAATGCTAATTAGTTATATACTAAAAGTAGGAATTTTTTAGGGTCCACCCAAGCAACATTTTGACTTTGGAAGACCAATGGTGGACCTTCCCTCTCATGCATGCCTCCCGAAAAATAGGAATTTCGTTCAAACGATGGAAGGCATGTGGGTGGTGGAAAAGATGAACCATCCCCAATTAAAAATTTGGGAGGGAGGATGGGGGATTTGGATAGGAGGGGCAACAAATACACATGTGGGCCAAGAAAAATTGAATCATCTCCCAAGTATTTTAAAGTTGGAATGGGAGGCGGCGCACATGAGGGCAAAGATGCCGTCGTGGAAGGCGGCTTGAGCGAGTACTCCTCGTTAGTGAAAAGGTTTGGAACTAAAAAGTTTTGAACCGATTCATCGGGTACTAAAATTGGTGTGACAGTATAGAATAACGACGGGGATGAAAGAAATTCAATCTCAGGTGATGAGTGATCATCGCCGGAAGATTAAATTTTAGAAGAAATAGGATCGTTTACAATGAAACTTTCTTCTTTGAGAATCAAAGAAGAAACGAGTTCATTGCAAATGGATATTATGCCTCTTGCATCCTCATTTTTGTTCTCTACCATACCATGGGTCAAGTCAAGGATGATTTGTTCCAAAGTAGGACCGAAGTCCTCATTTGGTTCAAAACAATCCTCGACTTTGAATGTCTCGGAAGAAAAGTCTTCGTAGGATTCAAATAGTAAATCCAACTCATGTTCCCAACAATGATTTTCTTCCCGATAACGGTTTTCAATCCTCTCATTTTCAAGCATACGCAATCCCTCACCAAAAGTCATAGGGCGAGGAGATGATTCTTGGAATTGAGAGTTTTGGAAATTGTTCTCGGTACTACACTCAAAATCATTAACATAAGAATTTTGAAAATGATTACGATTTATTTTGAAATTCTTATCATAAGGATCTTACGACCCATAATCAAAATGATCACGCCCAAAATTGATGTAATCCAAACTTTGACTTTCGTAATACTCACCCAATGTCATTTTAGATGTTGCAATTTTTTGGGCTTGTAAGTATTGACCAAAAGTTATAGGTTTACCTGAATTTTGAGAATTATCATTAGGATTACCAGAAAAATGAGAATAAGACATGCTTACCCCAAAATAAAGCTCGAGAGGGCTAATTCCACAAAGCAATATGCGACAGGAAAAATTCAAACATTTCTAGGCGCTCAAATGTAGAAGTCCTGCAAAAAAGGTTAAAATAAAGAATACAAATACAAAAGAAAGAATACTATGAACTAATAAGACAATTACAATCTAAATCAAAACAACCCCGGCAACGGCGCCATTTGATAGGCAGGGTTTTGCCGCGGTGCGAGAGTCACCTACGTGCCGATCGTCTTATATTCGGCTCACCAACTCTATACAAAAACCTAAATTACGACTACACTCAACGGGTGAGTATAGCGGTAAGTCGGGTATCAAATCCACATAGAATGTTTGACAGATTTTAATCGGATTATTAATTCAGGAATAAAAGTGAAAAAGGGTGATGTGTTCCAGGAAATAAAAGAAAAGATAGAAGTGAAGTCTAAATAAAGTAAAAGTGAGGATCGGGATAGCATCCAACCATACGGCTCGAAACACTTATTAATCAGAATTTCGGCTCGAGAGCAATTTAACCGACACTATCAATTAATCATAAACTTCACACAATAATGAATTTAAGCCAAAGTTGCGAGAATAAACATTTAACTGAAAATGGTCACACGCGGATTAAATTCGAATTATCGCTATAAACACTAATGTTGCGTGACAAAGAAAGTTAAACGCGTAATAATCCGACTTTAGTTCGCGTGGGTTCAATTAAACGCAATTTTGCACAAAACCTAATTTTCGGAGCTCGGGGACCAAAAAAATGGCGGAACGAAATTCCGACCCTATTTATCTAAGGGCAATATATGAATTAAACTAAATTACAACTAATTAAACTATGAATGCAAGAAATAAAGAAATTAAACTAATTAACAAAGCATGAAACTAATTTACAAAGCAAGGAAAATAAAGAACAAAACTATATTAAAGGAGATGATAATGAATAGTTCAATCTTACAAAACCAAATGGATGTCACCCCAAGAAGAAAAGAAGGTAAGCTCTCAAAACCAAACCCTAACCTCAAATGTCTTCTAAAACTCAGTATATATGATATTACAACAAAATTCCCATATATAGTAAGTTGGGAGAAAAGAAAAGAAAAGAAAAATATCTTAAAAAAGCAGGGGATCGATCGATCGACCCCTTTGGTCAATCGATCGATGGTTGAGAAATTATGGCCAAAATTTGAAGGATCGATCGATCATTTTGATCGTTCGATCGATCGATCAAGCAGGGCAGCCTCTCCTTTCCTCCTATTTTAGTGTATTTGGTATTCCCTTTCGCTAGAAATGCCGTAACTTCTTTGTTAGGGATCGAAACCGCGCACCGTTAGCGACCACGTGAAGCTTGCGAGGAGGACTACAAATTTCGTGAGGTGTTGGGCCAGGTGCCCAAACTGTGAATTGACCGGATTACCCTTAAACGTACAATTGCGTACGGGACTTGATCAGAATGCGTCCGAACTCCATTCTTAGTACCTAAATACCTACAAAAGCCCAATTATACCTCATATAGCACATTAACAATATAAATCGAGGTTGTCTGGTTAACGGGCTTAAATATAGTGATTAAGGCACCCGAGGGGGCTAAAATGCGTAGGTTCGAGAGATGAAATACGCAATATTTGTGTATTATCAGTGGCCTTTTAGCCTTTTTGGTGTAGTGCAACCTATATAATGTTGCTAATCTAGTTTTAATTTATTTAACGTTTCACTTATTAGCATGCGATTCCTATTTCAAATCAAACTACGTGGGGCATGTGGGGAGCACCCCGGTGTCTAAGCAAACAGAGCTACTAACGTAAAATAAAATAGAGTACTTGCAAGTATAACGCTCTCAAATACGAGACCGCACCCAACATGCCATAAGAAAATGAGGGAGTGAGCCAAATGCTCAGTGGGAAATATGCAGAATGCAGTATAGAATCAAACTATAGAAATAAGATGAAGAACCCTATATCTTTGACTCACTTAAGTCTATATTATATAGGCGCTTGTCTAGTTTGCAAATAGTGACAAAACTTGAGTCATACCCTAGTCTACCAAAGAACCTGAGACTCTACATGATTTTTCCCCTAATAGTATCAAAGGTATAATACCAACACTGCACCCAGGATTGAATTTCTATGTTGCATTCATATCATATAAGGTGTGTGAGTATTAATTCCCATTAAAAAAAATTCTAACAATTTTTGGGATTTTTAAATAATTTTTAGGAATTTATACACATTTTTAAAATAATTAAAATTTGGTTTCAAAATGTTGTGGGCTTATTTGTAATATCAATTAGTTCCTAAAAACTTAGGTTGGGTAGAATCCGACAGCGGCAGAGAATTATGTGGTACAAAATGGAATTATTTAAACTTCCAAAACACGCATTTGTTAGCCCATCTGAGCCACACATGTGTTGCATCCACAACGGTCCAGATTGTGTTTTCTTACTCTCACATTCCTGAGAACCATTACCAACCCTTGGATCTATTTTATCTACGGTCCACATGTTTTTTTTAACAATCCAAGTCTCAACCTTGTGGCCAATCATATTTCATTTCATTGCAGTACGTTGTAAGCCATTAGATTTACGTCGATCAACCAGAGATAATCTCAGCTGTTGTTTTGCTTCGATATTCCAGACCCCTCCATCCAGCAGTATAAATAGATGACCTTGGTTATACGTTTATAATCTTTGGATCAGTTATGTTTTGAGAGAAAATAAGAGAGAGAAGAGATAGAAATTCAAACCCTAAACCAAACTCTTGCAATTTTTCCTTAGAAAAAACCTCTGTGAGTTTGAGTGTGTTCGATCGTGTGAAGATCCATCCACTCCGATACCAAACACATTTACATACTTAGTTTGATTTCTTTCTTCAAGAAATCTTTATTTGTTGATTGTTTTACACTTAAATGTTTATTTTAAAACCAGAACCAACAAATCTTTTTTTGTTTTCAGTTTTTGAGAAAAATCAGACTTAGATCTAGTTAAGATCTTTATTGGGGTTTTACATTGTCATATATTTCACATTTTGTGAAATAACTGTGTGAATAAAATAAAGAAAGTGTTTAAGACCTTGGCTCCTTTTGGTAGCAAGGTTCCCTCGAGATCTGTGGATATAAATAAAGATTAGAAGTCTGAGATTTTCAAACAAACTGAGATTCAGAAATCATATTTGCATTTTAGAATGAAATCTGTAATTTGATAGGTATATTGTCTGTATAAGAGTGTACGTGTGTGTGTGTGTGTATTGCATGCATGTGTTTAGGCACTTCACCACTTACATTATTCACACTACAACACTAAAGAAGTGTTGGTAGAGAGATCATTGACTTTAAAGTCATCTGAAAGCTAAAAAGGAGAAGAGGAACAAAGCTGGGAGAACAACTTCAACATCAGAGCCTTCAGAGAAGTCAGAATAACCTAACGGAGCAGGTATATTTTCTTGACTTAGAATAGGTCTGATTGTGTGTTTAGTGTGTTAAATATCTTATAACCTATATTCTTTTTAGTGGATTTTTGTTTTGAGGTGTAGAGACCTTCGTGGATGTTTCCCCATTTGGGTGGGGTTTTACCACGTTAAAATCTTGTGTTCTTGCATGTTTCATCTACCTCTCGTCACCTTCTACTTGTGTGCTGATTTAGAAATTATTTAGTTTTTTTTTTCAAAACTTGGATACTTAATAACTGAAATATCTCGTTCGTAAGTTTTTTACACATCTTGTGTTAGTACTTGTTTTGTAAAAAAAAATGAGTTTCTCAAACAAACTGTATGGAGCCATTTAATCTATCTTAAATCTTTTAAATAACTTAGGTGGCATTATTTTTCAATTGGTATCAGAGCATTGGATTTATAAAATCTTTTTGATCCTGAGTTTCTGAATTTTTTTTTTCAAAACAAAACAATGGACGCGAAATTTGAGAGATTAGGTAACCTATCCATACCCCCACTCTTTGATGGAACAAACTTCCCTTACTGGAAAGTGAGGATGGTTGTATTCATCCAAGGGACATTGGGAGATGATGTCTAGGATGCCATTGAAAATGGTTACACTTTCCCTACTAAACCATCCGTAGAAGGACGTACTGTTAGGATTAGGAAACTTCTAAATGAATTCACCAAAGAAGAGAAACAGACCTCCCTTAATAATAATAATAAAGGCGAAAATGCCATATTCATGTCTATAAATGAACACGAATTCAAGAAGATATCTTTATGTACTACCTCTAAGGAAGCATGGGACACACTAGTGACTGCACATGAAGGAGACACACGTGTTAAAGCTGCTAAAACCCAAATGTTAATCCAGCAGTACAAAACTTTGGTCATGACTGAGACTGAGTCATTTTATGACTTCTATATTAGGCTGACAAACATAGTGTCTATGATGCATGCTAATGGTATAATTTATGATAGGAAGGAAATTGTTTCCGAAATTCTAAGGTCACTTCCACAAAAATTTGACAATAAGCGCTATGCCATTAAGGAGATGGACGATCCAAATTTAACACTTGAATTCCTCAGTAGCAACCTAAGGACAATGGAAATGGAATTAGATTTTAAGAAGCAATTAACTCAGACCCAAAAGAAACAGTCCACTTCTAATATTTTCTTCACCTCTAAGTTGACCAAACCTGAGTTTAATTTACCTGAGATTGACTTAGACTCTGATGAGGACTATAACTTGGGCAATTTGGATAATCACATCACCTTAATGTCAAAACAGTTCAAGAAAATTGTAAAATTTTGAAATAAAATTACAAGTAGACAAGGAAAACCTAATTATCCAAAGTTCTCTAATAATAGGCCTCATGAGAAAAGACAATACACACAACATACTGATAACCAAAACAAGCCTGGAAAAGACCTAAAAAATGGTGAGAGTTTTAGGTGTAGGAAATTAGGAAGTATGGCAAATGACTGTAAAGTCAATTTGAATAACAACAAAAATAATAGGGCTAATTTGTGCAAGACCTCGGATGACTGAAGTGAATCAGAAATTGATGAGCGTGAGTGATCTAATTCTTGTAACCCCTATATGTCATTCTTTGCCAAAATCATTTATACTGATGAGCCTATGAATAGTACTAAACCTGATAGTAGTATCTCTAACCATGATATGTTGCATGATATTGTTCCTAATGGTTTATCTGCTTTGTTATTGAAGAATGCTACTAGTAATTCTAATGCCATGTGTGTGAGTCAAAGGGAACGTTCTATTGATGATGAAAATGTGTGTGTGAGTCCTAAAAATGAATCGCTAGGGAGCACAGCACATTGTACACTTAGTGACTCCGACAATGAGGACCTCCTATATATTCACATACTATACATAAAAACCCTCAAGAAGAGTACTAAACTTGAAAAAGTAGTCAAGGACCTTACCCAAAAAATATAAGCTTTAAGCCAAATGATCAAGCAAAATGCTGAAGAGTACACCTCACAATGTCTAGATCATGAGAATGAGACTAAGGCTTTTGCTCAAAAAATCAAGGAACTGTCTGACTCAAATGAAATTCTGGAAAAGAAATATAAAGGGGTGTTGTTAGAATTGGAACAAACTAAAAAAAAGACATCGACAGTATTCGAAAAATTTGCAAAATTTGAAAATAACTCAAACTGTTTTGAAGATTTTGTTGCTGAAAGTAAAACCGATTCTGATGATAGAATTGGAATAGAATTTTTCCCCAGTACTAACAAACAAACGAAAAATCTTGAAACTATCAAGTTTGTGTCCGGTGGCAAAAGACCTATCGAAACATGTCCAGATTTTCATGCCTTGAAAAATAACTTTGATTTGAAACAATAAAAGATAGACATTGGTGAGGCCAGTACCTCTAAGATTAATGTTGAACATAAGGCTAAATACGTCTGCCCTCCTATTAGGAAAAGTGATTCATCTTTTAAACATGTACCTTCTAGGAATAAGGCTAGAGTTTAATTTTTAAACAAACCTTTGTCTAATAATTTTCCTAAGGATATGCCTCCTACGAGCCATCTTTATTGCTCATACTGCGATGTCTTTGGACATTCCCTTGGTGTATGTTTTTCCAAACGTCTATACAAACCTGTTTTTAGTTCACCTCTCTATCATAATTTCAACTATTCTAGAAAAGGAAGAAATAAGTATATTTTTCCTAGGCAACCAGATAAGAACTCTAACAATCAAAATAGGAAGAAAAGATCTAATACTAAAAGATCATCAACAAGAGGAAATCCTGGATTCATGCCTAAATCAAATGCTCAGAAATTTAAGAAAAATAAATTTGCACAAAAATCTTTTAAAGAAAAGGCTAATGCTCGCAAATTTTACCTTATTCAAGCTAATCAGTGCAAACTTTTAAAAACTAGAGCAATTTGGGTTATGAAGGATGAACTAAGACCCCAGATGAAATGTAATATTATGATCAGTGCTTTGAAAGCTGAGCACACAGCATCTGGATGGTATTTAGATTCAGGATGTTATAAACACATGACTAGGGATGAAACCAAACTTCTAAATAAAACTAACTTCTCCAGAGGTAAAATTTTATTTAGAGATAGGGTATCAGCCCAGATCATTGGTAAAGGTGCTCTCCATGAACAAGGTTTACCTATCTTAGAAAATGTTCTTATAGTAAAAGGTCTTAAAGAAAATTTATTAAGTATATCATAATTTTATGACTCCAACCATACTGTCACATTTTATAAGAGTAAAATTTTAAATGAAAATGGTGATTGCATTATTATAGTCCTTAGTACCCCAGATAACTGTTATACAGTTAATCCAAATAATGAGGTTTGTAACATTGCCAGAATGGATGACAATGAGATTTGGCATAATAGGTTGGGTTATATAAATTTTGACAGACTTAGTAAATTGTGTTCTCAAGAAATAGTTAGAGGTCTTCCTAAGATAAAGTCTATAACAAACATTGTTTGTGGACCTTGCCAAGAGGGAAAAATGGTTAAGTCTTCCGATAGGAAAGTCAAAGACGTTTTGAATACTAAACTTCTAGAACTTATCCATATGGATTTAATGGGTCCTGTTATAACGGTTAGTCTATGTGGCAATAGCTACATCTTAGTGATGGCCGATGATTTTACCCACCTTACTTGGATATCTTTTCTTAAACAAAAGTCCGACAACTTTTAATAATTTTTAAAAATTCTTCTACTTATTGAGAACGAAAAGGATAGTCAAGTAAATCGTATCCGTAGTGATCGTGGGGGAGAGTTTAAAGACTTAGGAGTAACTTAATATTATACCTATAATGGATATCAACACGAATTTAGTGCTCCAAAACCTCCTCAGTAAAACGGTATAGCTGAAAGAAATAATAGGACTATTCAAGAAATGGCATGAGTTATGATTCATGCCAAAATCCTTCCTAAGTATTTTTGGGTAGAAGTCGTTAGGACTGCCTGCCACATCATAAACCGTGTCTATCTTAGAAAAGATACCAAACAGACACCTTACGAATTATGGTACGCCAGGAAACCTAACCAAAAATATTTTAGAACCTTTGGCAGTGCTTGCTATGTATGTAGGGACAGAGAACATTTGTCCAAATTCAAAACCAGAGGTGACAAATCCATCTTCTTAGGTTACTCTCCAACTAGTAAAGCCTATCGTGTCTATAATCTTCGAACTAAAACCCTCATGAAATCCATTAATGTGATTGTTAGTGACACTAATGTTGAGAGTAAACCCATATGGACAACTATCGTGGAAGAGTCTGAAAATATTTTTAATTATGATTCTCCAGAGATAGATGATTCTTTACGAACTGAGATGCCCAAAGTACCTAACTGGGTTTCTAAAGATCACCCCTTAGACAACGCGGTTGGTAATCTTACTGAGCATGTTCGTATAAGATCCCAGCTACGTAATTTTGCTCATTATGCATGCTTTGTGTCTCTTGTGGAACCAAAGAATGTAAATGAAGCCTTAAGTGACTCCTTGTGGATTAACACTATGTAGGAGGAACTTCTTCAATTTGTCGCTCATGACGTATGGTATCTCGTACCCAGGACAGAAAATAAAAAGGTTATTGGCACACGCTGGTTTTTAAAAATAAAATAGATGAGACTAGGCTGGTCATTAGAAACAAGGCTAGATTAGTTGCCCAAGGCTACTCTCAGATTGAAGGAATAGACTTCGAGGAAAAATTTTCCCCAGTAACTCGCCTTGAATCTGTTCGTCTACTCTTAGCAATAGCTTGTCATTTCCAATTCACTCTCTACCAAATGGATGTGAAATATGCGTTCCTTAATGGTATTCTAACTGAGGAAGTCTATGTAGAATAGCCAAAAGGTTTTATTGACCCTCACCATCCAAATCACGTTTTTTGATTGAAAAATGCCTTATATGGTCTAAAATAAGCACCTCGTCCTTGGTATGATCGATTGTCTACGTTTTTATTAAATAACAGATTTAGGAGAGGTGGTAATGATCTAACTCTATTTGTTAAACATTTTGACAAAACTGTTGTTATAGCCCAAATCTACATAGATGATATCAGTTTTGGATCGACATCCTTAACCAAAGTTGAAAATTTCTCCAATGTTATGACTGGAGAATTTTAAATGTCTCTTAAGGGGGAGTTGCAATTCTTTTTAGGACTTTAACAGAATTCAAAAGGCTTATTCATTTCGCAATCCAAATATGCCTTGGAGATTGTTAAGAAATTCGGCCTAGAAAATGCAAAAGATGTTAGGACACCTATGAGTACCTCCGTAAAAATGTCTAAGGATGAACATGGAAAATCTATTGACCCCACTATTTGTCGTAGTATGATAGGAAGCTTACTATATCTCACTGCTTCACGCCCTGACATTATGTATGTTGTTTGTGTCTGTGCTAGATATCAGAATGCACCTAAAGAGATTCATTTATCATGTGTTAAGAGAATTATTAAATATGTTAAAGGAACTCTCAATTTAGGACTTTGGTACGCCAATGACACATCCACCACTATAATTGGTTACACCGATGCTAACTGGGCAGGGTGTTCTGATGACAATAAAAGTACGTCAGAAGCCTATTATTATATAGGAAATAATTTAGTGGGGTGGTCTAATAAAAAAATGAATTGTACATCGTTATCCACTGCTGAATCAGAGTACATTGCAGCTAGAAGTTGTTGTTCGCAATTACATTGGATAAAATAGATGTTAAAGGATTATGTCATAATTGAAGATACGTTGCACATATATTGTGATAATCAAAGTGCAATTAATATTTCCAAAAATCTCGTGCAGCACTCTCGCAGAAAACACATTAAGATTCGATATCACTTTATCTGTGAATTAGTATAATCTAAGGAATTGGAAATTATGTATTTGCCTACTGATCTTCAATTAGCATATTTGTTCAAAAATCCTTTAGATAATATCAAATTTGAGACTTTACGGAAATCTATTGGCATGATATTTCTTGAATAAATGTTTATCATCTCATAATATATCATTCGATCATATTCACGCTCATAATTAATCTTTGAGGATATAGGTCACGGATGTTTCAAAAATGATAAAAAAAACACCTCCTATATCTGTTTTATGTAGGAGGTCCTTGATGTGACTCGATTGATGTCTATTCGTTCATGACTATTTATTTTTTTATATTTTATTTGTTCATGTATATTTATTCCTACCCTTTGCGCATTTGAGACAAAATGGGGGAGAAAATTTTAGTCCACTTGGACATTATCTTGATTGCTTCAACTAAAATACTTGATCTTAGTTTTCTTATTTTTGGGAATATTCTTAGGGTATTGGTTTGTATTTAGTTTGTAGTGTAATTTTCTTTTCTAGGATATAGGGCAGATAGAATTTTGTATAGGAATAGGAATTTCTTATTTTCTAGTATCCTTACGTGTCCTCGATGACTCAAAGGAGATTTTATCTCATATTTCCAAAGGGGGAGATTGAATCACCCTATATCTTTGACTCACTTGAGTCTATATTATTTAGGCGCTTGTCTAGTTTGGAAATAGTGACAAAATTTGAGTCATACCTTAGTCTACCAAAGAACCTCATACTCTACATGATTTTTCCTCCAATAGTCTCAAAGGTATAATACCAACACTGCACCTAGGATTGAATTTCTATATTGCATTCATATCATATTGGGTGTGTGAGTATTAATTCCTATTAAAATATTTTTTCTAATAATTTTTGGGATTTTTAAATAATTTTTAGGAATTTATAAACATTTTTAAAACAATTAAAATTTGGTTTTAAAATGTTGTGGGCTTATTTGTAATATCAATTAGTTCCTAAAAACTTAGGCCGGTAGAATCTGAAATGGACAAAGAATTGTGTGGTACAAAATGGAATTATTTAATCCTCCAAAAAACACGTTTGTTTGCCCATCTGAGCCATACATGTGTTGCATCCACAATTGTCCAGATTGTGTTTTCTTACTTTCACATTCCTGAGAACCATTACCAGCCCTTAGCCCTATTTTATCTACGGTCTGTATGTTGTTTTTAACAATCCACGTCTCAACCTTGTCGCCAATCAGATGTCATTTAAATGCGGTGCGTTGTAAGCCATTAGATTTACATCGATCATCTAGAGTAAATATCAGTCATTGTTTTTCTTCGATATTCTAGACCCTTCCATCCAGTAGTATAAATATATGACTTTGGTTATACGTTTACAATCTTTGGATCAGTTGCATTTTGAGAGAAAATAAGAGAAAGAGAAGAGAGAGAAAAGAAAAAGAAAAAGAGAAATTCAAACCCTAAACCAAACTCTTGCAATTTTTTCTCAGAAAAAACCTTTGTGAGCTTGACTGTGTTCGATCGTGTGAAGATCCATCCTCTCTGGTCTTTAATCTCTTGTCCATCTAAGTCAGAAGTTTGGATTTCATTTTCTCTTCATAAAAAGTGGAGATTTGAACTGTGTGTGATACAAAACACGTTTACATACTTAATTTGATTTCTTTCTTCAAGAAATCTTTATTTGTTTGTTGTTTTACTCTTAAATGTTTATTTTAAAATCGGAACCAACAAATCTTTTTCTGTTTTCAGTTTTTGAGAAAAAATAGACTTAGATCTAGTTAAGATCTTGATTGGGGTTTTACACTTTCATATATTTCACATTTTTTGAAATAATTGTGTAAATAAAATTAAGAAAGTGTTTAGGACCTTGGCTCCTTTTGATAGCAAGGTTCCCTCTAGATCTGTGGATATAAATGAAGATCAGAAGTCTCAGATTTTCAAACAAACTAAGATTCAGAAATCATATATGCATTTTAGAACGAAATTTACAATTTGAAAGGTTTATTGTCTCAATAAGTGTGTGTATATTGCATGCATGTGTTTAGGCACTTCACCACTTACACTATTCACACTACAACACTAAAGAAGTATTGGAAGATAGATCATTGACTTTAGAGTCGACTGAAAGCTAAAAAGGAGAAGAGGAACAAAGCTGGGAGAATAACTTCAACACCAGAGCCTTCAGAGAAGTCAGAATAACCTAACGGAGCTGGTATATTTTCTTGACTTGGAATAGGTCTGATTGTGTGTTTAGTTTGTTATATAGCTTGTAACCTATATCCTTTTTGATGGATTTTTATTTTGAGGTGTAGAGACCTCCGGGGATGTTTCCCCAAGTGAACGAGTCCGGATTTATTGGTTGAGAGACACCAAGGTAATTAAGTAATTAATGCGTAGTAGTTAAAGTTCGAGTTGGGGAATTGACTCGGATCTTTTGGGTCTAGTGCTACGAGTGCTTAAGCACGGATTCGGTCGGGTTAATTTATTATGGGTTTATATAAGAAATTATGAAATATTCAAAATAAAAATGGTGTTAACCGAAATAATGGTATTTTGAGGAATAAATTCTGAGAGATGGAATTTCAGACCGAAGGAGTGAGTCTGGGTATTTTAGTTGAGTGCCACAACTTGAGTGTTAAATAAATAAAGGTGGATTTTATTTGATGTACGAGCCTGTATATAGACTTGAGTATATTACGCTAGTGTTACGGTAATTATGCACGAAGTAACCGGGATTAACTATATATATATATATATATATTGGTGTGCTTTATAAATATTGACGTGAATAATATTTAAACGAAAACATACCCCTATATTGCTATCACGGGAGCTTGCGCGACGTGGGTGAATCCCCTGGCTTGAGGAGCAGGGCAAGTATAATCCCCTGGTCATAGTCATCTAGGATTTTATTATGTGATCTATTCTCAGGAGTGAACTGCTTTGGGGTATGATTCGGTCTCACTTTCGGTGAAGGAACTATGGTTGCCTCTGTTACGCTTATTTTTGTTCCACTGATTCAGGGAGCTAACCAAGTCGGGGTATCCGGGTGGATGAGTATACATAGGTTGATAGCACTTTAGAGAACATACCGCGAGTGTCTACTTGGGAGGATGGTTATATATCTGCGACATGTGTGTGAATATTATAATGTGATAATACGTATATATGGTGTAGATAATTATATACGGGTAAAATACATGAAGTGAACTGTATTGTTATATATAACTAGTGAGAGTGTTATATGGTTTTAAATGGAAAAATGATTAGTTAAGTTAATGTGATAAATAACTTATGAATCATATATTAAACATACTCGGGCTAGAGTAGTGTGACAGGAAGAAGTTATAATAAGGACTAGTTATGGGGTAGAGGACTAGGTGGGTTACAAACAAAAGCATTAGTTGTGCACAATAGTTGAGGGGTGAGTATGTCCTCAAGGGAGTGCGACATTAACTTAAATATGAAGAGCATTCATGCATTTTAAATTGTTGCATTTTAATCACTTGCTAAATATTTTCAAAATGTTTTGGGTTCTAACCCTTGCTATAAAAATATTTTCAAAAACATTTAGGTGTCCGGCTACAGGGACGCCAGAATTGATTATATTCCAGGGTTATGCAACTGCGATATATGTGGATGATGCAAGAGTTGGAGTAGGCGCTCTTTCATTAATTCCTAGTTTAGGAATTCTATCTCAGTCTTATTTCGAGCTTGTTGCTCAGGGTATTTATTTATATTATTTCAGTTCAGATTGTATAAGATTTAATTACTATCTATTATATTTTGGTTTTGGATTTGTAGCTGATGGTTTCTTCGGCAAGGATTTTATTTATCCATTTTTGTATTGATTGACTCAGTGATTATGTGCATGCTTTAAATTATATTCATCTGTATGGTGTTGTTGTTGTTTGATAAAAAGATAAATTTGTCATCGTTTCTATTTTAATAATAGGTGGTTAGTAAGTTTTAAAAAGTTTTTGACAGTGATGCTAAGAATAAACCAAATGATATTCCTGTTTAATTTGATATAGGACTGATCACCGGTATTTTATTAGGTGCCCAGATGGTATCAAAGCATCAGGTTCTGGTGTCCTTAGGATCTGTGCGACTTTTCACATTTCAACTTAGCGTTCTTTGATATAGAGCCTTATTATAGGATTGTATTTTTTATTCCTTTACGTATGCGACTTACATTGTCCTCCTATTATGTATAGTTGATGTGATTCATACACGGTTTCGGTTAAGCGTGGCAGGTCGAACATAATAGAACAACAAGCATGGGACGTTAGAAGGATTGCAGGAGGGAGGACTCAGCAGGAGCCATAGAGTATTCTGGGAACAGTGATGCGATAGGAGTCACCATGATTATTGTTTGAACAATTGAAGTTGGAGTAACCGCTGGGGCGCAGTAGTTGCCGTAAGAAGCATCGTGAAGGACGATGGTGAAAAGCTAAAACCCCAAGTGTAGACGACAAGGGGCGAAGGTCAAAGAAAAATTTTATTTCAGAAGAACAATCCGCTAGAATGGGAGGAAGGTGCGGAAGGGTGATTTACCAATGGATGGAGAACATCCAATCGGGATCACATGTGGGGGAGTGTAGTAATACCCAAGTCAAAATTTTTGGCAAAGATGTTTGCTCATAGGAGCCGTGTAGGGTGATGGGATTCAGTCACCATATCTATGGGAAAATTACCATGTATAACAAGGAATTTGGGGTGAGGATTGTTACGAATCCTCTCACTAGTTGTTTAAATACAGAGGCAAGGGAGATTTCAGTACTTCTTCCAGAAGAATCGGGCATAGGTCGAATGTGAAGGAAAGCTGATGAAATTTGCAAAACTTCGTACCCTATGAGAGGGATACAAAAAATCAAAAGGGGTTCGTAAGTTGATAATAGACCCATGGGTAGAATATACAAGCATGGATAGGACATCCATCTTGGATGACTGGTGTCGTTGTCATCAAGGTAGTATATTTACAAATTTATAGCGATGCTCATGTGAGAAAGCACCTAGGGAGTTAGAGAATCTAACCGAAGAGTAAAACTAGATTTTTTCAGTTCTAGTGAGGCACCAAGGAAAAGGATACCCAGTAGAGGACCTAAACTAATGATCGAGATCAATAAAATTTCTACCAAGTGATGGTGGGTTCAGTTAGGGTCGTCAAGGCCAGCAACAAGTCCTATGGGACCAGAGGGGCCAAAGGGAAAACGAGGGTAGTAATTAGGGTCAAGACTACCAGGTTCGCAAGAAGGACAACCCCTACATGGTCGATGGGGCTAGAAAAAAGGGATGGGCACAATGGGTCTTATGTGTCAAGAGTAGAAACACATGTGTGGATCTTGCCCATAGTGAGTCAGGGGACATGAGTGGGATGCCTAGTAGGGGAAACGGTTAGAGAAGTTTTGGTTCAGTCAGGATGAGAGTGGCAGGTTCAGGAACCATTTAAGCCACTAGTGTTATGGGCGATTGATGAATACGAGTTTTATCCCGTAGTGATTGGGTTCTATTCTGTGTGGCACGAGAGAGTCACAGTAGTTTGTTAGTACCAAAATTCTCGTGTGAAAAGGGTTTGGCAGAGGTATCATTAATAGTACTATAGTTGTAAATATTTACCATTAAGTAACGGAGCTCTCTTTAGTTACACTCGTAGGGGAGCGGGTGTAGACACTGCGAGGGTATGGTTTTCAAGGTAATCCTTTGATGAGAGGTGATTATGGGCTTATAATTTTATCCTGAGTACGGACGGGTTAGCGATGGTCAGCGGTTATTGTAAGTCTATTATGTTCGTTATTTCAGGGCAGGGTGTATATTCTTTTTTGCGATGTCTCACCTGAAAAAGGGTCAAGCTCGCGACGGTATTTTGTGAAGTAGACTTCAGAGAGTATAATGGTCTAGTTATATTGGATATCGGTGCGTAGGGACTCTTACTGATGAGATTCAGGGTATTTCGAGTTACCATGGAGCGGAGAGATTTAGCTCGTTATTAATATAGCGTTGAGGACTTAGTGATAGTGCGAGCGCAGTAGTATATGACTCCTTTAGAGATACGAGAGTCAATTATTAGACTTGTGAGTATAGGGACGGGGTTTGAGTGTCCCAAGTATATGCTTTGGGTTCTATGAAAAGCAAGGACCGAGAATGTTGTGGAATAGTGCTTTGGGAAAAGATATTTTGGGCTTTGCTATGAGATGTTAAATGCATAAGCCTTATTAAATGCCGGGAGTGCAGAAACATCGTTGGATGCTAGGACATCGGATTAAATTTTAATTACTGATCGTGTGGATAAAACGCATTGTGCTAAGAGCTATTACAAAATAAAGCCAGTGGGGACGAGAAGTACTACAAAAGAAGCATTAGGAAGAACTTTTTCACCACAAGTTGATGGGTGAGGCAATATCGGGAAGAATTAAATAGTAATTGGTGGGGTGATAAAAAATAGCCGGATAATATAGCCATGCTGGGAATACGGGGGCCGAACATGACATAAGTATATTAATAATGTGACGTTCTGAGGTTTGTACAAATATGCACGGGTTATAGGGTGTATGGGCGCCCTCAGTAGAGTAGATTCTCACTTAGTTAGATGCCTAGTAGTTTTGGGAGCAAACGCAAGGGCAATAATTTTAGGTATATTTCGAGAAAACGAGGAATAAGATGTCCCTTGTATTATGAAACGTTGAGCGTGGGGATAGGTGGTGAATAATACATAGTGTAGTTCTCTCCAATTTACACCATTTAGGGATGGAAAAAGGGTTGATCTGAGGTTATCAACTAGGCTTTTATAAGTTGATGTCCCCAGTATCGGGATTCATGAGCATGAGTAGTGAAATTCATATTTGGGACATCCAAAATTGCGGAGAGGCCAAGGTTTCCATCGAATTTACGGAATGGATTGACCAAAGCGGAATATTTGTTATTTTGGAGTGGGATATACTATCGAGCAGTATGTCCCAATTTTCGCTTGAAGAAAATAGTGAAACGAAACTAGGTGTTGCCAAAACATTGTTGAGAATTGGGATAAGACCTTTCAGTCCCACCTTTGATAGGAAGTTTCAGGAGGTGATAGGGACGAAGTTGCATGTCGTGTTAGACGTGTCACCCTTAAGTCAATAGTAGACGAAGCGACTAGGTTGGTGGAGGAATTGAGAAATGCGTAACTCTATATTGTTGGGTAATTGGGAGTATTAAATACCACTAGTAGAGTTACGTGTGATACTTCATAACAGTTTACTATCTACATAAGACCTTTTGAGACATTATCAGGGAAATTTTGTCATCCACCCTTTGGTTGGGAAGATTGGGGGGAATAACAAGCTTTTAGGACCCAAAGTGATTTGTGGTCCATCGGTAGGAATTGAGGAAACCACATCTTTTACAAATAAGTCAAAAGTGTAAGGAGAGTTATGTCACCATGAGTTAAGGGTTTGAAGTCTGACATGACTAGTCAGGGATTGTCACAGGTATTTATCCCAAGGAGAGTCATAGGTTTGGCACTAAGAAATTGGCATCCATATAAGGTGGGGCCTTTTCATAGAGCTGATGGAGCATAGGATCATCTTTTGAGGAACCAAATGGTAGGAGACCATTGAGTTAGACATTGATGACCAGGTGTTGGTTAGGGTGTCTCCCATGAAAGGGGTCATGAGGTTCGGCATGATAAGCAAGATAGCACCAAGATTTATGGAACCTATCCCTATCATTGAGAGAGTGTAACCGATAGCTTATAGACTGGACTTCACCATAGCATCTACAACAAATACACGATGTGTTTTACGTGGCATCGCTAAGGAATTATCGGATGAGCGTGAGAGCTTGTGGCATGTTCCACTTGAGGAGTCTGATTGGCAGCCATATGTCTCATATGAGGAGAGACATGTAGCTATTCTAGATCGTAGTGAGCGCAAGCTGTGGTCTAAAGTGATACCACTTGTTAGAGTTCAGTAGGTATCACAGCGTTGACGAGTATACTTAGGAGCAGGAGGATGACTTGCGAGAGCAGTATCTAGAGTTATTCACCACAGGTATGACCTAATTTCGGGGACGAAATTTCCTTGTAAGGAGGGAAGTATGTAACACCCCGTATTTCTGTGCATTTATTATCTAATTAATTTGGCTAATTTTAAATTACTTATGTGTCATAATTTAATTGAATTAGTTGGTACAAGTATTTATTTAAATATTAATCTGGAGAGTAAATGGTTAATATCTATGGAATTTATATTACTATGTGAATAGTAATAATTTATTTATGTCATAACGAGTGATAGTGACATGGCATTTATTTATCTCAACCAGGAGTCGGGTAAAGACTATTTTGGGTTTGAGATAAGTACTTTGGTAAATTAATTCGGATGATAATTCTGAGTGCACGGTTGAGTCCGGATAGGTCGAGATAGTCAAAAAAGAGTACTCGGGGTGGTAAATGGGTCTCGGGGTATTTTTAGGCATAACCAAGCCCACACAGGAGTGTTTGGGCCATTTTAATAAGGCCCACAAGCCTAAAAATGGGATTGGCTTACTAAACCCTAAAAGTGAAAGGGTGTGGCAGCCACAACTCACATTAGAAAACCTAAGTGTGTGGAAGAGAAAAGAGGGAGAAATTGGAGAAACCTTGGGAGCCGAAATCAAGAACAAATGTGTTTGTTCCTCATCAAATCATCATCTACACCAACGGATTCAGACCCTACGAACCTTAAGGAAAGTGGTTAAACTTGCTTTTAAATTAATTGCAGATTTTAATTCATATCAAAGTGGGTGTGATAAGAACATATGATTTTTGGGTTGGTTTGATATCTAAATTTGGGTTCTAAATAATTTAGATTTATGAACTGTAAAGGATTTGGGAAATTTATTAATTAACCTTCAATCTGTGTGGGTGTCTTAATTAAGATTGGGGGTATTGAGATTTTAGGTTTTGTGTAACTTTTAAGGGTTTACATGGATAAATCTGGGCATAAGGTTTGAATATCTCGTTAATGGCGGACTGCTCTAGTTGACGAAGGAGGAGGAGGGAAACTAGGGTCGTTCAAATAACATGGGCCCCATTAGAGTGACAGCCACTACCATTCAAATGACAGGCTGGTCATTCAAATGATGTGATGAAACCAGCCGACGTTCCTCCCCCTACTGTTTTGGTTTGAGTGCTTATTTTAAGGGGATACAGTTATGGTCTAATATATGTGACTTTCTTTGTGTGGAAATTCCTTTTGGGACAATTAGTGAAATATTAAAGCAGGAAAATTAAGGTTGGAATTTGAGGAGTAGAAGTTTTGACACTATTCCATGAGTTGATAACTTAATCAGGGGTGAGGATGTTGCCAACAAGGCACGAAATGGAGGGTGAGATCAACATATACACAATAATGTTATATACCTCACCACACTTCATTTTCTACTCTAATTGCAATTACAATTTTACGCCATTAAAATTTATTTTCCCCCTCATTTAACACTTTGAGATTTTACTTTAATTCAAATACAAGGGTTATTATCGTAAGACAACATAAAAGGGTACTTTGATAGTGACCACCAAATCTCTTCCTCTCAACCTCACATGATCTCACTCAGTCTCTCTACCATCATAGTCTTTCTTCTCACAATCGGACTAACAAAATACGCTCATCAACACCACTGACCATCACCATGTTTCTTCATAAACGATAAAAGAGTAAGGATCGCCTCTTTCTCTCGCTTAAGGTTTTTTACTTTAAAATCTATGCTTCAAAGTCCTTTTTGTTAAGGATCCTAGGGTTTCAAAACTCACACATCGATGCTTGAAGAGGAAGCTGAAGAATATCTTGAGGTCGTTGCTAGGACGGTTGATTGCGACTAGGATGACGCTGATGAGATTAAATTTTACAAGTTTGTAGACATGTTTTTTAACTCTACTATGGTTTTATATTTTGTTTTGCAGATCGAATAACGTCAGCTACCCCTACTCCAAATTTCCTTTTTTTTAATTATTTTTTACCTTTCCTTTTTTTGGTCCATATCATTGATTTTTTATACTAATTCTTATTTTTTGAAGATGGATGTGGTTTGCATATGTTTGAAGATGGATGTGGTTTGAATATGGATGTGGTTTGCATGTGGTTTGCATGTGTTTCTTAATTTCCTTAGGTTAACATGTTTCGTTACTTAACCAGTATAGCCAGTTGCAATTTGGTCGCGTATTCTGAGGTTACGACTTGTGAATATTATGAGTGTCAGGATTAGGTGAAACGTTAGGTATTAGCATTGCACTTTGTTAAGATTTGTGTGGATTAAGGATGTGATCGCTCGTGTATGATTGTGGGGGGCAGACCTGGGTTGTAGCCCAGGTCATTTTTTTTTGTCTTGCCTTTTAAGAAAATAAATTAGCCCAGGGTAGAGAAAAAAGCACATTACCTTAGTATTAACCTAGCCCGGTTTCTAAACCACTAACTACTTGAAGTGTCCAAACTAAACTAAACTCCTAAACCCCCTTGGCATGATGTGACTTTCTTTTTTCTTTACCCCTGTTATATTCCATTCCTAAATCATTTTTTCGCCTATTGCATTGTTTTCTCACTTCCATGAATGAGTTCTCTTTATTTTAAAAAGGAGATTTAAATAGAGTTCTTGATACATTAGAAATTTTTAATTAAATTTGTTACTTGCTAGACTTCATATGCCAATCCCGACTAAATAAGAGGTAAAGACATAAAGATTTGTTATTGCCATTTTTCTTTCTCTTTTGTTGTTAGAATTTCAAATACTATTATTAATGATTTTTTTGACACTTTTGTCTCTACGAATTAGTTGTATTGATTTATACAGTTATATTAAAATATGAGAAGATGTATATAATGTGTTACTAATTTTATAAAGGACAGAAAAATTAATCTCAAGTTGATATATAATTTAATAGTTTATTATATAAAATTGTTAATTACAAATCAATATATAATGTATAATGAATAATTCTTAGTGTCGACGACTAGCCAACCATGTATTATATTCATTTGAGTAAACTAAATGGAAAACTAAATGGTAAATAATTCTTATTTTTTTAAGATGGATGTCTGATGCAAGGAGGGTAAGATCAATGGTTATCACAATGGTATCGAAACCAACTCCTGTATGTTCATTTTGGAAAGATTTTGGTTCTATATGTTTGTTATTTCTTTAGATCCTTTGTTTTAATTCCTTTTCATCGCTTTTAATTAGTTAGTTTTAATATCTAAAATGCAAAAGTTACAATTAGGCCCTTTGAAATCTAGAGTTGTTGACATATTGGAGATTCAAACATTTGAAATCTCCTGTTTGGGATTTCCAGTTTTTCACTTAATTTTTTTTGTTCAAATTGTATTTGGTTTTGGTTTATTTTTAGATCTGATGTTGTTTATATATATTTTGTAGGGTATTGAAGATAATGTTAAAGGTTTTTATTTCCTCAATGATGAACAAGAACATTATCCCACTAGCTTTGTTATATTTGTTTACCTCCCTGTTTTATTATCAAGTTTGTTTATTTTGTGGTCTTTTTAAGTTACTTTTTACTAACTCTATTTATCTCTCTGTTTTCTCTTTTAATCTCAAAGCTTACCCCTAAGAATTGAATTGTACTCTTAGTGTCCACTTTATCTAGCAAGCAATGCACATTATCTTGAATATTCTTTTGTAGTTTTTTAAACTAATTCTATGAGTTCTACTTTTGGTTTGATGATGGGATGTATAGAGGAAATCAAAGGGGAGAGTATTATGGTACACTGGAAATATGATGAGATCTATTTTCTCAAATATAGTACCATAGTTATATAGATATCGTTTTAGGTATAAATAGTACCATAGTTATGTTGGGATTCTCCTCAAGGGGTAGGCCTTGCAAAAGGCATAAGACATAAATTAAGTCATTTTATAGACCGATCGAGTATATGTCCAAGTAGTCTTTTCCATTTGCTAGCAGGAAGTATACTCATGGTGATTCTGCAGTTAATGATATAGAGTAAGCAGCAGCTAGGAAGTCAATTTAGGCTCACAATCCGCTTAGCTTAGTTATTAATTTTTCAATGAAAATAGATTTAATGCTTCTACTCGGAGTAAAGAAATGGCAATACACTATCATGTTTCTTCTTGACTCTAAATTTGCATCATTAGCTTGAGTTTGAGCTTATGGAGAAAGCTTACTAGGATTATATCTGAATCAAAGCTTACTATTATAACTTGAATTCTTTTTATGGACTTATATTCACATATTTCATTGATCTGGTTACGGGAAAGCTAAATTCTTGAACCAACCTACATCTAATAGTTGTACTTATTAAAAATCTTATCAGGTAAAGCATTGAAATTTCACTTCATTACTATGATGTTGGTTCTTGGTCCTCTTTACCTATTCTTTTCTTATTTCTTTGCCGTTGTATATGTGTTACTCATTGAACCCATT
Organism: Sambucus nigra; assembly: GCA_949130495.1. Classification (NCBI taxonomy): domain Eukaryota; kingdom Viridiplantae; phylum Streptophyta; class Magnoliopsida; order Dipsacales; family Adoxaceae; genus Sambucus; species Sambucus nigra. The sequence goes on from OX422218.1 coordinate 142,946,844, forward strand.
TTAAGTGTCATTTTTGGTTTATATGTGTTGGATTGTGATTATTAGTCCGTGTCTTATTTTCCTTGGTTTAGTTTTATTTGGTGTTGAAATGAGTTACTCATCATTTCTAAAATGTTGAATTGAGCTTCTCATTGTAATGGTGTTATGCTCATGTGTTTGGTTACTCACATGCATTATTTCTAAACTGGTGAATTGAGATTCTCATTGTAATGAGTTACTCACTGTTTCTAAACTGGTATTGATATTCTCTTAACACTTTATTTGGTTTCACAACAGGTGTTTGAAGAAGTTGGGGGTTTCAAATATCTGTAAAAAATTATCAAACAAACACAAACATTAAAATTGGCTTTGTGGTTTTGAATATGGCAACCATAAAGATGATTTTGTTTTCCATATTTCCTAATTTCTTAGTTCTGATGTTATGGAAGCCTTGAGTGTAATCATAGACTTAGAGCCTGAGGTTAGCATATCACAATGCAGTTATGTATTTGTTTATGGAAAAGTTTGATATTTAAAATCACAATGCAATTGTGTGAATTAGGAAGTATTTGGGAAGTTTGCTGAAATCTTCACAACTTTAGTTTTAGTCTAGCTTCGAATCTTATATTTTACTTTTTATCACGGGTAGATATGCTTCGATCCTGATTAATGGAAGCAAAATTATTAAAAAAGAACTACAAAATTGGAGGCAAACAGACTGCAAAATCATTTCTAATCCCCGTAATTTCTAAACCCCGTAATTTTAATTCTTTTGTATCCCCCCTTAATGGCTTTTCACAACAGAACTCACAAAAAGCTATGTCCAGTGTTTTCGATGCAACTGATTCTAATAGGGAGGCACCCTTATTTGGACATAAGGTTGACGATATCATCTTTTAACTAGAGGATGACAAAGTCCACCATCTTTTTATTAATTTTATTTTTTTTCTTTTGTGAATTTGCTTCAACAACAGTACTATGAACTAAAAATTTGGAATGAAAACATGCAGGTATTGAAGTAATTATCAAAACATGCGGGTATTAAAATGAAAATTTATTGTACCTGTTAGTTTGGAGCGGTGGTACAATGAAGGCCACATCCAGTGGCATTTTCGAGGGTCCCCTTGATTATTCACTTCAACAAGTCGTTTTACAAATGTGTTTGGTGTTTGTGCTCATGTTACTGCTCGCTTATCTTCTTAAGCAATTAAGACAACATTGAGTGATTTTCGAGATTGTTGTAAGTTTTAATTCTCTCTATATTAATACAATTTTAGTTATATTGTTCTCCCCCTATTGTACTAATACAATTTTAGTTTCATGTTCATTACTTTAGGTTACTTTGATTCTTATTTATTTTTAATTTCTTAACCGGACAATCTTATCAATGCTTATTTTTGTGTTTCTTTTATATTTTCATTTAGTTTAAAGAACTATTATTTGTTTATGGCATTTGAAATTTGAAATCACAATTGGAATCTATATTATTTCTTTATGGAAAAGTTTGATATTTGAAATCATAATTCAAATGTGTGAATTATAAAGTATTTAAATTCTTATATTATTATACTCGATGAATTTTTTTGTACGGTTTTTAACTTACAAGATGACGATGAACTAAACATGAGACATTGGAAAGTTGAAAGGATAAAAGGTCTCCACTTTCATTTCAGTGTTATAATGTTTCTTAGGACTTGATTAGTTGTGTGAACCTGCAATTTCTTTGCACTTAGAAATTGGATTCAATTTATAGATTCAATTTAAAAGGAAAACCTCTGCAGTCAACAAGAGTCGGCTTCTGTAGCACTGCTATACCAAATACTGTGATTGACAGGGCCAAAGATGTTATATCTATTGATATTGTGATTGACAGGCTATATTGTTATACATTATTGTTCATAGAGTTATTTTGTACATTATTCTTCTTAGTGTTATATGACTCTAGAGCGATGAATGAATTACTTTAACATATATTCTTTTTGTATGTTTTTGTATTAAATATTGTTCAGAGATGTTTTTTCCCAAGAAATATTTATTGGTCATATGATTTTGGACTGTTCTTTAGCTTTAAATGGTATCATTTTGTGTATATATGCACTTTAATGGCTGCTTTGTATGTTTTAACAGATTAATCTGTGTCAAATCATATCTGAATATACGTGCATCCCGTACTGACTTTTGCGGGTGCGATTACTCTTTTACTGAGGACTATTATACAACTCGGTAAGTTAATTTTTTGATTTTTGTATGTGCAATTTAGTGGCTTATGAAATATATCTCAAATCTTTCGATTTTAAAAAGTGCCACACCCATGATTTTAAAAAGGTACATTTTTAGGTTCTAAGGTTATCATTCTATTGCTAGATTACTAGAGGGAAGTAATGTAAATATAGCATGCTTAGTAGCAGTCAGAAGAAGACCACAATATAGATCAACCTACCATACATTTTCACTTCACAACACTTGATAAAGTTAGTTGCATTTTCAAGAAAGTAACTGTTTACAATTATTTCCATTTGCCCACTCGAATCTCCATCATTTTACATTGAGGAAGTTTTATCAATGAAGATGAAGTAAAAAGTTGGGAAATTCAAGAAAGTAATTACAGTTAAATGAATGCGCCTCTGCGAGCTTATTTGCCACAATCTAATGTACAATCACTAAAAACTCTTTAAACCTTAAAAAGCCTAAAATACACCTCTACTCGTTCTGGGTCATCTGTTGTCATCTTTAAATTAAGAGGCCTCCTCTATAAATGTTGGGGTCTCAACTTTGTCATCATTCTCGCGACTTATAAGACCATGGTACATTTTTAGAGAAACCTTAGAGAACTCAGTTAAGGACTCGAAAACTAGAACAAAACTCGTCTGAAATCCACTTAATGTTACCCTATGTGTTTCTTGGATGTAGTTCTGAGGGGATGACTAGCATTATTTCCCGATCGTGATCACTAGGTTTCCCGATCTATACATTTTATTGTCAATGTTTCTTTAGTTAAGTTATTTATTTTTTGTGTATCTTCTAATCTGACTTTATCATTTTTAGTATGTCACATACGATCTGTTATTAAAAATTTATAAGCTCTATGGCTGGAAACAAATTGAGAACCGGTATATTGTTGTGTTATACAAGTATGAGAACCGGTATTAACCGCCTCGGATAATAATAAAAATAACTTGCACAAAGTTTTATTGATTGTTTTTTTTTCATAGACCCTGCCCGCCATCAATTTGAATTCAGGCACCAACTCAATGGGTATTCCCATATATATTCCCATAAGTGTTCTTAATGTAAGACTTCCCTATTTCAAGCTCTACACTTTTATATCTATCTCATACATATTTAAATTCATTTTTTTTGTAGGCCTATTTTCTTAACTATACAAACATTATTATTTTCTTAATTGTATTAACAATTTTATTTTATTTATGGCACTCGAAGGTACTCATTTTGTAGATTTTTCACAATTGTAGGTAGTGTTCATTACTTTATTTGAGTTATCTGACATTTCTAAATGCAGTTGTTTGAGTTATCTGGCATTACTTTCGGAGATTTAACATTTTTTACCAAGTTTTGAGGCCCAAAGGTCAGAAGTGGTTGTGCTCGACGCACGAATGCTACCACACTGCACCTAACAAAAACAACGGCAGAAGGAGACCTCCATACCTCTTGCGCTAACCCGCGATGCATCTAGGAGTTCAACTGCCAAAACTTGAACGTAGGTATTGACTACAATGAGATCAAACTGTAGATGTTGCAGGGGGTCCATTTCAAGAACCTTGGGAACAATTATATGCCCTACTTTAAAGTGTTAAATACACATGATTTTTATTTAAATTCACATGATTTTTGTTTAAATTCACATGATTTTTATTTAAATACACACATACACATTGTGATCTCTATCAGGCCATTGAATTTTGTTGTTTTAGTTTTAAAGTGTATTTATGTATTGGGTTTAGAAGTGATTGAAATAAGTGGGTGTTGAAGATTAGTAGTTGTTTTATCTTTGCCTAATAGATAAATCAAAATTATGTCAATTTGATTTTTTTCCTTCATGTTTTCAGCGAAGGGTGTTCTATCTCAATTGTACCTGCTGGAGTGTGTAATCTAGTTTTTTGGCTCTATAAAAGAGCATTTAATGTCTAGGTTCCTTTTTTTTTTCATTGAACTATAGCTTGAATTTTCATCACCTTTCCCTTCATTTCACCCTCCCCACCACCTTTTAGTTCTTCAAATCTTTCTTTGTTTCCTCTTCAGTCCCCATAGGAGTTGATGCTTCTTCCAATAACAGCGTACAGAGGTGCTGCTTTTAAAATTTTCCTCATTTGCTCAAATCTTTACTCATTTATAAAGCGTTTGTGGAGTGATTTTATCCAAATATAACTGGAAAAGCCTCCACATATCATGTTCAGTGGTGCCGTAGCTGGTTTGTTTTTTTAGTGTGCATCGTAAATATTGTGCTTATGGATGAGGGCTTTAGCAAATTATTTTTAGAGGTGTAAAACAAGACCAAACCAAAAAAGTATTTATCCTTTAACTGATTAAACCCAAATGGGTTTGCCAATCTTTTTGCTGACTCGAAATGAGTAAACATCATAAGTAGGTTCTTCCCCAATTATTGGTGTTGCGGGCTTGGGTTTGTAACTGGCTGATTGGTGTTGCGGGCCTGGATTTGTATTTCAAGATAGCTTAGTTTAAATTTTGATTCCTTGGTTTCTATTTGGGTTTCCATTTATTCAGTTGGTTTTCTATATTTGTTTTATTATTGGATCTATGTTATCGTTTCTTTTGATTCTTATTATTTTAGCTATTTTGTTTGGTCCAACTTAAAGGTGATGGTAGGATCATGTTAATTATGTTTTAGTTCCAGTTAAGTAAATACTGATGTTAATATATTTTAATTCCAGCCAAGTACTATTATTTGAGACTATGATGAGTTTATATAAGAATGATATTTTTGGCACATGTCAAATACTATTAATGCATAAATAGTACATTTTGGTATTTAAAATATAACGTGTGGTGGATAATTTTGTGTGCCTGCTTTGTTTCTAAACTGTTTATGTTTTCTGCAAAAGGAAATCGAATAATCTTAGCATAATTTTTTATTATACGTTTAAAGAAGCTTTACATTGTTGGATTTAATTGTAATTTTTATTGCTCTAATGTCTTAAAACATCACGTAATTTCATTATGTATTTTTTATTACATTGTTTTAAATGATTTGTAGGTTTACTTTCCTTTAATTCTTAATGTTGCTTACACGTTTTATAATTTCAGATTTACATGCATGGTGGTGCTTGGCGAAGGCCATATGATATATGTGAGTAATTTCTATTATGTTGTACTAGACACATGAGTAAAGCCACAATAAGGAAAAGAAAGATGAGGAAAATAAAAAGAGCCTAAGCTACCCTCCCCTTTACTTGGTTGTGATAGAAAAATCACATATGGTGCATTAAGTTTGTTCAGACATTATTTGATGGCTAGGAGGTTTGGGTAGGGGTGGCAATTCAGGCATGAACACGACAACACGACACGACCCAACATGAAATTGGCACGAAATTAAAATGGCTTGTCGTGTTCGTGTCGTGTTTGGTCCAGGTTTTTTTGACCCATTAGCGTGTCGTGTCGTGTCGTGTCGTGTCGTGTTCTTGTCAAAAATATGACACGAAATTGGCCCGTTTCAGCCCAATTGCAACACGATAAGAAAACAATCCAATTGTGTCCCGATTACAACCCAATTGTGTCCCAATTAGCCCAAATAAGAAACTCCATCTCATGTAAAATAAGAAACCATCATCAATTAGCCCGGCGAGTTGTCGTGTTTGGTCGTGTCAATCGTGCCAAATTGGCACAATTTTTTATCGTGTTACTCGTGTCGGGTCGTGTTTGTGCTAGTAAAAAAAATTCTAGCGGGTCGTGTTCGTGCCAGATAAAATTGTGTCAGGTCGTGTTGGCCGACCCAAACACGATCCATTAGCATGAATTGCCACCCCTAGGTTTGGGTGAATATATATTTACGAAATTAAGTTTGCGCATCGCAGGCTAATTTTATTTCTTTACTGATGTATTGTTGTTATTTACACGAATTGAGTTAAATCGATAATGTTTTTTGTATGATGTTCAAGACGGGCTATTATTATTGTTCTTGGAGTATTTTTTTTTTCTTAAATAGGGTGGATTGTCCTATATACAAAGGAAATTTTGCCCAAATTGTTTAAGTTTTTTACACTTATTTGTGTTGTAAAAAAACATTTTGACTTGCAGGTGAATTTATTTAACGAATCTAGACTATTTGAATATTTTTGGACTATTTGTTATTTGTTAAGCAGGGTGGATAGTCCTTTAAACAAATGAGAGTATGACCCTTTTTTTAAAAAATTACACCTTTTTTATTGGGGAATGAAATTTTTGTCGTTTTGCAATTATGTATTTTGGAAATTTTCACCATTTTACAATTACATATTTTTGAACTTTTTGTCGTGCCTTCAAGCACGGGCATTCCACTAGTCTATATAATAAGGAGTAGAAGTTTTGACACTATTCCTTAAGTTGATAACTTAATCGGGGGTGAGGATGTTGCCAACAAGGCACGAAATGTAGGGTGAGATCAACAAATACACAATAATGTTATATACCTCACCACACTTCATTTTCTACTCTACTTGCAATTACAATTTTACCCCATTAAAATTTATTTTCCCCGTCAATGTTCTAACGAGTTTGCCATTAAAATTTATTTTCCCCGTCAATGTTAGAACATTGTTCGAATTGTCATTCGAACGAATAATGCTGTTCGAATGATAATTCCAATGATATTTCTAACGAGTTCACACTGGAACTTCGTTAGAAGGCTCATTCGAACGAGACTTCGTCCGAACGAAATCCCGTTCGAATGAGATTTGTCCGGAACAGTTTATATGGCAGTTTGAGCAATTTTTTCCTGTTTTCCACTTCTTTTCCCACTAAATTTTTACCTGAATAACTAAGTGCGGGAACCAAGTTTTTCAAATTAACTTTTTCAAACCATTCCATCTCTAAGACAGAGTTTGAGAGCAAAATTCAAAAGGAAAAAGTTCATGTTTTAGAGTGTTAATTTTTCAAGAAAAACTTTAAAAACACTTATGTTTTACACCCATTGTTTGTTTATCCAAGTTCCTTTATATATATACATTGCTTGGAGTTTTGGCACCGGTTTTACTCTACCCATTGAAGAGTTCGTTTGGGTTTTCTTCTACATCCCTCAAAGAAGAAAAAGTTCATTTTGTTGTGGCATTCTCACATGGTGAAAGGCACAATGTGTGGTTGACGGTGTACCTATGTCTCATTGGTGAAGTCTAAGATTCCAGTGGAGCTCCGGGGTTGTCGACTAGGCGGAGGTGTTTCCAAGAAGACGCGTTAAGGCTTGAAAAGGGTCGAGTCGAGGAAGTAAGTCATTTGTCTTGTAATTGTAAAACCATACTTAGTGGACTTAAGGCTAGGGTCGTTCGAGGTTTTTTCCCGTTGTGGGTTATTCCTCGTACATCGCAGCGTAGTGATTTATTGTTTATTTTATCTTTTTGCAAATATCACCTAGAACGCATGCTTAGGTAAAAAGATAAAATTTGGTTTAATCACTACATACTTGTTTAATTTGGTGCTAAATAAATTTGGGTAATGTTCAATTAATTTAGTTCAAGTCATTTATTTTAATTTGATAAAATTATTTTGGCCTAATTTGGTAATATTGAAAATATGACTTAGGCAAATTTCTACGACTTGGGTTGAATTAATTGTGTTTAAGTGAAATTAAAATCGTGTGTGTGTTTCATCATATTTCACTTCGTTTAATTTTAATTTGAAAAGAAATTAAAATTAGTTAATTTGTTGTTTAAGTTGAACCATGTTTCGCTTCTGCATATCTATATTAAAAAGGAAATTGCTCTCTTTGAAGTAAAAAGAATGTTAGTTGGGGATTTTCAAATTGGTATCAGAGACAAAACGATAAATTACTTCGTCAAGATCCTTTAAATATTTTTGGCAAAAATGGAATTTTCCCCATTTTCAAAATTTCCTATTTTCGATGGTTCTAACTACGCGTATTGGAAAGCGCGGATGAAATCGGCACTAAAATCTATTGACGAGAGAGTTTGGATGTCTGTTGTTAACAGGTGGTCCCCACCTCTCATTTAGTAGACAATGAGTGTGTTCCCAAATCCGCCGATAGATGGAGTGAGAACGAATTTAAACTTTCTAATTTTAATTCTCGAGGTTTAAATGCCTTGTTTAGCGCGGTCACACCGGATGAATTTCGACGCATTATGACGTGTGAAACCACTAAAGAGGCTTGGGATATTTTACAACTCACTCACAAAGGTACTAGTGTCGTTAATGCTTCAAAACTCCAAAACCTCACCACTCAATTTGAAACCATCAAAATGAACGAAAAAAAAACTTTTGATGAATTTTATGCTAGACTTTCCGATATTATTAATTCAACTTTTAATTTGGGAGAGAAAATACCCGACAACCGAGTAGTAAAGAAAATTTTAAGGTCCCTACCGGATAGATTTATTCCAAAGGTGGTTGTGTTAAATTCTTTGCCCACTTTAGCCTCTACGAAATTAGAAGAGCTCGTAGGTGACTTACAAACCTATGAACTAGACATGTTTCCCTCTAAAACTGAAAAGAAAATAGAAAAGGGCGTTGCTTTAAAAGCCCGAAAGGAGGAAAAACAAGTAGTAGAGAGTGAAAGTGATAGTGACTCGAAAAATATGGCTATGTTTGCTAGAAAGTTCAGAAAATTTCTTAAATTTAACAAAGATAAATTTAAAAATGATTTTAAGAAATTTGAAAAATCTACGCATGACAAAGGCGAGAAGATTCCTAAACCTATTAATGAACATTTAAATAGGGACGAGTCAAATAGGTGTTTTGGTTGTGAAGGGTATGGCCATAGGGCAAAAGAGTGCCCCGCTAAACTAAGGAGAGAGGGTAAGAAACCAATTTATTTTAATGCAACCCTTAGTGATAGTGATAATGAAGAGGGACCCGATTCCCCCACTAAGCCCAACTTTGTGGCTTTTATGGCTAGTCATGTGAGTGATAGTGAGAACTCGTCTATTGATGAAATTTTAGCACATGACACTTCCAAGGTCAAAGTTTATGATTCCCTTGTTTTTTATGATAGTGAGAGTGGAGAAGAAAGAGGGAGTGAAAATGAAGAAGAGGTTGATGTCAGTGAACTTCAAAATGCTTTTCAAGAACTTTATGACGAATCTATTAAATTAAAAAGAGATAATTTGAAGTTAGAAGCGAGTTTAAAAGAGCGAGTCAAGGTCGTTGATGATAGGGTGTTGGTTGAAGACCTTAGGATACGAGAGAGATCTCTTCGAGAGAAGCTAAAATATATTGAAGGTGAGAGAGATAGCCTTAGAGGTTTAATGAAATCCTTGAAAAAGGATCTTCTCAAGTTTGAAGAGAAAAATGGTTTGTTAGAGTCTAGAATTTTAGAATTAAAAGAACAATTAAAAGACTCTAGTAATGTCAAATTTGATTTGGAGTGTAGGTCCGAAAAACTAGATAAAATCTTAGGCATGGTTCAAATTAAAAATGACACTTGTGGTTTAGGCTTCGATACATGTAATGAATCATCTCATAAAGTCAAAACCAATGTATTAGGAGAATCTCTTAGGAAAGCCTATAGAGATCACTCCTTAGGTACCAATTTTCGACGTGTTTTTACTTGTGCACATTGTTGTCGAAAAGGTCATCTTAGAAAAAAAAAATTGATCTTAAACGAAGTCCTAGAAAATCCCAACGTAAGGCAACCAAGTTAGATAATATTCCTACACCACGAGATTGTCATTCGTCATTAGTTTGGGTTAGGAGATCCGACTTGGTCGCTTTACAAGATAGGGTATTTGATTCTCATTTACTTTCACATGCTTCCTCCCTTGTAAAATCTAAAGGATGAATGTGTTAGTTTTATTTGCATACTTTAGCTTTTGTTCTTCATGCTATACTATCATTGTCACGACCCCGACCCAAAAATAGTAGGGAACGAGTGTCTTGACATGCCACCAAGGCATCCAATATTCTGGAGTTAAAATTTTTCTTTTAAAATATATGTAACGAAAGTATAATCACATGATTATGAATCATAAAATAATGAAAGTGAAGGAATTACATCATCAGAGCTTTCTAAAGGGAACTTCATTTGTAATAAAATATCAACGAGTTACAACTTGACACAAAGAGCTAAACATGCTCTATCTAATTAAACAAACTTCTACTTAAGGTAACAAAAAGATCTTTAAAAGCTAAATCTTCAATATAGTCCTTTTTTGTTCCATCCACGAGCTTAATTATTTCCTGAAAAATGGTTATTTATACAACGTCAGCTAAAAGACGAATGAGATTCAATCTCCAGACATTCCAGGGTTTTTCAGAAAATTGATACCTATTCAATTTAGAACATAAGGTATATACATAGAGATAGGAATTTCAAGTAATATATATAAAGTAAATGACAATATATATATTCAGAATAAACAGTTCAGAACAGAGCAGATAAAATAATTGAGCATATGTCAATTATTCAGTTTTAATGGCCGTGTACGCTCTAATACCCAGACATATAGTGTTACCAAATGTTTCCACCCGGTAACATCACATATAGATAATCATGATTTCTAGAACAACGCCTTATTTAGGGCACACCAGCGATAAACCAGCTGGGAAGGTACCACCCAAATATATCCACCAGGTAGTCAAGGCCAATATAGTAAGAGAACTTCCATAGGCCGAATCAATAATTTCAGAATTCAAATCAGATGTTTATATGGGGAGATATAAACATATAACAAACGACGGAATCATCAGTGTCAGATGCATTTTGAGAATAAAAGCATTTCACAAAATATACATAGTTTGCATAATATAATATAATCAAAATGCGCAAGAAATTGCATAGAGTACTCACCTAAAAATAGAGGTTGAAATTATAGATAATGAGTCTTCGATCACACGTTAATCTAACAAATACGATAAAGGTTTAAGTATACGTTCTAAACAAGGTCCAGTCTCCATATTGTATTTTAATAATAACTTGTTTCAAAGGATTACTAAAAACCATTTTCTTAACTTTTAAAACTCATTGATCGTAATTAAAGGATTAAATTCAAAGTTCTTCCTAATCAGTCGGTTCCCAGTAGAGATGGAGGGTCACAGGGGCACCACTTAAATACCATCTCATCTAGAGAGAACATTCCCGAATTTATTTCCAGTAGATATGGAGGGTCACAGGGGCACCACTTAAATACCATCTCAACTAGACAGAATTTCACCAGGACTGACTTTGGAATTACTTAAATGAGATTCCATAATAACGAGCAATTACTTACAAATATCATTTTAAAAAGCGTATATATTTTTTCAAACAAGTTGACATATTTTGAAAATAAAATCAATTTAGATTGTTTTCAAATTTTAAGTTTTGATTAGTGGATCCTTTAGTGTATTTTCCCAGCATAACTACTAAGTAAATCTATAAAGCACGAAATTAAAACTATAAATATGCATTACAACATTTAAATAAAATCATACCTACAAAACGAATTCTTTCTTCAAAATTATAGAACTCCTTCTTAAGATATTTCCCAAGCTATCACTCTTTCTTACTACAATTCTCAAGGAATTGGTGTGAGTTATAAATGATCCCAAAGGCCCTATTTATAGGTTTGCAAAAGTATTACGGTGTTGACACGTGTCTAATGACTATGCTTTTTAGAGTGGTGATTCAACACCGAGGTGTCACGATCCGGAATGGTATTGTAGTGTTAATATCACCAAATGATGACAAGTGTTTTAGCCCTCTCTCTAAAGACGACATGTGTAAGGTGGAGGTGACCAGCACGTGGTGGAAAGATGATAAGGGTATAAGGGTCATTTCACACATGAAGGGTATTTTGGTAATTTCACACTATATATTTTTAACATTTCTTAGAGGTCCTTGAAAATATTTTATTTACAAAATGGCCCTTTTTATATTTTTATTTTAGTCCCTTAAGTTTCATAAATTTATATTTTCTACCCCAAAACTTGTTATTTACCTTAAGATATGTCATAAGATTTTGATTTGATCCAATTTACAGTTGATTCTTCATATTTAAAAAATGGAGTTTGTTATATTGATAGCCAATAATACCACATATCTAATAATACAACATCTATAAGATAATAAGTAACACATGAGTGTAAAAACAAACTATATACATATGAGCATATAAAAGTGGGGTCATTACATCCTTCCCTCCTTATAAAAAGTTTGGTCCACAAACTTGACTCATATTAATTTACAAACAAGTATGGATATCTCTCCTTTATTTCATCTTCCCGCTCCCATGTTGCTTCTTCAACTGAATGATTACGCCATAATACTTTGACCAGTGGAATTATCTTGGATCGTAATATTTGATCTTTACGGTCCAAAATTTCTACCGGATGCTCAATGTATGACAAATCTTCTCTAACTTGAAGAGGTTTGTGAATTAAGATATGTAATGGATCTGGGACATATTTCTTTATCATTCATACATGAAATGCATTATGTACACTAGAGAGTTCAAGTGGTAAGGCTATTTTATACGCAACAGCTCCTATCCTTTCAAGGATTTCAAAAGGTCCTATGTATCTTGGGCTCAACTTCCCTTTCTTCCCAAATCGTATTACTCCCTTTACAGGTGATACTCGCAAGAACATATAATCTCCTCTTTGGAATTCTAACTGTCGGTGTCGATTGTCAACATAACTCTTTTGATGGCTTTGAGCGGTTCGAAGTCGGTCTTTTATTAATTTCACCTTCTCTGTTGTGATCTGAATCAATTCTGGTCCCAATAATTTTCTTTTCTCAACTTCTACCCAACATGTAGGGGAACGAAACCTTCTACCATAGAGTGTCTCATACGGAGCCATTTGAATACTTGCTTGATAACTATTATTATACGCAAATTCCACTAACGGTAAATGATCATCCCAATTCCCTTTCAGATCAAGTACACATGCCCTACGCATATCCTCTAAGGTTTGAATGGTTCTCTCAAATTGTCCATCTGTTTGAGGATGAAAAGCGATGCTGAAATTCAATTGTGTTCCCATGGATGCTTATAGGCTTTTCCAAAAGCGAGACACAAATATAGGGTCATGATCAGAAACAATTGAAATTGGGGTTCCATGAGGCCTAATAATTTCCCGCACATACAACTTAGCTAACTTTTCTAAATAATAGGTAATCTTAATGGCAAGAAAATGAGTAGATTTAGTTAGCCTATCAATAATTACCCAAATAGAATCATTACCATTTGAACTCCTTGGTAAACCTGTCACAAAATCTATAGTGATATGTTCCCATTTCCACTCCGGGATAGGTAGGGGTTATAGTAATCCTGATGGCTTTTTATGTTCAGATTTTACTTGTTGACAGACCAAACACTGAGATAGAAATTCTGCTATCTCCCTTTTCATGTTATTCCACCAAAACACTTCTCGAATATCTCTATACATCTTGGTATTTCATGGATGAAACGTGAATCTCGACTAATGACTTTCCTCCAAAATTTTCCTCTTTAGTTGGGCATCACGTGGAACACACACTTTATTTTCAAACCTCAATATATCATCCCGTATCGCAAATTCCATTCTCTTCCCTTCAATAACCTCTTCTTTAATCTTATTCATTTGTGAGTCATTTACTTGTGCAATTTTGATCCTTTCCATCAATATGGGTTGTACTTGTAAGTTTGTAATCACTCCACCTTTACTATAAATACGAATATCTATTTCCATATTTATTAAATCCTTCAATAGAGCCTCTTGGTTTGTAATAAGACATGCTAAAATTGGTGTAGGCTTCCTACTTAAAGCGCCAGCTACTACATTAGCTTTCCCTGGGTGATAATGAATATTCAAATCATAATCCTTCATCAATTCTAACCACCTCCTTTATCTCATGTTCAATTCTTTTTAAGTAAATATATATTTTAAACTCTTATGATCGGTATAAATCTCATAAGTCTCACCATATAAATAGTGTCTCCAAATCTTAAGAGCAAAAATTACAGTTGCTAATTCTAGGTCATGGGTTGGATATTTCTGCTCATGGGTTTTCAATTATCTCGAGGCGTAATCTACTACTTCTTCGTTTTACATTAGCACACATACCAAACCATTTTTAGAAGCATCACTATAAATCACAAATCCCCCTGTCCCGGAAGGAATAGTCAAAATTGGGGCAGTTACTAATCGATTCTTAAGTTCTTGAAAACTATTCTCGACTTCCTCAGACCATTCATATTTCACCTTCTTTTGGGTTAACCTAGATAGAGGTTTGGCAATACTAGAAAATCCTTCAATAAATCTTCGATAATAACCTGTTAATCCAAGAAAACTATGAATCTCCGTCACATTAGTTAGTCTAGGCCAATCTAGTATAGCTTTGATCTTTTGAGGGTCAACCGACACGCCCTCCTTGGAAATGACATGTCCTAGAAAATAGACACTAGGAAACCAAAACTGACACTTCTTTAATTTCGCATATAATTTCTCTTTCCTAAGGATTTGTAATACCGTCTCTAAATGCTTTTCGTATTCTTCAATACTTTTGGAATAAATAAGGATGTCATCAATGAAAACTACCACACACTGATCCAAATACTTCCTAAACACCATATTCACCATATCCATAAAAGCAGTCGGTGCATTAGTTAGTCCAAATGGTATTACGAGAAATTCATAGTGACCATATCTAGTACGAAAAGCTGATTTTGAAATATCATCATCCTTAATCTTTAATTGATGATAGCCTGACCTAAGGTTAATCTTAGATAATACTTGTGCACCTTCTAATTGATCAAATAAGTCATCTATACGAGGTAAGGGGTATTTATTCTTAATGGTTACCTTATTCAGTTCACGATAATCTATACATAGTCTCATTGTCCCATCCTTCTTTTTCACAAATAACACTTGAGCACCCTAAGGCGATATACTTGGTCTGATAAAACCCTTGTCTAAAAGGTCTTCTAATTGAACTTTTAACTCTCTTAATTCTAAAGGTGCCATACGATATGGTGGTTTTGAGATTGGTATAGTTCCAGGAATAAGGTCAATGGTAAATTCTATTTCTCTATTATGAGGTAGGCCTGGTAAATCATCTGGAAAAACATCCGTAAATTTCTTAGCGATAGGAATATCTTCTAAGCTAGGCCCTATCGTCTGCAAACTGGTAACAGTTTCAAGAAATCCTTGACATCCCTTCTTAAGAAAACTATAGGCTTGCATTGCATAAATAATACACATCGGAGATATGATGCCAGTTCCTTTAAAACTAAATTTTGGTTGGTGAGGGATTTGGAAAGTAACACTCTTCTCGAAATAATCCACCTTAGCAAGATATGATGCAAACCAGTCCATCACCAAAATGACTTCAAAATCTCTAATGTCTAAAACTATCAAATTAACAAATAGTTTATGACTATCAATGTCTATGGGGCAAGACTTGTATACTAATTTACCCATCAATAACTCACCCGAAGGAGTAGAAACATGTATGTTATGATTCAAGGGTTCAGGCAATTTATGTAAGTGATTTAATACATGTATAGATACAAACGAATGGGTAGAACCGGGATCTATCAAAGCTTTAAAAGGTTGTTCACATATAGAAAGTGTACCTGACACTACCGCATTGGAAGCTTGGGTATCAAAAAGTGCAAAAACTCTACCCTGTCTGCCTTGATCCTTGTTTGCACTTGAAGGCTTTATCGGAACCCTTACTGGGTTTGGGCAGTCTTTTATCTAATGTCCTTTCTGTCAACATCTAAAGTAAGTTCTTGAATCCTTATAACAAGGTCGTCCTCCATGCATCTTTCCACATTGTTGGCATATCTGGTTATTACACAGTTTGTAATCACTAGATCCCCCAACATTGGATGTGTTTCTAAAGAAATTTCTATTATTCGAGTTCTTTCCTTTTTGTTCCCCAAACTTCCTCTTGCCATCTCTAATTTGATTATACTCCTCACCATCCCTCTCAGCTATTATAGCCCTAGTCACGACATCAATATATGATGTTAATTTCAGGATGGAAATTCGACTACGAATATTCAACCTTAACCCACGCTCAAACTTCTTCGCTCTTAAAACATCAGTTGCTACAACATGACGTGCAAAACGGGATAACTCAGTAAACTTTGCCTCATATTGAATAATCGTCATATTCCCTTGCACCAAACTCATGAAGTCAGCTGCCATTTCGTCTTTCACCGTTTTTCGAAAATATTTCTCATAAAAGATTACTAAGAAATCATTCCAACCTATGTAAGAATTCCTTTCCCCGTATACTCTCTTAGTCATTCTCCACCAATGTTCAGCCTCCCCTTCTAACATAAATGTTGCAAATGACACCCTTTGTTCATCGGTACACTTAAGAACATCGAGTATCTTTTCCATCTGCATCACCTAATTTTCTGCCTCGGTGGGGTTAGGAGTACCTTTAAAAGATGGAGGATTCAACTTCTTGAACTGTTCAATAGTACATCTACTTAGTTCAAGATTCTTTGGTACTCCATTGTTCACCTGCTGCTCCACAATCTTTGCTAGACTTTCAATTGCCGTGTATGCACCTTCCAGTCCTTCTATACTCGAATCACTAGTTCCCATTGATGATCTTCTCTTGGTCATTTTCTACAGTCATAGCCAAATGTAAGATCTACTATACTATATCAATATTGAAAACTAAAAGACTAATTATAAATAATATAACACATAGGGAGGGTTATCACATAAATTAGATTTTTAATACTATCTCCTAAGGATGGAAATATAAAATCTATAACATTCGAAACCTATGCTCAGTAATCTACGGGTTCATAACCTATGCTCTGATACCACCTCTGTCACGACCCCGACCCAAAAATAGTAGGGAACGAGTGTCTTGACATGCCACCAAGGCATCCAATATTCTGGCATTAAAATTTTTCTTTTAAAATATATGTAGCAAAAGTATAATCACATGGTTATGAATCGTAAAATACTGAAAGTGAAGGAATTACATCATCAGAGCTTTCAACGTGTTACAACTTGACACAAAGAGCTAAATATGCTCTATCTAATTAAACAAACTTATACTTAAGGTAACAAAAAGAGCTTTAAAAGCTAAATCTTCAATATAGTCCTTTTTTATTCCATCCACGAGCTTAATTATTTCATGAAAATGGTTATTTATACAACGTCAGCTAAAATTCGAATGAGATTCAATCTCCAGACATTCCAGGGTTTTTCAGAAAATTAATACCTATTCAATTTAGAACATAAGGTATATACATAGAGATAGGAATTTCAAGTAATATATATAAAGTAAATGACAATATATATATATATTCAGAATAAACAGTTCAGAACAGAGCAGATAAAATAATTGAGCATATGTCAATTATTCAGTTTTAGTGGCCATGTACGCTATAATACCCAGACATATAGTGTTACCAAATGTTTCCACCCGATAACATCACAGACAGATAATCATGATTTCTAGAACAACGCCTTATTTAGGAAACACCAGCGATAAACCAGCTGGGAAGGTACCACCCAAATATTTTCACCCGGTAGTCAAGGACAATATAGTAAGAGAGTTTTCATAGGCCGAATCAATAATTTCAGGATTCAAATCAGATGTTTATATGGAGAGATATAAACATATAACAAACGACATAATCATCAGTATCATATGCATTTTGAGAATAAAAGCATTTCACAAAATATACATAGTTTGCATAGTATAATATAATCAAGTTTGCATAGTATAATATAATCAAAATGAGCAAGAAATTGCATAGAGTACTCACCTAAAAATAGAGGTTGAAATTATAGATAATGAGTCTTCGATCGCACGTTAATCTAACAAATATGATAAAGGTTTAATTATACGTTCTAAACAAGGTCCAGTCTCCATATTATATTTTAATAATAACTTGTTTCAAAGGATTACTAAAAACCATTTTCTTAACTTTTAAAACTCATTGATCGTAATTAAAGGATTCAATTCAAAGTTCTTCCTAATCAGTCGGTTCCCAGTAGAGATGGAGGGTCACAGGGGCACCACTTAAATACCATCTCATCTAGACAGAACATTCCCGGATTTATTCCCAGTAGATATGGAGGGTCACAGGGGCACCACTTAAATACCATCTCAACTAGACAGAATTTCACCGGGACTGACTTTGGAATTACTTAAATGAGATTCCATAATAACGAGCAATTACTTACAAAAATCATTTTAAAAAGCGTATATATGTTTTCATACAAGTTGACATATTTTGAAAATAAAATCAATTTAGATTGTTTCCAAATTTTAACTTTTGATTAGTGGATCCTTTAGTGTATTTTTCCAGCATAACTACTAAGTAAAGCTATAAAGCACGAAATTAAAACTATAAATATGCATTACAATATTTAAATAAAATCATACCTACAAAACGAATTCTTTCTTCAAAATTATAGAACTCTTTCTCAAGATATTTCCCAAGCTATCACTCTTTCTTATTATAATTCTCAAGGAATTGGTGTGAGTTATAAATGATCCCAAAGGCCCTATTTATAGGTTTTCAAAAGTATTACGGTGTTGACACGTGTCTAATGACTAGGCTTTTTAGAGTGGTGATTCCACACCGAGGTGTCACGATCCGGAGTGGTCTTGCAGTGTTAATATCACCAAATGATGACAAGTGTTTTAGCTCTCTATCTAAAGACGACATGTGTAAGGTGGAGGTGACCAGCACGTGGTGGAAAGGTGATAAGGGTATAAGGGTCATTTCACACATGAAGGGTATTTTGGTAATTTCACACTATATATTTTTAATATTTCTTAGAGGTCCTTGAAAATATTTTATTTACAAAATGGCCCTTTTTATATTTTTATTTTAGTCCCTTAAGTTTCATAAATTTATATTTTCTACCCCAAAACTTATTGTTTACCTTAAGATATGTCATAAGACTTTGATTTGATCCAATTTACAGTTTATTCTTCATATTTAAAAAATGGAGTTTGTTATATTGATAGCCAATAATACCACATATCTAATAATACAACATCTATAAGATAAGAAGTAACACATGAGTGTAAAAACAAACTATATACATATGAGCATATAAAAGTGGGGTCATTACAATCTTGCTAAATGTATGCTTGTTTAGTCATTTTCTAGTCATTGCTTTATTTCATATCTTATGCCAGAAATCAAGACTTGTTTATCCTTTGTATTATACTTATTTCATTTTAGTTTGCATTAAATAAAAAAAATACAAAAAGATTTTTGTTTATCATTTGTATTTTATTTGTTTAGTAATTTAGGCTTTATGAAAAATACAAATGATCTATGTTTGTCTTTTGAGTAAATATTTTTATTTTGGGTTAAAATTTTGAAAAACTCAAAAAGATTTTTTTGTATGTATTTAAGTTTGACAAACTTTATGTGGCATATACTTGTGTTTGAATCCCATCTTGTACACTCCCATGTGGCTAAAACTTTTGGTTTAGATTGTCAATCCTTATTATGTTCTTTACCATGCTTACATGGAGTAGTTGGATTTTGTGTTAATTAAATGGATTCTATTTTTATATGCCTCTATTCACACATGCACGAGCTCATTTGAAATTTTAACTTCATAAGTATATTTAAGCTTTGTGAGGTGTTCTCCTACCAATCTTGCCATCTACATATTTGTGATTTAGAAGGACTAGTGCATGTCAAAATCCGTTGCACGTGAGATTTGTGTGAGATATAAAAAATGTTATATATGTATGTGCATGGGGAAGGCATCCGAAAGGATTTATTATCCCTTGCGAATAGTAAGCCACCGTTTTCTTGGACCTAAAAGAAATACGTGGTCCAAAGGCCTAAAAATAGAATTATGGCATTAAAAAGAAAAATAATTGTCAAGGCCTATTTTTGTTTGATATATTCATTCAAATATATACGCTTATTGAGGGAGATTGGATGGTATATCAACGGTTTGCACAATGTCCTTTTATCCTAGTTGTACTTTCAATGTCATGACTCTATTAATTTGTAGAATCATTAAAAGTCTAGGCTTGTATGCATTGTGTATGTTGATTGAGTTCAATTTATATTGTCACATGAGGTTATATTCAAATGTGATGAAGTTTGCAATCAATTGAGAACTCCGTGAACATGTTTTAAATGATTGGGTCTAAATTTAATTGTTACTAGTTCACACCCCAACACTTCCGTTTCCATATGACACATTTTTGCCATACGAGTGTGAAAAGCTTATCTTATTGTGTCATTTGTGTGTTTATATATATATATGTGCGTGTACATCTTTGGTATATCTAGAGTATGTATATATATGATATTGTTTTTGGTCTTTGACTAGCTTTCTAGTCCATCTATACTTTGATTCATAATTGGTATATATCTTGTTGCATTACTTGTTGATATCACATGCTTAATAGTTATGTATCATATTGGTATCATTTTCTTGCATCTTAGTTAGTATCCGTTATTATTTGCATGGATTAGTTATGCTTTTATTGCCTATATGCTTTCATGTTCTTATCACTTTATGCATCATGTTTAAATTAGTTTTATCCTTTGTCTATTCCTGAACAAAAAGGGGGAGAGTGATAGGGGATAAATGGTATCTAATCCTATTATAATCTTATCTTAGTTTAGGGAAGATTTAACTTAGGGGGAGTAGCTATCTTCTTAGGTTGATAATAGTTTGATAAAGGGGAGAATTAATTTAGGGGGAGTATGTAATTGATATGCATTAAATATCCTTGCTTTTCCCTATGCGTTGATAGTTTGCTTAAGTGTGCAGGCATTCTTCTAAGTGGCAACTTTCACCATCGGCAAAGATATTAATCCTTGGGTCTTGTGTCAAGTATTGGGTCGGATGTTTTTTAGTCTAGTGAGCTTGACATCCCTTTTAGGATTTTTGTTGGTTTTTGTCCCGGAATAGCCAAAGGGAGAGATTTGTAAGCACATAATTCTCCAATTAAGTCGCATTGCTATTTTGGCTCAATTCAAGACAAAAAAATTTATGTCATAGGATAGTGTTCATTGTTCCTATTCAAGCCTATGATGTGTTTAGTTGAAGACGTCGCGGCCAAGAGTATAAAGCTTAATCAAATGACGTGTTTCAAGTGCCTTGTTTCTACATCACCAACATAGTTCCAATTACTCCTAAGGTATGAATGCATTTGAATATATATATATATATATATATATATATATATATATGAGCTTGGAATAATTTATTATTGGGTGAATTTTATTTGAAACTGTTATTTTATTTTCAGAAAGATTTTATTAAAACTTTAAAATATATATATAAAGTTTCTGGGCTAAAAATAGAAATTTACACTTTCTGGAAGTTCGTTCGAATTGTCGTTCGAACGAGTTTGTCGTTCGAACGAGTTTGCCAACGAGTTCCTATACAGCCAACTAGAACATCGTTCGAATTGTCGTTCGAACGAACAATGTTGTTCGAATGAGAATTCCAATGAGATTTCTAATGAGTTCATACTAGAACTTCGTTAGAAGGCTCGTTCGAACGAAAATCTCGTTCGAGCGAGATTTGGTGGGAACAGTTTATTTGGAAGTTTTAGCAGTTTTTTTTTGTTTCCCACTTCTTTTCCCATTAACTTTTTACTTGAATAACTAAGTGCAGGAACCAAGTTTTTCGACTTAACTTTTTCATACCATTCCATCTCTAAGAGAGAGATTGAGAGAAAAATTCAAAAGGAAAAAGTTCATGTTTTAGAGTGTTAATTTTTCAAGAAAAACTTTAAAAACACTTCTATTTTACACCCACTGTTTGTTTATCCAAGTTCCTTTATATATATACATTGCTTGGAGTTTTGGCACCGATTTTACTCTACCTATTGAAGAGTTCGTTTGGGTTTTCTTCTACATCCCTCAAAGAAGAAGAAGTTCATTTTGCTGCGGCATTCTCACATAGTGAAAGGCACCATGTGTGGTTGACGGTGTACCTATGTCTCATTGGTGAAGTCCAAGATTTTGGTGGAGCTCCGGGGTTGTCGACTAGGCGGAGGTGTTTCCAAGAAGACGCGTCAAGGCTTGAAAAAGGTCGAGTCGAGGAAGTAAGTCATTTGTCTTGTAATTGTAAAACCATACTTAGTGGACTTAAGGCTAGGGTCGTCCGAGGTTTTTTCCCGTTGTAAGTTTTTCCTCGTACATCGCGGCGTAGTGATTTATTATTTATTTTATCTTTTTGCAAATATCACCTAGAACGCATGCTTAGGTAAAAAGATAAAATTTGGTTTAATCACTACATACTTGTTTAATTTGGTGCTAAATAAATTTGGGTAATGTTCAATTAATTTAGTTCAAGTCATTTATTTTAATTTGATAAAATTGGTTTGGCCTAATTTGGTAATATTGAAAATATGACTTAGGCAAATTTCTAGGACTTGGGTTGAATTAATTGTGTTTAAGTGAAATTAAAAGTGTGTGTGTGTTTCATCATATCTCACTTGGTTTAATTTTAATTTGAAAAGAAATTAAAATTAGTTAATTTGTTGTTTAAGTTGAACCATCTTTCGCTTCCGCATCTATTTAACAAGGAAATTACAAATTGATTTTTTTAATAATAAGATTTTTAAACTGGGGTCCTCTCATTTTCAGGATTAGAAATCCACGCTCATCAACACCACTGACCATCACCCTGTTTCTTCATAAACGATAAAAGAGTAAGGATCACCTCTTTCTCTCGCTTAAGGTTTTTTACTTTAAAATCTATGCTTCCAAGTCCTTTTTGTTGAGGATCCTAGGGTTTCAAAACTCACACATCGATGCTTGAAGAGGAAGCTGAAGAATATTTTGAGGTCATTGCTAGTACGGTTGACTGCGACGAGAACGACGCTGATGAGATTAAATTTTAGAAGTTTGTAGACATGTTTTTTTAACTCTGCTTTGGTTTTATATTTTGTTTTACAGATCGAATAACATCAACTATCCTCACTCCAAATTTTATTTTTTTTAATTGTTTTTTGCCTTTCCCCTTTGTGGTTCATATCATTGACTTTTATACTAATTCTTATTTTTTGAAGATGGATGTCTGACGCAAGGCGGGTAAGATCAATGGTTATCACAATGGTGTCGAAGCCAACTCTTGTATGTTCATTTCGAAAAGATTTTGGTTTCTATATGTTTGTTATTTTTTTATATCCTTTGTTTTAATTCCTTTTCATCGCTTTTAATTAGTTAGTTTTAATATCTAAAATGCAAAAATTACAATTAGGCCCTTTGAAATCCAGAGTTGTTGACATATTTGAGATTCAAACATTTGAAATCTCCTGTTTGGGATTTCAAGTTTTTCATTTAATTTTTTTGTTCAAATTGTATTTGGTTTTGGTTTATTTTTAGATCCAATGTTTTTTTATATATTTTGTAGGGGATTGAAGAGAATGCTAAAGGTTTCTATTTCCTCAATGATGAACAAGAACATTATCCCACTAGCTTTGTTATATTTTTTTATATCCCTATTTTATTATCAAGTTTGTTTATTTTGTGGTCTTTTTCAGTTACTTTTTACTAACTCTATTTATCTCTCTGTTTTCTCTTCTAATCTCAAATCTTACCCCTAAGCATTGAATTGTACTCTTAGTGTCCACTTTATCTAGCAAGTAATGCATATTATCTTGAATCTTCTTTTGTAGTTTTTTAAACTAATTCTACGAGTTCTATTTTTGGTTTGATGATGGGATGTATAGAGGAAATCAAAGGGGTGAGGGTGGTGGTACAGTGGAAGTATGATGAGATCTATTTTCTCAAATATAGTACCATAGTTATTTAGATACCGTTTTAGGTATAAATAGTACCATAGTTATGTTGGGATTCTCCTCAAGGGGTAGGCCTTGCAAAAGGCATAAGACATAAATTTAGTCATTTTATAGACCGATCGAGTATATGTCTTAGTAGTCTTTTCCATTTACTAGCAGTAAGTATACTCATGGAGATTTTGCAGTTAATGATATAGAGTAAGCAGCAGATAGGAAGTCAATTTAAGGCTCACAATACGCTTAGCTCAGTTATTAAATTTTCAGTGAAAATAGATTTAATGCTTCTACTCGGAGTAATGAAATGGCAATACACTATCATGTTTGTTCTTAACACTAAATTTGCATCGTTAGCTTGAGTTTGAGCTTATGGAGAAAGCTTATTAGGATCATATCTGAATCAAATCTTACTATTATGACTTGAATTCTTTCTATGGAATTATATTAATATATTTTATTGATCTGGTTACGGGAAAGCTAAATTCTTCGACCAAGCTACATCTAATATTGTACTTATTAAAAAGCTTATCAAGTAAAGCATTGACATTTCACTTCATTACTATGAAGTTGGTTCTCTGTCCTCTTTACCTATTCTTTTCTTATTTCTTTGTCGTTGTATATGTGTTACTCATTGAACCCATTTTAAGTGTCATTTTTGGTTTATATGTGTTGGATTGTGATTATTAGTCCATGTCTTATTTTCCTTGGTTTAGTTTTATTTGGTGTTACAATGAGTTACTCACCATTTCTAAACTGGTGAATTGAGCTTCTCATTGTAATAGTGTTATGCTCATGTGTTTGGTTACTCACATGCATTGTTTCTAAACTGGTGAATTAAGATTCTCATTGTAATGAGTTACTCACTATTTCTAAACTGGTATTGATATTCTCTTTAACACTTTATTTGGTTTCACAACAGGTGTTTGAAGAAGTAAGGGGTTTCAAATATCTGGAAAAAATCATCAAACAAACACAAACATTAAAATTGGCTTTGTGGTTTTGAATATGGCAGCCATAAAGATGATTTTGATTTCCATATTTGATTATTTGGTAGTGTTGATTTTTTGGAAGCCTTAGGTGTAATGGTAGACTTGGAGCCTAAGGTTAGCATATCTCAAATTAGTTATGTATTTGTTTATGGCAAAGTTTGATATTTGAAATCACAATGCAATTGTGTGAATTGGGAAGTATTTGGGAAGTTTGCTGAAATCTTCAGAACTTTAGTTTTAGTCTAGCTTCGAATCTTATATTTTATTTTTTATCACTAGTAGATATGTTTCGATCGTGATTGATGGGAGAAAAATCATTAAAACAGAACTAAAAAATTGGAGGTGAACAAACTACAAAATCATTTCTAATCCCAAAATTTATAATTCTTTTGTATCCCCCCTTAATGGCTTTTCATAGCAGAACTCGCAAAAATCTTTGTCCAGTGTTTTCGATGCAACTGATTCAAATCAGGAGGGACCCTTATTTGGACATAAGTTGGACCATATCATCTTTTAACTAGAGGATGTCAAAGTCCATCATCTTTGTATTAATTTTAATTTTTTCTTTTCAAAATTTGCTTAAACAACAGTACTGTGAACTGAAAATTTGGAGTGAAAACATGCAGGTATTGAAGTAATTATCAAAATGTGCGGGTATTGAAGTGAAAATTTGTTGTACCTGTTAGTTTGGGTTTACTTTTAGCCAAAAATTTCCAGCAGTTGTACAATGAAGGTCACATCCAATGGTGTTTTTGAGGGTCCCCTTGATTATTCACTTTGACAAGCCGTTTTACAAATATGTTTGGGGTTTGTGCTCACGTTACTACTTGCTTATCTTCTTAAGCAATTAAGACAACATTGAGTGATTTCCAAGATTGTTATAAGTTTTGATTCTCTTCATATTAATACAATTTTAGTTATATTGTTATCTGCCTATTGTACTAATACCATTTTATTTTCAGGTTCATTACTTTAGGTTACTTTGATTCTTATTTATTTTTAGTTTCTTAACCAGACAATCTTATCAATGCTTATGTTTGTGTTTCTTTTATATTTTCATTCATTTTAAAGAACTATTATTTGTTTATGGCATTTGAAATTTGAAATAACAATTGGACCCTGTATTATTTGTTTATGGCAAATGTTGTTATTTGAAATCACAATTCAAAAGTGTGAATTGGAAAGTATACTGAATTGTTATATTATTATACTCGATGAATTTTTCTATTTGGTTTATAACGTACAAAACGATGATGAACTAAACCTGAGACATTGGAAAGTTGAAAGGATAAAAGGTCACCACTTTCCTTTCACTGTTATGATGTTTCTTAGGACTTGATTAGTTGTGTGAACCTGAAATTTCTTTGCACTTAGCACTTGGATTCAATTTATAGATTCAATTTAAATGGTGAACCTCTGCAGTTGACAAGAGTCATCTTCTGTAACATTGCTAGACCAAATACTTTGATTAACAAGGCCAAATATGTTATATATATTCATGTTGTGATTGACAGGCTACATTGTTATAGATTATTGTTCATAGAGTTATTTTGTACATTATTATTCTTAGTGTTATACGACCCTAGAGTGATGAATGAATTACTTTAACATATATTATTTTTGTATGTTTTGCATTAAGTATTGTTCTGTAATGTTTTTTTCC
Organism: Sambucus nigra; assembly: GCA_949130495.1. Taxonomy (NCBI): domain Eukaryota; kingdom Viridiplantae; phylum Streptophyta; class Magnoliopsida; order Dipsacales; family Adoxaceae; genus Sambucus; species Sambucus nigra. The sequence goes on from OX422218.1 coordinate 142,973,344, forward strand.
AAGAAATATTTATTGTGCATATGGTTTTGGACTGTTCTTTAGTTTTAAATGGTATCATTTTGTGTATATATGCAGTTTATTGGTTGATTTGTATGTTTTAGGAGATTAATTTGTGTCAAATCATATCTAAATATACATGCATCCCTTATTGACTTTTGCGGGTGCGATTACTCTTTTACTGAGGACTGTTATACAACTCGGTAAGTTAATTTTCTTATTTTTGTATGTGCAATTTAATGGCTTAGTAAATAGCGCAAATATTCCGATTTTAAAAAGTGCCACACCCATGATTTTAAAAAGTTACATTTTTAGGTTCTAAGGTTATCATTTTATTGCTAGATTACTAGAGGGAAGTAATGTAAATATAGTAGGCTTAGTAGCAGTCAGAAGAAAAAACAACATGGATCAACCTACCATACATTTTCACATCACAAAACCTGATAAAGTTAGTTGCATTTTCAAGAAAGTAACTGCTTACAATTATTTCCATTTGCCCCCTCGAATCTCCATCATTTTACATGTAGGGAGTTTTGCCAATGAAGATGAAGTAAAAAGTTGGGAAATTCAAGAAAGTAACTACAGTTAAATGAATGCACCTCACCGAGCTGCTTTGCCACAATCTAATGTACAATCACTAAAAACACTTCAAACCTTAAAAAGACTAAAAGACCCCTCTACTCGTTCTGTGTCATCTGCTGTCATCTTTAACTTAAGAGGCCTCCTCAATAAATGTTGGGGTCTCAACTTTGTCAGCATTCTCGCAACTTATAAGACCATGGTACATTTTTAGGGAAACCTTAGAGAACTCAGTCAGGGGCTCGAAAACTTGACCAAAACTCGTCTGAAATCCACTTAATGTTACCCTATGTGTTTCTTGGATGTAGTTCTGAAGTGATGACTAGCATTGTTTCCCTATCGTGATCACTAGGTTTCCCGATCTATACATTTTATTATCAATGTTTCTTTCGTTAAGTTCTTCATTTTTGGTGTACCTTTTAATCTCACTTTATCATTTTTTTAGAATGTCACATATGATCTGTTATTAAAAATTTATAAGCTCTATTGTTGGAAACTAATTGAGAATCGGTTAGAGCTGGCAATTTTTGACCCGATAACCCGTTTACGGTAATAACTCGAAATGACCCGAACATGACCCGTTTAGCTTGTATAGATTTAAGAGTACCTAAAACATATACTAAAATGAAAATCAACGCGACCCGAAAATGACACGACTAACCCGAATTGCCACCCCTAGAACCGGTATATTTTTGTGTTATACAAGTATGAGAACCGGTATTAACCCCCTATGATAATAATAAAAATAATTTGCACAAAGTTTTATTGATTGTTTTTTTTTCATAGACCCTGTCCGCCATCCATTTGAATTTAGGCACCAACTCAATGGGTATTCCCATATATATTCCCAGAAATGTTCTTAATGTAAGACTTCCAAGCTCTACACTTTTATATCTATCTCATATGTATTTAAATTCATTTTTTTCGTAGGCGTATCTTCTTAACTGTACAAACATTATTATTTTCTTAATTGTATTAAGAATTTTCTTTTATTTATGGCACTCGAAGGTACTCATTTTGTAGATTTTTCACAATTGTAGGTAGTGTTCATTACTTTGTTTGAGTTATGTGGCATTTCTAAATGCAGTTATTCGAGTTATCTGGCATTACTTCGGATATTTAACATTTTTTACCAAGTTTTGAGGCCCAAAGGTCGGAACTAGCTGTGCTCGACGCATGAATGCTACCACACTGCACCTAATGAAAATAACGGTCGAAGGAGACCTCCAAACCTCTTGCACTGACCCGCGATGCATCTAGGCGTTCAACTGCCAAAACTTGAAAGTAGGTATTGGCTACAATGAGATCAAACTGTAGATGTTGCAGGGGGCAATTTCAAGAACCTTGGGAACAATAATATGCCCTACTTTAAAGTGTTAAATACACATGATTTTTGTTTAAATCACATGACTTTTATTTAAATACACACATATACATTTTGATCTATATCAGGTCTTTGAATTTTGTTGTTTTAGTTTTAATGTGATTTTATATATTGAGTTTAGAAGTGATTGAAATAAGATGGTGTTGAAGATCAGTAGCCGTTTTATCTTTGCCTAATAGATAAATCAAAATATGTCAATTTGATTTTTTTCCTTCATGTTTTCAGCGAAGGGTGTTCTCTCTCAATTGTACCTGCTGGAGAGTGTAATCGAGTTTTTCGACTCTATAAAAGAGCATTTAATGTCAAGGTTCCTTTCCTTTTTTTTAATTTTTTTCATTGAACTATAGATTGAATTTTCATCACTTTTCCCATTCATTTCACCCTCCCCACCACCTTTTAGTTCTTCAAATCTTTCTTTATTTCCTCTTCAGTCCCCACATGAGTAGATGCTTCTTCCAATAACAGAGTAACAGAGCTGATATTGCTTTCAAAATTTTCCTCATTTGGTCAAATCGTTCCTGATTTATAAAGCACGTGTGGAGTGAGTTTATCCAAATATAACTGGAAAAGCCTCCACATATCATGTTCAGCTGTGCTGCAGCTGGTTTGTTTTTTTAGTGTGCATCGTAAATGTTGTGCTTATGGATGAGGGCTTTGGCAAATTATTTTTAAAGGTGTAAAAAAAGACCAAACCAAACAAGGATTTATCCTTTAATTGATTAAACCCAAATGGGTTTGCCAATCTTTTTGCTGACTCGAAATGAGTAAACATCATAAGTAGGTTATTCCCCAATTATTGGTGTTGCGGGCCTGGATTTGTATTTTAAGATAGCTTATTTCAATTTTGATTACTTGATTTCTATTTGGGTTTCTATTTATTCAGTTCGTTTTCTATATTTGTTTGATTATTGGATCTATGTTATCGTTTCTTTTGATGCTTGTTGTTTTAGCTATTCTATTTGGTACAACTTAAAGGTGATGGTAGGATCGTGTTAATTATGTTTTAGTTCCACTTAAGTAAATACTAATGTTAATATATTTTAGTTCCAACCAAGTACTATTATTTGAGACTATGATGAGTTTACATAAGAATGATATTTTTTTGAAACATGTCAAATACTATTAATGCATAAATAGTACATTTTGGTATTTAAAAGGTGGATAGTTTTTTGTGCCTTCTTTGTTTCTAAACTGTTTATGTTTCTTCAAAAGGAAATCGAATAATCTTAGCATAATTTTTTATTATACGTTTCAAGAAGCTTTATATTGTTGGATTTAATTAGTAATTTTATTGGTCTAATGTCTTCAACCATCACGTAATTTCATTCCATAATTTTGATTACTTTGTTTTAAATGATTTGTAGGTTTACTTTCCTTTAATTCTTAATGTTACTTACATGATTTATAATTTCAGATTTACATGTATGGTGGTGCTTGGCGACGGCCATATGATATATGTGAGTAGTTTCTATTATGTTGTACTCGACATATGTGCAAAGCCACAACGCGAAAAAGAAAAAGAACCTAAGCCACCCTCCCCTTTACTTGGTTGTGATAGACAAATCACATATGGTTCATTAAGTTTGCTAAGACATTATTTGATGGCTAGGAGGTTTGGGCGAATATATATTTACGGAATTAAGGGTGTGCATCGCAGGCTAATTTTATTTCTTTATTGATGTGTTGTTGTTATTGACACGAATTGAGTTAAGTCGATGATGTTTTTTGTATGATGTTCAAGACGGGTTACTATTATTGTTGTTGGAGTATTTTTTTTTCTTAAATAGGGTGGATTGTCCTATATACAAAGGAAATTTTTCCCAAATTTATGTTTTTTACACTTATTTGTGTTGTAAAAAAACATTTTGACTTGCAGGGAATTTATTTGACGAATCTATACTATTTGAATATTCTTGGAATATTTTCTATTTGTTAAGCAGGGTGGATAGTCCTTTAAACAAATGAGAGTATGACCATTTTTTTAAAATATACACTTTTTTTGTTAGGGAGTGAAATATTAGTCGTTTTGCAATTATGTATTTTGAAAATTTTCACCGTTTTACGATTACATATTTTTGAAATTTTCACCGTGCCTTCAGGCACGGGGATTCCGCTAGTGTATATATATATATCTTTTAAAACTACATGTAATTTATTTTCAGGAGCAAAGGAATACAAATCAAGGATTGAGGGAGCAAATTGACGTTTCGAACGCTGAAGACATTTTATCATTTGAATATATATTATGTTTTGCCTTTGTTTACAATAATATATTGAATAGAATAAACTTCAGTAGCTTTTTCTTATAGAAATAATGTGTGCCTACATAGGTCATTTCAATATAATTAAAAGATTTCATATTATACCAAATTTGATAATTATTTTCATATAAGATCGTACTACACATTGACGCCCGCGCATCGCGCGGGGTTCATGCTAGTGTGTGTGTGTATATATATATCAAAAGAAACTTAGCTCAACAAAATTTGGGTGCTATTAAAGAGGCTTTATGGCTTAATCATCCATGTCATTTTACATTTCCCTTCACATTACTTTGCGACGTTTTCCAACGATGATCTCGTAGAGTGAATTTGTGCCTCTTCTTATACGCATGACAGACTTTTCATGTTGTTTCCCACAGATGGGGCCAAATGTGTGGTAAAACAAGCCACTCGAAGCAGGGTGCCCAATAATCATAATGAGAGTATAAAAATGAACAAGAGAGAGACAGAGATTTACGTGATTTGACCATTATTGGCCTACGTCCACGGGACTTCAATCTGTTTCACTATAAACTTAAGAGAATTTACATGAGATTGTATCTCTAGCCTCCGATCCCCCTTTACACGATAGGGTGTCTCCCATTTATAAAGAGTTAGGGGTTACGATTGGATAAGTCATATCCTTGTACAATTTGTGTTATAATAAAATAGCGCTTCTTGATGTAGTTGGTATTCCACTTTACCATGGACTCTTGCCATCCTCATCTTGCTAGATCGGGAACCATTTAGATCGGATCGCTTGCCAGGTGTCACGCTATTGTTAGTGGTGTATTTTTTTTACCCCAAACATACATACATACATATATATATATATATATATATATATATATATATATATATATATATATATATATATATATATATATGAATGTGTTAAAGATTTAAATTCAAAAGAAAAGGCTATTTATTATTTAAAAAATAGTTAACAATTAAGGGTAATATGTTGGTTTCTTAAATAAAAGGATATTTTCTGATTATACAAAAAAATGGTTAAAGTTAACGGTCAACTATGTTGACTAAATTGGTTTCCATCCAAAATGAACGTCAAATCAGCAATAATAAAAAAAGTGGGTGTCAAACTATAAACCGGACAAATAAGCGGATGCCAAAGGTCAGATTATCCTTTTTTATATAAGAAAACGAATAAAAGAAATTAAGGCATAATTTTTTAAATTACGTAATATACACTTAAAATTAACTTTTTACAACTTTTTATTCATTTAAAACCATGATTTTCCACGTGGAAAATTAATTCTAGCAAATAACCCCATCTGAAAAATTATAGGATTTGTCCTCGAAAAAATTGTCATGGAAAAGTTTACCACCCAAGCCATATGGTCACTTTTGTATCAAACATGCCCTTAGTTTTAAAAGACAAAACTCTATCACAATCTAAATGGATTACCTCATGGATCTTATCATAGAGATAAAGATTTCATGCGACAAAGCCGAAACCATGTAGCATATTTTGATAAAAAAAGAAGTATTTTAAGAAAACTTATATACTCAATTCAACTTTTCTTAAAGACCTTCAATAGGTAGGGAACTAGGTTAAACCTTTTTTTGAAAATTGTTTGATTCATTTCCTTGTTCATTATTGTAATGTAATTGGTAGATAATTTTGGATAGATAAGTAATTTTCAATACAAAGTCGAATTGGTTAAGACCCAACTTGAGCTATTCAAAACATACTAGGTGAGGGCATGATTTTAATTAGTATAAAATTAAGTTTGTAGGTATGAGAAAATTTGGTTACTGAAAATTAGATTTTGATTCATATTATTATAATGAAACCTTGAATACCAAAATTTTTGTTTGGCCAAATATATATATATCTTTATATCATCTCATAATATACTAGGTGAGTATATATTACATCCAAATATTTTTTTTGAAAAAAAGTAGTTCCTAAAATCTTGGAGCTTCTCTCTCATACCTCTCCCTCAATCAATTCCTCTAGGGTTTGCATGGCGGAAACCATTAATCCCATACCTAAAAACCCTAAACCTCCCGATCCTTACAACGTATGGTCACGTTCATTTGATAGTGTGTTGATTAATAAACCTTGAAGAAAGTTGCATTGAAGGAACCAGGGAGTTTTAAAGGAGAACCAGTGGTTTTATTCTCTCATGAAGATATTGAAGTTCTTACTGAACCTTTCAAGTTTTCAATAGTATGGAAGTTTTCACATGGTAGACCTCCTATGGAAGAGATACGTAAAAATATTCTACAATTCAATCTTAATCAAACGTGTACTATAGGTTTGATTGACAACAAGCATATTCTTATTATATTGAACTGTGAAGAGGATTTTGTTCATTTATAGACCAATGAGCAGTGGTATTTTGGAAGATTTCTCATGAGAACATTCAAGTGGTCACCTCAATGGAGAATAGAAGAATACAGTCATGTTGTTCCAGCGTGGATTAATTTTCCTAACCTTCCTATTCATCTCTTTGTTAATTCTTCTTTATTTTTCATTGCTGAGCTAATTGGTAAGCCTCTAAAGCTTAATGCATCTACTATTTCTCAAACAAGACCTAGTTTAACCAGGGTGTGTATAAAGCTTGATTTGATCAAGGAGAAACCAAGAAGTGTATGGATTGGTATAGGTGAATCTGGATTCTGGTAAGTAGTCCACTATAAAAATATCCCTCATTATTGTACTCATTGTATGAAGAAAGGACAAAAAAGAGTTCACGTATTTTTCTAAAGGCTAAATAAGATAATCACACTGAAGAAACCATCACTCACCCTCCCAAACCTAGCCAATAGTTCCAAGTTATCCAAAACCAACCTTCCCAAAGAACTCACAGTCAATTTTCTAAAGAGATACAAACCAATAATTATCTTATCACACCTAATCAAATGATCATTCTTCTATCTCTCGAATACCTATAAACCAATAATATCCCAAACATATCCGACCAAAATCCAAACCAAAATCCTTCTTCATCTACTCCAAAATCGTCAAGCCAAAATCCTAGTCCTAAGATCAATGTCATCACCTGATCTCCTTATTCAACTCCTCATACTAGTTCTAACCACAATTCCTGCCAACTTTTATCAGACCTCCAACCAATCATTGTTTTAGATAAGTCTAAAATTATAGCCAACCATATTCAAAAAATCCATCACTGTGATATTTCCCCTCAAGAAGCCTTTATAGTTGACCAACTTACGCTCACTCCTATGACCACTGAATTTCCAGACTATGAGATTCATCAAGCAAAGTACAAGGGACATTCTTTAGAGAAGGACATTCCTAAGGGTTCTTATAGTTCAATGCAAGATGAACTCACAATCTTTGCCAATTGGTTTGACAAAAAATGGCAAAACATCGAGATAAGAAATAGAAGAAGAAACGGAAATGATATAGTTATGGAAGCTAATCATAAGTCTCCTAATTGTGACACCCCGCCCAATTAAATACTGGGTGATCAGTCCTTTATTAAATTAAAACAAGATTTCCATTTGGTTCATTCTTAGCATCACTATCAAAAACCATTAGTTTCTAATCACCTATTAGTTAATTAAGCCGGTGTCAAATTTTATCTTTTCATTTAACAAATAATAATATACGAAAACTTGATTAAACCATTCACACAGTAATAGAGTCTAAATCATCACAGGATATAAATAAATAAATAAATAAATAAATGTCTTTTCGAATAAACCATCGGTTATAAACCCCAAATCCAAATGATAAATCCAATAGATAATAAATAAATCTCAATACAAGTCTTAACTAAATAAATTGAATAAAGTACTGTAGGGGCAACACGCTAAAAATGAAATACTGATATAAGGAAATCCTAATCTAGGAATGAACAACTAAGGAATCTAGTCCACATCCTGCATGCATCCACATATGCTGCAGCTACGCATCCCTGGAATAGATAATCAAGTCTGGCGTCCCTGTGGCGGGACACCTAAAAGGTTTTGAAAATATTTTTGGCAAGGGTTAGAACCCAAAATATTAAAAAAACAGTTGCAAGTGATTAAATTTGCAGTAATTAAAATGTATGAATACTTTTCATATGTAATCTAGTGTCGCACTCCCTTCAGATAATACTCACCCCTCAACTATTGTGCACACTTACTGCTTTCTTCAGAACCCAGCTAGTTGTACTACCCCGTCTAACTAGCCTTGTTATGAACCCTTCCTTATCCACTAATCTAACTCGAGTAATATTACTATTGATTATTACGTTATTTCACTCAATAACTCTTTTATTCAAGTCAAATAAAATCATATAACGTTTTCACTAGTTATATAAATAATACAATTTCACTTCATGTATTTTACCCGTGAATGTTGTAGTATACAAAATATTCACACTATTATATAAATATAATTATACTACAACAGTCACGCACATGCCGTATATAATATCCATCCTCTCGATTGATAACTCACCAGATGCTTTCTCTAAAATGTTATCACCCCAGGTATACTCAATCCAACCCGGATACCACGAAATGGTTAACTCACACCTAATCATGATATAATAATAAGCGTAGTGGAGGCAGTCATAGTTCCCCGAGTGTGATATCGAACCATACCTAAGATGTCACACCGTGAAAAGAATCACCACATAATATATCGAACGATATGACCTGGGGATTATACTCTCCCTGTTGTCACAAGCCAGGGGATTCACCCACATTGCGCAACCTCCTATGATAGAAGTAGAGGGGTATGTATTCCTATAAATATGATTCACATCGATATCTATAATAATCACACAAACATATATACATATACTATCACACTATCCGAGTATATATATAATTAAAGATAATTAAGTTCGACTAACTCGTATCTAACTCTCCTAGCACTAGCCTATAGTAACCGAGTCTATCTACCCGAATCTAATCTTTCTTCATCATACAGGTTCATAAATTTGGGTTTACCCACTTTACTCGAAATCACATTTCGATACCCGAATTTCTAACAATTTCATAATATGTTCCAAAGGACCTAGCCTTAGATTTCTCTCAAATTGGCTAAACAACTTCCTACTGTACCTTCTATAATTTAAATAGGCACGTCCATATATCTTAAACACAATATAAAATCTCTCCCCCGTCAATTAATCGTGAATTTAGGTCATAAATAGAAAAATTCCTCAATTATGGGTAGCCGAATCGCTTCGATCTTATTCCGAATCGATTCGCCTTGTAGAATCGATTTGGCTTAAGAACTGAATCGATTTGTTGTGAACAGGTCTCTTCCCCGTGGCCCCTATTTTGCCATTGTTATGCACCCAAGCTTTTTAATCTCTCTACAGACTCAACCCAATCCAAAGTAAGATGTAACCCACCTCCAAAAGAGGTTCAAATCTTCATAATAACCTTTAATCATCATTGATTCTCATCAAAATCATTAATTCCCGAATTAGTTTTAAGGTTTCGTTAAATTGATTTCTAAAATTTCGATTCCAAAATTCAAAATTAAACAACAACAATCTACTGGGTTTTTAATATAATTCAAATTCCATCCTTACTGAATCATATAACATCATCAATTACACTTTTCATCTACACAGTGTCCAATTCATAAAAACCCCATGTTTATGTGATAACCCACCCCAAAAACGAATTTGTAATCACACCTACTATGATATGAATCAAAACATTACAATTTAGATTGAAAGCAAGTTAACCACTTGCCTAATTAGATTCGTAGAGTCTGATTCCTTTGAGGTATAAGATGAATTGATGAAAACACACACCCAATTCCTCTTGATTTGGCTCCCAAAAGCTCCCAACTTTCTTTCTCTTTTCTTATCTCAAGTTTTAGGGTTAGAATGTGATTAAGTGTCGTTCAACCCTCTTAAAATTAGGTTAAATAATGCTAAACCCGAAATTAGGCTTATCGGCCTAGCCCAAATGACCCGAACACCACCGCGCGGGCCCGGTTATGCCTAAAAATGTTTTGAGACCCAATTACTACCCCCATGTACTTTATTCTGAATATCTCGGCCTATCTTGAATTAACAGTGCACTCAGAATCGCCATCTGAGTCACTCTACTACAAGTCTCCATCTCAACCTCAATAAAATCCCATCGTTTAACTCTCTATGACATATAATAATAGTGACGTATTATTTACTACACACTTAGTAATTTTTATCCCATTTATAATAATAATTATCTCTCCCGATTAATACTTAAATACACACATAATAATTAATTCAATTGAATTATGACACACTTGTAATTTAAATTTAGCCAAATTAATTAAATATTTAACGCTCAGAAATAAGGGGTGTTACATACTTTCCCCCTTCTAAAGGAATTTCATCCTCAAAATTAGGTCATACCTGCAGCGAATAACTCTGGATACTTCTCTCGCATGTCATCATCCCGCTCCCATGTCGACTCGTCAGCACTGTGGTGTCCCCACTGAACTCTGACTAATGGTACCACCTTAGACCGCAGCTTACACTCACTATGATCCAGAATAGCCATGGGTCTCTCCTCATATGATACGTCTGGCTGTAAATAGATTTCCTCAAGTGGAATATGCTAAAAATCTCTCTTGCTCCTCCAATACTTATTCAGGGATGCCACGTGGAACACGTCATGTATCCGTTGTAGATGCTCTGGTAAACCCAATCTATATGTTACTGGTTTCACCCTCTCAATAATAGGGAAGGGTCCCACATACCTCAGCGCTAGTTTCCCCTTCTTACCGAACCTCATAACCCCCTTTATGGGAGACACTCGCACTAATACCTGGTCACCAACCTCTAACTCAATGTGTCTCCGGTTTGCATCGGCATAACTCTTCTGCCTATCCTGAGTTATTCATATACGCCCTCGAATCATCTCAATCTTAGCAGCAGTCTCTTGTATAATCTCTAGCCCCAATAATTTTTCATCCCCCACCTCTACCCAGCAAGCGGGAAAATGATAAGGTCTCCTATAAAGTGCCTCAAAAGGTGTCATACCGATTGTGAATTGATAAGAGTTATTATACGCAAACTCTACCAATGGAAGGTATCTCTCCCATCCTCCTCCGAAATCAATTATACACATCCTCAACATGTCGTCGAGCATCTGATTAACGCTCTCAGTCTGTTCGTCAGTCTTCAAATGATATGCGGTACTCAACCGCAAGTCTGTACCCATGACTTCCTAAAAAATCTGCTAAAAATGAGACACAAAGATCTTATCTTTGTTAGACACGATGTTAATTGGTACCCCGTGCGGCTTAACTATATCCGTAATGAATAGTTGTGCATAATACATCGTCTCAAAATCGATGCAAACTGGCAAGATATGGGCTACCTTAGTCAATCGATCCATTATCACATAAATGGAGTCGTGGCCCCTCTATGACGTCGACAGACCTATAATGAAATCCATCAAAATACTCTCCACTTCCACACGGGAATCTTCAGTGGTTGTAGCATCCCTAAAGGCCTCTAGTGATCTACCTTAACTAATTGATAGGTAACACACTTCGAGATAAACTCTGCTATGTCCCGCTTCATCCCTCACCACAAATACTGTCACTTCATGTCCTAGTACATCTTATCCCCGTTGGGATGTACCATAAATCTTGAACCGTGCGATGCTATCATAACCGCATGTCTCAATTCCTCATCCTCTGGCACTACAAGTCTTCCATTAAAGCGTAAGCCTCTCTCTGAACTAACTGAATAAGACTCTACTCCCTCGACTAATAACTGGCGTACCCTATCCTGGTAGAACTGATCCTCTGCCTGTGCTTTCACTACCCGCATAATAATCTCGAGAGTGATAGCTAAAACTGACATGCATGCTCTGTTGATCTCATCATTGTGTCAAAGCTCCCTCCACTTTGCCTTTCGGACCTTTGCTAACTCCCTTGTAGGTCATTGGATCAATGTGTCTGCCACTACGTTGGCCTTACCAGGATGATACTGAATGTCAAACTGGTAGTCTTTCACAAACTCGAGCCACCTCTTTTGTCTCATATTCAAATCCTTCTAGGTGAAGAAATACTTAAGTGATTTATGGTTCGTGAATAGCGTAAAATGCTCCCCCAGAAAATAATGCCTCTATACCCTCAAAGCAAACACAACTGCTGCCAACCTAAGGTCGTGTGTGGGGTAATTCTTCTCATGGGGATTAAGCTTGCGAGATGCATAAGATATAGCCCTCTCCCCTATTATAATACACCCCCGAGTCCCTACAAGGATACATTAATATAAACCCGACACTCCGCCCTTCCCCTAGGTAATGCGAGTACAGGTGATGATGTTAATTTGTCCTTTAGCTCATTGAAAGATAACTGACAGTGGTCACTCCATATAAATGGTACCCCCTTGCGAGTCATATTCATCAGCGGACCCACAATCTTCGATAACCCTTTAATGAAATAATGATAATAATCGGCCAACCCCAGAAAGCTGTGAATCTATGTCGGTGTCGTGGGCTATCCCCACTCCCTTATGTCGATACCTTACTTGGATTAACAGCAATGCCCCTGTCGGACACGATGCGGCCTAGAAACTGCACCTTCCGTAACCAAAATCCACACTTCTCAAATTTGGCATACAACTAGTGGTCCCATAGTGTCTGCAAAACCATACGAAAATGCTATGCATGCTCCTCCTTAATGCGAGAGTAAACCAGAATGTCGTCTATGAACACGATCAAGAATAGGTTAAAAAACTCCATGAATGCCTTGTTCATGATATCCATGAACACTATTGGAGCATTGGTGAGCCCAAACGGCATCATGCTAAACTTGTACAACCCGTACTGGGACAAAAAAGCGGTCTTAGAAGCGTCCTCCTTTCGAATGCGCAACTGGTGATGTCCTGACCTCGAATCAATCTTATAGATGTATAAAACTCCTCTTAACTGGTTAAAGAGGTCATTCATCCTCGGTAACGGATACTTAATCTGTATTATGACCTTGTTCAACTCCCTATAGTCTACACACAAGTGAAGCGAACCATCCCTCTTCTTCACAATAACACCCGTGCACCCCACGGCATATACTCCACCGAATAATACCCTTCCCTAAGAGCTACTGAATCTTCTCCCTCAACTCCCTCATCTCTGAAGGAGACATGCGATACAGTGCTCGGGTAATCGATCTCGAATCCAGTGCTAAGTCAATAACAAACTCGATCTCTTGACTAGGTGGCAATCCTAGTATCTCCTGAAATACATCATTAAAATCTCTCACAACTAGGATCGAGTCTAACGGAATAACTACCTCATGTGAGGTCCCCTCCTCAATGTATTATAAGTGTGTGCACGATCCTCCCTCGGGAAGAGGCATCGCCACTAAGAACATCTCCAGACCCAAAATGGAAAACACTATGGTCCTCTCATAACAGTCTACCGTCGCTCTATAACCCGCCAACTAATCTATGGCCAGAATGACATCGTACCCCTCCATATTTAACATAAGAAGGTCTACTGCTAAGCTTAGTCTCCCAATAATGAAGTATACCCCTCTACATATGGAGTACATAAGTGACCAACTACCCAAGGGTGACTCTACACACATAAAGCGAGTGTTGGCTGTCTCTAAAAGATCGACTACTCATGAAAATTTAATGGCAATAAAGGAATGTGATGCCCCCATATCAAAAATAATCCTACCCTCATGACCATGAATAGGAGCCCTCGACTGCTGGTGGCGCCTGAGGAGCTGGTGGTATGGGTACATCCCGAACGTTATACACAAGCCTATAATGCATCTGCCCCTGTGGCTGGTGCTATTGGAGGCATCTGTGCCAGTTGCTCCTGCTGGGAACCCTGTTGCTGACCCCTAACTCTCTGTGGACCTTCTCTCTTCATATGCCTTGCCTGGCCACAAACGAAGCAATGCCCCTGAAATTCCCCCTATCTTTGGCCCTGCTGGCCCTGACGAGGTTTCCCCGGATACTAGCCCTGGTGGCCCCTACCCTGTTGGCCTCCCCCATTGTTCCCTTAGCCCTGATGGCCCTGGGGAACCTACTGTTGTTGGTTAGGACCCGATTGGCCCTGTTTGAAACCCTGACCCTCCGGTCGATAACCTACTGACCTAAACCTCTTGGCCTGATCCCCCTGTCGGGAATCCTGCCACTATTGTCTCGCCACCTTCTGTTGAGGTGCCCTACTGGCACTAATCCCTCCTGTCCTACCTAACTGGCTCGACTCACCCGCTCTCTTGCTTCCCTTCAGGTGGAAGCAGTGGTCTTGGCAGTGCAAAAGTGCGGCATTAACAACTTTCGTATATGTCTGTAATGTTGGGTTGCTGAGTAAATATTGCTTGATCCTCCAGGCCAGCCCATCCATAAACTTAAGCTTCTTCTTCTCTTCAGTGTTCACCTCATCTTGCACAAAGTTAGCTAAACGAGTGAACTCCTCCTCGTATTCATCCACTGATCGGTCACCCTGCATAACGTCATTAAATTTCCTCCTCATCTCCGTCTAAATAGCTAACAGAAAGTACTTACGGTCAAACCGATCCCAGAACTCTGCTATCGGCATCGTATACCTCTCCTATGAGGTGGTAATAGACTCCCACCACTATAGTGCGGCTCCTACTAGTCTGAATGTGTCAAGCATTTGTTTCTTAGTGTCATTGTACTCAATCATACGTAAGTAACGATGTAGGTCCTTCTTCCATTGGCATGCTACTATAACATCTGAGCTCCTCAAAAACTCCAGTGGGTGGCCTTTCTGAAAATCTTTCTGCCAACACAATGGCCCCGATTGGACTTGAATCACTGGTGCCACTGATGGCTGTGGCTGGGTCTATGAAAAATGGACGGTTAAGGAAGTCATAGCAACATTGACTGCCTAGGCCACTATCTCGACCACCTGTTCAGTCGTCACTGACCCTGGTGGTGGCTGCGGTTGCGGTACCTTCTGCTCTTTATGAGCCTCTCTCACTTGTCTCTCATTGCCACTCTAGCCGGTATATCTCTCTTAGGCGGCAGCTAAAATTTAAAACGATTAGTATGAGTTCACAGTCAATACAAAATTTAATAGCAAAATAACGATATCTCAAACACGTAAAGATAAAAGCAACAGTTCCAACAATAGGGCTCTATATTAAAAGAACGCTACGCTGAAATTGTGGTAAGCCGTATAGATCCTATAGACACTAGAACCTGATGCTCCTATACTATCTATGATGCCCTGCCCAATTAAAAATTAGGTGATCAGTCCTTTATTAAATTAAAACAGGATTCCCATTTGGTTCATTCTTAGCATCACTGTCGAAAACCATTAGTTTCTAATCACCTATTCGTTAGTTAAGCCGGTGTCAAATTTTATCTTTTCATTTAACAGATAACAATATACGAAAACTAGATTAAACCATTCACACGGTAATAGAGTCAAAACTATCAAAGGATATATATAAATAAATAAATAAATGTATTGACAAATAAACAATCGGCTACAAACCCCAAATCCAAATGATAAATCTAATAGATAATAAATAAATCTCAATACACGTATGACCTGAATAAACTGAATAAAGTATTGTAGGGGAAACAAGCCCAAAAATTAAATACAGAGACAAGGAAATCCTAATCTAGGAAAGAACAATGGAGGCATCTAGTCCACATCCTTCATGCATCCACATATGATGTAGCAACGCATCCCTGAAATAGATAATCAAGTCTAGCGTCCCTGTGGCAGGACACCTAAAAAGTTTTGAAAATATTTTTGGCAACGGTTAGACACCAAGACATTTAAAAAAACAGTTGCAAGTGATTAAGTTTGCAGTAATTAAAATGCATGAATACTTTTCATATTTAAGCTAGTGCGCACTCCCTTCATATAATACTCACCCTTCATCACCCAGCTATTTGTACTACCCCGTCTAACTAGCCTTGTTATGAACCCTTCCTTATCCACTACTCTAGCCCGAGTAATATTACTATTGATTATTTAGTTATTTCACCCAGTAACTCTTTTATTTAAGTCAAATAAAATCATATAACATTTCCGCAGGTTATATAAATAATACAATTTCACTTATTGTAGTTTACCCGTATATATTCACACTATTATATAAGTATAATTATACTACAACATTCACACACATGTTGTATATAATATCCATCCTCCCAAGTAATAACTCACTGGATGCTTTCTCTAAAATGCTATCACCCCAGGTATACTCAATCCAACCCAGATACCACGAGATGGTTAAATCCCACCGAATTAGGCAATAAAATAATATGCATAGTGGAGGTGGTCATAGTTCCCCCAACGTGCGTCTGAATCATACCCTAGACATCTCACCCCAAAAAGGATCACCACATAATATACTTGTGACAACTCGGATATAATTATGATAAATTATAATTAAATCATGCTTATCTTATGTGATACGAAGAATGTGTTATTATTATATCTAATGTTAAGTGATTATGTTTAGTCTAATCCTGCTTTCATAAATCATGAAATGTCGAATTATTTACAAACACAAAATTTTGTTGTTTTCGGTAGAAATGTTCCTGTTAGAGACTAATTTTGACCCTTATCACATTACAACTGACTTGAGGTAAAAACTATATAGTTGTAGACATGTGAGTTAGGGTTTTAACACAATAAACGGTGCATCAAACGGAATCCCGAGTAAGGAGTTATACAAAATTTACGAACAAGGGGCAAATCTGTCCATTCCCTTTAAGTGGTAAATTGTCTTTTAGTAAACCAAATGGCTTAATTTGATTGGATGGAAAGGAGGCATGCCTGTGCTGACTTAAACTTCTCCCTTTAACTTATTTCTTCAGTAAATATAACCCTAGGTTCAGTTTTGAGAGATTTAAGCTTAAGGAAAGAGAAAGTAGAAGTTAAGGAAGAAAGATTACAAGGAAAAGCTAGGAAAAGAATTCCAAGAAAATTTTTAAGGTGTTTCCAAGGTAAAATTATGTGTTAATATTGTTTAAATCTTGTATTATACTTATTTAAAAGTATATAAATCGTGGATTATTGACTTAAATTCCATCATCCTTTGTGACAATATGTATTGATTCATATGTGAGATAAGTGGTGTTTATAGGTCAAATTGCTTTGTATTGAAACCCCTTGTATTCAAACTTGCAAATCTCTTTGTGTGCTTACTAGAATTGAGTAATTCAAATTGTATATGAAAGTAGACTCATATATTCATATCATATCAAAAAATTAGAATTTATCTCCTTGTGGTTAGGCCGTAATGATGATTTGAAGTTGGTACATAGTTTCTGTTTGTATACTTCATTTTGGTACACCCTGAGTTTAGTCAAGCTTTTGAGATAGCAAATGAAGTCAAACAATTATGAAACTTTAATTATGTACTATTCCGTATGTGTAAAAAAAATGGGTTGAAATTCATGGAAAATTATGCTGGAGAAAAATTATGAAAATTCTTGGAAGTTGAAGGAACAATAGAGGAGCTTGTAGGGAAGATTTCTTGTGTTGTAAAGAAATGGTCATAACTTGCTCTAGGAAGCTTGAAAAAATTACACCGTCACTTGTACTGGAATTATATTCATATATGTTTTCATATTGATAAGGTTGGACCCCTGTATTTATACAATTTAGGAATATAGGATGGTTAAGTATGTAGGACAATAATTTCAGGCCATACTAGATACCCCTTGAATGAATATTTGTATTTCGTCCTTACAAAGGGTACTTTCAGTACATGTTTCATGTGTATATACATTGAGAAGTATAATTTCATGTTTACTTGACTTTGGTTATAAATTCCTTATGAGGTATTTTCCTACGGTTGAATGTTCATAGCTTTATCAATATGTGCACCATTGTTTTGTCTTTACTCATGTTTCATGGAATGTGACTTAAGTGAAATTATATGGTCGTTGTATAGTCATGGAAAGTTACATAATTGGATTAGTATGATACTTATGATTGAGATTCAGTACTGATTTAGTTGGATTGACAAAGGTAAGGTCTAATCAACCCAGTTCAGCTCCTCCCGAAGGAAACGTGAATACGTAGTTGACAACCCAAGGTGAGTGTACTCACTAGAATGATGTATTTGTATACTGTTACGTATATGATCATAATGTTATGAATATAAAATTGTTCATTTTGGTTTAACGAAATGGGAGGTTACTCCTCGACCCTAAATGGAGGAGATTTGTCTATAAATGACAAGGGGTTACTCCTCGACTAGGAATGGGGGAGAATTGTCTATTTAGACAGGATATGTGAATCATGATTCGAAAAAGTTGGTCATTCATTATGAATGAGCCGAATAAGTTAATATATGATTATATGGACATGATTTATTGCATTTAAATTCATGCAGTAGTATAGTAGTGATGCATTCACTGGGATATTTTGCCCATGGTTCCTATGTTCACATTTTTTCAGGTAACGCGGTGTCACTACCAAATCTAGGAAGTCGGGTTGGGTTAGCTAGGAACGGGAGAAACAAAGATTTTATTTAAATGTAAATGATGTAATTATGTTAAATTATCCTTCAAGAAAGTTTTTATGGACATGACTACTCTGATGTTGTAAAAAGGCTTTCAGTTATATGGATTTACAATGATGACTCTGAAATTAAAACTCGTGTTTATGGTTTGGATAGATTAATTATGGTTGGCTAACTTTGACTTTCAAACTTAATTATATATAAGTAACTGGGTTGGGGTGTGTTAGCTTTTGGTATCAGCGCCTAGGTTTTAGAGGTTCTGGAGTGAGAAGAGTCTAGATTTGGCAGTGAATGTTAGAAATATATTTTATTTGATACTAACGATTATGTTAGGAAAGATATGTATATCTGCATGTTGTTATATCTTTGATTCATTTCATATATAAGAGAATGGAACGAGGGAATGTAAATGAGAGAATCGAAGATGAGGCTTTAAATATTCCAGCAGAAGCGGAGGTTAAGCAACCTATTCAGATAAATGTGGAACCCGAGCCAGAATAGCTGACAGATATGCAAAAAATGGCACGTGCTATGACTTTAATGGCAGAGCAGCAAGCTAGATTTATGGCTCAGATGGAAGAATAATAGGCCAGACAATTGAAGGCACAATCATTGTCCAGGGATGACGAGGTGATATAGCGGGAAGAAAGGAGTACTTCACATGAGAAATTTATTAAAATGAATCCACCCTCATTTGAAGGAGCAGTTGATCCAGCAGAGGAAGAAGTATGGGTTAAAGAGATTGAACTTATTTTTGGGGTAATGAGAATGCCTGAAAATCAACGAGTGACCTTGGCGACGTATATGCTGAAAGGAGAAGCTAAGTACTGGTGGGATGCCACAAAACATTTGTTGATTACTCCAGGAGGTGGGAATGTGATCTCATGGGATGCTTTTGTTAAATCCTTGTATGATAAGTATTTTCCTCCGATGTATCGAAAAAAAAAGGAGAAGGAATATTTCATGTTGAATCAGGGGAGTATGATAGTTAGAGAATACGAAGCTAAACTTACAGCTTTATCTCGGTTTGATTCGAGGTTTATATGGAATGAGGAAGATATGTGCAGTTGATTTCTCGATGGACTTGGGTTAGTCATTAAATCACGGTTATCGACTTTATAGACTATTAATTATTCAGCCTTGGTGAACAAAGCCATGCTCGTAGAAAAGGACGTGAATGAAGCGAGAAGGAATAGAGAGCGAGGTGTAAAGAGAAGTAGAGTCGATCCAAACTATCAAAAGGGTAGCGATACTGAATATTCAAGGTTTGGAGAGCAGAAATTCCAATAGGGTAGAGGTGGAAGTAGTTTACAAAGGGGTGAATCTAGAGGTGGAAGAGGTTCAGGAGTTTCAACACAAGGAGATCCAAATATTTGTTTCTTTTGTAGGACATCGGGTTATATAAAGAGAAATTACCCAAAGTTACAAAATATATAATGTTTTAACTGCCATCAGAAGGGCCATCTGAGAAAGAATTGTCCTATGTTAGCAAGAACAGTTTCATTTAGTAGTGTGGGGCCTCATAAAGGATCCTCTCCAGGCAGTGCCACCAGGGGAAGAGGTACAGGACAAGCAAGTGGATCGAAGGCAGGAGGAAGAGTGTTTGCAATGACATTACAAGATGCCCATGCTACACCTGAAGTGGTTACAGGGAAACTTTTTATTGCAAACAAAGATTTATATGCACTCATTGATCCTGGATCTACGCATTCATTTGTGGCATTACATATTGTTTCATATTTGGGTAGACCATGTTCATTTCTCAATTGTGCCTTATATATTTCTACCCCAATGGAAAGTGTGATTCTGGTTGAGCATGTTTATAAAAATTATGTCTTAGGAATGAGTGAGCGAGATTTTTATGTTGACTTGATACCGTTGGCCATTGGGGATTTTGATATTATATTGTGGATGGATTGGTTATCGTCGTATCATGCTTCCATTAATTATTTTCGAAAAGAAGTTACGTTTCATCTGTCAGGTGAACCCGAGTTCCAATTTATAAGTGAAAGGAATGTTGTCCCTAATTGTCTTATCTCTGCAATTAAGAACAGAAAGTTATTGAGTAAAGGTTGTATAGGGTATTTAGCTTATGTTGTTGATGTTAGTAAGGAGTCTCTTAAAGTTGAAGATATACCGGTCTTCCCAGAGGAATTGCCAGGATTGCCACCCGATCGGGAAGTAGAGTTTTCCACTGAATTAATTCCAGGTACTGGTCCAATTTCTCTTGCTCCATATAGAATGGCACCAGCGGAGTTGAAAGAATTAAAAGTGTAATTATAAGATCTGATAAGCAGAGGTTTCATTCGGCCTAGTGTTTCGCCATGGGGAGCACCAGTGTTATTTGTGAAAAAGAAAGATGGGACAATGCGATTATGTATTGATTATCGGTAGTTGAATAAGGTGACCATTAGAAATAAGTACCCTCTACCTAGTATCGATGACTTGTTTGACCAATTACAGTGGGGCACAGTATTTTTGAAGATTGATTTGAGATCGGGTTACCACCAACTGAAAGTGAAGGATAGTGATATTTCTAAAACAGCTTTTCGGGCTCGATATGGGCACTATGAGTTTTTGGTGATGCCATTTGGATTGACTAATGCTCGAGCAGTTTTTATGGATTTGATGAACCGGGTATTCCACCCTTTCATTGATTCATTTGTAATTGTATTCATAGACGATGTGTTCATTTACTCGCGTAGCATGGAGGAACATGAGAAACATTTGAAACTTGTGTTGCAGATTTTGAGAGAGAAGAGATTATTTGCTAAATTCAACAAGTGTGAGTTTTGGTTGAATGAAATTATGTTTTTAGGGCATGTTGTTTCAGGAAATGGGATATATGTTGATCCAAAGAAGGAGGAAGCAATCGTTGAATGGGAGAGTCCTAAGACTGTGACAGAAATTAGGAGTTTCCTAGGATTGGCAGGTTACTATCGTAGATTCATTAAGGGATTTTCAGCAATAGCATTACCATTGACAAAGTTGACTCGTAAAGAAGTGAAGTTTGTATGGGATGAAGAATGTGAGAGGAGTTTTAAAGAATTAAAGAATCGATTGGTTTCAGCCCCTATACTTACTATTCTATGTGGGAATGAGTCTTTTGTGATCTATACAGACGCTTCATTTCAGGGTTTAGGATGTGTTCTTATACAGAATAGGAAGGTAATAGCATATGCTTGAAGACAATTAAAGACGCGTGAACGAAATTACCCTACACACGATTTGGAGCTAGTAGCCATTGTTTTTGCTTTAAAGTTGTGGAGACATTACTTGTATGGAGAAATTTGTGAGATATTTACAGATCATCAAAGTTTGAAATACTTGTTTACACAAAGAGAACTGAATTTGAGACAGGGGCATTGGATAGAGCTGATTAAAGACTATAACTGTACCATCCATCATCATCATCCTGGGAAGGCCAATATAGTAGCAGATGCTTGGAGTCAAAAATCATCAAGGATTCTAGGTTGCATACACTGTGCACGTGTTGGAAATATTCTTGAGTTGGCATCGATGGGGATTGAAATAAATATTTCAAAAAGGGGAGGATTGTTAGCACATGTCACAGTGAGACCTTTATTGGCAGAACGCTTTCAAAATTTTCAGATTAATGATTCGTTCCTTGAGAAGAAGAAATAGGATGTTCGGGATGGTAGAGAGAGTGACTTTGAGATTAAGAATGATGAATCGCTGTGCTATAAAAATAGAATTTGCGTACCGAATGATCTATCCTTAAAGAAGGATATATTAAAAGAGGCACATAATTATATTTACTCTATGCATCCGAGAGGTACCAAAATGTATAGAGATTTGAAGGAGTATTATTGGTGGAACAATATAAAATGTGAGATTGCAGAATTTGTATCAAAATGTTTAGTATGCCAGCAAGTAAAGGCAGAGCATCAAAAGCCGACAGGATTATTGTTGTCATTGCCTATTCCAGAATGGAAGTGGGAACATATAACGATGGAAGGATTACACCGGTCACCAAAGGGTCATGATTCCATTTGAGTGATTGCAGACCGATTGATGAAGTTAGCTCATTTTCTTCCAGTGAAGACCACCCACACTGTTGACAAGTATGCACGTATATACGTTGATGAGATTATCCGTTTACATGGGGCACCAGTGTCAATAGTGTCAGATAGAGATTCAACGTTCACTTCAAAGTTTTGGACTCGGTTACAGAATGCCATGGGCACAAGTTTAAAGTTCAGTACTGCATTTCACCCACAAACTGATGGGCAATCAGAGCGAACGATTCAAATATTATAAGACATGTTACGAGCTTATGTATTTGACTTCAAAGGTAGCTGGGATGATCATCTTCCATTGATGGAATTCTCATATAATAATAGTTATCAGTCCACCATTAGTATGTCTCCTTATGAAGCTTTATATGGGAGGAGATGTAGAACACCTTTGTGTTGGGATGAAGTGGGTGAAAGGAAACTTTTGGGTCCTGAATTGATAGATATGATGACTGAAAACGTCAAAATAATTCAGGAACGGATAAAGATAGCGCAAAGCAGGAAAAAAATTTATGCAAATAAGAGTAAGTACCCATTGGGATTTTAAAAGGGGGATTTTGTATTCCTACGTATTTCACCATGGAAAGGCGTTATGAGATTTGGGAAGAAGGGGAAACTAAGTCTAAGATACATTGGACCATATGAGGTGTTAGAAATAATTAGGACCCTAGCATATAGATTAGCATTACCTCCAGATTTATCCCGTTTACATGATGTGTTTCACGTATCGATGCTTCGTAAGTATTTGGCAGATCCATTTCATCAGTTGAAAACTCAACCAATTGAACTGAAGGAAGACTTGTCGTACATCGAGGAACCAGTGGAAATTACTGATCGTAAGGAAAAAAGTATTGAGAAATAAAGTTATTACATTAGTTAAGGTTATGTGGATGAGCCATGGAATCAAATAAGTAACTTTTAAAATGGAGGATAGCATGAGTAAACAGTATCCCCAATTGTTTGGTAAGTGACCTTAATATTAAATTTCGGGGATGAAATTTTCTAAGGGGGGGAAGTTGTGACAACCCGGATATAATTATGATAAATTATAATTAAATCATGCTTATATTATGTGATATGAAGATTGTGTTATTAGTATATCTAATGTTAAGTGATTATGTTTAGTCTAATTCTACTTTCATAAATCATGAAATGTCGAATTATTTACAAACACAAAATTTTGTTGTTTTCGGTAGAAATGTTCCTGTTAGAGACTAGTTTTGACCCTTATCAAATTACAACTGACTTGAGGTAAAAACTATATAGTTTTATACATGTGAGTTAGGGTTTTAACACAACAAACGGTGCATCAAACGGATGCCCCAGTAAGGAGTTATACCGAATTTACGAACAAGTGGAAAATCTGTCCATTCCCTTTAAGTGGTAAATTGTCTTTTAGTAAACCAAATGGCTTAATTTGATTTGATGGAAAGGAGGCATGCCTTGGCTGACTTAAACTTCTCCCTTTAAATTATTTCTTCAGCAAATATAACCCTAGGTTCAGTTTTGAGAGATTTAAGCTTAAGGAAAGAGAAAGTAGAAGTTAAGGAAGAAAGATTACAAGGAAAAGCTAGGAAAAGAATTCCAAGAAAATTCTTAAGGTGTTTCCAAGGTAAAATTATGTGTTAATATTGTTTAAATATTGTATTATACTTATTTAAAAGTATATAAATCGAGGATTATTGTCTGAAATTCCATCATCCTTTGTGATAATATGTATTGGTTCATATGTGAGATAAGTGGTGTTTATAGGTCAAAACCCCTTGTATTCAAACTTGCATATCTATTTGTGCGTTTAATGGAATTGAGTAATTCAAATTGGATATTAAATTAGACTCATATATTCATACCATAGCAGAAAATTAAAATTTATCTCCTTGTGGTTAGGTTGTAATGATGATTTAAAGTTGGTACATAGTTTCTGTTTGTATACTTCATTTCGGTATACCCTGAGTTTAGTCAAACTTTTGAGATAGCAAATGAAGTCAAACAATTATGAAACTTTAATTCTGAACTATTAAGTATGTGTACTGAAAATGGGTTGAAATTCATTGAAAGTTATACTGGAAAAAAATTATGAAAATTCTTGGAAGTTGAAGGAACAATAGAGGAGCTTGTAGGGCATATTTCTTGTGTTGCAAAGAAATGGTTATAACTTGCTCTAGGAAACTTGAAAAAATTACACCGTCACTTGTAATGGAAATTATATTCATATATGTTTTCATATTGATAAGGTTGGACCCCTGTATTTATACAATTTAGGAATATAGGATGGTTAAGTATGTAGGACAATAATTTCAGGCCATACTGGATACCCCTTGAATGAATGTTCGTATTTCGTCCTTACAGAGGGTAATTTGAGTACATGTTTCATGTGTATATACATTGAGAAGTATAATTTCATGTTTACTTAACTTTGGTTATAAATTCCTTATGAGGTATTTCCTACGGTTGAATGTTCATAGCTTTATCAATATGTGCACCATTGTTTTGTCTTTACTCATGTTTCATGGAATGTGACTTAAGTGGAATTATATGGTCGTTGTATAGTCATGGAAAGTTACATAATTGGATTAGTATGATACTTATGATTGAGATTCAGTACTAATTTAGTTGGACTGACAGGGGTAAGGTCTAATCAACCCAGTTCAGCTCCTCCCGAAGGAAACGTGAATACGTAGTTGACAACCCAAGGTGAGTGTACACACTGGAATGATGTATTTGTATACTGTTACGTATATGATCATAATGTTATGAATATAAAATTTTTCATTTCGGTTTACCGAAATGGGAGGTTACTCCTCGACCCGGAATGGGGGAGATTTATCTATTAATGACAAGGGGTTACTCCTCGACCAGAAATGGGGGAGAATTGTCTATTTAGACAGGATATGTGAATCATGATTCGAAAAAGTTGGTCATTCATTATGAATGAGTCGGATAAGTTAATACATGATTATATGGACATGATTTATTGCATTTAAATTCATGCAGTAGTATAGTAGTGATGCATTCACTGGGCTATTTTGCTCATGGTTCCTACGTTCACATTTTTTAGGTAACGCGATGTCACTGTCAAATCTAGGAAGTCGGGTTGGGTTAGCCAGGAACGGGAGAAACAAAGATTTTATTTAAATGTAAATGATGTAATTATGTTAAATTATCCTTCAAGAAAGTTTTCATGGACATGACTACTCTGATGTTGTAAAAAGGCTTTCAGTTATATGGATTTACAATGATGACTCTAAAATTAAAACTCGTGTTTATGGTTTGGTTAGATTAATTATGGTTGGCTCACTTTGACTTTCAGACTTAGTTATAAGTAACTGGGTTGGGGTGTGTCAGCTTTTGGTATCAGAGCCTAGGTTTTAGAGGTTCTGGAGTGAGAAGAGTCTAGATTTGGCAGTGAATGTTAGAAATATATTTTATTTGATACTAACGATTATGTTAGGAAAGATATGTATATCTGCATGTTGTTATATCTTTGATTCATTTCAGATATAAGAGAATGGAACGATGGAATGTAAATGTGAGAATCAAAGATGAGGCTTCAAATATTCCAGCAGAAGCGGAGGTTGAGCAACCTGTTCAGATAAATGTGGAACCCGAGCCAGAACAACTGACAGATATGCAAAAAATGGCACGTGCTATGACTTTAATGGCAGAGTAGAAAGCTAGATTTATGGCTCAGACGGAAGAACAACAGGCCAGACAACTGGAGGCACAATCATTGTCCAGGGCTGAGGAGGTGATATAGTGGGAAAAAAGGATTACTTCACATGAGAAATTTATTAAAATGAATCCCCCCTCATTTGAAGTAGCAGTTGATCCAGTAGAGGCAGAAGTATGGGTTAAAGATATTGAACTTATTTTTGGGGTAATGAGAATGCCTGAAAATCAACGAGTGACTTTGGCGACGTATATGCTGAAAGGAGAAGCTAAGTACTGGTGGGATGCCACAAAACATTTGTTGATTACTCCAGGAGGTGGGAATGTGATCTCATGGGATGCTTTTGTTAAAGCCTTGTATGATAAGTATTTTCCTCCGATGTATCGAAAATAAAAGGAGAAGGAATATTTCATGTTGAATCAGGGGAGTATGACAGTTAGAGAATACGAAGCTAAACTTACAGCTTTATCTCGGTTTGCTTCGAGGTTTATACGGAATGAGGAAGATATGTGCAGTCGATTTCTCGACGGACTTGAGTTAGTCATTAAATCATGGTTGTCAGCTTTAGAGACAGTTAATTATTCAGCCTTGGTGAACAAAGCCATGCTGGTAGAAAAGGACGTGAATGAAGCGAGAGGGAATCGAGAACGAGGTGTAAAGAGAAGTAGATTCGATCCAAACTATCAAAAGGGTAGCGATACTGAATATTCAAGGTTTGGAGGGCAGAAATTCTAACAGGGTAGAGGTGGAAGTAGTTTACAAAGGGGTGAAGATAGTGGTGGAATAGGTTCAGGAGTTTCAACACAAGGAGATCCAAATGTTTATTTCTTTTGTGGGACATCGGGTCATATAAAGAGAAATTGACCAAAGTTATAAAATATAGAATGTTTTAACTGCCATCATAAGGGCCATCTGAGAAAGAATTGTCCTATGTTAGCAAGAACAGTTTCAGTTAGTAGTGTGGGGGCTCATAAAGGATCCTGTCCAGGCAGTGCCTCCAGGGGAAGAGGTACAGGACAAGCAAGTGGATCGAAGGCAGGAGGAAGAGTGTTTGCGATGACATTACCAGATGCCCATGCTACACCTGAAGTGGTTACAGGTAAACTTTCTATTGCAAACAAAGATTTATATGCACTCATTGATCCTGGATCTACACATTAATTTGTGGCATTACATATTGTTTCGTATTTGGGTATACCATGTTCATTTCTCAATTGTGCCTTATATATTTCTACCCCAATGGAAAGTGTGATTCTAGTTGAGCATATTTATAAAGATTGTGTCTTACGAATGAGTGAGCAAAATTTTTATGTTGACTTGATACCGTTGGCCATTAGGTATTTTTATATTATATTGGGGATGGATTGTTTATCATCGTATCATGCTTCCATTGATTTATTTTGAAAAGAAGTTAAGTTTCATCTACCAGGTGAACCCGAGTTCCAATTTATAAGTGAAAGGAATGTTGTTCCTAATTGTATTTTCTCAACAATTAAGAGCAGAAAGTTATTGAGTAAAGGTTATATAGGGTATTTAGCTTATGTTGTTGATGTTAGTAAGGAGTCTCTTAAAGTTTAAGATATACCGGTCTTCCCAGAGGAATTGCCAGGATTGCCACCCGATAGGGAAGTAGAGTTTTCCATTGAATTAATTCCAGGTACTGGTCCAATTTCTCTTGCTCCATATAGAATGGCACCAGCGGAGTTGAAAGAATTAAAAGTGCAATTACAAGATCTGATAAGCAGAGGTTTCATTCGACCTAGTGTTTCGCCATGGGGAGCACCAGTGTTATTTGTGAAAAAGAAAGATAGGACAATGCGATTATGTATTGATTATCGGTAGTTGAATAAGGTGACCATTAGAAATAAGTACCCTCTACCTCGTATCGATGACTTGTTTGACCAATTACAGGGGGCCACAGTATTTTCGAAGATTGATTTAAGATCGGGTTACCACCAACTGAAAGTGAAGGATAGTGATATTTCTAAAACAGCTTTTCAAACTCGATATGGGTACTATGAGTTTTTGGTGATGCCATTTGGATTGACTAATGCTCCAGCAGTTTTTATGGATTTGATTAACCGAGTATTCCATCCTTTCATTGATTCATTTGTAATTGTATTCATAGACGATGTGCTGATTTACTCGCGTAGCATGGAGGAACATGAGAAACATTTGAGACTTGTGTTGCAGATTTTGAAATAGGAGGTTACTCCTCGACCCGGAATGGGGGAGATTTGTCTATTAATGACAAGGGGTTACTCCTCGACTAGGAGTGGGGGAGAATTGTCTATTTAAACTGGATATGTGAATCATGATTCGAAAAAGTTGGACATTCATTATGAATGAGTCGGATAAGTTAATACATGATTATATGGACATGATTTATTGCATTTAAATTCATGCAGTAGTTTAGTAGTGATGCATTCACTGGGCTATTTTGCTCATGGTTCCTATGTTCACATTTTTTCAGGTAACGTGATATCACTGCCAAATCTAGGAAGTCGGGATGGGTTAGCCAGGAACGGGAGAAACAAAGATTTTATTTAAATGTAAATGATGTAATTATGTTAAATTATCCTTCAAGAAAGTTTTTATGGACATGACTACTCTGATGTTGTAAAAAGGCTTTCAGTTATATGGATTTACAATGCTGACTCTGAAATTAAAACTCGTGTTTATGGTTTGGTTAGATTAATTATGGTTTGACTCACTTTGACTTTCAGACTTAATTATAAGTAACTAGGTTGGGGTGTGTCAATACTGGACAATATGACCTGGGGATTATACTCTCCCTTCTGTCACAAGCCAGGGGATTCACCCACATCGCGCAACCTCCTATGATAGCACTAGAGTGGTATGTATTCCTATAAATATCATTCACACTGATATCTATAATGAGCACACAAACATATACACATATACTATCACACTATCCGTATATATATATATATATATATATATATATATATAAAGTTAATTAAGTCCGGCTAACCCGTGCCTAACTCTCTTAGCACTAGCCTATAGTGACGGAGTCTATCTACCCGATTCTAATTTTTCTTCATCATACAGGTTCACAAATTTGGGTTTACCCACTCTACACGTAAACCCATTTCGATACCCGAATTTTTCATAATATGTTCCTAAGGTCCTAGCCTTAGATTTCTCTTAAATTGGCTAAACAACTTCCTATTGTACCTTCTAGAATTTAAATAGGTCCTTCCCTGTATCTTAAACACAATACAAAATTTCCCCCTTCAATTAATCATGAATTTAGGGCATAAATAGAAAAATTCCCCAATTTTGGGCTGCCAAATTGATTCGGCCTTATTCCGAATCGATTTTCCTTATCGAATCAATTCGGCTTAGGAACCGAATCAATCCCTTGTTCTGCCATTATTACGCACCCAAGATTTTTAATCTATTTACATACTCAACCCAATCCAAAGTAAGATGTAACCCACCTCCAAAGCAGGTTCAAATCTTCATAGTAACCTTTAATCATCATCGATTCTCATCAAAATCATTAATTCCTGAATTGGTTTCAAGGTTTCATTAAATCGATTTCTAAAATTTCGATTCTAAAATTTGAAATTAAACAACATCAATCAACTGGGGTTTTAATATACTCAAAATTCTATCCTTAGTGAATCATATAACATCATCAATTACACTTTTCATCTACACAAAGTGTCCAATTCATAAAAACCCCATGTTTTGTGATAACCCACCCCAAAAATGAATTTGTAATCACATCTACTATGATATGAATCGATATACTGCAATTTGGAATGAAAGAAAACCAACTACTTGCCTGATTAGATTCGTAGAGTCTGATTCCTTTGAGGTAGAAGATGAATTGATGAAGAACACACCCAATTCCTCTTGATTTGGCTCTTGAAAGCTCCCCACTTTCTTCTCTTTTCTTCTCTCAAGTTCTTGGGGTTAGAATGTGATTAATTGTCATTCAACCCTCTTAGTATTAGGTTAAATAATACTAAACCCGAAATTAGGCTTATGGGCCCAGCCCAAATGACCCGAACACCCCAATGTGGGCCCGGTTATGCCTAAAAATGTCCCGAGACCCGATTACTATCCCGAATACTATATTCTGACTATCTTGATCTATCCAGAATCAACTGTGCACTCAGAATCATCATCTGAGTCACTTTACTACAAGTCTCCATCTTAACCTCAATAAAATCCCGTCGTTTAACTCTCTACGACGTATAATAATAGTCACCTATTATTTACTACATACTTAGTAAATTTTATCTCGTTTATGTTAATCATTATCTCTACCGATTAATATTTAAATACACGCATAATAATGAATTCGATTAAATTACGACACACTTGTAATTTAAATTTAGCTTAATTAATTAAATATTGAATGCTCAGAAATACGAGGTGTTACACTAATCTAGGAACTAAAGCAGTTACTAAAAAGCTGCCAGTTGACCCTCTATATAGAAAAATTACAAGAGCTCAAGTGAAAGGTACCAAGAACTCTCAACTTCATACCTATCAATGATCAATTTTTTAAGCTGAAATGCTAGAGGAGTGACTAACAAGCCAACTTGCACAAGAATAAAAAAGTTGTGTAAATCTTATAGTCTGCCCATGTTATCAATTTTAGAACCAAAATTATATGCCTCTAAAATTAATAAATACTTATTCAAATTCAAATTCTTAGAATTTATTGCCAATAAGTCAAATAAAATTTGGTTTTTGTGGAGAAAGGGATTTCTGCTACAGTGGTGTTTGATGAGATTCAATTCTTATCTATCAAATTATCCCATGAAAAATTCAATAAGGAGGTGATGTTAACTTTGATATATGCTAGGGGAGGCAATTAGTGTATTTGGGTTGGGTTTTGAGCCAACACGACACGACATGACAAGGGTTTTTCGGATACAAACACGACACGACACGACATGAATTCGTGTTTTTCTTAGTTAACACGAACACGACCCAAATAAAAATGACATAACACGACACGAAACGAATAACACGATTTCTTAAAATTCCACGTTAAATTAAACATAAATAGACACGATAACACAAATTAAAACATGATAGTATGACTAACACGACTCATAATTTTGACATGAACATGACACGACTTCCTGTCATAAAAACACGACATATCAGGTCAATTTCGGGTCAATTTCGGTTCATTTCATGTCGTGTTTTTGTGTCGTTTCTAAAAATGTCACCCCTAATATATGCCAAATGTACGAAAGAGGAAAGAATAAGCCTATGGACTGATTTGGAATATCTGAGTAGTACTTTTAGTGGTATCCTTCAGGTTGTTATAGGGGATTTCAATGTTGTAGCGAGAAAAAATGAAAAGATAGGAGGTCTTCTTATTATTCATCAATCCGTAGGTGAATTCATAGATTGCATGAACATATGTGGTTTATTAGACATGGGATTCTAAGGATCCAGATTTACCTGGAATAATTTCATCATTGAAGAAGATTTCATTTGTGCTAGATTAGATAGAGAATTATGCAACTTACAGTGGTTTAATATCTTTCCTCATTGCTCTATAACCCATCTTTCTAAACACTGCAGTGACCATTCCCATATTCTTTTATCTATCGAATCCCAACTTGATGCCCATCCCAAACCTTTCATATTTTAAAAAATGTGGACCAAACATTCCCTTTTCCTCTCTTATGTTTCCAAATCTTGGAGTGGCCCTAGATTTGCTTCCCATATTGTGTCTTTTTCTTCTAAGCTTAAAAGATTGAAGATGGATCTTAAAGTTTGGAATAAAGATGTTTTTGGAAACATTTTCCAAAATATTCAAAATCTTGAAGATGAGTTTCTTATTGCTAAAATTTATTTTGAAAATGATCCTACCACTCATAATAGATT
Organism: Sambucus nigra; assembly: GCA_949130495.1. NCBI lineage: Eukaryota > Viridiplantae > Streptophyta > Magnoliopsida > Dipsacales > Adoxaceae > Sambucus > Sambucus nigra. Next base: position 143,005,586 of record OX422218.1, read on the forward strand.
TCAGATGTAGAAGATCAAAATGGAGTTAGACAAAGCTCTTAATTAGGAAGAAACTTATTGGCATTAAAAGTCAAAGATCAAATGCTTGATGAAGGAGATTCAAGTACTAAATTCTTCCAGTCAGCAGTGAAAGTTAGAAACTCTAAGATGGGGATCATGAAGATTAAAAATGAAGAAAACCAGTTTAAGGATCAAATGGAAGAAATTGAACAGGTCTTCATCAAAAACTTTATGGATAGATGGTTTGCAGATTCAATTGCCTTTGAAGGCAATTTATTAAATTTCATTCCTCCTTCAATCAATGAAGAGTGTAATGAGGTGTTGAGTTCTATGCCTAAAGAAGATGAGATTCTTCAAGCTTTGAAAAGATACTATTCAATCATTCTTTGTGGGAGCATCCATTCCTAGAAATTGGTCCTCTACTAATTGTGACACCCCGCTTATTAAAATAAGAGGTGTCCATCCTGTTACTCCAATAAAAATAAGAATCCTAAATGGTCCATTCTTAGCATCACTGTTGCATAATAGTAGTACGAGATAACCACCAAATATTTTTGAAAATGGATGTCATATAAAATTTTGCGAGTCTGATAAAAACAATTTTGATCATCCAATTCATGACTAAAGGTGGATATATATACATTATAATAGTCTACTAACACTACTACAAAATATAAGCGAATAAGTAGTCGATTAACAGATTAATACAAAAGGTTACACCAAGTATTACAGTAGAGGTGAATAATAAACTGGGGCAACATGCCCGAATATACAGACAGATCATAACTAGAATATCCAAAAGATTGATGCGTCTAGTACAAAAATCCTACAACATTCACAAAATGTTGTAGCTCCTTAACACTGGAAAGGAAGATCAAAGTGGGTGCCCATGCGACGGAGCACTTGAACTTAAATAAGAACCACACCAGAAGGAGAAATATAAATGGGTCAGGGAACGGTTTTGATATGATATACATGTGAATAAAATGCATAACAGTTATGAATGCTAAATATCATAAACAGGTTAAGTTCTCTCTTCGTTATAAGAATCATCCTCACCTCTCTTCTAAGTTCACATCCTAGCTCAATACCATTCCATTTCAGTTGATCTACCCATCTAATTTAGAGGAGTAACCTAACTCTATTTAACATGCTTAATTTGTAAATTCATAAAATATAACTTCACAAGCCAATTAGTCAAGTGGGGATCATATAAATCAAAGTTGGTTCATAGATTCATTAAATCCTTCATATGAAATACCACTTTCCGTGAGAACAATTACAATCATAATATAACGGTTCTAAGATCATCCTTCCAGAAGTCACCCCACTGGATGTGCCCCTAATTTCTATCATCTTCCAGGGCCTATGTTCATGACCACCTGGGTATCCTACGTCGCAATGCATGGGAAGCGGACATATACCTTCGATAGTGAGTCATAACCATACCCGGAATTACCTCACTTCGAATAAAACAATCATACAAGGTAACAACTGGTACCATGTCCCGAGGACTATATTCTCCCTGCATCATTAGCCAGGGGATTTACCTCATTCGCGTAACTTCCCTTATGATAGCATTTAGAGAGGTATGTATGTGTGTGCCGTAATCACGAGATATACCAATTAAAAATACATTTCATTTTTTCGAAACCATATGTGCATAATAATTTAGGCTACGAAGTATAATTACCCTCATGCTAGCCCCCGAAAGTCCAAAACGATACTACCCGACGATACCCTAGTCCTAAACTCATTTACCAGATGAAATGAGACATTAAATTATCCTGAATAGTCCCCGAAGTAATCCCGGATCCCCCCCCCCCCCCGCTTACTGACCTCGGGCATTAACTCCCCCTATATGAGACCCTAATACTCTTTAATACATCATATGAGAAGGTTACTAAGCCTCAAACCTAAAAGAAAAGGAATAGAAACCAAGTTGGAAAAATTTCATGAAACAGCAGGATTTTCGAATCGATTCACCCCTGAAAGCGAATCGATTCGCACAAAAAGTGAATCGATTCGACTGAGAAAACCAACCTTTTGTCTAAGCCCAAATCAATTCGGCCTTAACCTGAATCGATTCGGTTCCTCGGACCTGTAGCCACTATCTTGGCGAATCGATTCGCCTGGGTTGAGAGGCCCAGTTTTGGCTATGGGTTGATATAACCCTAAATCCCAAAAATCTCTTTCTTCTTCCATCTAACCCAACATCATCAACTCATAACTTCTCTCAATCACTTAACCAAGTTAACCTACTACAAGAGACCATATAAAACAAGTCTAGATCATATAACTTAGGATTTAAACAACAAAATCATCAATCTCCCTTAATGGTTCAACTCAAGAACACTAACTATATATACAAATTATTCACACCCAATCATACATTTATGCAAGTTAGAGACTTGCCTCAAGATTGTAGTCTCAAATTATCTTCTCGTTGCAATGATTCCAAACTCAATCTCCAAAATTCCCTCTTTTCTCTTCTTTCTCTCAAGCTCTCCCTTCTCTCTAACTTTCTAGGTTTAGAAACACACTAATGAGAAATAAATGCTCTTTCAAGAGTAAATACCCCAAAATGACCCAAATACATTAAGTCCAACATTTAATGCTACTACATACTTAAAATGACTCGTAACATCATATTTAAGTTATAACTAGACAAAAGTACCTCGGAACCCAAAAACACACCTGGTACTTATTTTAACTATCTCAACCATTTCCGGACTAACCGTGCCCTCTAAATTGATATCCGAAATATCGTTCATTATTTCTTGTTCCAACATTATATTAATTATCTTCTTGTTGCAACTATTCATAGATCAATCGCCAAAGCACTCTTTTTTCTCTTCTTTCTCTCAAGCTCTCCCTTCTCTCTAACTTTCTAGGTTTAGAAACACACTAATGAGAAATAAATGCTCTTTCAAGAGTAAATACCCCAAAATGACCCAAATACATTAAGTCCGACATTTAATGCTACTACATACTTAAAATGACTCGTAACATCATAATTAAGTTATAACTAGCCAAAAGTACCTCGGAACCCAAAAACACACCTGGTACTTATTTTGACTATCTCAACCATTTTCGGACTAACCGTGCCCTCTAAACTGACATCTGAAATATCTTTCATTATTTCTTATTCCAACATTATATTAATCGTTCCCTCTAAACTGACATCTGAAATATCGTTCATTATTTCTTGTTCTAACATTATATTAACTTTTTAATACTAACCCGATTGGACTATCCATCATAACCGACGATTAAAGCATAACGACGTGACAAAATATAACATTACACTATTTACATTCTCTTATCAGTAAATATGAAATACTCAGTAAATATTAACTCTTTAAGTTACTTAAATATTAACTCTTTGAGTCCCACATTGGAAAAATATTAAGAATTTGTGCACTTAATAAGTACAAATGGAAGATGGAGAGTAAATTCATCTAGCATTTAAGAGTCTATTCAAGAGACCTCAATACGGTGCGAAGTAGTGGTAACGGGTTGCTGGGATTGTAGAGGCGCAGTGGGCTGTAGAGGCGCGGGGGTGCGGGGCAGTGGGCTGTAGAGGCGCTAGTGGCGTACTTTGCACGCCGCGTGTCCGCAGTGGTAACGGGTTGCTGGGATTCATTCGAGTCGGATCGCGGTAGCTCGGGCGCTGTCACTTTTTGGTTGACCCGTGCAAAACTGATTCGGTATTAATTGTACCTGTTCGGAAATGACTTAAGACTGTTGGTAATTAACATTTATGACATTTCGGAATTGATTAAGACTGTTAATCCAACAGTCATGACTCTTGAAGACAAAGCTTTTCATTATCTATAAATAAAGGCTGCCTAAAACGAAATTACATTGATAACAAAAAACCCAGTTTCAGATTTCCAAACCCTGCTATTACTCTCTTACAATTTTCAGGAGATACAAATTCTCTTATTCTGTTTTGTGCGCAGAAACAGAATAAGAACTTGATTGACTGTTCTTCGCTGCTGCATCCAAGGGCTGTCTTCAGACTTACAATTTGCAGACAGTGCAATTGCTTCATTGTATCTTGAGTACGGATTTGTTGATTCTCGTTTGTATACCGAAGTTATTCGTGTAGGGCAATTACTGTATTTAGGAAAGTGACATCACGCCTCGAAGATTCATAAAGTTACATTGTTGTATTAAAGTTGACATTGTTGTGATACAATAAAGAGTTCTATTTCTGTATTTGCTACATATTATTCAACAATCTAAATATAGTAATTTTAGAAATGGCCGACTCTTCCAAATCACTTCGACAAATAACAGAAGGCTTTGTCAAGTTGGACCGTTTTGATGGTGGTAATTTTCTACGTTGGCAGAAAAAGGTTCGTTTTCTTCTAACAGCATTGAAGATTGTATATGTCTTGTCACAACCGAAACCAAATGAAGATGAAGATGAAACCGTGGAACAGACTAGGCAACGCACAAAATGGGAGACCGATGATTACTTGTGTCGTGGTCACATTCTCAATGCACTTGCTGACAATTTGTTCAACTTGTACCAAAAATGTTGGGAATGAAAAAACTTTGTGGGAAACATTGGAGACCAAATATCTTACGGAAGACGCTACAAGTAAGAAATTCCTTATCGGTCAGTTTTTAATCTTTAAAATGCATGATAATAGGCATGTGCTAGAACAATTTCATGACATCCAACGGATCATAAATCATTGCAAACTGAAAAAATTAAATATGGATGATAATGTAATTGTTGTTGCCATAATTGAAAAACTTCCTCCTTCTTGGAAAGATTATAAGAAAGAACTCAAACACAAAAAGGAGGATCTTTCACTTGAAGAATTAGATACTCATTTAAGAATTGAACAAGAGTCTCTAATTCTAGATGGTAAAGAGGAACAAGAAAATTCTATTTCTAAGGTCCATGTGGTGGAGGAAGGAAAGGAGCAAAAATATGGCAATCATGGAAAAAATAACAAGCGGAAGAATTTTTCAAATAATTCTAAAGCAAACAAAAGAAGAAAGGAAATTGTTTTCATTGCAACAAACCAGGTCACTTCAAGAAGGATTGTCGTGAGTTCAAGAAACTAAAGGAAAAAGGAGGGACATCAGACACAAAGCAAAAATTTGCTGCTATGATATCCGAGGCTAATATGCTTGGAGAAGACAACTCTCGGTGGGTTGATTCTGGTGCCACAAGGCATATTTGTAAGGACAAGAACTTGTTCTCTGCCTATAAAATAGTGGAAGGAGATGTTCTCTATATGGGAAATTCATCTACTGCTACGGTTAAAGGCAAAGGGACAGTGGATCTCGAATTCACTTCCGGAAAAATCCTTAGCCTCACCAATGTTTTTCATGTTCCTGATGTTAGGAAAAATTTAGTTTCTGGAAGTCTTATTAACAAATTTGGCTTTAAGCTTGTATTTGAGTCAGACAAATTTATTCAGGCTAAGAATGGTACCTTATTAGGCAAAGGATATTTGTATGAGGGCATGTTTAAGCTCAATATCAATGAAAAAGATTCTTCTGCTTATATCGTTGATTATCTTTCATTATGGCATAGTCGTTTAGGACATGTTAATACAAAGTAAATGCATTTCATGGTTAATTTAAATTTAATTCCTAAATATGAGAATGATATGAATGAAAAGTGTAAAATATGCATGCAAACAAAAATAACAAGATTGCCTTTTCCAAAAATAGAAAGAACTACATCTTTATTGCAATTAGTACATAGTGATATTTGTGATTTGCATGGAACACCTACTAGAGGTGGTAGTAAATATTTTGCAACATTTATCGATGACTTTTCAAAATATTGTTACGTATATCTTTTAAACTCTAAGGATGATGTGCTTAATAGATTTAAGACATACAAAAATGAAGTTGAAAATCAATGTGATACTAAAATAAAATGTCTTAGATCTGATAGAGGTGGTGAATATCACGTTCCTTAATTTTGTGAAGATATGGGAATTATACATGAAGTTACTGCACCTTATACACCACAACAAAATGGAGTAGCAGAAAGAAAAAATGGAACACTAACTGAAATGGTTAACGCCATGCTTTCTTATTCTGGTTTAAGTAAAGGGTTTTGGGGAGAAGCACTTTTAACTGCGTGTCATATTCTGAATAGGATACCTGTTAAAGATAATAAGAAAACTCCTTACGAATTATGGAAGAATAGAAAACCTAATTTAGGTTATCTTAAAATTTGGGGTTGTAGAGCTATTGTAAGACTACCTGAAACTAAGAGAAAGAAATTAGGAAGCAAAGGTGTTGAGTGTATTTTCATAGGTTATTCACAACATAGTAAAGCTTATAGATTTTTGGTTAGTGAACCTAATGATTTTGTTGAGGTAAATACAATAATTGAATCGAGAGATGCAATTTTTTATGAACAAAGGTTTTCTTCTATTCCTAGAATTAATAATGAAAAAGAAGTTAGCACTCTTTCACAATTATCTGATACTTCACCAGTGGAACAAGAAGAGATTAGAAAAAGTAAGAGACCTAGGAAAGAAAAAAACTTTGGTCCCGACTTTGTACTCTATCGTGTTGAAGGAACTAGAGACACGTCTTGTTATAAATATGCTTTGACTCTTAGCGTTGAAACAGACCCACAAACTTATAGTGAGGCAATTAAGTCTGTAGATTCATCATTTTGGAAAGAAGCTATAAATGATGAAATGGATTCAATCTTGGGAAATAAAACTTGGAAGTTAGTAGATTTACCTCCTGGATCTAAACCCATTAAGTGTAGATGGATTTTTAAAAAGAAAATGAAAATAGATGGAATAATTGATAAATTCAAGGCTAGATTGGTTGCTAAAGGTTTTACACAAAAAGAAGGAATTGATTATTTTGACACCTATGCACCTGTTGCTAGAACCTCCACTATTAGAATTTTAATTGCATTAGCATCTATATATAATTTTGAGATTCATCAAATGGATGTGAAAACTGCATTTTTAAATGGTGACTTAGAAGAAGAAATTTACATGGAACAACCTGAAGGGTTTGTTATGCCTGGACAACAAAATAAAGTATGTAAACTTATTAAGTACTTATATGGCCTAAAACAAGCACCTAAACAATGGCATGAAAAATTTGATAAAGTCATTATTTCTTATGGTTTTAAAATTCATGAATCTGATAAGTGTGTTTATAGTAAATTTGCTAATGGTAAAGGTGTGATCATTCTTATGGTTTTAATATTTACTCCTTTAAAAATTTGCCTCTAACTTATCTTGGTTGTCCTCTATTTATCGGAAGAAAGAAATGAAGCTACTTCAATGACCTTTTAGACAAGATTAGATTGAGATTCTTGGGGTGGAAAATAAGATATCTCTCAACTGCAGTTAGATTGATTCTTATCAAGCATGTGTTTGCATCAATCCCTATATATACTCTAGCTGCCTTAAATCCTAAAAAAGTAATCTTTAATCATATTCAATCAATTTTTAGAACATTGTTTTAGGGTACTTATGGTATTAGAGGAGATAAGAAAGCTTGGATTACCTGGATAAAGATTTGTAATCCTATATTTTAGGGTGGTCTTGAGATAAGAAACTTAGAAGATGTAAACAAAGCCTACTTATTCAAGCTAGCTTGGAGGTTAAACAACTCAAAGGGCATTTGGGATTCATTTATAAAGAACAAATACAAGAACACCAGATCAAATAATGGGTCTCATGTTAGGAAAAGTATAAGATAAGTTCAAGTAGAGGTTCAAGAGCATTCAGTGTAAGTGGATCAACAAGTAGTCTGGACAGCTTCTCAAGATAGAAATTTCAGTCTTAAGTCTGCTTACAACTTGATCAGAGGTTCAGGAGTAGGATCTAAATCTTGGAAATTATTATGGTCTAATCATATTCCTCTAAAAAACTCATTTTTTTCTTAGAAATGCTTTTATTAGGCCATTCCCCCTGATGATAATGTGCAGAGAATTGGTATTAAAATTTGCTTAAAGTTTCAATGTTGTGGTAATCAAGAAGAAACTTTAAATCACCTATTGCTTCAGAGTCACTTGGAAAATCAAGTATGGTCCTATTATCTTAATTTTATGGAAGTCGTCCCATTCTTCATTTATATAAGATCAATGCTTATGTCTTGGTGGCTTCACTCCACTCAAAGTGATTTTATGAAATTTACCCATCATGTTCTTCTGATGGTCATTATGTGGGAAATTTGAAAAGCTAGATGTCAAACTCTTTGTGACAATCATGTTATAAAAGTGAATTCCATCATCAAGAAAATCTATATCACTATGGTTGATATAAGTGCATCAAAAACCCTCTGCAATCCATTCAAATCCTCAACATTTGCTCTTCTTCAGTTCTTCCAAATCACAGTTCAGCCTATTCCCCCAAGGTTCAATATCACTAAATGGTCCAAGCCTCAAATAAGTTGTTTGAAATTGAATGTAGATGGTTCTAGCAAAGGCAATCCAGGTTCTTGTGGTATTGGAGGTGTTCTCAGAAATGATCAAGGGAATTTAATTATAGCTTTTTCTTTTTTCATTGATCATATCTTTAGTCTTATGGCTGAGCTTATGGCCATTAAAACTGGGCTTCATCTTTGTATAGTAAAAGGTCTTTCTAACTTGTTTATTGAGATTGATTCTAAGGTTGCTTACTACATGATTAGAGGTCACCGAAAACCTCCTTGGCAGGCTAAGACTATTATTAATGAGATTGTGGACATGAAGAATAGAAGTAAAAGCCATATTGATCACATTTGGAGACAATGCAATAGTGTTGTAGATTCTTTAGCTTGTTTAGCTTATTCTACAATGTAGATTCATTATCTTATTCATTTTATGATTTGCCTCATTTGAGTAAAGGATTCCTTAATTTAGATAAGTTATGACTTCCAAGTATTATAAAAGTTTTTTTATGCTTTTTAAACCCACCTATGAGAGGCTCTTTCTCCCATCTATAATAAATTGGGGATTAAATATCCTCTTCCTCGAAAAAATATATATTTATTTTATGGGAGAATAAATTAAACTTTGTTTGTAAGATTATAGTTTAATTCATAATTTTATGTATAATCCTTATAATTAAATTCGTGGTGAGATATACTATTTGAATTTTTGGGTTTATCAAAAAATATTGATTCGGATTAAAATAGCATCGGTACTAAATTTCAGATTTGAATAAATTTTTCCAAGTTTCATATATACTAACCTAACTTATGTAATATGTAACTAAAATGAGATCTTGAATCATAATAAGTGATAATCAAACTATGATTAAATAACGAAGTATAGTTGTATGTGGAAAAATCCTACTGTTCTGGAATCAACACAATTTAGTCGAACAGGGTAAATATTCAAAGAACACAATATATATGATGTTTGGTAATGTGTCTACGTCCATGGGGTGTTTATCTCTCTTATTGATCGATTATTGATAATGAAGATTACATGCCCATTTTTACATGAGTGTGCGTTACATTTATAAAGAACAAAAAGAGACTGAGTCATGCGAGACTTTATAACCTTGGATCACTATCATGATATGATCAGGTGAATCCAATTCTGTGTTGGAGATTTTATAAAATAAGTGAGTAAGAATTTTGGGTGTAAGAGCTTAAAGAGCTTGTCCCACATTGGAAGTGTGTGGAAGAGGTGGGAAGCTAACCCAAATATAAAAGGGGATAGTGTCCCACATTGGAAAATGTACAAAGCTAAGTGTCACCACTAAGCTATAAAAGGAGTGGGCAACCTTTGAGTCCCACATTGGAAAAATATTAAGAATTTGTGCACTTAATAAGTACAAATGGAAGACGAAGAGTTAATTCATCTAGCATTTAAGAGGCTATTCAAAAGACCTCAATACGGTGCGAAGCACCGTACGCACACGCACACGCACACGCGCGCGCGTACGTGCGAGTGCGGGGCAGTGGGCTATAGAGGCGCTAGTGGTGCACTTTGCACTTCACACGCCGCGTGTCCGAAATGGTAGCGGGTTGCTGGGATTCGTTCGGGTCGGATCGGGTAGCTAGGGCGCTGTCACTTTTTGGTTGACCCGTGCAAAACCGATTCGATATTAATTGTACCTGTTCGGAAATGACGTAAGATTGTTGGTAATTAACAGTCATGACATTTTGAAATTGATTAAGACTGTTAATCCAACAGTCATGACTCTTGAAGACAAAGCTTTTCATTATCTATAAATAAAGGCTGCCTAAAACGAAATTACATTGATAACAAAAAACCCAGTTTCAGATTTCCAAACCCTGCTATTACTCTCTTACAATTTTCAGGAGATACAAATTCTCTTATTCTGTTTTGTGCACAGAAACAGAATAAGAACTTGATTGACTGTTCTTCGCTGCTGCATCCAAGGGCTGTCTTCAGACATACAATTTGCAGACAGTGTAATTGCTTCATTGTATCTTGAGTACGGATTTGTTGATTCCCATTTGTATACCGAAGTTATTCGTGTGGGGCAAATACTGTATTTAGGAAAGTGACATCACGCCTTGAAGATTTATAAAGTTACATTGTTGTATTAAAGTTGACATTGTTGTGATACAATAAAGAGTTCTATTTCTGTATTTGCTACATATTATTCAACAATCTAAATACAGTAATTTTAGAAATGGCCGACTCTTCCAAATCACTTTGACAAATAACAGAAGGCTTTGTCAAGTTGGACCGTTTTGATGGTGGTAATTTTCTGCGTTGGCAGAAAAAGGTTCATTTTCTTCTAACAACATTGAAGATTGTATATGTCTTGTCACAACCGAAACCAAATAAAGATGAAGATGAAACCGTGGAACAGACTAGGCAACGCACAAAATGGGACCGATGATTACTTGTGTCGTGGTCACATTCTCAATGCACTTGCTGACAATTTGTTCAACTTGTACCAAAAATGTTGGGAATGAAAAAACTTTGTGGGAAACATTGGAGACCAAATATCTTACGGAAGACGCTACAAGTAAGAAGTTCCTTATCGGTCAGTTTTTAATCTTTAAAATGCATGATAATAGGCATGTGCTAGAACAATTTCATGACATCCAACGGATCATAAATCATTGCAAACTAAAAAAATTAAATATGGATGATAATGTAATTGTTGTTGCCATAATTGAAAAACTTCCTCCTTCTTGGAAAGATTATAAGAAAGAACTCAAACACAAAAAGGAGGATCTTTCAATTGAAGAATTAGAGACTCATTTAAGAATTGAACAAGAGTCTCGAATTCTAGATGGTAAAGAGGAACAAGAAAATTCTATTTCTAAGGTCCATGTGGTGGAGGAAGGAAAGGAGCAAAAATATGGCAATCATGGAAAAAATAACAAGCGGAAGAATTTTTCAAATAATTCTAAAGCAAACAAAAAGAAGAAAGGAAATTGTTTTCATTGCAACAAACCAGGTCACTTCAAGAAGGATTGTCGTGAGTTCAAGAAACTAAAGGAAAAAGGAGGGACATCAGACACAAAGCAAAAATTTGTTGCTATGATATCCGAGGCTAATATGCTTGGAGAAGACAACTCTCGGTGGGTTGATTCTGGTGCCACAAGGCATATTTGTAAGGACAAGAACTTGTTCTCTGCCTATGAAATAGTGGAAGGAGATTTTCTCTATATGGGATTTTTTTCTACTGCTACGGTTAAAGGCAAAGGGACAGTGGATCTCGAATTCACTTCCGGAAAAATCCTTGGCCTCACCAATATTTTTCATGTTCCTGATGTTAGGAAAAATTTAGTTTCTGGAAGTCTTCTTAACAAATTTGGCTTTAAGCTTGTATTTGATTCAGACAAATTTATTCAGGCTAATAATGGTACCTTATTAGGCAAAGGATATTTGTATGAGGGCGTGTTTAATCTCAATATCAATGAAAAAGATTCTTCTGCTTATATCGTTGATTGTCTTTCATTATGGCATAGCCGTTTAGGACATGTTAATACAAAGTAAATGCATTTCATGATTAATTTTAATTTAATTCCTAAATATGAGAATGATATGAATGAAAAGTGTAAAATATGCATGCAAACAAAAATAACAAGATTGCCTTTTCCAAAATTAGAAAGAACTACATCTTTATTACAATTAGTACATAGTGATATTTGTGATTTGCATTGAACACCTACTAGAGGTGGTAGTAAATATTTTGCAACATTTATCGATGACTTTTCAAAATATTGTTACGTTTATCTTTTAAACTCTAAGGATGATGTGCTTAATAGATTTAAGACATACAAAAATGAAGTTGAAAATCAATGTGATACTAAAATAAAATGTCTTAGATCTGATAGAGGTGGTGAATATCACGTTCCTTAATTTTGTGAAGATATGGGAATTATACATGAAGTTACTGCACCTTATACACCACAACAAAATGGAGTAGCAGAAAGAAAAAATAGAACACTAACTGAAATGGTTAACGCCATGCTTTCTTATTCTGGTTTAAGTAAAGGGTTTTGGGGAGAAGCACTTTTAACTGCGTGTCATATTCTGAATAGGATACCTGTTAAAGATAATAAGAAAACTCCTTACGAATTATGGAAGAATAGAAAACCTAATTTAGGTTATCTTAAAATTTGGGGTTGTAGAGCTATTGTAAGACTACCTGAAACTAAGAGAGAGAAATTAGGAAGCAAAGGTGTTGAGTGTATTTTCATAGGTTATTCACAACATAGTAAAGCTTATAGATTTTTGGTTAGTGAACCTAATGATTTTGTTGAGGTAAAAACAATAATTGAATCGAGAGATGCAATTTTTTATGAACAAAGGTTTTCTTCTATTCCTAGAATTAATAATGAAAAAGAAGTTAGCACTCTTTCACAATTATCTGATACTTCACCAGTGGAACAAGAAGAGATTAGAAAAAGTAAGAGACCTAGGAAAGAAAAAAACTTTGGTCCCGACTTTGTAGTCTATCGTGTTGAAGGAACTAGAGACACGTCTTGTTATAAATATGCTTTGACTCTTAGCGTTGAAACAGACCCACAAACTTATAGTGAGGCAATTAAGTCTGTAGATTCAGCATTTTGGAAAGAAGCTATAAATGATGAAATGGATTCAATCTTGGGAAATAAAACTTGGAAGTTAGTAGATTTACCTCCTGGATCTAAACCCATTAAGTGTAGATGGATTTTTAAAAAGAAAATGAAAATAGATGGAATAATTGATAAATTCAAGGCTAGATTGGTTGCTAAAGGTTTTACACAAAAAGAAGGAATTGATTATTTTGATACCTATGCACCTGTTGCTAGAACCTCCACTATTAGAATTTTAATTGCATTAGCATCTATATATAATTTTGAGATTCATCAAATGGATGTGAAAACTGCATTTTTAAATGGTGACTTAGAAGAAGAAATTTACATGGAACAACCTGAAGGGTTTGTTATGCCTGGACAACAAAATAAAGTATGTAAACTTATTAAGTCCTTATATGGCCTAAAACAAGCACCTAAACAATGGCATGAAAAATTTGATAAAGTCATTATTTCTTATGGTTTTAAAATTCATGAATCTGATAAGTGTGTTTATAGTAAATTTGCTAATGGTAAAGGTGTGATCATTCTTATGGTTTTAATATTTACTCCTTTAAAAATTTGCCTCTAACTTATCTTGGTTGTCCTCTATTTATCGGAAGAAAGAAATGAAGCTACTTCAATGACCTTTTAGACAAGATTAGATTGAGATTCTTGGGGTGGAAAATAAGATATCTCTCAACTGCAGTTAGATTGATTCTTATCAAGCATGTGTTTGCATCAATCCCTATATATACTCTAGCTGCCTTAAATCCTAAAAAAGTAATCTTTAATCGTATTCAATCAATTTTTAGAACATTGTTTTAGGGTACTTATGGTATTAGAGGAGATAAGAAAGCTTGGATTACCTGGATAAAGATTTGTAATCCTATATTTTAGGGTGGTCTTGAGATAAGAAACTTAGAAGATGTAAACAAAGCCTACTTATTCAAGCTAGCTTGGAGGTTAAACAACTCAAAGGGCATTTGGGATTCATTTATAAAGAACAAATACAAGAACACCAGATCAAATAATGGGTCTCATGTTAGGAAAAGTATAAGATAAGTTCAAGTAGAGGTTCAAGAGCATTCAGTGTAAGTGGATCAACAAGTAGTCTGGACAGCTTCTCAAGATAGAAATTTCAGTCTTAAGTCTGCTTACAACTTGATCAGAGGTTCAGGAGTAGGATCTAAATCTTGGAAATTATTATGGTCTAATCATATTCCTCTAAAAAACTCATTTTTTTCTTAGAAATGCTTTTATTAGGCCATTCCCCCTGATGATAATGTGCAGAGGATTGGTATTAAAATTTGCTTAAAGTTTCAATGTTGTGGTAATCAAGAAGAAACTTTAAATCACCTATTGCTTCAGAGTCACTTGGCAAATCAAGTATGGTCCTATTATCTTAATTTTATGGAAGTCATCCCATTCTTCATTTATATAAGATCAATGCTTATGTCTTGGTGGCTTCACTCCACTCAAAGTGATTTTATGAAATTTACCCATCATGTTCTTCTGATGGTCATTATGTGGGAAATTTGAAAAGCTAGATGTCAAACTCTTTGTGACAATCATGTTATAAAAGTGAATTCCATCATCAAGAAAATCTATATCACTATGGTTGATATAAGTGCATCAAAAACCTTCTGCAATCCATTCAAATCCTCAACATTTGCTCTTCTTCAGTTCTTCCAAATCACAGTTCAGCCTATTCCCCCAAGGTTCAATATCACTAAATGGTCCAAGCCTCAAATAAGTTGTTTGAAATTGAATGTATATGGTTCTAGCAAAGGCAATCCAGGTTCTAGTGGTATTGGAGGTGTTCTCAGAAATGATCAAGGGAATTTAATTATAGCTTTTTCTTTTTTCATTGATCATATCTTTAGTCTTATGGCTGAGCTTATGGCCATTAAAACTGGGCTTCATCTTTGTATAGTAAAAGGTATTTCTAACTTGTTTATTGAGATTGATTCTAAGGTTGCTTACTACATGATTAGAGGTCACCGGAAACCTCCTTGGCAGACTAAGACTATTATTAATGAGATTGTGGACATGAAGAATAGAAGTAAAAGCCATATTGATCACATTTGGATACAATGCAATAGTGTTGTAGTTTCTTTAGCTTGTTTAGCTTATTCTACAATGGAGATTCATTATCTTATTCATTTTATGATTTGCCTCATTTGAGTAAAGGATTCCTTAATTTAGATAAGTTATGACTTCCAAGTATTATAAAAGTTTTTTTATGCTTTTTAAACCCACCTATGAGAGGCTCTTTCTCCCATCTATAATAAATTGGGGATTAAATATCCTCTTCCTCGAAAAAATATATATTTATTTTATGGGAGAATAAATTAAACTTTGTTTGTAAGATTATAGTTTAATTCATAATTTTATGTATAATCCTTATAATTAAATTCGTGGTGAGATATACTATTTGAATTTTTGGGTTTATCAAAAAATATTGATTCGGATTAAAATAGCATCGGTACTAAATTTCAGATTTGAATAAATTTTTCCTAGTTTCATATATACTAACCTAACTTATGTAATATGTAACTAAAATGAGATCTTGAATCATAATAAGTGATAATCAAACTATGATTAAATAACGAAGTATAGTTGTATGTGGAAAAATCCTACTGTTCTGGAATCAACACAATTTAGTCGAACAGGGTAAATATTCAAAGAACACAATATATATGATGTTTGGTAATGTGTCTACGTCCATGGGGTGTTTATCTCTCTTATTGATCGATTATTGATAATGAAGATTACATGCCCATTTTTACATGAGTGTGCGTTACATTTATAAAGAACAAAAAGAGACTGAGTCATGCGAGACTTTATAACCTTGGATCACTATCATGATATGATCAGGTGAATCCAATTCTGTGTTGGAGATTTTATAAAATAAGTGAGTAAGAGTTTTGGGTGTAAGAGCTTAAAGAGCTTGTCCCACATTGGAAGTGTGTGGAAGAGGTGGGAAGCTAACCCAAATATAAAAGGGGATAGTGTCCCACATTGGAAAATGTACAAAGCTAAGTGTCACCACTAAGCTATAAAAGGAGTGGGCAACCTTTGAGTCCCACATTGGAAAAATATTAAGAATTTGTGCACTTAATAAGTACAAATGGAAGATGAAGAGTTAATTCATCTAGCATTTAAGAGGCTATTCAAAAGACCTCAATACGGTGCGAAGCACCGTACGCACACGCACACGCACACGCGCGCGCGTGCGTGCGAGTGCGGGGCAGTGGGCTATAGAGGCGCTAGTGGTGCACTTTGCACTTCACACGCCGCGTGTCCGAAATGGTAGCGGGTTGCTGGGATTCGTTCGGGTCGGATCGGGTAGCTAGGGCGCTGTCACTTTTTGGTTGACCCGTGCAAAACCGATTCGATATTAATTGTACCTGTTCGGAAATGACGTAAGATTGTTGGTAATTAACAGTCATGACATTTTGAAATTGATTAAGACTGTTAATCCAACAGTCATGACTCTTGAAGACAAAGCTTTTCATTATCAATAAATAAAGGCTGCCTAAAACGAAATTACATTGATAACAAAAAACCCAGTTTCAGATTTCCAAACCCTTCTATTACTCTCTTACAATTTTCAGGAGATACAAATTCTCTTATTCTGTTTTGTGCACAGAAACAGAATAAGAACTTGATTGACTGTTCTTCGCTGCTGCATCCAAGGGCTGTCTTCAGACATACAATTTGCAGACAGTGTAATTGCTTCATTGTATCTTGAGTACGGATTTGTTGATTCCCATTTGTATACCGAAGTTATTCGTGTGGGGCAAATACTGTATTTAGGAAAGTGACATCACGCCTTGAAGATTTATAAAGTTACATTGTTGTATTAAAGTTGACATTGTTGTGATACAATAAAGAGTTCTATTTCTGTATTTGCTACATATTATTCAACAATCTAAATACAGTAATTTTAGAAATGGCCGACTCTTCCAAATCACTTTGACAAATAACAGAAGGCTTTGTCAAGTTGGACCGTTTTGATGGTGGTAATTTTCTGCGTTGGCAGAAAAAGGTTCATTTTCTTCTAACAACATTGAAGATTGTATATGTCTTGTCACAACCGAAACCAAATAAAGATGAAGATGAAACCGTGGAACAGACTAGGCAACGCACAAAATGGGAGACCGATGATTACTTGTGTCGTGGTCACATTCTCAATGCACTTGCTGACAATTTGTTCAACTTGTACCAAAAATGTTGGGAATGAAAAAACTTTGTGGGAAACATTGGAGACCAAATATCTTACGGAAGACGCTACAAGTAAGAAGTTCCTTATCGGTCAGTTTTTAATCTTTAAAATGCATGATAATAGGCATGTGCTAGAACAATTTCATGACATCCAACGGATCATAAATCATTGCAAACTGAAAAAATTAAATATGGATGATAATGTAATTGTTGTTGCCATAATTGAAAAACTTCCTCCTTCTTGGAAAGATTATAAGAAAGAACTCAAACACAAAAAGGAGGATCTTTCACTTGAAGAATTAGATACTCATTTAAGAATTGAACAAGAGTCTCTAATTCTAGATGGTAAAGAGGAACAAGAAAATTCTATTTCTAAGGTCCATGTGGTGGAGGAAGGAAAGGAGCAAAAATATGGCAATCATGGAAAAAATAACAAGCGGAAGAATTTTTCAAATAATTCTAAAGCAAACAAAAAGAAGAAAGGAAATTGTTTTCATTGCAACAAACCAGGTCACTTCAAGAAGGATTGTCGTGAGTTCAAGAAACTAAAGGAAAAAGGAGGGACATCAGACACAAAGCAAAAATTTGCTGCTATGATATCCGAGGCTAATATGCTTGGAGAAGACAACTCTCGGTGGGTTGATTCTAGTGCCACAAGGCATATTTGTAAGGACAAGAACTTGTTCTCTGCCTATGAAATAGTGGAAGGAGATGTTCTCTATATGGGAAATTCATCTACTGCTACAGTTAAAGGCAAAGGGACAGTGGATCTCGAATTCACTTCCGGAAAAATCCTTAGCCTCACCAATATTTTTCATGTTCCTGATGTTAGGAAAAATTTAGTTTCTGGAAGTCTTCTTAACAAATTTGGCTTTAAGCTTGTATTTGAGTCAGACAAATTTATTCAGGCTAAGAATGGTACCTTATTAGGCAAAGGATATTTGTATGAGGGCGTGTTTAATCTCAATATCAATGAAAAAGATTCTTCTGCTTATATCGTTGATTATCCTTCATTATGGCATAGTCGTTTAGGACATGTTAATACAAAGTAAATGCATTTCATGATTAATTTAAATTTAATTCCTAAATATGAGAATGATATGAATGAAAAGTGTAAAATATGCATGCAAACAAAAATAACAAGATTGCCTTTTCCAAAATTAGAAAGAACTACATCTTTATTGCAATTAGTACATAGTGATATTTGTGATTTGCATTGAACACCTACTAGTGGTGGTAGTAAATATTTTGCAACATTTATCGATGACTTTTCAAAATATTGTTACGTATATCTTTTAAACTCTAAGGATGATGTGCTTAATAGATTTAAGACATACAAAAATGAAGTTGAAAATCAATGTGATACTAAAATAAAATGTCTTAGATCTGATAGAGGTGGTGAATATCACGTTCCTTAATTTTGTGAAGATATGGGAATTATACATGAAGTTACTGCACCTTATACACCACAACAAAATGGAGTAGCAGAAAGAAAAAATAGAACACTAACTGAAATGGTTAACGCCATGCTTTCTTATTCTGGTTTAAGTAACGGGTTTTGGGGAGAAGCACTTTTAATAGCGTGTCATATTCTGAATAGGATACCTATTAAAGATAATAAGAAAACTCCTTACGAATTATGGAAGAATAGAAAACCTAATTTAGGTTATCTTAAAATTTGGGGTTGTAGAGCTATTGTAAGACTACCTGAAACTAAGAGAAAGAAATTAGGAAGCAAAGGTGTTGAGTGTATTTTCATAGGTTATTCACAACATAGTAAAGCTTATAGATTTTTGGTTAGTGAACCTAATGATTTTGTTGAGGTAAATACAATAATTGAATCGAGAGATGCAATTTTTTATGAACAAAGGTTTTCTTCTATTCTTAGAATTAATAATGAAAAAGAAGTTAGCACTCTTTCACAATTATCTGATACTTCACCAGTGGAACAAGAAGAGATTAGAAAAAGTAAGAGACCTAGGAAAGAAAAAAACTTTGGTCCCGACTTTGTAGTCTATCATGTTGAAGGAACTAGAGACACGTCTTGTTATAAATATGCTTTGACTCTTAGCGTTGAAACGGACCCACAAACTTATAGTGAGGCAATTAAGTCTGTAGATTCAGCATTTTGGAAAGAAGCTATAAATGATGAAATGGATTCAATCTTGGGAAATAAAACTTGGAAGTTAGTAGATTTACCTCCTGGATCTAAACCCATTAAGTGTAGATGGATTTTTAAAAAGAAAATGAAAATAGACGGAATAATTGATAAATTCAAGGCTAGATTGGTTGCTAAAGGTTTTACACAAAAAGAAGGAATTGATTATTTTGATACCTATGCACCTGTTGTTAGAACCTCCACTATTAGAATTTTAATTGAATTAGCATCTATATATAATTTTGAGATTCATCAAATGGATGTGAAAACTGCATTTTTAAATGGTGACTTAGAAGAAGAAATTTACATGGAACAACCTGAAGGGTTTGTTATGCCTGGACAACAAAATAAAGTATGTAAACTTATTAAGTCCTTATATGGCCTAAAACAAGCACCTAAACAATGGCATGAAAAATTTGATAAAGTCATTATTTCTTATGGTTTTAAAATTCATGAATCTGATAAGTGTGTTTATAGTAAATTTGCTAATGGTAAAGGTGTGATCATTTGTTTATATGTAGATGACATGTTAATTCTTGGTACTGATTTACAAAGCATTAATAATACAAAGAGTTTTATGTCTTCTAAATTTGATATGAAAGATATGGGTGTAGCTGATGTCATATTAGGAATGAGAATAATAAGGAAAGATAAAAATATAATTCTCACTCAATCTCATTATGTTGAGAAAATTTTAAAGAAATTTAATCAGTTTGATTGCACACCTGTTAGTACACCTTTTGAACCACAGCTAAAGATGATATCTAATAATGGTAGAGCTATTTCACAATTGGAATATGCATGAGTAATTGGTAGTTTAATGTATGCCATGACATGTACTCGGCCTGATATTGCTTATGCTGTTGGTAAATTAAGTAGATATACTAGTAATCCAAGCTTATGGCATTGGCATGTTGTCAATAGAATATTAAAATATTTGAAAGGAACTATGGACTATGGTATATGCTATAGTGGATATCCTTCAGTATTAGAAGGGTTTTCTGATGCCAGTTGGATAACTGAGCGGGAGGATCATTCCTCAATAAGTGGATGGATTTTCACTCTTGGTGGAGGAGCTGTTTCTTGGGGATTAAAGAAACAAACTTATATAGCTGATTCTACTATGGCAGCTGAGTTTGTAGCATTAGCTGCAACTAGTAAAGAGGTAGAATGGTTAAGGAATTTATTAATTGAAATTCCAGTTTGGCCAAAACCAATGCCTCCAATATCTATACATTGTGATAGTGAGTCTACACTTTCCAGAGCTTATAGTAAAGTGTACAATGGAAAATCTAGACATATTGGCCTGAGACATAGTTATGTCAGACAAATGATTATAGATAGTGTAATCATAGTGGATTATGTAAAATCAAGTCAAAATTTAGCTGATCCTTTTACAAAAGGTCTTGCAAGAGGACTGGTGTCTAAGACATCAATAGGGATGGGACTAAATCCCATTAATAATAATCACTCTTGATGGAAACTCAACTTGAAACTTGATATATTCAAGTCTCAAGTTCAATGATTAAAGTACATCATACGACGTGATTGTAAGCACTATAAAATTTAACATCCCAAGGATAAGTGCTTAGAACATGTAATGAATAATGAAAGAGGATGAGTTTAACCTTAACAGATTTATAGTGTTTTACGTTACATGGACACCTATGATAATCTACATATATGAGTGTGGAAGTGGTGCCGCTTCCTATGAGAACTGGGCTTGACTCTAAAGCACTCATGAAATCAAGGTACAGACACAAGGCCTAATACATGTGTCGGCTTATATGGATAATCAGTGACTAAAAGATTTATGTGTGAAGACAAATCCGGCTGATCAATATGGATTGATAGTTCAAATACAAGTCTACTATACTTTCATGGTTAGCCTTGAAGAACCTTCACAGGGTATTGGTTCAAGTCGTTAGACACCAATGCTTATACACAGTCTTACAGACAATCAAAGAGTTACAAAACTTATTTTGAAAATGGTGGAGGAATGTTGGAGATTTTATAAAATAAGTGAGTAAGAGTTTTGGGTGTAAGATCTTAAAGAGCTTGTCCCACATTGGAAGTGTGTGGAAGAGGTGGGAAGCTAACCCAAATATAAAAGGGGATAGTGTCCCACATTGGAAAATGTACAAAGTTAAGTGTCACCACTAAGCTATAAAAGGAGTGGGCAACCTTTGAGTCCCACATTGGAAAAATATTAAGAATTTGTGCACTTAATAAGTACAAATGGAAGATAAAGAGTTAATTCATCTAGCATTTAAGAGGCTATTCAAGAGACCTCAATACGGTACGAAGCACCATACGCACACGCACACGTGCGCGAGAGCATGTGCGGGTACGGGGCAGTGGGTTGTAGAGGCGCTAGTGGCGTACTTTGCACTTCGCACGCCGCATGTCCCCAGTGGTTGCGGGTTGCGGAGATTCGTCCGGGTCGGATCGCGTTAGCTGGGGCGCGATCACTTTTTGGTTGACCCGTGCAAAACCGATTCGGTATTAATTGTACCTGTTTGGAAATGACTTAAGACTGTTGGTAATTAACAGTCATACCATTTCGAATTGATTAAAACTGTTAATCCAACAGTCATGACTCTTGAAGACAAATCTTTTCATTATCTATAAATAAAGGCTGCCTAAAACGAAATTACATTGATAACAAAAAACCCAATTTCAGATTTCCTAACCCTGCTATTACTCTCTTACAATTTTCAGGAGATACAAATTCTCTTATTCTGTTTTGTGCACAGAAACAGAATAAGAACTTGATTGACTGTTCTTCGCTGCTGCGTCCAAGGGTTGTCTTCAAACATACAATTTGCAGACAGTGCAATTGCTTCATTGTATCTTAAGTACGGATTTGATGATTCCCGTTTGTATACCGAAGTTATTCGTGTGGGGCAAATACTGTATTTAGGAAAGTGACATCACGCCTTGAAGACTCATAAAGTTACATTGTTGTATTAAAGTTGACATTGTTGTGATACAATAAAGAGTTCTATTTCTGTATTTGCTACATATTATCCAATATTCTTAGATTTTTGTTGATCGATTTCATTTCGTTCTTAACTCTTTGAGTTGCGGTTGTTGAAAACTCTTCTGGACACGCATCAGTTTCCCCTAACTGGTCGAATAATTTTCCCACAACTGCTCCCAAAGCTTTGCAGTCTGATTTGGGTAGAAAGGTTTGCTTGCCTATTGAATATAACTCTGATCATGGTTAACAATGATACTTCATCGCTTATAGAAGCGATAGCCAGAGAGTGCTATCACTTGGTATGTTTTCAAGTTAAAAATCTCCTTTATTCTTGCCCTTAGATCCAAAGGACACGCTTGTAATTTGCTTCGGTATTTCAAGTGTACGCTGGTAATTTTGTGCCCTTTAGCTAAAAGGTGACAGCGTGTGTGTCAACCGATATTTGGGGGTGTGTTGCGAATGATGATTTTTCTTTTAAGTTGAACCAAGTCACTTAATGGCCTTAATACGGTCACTTTGGATCGCAATCTCTTCGTCATTGTTAATTATTTGCCTTCATTTGTCACTGTAAGTTCATCTTTTTTCTTTCTCTTATTATCATCATCTTTAGTTCTTCTATTATTCTTATTTCTCTACTAAAAAATAATTTATCCAACTGATGAGGGTTCTATTGAGGATTTTAGGAGATGGTTCTCTATTCCTGAGTGGGTGATTATAAAGTTTGTGGGAAAACCTAAAGATTACTATCATATTCAGGGAGGACATTGGATGTTCTCCCAATTTATTGATGAAGCGGTATAACTTTCCCCTAAACCAACTCTTCTTATAGTTTTGCGAGTTATTTTGTGTAGTTCCAGCCCAATGTTCCCCAAATACTTGGAGGATAGTGAATGGGGTAAATAGGTTGTATAGAACTCGGTTAGGGGTCTCGGATATCCATCACTATCACATGTGGGTGAGGATGAATGATGATATATTTTATCCAATGGAGAGGATGGCAGTGAGGGTCCTTATTGTGAACCTACTGAATTTCAGCAAGGATTACTGGTCTTATGATTTCATTGTTAGGTAGTGGGAGAACCTACCTATTCCTGAGGGTGGTGAACCTTATAGGGTCCGTAGGTCCCTAATAGGGGACATGAAATAGGTTCAATACTAATTTGAACTATTTTTATGTTCGTCCAGGTCTTACTTGATATTTGTTGATGTTATTGTTCTTTGTCTTATGTAGATAAACCTAAGAATAAAGAGCCCGGCCACTTGCAAGTCAAATATAAAAAGCTAAGTAAATTTTGGAAACTTATACAACCTTTGATTACTGGTGTCGAACACCCTAGGTCGGCTTCCCTGTTATTGAGTTACATTCCCACTACCACCTCATTTGTTGTCCATCCATTAGAAAAGGACCCAGAAATCCATACTCTATGCGATGAAGAAGATTCTTCATCCACAAGCTTTTCAGGTTAATTTGAGTTCTTGTACGTCACATCAATTCCATACATCATCCCTTCTATATCCGATGAGCACATTCCATCATGGAAGAAGATTCCAAATTTGCTGAAGGGGGTATTTTCTCCTATTTCTCTAAATCCTCGTCCTTCCAAAAGGAATGAGGTAAAGGGTACATTTATTTATGTTCAATTGGTGGATTCACCCCACAAGAGTCAGTCCCATCCTATGAAGAAGAGCAAGACTAGCACAAGTCTTCCAATTACCTTGTCCACCAAGAAGGTGGATGCCCTTATAAAGGTGAAAAGCCCTGTCAATACGTCAATGGCTAAGAACACCGATCTAGCCCCTGCACTGCTGAGGGGGGCTTCTTACGAGATGACCAGGAAGTGGTCAATAGCTTGTTAACCGATGGACTGATGGCCCATGATTCCCAGACACTCTCCTTGGTTAGTGTTAACATAACTTTTGCTAAAAGTATCCATCAAAAATTCTATTTTTTTATCGACATTTTTCTTGCAGTTTCTGGTGGACTTGATAGACATACTAGATGGGAGGTCCAATCGAGATGAGGCCAATGTTGATCTTAATCACGCCTTGAACAAGTCCTAGAAGGCTTTGAAGTCTATTAAAAAGGCATATAAGTCTTAAATGATGGAAACAAACTCGAAGATTGCCAAGCAAATGTCCAAGATCGAGTAGGTGGAGAAAGCTACCAAGGAGTCTGCATAATTTATGTCTTTCGCCTTAGAGGATAAGGATACAGCTTACGACCAGAGATGGAATGATGCCTTAAGTTAAGCCAATAAATAAATAGACTTCTTCTGCAAGTAGTTCTTTAAGGAATGCATGGGTTCCCTCTGAGTTTGAACTCTTCGGCGAGCATAATTTGGGTTCTCCTCCTAACTCAGAAGAAGAAAAGGCAGAGGGGATCAACTAAGGTAAAGAGGGTTATGAACAGGCAAAATAATCCAGGTACTAAGACAAGACACTGGTCGATCAAGAGCAGATGATAACAGAGAAACAAGGTCTAACTAATTAGATTAAACTAGGGCATTCTTATTCTTTGTATTTCTTATCTTTTTATGTTTACTTTGTAAGAGCTTGCCCAACTTTTGCATCTCAGTGAAATGACTCATTATTTTGGCTTATTGTATCTTGTTCAATCAAAACAAAATTGTGTGTGTTTTCTTTCTCTATTTCCATCTTATGAATGCCCTTCATTTTTATTTTTTTGTTGATTGACAATAACTTGGACTTGGTGCCAATAGTTCAAGGGAATGATTTCCTAGACTTCATTCTTGTTCGGGATGCTTCTGATCATGCTCGAGAAGCATTTTCCTTTGTTAGTCAAAAATTCCAAAGGATAACAAGTGCTTATAGCGAGAAGACCCGTGTGGTCACTTCTCTTTAGGCTGAGATCCAAGATGTTAGATACATTTCTGGTCTGCTATAAAATGAGGATAATTTTGTAAGGGAGTATCTCGATAAGGCCAACTAAGATTTTGCAAAGAATGAGGCGATCTTATTGGGCTTGCATCGCTAAATTATGAAGCTGAAATATCATTTTAGAAAGGGACTTCGCACAGTTTGGGCCATTGGATATGATGAAGGTCGGACGAGCGCACCCATTCACTTAGATAAGTCAAAAAAGGTTGCTTATAAGTATGGTTGGATTAATGCCTTTTTCGTTTGAAATATTCCCAAAGACTCTCAACCTTGTCACTGATACCGGGTTGATTGTCTATATATTCGGCTCCCACCTCTTATAATTGATGAATGTTAGATACCCATGTAATACCCCGTATTTCTGCATATTTAGAATTTAATTAATTGGGTAATTAAATAGAAAATACGTTTCAACTTAAATTACGTGATTAGAGTAATTTAATATGATTTAATAATATTTGTGATTATTATGCGTACCTAATAATTATGATTATTAAATATTAATCAAGAGATAGATAATGATTAATAGTATGATTCAAATTTACTAACAGTGAATAGTAAATGTTGATAGTTAATATGTACGACATAGCGAGATATATGGGCGTACTTGATTATACCCCAACCGAGTGTCGCGTGTAGACTAAATTGAGTATGAGATAAGACAAATATTTTTGGGTAACTCAAATGATAATTTCGAGGTCACGGATGAGCCCAAAGGGGGCGAATTAGTCAAAATAGTATACCTGGGGATGTTAATTGAGTCATGGGTCAATTTTGGGCCAAACCGGCACCTTACGGGGGTAATTTGGTCATTCTAACAATAGAGGTTAAAGGACCTACGAAAATTAGAGTCCTATATAAGATAATTAGAATTGGGTATTAGGGTTGATAACTCAAAAAGCTTAGAGAAGTCATTAGAGGGTAAAGATAGACCATTCCTAAGAGCTAAAGGAGGGTTTGTGAAGGATTGGAGGGTGTTCTTGCATCCCAAGCACCTAGGGAGTGAAGATTTGAAGGGAATCACATCAAATCATCATCTTCATCGCGAAATCAGATCACCTCTGTATAAGGCAAATGGTTTATTGTAAAATTAAATTGGTGTTATAATACGCATGCGTAGGATTTTTATGAATAGTTGCTCATATGAATATTCTTGGTGAAAAGGAATGATTTAAATACATGTTGGGTAGGAAATCGCATGTATATTATATGAACAACTGTAGAGGAATATAAATCAGTGTTTTCATAATCATTTTTACGAAATCTAATCTGGATTAATGAGGATAATTTATGAAGAACATGCATATCTAGGGTTTTTGATGATATTTAGATTTGGTGGTTATTGAATGAATTTCATAAAGATTTGATAATGTATTTACGTTGGAAATAGCCTTTATACATGTAGTGGATGTTTGGTCATGTTGGTAGAGATTTTCATAAGGTTTAATGAGGTTTAGAAAGATCGAACTTGGTGAAAATTGTAACTGGGCATGGCTGATATCTGGTTGATCGATCGATCGTCCCATGAATCTCGATCGATCGATCGACTAAAGTTTAATTGAGGATATTTTATACGTTGAGGGTTATTCGATTCCTAACGATCGGTGGAAACCTTAGGGATGATATTATACCTAGTTAGGGACTTAGGAAAGACCAGTAAGTATATTGTTAAGTCCGATAGAGTACTTTAGAGTGAGACTTAGAGTATGGACCAACGAGGATAAATCGATTGGGATGCGTATCAAAAATGTGTGGCATGGGTTATAGAATGAGAGTAAACATTAATCCACGATACATACCAGTAGAGTAAGTTAGGCTTAGCTACTGAAATTAAAGAGGGCTTGACTAGGTCCCTTAAAGTTGGGTGAATACTCAAGTAAATGAGATAAAGAAATAAATCAAAATGAACGGTACGGTGAGTATTAGAGAGAAATATACTACGTACCAAGGTTCTAAAAAATGCGGGGCGTGATCGAGACGTGAAGTCCAAGCCTTAAGCCTTAGAAGCCTAGGCGGGCCTTAGGCGTGAAAATACTTTTAGGCCTTCTTAATATATTTTAATATTTTTTAACCATAACAAGGCTATTAAAATACTAAAATTGTACTTATCATAAAAATATGTCTGAATATATGCAAATTAAAATACTATTTGATTATTTTGGATGAGATAGTGGTCCGGTTAGTTAAAAAATTATTTAAAAGGCGATATCGTTTCACTAAAGCATTGTTGTTTTTAGAAAAAAAGTGCGCCTTACGAGTTTTACTAAGAAAAAGGCGTAAAAAACTTAAGGCGGGGTGTTTCTCCCAAGCCTTAAGCCTAGGCGTGCCTAGGCGAATTTTTTAGAACAGTGATACGTACTAATGTAAATCTTTAGGTTGTGTGAATACCTATAAATCTTGTACTTAGGTTGGGTGAACACCAATAGTGCCTATATGATATTGGAGTCGAGGATTAAACCAGGCCAATATCTTATTATTTCATTTACATTTGGAGTCGAGGATTAGACCGGGCCAATGTAAATGACAGGAGAATTGGAGTCGATGATTAGATCGGGCCAATACTCCTTATAGTATATATTGTGCGTGAAATATATACTATATAAATAATCTACTTGGGTAGAATGTTAGATGATTATATGATGTGCATACATCTAAAAGATAAATAATTTGGGATAATTGGAGTCGAGGATTAGACCGGGCCAATTATCCTTATAGTCTATATTGTGTGTGAAATATATACTATATGAATAATCTACTAGGATGGAGTAGTAGATGATTAGATGACGTTAATACATCTAAATAGTAACTTAAGTGGAGAAAGCTTAATTGGAAAAACATAATATTAGATAGTGGACATCTAATGAATAAGATTAAGTGGTTAGACTTAACTTGCAAAATCAGAAACTAACATGTGTGAAATGTTACTTGGAAATTTATTAACAATATGAGAAGTGTTAATGAAACTTAGTACTGTATGGGTAGTACGGGAACTTAGATGTGTGGATGAGTTCAGATGAGTATTATAGTCTAAACAGCTTGAGTAGTTGTAGCTAAATAGGCTAAGTATTGAACGTTAGGTGCGCACTATAGATGAGAGGTGAGGAAACTCAAGGGAGTGTGCGTGAACCTAACATGTGTAATCAATAACTTATCTTTACTGCAATAAATTACTTGCTAAATATTTTCAAAATGTTTTGAGTACTAACTCTTGCTATGTAAAATATTTTTAAAAACCTTTTAGGTGTCCAGCCATAGAGACGCCAAGCGTAACTTCATTCCAGGGATCTTGGAGTTGCAGCACAGGTGGATGTTGCAGGGCATTGATTATTCGCTTCTTTTATCATTTCTGATCTAGTGTAGGATCTCAATTTTCAGTATGGACATGTTGTCCCACAATACTTTCATTATTTAAAGTTTTGTTATTTATTGGATTTTTGGCCGATGGTTTATTCGGCAAGACTTGTTTGCTTTGATGATATATTCAGATTCTTATGTTGGTACTTGACTTATACATTGTTCCGCATGTTATTGTATGTTTAATGGAAGTTAAAATTTGGCACTAGTCTAATTTCACTTAGGTGGTTAGTAATTAAAAAAGTTTTCGACAGTGATGCTAAGAATGAACTAATTGAGAAACATGTTTTAATTTGATTTAGGACTGATCACCCGGGATTTAATTAGGGGGGGTGTCACAACCCACTGATGCCATTCCTCTTCAGCTGGTAAGGAAAAATCTTATGTCCCATGATAGTGATGATGAGTTCTAGCCTAATCCTGATGATGATTGTTGATCTGCTATAGCCGAGCTGGTGATTCGCCAAAGATGATGGTTGTTTTTGTTGTTTAATCTCTATATAAATACTCATTTTGTAATTTTGTCAACCTTGCACTTTTAAAATGAATGCTTTGTTAATGATATTATCAATTAATTACATTTAGGGTAGACTTGGGCATATTTTTCGTCATTAGTCTTACTTTCCAGGGTAGTGTCATCACACCTCTTTAGGCTAGAACAAACTATAATGAAAATGCACTTGGTCGCAGGGCCATCCATGCATTCAGGATTTTAACCGACTAAAGTCGAGATACTTAGTGCCTAGATATCCTCCATAGAATTTTTTCTTGCTGGGAAATTCTTGACGTTATCGTGTTTGTTAGTGATGAGAACATGTGACCTTAATATATAATTAAGTGTAATCCTATTAAGGCATGAAAAGGGGCGATCACTAAGTAGATCGGACAAACCTGAACAAAATTATAATGATGATGGTTTAGCCATAATGATAATTTCTAATTAACGATGTTGGTCAACCATTTGGAACAATAAGAGAAAGTGATTGCATTAATTAATTCTTTGAAATATCCAAAATAATTAAAATTTGCAAAAATGGTTTAAAAATAAAATTTCCTAAGGTTTGCAGCATTCCAGGGCTTAGGTATCTCCTTGCCCCCATTGTTTCTATATGGTAGTATCCCACTTAAAATAAAATTTCCTGAGGTTGGTTGCATTTCAAGGCCTAAGTATCTCCTTGCTCCCCATTGTTTCCAGATGGTAGGCTCCTTGGAAGTCATCCCTGATAACTTTAAATGATCCTTCCTAGTTATGTCCTAATTTTCCATTTAATGGCTTCCTCTCATTGTCGATGACCTTCCTCAGCACATAGTATCCGACATGAAACTTCCTCGGATTAACACCTATGTTGTACTACTTTGATTGACCAGTAACAGCCATGTTCATGGTCAGCAAACCAACTTCTAATGGAATTATGGCTTCCATTCTATAAGCCAGGGTGAAGGGAATTTCCCCGATTGACCTCCTAGGCTTTGTTCGTTATGCGTAAAGGATATGTGGAAGCTCATCCACCCAAATACCTTTTTCTTTCTTTAACCTTTTTTCATTTCGTTGAGCGTTATCTTATTGAAGGCCACAACTTGCCCGTTGCTTTGGGGGAACAGTGAATTGTAATAGTGTTTGATGTCATGACTTTTGCAGAAGACTTAGAATGGTTCGCTTTCAAATTGCATTCTATTATCAGTAATAATCATCCTCGACACGCCAAAATGGGTAACGATATTTCTCCATATAAATATTAATCATATCGATGTCCCTTATGTTCACCAAAGGCTCAACCTTCCAATTTCCTGGTATTATTAGTAGGGGACCCATAATATCCAATCCCCATTGTGCAAAGGGTCATGGGTTGGTTAAGCATTTAAGGTCGTTGGTAGGCTGATGAAGCATGGGAAATAATATTTGATACTTATTGTATTTATTCATATGGAATATTACATCCTTCTGCATGTAAGTCCACCAGTATCCCTTATTTATGGCCCTAAATGCCAAAGATTTATCCCCAGTATGACTCCCATATATCCCCTCATCTAGCTCATAAAGGACTTGGTCGACATTGTTGGGATGCACGCATTGAAGGTAAGACCCACTAAAAAATCACCTATATAACTTTCCATTATGGGAGAGGTAAAATTGAGCAACCTTGACTCTAACTTGATGAGCCTTCTTCTTATCGGTAGTTAGTGTATCTTCTCATAAGTATGACATGATCAAGTCCATCCATCTTGGAGATTTGGGGGGTAAGACCCATTAAAAAATCACCTATATAACTTTTAATCATGGGAGAGGTAAAATTGAGTAACTTTAACTCTAACATGATGAGCCTTCTTCTTATCGGTAGTCAGTGTATCTTCTCACAAGTATGACATTATCGGGTCCATCCATCTTGGAGATTTTGGGGGAATGAGGACATGTCCAAAAACTTTGGGATTCATAATTCTCAGTTGGGAAAGGTATTACACCTGAATCATCCTCTTGACGTTAGAGTTAATAGTTAAGGCCAAAGTGGACAAGGCATCTGTATGGCTGTTGTTCCCTCGGGGAACAAGATTTGAACTTTACTGAACTTAGAAATCAGGTCTTGAGTGACCTAAAATATGCCAACATGTGTGTCCCTGGCATTATATCCTTCTGATATTTGGTTGTATAACATCCTTGAATAGAAAAAGACTTCAAGGTGACTTGCACCAAGGTATATGGCCTTCTTCAATCCAGAGATGAGGGCTTCAGATTCGGCCTCGTTGTTGGGTGCTTCAAAGATAAGCCTAATTCATTGCTCGAGCATAATTTCATTTGGTGTTACAAGGATGATTTATACTCCTGACCCTTTTCAATTGGAGGTCCCACTAATATAGTGTGTCCACTTATTGAGTTGGTCAAATTCTTTAGTGGTATCTTGGTCGGCGAGTTCTTTTTCGTCTGTCTCCTGCCCTCCACTGAACTCAGAGATGAAATATGCTAAAACATGTCCTTTTATTACAATTCTATATTAATAGTGGATATTTAACCTACTCAATTCAATTAACCACTAGGACATCTGTCTAGAAAGGTAGTCCTTTCTGAGGACTACCTTGAGTGGGAAGGAGGTGATAACTATGACCTATTGAGCTTAAAAGTAGTGCTTCAATTTTTTTGAAATGATCACTAAGGACTAAAATAGTTTTTCCGTAGGAAGGTCACATATTTATGGGTCTAGAATTGTCTTGCTAACATAATAAATTGGAGTTTGATACCCCTATTTTTCATATATTAAGGTTGAACTAACTACATGGTCGGACACCTCAAGATACGGCTAAAATGGATCACCAAGATTTGGGACCACGAGCAGAGGTGATCGTCTTAAATATAACTTTATTTCTTCAAGTGCCTTTTAGAATTATTCATTCTAGGTCTGGACCTTCTCCTTCCTCAAAAGGTGAAAAAATGGTCAACACTTCTCAAAGGAGTTAGAGATGAAGAGGTTAAGTGCTGCTAAAATTCTAGTCCACTTTTGTACATCCCTAACTATATTAGGTTTGATCCCCTTTAGTTGACCAGCTAGCTTAGGAGGTCATTGTTGGTAACCTCAAAAGAGCATTTGGTTTCGTTAAGCTTCATCCTATAGTATCTGAGGACCTTGAACATCTTCGTCGGGTCTTGCAAATGATCATATTTGCTCTTAATCTTTATGAGAATATCATCTATATATACTTCCATGGTGTCACCCAGTTGATATTTAAATATCTGGGTGACCAACTGCTGGTAGGTTTCTCTTGCATTCTTGAGCCCAAATGGCATGAATGTATAATAATACAAACTAAGGGTGATGATGAACGACGCCTTCACTAGTCGGGTTCGAATAAAGGGATTTGATAATAGTGTAAATAATTATCCAAGAATCTCATCCGCTCATGTTTGTTTGTGGCATTAACTAAATGGTAAATCTTTGACAAAGGAAAGTTATCTTTGGAACATGCTTTATTTAGGTCGGTGATATATATGCAGACTCTGCACTTCCCATTACTCTTCTTAATGATAACTCGATTAAAGATCTATTTGAGGAATTGAACTTCTTTAATGGACCTTGCCTCCAGAATTTTCCCACTTCTTCCTCCACTACTTTCTCCTTCTCTGACGTGCCTTTTGTGTGATCAGCGGGAATATCGAATCTACGTGAAGTCGATGGCACGTGACTTTGGGATCAATCACAATCAAGTCATATGTCTTACAAGCAAACTCATCTTAATTATTTTTATAATATACATTAGTTCTTCTTTTTCCTAATCGGTAAGGGGGTGTCGATCATAAATTTCTTCTCAAAGTGTGAGTCATCGAACATGACTTCTTGTAATGGTTACATGACTCTGTCATGGGGGCTACCCTTGTTTCTTCCACTCCTGGTTTCTCATACTTTAGTTTCTACTTTGACGGAGTAGCCCCATCTTTTATCTCTTTATTTGTGACCACCTTCTCTTTTTCCTTATCTTGCTTAAGCATGATGGCAGTTACAAATCATTATCGCGTAATAACCTGATTTCCCCTTATCTCTATTATACTGCAATCGATCGTAATGTACATGGCTTGGATCCATCCTCATCATAATATAGCATTATAGGGTAACTCAATGTCTACAACTAATAACTTTATTAGCTCAGATATATTCCCAGTTCGTACTGGTAGCACCATATTTCCCATGGGCATGGTCATCTTTCCACCGAAGCTAACCAAAGGTGTGGTCGCTTCCTTCAGATATTCCATCTTGAGGTTGATCTTGTAAAACAATTTTAGGTACAAGGCCTCTGAGGAATTTCCCTAGTCGACTAGAAGCTTATCCACATCCCAGTCGGCAATTATGAGAGTGATTACTAGCACATTGTGATGCGTAGTGTGACACCCCGCCTAATTTAAACATCGGGTGATCAGGCCTTTATTAAATTAAAACAAGTTTCTCAAATGGTTCATTCTTAGCATCACTGTCGAAAACTTTTTAATTACTAATACCCTAAGTAAAATTAGACCGGTGCCAAATTTTATCTTTCTTAAAACAGATAAATCAACCATGCGGAACAAAGTACAAATAATCATGTGCTATAAATCAAACACCAAGTAAAAGTACAACAGAATAAAAGTATTACCGAATAAACCATCGGCTAAAGAAATACCCAAACAACAAAAGAGTAACCACCAGTTTGAAACCAAAAACTGAGACTAAAACCGGACAACAAGTCCATACATAGAATAGTGTGAGATCCTGTACTAGATCTGAATGAGAGATATCGCCTAGTCAAAATCCTGTAAGCATCCACTGTGCTACAGCTCCGAGTCTCTAGAATGGAATCATCATACATTGCATCCCTGTGGCTGGACACCTAAAAGGTTTTGAAAATATTTTATAGCAAGAGTTAGTACTCAAAACATTTTGAAAATATTTTGCAAGCGTTTATCACAATATAAAATGCGGTTATTGATTACACATGTTAGGTTCTCGTACACTCTCTTGAGTAAACTCACCCCTCATCTTTTGTGCACACCTAACGTTCTACACTTAGTTTATCTAGCCGTACTTCTCTAGCTAACTAAACCAAGTAGTAAACTGAACTTATCTGTACCCAACTTCCAGTACCGCCCATACAGTACAACCGTTTTTCTAACATCACGCGTATGTTAATTAATTCCCAAGTAACATATAATCTATGTTATCTTTTTCCAAGACTTCTCATTTAGTTTCACTTACTAAAATTACTACAATTCTCACAATTGTTAACTTTCCCTCTTATGTAATTTAAGTTTCGCTACTTGAATTACTAAATAGATTTTCTCTATCTAAAGGTTCATTTCGTAATTAAGTTTCACTACTTAACTTACCAATTCAGTATGTATCTTTA
Source organism: Sambucus nigra (assembly GCA_949130495.1). Classification (NCBI taxonomy): domain Eukaryota; kingdom Viridiplantae; phylum Streptophyta; class Magnoliopsida; order Dipsacales; family Adoxaceae; genus Sambucus; species Sambucus nigra. Next base: position 143,040,070 of record OX422218.1, read on the forward strand.
AATACATAATATATCAATCTACTAATACACGAAAGTAGAATATCATCAGGTATATATATTTCACACACAATATATACTAAATATTAGTCACAGCTATTTTGCCCCTTTTATACACATAAAGGACTCTTGGTTCGGAATGATTCATCGACCCCAAGTAAGAATTGGTTAGGCATGATACATCGACCCCAATTATTTTTAAAAATATATATATACACATATCCTGGTTCGGGACTCTCTCATCGCGACACCAGTTCAAAGTTTGGTTCGGTATTTCTCATCGACCCCAAACTTATAATAACTTTATGTTAGTTCGGAATGTCTCATCGACCCTAACATAATTAATTTAGGTATACTCTCTCTACCTAAAATATCACATAATTCAGTAGGTACACGCCCGACCTATTAATCATATACGTACGTAATATTTTAATCTCATATATTTACCGTACAATATTCGCTTTACGATTTATCTCCTTAATCGTATTTATTTGAGTATACACACAACTCTAAGGGTCCTAGTTACCCCTTACATATAATTTCAGTAGTTATTGCTTACCCTACTGGTCTATTACTTAAATTGAATTTACTTCGCCCCGTAACTCAATTTCCGAAGTCCCCGATACTCTACTAAATCGGATTATTCTCCTCGGTCCATAATCCAAGCCCTACACCCAATGGCCTTATTGGACCTCAACATATACCTACTGGTCTTATTCTTACTCCCATATAAGTATAATGTAAATCCTAGAATACTCATTCATTCCCGAACTCAACGAAGAATTAACCACAAAATTTTCGGGAAACAGCTTGCGTCGATCGATCGACGGCTGGGTTCGATCGATCGACTTAGTCGATCGATCGATAGTTCTAGATCGATCGATCGATCGAACAGGGACAGACGCAGTCTGTCTTCTTCGTTGATCCGTTCCTCCATTGACAAATTCCCAAACTCCATTATTGTCCACCAAACTTCGACCCAATGATCCTAACATATTTCCACATATACTAGGACAGTTTCTAACGTAACAAATACATCAAAACTCCAATTCCTTTAAAGAGATAATGAATTAAACCCCAAAATCTCTTGAGACCCTAGTTATGGTGTTCTTCCCATATATATATTCAAAATCCAGATTTTTACTCCGAAAATCATCAAGTCTAATCTGAATATTAATCCTCTACATAGTTTAAATCATTCTACATGCGATTCCTATCCCAACATGCAGAAATATCATCTTCTCCAATCAAAATAATGATTTAATCAAAACTATTCAAAAACCCTACACATGGGTATTATAACTTTAAGATTTTTGCAATAAACAACTTGCCTTATGATCAGTAGGGTCTGATTTCGTGGTTCTTGTTGATGATTGATGATCTTCATCCTTCAATCCTTCTTCCCCAACAAGTATGATGGTAGAAATCCTTTTGAATCCTTCCCAAATCTTCTTTTTGCTTTAGAAAGTTGTGCCTCTCCTCTCTCTAATGGTATTGGTTTTGTCATGGGTGTTCTAACCCTAATTCCTCTATCATATGGCTGATATAAAACTCTCAATTTCGTAGGTCATCATACCCTCATATGTTAAAAGACCAAAATGCCCCCGAACGGTCTCGGTTTAGCCCAAAATTACCCCGGGACTCAACGAGTACCCCCGGGTATACTATTTTGACTAATTTGACCCTTTCGGACTCATTGGTGACCACTAAATTATCATTTGAGTCACTTAAAAAATATTACTCGTTCTCACCCCAACACAGTCTACACGCGTTAAGTAACTATTTACCACTCGCACTAAGTAAATAAAAATGATGCAATATACACCGGTATCTATCTTTCGAATAATATATAAAAATTACAATTTTAAATAAAACTCTTTAAATTACTACTCTTACGTAATTTAAATTAAGCCGGCATTTTCTCATTTAATTATCCAATCTAATTAAATGGAATATTCAGATATACGGGGTGTTACATACTTCCCCCCTTGCAAAGGAATTTTGTCCTCGAAATTAGGATAAGGCTGGTATTAAGGATAAGGACCCTAGACATAATTGCATCCTCTAATACCCAATGTCAAATCATCACATTCTAACGGTCGCCCCAAGTACATACCTTGCTTCATAATAACTTCTTATCGCACGTTACCCATGCCGCATATATCATAATTAAGTCTCACTACTTAATTTCTCAAAGATTTCCCAATCCAACGTTAATTCTTGGAATTAAGTTTCTCCCTACTTAATTTACTCATTCGATGTATATCTCTATATAACATCTAAGTGCCTACTATCACTCATAAGTAGAATATTATAAGGTATATATTTCACACACAATATATACTTTAAGGAAAATTTGTCCGGCAAAAATCATCGGCCCCAATAATCTTATCATTTACATTGGTCCGGAAATTCCTCGACCCCAAGGTAAATGTAATGCACATGTCGATTCAGACCTTCCGTCGATTTCAATATTTATCATTGATTTGGTTCGAAAAATATCGGCCCCAAATCGATCCCCCCATGTATTGGTCCGGAACATCATCGACCCCAATACAGAGATTAAGCACACTTACTATCGCACATAAGTAGTAAAAATCAATAGGTATATATATCTTACACATAACATATACTACCAATACTTATTTTATAATCACCCCCCCTTCTATAACACTTTTGGGGTTATTGGCTCGGAATTTCACTTCGATCACCAATAGTTATAAATCACTTGTCTCGGAATCACATTTCGAGCACCAATATATGTACATATATCTCATCGCACATGAGTAGACAATTTGTGAGCTATATTTTACACAATTCATATACCCTAAATGTCATACTCCAATAGAATGTCCTCATATCACGCGTTAAGGACTTAAAAGTTCGAAATGTCTACTCGAACCACACCCAAAGTACATGTATTGTTCGTAATTGGTACCCACGAACCTAATTCTCATGTACATTCCATATAGGCACTCACTCTACCTATAAATATGCTCATATAGGTATACATTCAACTTATGGATTGATCAGTGGGCTTCTCCAAAATTCCACTTATCGTAAGGGCGTATCATTATTCTTTCTCACTAACATTGAGTCGTAGGTAGCATAACGTACTCAAAATAAAACTGTATCTCTATTCCTTCCTGACCTTCTCTCACAAGGTGGAATTTTAGGATTTCATCCTGATTGACAATCATGTAGAGCGGCATCGTGCACTTGTGCACTCTCCCTTTTCAACTATACACTAATCCATCCTGGTCACCCCATTTCGCTACCCCCAACGGAATGTTGGCTAAACTATGATGTTCACAACCCATCAATAATTTATAAGTCTGTCTCCTCATTCCATCATTGGAAATGTAGGTTCACTACTACATTCCGGTTGCTCATTTCGAGTCTAACCCGCTCTATAACTAGAGGTGTGTCTGGAGACAATCTCACTATGTCTCCTCTCAACATCGCTTCCCACTTACGTCATCTTTCCTCAAGTGGTACTCTATTCCCCTCTCTCTCCGGGTTTATTATACTTTACAATCCGTGCACTCTTTGCAATTTGCGCACCTTTTGAGGTTGGTTACTTTATAAGAATCAACAGTTTAGTAACATGTAGGTCACCCTCAACACTCAGTCAAGAGATAACCTTGCGCTACTTCTTCACCACAGTTAGGTCTCCCATATCAAGAGATAACCTTTGAACGGTTTCCCACCAACTTTCATCCCATAGGGTGTGCTGGATCTCTCAGCACATATAATCTTGGATCATCGTCTAGCTCTCATGACGTTCAACCCATTTCATCGATACGACTTGTTTCCTAATTTCCCCACCGTCGTACCAAAAATATTCCGCATCCCTCTATTTCGGATGTCTAAGGAATTCAATTGACTAGGGTGCCCATACACCTTTTTCTCCGGGTACATTTGCAAAAACATTGTAAATGTCGCACTCGTAACATGCTTTTCTTCAACTCTAGCCTAGTCTACACGACGTGACTACAATCTTGTGGGTATTCTCAATACCCTAGAGACAAAAAAAATCAAATCTTTGCCCACAAAGTCCCACTTATCCCTTCGTGGTGAGGTATGCCTTTCAGTGTTTCTCCACAACACTACCGGCTCCACTGATGTCCTAGCATCTAGCAATGTCTCATCTCCTGACGTGCATAAAAATTCAGTCGTATACCCTTTCGCAACCGAACTTAAACAAGGGACTTCTCCCCATGTATTCTTACTGAGCATTATCGGAACAACACATAATCGATATGCTCAAATTCGATTTCTCGACAATATGTGCAACCATACTCCAATATTGCTAAAGGAGTCAGTTGCACCGCGCTTATACTATCACTAAGTCTTTAGCACTAACTACAACAGCGAGCTCGATCTCTCCGCTCAGCAGTCATACCACAAACATTGACTCACATCATTTAGGTTCCCACACACCGAAATCAATTACTAAGAGATGTTCATAATCTCCGAAGTTTCTCACATTTTGATGAATAATGACAACTCGACCCTTTTCAGGTGAGGAGTCGTCATGTACCCCATTCACTCGAGGCTAAAACTCATATACTTCCTTATCCATCGCTCGGGTGATTTAGATGGTTCCCGAACATAACACGCTTGTCCTCTCCGGAACGCAAAACTTATTGGAGTTATTATTTCTTCAAATAACTTCCAGAAAAAAATAAAATGCGTGGCCCTAGAATCCACACTAGACATCTTTTCAAAAAGATTCCTGGCTCCAGGCCATGCTGACCGGTTTGGGTACCCCTCCTCCCGGACTGGGTAGTCTCGATCCTGACCACTATCATCTTGGTTCCCTTAGTTCTGCTGACCAAGAGGAACGCACTATAGGACTTAACAGTCCCGACCTAGGATCTAATCATTAAATCCTCTAGTGGGTTTCCACTTATGGCTTGCACCAGCCCCATTACATTCAGTCTTACTCTTTGACTAAATCTCTACACTCCCTTAGCTCTGCCCACCCAGGAGCATTAACCTCAACCTTGTAGGGAGTACCATATTGTCTTCATATACATAAGTCGTTCAAGAAGAGTTTTACCAAAAATTGCGAGCTATAACTCGAGAGTCCATTTTCTCAAGGTCTCTTTTCCCTTATACCTATCTCATCGGTACAAGTTCACTTCACAGGATAAATTTCTCTCTTACGATTGGCCTCAACCAGGCTTTCATGTGAGGGGTTCATATATTCCCATTCACTGCGCTTCTGAATCATCATTGGAGAACTTTGCGATTAAACTATACGTAAAGTTCTTCTATTTATATATACGGACCCTCGGTCCGAACGTAGTGACTGGTATCCCCGCCACGTTGCCTGAAAATTTACTCAAATTATTCACTTCTGAGTATTTCTATATCGTCCTTACTGCCAAAACCTCTGGACATACTACTTCCATTGGTTAACATGCACAGTCGTCGTTTTATCACATTTACGGCTCGTTCTCATCAAATTTTCTTCAGACCTACTCCCAATATCACTGCATTGGGCGGTCTAGACTAGCATCCCTCTTGTCGTCGCGACACTTGGAAAATGCCTGCTATGCCTCAACAATCCTTGCAGCATTTACTTCCATTACACGCTAGGAGTGACCTCGACCACGGTCATCTCTCCTATGATTGCCATCCTCGAACACCCCATGCTTTATGCCGAGCTCCTCCCTCCTGTAGTCCTGCTAACGTCAATGTTGGACCTACCACCATATTCGACGTACCGTGCCCATTCGGACTCGTATATATATATAACACTACGTCTTATTAAATAGCAGGAGAACGTAAACTACGTACGTAGAGGAGTACAATCATCCTAAGATAGGGCTCTATATCAATCAAACGATACGCAGAAAACGTAGTAAGCCGTACAGATCCTATGGACACTAGAACCTGATGCTCTGATACCATCTGTGACACCCCGCCTAATTTAAACATCGGGTGATCAGGCCTTTATTAAATTAAAACAAGTTTCTCAAATGGTTCATTCTTAGCATCACTGTCGAAAACTTTTTAATTACTAATACCCTAAGTAAAATTAGACCGGTGCCAAATTTTATCTTTCTTAAAACAGATAAATCAACCATGCGGAACAAAGTACAAATAATCATGTGCTATAAATCAAACACCAAGTAAAAGTACAACAGAATAAAAGTATTACCGAATAAACCATCGGCTAAAGAAATACCCAAACAACAAAAGAGTAACCACCAGTTTGAAACCAAAAACTGAGACTAAAACCGGACAACAAGTCCATACATAGAATAGTGTGAGATCCTGTACTAGATCTGAATGAGAGATATCGCCTAGTCAAAATCCTGTAAGCATCCACTGTGCTACAGCTCCGAGTCTCTGGAATGGAATCATCATACATGGCATCCCTGTGGCTGGACACCTAAAAGGTTTTGAAAATATTTTATAGCAAGAGTTAGTACTCAAAACATTTTGAAAATATTTTGCAAGCGTTTATCACAATATAAAATGCGGTTATTGATTACACATGTTAGGTTCTCGTACACTCTCTTGAGTTAACTCACCCCTCATCTTTTGTGCACACCTAACATTCTACACTTAGTTTATCTAGCCGTACTTCTCTAGCTAACTAAACCAAGTAGTAAACTGAACTTATCTGTACCCAAGTTCCAGTACAACCGTTTTTCTAACATCACGCGTATGTTAATTAATTCCCAAGTAACATATAATCTATGTTATCTTTTTCCAAGACTTCTCATTTAGTTTCACTTACTAAAATTACTACAATTCTCACAATTGTTAACTTTCCCTCTTATGTAATTTAAGTTTCGCTACTTGAATTACTAAATAGATTTTCTCTATCTAAAGGTTCATTTCGTAATTAAGTTTCACTACTTAACTTACCAATTCAGTATGTATCTTTAAATACATAATATATCAATCTACTAATACACGAAAGTAGAATATCATCAGGTATATATATTTCACACACAATATATACTAAATATTAGTCACAGCTATTTTGCCCCTTTTATACACATAAAGGACTCTTGGTTCGGAATGATTCATCGACCCCAAGTAAGAATTGGTTAGGCATGATACATCGACCCCAATTATTTTTAAAAATATATATATACACATATCCTGGTTCGGGACTCTCTCATCGCGACACCAGTTCAAAGTTTGGTTCGGTATTTCTCATCGACCCCAAACTTATAATAACTTTATGTTAGTTCGGAATGTCTCATCGACCCTAACATAATTAATTTAGGTATACTCTCTCTACCTAAAATATCACATAATTCAGTAGGTACACGCCCGACCTATTAATCATATACGTACGTAATATTTTAATCTCATATATTTACCGTACAATATTCGCTTTACGATTTATCTCCTTAATCGTATTTATTTGAGTATACACACAACTCTAAGGGTCCTAGTTACCCCTTACATATAATTTCAGTAGTTATTGCTTACCCTACTGGTCTATTACTTAAATTGAATTTACTTCGCCCCGTAACTCAATTTTCGAAGTCCCCGATACTCTACTAAATCGGATTATTCTCCTCGGTCCATAATCCAAGCCCTACACCCAATGGCCTTATTGGACCTCAACATATACCTACTGGTCTTATTCTTACTCCCATATAAGTATAATGTAAATCCTAGAATACTCATTCATTCCCGAACTCAACGAAGAATTAACCACAAAATTTTCGGGAAACAGCTTGCGTCGATCGATCGACGGCTGGGTTCGATCGATCGACTTAGTCGATCGATCGATAGTTCTAGATCGATCGATCGATCGAACAGGGACAGACGCAGTCTGTCTTCTTCGTTGATCCGTTCCTCCATTGACAAATTCCCAAACTCCATTATTGTCCACCAAACTTCGACCCAATGATCCTAACATATTTCCACGTATACTAGGACAGTTTCTAACGTAACAAATACATCAAAACTCCAATTCCTTTAAAGAGATAATGAATTAAACCCCAAAATCTCTTGAGACCCTAGTTATGGTGTTCTTCCCATATATATATTCAAAATCCAGATTTTTACTCCGAAAATCATCAAGTCTAATCTGAATATTAATCCTCTACATAGTTTAAATCATTCTACATGCGATTCCTATCCCAACATGCAGAAATATCATCTTCTCCAATCAAAATAATGATTTAATCAAAACTATTCAAAAACCCTACACATGGGTATTATAACTTTAAGATTTTTGCAATAAACAACTTGCCTTATGATCAGTAGGGTCTGATTTCGTGGTTCTTGTTGATGATTGATGATCTTCATCCTTCAATCCTTCTTCCCCAACAAGTATGATGGTAGAAATCCTTTTGAATCCTTCCCAAATCTTCTTTTTGCTTTAGAAAGTTGTGCCTCTCCTCCCTCTAATGGTATTGGTGTTGTCATGGGTGTTCTAGCCCTAATTCCTCTATCATATGGCTGATATAAAACTCTCAATTTCGTAGGTCATCATACCCTCATATGTTAAAAGACCAAAATGCCCCCGAACGGTCTCGGTTTAGCCCAAAATTACCCCGGGACTCAACGAGTACCCCCGGGTATACTATTTTGACTAATTTGACCCTTTCGGACTCATTGGTGACCACTAAATTATCATTTGAGTCACTTAAAAAATATTACTCGTTCTCACCCCAACACAGTCTACACGCGTTAAGTAACTATTTACCACTCGCACTAAGTAAATAAAAATGATGCAATATACACCGGTATCTATCTTTCGAATAATATACAAAAATTACAATTTTAAATAAAACTCTTTAAATTACTACTCTTACGTAATTTAAATTAAGCCGGCATTTTCTCAGTTAATTATCCAATCTAATTAAATGGAATATTCAGATATACGGGGTGTTACACGTAGTTCTGGTCTGATTAGATCTTCTTTGGTAAATACTATATGCTTATCATAGTCGACTTCTTCTGGTCGATGGTGCTTACCCGTTGAGGTCTTAGTATGGTCAATTTGGAAAGCTTCTATGATCGTAGTAACCTTCTTCAATTCCATCCGAACGGCATTACCTTGGATTTAATAGGGACTTTAGGCACCGTGGATGACTGCAAACTCGTGTCCTATCTCATCAATATCTAGGACATTATCGGGTTTTTGGTCGCGCTCCACAGTGTTCTTTTTAGCCTTATTTTCCACGTATTAATTGAGGTGTCCCTCTTGGGATAACTCTTCTAGGTGGTATTTGAGCACCTTAGAGTTATTTATCTTGTGCCCATGCTCCTTGTGGTAGGAACACCTCAGGGTAGTGTCTTTTTTCGACGGACCTCCCATGATCTTCCTCAGCCACTTGAAATATTGTTGATCTTCAATATTATTTAAGATTTTATAGATCGTATATTTGGAAATTATATAAATCGCCTAATGAGCCTTGGTGAAGTCAGACTTGTCATTATCTTTATACCCTTCGTCCTGCTTTTTTCCCCTTTTTTAGGAGCATTCTCTTTGTCTCCATTTTTAGCCACCTTTGGATGACCAGTATCCTGCTATGTGCCAGCCACCACTCCTCGAGTTTGGCGTACTTCTTAATCTCGATATGAGGTCGTAAATGGTATTGGCCTTATTCTTAGTGAGGGACTGATGCATCATAGATTTGCTCGGTAGGCAAATCTTGAACAAAGTCACAACTACTTTTTTCGAGTAATCTTACACTTCGTTATACATTTTTGAATATCTCCGAGTGTACTCGCGCAAGAATTCATGGGGCTTATTTTTATGGTGAGGCTGAATCCACCATCTTTGGATGGGAGTTGCTGGTGATAAATCTAGTGGTGAAAACCTCTGCGAGCTGATTGAAGTTAGTGACTGATTTGTGTGGTAACTTCTCAAACAACTTTTGTGTGGTACCTCAAGAATACAAGGGAATATGCAACACATGAAGGCCTCATTATTTCTCTAGAGGGTTACAGCTTTTCAGTACAGGAGAACATGATCGATGGGATTAGTTTTCTGATCATAGATTTTGAATCTAGGGATGACGAATTTCTTTAGAGGTTTTGATTCTTCATTCGAACATGAGAAAGTGGAATTAATCTGACTAGTGAGAGCCCTCTTAGCCAGTCCTTAGTGGATCTAGCCCCCCGCTGAGTGGGGTGTTCGTTCATCTTTCGACGAATGAGGTCCTCGAGATCTCTATTTTCATGACCTCCAACCTAATTTTTTTATCATGCGCGCTCTTGTTCCTGGACTGGTCCTAATCGCGTTGTGAACTCCTTTCTCAGTTGTGAGTTTTGCTTGCCTGAGGGCTAGGGGTTCGGGTGCGGCATTTATTTTTTTCCCATGGAGATCCTGTTCCATTCTCTCCAGGTGACACTAAAGGCAAGCATTCTCTTCTACTTAGAAGAGTGTGTAGGGTTGGTAAACAGACAAATACGGATCGGATACCATGTTTTCCATATCCGTATCTGCTATCTAAATGTATTATCCGTATCTGTTAAAACAACTATCCGTATTCGTATCCTCTCGGATACCTCAGATTAGGATTATATCCATATCCGTTTACATTATTTAGCCATCACAAAAAATAATAATTAAAATATCCATTCCAATGAAATCCAATCCAATCCAAATAACTCTATAACAAAATTACTGCCTCCTAATATCAACAATTATGGATTCCATAATAATAGTATCATTCCATAATGATAATATGGCTTAAAGTCATCCATAATTTACAACCATATAAGTTTAAAGCCATCCAAAAAAAATAGCACTCGCATTCCATGACAATAGAAATAAATATGCACATTTTAGATTAATCAAATTTATTGAGAATGATAACCTCATGGACCTTTTGTCTTTAAAACATACTGATATTTTTATTTTAATAAGTATACATTTTGATTTTGTATATAATATACATGTTGTTAACTTCAGTTCTCATCACAATCAAAATCATCTCTTTACTTTTTTATTTCTTTCTTACATTTTATTATGTTTCTCTCTTACATTCTTTTTTGTTTCTCTCTTACATTTATTTATAATTAAGAAAACTAATGAACAACCACAAGAGAGTTTCTTTTCTCTTGTTTTGTACGAAAGAGAAATGAAACCAAGTTTTTTTTTTTTGAAAGGAGTATATGTTGTGTGTGATAGGGTGTATTGTAACTTTAGTGTAACTCAATGATAATATACCTAATAAAATAATAATACATGACATTTTATAATATACCCAATAAAATAATAACTTTAGGGTGTTTTTGTTTTGAGTGGAGTATGTGTTTATTTTATTTCGGGGAATAAACGATTAAGGTTTTTTTTAATATTTATTTATTAGTAATACTAATACTAATATTATTAGTAATATTTTAAACATATGTTTGACGGATAGGGATATCCGGTAAAACGGATATCCGATAAAATGGATACTCCGCATCGGATACGGATTATCCATGTCGGATACTAGTACTATCCGTATCAGTATCCGTTTTCTTGGATATTTTTATAGAGTATTCATATTCGTATCCATTTCAATATTTTCGGATAAATATTCGCAAATTCGGATTCGAATATCGGACGGATGCGGATTTTCAAATATCCGTTTACAGCCCTAGGAGTGTGGCATCCTCGTGTTGACAGAGTCGTCGTTCATAGGCGTCCACAAGTCGTGAGATCTGGTTAGATCTTGATGGTTCATTACTCTCCACCGTTTTTTCCTCCTGGGGATGATAACGTGAGTTGGGAATGTTATGACTCCTATTGGAATGAACATCAAACCTGACTCAAGGTGTTGGAGGTTCGTTTTGATCGTGTTGATTGTTTTAAGGGCTATCGTGAGATAGCAGGCGTTTACTATGTGAATGAGACATAGTCTCTCGTTAGTTTTTTATTGGCTGAGAAAAGAAAATCGCTTCCCACAGACAACGCCAATTATAGGTGAAAAATGCTATTGTTATGGAATCAACACAATTAAGTCTAGCAAGATAAATAATCACAATTACACAAGAATACAGTATAAATGGGGTTTAGCAATGTGTCTACATCCACGGGGTGTTTCTCTATCATTATTGATCGAGTCCTGATAATAAAGATTGCATACCCTTTTTCCAGGGGTGTGGGTTACATGTATAGAGGAAATAAAATACTGAGTTGTGTGGTACTCCATGACCTTGGATTACTATCATGGTCTGATCGGGTAATCCAATTTTGAGATTTTTATTAATCGGCCTCAATTCGTTCTTATCTGTTTGAGTTGTGGTTGTTGCTAACTTTGGTCGAATAAATTCCCCGCATTATAGTAAGGAAACATAAGGTTCCTGTAATACCACGTAATTTTAATGCATTATTAATTACTCGTGTGTGTGCATAATTAAAATGATTTAATAGAAAAATTAAATTAATGCATAATTAATTACCTCTGTGTGAGAAATTAAATAATTTAATGGGAAATTAAATTGACTTACGATAAATATTAATTAGAGTGATAAAGGGTTAATGTTTATCTACATATATGTTTACTAGTGTGAAGAGTAAATATGAACATGTGATTTTAAGTTATGTCATTAATGAGTGATAGCGACTACTTTATGAATTTTGAGCACGGGACTTAAGAGTCGGGTGCGAAAATTATATATTAGAAAAGTGACTCAGAGGACCATTTCGAGTGCACCAATGATTCCAAATGTGTCGAAATAGTTGAAATTAAGTGCCCGGAAGTTGTATTTGTGTTCCGGGAGTTTTTAGACCCTTAGCGACTCGAAAAAGGGTATCGTGGTCATTTTACACCCTAGGTTTTAATTAAATCCAAAAATTACCCTTAAAATATAAATAGAAAGGGATAGGGTTTAGTCTTCTCTTTTGTGTGTGTATGAGAAGAAGAAGAAGAAGAAGAAGAAGAAGAAGAAGAAGAAGAAGAAGAAGAAGAAGAAGAAGAAGAAGAAGAAGAAGAAGAAGAAGAAGAAGAAGGTAGTCATCTTCTTCATCAACACCTCCCTACACAAAACAAAGGCAAGTTAATCTAGATTGTTAAATCTTGAATGTTTGATGAAAAAGTGTATGAATATGAGTTGAATCCCTAAATCTTGAAATTGATGAGATGTAATTAATATGTAAATGATTTAGGATGCGTCCAACTAGAAACAAATTGAACTCATACAAATCCAAAATTAAAAAGGGCAGAATATTGCATGTTAATTTTGGGTCTGTTTTAAGCTGTAAATGGCTGTGTGCTCGAGGGTTCTTGTAGAAAATCATGTTCTGAAAAACTTTGTAGTTTTAAGTTTCTTTAAAAACGGATCGAAAAGGCCTCAAATCTACGTTTTATATTTCTGGGCAAAAAGTTATTGAAATGAGAGTGCTAATATTTCTGACACCCCGCCTAATAAAATACTGGGTGATCAGTACTATACCAAATTAAAACAGGAATCCCAGTTGGTTCATCCTTAGCATCACTGTTCGAAAACTTTTTAAAACATACTAACCACTTAGTATTCCAAAAGCTGGTGCCAAATTTTAACTTTTTAATTAAACAAAACAGTACATGCAGAAATAAATATAAACCATTCACACAACTGAATAAAACTCAACTGAAATAATTAATTACACAACTTGCCGAATAAACCATCGATCACCAAAGTGAAATAATCCAATACAATATTCAACACCGGAATAAAACAAATCTGAAAACTGAACTGAAAGTCTGGGCGACATGCCCTAAATAAAACTGAATGATTCCTACTCTAGGAATGAATAAGCGATGCGTCTAATCCAAATTCCTGCTAGCATCCACATATGCCGCAGATCCATGTCCCTGGAATAGAATATCAATCCTAGCGTCCCTGTGGCTGGACACCTAAAAGGTTTTGAAAATAGTTTTATAGCAAGGGTTAGAACCCAAAACATTTTGAAAATATTTAGCAAGTGAATTAACTGCAGTAATTAAAATGCATGAATGCGCTTCATATATAAGTTAGTGTCGCACTCCCTTATGAACATTCTCACCCCTCCACTATTGTGCACAACTATCGATTACCTTGACCCCTCACCTAGTTGTACTACCCCGTCCAACTAGTCCTGGTATAACTTCCCCCTTGCCATACTATAACCCGAGTACAATGATTCTTGAATTATAAGTTATGTCACAATTAACTTGATTAATTCCTTCTTAAATAGTAGCATATAACCGTGCCACAAGTTATATAAAGTAAATACATCACACACTGTATTATTACCCGCATATAATATTGAATACCATTATATACGTACCTTTACTAAAACATCCACACATATAACAACGTATATCCGTCCCTCCGAGTATACCCTCGTCGGATGATTCCCTTTAAAGTGTTATCTCACTAGGTGTGCTCACAAAACCAAGTTCCCCAAGTTGGAAATCGCTCACCAACTTGGCCCAAATTATAAACGTAGTGGAGGCGGTCATATTCCTTCCCTGAAAGTGAGATAATCCCCTCACCCATATACCGGACGCTATGACATGGGGATATACTCGCCCTACTCCTCAAGCTAGGGGATTCACCCACATCGCGCAACCTTCCTTGATAGCACTAGAGTATATAAATTGAATAAATAGCTAGTCATTGATATTTAATATCACACACAATATATATACACGTATATATTGAGAACGTGTGTGCTCGCGTTCAAATGATCAAATTATATATAAAACCCTTTTAATCCAAACAAACCCTAAACATGCAGCAGTATGTGATTGAATAAATAGATAATCTACGCAAGAACATTCAAACACATGCAATTAAGGAAAAATCCCCCTCAGGGGCAAAACCATTTATTTTCACTATAATTTGTAAGAGAACGGCTTACAATCGGATTACAATGAAAATACAAGTTGACTAAGAATTACCCTCGGGTATCGGATTCTGTAGTCGCGGCTGGAATTATCCCTTTCCAGTAGGGCTGCAATGAAGAAGAAGAACGGTCTCCTCCACAAGGGTTGAACAAACCAAAGTTGTGTTCTTGGGTTGCAAAAGGATTCACAAAGGTTTGGCAATGATGTGTGAATCAAAACATGAGTCTTGGGACTCAAAAATATGAAGACTAGATGTATTTGGACTCTCAACTTCGTCTCCTAAAGTCTTGCAAAACAACTCCCCCGAAGTTGGTATTTATAGGAAAAAATATGAAGAGTCCCACGTTCTTAAAACTCTAAAATTCTATCCAGCGTACAAAAAAAAACAGCATTCTTTAAGGAATTTTCTCTATCTTCAAAACGTCATAACTCCTTCACCGTAGCTCGGATTGAGGTGCCATTTTTTCCAGTATCTTCGTTGTGGCGAGCTCTTGAACTTTATAGTTGACCAGACCTCCGAACTATGGATGTGAAATTACAAAAATGCCCTTGAACTCTCTTATTGTGCCTTTTTTTCACTGTTTTGACTTCCCTTGCGTACCACTTGCATTAAGTCCCTAAAATCTTGGAACGTGAAGTCATTGAGGCAGATGTGGGACATATTAGTGGAGATAATGCATGCTTGATTCCCGGAATTCGGATAGAGGCCGTCATGTGAGATCGTGAGGAAACGTGCCAAATGTAGCGGCGTACGACATAAATAAATGAAACATTTCGGACATGTGAAAAATGTCCTTACAAATCTCCCCCTATGTCTATGCCGGTACATACATAAAAAATCCGAATTATCAAATATGAAATTGCCTATACAAATCTACCCTCCCATGAACCCAAAACTGGAAAAGGTACAAATGAATAGTCTTCATCGTTTGTTCTTTAATTCTTCAGGAATCTCAAAACTTTTCTCATCAGGGTGTGCAACATATAGATCTGCAATCTTCATACCTACACACATGAGACAAAGGAAATACCACGTGACATATCGAGTTTGAAATGAGATAACATGGATATCAATATATGATAAAAATATAAGCAACATCTCAAAAACTCCCCCAGAATTCAAACTCCCCCATAATATGATAATTCTTTCTCCCCCTTTTTATGATGTCCCCAAATGGACAAATTAGAGAAATAAATCAAATAAGCAAGTGCGGGGTGTCACTAGGATAAAAACACACCATGAATAAACAGAAAGAAACCAAGTCAATGATAGCGTAAATGAAGTGGTGTGATCAAATTCGATAGGAAAATCAATGCATACAAACATGACATATGTGCACGATGAATATTGGATATTCCTAGCGAATGAACTCAAATGCTTCCTTTGGTGTAAAAGAGTGACAGTATAAGATATTGACTCAATCAAATCAACAAATTAAAGCTCAAAATGATTTTCACACCAATAACGTCCAAAATGATTTTATGCTTTTTCAGGACTTTCAAGGAAGTGAAAACCCGTTTAGATTCTCCAACCAAACTCCCTCAGATATTGTATTGAATAGAGGCATTCTAAATTCTCAAACTTTGGAGAATTGATGGTGAAACCTAAGTGGCCCATATTTGGCATGAATTGCTTTTTATTGCCTTTAAATTTTTTCGTGCTCTTTTAACCTCTTTGGACCTCGGATATTAAAATTCCTCCATTTTTTAGGTCCTTTTTAACGGTGGCTTTTGCGCAAAGGATAGATGATTACCTTTCGCAGCCCCTCCCCGTTATACAAAAACACACAGTCTCACCAAAACGGTTTTTACATGCATTCCAATCTTGTCAAGTTTTATCGCATATTGTACATTGTATAGACATGATTGAGATGAAAACACGCAAGCCAACATGAGATAGACAAGTGCAATAATCAAATATAGTTGTGCATGTGTGCAATAAAGGATATAGGAGTCAAACATGTAGGAAGATATCACTAATTACATCTCAAAGACTCCAATCAATGTAAAGCACATGGATGAAATGATGTAGCCTCTCAAATCTCTATCAAACAGTCACATGGATAAATGGAATGAAGTTGTGACTTGGCTATCTTACATGCTTATCCATAAAAGAAGCAAAATACAAAAATCTTTTTGGATTTTTTCAAAAATTTGGAAAAAAAGAAATAAAATCTTTTTGTGCTTTTCTCAAAAATTTTCTTAAAGGAAAATCTTTTTTTATTTTTTTCAAAAGAAATATAAAAAGCAAAAGGAATAAAACAAAGCTGTACAACAAAGTAATGGTACATATAAAACAGACTAGCAATAGGAAGCATATGATATGAACATGAAGAAGCATCCTATTCTAGACATAGACCAACCCCTCAGTCAACTGTGCAAATCCCTAAAGATTTCCTAAGACTCTCAAATCTAAGGGCATCTAAAGGTTTCGTGAAAATATCGGCTAACTGACGGTCGGTAGGAACAAAACTCAGGGATACGACTTTCTCTTCAACTAACTGACGAATAAAGCGCTCACGTATCCTGATGTGTTTTGTGCGCGAATGCTGAACTGGATTGCGGGATATGTGTATCGCGCTCGTGTTATCACAGGAAATGGTCATGGTGTCCTGTGATATCCCATAATCCTCCAGCATTTGCTTCATCCACAAGAGTTGTGTGCAACAACTCCCGGCGGCTAAGTACTCAGCCTCCGCAGTGGACAAAGAGATGGAATTTTTCTTCTTGCTCAGCCAGGAGACAAGAGCAGAACCAAAATAGAAACACCCACCAGAAGTGCTCCTACATCCATCTACATCCCCAGCCCAATCGGCATCCGAGTAGGCGGACAGACGGTCATCGGTATCAAAGGAATACCAAATCCCGTATGAGAGAGTCCCACTTACGTATTTAATAATACGTTTTAGAGAAAGTAAATGTGACTCTTTTGGGGATGCCTGATAACGCGCACAGACTCCAACACTAAAGGCGATGTCGGGACGACTGGCAGTCAAGTAGAGGAGACTACCTATCATACTCCGATATAAGGTTTGCTCTACGTCCTTGCCTGAAGTGTCCTTACTAAGCTTGGTAGTGGTACTCATAGGTGTACGTGCATGCTTAGCGGAGTCTAAACCAAATTTCTTCACTAGGTCTCTAGCATACTTGGATTGGGAGATGAACATCCCATCCTCTAGCTGACGAACCTGGAGACCAAGGAAGAATGTAAGCTCACCAACCATGCTCATCTCAAACTCACTTTTCATCTCCTCCTCAAAGTGGTGAGCATGCTGGGAGCATGTGGATCCAAAGACTATGTCGTCCACATAGACCTGGGCAACCAAAATAGCACCGTCATCTCTCCTGACAAACAACGTCATATCTACTCCCCCTCTCTTGAAGCCACGAGCTAAGAGATAAGAAGTAAGCCTCTCGTACCAAGCACGGGGTGCTTGCTTCAAACCATACAAGGCTTTCCTCAGATAGTAGACGTGCTCAGGGTGCTGAGGGTCTTCAAACCCTTTTGGTTGTTCCACATAAACCTCCTCCTGTAGAATGCCATTCAAAAAGGCACTCTTGACATCCATCTGATACACCTTGAAGCGCAGATGACATGCGATGGCGAGCAGAAGACGGACAGACTCAAGCCTCGCAACAGGAGCAAATGTCTCCCCAAAGTCTACACCCTCTATCTGTGTGTAGCCTTGAGCGACCAACCTAGCCTTATTTCGGATTATGGTACCATTTTCATCCATTTTGTTCTTAAAAATCCACCGGGTACCTATCACATTAATCTCACTAGGTCGGGGGACAAGTTCCCAGACATCATTCTTTTTAAACTGAAGCAACTCATCCTGCATAGCAGATATCCAGTGTTCATCCTTGAGTGCTTCTTTATGGTTCCTGGGCTCGACTTTGAACGTGTAGCAAAGATGGCTAACAACGTTCTCTAGCTGAGCACGAGTCTTGACCCCTAGAGTGGGATCACCAACAATGGCAGAAGGGTCATGACTCTTGCGAACCCAAGCAGGTGTGTCCCCTAACACAGGAGTAGGGTCCACAGAGTGTGAGAGAGGAACAGGTAAATCACTGTCAGAACAATCCTCATCCTCACACTGAAGGTTAGGATCAATAACCGTCGGAGGTTCGTCATCTTGCACGGTGACGTTTATTGATTCCATAATCTTAGAGCTCTTCAGGTTAAAAACCCGGTACGCTCTGCTATTCGATGAATATCCTAGAAATATTCCCTCGTCGCTTCGGGAGTCAAACTTTCCTAATTTCTCTTTATCCCGTAGGATGTAGCATTTACTCCCAAAGACACGGAAATATGCCAGGTTGGGCTTCTTGCCAGTCCACAACTCATAAGGAGTGTGAAGTGTGTGTGGACGCAGATACACCCTATTCACCGTGTGGCATGCAGTAGACACTGCCTCTGCCCAAAATCTCCTAGAAACTTTACGACCTAGAAGCATAGATCTAGCCATCTCTTGGATCGTTCTATTCTTTCTCTCAATAATCCCATTTTTCTGAGGAGTTCTCACAGCAGAAAACTCATGTTTGATCCCAAGGCTATCACAGTACAAATCAACCTTTGCTTCCTTGAATTTAGTGCCGTTGTCACTACGTATTCTGTTAATAGTGACACCGTGTTGATTTTGCAGGACACGGCACTTGGTCGTTAAGAAATCTACAGCATCGGATTTCTCTCTCAGAAAACCTACAATGGAGTATCTGGAGAAATCATCTACCATCACGAGGATGTACCTCTTACCACCTAGACTCTCAGTACGAGTGGGACCCATAAGATCCATGTGAATCAACTCCAGAACACGAGAGGTGGTAATGGAATGTAACTTCCTATGAGGACTACAATTTGTTTTCCCAACTGACAGGGTCCACAAACGGTCGAAGTTGACTTTCCAAGAGATGGTAAGCCACGTACTAGGTCCTTTTTAGATAAACGATTGAGATCTCTAACGTTCACGTGACCTAGACATTGGTGCCACAGATCCATAGGAGTGATCGTGGCGCTGTTGCAGACAAGTGAGGATGTGGGCTCAGTCCCATAGCAATTATCCTCGGTCCTCACCCCTTGCATCAAAAGTTTACCGGCTTGATTGTAGACTTTACACGCGTCCCGGTCAAACTTTACTGCAAAGTTAGTGTCGCACAGCTGGCTAATGCTGAGAAGGTTTGCTTTCAAACCTTTGACGTACAAAACATTTTCTAGCTTAGGAAAACCAGGTAACTCGATAGTACCTCGTCCTATAATGCTAGACTTACTCCCATCTCCAAAGGTGACTCTGCCATCTTGATAATCCTCAAGAGTAGTAAAAAATGAGGCATCACCTGTCATGTGTCTGGAGCACCCACTATCAAAATACCACTGTGAGGTATTATGTGCTTTGAGAGCAACATGAACAACAAAGGCCTTTTTATCTTTCTTAGGCACCCAAGAAGAGATGACCTTTTGTTTGCCTTTGTTGGTTTTAGATGGAATGTAAGAAGCATTCACAAACGGCGAAGACATCCGTCGGAATTCTTTCATCAAACTCTGAGTCGTGGCAGCTAAGAACTCAACTCGCTCTCTCAAACTAGAAAACTCATCAGTATGTCGTGGTGGAGCAGTAGTACGTCGTGTCCGACCCATGCTATAGCAAGTTTACCTAAGGTGGCCTTTTCTTTTACAATAAGTACAAAAGAGCTCAGTCAAAGGCGGACCTTGGTTTTCTTTTCTTGGTCGAACTCTCCTTCGAGGTTTTTTACGGTGACCATAAGGAGTTGTAGTAAACTCAGGAACTGGTCCAGGTGCAATTTGGGACGTGGAGGCACCATCATATCCAATTCCTTGACGATCACCAAAACCTAAAGCGGGGCCGAGGAGCATCTTTCCCATCTTCCCAGATCTGTCCTCGATTTGTACCTTGACTTCCCGTGCTTTCTCAAGATCATGAGTCAGCTGGGCAACAAGGGCTTCAAGTTTCTTCCGAGTCTCCACGGAGGAATGGAGCTGACTCGTAAGACTAGCCACTTGCTTGATCAAGTCCCCTCTCTCTTTCTCTAGAGTACTCTCTCTCTCTCTAAACGAATTCTCATTCTCGACACAGGTAGATTCTCTCTCTCTCAGGGCGGTGCAGGTGGAGAACTCTCTTTCTCTCGCTTTCCTTAAATCTTCCTCTAGGCAAGTGATCTTAAGAACTAACGCTTTGTTACGCTTTTTAGTTTTAAAAGACTCAGAATATAACTCAGCGTAGGCGCGTTGTATATCACTCTCGCTCTCACTTGTGTCATCCTCCCCCTCACTCACATCGATCTCACTGTCGAGGTGTCCCTGTGAAGCATCATCCTCATCGTCGTGAGGAGAACTAGGAGTGCTCACTTGGCTTGCCATGAATGCGGTGAAGTTACACTCATGCGGTGACTCATCTCCAGAATCCACCGTCTCGACCTCACTGTCGTCACTAAGGGTAGCATTAAGGACAGCTTTCCCTTTCTCTCTATTCAGACGATTGGCACACTCAAAAGCTCTATGACCCCTACCATCACACTCAAAACAACTCTCACTTTCTTTCAGAGAAGGATTTTTGGAAACTTTTTCATTTTTCTTTTCAAACTTATTTTTCTCAAATTTCTTTTTATCTTTAAAATTGCCATTTTTCTTAAATTTGAGAATCCTCTTGAAATTTTTTGCGAAAAGAGACAAATCATCTAAGTCAAAATCGCACTCAGAATCTGACGTGTCAGTCTCTCTCTTTCTAGATGACTCTACCCTCTTTCTAGCTGACCCCTCACTCCTTCTCTCTTGGGCTTTAAGAGCAATTCCCTTATCTTTAGATTTAGAATTTTTAGGGAACATATCAATTTCATAAGTTTGCAAATCTCCTACAAGTTCTTCCAATTTTAGCGTATTTAAATTACCCATAGAATTTAGCACAGTGACTTTAGGGATAAAACGCTTAGGCAAAGAACGAAGAATCTTTTTAACAACTCTAGCATTCGGAATATGTTCACCAAGATTAAAACTAGTATTCACAATGTCAGAAAGTCTAGCATAAAATTCATCAAAGCATTCAGAATCATGCATGGTGATTGTTTCAAATTGAGTTGTCAAGTTTTGCAACTTAGACTCTTTCATATCATTAGTTCCTTCATGGGTGAGTTGTAAAACATCCCATGCCTCTTTTGAGGTGGTACACGTCATTATGCGTTTGAACTCATCAGGTGTGATAGACCCAGAAATAGCACTTAGACCCTTAGAATTAAAAGATGACCATTTAATTTCTTCATCAGACCAAGAAATGTCAGGTTTCAAGTTGGTCACATTATCAACAGTCACGGTGGGAGGAGTCCACCCTCGTTCAACCAAAATCCAGACACGTTCATCAATGGCTTTTAAAGCCGACCTCATACGGGCTTTCCAATAAGCATAATTTGTCCCGTCAAAAATAGGCATTTTATAATATGACTTCTCCATTTGAACACGCACTTTTTCAAAAATCAATTTTTTCAGAAAATTGATATCTTAGAAAAATTTTGCGGAAAAAAAAAGGAATACGCGATAGATTAGCGTAACCTGCTCTGATACCAATTTGAGAACGTGTGTGCTCGCGTTCAAATGATCAAATTATATATAAAACCCTTTTAATCCAAACAAACCCTAAACATGCAGCAGTATGTGATTGAATAAATAGATAATCTACGTAAGAACATTCAAACACATGCAATTAAGGAAAAATCCCCCTCAGGGGCAAAACCATTTATTTTCACTATAATTTGTAAGAGAACGGCTTACAATCGGATTACAATGAAAATACAAGTTGACTAAGAATTACCCTCGGGTATCGGATTCTGTAGTCGCGGCTGGAATTATCCCTTTCCAGTAGGGCTGCAATGAAGAAGAAGAACGGTCTCCTCCACAAGGGTTGAACAAACCAAAGTTGTGTTCTTGGGTTGCAAAAGGATTCACAAAGGTTTGGCAATGATGTGTGAATCAAAACATGAGTCTTGGGACTCAAAAATATGAAGACTAGATGTATTTGGACTCTCAAATTCGTCTCCTAAAGTCTTGCAAAACAACTCCCCCGAAGTTGGTATTTATAGGAAAAAATATGAAGAGTCCCACGTTCTTAAAACTCT
The DNA here is from genome assembly GCA_949130495.1 of Sambucus nigra. Taxonomy (NCBI): domain Eukaryota; kingdom Viridiplantae; phylum Streptophyta; class Magnoliopsida; order Dipsacales; family Adoxaceae; genus Sambucus; species Sambucus nigra. The sequence continues at coordinate 143,062,986 of OX422218.1, forward strand.
AAAATTCTATCCAGCGTACAAAAAAAACAGCATTCTTTAAAGAATTTTCTCTATCTTCAAAAGGTCATAACTCCTTCACCGTAGCTCGGATTGAGGTGCCGTTTTTTCCAATATCTTCGTTACGGCGAGATATTCAACTTTCTAGTTGACCAGACCTCCGAACTATGGATGTGAAATTACGAAAATGCCCTTGAACTCTCCTATTGTACCTTTTTTTTTTCACTGTTTTGACTTCCCTTGCGTACCACTTGCATTAAGTCCCTAAAATCTTGGAACGTGAAGTCATTGAGGCAGATGTGGGACATATTAGTGGAGATAATGCATGCTTGATTCCCGGAATTCGGATAGAGGCCGGCATGTGAGATCGTGAGGAGACGTGCCAAATGTAGCGGCGTACGACATAAATAAATGAAACATTTCGGACATGTGAAAAATGTCCTTACATATATATATATACTATCACTACACCGTATATATATATAATATAAACCCCGACTTTACCATGTACTCAAAATCCCGTACACTAGCCTGTAATTTCCTAAGTCTGTGGCCCGACTCAACATAATTAATTTTCTCACTTAGTAATTTATCATCTTCCCGAGTCTATGGTCCGACTCTAATATAATTAATTCACACCTAAATTAATATAATACTTTCCCCGAGTCTATGGTCCGACTCTAAATAAATTAATTAACACACTTATTAATTTAATACGTCCCCGAGTCTATCGTCCGACTCTAATTAAATTAATTAACACACTTATTAATTTAATACCTACCCGAGTCTACAATCCGACTCTAATTAAATTAATTATCACACCTATTAATTTAATACCTACCCGATTCTACAATTCGACTCTAATTAAATTAATTATCACACCTATTAATTTAATACCAACCCGAGTCTACAATCCGACTCTAATTAAATTAATTAACACACTTATTAATTTAATACCGATCCGAGTTTGTGGTACGACTCTCATTTAATTAATTTACACATTAATTAATTAATACCCTTACCGATTCTACAATCCGACTCTAAATTAATTAATCACAACATCAATTAATTTAATACTTTTCGGAGTCTACCTTCTGATTCTACCTTCATTAATTAACACATCCATTAATTTAATAACTTTGTGTCACTCAACCATTATTCCGGGACTCGATCACTTGTCCCATAATTTAATATTTCCCGAGTCTATGTTCCTATCACAAGGAAACACACAATAGGCATTCACAACCCAAGTAATCCTATAAACCAGTAGGTATTTACACAACCCAATTATTCATACTTGTACGTAATATATTTCTCTCTAATATTCACCGTACTTGTTTACTTTACGAATTTATTTCACTTTCGTATTAATTCAAGTATTCACACAACTCTAAGGGTCCTAGTTACCCCTTGTTATATCAATTCAGTAGTTACCCTTGTTAACCCACTGACCTAACGAATTTAAGCTCGCTCACGCTTTTTTGTAATTATATTTTTATCATCTCGAATTAGAGTACGTCACAATCAAGCCTATGAATATCCACTTTAACTCTCTCACAAAATTAAAGTCCAACACTCAATCATAGACCTACTTCCATATCATTATTCCATCAATATATTTCATCAAGGTCCCAAACATTTCCCCGATAAAATTTTAGACATTTGAGGCTTAAAAAGAAAAATCTCAAATTTCCTGGCAGATTAAACACCCTTTAGTAAAATTTTAATTTCTCCCTCTACAGAACTCCGATTGACCTCATTCCAAGTTCATTGGATAGATAAGAGAAATAAATTTCCATTAATGTATGGTTCACACTCTAATTCGAAGTAAAATTCAAATCGCACACGTTTAAAGTCACGTCAAAATTCTGGCAGATTACTATGTTGACAGGTCAAACACCCTGTAGTAAAATGTCGATTAATCCCTCTACATAACTCATATTGACTTGATTCCAACTTCATTGGATAGCTAAGAGAAATATATTTCCAGGCATGTATGGTTCACACTCTAATTCGAAGTACAACTCAAATAGCATATGTTTAAAGTTGTGTCAAAAATTCTGGAAGATTGACCTCTTGTGATCATCAAATAAACCCTAAGTCATTCAAGATTCATGTTCTTCATCCAAGAACTCATAAATATTCCATGTTAATCATCAAATATATTCAAATTTAATTTTATCTTTACTTAGGGATACATAATACACCTATTTATTACTTTGAATCTCAGCCAAGTATTCCATTAACAAACCCCCATTTTGTACCCATTTATCCCCAAAACGAATTTTAGTTTACACATCACTAAAATATGAATTGGATATCACCATTTACACATTACCGCAAATTAACCACTTGCCTGAAATTGTTCGTAGGGTCTGATTGCGTTGGTGTAGAGAATGATTGATGAAGAACACCCCAAATTAGTCCCTTAATTTGGCTCCAAAAGATCCCCCAATTGACTTCTTGATTAGCTTCTTCTAATCCTCTCCCAAACCCTAGGTTTAGGATTTTCTATCTACCGTTCCTAGTCCCTCAATTAGGTTAAAAACACTCAATCCCGTTTTTGGCCATCAGGGCCTAATTAAAATGACCCAACTCACCCCATGTCGGCCCGGCTATGCCCAAAAATACCCCGAGACCCAGTTACTACCCCCGGGTACTCTTTCCTGACTATCTCGACCCATTCGAACGCAACCGCGCACTCGGAATTATCATCCGAAATACTTTTTGTCATTTCCAAATTACGACATCAAAATGCGACACACGAGATTTCGAACCATTAAACTTAAAAATCGCCAATTATAAATAATTCGGCTCACTCAAATAAATTCTCCAACTCATGAATTTAAGTTTTTCCAATTTAAATATTTTTATAACTCCCAAAAATAATTAAATATTAAATCGTCAAAATTACGGGGCTTTACAATATTTCCATGTTGTTAGTAAGATAATTGTTGTGTTGTACCTAATATTCTAAATTGATCATATACTTATGATTATTAGGGATATATAACCTTGAAATTATTTTTATATTGAATTAGTAAAATCATAATGTAAATTATATTGTATCGTAAATAGTGACTATTGTATAACTCGAGTAAGAGACTTGATATGATTGTATATATAAATATGAGTGAAATTCGTTTACATGTATATTATCGAGTATACGCTAGACTAGTCATCTGGTCGACGTAGGTACATGTTGAATGCTATTTGTTATTATTGATCCGATTAGGTTTCGCTCGAGTGTCGTGTCGGAGATAAACCCCCGAAACCGGACACATGGTTATAATGCGGGTCGGGTAGGAAGACCTTGGAATTACTTGTGATTAAAGACTTAGTATGATTGCCCTTGCCACGAAATATTGGGGAATATTCATGTGTAGGCCTAGTGTTACGACCTGTTCCCCCAGGTAACGATAATGATCCGATATGATTTGTTGTGTGAGATATTATGCTTGTGTCTTAAAGTAATATCCCGAATCGATACATTTGATATTATACTTGAAGGAAATATTTCGATACGTTAAATACTGAAATGAGATTAATAATGATTCATCACGATACGATATGAGACTACACGTTACTCGGGTTCAGGTTGGGCAGTCACGATATAGGAGCATTGGTTGGGTAATTGAACGACTTAATTACTGGAGTCAAGTTGTGTTGAGTATGCGTTCATCATACGTACATCTTATAATTGTATAGATTTTCTTGTTGTTGACGCCCGTTTTTATGTCTCTTCCCCCTCTCCTATATATATGTATTATTCAGGTCCTCGCCCCACTGGACAGTAGACTGTGGAACTGGAAGACCTTGCATCTATTCGTAGGATCCTGTAGTGGTGGATGTTGGTCCTTATCCTATTGAGTGTGGTATCAGAGATTTCCCATTGTTAGGTATCTGAGAGTGTTGAGTGGTTTACATTATACACTTTACCTAGTTTATTTTTGGGCCCGTATGTTTGGGCCTTTTATACTCAGTACTGATATTACTTCTATGATGTGATTTGATTACACGTATGGGAGTGTACATGTTTACTTTATTGCATTTAATTAAATTATGTTTCTAATGCCAACATATTCACGCTCCGTCTTAGTTTAATTGGGCGTAGCTAACCGAATTAGATATAAAAAGCAGGGTTGTCACAGTTGGTATCAGATCACTCAGGTTTTAGAGCGTTTAGGGATCTGAAGGCGTCCGTTACGTTTTCTGCACAGCGTTTCTTTGATACTTAGATCTTTATGATTAGGTTTTGTATTCTACGACTGTAAGGATGATTCGAGCCATTGATCCGACACGAACGACTGTGAGTGCCCGAGTGTATGGGAGGGGTTCCTTATTTGGATTTCACTTGCAAGACGCTCTACGCATGAGGGTTTACTTTTATCGGGAGTTAAGACTTTTGGCATGATATATATCCATCACTTTAAACTGTTGCACGCTCTTTATACGAGGAGACACGGGGGAAGACTGGTAGGAGCAGCAGGACGGTCGGGGGCCTAGGAGCAGCAACCCCCACCTGCACAGGGGACGGTAGGAGTTTTTTTCCCAGGATGACTTAACGGCCATAGCACATATTGTAGTTGCAGTAGTAGCAGCAGCATTTTCGACACAGCCAGCGCCCGCACCAGTGATAGAACTAGCATCGGTATCGCCTGTTGTCATCATACCACCTGTAGTGGCTCAATCTGAGCCACATGTGCCAGTAGTTGTGCATCCAAATGGGCATCTGTTGTGAGTGGGTTTTAGAAGAGGCGCCCGCCTTCGTTCCCCGATGATGAGGGTCCGTTGGAGGCGCTTTAGTGGAAGTGAGATGTATGCAAACATTTGAGATTGGCTGACTGCACAAAGGTGCAGAAACATATTTTAGATACCTTATGTCTGACTGGGGAGGCGTTGTGCTGGTGGGAGTCCATTACTTCAGCAGCTCAATGGGAAGTTATGCTTATTTTTGACTTTTGGCACGTTTCGAGGTGAAGTTTGTCCCTCCCGCGCAAGATGTGGCTTTAAGGAGGAGGTTTAATACCTTAAAGGAGACTAGTTCAATTATTGAGTATGAGCGAGAGTTTACCTCATTGGTGAGTTTGCTCCCGAGGTGGAGGTAGATGAGGATTTGAAGGCTCGGAGGTTTATTGAGGGGCTATCTTAGCTAATTCGAGGATTATTGCTGGCGAATCCATCTTTCGATAGTTATGAGGTAGCGGTGAATGTAGTATGGCATCACTGTAATGATCATTTTGATCAGGGTAGGCCCCAAGAGGTCGCAATTGAGGGCCAGTAGGTTCAGGCCATTCAGGCTCAGCCGGTTCAGTCCATTCCAAGCCAGGGTCACTCACAGTAGGGCCAGTGCCAAAGAGGGTAGGGATGGTAGGGCCACCGAGGTCAGTGTGCGAGATATCAATGTCGGGGATGACAGACGTTACGGAGGCGATAGTTGCCCATGTGAGTACAAATTTGGGTGGTACGAACCTTCAACATGTTTATAGAGGGGTCGCGATTGAAATTGGGAGACTTTAATTTTCTGTCGACCTTATTTTGATTGAGATGCGTACATATGACGTGATTCTAAGGTTTGATTAGTTGTTTGCGTATCATGCCCAGATTGATTGTCGTAGGAGTGCGATCACGTTTTCCATTCCTGGTCAGGAGATGTACCTGATAGCATTGCCCGGTCTGGAGGGTGGATCCAGCACGCGTTTATTTTACATCGAGGAGGATTCCCCTTATGGGGTGTCCATTTCTTTGGATACGATCCCTATAGTGAGGGAGTTCGTGGACATCTTCGCTGAGGTTACTGGTTTACTTCCAGCTCGTGAGATAGAGTTTTGCATAAAGTTAGAGCTGGGCACGATACCTATTGTCAGGGCCTCGTACCGTATGGCACCCTTAGAGATGAGGGAGCTTAGGGAGCAGATTCAACAGTTGTTAGGCCAAGGATTTATCTGTAGGAGTACCTCACCTTAGGGAGCACTAGTGCTCTTTGTGAAGAAAAGGGATGGTTCACTTCGATTGTGCGTCGATTATTGGGAGTTAAACAAGGTGACAATTGGGAACAAGTGTCCGTTACCTTGCATTGATGATATGTTTGATCAGCTGAGGGGTGCTTTATTTTTTTCGAAGATTGATCTGCGTTCTGGTTATCACTAGTTAAGAATTTGAGAGGAGGATGTCCCAAAGATATCGTTCCTAACTCGGTATGGTTCGTACGAGTTTTAGGCCTTGCCGTTTGGCTTGACCAATGTGCCTGCAGTATTCATGGATTTGATGAACCATATGTTAAGGCCATTCTTGGATTATGTTATTAACATATTCATTGACGATATCCTGATCTATTCACGGTCCGAGGAGGAGCTTACCAAACATTGACAATTGGTTCTTCAAACCTTAAGGGAGATTCAGCTTTACGCTAAGCTCACCAAGTGCGGGTTTTAGCTGCGGGAGGTACAGTTTTTGAGCCACATTCTAATGGATGCTTGGATTGTCATCGACCCTGGCAAGGTTACGGTGGTTGTCGAGTGGGGGCATCCCACTATGCTGACAGAGATTCGAAGTTTTTTTGGGTGTAGCGGGTTACTATAGGAGGTTTATCCAGGGCTTCTCGAAGATTGTGAGTCCGCTTATCCATTTGACAAAGAAGGGTGTTGCTTTCATATGGAGTTCGGAGTGTCAGGAAGCTTTAGACACTTTGAAGGAGAAACTTAGGTTAGCACCAGTCCTTGCATTGTCAAAAGCTAGGGTTGAGTACTGTGCGTACACTGATGTGTTATTACAGGAGTTAGGAGCTATTTTGATGCTGGAGGAGAGACCGATTTCCTACATTTTGAGGAAATTAGGGCCTTATGAGGACCGTTACCCGACTCATGAGTTAGAGTTGGCGGCGGTTGTTTTTGCCCTGTATTTATGGAGACACTACCTACTTAGGGAGCAGTTTATGTTGTTCGCCGACCATAAGAGTCTTCAGTACTTATTCTCTCAGAAGAACTTGAACATGCAGCAGAGTAGATGGTTGGAATATGTTAAGGACTACCAGTTTTCCATACAGTACCATCGGGGTAAGGCAAACGTGGTTGCCAATGCTTTGAGCCGGAGACCCACAGCAACGTTGTCCGTCTTGGATGTGGAGTAGAGTGTTAAATTATCAAACATTTGGAAAGCTCAGTGGAAGGAGTTTGGTAGCCTTGACGTTAGCAATGCATTTATGGGGACTGTGTCTGTATCAGTTTATATGGTTGAGCGGGTTGTGAAGACCCAGTCTTCTGATGACTTTTATCAGGAGAAGGTAAAGGCGTTGATGTACGGGGCATTCGAGGTTTCTTGATTGGTCCTGATGGGGGACTTCATTATCAGGGATGGATTTTTGTGCCGAATGATGCCGATTTATGAAAGGACTTATTGTCTGAGGCACATGAATCTAGATTCACTGTTCACCCCAGAGGTGATAAGATGTAGCAAGACATGCACCGTATGGATTGGTGGGTTGGGTTGAAGCGTGATGTAGCTGAGTTTGTCTCGAAGTGTGCCAATTTTCATCTTGTAAAGATGGAGCATCAGAGATCGAGAGGGGAGTTGAAGCAGTTGTCCATTCCAGAGTGGAAATGGGAAAGCATCTCTATGGATTTCATTATCGAGTTACCGAGATCGCAACGTGGTCATGATTTGATTTGGGTCATCATCGACAGACTGATAAAGGTGGCTCATTTCCTTCCAATGAGGATGGATTATACGACAGAACAGTACGCTAGGATGTTTATTTCAGAGATTGTGAAGTTGCATGGGGTACCGCATGACATCGTGTCCGACCGTGGCAGTGTCTTCGTCTTGAACTTTTGGGGGGGTCTTCAGGAGGCGATGGGACTTAAGTTAAGTTTGAGTACCACATTCCACCCTCAGTATGATAGTCATACGGAGTGGGTGAACCATATTTTGGAGGATATGTTGCGAGTCTGTGAGTTGGACTTCAAAGATGGTTGGGATATGCATTTGTCACTGGTGGAGTTCGCATACAAATTACAATAATAGTTATCAGCAGACTATTGGCATGGCACCATACGAGGTTTTATACGGCACACCTTGTCGATCGCCTACATATTGGTTGGAGTTCAAAGAGCACCGAATGCTGGGTTCGGATATTTTAGGGAGACCTCGGAGAAGGTTGACTTGATTCATGAACAGATAAAGACTGCACCGGATCGTCAGAAGACTTATGCTCACACAAGGCGAAAGAAGTTAGAATTCGTCGTTGGGGACCAGGTGCTATTGGGAGTCTCACCCATGAGAGGTGTTGTTCTCTTTGGTGCCAAAGGGAAGCTTTCGCCACGATATGTGGGTTCATTTACAGTTTTGGACAGGGTGGGGACCTTTGCCTACCATTTAGCCCGACCTGACCATCTTCAGCGGGTACACGATGTTTTTTATGTATCTATGTTGAGGAATTTCTTACGTCCCGAGGACTCACACCTACACATAGATTTAGACGGGGTTGAGCTACAGCCCGATGGGAGCTACGAGGAGAGATCGATTAGGATCCTAGATCGTTGTGAGCAGAAGTTGAGGTCAAAAGTCATTCCTCTAGTTCATGTTCTGTAGATTCATCATGATGAGCCTGAGGCCACTTGGGAGGGAGAGGATGACTTGCGAATTAGTCACCCATATCTCTTCATGTAAGATACGTGCGAAAATACCTTAATTGAATTGAATTGATTTTCTTTATTTTGGATTTCGATGAGGGGGAGAATGTAATACCCCATTATTTTAATGCATTATTAATTACTTGTGTGTGTGCGTAATTAAAATGATTTAATAGAAAAATTAAATTAATGCATAATTAATTACCTCTGTGTGAGAAATTAAATAATTTAATGGGAAAATTAAATTGACTTACGATAAATATTAATTAGAGTGATAAAGGGTTAATGTTTATCTACATATAGGTTTACTAGCGTGAAGAGTAAATATGAACATGTGATTTTAAGTTATGTCATTAGTGAGTGATAGCGACTACTTCATGAATTTTGAGCACGGGACTTAAGAGTCGGGTGAGAAAAGTATATTTTAGATAAGTGTCAGATTACCATTTCGAGTGCACCAATGATTCCAAATGTGTCGAAATAGTTGAAATTAAGTGCCCGAAAGTTATATTTGTGTTCTGGGAGTTTATAGACCCTTAGTGACTCAGAAAAGGGTATCGTGGTCATTTTACACCCTAGGTTTCAATTAAATTCAAAAATTACCCTTAAAATATAAATAGAAAGGGGTAGGGTTTAGTCTTCACTTTTGTGTGTGTAAGAGAAGAAGAAGAAGAAGAAGAAGAAGAAGAAGAAGAAGAAGAAGAAGAAGAAGAAGAAGAAGAATGTAGTCATCTTCTTCATCAACACCTCCCTAAACAAAACAAAGGCAAGTTAATCTAGATTGTTAAATCTTGAATGTTTGATGAAAAAGTGTATGAACTTGAGTTGAATCCCAAAATCTTGAAATTGATGAGATGTAATTAATATGCAAATGATTTAGGATGCATCCAACTAGAAACAAATTGAACTCTTACAAATCCAAAATTAAAAAGGGTCGAACATTGCATGTTAATTTTGGGTATGTTTTAAGTAGTAAATGGCTGTGTGCACGCGAGTTCTTGTAGAAAATCATGTTCTGAACAACTTTGTAGTGTAAGTTTCTTCAAAAACGGATCGAAAAAGCCTCAAATCAGCGTTTTATATTTCTGGGCAGAAAGTTGTTAAAATAAGAGTGCTAATGTTTTCATGTTGTTAGTAAGATAATTGTGGTGTTGTGCCTAATATTCTAACTTGATTATATACCTATGATTATTAGGGCTATGATTGTATATATAAATATGAGTGAAATTATTTTACATGTATATTGTCAAGTATACGCTAGACTAGTCCTTCGATCAACTTAGGCACATGTTGAATGCAATTTGTTGTGATTGATCCGGTTAAGTTCCGCTCGAGTGTCGTGTCGGAGATAAACCGTCGAAACCGAACACATGGTTGTAATGCGGGTCAGATAGGAAGACCTTGGAACGCCATGTGATTTAGGACTTAGTATGATTACCCTTCCCATGAAATATTGGAGAATATTCGTGTGTAGGCCTAGTGTTACGACTTGTTCCCCCGAGTAACAATAATGACCCGATATGATTTGGTCTGTCAGATATTATGCTTATGTCTTAAAGTAATATCCTGAATAGATACATTTGATATTATACTTGAAGGAAATATTTCGATACGTTAAATACTGAAATGATATTAATTGTTGATACTAAATTTAACCTACTGACGCGGACCAATTATGTGGAGACACATGTCAATCTACATGGCACCCGCGAACATTTTTGACAACACCTTGACTCCGAGGATCTCAACCTCTCCGACCAACTCAGACGTTCCGAGCAACAAGTGTTCTCTGAGGAACTTTATTGTACCGAGTAACTCATGTATACCGAGTTACTTAGGCGGTCCGAACAACTTAGGCGGTCCAAGATGCACCTCGTACAGAGCATTTATAACCGGATAATTAAGAGGATTGAATGTGCATTAAATGTTGATTATTATCATACAGATGTACACGCCTATTGGACACCTATGTAATATTCTCTCGCATGTACAGCCTCAAGGCTATAAATACATTGTAACCTCCTCATTAGCAGGGGACTCGGAATTTCTTGGTAAACCTATTATCGAGAATTGTAAAAACAGTCGGCAATAACACAAACAGTGGACGTAGGCCATTCTTTCAAGGCTGAACCACTTTAAAAATCTTTTGTCTTATTTATTTTTATTTGTGATTAAAGAATTAGGTTAATTCTAGTTTTTTACATCAACAGATTGGCGCCGTCTGTGGGAAAATGACTGAAACTATCGTTTTTCACCAAAATAATTCATCTCCAGTGGCTGATAATCCAAAATCCAGTAATCGAAATGCTGGAAACCCCCCAAATCCATCCACTCCTTCAAGTGTCCAAGATCTGGCAGGAATAATGGCTAAATTGGCTCAGGGACAGATCGCCATGCAAGAAACCATGCGACAACTCATGCAAACTATCCAGGGTGGAGCACCCGCCCAGTCAGGACAACGAAGCATTCAGAGGAATACCCAGTTGCCTTATTCACGAACTAGGCGAACGTTACTCCCAGAGGAATCTAGATCTAGACGTGCTGATTCATATCGCACTGATAGATCTAATGATTTTTCTTATCAACCTGGGCGTACTTCCTCAGTACGAGCTACAGACACTCAACAAAACGTCACTCTATCTCCAGAAAGGACCAGTGCTCTTGAAAGATTGAGTAGATTTTCTCCCTTTGATCGTTTGGGTCCTAGGAGGAATAAAATTCCCCCTAGGATGGTGTCGAGGAACTCTCAACGATTCTCTGATTTGAAGGAAGGTTTTGCACAATCCCGACCAGCTGCTCGTCGTGAAAGATCCCAAGAGGCAAATTCAACACAATTAGTTGCTCGGACCAATAGGCCCGAGGAGGGAAATGATGCATGGAAAGGCTCTATTCTGAGGTTGGAGGATAGACTAGGGGAAATGGCTAAGGCCAAAAATCCTCTACAAAGAACTTTTGTCCAAGGGACACCTTTTATCAAAGCAATTGTGGATTTTCCCACACATCAAAGTTCAAAGCCCCAGTGGTAACACCAAAATATGATGGAAAAACTGATCCTGTTCTCCATATAGAATAATATCAGGCAGCTGCTGATATCTATGCCGTTCCAGACGAGATGCGATGTAGGGCATTTTCGGGAACTCTCACTGGATCTGCTCAAATATGGTACAACAATATTCCTCGGGGGAAGATTGCAACTTTCTTTCAACTGGACGAGCTCTTTATTGGAAACTTCTGTTTTGGAGCAAAACCAGTTAAGCGAGTAGCACACTTGTTAAGTGTTAGATAAAAAGCAGGTGAGAGCACCAGGGATTATATTACTCGTTTCAATAACAAGAAGTTCGAAGTTATTAATTACGAGGAAAAGACAACAATCACTGCTCTTATGAGTGGATTGTTGCCAAATAAATTGTACTATACTCTGGCCAAAGATCCACCTAGGACCATGTCAGAATTAATGGAAAAAGTGTAAGGACAAATTTTCAATCGAGTCATTTGTTATATTGGCTTAATTCCGTTAGACAAAACATTTTTGGGTCATACTGCATCAACGATCATTCAACACAAGGATTCAAGCATCGCATTCAAAGTTAACGCATCATCAATATTCATGCCGTGCTATTTATCCTACGAAGGTATATGACCTAAATACAATTTTATAAGTTGGAGTATTTTGACTAATCAAGAAATTTCAAATAAGAAAATGTTCATATATAAGCTATATTAATTTTGAAAAAGTCCTTGAATTAAATTGGAAAAATTTTGGGCAAAAATAAGATTCTCGTTCGAAGTTTAACCCAGGTCGTTCGAACGACCTGGTTCTAACGAAGTGGTGCCTCGTTAATAGTTCGTTAGAAGTTCGTTAGAAATGTCGTTCGAACGACCTCGTTCGAACGAGATTTCTAACGACATCTAATCATCCTAAACTGGCACGCCGTTAGATAAGTCGTTCGAACGACATGTCGTTCGAACGAGTTTCGCCAGAATTGATTTTTTAAATTTATTTTTTAATGCAGTTTTTTCCTACAACTGTTTTTTGCCCACTACTTTTTCAGTTATTTTCTAATGGACGAAAATTCAGTTTTATAACTTAAGGAAGATCATTTCTCAAAGAACACTTTTTCATAACTTCCAACCTTTTTGATAAAAAAATCACTCCAACATTTTTATCAATTTTTCAAATCAAAACCCCTTCATCAATTCACATTCAACAAGCAAGATTGCGGTGGATCTATGCATTCAAGCTTCGAGGAGACGGTGGTTTTGGGCTTCGGTGGATACCGCAACACGAGGAGTGTTGAGCAACGCGTTGGAGTTTCGCGGACTACAACTTCAGAGGTCGAGGACGGCATAAGCATGTCTTGAGTGAGTCAATGTCTGTAAGTCTTTTGAGTCTCTTGTAAAACCTTTTGTTGTAGTGGATTTTGTCTAGGCCCAGCCGTCCGAGGTTTTTCCCATTTGGGTTTTCCTCGTACATCGGCGTGTTGTGGTTGGGATTTTCGCACTTTCATTCTATCATATCACCTAGATGCATGCTTAGGATAAAATGAATTTAATTGGAATTTGTTCTTGCAAATTTGTGAAACTAAATTTAAAATTGAGTTAGAAGAATACATCTTTCATAGAAATAATAAAATTGGATTAATTGTGTGTGTGTGTATTCTACGAATTAAACTAAGACCATATAACCCTGCAACTTCAAAACGCAGCCAAAATCATGAATGTCGAGGAAGCTATGGCTGCAAAGAAGAGCATGGACACTAAGGAGACCAAAGTTGAGGCCGTGAAGATTGAGAAGAAGGATCAGAAGAATAATGGTGGTAACAAGCAGTCAAAAGCCAAGCAAGCATTAGAACAGTTAAAGAAATTTAGAAAATATACTCCTTTGAAGGTAGATATAAACCACGTTTTGGAAGAGATCAAGAACAGCGAGGAGTTAAACTGGCCTGAAAAAATGAAGACAAATCCTGACAAAAGGGATAAATCCAAATATTGCGAGTTCCATAAGGATCATGGTCATATGACCAAAAACTGTATAGCTCTCCAGAATGAAATTGAAGAGCTTATCAGGCGAGGAAAATTGAACAAATATGTGGATCGCCGAAATGGTGGAAAAAGCAACGATCGAGCAAGGCAGAGGTCTAGATCTCCTCGACGAATAAAAGAAGATAAGAAGAGAAATCATGAAGAAGAACTGGATGAAGATCAAGATGACCCCGATCTCCCCAAAAGACCAAAACAGCAAGAACGTGAGGTGTTTTCTATCCGTTTTGGATCATTTGATTGCAATGTTATTACTGGTGGAGATGCGGGAGGTGGAGACCTTACTGCAGAGAGGAAAGCTTACCTCAATGAGGCTCAAGCTTATTTATACATTCAAAGGATAAATCTAGCTGAGGATGATCGCCCGAGGAAGGTAAACAAAGATAAACTAGTCATTGGTTTCTCTAAGAATGACCTCGCAGGTATGTTATACCCTCATGATGACCCATTGGTGATCAAAATGAGGATGAAGGAAGTAGTGATTTCGCGAGTCTTGGTGGATAATGGCAGCTCGGCAGATATTATGTTCTACCCATGTTTTGATAGTTTGAACCTAAAGTTATCCCAGTTGGAGCCATATCATCAGCCCCTCCTCGGTTTTGCTGGCGAGAAAGTTTTTCCACTTGGGACGATCAAGTTGGATATGTTCATCGGTACATGGCCTGCTTGTCAAACAGAAAGAGTGCGCTTTTTCGTGATGGATAAGAATGTCCAGTCAGCTTACAATATCATCATGGGAAGGGTAGGTTTGAAGAAGTTCGAAGTAGTCCCATCTACTGTACATCAATGCCTAAAGTTTCCAACCAACTTTGGAGTAGGAATTGTAAAGGGTGACCAAAAAGTAGCTCGGGAATGCTACTATTCATCTACCGAGCAGGAAGAACTGGAAGAGTCTAGGAAAAAGACTACTACCTATCAAGTGGATGAAGGTGCAAAAATTGAAACCTTAGACCCTAGAGACGAGTCACAGCTCGTCAAAGGCCAGGTGGTGGAAGCTACTGAAAATGTTATTCTGGACGACGAGCACCCAGAACGAACAACTCAAATAGGTTCGTCGTTGGATGCCTCACTGAAAGAGGAATTGATATCCTTCCTAAAATGCAGAAAACAAACCTTCGCATGGAGCCACGAAGATATGCCAGGAATAGACCCAAATTTCTTGTGTCACGAACTTAATGTGAACAAGGAAATCAAACCTGTGAAGTAGCGAAGAAGAGTGTTCAGCCCCGAGAAAAACCAAGCTATACAAGAGGAGGTCGAGAAGCTCCAAAAAGCTTGCTTTATTGAAGATATCAAATATCCAGACTGGTTAGCCAATGTGGTGATGGTAAAGAAGAAGAAGAAGAAGAAGAAGAAGAAGAAGAAGAAGAAGAAGAAGAAGAAGAAGAAGAAGAAGAAGAAGAAGAAGAAGAAGAAGAAGAAGAAGAAGAACAAGTGGAGGATGTGTGTAGACTTCACCGACCTCAACAAGGCATGCCCAAAGGATCATTTTCCTTTGCCTCGAATTGATCAATTAGTGGACGCTACCTCGGGACACGAGTTGTTAAGCTTCATGGATGCTTATTCTGGTTACAACCAGATTAAAATGAAACTTGAAGACAGGGAGAGTACCTCTTTTATTACCCCTAGGAGAACTTACTGTTATAATGTTATGCCTTTTGGTTTGAAAAATGCAGGTGCAACATATCAGCGGCTGATGAACAAAGTGTTTGCAGAGCAAATCAGTCGCAATATGGAGGTTTATGTTGATGATATGCTGACGAAGAGCAAGAAAGTTGCTGACCATCTAATTGATCTAGGTCAAACCTTTGATCAATTAGATAAATATCAAATGAAGTTGAACCCTACCAAGTGCATATTCGGAGTACGAGAAGGCATGATCCTCGGGTATATTGTCAACCAACGAGGAATTGAAGCAAACCCTGAAAAGATCAAGGCTCTATTGGGACTATGATCTCCAACAACGAAGAAGGAAGTGCAAAGTCTCACAGGATGAGTTGCAGCACTTAATAGATTCGTATCACGAGCAACTGACAGATGCCTACCATTCTTCAAAACACTCCGAAAGACTTTCGAGTGGAATGATGAATGTGAAAAGGCCTTTCAAGAGTTGAAGAAATACCTGGGAGCACCTCCACTATTGTCCAGGCCAGTGATTGGAGAAAGATTGTACTTGTATCTGGCAGTTTCGGAGAATGCAGTTAGTTCGGCGTTGATAAGAATGGAGGATGGAGTGCAAAAACCAATTTATTATACTAGCAAGGCCTTCCGAGGAGCAAAGATCAGATATCCAAGACTGGAAAAGTTGGCACTATCGTTGATCGAAGCGAGTAGAAGTATGAGGCCATACTTCCAGGCTCATACCATAGTTGTGTATACCGATATGCCGTTGAGGCAAGCTCTTCATAAACTGGAGAAATCAGGGAGATTGATGTACTGGGCAGTAGAACTTGGTGAATATGACATAGTTTATGAGCCTAGATCGTCGGTTAAAGGGCAAGCAGTAGCATATTTTATCACAGAATTCACTTATCCTGACACCTTCGAGGACCAAAAGCTGAATACCGACCAACCTGTAGATGTTACAGGATCATCAAATTCAAACCCCGATCAACTTAAGTCAGTTGACGATCAGGAGGAGATGGTCGACGAGCAACAAGAAGTGCTAGAGGAGGATAAAAGGAAGCAACAAATATTCCACCGAGGAACTCTGTCCGATCAAAAATTTGAGGACGAGGTACCTATATGGAATCTGTATGTGGATGGCTCATCTTGCATTACAGGCTGTAGGGCAGGGATTGTTTTGAATAGCCCGGATGAGGTCGATGTGGAGTATGCTTTGCGCTTCCAATTCAAGGCTTCTAATAATGAGGTTGAATATGAAGCTATGATTGCAGGTCTTATTTTATCAAAAACCATGGGGGCAGAGCATGTCATCGTATTCAGTGACTCACAGTTGATCGTAAATCAAATGCTGGGAGTATATGCAGCCAAAGGAGAATTAATGATCAGGTATCATGCAAAAGCAATGGAGGTTTTATCAAGCCTGATCGCAGTACAGATAATTAGAATACCAAGATTGGAGAACACAAGAGCGGATGCTTTAGCTCGGTTAGCTTCAGCCACACCCACCGAGCTACGAAGAACCATCCCAATGGAAGTATTGGCTAGTCGAAGCATAGACGAAGATCTGATGATGAACTTTATTACCCTTGATTTAGAACCATCTTGGATGGATCCCATCAGGGCATATATTGAGGAAGGGAAATTACTAACCGATAAACTCGCAGCCAAGAAATTGAAGTTTAAAGTTGCTCATTATGTATTGACTAATGGTATTCTATATAGACGAGGAATTATAGCAGGTCTGCAAAGATGTGTGCATCCTTCCGAGGTGAAAGACTTGATTGAAGAGGTCCATGAAGGGTCCTGTGGAGCTCATGTAGCAGGTCGAACACTTTTGCAAAGAGTAATGACGCAAGGATACTATTGGCCAACAATGAGGGCTGATTGTATAGCCTATGCCAAAAAATGCGACAAATGTCAATGCTTCTCCTCTATCCGAAGAGCTCCCCAAGCATTTCTAACACCCATTACCTCCTCTTGGCCATTTTCTATGTGGTGAATAGACTTGTTCGGGTCACTCCCAACAACCAAAGGAAGGTTCAAGTACCTCGTAGTCGCTGTGGATTATTTTCCTAAGTGGGTGGAAGTTGAGCCCCTTATTGATATGACATACGACAAGGTGTATCGATTTATATGGAAGAACATCATTTGTAGATATGGTTGTAACAACCCGCGTAATTTTTGGGGTATTTTCGAAATAAAGAGGAAAATTAAATTTTGAGATAAAATTATTTGTTTTGCTCAAATATGTTGGTTATTATTTTTAAAGGCGAGAATTTCAAACTATTTCGAAATCGGAATTAAAATGGAGTTTTAATTGAATTTTTATTATATAGAAGAGTCCTCAAAATATAAAACTCTTTAAGAGTCCTCAAAACATAAAACTCTATAGTAAAAACAATATTTTTAGAAAACCGACCGTCCGATCAAGCTGAATTTTTGTCAGAAGTCCTGTCTCGTCATTCGCTACAATATACTAAAATTTCAAGCAATTCCAACGGTCCGATCGTCCGGAATAAAAATTTTAGTGTTTGTATCTGATTAGAACTCTTTTCTTAATCAAACACTTAATCATTTATATATCAACAAATTCGTGGCTTGGCTCTTAAAATCACTTTTTCTCAAACTTTTTAACCAGAAGACCTCTCCAAAATTACTCCCTTTCATATACAAACCATAGCCCCAAGCTTATTCAAGATTTCAACCTTATATTAGAAGACTTATTTGGTGTTTTCTCGAGTTTGGGCTAGAACGAGATTTGATTATTTTCGCAAGAGGAACGTGATGGTGTGATTAGATTTTGAGGCTGAAATTATGTGATGATTCATGTTGGTTCTTTTTGGTGGTTTAAGGTATGGGGTTTTACACAATATGCTCCTAAATCTCGCGAGTGTTTATTTCGTTGAATTCTTGTTAATTGAACTCATATTTTGAATTGTTAAATTCTTGAAAATCTGGAAAAATAATTGTTGGAATTATTTTCATTCATGAGGTATTATTCATGTTGTTTTGAGCACGCTGTCATGAGATTTTAATATGGCACTGATGTTAGGCACCCGCCAAGACTCCTTTTTCGGCTACTTGATAAAGTATGGCGCGGTATGGTGAGGCATGGTGACTCCGGTTAATGTGTTGTTGAGAAATTTATTGATAAAATGCTATTGAGATTTGCATTATTTGATTTGAGTATTCGTAGTCGTATTGTTGCGCTTTGTTCTTCGCTAACATCTTTGTTGAGCATATTCTTGTCGTATTGTGTACTTCCCCATCTTTTTCTTAGTTGGCAGGTGAGCACGGATTTGAGTGCTATGGACCAATTGGGATGATTTTAGCGAGGATTATTTGGGAAGAATTTTTAATACAAGATGAGAATATTGTATTATTTTGATGTATGGAGCATTTGGAGATTTATTTTATTTTCGAGATAGTTAGATTGTTGTAATTATTTCGAGAGATTTGTTGTATTAATTTGAAGATGAGAATAGTGGTTTCTTGTTTTATTGTGGGATTTAGATGCTCTATACCTTGTTATTTGTGGATTAGTTTAGTTTTATCGATAGTAGCGCTCCGTTCGCTCTCCCCGGGCGGGCGGAGTGTTACAGAATGGTATCAGAGCTTAGGTATACGACCACCCTCGGGTCTTGGGTTTGGGGTCTGTTGCGTTTTTGTGGCGCGAATTTGGAGATAGAAATTTTTAGAGAATCGTTTTGCGTTAGGCATCTAGAATAGATGTGAGGAAATTATTTTTTAGTGACGAGATTATTTTTGAAGATTGTTGGCCTGATTTTTGAGAGTTAGGTATTCGGCGAATTTCGAGGGCGAAATTCCATTGTTAGTGGGGAAGTGTAACAACCCGCGTAATTTTTGGGGTATTTTCGAAATAAAGAGGAAAATTAAATTTTGAGATAAAATTATTTGTTTTGCTCAAATATGTTGGTTATTATTTTTAAAGGCGAGAATTTCAAACTATTTCGAAATCGGAATTAAAATGGAGTTTTAATTGAATTTTTATTATATAGAAGAGTCCTCAAAATATAAAACTCTTTAAGAGTCCTCAAAACATAAAACTCTATAGTAAAAACAATATTTTTAAAAAACCGACCGTCCGATCAAGCTGAATTTTTGTCAGAAGTCCTGTCTCGCCATTCGCTACAATATACTAAAATTTCAAGCAATTCCAACGGTCCGATCGTCCGGAATAAAAATTTTAGTGTTTGTATCTGATTAGAACTCTTTTCTTAATCAAACACTTAATCATTTATATATCAACAAATTCGTGGCTTGGCTCTTAAAATCACTTTTTCTCAAACTTTTTAACCAGAAGACCTCTCCAAAATTACTCCCTTTCATATACAAACCATAGCCCCAAGCTTATTCAAGATTTCAACCTTATATTAGAAGACTTATTTGGTGTTTTCTCGAGTTTGGGCTAGAACGAGATTTGATTATTTTCGCAAGAGGAACGTGATGGTGTGATTAGATTTTGAGGCTGAAATTATGTGATGATTCATGTTGGTTCTTTTTTGTGGTTTAAGGTATGGGGTTTTAAACAATATGCTCCTAAATCTCGCGAGTGTTTATTCCGTTGAATTCTTGTTAATTGAACTCATATTTTGAATTGTTAAATTCTTGAAAATCTGGAAAAATAATTATTGGAATTATTTTCATTCATGAGGTATTATTCATGTTGTTTTGAGCACGCTGTCATGAGATTTTAATATGGCACTGATGTTAGGCACCCGCCAAGACTCCTTTTTCGGCTACTTGATAAAGTATGGCGCGGTATGGTGACGCATGGTGACTCCGGTTAATGTGTTGTTGAGAAATTTATTGATAAAATGCTATTGAGATTTGCATTATTTGATTTGAGTATTCGTAGTCGTATTGTTGCGCTTTGTTCTTCGCTAACATCTTTGTTGAGCATATTCTTGTCGTATTGTGTACTTCCCCATCTTTTTCTTAGTTGGCAGGTGAGCACGGATTTGAGTGCTATGGACCAATTGGGATGATTTTAGCGAGGATTATTTGGGAAGAATTTTTAATACAAGATGAGAATATTGTATTATTTTGATGTATGGAGCATTTGGAGATTTATTTTATTTTCGAGATAGTTAGATTGTTGTAATTATTTCGAGAGATTTGTTGTATTAATTTGAAGATGAGAATAGTGATTTCTTGTTTTATTGTGGGATTTAGATGCTCTATACCTTGTTATTTGTGGATTAGTTTAGTTTTATCGATAGTAGCGCTCCGTTCGCTCTCCCCGGGCGGGCGGAGTGTTACAATGGTCTTCCTCATGCATTCATCACATACCATGGAACTCAATTTGATAACGAGGAGTTCGTTGCATATTATCATCAGTCAAACATATTGAAAACCCACTCTGCACCAGGACATCCCCAGAGCAATGGACAAACTGAGGTGACGAACAGAACGCTGCTGAATGGTTTGAAGAAAAGACTGGATGATGCGAAGGCAAACTGGATCAACGAGCTACATTCTGTATTGTGGGCTTATCGTACTACACCACGAGCAGCAACAGGAGAATCTCCATACATGCTAGCATTTGGAAGTGAAGCTGTTATACCTGACGAGCTAGGTCTCCCCACACACAGAGTGCTAAATTTCAATTCTCCTATCAGTGATTTGATGAGAAGATTAGACTTGGATATGCTCGAGGAAGTTAGAGAAGAAGCAGCAATCAGGAATGCTGCATACCAACAACGAACAGCTCTGTTTTACAACAAGAGAGTAAAAAAGTGTGATTTGAAGGAAGGAGACTACCTGCTAAAGAAACTAATTCAAAAGCACTATAAACTGGAAGCTAACTAGCATGGACCCTACAGAGTAACAGAAGTTGTTCGTCCAGGAACCTACAGGATTGAAACCTTAGAAGGGGAAGAATTTAATAATTCATGGAATGCAGAACATCTACACAAGTATTATCACTAGTAGGGATTCCTATGTAAATGAAGTTTTCTTCAGTATGAATAAAGTGTTGAAGTTTTTATCCAATTCTCTCTTTTGATGAAAATTTTTCGGAGTATTAGTGCTACACACTACGCATCAAGTTCAAAACAAACCCTCCCAACTACGATTGGTCGGTCTACCAACTACGGTTGGTCGATAAAACAAACCCTCCCAACTACGGTTGGTCGGTCTACCAAATACGGTTGGTCGATAAAACAAACCCTCCCAAATACGGTTGGTCGGTCTACCAACTACGGTTGGTCGATAAAATAAAATCCACTAACTACGGTTGGTCGGTAAAACAAACCCTCCCAACCATGGTTGGTCGGTCTACCAACTACAGTTGGTCGATAAAATAAACCCTCCCAACTACGGTTGGTCGATAAAATAAAATCCACCAACTACGGTTGGTCGGTAAAACAAACCCTCCCAACTACGGTTGGTCGGTCTACCAACTACGGTTGGTCGATAAAATAAAATCCACCTACTACGGTTGGTCGGTAAAATAAACCCTCCCAACTACGGTTGGTCGGTCTACCAACTACGGTTGGTCGATAAAATAAAATCCATCAACTACGGTTGGTCGGTAAAACAAACCCTCCCAACTACGGTTGGTCGGTCTACCAACTATGATTGGTCGATAAATTAAAATCCACCAACTACGGTTGGTCAGGAATAGAAGTTCACCAACTCCGGTTGGTCGAAAACAAAAATCTCAATCCTATAGTTGGTCGGTAAACTAATTTCAATCAACTCCGATTGTTTAAATTAGGCAATACCATGAAGTGTAAGTTGTTTAGAATTAAAGATTGATAAATCACTGCAATAAGATCAGTATGTCGCAAGCATATATATATTTACCGACCAACAAGCAAAAACATTCTATAAATTATTTAGAAGAAAATGAAATGACAAAAGACAAATTTTCATTCATACAAAGTAAAATTACAAATGACGTGAGAACTCTATTACCAAAAATTTTCATTCAAAACAAGAAGGATTACATATGCTGTGGAAAGTAGAAATTATTACATAAAATCCTATTTTGTTGGTTTCTTCCCTTTTGCCTTTGAAACAGGTTCTACTCCAGCAGGAGGATCGTCTAAGGCATAAGGGGAAGTTATGAAATTCAAATCTCGAAGCATTCGAACATTCATCACTGATGGTCGATCAAGCAGATGCTCAGGGCGAGAAATATCAGCGTTGGAATGAAGACTGTAGTCGCCGATATATTTGGAGATTAAACACTGAGGGATCGCCCGAGCAGGAATCCAACTCATATCAAGCTTGAAAGGAGGCACTGGTAAATCAAGCAACCCAGGATTGTAATAATCCCATAAGTAGTGACCTTGCACCAATTGCAGCACACACAGTGCATTCAGCCATCCTTGCTTGTACCCTCATTATTTGACTGTTGGATCCGATCGTCGAGATGGTAGAGGGCTTCATTATAGTCGGCCATCCAAAACTCTCTAGGTTGTTTGTGGAATTGGTAGGTCAACCTTTCCAGCTGCTCGTGGAGATTATTCACAAAGATTTCTTTATTCTCCAAGGCGGATCCTTGTGTGGAAAGTTGCTCGTTAAGGTCCAGAATTTTCTTGGACATCTCTGCCAGAGCTTTATTCTTCGCAACCAACTGAACTGCTTGATTTTCCAAAGATGCTTGAGTCCTCGCCTCTTCAATAGTAACCCGAGCAGCTCTTGCTCGTCCCCGGGAAGATCTTGCTCGTCCCCGAGCAGAAGTAGACGGTCCAATCCTTTTTAAGGTTTCCAATTCATCTCTTAAATTGGAATTTTTGACCTCCAAGAACGAGAAACCTTCGTCGTTGACAGGGACCAGGGCTCCCGAGGTAGATGCTGAAGATTTCAGTTGGGATATCTCTCCTCGCAAGTTATCGTTTTCCTGCTCCAGTAGTTTCGCAATCTGCCTATGCTCTTCAACCTCGGTCTTCAAAGTCCTCTCCTTAAAATCATAAGCAGCGACTAACTTATCATATCCTTTGTCAGCATTTAGTTGCTGATACTTTTTCTCATACCCCTGATGCAAAAGGGCAGAAGATTCCTTGTACTGTTGCTGAAGTTCCTCGATGGTACCCTGGAGATCTTCAATCATCTCGTAATAAGCCACATTATTGGCAACAGCTCGGTCGAGTAAGCATTTCAGATATTGGTAAGCTTCCACTGCTCGTTCAGAGGCATCTGAGCCCAGGATATCAAAAATTTATGACTCATCCAAATATATATGGCCAGCCTTGAAATATTCATTACATTTTTTCATCAACTCAGTATCGTGGGCTGACAAGAGCTCCATTCGAGCCATAAACTAGCAAAAAGAAGAGATAAAAAGGATCAATAATAAGAACAGAGCAAGAAAAAGGGAGTTAAGATGCACAACCAAAACTTTAAATTTTATTACATCACAAAAATAGGTACATGGTTCAGAATTACATTCAACAACAAAATATAAAAAAGAAAGGTCCGAACAACTCTACACCTTCTCCTTGCTTCCTAAGACTTCCTCGGGAGGCTTGGACAAAGAAGTAGGTTGCTCGGGGAGTATGGAAAGTTGCTCAGAAGGTATTGGCAGTTGCTCAACAAAGGTACTGGTAGATTGAAGTTGCTCGGTAGGAGTAATAGTTGGTTGGGGCTGCTCGTAGCGAAGTTCAACAGTAGGGACCTGATCCCCAACCATCATTGAAGACTCTTCAGAGGCAGCTTCGTCCTCTTCTTCTTCGTCAGGGGAGGGAGGAGGACCATGAACATGACGTTAAAATAGCTCAGAATTCTCAAAGACCTTTAACTCGTCCAGAGCTGCGACCCATCCATCCCTGAAATACTTGAGGCCAGCAAACTCCATCTGAGAGGACATGGCAGCTAGGCCTTTGTTCCAACCTTTGTCTCAGCCAGCGCTGAAGGAATTTTTAACAGACAGTTTCCTCTTCACCTTCTCCGAGGAAATCTTCTCAGACAGAATTTCCTCAGCAGCTTTCAATTTCCTTTCTGCCTCTTCCTTCTGACGATCAGCTTCATGGAGTTTGCCCAGTTCCTCTTCAGCAGCTTTGAACTTGGTCTCAAGCTCTCCAGCATTTTTGAGCTTTTCCTCGAGCTCATTGTTCTTCTTCTCACATTCTTTCATTTTCCTCTCCAACTCCTGAGAGGCCTCCACGGCTTTCTCTCTCTCTTGCTCGATGGCTTTTAGTTGCTTCCCCCAAGCAACTTTGTCTTCGTCATACTTCTGACGAGAATCCTTTAAAGATTACGATAATCCAGTAAAATCCTCCTCTACACCTCTCGAGGAGATTGACGATTTGATGGCTTCATCTTTCTTCAGAATGGTATTAAAACATGTTACCAACTAGAAAAAGAAAATAATTGTAAGTCAGTACAAGGACATAACATGGAAAAATGAAAATTTAGATTAGTAATACTTACTGAGGCAATATGTTGAGCTGCCAGAGTGGTAACTCTCTCCCGAGAAAGATTGTCTTCAACACCTTGGATCTCGGGGATGATCCAAGACTTCACCGAGCTCATGGCAGAGCTCGGAGCAACAAAAGTGGGAACACCACTTCCAGCAGTTAGAGGCTGAGAGATGGATTCAGCCAATTTATTCGAGGACTTTTTCTTCAATTTCCTCGTGGGAGCAGGAACATTCTCGAGCAAGGATGTTGTCTTGGTCGGTGATATAACTATAACCTCGCTTGGAGGAGAAACAGCTATAATCTTAGGGGGCTTCTCGACAACCTTTTTAACAGCAGCAGGAGGGGATACATCAATATTTCTCGTCCCTTCTTCTGGGACATTTGGCTTGTTTTTCTTTGCCTCTCCAGCAGTAGAGGCAGATTTATCAAAGAAGGCAGGAGCTCTTCTTCTCTTCATTCTGTCACTAAGAGGAATATTTGATTCAGGAGCGGAACCTTCAGAAGCTGGTGCTGGTTCTATGTCACTTATCACTGGACGAGCAGTAAAAGATGAAGTGCAACTTTTGTACTGCAACAAGTACGAGGCTGATCTGATATGTTCGTCAGCAACAGTTTGGTGCAAACTCCAGATAAGTTTCAAATGCCTCAAATTGACATCAGTTTCTTTAGGGGATTTCTTTTTGTTATCGACTGCAAATAAACAAAAATTAAAATGTCAATGACGCATTTTATCAAACACCAAGAAAACATAATTTCGAAAATAAAATAAAATAAAAACAACCTATCCAATTTCCATAGGGAGGGCATCTAGGACCCTGGTACACATCATTTCCATTTAATGGAGCATGTTGCCAATTTTTCATAATAACCCCATGCTCGAAGTAATCCCTGTTGGCATCGAGGAGATTGACAACTAAAGCTCTATTTAAAAACCTAGTTTTTAAATAAAAAGTGATATCACTAACAACCCATCTATAGCAAAACATAATTTCTGGGATTCCTAAACGAGTTCCATGAATTTGGTTTAGCCTATAAACTCCATTAACTATTCTCCAAGTGTTTGGTGCTATTTTCGTAGGAACAACATCAAAAAACTGACAGAACTCCAAACATAAGGGATTTGGAGGAAAAGAAAAGCCACATTCAGCTACAAAGAGACTGGGGAACCAATGTCCCTCAGCCAAACGAAAATAGTCAGAAGGTTCAAAAAGCTCTTCCAATATGACCCAGGAAGGAATAGAGAAATCAGAACGAAATTTATCAAGCGACTCAACAAGGTAAACCATGATGAACAAAGGAAATAAAAGAGAAGGAAGAAGATCTTACAGGAAAAAGATGAATCAGGTGACAACGAACAATGGAAGAAACGAACGCACAAGACAGAGAAGAAGTGAAGAAGTTCTAAGATGCAAATTTGAAAAAGTAAAAGATGATCGAATTTTCTAAAGCGTTTAAATACTTTACCTCGAGAATGGAGAAAAGCAATGATTACCAAGATGGACGATTGCGTATTCGACGGCTAAAAAGAAGAAAAAGGCACAAAACACGAAGCGGTTATGGAAATTCAAAATACTTTAAAAGCCTGATACTATGTACTCAAAAAAGGAGTTATGTACAACGAACGATTGTCTAAAATCCATAAAGTTTAGGCAGCATAAATGTTCCATACTTTTCTTCAACATCAAATCACGAAACATTGGGGGCTTCTGTTGATACTAAATTTAACCTGCTGACGCGGACCAATTATGTGGAGACACGTGTCAATCTACATGGCACCCGCGAACATTTTTTATAACACCTTGACTCCGAGGAGCTCAACCTCCCCGACCAACTCAGACGCTTCGAGCAACAAGTGTTCTCTGAGGAACTTTATTGTACCGAGCAACTCATGTATACCGAGCTACTTAGGCGGTCCGAGCAGCTTAGGCGGTCCGAGCTGCACCTCATACAGAGCATTTATAACCGAATAATTAAGAGGATTGAATGCGCATTAAATGCTGACTATTATCATACAGATGTACACGTCTATTGGATAGCTATGTAATATTCTCTCGCATGTACAGCCTCAAGGCTATAAATACATTGTAACCTCCTCATTAGCAGGGGACTCGGAATTTCTTGGTAAACCTATTATCGAGAATTCTGAAAACAGTCAGCAATAACACAAACAGTGGACGTAGGCCATTCTTTCAAGGCTGAACCACTTTAAAAATCTTTTGTCTTATTTATTTTTATCTGTGATTAAAGAATTAGGTTAATTCTAGTTTTTTACATCAACATTAATAATGATTAATTACGATACGATATGAGACTGCATGTTACTCGGGTTCGGGTTGGGTAGTCACGATATAGGAGCATTAGTTGGGTAATTGAACGACTTAATTACTGGAGTCAAGTTGTGTTGAATATGCGTTCATCATACCTACAGCTTATAACTGTATAGATTTTCTTGTTGTTGACTCCCATTTTTATGTCTCTTCCCCCTCTCCTATATATATGTATTATTCAGGTCCTCACCCCGCTGGATAGTAGACTGTGGAGCTGGGGGACCCTGCATCTATTCTTAGGATCCTATAGTGGTGGACGTTGGTCCTTATCCTATTTTGTCACTCTTCCTTAGAGTGTGGTATCAGAGATTTTCCATTGTTACGGATATGAGAGTGTTGAGAGATTTACATTATACACTTTACCTAGTTTACTTTTGGGCCCGTATGTTTGGGCCTTTTATACTCAGTACTGATATTAGTTGTGGATCCTATAATTGCTATGATGTAATTTGGTTGCGCGTATAGGAGTGTACATGTTTACTTTATTGCATTTATTTAAATTGTGTTTCTAATGCCAACATATTGACGCTCTACTTTAGTTTAATTGGGCATAGCTAACCGAATTAGATATAAAAAGCAAGATTGTCACAGTTCCATAGTCTTAACTGAATTTTAAGAAGTTATGGTAAAAAATTTCTAAAAGAGAATGTGCCACGTGTTGCGTATGTTATAAAATTAAGCATTGGACCGAAAGATGAGCTCTTAAGGATGAATAATTCAAATGTTATGCGAGGTAATTTATTTTTCTTGGTTATGATATGTGCTTTTCTATTTCATTTATATGTAAGGTCTGAATATAAATTGTTGTTGGACATAAGGTGTGGATGGTAATTATACTATCAAAACTATTTATTATTTTTACATAAGAATTTGTTAATGTTATAATATTTTTTCGAGTGAAGTTTATTATAAAAGAATGCACAATAAGGATGTATTTATTTGAATAATGAACTTATAATGGAATTTTTATGGATGAGCCAGCAGAACTATATGTAACGGTTCCTTAAATATTAAAGTTAAAATTTAGATTAATTATATATTGAAGTTGTATATGTTGTTGATTTGATTGTGATATAAGGACTGAGGATTGTATGATATCTAAAAGGCCGTTTTTAAGGATAGAACTAGAAATAAAATAAGTAAGTTGAACTTGAATAAACTATAATTGGAAAACATAGAATTACATAGATTTGTAGTTGATGATAAGAAAATATATGCACTTATATGTTTGGAGAACCTGCGTATATAATACGATTAGACAAAACAAATATGCAAATTACTTTTAAGTAAATATGAGAAATAGGAGTGAGGAAAATTATGATTATTTATCAAGTCATTATATAATAAGTGTAAAGGAAGCAATGGCAAAAGATATTATTTATTAGGTGTTAAACAAGAATGCAAGTAAAACACGACTAGTTAAAACATATTAAGAAAATTTAATGTGATAAATTTATTTTATTAAGATATTGTGAGGATTAAAAATCTAAACCGAAATAATTATTTAAAGTCTTATAATATAAACAGTGGGTGGAAGAGTTAAAAGCATTTTATAAATGATATTATTATGAGTTGGGAATACTATGTTAAAATGAGGTTAATAGAATGCAATTTGCGAAATGAGTAAGATAAATTATATATATATATATATATATACACACACACACACACACACGGATAGAGAGCAGGCTCTTATGTGAACCTCCCATGCAGACCACTTTTTAAAATAGTAAAAAATTGATTTTTTCAACCAAATGTAATACCCCGTATTTTCGTGATATTTATTTTTGGGGATTATTTGAATTAAATGTGTAGTAATTGAAAATTAATCCGGATAAAATATTAACGAGATGTGAGCTAGTATTTGATTATAATGAGTATATATGGCAATATATGAATATTGGAATTACTGAAATTGTCGCGAGATTGAAATACGGCAATTTGGGAAATTTTGTTGGGACGCGCGTGACAGTCGCGTCAGGAATATAATTATTTGAATTAAAAAGTGAATTTTATTTTTATCACCCGTATGGTCATTTTGAGTGCGCCAACGCGTTCGGAAGGGTCGAAATAGTCAGAAAACACTAGCCGGGGGTTAAGTTTGGGTCCCGGGACATTATTGGGCCATACCGGTAACTTATAGGGGCGTTTTAGTAATTTCGAAAATTGGGTAATTAAAACCCACGAAAATTAGAGTTAATATCTGACTTAGTATTAACCCACTAAGCCATGTTCCAACCCCAATTTAGGTAGTGGGCTACGGGAGAAGTTAGAAACCATAAAGATTGGCAAAAAACCAACCCCACCTCCATTAACACCTTGAGAAGAACCTTGAAAAGAACTTGTAGAGAGAGAGAGGAAGAGAAGAATTCTGCAGAGAGAGAGAGAAGACAATCCAACCTTCAAGTTTCAACCTCAAATTCAGAGAAAGATTAAGGCAAGTGGTTTAATTACAATTGATTCAAAGCTATGCTTTTCCATGTTTAGGAATTATCGAATTTATCTTGGAAGATGATATAGACCCATGAATTGCAAGTTTAAAACTATGAATTATGTTAGGGACTGCATGTAGTAACAATCTGGACGAATTATGAATTCAAAATTATGACCCTTGATGATTTAAAAACGGATTTAAGAAGAGGTTTATGAATGTTCTTGAAAGAGTTAGAAAACTAGGGTTCTTGATGAAAATTGATCCATATATAGCCCTTGGTTGATGAATTATTGGTTTTAGAACGCTATTAATGTTGTAGGATGGTTGTATGATGATACTATAACGTTATATTAGAGATTCATGCATTAAAAGTATGTTTTGGGATGATTTGAAAACTGCAAAACGAAGCAGTCCGTAGCCATACCTGGTGTGTTCGATCGATCGATGCTCATCAGGCGATCGATCGACCACCGTCGATCGATCGAAGGTAAAGGTCGATCGATCGACCTTCCCAGAATGAGTAAAGTTTTCCCTATTTTAAATTTTAATGGTGGTAACCCTTGATTAATATTGTTGGAGACCATATGAATACCCTTAACCTTAAGGAAGACCAGTAGGCATGGTTATGAAATTTGGACCTTGATTAGAATTAAATTTGAGGAATTATCCTAAACTAATGAAATTCGATAAGTGAGTTAACATTTGGGTTAATAGTGTAAATCTGAATAAATTGATGAAATGAGGTTTGGGGCAGAAGTAAGGACCTTAGGAATAAAGATGTTATACGTGGGAATAATAGGAACTTAATAATCTATTTTAGATAGGTTTTAAGTATAAGAAACTACGACGTGAGACGTGTCGACAGTTTAACTTTTATATTATCGGGAGACGTAAAATATATAAATTTGGAATAATGGTATAAGGATGTAGAGTATACCTCTATTAATATTGAATTATCTAAGATGTGTGAATGCTTAGTATATGATTTTTATATGTATGACATACCTACCATACTTGCTATCACGGGAGGTTACGTTCGCTTAGGGCCTTCTTATCCTTGTGTTGCCCGGATTTAGATTGGTACCTCGAGGACATAGTTCAAGAGAACGACTTATTTGTGAGTTAATAAGCCAGCTGACTATGGAGCGTAGGTGTGTACGTGACCATGGATATGTTGAATTATGTTCGCCTCCATTTTTGTGTGTGATGCTTATTCCAATAATTCCTGAGAGATTCGGAATTTGTGATCCTTATGTACGTGATGTACCGGGATGGATAGCAGAGTATGTGTGCACCGCAGCTTAGCCTTTGGGTGCTTGTATTGTATATTTATGATGTGAATAATATACGGTTAAATAAAATTGCTATGTTAAATTGTGGGTATAGTTATTGTAATATTATGAAAAGATAAAAGGGGACAGATATCAATAAATGGTTTTGTTAATAATTGGGAATCCGAGAATTAAAGTAGAACTCTCTATTTAATTGTTAAGGTTGGAAATTAAACGTGAACCGAGTAGAAGTGTTAGAAACTCTTTGGAATTAGATAGTTATGAGAAAACACATGAATGGGTACAGGAACGTTAGGAGTGCACAGTTAGACGAGAGGTGAGTATTTCATGTGAGAGCACGTCCTAACATGTATCTTGCATTCATTGTTTTAATTATTATTAATGCACTTGCTGTTTTTAAAATACTCTCCACATTCGGGCTCTGACCCGTTTGCTTTCAAATCTATCTTTTGGTAAAAACCATTTTAGGTGCCCAGCCACAAGGACACCATGCTTAGGATCCTCATTCAGGTGACGAGCTGTAGCGGTTTGTGGAAGTTACAGGACATTGATTATAGACGCTTCATCTATCTTGACTCTATACTCAGTATTTATCAGTTGTAGGGCATGTCGCCCATTCTTTTTAGAGGCATTTCATTTATTTCAGTTATTCAGACTTCGGGCATGTACTTAATTCAGAATTCAGACTTGTCTTATTATTTTCAGTTGTGGGATTGTTGTGAGGAGTTTTCCTCCGGATTTATTACTATTGTTGGTTATTTCATTACTTCGTTATGGTGAATGGATTTATGTTGTTCTTCCATTATCCTTTTTATTGCATGTTAATCAGACCTAACTTAAAATTTGGCAACTTACTTTTTAAATACTAGGTGGTTAGTAATCATTTAAATGTTTTCGACAGTGATGCTATTAACTGAATCAACTTAACATTTTGTATTAATTTAATAAAGGAGTAGCTAGCCGGTATTTAATTAGTCGGGGTGTCACAGGTGGTATCAGAGCATCAGGTTCTAGTGTCCTTTAGGATCTGAACGGCTTATTATGTTTCCGCTGAGCTTTCTTTGATGTAGAGCCCTATATTTTAGGACTGTTGTATTCTTTTGTATATGTTACGTTCTTCAGCTATTTTAAGTTTATAACTGCGAACTTATAGACTTTATTCTTGTTTCAGAATGCCTCCAGGACGTGCACCACGGGTTCCCAGGAATGCAACGCCAGAACCACAGCCCGCACTAGTTCAGGGCACGATGAACGCCGCTGAGGTTGCAGCCATAGTAGCCCAAGCGGTAAATGCTGCCTTAGCCGTAGTTCAGCAGGCACCACCCCAGGCGCCAGTTGCCGTTCCAGTTCAGCCTTATGCATTCCCGTCTGCCTGGGAACGTGTACGTGATGCTTTTCAGAAAGCACATCCACCGGAGTTTGCTAGCAGCTCCGATGTTGTTGTTTCGAGTCAGTGGAGAAAGGATATACAGAGGCACTTGAGGATGTATGAGTGCACTGACGTTCAGAGGCAGGTACCAGCTACTTTTAAGCTAGTACGATCTGCACTACAGTGGTGGGAGTCTATTACCACCGCAGAGGAGAGAGATACTCTCACGATTCAGGAGTTCTGGATGCGGTTCGACCGCAAGTACTTTCCGTCTGCTGTTCACGCGGAAATGAGGAGGAAGTTGATGAACCTTCGACAGGAGGGTAAGACTGTGGCTGAGTATGAGGCCGAATTCACCAATTTGCTGAATATTGTCCCAGATGAGATACCGACGGAAGAGAAGAAGATTCAGAAATTCATAGATGGATTGACTTGGAGGATCCGTCAGCATTTATTGGGGAACATCTCGTTGGCCACTTATTCTGACGTGGTTAACGCTGCATTGCTCCATTGCCAGGACCACCGCTTTCACTTGACAGAGGGGAAGCGATCAGGAGAGTCCAGCCATCAGGGCAGGACAGGGGGAAATGGTGCCAGCGGGGCACAGTCAGCTCAGGGTCAGTATAGGTAGAGTGATCAGGGTTCCCAGCAGGGGGATCATAAGAGGTTCCGATCAGGGGGTTTCAGGAACGGTCAGGGAGGATTCCGGAATGGCCAGCAGGGTCATAACGGCCATCAGGGCCAGCAGGGTCAAAATGGTCAACATCAGCAGTTTCACTAGGGCCAGCAAGGCCAGGGCAGAAATGGTAACGGCCACCAGGGCCGAGGGCAGCAGGGACAGCGAGAGGGAAACTTCTCGGGGAAGTGCTTCATTTGTGGTAAGATTGGCCACAAACGTCAGGATTGTCCTGATAAGGGCAGGGCCCCGCAGCAGCAGCAGGGTGCTCGACATGAGCCACAGAGGCCACTTTTTCCACCTGCTCTTCCAACTCCAGCCCAGGTGCCAGCACTACCAGCCATTCCAGCAGTTCCTGTGCAGCAGGGGCAGTTACAGTATGGACGTGTCTATAACGTTCACCAGGTAGCAGCTCCACAGGCACCACCCGCGATTGAGGGTATGTTTCCTATCCATGGTACTATGGGTCGGGTTTTGTTTGATATGGGGGCAACGCATTATTTTATAGCTACACATTTTGCGAAAGCCTTAGGGTTGTTAGCTACGGCAGAGAGCACAGTAACGTGTGTAGACTCACCATTGGGGAGTGGGTCACTTATTTTCTTTATATGCCGGGGAGTGGGGTAGATATTGGTAGTCTGGTATTACCTGCAGATATGTTGGTATTAGATATGCATATTCACGATGTGATTATCGGTATGGATTGGCTCGCTGATTATAGAGCCATGATTGATTGCTTCGGTGGGAGCATTATTTTTGCCATTCCAGGGCAAGAGATGTTTGTAGTGGCGATGCCTCGCCCAGAGGGAGGTTCGACCACTCATTTGTACTACTTAGAGGAGGATACCTCTAAGGAGGTTGTGATTCCTTTAGATTCGATCCCAGTTGTCAGGGAGTATTCCGATGTGTTTCAGGAGATACCAGGCCTACCCCCCAATCGAGAGATAGACTTTGTTATAGACTTATTACCAGATACGAGACCTATAGCACGCGCAGCGTACCGTATGGCTCCAGTTGAGATGAGGGAGTTACGGGATCAGATTGAGCAGTTGTTGGGTCAGGGGTTTATTCGGAGGAGTACTTCACCGTGGGGCGCACCTGTGTTGTTCGTGAAGAAGAGAGATGGTTCACTGAGATTGTGTGTGGATTACCGGGAGTTAAACAAGGTCACGATACGGAATAAGTATCCGTTGCCTCGAATTGATGACCTATTCGACCAGTTGAGAGGAGCTTCTTGCTTCTCAAAGATTTATTTGCGATCTGGATACCATCAGTTGCGTATCAGGGAGGAGGACGTCTCGAAGACTGTGTTCTTATCGAGATATGGTTCTTAAGAGTTTCGGGTTATGCCATTTGGTTTGACCAACGCTCCAGCAGCGTTTATGGACTTGATGAATAGGGTGTTCAGGGATTTCCTAGATCAGTTTGTCATTATCTTCATCGATGATATTTTGGTTTACTCCCAGACAGAGGAGGAGCACGCCGAGCATTTGAGACAAGTTTTGCAGACGCTACGTCAGAACGAGCTGTATGCAAAATATGAGAAGTGTGGGTTTTGGCTGAAGGAGGTCCAGTTTTTGGGACACATTATTTCCGACCGGGGGATATCTGTTGATCCGGGGAAGGTATCCGCGGTGAGGGAGTGGGGACAGCCCACGACACCGACTGAGATCCGTAGTTTCTTGGGCTTAGCAGGATACTACAGGAGGTTTATTCGGGATTTCTCCACGATAGCGGGTCCCATGACACATCTAACTCGTAAAGGTGTGCCGTTCATTTGGAGTGATGCCTGTCAGTTGGCATTCGATGAGTTGAAGGACAAGTTAACCTCAGCACCTGTGTTAGCATTGCCGAGACCGGGAGTTGAGTATCTTATTTACACCGATGCGTCCTTACAAGGACTTGGAGGTGTACTGCAACAGGAGAGTCAGGCCATAGCTTATGCTTCTCGTAAGCTTAAGCCTCACGAGAAGAATTACCCTACCCATGACTTGGAGTTAGCGGCAGTGGTATTTGCCCTTCGTATTTGGAGACATTACCTTTTGGGGGAGAAGTTTCGATTGTTCACGGATCACAAGTCCCTACAGTACCTATTCACGCAGAAGGAGTTGAATATGCGGCAACGGAGGTGGCTTGAATTCGTGAAAGATTATCAGTTCGATATCCAGTATCACCCGGGGAAGGCTAACGTGGTGGCAGACGCGTTGAGCCGTAGGCCAGTAGATGAGGTGGCAGGGGTGTGGAAGGCCAAGTGGAAGGAGTTGGGACACCAGGATGCAGTGGCCCGATCATTCATGTCTGTGATGACCGTTACACCGCAAATTGTCACGAAGGTGGTAAAGGCACAGGCAAAAGATTCGTTCTGTTAGGAGCAGATAGTTCGATTACTAGCAGAGGGAGCCGAGTCCTATATCGTTAGCTCAGACGGGGGATTACACTTCAATGGAAGATTGGTAGTTCCAGAAGGGGAAGAATTTCGGCACGAGGTGATGGCAGAGTCGCACGGCTCACGGTTCGCGGTACATCCCGGAGGGGACAAAATGTACCAAGACATGAAGCGACAGTATTGGTGGAGCGGGATGAAGAGATATATTGCCGTGTTTGTTTCAAAATGCGCCACTTGTCAGCTAGTTAAAGTGGATCATCAGAGACCGGCAGGACTTCTACAGCCATTGGAGGTCCCGATGTGGATGTGGGAGAGCATCTCCATGGACTTTATCACGGGGTTGCCTACGTCACAGAGAGGTCATGACTCCATTTGGGTAATTGTGGACAGGTTGACCAAAGTCGCTCATTTTCTACCCGTAAGGACAGACTACACTGCGGGACAGTATGCCCAGCTCTTCATTTCAGAGATAGTGAGACTTCACGGTGTGCCCCTAAATATCGTGTCTGACCGAGACAAGATATTTGTTTCACGGTTTTTGGGAGAGTTTTCAGGAGGCCATGGGCACAGAACTGCGGTTGAGTACGGCGTATCACCCGCAGACCGATGGGCAAACTGAGCGTACAAACCAGATGTTGGAGGACATGCTACGTATGAGTATCATTGACTTTGGGGGTGGATGGGAGCAGTATCTTCCACTGGTGGAGTTTGCTTACAACAACTCCTACCAGTTCACCATTGGCATGGCTCCATTTGAGGCGTTGTACGGTAGACCTTGTCGTTCCCCAGCATGTTGGTTGGAGGTGGGGGACAACAAACTACTTGGGCCGGAAGTGATCCAGGATACTTCGGCGAGGATAGAATTGATACGGAATCGCATTCGAGTAGCTCAGGATCGGCAGAAGAGCTATGCTGATACGAAGAGATTCTTCAGGGAGTTCCAAGTGGGGGACCAAGTTTTGCTCAGAGTATCTCCTATTAAGGGGATCATGCGTTTCGGGAAGAAAGGGAAGTTGGCACCGAGATATGTGGGACCATTTCCTATTATTGAGCGGATTAAACCGGTTGCGTATAGGCTTGGATTACCGGAGCATTTACATCGAATTCACGATGTATTTCATATTTCCTCGCTTAGGAAATATCTTAGAGACGATTTGGCTCATTCTCACATTGCTTTGGAGGACATCGATCTCCAGCCGGATAGCTCCTACGAGGAGGGGCCGATTGCTATTTTGGACCGAAGTGAGCAGAAAATGCGGTCAAAGATAGTTCCGTTAGTGCGTGTTCAGTGGCGACATCATAATGTCGAGGAGTCCACATGGGAGCGCGAGGATGAGATGTGCGAACGTTATCCGGAGTTGTTCTTACCAGGTACTTTCTAGTTCCGAATTTTGGGATGAAATTCAGTTATTAGGGGGGAAGTATGTAATACCCCGTATTTTCGTGATATTTATTTTTGGGGATTATTTGAATTAAATGTGTAGTAATTGAAAATTAATCCGGATAAAATATTAACGAGATGTGAGTTAGTATTTGATTATAATGAGTATATATGGCAATATATGAATATTGGAATTATTAAAATTGTCGCAAGATTGAAATACGGCAATTTGGAAAATTTTGTTGGGACGCGCGTGACAGTCGCGTCAGGAATATAATTATTTGAATTAAAAAGTGAATTTTATTTTTATCACCCGTATGGTCATTTTGAGTGCGCCAACGCGTTCGGAAGGGTCGAAATAGTCAGAAAACACTAGCCGGGGGTTAAGTTTGGGTCCCGGGACATTATTGGGCCATACCGGTAACTTATAGGGGCGTTTTAGTAATTTCGAAAATTGGGTAATTAAAACCCACGAAAATTAGAGTTAATATCTGACTTAGTATTAACCCACTAAGCCATGTTCCAACCCCAATTTAGGTAGTGGGCTACGGGAGAAGTTAGAAACCATAAAGATTGGCAAAAAACCAACCCCACCTCCATTAACACCTTGAGAAGAACCTTGAAAAGAACTTGTAGAGAGAGAGAGGAAGAGAAGAATTCTGCAGAGAGAGAGAGAAGACAATCCAACCTTCAAGTTTCAACCTCAAATTCAGAGAAAGATTAAGGCAAGTGGTTTAATTACAATTGATTCAAAGCTATGCTTTTCCATGTTTAGGAATTATCGAATTTATCTTGGAAGATGATATAGACCCATGAATTGGAAGTTTAAAACTATGAATTATGTTAGGGACTGCATGTAGTAACAATCTGGACGAATTATGAATTCAAAATTATGACCCTTGATGATTTAAAAACGGATTTAAGAAGAGGTTTATGAATGTTCTTGAAAGAGTTAGAAAACTAGGGTTCTTGATGAAAATTGATCCATATATAGCCCTTGGTTGATGAATTATTGGTTTTAGAACGCTATTAATGTTGTAGGATGGTTGTATGATGATACTATAACGTTATATTAGAGATTCATGCATTAAAAGTATGTTTTGGGATGATTTGAAAACTGCAAAACGAAGCAGTCCGTAGCCATACCTGGTGTGTTCGATCGATCGATGCTCATCAGTCGATCGATCGACCACCGTCGATCGATCGAAGGTAAAGGTCGATCGATCGACCTTCCCAGAATGAGTAAAGTTTTCCCTATTTTAAATTTTAATGGTGGTAACCCTTGATTAATATTGTTGGAGACCATATGAATACCCTTAACCTTAAGGAAGACCAGTAGGCATGGTTATGAAATTTGGACCTTGATTAGAATTAAATTTGAGGAATTATCCTAAACTAATGAAATTCGATAAGTGAGTTAACATTTGGGTTAATAGTGTAAATCTGAATAATTTGATGAAATGAGGTTTGGGGCAGAAGTAAGGACCTTAGGAATAAAGATGTTATACGTGGGAATAATAGGAACTTAATAATCTATTTTAGATAGGTCTTAAGTATAAGAAACTACGACGTGAGACGTGTCGACAGTTTAACTTTTATATTATCGGGAGACGTAAAATATATAAATTTGGAATAATGGTATAAGGATGTAGAGTATACCTCTATTAATATTGAATTATCTAAGATGTGTGAATGCTTAGTATATGATTTTTATATGTATGACATACCTACCATACTTGCTATCACGGGAGGTTACGTTCGCTTAGGGCCTTCTTATCCTTGTGTTGCCCGGATTTAGATTGGTACCTCGAGGACATAGTTCAAGAGAGCGACTTATTTGTGAGTTAATAAGCCAGCTGACTATGGAGCGTAGGTATGTACGTGACCATGGATATGTTGAATTATGTTCGCCTCCATTTTTGTGTGTGGTGCTTATTCCAACAATTCCTGAAAGATTCGGAATTTGTGATCCTTATGTACGTGATGTACCGGGATGGATAGCAGAGTATGTGTGCACCGCAGCTTAGCCTTTGGGTGCTTGTATTGTATATTTATGATGTGAATAATATACGGTTAAATGAAATTTCTATGTTAAATTGTGGGTATAGTTATTGTAATATTATGAAAAGATAAAAGGGGACAGATATCAATAAATGGTTTTGTTAATAATTGGGAATCCGAGAATTAAAGTAGAACTCTCTATTTAATTGTTAAGGTTGGAAATTAAACGTGAACCGAGTAGAAGTGTTAGAAACTCTTTGGAATTAGATAGTTATGAGAAAACACATGAATGGGTACAGGAACGTTAGGAGTGCACAGTTAGACGAGAGGTGAGTATTTCATATGAGAGCACGTCCTAACATGTATCTTGCATTCATTGTTTTAATTATTATTAAAGCACTTGCTGTTTTTAAAATACTCTCCACATTCGGGCTCTGACCCGTTTGCTTTCAAATCTATCTTTTTGTAAAAACCATTTTAGGTGCCCAGCCACAAGGACACCATGCTTAGGATCCTCATTCAGGTGACGAGCTGTAGCGGTTTGTGGAAGTTACAGGACATTGATTATAGACGCTTCATCTATCTTGACTCTATACTCAGTATTTATCAGTTGTAGGGCATGTCGCCCATTCCTTTTAGAGGCATTTCATTTATTTCAGTTATTCAGACATCGGGCATGTACTTAATTCAGAATTCAGACTTGTCTTATTATTTTCAGTTGTGGGATTGTTGTGAAGAGTTTTCCTCCGGATTTATTACTATTGTTGGTTATTTCATTACTTCGTTATGGTGAATGGATTTATGTTGTTCTTCCATTATCCTTTTTATTGCATGTTAATCAGACCTAACTTAAAATTTGGCAACTTACTTTTTAAATACTAGGTGGTTAGTAATCATTTAAATGTTTTCGACAGTGATGCTATTAACTGAATCAACTTGACATTTTGTATTAATTTAATAAAGGAGTAGCTACCCGGTATTTAATTAGTCGGGGTGTCACACCAAACTTGGTGGATATGATAGTAAGTAGATCATCCACAAAAAACTCAGTCTGGAAGTGGTTGAGATGATCACCCAAAGTTTTAACTTTTGAAAATGCACATATTTATCAAGTTTACATAACACCCACTTCTTGATTGAATGTTTTGGTTATTTTTTACCGGGATCTCCTGACTATGGAGATCATATTCTATCAAGTTTGTTTGAAACTATTATTTTTTTACTATTTAAAAAAATGGTCTGCAAAGAAGCCCCAATATAAATATATATATATATATAATTGTGATAAGGATGTATGCTCATATTAAGCTACTTGTGTGCGCTAGAACATGCGATGTCGAACAATGGAATTTATTGAATTGACTATAAATGCCATATCTTCGTAAATATATTGATGAGAAATGGTGTGTTGGAAGTATGTTGTCTTGAAATGATTACTTTGTATTATCATTATGAATTATGGTGTTATCTTTATTGCGATCCTTGAACACCCTTATGTGGACACATGGTGTGTTTTATTTATATTGTGTTAATATGCACGTCAATAGACATTGAAGAGGTGATATATATACACGAAAGGGGTGCAGTTATTGGGTTGTACACTCGAGAAAAATAAAATCAAAGAAGAAAAATATTGAAGAGACATATATTGAAGAAAAATATTGAAGTATTCATACATTGAAACACTGTTCTTTTATTAATTTGTTGTTGATTAGAGTATTAAAAATGATGATATCACAAATGGTTATGTGAAGAGATACTTGTATAAGTGACAATGTGGCAAAATGTATGGACTATTATAACGTTGATGGGGGGGCACTGGATGTTCTCTCAATTTGTGGTTGAAGCTAAAATTTCCTTCCCCCCAAACCGCCTTTTCTTAGAGTTTTGTGAGTTATTCAGGGTGGTCCTTGCCCAGTGCTCTCCCAACACATGGAGGATCTTCAATAGTGTCAAATGCTTAAATGAACTTTACGGAACCTGTCTGGTGATTACGAAGATTCGTTACTACTATATGTGGATTCTGACCTTTGAGAGTGTCTATTATTTGAAAGGCGGGGATGGAAGAAAGATCCATAGTTATCATCCATTTGCATGCATATGAATTTACCTTGGTAGTCTTATCTCCTCGATGAGTTGGGTGAAACCTAACCACGAATTTTACCCTAAGAGGGGCGTGTTCAATGCGGTTGTCTTGATGATCATCGCGAGGTTGCAAGTGCGCACTATGTGAATGAGGCATGATTCGATTATTGTTGGCTGATAAGATTAAGGAAACAAATCGTTCCCGCATACGGCATCAATTGTAAGTTGTGAAACTACTCAAAAGAAACGTAATTACTGATCAAGCACCCCTACTATTCAAGATTCATCTTAAGAGGGGTATTTTAGTTTAAAAAGACATTGGGGGTGTATCTAATTACCAATCATACAGTTTTTAACGGTGTTAGTATTCTATTAAAAAAAAAATTGGATGCCATGTCAAAGGGATTAATAACGTGGGAGAAATCTGAGAAGGCATTAAAAAGTAAAGGTTGCGTAAAAGACGTCCAAAATACATTATAGTCCTACAATACTATAAATAACGCTCCCATTGCTTTTAAACCAGATTCTTATTAGTTTCATAGTGAAACACCTTCTTAAATGGTGCGGGGAGAGTTTGAAAGGAGATAACCTATACACCAAAGACTATTTTTGTTAGGAGGAATGACTTCACTTTAACATTGTTATGTGCAACAATACCATTTTCAAAAATCTGCTTCGGCCAATTATTTTTGTGTTTACTCTTATAAATATGGAAAAAACGCAACAGGTACATATTTGAAGGAATTGTGGAAGAACCTCAGGTGATGGCCAAACATGCTTTCAACTTTGCCAATGAAATTTGTAAAGCTTTCAACTTGGGTAAGAGTGATAATATCATTAAAAACTGGTGTTTCCATCCTACATGTTGTATAAAACTCAACACGGATGGAAGCTCTAAAGAGAATTCAGGTAGGCTTCGAAAGAATTTTCAGAAATGATCAAGGTGGCTGGATCCTTGGGTACATGGGAAGAATAAGGAATACAACCTAGCTTCGTACCGAATTGTGGACCATCTTCAACGAACTCCAAATCAGTAGAGACAAGGGCTTGAATGGTGTGAATATTGAAATCGACTCGAAAGATGCAATTAGACTTCTCACTAAACAAGATGTTGAGTCGCATCAATGGAAAGAAATTATTGAGGATTGCAAGTTATTGTTGCGCAACTAAGAGCTTATTAATTCACTCACTCTTTGAGAAGGGAATGCATTTGCCGATTTTCTTGCAAACAAATGATGGAAACACGAGGTTGAGCTGACCATTTTGGATGAGCTAGTACAAGTCTTGGGAAAGCCAAGGGCTCATTTAGTTGTGAAAAACTGTTTTCTATTTTTCATCGTCACTTTTTGCTCTATATCTTTGCCAATGGACCATTAAGATGGAAAGGAGTGGAAAACTATTTTTCAACTTAAGCATTTCTAGAAAACATGTATTTTATGATTTTCATATTAGCTTGAGTTGGAAAACAATTTTGCATGAAACCACATTCTTATTCCCATTTAGAGGGAATACTTTGCCAAATTATAATATAAAATATGGCAAACAAAAATAGAAAACTATTTTTCACAACTAAACGCACCCTAATTGTTGTTGATGTTATGGGCATTATTTTCCCGAGATTTTAACTCTTTTTTCATTTTTCTGTAGCAAAAAAAAATTAAAAAAACATGGCATACCACATGTTTCTCGAGAGACTATTCCACAGACTAACT
The DNA here is from genome assembly GCA_949130495.1 of Sambucus nigra. Classification (NCBI taxonomy): domain Eukaryota; kingdom Viridiplantae; phylum Streptophyta; class Magnoliopsida; order Dipsacales; family Adoxaceae; genus Sambucus; species Sambucus nigra. The sequence continues at coordinate 143,105,334 of OX422218.1, forward strand.
GTAAAGTGTACCCTCGAGGACCATTGATATTTTAGTAATTTCTTTTTTAGATTTTTTAAACTTTAATACATAACTAATTTTTTATATTGGACTTTAAAATATTTTGATCAATTTGTCACTAAAGTTCACTTTTAGTGGCTAAAATTTTACATTTACCGATGAAAAATATACTAAAGTGTAATAACTAATAAACTGATTAAAAGGTCGTCCAATATCAAAAATTAATAATGTGTTAAAAGTCAAAAGATCCCTTCCTTTTTCAGTTTCCTCTCAAATAAAGAGTTTGCTAGATGACATGAAAATCAACTTTTGGTTAATAATTGGAAAGCTCTCAGTTTGAGACAATTGAAGTATTTCAAATAGAGCGCGTGGGGTTGTCCTATTAGTAAGGCACCCAGCCGACCTTGAAAACCACCACGGTTATAGTCTCATCAGCAGCAAGGTGCATCCCCTTTTGTAATAGTATAGGCTAGATTAGAATTTCGTGTTAAAAAAAAATATTTCAAATAAAAGAGTTATCCCAAAGAGGAACCTCCACCATGATAATCTGGTCCATTTGGAATAAATATAAAATTAAAAATGAAAGTTTTTTTCTTACTTTAATACATTATTAATTTTTTATATTAGACTCTAATCCAAACTGATCAATTTATTAGACTTCAGAACATTTTTGTCGCTAAATGTCATCAAAGATCACTTTTAGTGATGAAATTTTCACATGTAGCAACGAAAAATATACTCAAGTCTAATAAACTGATTAATTTGGATTAAAGTCTAAGATCGAAAATTAGTAATGTATTAAAGTCGCAAAAAACACAAAATAAAAAGACGAGTATTTCCTGACAAAGCACAACAGAAATGTATTTCAGAATCCTATTTCCCTTTAAACCTATGATTTGGTATTCTATCCATTGAAAGTAATATTATTCTGTGCAAACGACTGAAATTGAAAGTAAAATTATTCTGTGCAAAAGACTTAAAAAATAATGGAACATATTGTCTTGGAAAAATAAGTCCACAGGCGGTTCATCATGTTATTGTTACATCTGAATATGAAAATGAAGAACACCTTACCAAAACAATTGATGTGTCACCTTCCTTCTCACATAAATGTAGTTACAGCTCCGATGTAAACAAGATCACCCCTCCTGGCCAAGCAGATTTAACTTAATCAGCACTTGTTAAAAAAAAAACATTCCTTTAGTTCTTAAATTATGCTGACACTTGGAATCCATTTATAAAGGCTATCACCACATATAAAAAGTTGGCAATGCATATTTGGGTGAAACATTATTACCAACGTTTAATCAATGCAGCAGGGACTTCGCTTCAAAAAAGAAGATAAACAAGAATTGGTCACACCAAGTTGAATTAAGATCCCAGTTAAAATGTTCACAGCTTTCAAAGTGTTTCATCAGTAAGTAAATGCAATCAACTGATGAATTCACACACTAGAAAACTGTAAACATCACTTGAGGAATCCAAAATTCAAAGCCTTGTACGTTAAAATATGAAAAGAAAAAAAAATCTGCAAAACTACTAGCCGGTCGATATGGGCCCTGGACCTCAACAAATTCTCTCACAAGGCTGGGTTGGGTTACATCTTTAGAGCCCTAATGATTCACCAGCCAATATCAGGAAGAGCCTTTGAGGCTCAGCCTGGCGCACTGGAGGCTCATCTCGGCTATTAAATTATACATATTATCATATATTACATCTATATACACGTTATTTTCAGGACATTTAAACTTGAAAAAGTTAGAGAAAGTGCTGACTGGACTATATGGTCTTTTGCACAATATCATCACTGCATTTATTATTCATGAAAAACATACGGGAAAAGGTGGGACAGGCAATAGGTCAAGCCTTGAGGTTTTCCTTTGGCTCACTAATCTAGGCCAGAGACCGGGCCGGGTCACCCGTCCCTTGTGCATCCTCTAATTGAGAAAATAAGCTAATTGTATCTTAAGCCAAGGTCACTGAATAGCAAAACCAAAATAACTAACCTGGACAGTGAAGAGAACAGTATTATCAGTGACCTGTTGACCAGCTGTGACTTGAAGGCCGCTGATAGACCCAGAAGTTGGGGCCTTCACAATATGCTATTCAGTGGAAGGAGAAAAGTAAAAGAAAACCATTAAATGAAGAGGAAATTTTGAAGCTTTGCTTACAAATAATCAGTGTAAGATGGTAATTTGAAATCAGTTTTAGTACACACCTCCATCTTCATTGCTTCTAAGACTAATACCGGTTGCCCTTCTTTGACATTCATCCCATTCTTCAACAGAACTTTAACCACTAAACCAGACATAGGGGCCACCACAGTCCCTTGAGGGTGAGATGATGTCTCAAAAGTAGGTTTATGTTGGCCTTCTACATTGTCAGAAAGCCCAAGCCCCACTTTTTGTTTGAAATGATGGTGGTGTGTCCCATGCCATATGTGAATGTGCTCGGTTTCATCCTGAAAGGCAAACAAAGGCTATTCTGATACTGGACGGTGAGACCCCTTTCTTATCACTAAGTTTATTATCTACATTAATAAGATTAGATTACAATGAAAGACAGCATGCATAAAACATGAAAAAAATAAGAATACCACGTACAGACTGAATCTCCCACGTTAGGAAGAATGAGGAATAAGTTAGCTTCAGAAAAGGAGCGGCCCTTCAAAAGCATGGATACTTCAAAAATAACAGAAATGGAGTATCGGGTATGGATACGAACACAGGTCAGACAATATAGCCTAATACATATCCAATACTCCAAATAAGTATTCATTAACTTAACCATTTTGACTTCTAAATACGGCATTGATACAACTAAGGCTATTTTAAAATTTATTTCTTCCAAAAAAATAGACAGACAAAACAGAGCTATTGAAGCACTTACAAGACCATTCATTACTGTTATAACTCTCATCTCTGGATAAAAAACACTTACAAGACCATTATTTCTCTCTCTATTCTCTTTCTCATTATTCAAGTGTAATTACAAATGAGAGCCAAAAGTCTATTTATAGGAGAAAAATTACTTGCTAGCCAAGTAAAGACCCAAAAGGACTAAAAGGACAACTAATAATTAAAAATGATTAACTAGTCCCAAACATGCTTGAAAACCAATTAAAGACTAAAAATAAAAGAAAAGGAGATTATTACCCTAAACTAAAATGCAAAATAAAAAATAGACTTCTCTCGGGAGCACAATCACGCACTACGTGTTGCTACGGATCACCAAACATATCATTCTCCCCGTCTTCGAAAAGCTCGTCCTCGAGCGTGTAGGGTGACTCATCAATGCCACATGATATAAATCTCGAAAAAGTTTCGGACCCCAATCAAAATCAATCAAAAGTGAGCTGCCCAAACTTAAATTAGTCCAATGCATATGAACCTCATCAATAGTGAGTCTAATATACTCAAATCCCTACAAAATGCCCTTATGAAATCCGAGCAACCAAAAACGGACGATCATATCCGCCTTCTCTACACCTACGAACACATGGTTGCAACTTGTGTTGGTGAACCCTTCAATCTGACCGGACTGGAACTCCGGCGACCGCACCTTTGCGAGTACGATGGCGAAACAAGAGAACTGAAGGCGACGACATTCCGAATATCCGGACATAAAAATGGCAAATAGTCGGACATGGATCCCAAGTGGAACTCATTTTTCATGGAAGTCATGACTAGGGGGTAGGGAATCGGGTCGAAGTAGGGTAGTCCATTTTTAATGGGTTTGATTGAGGTTGGGCATAAACATGGTTCAAAGTATCGGCCGAGTTGACTCGGTATCGGCCGAGTCAACTCGGAATCGGAGGGCACCGATCCGATACCGAGAGACGTTTCAAAAAAAACACTGAATCGGCCGAGACAGCCGCGATATCGCCCGAGACAACCGATTCCGAGACGCCTCGCCGCGATATCGGCCGAGACAACCGATTCAAACGATATTGTCATATTTTGTTTTATTTTTTGATAGAACTTTTATCTTTTACCATATTTCTTCGTTGTTGAAAATATATTGTAACATTTACAAAATGGTATTACTTTTTCAAAAGTATTAACATTAATTTTTTAAAACATGAAACTCTTTTTTTTTTAAATGACTCTACTAAAAAAAATATATAAATCTTTTAAAAAATAGTACTCTTTTTTTTAAAAAAATGACAAACTCTTTTTTCAAAGAAATGTTATTTTTTTACAAAAAATATTCAAATCTTTTACAAAAAATATATAATGTACATTTATGTTTGTAAAAAATGTACATTTCTGTACAAATATTATTTTGTACGTTTTTTGTAAAAATGTAAAAAAATGTACATTTTTGTTAAAAAAAATGTACATATTTGTACATATTTGTAAAAAAAGTGTACATATTTGTAAAAAAAGTGTACATATTTGTAAAAAAATATATATTTTTGTTAAAAAAATGTACATTTTTGTAAAAATGTCCTTTTGTACGTTTTTGTAAAAATGTACATTTTTGAAAATTTTTGTAAAAAAATGTTCTTTTGTACGTTTTTATAAAAATGTAAAAAACAATATACATATTTGTTAAAAAAATGTACATGTTTGTAAAAATGTACATTTTTGTAAAAATGTTCTTTTGTACGTTTTTGTAAAAATGTAAAAAAATGTACATTGTTGTTAAAAAATGTACATTTTTGTAACAATGTTCTTTTGTACGTTTTTGTAAAAATGTAAAAAAATATACATTGTTGTTAAAACAAAATGTATATTTTTGTTTTTCAATATTATTATTGGTTTACTATGCAATATTGAATCTGACAACTCTGTCGTGCTTCAGTATAACCAATTCTACAATGCAATGCATATTGAATGATGGGTTTGAATGTATCTCATTAGTCCACATTGTTAATTTTATTTTTTTAAAATTTTCTATATTTTTTCCGAAATTTTTTGCGCTCTCTAAATAGCGTATCTTTGCGTATCACCCGATACCGCGACCGAGTTGAAAATCGGGTGTCCGATACCGAGACTTTGAACCATGGGCATAAATGAGTAGGAAAATGGTGAAAATAGGATAAAAAGGGGGGATGGAGCAGATTAGGCTAAAAAGGGGAAGGATAGAAAGGGAAAATTGATTTTTTTGGGCGGAATGGGTTTTTTTTATTTGTGTGTTGGGGGGGGGGGTTGTTAGATTGTTATGGCAGAGTTTTTTTTTTTATTCAGATCGGGGGAAGGTGGTGGTTCAGGGCTTGGCAGGTTGTCGGCTCTAGGGTTTGCCCCAGGCGGCTGCCGACCACCGCTAGGGAAAAACCCTAGATAGCCGGGGCTGTTATGGGTGGCGGAGGGCAGATCAGGCACCTGGGGAATGGTCCGGCCCAGGTGGGAGGGAGGGTTGGCTGTGGCGTCAGCTTGTGTGTGGGTGGGGGTGGGGGGGGGGAGGGGGAGGAGGTGAGACGGCACCAGAAAGGGGTCCAGGGGCTGGCCGGAGGTCGTCCAGGGGTGGGGGAGTTAGGGTTTAGGGTATCTTTTGGGTCGGGGCAGTTAGGGGGAGGCGAGGGGGCTGTTGGAGTGTAGTTGGGTAGAGTAGGGTTTTGAGTGGGGGTTAGATAGAAGATGGTGTGGCTTTTTGAAGAAGTGGTGATTGTCTTGCAGTAGGAGATGGAGATGGAGATGGAGATGGTGGTGGTGGTGGTGGTGGAGGGTGGAAGCTAAAAGGGTTGGTATCCCCCTACTAGCGGTGATGGAATTTACGGTTTCCATCCACCCAATTCCTATTTGGACATTTATCAATCTACCGATTGAAGGGTTGCCCGAGTTGGAACCATAACTCGATACCCACTTCACGCACCACGACGAACACCAAGAACAAACGCAACTCTGATACCAATTTGATGTAAATCTAAGAATGCAGAAGCGTTATTATTACACTACACAACAACAACAACAACAAATAAAACAAAACTAACGAAATGGGTTTCTTTCTCTCTCTATTCTCTTTCTCAATATTCAAGTGTAATTATAAATGAGGGTCAAGGACCTATTTATAGGAGAAAAATTACTTGCTAGCTAAGTAAAGACCAGAAGGATAACTAATAACTAAAAATGATGAATTAGTCCCAAACATGCTTCGAGACCAATTAAAGACTAAAAATAAATGAAAAGGACAATATTACCCTAAACTAAAATACAAAATAAAAAATAGTCTTCTTCCGGGAGCACAACCACGCGCTACATGTCGCTACGGATCATCAAACACATCATTTACTTTTCTCTTGAAACAGATTGCCTGGGGCTAGTATTGCAGGGGGGTTTCTGAATACACACACACACATAATATAACATATATTATTTTATTTCTATTTTCTTGTCGTATTTATGTCTCCAAAGAACAAATTTATTGAACAGGTCTTAAGGGACAAGAATGCTATACAGTTTTTATGTAACTAGTTATATAGAATTAGGCCCCGTTTGATTTGTGGTGTTTCGAGGTCGAATAGGATAATTTTATCCTATCCCATGTTTGGTGTTTGATCATATGGGATTTCAAGTGGGATAACTTATCCGAAGTGTGCCTTGTATCCCATGGTTTGTCGGATAAAACCATCCTACGTCTTAGGTGGCATTATTTTATCCGTTGTGAGGGGATATGATGTGGAACAGGGGCATTTTTGTCATTTTGGGCTTTTAGTATTTTTATTTTCTTTTGTTAGTTTTCTTTTATTTTGTCGAGTCGTTGTATTTCTCTTTTTGTTCAGTATTTAGAGGTGGGAATAGTAAAAGGCTCTTACGGGCATACTTGTGGATGCTCGCACCGACCGCTTTGAGGAGGTTTTGAACCGTTTGGTGGCCCAAATGGACGCCATTGAAGCCTGCCTTCCACCACCGGAGTCCACCAAGAACCGCCCCCACCCCCACTCAAAACCCTAACCCTAACTCATCTACTTCTGCCCATTCTACACCCCTACCCCAAAAAAAGTCAGATCCATCTAACCTTACCCCACCCCCCACCCACCCAGAGGTGGCCGAAGACGGAAGAAGGGGTGGCCGACCACCGGCCAGCCTCCCTGGGCCAGATCCGAGGCCGACCATCCCCTCCCCCACTGAAGAACACCTCGGTCGGACCCCATTACCCCCCCCCCCCCCCACACACACACACACACACCACTTGGGTTCGACCACATCCCAGGTGGGCGACGAACCCTCCACCGCCCATATCAGCCCCGGCCCACTAAGGTTTTTGCCCTAGAAGTGGTCGGCAGCCACTGGTGCCGAACCCTAGTGCCGGCGGCCCCCTTCCTCTGTCCGGATCTAACCAAGAATCCACCGCCACCTTCAAAACCCTAGATCGGCAGCCTCATGCTGCCTTGAACCACCAAAACCCGACTGAGGTACCCCCTGCCCTAGTCGGGCCAGCCACCACCCTCCTTTTCAGCCCTAAAAATGGGGGGCCACACCCGACCCGAATTTAATTAGCCATCAGCCAGCATCTCCCACCACAATGTTTAAAAAGGCGAAAGGCAAGACGGGGCGTTTTAGTCGCGACGAGGCGAGGCGTAAGCCTCATCGAAAAGGAAAAAAAAAAGAGCAAAATAATATTAAAAAAATACTAATAAAACCATAAAAATAAAATAGCAAAGAAATATAAAATATAACTACAAAAAAAGCATCCTTGAGAGTTTGACATTTTTGTGTTCCCCCGAGATAACTTTTTAAAAAAAAAAGTAATTTGAGAAAATCAATTTTAACATATTGATTATTTTACAATATGACAATAAATTAATCAATGCAAACTCATATTGGCAAAATCATTTTTTTTGCCTCATTCACATATTGGTTATTTTATAATATGACACTAAATTAATCAATGCAACTTAACAAGCAAATTTATTAAAAAAACATTGATTTTCAAGCTAAGATTAAAAAAAAACAGCAATTTTTTTAAAAAAAATAATAACACATATCAACCTAAGTTTATTAAAAAAAAGCAACCTTTAAAATATATTCAGTTTAGTTAAAGAAAACATATTAATCTAAGTTGAAAACCAAAAAACGGAAACCTTTTAAAAAAACAGAAACCTTTTAAAAAAAAGTCATATTGAAGTTAATTTAGTACATTTATTTCAAACAAAATCAAATTGACAAAATCAGTTTTTTAAGTTTCATTAACATATTGGTTATTTTTTTAAAATTTCTCTCAAGTTACAATAGTAATTAGTATAAGTTAAGTGCAGTTTAAGAAATAAAAAAATAAAAAAAATAAGAGTTAGTAGATTAAAACAACATTTTTTTTAAGTTAAGTGCAATTTTAGAAAAATGAAGAACTTTAACCTTTAAGAAAACAGGCTTAGTGATGGAAGAAGAAAGAGTTTTTTTTCCCGCTCCTCAGCAAAAAGGCGTGAGGCGCATCGAGGTGTAAGCCTCAAATTCAACCCTGAGGCTTCAGCCTCGAGGCCTTTTTTGCCCGCCTCGCCTCGAGGCGTAAGCCTCAAACGCCTTTTTAAACATTCCCCACCTTCCACCACCCCGAGTCCTCATTTCCTCTCACTTACCCTCACAAACCCTAGATCCCATCCCCATTAACTCCCACAATGATCCACACCTCCACCACATCTCTACATACCCCCGTCACCACCCCCATAGATACCATGAGCCTTACCCGTCCCATTATTTCCCCTCCATTCCCCCGACCTTACCCACCTTTATTGATCCACACCACCACTTCCATACCTCCTTCACCACGCTTCCGCCCCCACCCCTACTACAAACTACCCTTCCTCCCCTTAGACATTCGAGGCATGTTCCCTACCCTCATTCAGTTTGGGATACTCGTTCAGCCCATTCCTCTCCGGTGGATACTTTCGAGCGAGTGCAGGATTGACTAGGTCATCCACAGCATAATGGACCTCCCTCCCCTTGACCCCACTTCGAGCCTCCTCTCCCGACAGATTGGCGCACAGACATATCACCTTTCGACTTGAGTCCGAAGGCCATACCTTATGTGCCTATTACAGAGCGACATTGTTTTCTTTGTTACAAGAGAGGCCATCAAATGGATCAGTGCCCCTTGAGACAGTCCATGGCTCCAGCACCTCCACCACCTCCTTCTGTGACAAAAATAACGCCGTATGTCCGCCACCAGTGCCACTTGAAGCTCTATGTCCCGCTCCAGTTCCTATTCATCCATCACCTCGGAGGCAGAGTTGCAAGGCCCTTATTGATAATCCTTCGCCAGGTGATGACGAGATTGATGCGGGTGATTTAGCCTTTCAGGGAGGCGATTCCATTGCCCACCTGGCCTTACAGATGTTATCTCGGAGTATGCAATATTTGATGGTCATCTCCAGCTAAATGCGGTGATTGCTGGCTTGCCGCGATGGAGCGCATCTTTGAGTACAAGACGTTGAGTGATCGCCGTTGTGTCCTTTCAGCGGCGACCAAATTTCAGGGTTATGCTAGTGTATGGTGGCACGACTTGGAGCAGTGCAGGACCATTGAGGAACAGCCCCCCATTCAGTCATGGACCAAGTTGCGTGCCGAGTTAATGGCCGCATTTGTTCCTGCTACATACGAGCGCGATTTCTTTCTCCGTGTTCAAGCTCTCAAACAGGACACCTCTGTTTTGGACTAAATGGAGCTGTTTTGTATTTTATGTACTTGTGCCCGCCTAGGAGAGATCGAATAGCAGAGGATTAGCCGCTACATCCATGGTCTACAGGGCTACATTCAGAGGGACATCGCTCTGCGCGACATCACCACATTTGTTAAGGCGGTTGAGTATGCCACCAAGGTGGAATCCTTTCATCAAACCGCTCCTACTACTCGTGCCCGCACCGCTGCCACTCCTGCCGCGCCAGCCATCCCCAGTGCACCTACTCCCGCCTCTACTTCAACAACACCAATCATTACCGCCCCGCCTCCTTCATTCTCCCACTCGGTGACCTCCAAGTGCTACAACTGTGGAGTGGTTGGACATCGGGCTTCAAACTATTCCCTACCGCGGCGTCGAGCTCTCCTTGCTTCTGGAGGACCCAAGTACCTGGATGAGACTGAGGAGGCCGCACCACAGCATACTCTTATCACTATCTTGGATGGCGACACCGAGGGTCTTCTCCTTTGAATTCGAGGACGGCCTCTTTTCAAGGTGGGGAGAATGATGTGGAACAAGGGCATTTTTGTCATTTTGGGCTTTTAGTTTTTATTTTCTTTTGTTAGTTTTCTTTTATTTTGTCGAGTCGTTGTATTTCTCTTTTTGTTTAGCATTTAGAGGTGGGAGTAGTAAAAGGCTCTTAGGGGTATACTTGTAACTAATTCTTTATTTTGAGAGTTTATTGAAAGAGAGTTGAGACGTGAGATATCTTCTTCTTGATTCTCATTTGGTGTCATTTACTATCTAACATTTTTATCCGACGCGTCAAACATGCCATGCAGAAAATGCTACACATGCCATTTTCTGCGTGAGATGCATAGTATATAATGTTAATTGTCAAAAAGAAAAACCATTTAAAAAGGAATGATAAAGTACATAGCAAGCTGCAAGAGGCAACTTTGTAATTGAGACTCCACATAGTGTTCAACATGTGATGGATCGCATTCCTTGTGCATATGAACTTTATATAAAGCATTGAATGCAGTGGAATAGATGAACAGACTAATTAAAATCCATGCCTAGTCCATAATGAAACGCCAATGTAGGACAAATGCCAAACTTGCTTATTCTGTGACCAATTCAAAGCCACCATATAAGCATTTACAATCTTAAAACTCTGTTATTAAAATGGGTATGCAGGAGACAGTAAAAAAAGTATATGAACTTGTTCAAAAGGGCTTTTGTTGTGTGTGTGGGCGCGCAACAGGCAGAGGAGGGGGGGTTAATTCTTTTAGGCAATTAGTTCCAAGTCCCTAAAACTCGATCAACTTAGCAAATATGTCTTTTTAAAACATTAGTGACCCCCCCCCCCCCCCCCACCACCACCACCACCACACACAAAAAAAAAAAAAAACTGCGTCATTTCTTCACGGTTTGTAAAATATCTCTGCCGGTCTGTAAAATATATTTCCAGTCTGAAGAGCAAAACATTTTCAAATTCTGTAAAATTTTAGGGGGGAGGGTACACACTTAAGTGAAAACAACGCGCAAGTTTTTCACTAAAATATCTTCACATCAGTGACCTAGGACTAAATGCCCCTAATATTTTCTCAACCCAGCCCGTATTCTGAGCTCCACAAATTCACAGCACCAACTAACCCTAGCAGGGCTTGAAACCCTACTCATCCCCACAGGGGAATAGAGGATGTCACCGGTGTGCTATCAAGACGGCCTTTATTCTGATCAACAGTTTGAAAGATAAGAAAGAGAAGGTTGTGATTGAGTTGACCAATTGATTAAAGGGTATGTTTGACCGAATTTTTATCAGATATGCACAGAATCATAGAGGTTTTAAATTATTCACAGGAAGCAGCTTCAAAAAAAAAAAAAAAAGAATGGAACTTTAAACAAAGAGAAAACGTTAATAAGCTGAATTATGAACATTTAACAAAAAGAGAATCTGCATCCAAACAATGCACATTTTTTTGTCTTGCTTCCACGTGGTTAAAGAAAGATGAAAGCATATAACATTTACCTTGGAATAAATAGCTAAATTAACGTTCATGCTTATGCCATCAACTTCAACTCTAAAATTATGGTTCCCTAAGTGTGCTACCTTGACTTCCAGAGCAGGAAAGCTGCTTTCTCCTGTCTGCAAGTACAAATCAAGCATATTAGTTACAACCCGGGTAAATAGAGGACAAAAAGTGTGTGGCAATGAGGCTTGTGGCAAATAGCACAACCCAGAAAAGGGAAAAGAGCGGGTACACAAATTCAAATACAAGAAAAGACAACTAAATCCTTTCCAACTACAGTACCTCTATGAGAAAGTTCCCGTCTGGCTGATAAATGGCAGTTAGCTTCAGAAGCTTTGACCCACTGTTATAGTATTCATTTTCCCACTCAAGTTCAATTGTACGGGTAGCGCGATGGTGGGCTCTAAAAGGAGGATGTGCATACCATACAGAGAGGCCACCTGCACTTGTTGACAGATGAAGATTAAAGGGGCCCTCAAAAATAACAAGCATATACTCCCACCGTCCAAACTTAAGAATCTTGTACTACTTAGTGGTAATTAAGAGTCCTGTTTCCAATATTTTATAAAGTAACATGATATTCTAATCGTACCACTAAATTATTGCGTATATATGAACTATGTTTACAGCTTGGTACACCTTCAAACTAAATTTAGAGGGAGAATTTAAAAGAAAAAATATTTCCTTAAAGTTTGTGGATATTGAATAGGACTTCTAATTTGGGACAGAGAATACCCTGAAACACAGTTGGACCATTCAAATTACCAGGCGGATTTTCCCTTAAAGACGTGTGTTCCCTTTCACAAACACAAGCAGCTATCAAGACTCCACTGTATTTAGCAGATTCATATGCTTCCTGTGCTAATACTGAATCACTAGGATCAATGAATAAGTCATTTTTAAAGTGCTCAATAAAGTGCGTTTCAACTTGACCATCTTCAAATGCCTTATGGCCAGCAATTTTTAAAATGAAATCTATATTGGTAGGCAAACCTGCAACCTGCCATATAAAAGTACTATTAGTGATTGGCTCCAAATAAAGAATCCTAAAACTAATAATACAAAATTTAGAAGTTTAAAGCCCATCTGAAACATTAATTTATATATTCAAGTGATTATCCTTTTCCTCTTAACCTTCCCCAAAGATTTCATGGCCCTAGTGATACCGAACAAGAGATTTATTAACTCGATGTCCACAACACCTTGCATAGAAGCCAAGTGCACCATCTTCCAAAGCAAACCAAACATTCCAGCACAATGACATAGAAATTGAATAATTATCTCAAGGAATCGTTATACCTGAAACTTTGATAAGCAATCCTTCAATTTAACCAATGCCGCAGCACGATTTTCTCCCCACACTATAAGCTTGGCAATCATGGGATCATAATGCATGCTCACAATATCCCCTTGTTCAACTCCAGTCTCGACCCGAACTGCTAATAGCATAGAGTCGACATTAGCAAAACGACAACAATACACCAGAGAGGGGTAGAGGGGTGATTCAGGCAAGGACTTGTGGCTAGTGGTAACCCTAACACACACACAGCACAGACATATATATATATACCAGCACTAGGGCTGTAATTCATAAGAAGCTCGAGGTAAAGCCAACATGAAGAAGAGAGAAACCTTCAAATTTGGTTTCTTTTCAAAGCAAGCCCACTTGACACCTTGCTAGTTGAGTTTGGTAAACTCGTGATTCAAAGCAAGTCCGCTTGAAACCATCTTATCTTTTGAGTAGATGGAATATTTGCTGTGTGTGTAGCCAATAGTAACTAGTCATAAAGTTCTACAATTTTTCAAGTGATAAATACTCACGACAAGTAGGTTGTAATGACGTCAAACATTTTTCTGGGTCAATTAGTTGGAGATCTCCCAAGGAAAAAGTGGTACAGCTATCAACTAGGCATTTCAGTAATTCACTTCTTAATGTACCTTTACCTTTAACCAAGGTTTTAAAAGGCGATTTGAGGCGCACCGAAGAGGCATCCTGAGACTTACGCCTCTGCTATGTTTTCTGAGGCTTCCTCCTTATGAGGGTGACCGCCTTGAGGCTATGCGCCTCGAGGCTCTTGAGGCGTACGCCTCTTATTTTTTGTCCTGAGCAAGTGTTCAAACAACTTAAAAGAAGAAAAAAAATGTGCGTTTTCAATCAAAACCCCTCGTCTGTCTTTGTTTCACAAAACCGAAGGGAGAAAACCTAAAAATCCTAGCCGATTTGCCCTCAAAGACTACCGTTTGTCATTGTTTCACAAAACCGAAGGGAAAAAACCTTGATTTTTGCTCGTTTTTGATTTTTTGACCTCCGGTCACCTCTGTTACAGCAAACCGAAGGTAAATACCTTATATTTTCTGTGCCGATTTGTTTTTTTCATATTTTTTGTGCTATATACTATGAAGCACGGGCACTTCCCCGAAGGTCGCGTACGAGTGTCGGACACTCAAAGGACACGGACACGCAAGGGACACGGCTTGGATACGTGTTCGACACGCCACGTGGCGTGTCGGGCTTAAAAGGCATTTAAAAATAGTTGGACACGCAAGGGACACGACTGAGACACGTAAGGGACACGGTTGACTTAAATATATAATTACTTTTAAAAAAAGGGGCAGGAAACATAATAAGTTACAAATATAAATAGGGCAAGTTTTTAAGTTTAAAAACTTAACTTTCTTTTAACATTAACAAAGCCACGACTATGTCACACTCTAAAACAAATCTAGGGTTTCTTATTTGTTGTATCTCAACAAACCCACCACGATTTTATCTCAAAACCTAGCCTCCTCAGCCGGAAGCTTCCTCCTCCTCTCCGGCAACCTCTGCCCTCCTCTCCGGCAGCCTCCGCCTACTCTCTGGCAGCCTCCGCCTACTCTCCAGCAGCCTTTTTACTCGGTGGCAAGTTTTTTTCTTTTTTTTGGCACAAAACACCTGCTTTTGCTACATGTTCTTATTTTTATTTTTATTCCTTTGTTAATCTTTGTTTATGTTTGCTACATGTTCTTATTTTTGCACATTATGCTTGCAATACCTGTGTTTGTTTTACACAGCCTCTTCACGCTTTTGCTTATGAAGTTAATCTCTGTTTGTGTATTGCAAAAACCTGCTTGCTTATGAAGTTAATCTCTATATTAACTTGCATTATGTTTACAAAAAAAACAGAGCATTGTTAATCTCTTTTTTTTTCTTTTTCTCACCTATTTATTTTCAACTGTTTAATCTTTTTTTTTAATCTCTGTTTAATACATTGCATTAGCCATATGCATTTTGATTGTTATTATTAGTATGGGATTTAGTATCATTGTGATGTTTGATGTTTAGAATGGATTTAATACTCTTAATGCTTATATGTTTAATGTTGTTTCTTAGTATGAGATTAGTATTAATGTGATATTTCATATTTTTTACATGTAAAAATAATTATAAAAAAATATTTATTTAATACCGTGTCCCCGCCGTGTCGTGTCCTGATTTTTTTAGATTGCCGTGTCGGCGTGTCCGTGTCTGTGTCGGACACGACACCCGTGTCCGTGTCCATGCTACATAGGCTATATATATAAAGATATACATATATAAGGAATTTATGTTACTTATATATATATATATATATATACATACTGTTTATATATATGTATATTGTAATTGTATACAGTATATGTATATATATTCTGCTTTTTTTGCTATATGAAAATACATATATATATATATATATATATATATATATATATAGTTTGAGGCTTACGCCTCGCCTCACAGAGGCAAAACGCTTCAACTACGCCTTGCGCCTTTTAATACCTTGCCTTTAACAAACATAATAAGGATAAGAAAACTCATGCAATCCTCGTAATACGTTTGGCTAATTCAGAAAGAATCAAGCAGTTGTTTTACTTTAAAAAACTTCTAAATTTGATGCACACACCTGTTGATGAAACTGGAACAGGGCGATAATGGTGAAGAACTCCAGTTGCTGGAAGAAATCCTTTTGGAACATTCTCAGCATATATCCGAGCCTCAAACGCATGACCTGTCATCAATTAAAAATGTGTAATATATTGGTTATTTTCAATTGTTTATTGTCTCAAGTAGAAATATATATATAATGTAATATGTGACATTTTATATGAAATATACCAATTTAGCGCACTAACATAGATGAGTCCATATACTTTATTGCAATATAAAAAACTTCCCTCCCTCTTCCTACCTACCTATCTATCTAAAACATGTTGGAAATCTTGTAAATTTAGGGTTATGTATATGCCATTCTACAGGGAAAATATAAATTTAACGTTTTCAACACACATGGAGGGGTGCACATAGAAGAATCTACTCATATAAAGAAGCAGAGTCTAAAATGCAATGATGGCAGTAAAATCTCCTCATTCCTCCGGCTGCCCACCAGACCACCCATGCCCGCCCCACCTTCCCCCTCTTCCCTATCCGCTCGCTGGACCACCCTTATTTTCCCCACTCGGCAACAGCAAACCATGGGGTCCGACTTACTGTCCACCCCTCTCCTACCCTTCTCATACCCCTCGCAGCCTCCCATGGCTCTCCTCCTGCAGTCCCCGATTCAGAGATTTCCGCCTTTTCAGGCCACTAACCCACATCCGAACCCTGGCTCTGATGGAGCCGAACCCGAAGAACTCATGCTGGGCACCGTCTCGTCCCTGCAGCGATCTCATGTCGTGTACATCACACCCGGAGATGAACCTCCACTGACGTAGTCCTCGTGGACAGCAAAGCTCCGACTAAGCCTCCCCGCGATGACCCACCAAATGCTGCATTCCCAACAAATAACGGTGCCGCCCAACGTGACAACAACCAATCTATCCAAGTCTGGATCCAACCACCACCCTGCACTGCCAACCATTAGCTTTGGGTGACTTTCTCCCATCAAGGTGGACAACGATGAAGGTTACAACATCCGCAGCAAAATCCTTCGAGAACCAATTTGCTGATCAAACAGAGGCCTGCTAAACCTTACAGCCAGCAGAGCATTCCCCATAGCACCCCAGACACACTGAATCACGGCTGTGTACCACCTGTCACGGAATTGGCCATGAGGCCATTGTTTGCCCCACACGGCCCCAAGAGGTGGCAATTCTTCTTCGGGCACTTTGTCGCTCAGTGACCAACAGCACGCACTTGAAAGCAGCAGAGTAGTTTCAGTGATCATAGCCTGGTAGTGCACGAAGTTCCCTGTCCAATGCTTTCTAGACAAAAATACACCTTAACGCTGAGCGCATACTCAAGTCAAGTGCCTTCCGCAAACCTCAGACCAGATCATGATGAATGTGGGGTTGTAGGTCGTGAATGCACCTCCCACTACGTTGCTCCTCATTCTCACACAGCCTGCCAGTGTAAACAACCGAAACTGCTATACACACAACTGAAACTGCTCTGAATAGTACGACATGGTAGTCAAACCATGTCGGAGGCTATGAACTCTAGCAAAGACCTTTCTGGCATACGTACAAGGCAAGAAGAAGGCACCCTTCAAGTGCTGATTCATATTCAGTTAAGACTGCACAGGTCTCTTCCCCTTCTCTGCATGATCCCAAGTGAGTTCATTCCACCATACCTTGGAAAACCATTGCAACTTTATGACTACCAACTTCACACATTTCATCCATGAAATACGCTTACACTCAAACATTTTCTCAATTGTCTTGAGGCAGTCATTAAGATTGTCTGACTCGAGATCCATATGTCCATCAAAATAGGCAAATGGGAGGTCATTTTGCCAACTAAAATGTCTTTTACCTTTTCAGCATGCATATCTCCATCAAAATAGGTAAATGGGAGGTCATTTTGCCAACTAAAATGTCTTTTACCTTTTCAGCATGCATAATGTCTTTTTGGCCTAATGCATTCCTGCCTGGAGCTGGTTTTAGAGATACACAAAATCGCCATTTAGTCTACATAGCATTGTCTAATTGATTATACTCGCACATAACACACTTGCCAACTACAATATTCTATAATAGTTCAATAATAAGTAAACAAATAATCTTATTAGACATACAACTTCATTAAGAAGTTACACGAGAGTCAAACGTAAATTATAATAATAGATTTTGTATTAATAAAAATTAAGTGTAATAACTTAAACTTACATAAAAACTATACATATATAACTTAAAACCTAATTTAATATAACTTGAATACCTAATATATTGTAACTTATATTAATAAAAAAGACACAGTCTCTAAATTTAATAATGGATTTTGCTCTTTTACTAATAAATTCTAATAACTCAAAAGTATATAAAAACTATAAGGAATTAAGGGTCGAATATCCCTCATTTAACATAACTCCACTTTTTCGAAGTAAATGAACGAACTATTTTTTGATGAAATTTGATGAAGAGCGTGTGAAATGCAAATTGAATATCTTTATATGCATGTGTGTATTTTTTACCATGGAAACTTTTGATCACCATCTCACCCACCAAATTTCATCAAAAAAATTATTCAACTATCCCTTAAAAGTGGAGGTATTTTTTAGGTATCTTATTGACGTATGTTGGAAAGCCAGGCTAAAACTATATCTACATAACTTGAAGACTTAATTTAATACAACTGAATGATAACACCCACAAAAATTTTAACTTAAATCAATATACTTAAACTAATTTAACCTAATTATTATACCAATAGTTACAGTTATATTAACATTAATTAAATTAAAAGCTACCTTATTTATTATATAACTTAATTATGCAACAGCTTATAGGCAAGAGGTGTCGGTGCCCATGTGCGATGAGAAATGGGCACCTTCTGGACTTACGTGTACAGGTAAAGATGCTAGTCCAGGATAGAAGACTTAGATTAGCGACTTGGAACATATTGGGAAAGGGATGGAACTAGTGGATACCATGAGAAAATGAAAAGTTAAGATATCTTATTTATTAGAAACTAAACGGGTCGAAAGCTAGAGAAATTGAGAATACTTGGTTTAAATTATATTATACGGGCAAACATAGACATGGAACGGAGTTAAATAATTGTTGATAAAACCTTAAGAAAGATATAGTAATTGTTATTACAGAGACGATAGACATATAGTACAATTGGTATTAGATGAAAATATAATCAATATTGTTAGTGTTTGTGCACCTCTAGTAGGATTAGATGAATACACTAAAGTACACTTTTCGGAACAATTGGATAAACTAATTCAAGAAATATCGATAGGGGAGAAAATATGTATACGGGAGATTTTAATAACCATGTAGGATATGAGATGGTGCGAGGAAGATATGATTTTGGAGATAGGGATAACGATAGAGAGTCTATCTTGAATTTTGCGATGGCTTTATGATCTTGTATTAGTAAATACATGTTTTATAATTAGTCTTGAAAATTTGATAACTTTTAAAAGTGGAACAATAACAGTCGCATAGAATTGTTAACTACTAGGAATAAAGATCGATTAACATGCGAAGACTGTAAGGTTATCCGGAAAAAAGTTTAATCTTGCAACATAGGTTAATCGTGTTGAATATAAATTTAAAATGCAATCACAAGCGCAAAAAGAGAAAATTAACCCACGAACTAGGCGGTGGAACTTAAAAGAAAGGATGCTAAAACTGCTAAATTATTAAAAGAAGTGAATGCAAAAGATGAGACTAACATAATGTGGAATAAGATGGTTATATGCATTAGGAGGGTATGAAAAGAGATTCTTAGAAAATCAAAAGTTAAGGGGATATAATCTACAAAAACTTAGTGGAACAGAGAAGTACAAAATATAGTAAAAACCATAAGGGAGTGCTTTAAAACATGGCAAACAAATCGAAACAAAGAAAATTTTGAGAAAGATTAATGCACTAAGAAAGAAGTTCAGAAAATGGTAAAAGATTTTAAGTTTAAGGTGTATGATGATCTTTATACAAAATTGGATACGGAAAGTGTTTATAAGCTTGATAAACTTATGGGTTGAAAAACAAAATATTTTAATATCTTTAAATGTATTAAGAGTGATGATTTGAGAGTTTAAAGTCAAAGACGAAGAGATTAAGGAAAGATTGCAAAATTATTTTGAGAGGTTATTAAATGAAGATAATGGGTGTAGATTGAATATGGAGGAACTTAAAGATATAGGGAGGGCTTTAGGACCAAATGGTATTCCAACAGAACTTTGGAAGCGTTTAGAGGAAAAAGCAGTGTCTTTGATAACATAATTATTCAATAAATTATAGTGACTAAAAGGATTCCCGATGAATAAAAAACGAGTCTTTAGTACTGTGTTAGGCACCTAAGAAACAAAATGGGGTCATAACTATAGTAAGAATAACAAGAGAAAGTAGTGAAATTTCAACTACTGTAGGTGATGGGCATAGGTTCATATTAGGACATATTGGTCATTTTAGTATTTCTTATTAGTTGTCCTTCTATTTTAGTTTATTTATTTCCTTTAATTGGTCTTCAAGCATGTTCGTAACTAATTAGGTATATTTTGTTAATGATTGTCGTTTTTAGTCTTTTAGGTAATTACTTGGCTAGCAAGTAATTCCCCTCATATAAATACCCCTTGTACTCCTCATTAAACAATAATTCCTTCATTTTTGAAAATTAAAATTTTTGTTTCATTCTCTATAATTGGTGTTTGTTTTGTTTTGAGTCTTTAACGTGTAGTTTTCGTCAAATTGATATCAAAGTGGATGTCGCTCCAACATTGGTTTATTGGTGTATCGGTGAGTAGATTATCAATAAATCATACGCTAAATTATCAATGGCTCCGAAGAAATCCAAACAATAACAACAGGAAAGCAATCAAGAATTAAAACAAAAATTGGAAGAATTTGCAAAAAAACAACAATTTGATACCCTTTTTCGCCTCCTCTCCTCCAAAATTTCACCACCTACCATTGTGAGCGTTGACACAAAAATTATTCAGCTGACGTGGACCAATTAAATGAAGACATGTGTCACCTTACGTGGCAAATACATACTCTCATCAAGCAACTAGCAGGTCTGCAGAGCAACGAGCAGCTGTGCAGAGCAACTAGAAGATCTGCAGAGCAACGAGCAGCTGTGCAGAGCAACGAGCAACTGTGCAGAGCAACGAGCAACTCAAGGCGTGAAGAGCAACTCAAGGCATGAAGAGCAACTCTAGATCAAAGGATAACTATGCATTTAATGCGCACTAATGGAGATGACAACTCATTTAATGAGTTTTAATGTATATTTCTACTATATCAATAGGTGTCTACTAGATGACAACACATAGCATACCAAGCAATTCAAGGAAGACCAACCATCATAGAAGGCCAACAATTAGATTCATTGTATGTAGACATAAATGTCTAAAGACATTGTATCTCTTTATCTCCCATCACTATAAATACATGTATTCCCTTAGCCAAAAGGGGGGAGATCCGACAACGATGAGAGACCATACACAAGATACACCATTTTTCTCCCTCTCTCTACCACATTGTGCTATTGTAAACCCTTGGGAATAAAATAACAGTGGACGTAGGCTTCTTTCTTATAGCCGAACCACTTTAAAAATCTTTGTCTCTCATGTGCTTGATTGGATTGCTTTTATCTATTTATCTGTGATCATAAAAATGGGATTCGGTCCAGTTTTTGCATCAACAGATTGGCGCCGTCAGTGGGAACGTGTTACAAGCATTGTTCTCCATCAAAAGCTAAGTTTTTATTTTCTCTACGTATAATCAATTATACAGGGGTGAACCCGGGCGCAACGGTAAGGTTGCCCCCGCTGTGACCTGGAGGTCACGGGTTCGAGTCACGGAAACAGCCTCTCTGCGTATGTAGGGGTAAGGCTGCGTACATCCAACCCCCCCAGTACCCCGCAGTGGCGGGAGCCTCGTGCACTGGGTTTGCCCTTTGCCCTTTATAATCAATTATACATACATCTTTTGATTCAATCATGATTTTTATGTTTATATACATAAATTAATTGTCCAATTTTTATCTGCAAAATGTTGCATATCATGATTTTTAAATCATAACTGTTAGATTAATTCTTATTTAGAAATCTGAAAAATAGTGGATTTCATAAATCATAACTTTTTACTTGATTCTCAAGTTTCAATTTTATATCATGGAATAAATATTTTAAATGATTAAATATACCAATATATACGACGATGATAAGATTTGATAATTTTCTTTGTTAATTTTGAAATAATTTGTGAAAAATCTTTGATGACTATTCAAATTCCCATTATATTTTTGTTCAAATCATGATTCTCATATGTTTATATTCATAAACTTAGAGATCAAATCAATTATATATTGTGCATACATCTTTTAATTCAATCATGATTTTATATTCACAAATTGTTGAATCTAATTTTACAAATCTGCATAGATGTACATTTCATAATCACAAAGTTTGAGAAATTTGTGTACATATTATATTATTTCTCTTTTAAGGAGATAAAATAATTTCTCTTTTATATTCATAAATCTCTTTTCTCTTTTAAGGAGATAAAATAATTTCTCTTGTATAATAATTTGATTCATTTGGAAATCTTTTAATTTAGTCATAATTTTTATATGCACTAACTGTGTGATCGATTTCAATTTAGGGATCTGGTGAATTTTAGACTCATAAATATTATACAAATCCTTACATATATGGATCCACTTGAAGATTTTCTGAACAAATATGTTAGGATAGCATTAAGAACGATTATGTATTTTCCATTCCGATATTAACATGAATTGAATCAGACCGATTTTCTCTCTCTTCAAGAAAACTATGTTCTCTGCACAAATAATCATATTATGTAATTGTGTTGATACGATCAATTTTATCCATATATGAATAATCAATTATATGTTATACATACATACATACATCTTTTGATTCAGTTATGCTTTTTATGATTATAAACATAAATTAGTTGTCCAATTTTTCATTTATCAAATCTGCAAAATATTGCAAATCACGATTTTATAAATTAGTGGATCGGTTTTTATTTCCAAATATGAATAAGCGAAAGTTTCATAATCACAAGTCCGTTAAAGATTTCTATGGAGACACGTTTATGTACATCATATTTTTATGAGAACACGAGATATTTTGATTGTTATCTCTCATATTATCTGACAGGAAATAAACATTAGAGAATTTTTCTCATTGAAAACTTTTTCTCAACGAATTTCTTTCATCATAAACTTTTCTGCATAAATTTAATTCGTGTGTATATCTGCCATCAAATCTGGATTATTTGATCCTTGGATCTTAAAATTTTGAGAATGGATAGACACTCTTGTTAAAAATATTGACGGTATTTATAAATATATCTGGCACTGTTTGGTTTTCGATATTTTATTCTCAAGAGATTTGCGAATCGAAGCGAAAAGAAGAATCAGATCAAAGCTGTCCAGGGCCGACACGAAATCCAGTTGGCATCACCTGACTTTGGTCGGATATGAGAAGAAAACGTATATAAAATTTTAAGGATCAGAGGTATCGACAACAGATATCGCACAGATGGAAGGTTAATCCGACCTCCTATTTCTTGGTCGATAACCAGAAAATGAATATCGTCATCCCTGTAGCTGGAGTTTTGCTTACACAGAGAGATCGATGACCACTGTACGACGAGCAGACAAGGTCGGCAGCTGCTTTGCAACAGGACGAAATCAGATTTTGCCTCACTGATCGACGACAGACTCGATCTCCTATTTGTTGGTCGACAAACACTTCTGGCCTTACGTGTTGGTCGGAAATCTCACCGGATCATTTTTGTTGGTCGGTATGATATTTGTGCTGGTCGGAGGTATTTTTATAGATCGGCAACTCTTACATATTGGTCGGCGTTCCTCTTATATTAAGATCTGAACATGTTTGTACATGTATAAGTTGGTCGGCACCTACTACTGGCACATGCAATTCAATACTGGTCGGAGACATTGTTTTGTTGATCGGAGACCATTTTTGTTGGTCGGCGATACCAGGTGCTGATTTATTGTTGGTTGGAGACCATTTTCGTTGGTCGGCGATACCAGGTGCTGATTTATTGTTGGTTAGAGACCATTTTTGTTGGCCGGCGATACCAGGTGTCGATTTATGGTTGGTCGGAGACCATTTCTGCTGGTCGGCAAAATTGCTCTGTTGGTCGGAGATCACTATAACGACGAAGGCAGAGGATAATAGCTGTTGGATTACTGGCGAGAGATCACATGAACAATATATATGTCAGAACATTTATTGGTCGGAGACAACTATTATACAGATTGAGTGATTCCCGACCTCCTCTTTGGTTGGTCGACGGCAAGGTTTCACAGGTTGAAAAGCTTCCCGACCTACTACTTCTTGATTAGAACTTACAAAGCTGGTCGGCAATTATTTCACAGGTCGGGGCATCTCATAATTGCAGGTATGGCTGAATGTTTATCGGAGAGCAGGTCGGCAACTGGAAAATTTAGAATAGAAAACTTTTCTTTACTCATCGGCTACATCTGATTATTAGTCGGCGAACATTTGACATTCACTTCTGCTCGGAGATATATGGCATTGGTAGGCATGAATTTTGTGCTGGTCGGAGGCAGAAAATTCTATTTTCTACAACTCCCAGTCGGTCGGTGAATGGTTGACACCAAATGGGATGGCTCCTCACCCGTTTTCTCATATGGCGGACAAGGAGTTTCCTATTTTGACTTTTCTAAAATAAGCTATTGCAACTTGGATTATTACACCAACTTTCCATAACTCAAAACCACTACTTTGCTGCCAAAGGACAAGATTATCCCCTTATTCTAATCCTTATCCTTTATTAATTCAAAACATGAAACTCCTAACTGAAAATTTGCATGGAGAAAGATTAAAATGCATTACTGATTATTTTCTGATTTATTAAATCACAAAAACTTCATGTGAACCAAAAAATTATATTTGAGCATTTATTGAATTTCAAATAATTCCTATAGTGATTAATTAGCCCTAATTATGTCACATGAAAATGTGCTCATATGACACACATTTGGCACAAAACATATTATTTCATATTTTGAAATCTTTATTGCATACACATTATTTATTGTTTGGCTGAATAATTATTCTCATCACAACAACAAAGATCAACCAATACTTGGTCGGCGTTACATATAACTGGTCAGCATCATCAAATCAAGATCGGCAACGATCCACCATCAGATCTGATCCTCATCGCCAGAGACGTCGTGTTATGCTAGTCGGATATGGTGAACTTGGTCGGCCAAGAGCCCATGTATGTTGGTCGGCTTCAACTAGTCAGCAGCAAAGGATAAAACTAGGACAAAACTTCTTAGGATTCATACCAGATTGTTATAAGAATTTGCTAATTAAAGCTTTGCCACATCCCATTTTGACTTTATCCAAATAAAGCCCGTGGCTGATTAAAAACTTGTTAAAAAACTTTTGGTTCATTGCACCAATTCTCTACAATTTACACCCAATATTTTGGAAACCAACTTATATTAAGTATTTCTTGGAATTCAGATAATTTCGCAAAAAATTTAGATTAAAATCAAACCTCATATTTGATAAAAATTTGCTCATTCGGTATAGATCTCATCATTTCATATTTTGAAATTTTTATGCTGATACACATCATAATTGTTTGACTGAATAATTATTCTCATGACAATCACTGTCTGATCTAATCTCAACAGGTGCTCGAGCTACTTATTAAAATTCCATAGGGACAAGTATCAATCCCGACAAAAGCTCGATCACAATCTTAAACTTCGGAAAATTGTTATTGCTCGGCACCATGCAATTTTGCCTCGACATATCAACCAACATATATTATTTTATTTTTTGAAATTAATATTTTTATTGCCCGAGCATATACATATCATATATATTAGATGACTAAATTATTCTTATGACTAATTTGGTAGGTCAAGTTATTAATTTTTACAGGTACAAGATTCAAAGCCGACAAATGCTCGGAAACAATCTTAAACAATCTGGAAAACTATTACCATTGCTCAGCATTATGAAATTTCACCTCAGCGAGGCATTATATATTATTGCTCGGAGATATCGGCTCAAGCACAAATTATTCTATATATCCCATGGGATTCATATTAAATATTCATCTCAACATGGAACTCAGCGAGATACTCATTATCATATTCAGCTCCGAGGAAGAACTATAACATTTATTATATTTCACCCCCAACGGATAGTTGGTCGGGGTAATTCTTATTTATATTCAGCATGGAGCTCGGAAAATTTCTTCTCTATATATATATTCAGCTTCAAGGAGGTCTCCAGCATTTATATTATCTTATTCCCAACAATCTGTTGAGGAGGTCTCCGGCATTTATATTCCCAACAATCTGTTGGTCAGCTCCAAGAAACTCTCTAGCATTTATATTATCTTATTCTCAATAATCTGTTGAGGAGGTCTCCAGCATTTATTATATCTTATTCCCAACAATCTGTTGGTTAGCTCCGAGAAAGTCTCCAGCATTTATATTATCTTATTCCCAACAATCTGTTGAGGAGGTCTCCAGCATTTATATTCCCAACAATCGGTTGGTCGATAAAATCCAACTCCGGTTGGTAAATAAAATCCAACTCCGGTTGGTAGATAAAATCCAACTCTGGTTGGTCGATAAAAAATCCAACTCCGGTTGGTCGATAAAATCCAACTCCGGTTGGTCGATAAAATCCAACTCCGGTTGGTCGGGAACAAATCTCCACCAACTCCGGTTGGTCGGCAAATCAATTTACAATCAACTCCGGTTGGTTAAACTAAGCAGGATCATGGGATGAAAGTTGTTTCATTGCTCACTATAATTAAACAGCAGGTGGAGCAAGTTTCATTGTCTATGAAAAATAGGACAATTTATCCTTCTACATATATATATTGATCACCAAACAGCGAGGAAAGCATCTTACAAAGTATTTCCAAGAAAAAGAAAGTGCAAACATGCAAAGATCTCGGGGAGTCATTTCATGGAACATTTCCTCGGCTTTATTTTTCTAGCAAGACAAACATACTTCAAGACCAAGAAAGCATTCAAAGTTCATATTCTACACTTGGGGGCTTCTATTACAGATTTAGTTTATTCATTCGGTGGCACATTCTTATAACATCATGCAGTCGAGCATCAAATTCAACTCCACAAACTTTCATGGTCGGGGCCCCGACCAATCATCATTCAGGAGTTGTTTTTTCTTGCTCAGGAAGTAGTTTTGATATTGAAGTTCAGGAGGTACATTGAAGTTCAGGAGGCATATTGAAGTTCAGGAAGCATATTCAGGAGTTATTATACACATTCATGAGTCAGATTCAGCATCTACATCACTGAGATCTTTACTACTACTGTCCCAACCAACATTGAAGAAGAAGTTGTATGAAATTGTTTCGAAGTCCATCACAAGCTCGGTACTAATCAGATTGAAGAGTTGGGTTCAAAAGCTAGAATGTTGCTCGACAAAGTATTCAGAGGAGCATAAATCAGAAAAATCAAGCACGTGAAGTTAGCACTCAGTTGCTCGGCACAGGAGGCAGTTGGTCGACTAGCCAACCAACCAACATACTTGAAGATTATGACAAGCTACAAGCTGCATACTATAGCATGGCTGCATCCAAATTCCCAGGGGTGATACATAGCACACGAAGTTCCTCAAAAAGAACGATTAGCAACCATCGATCAGCCTGCATCATATGTCATCCAGGAGATAGTGCACTTTATGATGAACAAATCAAGAAGGAAGATCAAGAATAACACTGCGGAATAAATGCTCCATCCTTTCAGTAAACCATCAAGAATGAAGCATTGGGGGCTTCTGTTGACACAAAAATTATTCAGCTGACGTGGACCAATTAAATGAAGACATGTGTCACCTTACGTGGCAAATACATACTCTCATCAAGCAACTAGCAGGTGTGCAGAGCAACGAGCAGCTGTGCAGAGCAACGAGCAGCTGTGCAGAGCAACGAGCAACTCAAGGCGTGAAGAGCAACTCTAGATCAAAGGATAACTATGCATTTAATGCGCACTAATGGAGATGACAACTCATTTAATGAGTTTTAATGTATATTTCTACTATATCAATAGGTGTCTACTAGATGACAACACATAGCATACCAAGCAATTCAAGGAAGACCAACCATCATAGAAGGCCAACAATTAGATTCATTGTATGTAGACATAAATGTCTAAAGACATTGTATCTCTTTATCTCCCATCACTATAAATACATGTATTCCCTTAGCCAAAAGGGGGGAGATCCGGCAACGATGAGAGACCATACACAAGATACACCCTTTTTCTCCCTCTCTCTACCACATTGTGCTATTGTAAACCCCTGGGAATAAAATAACAGTGGACGTAGGCTTCTTTCTTATAGCCGAACCACTTTAAAAATCTTTGTCTCTCATGTGCTTGATTGGATTGCGTTTATCTATTTATCTGTGATCATAAAAATGGGATTCGGTCCAGTTTTTTGCATCAACAGTGAGTGATCAAATATCCAACGCAGAATTGTTACGGCGTATGGACCTCGACCCGAGGGCGAGGAATCACCACTATCAAAACCCTATATCTGAAAACCCCAACCAAAACCCTCCAATCAGCAAAAATAGCGTTTGTCAACCCACCCCCAGGCTGTCCCGATGTCCTCTGACCAAGCCAACACCCTTCGAGGTTTCGTCGGTCGTTTTTGCACTCCCCCGACCCCGGCCAGTTCTTTTTTCGGCCAAACCCGAAGCCGGAACCACGAACAACCACCATCCATCATTCCCTTTCGTCTGGTGCCGACAAGGGGCATTTCCGACCAAATCCATACTAGATCTGAGTCCTGATCAGCATCTGCGTGCCTCCACCCTTATCTCGACGCTAAATCACTCGGATCTGGCACGTTAGAGAGTCAATAACATTCATCGGAGATAGGCCACCAGTGGTGGAGAGAAACGAGTCCGATCGATGGTCCGATGGTGCGAGAAGAAGACCCGGTGGTCAGTCTTTTGAGACAACAGCGGCTGCTCCGGTCTCCAGTGAAGAGATCCGGCCATTTCCGACGGTGTTCCAACCTCAGGCAGCAGTTGGGGTGGCTGAGTTGGGTGGTGGGGCTGCTAGGGTTTGGCTAGATGAAGAAGAGAAGAAAGAAGAGGCTAGGGTTTCATCCAATGCGTTGGATCTTTTAAGTGGGAGCTTGGGCTTTAAGTGTTTTGAAGAGAGTGGGCTTTGCTTAGTCTTGGCCCAATTTTAAAAGACAAGTCACTTGGGTTGAGGTGTAATAAGCCACAAATTGATTTTATTAGGGTAGAAAAATGTGGGCAACCCCCAATTTTTAATATGATGAAAAATATTTAATTCGGGACCCAAAATTGTCGGAAAAAATATTTTTTACCCCCAATAAATCATAACAAAATATTTTCATCATATTGGTCATTTTAGTATTTCTTATTAGTTGTCCTTTTATTTTAGTTATTTTATTTCCTTTAATTGGTCTCCAAGCATGTTTGGGACTAATAAGGTATATTTTTGTTAATGATTGTCATTTTTAGTCTTTTAGGTAATTACTTGGCTAGCAAGTAATTCCCCCATATAAATACCCCATGTGCTCCTCATTTGAGGATAATTCATTCATTTTTTAATATAAGAAGCTCTTAATTTCTTTCTCTAGAATTGGTATTTGTTTGTTTTGAGCCTTTGACGTGTAGTTTACGTCATTAGGTTTGCGGCATAGTTCAGTCCTTATTGTTTTACTCTTGTTATGGATGAATTGACTAAACAAATACAAGACAAGGTGCCGCAGTGTAAGTCATTTGCATATGATGTTGTTTTAGTGGATGACAATAAGTTAGGGATTAATGCTAACTTGAAAGTGTGGAGTAAACTCTCAAATCCAGGTTTAAAATAAGTAAGACTAAAGAAAGTATAAGGGAAACCCAGTGCACGAGGCTCCCGCCATTGCGGGGTACTGGGGTGAACCAGGAGCAACGGCCAGGTTGCCCCATTGTGATCTGGAGGTCACAGGTTCGAGTCGCGGAAACAATTTCAGTAACAGTAGGAGCACAAATGGGGATATGAGGAAGCTGAAAGGTCAAAAGATAACTAAAAGTAATCATTTTTGCTATTTAAGCTCGATTATCCAAAGAAATGGAGATATTTGTAATGATATTACCCATGGTATTAAAGCGGCGTATTATGTGATTGGCAAATACGTGTGAAGTTAAAGGGGAAGTTCTATAGGACGCACATTAGACATACCATGTTATATAGGACAGTGTTGGGCACCTAAGAAACAAAATGTGCTAAAAATGAATGTGGCGAAGATGCGATTAAGATGGATGTGTGGTAAAACACGAAATGGTAAGATTATAATGAACATATTCGTGAAACAATAAAAGTAGCTATCGAATATAAATTATGATAAAATTGCATTAAATAATTTAAACACATGGTTTAACCAATGAATTTGTGCTGAACATAGCATAATGGAAAAATAGGATTAATGTAGGTGTAGCCGACCCCAAATAATTTTTTGATCAGAAAAAAGGAAACTTTATTAAAGATGAAAAGATACAAGATACAGTGGACCACCAGCCCACAAAAACTAAAATAAAGTCAAAGAGAACAACCATAATAAATTTGTACAAAAAGAGGAGAAAATGAAGAAATAACGAAGCGAGCACTCTTGAAACACTGATGCCCCTATTCTTAAACCAACCAAGAATCATGCTCAAAATTTGACTCTCACCCCATCAATCAGCCAAACTCATCCCAATTATAACACACATGCAGTCGATCCCAAATAATTGAGAGAGTTTCAAAATAAAAAAATAAAAAATAAAAAATAAAAACTTAAAAGGAAAGAGGAACGATTTTAACCTAAAGACTCACTATGTGCACTGATTATTTGTAAGCAAAGCTTCAAAATTTTCTCTTCATTTAATGGTTTTCTTTTACTTCTCTCCTTCCATCAAATAGCATATTGTGAAGGCCCCAACTTCTGGGTATATAAGCGGCCTTCAAGTCACAGCTGGTCAACAGGGCCCTGATAATAATGTTCTCTTCATTGTCCAGGTTAGTTATTTTGGTTTTGCTATTCAGTGACCTTGGCTTAAGATTCAATTATCTTATGTACTCAATTAGAGGATGCACATGGGACGGTTGACCCAGCCCTGTCTCTGGCCTAGATTAGTGAGCCAAGTAAAAACCTCAAGGCTTGACCTATTGCCTATCCCACACCTTTTCCTGTATGTTTTTTATGAATAGTAAATGCAGTGAAGATGGGAATTTGAAACCAGTTTTAACCCAAAGACTCACTATAGGCCCATTACATGTTTTCTGGCTAGAATTTCCGTTGAGAGAGAGAGAGAGAGAGAGAGAGAGAGATGGCCAGTTGCAACTGACTTCTAAGAAATGAGAGCTAGCCACTCTGAAGGAGGCAAAATTGAGGAACCGAAAGAGGATGAGAAAATGAGGGTAGATCACAGCTGGAGATCGTTAAGGAAGATTGCTATAAATGATTCATATCACCACTATATGTCATGTCTTTTATTTTGCCCTTCACCTCGGGTGTAGCTTTGGGTCAATCAGTATGACTTGGCCAAGTGACCTATATTCAGGTATGAAGAGATATATCACTGATTTAAAGAGATTCAATGAAGTTCCGTTATTTTACTTAGGCTTGTGTAACGTTTCGGAACTCCCACCTGCAAAATCGAATCAACTTGGCCGATAACTAGTTGACTCAGTCAACAATTTAAACCATGCTCCTAATTTCATTATTGACCTTGCAAGTTAAAATCCCAAAAAAGAAATACTATAACGTGCCAAGAGACTGATGACGTGGGAATCATATTTTAGAAAGTTAGAACAGCTATTATCAAAAAAGGAAAGAATAGCAATAAATGTGGAAGCAAGACAAAACGTAAGGATATATTAACCTGATAAGGGCACCTGTGATTGACTCATGGGAAGAGTTTCTCCATTAGCAACAAGTATTTGCCACTCTACAAGATCTTGACCAGCAATCATCTCAGTCACAGGATGCTCGACCTGCAACGAATACATATAGGCCCTATTAAAAAACATTGAAACTGTGGATATAAAAAATAGGGAACAGGTAATAGAAGAACCTGAAGGCGGGTGTTCATCTCCATAAAATAAAACTTTCCTGAGAGAGTAT
Source organism: Sambucus nigra (assembly GCA_949130495.1). Taxonomy (NCBI): domain Eukaryota; kingdom Viridiplantae; phylum Streptophyta; class Magnoliopsida; order Dipsacales; family Adoxaceae; genus Sambucus; species Sambucus nigra. The sequence goes on from OX422218.1 coordinate 143,137,057, forward strand.
CGACAATAAACTCAACCGTGCCAGCATTGTGATAACCAACTGCCTTCAGATATCAGACAGGAGCTGACATTAGTAAAATAGAAGCAAAAAAAAATTTTAAGATAACATCGATTTGCGAAAATTTTAAAAAGGATTTAACATAGAACAGTAGTTCAACCAAAGGACCAGTCAAAAAGAACAGTAGATCAACCAAGAACAGTCCATCAGCAAAATCCATATAAAAAAAAAGGGATAAAACATACAAAGAATAAGCTTTTCCTAGTATAATGAATCAGAAAATAGTTCTCCAACCTCAGTAGCTCAACAAAAGGACCAGTTACAAGGCTGCATTTGGTGGAGAGAATAAAATATTTGGCTTCCATAGTTCTCTGTTGGCTTCTTCAAGAATTTAAATGCTTCAGCTATTACTAGTAATTGTTGGGGAATGTGATATTATTGTGATACTTGAGCTGTTTTTTTGCCTTTATATCTCTTTGTATTCATAGGATTCCTTTTCATATGAGAGTTAGGACTCCTAGTCCTTCTCCTTTTGTACCTTCCTATATTGATATTAATAGGAGTTCCATTCATTATTAAAAAAAAAAATTACTCATGTTGTTTAGTTAACTGCCAAACAAGTTCCAATAAACAGACACATCATGGTGACCCTGGGTGCAGGTTATCGAATTTCAAATCAAAAGCTAAAAACAAACTCCAGATTTTTGGCGGTTAAACATAAGAAAAAAACAAATCTCATAATTAATTGTATAACTCTTTAAGGATTAACAGTGGATTAAGATTTTAACCGTAAAAGCATTTATGTTAAAAGCAAGTCGGTGAAATACGAATACAAATTGGAGTGAAGTTCAATTGAGACAATGATGTTTATGATCAAAGCGAGCAACATGCATCAGAAATTAGCATGAACAGATTCATGTATAAAGTTATTATTACCCAATCTGGAGCAGATGTAATCACCATAAAAGAAGAAAAACGAAACAATGCCTATTTGTAAGAAACTTGTAAAATAATTGGAAAAAAAAGTTAGGGGGGAAAATACGAGAACTAACATTATTACATTCTAAAGCTCTAAAAGAACATCCAATTCAGGCTCACAGCCTTTAGCAGTTTTTATATATATAGCCCAAATAATTTATATATATTCCCAACTACCAGTGTCAGTTTCAAAACATCTGGGCTCATATCGATCGAGTTCATAACAATGAAAGACAATTATAATCAGCAATATGCTTCACGAAATTCATCTTTGACATATGCATGGCATTTAATAGAATTCAATCTGTTACAGAGAACACTAGAATAAAACAGTTCTCAGTAGAACATTTCACAAGTATGTCACCTTGGCCGCAGATACGGCAGCTTGACCCAAGTGGGAACGGAAGTCACTACGGATATTTGGCTGCAAGAATGGAGATTTTGTCACAATTCTAGAATATATTTTACATGTAAAAAGAAATAGAAGCACAAACATAAACAAGCATTACAGCTGGAGCTTCTTCAATAATCTTCTGGTGTCTTCTCTGCACACTGCAGTCCCTCTCATACAAATGTACAATGTTACCATGTTTGTCCCCAAATACCTATCATTTAAGAAAAGTAGAAAACCTAAAAATAAATTGTATGATTCAGCAAATAAACCTTGTAAAAGAAGCCTTCCCCTTAGACAACTTAAATACTGCTTCTGCATCAGCCAAGACGTAGACCAAAAAAGTCACAAGTATGAAGGACGGGATAATTATTGTACAGGCATCACTTATGAAGAGGCTACTAACTAGACAGGAAGCACTGAAATAATTAATAAAACCATATAAGAATACCTGGACTTCTATATGTCTCGGCTTTGTGATATATTTCTCCAGTAAGATTGTATTTACGCCAAAAGAAGCAGCAGCCTCACGTTGTGCTCCCATGAATGCATCAACAAATTCATCTGGACTCTGCACAATCCTCATACCCTGTTTGGCATAGTCATCAGCCAAGGTGTGTTTGGCATAAGCACAGAGTAAATTTCAGATAAATGGCCCAGTTTAACGATCATATGAGGGGTATGTGCCGTCTTGCATTAATTTAAAAATTAACATAAATTAAATTTGGATTACATTGAAATTATGTCCAAACTTTAAGGTTCAATGTTTGCACAAAGGGGGTTTAAGCACAAAGTAAAATGGGAGTTTGTGAAGGCTTTCTGTAATTTATCCTGATATTTTTAGCAATTAGTCCAGACTACTTTATGTTCAACATAAGGTCCTTTAGATACACATGGGAAGAAATAATCCTAATTCACAATTTTTTGTTTTTCAAACTACAAATTGTTATTATACCTTTCATTCTACATGCCCATATATTGATAAAACTGAAATAATTTTTAAAGAATATATTCAGATCTTCCAAACAAGACCCATCTTTGATGTAGTTAAGTTATTTTGCCATGGTGAGAGGAAGCTAAGCAAAGCCAAGACTTGGCTCAACGGGGGTGTACTCTTGAACCAGATATTAAGGATAGCAGGCATATACTTTAAATTTAAAACCCAGCAAGGAATGGTGGAGAATCAGAATGACATATTGAAGAGATGTTTTTCTGCAGAACCAAAGCATGGTGAGAACTGACAAAACCATAGCGAAAGCTGTAGTGAATTCCTGCCCGTTATCCAGAAGCCATCTTGAAGAAAGTTACAATTGGAAAGGGAGAAACTTCATCTGATGATAACAACCACACACTGCCCTATGATTCTGGAAAATTCTCTCCTCTTATTATGTAGTTGAGGTTTATATCAGTAGACTGAACATGTGTACGCTTGTTGTACTACTCACTAGAGTGATGTACTCATTGTTACTTTTATTATTTAAAACAAGAAGCTTTTATTGCTAATAAAAATATGTACAATAAGAAAATGGACAGGATGTCCGTCAGCAGAAACAGAAAAGACAAAAGCTCAAAAGACAAGTGATTAGGAAAAAAATAAAAATAAAAAAACATGGAAGCATTATAGGATCCCCTACAGTCACCCATGCCATCAGACAGCTATCCAATAGTCATCTAAAGTAAAAATCTGAAATCTGCATTATGTTGAGGAATCAATTACTCACCTAATGCAATTATTGTCATACCATAATCATGAGCTACACCTATCTTCCGTATTTATTTTGCATTATAATTACTACATACATCAATTTATTATCAGATTTGTGTTCAAGATACTCAATCGATTTTAAAATGTCACTGCCAATTTTATTTTTTTTAACAGAATTTCGGGTCAACAATTAGAATATATATTATACTTTGAAAATTGAAAATTAAAAAATAAGTGTATTTCTGCCCTCCTGTCAAAGACTGGACTACACGCAAATTAAAACATCACAAAGTGTACTCAACACACACACACACACATACACGCGCGCGCGCGCGCAGATGGACTATACATGTTAATTGGTAAAAAAAAAATTCCTTCTTTTTTTGGGGGGAGGGGGGTCAATTTTCTCTTATTTTAACTGGGGATATCTGGGTTTAGGTTCTTTTAGTCAAATTCGGGTTACTTTTGGCGTTTTAATCATTTAGTCATATCCCTAGTCGAACTAGGTTTGCTATAGCCTACAACTAATAATGTAATCCCCTTAGTTCAATATAGTTAAAGGTGCATATGACAAGTTCTCTTTTTATCTTGTGTAGTTAGAGAGAGAGAGAGAGAGAGAGAGAGAGAATATTTATTACCAAAAGTGATCTTTTTATCTTGAGTAGTTATCAATCGCGCCCCAGATATATCCCCTTCCTTTGGTTTCATTTTTTGGAGCCTAAGGTCTCATCCATGCCTTGGCTATATATAGCCCATGAGCGCTCTCTTGTTAGTATTGAAAAACAGATTGATGAGCATTCCTTTTTGATAATTTGAGTTGTTTTGCTATTGTATTTAGCTCTGTTTATTTTACATTAAATCAGTATTTTCTCGGTAATTTTGTGAGTAACTTCGTGAGTCGCGGTCATCACCTGAAATCAATTGGAACCGAATCAGTGTATCCAACAAAAGGAGCGAGTACACAATTCAATTAAGGTGAAATGGTGAGTGTAAGACCCCCCCGATGAAGGTCCCTTACCATGGATGGACCCAACCACCAATTAACTCAGCAAAAGTGAGACAGGGGAACCTTTGATTGTGGCCCACAAAAGCAGCCATTGATGTCCCAAAACATACAAAACCACATCTGCAAGCATCGCCCGTAAATACCCCGTATTTTTATGTGCATTATTTAATTGTGGAAATTAATTATGTGTGCTTGAAGTGACATGTGATGTCACTATTTATAACTTATATGTATTATATAATCCATGTTTGAATATTTGGACTATTTGGACTCCTACCGGATGATATATTAATTTGATATGTTTAGAATGTCCGTTTTGACTTCATATATTGGGGTTTAAGCCCAGATGAGTTTTAGACCATTTAGAAGGTTATTTGGGCTCAATAGGTTGGGGCTTAGTGTAATACCCCGTATTTTTATGGCTTTTAAATTTGGGTTTTATTAAATTTAATTGAGATATTAATTTAATATTAATCCAAAAATTTATTTTAAATATTTATTAGCGTGACGAGAGTTAGTAATTATTGGGAATTTGTTGAATATTACTTAATGAGTAAAGTAATATGTAGAATTGAAATTATTAAAATTGTCACGAGTGAATACTATGACAATTATGGAAATTAAGTCGGAACGCACCTGTGTCGTGTCGGGACAAAATTATTATTATAAAAAGTGAATAAATTATAAGTCGCTAGTATGGTTATTTCAAGTGCGCCAACGTGTCCGGAAGGGTCGAGATAGTCAGAAAAGTGTACCCGGGGATTTAGTTTGGGTCTCGGGGCGTTTTTAGGCCTAACCGGCACCCCGGGAGGGCGATTTAGTCATTTCCAAATTTGGCCTTAGTTAAATGACGAAGATTGGGAATTTATATCAGATATTAGGAGAGTCTTCTAGGGTTAACATTCTCAAAAGTCTAGAACGGCAGTGAGAGGAAGAAAGGAGAAAAGTCTTTCAAGATAAGGCCAAGAACCAAACCAATTGCACCACCACCACCACCAAAACGTAGATCAGAGCGAGGGGATCAAGCCTATACCTGTCAAACTCGTGGAATCAGACCTATTATCGTAAGGCAAGTATCTATCTTGCTATTTTTCTAGTTGATATTTCACCCATGTTAGAATAGGATTGATAAATATATGTTTTATTAAAGAATTTCATGAATTACGAGATTTGAATCACATGTTTTAAGAGTAATACATGTAATCTGGAAGCCTTGTCATATGTCTAGGATTACCCATGAAATTATAATGGTTTAGAAGAAAGAAATCTGGAAAAAGAGTTAGAATGTTGGAAATTATGATGAAACTAGGGTTCTTAACAAATATGGTGAATTGGCCCTTTAATTCTATGTCTTTGATGAAATTCGTACATGCTTTAAATAGAAAATCATGTAGATAGGTATATATAATCATTGGTTTAATTGGTTGGGAGTTTGGGACTCGTTTAAGGAGCTTTGGTTGAGTTTTAATAAGGAAACCCGTAATTAACAATGGCAGAATCTGGGCTATACCTGATCGATCGATCGACCCAAGAATGTCAATCGATCGACCCAAGAATGTCAATCGATCGACTGATCGATCGATCAACCCCTTTCATCGATCGATCGACCCCTTCTGGAAACTGCATGTTTTTCCTCTTTTTGTTTAATTCGGATAAAATACGTAGGAACCCTTGAATATCATTTAAAGAGTATAATGGGTCATGAAGAGGACCAGTAGGGTCTAAGTAGATTCCTTTGAATAAAATCTTATATGAGGTATAATCGTGGGTTAACTGGGGTTTGACACATATTGGAAATCGTGCGTACGTTAAATACGAAATTGAGAGATTCGTGAATGACTTAAACCAGTATGTTAGAGAGGGTGTACCTACTGAATTGACCTTTAGGAAGAGAGAATACTTCGAGGGACGAGAAGTAATTACGAAATGATTATAATTGAGAATAAAAATGAGACGAGTTCTTATGCGTAAAGATTGGGTAAAATTGTATTACGTACTATTAAAATATTATTATGGGTCGTGGGCAAACCTAATTGGAAAATGAGAATATTTATATATATGGCCGAGTGTATGTGTATATATCTCTATTATATTTGTGTATAATCATACCCGCGCTACTTGCTATCACGGAGGTTGCCGCGTCGGGACAGTCTAATCTCGATAGGACCTTTATGGGGGGATATTGACTTGTACCCTAGAACATAGGATTCCTTGGTACAAGCTATCTGAGAATGATAGTCAGACGGTCCTAAGAGACGTGAGGGGTTGTGCTGACCTCTTAGTGACTTGGAACTATGCTTCGTCTCCATTTTGTGTGTATTGTGTTAATACAGTTCGAGAGTGATTCCGAACTAGTATTTCCCTTAGTACGAGAGATACGGGGACTTGATAGCAGAGTATGCCAGTACCATAGATTTTATGTGGGGTGCCGATAGTATATATATTATATGAGTGACTAATATATATACGTATATATGGAATTCTTCTACTGTGCGTATAAGTAGATAAATATTGGATAAATGCTCCAGAATTATAGTAAGTGTTCAGGAACGTTACAACAGTATTGAGAAATACATAATAGATGTAAGTACTCGTTACGAGACAAATCTCTAAACTAAAATCATATTCTTGTGGCTCCTCGAAATAGAATTTATGGGAGATGAATTAGATAGGCTTATGAGGCATTTTAGTAGTACGGTAGGCGTGCACACTAGATGAGAGGTGAGAATTCTCAAGAGAGTACTTGCTAAACTATTTTTAAAACTGTTTTACACTCGGGCTCTGACACATTTTCTGTCATTTTCTCTCTCTTGTATATATATGTATGGCCAGGCGTAAGTTCTTTGGATTGGACGTGCTGCAGCTTATGTGGGAGTTGCAGGTCCTTGCTCTAGACGACTTCTTCCTTAATTCAACTCTTGATTTAGTACTTCATAGCTAGGGCATGTATCGCCCAATTTCCTATTTCAGTTTAGACTTATCAGAGATTTTGTATTTATTTCAGTATTCAGTACTCATTGGGAGTTATTTCTTGTCATGCTGATTTCACTTATGGTTATTGACTTGGTTTCGTTAATCTAGTTGGTTTATCTCTTTTGGTTGAGTGCTATCCTTAGCATTTATGTTATTCTTAAACTGATTTATATTTTTAAAAAAAGGTTTTTCACGTTTACTTTATATTGATTTGACACTTAACTTAATTAATTAGGGTGATTAAAAAGGAAAATTGTTTTCGACAGTGATGCTAAGAATGGACCACACCATTCACCTTGATTTTTAATTTAATATAGGACTGATCACCCGGTATTTAATTAGGCGGGGTGTTACACTTAGTTTGGGCCAACGCCTAATTTCGGGGAAAGCATACTACTTAGGTTAATTAGTCTAACCTAAAACATATTTGGAGCATGGGAGAAAACCCTAGGAGGCTAGAGGGAAGGAGCAGCAAGAGGAGAAGGGGAATTAGGGGATTGATTCCTCAATCGATCCATAAGGCTAGTTTATATAGTTTAACAATTTATGTGGATTTGTGTTGTAGTAGTAGTAGTCATTGGATTCTTCACTCAAACTTATATAATCTAATTGTAATTATCTAAGTTGTAATTTTTGTAAATTTGATTTTAACTTGGAGGTTAATTCGTAATCCTAATCGTCAATTTATAGAAACCCCGTGTTAACTTGGTAAGTTGAAATCAAATCTGAGGTTTAATTGTTAAAAATATGAAATTAGGATTCTTAAGCTTAGAATCTGAAATTTATACTTAAACTATGATTAAATCATCTAAAGACTTGTAGAGGCTTAGAAGTTGATCTATTGATGTTCTTGGATCATATTTGGGTGTATTTGAGGTTGTAGAACCTTAGTTTAGGCCGTTAATGGCAGATTCGGGGTTTGGGCTCGTAACAGTGGACTCGGGGTTGAAGAAATACGAGTTTCTAAGATTTGGGATTTTTGGGGCGTGCCCACAGTAGCGTTTTGGACCGTGCAAACGGATTTCAGATTTTGGAATTGTAGATGATAGAATTACGAACGCATGGGCGTTGATTTCATATTTTTTGATTTATTATTTAATCTCTTACAAATATTTTACTAACGGTGCACAAAGCTGAAATTTTGGGTTGGTGATTTGGGTTTGGGCCTTGTGTTGTGTTTGTTTGGTTAGGATTTTGATTGGGAAGTTGTTTTGCGGTTGTAATCATTTGAAATGATTTTATGATTGATTTAGAATGGTCATTTAAGTAGTAGGTTAGGCCTTGGGAATTCGGGCTAGTATTAGAAATAACTGATTTTAGTTGTGAGTATTAGCTAATAATATAAAGAGACTTTATATGTAACCAATTTATGTGGGGTTGTATCCATTCGTTTGAACCCGATTGCGAAGGGTTATGCTTATTTGTGTGTTTTATGTGCAACATACCATGTTTGATGCTTTGAGGTTATAGGTGTGGGGCAGCCTATAACTATACCTAATACGCGCGAGTGATCCCCGAAGGCAGTAGGGATAGGCCTTCGTGATATGCAGGCTTAGCCTATTTGTTATGTACATGGTTGGTATCGTACTTATGGAGGTTAGACGTGGAGAGTGACTTTCCTCAGATTTATATACTTCAATTGTGTTGCAGTACTTAAGTTGATCGTACCGGTTGATATCTTATAATGAAGATGTATACGATTTATACTAGAGATGTATAACTATATGTTATGACTCGGGACTTATGTAACAAGTATATTATAGAGGTATATACTACATTAGTGGCATGAGATGGCTTCGGGACTTATAGACTTGAGACACGCATTTAGTATCCTATCTAGAGACTGTTAGAGATACGTTGGTTAGGTAGTGAGATGCGCTTAAGGTAAGAGATTACCGTCAGATAATTAATTCTTAATATAAGAGATTAATTTAATAATAAGAAAGTAAAGAAGAATAAACTAGGAGATGAACTTTATTTACATGGGTCATAGAGGGGTTTGGGAGTAAAACCACATGTTTATTTTAAGTTGTTTGGGTTGGGTAACTTAAATGACTTAAAATTCACTTAACATGGGAGGAAAATGTATTATTATTATTATTATTATTATTATTATTATTATTATTATTATTATTATTATTATTATTATTATTATTATTATTAACTTCAGTTCTTTGTAAACTTGTTGTTTACGCTGTTCTTGAATTCGTTGGAGGAGTACCTCTAACGACATTTTATTTCCCCTTCCTCGGGTGTAGAAGTCGAGGAGTGTTGCTCTTCTACTTCTTGTAATATTAGTATATTTCGGTACAAGCAGTTGTATAGATTTTTATTTTGGCGATACAATTTATGCTAGAGTTGGTTCCATTTTGTATCGGTAGTGGGATGGTATCAGAGATGATTTTTTCTTGTTCAGTATTTTGCCTCGCATTACATTTACTTGTTCAGTTTTTATTTATTTCGTTATGCTGAATATGTTACCAAATGTTTTTTATTCCAATAATTTTTGTATTAGACCTGATCAATCTATTATGAATTTTACGGGGTATCACATCGCCCTTGTGCCACCTACTATCGACTCACAAGCTCTTCGTCATGCTTGGGCCGACAGGGCAGTCGAAAAGAGGAAGAAAAGTGTTATCATGGAGACGTCCGTGATAACGAGATCGTTTCAGCCGCTTCAATGATCGCCCTGCCTCGTCCCACCCTTACTTCGATCCCAAGAGATTGGTCCATCGCAACCTGCTCCTGCAACCTCGGTTCCAGTCAGTGTCATGGATTTTGCACCTCCATTAAACCCAAACCAAGAAGGCCACCACAAAGTCAAAACAGATAATAATGCAGCAGCCAAGGACCAAAACCCTAATGGAGCCGCTACGGATCATAACCAACAAAGAGTTAATCCTGTGTTTGACGACCAACAAGGGCCTTAGGTACCCTATGGTCCAAGGAATCTTCTGGAAAAAAAACGAATCGCCTTTGGTAGGTTATGATCTAAAGAGAGGTTTGGGTATTAACAATCAACCAAAATTGTTACAATGCATCTTGGGACTATTCTGTACATCATAACTCTTGGTTTATTTTGAAGAAAAATATATAGTACATATTTGTCTCGATATTTTTTAGCCTACGAAGAGCATTACTTCGAAGGGAAAATTTATTGATTTCTTGAAGTTGAAGATTTTGACATTATTATGCAATCTACACTATTTAGATAGGAAATCTTGAAGAATATGAACTTGTATTGAGACTGAAGGGGATTAATTACTCAAACATTTATCTTCTTAGCATGGATATTATAAATCTTCGGTTCACTCTCGAGAGAGGGCTTTTACAAAGGAGGGAAAATGTTGCATATTGCAGTGGAGCCTATGGAATCTTAGGAAAATAATCATCAAGAGTTTATCATTTTATTATAAGCAGCTATCAATTAGACCACTAGATATTTCTTTTTCTTTTTGTGAATTGCTCGGAGCCCAAGTTCTCCTCTAGCCCTTGGCTAGATATAATTTTTGAGATCTCTCTTGCAAGTATTAAAGAAAGGATTAATAAACATTGCTTTTCAATTACATGAGTGTTGAGGTTGAGTATTCTGTTGTGTTTGTTCTACATCACAGTTAATTTAGATCATAAACTACGGGCCAGTGGATCATTTTCAAAGGTTACGGAAATGATTCCTTCCTCTTCTTTCCAGTTTGCTTTTCTATTGATAATTGACTCTTACTTATCCTACATCAAAAGACAAAATAAATTGCATACCTTCCCTCCACCTCCATGTGTCGGCTTAATCAAAACAGGGTATCCAATCTTGTCTGCTTCTGACTTCATAAGGTCAATATCTTGTTCATCACCGTGATACCCTGGCACAAGTGGCACTCCTGCTGCACCCATTATTCTCTTTGATGCACTGATGGACATATTGAAAGAAAAATCAATGTGAGAACAATATAACTTAACCCCAAACGTACATAAGATAACAGCATGTACAGGTAAAATGGAAGTAAAAACATACAAAAACTTCACATAAACACGTCATTACAACCATAAACGGGTCATGAAGCTCTTTCAATGCTTGGGAAGTAAATTTCACTAGTATAGGGATAGATAACGGATCACGACATTTCTTTTAGATATTGTATATGCACTAAACCCCACAAATAATGTAAAATTGCCCATGCCAGGTGTAAGAATTCTTTGTCAGGACTAGCAAGCATGCATATCTCAATCTCAAGGGATGGAAATCTTTTTCATCTTACCTCTCCCACCCCCCTACTCAGAGAGACACAGAAAGAGATGCAAGATTTGCCCGGAAAAGTTTATAACAAACCAGGATTAAGGAATGGCATGAGACAACAAGAAAGAGTGTAAGAAGGCTAGTTAGTACCTCTTATCACCCATTTCTCGTATCGCAGATGCAGGAGGTCCAATAAATATAAAACCTTCATCTTCACAAAGTTGAGCAAAATCAGCACTCTCTGATAGGAAACCATAGCCTGGATGTATAGCCTAATTATCAAAAGAAAATACCCACTTTGAAAGCATGTCCTTGCATGTCAAAAAACTAAGCAATCAAGCATCTAATAATGCAACACATGTTACACATATGAGCTCAACATTTAGTGAAAATTAAATAAAGTGATTAAATGTGTGTGTGTGTGTGTGTGTGTAGATAGATATGCAGACATACAAGTAATCAAGTATATATATATATATATATATATATATATATATATATATATCACACTCCCCGTCTTTTCATATAAAAAATCTAATACTGCAATTTCCAGGCAAATAGAAAGACAAATAATATTAGATTTTACCTTCAACTAATACAGTGTTAACCATCAATAACCATTTCAGAGAATTATTATAATAGTTGAACATTTAGGAGTCAATTTCTTGTATTTCAGTCTACAAATTAAATTGACTCACTGGGAATTTTTATTTCTCCTAGTAAGCACTACAAAACACACACATAACAACCAAGACCAACATCCTGCACCGCCCTTTCTTGAGGTAGCAAGAAATAGCCGTCAAAATAAATTGCAAAGTGAATAGTTAGATATATGCATATATAAGTGAAATGGGAGATCATGCACCACCCTTTCTTGAAGTGCAAAAAATAGCACTCAAAATAAATGTAAAGTGAATAGTTAGATGTATGCATATATAAGTGAGATGATCCTGCACCACCCTTTCTTGAGGTGGCAAGAGATAGCACTCAGATGAGCCTCTGTAACAGTGGAAAAATGTCGGACTGACCATCTGCCTAGTTGAGACAAACATTCATTTTTGTATAGTAAGAATATTCCTTTCGTCCTTCCAACTAGCTCACGAGGGTGACACCATTCGGTAGAGATTTGAAATCACGATATTTGACTCGATTAAATCATTGAAGTTGGGATGCAAATTTGTTTAAGCTGTTTAATAAGAGAACGTATGACTGGATGACTGTCGAGTCTAGAGGGCTCTTGGTGTTGCCTCCTCTCAATATACAAATTCAATTCTGCTTACCTCGGGCAATTCCTGGACTTGACAATTGAGGCCTTAGGTGAGGTGGTCTTTTTTGACTGAACTTGGATAGTTGGATTTGTCACATTGCTGTGAATCTCCTTCCAGTTCACCATGTTTGACCAATATTCAAACTGAATCCCTTGGTGTCAGGGAATTTTATGGTTCTGGCCCAACATGGTAGCGACGCCTGTTGGGGCTTAGAGTAGACCCCTCTTGGTGAGAGCATTGGTAATGGTGTAGGACTATGCAAGAGGGTATAGAAAAGGACAAGGTAAGACGGATTGTGATGAAGGGTTGGGTTGGGTGGTGTAAAAGGGTCATGTCAAAAGGGATGTGCTAGCGCGAAGGTTTAGTGGGTCTATCACCAAGGTACGAAAAGGGGTTATAACCGTAAATTTGGTGATGGTTTAGTTAGTCAACTACGATGACAGAGTGGACAGGTCACTGGTATTGTTGGTGGTTAGTGGGTTCCTGGTTCCTCAGGTAAGACGAGAGAATGAGTTACGCTTGCGAGACTGTCGGTCTCTCACTTAACAAAAATGGTTGGGCATGGGCTTATTTCCTGTAATGGGTTTGATTTCTAAAGCCCTTATTTTCCACCAACATACTAAATAATTACGCTGATTATTTAACTACTTCTAAGAGATCTAAAATTATAAGAGATATAAAGTTGTGAGAAGACCTTACCTTATATGACTTTCAAAAAGAGCACAGCGATTTAGGACTCTGCTTTAGCGACTTCTATACCACCAACCCTTTAAATGTATTTTCACACCTGATCTAATCTTCTCATTTATTCCCTCCTCAATGATTATGATCTTGTATTGTGTTTGTGGACATCATAACATTCAACTTGGTGGAAAGTAGTAGTACAAACTCCGGAGAGAAGATCCTGGAAGAGGATCCTCAAATTCACAAACTTAAAGGCATCAACCCACTCCACATACAGTCCCATAATATGGGGTGGCCAAGGTCACTTTAATGTCTTGTCCTCTCAGATCAACCTCTGGAACAACGGAAAAATGTTAGCCTGACCATCTGCCTTGTTGAGACAAAGAGTCTTCTTAGTATGTTACAGTGTCCATTTGGTCCATCCACATAGCTCATAGCGAGGGGACACAAACTCTGGCCGAGTGGTTAATAGGAGAATGTATGAGTGATTGGTCTGAGGGCTCTTGACATGGCCACCTCTTTAAAGGCATGTTCACTTATCATAACCAAAGGCAAATTACTATAATGGAGAATTAAGGCCTTAGCTTTGATTTGTCTCAGCTCTGTTATCCAAAGAAACATGTATGTGAATGTCCAGTCGACAAAGTTTGACCAATAATCATGGTATTACAGAATTTCAAGGGCCTGCTTCAATATGGTGGGGACCCCCCCCCCCCTCCCCCGGTTGGGGTCTTCGACCTCTCCTGGTAAGTTCTTTGGTAATGAGATAGGATTGTCCTAGAGAAGTATAGGAAAGAATTAGGTAGAATGGATCGTGTTAAAGAGTTGAGTGAGATTCTGTAACTTCAACCTCTCCTAGTGAGTTCTTTGGTAATGAAATAGGATAGGATTAGGTAGAATAGATTGTGTTGAAGAGTAAAGTGAGATTGAGTAAAAGGATAAGGTCAAAAGGGTTGTGCTAGTGTGAGGATTTAGTGGGTCTCTCACCAAGGATAAGAAAAAGAGTTGGAAGTGGGGACGATTTAGTGGGGACGATGTTCCAAAAATTTAAAGCGGATTCAAGGCGTTTTCCCTGGACGAGGCAAGGCTATAGGCTCGAGGTGGAGGAAAGCTATAGCCTCAATTTCAAAAAAATAAGTAAATAATTAATGTAATAAAACCATAGAAATAATCTATCATAACAACAAGCATAAAAAGATTCATAATCAAAGTCAACAAGATATATATAGCTCATCTTCAACTCAAATCATGATAAAACTAACAAAAAATCATCAACCATCAATACGGAAATGATAATAAGACACCTCAATTATACTAATAAACTATCATTCGTTTATATATACACATACCATTACTTAAATATGCATATTACATAAATGATAGGGGCATATACCCGTCCAAGCCTTTTTTATTTTGCATTAAAAAGTTATTTATGACGTCAAATAGGCTATAACGGAGTTTTTGGTGCAAAATAAAAGGGTTGTATTAAAAATGTTTGATATTTGATCTTAAATTATAGTGAATATAGAAAATACATTAAAGGTGAATAAGATGTTTGTTTAGTGAAGAAATAAAAGGAATAGCATGATAGTGGAAGGAGAGAGATAGAAGAAGGTAGTTTTGTGGTGAGAGTTGAGTTGGGTTTGTTTATTTAAATGTTGAATAATTAGGTGTAAAATGGTTTGGTTGATGAGAGAGAGGGTACCTGGGCGCCAGTACGCCTTGCGGCTTGAATGATGGAGGAAGCATTGAGATAACTGAATCGAGCGGGTGGGGGCCCTATTCGAACCGCTTCGTCGGCCGATTTTACGTGCACACTGTATCTATCGGCGTCGCTGTAAACTGCCACTGTCCCAATCCCTAATCTCTTTGCTGTCCTCATTATCCTACACGCTATTTCGCCTCTGTTGGCTATCAGTATTTTATCGATTCCCGACCCCGAATAATATCTTACTTGGAGAATGAACCCCTTCCCACGCCATGCCATTGTTGATTGTCAAACCACTCGATACGCTCATCCCTTTCTTTTTAAACACAAAACGGTCGCATTTGCAACTGTAAAACGATCTTATCGTCTGCGTAAGCTCCGCCTCCGCCTAACTAATCTAATATTCAGGCTCTATCTCTTCACCCACGTGTTCCACTAAAACCTATTTAGACTTTACATCATTTACGCCGCACTTCATTTTTCTAATCACAAAATTCCATTTAAATATTACTTTCAAATTCTATTTTTTATGTTTTTAAATATTAGTACGCATTTAATAAATTTATTTTCAAATATTTTTTTTTTAAAATTTAACGAAATTAACAAACATGCGTATTTATATTACTATTATACACACATCTATGTATATATATATAAAACTCAAGCCTAAAGTCGTAGGCGTCTCTCACGTGTCTAGCCCATTCATGTAATAAATTTTATATAATTTTAATCTTATTCTAAATTATCCATGTGCCTTCGTTTCACCTGAAAGTTGCTTTAATTTTATCTAATTTCTCTAACTTTTCTCACAAATTTTTGTTTCTATGTCCGCATATTTTCTAACTGTTAACAACAATGGACGGCTCACATATCTCTTTAACTCCTCCTTTGAAAATTCAAAAGTCACGAAACTCAATAGCCTTCAAAATTGAAACCATTAGTTTATAAATAATAATTGAAACCCATATTTAACTATCCAACCAAAAGACTCTATCATATAAACCCTCAATACAGGAATAAATACTTACACGAGTTGTTGTAAACTTGAAATCGAAATCCGTAATTCTCAAAGTCCCAAGTTTGAAAAAGTCAATGGTCAAACACACTTTAAACAATTGAAAAACCCATGACAAACATACACATATTATATTATACAATTTATAAAAGTTAGGGCGGATAATTATTTTTTGATTAACTTTATGTACAATCTTTGCAGAGCAATTCAAAACCATTATGTGACAATCTCCAAGTTCTTCGGGGGGGTGAGACGACGACTAGGGAGCAGGTCTGTTTCGTACCCATTAAAAAAAAATCACCTTTCTTTGTGCTATTTGCATTATGGGTAAATGTCAAAAAATGTACTTTAGGAGAACAAGCATTTTGGAATTCTTTGGGAAAAGACCAGTTTATAAGGTGTAAAAGAATTTTTGTAGTTAAGTCCCTTCAGGGTACAGTATGTTTTCTAACCTATATGAATTACCATGACAGGTTACATCAGAGTCTTGACCTACTTTTGTGGTCGTAAAGTATGATTTGACATGTTACCCTTCTCTCTCTCTCTCTCCATTCGAATGGAGGGAAAGGAAAGTAAATTGCAAGAAAATTTAAATTTCTTTGCATTTGGTTAGTAGGAGCCCCACATCTTTTCTACAAGAAAGTTACAGGAAACTTTGTATCTTTATCATGTAGAATTATTACTATTATTATTAAATTACTTACTCATAATTATTCACAACATATAGTATGCTATTTGTAGATATTTCTACAGAGTAAAATGTTGTTCTTAAATTTCATTTCATATTCTCTGAAGCTTAAGTTACGTTATCAGAAAAAACTTAAGTTAAAGTGAGGAAGACCCTATGTCTGAATTTTATAATTTTGATAAATTGTCTAACTTTGTTATGAAATATTGTAATGAGTTATTATGAAGAAAAAAAAACTTTCGGTTGAATGTCTTATTTGAAGTTATAGTTCGTGTTTTAAGATAAAATCAGTTATAACATGTTCAATAAAATATAAAAACCAAAAATATTTTTCCATAACATTTTCAATTTAAAGAAACTGATATATTTTTTGTCCTCTGCTTTTATTTTGGCAATTTTAAATATTTTATGCAAAAAAAATTCTTTTATGAGAATTTCTTTTCATATATATGAAACTCCACTAAGAATAAAGTTTTGTTATGTACTATGGTTGAAATTCTTTGCCACTATCATCAACTCCAAATGTCATAGTTCAATGTGAAAAGTTTTATATATAAGTAATGTTTGTATACTACGATCAAACAAGGGAATGTCGTTGTAATTATGATAAATTTTATATTTTCTTTGTTCGTATTTTGTGAAAACATAAATAATTGGCTTTACTCACACTTTTAAATTTCAAAGATCATAATTTCCCTATATCTTTATGTGAAGTTGAACTAATTTATCGTTATATGTCCTCCTTATGCAAAATGGTATAAAAAAACTATTTAACATTGTTTTAGGATATTTATAGTGATCTTTACTACATATTTTATAGGGTCATTTACTGTTTAAGGTACATTTGTTTATAATATTTAGTGTTTGTGATACGTTAGTTCCCGTATTAGTTCATTTGGTCAAAAACTAAGTTGACTTATTTGACCGTTAGATGACATCTTTAACAATTGTCTCTCACATGTTAAATGACATATTTGCCAATCAAATTAAAGCATAAAATGTTTAATATTTATAAAAGTTGTTTACTTAAAATTGTTTAATAAAAATTATTTAATATTATTAAAAAATGTTTTGTAATAAGAACTGTTTAATAAAAACTTTTTCATAATTTTTTTTAATGAAAATTGTTTAATATTGATAAAAAAATGTTTAATATTCATAAATTTATAATGTTTTAAATGAAAAAAGTATATTCATTTATAAAATAAGTTTTATAATAATGTTTTATGACTTTTTTAAAATATATTTTTTTAAACATTTTAAAAATGATTAGAAAATTGCATAAAAATGATTTTCAACCTAAAAAAAAATCCACCCCCAAAAAAATGATTTTCAATTAAAAAAAAATCACCCAAGAAAAAAAATTATTTTTGTTAAAAAAATGATTTTCAGTTAAAAAAATAATTTTCACCCAACAAAAAAAATCCAGTTAAAAAATTGTTCCAGTGAAGAAAATGATTTTCAAAAATGATTTCCACCCAAGAAAAAATGATTTCCAGTTGAAAGATTATTTTTTTCAATCCAAAAAAGATTTGCAACTAACAAAAACCTCCAGAAAAATCCACCAAACAAAAGAAACCTCCAGGAAAAAAAACATTTTCCAACACAAAAAAAAATATTTCAAAAAAAGTTTTCAGTTAAAAAAATTATTAAAAAAACGTTTTTCAATGATAAAATAATTTATACCAAAAAAATATATTTCCAAAAAAAACTAATATCACGCCCAAACCCAAACCTCCGGCCATCAAAATGATTTCAATTAAAAAAAACAGCCAAAAAATATTAAAATAAAACTAATTTTAGAAAAATCGAGCCAAAATCCAACCACCAAAACCTTCGGCAAAAAAATCAAACTGATTTTCGGCAAAAATCTCCGGCAAAATCCAGCCACCAAAACACTCAAATTTGTTTTAAATTAGTTTGATTTTGCCAGAGATTTTTGTTGGAAATCAGTTTAATTTTTTTGCCGGGGGTTTTGGTGGCTAGACTTTGCCGAAGGTTTTGGTGGCTGGATTGTGGCTGGATTTTTTGTTAAATTAGTTTTATTTAAATATTTTTTTGGCTTGAATTTTTTTTAATTGAAATCATTTTGATAGCCGGAGGTTTGGGTTTGGGTATGATATTAGTTTTTTTTTAAATATACTTTTTGGGTAGAAATTATTTTATCTTTGAAAAACCTTTTTTTCTGAAAATATTTTTTTTTGAATGAAAATTTTTTCCGAAAATAAATTTTTTGTTGAAAATTATTTTAATTGGTGGAAAATGTTTTTTTTGTTCTGGAGGTTTCTTGTGTTGGGTGGATTTTCTGGAGATTTGTTGGCCGGAGATTTTTGTTGGCTAAAATCTTTTTTGAACGGGAAATAAAATTCTTTTAACTGAAAATCAATTTTTTTCTTAGGTGGAAATCATTTTTTTAACGGAAAATCATTTTTTTTAACCAAAACAATTTTTTTAACTGGAAATTATTATTTATTCTTGGGTGAAATTTTTTTTAACTAAAAATCATTTTTTTCTCTTGGGTGGACAAATTTTTATTATGTTGAAAATCATTTTTAAGCAATTTTCTAATCATTTTTAAAATGTTTATAAATAATTATTTTTAAAAAGTTATAGAAACATTAAAAATAAACATTATTATAAAACATATTTTATGAATGAATCTAATTTTTTCATTTAAAATATTATAAAATTATGAATATTAAACATTTTTTTATAAATATTAAACATTTTTTATCAATATTAAAAAAAATTCCTTAAACAATTTTTATTAAAAAGTTTGTATTAAACAGTTCTTATTAAAAGACATTTTTTATTAATATTAAACAATGTTTATAAATATTAAACATTTTATACTTTAATTTCAAAGGCAAATATGTCATTGACCATGTGAGAGACAATTGTTAAAGATGTCATCTAACGGTCAACTGATAGTTTTCGTTAGTTTTGGACTCAACGATCTAATACGAAAACTAGCGTACCCCAAGCCCCAAATATTATAAACAAATGTACTCTAAACAGTAAATGACCATATTTTATATTATGTCCTCCTAGTGCAAATTAAATTATATATGCCAATATTTGTTTATATTCGGTATACATGTGTTGCATATACCAATATTCGAATACATTATTATCTTCTCCAGTATAAATGTGTTTCATTTAACGATATTCAGATATATACTTTTTATTCCGAAAACACTATAAGAATTATAAATCATCACTTTTATTTATCCCGTATGTGAAGTTGAATTGGGAAACCAAAGCAACTTCCATGGTTTATACATGTCCTTGAAATATTTATATAAATATATATTTTTTTAAATACAAATGTACATTCATTTATAGTTGTTCAGAGGAAAATACAAAGGATGCATACATTATATTCAAACATATCATTAGAAAAACATACGATTTCATTCTCAAGCTCAATAAATTTAATTTGATAAAGGGGAAGGAGTACTACACAATTAGAAAATTCGAGAACACTCCTACTGACAATTCAACCACTGAGGATTGCGAAAGTTCATCAAAGGTAATATATTATACATATTTATCTTATAAAAATGTATTATACATATTTATCTTATAAAAATGGCAACGAAGTACATTGCCACCGTTGAAGATGACGAATGAATCAGGCAACGAATGGCAAATTCATATCTCTCAACATATCAAATATATACAACAAAAGTATTAACATATTACTTCATATCTTGCAGCAACGAAGTTATGATAACTTATCTACATCGTTAGACAATACAAGCTACTAGTAATTTACGAATGGATCTCCAAACATCATAACATACTTTTGAGATTTACAGTTTTGAATGATTTATTGTTTTCAATATAATGTTTGTCGTACCATTACACTATAATTTGTTCAAATATTGGATAAATTATTTTATGATTACTAAATAATTATATTCATTCTATTTGGAGTCAAAATCCACTATTGAATTTGAATTTGCCACAAATAATCTTAAAGTTGATTTTAGTCTACAATTCTGGCATTGATAACATTATGTTATCACTCTTTTTTACTTATTGGTTCTTTAAATCTAATCTAAAGAAATAAAATTGATGTACTAAATAGTTATGTCATTTCAATTTGCGATTATAAATTGTTTTGCTAATAATTTATATATATATATATATATATAGAGAGAGAGAGAGAGAGAGAGAGAGAGGTGCTCCAACATACATCATTAAATATAACTATTTTTTTTAAATAGTAAAAAAAAAAAATTTGAGTTGATATTTTTTATATGGTCTCATGATATTTCACTGTGCCCCTGTAAAAATATTTAGCTCGAAATAATGTGTTTTGTCATTTTTAAAAAATAGGAGTGTCAGTTTTTTGAGTGATTTTTTAAAAATAACAAAAAATATTATTTTCAGTTAATTTTTTTTACAGTGGCACATTGAAATGTCATGAACTCATATAAAAAATATCATCTCAAAATTATTTTTGTTACTATTTTAAAAAATGGGTATGTGCATAGGTATGTTGATAAAGGTATGTTGAAGAGACTGACTGTATATATATACATATAAGCGTATCCCCATGCCTACGAAAATTTTCAAAGTACATAATTACAAAACGAAAAAAATTTCGTTCCCTAACAAAATAAATTTAATTTAAAAAAAATGGTCTTTAAAAATTTGGGCATAATTTTCTTTGTTTATACAATTATCCACTTTATTTAAAAAAAAACACCAACAAAACTATTATTCTATAATAACAATACTAAAAGTATGTCCTTAACATAGTATCACTTTGCAATCTTACAACCAATACCAACCACTAAGATAAATATAACCTATTTAACTCCAAAAACCAACAAAAGAACATAACCCAACGGATAACCCGTGTCGATGGCATGGCCTTACATTCTATTCCCTTGGGCACAGTTTATACACAATTTTAAAAAAATAATTTTTTAAAAATAATGTCACAATTTTATAAGACAATTTTAACACTAACATTTTTAAAAATAGTCAAAATAGTTACTTGAACATATGCAGATTAAATGAACACATATGTTTTAAATAAAGAACGAATTAAAAATACTTTTAAATATTGTACAATTTAGAAAGAAGTTTGAATAGTTTTTTAAACATGCACAGTTTAAAAAAAGCACGTAAAGTTTTAAAAAATAGTTGAAAATAGTTTTTTTAAACACACTTTGTTTAATAAAAGCACGTACATCTTTGTTATAACTAATTTTGTTAAAAAACACCATTTTAATATTCCAAACTTGTTATAACTAATTTTGCCGCAAGAAATTTAAGCAATAAAATGATCACCCTGCAAACTCAAAGATCATTAAAAAATCATTCAAACTCATCCAAATCAGATGATCGGAGTAATTAAAAAATACAAAATAAGGAGAACTCAAACAAAATACAATTTAAAGGCATATGCAAAAAATTGTCTCACATTAGAGAAGTTCCAATTGAACCATTGATAACAGAGATGTAACATAGATGTTATGTTTACAAAAAGATTTTCTTAGTTTCGTCCCCGTGTACCCGTTCTAACAGAGATGTAAAACTGTGGACATGAACCTTTGATAACAGAATTTTCTAAATCCACCATAATACTCAAATTCAACTAATAAATACACACTACACGTGGATAAATTGTGACACACGTAAACCAATACATATTTATTTTCTCAACAACTGCCACACAATATTTATAGAATTCAAATTACCTAATACAATGATATATATATTCGAACGATATATATTTAGAAATACAAAGTATTCGTTTAGAAATGTTATAATATTTTGAATTTTCCATGCTTTAATATATTTAAACGAATATTTTACATTTTTCTTCCTCTAATATATTTAATTTAAGTTTTCTATACACAGATTTTATTTTTTTACAGTGATATATATTTAGAAACCTTAGAATAAATCTATAGGCCATGCCTTAGGCAGATTTCTTGGGCCCCGTGTAAAAATTATGCCCATTCAGTCCTCCTTTTATCCTTTGATTTCTTAGTGTGCCTTTGGATGCCATACCTTGAATTTGTTTTTATATCACCTTTGTCAATACTTTGGGTAGATTCATATATAATATGATATATTCAATAGGCCAAATCCCTTTTAAAACAATAATTGATTTGAACCCATAAAAAAATTACAACCACAAACAACCGACGAATACATTAGTACCTAAAAATCACTTTGTGAGGAATGGGTGATTTGAACAACAATACATTAGTACCAACAGACATTCATGCATTAGAGCTTCATTAAAAGACTCAACCTCATGCTTGAGCCATACTCAGTACATCTGTTAAAACAAATGGACAATATACGCTTCTTGTAGGAATGATGACGAGTTTCATAAAATGACTTCTCACCTTCAATACTTTGATGCTTCACAAAATCTATATAAAAAATAATCAACGGGAACTAAGGAAAGTGCATAAAAATTTAAAAGAAGGCACCACTATAATTTGACTTTGCACCTTCAAATGTAACAAACACAAATTATTATTTACTTTTCAATTTCCAATAAATATTTCCGTTAGCCTAAACATAAAGGTACCTCAAATTTAGTACAATGCCAACTAAGTCACACCATCTCAAACTGACATATGCATAATAAAATGATAATATCAAAAAAGCAATACAATAAAACTGAAGTATTCACATTACACTTTCGTATTATTACAAAATGTTGCAAGAGGTTGCCTCCAATTTAATCCACAAAGGCACATAAGTTGTAGAGTACCTTGGAATATTGTGAATCTTTCAAATAATAAGAAAAACAAAGTCAGTGATGAGCTGAAAAGAAAAAAAACAATAAAAAAAAGACTATGCAAATAATAAATGCATTTAAGAAATTAATAAAGCGTGACATATGAACAAAGATGAAAAATAAAGCAAACATAATAATAACAGAGGAAACAGAATCAGATAAACCTTTGAGCCCTTAAGCGTAGTTAGAACTTGCACACAATTTATATTGCTTGCGCACATCTTTGTTCCCCAACAATATTTAGCCACAGTTTAGTTTGTGATCAGCACAGGTACATAATTGCTTGCACACAGTTTAGTTTGTAAACAGCCAATCCCCCACCCTTTCTCCAGAACAAATAGTTCATAAATAAAATACAAAAGACATGTACAACCAAAAAATGGGTATCTAGTATTGCCCAGGACGAACCAGTGCTCACCACAAAATAATATTTAGCCAAGCCAGGGATGGCAACGGGTCGGTTCGGGGAAAGCATCCCCATCCCCGTCCCCGCCCCGTTCCCCGTTATAACGGGTTCAGGAATCCCCATTCACGTTTACAACGGGTATTGATTTCCCTGCGGGGAACCCGTTTCTTTTAAATCTTAAAAAAAAAAACTATTACATCATTTCTGTAAAAAAAATCTGTTCTTCACCTTATCAAACTAGGAAACTGATTGAGCAGATCCAACAAATGTATCAAGCAAATCCTTAGAGTCTAATCTCGAGAATTAGTAGTGCAAGTAAAATATATTTTTCACTTTGTAAACTGAAAATTCAACTTATATGCTCTGCCCTTCCAGTATCTACAGCAAGGCTGAATCTATCTTTCAAATTATCAAATGTAAACAATAAAAATATATCCATCTTTACAATCCAATGAATTCAAAACTAAAGTTTGCTCTGTTCTATTTCAGTTTAGGTTCTACAGTTTGCACTAGTATATCTTTAAACTCTCAAATGTGTCAGTTAGCAGCACAAAAAAAAATCCTCAAAAAAGTCATTTTGGGGTCAATCGCGTATTATTATTGTTTGGGCTAAATTACAGTTTGACAATTATTTTTTTAACAATTTTAATATACCATCCCACCTCCCCTGCTCCTCCACCAACGCTACTCACTGAATGGAAATCCAAACTGAAATCACCACTACCACAAACCGAACCATAACAAAACATAGTAAAGCAATGGATCAATAAGTTGTGATAACATAAATTATAAAACAAAATCAGGCATTACGTCAGTTTAAAAATGAAAGTGAACTATTTAGCCACACTAGATAGAGACAGAGACGAATAAGAAAACCATTAAACCAAGCTAAAACATAGTAGAGATTTTTTTTTATTAGAGTTGATTTACCAAAAAAAAAAAAGGCCAAAATAACAAAAACATAAAAAAAAAAATGGAGCATATAGCGTTACCAGATTTCAGGGTTGTTTTGGCCGCCGTCGTCGTCTTGGGACGTCTATGGTTACCAGATTTCAGGGATGAGGGAGGCACGAGATGGAAGGTTTTTGAGATGAGGTTTTTGCGAGTGGGAGGCGGAAGAAACAAACACAAGTTAAGTTAGGGCAGGGTTTTTTATATTCTTATATATTTATTATAATATATACATAAAAAATTTATTATATATTAATAATCCGGGTATCCCCGCGGGGATCCGAGGCTATACCCGAAACCGACCCAAAAAAATTAGGGGATTTTTTTTAACTCCCCGAATCCGCCCTGATCCCCGAAACTTAATCCCCATACCCTACCCAATAGGGTCGAGTATCCACGGGGACCCGAATTTTCGAGAAAAATTGTCATCCCTACAGTCAAGCCTTATTTCCCAAATACGATTCAGTTGAACCTAATTTCTGCACAAGTCGTTCCAAGACATTAACATCCGTCGTACCTGAGCGAAAAACCCTGATCGATGAATAAAGTGAAGATCGCGGAGAGAGAGAGCTTGAAATAAAGTGAAGATCGACGAATGAATATTTCTGATAGCGTGTAACAGACTAAAATATTTTAAAACATCTCTTCGAATGTTGTGCACCCTTCAAATGTAGGTACTGAGAGAGACATTTGTAGATGTTTAAATTCATCTTGGCCTTCCATTTCTTACACTGCTGGCAAAACCAGAACCATAAACTATCTTCTAAACTTATGAACAATAAAAACACCATTGCTCCTTATTTTATATATATATAAACACATATATAAAGCTTCCGTGCATACATATATCATAAATGCATCAATATATCATGTGTTTTTATGTATATTTAATGAGATAAAACTTCCATACATACATATATTATAAATGTACTAAAATATAAAGAATGAATGGTTCTGAGCTGAAAAATAAAAAGTAGAAGTTAAAATACACCATTTTGTTATTTTCTTAAAAACTTGATTATAGCAAAGAAATATTATATATATATATATATATATATATATATATATATATATAGAGAGAGAGAGAGAGAGAGAGAGGGGCTCTCATACATACCAAGTTTACATATTTGCTCGCGCGGACTAATTTTAATAAAATATTAAAAATATATTTATGAGTTGAAGCGCGAACAATTTGATCGATTTTTTAAAAATAGCAAAAAAAAATATTTTGAACTGATTTTTTTTATATGGGCCCATTAAATGTTTAAATATCATATAAAAAAATTCAACTCAAAAATAATTTTTTTAACTATTTTAAAAAAATCGGTATGTAAACTTGGTATGTATGAGAGTTTGATTCTCTCTCTCTCTCTCTCTCTCTCTCTCTATATATATATATATATATATATATATATATATATACATACAGTCCTGCTCTTGTGCGGACCGGACATGTGTCACCTGGCGGTGAACCCAGAAAAAAGAGAGAGCGTGCCTATAATTTAGGCGATAATTTCTCGGCACACCATTAGGTGACACATGTCCAGTCCGCATTCTTAAAATACGGACTAGTCCGCACAAGAGCACTATATATATATATATATATATATATATATATATATATATATATATATATATATATATATATATATATATATATATATATATATATATATATATATATATATATATATGTGTGTGTGTGTGTGTGTGTGTGTGTGTGTATAATGATATTACATATATAATTCACAATAAAATTATATACATACATGAATTGATAATATTTTTTAATACATATGTATTTATGTATATTTTATATAATTTCATGTATTAATAATACATGTATAAAACTATATATAAGTATCATGTATCTACTGATAATATTATTTAACATATGGATCTTAATATAGTATATATATAATTTAACAAATATAAATATAGGTAATTTTGTGTTCATGTACATATATATTTTTTATTTATAAGAATTACACGCATATTAATGTATTATGTATGTATATAATATATTAAGGTATAACTGTACTAAAATATTAAGAATGAATAGTTATGAGCTGAAAAATAAAAAACAGAAGTTAAAATACACCATTTTGTTAGTTTCTTAAAAACTTGATTATAGCACAGAAATATTATAATTCAGTGTTTAAAAACAGTTGTGTCAAACGCAAAGTTTTATCATAATTGTATTTAAACACAAAAAACAGAATTAAAGTTGCAAACCAAACATGCTCGTATTTAAAATTTTAGGGTAACCTTTGACATCTAAAAATAAACTTTTCTAAACTAACAAACATGTATATTTGTGGCTCATTTCCATTTTTGTAAATGGAACACGTGAAGTATTACGGGGTAATTGATTGGATTCTTAAACAACACGTCATGTGTCTCTCTGACTTTTGATTCCTTTTTTGAAATTCAAATTAAGCCCTTAAATAACTCTATTTTAATGAAGAATATTCAACCTTCCATTATTTATATGATTATGGATGTTTTGGGGAAAAAAACTATTTCTTGCTTCCACAAACCATTTGTTGTCTTGTAAAATATTTTTTACTATTTGCTTTTAACATTTTCTTTAGAATTACAGTCTTCTAAAAAAAATTAACTTTACAAGTATGGGGTGTAGGAAAAATATGAGTGTGGGTGATGACGAATCATTATGTACAACATATACAAACCAAACTTTAGAAGTTGTTGAAGATATATGAGAGTGCGCAATGATCTAATGGATTTAACTTATTTAATTCAGATGATAACCCATACCAATTTTAATCCCTTTAATCCCTAGAACATGCAACTACGTGATTTAAAGCGTAAAACAAGAAAGTATGCAATCAAAGCAAGCAAGACAAAATTTAGGAAAAAATCCTTTCGAGCAAACCTTGTATTCACTTTATAAAATTTACAAATCGCAACTTACAAATTTTATAAATGAATCTATAGCGTTTCGACGAATCTCCCGCAGGTGACCTTCGTCTTCATTCAACTATGATCCTTATAAGAATCACGGTCTTCCTTCCGCAATGATTCCCGCAAGAATCACAAGAACTGCATTGAAGACGCCTTCTCCACAAAATGTAATTCCGGTATGAAATTACGTGAGGGTTTCAAAGTGGATTCACAACTATATCTGGGAGGTGATGTGTGTGAATTAAAAGATGTTTTTCCTTTTAAAATATGAGACTTTTTACAGCATGTTTACAGAAATCGTAAATTGTAAAACTCTTATGAAAACCCTACATTATGCAAGTATTTATAGGAAAACACAAAAATCGAGGCGACATCAGTCGTTCGAACGAGATCAGCTCTTCATTAGAACGAAAATAAGTTTCACTCGAACTACAAGCCTAT
Source organism: Sambucus nigra (assembly GCA_949130495.1). Classification (NCBI taxonomy): domain Eukaryota; kingdom Viridiplantae; phylum Streptophyta; class Magnoliopsida; order Dipsacales; family Adoxaceae; genus Sambucus; species Sambucus nigra. The sequence continues at coordinate 143,165,205 of OX422218.1, forward strand.
CTCGTTTGAACGTGCTTCAAACGACATTCTAATGACTTGAAACAGTACGCCCTCAATCGATGCTTGTTTAATGTATACTTCTAACGAGCCTTCGAATGAGAAAGTCCGTTCGTTTGAACGAGATTACCATCTCGTTAGAATGACTTTGGCGAAAAATGTTTTATTTCTCAAGTTCAGAAAAAGCCTCATTTTTAAATCTAATAAAATAAAAACAACTCCCAATATAACTATAAATAAACTTCGAACTCCAAACATAAATTATACCATCATTAAGTGGAGTAGTGGAGCACGACGAAGATGAACGTGATGCACGTTGAAGATGTAGTGGGGCACGTTGGAGTGGTTGAATCTCCGTATCTTTAGGACGTCGTGGATGATCGTGATGACGTGATGCAGAGTAACGGGATATACCATAAAGTCTATAAACTAGATACTAGGGCCAGTGTCTGAAATGTTGCCCTTACAAATCTCCCCCTACGGCTATTCCGTTACAAAAATAAAAAATCTCAATTATCAGAAGAAATTCCTAAGATAAACATTACTCTAATGCCCTCCCAAAAACCCAGAAATGGAAAGATATCAAAATAATAAAGTCTTTGAAATCTTCAAATCTCAAAATCTTTAATTCTCCCACTTTCTCTTGATCTTCTTTTTGAGAACTTTGTCTTAAGTTTACTTTGCATATGCTCATCAAACTGTACCTACACACAATAGACGAAGAAATACTCGTGACGCAATAAAGAGTTTGAAATATAAAATGATAATCATAACTTATGTCTCCCCCATAAGTCAAACTTCCACTCCCCCGTAATACGGTCTCCCCCTTTTTATGTTGCCCGAAATAGACAAGGAAAAGAAAACACAAGCAATAAATCGGAGTGTGACACAAAAATTGAAGAATATCATAAAAAATATAAGACAATAAGTATCGAGCAATGATAAACTAAGAATACCAAACCAACTATTTTTTTATTTTTCATTTGTTTATAAAGTATAAAAAATATACGAGTACAACACACTATGAGCAAAACACTAAAATCCCCAAATCGAGAAAGCGTAAAGAATGGGTGTGAACTTATTCGATAGGTAAATTAACACAAAGAAGCATGACATATGTGCACGATGGATTAGGACACCACTAATGAATGTACTCAATGTATACCTAAGGTGTAACTAAAGTGAACTCAAATGACATTGACTTAATCAAATCAACAAATCAAGATTGAAAATAATTTTCACACCACTCGCGCACAACTAGTTAATGTTTTTCTAGATTTATTAGAATGTGGAAACCCATTGATCTTCAACATAACTCCCTCAAAATCTCACTTAATCAAGAAACTCTCAATTATTTTTTTTTAAGAACACTACAAAAAAAACTGCTTTTTGAAACGATGCTCCAGCCGTCTTAAAAGCCTTTTGGGACTCCACTTGAGACGTCAAAGGGGGGTCATATTGACCCCCGTTTAAAAAGATTTTTCAGACAGAAATAACCATCTTGTAATACTCCGTATTTTTATGAATATTGAATTATGGGATTAATTGAATTAAAAATGAGAATTTATTTAAAAAAAATTAAATCGAATTTAAATACTAGCGAGACGAGAGTTAGTATTTTGATTATGATAATGTTGTTGAATATTACTGAGTGAGGATAGTAATATATGATTATGGATTTAATAATATTTTCGTGAGTTGAAAATACGGCAGTTTCGGTAATTAAGTTGGGACGCGTGTGTCAGTCGTGTCAGAATCCAATTTAATGGATTTATAAGTAATTTATTTTTATATCATCCATATGGTCATTTTGAGTGCGCCAATGTGTCCAGATAGTCAGAAAACACTAGTCGGGGGTTTAGTTTGGATCCCGGAGCATTTTAGGCCTAACCAGCAGTCCGTGAGGGCATTTTAGTCATTTTTACTATTTGAGGAATAATGACCCACGAAATTTAGAAAGCTTTATCATCCATTAGGTTAGAGTCTTGGGGTTTCCATCACCAAGATTCACAGACGGACATTAGAGAAGAAGTGGAGGAAGTTACCAAAGGAGAACCACCACCTTTAGGCTTTTTGCACCACCGTCACCACCCTCAGATAGATCGAGAAGAGATGATTACTCCTATATCATCTTCTCCAAAGGATCAAAACTTCTATTTCCAGGCAATTGATTTAACTTGCAATAATTTAGTGCATATATCATCCATGTTAGTTTAGAATTAGAGAATAACCTTGAAAAATGATGAATGAATGGATTTGAAGAATTAAAATCGTAATCTGTGTAGGTTTTGCATGTAGTTTAACTTTTGAGAATATAACAACCATGAAATTTTGATCCATGTGTAGAGAATTATGAATTTTGTATTGAGTTATACAATGTTCTTAAAGAAAATAGGAGAATTAGGGTTTTTATGAAAATTTTATGATTTGATCTAAGAAATTGATTTCCCATTATGATTTGATGATTCTAAACGTTGGAACTTGTGTATTTATGTTGGTATGATGTTAGGAATAAATATTTGGGAGTTTGGGACATTATAGTAGAGAATTTGAGGGTAAAGTTTGATGAAACCCGTAGGCAAAATTATGCAGAATCGCAATACCTGTTTGATCGATCGATCGACCCATGAATGTTGATCGATCGACCCATTTCCCTCGATCGATCGACTCCTCATGATTTTTGTATATTATTTCCCTTTTAAGGTTTGAATAATTCCAAGCTTGTAAGAACTCTTAGGGGGTTTAATAGAATATTGCGGGACTTGGTTAAGGTCAGTAGGGTTGTAGTTTATGCTCGAAAAAATTATACCTTTTGGGATTGAATGGGATACTTACGAGTGTTTATCGAGTGAGGTACGGTTAGTAATTTCATAAAATTGGGATTTAAATTGGACAAGTATTAATTTCAGGTTAGGACCATAAGAAGAGGAACTTGGAATTACTGAAATAACCTTGGAGGCAAGGGGTGACTTAGAAACCTTTGAGATAGGTTTGACTATTCGGATTTATACGATGAGAGAGTTGTCGCGCTACACGTATTACGTATAATATCTGGGATGACATTTAAAATGTGTATGTGACTCGTAATATAGGATAGAGAGTACATATATTAATGTTGTTAAATACTTAGGTGGTGTGATTGCCTAGTATATGGATGATTTTGTGTATGACATACCTACCATGATTGCTATCACGAGAGGTTGATTTTCATATAAAGGACCATCTTATCTTTGTGTGCCTTTGGGGGAATTTAGATTGGTACTTTAAGGACATAGGACTGTGAATGACTTATGTGTGAGTTAATAAGTCAACTGACCATGGGAGCGTATGTATGTGCGTGACCCATGGGTATGTGAACTATGTTTTCCTCCAATATGTGTGAATTGTATTGATACGGTTCTTGAGTGATTCGGAACTTGTAAATCCTTACGTGCGTGATGTATTGGGATTGATAGCAGAGTATGTGTGCACCGCAGGTTCCAGCCTTTTGGGGTGTCGAATTTGTATATATATTATGCTATTGAATTATATATATATACTTGTGGTTATTCCACCGTTGCTTAGTAGATGTGAATAACTAAGATATTTAAATGGGTTAAAAATGTGAAAATTTATATAGCACTTTAGATAAGTAAATTGATTAATGTAAATGTGAGATATAAGTATGACCTATTTGGATAACACGAATAGACACCCTATATTAGAATGTGAAAGTAGGAGTTAGTACAGACTAGTTAGATAGTGGTATAACTAGGATGGGTTAATGGTATATGTTAGGCGTGCACATTAGTTGAGGGGTGAGAAACTCATGTGAGAGTACGCAACTAACATGTATATAATATTTACTGTTTAATGCAATTAAACACTTGCTATTTTTAAACTGTTTTCACATTGGACTCTGACCCGTTTTCCTCTAAATCTATTTTGTTTTGTAAAAAGCTTTTATGTGTCCAACCACAGGGACGCCAAGCATAGGAGTTCCATTCTAATGACGTGATGTGGATGTTAGACGCCTCCACATCTATCCTTGGTTCCTTCAGAGTCATTCATATTTGTTAGGGAATGTTGCCCATTCTTATTTAGAGATTATAGATATAGACTTTCATTATTTCAGATGTTGGTTTACTTATTCAGACTCTTGTATTGGGATTTTATTTTACTCTATTATTGGAGTGTTTACTCCAGACTGAGTTTATTTCATTACGTTGGTTATTCAAATGAGATTGCTTATGCGATGATGAATGATGATTTAATTACTTAGTTAGTTGTTAATTTAGTTAATAAAATTTGACATCTCTCTATTTTAAATATTAGGTGGCTAGTAAGTAACTAAGTGTTTTCGACAGTGATGCTAAGACTGAACCAACTTGATATTATATATTAATTTAATAAAGGAGTAGCTACCTGATATTTAATTAGTCAGGGTGTCAGACATCTCAAAAGGTTTTTTTGAGACGGGAAATACGCCGTCTCAAAAGGTCATTACTTATAGGACCCTTTTGAGACGGCGAAAAAGCCGTCTTTTAAACCTATTTTTTGAGACAGCAATAACCGTCTCAAAAGGTCCTCATTTATATAACCCTTTTGAGATGGCAAAGCAGTAGTCTTTAATAATTTTGGCACCAAAATTGGACTTTCATTCATTCCATAATATACTATATATAATTATAAACAATGCCTCTTAAAAATAATATATGACATATTTGGCATCCCATTCCAACATATATAAAATACAATTTACCATTAAACTATAATTAGAGTTCATACAAATAAAAACTACACAATTTCAACACCGTGTCCACGAACCTAAATATCTCTACACAATTTCACTCGTCTCATTAGAAAAAATATACATAAAACCCATTTACTCCAACATAAAATGATGTAAGCAAAGTAAACTCGCAGTCTTGAAGCATACAACCTCCAACAAAACGACTTCAATGTCTTACCTTATCCACAAAACATTTGCACCTGCAATAAAATTTATTTAGTAGTAGTTACCTTAAACAAAGAAGTAATCTTTTTTAATAATCCATATAGATGAAAATTTTTAAAATTTTAATCAAATTTGTATATCTTCGTATTATTTACTTTTAAAAGCACCTAATATTTTTTTTTAAATTCGGCAGAGTCTCCTTTGTTTATTCATGAAAACCAACCTGTTTAAACATAAAAATTAACTTAAAAACAAGGACCGATATAACCACAACACTGTAAACAACTAAGGTCTGAATAACCACAACATATATCCTACATAACACTCCATCAAATACATATATATAAACAAAATAAAGATGCGTTATTACCTAGTCGGTATGGGTAGTTGAGGTAACGAAAGCATGATGAGGAATAACATTCTGAAACAAACTCTGCATTTTGCTTCTCATATCAGACTTTATCTGTAGTAGCGTTTGTTGGTGATAATTATTTGAACTCGTGTCGATGTCGAGCGTCTCGATCTTCAGCATGTTGTCGATGTTAAACCTATCGATATTCATCGTCTTTCTGTAAACACACCCTTCTCGTCATATATGAGATAAGTTAGTGTGTAACAATCGATGATTTGTAATTTTTCAAAGATATTGATGCGTACATTATATTGGCATACATAAGTGAAGTCATATATGAGATATGTAAGTCTGTTTTGGTCTCACATTGTTTAAAATTGGTGCTTAACACAGTAGGTTTGAGATGTCGCTTAATGATACCGAGTCATGAAATTGGTGCTTGCCACATCATCCCCTGGACGAAAGAGAAAAAAATATTCATGAACCAACTACAACTCGTAATCATCTCCTAAAATGATTACAATATATATATATATATATATATATATATATATATATATATATATATATATATATGTATGCGTATCATGGATAAGTATAAATATCTATGCATATCTATACACAGATATCTATACACGTGGCATACTAACCTATGTTGAATAATATAGTGAGAACATAAATATATAAAGAATACAGTGAAATTAGCATGCCACTTATGCCATTAGTTATCTTAAATCAACATAATGGAAGCAACATCTCGACCTAGGCATAATAGAATCAACATAAAAGAATCGCATTGAGTTCAAAATTGTTTCTTAGAATCAGCATAATAGAATCAACAGTTTATCAAAGATTTATCGTTAATAGCAAGCAACAAGCAGCATATATAAAGCGAGTCCAGTCTTATTACTTGATAAAAGATTGTGATGATAAAATAGTGGATGTAATGGTATTTACTTAATCAAAGATTGTGCCGATCTATTCACAAAAACTGTAGGGTATTGACAATCCATAGCTCTATGGATGAAATGGTACTGGTAGGATATTGCTTGGAATTTGCAAAGCATGTGGCTAATCGCAAATTGCAAATTATAGAAGGAGTTAATCATGAATATACCCTTCATGAGGATGATCTAGCTTTAGCAGTTCTGGATTTTGTGAGGGATAGTTCACAACAAGACAGGTTCATGCCTAAGCAGTTATCACCGCACACGGGAGCAGATAAATATATCCATTCGTGATTTTGATCAGTAGAAACGATAACCCCACTTGGCAAACAAGGATGAAGTGTAAAGAAACCCTTTTGAACTATGCATTTTTTTGCAAGAAACCTCATTTGAACTATTTTATAATTCCATAATCCCAAGTGGATTATGTATGTTGTGAAGACCCCTCACGCGTAGCTAAAAGTTTTTTAAAAAGAGGCATGTGGAAGAAAATGAAAAATTCAATTTTGCATTTAAAATAGTTCTAGAAAGTTTCTTGTAAATAATGCATAGTTGGAGATATATATTTTCAAAAAATAAAATAAATAAATCACATTCTCCCTTTTCATTACCCTCTCATTCATCTTAGTCAGTTGCTCTCAAGTGGACTTCATGGAAGGCATTATGGATTATGTGATTGTAAACACTGCATTGGGCCCTGCACATGCTTCCTTTGGTTATTTAGAGGAAGAGAACACTCAACTCCCAGAGTCTACAGTTCAGTACATTGACCCCGCATTTTACAATCGATTCTAAAGTTATATGGCCATTACACCTATTAGATGTTAACTGTTCTAGTGAATCTAGGGATGGAAACGGGTCGGTTCGGGGTCATGTGTCCCCGTTAGAAATACCATTCCCCATCCCCGCCCCGTTCCCCATTATAACGGGTTCAGGGATCCCCATCCCCGTTTAAAATGGCATCGATTTCCCCGCGTGGAGGCTGTTTCTTTTTTTTTTTAATATAAAAAAAATCATTTTTTAATATAAAAAATTCATTTCATCTAAATATTTTCCTTCTATCAACATTTATTAAATTTATAACAAAAGTGTTGTCGGCACACAAAAAGGGAATTTTTACCTATAAACAAAGATAAACGATATTTAAAAAAAAAGTAGTATAAACAAAGATATTGACATTAACCAAATACCCAGAAGATTTAATCAGTACTGAAATTCGTTTATGTCTAACTTGAACAAATAAAGCAACCAGGATAAATAAAGAACAACAAGTTAACGACCATAGAGCTAACTTGAAAAATATCACAACTGGAAAAAATATAAAGAACATCTAACCTCCCACATAGATCGCCGGTGCAGTGACGGGATTTTGAGGGATTTCGCTGACGCAGCTCACAGTGTGGTCGCAGTGGTGGCCCAATATGTAAATATGTAAGGATTTAACCATTTTTTTCATTTGTGTAGAGGATAGAGGGATATTCTCCTTTTATAGATGACTTTTTTGGGCCTCTCTTCCTCTCCTAGCCGATGTGGGACACATGAGAATGTTTAAAAAAAAATAGAAAAATTGGAAATCGAAAAATATTTCTGAAAAAATCGAAAATAATTCAGAAAAATCGGATCGGCATAGTTTCGAAAAAATTGGATCGGAAAAATCAAAAATTCAAAATTATTTCCAATTTTCGATCCGACTTTTTTCGGAAAAAGCGAAAATCGAAAAATCAGAAATCAGAAACCTTATATGCGTTCCAAAATCGGAAAATATCGGATCGGATATCGAAAAAATCGGAATGTTCGAAAAAAAAACACAGCCCTAGTTATGAGAGAATGAGACGTTATGTCCGTCCCTTTCTCATTTATTCTTTAGTTATTATATCTTATATGTTTATTATAATATTAATGTATACATACATATTTTATAATATATTAATATTTTGAGTGTCCCCGTGGAGACCCAAGGTTATACCCGAAACCTACCCAAAAAAATTCGTGGATTTTTTGGTAATTTTTTTTCGGGTATCCGCGGGTACTCGAATTTTTGGGGAAAATTGCCATTCCTACTTATATCATATGGATGCAACATAAAAATTTAAGTACGTGTCGATGTGTAAATATAGGGAGTCAACGAAAAGATCATGAAGTAAGTCAAAACATAAACTCTATTGTTAAATACGAAATAGTACATGGATTAGGAGACAACAAGTCTATTATTGTGTACTCTTTGCATCAAGGTATCCCCCATTTTGTTTATGTTACTGCTGAGGCTTTTGTAGGACTTTTTTCGCATAGTTTTTAATAAAGTAAACGCAAGATTGTGTTGCATTTCTAAATCTTAGGGATGTACCTTTCACAATGACTAAAAGCCTAATTAGATGTGACGAACATATATTGAAAAATTTAAAAATAAAGAAACAACAGACCCAATATCTCGACGCCTAGTAGTACATTTAAAGAAAAATAATATGATATAACCAATATGCACAATTCAATCTACATTTATCCAACAGATGTATGCGAATACTCACATAAATCAAGGTAAACAATGAGTGTGTATGTAAACCCATATATAGTTTTCAAATTCCAGCAAGTCGGTAAAACGCAATGAAAGTCCCATTCCGTGTCTTACCGTGTCCATCAGTTCTTCCATCTCGTCCCCTCTTTTGCCATCCCAAGCAAATGAATGATAAAATAAGTATGTTTCTACTAGTGTTTAGAATTAAAAGAACATGGCCTCTGACAAACTATGGGAGTATCTAATTGACTTCTACTTGGTAATGTCTTATTATTATTTATATTTATCGGGCTTCTATTTAGGTTAGTTTGTGGTGACTTATCCATCTATACACACTTCATAGTAAAGGACAACCTATCGCCGATGACACCAATATTCTTTAAATATTAAGATTTTCTATTTTTGGAATTTTATGGCTTTAAATTTCATTTTGGATTATAAAATGTTTGTGTTGGATATTTTGTTTTTTGGTTAAGAAGTAGTTTAAACTTTGATTATACTAATTTTATTTAAGTAAACATAACATTTTCTTAGATTCTTTATACCTTGGTTAAATAAACTTTTTTGAAGGAGAGTTCCCAAACTTTGAGCTCCTCTCTTGTCTAATCCTTATATTTTCCGGTGCTTCATTAGTTAGGTTAAGATTTGAAGGTTTTGTTATTCTAAATTAATATATAAATACTCCTGTTAATATTCAATTTGCCACTCTTTACTTTTCTAATTCAATCACCAATATTTATCGGATCATATTATACATCATTTTTCTTTATCACTTTCTGCCATTTTCACTTAGACTAAGCAGAGGTCATATATAAGTCACTGGCCTCAAAGTGACTGTTGTTGAGGTAAAAGTACATTTTTTTTACAATTATCAAACTATAATGACTACAGAGTTTAGCTACATTGGATTGGTTTGGTTTTGCAAGAATATATTTATAGTAGGAGCGCGCAATTTGACGCTAAATGATGATCACCCCATTACCGAAGAAGCACTGTCAGCAAATTTCTTAATTCCTCTAATGAGAATGTAACTGGTGAGAAATCGGTAGCTGAAATTTGTTGTGATTCATTGAAAGAATTCAATCCTATGGTTCTTATTTTTATAAAAAAAGGTATAGTCCTTTCTAATCTTTGTATTCCAAAGTTGACAAAGCATAATCATTTATCTTAGATGATTATGCTTTGTCAACTTTGGAATATACGTTGCTTTCGTATTGTACGGCTACTTTCTAAAATCTGCCTTTGTAAGTCACCACCTGGAACTGAGTCTTGGTTATGCTATTCCCCTAGCATTGGTTGAAATGACGACCCCATCCATAATCCTAAGACACTCAAGTCGGAACATGACATCAAGAAGAGAGCGAAAAAAAGCAGCGAATATGATCCCCAGCTATCGGATCAAACCAATCACCAGGTACTAGTCATATGAACGATCTAATACGGGGTATGATGACTCGCCCGCCACTGTCTGGGTAGCCGATGTCGACCTTTTCATGTTTGATCAAGATAATAATAAAGAAAACATGTCCAAAATGAGTAAAACCGAAGCAGACTTGAACAGAGTTATGAACACTACTAGGCTTGCCCAAATCCTTCCCACTATCCACTTTCAAAAATTGAGAGTCATGTGAAGACATGATCACTTCCCTCGAGTTACTTTGATACCTTTGTGGCTATCCGTGCCTCTTTTCGAGCCACTTCACTGTTGTTCATTGTTCACCCTCCAAAGCCGACTTATAACCTCAAAACAATCATCTAATAGTCAATTTAGAAAACCTAGAGTCTGATGAGAAAACAACACTTCCCACAAGTTACTTTTGTACATTGGGTGTTCGTGCCTCTCTTAGGGCCACTTGATCGATGTTTTGAGTTTTCGCTCCCTAAAGTTCATTTTATACCATAAAACGAGCGTATACTTGTCAATTTTGGCAACTGGAGTTCGATTAGTAAACAGACACTTTCCACATATTCCTTTTGTGAGTCTTGGGGTGTTCGTGCCTCTTTTAAGGACACTCGATTACTGTTTTGAGTTTTCACCTCCAAAAGCCCGTTTTTAAGACGCAAAAGAACATTTACCTATTAAATTCTGAAACCAGATGTTCAATGATGAAACCGTGTCTTCCCATAGGATACGTTAATACCTCTTGGGTGTTAATGTCTCTAATTAAGCCACGAAGTTCCAATTTTGAGTTTTTGACCCCTAAATCTCATTTTCAACCCTATAACAAGCGTATACTAGTTAACTTCAACAACCAGGAACCCGGGGAGGACACGATCATACCTTTGGATTATTCGTGAATCTTTCCATTCCACTTCATTTATGTTTGTTGCCACCCAAAACGAACGTTTACTAGTAAATTTAAAATCGAGTCCAATGAGAAAATGGACATTTCTCACCTAAAAAGAACGAACAATTCTTCTAAGGTGACGTACCCTTGTCGGACACTTCGACACTCGTACGACACTCCGCGTGACTTGTCAGACTTATTTGGCATTTAAAAAAAAGCGGCTACTTCACGAACATGGCCTGGACAATTCGTGGACACGACAGGTTGCAAAAATTAAAGAACATTAAGAAATTCTAGTGTCATCTTGTAAAATTAAATCGTTTAATGGTGTATGAATAATAATAAGAAAAGTTAAAAGAATAAAGTTATTATCTCGCTTAATTTAAATCCATATCTTTGAATTATGATTTAATTGTCATTATGAAATACTGAAACATGTTAATTTTAATAAATTAGTTTCATAACTTTTTTTGTTTTTGAAATGCAAAGTAGATGAAAGTGTGTACACACACACATCTATAAAAATATATTTATATATTGTCGTGTCTTTATCGTGTAGTGTCCTTTTTTTATTGTTGTGTCGGTGTGTCCGTGTCGTGTCGGACACGACCCCCAGATCCGTGTTTGTGCTTCATATTCCCATAAGATACTTGGATAACATTGGCGATCTTTCCGACGGTGATATATGTTTGAATAAATTGGGTCCATTACGTATATCACAAAATATAATCATAATCGAATAGTAAATCAAATTAATGGCATAAAATACTTCCAAAGGACATAAATTAATTAACACAACGAAACATATCAATAATTTAACTAAAATTCATACAAACAAGTATGCAAATATTCTCATAAATTAATCCTAAAACTATGCTACAATAACCAATTGGCAATCCGGGTTTTTAATTGGCTAACCCTCAACCTCCTATCACCACTACAAATAAATTCAGTACAAAAAACTAATTATATTAATCAATAACCAAGAGTTAAAATTACCTTTTATCCGTATCAATTAGACGATACTATAACTTGAATGTATGGGACAAGATTAGCTTAGTCGATAAGATCATTTAGTTTGTCTTCCTGCATCATCCAAAAATCATATTACAAATTTTAAGGTCAATCATGTATCACTTATTGCAGTAGTTGAAACACATATGGAACAAACTAAATCCCAACTGTTAAACACAAATCAGAAATAAAATTGATGAAACTAATAGTATATCCACTCATTCAAAATATCTCATAAATTAGTAATTGGTCCACCTATACAATCATCCAACCAATTCAATTAAGAACACAAACCTTTTAGCATGCAATAATGGCATAAAAGATAAAAATAGTCAACAAAAAAGAAACAATACAACTTACCTCAACTTCACCAGCGGTGAGGGCGATGGCGAGAACTGGTGCTAGGTCTAGGGTGGGGCTAGAGCGGTTAGGGTTCGAGCTAGGGCAACGAGTGTGTGCGTGGCTTAGGGTGTGCGCCGAGTGAAGAAGGAGAAGGATGGGGTGAGGTTTCCTTTTGGTTTCTTTTACTTTTTTCTTTTTGATTTTCTTAGGTGTCGTTTGTTTTTACCTCTTAAGTCTGAATCTGAACCATTCAGACTTAAGAGGTACGAAATAGTATTTAGTTTTTAAATGATTAAGAGGTTAACGACTATTTTTACCTATGAATGATTAAGAGGTAAATGAACCTATGAAGTCTGAATCTGAAATACTGATTCAGACTTCAGATTCAGATGAAAAAACAAATAGATTGTACTGATAGAAGAAGAGAACTGGGAAAGTAAAAATCGTTAAGCGGGGAATCCAAATTTTTAGCCGTCTCTAAGGTATATCTTTTGAAACGGCTACTAGTTTGCGGTCTCTTTTAGTAGTATTTTTTTAGACGGCAAAAATAGCAATCTTAAAAAGATTATTTTTAAGCATGTTAATTTTTGTTGTCTCAAAAGGTCAATTTTAGAGGCCCACATTTTTACCGTTTCAAAAGGCTCAGTCCTAGAAAGTAATTTTTTTTGTAGTGGAAATTAATGCTCTTTTGTATTGAAGCATCAATGTTCAAACAAAATAGTCAGTCACTTCTGCTTTTATGTGTCTCTAATCTTTTGGGGCTCTTTTTAAATTGCAAGTGGTAGCTTTTCACGCAAAGTCGACATGTCTTTCGTAGCCCCTTTCCATTGCTTAAAAATGAAACAAATTTTTCGAAAAAATCAATGTAAATCCAAGTAATGGTTCTTACTAGCACATCCGTTTATCTTGTTTTACAGATTTTTCATTTTTAGGCAAAATTGAGATCAAACAGTATGACTGAAATGTGATAGAAAAGCGCAAAAAACAAATAAATCCATGCTCGTGTGCAATAAAGGTGACAAAGAGACAAGCATGTAGTAAATTGTCATCAACTCACATCTTAATGACTCTAGCCAGTATAAAGCACATATATGAAATAATGTCATGTATCAAAATACTATAAAATAGTCACATGGATATGGAATGAAATTGTGATTCGGATATCTTAAATGTTTATCCATAACATGTGTAGAATAAGCGCAAAACACTTTTTAATTTTTTTAAAAAAGTATCAAAATAAAATATTTTTTATTTTTTCCAAAAAATTTCATTGAAACAAAACTCTTTTTGTATTTTGTGAAAAATATATAAAATAAAAAATATAAATACAATGATAGTACACACTAGCAATAGGGATATATGATATGATCATGAAAAGCACCCTATTTTAGTGGAAAGTCTCAACCTCAATAATTAGTATCGAAGGATTTCTCCAAAAGAGATGACATTCTATGAATTTCCTCCATCAAAATTTTCGAAGTTTTAACTAAATATTCCACTTGCGCTCGAAAACTGTCGAAATCTCTCCCGTGATGTGTAGGAGCATGTGGAGTAACATGTGTGCGAGTACTTACGTGGACTCGTGTAGGTACTCGTGTAGTAGCATAACGGGGAAGATACCTATGAGACACTTTCCCTAACATAAAGCAAAATTCCCTAAAGTGACCTTTTTGCTTACAATGTGAACAAACGTAAACGGGCTTAGGTCTACCTTGCTCAAAACGTTTAGGACGAGATCTCCTACATGGATTAGGATGCTTATGTGGGTTAGGTCGAGGGTCATATGGATCTAACACAAACTCGGGAACCGATTCGGGTGCAATATGGGAAGTGGATGCACGGTCATAACCTATTCCTAACCACTCAATACTACCCAAAGCGGGACCGAGGAGCATCTTTTTAACCTTCTTAGATATGTCCTCTAAAGTGACTTTAACCTCCCGAGCACGTTCTAGATCTCTCTCGAGGTGGGATACACGGGCTTCAAGTTTCTCACGAGTCTCCAATGAATATTGAAGATACAATGTTGGTCCAGTTTCTTTTATTTTTACCTAAGACGATCAACTGCTCACTTAAAGATATCTTCACATTCTCGAGTTGACTCGTCGATGCCTCATTAAACCTCAAAACTTTTACCTCTCTCTCTAAATCTTACACCCTAAGAGACAAATCTTTATTTAGGTTTTTAGTTTTCAATGTCTCACTGTACAAATCACTAAAAGCTTTTTGCATATCCCCTTCTCCCTCACTCACGGTCTCATCCTCACTCTCTCCTGAAGTTCTCAAATCATCATCGAGGCTTTCACGGTTACATGTGTCCTCATCGTCACGGGACAAACTAGTAGAACTCACGTGACTAGCCATAAACGCAACACATGTTTCATGTAGTGATTCTTCCCTTGAATTAACTGACTTGATGTCACTATCACTAAGAGTGACTTTATTTACAATCACCTTGTCATTTGTCTTTAGCATTATGGTTAGAAATGAAGTGTACTAAGGAGCTAAACCAGATAAACTAGTCAACAGATAATAATCAACGGTTCTTAATCTTAGTGAAAATTCTAATCAACCTCATAATTAGATTAAAACAATCCAATTGTTGTAAACTAAGATATCAAGAGTGGACTCAGAGAAAACACAACTTAAGGACAAGTACCTTCCAAACATAGGCTTAGTAATAAAAATGTTAAAAATGTATTTTCTAATGAATTAAAAATATTTAATAATTCAATCAAAAATACCATAAAATTATTTTAAATTCAGGAAAAATTTCCTAAAATATTTTCACACAATATCATACCAAAATATCATTTTCCACAATTTTAGATTTGATAAAGAAAAGGATGAAAATTTGATTAATTCTTAGATCAATTCAATTAAATCAATTTTAATACATAAAAAATTGTTTAAATGATTTTGAAATATTTTAATGCATGCATGTGTAGCGCAATATTTTTCCACTATTTTTTTGTCGTCTTCTTTACACACGTAGATCTTGAGTCAAATAGGAATCCCTTTAGGGTCTTCAATCTTGAATGAAACTTGAGAGGCATCTCTACTAAAACATGTTTTGGCACAATATCAAAAATTGTTTAACACTTAATAGTCTAGATCCAACAAATCTAGGGATGGCAACGGGTCGGTTCGGGGTCGGGTTTTAACTCCCCGTCCCCGTCCCCGTTAGAAAAACCATTCCCCATCCCCGCCCCGTTCCCCGTTATGACGGGTTCGGGGATCCCCGTCCCCATTTCAAACGGGTATCGAGTTCCCCGCGGTGAACCCGTTTTGATTTTTTTTTTATTTTACATTTATTTTTATTTTTCAACTCCTCTTTAAGCACCTAAGTAAAATAAACATCAAACACACCCACACGGATTAGGCAATACCCACAGATTTGAACCAACAAAAAAAAACGCAGATATGAAAAATTGGATCTAAACTATATATATATATAACTATATATATAAAGAAACAAAACAGTTGCCGAGAAAAAGAAAGAAAAAAATATATATATGCCGGAAAACGTACCAGAAGGCCGGAGCTGAATTGAAAAAAAAATGAGCCAAACCGGAACCTCAGTAGCTTTGGACCAGGCGCAGGAAATAGGCCGGACGAGAGCCAGACCGGAACCTCAGTAGCTCCGGACCAGGCCGGAAGAGAACCAAACCAAAACCTCAGTAGCTCAGATCTAAAAAAAAATCAAATCAAAGATGATTTCCATCAAGTGCGCCTGCCTCCTGCCGCCTGCCGCTTGCGTGAGGGTATGGGCCGCCTGAGTAACAGCGGAGAGAGATGGAATGGATGGGTTTGCGTGAGGGACAGAGAAGAAAGGGAGAGTATGATAGAAGAGAAGAGTCTAGAGAGGGAGGTTAGCGG
Organism: Sambucus nigra; assembly: GCA_949130495.1. Classification (NCBI taxonomy): domain Eukaryota; kingdom Viridiplantae; phylum Streptophyta; class Magnoliopsida; order Dipsacales; family Adoxaceae; genus Sambucus; species Sambucus nigra. Next base: position 143,181,472 of record OX422218.1, read on the forward strand.
CTGAGTGAGTAAAAAATAAAAGAGAGGTTAGGGTTTTTAATATATATGTATATATATATATATTAAAAAATCGAGTATCCCCGTGGAGACCCAAGGGTATACCCGAAACCGACCATAAATTTTTTGGGGATTTTTTTTAATACCTAAATCCGACCCGATCCCCGAATTTTCTGGGATTTTTCGGGGAATTTTTTTCGGGTATCCGCGGATTATCGGATTTTCGGGGAAAATTGCCATCCCTAAACAAATCCTAAGGAGTTTTTCGATCTAAGAGTGTTTCAGGTATGTGAGATTGGATTATACATCACCAGGTTTGGGCTAGCCTGTACATTTTTGGAATTGGATAAATTATATCCTTATTATGTACTGTGTGTATCCTATACTCTTCTTTTATAGGACTCTGTAAGGACAAATTTTCAAATTGTGTTTATTTGTATGTATTGATATTATTCCGGATAAAACCCAATTTGAGTCATAGATAGATTTTTACTTGTCACGATTCCCACATAGTCTATAACGTG